>CP093832.1:20980265-23532900 GCA_033064975.1 Smittia sp. YW1114-2
AACACGTCGATTGTTTGGTAGAAACGAATGGGAGGATCGAAGAGATTTAAGAACCGAGTGATACATTTTATTGAGGCTCCCTAGCAATTTACGAAGCGCTGCCAGTATGAACACAAAAACAAATTTCTCATCCGTTTGGCTGATGACCACCAGAACGGTTAATGTGCATCGAAAAGATTATAAAATATGAATATTCTCGTTAACACGAATACTTTTATTATTGCAATACTTCGTCGAAAAATAAATATTGTGTGATTTATATCGGTTTTTCGGCTCCTCAATGCCTCTGCACGGATATTAAAATTTAATATTTCTGTTTGATAAATTCAACTTTTAAGCACACAACAATCGTAAATTGACTTTACGAAAACATCTTGTTAGCGAAGCTCAGTCGTCACCGTCTAGTTATCGACGAATCTGAGTTGCTAATCGCATTTACAGCCTCGGGCCATCACAATCAGGCTCGGAGATATTTGCCCTGATCGTTAGAGATCACATATCAATAAATTGTCGACCAAAAGTATGTGTTAAAAAAGTTATGACTTTTATGTTCGTATTTATTATCAAAATATCTGATTTTACGGCGTTTAAAGATTCACCTTCTCCTGTATCTCCACCAATTCTTACCAAAGTCGTGGAACTAATCTCCTAAGTGGCCGAAAATATATTCGTTTCTTCGCTTCTGCCGCTCGACGCTTCTGACTCGAAGGACTTAATTCCACCTATAAAATATTCAAGAATTAAGAATGAATTTTTAAGTGTAAAAGTCAACGGTTCCAATGATTTGTTGTCTTCGTTTTAATTAACAGAAACAGCTTTTACTCTCGTTTAAAAGAGGTGTTGGAATTTTTGAATAATATTTTAATAATCTCGCGTTTGACTAGAAATCGAAAATATTCGAGGCATGTTGTTTTATCGTCTGAATTTCGGTATAATTGCCTCGACGAAAATCGGTTGAGAGTCGTCACAACTTTATTCATCACTCTCGAGCTGAGCCTCTCGGCCTGTCACTCCGACATGTAAATGAAATATTCAGCGGCGAGTCGCAAGAACCGGAGCAAAAGAGTTTCACAACTCGTGAATTTAACCTTTTGCTACGCTTTCTCCGATTATTTCTTGAAATTCATCTCTCCGACTTCCGTTGATTTATGAGTCTCACTTTGAAGCTCGCGAGCAGGAAGTGACTTCATATTTTTTTCGCTGACAAGAATAGCGATAATTTCTTCCATAAAGAATTCTTTGAAATTTCAATTCAAAAATGTATTACGATGTGAAAAAATGGGAATTAATTTTCTCTGTTTCTCTCGCTTTGCTGACGATATGTGAGATTATCATGAGCGTGAATATAAATAATAATTATGTTGTATCAACGTAGCATAAGAGAAAAAGTTTTAAGTAACAAATTATCATAAAATTCTCGTTGAAACTTTGTTGAAATAACCGCTGACTTGACATTTTTTCGCGCGCCTCAACGACCAGAGTCATAACATTTAAGGTCGAAACATTTATTTATTAATGATCAACACATTACACATCATTTATGTAAATTCACTAGTTTCGGCTGCGCTACTTGGCTGCGAGTTGGCAGACACACCTGACACTGTAATGGATTTGGAAGAAGGAGAAAGAAACTTTAAACAATATCCTTTCGTTAATGGAATATGAACGATTACGTTTCCAGCGCCAAGCCATTCTAACGGAAACTCCCGTCAATTTCGCCACCCGTTACGTCTTTTCTCTCAGCACTCAGTTTGCGTTTTTAATTTCCTCAATGATCTGATGACGAAAGAATGAAAGGTTTATTTAATCGATTTCAATTATGATTTCCTCGCTTTTTACATCGAAATAAAAGTTTCCACACTTTTTATCGTCGTTCTTTATGCGCTTCGGAACAGAAACAAGGCTTGCCACGCAAGAATAGGATTCGACCAACAGCAGAAAGCACAGTTATTAAAAGGAAAGCCATTCTCGTTGGGCGAATTCGATTTTTTGCTGGCTTAGCCGACACGCAATCAACGAGTTGGTTCCTAAACTTCTGTGCTTGAGGAATCCAATTCAGGAAGGAACTGTCAGCCCGGGCGTTTATTAAAATGAAAATGTTAGCTTGGAACTCACACATGAGCATTAAAACGTCCTCGAGGCAACTTGAAAAGTTCGTCTCGCTAACACGATGAGAGCGCCGTTAATTTTCGCCTCCTGAATTACTCGCAGCCAAACTTTTAAATGGGTGACGACTAGTTTTTTTTCGGCAAGATTACGAACGCTACTGTTTGCTCAACGAACAACTAACGAGCAACAGTCATGGCATTTTGATTATACTTTCATTGACTGAACGATCACAATCACCTACGGGGGTTGAAGGAATAAATATAAATTACAGCTTAGACTCGTGTTAGAGGAGAATCATAAAAATGTAAATTCGCTTCAAGTGTAGATTTGCGAAAATCATTAAACACCAAATAAAAATGAAAAGCTTTAGACCCGCGCCCAGCTCGTAGCTTGGATTTGAGACTAATTTATTGGAATATTTTCTGCTTTCAGACGAATGTTTCCAACAGTCCGCGTGTCGTTCTCGGGACCTTTGCGCGGCCAATCATCGGATCGATACGCAGTGCTGTTAGATATTGTGGCTGTTGACTCGCGACGTTATCGCTACGCTTATCATCGATCGTCGTGGCTGGTTGCAGGCAAAGCTGATCCACCGCCGCCCGCTCGGCTCTACTCCCATCCCGACACGCCAGTCGGAGCCGATGCCCTTCGCAAGCAAGTGATATCGTTCGAAAAAGTGAAGCTCACCAACAACGAAATGGATAAAAATGGACAGGTGAGTTGAACTGAGAGCAACGATGAGACATAAGCTTCAACCTGATGGTCCAATAGCTGCCAATTTAAATCGGCAATTTCCTTCCACGTTGACCTGAGATCTTCCTGCGGAAAGCAGTTTCAAGTCAAGCAAAAACTTTCCCATAAGATCGGAAATCGATGAGCAATCTTGCCTCTCAACTTTTTTCTCAAGCTCAACGAGCAATTAAGGGCAATAAATCATATTTCGTTAAGCATCTCAAAGAAGAAATAAAGTCTTGTTTGCCATGAACAGTTGAATGACAATCCAACAACATTTTGACCGAGCGACGTCTTTAGCAATTATACCGTGCTTTGATGTGCATGAAATTAATTCGAAGAAATGCATCGCATCGGTGGACTGTTCGAGCGAGTGAGAACAAGAGGAACCTTAAATATCCAACTCACAGACTCGTCTTCACTTCGTGCAATTACGAGATAGCTTTCCTCTCTCCGGCTACGTGCTTGAGATTCGCAATTCCTTAAGCCACCATTATTGGGCAGTGTGAATTTGCTGAAACCAAAAATGAATTAAACATATCGAATAAGTGACGGCACATGCGAGCCCACGAGTAAAAGTAGTTTGCTGTTAGCACTGCCGACAAACGGAGTGAAGCTTCTGCTGCCGAAAAATGAAAATTTATCTCCGGACATGCTTTTCATCCTAAAATCCTTCCAGATCGTACTCAACTCTATGCACCGATATCAACCTCGAATTCATTTGGTGCGTCTAACGCCTGGTCAGAATATTCCCGTCACACCAAAAGAGCTCGCCGAATTGGATCACAAGACGTACGTGTTTCCCGAGACCATATTCACCGCCGTAACGGCATATCAGAATCAATTAATAACCAAGCTGAAAATCGATTCGAATCCGTTTGCGAAGGGATTCAGGGACTCATCGCGCCTCACGGACTTTGACAGGTTAGTTTAGACTCGCGAGAGTTTCTCTGTTTTAAAGAAGAAAAATGATTAATTGCTTTGATGAGAGTTAACTTAATTATGATGACTTCAAGTTGGAAGATTTTCTCGAGAGAATTGCGAAATGTTTTCGTATAAAAAATAATTTTAAAAACATTTTTTCATAATTCAGCATTGAAAATTATGAAAATCGGCAAAGCTACGACTTAATGCCGCATGAGTTTTGCATCGGTTACTTGAAACGAACTGTTAATAATGACAGGAAGATAAATGATTGCTGATGATCTCACCGAAAAATAAAGGTCGAGATACGTTCGGGTTGCGGAGCCGTCAAAGAGAGCCCATCAGCAGACGGCAACAAACATTAAAAACTAAAAGTGTGATAATTATATTTAATTTCATGAAAGGCGTATTGTATTCACGCATCAATTCTCGCTGATGCTGTGTTTTACTCGCGTCTAGCCCTCGAAATTCTTCGGAGGACCGCGGCTAATGTACACTGAAAGCAGGAGGAGTAAGGCGAACGAAAATCGATGATGTGAAAGGCAATCAGACAATAATAGGTTGATGAAAAGATTCTTAATTCGTCGTTGATAGACCTCTCAAGTCAGTTTTTGACTTTGTTTCTTTCCGCTGCTGGCGCCTCGTAATTAAGTCGATACTGCGCCTTGAATCGCAGCGGACTAATAACTTGTCAGAGTTGGTCAATGTAGTTCAGTTGGAGCGAGCTGAGGGCAAAAACAGTTATCGATTTTCCTCGTCGAACTTCACTCACCGAGACGAACGAGTGTAACATCTTATTGAGTTTAACGTACTCTCGAATGGCAATTTATTTTCCTCCTCTTGTTCTCTTCTCATCTTCTGGCCTTTTTCTGTGCAAATAAGTAACTTGCCATGACGAAAATCATTGGCATGAGCACGAGAGCAGCTCGATGCTTTATTTACATACCAGCGTTTGCCCCGTTCCCGAAAGATGGTGAACATTTAAATTTCAACACTATATAAACCTTAATCAGACGAATGAAGTGATGTTGAAAGATTCCGTGAGAGCTTTAGTGTTAGTAAGTCGCTAGCACGCAAGCTCAACACTTTTTTTACAATCTAAGCAGCAGTTGGAGCGACTAAAATTGACCTTCTAACAACCATTAAGCTTGCAATTTCGCAATTACTAAACACAGATTTTTTGAATGAAACATTGATAGGCTCTGTTATCTTCCTCTGATGCATTTAGTATGACGTTTTTTGACATTCAAAATGACATCGATATGATGATGAACGCGAACCGAAGGTCAGTTTGACATGAGCGAGACAAACTCTGCGATACAAATTACTTCGACTTTAAGAGAGTTCGATGTTAATTTACTTCCAAAACTAATGACAAACCCTTTATTTGTCTCCATAGAGATCCGATGGACGCCTTGCTGCTTGAACAACATCTGCGATCACCTTTGAGACTTTTCCCGGATCCTATGATGGCTCAGTTTATGCCACAAGATACTGACAATGCTTCAGCAGCGCTGTTGGAGAAAGCAAGACAGCATTTGCAAATGTGGGGCCGTTCACCTTACACAGAGCTTCTGTTGCCGCAAATGTATCAACGACCGAACATTAACGCCGCTTTGAACTTGGGCCTATGGCAAGGACAGTGGTCACCGCAACTGTCAGCGGCTGCCGGTTTTCTAAACAACCAGGCGGCGCTTCAACAAGCAGCGGCAGCAGCTCAACATCAACAGCAAGCTAGAAGTCCACCTCCTCCCTCAGGCCCGATATCAACACCCACCAGCTCGGGATCACCGTCGCCTGACATTCGCTCGAAGCATTTTGCACCTCGATTCAGTCCATATCAGATAACGCCTGCAACTCACACACAAACTGCAGCTCAATCGTCTCAGTTGCCTCCCTCACCCCAATCGCCGCGAAGATCTCCCTCGAACTGACTTTCAAATGAGTTTAGCAATCGTTAAGCAAATTTATTTTCGGGTTCGCTCGCTTTGTGTAAAGTTGAAATTTCTGAGGTCAAAACCCGCTAATCAGTATTACGATTTGAATGCATCAATCAACTCTGATTTCCTTAATTTGTTGTTCTGTTGTTAATGTTTCGTTCTACATAATTTTTATTTAAACTGCTTCAAGTTTATGAGTTATGCGTTAGACTGTGGCAAAGTCCTTCACTCGTATTGCATGTGAAAGAATAAAACAAAAGAATTAAGCTAAGAGAAATAAAACTGATATTATCAAATTTTAAAACCTCTTTCACTGACGGACGTTTCAGCCTCTGTTGGCTTCCTGTTGCTTGATGAAATTGTGGGCTATCAATATCACAACAGATCGCATTTAAAGAAACTGCTACGCATTAATAAATGTTTAATTTTCATCATGAAGCGGAAAGCGAAATCGATTAATTAAAATCGCCGTCATGTTGGAGCATAGCTGTTGATTGATGGCGGACAATTAATCATAGACAATCATCATTAAACTGAGAACTCGCCTTCATGTGAAAACACATTGTTTGCTTTGGACGAATGATATTTATTTAAAGGCTCTCGATATTCACAAAACAAGAATTTATCGTCGAAGAAAATAGAAAACATCAACAGGTCTCTCGACACAAATGTTTCTTTCATCTCAAGCTGGCTCTCACGCTTTCTTTCCAGAAGCCATTCACTTAAAAAAGTCATCAATCACCAATCGGGTGATTTAATCGCGCGTCATGTATTTGAACAAACGTTTAAGTTGGATCATTAGAGTTCGATGTCGAAGATATTTCAAAAACAGTAGCTCGTTTGTTCATTCCAAGTCGTGAAAAATAAGTTTGGTGGCCCAGTGGGACAACTTTCTGACTTCGCTGGCCCTTGACGGCTTTCGCTAATGAAAATTTGCTATGATTCTATTCAAAATTCGCTCAACATTTCTTTTCCAATCAGCATAACTAGCAAGTTTAGTTTTAACTTTCCCCTCCGATCGAGAAATATCGCTTCAATCTAGGATATAAATCACGAGGAGTCGAGTCACCCTCGCACTGGATTTATGGCCCCTCAGACGCATCATCTAAATTCAATTAACCAAAGTATCGCCGCACCAAATGAGCGCAGCAATTATGTTTTTGATTTGTTTCAATTTGGATCAATTTATCGATCGCCGAACTGTCAATCTTGCTGTGAACTTCCAGCTCCGAAAAGTTGTCAATGCCGAGCTGAAATTGACGCCGCAACGTTCTCATGAAACCTTCACAGTTTATGACGCTCGATACGAAACTCAACGATTCCATCCTGTTAATTTCACAAAATTACTCGTCATCAGTGAAATGCTCGCCGACGAAGCAAAACCTGCGAAGAATTAACGTTCTGACATGCGATATCAATATTAAGCAAACACGTCGGGCGTTTGATGGCCACACATGCGTCGGAATCGATAACGACAACGAAATCAAGAAGCTTCCTTTCATTTTAGAATCATGAGCTCGGCTCGAGCTTCTCACAAAGGCTTCTCGAAGCGATTTATTCTCTAACGATGTGCCTTGAATGGCTTGCTGATTTGCGTTACCGAGTGAACAATCTGATAGCAGTTCTCACATGAACGTAATTTCGATGTTCTCCATCTACAATCAATTAAAATTTCATGACAGCAATTAATTCGGATTTTTGTCGTTCCACTGAAACACGAACCTTTTACGTAAGCAGCGAACGCCCATTCTCGTGATAATATGAGTTAATGAAACATGTTGCGCATGATGGATCGTCATAAAACATTCAGAGGCTCCCATATTTAATTGTCGGTGTCGAAGCGATAGCACGACATTTGCCTGAGAAGAAATCGAAATGTCTTCATTTCAATCAACGTTTTTTAATCAGGAGCGTTGCAATTAAATCCAATTGATTCGACCTTCGGCTCGAAATCGAGCGACTCGGTTCACGTCAACTTGCTGTAATATTTCAAAGAACTTTAATGAGTTTGACAACTCCTCACGACGTCTTCCTAGAAACAGATGTGTGCACGATGATGTGTGGTCCCCACAACATCTCTCATCCTCGAATGGTTCATGCCCTCTGTGACACTTCAACATGAAACCCAATATTTTAAACCAATTTCCTTCTCTCAAATAATTTCACAACAAAAACATGTTAATTATTTCCTTCAGCCTCATCAACTTTACAAGAGTCTGAGGTCCTTAGACCTTCATTCAAGCGGCTCGTCCTCAGTTTTTAAAACGGTTTCTTTCGTGGCGGGCTCTTCCAGATCACACGACAGAAATTCCTTGACACATCATCATTGTCGTCTTAATTTGCACCATCATTATCTTCGTTGCAACCGCAAGAAGTCTCGACAATTTATGAAATGATCTTTGTGTGAAGCCATGCGGTTTGAGGAGACACGAGGCCGCTCTCAGATGGTTCGAATCATTTTCGCCAACCGAATTGCTGCAGTTCAACCGCAATTCAAATTTTTAAGTTATTGTGCGGCTCCAATCATCATTTGATCTCAACTTAAAAAGTTGTGGCAGCTTTCAGGTGAAATCGAAGGAACAATCAATCAAGTTACTTAGTTGTTAAGTAGTTTAAATTCTCTTAAGCTTAAAATTGATTTCCTTCCCTATTCGAAATCCCTAAGCAATGCGATTACTCGACGAATCTTTCAATATTCAACGTTGCCGGTTTGAATAATTCGGTGAATCGCATTCGGACGATTAGCAGCCTCATTAACAAATTTCGTTACGCAGATTGCATCAGCTCTTCTGAGCCTCATTATGGCGTTCTTAGAACTTCCAATTTCTCGAAACTTATAGCAGATGACGGACTTCAATTATCCTAGTACGAAGGTGCTCGTTACAACTTTATTATCGTGCCGCTTTGTTCACCGCAAATGCTCTTGACATAATTGGGTTGTTCTGGCCAGTCTGAGGATGTGCAAATTAATTCATCATTTTCTTGTGGCTGCAAAGCTCACAAAATTCGGCAAATTCTCATTATTAGAATCTAATTACATCATAATCTTGGACGTAAAAATCCTCAAGGTACAGGAAAAGTTTTCAGCTGAGCTAAAGTAATCCAACTCGTCCGTTGGCAGCAACTTTCCGGAAAGTAGAAAAGAAACCTTGAGCGAGGAAAAACACGAAACAAGAAAGTAATTTAAGAAGATTTAGATTTTCAGGATGATTGGAAAATAAAATTCAGAGTGAAAGCACCTGTGTGTGCTTCTTATTTCCTCCTGCAATAAAAATGCGATGAAGATGAGAAGTTTCGTTAACACTGAACAAGGAACTCCGAACGGTTCTGACGAAGAGTCTCGGGGAGAGATAATTTCCTTTAAGCCGAGCGAGTCTCAGGTGTAATCAGGAAACTTAATGTTGCGGATTTATTTTTCTCTTTATTATTACTCCATAACGAAAGTCCGAAAGTTAGACAAAGAAGATGATAAAGTTCACTAAATTATTGCATCATTTTCTTATTGCTTTACTTTTACTCAAGGATAATCCCCACTAAGACGAGGCGGAATTGCGGCAACGAATCATGAAGAGCAGGTTGGAGTCTTCTCGAGAGAACGTGCTCGAGAGGAAATAAAACAAATCAGGAAAACCTTTTGAAATATCTGGCGAGATTCGAAAATTCAAATCGGTTCGAACACTAGAAAATGAAACTTTTTTCATCAAATCATATTTGTGACCGAAATTAAACGCCATAACAATCTCAATAAAAACGATTTCAATAACTTTTATGCTTCTGCTGCAGAAAAAATCAGTAACTAAGTTGTAAAAGTCAATGGTATTACAGTAATGTCGTTTCCAAGACGCTGCAGAGCAGGACATGTTTTTTAAACGACAAAGTTTCGTCGTCATTACAGCACAAGTCGTCGGTCTCCCTCTCTGCTTGCTAATATAAATATTCTGGGGATTTCAGCACAATAAAATAAGCAATTTGCTCTCGTATGGTCAAGAAGCAGGACAAGCTGAACAGCTTCAGCAGATTGCTTTCATTGAACAGTGGAAACGTCGTCGACTCTCCGAAAGTTGTCTCAACAATCCAACGCAACTTTGAAGAAATTTCAAGCAGCAAAAAGCAAACAAAAGTGAATTAAAGATATTCGAATAGTTTAAAGTTTCTTTGAGAGTTTATTAAGTTTGCAAACTCTTCGTCTAAAGCAGAGAATTCTGCAGACCCTTCGACGACGACTGCGATTATTCGTGAACCCATTTTACTTTTCATTTTCTAAACAATCTTGACATCATGAGCTTAGATTTATTTTCCTAAGCTCATCCACCTTACGAGGGAAACGTCGTCTTCAGCTGAAAGTTCTCGTCCTTTCGTGCTCCCCGTAATTCAATAATACGAATAAAGTTTTATGCATGCCAAAATATTATGAAATTCTCTATGATAAATGTCCGGTTTTATTGCTACGGGTTGCTCTTGTTCTCCAGATGAATTTTTTATCCACTCGTTCTCATTTTAGGAGAACATTACGTTTGGCTTCGGAGATTCTAATTTTGAAAGTTAGTTTGAACTTTTAGTAAATCAAGTCGACATTTTGATAACGAAACTGTTTGGTTAGTAAAAAGGTTTCGAACGTTTTCTTGCTCTGGATGATTTGAAAAATTTAATCTTCTTGCGATGTTTCTGAAAACTTCTTGAAATATTGTGAAGCGCAGCAACTGAAGCCAAGCCTCGCTGTTCACCATTTTACTGCAGTTGAGACTAAAATTTATACTCGTAGCGAATAAAAGAAGGCAGGCATGTTCAAGAGATTAGCAAATTTGATATTTCCTCCTCTCTCTCGATGCCGACAAAATTGCAACTTGCGGGAAAGAAAATTATTATTTATGGGCTTTTAATGTAAGAATGAAAATTGACTACACATTTGTTTGCTTGTGATATGAAATTAAAATTTAATTTACAAGGAATCGAGTTGAACTGCGGTCTCTCTTTGAAGGGCCTTTCATTCCTCGGGGACCGCTGATTAAGAAGAATGGCAACAGGTGAAAATGAGCGCTGGGCTGGTGAAGGATTAAAATGCTGTTGGACTCAGCTAATCAGCGATTAGACAATTTCGATCTCCAAGAAATAGTTTCATGCCGATCCGAGACCGCCAAAGCGCGCTCGTAGAAAAGCAAATCAGAGAATCGATTGCCATAAATCAAATCTATAATTGATCGCAAGTCATTTTAAATTTCCTGATCAATTTAAGCCATTCATGAACGTTATATTGAAAAGCGCAATTCGAAATTAAGTGGAATTACGATGAAACGTTTTTTCGGCAACGAGGTAGTTTCGCAGTATCAAAGAAGGCGTGGACTCGTTTGATATTCCGCCGACAAAGGCAATCACGCGAACGGGCAAGAGGCAACAGCCAACACTTGAGGTTGCCGAGACTTTTCCTGCCGATGATATGTTGATAAGAGCGCTGAGATAAATCATTTGCCGGGCTGGAATGGCTACAAACACCACGAGAGGAAACGAAAGCTTGTCGTTTATTCGCCAAATGTCGAATCGCTCTCGAGCTCCAATGTGTTTTCATTAATCACCGGCTGATAGCAGATCTACAGTTTATCTTCCGTGCATTTAAACACTTTTTGATGCCGACGATGAGGTTGAAACGAGAACATCATCACCATAACATTAACATTTTTACATTTTATCGCAAGCCGGCTGCCTGACGAAAGGCACACTGAAATGTGTTATGCTGAAAATTACCTCAATAAATGAATTTCAAAGGAAAAGGGAAAATGCGAATGTGTCTGAGAAGTGCAGAGATTGAGATTGATTACGGACAATCTTGAGAAAGCACGCTGCAATGCTATATATTCGACCTGCACTTGTCGCCCGAGGCCATGAAATCACGCAAAATAAAAATAAAAGTAAATTGAAGGGGCCGCGGATCGTACGAGAATCATTACAAAATCAACAGAGCGAAACGAGTCATGCCAAACACAACAAGCGATTTCAGTAATTAGTTAAGCGGACGGTGAAACATCAAAAAGAAAATAAGAAAGGAAGCATCATCGCAGAAGGTGAACAATGAAATCCATCGACTGAGAGTTCTTTCAGCTTCCAAATCGCAGCCCCCAATTTCCCCATTACGGTTCCGAAGCGAACGCACGGGTGAAGAAGCCAAGTTAAATTGTTGGAGATAATAAAAGAGAGAGGTATACGGGTTGAGTTAATTAGAAGTTTCTGTGATGATCTGACTATTATCGCTGCAGTAAGTATAGAGCGGTGTGCTTTGCTCTCATCTCTCTGCATCGTTCCTGCGCCGCTTTCGCCTTTTTTGTGTCTTTAACTTCACACCTCACAGGCAATTTTATTATCTCTTCCACCTCGGTGTCTTGTGCGTTCTGCGTTGCTCCGCTGATGCTCCAAGAGCCGAGCATCAAGTGCATAAACATATCACAATGAAGCGGAGATGAAATCCGCAAGACAATAAAAATTCGCCTCGCTCTGGCACTGAAAAGGGAGTAAACCGAAAGAACAGCTTTTAAGCATAATGAAAATAATTTATGAACTCTTCTCGAGATTTATTGCGATTCAATCGTCAGGGATTTTAAAACGCCACGCCGTAACCGCCGAGCATGTTCGGAGCTATTGCTCAACTTCTGGGAAAATCTGGATCATTTTTTCTGCACAAGGTGTTGCTTCTCTCTTGCATCAAAACACTTTAAAACAGCATTAATATTGAACCTCTTTTCTCGCCGTTTTTGCGGCGATCTTCTTCTTCGAATGCCCTCAACAATTTTCGCGCTTCCTTTGTTGGCAGCCTCCGCTTTGACTGCGTCTTCTCGCCAGCCTTTTCTTAGTGTGAAGAAATTAATAATTGCGATTTTAAAAGCCCCTTAAGTTTGATAAAGCGCAAATTTGGTTAATGAGGTGTAATGATGGGTCTTCTGAGACAAAGGCGGATAACTTGAAACGTTGAGAGCGGCAAAGGAGCTTTGTTGACAGATCTGAAGAACATTCCGGCGAATCAAGGCTGAGGATAGCGATCAAGGAATTTTAGATTTTCATCACAATTTGGTTTTTGATCTAAAATGATTCTCATAATCTTTGATAGAAGTTGCACACTTTCGTAAAATTTAATGACACAAACATTGACTTGTGGCCGATTTATTGACGGTTACCTCGAGGATATTAATTCTTTTAGCTTGTTCTTTAGCGAGCCCATAAAATCGCCAAGGGCTATCAACATAGAGATCACGTTTGAGTCCTCTAAAGCCATCTGTCGTTAGAACAGAGTCCCAAATATTCCGATGACATCAAAGAACTCAGCATCAAGTTGACAGTGTCAGCAACAATCTAAAACCCCGAGAAGATCAACAAACTCAAAGTCCCTTATTCGCTGTCAACAACTCCTAATGTATTCACCGATAAAGCGCTGAAAAACGAAGCAATTTTCATTAATTACCGCCGATGTTTTCCCCATTCATGAGTAATTAAACTCTGTTTGCATTTTCTTGAGACACGCTTGAGCTCCATTAATGCAAACCATTTTTATGTTTTTCATTTTTCACACGAAAGATTTCGCTACTTTACACTCGAGTGCCATCGGAATAACAAGCAGAAAATTATTATTTGGAAGTCGAGCCACCATGAACGAAAGAGACTTTCGGATTTTTCGTCTGCTGGATCGACCAATCGGAAATAATGGTTGTGACAAATTGTGTCTCATTAATAGAAAGAACACCGGGCATCTAACCACCGAAACGAAATCCATCTTGAGAAATCCCCACCGCTTCAGTAATCGCTGTGGAAGATATGACAAGCACTAAGCTGGTGGGGAGACGATAACAATCGAGTGAATTAATTTTCAATTTCACATCTCTCAAGATAAAATGTTTACTCCTCGACGAAAGAGCCGGCCGAACAATAAACCGATAAAATTGAAATTAATTCTGACGGGAGATTACGTTTTCCTTCTGCCCTTTCTCCTTTCCTGGGCTGTGAAAGGCATCCACAGCGATATGATCAGTAACATTGATAAATGGCACAATGCGTAAGAAGACTTCCATTGCTTAATTCCTTTGAAATCAATAGCAACTTAGGCGAAGCGGAGAACCTGGAGCGCGAAAATTAAAAAATAAAGAAGTCGTTTTGTCTGTCAATTTGTCTTCTAAACGACTCTTTTGTGTGGCTCTGTAGCCACTGAGAGAAATTTATTCGAGGATCGTTTACATTTTTAATACGAATCATTTGGAAACTTAGAAATTGGAGTGTGGCTAATTGGACAGAATTAATCAGTTCTCGCTTTTTAAATTTCACTGTTCACGAGCAGTTGTTGCTCGCCCATCAATCAGAGCTGCCGAAAAGCCTGAGTCGATTTGGTGAGAGTCACAAATTGGTCACAATAAGCCTAAGTGAATCTTGGAGTCGACCGCAAATTGCCGAAAAGCTTGAGTCGATTGGAGTAACAAGAAATTGTTCTCAACGAGCTGAAGCAAATTTTGGCGAGCTGATAAGACACTAAAATGAATGCAAAATGTAAGCTAAGCAGTTGCAAAAGTATCAGATCGCGTGTCGTTATTTCAGGGTAACGTTGGAACCAATGAATGTACGAGTGGCTCTCTCTTTTGTGTAGATATTCATCGCCACTCTGCTGCGTTCACATTTTCCACATCAAACAGTTTGAGAATCTCTAAGTTGCATTTGAAAAATGTATGCGGTGTTTCACATTGTAAGATTTACAATATTTTATTTTATTCAATCGGATATTACGAACAAATGAAGGACCAACTGTCAATTGGCCATTCTATAGATTTAATTAATCATCGAAGTGAAGAGCCTCAGTCGAAATGTCGTCAGGCCATCAAAGATCAAAGTCCAGCAAATCTACGTAATGAAGATTTGGTGAAAAGTGAGAGCTTATGTTAGATTGATCTAATTCGAGATTTGCATTTCTTTCATCTGAATTGAATTCTTACGAGCACAATCAACATCCGTTGAAATCTTCCGGATGATTTTCTCGATCCTTCTAGCCTGGTTTTGAATGGTCTGGGCTTGCTTCGCTGCTGTTACACTCTGTAAGTCTAAGAGAGCTGTAAGTCTGTCAACTTCTTCGGTTACTGAACACCGAGCGATGCACGAATCATCAGCGGCTGGAACCGTCGTTGAAGTGGCTGATGTCATTGTCGCGATCTGTGAACACTGCGTTGCCAGTTTAACCTTCAGTTCATGGATTGCGTCAGGTGTTTTCGCTCCAAGATTAGTGCAAACATTATTTTCGAAGTAAGCTGTGTCCAATTTATTCAAACTTGTGAGCAAACCCAAGCCGATGCTCTCAATTAAGTTGTCTCTGAAGTTAATGTAAACGAGCTTCGGCGTGCGTTGGAAAAGATTCGATTCGAGACTTTGAATTTTGTTGCCATGAAAGTCGAGAATTATCAAATTTGGCCAAGGAGCCAAATCATCGGACGTAACCTCCGTCAGAAGGCTTCGAATGATGCTAATTGCAACCAAATTCGGAAATCTCTCAGCCAGGTTTTCGGGGAAGTCGAGAAGATTGTTGCCACTTGAGTAAAACTCAAGAACGTCTTCGCTTCTACGCTGATAGTTGTGAGTTTCAGTCACATTTTTCTTTTCGGGGAGCGGCCGAGAGACTTTTGAAGCAATGCACGAGTATAGAGATCCATCCAGAGTGGGATAGAAATAGCAACGCGTCGTGATACAGATTATTGGCCAGGCGATAACAACAGCAGAAATCAAAGTGATCAAGAAGACATTCCTGTAATCGAGAGTGACTTTCAAGTTTTATCTTTTTTTCAAATTAACTATTAGCTCACATTTCGGTAAATTTTTAGACTTGATTGAGAAAGAGTCCAGCGACAATTAAATACTTATATTGGCTGCTTGTCTCTCGACCCCTTCACACCTTTGTTTCAAAAAAGTTCTTATCACAAACGTTATCAATTAGTTTCGCATGTGTGCCTCAACGTGTTTACAGAATGATCCAAAAAGCGTCGAATAATTTTTTCAAATTTATTTTCGATTTATGTTACAAAATATTGTTGAGTCGAACAAATGGAAAACGAATGGGAAATTGATTTTCTTTCAACAAATTCTTGTATTTTCTCTTCTATCTATAAGACTAGTTGAAACGTTAAGAGTTAAACATTCAGAGGATATAATTCACAAAGAGTTCAATTGGGGAATACAAAGAGAAGGAAATATCAAACCAGTCAAGTCTAGAGGCACCAGTTTCAATAATCGAATCGATTAGAATCTAAACTCGTGAAGAGAATGATAAAAGTTGGCACATGTCCTTAGAACCATGAAGTCCGCGATGAAGTCATGGCGCTTTAAACGAGATTTGCTGCGCCGCTGTTTCCTTGGACTGGCGCCGCGGCCGCAGCTTCGACTCCGTTTTCTTCGCTCTTCGACTTGTCGTCATCCGACGTGTCCTTCATCGAGCCCGAGTCGTCGCCATCCAGTCCAACCAGCGCGCGATATTTCTTCGAAATCGCCTCCCAATCGGCCACGTTCTCGATCCGCGTCTGGTTCATTGTCGCAAAGCTTGTCTGCGACCCTAAAGGTGAGAGATGCACAACGGATAATGTCTTTGACTCTGAAAGTTTAATTGTGAGTGGATGCGGGAAGTTATGTCAATTGTGATGTCATGCATTGTGAAAGAGAAACATTCCATGGGTCCGCAGTGTTTGTTTAGTGTTTCAAAGGAAAAGAGAAAGAAACGAAATACATCAATAGCTACGAGTTACCATTTCGATAAGGTTTTGAGTGTGCACTTGCTATTGTGAAAGAGAACGATATGCGGTTAGTCAAATTTCCTAGACACTACGAATGATGTGGAGCCGCCAAGGAAGCGAGGAAGCTTCGTTAACGGCCCAACACGAGCTTAGCTTTAATGGAAGTTCTCGGATAACTTAATCGAAACTACGAACTAAGTTCAAGTGAGCTAAGGGTAAACAATCTAAGGATGACGGTTCGGGTTCAAACTCTAAACATGCGTCAACAAACTCTTCTGGTTTTGGGATTATATTTAAAAGCAAACAACTCTCGAGTGAGGCATCAACTGCCTGCTAAACAAAATTTGACTGTTGTCGAGGGGAACACGAAGCTGCACTGGAGTGAAGTGCCCAAAATACGATTCAAATGAGCTGGAACTGCAAAGATACTTCTAGCTGCCTCTTCATTGCATTCTTAAATGTGAGTCACACAGGCAATTACTGGTTGCTATGTTACTTGAGGAAAGATTGAGTTGAAGTTTAAGGTTAAAGGCGCGGTTAATAATTGTCGTCAAAATCAGTTTAGCTCCATTTGGATTTGTTTTTCATCGATCGAAGGAAAGAAGGGAAAAGGATGACGAGAGTTCTGAATCGTTTACGTTGGTCGTGATTGTCAAATTTCAATCGTTTACTTTTAAACAAATTCTCAGTTCGCCTAATGAATTTCTCACACACAAATGACTGAAACACCGAGATGAGATCGCTAAGAAACTCTTCGTAAAGGAAATTTTGAAATGTCAAACATCATCAGAATTGTTGGGAGATGCAAACCTTTTGGAGCCACCTGACCTTTACGGATTTTCGACAACCATTTCGCACCTGCTTTGCTTCTAGGGCTTTGTGGGCCACCACGAGTGAGCACCATTTGTGCAAAACTAGGTCGCTTACGTTTGCGGAATTTAGTCTGAAAGAAATGGAGCGATGGATTAGCGTGGGCTTAGATAGACACGCACAACTCACTCGACAAAATTCAACAACCCAGACGAACCATGTCGTGACGAGGTTGAGGGGAGAAGGTGCTGTCGTCGTCCTGTGCATGTTCCTGATCAGCTTCGATAGACCAAACTTCCACTCGATGTCCGATTGTGCCTGAAATAAGGCGAAGCTAGAAATTGTTCTCCAGGCGTCGAAATCTTTAATGTAAAATTTAAAATTGTCAAAATCAAATACCTGGATCCTTTGGTAAGTATCAGACATCATGGCAATCAGCAGGTTGATCAACACAACCACTGACACCAACATGTAAATGCCGAATACAATTTTGAACAAATATTCTGTCCAATAAGGTTGCGTTCGTGTGGCGTTCGGTCCTTGATTATTCTTATCGACTTGAGTTTGCTCGGTTGTCGTCTGTAATCATTCGAATATAGAATATCTCGAGCGAGAAGAAGCGCGTGACTAAACACCTCTCTTGATTACTAGGCGATTTATATTGCGATATAGATCGCAATGAAAAGTTTCATAATTTGTTGGAAGGTTTCAAATCAAAGTGCAGACACAGTTAAGATCTTAATTCAATGTTTTGGGTATCAAAATTCAGAAAAAATTATCAGCTGCACTTGGCTTGATCATCAAGCTGCATATTAATATTTAATTGATGAACTTATGATCGCAATAAGTCCAAGAGAGGTGTCTCTATACTCGAATAATTCAACACAGACCTGGCCGAAGACGGCGAAGAAAAGCAACTCGAAACTAGTGATAGGGTTTAGTCTGACTGTTTTAAGGCAAGGAGTTCAATTGCAGGATGTTGGTTCGTGATGATGGGCGATGGTTTTTGGGGTTTGGGTATGTTGGAGGTTGGAAATCGCAATGGAACGAGAAAAAACAGAAAACTGGGATTATTACCTGAATTCGTTGGTATGTATCTGACATCATAGCAATAAGGAGGTTAATCAGAACTATTACGGAGACCAGCATATAAATTCCATAAACTATCTTAAACAAATTTTCCGTCCACTCTGGTCGCGTTTCCCTCTGAGAGATTATGTCATCGGGCGACGTTTGACCAAAAATGGCAAACAGAAGTCTCTCGAAAGCCAACAGCGGAGTCATTGGAACTGCGATAACGTAACATCAACACCACGAGAAAAATATTTCATTAGTTTCAAAATAGCCCAGGCGGACTCGGGATTGGGAAGTTGTTATGGTACTTCACTTAGTGCTCGCATGAATGCTTGGATGTTGCCATGGGAGTTTCACACAGGGAACTGATGAGCCAGGGGGTCAAACGAACACAAAAACAACAGCGGAGTCTTTTCAAAAAGCTCGTCACAAGATGCGGAAAGATCCACTGTCGTGGCTTGAATCTTTTCGCATGAAGCGCCAGGTCCTTCGTGCAGAAACAAATTCTAACACCAAAGGGGGAAACTGCAGGGAATTTAACTCCGGTTTCATGCAATTCGTCAGCTACATCGAGAGGAAGGAAATCGCAAATCCTTTGGCAAGCGGCGTCAAGTTTTCAACCTTGCAAAAGCATTGAAGTCTCTCCACGTACGTTTGTCGAGAAAGCGCCACATCCACTGGAGGGTGGTTATCGTGATTGGACAGTGACAAATCAATACACATCGACAGGAGGGTGTGTTCATTAGGGGGAAGACGAACAGTTTTTCTAATGAAGTTGGAAGGATTGAGAACATTCACTTGGAGTGGGAATGCTCGGGACTTTGTGGGTCACGCAAGACTTACTGTCGGTCTTATGTTTTCTTCTATAAAGATCAGTGACGGGCATTGAAGCGCCCATTGGGAGTTTTCCCTTATTATCCATTTCTTCAGCTGCCGGTTCGAGCAACATATCATCATTCTCGCTATTATCTTCACCACTCTCTACATCTGTTCATAGAAAACGCGTTTAATGATCTCCGTAACTTGAGTCAATCTAAGAAGAATTAGTTGGCAGTCGTCGCTTACCATCCGAGAAATATCCCGCCTGGTTGACTTGTCTCTGCAGTCGTCTGATGTCCTCCGGCGTGAGATTCGCAAATGATTGATTCAGTGCCACGATGTGCATGGAGAATCCGAACACAAAGATGGCAAGCACAGCCAAGAATCGAGCCAAGTCCTTCAACAGATCGCCGATGATGATCGCCCAAGGCCCGAACAGATGATGGAACGATAAAAAATCTAAAATTTGAACACACGCCAGCAGAAACGACAGCGCAAAGAATTGATTCCGAATGTACATCAGCGTTGGCCAGTACGCCTTCTCGACAAATGTCATCCCTGCGACGTGGCAGCCAACTCCGACTATGCCAAGAAACAGCACGAGAACTTTAATGCTCCCAAGTCCTGACTTGTCGCTCGGATTCGTCAACTCGAACAGCAGAAGTCCACTGAGCCACACCAGCAGTCCCCACTCGTACCAATAAGGCAAAAGGCTTGGCCGAACGACCGGGTAAAGCGGCATGATTCCGACAATCATCAGATGAATCATCAGGTAGATGTGCGAAGTTAAGTACGACATGAACTTAATGATCGGCACTTTGTTGAACTTATGACCTAAAGGCAGTGTAAAGACGATCCAGACCGGCGGGCAGATGATAAACGTGAAGAACAGCAACATGATTTTCCACGCCGTCCAGTTCAAGCTGCCACGCCAAAGCTCCTAAAAGATTAAGCAATCGCCAGCAATTATTTTGAGTGAATCCTTGCAAGGGATTACCTTAAGGCTTCTTTACCTGGAGGTATCTCTGAACAACCGTGTGCGCAATCACTTCCTTCTGCTCGTTTTCAATCAGCACGTCGAGAAACTCAACGTTGCGTCGATCAATTGCAGTTAGGATCCGCCCGGCGGAGTCAGCACCAGCAGCGAGAGCAAGAAGTTCCGTTGCCATTGTCTCGCATTGCTTGCCAGCGGCAATCAAATCCTTCGCTCTTTCCTTTTCTTTTGTTGAGAGACTGATGTAAATATTTGACAGCTTTGCTGCCGAGTCGACGGGCGCTGGTGAGACCAAAATGAACTCTTCGATGGGCCGGTTGTTGTTATTCTTCGAAACGACCATCAGATTGTACACGAAGCGTTTGTCTTCCATCAGAGCATAAGTGTCGTGTTCTCGATGCATCAAATACTTCAACACGTCGTTGTGACCTTCAGAAGCCGCAAACCAAATTGGCGCGCAGCCATAATTCGTTTCGCTTTTCGGCGTCGCTCCTGACTCTGTCAACAACTTCACGACGTCAAGGAAACCTGCTTTCGCACTGCAATGCAGCGGCGTCCAACCGTTCTTGTCGGTTGCGTTGATCTCTGCTCCTTGGCCAAGCAACACTTCGACCATCTGGTAGTGGCCGTGCATAGCCGCGATGTGGAGTCCCGTCTTGCCATGCCGATCGGTGCTGTGCAAGAGCTCGGCTGATCTACTGAGAAGCAAACCGACGATGGAAACGTGGCCTCCAAAGCATGCAAGATGAAGAGGATTGTAGCCCTAGAATAAAACAAATCGAACATTTGTAGATTGTTAACTAAAATTTAACTCACATTCTCTGACGTTCCTGCGTCAACTTGAACGCCCGCTGAATTCAGAAGCAGTCGAACGACATTTTCGTTTCCAGAATATGAAGCAAGATGAAGAGGCGTTAGGCCCGACTCGGTGCCAAGTTCAGGTACGAGCGATGTTCCCGTTGGAGTGTCTGACTTAACAGTAGCGGGAACAGTTACGAGCAGCTCTCGAACTGTGTCTGCTTGTCCATAGTAAGCAGCAACGTGTAGAGGTGTCAGTCCGAGCTTTTTGCTTGAAGTTCTCAAAGAACCCGAGCTTCTCATCACTTCCAGAACTGGGCCGTGACCATTTTGCGCGGCTAAATGCACTGCAGTGAAGCCAGATTTGTTCTCGTCAGTGGTCGACGCGCCAGCTCGAACCAAAGCCTTCACAACTTCCGCGTGACCGCCTTCGGCAGCCAGTTGAAGTGGAGTGGAATCGGTCAACTTGTTTCTCACGTTGATGACGCCCGTTCGATCGAACTTCATCAGCTCTTCAATCACACGCACCGAACCCTGCATCGCTGCAATGTGTGCGCAAGTGTTGCCATCCTTACTCGTCGCCATTACAAGCTGCGGGTGTTGTTCGAGAAACAATTTGGCAACGTCCGAATAATTATTTTGTGCCGCAACGTGAATCGGCTTCTGGCCCAAGTCGTCGGTGGCGTCAATGCTTGCGCCTAGCTCCAGCAGCAGCTTGCACACTTCGAGCTGTCCGTTCCCTGCCGCCAGATGCAGCGGAGTTTGCTTTCGAAGCGTCAGAATGTCAATCACTGCGTTGTGGTCGCGGATCAAGAACTTCACGAGGTGCGAGAATCCGTTCATCGCCGCTAAATGCAAAGCCGTTCGCCCGACTCGGGACTTGGAGTTGATGAAAGCTTTGTTTGTCAGAAGTGCATCACAGACTTGTAGGTATCCTCTTTCGGCAGCCAGATGAAGGGCCGATCGACCCTCAGTGTCGAAGACGTCAACACGAGCGTGATTGCCTAGCAAAGTCGTCACCAGCTCCATGTGACCTTTGTGACAGGCGATCAGCAGTGGAGTCCAACCAACAGCTGACTGGCGATTCATTGCCTTCTGAACATCGGTGGCGCTCATATGCGTCAGCATCTCGGAGAGGATTTCGTTGTTGCCAGCGATTGCGCAGTAGTGAAAGCACGTTTCCGATGTTGACTTGGTCTGAATCGAAACGTCGGCGCCGTTCTCTAAAAGCATCTTAACTATCTCCTTATCCGATTCTGGCACTTTAACTTCTTCCTTCGATATTTGACACGCTTTGTGTAAGGCAGTTTCGCCGTCGTTGTTCACCGCATTGATGTATGCGGTGGCTTGCTCTGGCGAATTGTGGGTTTTAACATACTGAATGAGATGCTTGACGATCTCGGGATGACAATTTCGACAAGCCAAATGAAGTGGCGTGTCGCCGACCTAAGAAAAAGAAGTTTAAATTTGGGATTGATAAATCGTTAACAATCTCACGTGTGACTTAAGAAGTGGATCGCCCATGTCATCAAGAAGCAAGTCAAGCGTCACAACGTTTCCATATCTTGATGCTACGTGAACGGGCGTCTCTCCATTCTCAGTGATGATGTTTGGATTCGCGCCTGACTTGAGAAGCATCAGCACGCATCTGTCTCCATCAGGCACTCGAGCTCCGAGATGAAGCGGAGTTTCTTTAAGTTTTCCGCCTTGAATATGCAGATCAGCTCCGAAGCCCAGAAGAGTTTCGACAACCGCAGGCTTTGCTGACTCGACCGCTATGTGCAATGCTGTGTAATTGTTCTGCAAAATAAATTGTCATCGATTTATCTTGTGGGAAATATCGAGTCTCTTACATTCGTCGTGACATCGACATGCTCTCCCTTCTGCAGCAAAGTGTTGATGATCCCCACGTGACCTTTTCTTGCTGCTGTGTGAATACTTCGGGCGCCTCCCTTGTTTGGCATGTGTAAGAAGACACCTTTTTTGAACAGCATTTGTGCGCAGTCCGCATGACCATTCAAGGATGCGATGTGCATCAGCGTGCTGCCGTCCTTGGTTCGCTCAAAAATACTCGCACGAAACTTGTCAGCCAACAGTTCGATAATACTTGCGTGTCCGTTCTCAGCAGCCAAATGCATTGGCGTACGATCTGGATCATGGAAAATGCAATTACGCAATGTTGAACGTTATGTCAGCGCTTACCTTGATTGTCTGCAATTGACGCCGAAGCTCGAACGCCATAGAAATATTTCACCAGCGGTTCATCTCCTTCAGCTGCAGCGATGTGCAGAGCCGTTTGGCCCTCGCCATTCGTTGTGTCAACGTTTGTTCCGTAATCGACGAGGATGCGAACCATGTCCACGTCTCGTCGACGGGCCGCCAAGTGAAGCGCAGTGTCTCCATTGGCTGTGGTTGCCTGTTCGAATTAAAACCTAATTAGTCTGATTGATTTGGAGAGTCGTCGAGGGTCTTTTACATCTGGCCAATCAAGAATTACTCCCCAAGATTTTCTCATCGCCACACCTTAAACCGACGCTGGTCAAAACTGAACTGAGCTCAGCTCGAAGCCTTTTAATGCCTTTCCAACAAAGTTCTACCTATCAATCAGGCCGAGTTATTATATTCCAAGTGCTTTCCGAAGTTCTACAAGAGAACTTTGAACTGTCAAAGTGCCGAGAGAGAAAAAATACTCAACAAAGATTTATTGCCATTGGGAGGTTTTTTCATTGGGGACATTCGATTAGACTTCAAGAGTTGCGAAATAAATTTATTGCTACTTAAAGCTTTGCGTCGGTAACGATGCTATTTGACTAGAGCCACAGTTGAACTCCACTCGAAGGAGACATTTGGCGTACGTTCATTTATTGTCTCGCAATAAAGCGAAGTGATTGATTTGTCCTATTTACGAATTGCTCCCTAGTTGCCTTTCGTTTTTGACGAACTCAGTTTCGTGGGCACATCGAATGCGTGAGCTTTCTATGCACATAAATTGGCAGCTTGGGCTGTGCGAAGAGAAAAAGTTTCGACAGGAAAACACGTATCGACGGAAATGTGTGTTGAAAGTTAGAGGAAAAGTTTATCTACTCGAGTTTTCTTGAATAAAAAGTTTTACTTTCGCGTTGGCAGCGACTCAACAGGTAATCCTTGACCAGAGAAACTTTATGCAAATGCCAGTACATTAGGAATATAATTTACTTACCTTCAGTTGCTCAGCTGTTTGCGCCGACAGTAGCTCTCGCACCATTGACTGATTGCCTGCTTCCACCGCCAACAAAAGCGGAACCTTCCCGCGCTGTGAATTGAGAAGGTTTTTGATTAGCATATGCCATGTGTCTGGTTGTTTCTTCTCCGATGTTTTTTTCTTGAAAGTCGACGCCAGCTTTTGCATGGCTTCTTTCTGGCGCTGCTGTTTCAGATTGGAAGGCGTAGCGGTTGACGACGACGAGTCACTCAGGCCCGCATCTCGCCTGTTTACATCCGATTTGGAAGCCTTCGCATCACTTTTTCGACCAAAATACATTTTGAAACGCTTGCTCTTCCTCTACGCACTCGTGACTTCCCTTTCAAACGCCATTTTACAACTGAAAGTTCTTCTTTCCTTCGGTAAATGCATTCGAGGTTCGTAACAACAAACCATTCGCACAGTCTCGATATACAACAATTTTATTTGTCAATTCCAAAGTAAATAAATAAAAGATTGCGAGAATTGTACTCAGGAGTGAAAGTTTCCGACGAGCGCCCAGGAAGTAATCGACAGGAAAATGCGCAAACATCTTCATTCCGCCCCTTCGTCGCTCGATCAATGGAATACGTTTTTCCTTTTCGTTCGGTGCGGCTCACCACAAAACACGAAAATCTGCCCCTCACTTGCTATCTCTCTCGATTTACAATTCATTTTCATGCCTTTTATGTAATGGCATTTATACTTCCGTCACATTCCTCCAAGGCGCTCTCGTCCCAGCGATAGAATGCTGAGTGTATGTCTAACTGAAATTGTTTTACTGACAATCAGCATTTGTGGAAACGTGAATGGAAAGGCAGAAGGCAACAACGTTTATATGCCTTTGATATTTATTCCAATGCAAAGTATCTATGAGAATTTTTTATTTATGATTAAACAATCTTTTCCTCCCTTTTTAAAATATCGATATCACACGCAAAGTAATACTTAAAGTATTCCGCCGCTTATTTATAGATTTCGAGTCGTGCTATTGCTCTTAACAACTTACGAAAAAAATCCGCTGATTGTCTGGTGCATGAATAATTTTGTTTCTTTCCCTTTTATTCTGGGCGCGAGAAGTTCGAAAGTTTCGGAAAGAGTTTTTTACTGACACATATATCGATAAAATATTTGAAGGCAATCCGCCGAAAAACTCATCGAGAAGCATTACACGGTACGGGGGGAAGTTCTTAGAAACTCTGTGGAGCTTTCTGGACTGATTTTGGGTTCAGGAGGGAAACCGTAAGTGTTGGTTAGAGAATTCGGGTTTGGAGTAAATTTGGTAATCGTTTAGATCGGGGTAATTGAACAGTTACTCAGCTCTAAAATGTCACAAAAGTTGAAGAAAGTTTTGGAGAAGAATTTTCTATTTTGTCATAACAAAAAGTCCAAAAGAAAATTTAAAGATTTTAATTTAAAAAAAAATTAAAAAATATTTTAAGAGAACAAAAATTGACAAAAAGAATCAAAATTTCACGAACGTTTTCTAACTTTTAAACTTTTCTCTCGTCATTTTTCTGGCGCTTTCAAAGTCGTCCAGACCCGAATGTTAAACTAATCGATTTAATGAACTTTTTCTTCAACCAAAAGCTCATCTAAAACCCATCCGAAAAATTGTTTTAAGACGATTTATAGCGTTTGAAGCAGCAGACTATCGAGTTTATTGATCCAACATTTGAGGGAGTCAAAACCGAAATTCCCGCATACTAGTTGAGGGAGTCGACGGGATAGAAATGCAGGGATAACGAGCAGGGAAACTATCGGCGCTATGAGAAATAGCAGCGAAGTTTCATGGAATCGAACAATGTTCGCAGACATCTGTTGAAAAACTTACGTTGTCTGTCTTCGTTCGGATATCCTTGCCAGCAGTCGCTAATATTGTTTTGAGTATACTTGTAGCTGTTCCCGTCTGACGACTGGCGACAAGATGAGCGGCGGTCTGTGATCGAGACTGTTGCGAAAAAGAAACCGAAAGGGAAAATAATCAATTTCTCGGTCTCGAACAATGAAATTCATCAGAAACCTCACTAGAAATTTTGATTTACTTTTACACTTCGAACACAGAAGAAGTTTCTGATCTTGTCGTCAAGTTTCATGTCACAACAATTACCTATCGAGTTTACCATGCAACCTAAAGAGCTATTTTGCTAATCTATGAAGAATTGGGTGCAGTAAAGTGCAGTTGGGTTTAATCTTAGAATCTCTAATTGTCCAATCTCTGCACTGCTTTTAACATTTCACCTCCACCTTAACTCTCCCGAGCATCTTATCGGAGACCTCTGGCGTATCGTAGTTCTTTCTCAAATGATACCAGAACATGGTTCTTTGAAAAACGATCGATCACTTCGAATATTTAATTGAAACTAAAGCGGAAAACAAGGAGTTTGCGAAAAACAACGCCGACCCTACTTCATACATAGAGAAGTCAAGTGTAATTCCCATCAAATAAAAGTTTTTTCGTTCACACCAGACTTGATACAGAGGTTTCGGCCGTAGTTTGCACCTGATTTCATATAATCGAAGTGATCGCACACAGTGAAAGCTTATGGAAATCGAGAATATTTCTATTTTAATATCGGCACGCTTCGTGTGTGTAAATTTATTGAAATAGAAATTGTTGAAGATTAGAATCTATTGGCACGAATATTTGCGCCATAAATTATGGGAAACATTCATTTTCAAGAGTTAACATCAGGAATAGTTTGCATAGTTGTAAAGTGAGGTGCAACAGTGCTCGGTGTGGGAAAAGTTGCAAAGATATTTCCGACCCGATCTGCGGGAATTCCGCCTAACGAAAGTGTTGGAACTTCTTTGGCTGTGAGAGTTGATAAGTTTTAAAATATATCTAGTTTCCTAGTGATAAACATTTTCTTGCACAAGGAAAAAACGAAATTCCCGCTGCTTTTCGCTCCGCACAGCGAAACGCTTTCCGATGAAACTTGTTTTCCTCCTTGTCTGAAAGTATGTCATCGGAATTTCATTTGGAAAAGTTTAGACACGTAAATTGTGTACATTCTACACTAAATTCTATTCATTTCTTATAGTCTTGTGACGACTTTTATTGTAAAATTGTTTTTTGTTCTATTGTCAAAGGAGGGTGTTACTAAGGCGAAAAGGAAAACGTAACGTTGAAGTTGAGTTAGTAAAGTTCTAAAGGGAAAACTCTAAATGAATTTGACAGAGGAAGACAGAGTAAAAATCTCGGAGGAAAAACATCAAGAGTAGTAAAAGGGAAGGTTAAGAAAAACTCTCTGATCTTGTCGGATTCATTACCACAACGAAAGCATCCTTTAGCATCTTTTTCGTAAACAGTTTTCTAGCCTGAAAATTCTCGAGAAGCATTAAATCAAAAACCATGACAGGAGTGCGTTGCGAACCGTGAAAGCGTGTAATCACGTTTTATTAATCAAAGTAAGTTTCACACTCACGCCTCCAGTGGTATAAGGATCGACCCCTTTCTTGTTCAGCAGCGTTTTGACAACATCCTCTCGAGAATACATGGAAGCGATGTGGAGTACGTTATAATTATCCTGAAATGGCAAAAGGAGGTTACGCATCAAAAGCTTGTTCTATAAATTTGAAATAATAAAATAAATCACTATCGCATAAAATAAATTTGAATGAATCAGCGAGGGAAAATCTCAAGAATGTTTCGTGACGCAACGGAGCCGTCAACGCTTAATTGCACTTAAGCTTTAGCTTTACAGCCCAAGCTTCTTCGTGACGAAATGAGGTCACATGTAATTTCAGTCCAACATGAGTAATCTAACGAAGCATGACTTCGCGAAAAGGAAATCTAATGATCAAATAGCTTCAACTGCCTTCATTATGTGGCATAAACTCAAGCTCTGAATTCATGAATTGCTGTTGAGAAATGCTCTCGTGATAATATTGTTTGTTTTATTTCCGTATCGTGCGAGCAAAGTCGACGAAGTTTCAAAGAAATGACCTTTAAATTTTTGAGACTTTCA
This sequence comes from Smittia sp. YW1114-2, assembly GCA_033064975.1. Lineage (NCBI taxonomy): Eukaryota > Metazoa > Arthropoda > Insecta > Diptera > Chironomidae > Smittia > Smittia sp. YW1114-2. The sequence continues at coordinate 21,008,393 of CP093832.1, forward strand.
GGCCGAGATTGGATCGCGAGAGTCGCGATCAAGATTAAGTGCATTAAAGACCACTTGTTGCTTTTTGACAAGTCAAGAAAACTTTAGCTCAGCAATTTGTCTCGCGAAAATTTCTCCATTTAAAGGAGGGTGGAGCTGCAATCATTACCAGCACGATAAGAAATCATCGCGGCTAAATTGATGAGTCGAGCATCAAAAATCGATGAACTGCATTTGGATGATTGAGCAGCAAATTATTCGCCTTAATCACGAGATCTCCGTCACGAAGGATAAGCATTAGCAGCCTATTAAGGTTTTGCATGTGCGGATAAATTCCTTAAATTTTTTCATAAAAGCTGCTTCATAAAACTAGCCGCACGATAGACTCGGAGCAATTATGCAAATCTGTACATAAGAACGTTATGGTGAAACGGTTTCTTTGCTCCTGTTTATTTTGGAGGGTGCGAGCGAGAGGGTGGCCGAGTTGGATGAAGGGAATGTGCAAACTGTAACAGAATTTCCGTGACCTCGATGGTGTTACCCGAGTAACAAGTTTAAAAGGAACTAATCAAAGCCGATGAAATGGATAAAACGAATTAAAAAGTCTTCAAGTGGAAGGCAATCCCACCGAAGGAAATCCTTTCCTAACACGAAACCTCAATGGGTTTTCTTCCACCGTAGTCTTGCCGATTCTTTTCGGAGTGGACGGCGAGTGGAAAATATGGATTAACGCGTTGGAACAGTTGATGGTGTTGCGCTGTACGCAATTATATATTTCGGCGGGGAATCAGGTCATGGTCTTAAGCGGCAAGGCTGAGTGAATGGAAATGCTCGCTGCTGTTAGACGAATAAATTCTCCATAGCTAATTAGATTGTATAAGTTTTCTTCTTCTCCTCGCCCCGTCTTACTTCAAAATAAAGGAAGATTGAAGACTTCACAACAATTTTTCAGCTAATTATTGTTTGAAATTCAAACGAAGTCGCTCTCCTTAATGATCGAGCAACAACTCAGCACAAAAATTGTTGTGGTGGGAAATCCCAAATGGGAAACTCTTTGATGTGAAATCCATTTATCAAAGTTGAGCTTAGAAATTGTTCTTTTCACTCCTAATGAGAAATATTTCCCTTCAATGCTACACCCACGAAGAAATTATCGGGAAAAGGAATCAGTGGAAATATTAAAAATCCTTCATCGGTATTTCCAACAGAATTCTTGTTGGCCGCCTAGAAAATCAACAGTCAAATTATACCTCGTCAGAGTTGAACATGAAGCGTGTCCAGTATGTTTCATTGGCTTTTCTTTTCGTTTTCTTTCTCTCTTCATTTCACAATTCTCACTAATTATTTGGGCCACCAGAATAATTTTTTATTAGCCAATTTAACGATTGCAAAATAATCATTAGCGTGGCCCAGCATGACGTGCTTGTTTAGGAAAATCCCGGCGAACATCACGAATACTCACATTATTCCGGGCGGTAACGTCTGATCCCAGGTCAATAAGTCTATCGATCAGCGGGGTTTTGTTATCTTTCACAGCCAGCATAAGCGGCGTGTTTCCAGTCATCTGAAAGTTAAGAAATTGGTTAGAATAATTAAGGATCGAAACCTCATTTGTATCAATTGGGAGGATCAAGGAATCATTGAGCTTTGGCAATCTAAATCTGGAAGATAACGACGCAGCAATGCCGAGGAGCCTTGCATCTGACTGAAGGAGTTGCAAGCTTTTTATGGCTTTTAATCATACAATCAAAGCATAACTCAAAGTGTTCCATGAAAAATTTTATTTCATTTGTTTTCTAAAACTGAAAATTTATGTAATTAGTGGAAAAACAAGAACGAAGCATTAGAATTCCGCTGCGTTCTCTTTCATTTAGCAGCTTGGCTTTCATTCGAGGTTTGCATGGACGTCTGAGCGCTGTTCTACGCTAAGCGAGCACATGCATACGCTAAGAACTTTTTCACGTGATTATACACTTTCTTTACGATTTGACAAGCAAGATTGTAACCGAAATGTTCCACACCAATTCTAAGTAGGTAGCTATCTGAAATATCAGGTTTTCCTTTCATTGTCGCTTCAGAATGTGCGAACAAAAGTAGGTTACGCTTTACGATCAGCCGAGCTTTCCTTGTAAACAGTAAAAGGAGCTTTCTGATGGATGAGCGTGAACTTTTCCATCAATGAAATTTCCATGACGTCTGACTTGTTTGTTTCATTCATTTATTTGTTTGAAAATATTCTCCAATTATCGAAAACAAAAAGTTGAAGCCGTCGACTCGAACGCATCACCAGACGAGTCAACGCCAAGGAAGCCATGACTATGAGAAGGGTCGAGGCTCGTAGCATGAGAAACAACAACACAATGGAACGAACGAACTGCAAAAATGCAAATCAGTTTGAAAATCGATCAAAAATAAAAACTCGCTCAATGGGTCAAAAAACTCTTCTACCCGCAAACCGCGGCAGCTCGCGTACGTAAGCGAAACAGTTCTCCAACTTGAATGTTAGCAATGAAAATTTGAGGATTCCTCGACATACTCTTTGACATTGCGAGAGTTCCTTCACACTAGTTCCAGTAAATTAGCGAAGCGTTGCCAGTTAAAGGCGAAACCAATTAAAAGGCGAAACTATTTTTGGATCTGAAGAGTTAAAATTAGATCACGAAACAAAAAGTGATGAAATATATGATTAGCGAAAAAGCGGAATCGAAAAACAAATAGAAGACTTGAGGTTTCCCTAGTCGGCTTTTACGCTTTGTATACAAAAACACTCGCGCGACTTGACCTCATATTTATCAGAAAAGCTTTCCACGACATTCGGCAAAACATTTTCTTTCTTTTCGTCTTGATACATAGGCCTATGTGGCTTGCATAAATTAATGCCTTTCTTCCAAGTCAAAGTAAAATTTTCCAGCAATTTTCTAACAAAGTTTTTAATCGCTGTTGAAAATCGCTGCTGTGACACAATTCCGAGTAATTATACACTTCTCGTGAATGAGGAGAAAGCGTCTAAGGCATTGCGTTGGAAGTTTGCGCCTTCACAATAAGAAAATCCTTAGATTGTTTCCGAAGAAATTACACGATTTCAGCTTTTTTACACTCCACGGCATACACGAATGGAACTGGTTGCACCTTAAAATGCAATTAATCTTGATTGCTTTCGACTTCCTCTTTGCCTTAAAAATCAATTGTTTGAAATAAAGCTTCACTGCAACTTACAGGATCGTAAACACCGGCAAGCGGAGCCAAGTGAATTTCTTCCTCGGTATTTGCCTTGGCTTTTTCTACCGCTTTCTCTAAAGATTTAATCACGCCTTCAACTGCAGTCCATTCAGTTTTAAGAGCGAGAGTCAGAATTCTCTGTGCAGCATCTCTCATGGATGCGCCAGCACTCTGCGGCTTTGGAGCAACGACGGGCGGCGGAGGCTCGTCCTTGCGATCACTGTTACTCGCCGTTTCATCAGTCGCCGATCCATCCTTCTTCACTTTTTCATCCTCATCTTTTTTCTTTTTGGTCACTTTCTTCTTAACTTTAGGTTTCTTGGGCCCATTGCCCCCGCTGGGGCCGGGTGACGACATTTCTCCGGCTCACACTACTCCGTTACATCAAAAACTCCTTCCACTAAAACGTTCTACTTATTACAATTTATTCGGTTAATCTCTAATCCAAGTTCATGATTTTTAAAATTCACAATCCAAAGATTTTTTAATTATCAATCGAGAATTGATTTCAGTTCTCCTTCGCTTATCTATCGCTCGATCACTTGCATTGTCTTCACTCGAATGGAGGTAACATTGAATTTTCTTAACTAACACAACGACGCTCTATGTGCTTCGTTTTATATAACACTTATCCTTCAAAATCCTCGTGCAGTTAAGGCTGGAAGAATTTTTTCAACCGACTGAACAGCGCGGTGGTTCCTACTAGTCTGAAGTGAAAATGCGAAAGCTTTTGAATGAAAGCCTTTTCACCAAAGTTCTTCGACTGTGTAGGTGAAAGCACGTTCCTTACGTAGTAAAGTACGATTTCTTGATCCATTGGCATGGCGATCGGCAGCAGCAAGTCCACGTTGCTTTGTTGGATTGCGCGCAAAGGGTTGAAGTTTCGACTGAAGCGAAGACGATTCACTAAACTATCTCTGAATGTTATTGCAATTTTGATTCTCACACGATAAATTCCATTTCTATCGAGCCGTTTGTCACATTCTAACAAAGTTATCCAACGAAATTCAAATTCTCCAGGGAATAATCAAATTGTTTAATCGAAGTAAAGCCCTAGCGACAAATATTCGGGAATGCAGAACGTAAATTCGGCTTCGACTGGTTGTCTCTATCATTTATGTTTATGCTTTATTAAGTGAGTTTGCGTAAAGTCTCGAGGAACTTTAACGACTCCGCACCATGGCGACACACGTGGGAAATTGTTTACTAACTTATCTGTTTGTCAGTCGAAAGTTGAGGAGTTTATTGTCGAATAAGTTAGTCGATCAAAAGCTGAATCTATCGAGATGAGCTGGACTGATCCGTCAGAGATTTGTTGTTCAGATTTGACGAAGAAATTTTCCATTCTCGCAAAGATTTTCTTTGCCTGGCTTGATGGAACGGTAACGTTTTAACATAAAATATTTTGTGTTCATCGCAGAGCAGCGCAGGCATTTGCTCGTTGCCTAAAATAATTCCCGCAACGCTCCGTCGAAGTTTAAAAGCGAAACATTCGGCAAATGAAATTTTCGTGCTCTCTGAAAGAAAATGTTTCAAGCAATTTTACTTCTGAGAACTTGAGAGTTGAATAATCGTCGAGCTGCTCGACTCAAGCACTCAGAGGAATCTGAAATGCATTTGTGGATAATTTCGAGATATTAATTTCATCGAACATTATCATTCGACCGGCGGTTGTAAAAGAGAAAATATTTTTTTTTTCAAATCAAAATAAAGTCGAATAAAAAGTCTGATCGGAATAAACATTTGGCCGGCGTCATTTCGCATTTAAATGTAAAACTTATAAAAACGCAAGACGAATAAAAATCGTCTCGCTTGCAAACGACCTCAAATTTCTGCAGAAAAAGTTTGCAGTTTCTTCTCCTCGTGCAATTATGCAACGATCAGATGAGACAGCATGGGAAGCATAAGAAACGATCATAATTGTGTGAACACTTGGCGCCTCAACAACGCCAACATAGTTGATTGTTGGAGTGGTGTCGTAAAAGACATTGGACAATTTGTTCAGCGATACTTAGTGCAGTCGAGTTGGGACGACGAAGACCAAGAAGAATTGTTTACAGCTTCATAGCATCAGAAGAAAATTGAAAGTTGTTTAAAAAGTTGGCTCGTTTAGATTGGTTTTGTTAAGTAAATTGAGAGAAGCATATATGAATGTTTGCTTGTACACAGTCTCGATACCTTCGGGCTATTCACATCGGTTCAATTGAAAGAAAAAAAATTAAAACTATTTTTCAGCAAGTAATTGTTCACCAGGAGAAGCAACGGCGATCATGAATCGTTTGAGTGACGTGTGAATTCGTTATGCTCTGAATCGAAAGCTTTCAATTTTGAAGCATCAATTTGGGCAGACGCCGCTTGACTTGATTGCCTGAAACAACTTTGGCAAGTCTGATATAACACTAACCAGGATATGACGACGGTCCATCACACAGCTGCAGCCCATTGGAATGCCGATAAGCACTGCGCATGTCAGACATAAATCAAATCCTTTCGCGGGGGTGAAAACCTTCTAGGAAAATCTAGCAATTCCACTCAGTCTGTGTTGATTTCATAAATATTTAGATTAAAAAGAAACGGAACTGAACGCAATTCGATGCTCAAATTTACCTGTTAAGCGGGTTGAGTGAATGGAGAGTGAGCTCGCTCGTATGTTAAAAAGTCTTTCACGAAGCCAACGAAGTTTCTTCAGCAATCGATAATCATGAAAGTTTGTCTTAGGGCTTCGAAAAGCAAATAATTACGTAAAATCAATCTGTAGCGAATAATCTTAAGTGTCAAATTGTCGGTCGCAATCCAAGAATTCCTCGGTCTGAGCTTTAGAAAATAATCAGTGCAAGTGTTGACAATAAATATCTTCCGAACATTAATTTTTCCTGCTCTCAAGTTATCTGCTTCTAGAGCAAATAGAATTGCAAAGTATTTAAACCGAAACAATCGTAAATGCGAAACAGAAAGAGTCCCGCGATCCGCTGAAATTCAATCTGCAGAAAAAATAAACTAGAAAATAATTTCCATTCCGCATTCAGTTTGCGAACGAACGTCGAAGCGAGCGGAGCTTACCGAATCGGATTACTGTCAAGGCGTTTAGTGACTTCAAAGTGAAATGATATATTTGCTGCGCGAATTGACCTTTAAATTAAGATGAAGAAACCGAGCGAGCAATGTTCCATCGATGGATCGGCGTGTCGATTGTGATTTAATTCGGCTCAACTCCAAAATCGTGCGAGGAAATAGTTGGAAAATATTTAAAAATAAAAGAGAATAATCCACGAAAGTTCACATGAGAAAGATAAATTCAATATTTTCGCTCGTGAAAATGAGACGAAACGTGAAGTTTATTCTCGTCTTCTCAATTTCGTGGATGTTTGTGCTTCTGTACTATCTGCAAGGATCCGGAAATAAGGTGAGAATGGGAGGGTTTTTATCGTGTGGAAGAGGCCCAAATTTGTTTACTGGGTTAAGGCCTGGTTAGCGCTTCACGCTCGTGTCATTCATAGAACGTCTTCGAGCATTTCGCTTGATTGAGCACGAATACAAGCGAAGAAAAGTGAGTCGAGATACTAAACGCGAGCAGATATTCGAGAGAAAATGCAAAACTGACTTTCGTCGTTTGTGCGATCCGAAATATCTGATAATCTTGACACAGTAAATGAGTGAAAGCATTTGGAGTTCCGGCGAGGAATGCAAATGTTGCAATGCGAACATCTTCAAGTAGCAATCATGCGAATTCCTATCTTAGAGTTCAAGCTAGAGATGGAGAATGCACAAAAGTATAGGTTCATTGTTCAATTGTATAACTCAATTACGCTTCTGTGCTTTTGTTTCCCTATGCTTCACGTCCGATTCGTTATTCATACCAGCGAAATATTTCATAAGACCATTGTTCATCTTATGCTTGTTTATTTACACGGTGTCAAAGACTGAGAGATGGAAAGCTCTTTCGCGGTGGCCCAATTCTTCGCTCCGAAAGGTTTAATTGAATGAGACACTCGGACACGTTGACAAGATTAATTGAAGATTTAACGCTGTCGGTTAACTTTGACTCGAAGAGCGTCAAAAATTTTATTGACGATAAAATTGTGTCGCGTCTAGACAAACACAAAGCGACATCGAAATCTATTAAATTTAATTAGATTTCAAAAAGATAATTTGACGCGCTTTTCCCACAGCAATTATCTCGAATGTTTGCTCATCTTCCAATCCACTTTGAATCGTAACAAACTGCGAGAGTCTCATTGCCTCCATTACAGCTGAACTCTTCTTCCGAAGATCGTTTATTGTGTTCACCTTGAAACGATCGCTCAATGAAAGCAAAAGTGCGGCTTATGTATGGCTACATTCACCTTAATCCAAGCGAATGACAGTGGAGAGTCGTATGCCTAAATATAATGAGCGCTATTGCGCAACTTCTTGCCATGTCATCCGCACAGCTTGGGTGTTGAACCGTCTGCTGCTGAAATGTCTAATTATGCTTGAAGCACTGACCTACGGCAAAAACTGGGAGTTGAGCAACGTTGAGCGGAAAGTTATTCGCCACACGTTTTTGTTCTGATGCTGTCGCTGCTAAGCGCGATTTGATATCGGATTGAAATTCCACATGAGTGACTATGACACAATGACTCTTGCTGCAAATATGTTGAGTAAAGTGAATTACCTAATTAGCAATTACACTCGATGTCAAATATAATGAAACGCACGAGTGAAAGTTAGTCGATCGGCGTTCGCCCACCGAAGCTTTTAGCCGCCCAGATATCCGGCTGAGGAGTTAATTAATTCATGAAGTTGGCAGATGAGAACGTCAGAAAAAAGTTGTCTTATCTCTCGCAGAAATTATAGAAAACTTCTTTCCGTTATTGCATGCACTGAATAAATAGCATAGCGAAAGCAATTAGAGCTAACTGATTCGACGCCAGATTCATCTAACTCCGGAGCAGAGCTAGAAAAAAATTGGTTGAATGGTCACGAATGAGCGTTTAGAAAGCATTTGAACGTTTCGATACTTTTTCTCTTCATTTACACACAAAACGTTGCCAAGTTGGGCGATCACAATATTTAGCCGACTTGGCTTAATTTCTTCATAACGATTCCAGACCGAAAATCGAGCGCTTCGCTTGCGAGACGGCGTGACCCTGTCACACTTTATGGAGGATGACCAGAGGGCTTCCGCTTCACCAAAAATAAGTAGTCAACGTTCCTTAGCGATATACTCGCCATCCGACAGCACGCCACAGCTCTCGTGGGACTACTTCGATGAGCAGGGTTACATCAAGCGGGGCGGACTGCGGACAGGCGAAGATCCCTACATTCGGAACCGCTTCAACCAACAAGCTAGTGATTTATTGCCGTCAAACCGTGATATTCCCGACACACGGAATCTTATGTGAGTCCATCGCTGTGAAGCTCTCGAACTCGTTTAATAAAATCTGTCCATTCGAAGGTGTAAACGGAAGAGTTTTACGAAAAAGCTGCCGGCGACTAGCGTAATAATAACGTTCCACAACGAGGCTCGGTCAACCCTGCTCAGAACGATTGTTAGCGTTTTGAACAGAAGTCCTGAACACCTAATTAAGGAAATCATTCTCGTTGATGACTTTTCCGACAATCGTAAGTTATTGCCGAGTTGGAGTGAGTCATTTTCACAAGCAATCTGATTACAGCTGACGATGGTCTCGAGCTGGCCAAGATTAATAAAATTCGTGTGATAAGAAATGAAAAACGAGAAGGTCTCGTGAGATCGAGGGTGCGTGGAGCTGAAGTGGCAAAGGCGGAGATTCTCACATTCCTCGACAGCCACTGCGAGTGCAACGAAGACTGGCTGCCGCCCCTGATCGAAAGGGTCGTCGAGGATGAAACACGAGTAGTTTGTCCTGTCATTGACGTAATATCAATGGACAGCTTCCAGTATATCGGAGCTTCGGCCGACTTGAGAGGGGGATTCGATTGGAATCTCGTGTTCAAGTGGGAATACTTGTCGCCTAAGGAGAGACAGCTGAGGCAAAAAGACCCAACGGCTCCGATCTTAACGCCAATGATTGCTGGCGGGCTTTTCGTAATCAACAAAGCTTATTTCGAGAAGCTGGGAAGGTACGACACTCAACAGGAGATTTGGGGAGGTGAGTTCTGAATGGATTTATCTTGAAAATTTGTGGCTAATCATCAATTTTCTCTCTATCGATCCTCAGGCGAAAATCTGGAGATTTCATTCAGAGTAAGTGCGACGTTTGGATTTCCATAACAAAGTTTTAATCTTCTTGCCTTTATCAGGTTCATCTTTGCGGCGGAAGTTTGGAAATTATTCCATGTAGTCGAGGTAAGGCGAAGACAACTCCGAGGTTTTAACAGACTTTCCTAATTCTCGAACTTTCAGTTGGTCATGTTTTCCGCAAGCGACATCCTTACACGTTTCCCGGTAATTTGTCAAATCTTGCGAAGCAATTTCATGACTAAAATGTTTATGATTTTCAGGAGGTTCAGGAAACGTTTTTGCCAGAAATACGCGACGTGCTGCAGGTTTGTTTTTGTCGAATTAGTTCTATGAAAGTTTCATTATCTTTTCTCTATGCAGAGGTTTGGATGGATGACTACAAGCAATATTACTACGCTTCAGTACCACTCGCGAAGAACATTCCATTTGGAAAGTAAGCTCGCTGTTTAAACCGATTGAAAACATTGCAAAACCATTTTTCATTTCGCAGCATTGACGATAGACTGGCATTGAAAACTAAGCTTCACTGCAAACCCTTCAAATGGTATTTGGAGAATGTCTATCCGGAGCTTGTCGTGCCGGAGACGCAGGCGAAAGGAAGCATTCGGCAAGGCTCGTTTTGCGTTGACACGTTAGGACATTTGGTAGATGGAACTGTTGGCTTCTATCAGTGTCACGAGACAGGAGGCAATCAAGAATGGTCTTTCACGAAGAAAGGGCAAATCAAGCACGTGGACTTGTGTCTGACACTCGTGACATTCACTCGAGGGTCGATGATTGTAATGAAGTATTGCGACGACTCCGAAAACCAGCAGTGGGTGATGCGAGATGGCGGGCTCATACAGCACAGCAAGTTGAATGTCTGTCTCGACTCGACATGGGTTCAGGACCGAGGAATCACAGCCGAACGATGCAACAGTGCGCTTGACACTCAGCAGTGGAAATTCATGTCGAATCTCTCATGAAACTAATTCGTTAAAAGTAGTCAAATGTGATTTTCATGCTACGTCAGTTCATTCTCGCAGCTAAGTTCAGTTTTATTTATTGTCGCCTCAAATCCTCGAAAGGTTGCTAAGACATTAGACAAATTTATTTACAATCCATCTCCCAGCTCTCTACGTTTCAAGATTCAAATGATTCTTCTTCGATAAAACTTCATTTAAACTCTTAAGCTCGTGTGGGGGCGAATCATGTAAATATGTTCCAAACGTTTTGAGCTCTACGAAATTATGAAATAAACTCAATACTCGATTGAACTGTTAATTAGTGTAAATGTAAACGAATAGAATAAACTCAATTTTTACAAGTATTTCACTCGTTTTGTTATTTGTTTTGTATCTCAGATTGCTTAATTTGTAATAAACAGCTTCAGCTGAATTCCCGAGAAGCTTGCGCGAAGTTTTTGAAGCGAGAAACCGCAGATTTTATAATAAACTTTCAACGTGCAATGGTTTGATGACACGTCAATGAGTTCTCAACAGTCAACGACGTCGTTAGGGAACACAAACTTCGCGCTAGCTTCACGGGTGAATGATTTAAGTTGTTGGGAAAATCTTGTCGCTTCTCGAGTAATGAAATGAAAGCCTGAAATAGTTTTCGACTAATCAAACTTCTTCTTCAGCTGACGAACGCCTCGAAACGACAAGACTGCACGATCCACATTTAAGGTGTTAAGTACGATTTGACGACACGCGACACCAGATTGATTGGCCAGATTGAAGTTTTCTTTTTCGAAAGCCGATTTCTGATTAGCAGAAGTGCGAGGGTGTTGAAAGTTAGATAGAACATGATCAAAGCGAAGATGGAAACTCGAACGTCCGCGTCCTCAAAACCCATAATTCTCAAGAGGAATGCTGGCTTTTTGTACGGACAGAACTTTTCTTCCGGAGGACAGACCATATCGCTTCGATTAAATCCATAAATTGACTCGATGATTCCTTCGAGCGAGTATCGCAAGTAACTGAGGGACATGATGAACCGAACGACCTTAGGGATGTTGTCCTTGCCGCTTCCAATTCCATACACGCTAAGCAGCATCATCGGGACGGCACAAACTGGTCCCATGAACACTCCGTTCTACAAAAGTTTATATTAGATTTCTTGTAACTTAGCGAATCAGCTTTCAACTCACGATGACGCTCAACCTCGATGATATCAAAAGTCCAAAGCTTTCCGAAGTCAAACTCGTTAGAATCGAAATCAAGTAGAAGAGAGCGATGCGGTTGAGTTCAATTGGCTGGTCAGTGATCAGGTAAACCATAGTCAAATACAAAATGCTGTTCAGGAACTGAATCGGAAGTCTGGCAAGCAGAGTGGCGAAGAAATATGGATTACACCTGTACCACCTGTTGAAGTACTCGCGCTTCAACAGTTGAACTTCAGTAGGAACTAAAAACGAGATTTGAACATCTTGATCAAGAGAAATTCTTGCATCTTACATTCGAGCAGCATTGGCAGCATTGGAATGTAGAGAAACGCAATGACGATGGTAAAGCAAAAGCCGAAGTTGAACAACGTTTTCGTTGCGTCGTTGCCCATTTGATAGAAGAGCCCGCCGATGACAAAGCCAAGGAAGATGTGCATGTAAATGCGTATTGACAAATAACTCTAAAATGAAAGAAGTAAACATCAACAAACTGATCAAAGCAAACTTGATTTGGCTACCTTGTTGCGATAAATTTGTTTGTTGACCCGCCGTAAAAGAATCGAAAACTGTTGCCAGGATGTGCATTTGAATTTCAAATTACTTGGATTGATTTCCTCGTCGAAGTGGAGGAATTCGTCGGAGTCATGCACGTTGTTTTTGAAATTGTAGATTTTCTTGTATCTGTCTTGTGTGTCAGCTGAAGGTTTCCAGTTGATGATCCGGCCATTGTCGATGCATGCAACCATTCGATCAGGAAACTCGCGGCCGTACTCTCCACTCGCAACCTCAATTACTGAAATATTACAAATTGAGGTTCAGCGACGATTTCGTGAATAAAGCCAAGACAAATCGCTAGTCTTGTGGTTGAAAAGTCTTACTGAAATCTGCTGGGTTGTAAGTCTTGGGACATCGCATTCCAATTGTTTCTACGAAAGGCACAATGTTCTCGCCTCTCCCTTGATAGATGCACTGTCCCTTGTTGACCACGTAGATGTGATCGAACATCTCGAAAATCTTCGCCGATGGGCTATGGATCGAGCATATCACAGTTCGACCGCCATGTGCAAGCTTTCTTAAGAGTTCCATGCAGTGAGAACCACTTAGATCATCAAGTCCGGTTGTCGGCTCATCGAGAAACAGGACGGGCGGGTTATTCAAAAGCTCTTGCGCTATTGACAATCTCTTTTTCTCTCCACCTGACAGTCGACTACAATCCGTGTCCATAGTTTTGGTAAGACGCAAAAGATGAACAATCTCCTCGACAACTTCGTATTTCTGGTCTTTTGTTAATTCATCGAAACCCAATTTCAAGTCAGCCGCAAACATCATGACTTCTCGAACTGTCAAGCCCTCTTGAATGATATCCTACGAAACGAATCAATTGTCACATGGAACACGCGCAAGTGAAATATGATGATCGTTACCTGTTGCATAATGTAACGGCTCATGTGGCAAAAGGTCTTCATATCGCGGTCTTTTTTGTTAATTAGGACATTGCCGCTAACATTTTCGCATCTGAAAATCAAAAAGACAAAGCACGCAATACGAATTAGTCTCGTGGGAACAGACAGCGTTGCTTCGTAATTATTAATAATTTCTTTGTTGTGTTAATTTCTTTCAAAAAATCCTGAGGTGTTTTATGGCGAATGGAGCCACACTTATCATAAAACAATCTTTATCGCGGCGTTCGAGATAAATGACTCGTTAGCGAACCCATAAAAACTCACTTGAAGCCGGCGAGAATATTCAGCAAAGAAGTTTTTCCAGCACCTGCAGAGTGGCGTCAAGAATAATCAAATTTGTCTCATAAATCTCGCAATCAACATACCAGAAGGTCCCATAATAGCAATCAGCTGGCCAGACTTGAATGACCCAGATAGCGACCGCAGAATCATCGAAGAATTATCTAAAATTAGACGGCAGCATCAGAGTTTGTTTGGATGGAGCCAGTGTTGATTATACTGGCGGTGACTCATTTCTGATTTGCATTCTATATCAAGATTAAATTCACAAACAAAGTCTTGGAAAATATATTGACGAGGACGAAACCTGCTCGTGTGTCAGATGGATAATAAAATTCAACTTTTAGAGTGTCGAAGGCTCAAGATTCTGGTGGCTCCAAAGAATTGAAAAACATTTTTTCTTGATTAAAACAAAGAAGACTTATGGTGGTTTTATGCAGATTTTCGAGACTTGGGGTTGTTAACTGGCTCCGTCTTTCTGAGCGGTGACGACTCGGATGTCGTTGCCGTAAAGATTATCGGATTCTTCTTTGTGCTGAAAGTTTGGCAAATGACAACACTTACTTTTGGTTGATCCGTTGTCCACGGTGTAAATGACATCCTCGAAATCGATAGTGACCGGCGGCCAATGCGCTAAGTATTTCAGCCCTTGACCTCGCGGCACGCTGGCGTCGACGATTTCGTCATGCGGCGATTTGAATTCTGACATTTTGACTCGATTGTTCTTCTAATATCATTAAACCTTTTTGCTACTCAACACTTTACACGTGATTCATTTCCCACAGCTGTCATTAACTCCCAAAGCTTTTATAGTTGTGCTCAGTTGCTTCCCGAGTAATTTCCGATCTAATGCTGTTGGTGATTTCGGTAATCTATTATTTCAATGCAATTAAAGGAACTCGAATCGATCGGAGCGCAAGAGATATCGACGCTGAGCTATCATCATCGCTCGATTCAAATCTTTGTTGATAATAGCCCAAGAGAATTCGAATCAAATGCTCAGGTGCAATTACTCCAACCTTGATGTTGTTTGAGTAACAATTACACTTGACAACGCGCGTAGTTAGCACCACGTTTAACTCATTTGCATGAAAGCTCAGCCGAACTAAGTTGCGTAGTTATATAGAACAATCGATTATTAACAGGCTACATTCAATTTTTTGCTGTCCGAAATGTTTTTATTTCGCCAGATCAGATTACGGAAGCGGTTTTCGTTCGGGCTCGACACATCAAGCGATATTTATCGATCAATTTAACGATGGGAAATTCATTCTCTAAGCAAAGTCAAGGGGAAATATTAAATTGAATTGGGAATCACTTGATGTGCGGGGGGCTGAGCGGCCCTCCCTGTGCTTAATACCATTTTAGAACTTCCGAACTGCCGGTCACTCAATTTCATTTCATTAGATATTTATTTAATACCATTAGATGATACTAGCGACACTCGTATTACCGGCCAAATAAATTTAATCTATCGAAGTAGCTTTCGAGAATAATTTTCAAGACGATTTCAAGTTTTAGCGACACAATCGACAAGGAGGAAAAAATATTTCTGGACTCTGCTGGCGGCTGAAGAAGTCGCGCGACTAATTTTCAAGATGCGAATTGAGTTGAAACCGTGACTTTTAGCTTCGATTGTTTCGGGCAAAACATTTTAATCCGTGCCAAGAGTGTCGCAAAGTTGGACCACGCTTAGGAAGGATCGGCGAGCCAAACTGTGTTTGAAAACAAGTTTAATGATCTTCCCAATTTGTTTTTGAATCCGCGAAATTTTGCTTCTTCGTACAAAGTTTAAAAGAGAATGCAAAAGCCACTTGTTGGACGGCCTCTGCGAGTCAGAGATCTAACAGCAACTCAGTTCGGGTGAGTGATCTGCTTCGTCTCTACGCGCTTGTTCACAATATTTAGAGCATTTGCAGTTAGTTATCGTCGCTTGCCTCAATCTACTTCCGCTGGTTATTCACACGATATATTTAAACTCTTTGTCTTGTTCAATTTTTCTATGGAATATTTTCACTTCCCTGTCGAGCAAACCTTTTCATGCGCAGAAATTTCTTTTTCGCGGAAATATTTTCTCCGAACACTTCTGACCGCGATCAAACGTTACTCGGTTCTGATCAGCTAAGCGTTGAACTTTTTGAAAACAGAAGGAAATTCGTTGTGCGATGTTTTGACGAATTAAAATACAGACTCAGAGGCTTGCGTTCGACGCGGTGATACTTAGAATCGCGCTTGGCTGTGTGCGACGACGAAATGTGTAACAAACAAAGTTTTAAGTCGCGGAGAATTGGGGACGAGAGCTGTAGAACCTTTCTCATGAATATCTAATGTTGGGTCGGCTAATGTTGGGTCGGCTCATGTGTTGGTGAACATTGCAGCAAGAAACTGAGGCAATTCGAGAGCATACGAGTGGATAATTCGTCGATCGTCTCGTCCGATTTTCTCATCTCGAATGCGTTCTAAAAATAAATTCATTTTTTATCCCAAAACTTGAATTTTCAAACACGAAACTCACAAAAGGTTACAAAATTTCGTTTCTCGTTTCGGGCCGAGAAAAATATTCTTGAATGACTTGTGACAGGAAATATGCGAATTTATGTTCGTGACAAAAGCTGTCGACATTCCGAAATCAAATTGTCATCGTGATCACTTTGGATTTCGGGATTGAACATGCGACGAGCGCTTGCGATAAGTGGCGCAACAAAACCAACCGAGGTATTTCTCCATTAAACTTTTATTTTCAATTCCACATTATTACAAACCTAAAGCGATTAATATTCAAACATTCTTCGATAAAAATATCGACGAGGTTTCTTCAAATTTAATTTCTTGATCGTTTGATTGTCAAAGTGTCGTTAAAGCGGTCACAGCCCCGAAGCGATCAAATCAACCGATTTAAATTTTATTTGATCGTCGAACTTCCATTGGATCTCGTCGCGAGATATTTTTAAAATATTTATCAAAAACTTACAAATATCTCTGATTTCCCGTTAGTTAGTTTTTTTTTGGAATAGAAATCCGGCAAGGATTCGGTCTATCTACAGACAAGTATACATTGCGATGTGGTTCAGTCACGCACGAGCTTAAGAAGAATTAAAACGCCACCGAAAATCAAGTTTAATTCAAGGATATTGCATGCTTAGCGCTGTTTCTTCAACTTCCACCTCAAAAACATGAAGGCTGCAATTCTCAAGATGACGAAAATCGCGATCAAAGCGATGATATCGAGCTTGATGTCCGAGTCCAACATGTCCAGTTCCTCGAGCGTTGTCGTCGGCGACTTGAAGTGACAGTAAGTCTGGAAACATTTAAGCTTCTCGCGATCGAAGCCGTAAGTTGCCAAGGCTGTCGCCTCGAACCCATAACGGATGTACGACAGGTATGTGATCCATCGCAGGTAGATTGGAATCGCGTCGAACGAAACGAAGAATCCGGAGAAGAGAAGGAAAGGAACTGACATCACTGGAGCAAGGAAGACTCCATTCTGGACATTCATAGCAGCGCCAACTACCAAACCGACACTCTGAGCGACGAAGGAAATCAGCAGACAAGCGGCTAAGAACATTCCGTATCGGAAAAGCTCCATCGGTTGTGATGTAAAGTAATAGACGATTGACACGTAGATGAAGCAGAAGATCGCCTGAAAAATGGATCGTTGAGTTTTCTTCAAAGTTATCTTGACAACGGTTCAACTTACTTGGAATGGAATGTCGGATATTGTGATAGCTAAGTAGTAACTTCTCAACGAGTACCATCGATTGAAGTTTTCTTTCAACAGCACAGGCATCTCGAGGGGGACTGAAAAAGTCAAAGTCTTAATTATTATACAAAAGCCGTCGGTCACGTTGGCTCTTACATGATAGAATTGTGATTGTCATAGACGTGTACATCAAGAAGAGCATGTTGAAGAAGAGGAATCCGAGGTTGCTGAGCACTTTAGCTCCATCGTTGCCAATGTCGTAGTACAAAGCTCCAATCAAGAATCCAACCAGAACGTGCGCAAACAAACGCAGATACATGAGAGTCTACAACAAAGCCGATAAGAGTCACGATTGTTGTAATTCTTATGTAGGTCAACTCACCCAATCTCGTCGACTGAACAGCAACGTTCTCTTTAGAACGACCCAGAACTGATGGAATTCCGATGTCGGATAACGCTGCGGCGAGAGGTTGACAGCTTCCTCGCTCAGCAACGCTGTTGTGTTGTCGGGTTCCTTGTCGTCGACGCTAATTGCGACGTTGTCATTTATGAACTTCGCTGGGAGCAAAGCATTGTTCGAGCCGTTCGTGTTGTCTGAGAACTTTTGATGCTTTTCATATGTGGATTTTAAGTTTGCTTCACTCAAGATATTTTTCGAGTCGCCATTCTTTCCGTTTGTAAGTTTGATTTTGATGAAATCATCTTCAGTGCGAATGTCACGTTTGCCGTTGTCGATGGCGCTGACCAATTTTCTCGTGTGATCGCCGTGTTCTCCGCAACTAACTTCGATGATATAACTGGCCGGATTGTGATAGGATGGACACTCCAAGTCCAGCGTTGTAAGGAATGGAACTAATTGCTTTGTGCTGCCTTGGTAAACGCATTGGCCATCAGACAACGTGTAAAGTTGGTCGAACATTTCGAAGAGACGAGCCGAAGGTTGGTGGATTGTTGTGATGATGGTGCGGCCTCCTCTTGCCAAGAATTTCAAGAGGTTGATACATTGGAAGCAAGTCGAACTGTCTAAGCCACTGGTTGGTTCATCAAAGAACATGATCTATAATAATTGAGAAAGATTAGCAAGTGGAAGTCAACTCAAACTTAAGTATTTTACAGGTGGATTGTTGACCAACTCCAGAGCAATCGACAATCGCTTCTTCTGACCACCGGACAGATTTTTCGTCAAAGTTTTTCGATGCTCCTCTAATCCTAGAGTTTCGAGAATTTCCTTGATCTGAAACGAGCACAAAGTTAATCTCATTAGTATTCACAGGTTGTGAATCACAGCACGCGCAGTTAATCAATCAATCGCTTTTATGGGAAAGTGCAGCTGATCTCTATTAACGTTTAATCGACTAGATAATTCAAGAAACGTTTCCTGTTAGACTCGTAGCCTTGACACTTACCACGCTCATTTTCTCTCCACGTTGGACTTGCTGGCTCAGCTTCAAGTTTGCGGCAACGTTCATCGCCTCTTCAACCGTCAAGTTGGCGTGCAACTGGTTATCCTGCATGATGTAAGCCGACAGCTTTCGGAACAAGCTAATGTTCCTCTCCTTTCCGTTCATCGTTATCGACCCTTCGATTTTCGATGTCCTAGAAAGCAGATTCAATAGAAAATCATTTGTCTGATCGAAGGGCCAAAGCTCAAGAACGTCAGTGTCTCCTTATCATCACGAAAGTCAATAATCTGGGAAAGATCGAAGTGCCGATCGCGCTTCGTCCGATGAAAAATCACAAATCTTTTCTAATCTACCTTTGGTAACATCGATAAGACTTTCGTGACGAATCGACCTTTGAAACTGTGGAATTAACGAGCGTAACCACTGATAAACTCACTTGTAGCCACTGAGAATGTTGAGCAGCGTTGATTTTCCAGCGCCTTAATGAGAAATTCCAATCAAATTATCTGAAACTCGATGCGATTAGCAATGAATGTTTTACCTGATGGACCTGTGGACGAAGCAAATATTCGATAAGTGACAAGTTTCGCGTTGTCATAAATAATTTATTACCCATGATTGCGCAAAGTTCCCCCGATCGCAGGCGACCCGACACTTCTTTGAGGATCGTCTTGACATCTGGAAGTTTGATTAGCGAATTAAAATCGGCGATCACCTTGAGGTGAAGTTATTCATGCACAAAGTTCTCGAAAGTTTGACTTCAACGCTTAGCTTGAATCGTTAAGTATTTCGCTGCTTGCGCTGATTTTTAATTGAGGCTTTGTGTAAACTCTCAACTAACGATGTCATAATCACGAAAAAGTTCCAGCGATTTGCTGGCAGTTTGAGTTAATTATTCAAAACGTGAGATTATGAACCTCCGATTAGCTATCAAATCGAGTCAATGTCAAACTCGGGGAAATCTCTCGAGGGAAGTGTAATCCTCAGCACTGTCGTATCCTCATTCGCACAGCGAATGACGTTCAAAGTTCAAAGAACCGAGAGAACTACGACTCGCTGACTACTCGAGTGACTTGAAGTTTCACACGAGCTCTCATTGATTTTCAATTGAACGCTCAATAATTTAAACTTACTGTTGGAGCGGCCTTCCTTCACTCGATACGCCAAGTTGGTGAACGCGAGCTCGACAGCCGGTCTCGATGGCAAGTGCGATAGAGTCTTCGGTTGGGCAGGTACGATTTGAATTTTAGTCGCATCCGACGATCCGCCAGCGACGAGATTCTTTCTGTCGTTAGACAAATCGTTTAGAGTTATTGTCACGTTTGCCATTTTTGCAAAGACGATTAGGCTTTTCTCTGAGCGATCAAAGTCGATGTGTAGCAATTATCTAGCCGAGCGCGAGTCGACTTCCTTTGTTTGTAAAATATTTCTTCTTTGTTCGATAAATGTCGTCTTTTCAGTCCCTCATGCTTCAAAGCCACTCAATCCGATTTAAGCACTCAGCGGAGAACTTTCTTCGTTACAAGACAGCGTAGTTGCTGCTCACTGACACGAACAACGTCCGAATAGATTTGCAAAATGAAAAGATGAGGTCATACGCGAATGAAAAGCGAACAGGCCTTCACGATTAAGCCGTCAAACTTAGACTGAAACTGAATGTTCTCTCGACAATATTTCCCTCCAACATCGAGCGAGCTCGTGTTGCATACGTTTGTATATTCTCAAACGCTGAACACAATCGCCGCTATACGAGTGCGATAATAAAGTTACTGCAAGTTATTTTCATTTTAAAACTCTAGCAAGGTCTTGAGTGTTGTCGGCAATAACAGAAACATTGTCAAAGATGTAAATGCCGCAACGAGCAGCTGTTTCATACACAGTTGCATAGCCAGCATACATCCAAGCTGAGCAATGTTTCAGCGGTAAATGTTTCGTTGTTGGATATGTGTGTAGGGTTACGAGGTTTTACTTCATTCAAGTGAAACTCGACAATGACGAGACTTTGGTGCAATGAGACCTCTGGAGGTTTACAAGCAGCAATCTGTGACTTTCCGATGATCTCGTCATGGAAAATTTGGCGATCTCCGGAGTTCACATGTCTGATACTTTTATAACTTTGTTTACTCTTTTAAAGTTTAATGACCAAACCGGGCAAGGTTGTCAAACGAAATGAGTAAACTGCGTTTCCTTTGACATTTCTCAGCCTCCGATAAAGTTGAATGAAACTTTTGACGCAAAAGTTTTTATTGCAAATGTCTTCGCGAATTTACAAACGCCGTTGAATCTTAATTGACTCGATCGGCTTCTCTCGAACAGGTTTTTTTACGTTTCACGCGAAAGATTCTTCTCAAGTTCAAGGTCCGAGCATCTCAACTTCTTCTGATAACTCTCAATGGTTTGTTTATCTATCGATGAGGCGACTTCTCGGCAAGACTTCTGTCTGTTGACTTTGTGATTTTCGAGTTAAAAACAAATGTTTGCAGATCGTCATTAGCATTTGAAAAAGCTCGCGGAACCTGTTCGGAATTGCTCTGCCGAGCTCTTAAACTTGAGGCAAAAAACTGTCGGTGTGTGATGAAACGGGTTTTGATCTCTGCGCGGACATTTGGATTCGCGACTGGGGCTATGATAATCACCGCACTTTGAACGCGCTCAGCGTCATAAATTCATCTAAGTTACCGATTATTCTTCAGCACTAAATCCATCGTGCTTTGTTCTCCGCTTCTTTGTCACCTTGCGGATTCGTTGCACAATCACACTGATCAGTCAGCAAGCCGCTGAGCAATTTCTCAATCGATGAGAGCCTCAACTTTTAACCTCGTTTCACAACCGTCAGCGCGACCTACTAAGCAATCAATTCTCGAGCACAGAATACGTGGTTTCCTACCAAGCGCGAAACGCCAAATGAAACGAGAAACGTCTCGCGTTAGTGAATTTTGTTCAGAGAAGATTTCCAGTCATTATTTCTTAGGTCTCTCAATTATCTCTCCGCGTACAAGAGATCGACAATTTCTAGCATGAAGCCGAGCCAATCTCCGCGAGTCAAAGCAGTTCAAGGTTGTAGTTTTAAGCTTACAGCTTGAAGTGTACGCGAGCAAGTTTCCACGCCGTGGAAGTAGAAATTATTCAACTCTTCGGACGCAACAGAGTCAATGACTTCGCTTATACGAAAGATTCACAGTGTTTTCATTTATTTTCAAATGCTAGCACGAGATAAACGATTCAACAAAATCTTTTTGTTTGATGGAATAAAAAAGATCCTTTCAAAACAAACAAATTAATTTAAGTTGTTGCAGAGCTTTGGCTTTTTGCTTGTGATAAAGCTTAGATGCGAATGTCATTAAACTTTCGTCACACCCACACGAGGAGCGGTCAATGATCACCGTGCAACAACCTTTTCCTGTTAGATGCTTCAGGTTCTACAGGTCAAATTTAATCCTTGAAGAACAAACACTGATCAGACTCGCTGAGTTTTTAAAACAGACGGGGAATCATTAATTAAAATGCTAAGATGTTTTTATTGACAAAGTCGCAAAAAATGTTTTTGATTGTTTTTTCGGAAATGATTCAAACTTATTCTGCATTTTCAAAAGTAAAGAACTTTTAGTTTTATTCCTGAACCTTCCACACTTCTTCAACCTTTGACTAGATACAGATCAAGTTAGAATGAAAGTGCTAATTATAGTTGTTAGTGCTCTGCTGGTGTTTGCAGGTGGAAACGTCTCTAGTTCTGGTGTAGAAGATTTTACATGAAAGATTTTCAGTCACTAAGAAACTTTCATATTTGGTTGTTCTTTTAATAAAGTCGCCAAAGGATGTTCGGGTCAATTCCAATGATGCAACTTGTTTTTGTTTACACTGAAATATTATAGACAAACTAGGTAGCAGTATAAAATGTTTACAGTTCTCCCTGGCCCTTTCACACGAAACTTACTTCTGCTTAAAGTTGGAAGCAATCAGAATGGAATTGCTGCTGTTTGTCGTTAGCGTTTTAGCCGTTGGAGCCGTTGAAAGGCTGCGTATGTAAATATTTTATTCACCTTGTTTAACAATTGTTTCATTCTGTCTTCGCAGCGCCGTTTCTTCGCACTTGTAGGATTAGCGATCCTCTTCGCGATGAATGCGTCAAAGCCTCGTTCCAAGGCGTTCTAACAGCGATAAGGCAGAAAACTCCAAGTACAGTTGAGCTTCCTGACTTGGATCCTTTTACACTAGACACGGCCACATTTAATTATCGCTACGGCAATATTTTGCGAGGAGCTTTTACCTTCAGCAAAGTGAAAACTGTTGGAGTAAGCCGTGGCACAATTCAAAATCTGAAGTCGCATTTCAAAGGCGACACAGCGATGGTTCAAGCTGAAAGCTTCTTCACGAGATTGATCGGACAAGGAAATCATAATTCTACCGTAAGTTACAGAGGCTTAAGTGTGCCCTCCAACGGTCGATACCGTTTGGATATGATGGATGTCAAGGCAAAGTGGAGTGCAAAAGGAAAAGTCGCACAAATCAATGGCGAAGGCTTTATGCAGGTCGTGCAAGTGAACATACTGCTGGACATAAAAGACATGAAAATTTATGCTTCAGGAATTTTCCCGGACAAAAATCTAAGTGAGTTATAATCATGTCAGTGGACTCGTGGACTAACAGAATCTTCAACCTGTAGATGAAGTTTTCAACGGATTGTTCAATCAATATTGGCGACTTATTTACAAAGACTTGATCAAGGAAACACGACCGCAATGGGAGCCGATTCTGCGCCAAAAGCTCAACAGATTTTTTGCCCAAATTCCGTATCGTCTGCTTATTACGCCGGAATGAGCTGGAGCAGTGAGGAAAATATTTGTGATTTGCTGAATAAAATTAACGTTATTGGCTCGAAAGAATTTATGAAAACTCGTTTAGAATTGATTTCTACGTTGCACGAGAACTTCTCGGTTTTGGCGATGACGCAATTTATTTTCTTGATCGCCAAGTTTGGATCAAACAAGTTTTTGATATTTTGAAAACGTATAAAAGGAAGAAATTTCTTTTTTTAAAAAGTTTAAATTTTGGGCTCGGTGGAAATGAAGTTGCTGATAATATTTGCTGTTGTGCTAGCTTTCGGAACTGCGAGAATTCAACATCATGAAATAGAACTGCGTAAGAAAATTTCTTCTCTAAACGCGTCAGATATTTAACACGACATTTAAAATCCTCAGCTTCTTACCTTCACATCTGTAGACTCAACGATCCGAATCGAGACGCTTGCATCAAGGAGTCGATTCAAACTTGCTTGACTGCTGTTCGACCGAAGACAAGAAGTTCCACAGATTTGTTTTCTTTAGATCCATTCGTATTCGAGTCTGCACAGTTTAGCTATCAGAACAGCGCTTTGTTGAATGGAGTTTTCTCCTTCAAAGATCTGAAAACCTTTGGAATGAGTCGAGGCAAAGTTCAACGCGTCAAATCTGACTTCAAGAACGGCGCAATGTTGATCCAAGCTGAAGTCTTCTTCGCGAAAATTTTCGCGACTGGAAACTACGATTCCAATTTAATTTTAAGCGGATACAATTTTCAGTCACATGGTCAGTTCAACCTGACTGCAAAGGATGTCAAAGCCAAGTGGAACATCAAAGGTCAAACCGAGCAAGTAAATGGCGAAGATTACATGAAGATCAGCCGGTTCAACATCTTGCCCAATATCGGTGACATGAAAATTTCAGCTTCTGGGCTGTTTGCCGATGAAAACTTGAGTAAATTGACAGTCAAATTATTAAAAATTCTCTGACCTTTCGCTTCTTTCCTTAGACAATATTTTCAACAGTTTCTTGAACCAATACTGGAGATTTTTCTACGAGGATATGATCAAGGACACGAGGAAGCAATGGGAGCCAATTGTCCTGAAAGCAGTCAATCAGTTTTTCGCTAAAATTCCATTCCGCCGACTTCTCATTCAAGACTGATCGATCGATTGAAACGACTCCGCAATTAACTGAAAATTACCTTTATTGATTCCTAGGGCTGTTCGCTAGAGAACTCAATCCCTAATTCCACATGACGACAAATAATTTAAAGCTCGAAATGCTCAACGTGCTGAATACTTGTCAAATAAAAATGTCGGAACCTTGACGGTTCTGAAGAGTCTTAAACTAACTTCCTTCTCGCATATCACAATGAAAAATTATTCTCTTCCACCGTCATGATCAATTGCCCGTTTAAATGAACAGTCAACCTATCTACCTTTAGCAGTTTGGATTCTTTATCAGTTTCCCCAACCTATCTATCAACTTTTAGTCGTTGACTTTGTGCTCGTTTTGCGATCAGCGTGAGAATTATAGTCCAGAATTTTGCCAAAGAGTTTGTACTGAGCTCAAGTTTAAAGTGGATTTTAGGAAACTTTAAAAGTCTTTTGAAGCTGTCAAAGCGAGAAATAGTTTGGTGGGGTTGATAATCTTTCGAAAAATTGGATTACATTTCGTTCTAACTAATCTCAGCCTGAAAACAATTCAACGAATCGAGTGAAGTCTCCAGCGCAATACGAAATATGCAATTATTCTGAGGCCGATGAAGATACCGAACAGAGCCGCCGCGTCCACCCAAAAGTTCGCGTCGGCCATCGACATCTCTTCAAGGAACTTCGCGGGGTTCTTGTAATGGCAGTAGATCTCGTTGCATTCAAGCTTTTCGCGATCGAGTCCGTAAACGGAAATCATGGCGCCTGAAAGACAAATTGATTTAGTTTACGAAACTCGGAGGAATGTCTGAGCTTACCTTCGAATCCAAACCTCACATAGCTCACGTATGAAACCCACTTAAGGTAGTTTGGAATGACGTTGAAGTTCACGAAGAATCCTGAGAAGAGAATCGTTGGGATCGTCGTGACGGGGCCGAGGAAAACTCCCGTTTCGACCGACATGCCAGCGCCTATCAACAGTCCTAAGCTCTGAGCCACGAGCGACGTGAGAATGCAGATCAAGACAAACATTCCCATGCGTTCAGCTTCCAATGGCTGAGCCGTCAAGACGTAAACGACGATCACATACACGCTGGTGAAGAGAATCTAAAAGCAGAGAGAAATGAGTTCAGCGCAAGAAATTTCAAGGCAAACTCGTCTCACTTGGAAAGGCAAATCCGCAATGGTCTTGGCGAAGTAATACGACTTCAGCGAATACCAATAGTTCAAGTGCTCTCGAATGAACACTGACATCTCCGTTGGAAACGTGAGGATGGTCGGCATCATCGCGGTGAACATCGTGAACAGCGTCGTGAAGAACAGACAACCAGCGTTGCTCATGATTTTGCTCGCATCGTTGCCGATTCCGTAGTAAATCATCCCGATAATCGCCCCGACGACAACATGCGACTGGAAGAATGAAACATTAGTCAACTTCATCAATCACACTGAACAGAGCAAGCAACTTACGACCAATCGCATCTGGGTCAACGTCTGATCTCGAATAATTGTGAGGAAAGTTCTCTTCAGCAAGATCCAGAATTGAGTCCACGACGAGGTCGGAAAGCCGTTGATGTGATTGTGGTTCTTGTTTTTCACAACAACGCTCTCTGTGGACGAGTCTAAAAGCGACGAAGCGGGGCCGATTGATTGCTGTTGCTCCTGAAGATTATTGGGTGGAAATACGTTAACGAGTGAGTAATCGTTGGAGGTTGTACTGGTCGACGATTGCTTTACTAAGTCTATGTCAACAATCACGCTATCGTGAAACATCGGCGCACTCGATGGATCAACAGATGATGAGGCAACCACCGAGTTGATGACTTTTTCATTCGATTGCGTCAGTGCGACGAGGCGCCCAGGATTCGGTTTACTGTAAGCTTTGCACTTTCCGCTGTTGACGGCAGCGACCAGTTGCTGAACTGCTTCTCCATGTTCGCCACATGCAACTTCCATAACGAAATCGGCAGGATTATGATAAGAGGGACAGATGTAGCCGTTCAAGGCTAAGAACGGCACCAATCCTTGCACGACGCCTTCGTAAACGCATTGACCTTCGGCGAGCATATAGAGATTGTCGAACATTTCGAAGAGGCGAGCTGAAGGCTGATGGATTGTGCACACTATGGTGCGACCGCCTCGCGCCAAAGACTTCATCAGGGAAATCAGTTGAAAGCATGATGAGCTGTCGAGGCCACTAGTTGGTTCATCGAAGAACATGATCTGCAAATGAAAAGATTAGCAAGTTTTGACAAGCCAAAGCTTTTGCTTCTTACCGGTGGATTATTGACAAGCTCCAGAGCAACCGACAACCGTTTCCTTTGGCCACCAGACAGGTTGATTGTTTGAGTCTTCGCCGCTTCCGAAAGCCCCAAAGTATCAATAATTTCGTCAACGATTATTCTCTTGGCTTGAGGCGTAAGGTCCGTGCCAAGCTTCAAGTTCGCCGACACCATCATCGCTTCGTGGACTGAGAGATAAGGAAGCAGCTGGTCGTCTTGCATGATATAGCAACTGAGCTTTCTAAATCGTCGGAGGTTTCTCTCCTTCCCGTTAATCAGAACTTTGCCACTCAGGTTTGAAGTCTTGTATCCAGCTAATATGTTCATCAATGTGCTTTTCCCAGCGCCTGATTTTAGAGCGCAAGGTCAAATGCGTGATTCAGTTTAATAAACCAATCTTAGCTTACCCGATGGCCCCATAATTGCGACCAGTTCACTCGATCGGAACTTTCCGCTGATTCCTTTCAAAATCGTTTTGAATCCTCGCGTTCGTCCTTCGGAAATTGAGTATGAGATTTGCTGAAATTCGATATCAACTGGAGGGCGTTGAAGCAAATGACTGAGTTGAGCCTGGAGACAAATACTTCGTCAACATTCTCGGATTTTATCTGAAGAGCTCTTACCGTTGGTTTCTTCGTTGAGACGAGTTCATTCTGAACTTTTGACACTAATCCCGTTTGTTTCAATGAACTCGTCATAATTGATCCGTTGCACTGATTCGCGTTGTTGTCACTGTTGAGTAAAATTCAATTATTAAAGCTCAGCATGCTCAGCTCTCGACAACTCACCCTGACGCCAAGCCATTCCCGTTCTTTAAATTGTTCGCGGGCGACGATTTCAGGCTGTTCGTCGAGTAGTAAGCCGCACCTCCGTTGTAGGGAGGCGGCGGAACAATCGAGTTTTCCTCGATCGACAAGTAAATTTTCCCCTCTGACATTTTCCTTTGGATTCTATATCACAACTGTGTCAACTGTACGCAATTTAAAAATGCATCCGATTGATCGATAAACGTTGAATGATTTAAATGCGACTCGCACGCTTCATAGCCGACGAGATCTGCGGAATGAACGAAAGTTATTTCAGGAAATCTACATTGTTGTATAATCAATTGGCCGTCTGAGATCCAGACAATCTTATCATAAACTAATTCGATTGTTGGCTGCAACGCGTTCGTAATCAATCACTTCGATAAAACTGAGTTCACACGAGGTTTCTTAGTTTGATATATTAACGTCCCTCTTCCGATAAGTCAACTCGAGTTGTTGAAGCTTCCGTGATTCATTGTCGGTCTCTTATCTTGCAGATGGCAATCGGTTGTTGCTGGCTCAAGCTGAACAATGGGAAGTAAGCAAATGAGACATTCCCTCGGTACAAGGCATGACGAATGTCATTTGATACTTCTGAAGCCGTCGAGAACTTTGCACAGCTTACAATTAATTAGATTTTCCTTCGTTTCAACTTCGCAAAAATGTAGAGCATCAATTATCGTCAATTTACTAGGTCCCAACCTATCAAGACATTTAATCTTGTTTTGCAAGCCGGTAATTAGACGTAGGCGAATTTTAATTGAACGTCGCGTGTTGCGTTCCCAGTTCACTTTGAACTTTGTTGCGCTTAATTAAAGGTCCAACAAAAAATTTAAGTGACTCAGCCGCATTTATGCTGGATGACAAATCCCAATCAATGACTCGGTCGCTTACAACTCGTTCAACATAGTTTGTGCATTCTGATGAATGAATTATTTGCTCCCAACAGCTGACTTGCGCCAACAGCGCCTGTGTGCGTATTCGAATGATTTGGTTGCCCCACGTGAACGAGTAAATATAGCCGAGCTCGAAACGAGATCGTTGTACGACACGGCTCGTGGTGGTGTGAAAGTATTTTATATCACAAAGAAATGTTCATGTTTTCCTCTGGATATTTGATTGAAAAATTTTGTTTTCGGACTGCTCCTTGTTCCGATTTAGAAATCTTTTTCTCACTACGCGTGAATATAAAACTTTTCCACGCACATTCGACATTGTCTCGAATGAACTAGAGAGTCGAATTTAAGTCGTTGAAGACACTGCAATTGATTATGATTGCCTTGCCATCGATTCGTGCCTGACAATCCGATTAGTGTGACACTTCTATTTCTGTAGTTAATTGATTCTATTTTCAACCAGAACGAGAATAGTTCAATTATGTTTGCTATGTCCACCGGGGAAGAACGGAAATCACTTCACCTTTTGCTTGCACTGCTCCTTCAGACTATCGATAAAATTCCTTTTCAATATAAAATACTTTCGCTGGTGATGGCAGCTTGGATCACTGCAACTTGCCACTCAAATCCTCGCTTTAAATGGGACCTTCGAGAACCCTTGAAGTTCTTTGTTGCTGGAGCTAAAATCTATATTTCATTTCTACGGCGCGCTCTGGCACCTTCAATGTGCTCGAGTCGAAGATTTGTTCGCTACTGAATGAAAGAAGAACAGTCGCGGGCAATCAAACTTCTCAGTACATTGCACGAAGTCTTCTTCGGGTGCCGAGCATAGGCGAGTGTTGGTGATACACATGGCTTTGTTCATGTTACATAATCTAATACAAAGGAAAGGATCCGATGAGCATGAAAATATTTATGCGGCAAGTCTCGTTGATGTGTTGCAAGACGCTTTTTTATTCTGAAACAATCAGAGTTCAAGATTGAAGATGATTTTGGCACAGAAGAAGATGACGATCATCTTCAACCTCTTCTGCTCGGATTATTTCTTTAACCTTCAGCTTGACTGTGCGACCCTCAAATTTGTTGGTCGCTGAGCTTCTGAAGGCGGCGAAAATCGGATTACGTTTCGATTAGGCAAGAACCTGAAAAGTTTTGAGTCCAAAGTTTTGACTTAAAACTTGGAAGATCCGCTTCCGGACATCATCGATTCTTTGTCATTTCACTGTCAACCAGTCGACAATGAATCACATGTCGAGTACTTGAAATATGAGGAAAGAAAGAAATCGCACTTTGAACGGGTGAAAGAGTTTTTCTAAGTTCGTTTTGGGTGCACGCGAACTCGCGAATGTCCGGCTGTGTTGGAGTCGCTCGGATTAGTGTTGGCATCTCATACATTTGTCGGGATATCCACACAGCTAACGAAGTTTAATGATCTTTTTCGAAGAGAGCTTTTCACTTGCAAGCCGTAATCGAGCCTAATTCGAGCTTGTTAAATGTTTTATTCAACTTTAAACGACATGAAGAATTTTATTTAAACTGTTTTATGCGTTTTAAACTTTGTCTTCGGCGTGACTGCTCGAAAACAAGTTGCGCTTCATGTAGAACAAAATACCGGCGAGTGCTAATAGGATCAACAAACCAACAGCCCCGACCGTTATGCCTTGGACTATGCGATAATGCGGCGTAAGGATTTCGAACTCGGAGCTGAACGCCTCGTAATTAGTGGTTGACGACACGGATGACACTTGAAAGCTGTACTTGACCCCCTCGTCCAGCCCGTCGTCCGAGACTGCAAAACATTTCGAATGAAGATAAAGCTTTCATAAGTTATTCACTCTCACTTGAGTAGTAATTATTCCTTGTCTCCGCTTTCCCGTGGAGTTTATGCTCGGGCTCCAAGAACCAGCGAACGATGTAGAGCCCCAGCATGTCTTCGCCGTATTCGGGTGCGTCCCAGCTTACAAGATAGCCGCCTGGCTTTTCGCTCACAGATACATTTCGTGGCGGGCCGAGTTGGGAGAACGCAGACGTGTCGCCTTGCATGTCAGTTGTCTCCTCCTCGTCCAAAGCTTTAGGATAAAGATTAAAGACAAATAAATTTGAAAGAATAAACTCGCTTGCCTCTCGTTCGGTATTTAAACGGTTTGCTGAACAGCCCATCGTTATATCTATCTTGGGACAGCACCATGAATTCATATTCTCTCGCTGGCTCAAGGTTTCGGATGGTCGACTCGTAAATGAAGCTCGATTTGACTTGATGAGTTCGCCACTCTTGCGCGTCAGCCGGTCGGAACCAGATTGAGAAGCGTAAGTCAGGACGAACGTAGTTCTGAGTCCAATGAACAGTGATTGCGTTTGTCGAGCTGTTTGCGGTGAGATTAGAAGGAGCTTTTGGGGAGAAAGTTTCAATCATCAACTCGGCTTCTGTTTCGATTTTCGCCGCTTCGTTTAATGCGTTGCAAATGTAAACGCCTCTGTCGTCGGCCGTTATGCTGATAAGAGTCAGATTCCCACCCTCCACGCTGCTTCTGTTCATCGGCAGCGGCAGGCCGTCTTTTCTCGTCCATGAAATTAACGATCTATCGTCGTCTGTGTGTTTGTCTCTTGCTGAGCAGTGCATCGTCACTGTGTCGTTTAGCTTTTGAATGTAAACAGACTTCGGTTTCAGTGTGAACTCCGGTGGATGTTGAATGAAAACTAGAAGCTAAACGCATTAGTTTCACACCCAAGAGATTACAGTTAATTACAAACCTTTAATTATGGCCGAAGGTCCTTCGGTTCCGAGCTCGTTGAATGGGGTGCACGTGTACTTCCCGCCGTGCAAGTCGTCCAACTCGCTGAAGAAAAGGCTTCCGTTACGCTTGTAGAAAACATTCTTGACGTTGTAGGGATCGAAAAGGAATCCATCCTTCTCCCAGCGAAGATTCGTTAGCGGTGGGTTCGACCGGAAGTGACAATCTAGAATGGCTTGCGTCCCATAGGCGAAGAAAATTTCCTTCGGCGAGTAAACGACTTTTGCTTTGTCTGTGATTTAATGATTGAAGAAATGTTTAAGCTTTCAAGTTGAGGGATGGCAGAATCAACGTTTTTTAGCCCATAAGACTTACATTGAACGTTTAGGTAAGCGCTCGCTGTCTCTTCCTCGCCATTTGTGTTCTTCACTCGACATTCATAAACTCCAAGATCTGGAAGAAAACTGTCAATGTCGATTCTGGCTCATCAAGTAAGCTCAACCTGTCATGATAGCTGGAGTAATCAGAAGGCTTCCGTCAGCTCCAATGATTGTCCTCGACGAAAGGTCAGAGTACTTCGAAAGCAGCTCCCCGTCTTTGAACCAAGTCTAGACGGATGAGATGTCAGAGCGAATTCTCGATTCGATCAACTTCGTTTTCACTTACGACGCGCATTGTCTCTGTGTTCTTAACGGAGCAATGGAAGAACGCTGCTTCGTACTCTAAAACTGTTTGATTGACCGGTGGGATCTTCAGCAACGTTCCACCATCAACTGAGAGATGAAACCACGACCCGTTGTTCCTCAGTTGCGGCGAACGATTCGGGTATGACATTCGGCATTCGTACCAACCGTTGTCTGACTCCCGCACTGAAGTGAGATTAATCGACGCTTTGCCTAGCCCGGCGTGATTGTCGATTAAGCTGATCCTGCCAGTAAACTGTTGAGCCACATGCGTCTCTCCACCATACCAAGCGAATATCAATTTATGCTGAAATTGAGATCAACTAATTAAAGTTAATGCTCCACTGTAGTTCAATGTCATGAAACAGTAGACTCGCTTTCCTCTTTGCGTGCGTTTGATCGTTGTGCAACTTGACAAATCAAACGGTTGACATCAAAGCTCGTAAAGTGTCAAACTTAAAGGGAGAAATTCAACAACGACGTCACAAGTTTGGGGCGTCAAATGTACTTCAACCCTTTCTTAGTTAAGGGAATGATTACTGCTTTGTCGACAAGTAGTTGACGAGCGATCACTCGTCATTTACGTGGTCTGACGGAGTCGAAGATAGGCCGAGATAGCTCAGCGGTGAAATCATACGACCGGTGATTAGAAGAGCGTGGGTTTGACTCCCCCATCTCCCTTAGATCCCACAGTCACTTAGAAGAAACGTGCACGATTATGTCATCGCTTAATCAAAACAATCTAATGCTGCGTAGAGACGCGAGTTAGATATTCCGTCGGATAGCCCAGCTGATGAGTTTACATTTAATTGTGGCATTGCAATAGGAGCCGTTGCATTAATTAATCCGCATGAGGTTGGCTGATTAAACGATGATGGAGAGATACGAGCGACACATTATGAAACTGAGTTGAGCAAGGTCAGGCTTCTCGATTCAATAAAGCGACAGTTTAACCTACATCTTTCCGCCAGAGAAGATGGTACGGGATCGGATAGTCGTTTGGAAACTCCACTGGGCCTGCGAAATTAGGCAATTAAACATTGGGAGTCAATACGTGCTTAACGATACTAACAGTCAAAAATAACAAACCCCCCGACTCTTCCTTCGTAATGCGTCGGTTGGGTGAACTCGTCATAAACGCACAGAACGGCGAAAATCAGTTGAAGGCACACAAAGCCCGAGCTTAATAAAAGCTTCATTGTCCAAGAGCCGATCTGATATCACTCTTATAAGCTTGTCCGTAACATTAATCACCACTTATGCAAATTTGTAAGTAATTATCAATTACAATTAAACTGTTTTCGCATTGTAAGTCAAATTCCTTGCATCAATTGCAGTTTCCGGGCGTCTAACGAACTGCGTTCTTATATTTTTTTTGAAAGAAAAGATGAATTTCAAAGAGTCATTCCTTGACACAGTAGCAGACTACGACTTAACTCGTTTCGCACTTCCTTTCATGCAAATTCATCGAGCTCTTTTAATATTTTTTATGCCAAAGTTCACACATCGACTGCAAATTGATTATTTACGAGCTTTTCTATTCTCTCTAAATCGTTTCCTTGCGGCTGAAGTTTTATTAAAATTATCGAGTTATTTCTCTATTCATCTTTCTAGACGCGTGACAGCAGTTTAAGAGCAATAAGCACAACTAAAGATATTTTCATCTTCTAATTGGAGAAAAAAAAGCTTTCGAGTCGCTCAACGAAACAACGGAAAAATCAAATTCAAAAATTCGACGGCGCCGTCGTTTCGATTCAGTTTCGATTCGAGCAGAAAGTGAAAATATATTTATTCGTGATTTATCATCTTTCCGCTTTAAATTGATGCTTTTTCTTCGAAACTATGGATAGCCAAGTAAGTTCTCAGCACAGTGACGGTAGAATCTACATGATTCACAGCATAATTCGTGGTATAATCGAATGTAATTTCCTTTGTTTTTCGCTTTTGCTTCGACAGCCAATGTCAGATGAATTTCTAATCGATCTGGTCGATAACGAGTGGCGTAACGAGAAGCTGCCGAACGAAGACATCCAGCTGCCTTTGAACAAGCTTCCTGATCCTGAAGAGAACGAGAATCAAAGCTCAAAGGAACAGGTCAGTTTACGAGTGCAGAAACAAAGGCAAAACAACTCTGATTTAATCTGAAAACAACTTTCTTACTCTAAATTTTAGGAAGACAAATGGCTCGATACGGCTCTCATGTCTCGTCACGCTGATGATCATCTCAACAACAGTAATCCATAAACAGATGTGAGCAGCGAAAGTGAAAGTGAAGCTAATGAAAAACATAAACAATCTCTAAACTAAGTGCGAAAGTATGAATGTGAATAAGAATCTGCATAGTAAATCAGCATTGACTGAGTTTGCGAGAAACTTTGAAGACCCTAAAGATACAGTCTTAACGAAAATTGTTAACAGAATCTACGTCGCTTGTAACAATGTGAATCAGGAAACGATTGACATTGCTCAAGCTGATGAAAATTCAAACACTCAAAGCGAAACTTCGTCGTCCGTGTCAGTTCCATCGAGCATCATCAGCGAAGGAGTGGAAGAGACACAGCCGAACAGCGTGCAACCAGCCGCTGAGGAGCCATCGCATGAGTACCAAGTAGATACTTCCCTAGGAAGAACACAACTAAATGTAGTGAAACGGATCAGCAATTTGCTGGCGATGAAGGATAAGGATCTCAACGATTACAAAAACACTGAGTTGCAAAAGCTCTGGATGCCCGACAGCAAGTCCCGGGAATGCTACGATTGCGCTGCCAAGTTCAACACCTTCCGACGTAAACATCACTGCCGCCTTTGTGGCCAAATCTTCTGCTCGAAATGCTGCAATCAAATCGTCCCGGGAAAGATCATCAAAGTCTCCGGAGAGCTTCGAGTCTGCAATTACTGTGCGAAGGTTGTGCTGACGTATCTCAAGTCAGCCGACATGGACGCGGATCTCAAATCGGATCTCCAAGCCCTTGAAGATGATCTATCGAGCAAGTTTGTGCCGGAATCATCAGCCAACTCTCAGTTCGAGAGAAGTCAACACAGAAAGGAATCCGTTGGGTATCAGGAAGAGCGATTGGTATCACATTCGAACCCGTTATCCAACGCAGACCGCAAAAGCATTCTCCAGCAGTCGAACTCGTTGAAAGTTCTCTTCGAGGAAATGATCAGAACTTTCCAGTCACAACATCGAGGCTCCGACTTCATAAACTTCCTCATCAACAACCAAAACTTTTCAAATAAGCAACAAGCTGTGGCTGTCCTGAACGCGATGCTGGAAGCTGGCTTCGTTACGCCAGTGATAACTTATGAAAACGCCGAAGCTGCTGGCGTTGGAGATTCGTTTAAAGTTGATTTTAATGATAATTTATACTACAAGTTGCTGAAGATTGAAGACATTGAAGCAGGAGAAAGTTCGTCGAGTCGAGGTGAATCAACAGAGAGGGAAAACGAACTTGACGAGATCATTCCACCAAGCATTAACTCTGAAAGTATTTACTCGAGTAACAAGGAGCAAGAGCTGCAAAGCTCTTTGGTGTCAACTG
The DNA here is from genome assembly GCA_033064975.1 of Smittia sp. YW1114-2. Lineage (NCBI taxonomy): Eukaryota > Metazoa > Arthropoda > Insecta > Diptera > Chironomidae > Smittia > Smittia sp. YW1114-2. The sequence continues at coordinate 21,043,660 of CP093832.1, forward strand.
CCGGATCGAGACCGCTGCTTGAAGCTTACTGCAACCACGAGGAGTTGCTCGCCAATCAATTGTTAAGCAGCGAAAACCTCGACGCGTCGTGGTCGAAGACTCTCATCAACCTCTGCGCAAGAATCGCTCACACGATTCATCCCGAGTACTGCAAAAACGAGTCGATGGACATCAGAAACTTTGTGAACATCAAGAAAATATCAAGTGGAACGAGAAGCGAGTGTGTGATAGTCGGCGGCGTTGTGTTCACCAAGAACGTCTCGCACAAGGACATGAAGACGAAGATTGACAACCCGAAAATTCTGCTGCTTCAATGTCCAATTGCTTACCAACGGAGGGAAGAGAAGTTTGTGACGATTGAATCGCTAATCCTTCAGGAGAAAGAGTTCCTCAAAAATGTGACCACAAGAATTTTGTCTTACTCTCCTGACGTTGTTCTGGTTCATAAGAACGTTGCTGGAATCGCACAAGACATGCTGAGGGACGCTGGCATCACGCTGGTGCTGGACGTTAAGCTTTCTGTCTTCGAGAGATTGTCGCAGTGCCTGAAGTGCGATGTTGTGACATCCATCGACTCGAACATTGGAACGCCGAAGCTTGGAACGTGCAAGAAGTTTTATACGAAGAGCTTCGTCGATGGCGATGGATGTCCGAAGACGTTGATGTTCTTTGACATTCCCTACTGCGAACGAGGTTGCTCGCTTCTGCTTCGTGGCGGAAGTGACGCCGAGTTGGCCAAAGTGAAGAAGGTAGCGAGTTTTCTTCTGTTCGCGCGCTACAACTTCCGCCTCGAGCTCTCGTATCTGCTGGATGTCTTCGCCGAACCTCCGCCCTGCAAGAATCTAAACGCGAGCATCTTTGAGTCGCAGCCATCGCCTGACGAAGCCAACTGCAGACAAAGTCAAGAAGTTAAATGCGAAATTCAGAAGAAAGAAAAATGTCTCAACATTGAAAGCGTCGCCGACTTTACCGATCCACTGCGAGCTGAAAACGTTTCGCCGAGAAACTCTGAGACCGAAGGGTTTGAGTTGCAAGTGCAACACACGTTCGACAACAAGTTCCGAAGCAGTCTAAGCTCCACGATCCTCTCACTCAGTCCAATTGTAACGTTCCCATTGCCGTATCTCGAAACTGAGACAGGAAGAAAATGCGCACTTCGCGGTCACTTCCCTGCCGAGCTCTACTACTCCAAGCAGTGGTCCGGCGAGGTCCAGAAGGTCGACAAAGTTGAACCAACAACTTTGGCGGTTGAGGAAGAAGCCGTGAACTTGCTGCAGCCACACGAATTCCTCTCGATGAAGTTGACAGCGCCTGCCGACAGCAAAGTCATCCAAACAGCGTTCGCCGACTTCCGACGCAGCGGCGGCTGCTACAAGAAGGTCACATCGATGAAGATCAACAGCAAGAAATCGGATGTCGTCCGACAGAAGTCTTCTCCCGAGTCAGTGGCAGACGTTCTAGACGTGTACAACCATCAGCGTCTTCCTGTTCTCTTCTGCAGTTACTACTTCAACACCCGCGAACTGCCAACTTCTTTCTGCGCCCAACCGTTGCTCCTCGATATGCATTTCTACGCCCAAAATGATATCATGGTAAGCTCGTCAACTTTATCATAAAACGACTTTCTAAAATTGCCTTCCACAGCTTGGACACTTCCTCGAACGCTACTGCTTCAAAAGCTCCTACATCTGCCCTTCCTGCAAGCTTCCAATGATGTCTCACGTCAGAAAGTATGCGCACTCGATGGGAGTTGTGACAGTTAAGCTTTCAGAAGATCCCATCAAGAACAAGAACTCCAACATATTGATAACGTCGCGCTGTACAATTTGCAACACAATGACGCCAAGCGTGAAGATTTCCAACGACACTTGGTGTCTGTCGTTTGCCAAGTTCCTCGAGCTTAAGTTCCACGGACATTCCTACGCACGACGCAACATCGATGAGGAAGCAAGCCCGACATGCTGTCACTCGATGCATCGCGATCACATCCAGTACTTCTCGAGCCATGGAGTAATCGCAAGCTTCGCTTATAATCCCGTCGACATTTGGGAGATTAAACTTCCGTGCTTGACGCTTCAGTTGAAAGCGCCGGAGCTGATCGACTCAAAGCTTTACGTCGACAAAGTCAAAGCGTGTTCGAGCAAAGGTTACGAAGTTTATGCGAAGATCCACGAGAAGCTGGCGAACCTCTCGACCGAGGTTGAGTCCCCGATGCTTTCCAGTCTCAAGAAAGTTCTCAACCGAGATCAAATGATCTACAAAATGCGAGCGGAAGTTGTCCAGACTTTGCTGGCGTCGAACGAGATCTATGCAACTGAATACAGCGACGCGATCCTCATGATGCAGAAAGAGTTGGCAGACAGCATCGAGCTGTGGGGTCCGCGACTGAACGAGGCCGCAATCCAGTCAAAGAATTCACAAAAACACGATGCACTTCATCCAACAACGTTCGACGATCCCGACGACGAGTTGGCAGAGTTCGAATTGGATTTGGATTCGAGCGTCATGACGAGATCAGCCGACGAGTTGCAAGTCGACAAGAAGGAGAAGATTGACAAGAAAACCATCAAGAGGCTCCTGAGCACTTTGCTGCCCTCAAGCTCCGACCAAAATCCACTCACGAGTCCTTTCTCGCCCAACGAACACTACTGTCTTCCAACCGGCCAATTCCCCGTTCTGGTGCACGACAAGGACTTGAGCTCCATCATCGCCTACAGCTTGGTATCCAAGGAATACAAAAAGTGTCTGGAAGTCATCGAAACTGTTCAGTCAGAAGTGAAAGTTTCCAGCAGCGAAGGCTCGATCGATTCCGAAGAAGCTGCGAGCAAAGACGTCACTGATAAAAAGAAGCAAACGAACCATCACGTCGAGGTGCAAGTTCAGGACGTAAGCACTCAGTTCTCTTGCAAAATTTACTTCGCCAAGGACTTTGACGACCTTCGGTCGCATTGCCTGAAGCAAAATGTAGCAAGCGAAGCAGACGGCGCGAAGTCGCACTCAGAAGAAATTCGCAAGTGCTACGCGAGGTCGCTGAGCCAAAGCCAAAAGTGGGAAGCGAGAGGCGGCAAGAGCGGCTCAAAGTTCAGCAAAACCAGCGACGATAGATTCATCTTAAAGGAGATGACGAAGCAAGATGTCGTCGAGTTCGAGAAGTTCGCTCCCAACTACTTCACCTACATCAACGAGTGCATCGCCAAGCAGACTCCGACGCTGCTCGCGAAGATCTTCGGGGTGTACAAAGTCGTCATCAAGAAGAGGGAATCGGTGCTGGAGAGAGCTGTGCTCGTGATAGAAAATCTCTTCTGCGACCGGAAAATCGTCAACAAATACGACTTGAAGGGATCGGAGAGGAATCGTTTAGTGGACACGGCAACTGGTCAAACGGAGGAGACAGTTCTGCTCGACGAGAACTTGATCAAAGGTTAGCGTTGTTAAGTCACAAACGAGTCATTCTGAATAACAAAGTTTCATTCACAGCCTCGTGGACGAAGCCGCTTTACATCTTGAGCCACTCGAGGACAGTTTTGCGCGACGCAATCACTCGAGACGCCTCGTTCTTAGAGAAGAACTATGTGATGGATTACTCGCTGCTGGTTGGTCTGGATGGGAACGATCTCATTGTGGGGATAATTGATTACATCCGGAAGTTCACCATTGACAAGAGAATCGAGTCGTACCTGAAGCAAGTCGTCGACCAGTCCAAACTTCCCACAATCGTGTCGCCCAATGTTTACAAAAGCAGATTCATTGAAGCGATGGATAGGTTTGTTCCCTTCGTAGCGTTAACCTGAACCGTCAGGCTTATTGTGTCATCTTTCCAGATATTTCTTGGCTGTTCCTGATCGATGGGAAGGATTGAATCAAAAGTAATGCGAAGTTTGAATTGTAACGAAGCGATAAAATAATAAAATCAGTCTAACGGAAATTTTGATTTTAAATTCAAGCGGCGACGCCGCTCGATGGCGAAGTTTGAAATGTAAACAACAAAAATCAACAAAAAGTTTCGCAGTGCAAAATATTAAAATTCAATTATAAATATGAAGCGAATCAACTCGTGCAACTACCCAGAGCTTTCTAAAGAGTTCAAGTAATATGATAGCTGTGAAGGTTCCACAAATCTCTAGCTCTAACTTTTTATTTCAGCGATTTGTTTTCAGATAATGAAACTCAATTCATTGTCGTCGGCGTTTGTGGCAAATCGAACTTGAAGAACTGCAATAAGATGGCTTGCTTCGACTTGTTCGATTGCCACGCTGCATTTATAGACAACGAGACTGAACGGAAGGAAGTAAGAGGTTGAGTTCAGTCGTTCCACTTTTGTACTGATCACAATTGAATTTAAGGGAATCAAATTCTACCACGAAGTCAACAGCAAAATAATCTACGTTCACTTCAACACAAGCTTCGACAGCTACATCAACCGTGATCTAATGGACAACAGCGAGATCGACTGCTTCTTGACATTCAACTCTCAGCAAAGGATTTCATTCGCTCGCTCTCTTTTGTTGGCCACGCAAATCTGCCACATCGTCGTGATGGTTGAGACTTCTTCCTCCTTCGACACTTCGCAGCTTTCCATCTTCAAAGGGCTCAAGATCATCCGCGAAAGTTTCGTCCTCAAATTCCTCCCAAAGCTACTGAAAAACTCGACGGCTGGAAGTTATCTCGGCAAAGAAGTTCGACTATGCTCGCCAAGGTTTCTCTTCTTTTTCGAGAAAGCCGGTCGACCCATCGACGACCTGACAGCGCACGAGATCGAAATGGAGGATTCCATCTATCAGATGTTGCGCACGAACTTCATCATCACGAACAACGCTCAGCAAAGTTTGTTCTCGATCCCTAAAAACAAAAAGTTTCTTTATGTGAACACAGACGATTCGTTCAACTCGGATCCGATCGCCGATTCTCTGGATCTTCTGCTGTCGTACATCGATGGAACAACAGAAGACGACGACATTCAAATCAAGCCGTATCGCGGCTATGGAATGCCTTACGCTGACGACGTCAAGACCGCCGACTTCGATTCCAAGAAGAAGCGAACGTTCATGTCGCTTCTGATGGATCACGTCGACGACGCGTTCCAAGGCTTCGACGACAGCATATCGAAGTACCGCGGCAAATGCCACTTCGCCCGGCCAGCCATCAAAACTTGGTTCGAGACCTTCAAGTGGATGCACAAAATCTTCATCGAGAATCCCAACAACAGTTGCTTCGAGGCGAAGGATCCAGATTATGTGAGTTTGCTTCAAGTTGTTCGTTTCTTACTCTGACTTTCACTTTCACAGAAAAGTTTCTTGGAAAACTTCACCAAAGTTCTCGACATTGATGTGCAGTAAGTCAACGGATTCGTGTCAAACTTTCATTTATCAATCTCACTTCAGATTCTTCAACGACGCTTGTGACTACGGCTTTGAACTCGCCCTGTCCAACTATTCAGAACTGCTGCCGCATCACTACAGCAAGCTTTATCACGAGTCGAAGCTTGAAGCGGCCATCGAAGTCTTCCAGAAGTACGCTCGCGGCCCAGAGTCGAAGAGACTGCAGGATAAGCTCGAAGACAACTGCGCAACGATTTGGATGAACGGGAAACAGCAATGCGAACTGTTGAGTCTTCGTGGCAACCCTTGCGTGATGATTTTGAATCATGCGACGTCAGGAGACGATCCAAGGTCGATGCACTCAAGCGGTGTTCTCTTCGTTAGCACTTGCAACTGCGGCAAGACTCAGGGGCGTCGCGACGATCCCTACACGATAAAGAAGGCCAACTACGAGTTCTATGAGCTCATGAGAACGAATTGCACGTCATGCGAGAAGTCAGAATCCGTCGAGTTCGCAGTTTTCGTGCCATCAAGCGCAGAGTTCCGAGCTGCAGAGATCACCAACAAGAACTTGGTTGGGCTGATACTCTCGGAGTATTCGAATAAAACTCCGGACGAAAAGGCGTCAGCACATCAGCTAACTCAAGCTTCCGAATCCGATCTCAGCCTCGGATCCTCAGACGACAAGAGCAGCAACGACGCCGACAAGAAGCACAACGACTCTGACGATGAGATCGTTGTTAAGATCGGCGCGTTGGACTTGAAAGAAGAGCAATCGATAGCAACAAGCACGACAGAGTATTTGGCTTCGATGCCACTTCTGACTTCGCCGCCTGGTTTGCTGCCGCAGTTTCCCTCGTGGAGTCTTCAATGCATCGCCTCATCATCGTTCTACAGTCACAACACAGGCTTGACGGAGTCACAAATGCCGGGATTCTTGTCTGGAACGAATTTCCTGCTGTGTTGGGAAGTGAAGATTCGTCTCGAGCACGCCAAGAGCTGGGCAGAGAACTACGAAGCCCGCAGCAGAAACCGCAAGAAGCAGAAACAACCGTCAACGCAGTCGGGAACGTTCTTCACGTTGAAGATCTTCGTTGGGATGGAGTACGAATGCGGTAGAGGCCACAGGTGAGATTGTTAAGCTTTCGTTGCATTTCGTTACACGAATTTTCTTCCAGGTTCATGATGAGCTCCAACAACACGATCATGCGAGGCATCTCAGGAGGATCGAAGAACAACAACTGTGGAAGCAAGGTCGTGTTCAGCGACATGCCGCTCTACTATCCGTGCCCTTGCAAGAACTCCGCTGATGCTCGAGTCGGTCAGCTCATGAGAATTCACATCGTAACTCCCAAAGCTCCAGTCAACATAAATATCGATCCTCGAGTCAGAATCCGACGCGAAACAGAAATGGTGTTCACGACGGGATGGAGCGAGCCGTATTCATTGAGTCAATCAGCTTACTGGTCAGTTTTCATCTAATTTGAAGCTTTGAAGTGTTCGAACTTACAACTAAAGTTTAGTTAAATTAAACCAATCTTGTGTTGCAGGGTCCTGAGACTGCCCTACGTATTCCAAGGTGAGAACGAGCCGATTCCACAACCTGAAGACGTTCCAGCGTCGACTGAAGCGCTACGCTTTGGCTGTTTGCTTCAAGGAATGTTCGGCATCAAAGAAAAAGATTCAGACGAAGCAGTTTTGTAATTATTCGATTCCACAATAAAAATGTAACGAACTTTTGAAATTTAAAAAATCTTCGCCGTTCACATTTGAATTTAACCGCCAAGTGAATTTCGCGCCTAAAGCGAAGTAAACAAAAAATCTCCGCGACAACAAACATTTTCTTCAATAAATTAACTCAAGTGCGTACTACAATGCGTGATGGAAGCTTGCCAAATATTCGAGGTTCGGTCGCTGGCAGTGTAATCGAGAAGTGAAAGGTGGAAACTCATTGCGCAGACTCACAAATCCTCATAAAGTTCATTTGCCAAAAAGAAAAATTTCGTTTCGAGTCGTCAAGTTCAAGAAATCTATTCTAAAGCTTATAAATGGGTAAGATAGCTTTGACCTCCCGATAATCTCCTCAGCCTTCGACGTGTCCAATTGAGGATTACACTCGAAGCCTTCGGGAAACCTTCAGAGAAACGAATTTATTTTTAAATGTCATTTCGAGAGCAAAACTCTCAAGGCTCGACGTCTAACAAGCTTTTAATCGCTTTCCCCATCATGCTGCGCTCTAATTCGCAGAGTCCGAGGTGAAAGATTTGTCGAAGAAGGGACTGAAGAAGATCCCAAAGACCGAGGACTCGCAACTGGTTCGAGAACTCATTCTCGACGACAATGAGTTGCAGAAAATCGACAACATCGATTCGTTCCTGAGGATTGAAAAGGTAATTCGTTCATCCTTTCGACTTCCCAAATGATTAATGGCTTTCGATTTCTTGTAGCTCTCTCTGAGGAACAATCAATTGCTTCGCATGTACGGCGTCAGCCGCTTGCGAGAACTCCGTGAGCTCAATCTCAGCTACAACGGTATTTTAACAATCGAGGCGTTGAAGGAATGCATTCACTTGACGCATTTGAACTTAGAAGGAAATTCAATTAAAACGATAGAGCATTTGAATACGAATTTAAAGTTAGAAGTTCTCAATTTAGGAGAAAATAGTATTGGAATAATTTCTGATATTTCGTTCCTTAAACAGTTAAAAGTAAGATTCGCTCATTCATCATTCAATGTTAGCTGCTTAGCTCGTGGAGCCAAAGTGCTTCAATCGCTCCGAGAGAGATTGGGGCGCTTGTGGTCTCTGTCATTACCCTAGATTAGCCTGTAGACATTCTCCTTCTCGATGTTTCCAATCCTTGTTAGCTTTCTTAGGCCAATTAATTTACCAACTCGATGGCATTAACAAATCTCTTTTAGGAACTCTATCTGCACTCTAACCGAATCTCCCACTTGCGGCAGTGCGAAAGATACTTGCCAACGTCTATCGAAATCCTCACTCTTGGAAAGAACAACATTTGTGATTTAAATGAGATCTGCTCGTTGTCGAACCTTGGCAACCTGATGAGCATAACGCTCGCCGACAACCCTTGCGTGCAGATGACCGGCGGCAACTCGATGTAAGTTGGAGGTGAACTAGTTTAGCTCTTATTCGAGGTTCTCATTTGTTCAGCTTCGATTCTAGTGGCTTCGACTACCGTCCGTTCGTTCTTAACTGGTGCATGAGCGTTAAGATAATCGACGGATACGTTGTGGGACAAATTGAATCGCTGAAGGCTGAGTGGCTCTACAGCCAAGGAAAAGGTCGATCGTTCCGAGTCGGCGACCAGATATCGCTAGCTCAGTATCTCTCGCAGACGTGCCCGCTAAGTGGCGAAGCTTTGGAGAACGAGAACGAGCGGAAGCTCAGATTGATTCTGAGCAAAGCACAGCAGCATCAACGACAGCTTCAAGAGCAAATCGTGTCCGGTGGATCACCAGCAACAACGCCTAACAGCTCTTCCGCCAACAACTCGCCGGCTTCTAACAGACGAAAAGGGCCGAGCCGCATTCAAAGTCCAAGAAGTAAGTGTGACATTCACTTGAAGTTTCTTTGCTTAACGAATCCTTTTAGTCAGTAGATTAAGTGGTCATCGACCAGCGACTGCAGACGCTGTGATGTCAAGCAGCTTCCACGGAACTTCGATGACCGCAAGCCACCACGAAACTTACAATCAATCAAACCAACTGCTTGAAATGACGAAGTCGCTGATCGAGAACTTCACCAGCGACAACCTCATGACTCAGAGCTTAGACCCAACGATACTCGCAGCCACTAACATGAACAACTCAATGAACAGCTCGATGACCTCATCCGTGTATGAACCGCATCCGTCCACAATGAACAACGGCAACTTGTACAACGATCAATCTGCGATTCCCATCGTGAACTCGTCGGGTCCGCTGGTGACAAACTCCAAAATGATGCCTGTGCCCGAGTCTCTCATGTCGCCAGACTGCGGGCCCCCGACGATCATTCAACAGCGTCCAGTGTCGACTCTCGTCTCGACTAACGCGAAGACCACTCGCTCTAATCTTCAGCAGCGCCCATCGAGCACTCCTGCACCAAGCACCAAAGGTACGAGAACACTCAAGAAGCCCGAGAAGTCTTCGCCGTTGCACAGCCCGAGGAAGGCGATGGTCAACACGACGAACACCAAGATTCACCAGAACCAGTCGATTCTGAAGCAGACAGTTCAGCAAGCGCCAACAGATTCCGTCAGCCTTGCAACGACAGAGGACGAAGAAGACGAGACGATCAGCGTTGAGAAGCACAAATCCGTCCGCAAGCTAGCGCCGAAAAGTCAGAAGCAGTTGGAGAACAATCATCACGTCAAGAAGGCAGTCGAGAACAAGGAGGCTGAGCAGTCTGCGATCCTGATTCAAAAGTTGTGGCGCGGCTACAGCACGCGAAAGAAAACGGTGAGCGATATCGCGGGAAGTCTTCAGCAGAAGAGAACGCAGGACTACATCGTGAAGCTGACTGAAGACATGGAGATGACGAAGCAAGCTCTCGAAAACGAGCGGAAGATTCAGCAGCTACAAATGTGAGTTCAGCTAGTGACTAACGCTTTCGCTTCTAACGTTTGACTTTCTTTTTGCCAGGCAAGCAATCAACGCGTTATGGAAAAAGGTTTCGAACATGCAAACGATCCCGGAATGCTCTGCAAATGCTGAAGCCACTGCGACTCTCGGCGGCCAAGACATCGTTCACGATCTGACGAAAACATGTTCGATTTTAACAAACCAAGTAACTGTCTTCGTCCTCAATCGATCTCAATCTAATCGTTTCACTTCTTCCTGCAGGTCCAGCAGCTTCAAATCTCGATGCGAGACATCCTCAACTGCATGACAGTCTTCTCACAGCTCCCTCACATGCAGCAAAGCACCAGCAGCATGACGTCGTCAGGTTGCCGCGACTCGTCCGAGACCCAAACGGAAATCGTCGCCGTGCACACGCCGCAGATCGAGCACCCGAAAGATTTCCCCTTCATTCAGAAGATGCAGCGACCGTCGACGCTGCCGATCACCAGCTCGTCGAATGATTCTTCCGCATCAACGAAGAGCAACACGGCGACTACAACAGACGAGCTGGAAGCGATTCGAGAAACTGACAACGTCACAGACACCGAAACCGTTTGAAGTCGATCCTAAGTTTAATGGCCAAAGATCCAACGCGCTTTTATTGTAATTTCTGATTTATCTGAGAGCTTCGGACGGTCGCGCATGAGCTGCAATTAAAATGAAATGCCTTTTATCACTAGCGCAGTCAATGAATTGTGAATCCTGTTTAATCGACGGACACTTTGAAATACTCTCAAATAATTTCCCTCAGCAAATGTTGTTATGTACTTAGCTCCAATCGCTTTATTTTACGAATAAATTCAACTCAAATAAGACAAATGAAATTTTGAGTTCTTTTTTCTTCTGATTTTGGTCCGATTTGGCTTCGTTTGGACTCAGCTAAGCTTCGTTTGGCTGAGCATAAGACGATCGCGATCATATTCAATCAAAGAAATGATTCAATAATGAAAATATATTAAAATCTAATCAAATACAGATTGACACACCGAAGAACTTTGACGCAATTCTGCGAATCTGCTTAGGCCAGAAGTCGCTAAGCTTGATGCAGTTGCCTTGCTGAATTAGGTGGAGTCTGTGGTCGATATGTTCAGAGGAAATGTTCCTTAGCTCGAGACGAGTCTGCTGACACCCAGAACAATAATCAAAATTATTTAATAAAACTTTGTCTTGTAATTTCAGACATCGGCTAAGTTTAAAATTTAATAAGAATTGATGCAAACTTTGTTCATCAGTTTTAATGTGAGCGTTGGGCATTTTCAATTCAGTTGCAGCTTTTTTTCTCCGAAGCGAACTAGAATTGGTAGTGTAGAACAGAGGGAGAGCAGAATTCTTCGACTCAAATCGCCAATGAAACGTCTAAGAATTTCGCGATAATGTCATTCATAGATGAGGCTTATGATAAGCCGCTTATCAGTGCCATAAGGTCCTCGAAGAAGTTCGTTCGTCTAATCTGCGAGCATGAAATATTCAATCGCCAGTTCGCTCAGTCGAACTCGGAAATTCAACGTAATGTGAGCGAAAATTGACTGTGAAGAAGATTTTGACTCCAAATTTCTATCAATTTTCAGGAATTTCATCGTGAAAACTTTGTTTCTTGTTGCTGTGATCGCCACGCCAGCGATCAGTGTCGTGATCAAATGCAATTGTTTCCTAGGTCATTCGTTTGTGGGCGAACGTCAATATATGTGCGAAGTTACTCAGCTCAACAACTCAGAAGTCTCTGAAATAACAGAAATCATTGGAAGTCACGAGGATAATCGCACGAACGAAGACGTTCAGCAATTTCTCTCTCATGGAGCCGATGTCGGCAAGGAAAATTCTCTTCTGACGTTTCCCAAAAATCTGGCAAAACATTTTCCGAACTTACTTGAAATCACAATCATTCGAAATCGTTTGACTGAAATTTCTTCCGAGGATTTGGCGCCTTGGCCAAACTTGCAACAACTCAGTTTCCGCGAAAACAAAATCGAAACCCTCGACGCGAATCTCTTCCAGCATTCGCCTAAGCTCGTTTACATTGATTTCGACTACAATTCCATTCGCAACGTGGGCGTGAGTTTGCTTTCCAACTTGAATGAATTAAAGTCAGCGTTCTTTGGGAACAACCCTTGCATTAAATTTTGGGCAGAAACACCTGAAGAAATTGATGAACTGAAAGTTAAATTGCTAACGCAGTGTCCACAGATCGAGACAACAACGACGTCAATTTCTTCAGCAACGATTTCGGCGACTGATGAAAACGTCAAAGACAATTCTGAATTAAGATTTGAAAGCTCAAATGATTTGATAACAAAAACATAAATGAAGAAGCCTTTGCTCCCTCTCAGTTTAGAATCGGCGAGAGCAAAATTATCAGTGCCAGTTGATTCCGGCACAGTCGCGAATCGAAATTACTAGAAATGTGAGCTAAAAGAGATTTTGAGCATAGAATTTGAGTGGAAATTTCTTTTAATTTCAGGAATTTCATGGTGAAAATTTTGCTTTTGATCGCGGTAATCGCCACGCCGACTTTAAGTGTCGCTATATGTTGCGAGTTTAGCGACTGGAACACCATCGTTTTGGGCTTTCAATACGCTTGCGATGCTAGAGATTTGGGAAACCCAGAATTATCTGAAGTGACAGAGGTCAACGGGAATCAAACGCTTGGCTTCAACAACAACGACGTCAAAGCGTTTTTAGCAGACGGAACCGATGGATACCTTGAAATACTTTTCCGGACATTTCCTCGGAACCTCGACAAGTTTTTTCCGAACCTGGTTTTGATTCATATCGTGGGACATCATTTGACTAAAATTATCTCGGATGATTTGGCGCCTTGGCCAAATCTTGCATCGCTCAGCCTTTGGGACAACAAAATCGAAACCCTCGACTCGAATCTCTTCCAACATTCCCCGAAGCTCGTTGCCATTGATTTTGAGGATAATTTAATTGACAGTGTCGGCTCTGGCTTGCTCTCTAGCTTGAATGAACTGAAGAAAGCGGTGTTTACCGGCAACCCTTGCATTAACTTTCGAGGAGACACGCCGGAAGGAGTCGAGGAACTAAAAGCTAAACTCATAGAGCAGTGTACAAAGATCGAGGCAACGACCACATCAGCTCCTTCAACATCAACGATTTCGATAACCGACGGCTAGTGCATCGATAGATGTTCAATTAATTAAGACAGCTTGAATCTCTATTAAGTACAAAACACTTTTTATTTTTTAATTTCAACTGGACGACAAATTTATTTGTGTTTTCATTTTTTCTGATTTGACTTCGTTAGGATCACATTCAATCGAGAGACGGTTCAGATAATCACTTCTTTCAATAATAAAAGTTTAATTTCTTCACAGAAAAACTGCGAAACGATTCGGCGAATCCACTTGAGCCATAATCGCTTAGCTTCATTCAATTGTCTAAATTAGCTGAACTGCGGAATTGTTAGATCGGGAGTCTGAATATTAAAATTTCAGCTGCCTTTCACTCAGTCGAAGTTGGAAATTCGTTGAGATGTGAGCAAAACCTGAGTTTCAACAAAATTGTTTGACTTGAAAGTTCTTCTAAATTTGCAGGGATTTCATCATAAAAATTTTATTTCTTGTTGCTGCAACAGCCACGCCAACGATAAGTGTCGTGATCGAGTGCAATTTTTCTAACGGCAGAACGCTCCTGGGCGAATTAGAATATTATTGCGACAGCAATCAAGTGGAAAACTCGGAAATCGCTGACGTAACTGAGATCATCGGAAGCCACGAGAAAAATCGAGCGAACGAAAACGTTGAAAGTTTTTACTCGCATGGCGACGTTGTCGGAGTGGAGAATTCTCTTCACTCGATCCCTGGAAACCTGGCGAAATATTTTCCTAAATTGGTTGCTATTTTAATCACTAACAGCCGCTTAACTAAAATAACTTCCGAGGATTTAGCGCCTTGGCCAAACTTGAACACGCTCGATCTTCATGGAAACAAAATCAAAACCCTCGACTCGAATCTCTTCCAACATACGCCGAAGATCGTTTCGATTTATTTTGAGGAGAATTCAATCAGCAACGTCGGCTCCGGCTTGCTCTCCAACTTGAATGAGCTGAGGGAAGCTGACTTTAGGAACAATTCTTGCATTAACTTTCTTGGAGAAAAACCTGAAGCAATCGATGAACTGAAAGTTGAACTAGTAAAGCAATGTCCGCAAGTCCGAACCTTCTAGACAATAACCACAACCAGCTCGATTCCATTACCCAAGAAGTTGATAGAGCAACTCCCTTGGATGCGCAAGGACAAGGAAAAATGATTGGAGACCAAAATAAAATCACAAACTCATGAAAATGATTTGGCTTTTTGTCGCTTTAGTCGCCACGCCGAATTTAAGTGTCGCAATCCGCTGTGAGTTTAGCGACTGGAGTTTCGTCTTCGTAGGCATTCAATACACTTGAGGAGCTAAAGAATTCAGAAACGATGAAATATCTGAAGTGACAGAGGTCAACGGGAATCAAACGATTAACCGCAACAACAATGACGTCAAAGCGTTTGTAGTAGACGGAACCGATGCAACAGTGAAAATACTTTTTCTCTCATTTCCACAAAACCTCGAAAAGTTTTTTCCAAACCTAATTTTTATTTGTATCGTGCAAAACCGCCTCACCAAAATTACTTCCGAGGATTTGGCGCCTTGGCCAAATTTGAAAATGCTCAACCTTGGTGGCAACAAAATTGAAACCCTCGACGGAAATCTCTTCCAATATTCTACTAATCTCGTTTACATTGCTTTCACATACAATTCAATTCGGAATGTCGGCTCTGATTTGCTGTACAACTTGAATGAATTGAAGGAAGTGGATTTTAGCGACAACCCATGTATCGACTTTGTGGGGAATTCAACTGAAGCAATCGACGAACTGAAAGCTAAATTCCTAACGCAGTGTTCACAGATCGAGACTACCACGACATTAGCTCCTTAACAATAAGGTAGAAGAATTGATAGCCTCGAGATGATCACATAAAAGCTGTCAACGAATCTTACTCGTGTTATGAAGAGTCAAATTACAATGCAATAAAAATATTTTCGGTTCAACTCTCTCTTTAATTTTCCCTCAAACGCATTTAATAAAAATTGGCATGAGCATCAATTGACATTAACAAATTCAGAACCGAATCTTTGAGACATGGGATGACGTGATTTATTAATGAGGCTTATCAGTCTTACTATTGAAAGGTTCGCGTAATGAGTCGGAGTACAACGCGGTCTAATCTGAGAGACTGAAATATTCGTCGGCTAAGTCGCTCAGTCGAACTCGGAAATTCAACGTAATGTGAGCGAAAATTGACTGTGAAGAAGATTTTGACTCCAAATTTCTATCAATTTTCAGGAATTTCATCGTGAAAACTTTGTTTCTTGTTGCTTTGATCGCCACGCCAGCGATCGGTGTCGTGATCAAATGCAATTTTTTCCAAGGATATTTGTTTTTGGAGAAATCTGAATATTTGTGCAGTGTTATTGAACTTGAAAATTCTGAAATCTCTGAGATAACAGCCATCACTGGAAGCCACGAAAAAACTCGCACAAACCTAGACGTTCTTGAATTTTTCTCGCACGGCGACATGGTCGGAGAGCGAAACCATTTTCCTACGTTTCCCAAAAATCTAGAGAAATATTTTCCCAATTTGCTTTCTATTAGAATCACTCAGAACGGCTTGACTAAAATTACTTCCGAGGATTTGGCGCCTTGGCCAAACTTGAAACAACTCAGTCTTCGAGGCAACAAAATCGAAACCCTCGACTCGAATCTCTTTCAACATTCGCCTAAGCTCGTTTACATTGATTTCGACTTCAATTCAATTACCAACGTCGGCTCGGGTTTGCTCTCCAATTTGAATGAGCTGAAGACAGTGGACTTCAGCAACAACCTTTGCATTAACCTTTGGGGAACCACAACTGAAGCAATCGATGAACTGAAAGTTAAACTGACAACGCTGTGCCCACAGATCGAGCCAACAACGACATCAGCTCCTTCAACAACGACGCTTCCATCGACTTATGATTTGTGTATTGCTAGATGCTCATTAAACTAAGAAGATGACAGAACAAAACTAAATGATTTATGACCAAGTAAAAACGATTGAAGTTGTATGTTAAATTTCTTTATTAAATAAAGTTTATTCACACTCAAAGCGATTATACCATTCGAGGCAAAGAAAGTTCCTATCTGAGGATAATATCCCCTTCGTCTTGGCGCAGGTTGAAGCGCTCGTCTCTGCTCAATCGTTATTAGAAGTTTTTTGAAGTGTGAACTAACGAGGTAACAAAGAGATAACCTTTATCGAACGAAGTTTATTCGAAGGCTTTGCATGAGAAAATAGTTTTTCAATTTGGTTGAATTTGTTAGCAGCAGCCACGACAGTTACAAATTCCAGCAGTCACGGCAGCAAGATTTGATGCCAAATTTTGGATAACCGTCTCAAGGCTTTGGGTCCTATCAGCCTGCTTTTGAATGGTTTGGGCTTGGGCCGCTGCTGCTCTGCTTTGTTCTTCGGAAATACGTTTTAGCTTATTTGCAAATGCATAGAGTTCATCAATTTTACTGGCTTGTTGATCTTTTGAACGTGCTTGCTCTTTAATGATGGCTCCTTGTTCTTGGATTATCCGAGCTTGTTCGTTGATCGCTTCAGCTTGCGCCGCTGCTGTTCTATTTTGTTGCTCGGAAATACTTTTCTGCTCACTTGCAAACGCATTAAGTTTATCAATTTTATTTGCTTGGTCATGATTTGCTTGCGTTTGTTCGTTAATCATGAATCCTTGTACTTGAACAAGTTGAACTTGTTCTTCCAAGAGAGCAGTAAGTCTGTCAACCTCTTCGTTTAATGAACACCTAGCGACACACGAATCATCAGTCGCTATTGTTGTCGAAGATCTCGTTGTTGTCTCGTTCTGCGTTTCCAGTTTAACTTTCAGTTCATGAATCTTTCTAGGTGTATTTGCCCAAATGTCAATGCAAGGATTTTTGGTGAAATAAACTTTCCTCAATTCACTCAAATTAGAGAGCAAAGGCGCGCCAATGAAGCAAATTAAATTGTCGCTGAAGTCAATGTAAAAGAGCTTTGGGGTGTGTTGAAACAGATTTCCGTCGAGCCTTTCAATTTTGTTGCCTTCAAGAACGAGCATTTTTAAGTTCGGCCAAGGCGCCAAATCTTCGGCTACAATTTTTGTCAAGCGGTTCTGAATGATGTGAATTTCAAGCAAATTCGGAAAATATTTCGCCAGATTTTTAGGGAACGTGAGAAAAGTGTTTTTTACTCCAGAAATGTCGCGATGCGCCGCAAATGTTAAAACATCTTCGTTTGTCCGATTGTCCTGGTGATCTCCACTGATCTCTGTTACTTCAGAAATTTCCAAGTTGTCCAGCTCATGAGCAACGCACGAGTACTGAGATGCGCTCAACATCGAAACTCTGTCGAGGAAATAGCATCGAAACACGACACTTGTCGCTGGCGTGGAAATGACAGCAACCAGAAATAAAGCTTTCACGATCAAATTCCTGCAATTGGAAAGAAACTCTTCACTCTAAGTCTTTAAAAAATTCACTTTTAGCTCACATTTCGATCAATTTCCGATCACAACTGAGTGAAAGCAGCTGGCTCTTGAGTATTTATAACGATTCCGTTTCCTATTATTGTTTTGCTACCAAACCGATAAGATTTATTCATAAGTAAGGTTGAAAGAAAGTCAGCAAAAGCTTGAGAGCAAATTGTTATCACTCGCACTGCTTGTTTAATAACATTTAAAACGACCGATAACAATTTAAATGTTATTAAACGAGCAGTACGAGTGATAACAATTTACTCTCGTTTTCAATCTTCATTCTCATTCGGAAATAATTCAATTCAGAACGAGCCGCTCGTGTTTGCTCTACAGTTCGAATGAATTTAGGTCAGCTAACTTTCAAGGCCATTGCATTGACCATTTGGGAAATACACCCGATGGAATCGGATCGGTTGGTGGGTGACAAAGTGGGTTGAATATTTTTGAAAAATTTACCTCCCTGAAATAATTTCAAATTTGATATTCAGATAAAATGTTCCTTAAGTCGTTTAGGTTCATTTCATTATAAAAATAAGATTACTTTCAACGAAATACATAAATCATTTAGAAACGTTGAAGAAAAACCTTTTATTCTAACAAGTGTAAATCCTGCAAATGGCAAACATCAATGACAGCATGAACATGTTGTGACGGAAAATATCTAACTTCGCGTCATCATACGCTTGCAGTTTTCTCAAATCTTACCGTGAAGTGAAGAGCCGAGCGAGTGAAAACAATGAATTTTTCAGTTTTTTTTTTTGCTTAAAAAAATAAAAAAATTCTTCAACTTTGTGAATTTTATTGTGGCCTTCCTAGACAGACTTCAGACATTTCAATGATACAGATGGAAGGATAGTCTAATAAACTCACAAGAAAAAGATTAATATCAACGATCAGCCAATGAAAAGATAAAATTTAAGGTGAAATGCAAAAAGGCAGGAAAACCTAACAAATTCTTGATTTTGCACTCTATTTTTAAAAAGCATCTTGTTGTTCAATTTGGTTGTAATTCTTTATTTCATAGAAATTCCATTAGTCACGAGAGCAAGATTTGTTAACAGATTTCGGATAATCTTCTCAAGGCTTTCGATCCTTTCAGTCTGCTTGGTCATGCTGGATCCTTGTTCTTGTAAGAGAGCAGTAAGTCTGTCAACCTCTTCGTTTAATGAACACCTAGCGACGCACGAATCATCAGTCGCTCTTGGAACCGAAATCGTTGTTGTTGAAGGAGCTGACGTCGTTGTAGTCTCGATCTGAGGACATTGCGTTGAAAGTTCACCTTTCAGTTCATAGATTTTTAAAAATTTATTAGCCCAAAGTTTAGTGCAAGGATTTTCATCAAAGTCAGCACTTTTCAATTCGTTCAAGTTGGTCAGCAAATCGGAGCCAACGTTGCGAATTGAATTGTTGCTGAAAGTAATGTATACGAGCTTTGGGGTGTGTTGAAACAGATTTCCGTCGAGCCTTTCAATTTTGTTGCCTCTAAGTCTCAGTGTTTTCAAGTTTGGCCAAGGCGCCAAATCTTCGGCTACAATTTTTGTCAAGCGGTTCTGAATGATGTGAATTTCAATCAAATTCGGAAAAAATTTATCCAGATTCTTAGGGAACGTGAGAAGAGAATTGTTAACTCCGATCATGTCGCCAGCCGATGAAAATGTATTAACATCTTCGTTTGTGCGATTGTCCTTGTGATCTCCAGTGATCTCTGTTACTTGAGAGATTTCCAAGTTGTCCAGCTCATGAGCAACGCACGAGTACTGAGATGTGCCAAGAATTGACCTGCTGTCTATGAAATAGCATCGAAACACGACACTTGTCGCTGGCGTGGAAATGACAGCAACCAGAAATAAAGTTTTAACGATCAAAGTCCTGCAATTGAAAAGAAACTCTTCACTCTAAGTCTTTAAAAAATTCACTTTTTGCTCACATTTCGATCAATTTCCGATCACGACTGAGTGAAAGCAACTGGCTCTTGAGTATTTATAACGATTCCGTTTCCTATTATTGTTTTGCTACCAAACCGATAAGATTTATTCATAAGTAAGGTTGAAAGTAAGTCAGCAAAAGCTTGAGAGCAAATTGTTATCACTCGCTTCGAGTGGGATGACAATTTCAATTTCTTAAAAGAATAAGAAAATTTTTTTGTCTGAAAGTTTGTTGACTTCAATTCATTCAAGCTGGAGAGCAAACACGAGCCGACGTTCGGGATTGAATAACGTCCGAACGCGAACGAAGATTAAGATTGAGAGCGAACTGTTATCGCTCGCTGTACAGGTTACCACGCTTATGTCAATTTTAATTCTTTCATTAATATTAATAGCGAGCGATATCAATTTACTCGACCAATTTTTTTCTTAAATTGAAATTGTCAACACACTTGAAGCGAGTGATAACTAATTTACTCTCATTGTTTTGCTTAATTTCTTTCAACTTCACTGAAATTCGTCACGAACATTGTTTGAACAAAGTTTATTTGAAAAAAGAAACTGATCATTCACTTCGGGTAAAACTGTTTATGTCACAGAAAATCCATTAAACACGATAGCAAGATTTGATGACAACTTTCGGAGAATCGTCTCAAGTCTCTCGATACTCTTAGCCTGCTCCTGAATGGTTTGAGCTTGTTCATTAGTCGCTTTAGCTTGAGCTGCTGCTGTTCTGCTTTGTTCCTCGGAAACACTTTTCTGCTCAATTGCAAACGCATTTAGTTCATCAATTTTATTTGCTTGTTCATCTTTTGCACGCGCTTGCTCTTTAATCATGGCCCTTTGTTCTTGGAATTGTCCGAGCTTGTTCGTTAATCGCTTCAGCTTGAGCTGCCGCTGTTCTTGCTTGTGCTGTTCTGCTTGTTCGGAAACACTTTTCTGCTCACTTGCAAACGCATTGAGTTCATCAATTTTATTTGCTTGTTCATCTTTTGCACGCGCTTGCTCTTTAATGATGGCTCCTTGTTCTTGGATTGTCCGAGCTTGTTCATTAATCGCTTCAGCTTGAGCTGCCGCTGTTCTGCCTTGTTCCTCGGAAATACTTTTCTGCTCACTTGCAAACGCATTGAGTTCATCAATTTTATTTGCTTGTTCATCTTTTGCACGCGCTTGCTCTTTAATGATGGCTCCTTGTTCTTCGGATTGTCCGAGCTTGTTCATTAGTCGCTTTAGCTTGAGCTGCCGCTGTTCTGCCTTGTTCCTCGGAAATACTTTTCTGCTCACTTGCAAACGCATTGAGTTCATCAATTTTATTTGCTTGTTCATCTTTTGCACGCGCTTGCTCTTTAATGATGGCTCCTTGTTCTTGGATTGTCCGAGCTTGTTCATTAATCGCTTCAGCTTGAGCCGCTGCTGTTCTGCTTTGTGCCTCGGAAACACTTTTCTGCTCACTTGCAAACGCATTGAGTTCATCAATTTTATTTGCTTGTTCATCTTTTGCACGCGCTTGCTCTTTAATGATGGCTCCTTGTTCTTGGATTGTCCGAGCTTGTTCATTAATCGCTTCAGCTTGAGCTGCCGCTGTTCTGCCTTGTTCCTCGGAAATACTTTTCTGCTCACTTGCAAACGCATTGAGTTCATCAATTTCATTTGCTTGTTCATCTTTTGCACGCGCTTGCTCTTTAATGATGGCTCCTTGTTCTTGGATTGTCCGAGCTTGTTCGTTAGTCGCTTCAGCTTGAGCTGCTGCTGTTCTGCTTTGTTCCTCGGAAACACTTTTCTGCTCAATTGCAAACGCATTGAGTTTATCAATTTTACTGGCTTGGTCATCTTTGGCTTGCGCTTGTTCTTCCAAGAGAGCAGTGAGTCTGTCAACCTCTTCGTTTATTGAACACCTCGCGACGCACGAATCATCAGTCGCTGTTGAAACCGAAATCGTTGTTGATGGATTTGATGTCGTTGTTGGCTCGATCTGTGGGCACTGCATTACAAGTTTAACTTTCAGTTCATTGATTGCTTCAGGTGTTTTTGCCCAAATGTGGATGCAAGGGTTGTAACTGAAGTCAGCTTTTTTCAATTCAATCAAGTTGGTGAGCAAACCAGAGCCAACATTGCGAATTAAATTGTGTTCAAAATCAATGTAAATGATGTTTGGCGTATGTTGGAAGAGATTCGCGTCGAGGGTTTCAATTTTGTTGCCTCGAAGGTCGAGCAGTTGTAAATTTGGCCAATGCGCCAAATCTTCGGAAGCAATTTTGGTCAAGCGGTTCCGAATGATACTAATCTCAAGCAAATTCGGAAAATATCTATCCAGATTTTTAGGTAACGTGAGAAGAGAATTTTTAACTCCGAAAATGTCACCAAGCGAATGAAATTCACGAACGTCTTCGTTTGTGCGACTATCCTTGTGATCTCCAGTGATCTCTGTCACTTGAGAGATGTCCAAGTTTTCCAGCTCAAGAACAACGCAAGAGTATTGAAGTTCGCCCAAAAACGTCTTTCTGTCGTAAAGATGGCATGAAAACAAAACACTTGTCGCTGGCGTGGAAATGACAGCAACCAGGAATAAAGTTTTCACGATCAAGTTCCTGAAAATATAAAGAAACTCAGTCAAAATCTTTTTAAAAATTCCCTTTTAGCTCACATTTTGATCAGTTACCGATCACGACTGAGTGAAAGCAACTGGCTCTTGAGTATTTATAACGATTCCGTTTCCTATTATTGTTTTGCAACGACCTATATGCAAGCAAAGTTGAAGGGAAGTCAGCAAAGCAATGAGAGTAAATTGTTATCGGTCGCTTTGAATATTATTAAAAGATTTAAATCGTCATCATACTTATAGAGACCGATAACAATTCACTCTCATTCCTTAGCTGACTTCCCTTCAACTTTACTTATGCAAAGTCTTATCGGCTTGGTTGCAGAATAAGAAGAGAGAATTAATAAGATAAGAAGTTAATTGATAAAATATTTCGATTCAAAAGTTTTTCTGGATTACAGGAATTTCATCTTGAAAACTTTATTTCTTGTTCTTGTTCACACCAAAAATCAGTGTGATTGCTTTGTTGATTCAATTGCATGCTTGATTTAATGCAAGTTCAATTAACAAGTAGAGTCTTACAAATCATTAGATTCCGGAAGGCCTGCGCCCGAGAAATCGGGTATTATGTTTTAGATGCGTTTTCCCGGCAGCACCGATAATGCTGACTAGAAATCTATCTTACAGATCTTTATACACGTGCGATGTTCATGAACTGGAAATTGGGAAATCTCTGAACTAACTTAGAGCATTCTCTTAAAGATTTGTCTGCCCTTAATCTGTCTAAATGATAAAAGAAAAGAAAATTTCTTTATGAAGAAGCAGTTAGGGAGTCAGAACTCTGAAGACACCACCGCATTCAGTGGTCCAAGGCGTAGCGCACATCAAGCATTTCATTCGATTTGTTAATTTGTTGATTAACAAATTGACGAAGATCTCAAACTGAAACGTGGAATAACAAATTTGTTAAACAAAGTTCATATAAATTTGAATCTGCGATTTTGCATGCACTGAAAATGAGAATGAAAATTGAATGAAGTTTGCAATTTTTGCTGCCGAAATTGTTTTTATTTTACTGATTTATTTTACAAATCGCGGTTTTCATAGATTTTCGTGAAAAGCTTCAAACTGGTTGTGGGTTGAGCTTCGAACTGGTTGAGGGTTGGAAAGGAAAACTATGGCAGTTCATGTGATTGCCGACGCTTGCATGGGCAATCAGAGCAAGAGTGGCAGTTTGCGATGTCAATTTCTTCAGAGGCTCTGCATGTTGGTGTACAGTCGACATGAACACATTCCTTCGTTTCAGGATCAAAGTGGTCTTCAGTGAGCGGATTGTTATCATCACAGTCAGGGCCCGAAGGTGTCACCGGGAAACATTTCTTGGACTGCACAACAATAACTTGAATTGCCACAAGGCAAAGAACTTTTAACAAAACTTTCATGTCTTGGCTGCTTTCGAGTTTGGTTCGAAATCGATTGATGAAGAGGAAGTCAAGCCTTCGTTTTTATACTAAATTTTGGCCCGTCAAACTGTTTCGCTCCATGCGCTTCTGCTGGTGTTTTCCTCGAGCAATTGACGTGACGTCAATGAAGTCTGCAGTTAAACAAAGAATCTGTAGATGGGAAGTTGAGAATAACAGTTTAAAGCTTCACTAGAACAGAGTTTAAACTTTGAACAGATGGATTGTCTATTAAAAACACAATTATTCCTCTATTTTTCACGGTTTAAATTTAAACGCGCGTGCTATCGAGTTGAGACTAGATAAACATTTGCAATTCTTCTGTTTTGAACCCGAAAATAATTTTCATGCGTAATGTTCTTCGGTGATTAGATGAAATTGTTCAGAATTCTTGATGATGATCCTTTGCTCTAAACCAGAAACGAATTTAATTCGCCAAAACTTTGACACAAGAACTGTTTTGCTCCTTCAAAACGGCGCTGCGACCATTGCGTTCTATTTAAAATATGCTCATCTTGCCAAGGGCTACGATATTGGCGAAGATTTGCAATGGCAAACCCAAGGATCAGTGTCGGAAGTGTAGGCAATCCTCGCATGACCGCTGGGCAAAAACGCCTGAATCGATGAATGAACTTAAAGTTAAACTGGCAAGTTTAGTGTCCACAGATCGAGCCAGCTACGTCATCAGCCTCTTGAACCACAAGCTAGAAGTATCGAAGCCCTTGCGCCGATCTTGCAAATCGAGTTATGAAGAATCCAACTCCGATGCAATGCAAATGTTTTTGATTCACGTGTCGCTTTGATTTCATTTTTAAACTTTGCTTCTGAGAAAAGTTCAAGAGCGATTCAGATAAAAAAAAATTGGTTTGGTACTTTAATTTTTATTCAGTCTTGTTACTCAAAATGTTCAACGGCTCGTGTAAGCGCTCGAAGCTTTGCAGAGAGCGATGAAGTCTTTCTTCACGTGATCGCCAATCACACCGCAGTTCTGCTGCTGATTGATAGGGCTAGCAATCATGAAGCCTCTTTGGAAGAAACGCCAATTATAGTCGTTGACTTCAACTGTCGTTCCAAGATACGGCGAAATGATCGATTCGAATTTGTAGTCCTTGTAGAATTTGAAGAATCCTTTCACGTTGTCACTGTATTTTGTAATTCTCAAACATCCGTAAGACTCCAAGGTGCAGCGAGGATCGAATTGCACTGGCCATCCTGTGAACGAGACATGTGAACATGTTGTGACAGAAAGTTAACTAACTTTACCGTTGATTTCCTTTACAACAACGCGGCGTTGTACTGTCTGAATGGAAGGCATAAGCTTCACCGACTGCAGGTAGAACAGCACAAGAAGAGTCAAAGCATATCGTTTCAAGCCGTGCATTCCATGCGTTTGCAGCCAGAGTCTGACGAAGTGGAAGAAAGTCACAGCTTCCGGCTGTATTTCGAAGAGATGAGCCAGCAATCTTGAGTCGGCCGGTTCTACGCCGTCTGAAATTTTGATTACGCCTGAGACAAGAGAACAAGGACAAAGTTGTCGAATGAGAATGATAGAGGCTGAGGTATTACCGACACTTCATTGCCGTTGGATTGTAGTACGCGATGATCATTTGAAATGGAGTCAGAATTTCCTTTTCCACGTTCCAGTCGCTGTTCAGCTTGAGCTCCTCGACCAGTTTTCCAAATTTGCGTTTCTTGTTCACAAATTTCCTTCCGAGGCCAACAAAGATGTTTAAGTCTGAGTAATCCGTAGCTAGTCCAATGATTCGAGAGCCGAAGAATTGGACGACAACTTTGCCAAAAGTTTCTTGCGTCAGATTTTCGATGCTGAGGCGAATCGCTTCATAGTTTGAAGGATCTTTCAGTTCCTTCGATCTTGCCGTCAACTGCGTTACTTTCTCGTGGCTTGTGCTTAAGAAGCCACGAGCTCTGTCTGCATCAATTTTCGATATTTTTCTGCTTGCCGTTGACATTGTTTTCGCTTGAGAGTGTCACGAGTGAATGCCGATTAACTAATGACTTGCAGCTAAAACCAACACAAACGCATCAAGTAATCATCAATCGCTTTATTTCACGAAATAATATTATTCAGCCTTCAGGATCGGTGGAGCTGTCGCTGTCTTCGTCTGGCGCAGTGTCGAGAGGCTTTCGATTGAGATTCTGCACGAATCCGTCGCTGTCCTCGTCGTCGTCATGCTCTCGCTTCTTGCTGAATTGCTTGGGCCAAACTCCCGCCTTGTTGAACTCTTTCTGGTGCTCTTCCGTTAGAATCCTCACAATCTCAGCCTTCACTTTGTTGCCTTCGTCAATCGGCTCCACCAGCACGTAGTTTCCTCGCTTAATCCAAACATTTTTCCTGAATTTGTTCGGCATTGTGACGAGAAAGTTTTCTGATTGATCTGCTGGTTGAACTTCGTGCAAATTGTTTCCCTTCGAACTGACCACCCGCACGATTTGCTGGTTCTCTGTCGGAAGGCTCAGGTCATCCGCTTCAATCTCTCTTTTCACGTGTTTTAGTTTTGTTACTCTCGACATCGTTTTCTTGTGTTTACCAACAAATAATTTCGTTAAGTTTTGAAATAAAATCCGATAAATTTATTGAAAGTTGGAGAACGAAATACAAATTATTTAGTTGTAGAAAGGGTTGTAGGTGACCCAATGTGCTCTGCCTTGATTCTGCTCCGACTCGTGGGATGTGAAGATTGATTTGTAGACTTCTGTTGCGCTCGTGTCGGCAGCGACTGTGTAATCTTTCTTGGACTTCTTGCTGTTGGGGTCGATGAGATCTGTGATGATGGCTCGTTTCTTAGCAGCATCTTCGGACTTCTTTAGTATTGAAGTCTTGGCGAATGACTTTGATGATCCTGGCTCCAACTTGATGGTTGGTGGAAGTGAAGATTCAGCTTCTGAAGGCTTCGCAGCTCCCGAAATCGTCGTCGCTTCAACTGGCGCAGCTTTGGATTTCTTGCTTTTCTTTTCGGCCTTCAATCTTGCAACTCGCGCTTCCATTTTCACTCTCATTGTTTCCACGTCTGTGTCGTTTCCATTGAGAATCACCACGTCCTGTTCTGCGTACGGCGTCTGGCAAATCGAGCAAGCGCTCGACTTTACTTGCTTCAGAGCTCGTTCGGAGAAAACGCAGCCGCAAGTCCAAAGGGCGACGAAACGGAACTGTCCACTCATTTCCAAACCGATCAGCGCACAGATGAAAGGAGCGTTCTTGTCATCTTCCGCCGAGTAAGCTGGATTGGCAGCGAGCTTCAGGTCTTTGATATCCTTTAAAGTTTTGATGTGACTGCAAGACTCTGGCATTCCGTTTTTGTCCAACAAGCACTCGATGACATTCTGCTTTGAATACAGTCGGCCCAGTCCACACATCACTATCGGCTGCTGCAGCTTCTGTTGAGTTAGCGAGCAATGTCTCCATCGGTACATTCGCTCCGCGTCTTTGTCTTTCTACAATAAAAATAATTTTAGAGAAATGGAAATTTAGAAAAATTATGAAATTACTGTTTCTGGCTTCTTCTTCAATCTAACAAGTTCATCCCGTCGTGGGATTGTTCCTCCGTCGCAACCCATTGTAGATGTAAGCTTTAAATGATTCGAGAAACTTAAATATTCTGAATTGTTTTCGTCGCAGAATAAAATTCAACGAAGAAGAAAATCTGCGCCGCCCGACGGTTTCGCCGCTGAAGTTCAAAATTGGCAAAACCGTTAAGATTAACTCGTTTTTCGCCTTATCGCTTGATGGAATTTTTGCAGTCAATAGTCAGTCGTAGCTGCCTTTCACTTAGTCGCAGTTGGGAATTCGTCGAGATGTGAGCAAAAATTGAATTTCAAGATAACAGTTTCACTCCCAAAAATTTTTACTTCCAGGAATTTGGTCCTGAGAATTTCATTTCTTGTTGCTGTAATCGTCGCGCCAGCTTTCAGTGTCGTGATCGAATGCAGTTTTTCCGAAGATTATCCGATCTTGGGCGAGTCTGAATACTCGTGCTTTGTTAACGATTCGAAAAACTCACAAATCTCTGAGATTACAGAGATCACCGGAAGCCACAAAGAAAATCAATCGAACGAAAACGTTAAATATTTTTACTTGAATGGGTTTCTTGTCGAAACGGAGAATTCTCTTCTCACGTTCCCTAAAAACCTGGCCGAATATTTTCCGAATCTGGTTGCTATTTTGATCACTGACAGCCGCTTAACTAAAATTGCTTCCCAGGATTTGGCGCCTTGGCCAAACTTGAAATTTCTCAGACTTCAAAGCAACAAAATCAAAACCCTCGACGCGAATCTCTTCCAACATTCGCCCAAGCTCGTTTACGTCGATTTCAGAGACAATTTAATTCGCAATGTCGGCTCGGGTTTGCTCTCCAACTTGAATGAATTGAAATTCGTTTACTTTCTTCGAAATCCTTGTATCGACATTTGGGCAAAAACACCTGAAGCAATCGATGAACTGAAAGTTAAACTTGTCATGCAATGCCCACAGATCGAGCCAGCCACGACATTAACTCCTTCAACAGCGACTGATGACACGTGTGTCGCGAGGTGTTCAATAAACGAAGAGGTTGACAGACTTAATGCTCGCTTGGAAGAACAAGGATCGATCATGACCAAGCAAATTGATAAACTCAATGCGTTTGCGAATGAGCAAAAACGTATTTCCGAAGAACAAGGCAAAGCAGCAGCGGCCCAAGCTCAAACTATTCAAAAGCAGGCTGAAAGGATCGAAAACCTTGAGACGACTATCCGAAATTTGTCATCAAATCTTGCTGCCGTGACTGCTGTGAAATAAACAATTCCAATCTAAGTAAAAAGTTAAGATCTTCCTCGTTAGTTCTTTCAGCAACGATTTCGGCGACTGATGATTACGTCAAAGACAATTCTGAGTGAAGATTTGAAAGCTCAAATGATTTGATAACAAAAATATAAATTAAAAAGCCTTTGCTCCCTCTCAGTTTAGAATCGGC
This sequence comes from Smittia sp. YW1114-2, assembly GCA_033064975.1. Classification (NCBI taxonomy): domain Eukaryota; kingdom Metazoa; phylum Arthropoda; class Insecta; order Diptera; family Chironomidae; genus Smittia; species Smittia sp. YW1114-2. The sequence continues at coordinate 21,072,050 of CP093832.1, forward strand.
GAGAGCAAAATTATCAGTGCCAGTTGAACTCGGCACAGTCGCGAATCGAAATTACTAGAAATGTGAGCTAAAAGAGACTTTGAGCATAGAATTTGAGTGGAAATTTCTTTAAATTTCAGGAATTGCATAGTGAAAATTTGGCTTTTCGTCGCTTTAGTCGCCACGCCGACTTTAAGTGTCACATTCCGCTGCGAGTTTAGCGACTGGAGTTTTGCCTTCGTAGGCATTCAATACACTTGCGATGCTACAGAACTAAGAAATGCAGAAATATCTGAAGTGACGGAGGTCAACGGGAATCATACGGTTAACCGGAACGACAACAACGTCAAAGCGTTTGTGGCAGATGGAAACGATGGAGCTGAAGTATTGTTTCTGACTTTCCCTCAAAATCTCAACAAGTTCTTTCCAAACCTGGTTTCGATTAGCATCACGGGAAATCGTTTGACCAAAATTACTTCCGAGGATTTGGCTCCTTGGCCAAATTTGAAAACGCTCAATCTTAGTTTCAACAGAATTGAAAAGCTCGACGGAAATCTCTTGCAACATTCGCCTAAGCTCGCTTACATTGCGTTCGCATTCAATTCAATTCGGAACGTTGGCTCTGGTTTGCTTTCTAACTTGAATGAATTGGAGATTGTTAACTTTAGTGGCAACACTTGCATTAACTTTTTGGGGAACAAACCTGAGTCAATCAATGAACTGAAAGCTGAATTGCTCAGGAAATGTCCACAGATCGAGACAACAACGACGTCAGCTCCTTCAACAACAAGCTAGAAGGATTGATGACATCAAACGATCGTAGGAAAGCTGTTAACGAATTTTGCTCGTGTTCTGAAGAACCAAATTCGATGCAATGAAAATATTTTCGGTTCTCTTGTCGCTTTGATTTTCCTTCTCGCGTTCTAATAAAAGCTATCACTTTTTCAAATCAATTTCAATTTAGATAATTCATGTTTCATTCTTCGATATCTTTTCTTATAGAATCCTGATTAATCAGTTCTAGGAAAGCATAAAATATTTTTGATTAATTTCCATGCGTTTGAACATTTTGAATTTATTTTCTATTTTTTTCAGAATCTAATTTTTAAGACATGCGACGATGTGATTTATAAATGCGGCTTATCAGTGTCATAAGGTCCTCGAAGAAATTCGTTTGTCTAATCTGCGAGTCTGCGAGCATGAAATATTCGTTGGCAGTTCGCTCAGTCGTAGTCAGAAGTTCAACGAAATGTGAGTGAAAATATAAAGTGACAAAGATTTTCATTCTAAATTGCTCTTTAATTTGCAGGAATTTCATCGTAAAAACTTTGTTTCTTGTCGCTGCAATCGTCGCACCAACGATCGGTGTCGAGATTCGATGCAACTTTATGGTTGGTGATTCGTTGATCGAAGAGTTCGGCGAACGTGAATATTTGTGCAGCGTTAATGAACTCAAACACCCAGAAGTCTCTGAGATTACAGAGCTCACTGGAACTCACATGAATAATCGCACAAACGAAGACGTGCGTTATTTATACTCGTACGGTCTCATGATCGGAGCGGAACCTTTTCCCTCGTTCCCGAAAAACCTGGCGAAATATTTTCCCAATTTGCTTGCTATTTACATTTTTACGAACAACTTGACTGAAATTTCTTCCGACGATTTGGCGCCTTGGCCAAACTTGAAACAACTCAACCTTCAAGGAAACAGAATTGAAACCCTCGACCCAAATCTCTTCCAACATACGCCAAAGCTCGTTTACATTGACTTTGGATACAATTCAATTAAAAATGTTGGCTCTGGTTTGCTCTCCAACTTGAAAGAATTGAAGAATGCGGACTTCAGAAAAAATCCATGCATCGACCTTTTGGGGAATTCAACTGGATCAATCGATGAACTGAAAGTTAAACTGGAAGCGCAGTGTACACAGATCGAGACAACAACGACATCAACAACAATAAATTCGATTTCAGCAGCGACTGATGATCCGTGTGTCGCTAAGCATTCAGTTAAAGAAGACGTTGACCGACTCGTTGCTCTTTTGAGGGAAGCAAATGACGGCCAATCGACTAAGATTGATAAACTCAACGCGTTTTCGACTAAGCTAGAAAGTTTAACTAAGAAACAAGGCAGATCAGCAGCGAGGCAAGCTCAAGCAATCAACGAACTGACGCGGACAATTCAAGAACAGACCGAAAAAATCGAAAGCCTCGAAACCATCGTTCGAAGATTGTCAACTAGAATCGCTCGTGATCTAAGCAATTGATTTGCTACGAATTAAAATTGCAACAAATAAAAATTCAAATATACTTTGAATGATTAATGTAGTTTCTTTTAATGTGATGTTGATGAGAAATCTCAGGTTCGATTAGAAATATTAAATTGGCAAATTGTTATCAAGTAATTTGCAGTACTGCAAATGTGTAGCAAAAAACTTCTGAGTGGTTCTTCAGTCATTCGTTATACACGCGAAACAAATTTATGACAGCAACATTTCGAGAACATGATCAAACGAACTCGCTGCGTTCGGTTGCGTGTTACAAGCCCATTCGCTTTAATTGAATGATGATGCGTCTGGTGCTCCAAGAACATTGGCAGCATCGACCAAGAGTTGATTGTAGTTTTGTTTCGATGATGACTGCCGATCCGTGGAATAATCGCACTTATCAAGAGACGAGACAAAGTCTAGCGAACGAATAACTGCAGCAAAGCCAGCGGAAGTTTCTTAAATTTCTCAAATTTCTTGTACTGGAACTGCAGAATTTTAATTATTCGCGAGTCGAGCTTTGTTTCTCGGTATTGCAATTTATTCCCGCACGCTGAGAAGCATGAGCAACGTATGAGCGAGACCACAGCGTGAACAGATTTATTATAAGAAGAAGCTTCTCTAGAAGAAAAAGCTTCAGTTTAAGTTCGACGGAGTCGTGGAGAAGATCGCGGAATAATTGCGCTCGAGTGAAGTCTGAAGGTTCAACGTGTGAATAACGGAAGCTGTGCTAACGAGACTGGAATGGATAAAACTTTTGTTATCACTTTGGCGGTGCTCGCTGCCTTGACCTCTGTGACCGGTAAGCGAAGAGCGAAGCAGGGAATGACGACCCCCTGACATCATCACATGAATTCCTAAGGCAATCGCGAAAAGATTAATCGACGATAAAAATGTTTTTCGGTGGATTCCAACTTCGTCTTAACAATGATCTGTTCGTGTCAGCGCTAACGATCACGTTGAAGTTCTCTGGCCAGACAAACCGTTAAAAGCAATTAATCTCACATAAGCAAAAAAGTGAAGAGTAGCGAGTGAAGTGCAGGAATCAGGAAGCAATGCTCGCGATTAGGCCAAATTGGATGATGAGATAATGATCGAGCCGACGTCCTACACGCACAGAGTTCAACGATTTGATTTATGGACAAGCATTAGGCGAACTTTTCGCAGCTCGAATTACAGCTAAGCTCTCGCGATGATGTTCATTTCTTTTTTGTTACAAGCTTCACACCAGTCGGAAACCAACAAACAAAAGGTCGTAACGGATCAACAAGAAACTCTTAACGACCCGCGACTGACTCAACAGAACAGTTTAAGCCGCAACAATTCTCAGCGAGTCGTTTGGGACGTTCGAGGCATCTGACGAAGCCTCCGGTGGGTCGTCTGATGTCAATTTCTTCCGTTTAGCTCAGGCGACTCGTCGATCGCTTCGTTCATCTGATTTTAATATTCATGATTCATGGAAACGATTTTTTCTCGCAGTCAAGGCAAAAAACCTTTAATGAGTTTTGAAATTTCATCACGATCGGAGATGAGAAAATCAAGCAAAGCAGAAAACAAAATAAAATTCTACAGTTGTCGATTTCATTGTTTCGAAGAATTTTATTGAGAACTTTGAGCTTCTGCGGTGCTTCGGAGTGTGAACGATCAATGATCTGTAATCCATGCTTTCTTTTATTGGCAAGCTGTAGCGGAGTCAGTTGATTGCAGCGATTTGATATCTCATTATGTCTTTGCAGATGCGAAGCCTGTGTATCAGTTCCTTGAACCACGAGAGGGTTACGTGCCAGTTTATATTCGATTCGGTGATCAATCTTTAGCGGGTAAAGTCTCCTGGGTAGACACAAAAAACCTCGAATTACTCATTCTTAACTCCGCAGAAATCAATCCCAGTTTAGCTGAAGCGTTCGGGGAACATGAAGTGAGCGCAAGGAATGTCAAATCTGTAAGTTGATGATTTGGAGTTTCCAGTTATCACATTGTGGATTATTTAACAGGACAGTGGACCATCGGCCGAGGTAGTTAGCTTCGACTTGAGATCTCTACTGCCATCGTCGGAGGCTGTTAAAGAAACATTGAAGAATCTGCCAAGTTTGCCACACTTTGCCGACATCGGCAAGTCGAAGTCGTCAGAAGAAACGACAACGAAGAAAGAGTAAAATATTCGACTAACGCTTTGCACCTTTTGCAAAGAAATCACTTAACTGCAAGATGAAACTTTGGATGGAATCAAGATGAAAATAAAGAATCGACGAATTTCCGTTGAAAACGAATGAAAAGTTTTATTTCTCATCAAAGATATTCAAGCCAGAGAGCGCGAGGTTTAGTGAATCATCTCTTCGTCCAGCTTCTTAGCAATCCATGCTGGCTCGGCTTGCGTGATTTTCTCGATGATGTTGTTGACTTGATAACAAAGACTTTGGATTTGCTTGTCCCATTGCGGAAGAATCTCACGAGCTGTGGAAGTTATTTGGGTTTAGGATCATTCGGTTTAGATTGCAACTTGTTTCTTACCCTCAAAGTTGACGATGCCGTCGATCTGATCAATGTATCCGTTCATTCGACCCTCCGTTATCATCTGGCTGGCGATACGTTCGGCTTTCTTCGGCGGAATTTCCAAGAGAGCGCCGAGCTCCTCGAATGTTATGTTGTTGTAGAGTTTGCTGGCCGACAACAGATTATGTTCGAACACGGCGCGATCTAAGATTGACGAGCCGTCGACGGTTTTAGCTTTCTGATGATCCATGAGCAGCGCTTCGAATTCCTGGAGCTCAGTTCGTTTGATGATGCGGTCGAGGTACATTTTCTCGAGGATGTTGTAGGCTGGCAAGTGCTGGCAACGCTCATCTGGAAGGAATAAAAAACTGCTGACACTTTCCACAGACGTTTGACGTCATTTACCTTTGAATAAAGTTGCAAGCATTCGTGAACGTTGTTGGCCAGCCGAGGCTAAGACTGTGCAGAGCAGAGCTTTCTTCAGTGCAATCAAACGCTCTTCTTCATCGACTTCGCTGCGATACGACAACTCGTTATATCGCTGAGCTGCTTCGATGAACTTGCGACGGTAGTCGAGGACTCGTGCGTAGCAAACCTTGTAAAGGATCTGAAGCGTTTCGTTCTTGGTGTCGGCTTGAAGCATCGATGCGCGATTGATGAAAGATTCTGCCATCGCTGCGTCTTCATCTTCCAGGTAGAGTCGAGCGATCTTCAGGTAAGTTTCCAACTTGTAGTCGACGGAGTATTGTCTGGAATTTAAGAAAACATTTGATTTCTATCGCAAACTCTTCTGAATCATTTGCTTACCTTTGACCGGTCTCGAGTGGTATCAATCCAAGCACATTTGCCGCCTCGCGCCATTGCTCCTGTCTCTCATAGATGGAAGACAAATGCTGTCTGATTGTGGCAACTTGTTCTTCGAAGGAGATAACGCGCGGCTGGACTCGGTCGAGTGTGTAGTTGCCAATATCCTTCGAGACATCGTCGGGAAGTTTGGCTAGCTGAGCGCAGATTTCAGTCAGGATCTGTCGCGAAATCACCAGACTAACTTGATCGTTGACGACTGTGGAATGAACACTCATCAGTTGGATGACTTTGAGGTAGAGAACAACAAGACAACTTACTTGCTTCGATGAAAATCTTGAGGAATTCGATTTGATCGTCTTTAGCCATGAAAATCTGTTCTAGAAGAGTTCGGTAACGATCTGCCTGCTCCTTGTGACCACCCGACGAACCACTCAAGGTGACGAGCTGCTGGCGCAATGCTTGGGCGTTCATTTTGCTAATTTCCGTGAACTGTTTTCGGTGAATTTTTGTTTTGATTTTTCGTCGCTGAAAGTCGAGACACTTTAACGAGATCTACAAGTTTGAATTTGAAAATTTTGCTGTTGGAAAACCGTTAAAATAAATTGCATGAAATGAATTTTATTTTGTCATTTATTTTCTACTCTTCGGTGTTGTTTCAACTGCCCAATTCACTTCCTAGTTAGCTTGAAGTCACACAACCTAATTCCATAGTACGAAATACATTGCCACAGCGACCAATACAACAGTCGACGAGATCGCAATGATCTTAAGTTTGTTGTCGCTCTTCTCTTCAACGACTTTGACCTTCCGCTCCTTGTACTTCTTTCGGCCAAGTTTCTTCTCGTAGAGCAGAAGCTCCTCTTTGTTCCTTTCTTCTTCAAGCTGTCGTTGCTCCTCAGCTTTCTTCCTTTTCTCTTCGGCGATCGTCAGCTTTTTGTTCTCGCAGTTTTCATCGCAATCGATTACGGAAATCTTTTCTGCCCGAATTCTATCGCAGGTCAAATCAACTTTCCTCGTTTTACAAGCGCACGATAGTTTGACTTTCTTCGAGCAAGAATCCGCTCCAGAACATTCGCCGGGGTGACAGTTCTCGATGCACTGATGACCGCAGGGATACTGTGAACGAATCAGAATTAACTTCGAACTAAAATCTCATAACTTTGACTAACATTTTTGATGCATCTTGAGCCGCAGCACAAATATTTCCGTCTGCGCTCATCGGTCTGCTGGGCGTCTAATCCCGCCTTGATCACATCGCAGCAACGATAATAAACCTCAGTCAGTCCACAAAAGCATTTCGACTTGATCTGAACTACGCATCGCTTGCAAGCGTTTTGATGACAGGACTTCGGACATGGATGAGAACAAAGCCGTTCGAAAGTGCAAGGCGAGTCGCAACTCTCGCAGTTTTCGTCTTGGTCGTTGCTATCAACAACTGACACCGCGTGACACTCCAAACTGCACTTGTGATTGCCGCACTCCAGCAGTCGATTGCACTTCCGTCCGCACGACGTTGAGACTGCTCGAGAGCAATCCATCAACGCCGTCTCGTGGCCGCCTGGACAGACGACTGGGATCTTTGTCTGGCATGGCGGATGCGAAAGCTTCGTCATTTCGATCCTCTCTTCAGCGACCTCGCCCGGCAGCTTCGGAACGAAGTTCTTGTCCTTGATGACTGTCTTCACAAAGTCGTGGCATTTAGCGCGGCAGTTGTGAGAGCAAGGCAGAGATTCATCGCAGATCTGAGAGCAATTGTCACACGGACCTTGGTGGCATTTGTGCGGCAGCGGCTCATGATGACACTTCGACGGAATCTTGCAGAGTTCTCTGCACTTGGGCGACTTGTTCTTCTTGTTCTTCCCGCAGATCACGCTCATCGTTGTGGCACCGCATCGGCACTTGATCGTCTGCTTCTCATTGCACGGGTAGCAGTTGCCGTCGTGACATAACGCTGCGCACTTGTGCTTGCCACACGATAGAAACTTTCCACAGACTTTGTCGCAAGGTGAACATTCAATGCAACACTTCCGATTGCACGCGTGTTTCTTGCAGTCCTTGAGGCGCTTGCACTTGTTTTCGCAAAGCAGCTCTTTCGAGCAGGGAAACTCTTTCGATAAATTCCCGCAGCGACATTTCTTCTCGATGAGTTCCTGGAAATATTTGGTGTTAGTCAGTGGAAGACAACGTTCAACATCTAACTTACTGTGCAAGATCCGCAGCTTCCGGCATGACATCTGGACAGACAAAGATGATTTGCGTTGCCGCATAACAAAGGCTTCAAACAAGTATCGCCGCAAGACTCGACGGAGAACTCCTCGCAGCTGTCGGCGATGAATATTTGCTTCCCACAGAAACACTTGCGCTCAAGGCCGAAGCGACAATCACCGCAATCTCCGTCGTGACAAACGCGATCGCAGTAATGTTTATTACAAGCGTACAGCTTTTTACAAGCCTTCTCGCAGCTCCAAGACTGCTGAACACACTTGATTGACTTGCTCTGCTTGCCGCACGCGCACTTCCTGACGCTCGACTTGTTGCACGGCGGACAATTTGAGTGGCAGCTTTCTTCGCATTGGTGAACGAGACAAGGCAAAGTCTCCTGGCATTTGCGACCGCACGACCAGCTTTGACTTGAACACCGAATTGACTTGATCGGCGACTTTCCGCATTCGCAGCTTTTGCTGATAACTTGCGCGCAGTTCGGATGGAATCCTGGATGGCAAAGTAATCGACAACGATGACCACAAGACGGGATCAAAGGTTTGTCGCAGATCTCGCCGCACGAGTGTGGAACCAGAAACGGTTGCGGCTGAGGATCGCGTTCCTTTCCGCAGTAGCACTCGTAGTGTCTCGGAACATCTTCAGCCTCGTAGTTCAGTCGACACTGCGGACAATCCCAGCAGACTTCAACAACTTTCTTCGGAATGAACTGACCGGCATTGTTGTAATAGCCAGGCGGCTGATTGTCAATGAAGATTCTCTTCTGGATCATCTTCTCGTTGGCCCATTTTTGAATGCAGAGCAGGTGGAAGGAGCGATAACACTTTGTGCAATTCCATATTTTGTCTTTTGATTTTATCTTTCGAATGCCTGAAATTAATGAAATATTTCAATGGAAGTTTAATCGATGTTGACCAGAAACTGCTCACAGATCAGACAATCGTCTCCGTTTTCGAAGAACTGCCTAATGTTCGCCACGTCGCCTTCGCTTCCTTCATAGTTGCAGAACAATCCGCTAAGCGTTTTCTTATCAACTTGATCGAACTCATCGTCGGAATCTTCAAACGTCTGCAACTTCTTGTTTACACTTTCTATGTTTCGTCTTTGGATTTCCTCGAATTTGGTGTTTTTAGCTGATGGATTTGTCTTACTCTTCGATGTCATTTGGGGTTTGGTTGATTAAAAAAATTGACTTAATCCAGACGACGTTGCCGACTGAAGAAGAAAACAAACTCAGTAGATCTACTCAGTAGATCAATCGGTAGATCAATCGAGTAGATTCAAATTAATATAAAATCGTTACGAAATCATTTTCGGTTTTCATTTCGCAACTCGCTGTCGTCTAGTTCGCTCGTGTTTCTCGCCCGCATCAAAGTGAGCTCACTATCAGAAAAGCGCAAACGACAAAAATATCAAAACAACCAACAGATAAGAAGAGTTTCGAAATTCTTCTGGTTGGCCAATCGTCACAAACTTGATCAGCAGCAAAACCAGAAATCGACATAAATCGTCATAATCCTTGAAAACAACACACCTACCAAGCGAGGCACTCGGCAGAGAAACACATACGCGCGATACTTGAAACAGTGTAGGAAATTCTGTCGAACGAATCGTTCAGTTCAAGCGCGACTCGCGTTTCTAAGGACTTACTCAGCCAAGCTCTCAACGGCCAGTCGACCTAGGATGGCTCCGATCGCGAAAACATCAACAACGTCTAACGGAACGAAACAGAACGGTGCCCGAAGTAAGTAAAGTATATCTTAAGATTCTGGCAGTCTTTACCGCCAACAAGAGATTGAGTTCAACGGAATAATAAACTATTAATAGTAGCGCAATGTGCCATTAACCAGTTCGCTGTCGCTCGCGGATCAGCGCGCAAAGTCCAATCAACAATAATATATTCGCTGCTTAGTAAATATATTTTTCATTCTGACCTTAAACTTGAAATCGAAATAATTATCAGAATGGGAAACTTCATTAATCAAAATATAAATAAGCTGATAGCTGAGAGGAAAGTTTGCACAAGCGACTGCGTGTGGCTGCAGCAAATAGATTCGATTGTCACGTAGAGCGCCAAACATTTGCTCGGAAACTCAAATTCGATGACGTCGAGCGTTTCAAGCCCCCATAAAGTCTTTCTTTGTGTGCCTCGTAGCATGATGAAATGGAACAGAAAGCGACTTTTGAACGGAAGAAAATATTGAGTGCGATCAAGCTCACACACTTGGCTCTCACTTTCAAACCTCGGAAATATTGGGGTTGGTCATTGAAGGAGTTTTTAACGCTGCACCTACCGAGAAGGTTTTGAAGGATTTGGTGGCTCAGAGATGGCAGAAAGTTACGCAAATTGTAGCTCAAATTGGACTCGATTGATAAGAAATATTTAATTGAAAAACCGTTAAACAATTTGCCACGTGCTGAATTCAAATTTTTGTCTCGAAGGTTTCGACTGCAATTAGTTTTTCGAGCTTTTAAACTTGCCTAATGATCAACCCCAACTGTCGTAATATTTGAGAGTTCATGGTCGCAGTCGCGTGAGAAAATAAATTAACTTATAAAGGTGATAATGGGAATTCGTCAATGAAGCCGTGTTAGTCACACTTGCGAACAAAATAAAGCACTTAAGGCTGTGGAAAGAAGAAAACATGGGGAACGTGCTCCACTTGACTGATATCAGGGAAAATTTTTGCGACTCCGATAAGAGCTGAAGGCTCGAATTTCTATCTAAATAGTAAAAAATAACTTTATTTTCTTTAAATTGAGAAGTTACATTAGAAACCTTTGGGGCTGGCACACAAATCGCTTAGCTCAAGACCAGTCTCGCTAGCATCTCGTGGATGAGAGACCAACGGTCGCGACTGGCCTTGCCAACTTCAACTCATCCTCAGTTTTGATTGTACCGATAGTAGAATGGATTCAGTGGCCGCTTGGAAAATCTCTCGGGCTGAACGTCAGCTCTCAAAATCACAACTCCCGATGGGTTGACTTTAACTTTTATCTTCGTGTTTGGTGACAACACACCGTAATCAACATCTTCATACAAGTCCTAAAAATAGAATGTTTGATAAGCTGAACGCGCCACACCAAAAGTTTGTTTACCTCAACGCGATAGCCAGTCGGCGATTGCAATCCCAATTCTCTCAAAGTCACAGCCACATCGCTTGGGGTTCCATCGGTGCGTCGGTTGACGAAGGCAATGGCATAGGAGTAATACGTTTGGTAGATCGGCGTGATTGGTCTCGACCAGATCTCGATGCCTTTGTGCTTGTAAATTCTTCTGCCCTGAATTCCTGGAGGCGAGAAATTAGTTTCGAGCGAAAGTTGAACATCGACGACGCTCACCTAACGGATCTTGATCAACGGCGATAATTTTTCTGTTTTGCAAAATCGCTTTGTACTCGGGACGAATCGAACGCAGATCGACAGACATTAAAAGAGGCGCAGCCAAGATTGCCCACAGAGCCATTTGCGTCTTCGACTGCTCGTAACTTAGCCCGAAGTTGCCGATAATCTGCGAAGCAAATGTTTATTTTAACTCGAATCAACGCCGATTGGATCTCGCGGGCAACTTACAAGCATGTCGGGGTCGTTCCAATGTCCTGGTCCGGCGTTAGGAATAATGTAATCTTGATTGTTTCCATAGTAGTCGATGATGCTCTCGAGGGACGCCCATGAATCTTGAATGTCATCGAAGTTTCGCCACAAGTTGCAGTGTTGAATGATCGATGAGAAATTGGGCTAAAATGGAATTACGATAAGATAAGCCGACTGATTGCAAAGTCTTTGACTTACGCTAATTCCAGCGTAGATTTGATAAACGGGCCAACTGCAACTGTAAACCATCGCTCTTCCTGTTCCGTTCAGATGGTTTCCGAACTCGGGATATCCTAAAGATGACAATCAAGAGCTTAGCTAATGCAGCTATTATTAATTTCTGGTCATTTTACCAATGTCCATGTCAGTTGGCAGCGAGTAACATCCATCGAGCTTAACGTAGTCGACATCCCACGATGCGAACTGCTGCGCATCTTGCTTCGAGTATCCGAGGATTCCGGGATATCCTAAGATCACGTTAAAGTCATGCGATCATTCAATTTCACGCTTAAGCAACTCACCAGCGCAAGTGTAGTTGCCGTAATCTTCGTAGATTCCAAACTTCAGACCTTTTCCGTGAACCTAAAGCGAAACATTGTGTTGAGGGAGATCGAATCAACGACTAAGCATTCACCGTACGTAATCAGACAAAGCTCTCATTCCGCTGGGGAATCGCCTTCGGTCTGCAACTAATTCATTGTTCGGCCCACGATTCTTCTCAAGCCAGCAATCATCAACGTTGATGTACTCATATCCAACCGCGGCGTAACCTTCAGACACAACCAAGTCTGACATCGTGCGGAACAAATTTTCGCTAGAGAAATGAAAAGAATAATTTTAATGTCCGATCGGCTCCTCAATCGATTGAGATCAATTTCTGTTTTTCCCCTTCGAATTTAATTCAATTTGATCGTCGAAATCACAAATATTTAATAAGCCGGTTGGCCACAAGAAATTACAAGCAATTCAGAGGCAGCCAACAAACGATGTTTTCAATGCCCATCAAGCCATTCGACTTAATTATGTTCGAGCGGATCACGGAGTTGAAAATTAGTCAAGGTTTCTGCAGGCGATCACAAGACGCAATGAGTCGGAACCGAGTAAAGAGAATGGGAAAATCAAATGATTTGGATTAAGAGGCGACATCTGAATTGCGCGCTGTAATGAGAAGTGCTTAGCTGCGCTACCCAGTCCCGAGCCAGCATTTCAAGAATCTCGAAAGCGCTGATCTACATAATTGAGTTCTCTGATTGACGGTTGATGCTTAACCCGCGTGTCGACTTTCTGCTGGGCTTGGGACTCGCCTCTGGCAAGAGCTCCTCGATCGAGAGACCTTTAACCCTGACATTTGAATAACGAGGAGTAGCTGCACTACTTAGAAAGACGCGTTAAGAGTCAAATTAGTCGGGGGCATTGAGACGTCAAACGTCGATTCTTCAGGCTGACTTATGCTGCAAGCACGGCGATCTATGATCCTCAATCAAATTCGCCTCAATCAACCCATCAAGTTATCCATTCAGGGAATTCAAAGCAAATCAACTTCATAATTCGATGAGTTTATTTCGCGTGCCAAGCGTTAGTCACGGCCTGAATGAGTTAAACTTGGTGAAAATCATTGATTGGCAGGCGCGCGCGAATTAAAAAGTCGAATCTGCTGGCTCACCTGATACAATTGTCCGGATCGTTCTCGCAGTCTGTGTTGCATCGGAATCGCTCCCACGACAGCCAGCCCATCGGCGGCGTCTTCGCCAGTCCATTATCTAAGCTTTGCACTCGAGTCACTAAGAATACGCTGCAGAGAGCGACGATCACAGCCAGCTTGCTATTTCTGAAGTTTCGGCCCATTTTTCTGCAACGAGATTAACGAAACAGTCGAATTAAACAACGAAGTCTAGCGGGAATGAATTTAATAATTTGGCTTTTCTTTCCGGTTGGCGATTGAGCCGAGTCAGACCGTGAAATTTTGACAATGGATCGCTGCAGACAAAAGATCGAATGACGATTATTCCAGTCTGGATGAGATAAAGTTTGAGCTCTCCATTTCTCACTTCCGATCGGCGTCACCGAAAACTGGTTTCAGAGACAATTGAGCCAACTTGATTTTCCTTAAGACGTTTTTCTCTTGTTTTTGAATAAATTTATGAAAGAGTTTTTATCGCTTCCACTTTCTCTCTCGACAAGACACACACGGCAAAGCAAACACAACGGTCAGACTTCTTAATTTGGCTCGACTTATGAATGATTTATATTTCGAACATGATACGCCAAATTGAAAATTACTTGTCCAGACGTATGGATGGCTGCCTCGTTACAAACTTAATAAGTTTCTAACGCTTGGTAATTCAATTGAAGATCCAAACGCGATCTATCATAATCAGCAGCGAGCAGGCAACTGAGCGTACATATAATTTCCAAAAACAAAAGTTATTCATCGAAGCGTTCTCTCTTTCGTTTTGAAGAATTCCAATCAATGTTGAGGGGGCTTAGCCACTGGGAAACGAACTTCATTACCATCGCTTCAGTTAGATCTAACGATATCCGTAGGTATCTAATGGTTTTGAATTCTAATGACGCTTTTACTGAGTCTTCACTGCGTGTGATCAAACTCAGCAGGTAATGTCGATACTTCCAGAAGCTGTTAAGCTTCGCAAAACCTTCTGAGTATCTACGGAGTTATCAACAAAACCTCCTGCGTTTGCCAACTCCCTCAGTCAATGTACAGGCGAGTCATTGATGGGAGGAAAAACAAAAGCAGCTCAACTCATTGCCTTCATCAATAACATTTAACTCATTTGCGAATTGGCGGCCATAAAGTGTGGGATCGTGGGAAACTTGAGCCGTTCGAGATGTTAATCTTAGCGGGATTAATGGCTGTGGAACAGTGCGAGTGGGATCGCACCTCCTTCCTATCGCACTACTCGAAAGCCATTTCGCCACTTTGTCCGGTCTCGCTGCAAGACAAAGGCGATGCGAGAACGAATTATGAATCAAAATTCCCATAAGGCTTCTCATTTGGTTCCAATCTTGCATAAATTTGCATAGAGCAAATGGCTCTATTAGGTTTTCCACAGCACCTATGGTTCCCAAACTGCAAGAAACAATCGGCGGCTCGGGGTTTACTTTACATGAGATTATGGGAAGATGATGAAACATTTTTTCTCAGGTCCATTTCATGCGACCTTGAATGCGAACAGATAGAAAATTAATCTCGAGATCACACGCAAGCCAGCGATGTTGCAATGCACGTCGCTCAAAGTTCGGAAAACTTCATCTCGCCGTTGACACGCGTGGACGTGACACACAATAAGGAGATTCAAATCAAACCACTCGATGATCCAATCTCAATCTTTGACGGCTTTAAGTGACGGGGAGCATAAACTTTGCTGGTCCAATTATGCAAATTAATGGCGAGCTAATAAATCATTTCTCACTCCACCTCGCCCGAAAACGCTTTTTAACGATGGGAAAATTATCTAGAGCACAATGAGTGCAAGAAGGTCAAAGTTGCTCGGTCGGCTTATGCCTTCCTTTGGTCTTTCAAATGTTAACCTCACCGACGAACGTCATGTTGTCGTCGCAATTCACGCGAGCGACTTACGTGTTGAGAAATGTTGATTTGATTTCGCAAAACTCTCTGTCGTTATTCGTCACGACGGTTTGAAGCTTTAAATATTGTCATTTGCTTTCATGACAAACTTACAACAAAGCAATGCTAATGGCTCGCACATCATTATGCAAAAGAGTCGCTCTCAAAGCAAAGCGCCACAGACAGTTCTGGTGTTTAAGCAGGAACAAAGTTTTATGGTCTACCGAGAAAAGTGTCAACGTCTTCGCCGTCTTAGAACAATTCTCAGAAAGCCCAAGGCTTGTTCGTGAACTTCAGTCTTTCTCCGTATGCTCGGCATCTAATGCATGGTTCCTGCAACTCGCGATTGAATAACACGTCGTGATGAGAAAAAAAGATTTGCTGCAAAGTTCGATTTCATACATATTTCCTATGTTTCGAGCCTTCTGACCTTTTGCAGCTCATGATTCTGCCTCGCTTTGCAATTGCTGAATAGAAAAACTTTACATCGATTCAGAACGCTTTACGGTCGAAGCGAAATGAGCTGCGCTGGTATTGCATAACGGTTGCTTATGTTTTTTGCACTTCATTCTGGGCTCGATGACGACAACGGAAATCGAGAGTTGGATCATCTGCGACGCCGTCATAAATTGACTGGCAAATTGCATAAATGAGCTGCTTCGTTTATCGCCGAGCTCATCTTAATAAATGACTAATTTCACAACAATTCGAGTCATAAACCCATTAAACAGTTTTCCTTCTCGCTGGGTCGCAAGAGTTGCCTAGCTTCATCTTTTGACCATACGCCAATTACTTTTTAAATGAGATTCATTGTTGTTTACAAGATATTTCATATTACAAACACAGAATGAAGGCACGAAGACAAAAGTAGAGAAAAAGAGCCGAGCCGATTGCATAATTGCGATTCTTTAGTGAGCGAATGGAAAAGCATGATTTTTGATGTAAAGAGATATATCAAGACATTTTTATTGGTGCAATCGACAATGTGATAGAAAATTGCTCGCTTTGCTTTTGTTGCGAGCTCTTTCGGTGAACAAAAACTTCGGCTCGAACTTCGCTTTCTTATTAGTTTTGAAACAGTCGATGAAAGGAAAACGTTTGTGCTCTGGGGCCATTCTGAGAGAAATTATAGACACAGACTCCTTTGTGATGAATCAATCATTTACGAGCTGTTTGCTAAGCTTCAAGAAGGAGTGTCGCTGGTCTTCGACGAAAAGAGTTTTAACAGCCGAGTGTCGGAATATTAATCAACTCGATAGCGATGATTTATCGTAGTCAGAATTCAAACGCTCGAGTTGGCCGTTTGTTTGACTTCCGTGGAAAATTGTTGTGGTCAATTTTATAAATTGCAAAGCTTATAGTTCATGAAAGAGTCAAGACGGTTGTCAGAAGACATAGGATCCCTGGTCGAGGGGTCGTTGATGAAGGAAGTCAAGTGAATCTCTAGCGATGCTTTGCACCTCTCTAAGACAGAAACTCCCAGTCCAATTTGAACAGATTTAGTCTGGCAAGAACGTCATGAAAAAAGCCAAACTGCTCCATCAAAACTGAGGCTCTGAGCCAGATCAGAGTCCCACTCAATCTTATTTCTCTCCAGATGACGAGGGACGAACAAAGAAAAATTCGAACGCAATTGAAAAATGTCTCATATTGTATCAGCTGGTGCTGAGCTGAGCCATTATCTTTGTTTTTGTTAAATATTTGTCTCGATGTGGATGTGAATTATCCCGTGTTCCGAATTGCGAGTAAAAAGTGATAAGTTGTTATTAAAACAAGTCTGGTAATCGTAAACGACGGAATGTCGTGTCGAGGCTTTGATAATTTTGATGAACTGCCATCAATCGGATGAGTTGTGTGTAAGCTCGATCAGCTTCAGTCGAATGAATCAGATTAATGCTCTCTCACCTTGCTTCGTTTACCTCAAAATTTCATTAACAACCGTGAGCCTCTTTTAATTATTCCGATTTATTACTCTACTCCACGTAGATAATTGCTACGATTTTTTATGTTGTTAATATCTTTTCGTTTGCCTGATAAACGATTTTTTTCGTGACTTTCTTTTTTTTTCGAAATTTCCTTCTTTCCGACTAAAGCACTCTTAACTTCCAGTACCGAGCTTATGATTCAGCTGTTTCGCTTCGTTCGGGCAAATTTCCACTCTTAACACTCGAAGCTCTGTCGTCCGATATTGACTTAAAATTATTGCATTAAACACTGAGCTTGCTAATTGCTGCTAACTATAAAGTCTCGAGACCAGGTCGACACTAAACGATCGGAGAATTCGCAAGTCTCGCTCGACGTCTTGGACACAGAAATATAGTCAAAGACTTGGCTTCAAATAATAAGCACCCTCGAGAAATCCACGTTCGAACGCGATGGAATCAAACTAGTTTCTGAGTCGCATAGCAAAAAAATGGGAAACATCGAGCAGCTCTTTGCTTGTTTCCGTCGAGCGTTTTGATTTTCTCATTTCTCGTTTCGCCTTCGAAGAGCCTCGCTCCGAACCAGGCTGCACAATTGTGGAGCGGACAGAGACGAGTTCAAGATTTCTTGCGAGCTGAATGAAGCATTGCCAAAGGTTCACTTTCCGAGCTATTAAGCATAGAAATAATTTATCGCTGAGCATGGAAATAATTCATTGCAGCAAAGTGCACTCGTGAATGGATCGCGAGCAAAGCTCGATGTTCACCGTTGAATGTTTTCGGCTAAGCGCTGGCTTGATGGAAACAAGAGAGACTGATAAAGACGTTTCGTTCGCAACACACGGCCAGAGCAACGTGATAGCAGATACATGCATGATTATGCAATTTGAATTAATGTGATTAAGTGGAATGATTCCAAAAATGTTTATCAGCAAACGCTGGGCGGCTCGCGATCGTTCCAATCAAGTTTATGGTTTGTGATTATTGACTGTGGACTTCGCGTCTGGCGAATTGCGTGAAATTAACTTTGATTTACATTCAATTTAAAATAATTGGTCGCGGTTCTTTAGCGAGATCGAAGGCTGGATTGGAATCCGCTTAACGAGGTGCTGATAACCGCGGGTGGAAGTTGCTACGGCAAGTTGTCAGCAAGCCAACAAGTCCTACAGCCTGCGGTAATCGTTAAACGCCAAGCATCTTACGCGCTTTCTCGCAGCATTACAGCTAGTTACTCTCTTCCGTTATCTGCCAATTTGCTCGAAAAGGTGTTCAAGCTCTAATGAACTGGTTTTGTCGCTTCCACCCTTTCGTTTTCCGAATGTCGATACCAGCGAAGCTTTTTTTTTGCAAAAGAAGTTCAATGATTTGTTTATGCGACTCTGCATACCACCAGAGCGTCTTCACCATGTGTCGCAATATTTATTTTCCTCTTCTCCCACTCGATGTTTACCTTTTTGGTGGTATTTTTAACTCTTATCAAGTCTTTTTTATTGATTTCTCACACGCACTTGGGCTCTTCAAACCCGACTAAAACGCCGCGAGTATCGCTAGATTTGTGGAGCTTGGACTGCAAGCTGCGTAAAGGAGGTTGGCTAGCAAGGAAACAATAAACTCCTCGCTTAAAAAGCGGTTTCATTTGTACAAAGAAAAGTCCAAAGTTGTAGTTAGAAGAAACGTCTTGAGCATATGAAGACGTAAAATGTTTAACTGAATTTCAAAATACGTTTTGACCACGTGGTAATCAATCTTGGTGAGTTATAGATTCCACATTGAGACATCGCTTTACCTCCCATAAACTATCAAATATCCAGAAGCATACCAAACCCCCTAATGCAAATGCGCAGAGAGCGAGAGAAATGAAACTTTGAACTTCATGTTTCTATTTTCGAAGGAAGGATGGCTGGCGCAAGCCCTGGCTGTCGATGGAGTTTTCTCTTTGAGAGCGCTTCGCTTTGCTTTTCTCCAACTTTTCTCGAGTTTTCAGTTTGGTCGAGAGTTTGCTGGCATGAAGACATTGCGCTTGTTAGCCGCCAGAGATCTCTTGAGATTCATAAATTACATAAAGTTTTCCCCGCCAGACGCGCGCCTCTGAACTCGTGAACTTATCAAGCGTGCTGATAAGCCGAACCGGGCGATGGATATCCACGACTCTCTCCGCTAGTTCTCTATTATTTCTACGCAAAAGTGTGTTGTTAGTGCCGCAACAGAACATTTTCCTTTCCTAAAAATATATTCTATTATTCTTTCGGCGAATCCTCTCGACTCGCGACAGCCGATGCCGAACGCTGATAAAAGTAACAAGATGAATCGAGTGATTTGTGAGCTAATGAAACGTTTCGAGGCGACATTGTTGTGGTAGACGTGCACTTAAGTGCGAGCGAGCGAGCATATACATACAGACAAACTCATATGCAAAGCTGAAATATATTTTTCTTTTGGAAGAAAATATTTAGATAACAACAACAACAAACAGTTTAGCGCTCTACGAAAAGGTGAATTAACTTAATTTATTGGCTTCGCGAAGAGCCGAAGAAAATGCGATGACATTGTCGCAGGTTAACGCCGTTGAGTTCTGCATGTAAAATATTTATGTGAGTTTACATTGTCTCGAACATCTCTTTGTTTGCAGATCAGTACAACTTTGTCAGAATGTCGAACGGAATGTCCAATTCACCGTGCCAAATCAAGGCTCCGCTTGTCGTCTGCATCGTTGGCCCGAGCTGCCGCGGAAAATCTCTCGCGGCCCACAAGATATCGAGAAACTTGTTTTGGAAAGGCGAGGATGTGAAAGGTGAGCGGAGCTGGTTTCCAGTGAAATTTGACTTTGACTCTTCCGCGTTTCAGTGTTCAAAACCGACACCGGAGCTTCGGCGGAGACTCTGAAGACTGTTAGCGAGTGGTTCAACACCGGACACAATGTAGCTGTAAGTTGCTCGACAACTTTGCATTTAAAAACGTTTGCTTATCGAGCCTTGTCATCGACAGATTTTAGATGGAATGCATTTGACAAAGCAGTCACGTAGCTTGGTCGCCAACTACTGCCGTGACTCAATCTACCATCACCTGATTGTGGAGTTTGATTGCGATGATCACTGCATCGAGGAGAACATCAAAGACACAGCACAATTCTACCAGAAGCTCGACAGCAGCCAAGACTGGCTCCAGATCTTCAAAGACAAAAGCGCAAGCGAAGCGGCGAGGTACGAGAAGTGCTCACCGAAGGAAGGTCCTCTAATCTGCGTCAACAATTCGGAGAACCAGCTGATCCACTCGGTCACCGCGCGAGGTGTTCAGGGGCTCTTGCAGACAATCATTTTGGGCGTTTTGTCGAGTCCAGTGATTAAACACCGCGTTTTCTACTTCAGTCGGGTATGTCGACGGAGATTGTTGCCTCCTGAGCTTGAATAATGAATTCAATTTGCTCGACAGCATGGTGAGTCCGAGTTTAACGTTTTGGGGCGGATCGGAGGCGACGCTGACTTATCACCACGTGGAGAGAAATACGCAAATAACTTGGCTAAGCATTTATCAACGCATCTTCCAAAGCCTCGATTGGTAATTCAAATGAATCGAGTGCATTGCTGATGACCTAATGTGACCTTCTGCTTTTAGATTTGGACATCGGAGCTTCGTCGAACGGTTCACACTGTGCAAGACATCCCCGGACCTCGTGCAGCACTGAAAGATCTTAATGAAATCAACGCGGGAATATGTGAAGGTTTGCTCACGCATCCACCTTGGTTTGTCCTTGAAGCTAATCTCTTTTCTCGAAGGATTGACTTACGAGGAGATTCAAGAGCGATTCCCTTCCGAGTTCGCGTGGAGAGACCAAGACAAGCTGAAATACCGCTACCCGCACGGTGAATCTTATCTGGATCTTCTCCAAAGAGTCGACGGGGTTGTACAAGCTTTGTTGCTCAACACGGCTGTCCTCGTTGTCTCCCACCAAGCAGTTCTCAGATGCATCATGGCTTACTTTAAAGGAAGCAAACCCGAGGAGATTCCATATCTCGACGTCCCTCTCCACACACTGTTGGTCGTTCGCTCTTACGGCTATGATTTTGAGATTGAGACTGTCCCATTGAAAGGTAAAGACCCGTGAACACAGCGAACTCGACTCACAGTTTAAATTCCAGTTGAATGCGTCGACACTTATCGAATCCAGCCGAACAACTGTTCGTCCACAAGAACCACAGCCGATGCTCTGACGACAGTTCCCGCGCACTTCGATTCGCCATTCATCAACTTATAATCGCGACGACCCAGCAGAGGTCGGCAAAAGCAACGATTAAAATTAGTGTTTAAGTTTCGGGAGACAATCCGAAAAGATTTATGCGTGCTCGAAGAGTATTTCAAGCTAAAAATACTTTAATTGCATTTCGTTGCGCAAATTGTCAGCCATTTAAGCCTAGCAATAGAAGTTAATTTTATCATAAGACGCGCCAATTCTGACACGAATTGAAGACATGAGGTGGAAACGGGACTTGAAAGCTTACTAAGCGAGTGACTAACTAGGCTGATCGAATTTCGATCTGGACGCTTAAGTCATTGGACGCTTTGGTATTTGGTTCAAGTGAAATTTGACCCTTGAACGATGAGGAAAATATTATTTAGTTCAAGAGTTAGAAACGCTTAGCAGTTTTCGTTTTCCGAATGTGTCAATTGCAAAACACAGAAACTCTCTTAAAAGATTTGATCGGTTGATGCACAAAAGATTTCTGAAAGTCAATTTAATGCACCACGATAGAAACAACAATAATCAGTGGGATTGTTATGATAAAACAAGAAAATATTCGTCGCCCATTCAGGAATACTAACACATCAACTGCCGAAGAATCTTTTTATGGAAATATTTGAAACTTATCTAACTAGCAGAAGCGTTGGAGTGATTTTCCTTCCATGCCCGGGATTGATAAACTACCCACAAACCAATATTTACAACACGATTGAGCTTCTCTGCATCTCGTGATCAACGAAATCAGTTGCGAGGAAATCTAAAACAAAATTCAAGAAAGCTCCAACGTCTCACTTTATCAAACCACTTAGGACATTTCTGAGCGCAACGCAGCAACTTCCACTGAAACGAATTCTTGTAAAAATCTTCAATTCATCATTTTCAATCGTTTACATTATTTTGTGATATTTTATAATGTTTGTGTTCGAATAAAATCGATACTTATCAGTAATAACCGAAGGTGTTCGCATTCTTTAGCAACGATGGATCTTTTCCAGATGTGGCTCAACTTTAAACAGAAAACAGTTTTTGTAACAATATCTTTAGTTCATACTGCATTTTAAAACATTCAGCAAATTGATATCAAGCCGAAACAACTCTCAATTTTAAGTTAAAATCAAATCAAAGTAGTAAAAATGTCGAAGATTGGGATCAACGGTTTCGGACGTATCGGACGTTTGGTCCTCCGTGCTGCTGTTGACCAGGGCGCTCAAGTCGTTGTTGTCAACGATCCATTCATCGGATTGGATGCCAACGTGAAGAGCTTCTCTTCACTCGATGATGGGGCTCCATTTAGTGAGTTGGAAGGAATCGCTCTTATCAATTTAAAACTGTTGAAATATTCCAGAATCATCAGACACTTTGCAACTGCCAGATCATCAAAATATCTGGCTGGATATTTTCCATTTGCTTCTGGAAGCTTTGCTGGAACTTCTCGGCTTCAATAAACCTTAGATCTGTTAGTCATTAGACCTCAGATCAGACATGAATTTCAACCTTCCGGCTTGTACATATTTTAACTGTCTGAAAGTTATGTTCTCGTCAGATGATGAAAGGATAAAATAAATGTTTCCAGATTCAGATTGTCATAGGGGCTCATTTTGCTACTGCCAAGCTCTTGCCATACTCCGAGGTCTTAGCTCAACTGCAAAGTTCGTATTGACGATAAAAATAAATTGAATTTCTGGCTACAAACTTGCGCAATCGCTGCAATAATTTGCTCTGACAGCTCTTATCTCGTTAACGACGTCTCGCAATCTCCATTCGACTGCTCATCTCGAGTCAACGGCAACTTAGTCGTTGGGTGAAAATTTCAAACGTCGCTGCTAAGTTTAGCAAACGTGGGCTCGTCCGGCAATCACAGTTTTCCCTCGCGATATTCTCTCGCGCTCTCGAGCCTCAAGGTGACATTCAGATATTTCCTCTCGTTCTGAGCAAACTAATTTTCAAACTTCATTCTGCAAGTAGCTGTCGAGTCGGCATCACGCAAAATACAAAGTAAGTTGAAGTGCTTCCATTTCCCAATCTTCTGGCAAGTGACTTGATAAGCTCGATAGCGTTCAATCCAATCGATGGCTGGAAAAGTGAAAATCGCGACTAGAAAATCGTTCGCCGTCTTGTTCGACTAACTCTAGAAAGTTCTTTCGCTATCATCCCAATCGCGCCCAAGGCTGTTCAGGGTCATTGGTATCACCTCGATGCTAAGTTTCAAGAAACATTTGGTGACATTGCAACTACCTGAATGCCGAAAAATCGATTTTCGCTCGAGGAAATTTCGATTGCATAACAAGCCCTTGCATTTCATATCCCGTTCACACCTCGAAGCTTTCATTAGCTACAAGCTTTTCCAGCTAGCTAGCAAGTTAGTAAGCCAGATTTACCTAAGAACTTTCGAGCCAAACGTGAAGCCGGTTGTGAATTTTCGGGCGCCCTTCATTCGACCGCTGCGCTCGCTTGCCGGGGATAAGCGAACGATGTAAATGTGGCAAAAAATAAGCGTGCACGTTTCTCTCTACCTTTCCACGAAAACAACTTGAGAGCTTTCAATCCATTGAAGTCGGGAAAAGTGGAAAATTTTCATAAATGTTACGACATAGTGAAAATCGATTATGAAAATTTTTCAAACATCGATGACCTTGGCAACGAAAAATTTGCGTCTCATTTGACCCTGCAATCTTAAACTTATTAAATCTAAACTTAATGACTTTGTTTGCGCTGATTTCAGCTCTTAATCTTATCTCCAAGTCAAAGCAAGCAACCCCGTGAAAATGTCGAAGATTGGAATCAACGGTTTCGGACGTATCGGACGTTTGGTCCTCCGCGCTGCCATCGAAAAGGGCGCTGATGTCGTTGCTGTCAACGATCCATTCATCGGATTGGACTACATGGTCTACATGTTCAAGTTCGATTCCACACACGGACGCTTCAAGGGAGAGGTGAAAGCTGACGGAGGCTTCCTCGTCATCAACGGAAAGAAGATCACCGTCTTCAACGAGCGTGACCCAAAAGCCATCGCATGGTCGAAGGCTGGAGCTGAATACATCGTCGAGTCGACTGGTGTCTTCACCACCCTCGCCACTGCTTCCGCTCACTTCGAAGGTGGAGCCAAGAAGGTCATCATCTCAGCTCCTTCTGCTGACGCCCCAATGTTCGTCGTCGGTGTCAACTTGGATGCCTACAAGCCCGACATGAAGGTTGTCTCGAACGCCTCTTGCACCACCAACTGCTTGGCCCCATTGGCTAAAGTTATCCACGATAACTTCGAGATCATTGAAGGTTTGATGACCACCGTTCACGCTACCACCGCTACCCAGAAGACCGTTGACGGACCATCCGGCAAATTGTGGCGTGATGGACGTGGCGCTGCCCAGAACATCATTCCAGCTGCCACTGGCGCCGCCAAGGCCGTCGGCAAAGTCATCCCAGCTTTGAACGGAAAGCTCACCGGTATGGCTTTCCGTGTGCCAACCGCTGACGTCTCAGTCGTTGACTTGACTGTTCGTCTCGCTAAGCCAGCTCCTTATGCCCTCATCAAGCAGAAGGTCAAGGAAGCCGCCGAAGGTCCAATGAAGGGCATCTTGGAATACACCGAGGAAGAAGTCGTCTCATCCGATTTCATTAGCGACACCCACTCATCGATCTTCGATGCCTCCGCTGGTATTCCATTGAACGACAACTTCGTCAAGCTCATCTCATGGTACGACAACGAGTTCGGTTACTCCAACCGCGTTGTTGACCTCATCAAGTACATGCAATCCAAGGATTAAAGCTCTCGCTCCCTTTCGATTGCATAAAACATCAACACCGTTTTTGAAGCAGATTCAACGCTCTTGATGACAAACTTCCACTTTAAAGCAGCGAGCAGAGAGATCAGCGTCGCGAATGTTATTCAATTTTATCCCTTGTTCGTCCTTAATCTCAGAATATCTATCGAAAATTTGAAATTGCTGGAAATTGTAGAACATCAACCTGCGAGTCATCAAAGTGTCATAGATTTTAAGGAAAGTTAAGTTAAGGAATCAAATAAACGAGACACACTATCTTACATCGTTCTGAAACCATAAGCAAGCGTTGTTGTTACTTGAGCTTTCAGGAAAGTCGACAAACGAAAGTTTGATTATTCAATTCTCGGCATCGACGCTCGATGAATTTTATTTAGTAAATGATTAGAACAATCAGTATGCAATGTTGAGTTAGTTGGTATGAAATAGTTTTGTTGTTAGATTGGACAGCAAGCACTGTCAATGGCGCTTGCTGCATTGGAGTATGCGAGTCATGTAAAATTCCTTTCGAAAATTCCTAGAAACGGGTTTGTTATCACAGTCTGGAGCTTTTGATTCTCAAAAGATGGACTGTTCTCAAGACTTTGATTGATACTGGGACGACGGCGGAGTCAATTCCTTAAAGAAGTCAGTTCTCGTGTACGGGCACATTTTTAATGTAAAGTTTTTGACTTATTCTTCCTAGCTTCCTAGTAGAAAATCGATAATTTATGAAGCAAAAATGAGAGCTAACAAGGATTGCGCAAGCAACTGGAAAAATCTAACAGAGTAATTCTCAAATAAAATGCAAGCTTAGATAAAAGTTGCGATGACAAAAGCGATTGAAACATAACTACGAACGAAAGATTGGAGCGAAGTTAGCGCTTATCTCTTAACAGTCGTTGGGCGCGGCAAGCCACTTCTTGCCTGCGGCGCACGAAGGTTAGATGGCAGTCTTAATCCGGATGCTTTCGGAATTGTTCCTGTTACGATGGCCTTTCTTGTGCTGAGATCGTCGGGAGCTGGAAGTTGGTCAGCTGCTACGCTATTTCGAGAACTTGCCGAGGATGACGAGAGACTCTGGAAATGGACGAAACAATTTTATGAGAAACATTTCAGTTAGATTGTGCAAAAGTTCTCTTACGCATCCGGATTCATTATCAGAGTTGAACTGCTTCGCAGCATAATTTCCATAGTAACCGGAGGACGGACGAACCAGTGATGTCTTGCGGCTTGTTGGCGCTCCCGTGTGAGGCTGTTGTTGATTGTAGAGAGAGTTTGACGGAGCCTTAAAGAATAGAAATCATGAAGGTAAACGTTCAACGAATCAAAAATTCGTCTACCTTAAAACCTGGATCAGCTTGTCGAACGAGAGACGAAGCTCTAGAACCCTTCAAGCTTGACTGAGACTTGGCAGTTGGAGCGCTCAGCTTGAGATTGCCGTAGCTCCCCATTCGATATGCTTGTTGAGAGGAAGCGCCTCCGTTGAACATCAGATTGTGGATTGACTTAGACTTGACGCCCATCGGTGATTTTACGCTTGGAGTTGATGATGTGCGTGGTTGGTCATTATCTAAGCTATCAGTGGAACTTGCTTTGAGAGGCAAATTTAAGTCTTGTCGGCTTCTGTATGTTGGACGAGAGAAGCCGAACTTCGAAAGTCTCGATGGCGCTGGTGCTGGTCGCTTAAACTCCACATCTTCGCCCTCCTGTTTCTTCTGATTCAGTTGGTTCTGACGCTCCTTGTTAGCGCCCGGGCTCGTGGAACTTTCGTCTTTGGGAGCCTCCGCCTGATCCACAATCACCATGCCACTTTGTAGCTTCTTATTAAGTTTAATTGTCTTGAATCGGTCCCGATTGCTCTTGTCAACGACCTCATCCTGATCAGCACCATCAGCGTCTTGTGTATTGGCATCTTGAGTTTCAATCTGTTGTTTCTGCAACTGAAGGTTCACGTCATCGTACAGTCGCGAGCGCCTCAACAATCGTTCATTGCTTTTACTCATTGTCTCATACTGTGTTCTATTGTCGCTGTCATCATCTTTCTTAAGTTTCTCCTCCCTTTGCTTCTCAAAGTTTATCAACGAGTGCCGTTGCTTGATCGTATCGACTGACTGCAGAAGCTTCTCGCTCTCTAGCGACTTCTTCACGTTGAAGCTGTCGAGCATTTTATCAAAATCTTTCTCTGATTTCGTTTCAAGATTCTCGAAGGTGTCGCCACAAACCCTCGAGCTAAGTTTAATCGTCTCCTCGTTCAGCAGAAACTCGCACTGATCTTCCATCGAATTTCTGTAATCGTCGATCGTGATATCGTTCACGAGTCTTCTTGATTTCAGATTCCTAATGACAACATCTGCGTCTTCTTCATCGCTTTCACCGGCAAGCTGTGATCTGCTGATGGGTGACATCGTGTGATCGAAGTTCTTCTTCAGCCCTCTGACATCAACGTCAGCATGAACGGGCGTTGATTGCACAATTGTCGCGTTCATCATGTTCTGGTGCTCTTGGATCTTGTCCCACGTTAGGTTTCCATTTTCCGTGTATGCATTATAAGTTAGATTCTTGCTGTCGATGTTCTCAGTGGATTCGCAAAGAGTGATATCAGCGTTATCGATTCCGAACTCCTTCATCGGTGGTTCCGAGTCAGCGATGAACGTTGCGCTGGATCGAAGAAGATCAGTTTTGGTGACATCGTAAGTGAAGTCCATTAGATTTCGAGTAAGGTTCTTGGTCGGCGAGACATTGTTGAGTGTGACGGTGGCGTTGACATCTTTGTTTGCATCATTTCCGTTGAGAAGAAAGCTTACATCATTGAAGTCGCTGCTAGTAATAAGGCTGTTCAACATATTGTCAACGTTTTGGAAGTCCATCGAGGTGCAAATCGAGCTGGGAGGCGAGACGTCGTTAAGCCAACTCTTCTGCATGAATTTCGGAGCGAATGAAGACATGGCTCCTCCAACTTGGAGGTTGATCGACCCAATCTGGAAAGAGAAGTCTCGTTAAATAGTTTCAAGTGTTGTCGCTTTGATTGATGGCTTGATTGATCCAACAGAACTAAAGTCGATTTATCTCGTTCATCTTACCCCGGACTCCATCGACTGAACTGCATCTGAGTCGGATTGGCTGTTTGTCGGATATATTCTTCGTTTTGGTCGTGTGAAAGTCCTCGAGTCGAAGGTTTCATTTTGATTCGAAACGCCTTCGATCGCGACAACTTTCTTCGGCGATGGGTTCGTAAGATTCCACTTCTTTAGGATTTGTGTGACTTCATCGTCCATTGCCTCAGGCTTTGACAATCTGAAATGTGTAAGATGATCCATTAGTTTCAAGGGCTGAGGCTGATAAGGGCACAGCAAGAAGAATTATGTAGCTAAATAAACGATAATTATGACGACTTACAGAAATGAATCATCCTCGAGCATTTGCTCATCGGCAATTATACTTAAGTCCATTTTGGTTTTCTCTAATTAGACTCAAGCTTAAAGAATCTTCTAATTCACGAGCATTCTCATAACAAACAAATAATTAAAGAACAGTCGGATGAAGCTGAAACTAAAGAGTTGATTTTGATATTAATAGAATCATGGAGAAATGTTTTTCCTTACAACTAAAACTTCACTACACACCGAACTCCATAAGAGGAAACGAAGCGATTTCGTTTACTGCGACAATTGATAATTTATTGTCACGAATTAACACACAAATCGATTCTTCGTCTTTTGGAGAAAGTGAATTCGTCGTTTGATTGATGACAACTGGAACCTTCGTGTACCTACGTGATCAGCCAAGGTCTCGGGTTCTGTGGCGCTGGTCCAGAGGTCTTTATTAAGCCAGGAAGCTGCGGCAGCGACGAATAACTTTAATTCCAATTTTCCCTTTGAGTTTGACTGCAGTTGCGAACCCTAAATTGATCGAGGGCGAGCGACTAAGTTGTGAACGATAAACCAATAAAAGTTCATCAGATAATTCACTAATCCCGCTGACACGATGTCTGGAGTTGACTTAAGTAGGAACGAAGTGTTGCACATGGTCGTCAGGGTCTCCTTGGTGTCGCTTGCCACTTATTTCTCCGTCAAATGGTGAGCTGACGAACTTTGGAATCTTCTCAAAGAAAATCATGAATTTGCTTAATTTTTTAGGATGATAAATCAGATTGATCCAACGTGCAAGGCTAAGAAGAACGCAAAGAAGAAGGCTGAAGGGCTTTTAAAGAGGTGAGGACGAGCATTAGGGAAAATCGATAACATTGCATCATCGACAATGAAATTTCTTCCAGGTTGGGAATAAAGGAAGGAAGCTTATCGAATCTTTCTGAGTACGAGATGGTGATAGCAGCCCATCTAGTTGTGCCAGATGACATCACCGTGAGTTGGAAGGACATCGCAGGCCTGGACAGTGTCATTAACGAGCTCAAAGAGAGCGTTGTGCTTCCTGTACGACATCGAGGAATGTTCCAGAACTCAACTCTGTATCAAGCTCCAAAAGGAGTTCTGCTTCATGGTCCGCCAGGTGAGATCAAGATAAACTCTGCGTCTTTCATTTAACGAGCGATTTACTCTCTTAGGTTGCGGTAAAACGTTGATCGCTAAAGCAACAGCGAAAGAGGCGGGAATGCGTTTCATCAATCTCGACGTTGCCATGCTCACCGACAAGTGGTATGGCGAGTCACAGAAACTCGCCTCTGCCGTGTTCACGCTCGCTATTAAGATCCAGCCGTGCATTATATTTATTGACGAAATCGACTCGTTTCTGAGATCGAGGAACACCAACGACCACGAAGCTACAGCGATGATGAAGACGCAGTTTATGATGCTGTGGGATGGGGTAAGCCAATTGAAGCCACGACCATCGATTTCACATCTAATTTCTTGGAAAATTTCAGCTCAGCACGGAAAATGGGTCAACGGTCATTGTAATGGGAGCGACCAACCGACCTGGTGATCTCGACAAGGCAATTTTGAGAAGAATGCCAGCACAATTCCACGTCGCGCTTCCAAGCGAAGAGCAGAGGCTGAAAATCTTGAAGCTCATTCTTGAGAACGAGAAAGTATCGACGAATGTGAACTACTTGCAACTTGCTAAGGTCACAAACACTTTCTCGGGCTCTGATCTCCGCGAGCTCTGCCGGAACGCTTCGGTTTATCGTATAAGATCTTTCTTGCGTGAGCACGAAGACGAATTGGATGAGAGAGCACAACAAGCTCAGGATAATCCACTGACAGAAAGCGTGTCGAACGCAACGCTGCCCGAGATCACAATGGAAGACTTGATGTCGTCCCTGCAGAAAATGAAACTGTCCAAAATGCACACCGGCCTCATGGGGCTTGAGATGAGATCAGACTTGGATTAAGCGACCTCTCTTCGGCTAGACGAACTTCAATTCGACGCTTTTACCTTAGAGAGTTAGGAAATATATTCTAGATCCTCGTGAGATAACGTTAATTGTTCGAGTTGGCGATTGTAGGAACTCGTAGTCAATATATTTTGTTGGAAGCAAACAAGAAATGTCACTAAAAAAACAGAATTTATTATGGTTTGTCGTTTAAGTCAAGGTAGAGTTTCAATTCTACACAGTTCATTCCAAAGAACATTAAGCGTATCGGACTTTAGGGATTGCAGCAGCTATTTTCTCGTCGGGGTGGCCGACGATCGGATTGTGTTTCCAGGCGTTTTCAACTTCCTGCTGATCAGGCTGTTGGAAACGGTAACAACGAGCGAGAAGAATCGCACAGGAAAATCTCTGAGGAGGGAAAAGTCAAGAGTTATTCAGTCGAATCAGCTCGTCGATTACTCACATTCTCTGCTTCGGAGAGCTTTCGTTGGAGCTTATGATGAAGAAGGGGAAGAACATTGAAAACAAGCACCCGTTGATGATGAAAGAATCACAAAATTGAGTTGGCATCGCCAGCACGAAGCCGAAGCCTATGAAGTAAGGCCAATTTGTCTCGATGAACATTAGTCTGCGATGCAGCTCGTAGCCTTGATTGAACCACTTGTATTCGAACGAGTAGAGAGAGTAGAGAATGCAAATGTGCAGGAAGCAGAAGAGCCGACCAACGTACGGCACATAGTTGACTGCCATGCTCTAGTGAAGAGAATCTCGTTAGTTATCTCATTACTTTAAACTCCGATGATAAGAACTCATATCTTAGCTTTCAGTTCATCGGAAAATGATGAAGCATAAACTTACTTGGAATAAGAATAACGACTGAACGATGAGGGAGAACACGACATCGGCCAGCAGCTTGCTTAATGACGGGATTAGCGTGGGACGTCCCTTCCGGAAGTAATAAGCTGCGTCAGCGATATCTTGGAACCAAAATGTGTTGATTATCTTTGAAAGCACGAAGAGCGGCACAACCCAGATGAACGAGAAGATGAATGAAAGGGAAGCCTTGGTTGTGGCCCAGAGCATTGCTGATTGTCCTAGGAAGTACATGATGATGCTCTCAAGGAAAGGGATCAGCACGTAATCGAAGAGAAGGATGCTGAGCAGGAATATTCCGCCGTTTAACAGGGAACACTGTAGAACTCGTGCGCTGACGTTTGACTTTTTCCTAAAAACAAACTGCGTGAAAACGAAAATCACAACTCGAGATAGCGTGAAAATCCTACTCGGCCTTCTTTTCTTTGTCTCGGCTTGATTTCTTCGCAGGATCGGCCGCAATCTTCTCGGACTTCGCCGCCAGCTTTTTGTTCATTTCACTGTCGAGATAAAACACGACAACGATGTTCTTTATGGAATCCCAAATTCCCTCGACGAAGCTCAGCCCAATCAGCTGTAACGAAAATTGGCATGAAAACAACAAACAACAAATCGCTCGACGGTCGATTTACCTTCAAGCTCTCCATGATGTGTTGGATGACAATGCGCCAGGCAAGCGATGAACTTCTTCTAACTGACAAGCAACAACGAGAACTTAGCGCCGTTTAAGACACAAAAATATTTTGATCCCGAGCAAGTTAGCAAAAGATTAAAAGTGCTTTCGATGGTTCGGAGGCCCGCCTTGGGGTCTTCTCACCCTCGTTGTTTACTCCGAGATATAAACATTTCCCAAGTATTATTTCAAATTGAATTTAGACGGTCGCCATAAAAGAAGTGAGCATGTCTAACGAAGAGGAAGATGTAGACATTATCGGGGATTACACATCGGCTATGATGGACGAGAAGGGAACGGGGTGAGGGCTCAAGAAAACGTCCAGCACCTCCAGACATGTTAATAAAAAAATATTGCGCATTTCTAGGTCTGACTCGAATATGTCGGAGATGCTAACTTCAGACTACCCGCTTTGGATCAACGGAGACAACACGGAATGGTAAGATGGGCTGGACACAAATAGGAGGAAACTTTCAATGCAATCGTTTGCTTTTAGTCCACGAGAGATTATGTACAGCGATTGTGATGACATCGGAGCAGCTGAGCTGATATTTGATGAGAACATACCATTTGGGACAGAGGAAGTTGTGACGATAGTGGAGGAGACGATAGAGAGCTTCGCTCCATCCAACGGCGTTTCCACACAGCAACATCCGCGGAGCATTCTTCTGCCAAAGAGCGAGCCCAAGTTCAAGCAGACGCTCACGGTGAATCGAAGTCTCCTGAAGACCAACCAGCATCAGCTGAAGACGCAGACATCTTACGAGTCGACGAATCATTCACCGTTGCCTTCGTCGTCACAGTCTCAGCCGTCGAAGTTCCGACAAACGGTCAACTTTAAACCGACCAACTTCGTCTTGAATGCACACACCATGAAGATCTTCAAAAACAAGATAAAAGCAATACAGAAGCGAAAGGCTCAAGCAATGGCTCGCGAGAGCAAACAGAGGCCGAAGAAGCCGAAGCAGGTCAAATCAGTAGTTGTGAAAAAGGCTTCGTTGCCCAAGAAACCAGCACCGGTTCCAGTAAACTATATTCCCCATAAGCCCAAGCCGATTGTGGATCCCAAGAACTCGGGAGAAATCATTCGAGTGTTGAAGGCCGACAGTGATATTGAGGTCGACATTTTGTCTAACTCCGAAGAGGATTTCGAGATTGATCGACTCGCTCCAACTTACGATGAAGCCGAGGGAAGCTCGAACGAAATTTCAGTGGACGACAGCTGGACGCTCGACAACTCGCACACTCAAGAAGTTGATTCGCCCGTGCAAATAGATGAGATCGACGCCTCTCTTCGATCCGACGACGCCGAGACGATACGAAAGCTTAACGAACTAGCTGAGAGTGACGATGACACATTCAATCTGATAAACAGCTGTGATATTCCCCAAGCTGAAGTTATTTTAGAAGCATCCAACATTTCCAAACTAGAGCAGTTTGTGCATTCAGAGTATTTTGTACAAAGACCCACAAAGACTCCCGAGAGATATTTGAAGATCCGCAATCACATCATCGCCATGTGGAATCAGTTCAAGCCCAACTACTTATCGAAAACGGTGTCAAGGAATGGACTGAGAAAGTGTGGCGATGTCAATTGCATAAGTAGGATACACACAATGCTTGAGCAGACGGGCGTGATCAATTTTGGCTGCGCCGAGGTTAACTGGATCCGTCCGCTGAAAGTTCTCTATGAGCTGTTTCAGCAGAACATCAAGAACAAAAACCAAAACCAACGGATACATCACGCCATAGAGAAGAAGCAGAGGATAAGAAACTATTCACCCAACGCTCATGACGCAAACTTTACGATCTCACATAACGACGGCGAAATGATCTCAGCATCTGACTCAATGATAAACAGAATAAAGTCGAGGACAATGCATCGCACGCAATTCGAGCTGGTGAAGTGCCAGCAGTTCTCAAAAGACATAGCGGCGCCGTTCCAAGTCTCGATCAGCCTTTCCTGCCTCTTCTGTCTCTACTTCCATGCGCTGTCATCGAAACTCGAAATCATGGGATTCCTTGGAGGCAAATGCATTGGCCAGAACAAACTTAGCCTAACCCGCTACAAACCTTGCCGAACGTCGAACCAAACTGCAATCAACTGCGAGATGTGTCCAGTGTCTCAGGTTGAACAATCGTGTCAGCTTCTAGACGAAGGATGTGAACTCCTAGGTAAGTCAAAGTGACATTTATGAGTCGACTTACTAATCGTTTAACCACTTACCGTTTAATCTTCATCCAGGCTGGTTCCATTCACATCCATCATTCCCACCGATACCATCAAGAACAGATCTTAAAACTCAAGCAGAAATGCAGCTACAGTTCGCTTCCAACAACCCATTCATTGGATTCATCTTAAGCTGTGTCGATATGGAGTTCAAGTGAGTTATAAATCAATCAATCATGACCGAGATTTCACTTCGTGTTCTCCCACAGATGCATTTACATGCTGAAAGAAACAGCATATGAACTTGAGGTCGAGATAATCAAAGACTACACGAACGTTCGACAAGACATTCAAGACGTTCTCGATCTCATGGATAAAGGCGAAAACTACAAAGACACTGTACAGAAGGTAAATTGAATTTCCTGCCACCTGTTCGACTTCAAATCAATCAACGATTGCTAGATTCACATCTCAAGTGGCTCTTTATTAATTCTAACATTTCTCCGCTCTACAGTTCATCGACTCGGGGAACAGCTTGCTGAAGGAACTCTCGATACCCGTCAACATTGAAAACATCGTCCAGGACTACATTTGATTTTTGGGCTCCGATATGTCGCATCACATTTCTCAATCCAATAAGCGTTGCGTATTTTTTCGAATGTGTAATAAAAGTTTGCATTGAATTTTCTAAGAGCTGGAATTGTGTTTGGGGTTGACAACAACCATGCACGTCGCACACCGACCGTCGAGCATAAACAAAGTGTTGGATTTGCGCAGCTGTGCAGTGGTGAATTTACATTTTCAGCTCACGTACCTTTTCCGCATTATTTATATATAAATCTGAAACATTAAAATATCAAGAAGACTTTCTCGATTTTCTCTGCCGACAGTCGCGAGGCGCTTTGTCCAGGAGATTTCATCGTTATCAGGTGCGATAAGTCGTTGTGTGGTGGTCGACGAACGAAAGGTCGACGGGAAATTGAGGAAAAGCGAAAAATTGTAGCATAATTTTCTTGGTGTGATGTGAAAGAGGAAAAATCTATTTTAAAATAAAATTTTCCCGAACAGCGAATTTGATTAAAATTTGATTGTCTCAAGTGCTTTTCGACCGCTTGATGTACCCAAGTAAATATCGAAGGGAAAACGTTGTATCTTCGCAGTGAAAGCGGAGATTTTTGTCGAGTGTTCGGTTGAGTGAAGCGAAATTGATCCATTCGTGATATCAAAATTTTTCCATCAATGCGCTAAAAATAAAATCAAAGAGACGAAACATTTGTTCTGATTGTAATTTCCATCGCAGGTGAATCCTGACTGGTTACAAAAAGCCGATAATATCAATCACGTCATCTCAAAGAGCTTCTCGCAAATAGAAATTAAAACATCAAAGACTGACACAGTGACGGAATGACGACAGCTGTCATGTCGGAAAATATTGAGTTCGATCCAGGTGAGTCCAATCAGTCGCCATTTATTGCGCTTGTCTATCGGTAAAGTTCATGGGCGAATGGATTTCCCGAGGGGATTGGTCGGCTGATACCCTTGAACGCTTTATTATTTCCACAAACCCAACGAGCCCTCCCAATAATCGTAAGTTTGACTATCAGATACCGATTCATGATGAATAAAACTACGGCTAATACCATCAGGTAGTTCTCATTCTTCTGCGACCAACCCCCAGGCTTGTTCGACCTTCAAACCTTCTCGTTGTGGTCGTTTAAGCTGCTATCAGTTTTCTTTTGCGCTTGTGGCGTAATTCAATATCACCGCAAAGCGTTTGAATGCAAAATGCCTTTGGTTCGATAGTGTGAATTACCGAGATTTCCGTTTGCAGTTTTATCGAAACTGATTTCATCGCTGAATGAAGCGGACAATAAACTGTCGGGAGAATCGGAGCTCCATTTCCTCCAATCACTGCTACAATCAAAGGAGATCAATGCACTCGTTAACGTTCATCATAAAGTAGCCAAAGTCGGGAAAGATGATCGAATCGCACCAATTTTGTCTGCGTCCATGCAGGTAATCAGAGAACGAAAGAAAATCGATAAATGTAATCTCAAGTTCGTTTCACTCTCAAGGTCTCGTTGGAAATCCTCGAACTCCTAGCACCACGTTGCCATTTCTCTCCGGTCTGCAGAGAACTGTTTCACCTGTTACAAAAGCCTCATCTTCAGGTACGAATCGCTTTGAGTCGAGTGCACTTCTCCTCGAACATACCGTTTCTTTGATACAGAGTTTAATGTGCGCCCACGATGCCGTAGCGCAGAAAGACTTCTATCCACACCTGCCTGATATTCCTGTTGAAGTCGACGAAGATGAAGAAACCATTAAGATTGTACAACTAGTTAAAAGCAACGAGCCTTTGGTAAGTCGGCGAGTTTACTTTAATCTGAAAGTTTTTTCATTAAGGATTCGAGGTCAATAACCTTTTCGGGTCAATGACCTCTTCGGCTTGTAATTGGTCAGTTTTTCCTAAAGATTACAGTGCTAATTGCTGACCAGTTCAAGGCACGATAAAGATGCAATTTCCATCCATTGACACACATCTGAAACACTCTGTCACACGTCCCCATCCGGGACTTGCTCTTGAAAGCACCACGCTGTCCCCTATCGCTCACTGATTTCATTCATACTGAAATGAGTAACTAAGCCACATTTAGCAACTTATGAAATTCCTTTTGATAAAATTTCCAATAAATTACATTTGCTGCAAAGAATGGCGCACATGCCGATTGTGCGGAGCCGATTGTAGTAAGTATTCGTGACTCCCTGTCCTATTTTAAAGTCTTTCATTTGATTTGCATAGATGTATGTTTCAATTTGAGATGTCGGCATTATCCAACTTATTAGAAAATCTTTGTTCTCGTAGTCGCATTTCTCGTTGCAAGGCTAATCGCTGACTTTCCAGGGTGCCACAATTAAGACGGACGAGGAGACCGGCAAAATAATTATCGCTAGAATAATGCACGGCGGAGCGGCCGACCGATCTGGGCTGATTCATGTCGGCGACGAAGTTATTGAAGTGAACAATATCAATGTAGAAGGGAAAACCCCCGCAGATGTGCTGACGATACTACAAAACTCTGACGGTGTCATCACGTTCAAGCTGGTCCCGACCGATGGAAAGTTGGGACAGCGCGAAAGCAAAGTTCGCGTCAAGGCGTACTTCGATTATAATCCTGATAACGATCCTTACATACCTTGCAAAGAAGCTGGCCTTGCATTTACTCGAGGAGAGGTGTTGCATATAGTCTCACAGGTTCGTCATTAATCAAACTCAAAAGGTGCGAAAATTCAACGAGCTTTTCCTAGGACGACGCTTACTGGTGGCAAGCCAGGAAGGAAGTTGACAAGACAACCCGAGCTGGATTGATACCATCGAGGGCGCTTCAAGAAAGAAGAATCATCCATGAGAGAAGCCAGTCGACGAAAGAGAGCAGCGAATCGAAAAGTAAGTTGGTTCACTCATCTCTACTCTCTGCTATCTAACTGACTCATTCTAACTTTCATTCCTGCATCCATCTTACTAAACTATTAACATCTTTGTCGAACACATCACATCAGGTTCATGTACTTCCACTTGTTCGACCCCTCCCGGTAGTCCTTATCCATCAAACAGTTCATGTCGGGGTACAAAAACTAAAAAGATTATGTATGATTTAGCCGAAAATGACGATTTTGATCGGGAGATGATTGCAACTTATGAAGAAGTCGCTAAGCTCTTCCCACGCCCTGGCATCTACAGACCCATCGTGTTAAGTAAGTCAAGTCGCTTTAAGAACGAACGAGATGTAACGTTTCGTTAACAGTTGGAGCGCCAGGCGTCGGAAGAAACGAACTCATCAAGGCGCTGCTCGCCAAAGACCCAGAAAAATATCGGTGCCCAGTTCCATGTAAGTTGAGATTTAAAACCTTGAACTTGATATTCATTTGTCTAATGATTTCCAGACACCACGCGGCCAATGCGAGCAGGAGAAGTTCCTGGTCGGGAATACTTGTTCGTGTCTCGAGAGAAGATGGAAGCAGACATTGCTGCCGGCAAATTCATCGAGCACGGGGAGTTCAGGGGGCATTTCTATGGAACGTCAGCTGAAAGTGTCAAGACGATCATCAACGCTGGCGCTGTTTGCATCATGAATCCACATTATCAGGCCATCAAAGCTTTAAGAACGCCACAGTTGAAACCTTTTGTCATCCACATCAAACCTCCACTTTTCGATGATCTTAAGATAACAAGACGCAACAACAAAGCTGTCTCGAGTTACGATGAAACAAGTTCTCGTGGTTTTACGGTAGAGTTTATAATAAACTTTTCTCCAAACTTTGTTACATTTTCTTTTCAATTCAGGACGACGAGCTCCATGAGATGTTAAGGTCAGCAGAGCGTATCGAATTTCTCTACGGGCATTTCTTCGACGAAACTATCGTCAACGATGATCTTGACTCGGCGTTCGAGCAACTCTACGAGACAGTCTCTCGATCTGAGAACGAATCGATGTGGGCTCCAGCCTCGTGGGTTCAATAAAATGATTTACCCTTCACTAACGGCCATAAACAATTTTTGTTAGAACCTCTCTCCAAGCCATAGCAAGTCACTAGCTAGACGAAACTACTTCAATAGATATCCCAGGAAATATTTTTTCATAATAATTGACTCGTCAAGCTTGACGTTTGAGCGTTTTCTGTTTCGAGTTAAAAAGATTTACTGCAGACTTGTAGGCGATGATTTAGGATGTTCAGAAGAATAATATATTTGAAAACTCAATCAATTGCCTTCATTACATTGCATGATTCTTAGTTTTCCTTGATGATTTGCGGTTTGAAGTCCAACTTGCTCGCTCGAGTGAACGACTCGGCGTAGAGTGGAAGACGTTGCAGCATTCTGAACGTGTGGATGTCTCGCTCTTGGCGGCACATGTTGAGATCGACTTCCGTGATCAAGAGACCGTCACGATCGCGTGGAAGTCCAGGGCTTCTAGTGCCATCAGGTGCAGCCAAGTAAGCCGATCCGTAGAAAGGTCCCATGTCCTTATGGGCCGGCTTTCCATCAGCGGAAGAGAATTCGTTCTCAAAAACTTCAGTTCCAACGCGATTGATCTAAACGAGAAATAACTTCATCATTTGATGTCCAAATTTTTCTGAACAAGGGAAGCTTACGGTCACTGTGAAGTAAGAATTGGCCACTGCGGCATTTCGTCCTTCGATGAACCACATTTTGTCGGACAACGAACCTCCAATCTCAGCCGATGGATTGAAGACGATTTCAGCTCCGTTCAAGCCGAACATCATCCAGTTTTGCGGGTGGTGTCTGCCGTAGCAAATGTTGATCGCGATCTTGCCGAACTGCGTCTCGAAGACCGGATGTCCAGTGTTGCCTTCGTAGTAGTAAGTCGACTCGTTGAAGTCTCCAACGCGAGGAATGTGATTCTTGCGGTGTTTGCCGATCACGTTGCCGCTGTTTGAAATAACCACCGCGGTGTTCCAGATGATGTCTCCTTGGTCTTCGTCGCGCTCCAAAATTGGCGACACAATGACCATGTTGTACTTCTTTGCGTACTGTGGGAGGATCAAACGCGTTAGAGAACATGAAGTTGTTAAAGTTTGATGCACCTTACAGCTCTGAGGAAAGTGATTCCAGCTCCGGTCTGCGCATTCTCAGCCAACTCGCACCACGGATACTTCTGTTCAATGAAAGTTCTCGTTAATAAATAATTCACAAATTCGCTATCATTTTTGTACCTCGCGAGTGCAAAAGACGTAAGGCAGAGCTGGAGAAGAAGAGAGAGAAATTATCAAACTTTGCTTAGGCGCTGAACTTTTCAATAAGCCAAAGTGCACGAAGCTATCAAGTTAAGTGTTATCAATTTGTAAACACTTACTCCATAATTCCTGCAAGCATAGAATATTCACGTTATCTGCTGCCGCTGCTTCGATAATTTTTCCAATTTTGTCGAAAATTGCGTTGCGTTGTTCGCTGACTGGAGCCGTCGTGGGCTTGACGATCGAAGTCTGAACGGCGCCGATTCTAACGATTCTCGGCTTCCTGAGATCTTCAGGCAGAGCTGAGAATCCGTACGAGCGGATCACGAAGTCATTCTTATCGGCGATTGCTTGAGCTGCTTTCGATATTGGCAACTCGTTGCTGTAACCAATTTTCTCATGATTCTCATTCTTTAACAGTCGCTACACTTCTACTTACTCGTCAGGTCGGCCGTAGATCGAAGCCTTAAGGTCTCTCAAGTCGGCTGCTGGAACATTCTTCAAGCAATCCTCCAAGCTCTTCAAGTTAAACGTTTCAGCCATTGCGATCACAAACGAAATTCACTCAGCAAAAGTCGAAAGACAACTGATTTGCTCTGCTGGGAGATGGGAAGATTTATACAAATCCTAAGGTTGTTTATTATTCAGTTTATTTCCCAAAACGAGTGATAGCACATGAGTTATGATCGGTTATTGTATGTAAATACGAATCTCGCTCTCAGCTAATTCTCTCTCACAATCTGAGGTTTGTAGTCGAGCTTTGCAGCCGCTGTGAACTTTTCCCCGTACATATCTAGCCGTTGGGTCATCCGGAATCCCCATTTATCCTTGATCTGCCTGCACATATTAAGGTCGAGTTCGCTAATCAACAAACCGTCGCGATCACGTGGCAGTCCAAGAGTTCGACTGCCGTCAGGAGCGGCAATGCTATTCGAATAAAAATCAATGAAAACTCAAACCATCTCTTGCTTTGATTAACTTACTAAGTCGATCCATAGAACGGTCCAAAGCTTTTGTGTGCAGCTTTTCCATCGCCAGACGTAAACTCATTCGGAAAGCTTTCGGTTCCAACGCGATTGATCTGAACAAAATATTTTAGAATAATTATCGAAGCTATAACAATCAACTAACCGCCACAGTGAAATAGGAATTGGCAATCGCTGCGTTTCTGGCTTCGATAGGCCAAAGTGGTTCAGATAAAGCTCCAATCTGAAACGATTCAACGTCATTCAGAGCTCACACTAATCCACAAGTGTCGCTACCGTTGCCGATGGATTGAAGACGATTTCAGCTCCGTTCAAGCCGAACATCATCCAGTTTTGCGGGTGGTGTCTGCCGTAGCAAATGTTGATCGCGATCTTGCCGAACTGCGTCTCGAAGACCGGATGTCCAGTGTTGCCTTCGTAGTAGTAAGTCGACTCGTTGAAATCTCCAACGCGAGGAATGTGATTCTTGCGGTGTTTGCCAATCACGTTACCGCTGTTTGAAATAACCACCGCGGTGTTCCAGATGATGTCGCCATGGTCTTCATCGCGCTCGAGAATCGGCGAGATGATGACCATGTTGTGCTTCTTGGCAAACTACAGATAACAATTTAATTTTTCTGTCAGCCTGTGAAGCTTTCGTCATCTTACTGGCTTTAGGAACAAAGTTGAGGCTCCCGTTTCTGCGTTCTCTGCGAACTCGCACCACGGATGTTTCTCTAAAATAACTTACAGATCAATCAGTTGACTCTTAATTGATTTAAGTTCACGAACCTCTCGTGCAAAATGCGAACGGCATAGCTGAAAATAATCAAACCAATCGTGAACGAGAACAAGTTTTATCCACTCAACTCACTCCACGCCTCTTGCAAACAAAGCACGTTGACACCATCAGCTCCAGCAGCATCGATGACTTTCCCGATCTTCTGGAAAATCGAGTCGCGCTGTTCGATTATTGTTCCAGTTGTAGGCTCGACGATGGAATTTTGGACAGCGCCCACTTTCACAATTCTCTTCGGTCTCAAGTCTTCACTCAAAGCTGTGAACCCGTAAGACTGGATGACGAAGTTGTTCGAGTCAGCGATTTTCTTTGCGGAGTCATTGACTGGCAGTTCGGAGCTGGAAATCAAGTTGATCAATCCATCAGCTCGAGATTTGATTCAGATCGTACTCATCCGAACGGCCGTAGAGGATTCGCTTCACTTCCAGCAGCTCATCGCTTGGGATGTGTTTCTTGAGGCAGTCTTCAAGACTTGTAAAACCACTTTTGTCCGACAT
This sequence comes from Smittia sp. YW1114-2, assembly GCA_033064975.1. Lineage (NCBI taxonomy): Eukaryota > Metazoa > Arthropoda > Insecta > Diptera > Chironomidae > Smittia > Smittia sp. YW1114-2. The sequence goes on from CP093832.1 coordinate 21,113,979, forward strand.
TACAAAACGACAACTGTTCACGCTGCTTCAGCCCGCACGCAACTGAGTAACTTATATCGTCAGTTTACTGAAGCAATTTTAACGACTACGCTATAAATAAATTGTTTTCAAGACGGAGAAGTGAAGTTTACGATCGCATTTTGTACGAATGTATTCATCACACAGGCAAGCGAGCTGGCTCAAGCAAAGTCAAGCACATCATCTTATCTTTAATTGTCTATAAAACCTTTGATAATAAAACTGTTCTGATAAGAATAATGCTTGCAATCGCATCAGCACTAAGCCAGTTTCCGAATCCCAACTGATCTGAAAGGTTGCTACTGATAACCAGGAGCAGAGATAACTCAACGTTTGGCTTAACTTTCGATTAAATTTTATTCGCTGTTTAAAGGATTTCGGTGTTCTAAGGATTGATTGCTTAAGTAGCAACATCTAGAGTAAGAAAAAATAAAGTCTTGAACTGAGTAGAAAGATCTCGTTCTGACTAAATAAATAAATGCGTCGATCGCCCTTCTGTCGTCTAATGCTTCTCGAGGCTTGCAACGAAATCTTTGACCAGTTCAGCTTTGTTGACTTTTCCCATTTGATTGCGCGGCACTTTGTTCACGATTTGGATAATACTAGGCAAGCTGTAAGTCGCGAACTTCTTCTCGCTCCATTCTCTGATTGCTTTCACTGTTACTTCCTCCGGCTGCTGAACTTCCTCTCGGCATTTGATCAACGCGACGATTTTCTGGCCGTATAATTCATCGGGAATTGCGATCACTGCGCAATCTTCAACGATTTGGTTCTCCAACAGTTTGGTTTCCATCTCGAGCGCTGAAATTTTGTATCCTCGCGACTTGATGATATCACATGAGCTTCGGCCAAGGATTTTGAAGCTGTTGTTCAGTGCATCGTAAGCTGCCAAGTCGCCGGTCTTGAACCAGCCGTCGCTATCGAACTCTTTGCTAGTCTCCTCCGGCTTGTTCCAATATTCTTTGAAGACGGTCGGTCCTTTGACCAACAAGTTTCCAGTGATTTCAGTCTCTGGAGTTATGCTTGACTTGACGACTGGAATTTCATTCTCTTTTCCGTGAGCCTCGAGCAAGACTTCGTTGTTTTCTGGTCGCGCGATGCGGACCGAGACGTTCGGAAGTGGCAAGCCGACGTATCCCGGCAATCTCTTCTTGTCTGCGCCTTCAACCAGTGGATTGCTCAACGCCATTCCAACCTCCGTCATGCCATAACGTTCGAGCAACTTGTGACCAGAAATTTCGTTCCATCTTTGGAAAACTGTCTTTGGCAACGGCGCCGATCCCGAAATCATCAGTCGTATTTTGTTCTGACAATGCGTCTTGATGAATTCACTCATCTGCGAATCCTTCTTGAAGATTTTGTCGTACTCCTGGATCAGATAATTGTAGCTGGTCGGCACGCCCATGTAGATGGAGATCAAGTCCTTCTGCGGAAGGTTAATGTTGAGTATGTGACTCCAAACTTTCTCCGTTTCGAATTTGGGAAGCATAATGATTTTTCCACCGGCGTTGAAGATCGTGAACAGTCCGTTGATTAAGCCATGAACGTGATGCAGCGGCAAAGCGTGAAGTAATGTGTCGGTCGATTTGATGTCCCAGGCGCTGTTAAGCGAAGCTGCCTGGGCGTTTATCTGACTGTGCGAGATCACAACTCCTTTGGGCTTTCCAGTTGATCCACTCGTGTAGACAATCATCGCAGGAGACTTCGAGTAGAACTTGCCGTCTAAGAAAGATTCGCTCAACGATCGCTCGTCGACGTTTCGAGTTTCTTCGTTGACGAGTTGCTGATGGTTCGTTACAATCAGAGGCGTCTTTAGTTTATCGGCCAGTTCTTTCAGCTTCGTCTCGTACTCCGGCGTCGTGACAATGAGATTAGCTTGTGAATCTTTGATGTAATATTCCAGGAGGTCGACGGGAGCTGCGGACGAGAGCGGAACAGCAACCTGACCAGACATGAACGCAGCCCATTGCGTTATGATGTGAGATGCGTCGTTGGGACACAAATATGCGACTCTCGCGTTTGTGGCTTTTCCTGGATTATGAGGAAATCAGTTGGAAAATTGTGAAAACAGCCGAAGTTTGACACTCACCGCAAATGTCCGAGATTTCACTAGAAAGTTTGTTGGATCCGGCGACGAGATCGAAGTAGGAGAACTCTCCGTTTCTGTCTTTCAGTGCAATCTTCTTCCCATGATTCAGTGCTTGTTTGAAAACAGGTGCGATATTTACGTCGGAATTAGCGAGTGGCGATTTTGCGTTGTCCTGAGCAGTCGACGTCGGCGACGTCCTCGAAATCGTCGAGAACCTAGCCAGGCTCATTCGGCCCACTTGCAGCAGTCTCATCGTGCGTGTCTGGCTGTGAAGACTAAGCCAATTCGGATTTTCAGAAAGTGTTCTCCCGAGGATTACAACTTGATAAAGTTGGCAGCGCTTACGATGGCAGCGCTCGTCGAAGCCGCGAAACTGGAGAATTTCAGTTGTGTTGGTAGCCGTGGAGCTCAGAGCTTAATTCATTCAGTTCCGGGGACTTGTGATGACAAGATGAACAGAAGACTTCACGCAAAGTATTTCAGTAGATTCCTCAATCTGCTGCCGCCGAGGTTGGCCTGTCACGACTCCACAAGGGCAACGGTAAAGCAGAAAAGATTTCGCTCGCCTTCGTTCGTCAACTTTCCTTCTTCCTAGATTGTATATTTTGCTGTGTCAGGAATTGATGTGCTGGACTCACTGGACTTGCTGTCGGACGATGCCAAGAGGAATATCATCAACTGGATCTACAGTCTTCAAGTCATCCCGAATGGGGGAAAACAGTGCGGCGGATTCCAAGTTCGTTGACTTGGCCACAATCGAATGACATCAGAATTAATTCATATGCTTATTCCAGGGCGCTACGACGTTGAACTTGCAGAATCCACCAGAGAGTTGCGCCGCAGATGCTTACAAATGGGGACATTTGGCGATGACCTACACCAGTATAGCGACACTCACGATTCTCGACGATGACTTATCCCGACTGGATCGTAAAGCAATCATCGATGGTGAGATTGTCAATCAAAGTGCCTTGAACAACTCTCTGAACTCCGCTTCTAGGTGTTGCTGCTGTTCAAAGACCAGACGGAAGCTTCAGTGCCTCGATCGAAGGCAACGAATACGACATGAGGTTCGTGTACTGCGCTTGCTGCATCTGCTACATGCTCAACGACTGGGGGAAAGTCAACAAGTCTGCCATGGGACAATATATCTTAGATTCGATTGTGAGTGTACTTAGAACAAAGCTGACACATCGAGCTGATTAAAATTAATTCTAGCGATATGACGGCGGCGTGAGTCAACACTTTGAAATGGAATCTCATGGTGGAACGACATTCTGCGCCTTGGCGGCTTTGCAACTGAGCGGCCAGTTAAGCTTACTGAGCGTGAAACAAATGGAGAAGATGAAACGATGGCTGTTATTCAGACAAGACGGAGGCTTCCAAGGCCGACCGAACAAGCCTATCGATACGTGCTATTCATTTTGGATTGGAGCAGCTCTTAAAATCATCGAAAGCTTCGAGCTTAGTAACTATAAGGAGAACAAAGATTACATTCTGTCTTGCCAAGATGTCGTCGTCGGAGGCTTTTCAAAGTGGCCGGGGACATCATCCGATCCTTTCCACACTTACTTCGGCATCTGCGGGCTTAGCTTTCTTCACGAGCCGGGCCTACTAGAAGTCATGCCGAGCTTAAACATATCAGAACGCGCCTACGGAAAACTTAAAAGCCTCCAAAAGAGTTGGAGCGCTGAGTCGCCGGCCGAGGACGTGCAATTAAACATCGATTGATCTGCTGTTTAGGAATTTTAGTGAGGATCCCTTCTATCAATGGGGCTCTTCAGCCATTCGAAAGGTCGAAAGCCGCTTTTAATTTGTACGATGATTTGCATTTCACAGATGAAATCTTATCATGATATTTGTTTTTGTCTCTTATTTGTTCAACATTGCGCAAAATAATAAAATGTCAAGAAGTATTCGACTTTGAACTGAAATTAAAGTCATGAAACTGAAGATAAAATTCGTTTGACTGGTTTGGAGGCTGCCATGGAAGAGATTCCGTTTACAAAGTCTTCAACGAACTCACCTGCGGTTTTTCATGGAAGGAAATTCATACGCAATCTTGTGGTTGATTTGTTGTTTGTCTGCTGATAAGATTGCGGTCAGGCAAACTCTGTTTCGTGATTCATGTCCATTCAGAACAACGTTCCCATGTCAAAAGCGAACTTTAACTGAAGCTCATTCTTTCAAAGCTTTATTAGGAATGTTCACAGACTCTCAAGCTTTTATATCATTAAGAGAAAAAGCGCAATTCGCTCATATGCTCGAGTATCTCTTCTCAACCGTTTTATCTAAATTGGCCATAATCGCAGAATATCTCACGAGACTTTTAGTTTGCAATCAACGACTCTCGAGACTGTAAGCGTGCTCCGAAAGCTTCGAGGGGGTGAGGTCATCGCTTGTAGTAATATCCTGAGCCAATCAGTGACGCTGAGACGAATCGATCGCTGACTTGAACTTGGACAAAGTGAACTGTGAAATTTCTGACTTCGAGACGCGTTCCATAAAACAAACGGAAGTCACAAATTTATTTGTCATATATTCATTAATCTGAGTGTAGCAAAGTCAAATTTCAAGTTCTTAAGTTTAAAGAAGGAACGCAAATGAAGGCTGACGAGACCCAAACGTCGTCAGATGACACTGGCGAGAAGTCATCATGGGGAAAGTTCTGGCAAGGACACGGAATCAACCCCAACCTCCTTATGCTAAAAGTTACATTGTTCGTAATGCATGGAGGTAAATAATTAGATGCGAGTCGAGTGCATGATTGGAAGTGACAAGTGCCGTGAAGAAAATTTCAAAGTCGTCACAAAAGTTTATCAAGCGAAGATCGTACGAAACTTTTATTATGACAAATTCAATTCCACATACTCGCGAGGACTTGTGCGAGAGAAAATTTACATGCAGATTAAGTGTGATAAATATATTTCATGCCAGCCTCCGTCCAGTGCGAGACATGATTACTGTCAGCCGTTTACTGGCGGAATCAAACTAAAACTCAATGATGACGTTCTTCTGGCATATTTTTAGATATTTGTGACGACTGAAAGCAGTTGAACTTTTCTAAGGATCCTAATTCGCTTTCCTTCAAATTTCAGCGACCTCGTCTCTTCTTCCTTATCTCACGATTCATATGCAAAGCATTGGGATTACAGTGGAAGAAATCGCTATAATTTATCTAGCGTTGCCCTTCACGACTTTCCTCGCTCCGCCGATAACGGGCTTCCTAGTTGACAAGTTTGGGAAGTACAAGCCGGTGCTTCTGTTCACGCTTCTTCTAAACGCTGTCTTCCATCACGCGCTGTTCATCATTCCACAGCAAGAGATTCCCGGTGTGATTCCGGCGTCTTATGTCATGAGACATCCGCAAACTGGAAACGTGGAGGTGAAGTTTACAATTTGTTATCACGCTGTTAATTCAAAACACAATTAAAACTTCATTTCCAGGTTTGGTGGTCGCCTTGTCCGTCTCGTGAATGCCCTGAAGAGGAAGAGATAAACATCGTCGTAGATTCCTGTATGGACCATTGCCCTTTGCTGGAGCAGAACCCCAGAATCGAGATCATCACTAAATCATCGCTCATACGAGCGAGCAATTTGAATAGCAAGAATGACGATTTGAATTTTAAAGTCAGCAAGAAAAAAGTTCCTTCGAATCAAACGAGGGACTCATCTACAACTGAATTTCCTTCTCGGCAAGATTTCTCAGGACGCGGGCTGAACAAAACTTTGCTGAACTCCACAGACGCTGACGACATATTGGACGTCGAGAGTGAAGAAGAGAGTTGGGTCGCAGGCAGTGGAGAAGCTGCGTTCTTCCTACTCGACATGCATCCAGACCTCGGCGACCCAATCGAACAGCTAGGGATTGAAATCGAAGATGACCACGAGGATAACGTCACTGATTTCATTCAGAGATTCGGCGAGAAACTTCTCTGGAGCAAAGGCGTCAACGTGACAGAGTTGCAGGAAGAAGATTTACGTTGCGGCGGACTCGTGTTGCGTCACAACATAACGATCACGGAAGAAAGGCTGAGAGAACTCGCTGAAGATTGCATGGTTCAGAAATGCGAATTCTTGCGTGGAGGGCCCGAGATTTGCCCGCCAGATTACAAGGAGAGCGACGACAAAGTGTTTTGGATTTATTTCTTGCTGAGATTCCTTGGAACGACAATGCTCTCAGGTGGCGTTACGATGATGGATCCCATTGCGTTGGCTATGATTGAGAAGTTCGGCGGAGACTTTGGCAGAGAGAGATTGTTCTCAATGTTCGGCATGGCAATCTTCTCGCCGATTACTGGCATCCTGATCGATTACTACTCACGGGAGCTAGGCTACACAGATTACTCGGCAGCCTTTTACATGTACGACGTTCTTCTCATCGTCAGCTGCATCTCTGTCTTTCTGATGCCGCTCGGAGACAAGTTGCCGGCGGATAATGTCTTCCGAGATTTATGGAATCTACTGAAAATGCCGCAAGTTTTCTGCTTCATAATTTTCCTGTTCGTACTCGGAAATTTCTGGGGCTTCATCGAGAGCTTCTTGTTCTTGTATCTAAAGGAGTTAGGCGCGCCAAACTATTTGCTGGGAATTACAATCACTGTGGGAACAGTAAGCAGCATTCCATTCCTCTACACAGCGGAGAAGATAACGAGAATCTTTGGTCATGTCAATTTGATTGTGATTGCTTTCTTCTCGCATGCCGTTCGACTTGTTGGGTATTCGTTTATTGAAAATTCTTGGTGGTGCTTTCCCTTCGAAGCCATGGAAGCTCTCTCGTGCCATCTCATGTGGGTCGCTGCAGCGACTTATTGCAGCATACTCGCACCGAAGAACCTGCTCGCTACATTAATAGGTGTTCTTGGAATGGCTCACTTCTCTTTAGGGCGAGGCAGCGGATCATTCATGGGCGGTTTCCTTATCGGTAAGTAATACTCAAGTTGCTAATGATCTGTAAATTTCTGAGTACCAATTAGGCGAGGTGGGAACGAGAGACGCATTTAGATACATGGGCTTGGTAGCAGTTGCCGGAGGCTTTGCATACAAAATTATACACATGATCTGGCTGAAAAAGTTTGATCTGGTGAGTATAAAACTCATTGTTGGGGTTGCCAATAACCAAGTTTTGCTAGAAAATTTAGTGATAATTTTCAAATAGACTTTCAAGACTTCAAATTGGCTCTTGAACCCCTGGCTCATTGAACAAAGTTTCTCGATTCAGTTTCGATACAAATTTGATTTTAGGTTGAGGATGAGGCAGAAGTTGGTGAAAACGGAGAACTCTCTGAACCTAAAACGAGGGATGCGTCAACGGGAATGTCACAAGAACGTCTCTCATTGATGATAAAGTTCAATCAAGTGGGATCGTTGACGTCCCTGTCAAGAGGATCAAAAGTAAGCGAAACTGCAAAGTTTAAAGTTTGCTGAAAGTTATTGCATTTCAGGCTGACATCGATTCGTTAATTCGAAGACGTAGCAGCTACACAATCAGCAATGCGAGGAGTGGGAGTGCTTCGAAGGTAGATTTATTAAAATCCGCTTTGGAAATCAATCATGGGAAGAACTCGAATCCGCAACTGCGAAAGGATGAGAAGAACTCCGACCAGTCGCTGAAGTCGATTCACACTAGCGCTCCAAAGCTTTTTCACAACTTTAGCAGCAAAAATATCTCGCAACCGAGTTTCATCGAAGTTCTTGATGAAGTTAGTCATGAAATTAAAAGCTTTTGATGTTTGCGAGTGAAATTAAAATTTTTCAGGATATAGAGCCAACACTGCTGACCAAGAATAGGAAAACTCATCATCAAAGTGGTTTGCTCTACTCATTGAAGCCGACTGGCGACATCGAAATTGACACGCTGAGAAATTATTTGAGGGTGAATTTGCAATTTCGAGCTTTTCTCCTATGCACTAACTGAGAAACTTAGCGTTATCAATCCGCAAATGGAAACCTATGTAGCGTTCTCCCAGCATGAACTGAGACATGCATGCACTCGAAAGGAATGTTCACTTCAATCTGATTTTGATTAATATTTCACGAGCATCTGAACCTCTCTCGAGTTCAAGTTGACAATTCCTGAAATACCTTTCAGCAAGATACAGAGCGTCGCGACTCGATACCCGAGGAGGAAAACGCTGCGATGACCGTTGGCAGCCTGGAGAAAAGTCGCATTATGAAGCCAATCTACGAAGTGGACAAGGCCCAGATCCAAGAAGCTTTGAACGCATCAGCAAGCGACATCGAAGCTGATACCGAAAACAGCAAAGAAAAGAAGCCCTGAATAAATAATGCCGGCAGACGATTCAATCTAATCGCAGAGTAAAATCTCCCGAACAATTTCTGTTGTTTTTGAGCCAATAAAAATATTTTGGATATTTGGACAGAAGTTCCCTGGAAGTTTGAAAGTGAAACAAACTTTTTTACAGCATAAATAACATTAAAATTCATCCCCAAGTGCAATAAAAATAGAAAAAAACATTGCCTTACGATACAAAATTTATGTACATTAAACGCTTGAAATTGCGAAGCCGTCTACAGTCATATTTTACCATTGAGACTTTCTGCTTCTTAGTTTCCATATGCGGACCTTAGGGTTAACTCGAGTGCTTTTGCACTCTTCAATATTTCATATTTTCGGGAAGGATTCTTAGCTTTCATAATAAAAACAACTTAATGGCTCAACATCTTTATCTACGCTCAACGCACCGACATGGAAAGCAAATCAACTGATTCGTAAAGGCTTTGAATTAAAGGTCAGATATCTCATCGTGTTTTGACAAGGTCGGTGGTCTATCAGTAGAAGCTTGAAGCCTCAAAAATCAATCGAAAATTGACGACAAAACCTTCAAGAGACGTTGACGAATCACGCAGACTCGTTAGTCTCTTTCGAGCCTGACACGATGAAGTCCCTGACCTTGAACCCTCGCCTACAATTTATTCCAACCATCGAAATTATCAATTGTTTAATATCTAAGGAGTTTTAAAAGTATGGATCACTTTGTTTATTATCGTATTTGTTGAAGCAGAGATTGCGGAAATCTAGTTAGAATTAACTACTGAGAGAATTGTTTGGAGAAAAAATTGGTTTAAGTGGAGTTAAGACTAGAGAGTTTATCCCTCGGATGGAAGATCTAGAAATCATGTTCACGCTTTGGCTAGAAATTTGTCTTAAACAAAACAGATTGAAAGCGTAACAGATGAATAGACCTGGACGTTTGTTTGGTAATTGAATCGCTCTTTCAGAGGTACCGCCTTCCCTTTCGTTCAAGAACATTAAATTTTAAAGGCCTAAGGACAAAGTTTCGGTTATTTCTTCATGTTTAAAATTTGGCACAATCGTATGAGAAACTAATTGTCTATTGTTGGTAACAACAAAATAAAGTTCTTCTTTCAGTAATGAGCAAGATAACTGTCTGCGTGGAAGCCTCATACTCATGGAATCAATGGCAGCTGCTGTGACTCGCTGTAGCTACAATGCATTTCGCTCCCGAGGTTGCTAGCAAAGTTGCTGGGAATGTGACGCTGCACCGGCTGCTGATTGTTCTTCAACGTGATGTGATTCTCGGCGAAGAACGAAGAGTTCTTTCCGCTCAGCCAGTGTTTGCTGTGCTCCGAGTTTTTGTCAGCTTTGTTCTTCCGACTGAAGAATGGAATGAGCTGTTGGCGATTCACCGCGAATCGTTTATAGTTCGGCTTGTGTTTGCAATGCATAATTGTCACCTGTTGGGAACATTGAAATTGAAATATATTAATTTTAATTACATTCATGTGCAACGATAAATATTCTCTGCGTTAACATTAAATATATTTATGTACAATGAGTAGACAAGCCACTTCGCTCCGCTCGAAACAACTTCAACCGCTCTCGAAGTTCTCAACTGCAAAACGACTGCGTTCGACAACGAAAAAAGTCGAGCGGCTTTACTAATTGAGAGCGTTATATGCACGACACATATTGTTTGAACAGCTTCGATTCTGAATTAAATTAACATACCGCAGCTGCTGCAAGCGTCAACAGCAAAAATCCGGTCGTGATATAAGTGCTGTGTCCCCTCAAATTTTCTTTGTCGTCCAAATCTTCTCGGGAGTCGTCGAACGTAATGACGTTTTTGTCCGAAACATCCGACAAAAGCTCGCTGGAGCTCACAACTGTGTCAATCACAAAGTCTTCTAAATGGAAGTTTTTTGTAATGAGAAAAAACTTTACATGTTTCGAGAAAAAAGAGAGAACAAACCTTCGCAGAGCTTTCCGGTGAAGCCAGGACGGCAAGCACAATAGAAAGATTCATCGGAAGTCCAACAAGTTCCGCCGTTCGAGCAAGGATTCGTTGTGCAGAGCTGAATGGAAAGTTTATTGAATGAACTTTTGCTCGTGAGCTTCACTAATTGGAGCATTACCAGTCGGGGAACCTCGGTGCAATCAGGAACATTGTGATTGCCAGACCCCGGACAGACACATGAATACTCGTCGCCATGGTCGACGCATCGGTAGCCGTCTTCGCAAGGATTCTGAGCACAAAAGTCGATCTAAACGAAACAAAAACTCTTCAGCAAGTTGTTCATAGCAGTTGGCAAACATTTCACCTTTATCTGGCACCGATTGCCCTGATAGCCTTTTGTGCATTGACAAGAAAATCCTCCGATGTGATCAATGCATTGTCCCCCATTGACACAGGGATTAGAGTCCTAGTAAGGTAAAGGAAACATTGGCAATTGTCGACATTGTAACTTCCACTGAGTATCTTACACATTCGTTGTATTCAAAGTTGCATAAATCTCCAGAAAATCCTTTCAAAGAATGGAAAGGTTAAACGCGTCATTAGACAAGCTCAGAGGAAAAAGTTACCCGGCTGACAAAAGCATCGAAAGCCGTCCTCTTGATCAACGCAAATCCCATGAACACATGGTGACGACACGCATTCGTTCAAGTCGTGTTGGCAGAGTGGGCCGGTGTATCCCGATGGACATTCGCATCTGAATGGGAAAGTGGAGTTGGCAGCCCTAAAGGACGAGTTGTGATAAATATCAATCGTTCATCCGATTTAAAGCGTCGCAAAAGTTTTACTTGCTATTGAGCGCGGTTGTCACACAGGTTCCCCCATTTAGGCATTGAGAAGGACTGCAAGGGTCTGCTTCTGATTGACAGTTTTTGCCTTTGTAACCTGTTGAGCATTAAAAGAAATTGATTCAGATCTTCTGGGCGAAATTGAATTTAAAACGAAACAGGAGCAGGAGTTCTTCTCACGAGAGCTTTCGAGACTAAACGTCACTTACCGTAGGGACATAAACATTGATAGGAGTTTCCGTCATGGCCCTGCGACAAGTCGACACAGATTCCATTGTTCGTGCATGGCGAAGGCGTACAAGCATCAATTTCCTCGCAGTGAGGGCCCACATATCCTTGGCAACACTCGCACTCATATCCTTCCTTTAATGGATGAAGAGGAAGATATCAAATGTATGATTTAGGTTCTTCGACCATGAAACCAACCATAGACGTGTTCGAGAAGCAGATTCCCTTTCCGGAGCACTCAGCATTTTCCCCACAGTTGTCAGACTTTACATTAACACGCAATCGGACGCACTGCTGATTCCAAAGCTCGGAAACGACTGTTGATTGCGATAAGCAAGATTATTAATTAGTTGCGAATGATTTCAATTCACAAGCTGCTACAGCTTACCAATCAACAGATTAATCCCTTCAGTCAAGTCTTTATCGTAGAGCGTCACGAGTTTCCTTTCATCGACAATCAATGGCGTAATGTCCAGACTAAGGAAAGGAAAATCATTAGCAATTGTCGCCGTCGGAAGTCTCGAAGAATATCTTACAGTTCTCCCTCTGTAATGTCGCAGTGCTCATGCCCTAAGCGGGTAACCTGATAAACGGCTGCATTGTTGCGATGAATGCTGTATTTGATTCATGGAAAAATAACGAGAAGCTCAATAATCGATCGATTTAAATATTTATGACGAGAGGCAGCAATCATAAACGGAAAAAATTGCCGAAAACATATTTTTCCCGAGTAATCCGAGCGCGAACTTTTCGCCCAGGTAGCCCGGAGAAATATCGATTTCCAAATAGCTTTTTTGGAGCGATAACAAATGGAATCGCGACGGAAATGAAATCAGCAGCATGCAAACTCACGTCTTGTCGCTCGTCTTATTTTTCAGCTCTGATGAAACCAGAAACGTGTCGTCGATCTCGACGATAAGAACGTCTCCTGACTGGATGTCGGCAGAAGCTTCCCAGGAAATAATCATCGGCAGGCAGTCGTCGGTTGAGCAGTTCTCGGGAGTCTAAATTTCATTAGAAAGTATAATTGCAGAGGATTTAGTTCTCCACAGTGTTTTTCTTATCATTAAGCTTCGTGACGACGCTCAAGTATTCACATAAACAATTAAAGCGACTGTCAGAGGGTTAAACAAATTATCTTGAAACCCCTTTTACGGAAGCTGTGATAGGGTGAAAATGTAGAATTTTAACAAGGTAATCTCGTGAAAGTAATGGCAAATATTTTTGGTAACTGAAGAATGGGCGGCATTCCTCCCGATCCCGCAGTTGCCTTCCAGCTTATGCAAGCAAAAATAAATCGGTTCACTGGTAATTACTGTTGCCAGGCTTTGAGGGTTTTAAGTTTCTTGAAAATATAGTTTACTTGTTGTTCGCAAATTCCACTTACCGTTATTGGCAGATTGAGTTCATGAGTCTCGTTCCCGCGCCAAACACTCGAGTCAGCAGACAAACTTTGTAGCTCACAATCTAGCGCAATCATTTTCTCCTCCAGCCTTGACAGCACACGAGAGTTTGCTGTCGGAACTAAGGACATCCGCTTCTTGAGTGCAGCCGCCTTGTCGTTTGAAGCTTTGCTCTCTACCTTACTTGTGGTTGCAGGCTTTGCATTGTTAGCGCTTGATGACGGCGGTTGGCTCTTGACTAGAATGTTGTGCAACTCTTTGCTGTTGTAGAATTTTGTCGTCGAGAACTCGGGGCTTCCGTTAATCGATTGATGAGACGTGTTGACTGGTTTATCGAAATTGAATTTAGTCATTCCGATGTCGTGTGGCGTCTTCGAGGAATCTTTCTGCGATGTCATCGACGGATCGAATTTCTTGGATCGTCTCGAGATGTACGACGAAGCGTCTGAAATTTTTTCCTCGGCGGTGTTGTTTGCTTCGCTTCTCGCAGGCTCTCCGAATAATTCAATTTCGATATTGGTTGTTGAAATATTTGATGTGTTAATACTCGTGCTGCTCTGAATCGTGCTGCGGTTTTCATCTTGATTGTTTTCCGGGTTTAAAGCTTTCTCCGCCACGGGATTGAAATCCTCGGTTTTAGATGGAAAGAAGTCGTCGATATTGACTTTGGCCTGTTCGTGGTGAATCGGAGCGCTCGACAGTAAATTATCCTCGTCACGTTCACTGAAAAGCATCGCATTATTGAACTCGCTCGTCGTTATTTCGCCTATTTTGATTCGATAGAGTCCGTTGTCCAGTTTTTTATCGATCGAAATCTCGTTCAACGTTTCGCTCTTGTGAACGTTTGGCTCGGTTCGACTGGTTGTGATTTCAGGCTTTTCTGTGGAACTCTCGTGGAGTTGTTGAGAGGAAAGCGTTGACGTCCTCGTGGTTGCGACTACACTCGACGACGTAGTGGCAGAGGACTGCTTGGTCCTGTTGGGAACGGTGGATGCAGAGTACTTTTCATTCGATGAAACTTCAACGGTAAAAGAACGAATGCCAAAGCTGACGACTTCTTCAATTTGTTCGCTACTCGAACGGGCCGCTGAAGCGTTGGGTGGTGTTGCTTCGAGTGGGCTTTCGGTATTGTTTCGACTGTTAACTGTTGGCACTTGCGACGTCGTTGAAATTGTTGTCAGCGTTGAATTGAGAGGAGGAGGGATTAGAGTTTTTGAAGATATTAACGAGATAAAACATCCGACTAAGAGTAATTTGAAAACTTTATGTTGCGACATTTTCCCTACGGAGGCGGTATTCAATCTAGTTTAGTTCTATTCGCTTCTTCTTTACGTTCATTCAAGAGGAAATGCTGAAACAAGCAGAAACAAATTGTTATCGGGGTTGGGAAAATTACTTGGTAGCATGTGCGAAATTTTTAATATTCATGCTTTTCCTTGCCTCGAATAATTTTCAATGGAAAATAATTCAGTGAATTTCCGATGAAGGAATTGACTTAGAAAATAAATTATCAATGATGCGAACGCGGGGACAATGTGCCTGATAAAAGAAAGGAAAACTTTCCAGCGCTTTTCCAAGATTAGCTCGTATCGTGGAAGCCTTTCCATGGAGCTTTCCCGACCACTTTTCCCGTCCTCTGTCTAATGCTCATAATATCATTTTTCACCCTCGTTCGAGCAATAATCGAAGTAGAAAATTTTGCCTTGCGACAAGGACAAGCACATCCGTACGACCAACTGCAAGGATTATTCGAGCTTTACCTTTTGCTCAACATGCTTTCAGTCACACGAGCAGTCTGACGCTCTAAAAGCGAAGCATTAACATTGTCGTCAAACTCTTAATACGGCGATAAATCTCAATTTCTAGCACAATTGATGGATCCGACGATTAACAGTTCACGAACGATTTACGACAGACGCTAAGTGTCTCGATTTATTATCTGACTCCTTAAACTTTTATCATTAAAAAATTACGTCTTTTCACAATGAAATTTCCTCTCAGACTAAACTTTGATCCGATTGAAAAGCTCTCCCTTCCAGTGGTCCATTAAGGAAAGCGAAGCAATCTCGGATGAGCGAGAGGAAATGAGAGTCGGTTTAAATTTCATCAGTTTGGCTGCATAGCATGTAGAAAGAAGAACTTTTGGTGTTGATGCGTTCTTCCTGTTGTGTTTAGCCGTTACCACCGCAACTGCCTTTTGTCATTAGTTCCAGACTTTCCTAACTTTAATTATCAACGTCCGACTAAAATATGCAGAGATACATTAGAGTTTAGGGAAATCTTCTTATCTCTTCACCTTGATCTATTCTTTCGCTAGCGTCTCCGACAGCATGTCGACGAGAATTTCCATCTTTGCGTGTAGCAATAAATTTTCTTTTTCGAGAGTCTGGTTCGCCTTGACCAAATCCGTTGTGCTGTCGACGCTTTCCGTCGACTGATTGCTCAACACAATCCAAACTCCGTTAACGAACTTGATGTTCTTCTTGTCGCATAAGTTGATAGAAATGTTCTTGAAGTCGTCCAGGTCTTCGGAGATTTGCGACTCTACGGATCGTCGTTTCGAGACTTTTCTCTTGAAAATTGGCATTTTTAAATAAAAATGAGAACCTGCCACGTCAAGTGAAATAAAACTTTTGTGTTGAGGAAATCCGTCGTCTTAGTTACCATCGTTGTTGGTCAAGTTGGGTAGAAATAAAATATATTTCTAATCCGCAGGAATAATGGAGTCAAGTGGCGAGCAAGACATGCCTCGTCGAGGGTCGAACGAGCACTTGGACCTTTACATCCAGTAAACTCCTAATCGAATTACAAAGTTGAAGTATCAAAGTTGTTTTTCTTTCAGAGAAATTTTCCGGCTCATGAAAAACTATGAGGCGCTCGTAAACGAGATTCAAATCGATGCAAAACGGATTGACGATGATAATCAGAAGCTAAGGCGAATAATTTCCGACGAGAATGTGACGACGAGCGAGAAGCAGCCGCAGGAATCTTTTGAGTCATTTAGAAACGACTACGTAGAAGTGGCTGATAAGATTTTCTACAATCTGAGAATTCAAAATCAGAACCTGGCCAAGGTAACGTAGACAGTAAATCAGTGCAGCTGTCGGCTAATCTCTCCCGACGTTTGATTCCAGGAGAAAGAGTTGTACGAGACTTTGTGGAGAAACACGGCGGCGGTGCTGGAGAAAGAAGTCCCCATTCAGTCTTTCACTCAGGTTCGAGATTAAAAATTCCATTCACGGGTGAAATTATGCAATATTCCATTATGTTCTTTAGATGGAGGCTAAATACACCTCCGAGATGAAAGCAATGGGGAAAGATTTATTGGAAACGAAGAGGAAATTCGACATCCAAACGAAAGCGTTTCGACTGTTGCAGCAAGAGCAAGTTGCGCTCGTGAAGCAGAACAAAGCTCTGGCTGAGAAGCTCAAGGAAACGACACAGGAGAAGGAGGAGGCTGAGCAATGTTTCAAAGAAGCCGCAGCGTTGAACAAAGAGCAACTCGAGCAATCCACAACCTCATTCAACAAGCTGTGTGAAGCCACAACCGTGGCAGATGAGAGCCTCGCGGAAATCGAGCTGCTGAGGAAGGAAAAGCGGGAAATGGAGCAGGAAATCAACAATCTCGCCGAAACGATCGGTAGCGTTATAAATACGGCATCGTCAAAAGTGGAGAACATGATGGAAGAGCTGAAGCAGAAGCACAAGAGCGAGCGAGATGACTTGTTGAAAGAGATTGATAGACTTAATCAGATGAACAAGCAACGCGACGTCTCCGACAACAGCCAAGCGTCAGAATTCCAACGGAAAATTGATTCGATTGAGCAAGCCAACACAGCACTGACTGAGAACCTCTGCAGTACTTTGAATACAATCGTGAGAGCACTCAACTGAAAACTAATTCAATCAATTTAATTCGATTGCAAATATTTTCAGGCAAATTCTCTTGAATTAAATCAAAGAACGAGCTCCAAGTCGAAGGACGAAGAAGTGAAGAAGCTAAAGAAGCTTATTGAATACGATCGTATGAGTAGACGTCGGTTAAAAGAACTCGTGGTCGATATAATTAAGAGTCTCGAGCAGAAAGTCAAGCAGTTGTTGATAGAGAATTTCCGTCTTAAAGGCTCGAGAGCGTCGTGAGCCCAGCTGGCCGTTAACTCCTTCCAATAAATTTGAAAAGTAAATCTTGTTTATTGTCCTCACAAGCATTATTCGAAGTGTCCAGGGCTCGAGTTTGTCCGCGACCAAAGCGACATGTTCAAAGCTCACGCGACAAAATCACGAGTCCAAGCACCTTGCGCTCGAGTCGAGAGATTTCCATTGATTTTATCCTTCGAAAGTGAAATCGCAAAAAACGTTGCGACCTGCGCACAGCAGCCAAGAGGGAGATTGGAAGCTAGACAAACGGTGCACATCTAGTGGAATTGGCAAATAGATTCAGAACAAAAAAACTTATGAAAACACTTAGAGCAAACAATCGAAGCCACTTGGATGGAAGAAATCGCATGTTTGATCGATAACTCGGTTCCCAAAAAAATGTTCCCGGTTGGATATTTCGTTACGAATAACCATAACATTTCGAATAAATTAAACAAATCTGAATATTTTTTTGTTTCCCCAACTTCAATTGTTGACATTCATAACAAATTGCGTCCCCAGCAACGGCTTTCGCTATGACGCCTCGAGGTATCGGCGCACTTCTCCTGCGGGCATTGCTTCTATGGAGCCAAGTTTATTATTCCGCAGCACCGACAGCAACTCGACGGTCAGGGAGCATAACGTATAGTTTTCATGTTGAATTCCATTAGGGAAAACGTGTAGCAAGAATAAAGCCTTCGCCGTCAGTCGTATCGCAATAAGAAGCCTGGAAATATCGGAGAAGTAACGGCACGATTGAACACACGACGAGTCAATGTCAAAATCAGCGGAAAGCGAGAGCGATGATGACGATTGTGAATATTGTAAAACATTTTTCTCCGATCCGAGCGCTGTCAAGTTATTATTAATGCACATTTTTCTTCTTTCCAGTTCTTCAACCAACGAGCAATCAATACAACATTACCGACAAGATAAAGGAAGCGAATCAGCAATTGTATAGAAGTGAGACTAATGAGCGACAGTCACAGCCCAAAGTAAGATTTAAAGACTCAGTTGACTTCGAGCCTGACGACGACATAGACGAGCTGATGGACACTCGCTCGGTGACGAGTAGCGCGGCCAAAAGCGCCGAGGAGTCGTCGGATGACGGTTACATCGACGACGATAATTCAGAAGCTGCAGCCACCATCGAGGAAGTCGTTGAAGGCGAACAAGAGGACGAGGTGAATTATGAGAAAAGCGATTTTCACGACGAGGTGGAGGGCGATGAAACGGCGAAGCCCGAAAATGCTGAAACGAGCAATCCAAATAATGCTGAACCAGCGCCAAAAAAGAAACAAACGTTCCGGCCAAAATCTTCCCGAGTAAGTCCCGGCGAAGAGTCCGACGAGAAAGCAATTAAAGATGACAAGAAAAGATCAAAGTATTGCTGCCAGTTCAAGAATGAGTATAACCAATTGAAATTGCCCAAATATTCCGGATTTAATTCCAACTATGGACTTTCGAAGGACGAAATCACTAAGCGAGAGTACGTCAAGCACAAGTCCGACCAACATAAGCAGCTCAAGCAGGCGCAGCAGTTGGAAGAGAAAGAAGCTTTGGCCGCCCTCAACGAAGAAGCTTTTGCAAAGTGGTAAGTTCGTTGGTTACCGATTTGAGTTGTGGGAACGCTGCTCGTGAAAAACTACCGATAGCATGTGTGGTGATAGAATTCGAATGACACACGTGGCATAGTCTTGACGATTTTTCCATTACTCGTTTATGACCTTCGTGTTACCACCCAAGTCGCTTTTAAAACTTCGACGACGTCCCGTCTGCTACCTAAAATCTCTGCACGAGCTAGCACATTAGATTGACGATGTCTTCTCTTTCAGGCTTTCTAAAAAGATGTGTCATCCTGTGAATAAATCAAACCCGACAAATATGTTTGACGTGCAAGCTCCGAAGCGTCGATATCCGAAACCGATGTAAATCATCGTGTGGAAATATTTTGTGAAATTGTTGGCTGCAGCGCATGGAAATGAAATTGAATCAAGCACCAAAATAAAATGTTTGTCTATCATGAAACTCGAATGCAAGTTGTCGGAGATTTGTTGAGTAAATATTTGGATGAAACGAGACTTGAAAATTCAGTCAGCACCGGAAGCGTTCAAGCAAGCGCCCAGATGTTCAATTAACTCAGCATAACTTCAATCGTTCGATCTTAATGATTTCCAATACGAGCTAGAAATCACCTTGATGCACTTAAGCTTTCTTCTGACTGGGTCTGATAAGAAAGCGGGAAGATGTGGGTGCACACAACTTGGAGTAAGATCGAGACAGACAACTACAGAAAGCGTCGCGTGGCTAACGAGTGTGTTGGTTAATCGCGATACTATTTTTATATTCTATGAGAGCCAAGCTCAGTCTGCGAGTGATCGGCTCTGTGAGCGAAGCGATTTCCAAGTGGCGAGTTTTTGTTTTCGAGAAAAGTGTTAAGAAATCACCTTGGATCGACGCGACCCAATGGATTAGATCGAAGTTCTGTCTTGAGGCCGTTCAACGAATCGAAAAAAGTAATTTTCACGCCATGTCATCACGTCTAAAAATAGTTTTCCACAAAAAATTCGATTTCTGTCCGATTCAAGTCTAGCAACGAAATTTGCTTTTTCCATGAGATGATTCACATTGCTTGGAACAATCCAAATGTAAAGGTGGAATTGCGCTCGTGTGTGGATCGTCGCAAATAAATTAGCAGCTTTTTGTGAAAACTTTATTAGCGAATGACATTCATCGTCTAAGACACTGAAAGTCATAAAGTGATTTCCACCGAGCGAATGTTTAACGCCCCAATTTCGCTTCAGGTACCGGCACAACAGATCTTTACGATCGCTTGGCGAACCGAGTTCTGTTTCAGTGCAAAGTGATGCGACATTGAAAGCGAAAGGAAAAACTATGTCAACGTTGAGATCATCGCAAATTTCTATTTACAATTACCCGGAGCACTTGAATCCGTTCTTCGAAGATGATCAGCACAAGCGAATTAGATTCTTCAAAGTCAAAAAGGAGGAGAAGGAAAAACCTTTTTCCGGCCGCCGGGGCAGCTTCAACTTCGGATCGTTGAAAGATTTGCTGTGAGTTTCTTATTAAAAAGTGTCGAAGCGAAGCAATCGATTTAATTGTTGTTTACTATTAAAGGCCACTGAGGTCGTTTCGTTTGAAGAAGAAATCGTCGACACTTGGCGTGAATAAGACCTCGGAATCGCCTCCAGTGATTAGGCGAGAAGCTTTCTCCGAGAACTTGTCAGCCTATGACCCAAAGAATCGAGTGTCGTTGGAGAACATGTGAGTGATAGCTACGGCTCGTTCGAGCATAAGTCAATCAACCAAATATCTTCTCTCAGATTCGCTAATCGCAACAGTCGATACAGAAGCACTATCGGCCCGTCGGCTACTTCATTCACTCCAACGCCGAGAAGTCGTTACACGTTCAACAATGGGATGACGCCGGGGTGTGTAAAACCATTAGCACGCGATAAAATGAATCAAACTCAGATTATGATATTTCAGTTCATCGATGAACAGCGTGGCTAGCACGAACCCGTTTGAAACAGACGACGAAGCGTCGGTGATCTCGAGAAGCATGTTGACGGTCGCTGGCGGTGAACACAAGCGGTATAGAAAGAAACGACGAGCACCGTTACCTCCAGTGAGTAAATGAAGTGTTAAATTGAGTCTTTGCTGTGAATTTTGTCTTCTTATCTTATCAATTATTACGGCTGAGAGTGTTAATGTTTATTCAATACCTCGCGTTATCTAACTGCTACCTGCTCTAGCGAAAATGTGGAGCAAACTCGCCATGACGTAAATTATAACACAGCACGTTTCTCTTCCTCTAGGAGCGGCAAACTGACCCGATGGTGCAAGAAGACATTGTGCTAAGAATAGACGAGCCCAGTGGGAGCAACGATGGACTCGAGGAGCTGTCACGTCTGACTGCAGAGTTCGAGAATTTCGTCAAAGTTTGTAACGAAGACGATGTCATAAATAACAACGTTTCGTCCCACGACTTCGAGCATCACCAGACTATCAAAAACGTAAATGTCACCGAAGCTGAACGGAAAACTGAGGTGGAGAATCGCGTCGTCGTTTGCAATGGAATTAAGCCATCAGCAGTCACTTCTGTCGACAGACAAGCAGTTCAAATGAAGGAGGAAGAGTCTGTTAAGCATGTGGTGATTTGCAACGGTAGCAACCCAGGCGAAGTATGCGATGAAGTCGTTGTGACTTCTGTGAACGACAAACAAGACAGCGAAGTTTCAACGAGCGATAAATTGAAAATTTCCGAGGAAAATCATGAGCCAGTCAAAGACAGAGAAGTGAGCGAAGCAATCACAAAACTTGACGACGAAATTCTTTTGAAAATTCTCGAGGAAAATCATAAAACTGTTGATGAAGTTATCTCAAGCAACGAGGAAACTAATCAACGAATAGTTTCGAAAGACGTGATCATTAGGGAAGTTTCATCTCCCGTGGCTGAGTTTAGGCGAGAAACAACGGTTCATCGAGAGGAAACGCCCGAGTATATCCCACTTCCGGTGCGAGAAAAATTCCAAGTGTTGAAAATCGAAGAGCCGGAAGTCGATGAAAAGTTAGACGAAACTGTAATTGTTACACAAGCGATAATTGAAGAGCCGAAAGTTGTTGAGGAAATTCCTATCGCAACCACGGAGCGACTTCACATCCGCGAAGAGTCCACAGCAAACCCAGAGCGACTTCACATCCGCGAAGAGTCCACAGCAAACCCAGAGATAAACCAAAGGCTTTCATCGCAAGGATTCGTCAGAGTTGAGAAGCCGATTGAGTTCTATGAGCCGATCGAAACATTCATTAGAAGAACAAGCGTCAGCGAGTCTGACGAAGCTCCAAAGCCACCCGAGCGACGGCGATCGGTCAAAGATATCATCGAATCAATCAACAGGAATCAAAAGCTGCTCAAGATCAATCAAACTGTCGTCGTAGACCAGGAGAATAACTTCGAACGGTACTCGTATCGAGACCAGCCGTTGTCTCGGGACAAGCCGCCAGTACCATCGAAGCACAACTTGAATCTTAAGCTGAAGCGGCAAGCGGAACACGAGCAATCAATTAATCGCTTACTTGACGATTTAAACGATTTTGATAAGCAGAATTCAAATGGCGAGAAACCTCAGAGCTTCCCGTGCGACGACGATAAGCCAGATGTCACTTTCGAGAAGTGCAAAGTCAAAGCTGATCACGAAAACAACAACCTGAGTTCAGTGAACCCGATCGCGAAACCACGACGAGCTGCAGAATCGAAGGAATGGCTTTGAGACTTAAATTGCAACGAAGGAGAAAAGTTTTATTATTCTTTTTACAACTGTAACATAAATACCGCTTCAGTTCTTGATCGGAGTGAAGCTCTTTTGTTGAGCGTCGAGATACTTGCAAAACCTTGCGAGATTAGTTCTGACTGTGGCGATGGCTGCGTATCGACTCCCTAGTTCCCTTTTCTGTTGTCGCATCTAGAATTGAAGAATATTAAATAAAGAATATTTTGTCGATGAACAAACTTTGTACCTTTGTCTTGAGAACCTTCTCGAGCTCTCGCGATTTGGCTACGACTTTCAGGTCGTAGACGATTTGGTTCCAATCGTTGTCGGAAAACATGTCCATGAAGCTGTCAAGAGACTCTGAGAGCGTCCACACGTCTTCCTCGTTCGACGAGGCGTCCAGAATGAACTCTGTGATCTTCTTCACCATCCTTTCGTCGAGAAGACAGCCCAACGTTCCCAGCATCCGCAGCCAGTTGGCTTTGATTTCAGAATGTTCGCACTCATTCACTCCTTTCAAGATGAGCTGCAGATCGTTCTCGGAAATTTGCTCGAACAGCTCGCGAGATCCTTTCAAGTGCTCTAACGTAGCTCTCATCAAACTCGTCGAGGCCTCAATGGTTTCAAAGTCCTGCGAGGTTTGAAACACTTGCTGTCCTAGATCCAGCCAAACATTGTAAATTGCCTTGGGCCCTCCAAGCTCTTCAGTAGTCAAGCAGTTGCAAAAGTTGTGCAAACAAAGGAGAGACGACACTCGAAGTGACTTTTGGCGCTTGAAGAGATTTTTCTCGGCATCAGCTAGGATTTGTTGGACGTTGTCTGGAAGAAGTTGAGCTCGTTGCCAAAGCTGGAAGAATAAGAAATTTATGGATTAATGTTACGTTGGTTTATAGACGAAGGAGTGATTGAAGGGAGTGTCAGGTTATTCAGGCTCTGTATCGCTTTTAGGAAGTGACCAAGACATCGTCAGCTACCCGAGAACATCGTCAGCTACTCTTAGCACTAAGCTGAAGGCTTAGGTCGAGGCTGAACTTCCAAGCTCACGTTTGAACCGAATCAAAAAAGAAATATTTGTCCTGATACTAAAGTTGAAGCTTCAAATTGTCATTTAGCTCCAACAAACTCTCTCAAGACGGCAACTCAGACGCCTTCCCTGTCGCCCTCAAGAACTAAAACAGTTCCGGCGAGGGCTCCAAGGAAATAATTGCATTAGAGTCGTTTAATCTGCCACAGGTGTAACGCTTGATTGTCCATTTCAAAGAACAGTTTGCTGACTCCATGTGACGTGGGATCGAACCGAAGAAAAAGTCTCATTTCTCACCTTCTCAACGAGCTGCTGTGATTTGATGATTTCAACGATTTCAACCGGCACTTTGTCACCGGCAATGCGCTGTACTCCATTTCCATTCTGGCCAATGTCGTAGTCTTGAACGCTCTCTGCGTCGGACTTGTCGTCCGTCTCGTCTTCCATTTCCTCTTCCTCGTGCGAGCAGACGATGTTGCTCAACACTTCTGCTGATATTCTCTGAGCTGACAGCAAATATCCAATGTGCTTAATCTCTTGTTCAAGGTCTGATGGCAGCTCATCGTTCAGTCGACGCAGCGCCGCGTCTGCTTCCGTTTCTTCGTTCATCTCTTCATCAATAACTTCGATTGGTGCTCCTTCTCGCTCCGTCGATCCATCCAGAGGAATTTTACTTGTGATTGCGTTGAGAACAGTTCTGTGATTGATTTCGATTGTCTTGCTGAGAGCTTCGATGATGGCTGTGAGATGCTGGAGCAGCAGAGCCGGGACGTTGGCCATGATTCCTGCGACTGCAGTGCGGAGAATCACACGTTGGTAATCGTTCTCAGCTGTTATGCTTAGCAGACTGTGTAGATCTGCGCTGTAGTTAGTAAGAACCTTCCAGGCTGTCGTGTTGTCTTCTGATATCACCAACAGACATTGACCAACGGCGACAGCTAAAAATAGATTTCGTTAGTCGCAAAAACATCTGAGGCAAACAAATCTTACCGATTTCCATTCCGTAAACTTCGTAGTTCAGATACTTGACGAAGCTTTGAAGGAGTTGAGATTGATTGAAGAACTCCAAGGCACATTCGCAGCTCTCGCAGAGGTTCAACACGATGTAAATGGCTTGAAGGAATGTGTCGGACTTTTGATCTAATTGCTTCGCTAGCTTTTCCTTCACCGGCTGCCACTCGTGATTCGCGTACTGGCCCAGCAACACCAGAAGCGGGGAGAACACGTCTTGTTCCACAAGCTTCTCGCATATCTCGACGGAGACTGCTGAGAGATTACGAAGAGCGCCGGAAGCCGCATGGCGAATGTTCACGTCAGCGTCGACGAGCAATGGAGAAACGATTCTGACCAAATCGCCCCTCACGATGGCCTCAATGTGGTGTTCCTTTTGACAGTGAGTGGACAGCGATTGCAGACCGCACATTTTCTCGTCGCTGCTGGGACTTTGCAGTTGGTCTAAGATCGAGCTGATCGGATTTCCTTTCGATTCTTGCTCGTCGCCGTCGAATTCCATGTCGTCGATCCTCGGAAGGCCCGTGGGGTTCGCCTTGTGAGGCTTCGACTTGCCTTTCTTCGTCTTACCCATGATCTTTTCCTGTTAATCTTGCAGTTATTTCAACAACACGAGGCTGACGAACTTTCGGCCAGTCGAATTCTCAGGGCGCGCGATTAAGTCAAAAGATTCAAACGTAAACAAAGCAACGATTTTATTTGAGCGCGAATAATGTCGAATATCTACATCCAAGAGCCGCCTACCAACGGCAAAGTTCTTCTCAAGACAACAGTCGGGGAGCTGGAGGTCGAATTATGGAGCAAGGAAGCGCCCAAGGTAAGAAAAACTAAATGAAAAATATTTTTAAAAATTTAAATTAAAATTCTTTCTGTTCTAGGCGTGCAGAAACTTTATGCAGCTGTGCTTGGACAAGAAGTACAATGGAACCATCTTCCATCGATTGGTGAAGAGCTTCATCGTTCAGTGCGGCGAGGACACGACAACAGCAGATTGCATTGAGCCGATCAAGAATGAATTCCACAGTCGATTGCGGTTCACGAGACGAGGCGAGTTACCAACATTCCATGCAGCTGAACTTATCTAACTTCTTTTAATTTCAGGCCTTGTTGCAATGGCTCAAAAAGACGGCACCGAAGAAACGATGGAATTCTTTTTCACGTTGGACTCCACGCCAGAGGTAAAAAGACCAAAAGAATTCGGCAATCGACGAAGCTTTCACGAAGATTTCTCTCGTTTCAGCTGCAAAACATCCACACGATCTTCGGAAAAGTGACTGGCGAAACGATTTACAATCTGCTGAAGCTGAATGAGTCACAGACTGACGGTCATGAGAGGCCGTTGTATCCTCATAGAATCAACAAGATTAAGGTTTTGCACAATCCGTTTGACGATCTCGTGCCGCGTGTTGATAGACGAAAAGGTGAAGCTGAATCGTCGAAGGAACCGAAACGTAAGAAATGTTCTAACGAAGTTGCTCTGTTGCTAATTTAAAGATTGAAAACAATTTCCAGGAAGACGTGAAGGTGTGAAGAACTTTAAGCTGATAAGCTTTGGAGATGAAGCTGAGCAAGACGAACAGGAAGTTGAGAAGTTCCCGAAAGAAAGCGAATCGTCAAGCAGCAAGAAGGAAAGCAGCAAAGAGAAAAGCTCTTCCAGTAAAGCAGCAACAGAAGTCAAACGAAAGGAGAAAGAGAAAACTCCTGAGAAGTCTCGAAGCAGTTCAGTGAAACCGAGAAAGGAGCAAGAGAAGAAAGCAGCGAAGCCTGCGGAGTCTGACAGCGACAGCGATTACGAAACGACGAAGCAGAAGGAGAAGCGTGAGGAGCTCGAGAAGAAACGGAAAGAGATCCAAGACCAAATCAAGGACTTGACGAAACAATATCAAAAGGAAAAGAAGGAGAAATCTAAACCGGTCGAGACTGAAACTAAAGCGAAAGCTCAGCACGAAAACGAAACGATCCAAACTTACCTCGACGAGAAAGAAAAGTACAAACAGAAGAAGTTGATGATGAAAGGAAAATCCCGGGAAGATTTCACGCTATCGCTGCTGTCAAAGTTCAAAAGCAAACTCCACTCGGCGCTAGAAGAAACTCCGACTTCAACTGCCGAAGCTTCGTCGGTCGTTGAAGACGACGACGACAAAAACTGGTTGGCACACAAATTGGATTTCTCGGAAAGCGCCCAAGCAGTTCTAGCGAAAGACGCGTCGAAGAAGGAAGACGATTGGTACGATATCTACGACCCAAGGAACCCGTTGAACAAGCGAAAGCGAGGAGCTGAAAAGCAAACTTCGAGCAAAAAGAATAAACTTCAATAAATTATTGAGCGAGTTTTGCGGTTCTTAAACTTTATTTGTTTCAGAAAATTTGACATCTCATTCCTTAAAGCATCTCGTGGCTACTTCCTTCACAGCTGGGAATGTCCCAACTTGCGAGACCCAAAATCCTTTTCCCATGTTTCCTGTTATCAACGGCTTCCGGCAAGTTCAAGCGGAGCTCAAGTAGTTTTCGAATAAGTTCTGTAAGACCTCAGTATATTTGCTAAGGGCTCGATATCGCTAAAACACTAAGGCACAACTAAATGTAAGTCTAAGCTTTTCCTCTCTGACGAATAATGCTTGATTGATTGATTAGAATATCAACTATCTGAGATAACAAAAACAGAATAAAACTTTATGTGAGACGTATAAATAAATAGGTGCATTTGCTTTTAGTGGCCACCGACTTCGCGCAGCTCGCGGTTGCCGATGTCGATTGGTGGACGGAAGTTGTTCACGATTTTTCCTGGCTCGCCCTCGTCGACCTGGTCGTAGACCAACCAATTCTGTTCGTCGCAAGGACATTCATCGTTGACATCGTAGACTCGAAGCTCACGGAACAAGTTCAGCTGCTCGGTCGAGACTTCCATCGGCTCTTTGAACAGAATCCATTGAACTGATTCGTTGAACGGAGGCGCTAAGTGGAAGAGTAAAGTTATTCGCATGCTTTGAATTCCAAACAGGCCAACTTACTTGTTAGAGATCCCTCGTATGTCCAGTACGCCCTGTTCCATGGCAGAAGCTTGGCCGGATCCAAGGACTTGATTGTGACCTACACGAGACAGTTAAGATTCATTGAAATAAATTGAAATGTTTCGCGTATCAATTAAACTTACGCGGTCGCCTTTGTGAGCGATGAATGGCATTAAACGGGCAATTTGATCAAGCTCCTTGTGTTGCCTGCCAACCTAATAAAATGCATTTAGTTTACGTTTGACAAAGCTTCGCAGCTATCAACATACCTTCATGAACACACCGAGCACCGCTAAGCCATCTGGGTGACCAGCGGCTTCATTGAAGGAAGCATACTTCGAGGAGTTCCAATGAACGATGTGAAGTTCGCCAGAGAAAGCTTGACCGTCAACGGTGTGCTCGGAGCCGCGTCCGTCTGAGCAGCCCCAATGGCAATGGAACTGTTCCACCATGTAAATGTCGTTCTTCAATGGCCCGCCAGTCAGGCAGGATCCTTTTCCGTTGATGTCAACCCTCCAGCAGTAGCCAGGGTTGACGAGGCTCTTTGTGTTCTCTGGGACGTAAGTCCATCGCAACGGGTTCTCTGCCAAATCATTGTTCGTCTGGGTTTTGGATGTAATGATGTTCACGGGTGATTGGCGGACGCCGTTGGCGAGTGGAAACTTCTCGTGCCACTTTTCCGGTCCTGCAATGATAAGATGCGAGATAAACTGTTAATTTAATTAGGATTATCGTGACAGCTTTGATTTACTCGAGTTGGCTTATCGTGCACTTGACACGAATTCCCGTGCAATCGACCATCGACAATCGAAGGATTATAAATTCTTCTTTATTGGTTCATCGAGGGATTTACGACCAATCCATATTCACGCCAAGATTTAAAGCTTCTGACGAGCTTATCAGATCGCGTGACAGTTTGTCGGATTTTCTAGATTTCGCCAAAAAAATGTCTGGATCCGAAAAACAGAAGAAATTTACAGCCCGACGCCAACCTCACGAGATTAGATAAACGCTACTGGCAAACGTGTTCAGCATTTGAGCAGCCAACAAAGAAAGCAACGAACGATAAAATAAATTTCGTGCACTTTTTCGCCTCAATTATGCCATTACGGCAAATGATCACTTCCCTTGGTTCGAATAAAATTGTTTGGCATTAAAATTTGTCACGTCCATTAAGGCCAATTGAGCCGGCGATTTTATAGTCGCTCCGGCTGGGCAATTTATAACTTCATAGGCGTTAATTGAGGCTCAAAGAAGCAGTGATCGCTTAATTGATGCGCAAGAAATCTTCGTGCCGAAAACAATTCTAATTTATTTGTGCTAATTGATGAGCTGATGACTTAAGAAATAGATCTTAAAAATCGATTGGGACTCTCAATTAACAACTCGAGTGGAATTTGCGTCAATGTCACAAAGGTTTAACTGATCAAGAACCGAACAACAAAGCGTTAAAATCAAATTAAACAGCCGATCGATGTTTGTTTATTTCCTGTCGCTTCGGGTTCTTGCAGACTGCCACTGGTTCAGTAATTAAGCTGTTCGTAAACAACTCAAAATTCCTCGCCATCGACTTCTGCCGTTAGTCAACAAGGTTTATGAGCTGTCGAAGCAACGAAAGTTCGAGAATCTAATTTGGTATTAACATTGTTGTCTATCGGCGCTTCTACGCTGTAACTAATAACCGCTCATCAATGGGAAAAGCTTCACACGACAACAATTTTTTACATCAAACAAATTGCTCAACACGTTTTCTAATCGACGGAGAGGAAAAAGAGAAACAACCTTTAGCCGATGTGCGCTTGTGTTGCTGAGCTCGACAAGTACAATAATCAATTATCTGTGAAATTGCGGAGCCTTTCGGTTCGCGCGAATTCCGTATGAGCAAATTTATCTCAGCTCGCCCGCGTATTTGTCGAGTTCAATGCGAAACTCTCTTAATATGGCGATATTTCGAAAATAATTCCCAGTCTCGTGACTTGTCTGACGTCATCGTTGTTGTCAAAAAGCAATATAAACGGACCGAACGAGTCCGTGGTAAATAACAAGCGAAGAGATGGAAGAAGGAAAGGTGCCAAGGCTCGGTTTCGTTTGGAGATTGATTCGATGCAATGTGACGAGATTCGCAAGGTTCCGGGTCAACGTTCTGACCGTGCCAGACCTTCAAGAGTACTGCAAAAAATCTCCTAATTACCGAAGAGATCAACCAAAGGTTAACAAATGTTACACAACAATCGACGATCACGTGCTTAGAAAGCTTGCCAGCGCCTTAAGGAAAGTCGCGAGAATGTTTTTCTTGGAAAATGACTGAGCGTGATTTCATTTGAAAAGTTCATTTTTCCGTTCATTAGAAAATGTGGCAGAGATTTCAACGAGCGGATGTTTTTTATTGATAAAACGTTCGCGAAGCTCAGCTGGAATTTTCTCGCCTTCCAATGCGCGAAAATTTTGTTTTGCGAGGGAGAATTTCCTTTCATCTCAGCGCAAAGTTTATTTAGCTTTCTCGCGAATCAAACGATTAGCTTTCGACTCAATAAAATCGGTCATTCATCACTCAACGCCCCTTTGCTCTCTCCCTCCGATTGAGATCACGTTTACGGGAGTTTGTCAATATTTATCTCGTTGATTGGCGAGTTGGCGAATTGAATTGGCACTGCCAGAGAGTGCTACACTCTTGACGTGCGGTTTGAAAGATTAATCGGGAGTAGCCACTGCATGAATGCACCTGAAACGGGCTCAGGATTCACGCTGAGTTATCGGCGCCTTGCGACTGTTAGAAATTTAAAATGAAAACTCTGATCTTCCTTCAAACCACAGAGGCAACTTCAGAGTCTTGTAACCAGATATCTATGCTCCATCAATTGAAACAATCGAGTGGTTTCCCGTCTCTATGATGATAAATTGAGTTTGAAAACACCACAGCGCAATTATCTTGCTTGACTTGTCACCGATCGCCATGTCAAATGTCTCCAAAATGTTTCTTCATGCTTACTGCAAATTGTTTTCGATTTAAATGAGCAGATAAACTGAAGCTTCGTTTGCCATGTTTTATTATCTCCACACTCTTGACAGTGAGATAATAAAAGACAGTCGACTCTTCCAGTTGCTTAATCGCCGGTGCTTGAGCGAGTTTATGACTCAGAGAAAGATCAATAGAATGGGAAAATATTATCCTAATTTGCGAGCAGTTGTGCCTTGGCAATTCAAGTTTAGCGTCTGCTACCTGTTCGAGGAAGAGGTTGACAACACAGAAAATTTATCTTCGTTTTCGTAAGCCAATTACACGCAATGCTAGGCAAGTTCTAGCTTTGCTAGTTCCTGTGTGAGCAAAGCTATTCGGCTACGATTCGCAGCAGACACTTTCGTTTATTTTCTGCTCGCTCAAAGTCTCGCTATCTCACGAAACGTGATTTTAACGCATTCGGTGACAAATGTAAACATTTAGCTTTTTAAAAACACTTGACGTTGTATTTCCGAAGCTTTTATCGCGAAAGATCCAATTACGAAAGTATGCAAGAGACTTGCGGCCGGGTAGAAAACAAAAGCGCTACTCCAGCTCGCGTCATGTGACTCAAAGCAAACTCTTTGTCAGCTCAAATTATTCCAAACAACAAAATAATCTAAATTGCTCGATGTAAACTCATAAAGTGGATAGCGGCAATGACGAGCAATGATGCTGAACGCAGTCCAAGCCTCTGACGCAGACGATCACGAGACCGCTAACACAAAGAGTTCTATTAATTTCACCTTCCCCGCGCAAATATTGGACTACGATTAAATTTGCAATTCGATTGTTTTCCAAGATTTACGAGCGGAGCAAGCACGAGAGCGCTTATCAAGATAAACAGCAAATTTGCCAAGAGGTTGTTTTGACAAAATGGAAATTTATGTAGAAAGTAGATTGCGCAAGTTCGCTCGCTCGCCCTAACAGCTGGAAAATATGATGGCAATGCGAGGTGCTCAATGTCGAGTCGCGGAAGTGAATTCACTTCGTCGAGAATAATTGTAATTCGCGGTTACTCTTCGAGCTTCTAAGTGAAGCGAAACGAGAATTTTATGGCTCCAGCTTGAGCTTGAAGCTTTAAAGCGCAACGAGCTAAGATTTGCTGTGACCCATCGGGAACTTTCGGCCTAGGACAGAACAACAAATGCAAATTGAGCAGCGACTAACGTTGCTACTCTAGGCAAGGATACGTTAACCGTTTCCTTGTTCCTAGCTCTTCTGATTCAACTCAAAATAATTCCAGTGGCAAACAAATAATCCGCGAGATTCGCTCGCTTTAGTTTACGAAATATTTCTTCGCTCGGGTCACTGACTCAATCACGCAAGGTTGCGGAAATTGCCTTTGACTTCGGAAGTAAACTTTTCACATCAAACTCCGTAAGAATTGCCGGAAGCATTGCCGTCCACGCTAAGAAGGATGACTGCTTAGAATTGCAACTATTTTTCATTTGTTTGCTTCCGCAAAGTGGATACGTCAATTAATACTTTTGCAAATTAAGTCGAAGGCTGCGGCGAAGACAACAAGAACTCAATCGGGAGTTGCCCGAGGCTTTCTTATGCAAAACAACAACAGAGATCGAAGAGTTTACGCACCGTTTGCAGTTGAATATCCCCAGTCTGCGCTCATCTCGCTAGTTTTCTAGTAGTTTACTGAAGGCACAAATCGGCTTCCGAAGTAATTAAATCACAATCGAAGAAATGTTTACTCTGCAATTAAATTTTGCACTGTCTGCTAAGCTCGTTCAGTGGTTGACTTCACGTGCGCTCTCTTAAGAAGACTTCGACAAACTGAAACTGAAAAGTTTATATTGAGTATGCTGTTCCGTTTCGCTTTACTTTTCCCTCTTTTGCTGCTTTGTATGGAGGAGATCTGTGCGCTTGTATAGAGAGTAAAAGCGATAATGGCCAAGTGTAAAAGTTTCTATTACTTGTAATACGTTGAAACAGACTGCGGAGCTGATCCCAACCAACACTCGAATGAGAGACGACTCCCCGATATTGATCAACAATTGATATCTCAAGAATAAAACTTTGTCTCCCTTTGGAGCTTCGCGAACTCCTCAGACAATCGACACAATGTTGCTGAGACAATCGACAATGTTGCTGAATCACTCGGGTTTATGTAATTATTTTTAAACGCTTCGAACACACAAGCAGTCGATCAAACGTTGTCAACACATTAAAGCGAAGTCTATACCTGTTTTCGGCCGCCTAATATATTGGTCGTCAATTCATTGAATGAGGTGATTAAAGACGCACTGATATGGCTGATTGACGCTCGTACGAAGCCACTCGCGAGTGTTGGAGTTTGCACGGCAAGTCGACAACGTTGCCAGAACTCTTCTTGAGCTAAAATGCACCCAATGGCTCGCAACCAACGGCTCGTTATCAGTTACTCACTTCTGTATCTACAGGGAATACATCGCAGAGCTCGTCATTCCAATTAATTACATTAATCTCGTTCCAACTGCGGGCGCTAATCAATGTCGTGATGCAAAGCTTAGCACGTTTCCGTTGAAAATATTTTCTTCTACCGCGGCCAGGAACCGTTGCAGGAGATCATTTGCGTAGTCTCTGATAATTGTTTTCTAATTGAACAACAGGTGAAAACAATTTGTCACTGATTTTCTGGGTTTCCTGATTTGTTTGCGATCCGAATTATCGCGCACACTTTCAAGCAAATCTCATCGAATTCCACTGCTGACCAACTGAAAAACTGGGACAGTTTTGACTCGAAATTAAACCGGGATGACACAACACAGAACGCACGAGCTTCTAATTAATCTGTTATCACACAATATAAATTTCTCCGGCGATCGTTCGATCCAGACGGAAGAGCGAGACAAAATTTTGGGGCGCTCAAGTTCGACGGCAAAATTCGACCAGTTGCGAGTTTCGCTCAGTGTTCTGTAAATAATCACTCGCGGAAAATTGAATTCCGACTGATTTAGAAGAGCTGAGGGAAAGCACAACAGTTGGACGCAATGTCTGGAACCAGCACATGTAAGAATAAACCACAAAACTCGCTCAATGGCTCCGGAAACTTGAAAGTTTGGCTTTGTTTTTAGGGGTGAAATTTTTCGCTGATGCAGGAATCCCGAACCCAAACAATCTAAGCTATGCTCACATCTTTGTGAAGAACAGAATCGCCATGGACATGCTGATGGAGCTGAACAAGGAATACTTGCGAGAGGTTTGTTGATGTCGCGAAGTTTGCGACGGAAACCAAAATGTTTGTCTTCCTTAGATGGGAATTCTACCCATGGGCGACATCATCTCGATCCTCAGACACTCGAAAGCAGTCGCCGATCAGTCCGTTCGAGATAAGATACTAGCAGAGAACGAATCGCCGAGACTCGTCGAGAAAGTGACGATTCCCAAGGTTACCTCAACAGTTGGTAAGCAATCTCTCGATCTAATCCACAAACGCTCATTCAATTCTTGCAGCATTTGCACGACGAGTGCTGCCAGAACACGAAGGAAAGTACAAGGTGTCGCTTCCCAAAGGCTCGACGAAGAAAACCAGAGAAATCCTCGCCAAACACTCAGCCATGCAAAGCGACAAAATGGACAAGAAATCTATTTTCGACCGCCTGAACTCGAAAGATATCGAAATGGCCGACAGCACTTCGAGCGAGCCGAAGGTCAAGATCTCCAAAGCTTCTTCCTCAATCTTCAACCGACTCGGCAAGCTCGAGAAAAGCTCTGTGGTTATCAGGAGCCAACCACGCAAGGTGGCTCGAGTTGTCATGGACAGCGACGACGACTCTTCCGACTCTCTCGAGAAAATGGACTCCGACGACATACTGAACAAGCAAGTGAAGTTCTCGCCCAAGGTCGAAGTGCGAGTCTATGATGATCACCGCAATAGAAAAGTGGCCGCTCGACCCACGAAAGCAACGAATTCCGGAGCTGGCATCAAGTCACGATTGGAAATGAAATCGTCGTCGTCGTCTTTGTACGGAATCCAGAAATCGATAAGCATGAAATCGCCAAAGCGAAGTCCGCCCATCGCCTCCCGACTCAGCAAAATGGCATCCGACAAAATGTTCTCAGATAACGCCACCGTTCACAGTCGTTTGGACATCAAGCACCGAAAGACCAACTCGGGGTCGCAGGAGAGCAACGTCTTCAACCGCTTGGGACGAAACAAGCGATAAGAAACTGAACTAATGAAATTTATCTGTCTCCAATTTATGATTTTCTATTCAATCACCAGAAACGATTGCAAATAAAACAACTTTACATCCGAAAAATGAAATAGAAACGATTTCTGAAGTCATAAATCTGAGCATCTCGCCGAGGTGTCCGCTGTAACTTTCGTTTTAGTTTAGCCTCCAACTCCATCTGGCACCTGATCGAAGATACAAGAGTAATCTTGCAAGTTCTGGAAGAATTTCAGTGAATTATAGTTTCTCATATTAGTAAATCCGTCAGCCTGGCAGCGCCTGGTGCAACTAGACGGTCAAATATTCTGTCTTATGATCGCATCTGTGCCCTGAACCAATCTAAATTCCATCAGAACATTTCACCTTCCAGTTCCATTGATCTCAACAAATGAAACAGCGGAAAATTTTCATCAAAAACTTTAATTTATTGCTTTACCAAAAATTTCCTTATCGGTCTACTGACGAGCAATTTATGTAGCTTCACTTAGAAATATAAATCTACAAGTCGTTACTATACATATTCAGCCAATGATTGATTGTTGTCTTAGAAATTTGAGAGCTTTTGCGATTAAAGCTTTCCAGGTTTGTTTTCACATGTGGTCGCTTGTTTGGCACTTTTTCTATTCCTCCGACCCACGTGACACGAGTCGTCGTTAAACATCTAACTAAATCTATTTTAATGCTGTTACATCGCCGCCTAAAGCAGCAAAATTAGGACTGCCGATCGCGCTTATCTTGAATTATTTACAGAAACAGTTTGGCAGCCAGTTGAACTTTGTCAAATAACTAATATGGCAATCAAAAGCATGAGTTCCTCTCAGAATGCGTTCGCCAAACACTAAACCATGTTAATGTTTAGACTTGCGTCGAGCTTGTTGAGCGTCTTTTTCACACGAAGCGCGGTCAGGCGAACGGCTGGCGTTGGATGCCAGCATTCCTGCATGATCTTCGCTAGAATAGCGAGAATGTCTTCGCTCTGCCACCGAGGCGACACAGGAGGTCGGACGCCTTTCACGCAAACGACTTCGTACATGTCTTGGAACGATGGATCTGAAGGGACGACATCGTGATAAGGAAGACAATGTTCCTCGACCGAGGTCGCTTTCGTTGACGGGCTCGTCGTGACGCATCGCTGACAGATCTCCCAAAGGATCAGCGACAGCGAGTACATGTCAGCCATTTTAAAGGACTCGAAGCACTTCGTGTCCATTGATTGATCTAATGCTTCTGGTGACATGTAACGCCTCGTTCCCACGCGAGTGTTCGGAGCGATTTGGATCTCATCCGACTCCGACGTATACTTCACTGCAAGTCCGAAATCTGCGATCGCGCATTGTCCGTTGTTCTTCACCAGAATGTTCTTCGACTTTAAGTCGCGGTGAGCGATCGCTGGCTTTCCTGGCGTACCGAAGATTTCGGTATGCAAATGAGCTAAACCTGATGCGAGAGACATCGCGAACACTTTGAGCATTTGCGGTGTGAAGACGTGCTTCTGCAGGTGATCGTATAAGCTACCCAACTCGTGGTAGTCTGTAATTAGGAGCATTTGAGTCCACGACCCGGTGCCTTTGATGTCGGCCGCTATGAAGCCAAGGATGTTCTCGTGTCGCATCAAGACTGTCTGATAGATTTCAGTTTCACGGAACCATGAAGCCTCTTCTGTCGTGAAGAAGACCTTCGCCGCAACCTTCTCGTCGCGCCACTTTGCTAACCAAACTTCACCATAGCGACCCTTGCCGATCGAGTCGACCATATGGATTTGCTTAGCAATCGTTCGCTGCACAAGCAGAGGCAAGCCAGAGCCGGAGCCCGAACTTTGCTCCACTAGATTAGTCAGCGGGGATAAATGATTGCTGGCTCCGTTGCAGTTCGGCTGCATCAGTCGCTGGTTTCTTCTCTTCTTCCGTTTCTCGCGTCGTTTGTGTGTAAAGTAAACTGCGAGAATGACGAGCATCAAAGCAGCCAGGCACGTGAGCATCGACGCGAACAGCAGGAAGTAAGGCACTGTGGACCCGGGCATTGCGGGCTCGATAGGAGGCGGGAGTGTCGTGCGGGGGGTGAAGTCTGGAAGGAGCTCCTTGTTGCACAGGTCTCCGTTCGAACAGCAGATTATATTCTTGCCGTGGATTTGCGCTGACTTGCCAGCATTGCACTAAAAATATTTCAAGTCAGTTCGGCTCAGTTTGGAGTGGAGGAGTTTCGTCTTACCTGTAACAGGCCCCCTGCTTGATCAGGAGATAAACATCCGAACGAATATTCCGGCTCGATTTGCCCGGAAATATCGTCGATAACTTCTTCAACTGCCGAGAAGCACTGGCCGCCGAAGCGAACCTCGCAGGTGCCATTCTGTGTGTTTCCGGGACAAGATCCGTCGCAGTAACATGTTAAACCTTCGAAAGCAATCAAGAAAACAGTAAAAGTTAGAGATCGCTGCATAATAAAACGATGTTTAAATAAAAACAAAATTCGTTCGTTGGTCATCGGCTCAGCTGGCCGATAAGCTTGAGTTTCGTTAACGCCTGTTAGAGCGAGATTACCGAGACGATCGCACGAGCCAAATCCCTGATTAGTTCTGTCATGAAAACAATTTTCGCGACTTATCCGCACGAGTTGCGACAAACATGAACTTTACTCCAGAAGTGTTATGTTGATGGCTCATAAAATTTAATTCCGATTGATTGAATGGGGTTTCTTAAAGGTGTTGTTGGCGGTCTTATCAAAGCAAGGCTTGTCGATTCTCGTGAATTTGATTTGATAACAGCGTTTCCTGTCCTCGCCCTCAAGAGCTCGACAGTTAGGCAATTCGAATCAACATCGATAACTCGAACATGTCGAGCGTGGAAGCCAAAGAAAAATATGTTCACGAGACACGACATGGAATCCCAAAACATGATCGCTGTTTGTGTCAAAGTGACAGAACGTTTTATTTTTGTATGGAGGAACATTTTGATATGAAAACATTTCCACGAATGAGGAGTGTGAGGTCGATAAGAGTCGCGATATCTATAAAAAGAGTTTGTTTTCGTATGTTATCAGTTTTTGGGGACAAGTACATTAAAACTCATGGCGGAGCGTTGTTCGATTGTTTTTCAACACCTTTCTGTATCAAGCGATAAACATTATGAGGCTATCAACCAATGCCAAACAGCGAGGGTGGAACAAGTCAACGGTTTCTTCAAGCAATCAGAGATTCTGACTGTCATAAACTGTTCGATCTGTCTGCATGTCTGTCACTCATTTTGCTACTCGGGGGGTTAGTGATCAGGCCGACAGCCTGATGAACATCCCGACAGACTGACGAACATCCCGACAGCCTGATGAACATCCCGACAGACTGATGAACATCCCGACAGCCTGATGAACATCCCGACAGACTGATGAACATCTAATTGTTATCAGACCAAAAGGTGTCGCTACTGGTTCATCAGCATGGCAGTCTTATGACAATCTAAAGTGCGTCATAGACGCTTATAAACCATCTCGTTCGAAATAGTTTTCATTCCATTCGACTCATGTTTCCCTCGTATGCTTCATCATGAGCTGCTGTCAAAAACGAAGCGTTGAACTTGACTAGCCGTCGATCGGTCGGGAGGCGAAGAATGGAAGACGACGAGCGAATTTCATTTGGAATCAGTGTTTATATACGAGAGAGAGAGACTCGGATTGAAAACAAAAATATATTTTACCATGTGCCTTCTCCTTCTTCTTTCGATTCTTCGGCGCCATGTCTGATTGCCCCTTTTCTTTGACTCTCCTCCTGAACCTTTGCATCTCAGCAGAGCTCAACCCGATTTCGTCCGCTGGGAGTTTCGCTTAATCCATAAACGTCGATGATCATAAACGCTGAATTCACCCACAAACCAGCAGTCGGTTGAGAATATAACACTTTTGTTAATTTAATCTCGATGATTTATTGGTCGCTGGCGGTTGTGCGTGTGTTTGATATGAGGCCTTTGTCCACACTCCTCTCGATTGCGAGTCTCGAACAACAAAAATGTCTAAGAATCGAATTTTAATATTTCTTCTGTCTTCAGATTTATCTTTTTTCCGCTCGACTCTTACATACGATTCATATCACACCACTTAAGCGATTTCTGTCTACCACTGCGTCGCTGCTCTGTGCATGTATACGACTCGACTAGTCTTGAAATTATCTAAATATAACGCGCTTTACGGACATTATAAGTTTTACTATGCCATGAATGAGAAAAGTTCAAATTTATTTGTTGGCTTTCGACTCAAATTGCTGACATCTTGTCAAGTTGTAGGCAGCACTTTCCACTTAAATCACTTCTCGCTCGCCACAATCGCAGGTTGAAGGCGCAGACGTTTTTTTTCTCGCTCGCGAGCACTTTGAAACTTGTTGCATTCGTCGCCGAGGCGTCGATAATTCTAATATTTTCGCTATCTTCGACGTTCACTTGAGGGGTGAGTGAGATATTGGCGTTTGAAAAATATTCCTGGGCCGATCCGACGACACGTCCAACAGCATTAACTTCTTTCAACAGACTAACTTAAAAATAATCTCGACATCGTCACACAGGCGCAAGCGATCACTGAAATATTTTCCCTCCACCACTACAGCGAGCTGGCTCGAGCGTAGGCACTCTCGAGTCCAGAGAGTCTTGTACACATTTTGTGTTTTTCTTTCGTTCCGACTTCATTCGCATCAGAAAATGTATACAGCGAGATTAATCTGAGTAAAATAGATGCTGAAGAAAACAAAAGTTTTGAGCTCGAATGAATTATTTTCCTATTGAGCTAGCGATCGTTTCTCCTTCGCTTATGTGTTGGATGATTATTTTCGTTGAGGCTGTTTGAAAAACACGTCCGACTCGGATGGGGGCGGTGGGCTCGCGTTTACGACATATGCAAAGCAGGGCCCAGCTCATGCTGCAGACGTCGCCTCCAATCAGCCTCCGATCGTCAAGACATAAACTCTTGAGCGAGAAACTGCGTAGCGCTGCGGATCTTCGGGCTTAATTCTGTGCTTTATTTTACACCTCTCGCCTTATATATCTCCACATGCTGAGCTTGTATGCTCTTTGAAATTCAAAGTGTCATGATTGAATCTGAATACCGCCGTTCTCGGAACGAACGCTTTGCTCATGAATTTCAACCAAACGGCCTGTCTATCTCACGAAGCAACAGCCGAGATCTGGAAACCTTTTTCCAACTCAGCCCCGCTGCTGCAGTTCTCCCAAGTGTATAGAATTTTAAAAGGCAAAACTTGAATTTAACGATCTTTTGTATTTCACTTCTTAAGATGGTCAACAGAAATTTGTTGTTAAGGTCTTTCCATTCAATTTATTCCATATGTATCTATTCATGAGCGATCTTTCTGTACCTTTTTGCTCGCTCTCGAAGCGATTCTTCTCGAAGAAGAAAAGGATGAAAGAACGAACGAAAGGCGATGGAACAGACAGTTGCAATAATTCACGCTTTTTTATACAGGCTTTGTATTTTTGTCTGCCTCGCAATGTCAGGCCCGAGCGACGGTGACGTGATCGGCCGCATCTCGAGGCCTCCTTCATGCTCTCGAAGCTCTCACTAACTCCCCGACGGTCCCTTCTTGCCTTTTCTTCTTTAACAGTCGCTTCCACGATATTTCTCTTGCTCGAAAAGATTTTCTACATAAGTTATGTGTATGGGTCTCGTTCTGTATTGTATCGCCGTAAGAAGAACAAGACGAGGCAAAATTGAGGAGAAGGCATCTCTAAAGTGTGAAAACTGTTGCAGAAAATACAAATTAAATGTGGAGAGACATAAAAGGAATTATATCTAAAGCATGTTTCGAGACCTAAAGCGTCCGTTTCACTTTTTTCTTATAATTTGAATTGCGATCAATGCAGCTGAGATGTCGAACAATGAATGTCTTCTCATGTGGACTTGAGAATGCTTTAAGGATTTCTTGGGAAACGAATCGATTAACAAGATTTCGGAAAAAATATTTGCGTTTCTGTGTTCAAACGCGCGCTCCGACGAGCCGCGCTTAAAAGGCTTTCGATGTTCTCACTTCGTTACGAGCAAAAACGTTGGCTGTCCGAGATTGATTGGAAGGAACGAATGCTGCAGCCAAATTTAATTTCGTGTCCGTCCATAAATTGTCGCCTTGCTGATCGATTTGTAAACATTTTATGCAGCGACATAAATTCTTCGATTCCTCCGACTTTGAGCAGGAAAACTTTCCAACTCGACTCGCTTTTTGTTCGCCGTCTGTTTCAATTATTTGTGATTACCTCGAGAAATCAATCGACTGGGAAATATGTGAGTTTCTCTCCTCAGATGTTCAATCGAAACTAAAACAGATACTTTGATGCTCGGTTTGTAATTCAAGCTGATGGACGAAACACTTCGATGGGCAGATGAGGAAGTTTTTTCATTACAAAGTGGAATATTTAAATTGCCATCGACACTTAGTCTGATATTGCTTACATTCAGCTCAAAGGTGGGACATGCGAGGCTCGAATGAGCTGTTGTTGCAGCATCTAGGCTGTCGTGTGAGTGCGATGGAGCAAGCGAAAATCATGTTTCGCCCGCGCAATCAAACTTCTTTACAGGAGTGACAAATGAGCTGCAAGATTCAGCCTGAAGCTTCTTCATTGAATTATGTTTCTGACGACTGCAAGAGTCTCGAATCAAGATGGATACGAAAGAGTTTTCGTTCTTCTGATTGACTCGGATTTCATTTCGATAAAGAATGAAGAAAGTGTGAGACTCCTCCACATCGAGGGTTGGATGTTGAAACTCGAAATCTAAGGCAGCAATGTTACCAATCTTCGTGAGTTCTATCAAGGAATTGAAGCTATGTTTAGAACTGATGAAGCGCGAGTAACAAGATTTGGAGATCACTGATGAACGGGTGAAGGATTGAGATGATAGAAAGTCTCTTGCATACTTTTCACACCTGGCTGCAACGATCTGAATGCTTGATCATTTAACACTTAAACTCTAGAGATCAGAACTTTTAGTTAACATGGGATCATAGGAGCTGCAACTCATAATAAGTTCGAGTCTCTTGAACGACTTAGCCAAGCTATCACCGAACAGCTTTGTCAACTGTCGGCCGGCCATTCTTCTTTTAACTCATCACAATCCCAGTCAGATTTAGTTTTGAGTTGGGCTGAGCTCTTGTCTTGATCACCTAAAAAATTATTCAGATTTCTCGTAATATATTTGAAACGCTTTTCGTGTCTTCTTCAACGTCAGATTTATTGCTCGACCGGAGCCATCATCTGTCTCCAACACCTAGAGTCTTAGGCTAAGACCAAAGAGCGAGTGATAATTAGTAGCGAAAACAAATGACGTTCATCTGTTTGTCCCCATGAAACAAATCAGTGAACAAATTCCATCGTGTCGAACCTTTAATTATCATCAGTTGACAGAGCCTAATCGAAAGAGTTTCTGTCTGACCCAAGCACGGGGTAAAACAGCTCGGAAAATGCGCGTGCCTGTGGTTCTTGTCTCCGCGGTCCCTGATTATCAGTCGCATCGAACATTGGTTTCGATTGTAAAGGCTACAACGAGTCGCCTCGAAAAGGAAAGACCGTAAAACATTTTCTTACAATACGACAGAGCAACAACAAATCCAAAGAACGGAAACCGGGGTGAAGAGAAACGCGGAATAAAAAATTGGTGTTATGTACATTCTGACTTTTCTTGCCACAGCTCTCTTCGACGAATGGGAATACCGAGAATAAGAGAAAACATCTCACACAATAAACTACAAAGAATAAACGAAACTGGTTTCGCTTCAAATTTGGTTGCTCCATCCAAGGTGCGATTGATTTCATCTCCCTCGAGTCTCTTCCTCTTCTCGATATACGCTTCTAAGGTGTGAGGTTCATTAGACATCTTAACACTTTTATTCGCCCGAGCACCGGACGGGCTGAGCGCTCATAATGATACACTTTAATTGGGGGGTTTATGCTTTTATTTTGATTACGCCGGGAAATGATTTTCTTTCTCGATGCGGAAACACGAGCGTTAAGTGGAGCGTCGATCTCTTCCAGCCGTTTAGCTTTGTGCATGATTATTAAACTTAGAATTCATTGGCCTTTGGCCTTCGTCAGCGAGACAATTCACGGTAGAACCACAAAAGACCCTCGAAAGGTGTGACCTGAAGGCTCAGAGAAACCCCGAAGAATATTCAAATCTGATTTTCTATAGATTTGATTCTAAACACTTTTTCTCGGGATCGGGCGAATGATTAATCGACAAGAGTGTTCGAATGAAAGGAATAAAATATTCCATTGTGCTCTCGACTTTATCCAAAACGCTTCGCTTCATCGCCATAATTTCCGACTACACGTTTCTAAGGAACGACAAAAGTCTGACAGAGTTTCGGTGGAAGAAGCCAGTTTGTCTCCAGGGCTTAGTCACGCGCAAATCTTAAACGGCTCGACACCGATCGCATGCAGATGGTTTTGTCTTTCACAAACGAATTAACTCAAAAGTTTTGACTCGAAACTCTAATTCGTTTCCATCGGAAGGTTGAGAACCTCAACCGATCGAATATTCCGAGAGATGAAAACGAATTCAACGGTCGGAAAGACACGGCGCGGAACAAATCAGAAATTCTGAATCGAAAACGCGTTTGGAATTAAAATTTTGGAGATTTTTCACACCTGATAAGTCCAACGATGAATATCAACTTTCGATAAATTTATTGGATCAAAGTATCTGAACGATAAAATCGCCGCGTGGAGACAAATTGCTTTCGCAAAGTTCTCAGTTGGTGTTCAGGAAAGACGAAGCAAACTTGAATAGCTGACGATCTGGAGGTTCAATGAGAGATTTACCGGAGATTTCTTCAATTTCTTTTCGATGTTCAACGAGATTGAAGATGAAACTTTATTAATTTTTAACTCGAGCTTTTCCAGCGATCAAGACTTTGATTGCAAGGGGAACTGTGGATGTTCTAAGGCTGAAAATGCTCGCTTATCTAGATCTCAAGTTATTTCAGCTTATTGTTTGATAATTCAATGGAAACTGATAACAAAATCTGTCCCTGATCGCGTTAAACACTCAAAAGCTCAAACGACGAAAAAGCCCAAAATTGAGCTTTCGCTGAGCTTTCAAGTTCAAATTTAATCAACTGGATATCTTCGGAGCTTTCATTAAAATGAGTCTCAACCCTTCAAACTCATCCCTTATCATGACAAATCTTCCTAATGTCATCTCATCTGCTGTAATTAAACATTTTTCTCAAAAGATTTTCCGATTACGAGGAATTTCATGAATTTTATTTGCAGTTGTTGAACAATTTTGCTACAGTCGTAGCAACTAAAACTCATTTACTTCTTTGCTTTCTTAACTCCGGCTGGGGCGGCTTTGGGGGCTGCCTTCTTGTCGCCGGTCTTCTTGTCTCCAGCTTTCTTATCGGTCGATTTCTTGTCGCCAGCTTTGCCTTTCTGGGGAGCTGGAGCGGCGGCCTTTGCTGTTGGCTTCGGTGCAACCTTGGCAGGGCGGGGAGCTTTGACGGTCGTTGCTTGTGCAGCCTTAAGCACCTTCACCACCTTCTGTTCGTCGATGAGGAAAGCACGGATGATACGCTCGCGCAAGCATCTGTGGCAGAGAACGCCTCCGAACGATCGGGAAACGGTTTTCAGACGACGTGCCATGCGTGGACGTTCGCTGGGACGAGATGGGGTGACTCCCTTCAACTTCTCCTTGCACTGACCGCATTTCGGGACGGTGCGTGGCTTCTTCAAGTACAAATAGACCAAGCGACCTCCGGGAGTACGGACACTAAAATGAAGAGGCGAATCGTTAGTTGGCGACCAGATAATAGCCAGTCTGTATACTCACATTCTACGCTTGTTGGCTCGTGTGTTGTACGACAGTCGTCGACGTAAAGTTAATCGCTGAACCATCTTTCACTGGAAGTGCAAAGAAAATTTGTTGTTTAATCAGATTTCACTTGAGTTTCTTTGATTATTTCAAAGTGATTAATGAACAGTCGAACGAAGTGGTCAGAGCAGATTGAGTTGCTGTAATTGCGGGCGAGATGCAACAATAACTCGGATGGTTTACGAAATTATAACCTTAAAGCGAGCTGAACTGAATGGGAAATGTTGATGTTTTAATTTCTATTAGAAAACCGCGAGGGATCGTCGAATCTCCATCGTAGCAAGGCGCAGCGCAACCTGCAGATGTTTTAACATGCACAATTCAACTGCCTTGGCCACTTCTGACTGCACAAATCTTAATATTTAGGAAAAGCACCTTTTGGTTGAGACGTTTCGGATCGAAAAGGACGGAAAATCATTTCGTCGCTCTTGAGTTCCCCGCGGGGATTTGAAAA
This sequence comes from Smittia sp. YW1114-2, assembly GCA_033064975.1. NCBI lineage: Eukaryota > Metazoa > Arthropoda > Insecta > Diptera > Chironomidae > Smittia > Smittia sp. YW1114-2. The sequence goes on from CP093832.1 coordinate 21,158,734, forward strand.
GATTTGCACGCCCCAAATTTAACGAATAAATTTAAAATCACTGAAAATTTAACGGAAATTCAAATTCTTCGCCTCCCAAATTTCGTCAACAAGCGAAATTTTCAAGGGCATCGGAAAATGTAAAATCAATCATGTAATTCTCGAAGCATGTTTTATTCTTTTTGCTAAACCGAATATTCATCTACATTCGCCGCTGACTCGTGACAACAATCTTAGGTTTCTGACATATTTAAGAGAATAGATTTGAATTTCTATGCGGCGGAAAATAAACTTCCCCAGTTGCTGTTAGTTCATTCACTCGAGATCGTCGTTTGTCGTCTCGGCGAGCTTCAGCTGCATTCCAACTGGCGCTGTTTGCGACACTTCCGACTGGAACTCTCGCATTCGATGGATCAACAGAGTGAACACCTCACTGGGCAGAGTTTGTTGTAGGACCTGAAACGAATTTGTTGTCAGTTGTGATTGCCAACGTTTCGCCTCGCCTGGGAATTGCGAATCAACAGAGCTTTGCTGTCTGAATGTAAACATACCTGGAGAAGTTGGGTTGGCTGTCCACACACAATGACAGCGTTCGCCAAATGCTCGACTCCGTTGGTGATGTCGCCCTGAGAGATCAGAGCTTCGCCCATTTGGATCTCGTGAAGGAAGTAACGTTGAACTGCCTCGTGATCTGTCAGATCGGGAATCTTGCTCTTGCCTTTCTTGACTTTGCGGTTCTCGCGCTCCTGTCGTTTCTCGTGCAACTTTTTCTTGAAGTCCTTGGCAAGACGGCGCTTGTGATCGAAGTAGATGCAGTAGCCAACAAACAGCGCACCAGCGACGCCGACCGCGACTGTTGTTTTGCTTAGATTGCTTAAGTTATCCATAATAATTTCTTCCTTCGAAATTTGTTTATTGCGTCAAGGTTTCGAGGCTGTTGATGCTTAATTCAGTGAATCCCCGTCGAGATATCTGCGGAGATGCAATTGATGAGTAAGAATCGTCGCGTTACACAACAAAACAACCTTTTGCAATAAATTTAAAATCAATTTTGAGAAAATAACCCACCAACGAGGAAATGCAAAGCGAACTAAACGAAAAGCGATTTAGCAAATCAACGCAAAACTCCGATTTGAATTCTGCTAAACCGTTAAAGTTTTATAAATCCTCGACCATTTTCATTCAGCTTCTGCCACTTTATAAGAACATTAATTCACGTAACTTTCATTAGTTAAGCTTCAAAGTAATCATCCCAATGTCACTTCATTAAATTCTACTCAATATTCCCAGTCAGTGATGTGGAAATTTCTTGAGTAATTTTTCATTCAGTTTTTCAATCACAAAAATCTTTCGCTCCGGAAAATTAAGTAAATTGATTTTTGTTCCAATTGCGCTTCATCTGAAGCTCTCGAGCAGTTCGCAGTAACATTGCGATAACTCTCAGACCGGAAACGTTCCGGAGAACTTCTTCGTTTCGTTGAGCGGTGGCATTTACCAATATGGGATTAGTCGAGGACTTTGAGAAGCAATACAGCATCCTAACAGCTGAGATAACGACGCACATAGGACGCTTGTCGTCCTCAGCCATAGGTAAGCCAAGAGCCGAGCAATTGACGTGTTTAACTGAGATGACTCATTGTAGATGACAGAAGAAATCTGATCGTCGAGATAAATCGAGGCATCGACGAAGCACAAGAGCTGCTGGAGCAGATAGAAATCGAGACCAACCAGAACCCCGACGTCAACCAAAGGAACAGCCAGCAGATGCGGTTGAAGAGTTACTACGCTGAGCTGAAGAGACTCGAAGAGGAATACAACAAATCAAAGATAAAACCAAATGTGCTGGCGAACTCGCTAGACGATTCGTCGCTCGATGACTTTGACATGGGCGAGGACCAGAAGAGAAGACTGCTTGACAACTCCGAGCGACTGGAGCGCACGGGCAACGACCTCGAAGGCGCTTACAGAACTGTGATCGAAACAGAAGCGATCGGCACTCAAATCCTATCCAATCTTTCATCGCAGCGCGAGACGATCCAGAGAAGCCGAAATCGCTTAAGAGAAACTCACGCCGATCTCGGCCGGTCCAACCGATTGATGAACGTCATGATCATGCGTTCGATCAGAGACAAGTTTGTGCTTTACATGATAGGCGTCGTGTTCATCGTTGCGTCAGCTCTCGCGATTTACTTCTCGCTGAAATAAGACGAGCGCCGCTTCATTCCATCTCAGAAAACCTAAAATATTCAGCAGTTCCCGGAGCTTATCCGCCGACTCGATTGCGCGCGGGCTCCGAGCGAAGTTTATACTGAAAGCGAAACCACCCAATGCCATGTTAAAAGAGAGAGTTTCACACTCAACTACAACTTTAGCCGATCGGAAACAAGGTCATAGTGAGTTTCTTAACACTAGCGCAGGTTGGAGAGCGAGCCTGGCTGGTCATTATGCTTCAAGTCTTCAGCATGAAGAGATCGGGCGAAGTGCTGAAAGTTTTCTGAGCTTAGGACGTTAAGAGAAAAGAAATATTTAATTAGACAAATTCAAACGACAGTGATCGACATTATTTATCAAGCACACATTAAGAAATATTTAAATAAAGTGCAAAAATGCAAAAGTATCTCGCAATTGTGTTCATTACCTCGTCGCTGCTGCCAAGTGAGTACAACGAGATTTTTCTTAAGCAGTCGCAGGTGTCATGCGAGCGAAGTCGAAGCCTGAAAGCCAGTGAGATAATCCATTCATGTCAGTGACTCTTGTGTAACGACGTCGCTTCTTCAATGATGACTTTAACAAAAGAAAACCCCAAGTTTCTCTTTTCGCAAATGTTTGTTGGCTCATCTCTCATCGAGACAAATGATTGGGATTGAGGATTTGAATATTTGAGTTGAGATTGAACGCGAGGTCACGTGCGGCATTAGACGAAGCGTTCACGGGTCATGATCTGATCGATTGTTAGGCGTGGGAGTCGAGAGAGTTCAGAAAGTTCGAAATGCCGCTTCGCAGGCGTTGGCTCGTCGCTTAACTCGTTAATTTCTCTTCTCACGAAATGTTTTTGCTTAGCTCTCAATGCGTTCATCGTGCCGCAAGAAATTCCATCGCTCCTATCACTCGTTTACTCAAACATTCCGCCCATCAAGAAAGGTAAGCTGGCTTCTGTTAGATTGTTGAGTTTGAAGTCTAAGTCACGCAATTCAAACAGGAACCGATTCAAGAATTGGATTTGGCTACCGACTGGGTAAGTCAGTTAATGAGCTTCAAGCACGCGTTTGTTCTTGAACGTTTTTCAGGCGATCATGCTGATTTCCAAGTTCAGTTCGAGATTGGACCACAGAAAGAGACGCAAGCCATTGGAACAGGCTCGGCTAACAAACGAAACGTCGACCCAATCGACGAGTTCAAAGTGAAAAAGGCTGCAGAAAAGCAAAAGGTTTGTCGCCTTGAAGAAGTTTGATCGATAAACGGAGTAACTTCGGCTTCCTCAAACCGTTTGCAGGCGAAACAAGGCTCGTGGTTGCAGAACTGGTTCACCGGAATGAAGCGCGACCAATACGTCGAGACCACCGAGAAAGCGATAACGTATCAGAGCCAGATCTCTCAGGAAGCGCTCACGCAACTCCAGCAACTCTACAAGAAGTCGGAAGAGACGACACCTGGAACGGAAGACGACCGGGCGAACGATGAAGCTTAGAAAGCGAAATGAAACTTCGAAGTTTTATTTTTCACCAAATTGAACATATAAAAATTGATATTCTTTATTTATGGCCTTTTAACGATACAGTTTTAGCTCTTAAATCATCAGTAAAACAATGATCGAAAATTTGTAAATTTGTATGAAACTTAGACTAGCAGTTTTATTAAAAAAATTGGCGGCGAATAAATTTTGTTAAAAAATTATTTGTAAAAAATTTCGTCAAACTTTTCACATCAATCGAGATCGGGAATTTTAGCGAATTAAAAAAAAAGACTACGAACGATCCAAGTTTTTGTTTTCTACTTGTCGACTAAACGTCGGATACCTCAAATCTTAAAAGAAAGCGCAGCCGGACTAAAACCTTTTCATCTTATTGAAGAGTTTAATGTGAAAGATCCTCGGAATTCTTGCCATTGCCATGAGTTAATTAGCTCAATTGAGTTTTCGACTAGTGTCATCCGTGAATTCAATGCGTCAATGGCAACTCTCTTCCCCCCCTAACATGCATATATTCGATATACACTCACAACGGTAGTCCTACAAATATAACAGCGTTAATTAACTGCTTGCCCCAATTAGTTGCGAGAGACCTCGTTACGTAATTTGTGAATGAAACGTTTGCTCCCTCCGCAGGGATGAGAGTAGGAAGTCGGTACAGAGATCTTCAGAGCTGCCCGCAAGAAAGTGTTCGAGGCTACGAGTCCCGGGGAAGAGATTTGCTTAGTTCGAAACGAGAAAACTGATTATCATATAACACTCGAAACGAAAAGCAAGAAAATCCTAAAAGACAAACTTCAAGAGACTCACAATAATTATCAATTCACTGGTTTTTTTTTTGGGCAAGCTTAACACTTTTTTTATGATATTTTTCTTAAATTTCTTATCATCTCACATGGAAACAAACGAGGAAAACTTTAATTCAACATCTTAGAATCTAAGCAAAAATATGCGACTTGGAAAATTCTTAAGCATTTTATTTCGTAGACGTTAAAACTTGGATTCATCATCATCATCATCTTATCAATATTAATTTTCCTCAATTGTATTCTTCCGTGTTTATTAATTGATCCCATTTTTATAATGATTAATTGATTTACTATTTGGTTGACTTCTAGTATCGAATTATTTCATCAAGATTTTTTAAGTTTAGCCCTCAAGAATAACAGCGTTTAGTTTTTTTTTGCAAGTCTGCTCATAATTTCAATACTGCTCGCGTTACAAAATTTAGTTTTTTAATTCAGTTTTAATGTTTCATTTTTATTGGACCATAGATACATACGAAGAAGTTGTCAAACGGACTTGTCAGCCGTCTGATGAAACGAAGAGTTCAAGTGGTAAAATGTGTGTTGCGAAAGATTGGCCGCTCGCTCTTCTGCAGAACTTATGGCTGTAGTAACAGTGACTTATGAAACAGTTTTTACAGTCTTTTTACAGTCGTTAATCTTTTAAAAATCGGCATGGAAAAGAGTTTATGAAACGGAATCTACGACGACGATGTAAGAAAATAGGAGACGCCCTCTTCAGCATCCCCACAATGATCTCTGCCTTCCCTCTTGTTGCTTTAACAAATTTGACTTCATTAAAAACGTCTGCATGAAAAATAGAAGCGTCGAAAAATATAATGGATCGGCTCCTGGTGCGGACGCCCGATGGAGAATTGTCTTATTGATACGATTTAACAACTTTATGAATATGTTTTACTTTCAGACATAAATTCCAGTATGTTGTTACCTTATTGGATGAAATATTATGTAAGTAGTAATGAATCTCCCAACTGTCCCGCGCCTCAAAAACTTAAGAGTTCTTTGGCTCTTACAATAATAAGATTCGGATAATCAGAACGTTAAAAAGTCCCAATGTTTGGTGCTTCAAGTATGTAGATGGCTTAAAAGTACTAAAAATGTCTGCTCTCTTCTTAGTATCAAATATATATGTTTATGTTGTATGCATGTATAAATGAACCTCATCATGATTGTTCACATCATTTTCAAGACTAATGCTTAGTTTTTTTTTCGAGTGCAAAAATATTTCTTAAAAAATTTCCCAAACGTAATTCGATTTTCTCTCCTGGATAGTCATAAAGATCCTTGAAATCCGCACAGGATTCGAAAACAAAACCCATTCATAATTGTTTGTCGATATGTATCTCGTGTGCTATTACATTGTCAAAAGGTGACTCTACAGATTTTCCTCGCCTTGATGCTCCAGTATTATCTTGAAGGATCATTGCAACAATTGAAACTGTGAACGTCACAGGACTAGTTGGAAAATATTTAAGTGAAGTAACCGCATCTGACTGCAAAACGATCAACAATTCATCGCTGTTAAAATTTTATGAGCAGTCGAGGCATTCCATTTCAACAAACTGTACTCGTTTCTATGAGAGCGTGATGACTAGTATGAAGGAGACTTGTCGAGCCTTACAACGCGAATTTTAAATCAGAAAAATCTTGGCAGGTTCCGAGAAATTTATGGATTAAAGTTTTGATTGATAAATTTGGCTTCTTGAACATGGCAGACTTGGCTCATCTGCGAGTTTGTCTTCAGACCCGAATAGGATAATGGGCTTCGATATGAACCAGTGTTATTGATAGCCTGGTGAGCCATCAGTGATGGCTTGACCTCCAGCTTGATCTGGCAGATCCTTGAGCTATTCAAACCCTTGATGAATCCATCAAATTTACCAATTAAAATTTCCAAATAAATTTCCACGAATTCCAAGAAGTTTGTGATTGAAAACTCTTAAGTAAACCAAAATTACTCCAAAATCCATTGCAGGGCAAGACAAGATTCACGATGATGCAAAAATAAACTTAGATCAACTCAAAATAAACCAAAACGTCTACTTACGTTGCTTGTGTTGTTAGTAAATTAGGTGCAAATAAATACGAAAATAAAATAAAATAATTACAATTCACTTCGAAAATGCATTTTATTCAAACAGTTTCATGAGCTCCGTTCGAACTCGGCGATTGTTCGTAAAGGATAAAAATCATAATTACAGATAAAAACAAACAAACAACACAACAAACTTAATTTAAAAACACAAAACAATACTGAGAATTAAAAATATGAGAATCCCTATCAATACGTTTGAATGCTTGCATTTTGCAGTCTCTCACTTTGACTTTTTCCACTGTTTCAACATATTTTTTTCACGGCCTCCTCGCCGAGGAGTTCACGGTCACCTCCCGACGGCCCTTTCACCCTTTAATCATGCGATAAAACTTATACATGAAGCAAAATGACACATTATTGTAAGTATTTGTTCCCTTAATTTTCGCTCATTAAAAATATAGAAAAAACAGCTATTAGGACTTAAGCATTTCTTGTTTTGATGTCTCGCAAATCTAAAGTTATGCGTTATGTTATTAGTTATCCAATAGAGCAAGCAACTTTCTTCGGAATGAAGATCAAAAACTGTCAAACGCTGTACACGTGGCTCTCAAAACTCGCATTAAAATTCATGGTTACAAAGCGTTCGCAACTAAGATTAGCACATCAATTGAAGATAATGTGTGATTCATTCAGTAATAATTGCTAAAACGCGCTTCATTACATTCAAAAATTCTCTCTGGGTTCGGATTGAAGGTTGAAATTTGATTTTCCCCCTTATCACAATGTAAATTCAAAGCTGGTTTTCTTCTCATTCTTTCGAAACGAATTCGCGATATTTCCTATTACAGATCAACTCAACGTTGCATGTTCTCTTTCATGTGGATGGGACCAGTTGCGGTTTCATGATGACATCGTTCAATTCGAATTAAAAGTGGCTCAAGCGTAATACTCTACATAATTTGTGTGTTGCAAATCAAACACTGATTACTCTCGAAAATCTACTTTATCAATACAAACATCTTAACGACTAATTCACTCTTTTAAATGTAACTCTTGCGCAACGTGAGTACTCCTCATTCTTCTTCGCATGAAGAGACGATTCAACCTTTACCAACTCGAAATTTTGGTGTAAAAGTACATTTGTAAAAAATTTAAAAACTTTTGATCAACCCAATCTTTTGTTCTCAATTTCAACTACGCCAATTATAAAACTTGAAATTAACGCCAATTAATGTTTCGTCTCAATTGGTGCTTCTACAAGTCGTAGACTACAACAAACTTTTTTTTTTGAGGGCTTTCGGGTAGAAAATTCCCTTAATGCAATTTCTCTTTTTTTTCGTATTCAGTTTACGACCGATTTCAATTTCGTCTAGTTGGTCAAACCCTTTGATTTAAAGTACAACACCTTTGATTGAAGAAATTCAGAGTAGTAACAAAAAGTCTTATCAGCTAATCCTTTGATATCGTCATAAACAAATGGTCAGTCAGCACAAAGTCTTAGAGCTGTCTATCATTTACTTCAGTTATACCTCGACGCACCGTTGGGGCTTGCGAACCTTCTGTTGGTCTACTTCACCCTTCGACGGCCGACCGAGTGTCGCCGGAAGTAATTGAGAAAGAGCTCTAGAAAGTTTAAAATTTATGAAAAAATTCTGTTAACATTGTCTACCTCTTATAAAAGTTAATTTCATATCCACTACACAATGAAATTTCATCTCTAATAATATGATTCACATAGAAAAAATATTGTAAATATTTAAAGTAATTAAATGCATAAGTTCAAGATTCGTGTTAAATGCATGAGATGCTCAAATTGTTTGAAATCTATCAGTCGTTTCTTTTAAAAAACAGCAGCTACGTGACGGCGTCGCATGGTTGATAAGAACCACGCGGAGCCTTGTGTTCATGAAACTATCAGAGTTCACTTCAAAGTCTTCAACACTCGAAGCGAGTAAGATGCGCTAATAGTTGAAAAGTGCTTTCTGAACCATAATTTGATACTCTTCGAGTATCGCGCCAGAGAGACCTTCATCGTTTTGCTTTTAAGTCTTTAGGCAGGATGGATCATCGGCAGTTTAATAGAAGTCACGTTGCATCAATGACTAATCCAACATGACTTCTATCATAATCCCTTAGATCATTTATTCTTGTGGCTGCTCCGGTCTACTCAACGTAGATTGCGTTCGAGATCAGAAAGGCTCAGCTGGCGCCTGTCAAACTTATCATGAGACTCTTTAATTCTAAGTAGTTTGCATTACACAAATTAGACAATGCTTGCGGTAATTTTCACAAGTTTCACAGTATTAATTGAATCTATTAGTAAACATTTTACACGCTTAGTACATAAAGTCAAGAGTGATTATTGTTTTTTAACGTTTTCTAAACAAAACAATTTATCATTTAGTTAAAAAAATATTTTCATCGTTGGCTCATGTGTGCTCGGAAGAGAGTTATTCATGTTTTGTTTCTTGTTTTATGCATTGCGCTGGCAGATCTTGATAGGAATTTAAGTTTGATTTTTAAATTTTAGCTTTTACCAGTTAAAAAGTTTCCTTTGATTGAGCTTCATCATTCCCAGGGTAGAACTTGAATGAAAGAGACGGTGGGATACGATAAGTAAAATTGTCGGAGCGGCCTTTCCTGCCAAGTCATTACCTTCGATTCGTTTCGTTTCTTTACAATCCGATGGGTGGCACCTGCACGTAGCGATAAATATACAGACGGTAGTCCTTGCTCGCCAGCACGACACTTCCGTCGTCCATCAAAGCGACATCGAAGCACTGTGCATGTTTAACTTTGCTCTCCAAAGCCGACACCAACTGACCGTCTTGGGTGAATATTGTTAAGTTGAAGTTATTGTGGTTGTCAGCGATCAAGATCTCTCCGTTGGAGTTGATGCCGACGCCTATCGGGTAGTTTGTGATGCCCTCACCGCCAATCTGCCGAAGGAAGTTGCCTTCATAATTGAACACCTTGACGCAGTGGGCTCTATTGTCACTAATGAAGATCTCTTGTTTATCGTTCACCACAACTCCGTTCGGGAACTCGAGGTGCTTGCTGCAGCCAAACTTTTGCAAAACGTTGCCATTCTGGTCGAAGATGATTACGCGCATAACCTTGCACTCGACAACGATTATTCTTCCTTTGTTATCAACGGTCACACCACGCGGATGCTGGAGAATGTTAGCTCCAAACTTGCGGACGAATTGGCCGTACTGATTGTAGATCTGAATCTGGTGTGTCGGAGAGCGTTCGGTGACGATGATGTCACCTGACGTGCGAACGACGGCGACGCGATTCGGATACAACAATTGGCCGTCGCGCTTTCCGCACTCGCCAAACTGGAACTTGAAGCGACCCTCCTTGTCGAATATTTGGATTCGATGATTGTTCGTGTCGGCTACGATTATGTCGTTTTGCGCGTTGACAGCAACGCCACTGGGCTCTGTGAATTGACCTTCCATCACTCCAAACTCGCCGAACTTGCAATGATAAATCATTTTCTGCCGCTTAATTTGCGATTTGGGTGGAAATATCGAAGTCGACATGAGTTTCGATGTGATGTCAAGAACCGAGTCAGAATTTACGGAAGAGAGATTGTTGAGCGACATGATGTTGCTGTTTCCATTCATCATGTTATTTCCATTTTGGCTATTGCCGTTCAATGGTGCCATCGACGAATATTGTTCGTTCATGCTGGCGTAGATGTTGTCGGAAACGCCGTTGCTCCACTTTTCGTAAGGATTCATATTGTTGACCGATGACAATTGCTGGTTAATGATCAAATCGTTTCCAATAAACGGGCCCAAGCTGTTAACACTCGTGAACCTTTTGCTCAAAATAGATCCAGTGTCAAATGACGAGTGCATTTGGTTCGGCGAGGACGAGGTCGTCATTCCCGAGTTGCTTGAACTTCCGCCGTTGGAGAATGGACGTTCGATGGATCCAAGCATGTTATGACAACCGTTCAGAAGGTTCTGCGTAATGATCCCGTTCAAGCTTCCGTTTGAGCTTGGAGGGCTGCTGCCATTGGTCAATGTAGTGCTCGTGGGCCGAGCGATTGGAGGTTGCTTGCATGTTGCCGACTCATTGTTCGATCGAATGTAGCCAAACGTGTTTCTCACTCCAACTTGGATAGCTTGATAGTTTGAAACGAAGTCGAGCTCGTATATTGATTGCAGATCGTTGAGGTTCGTTGCGAATGTCTGCAGCTTCGTTTCCATGATCCGACGTAACATGCTCAACTCGTTGGGGCCAATGTTCCTCGAGAACTTCTCCACGCAGTCGCAAGATGTGAGAACCTTTTCGATTTGGTCTTGAGACTTTGACAATAATACTGATTGAGACAAAGTTTTGGCATTGTAGAAGCTGTCCAACTCCTTGAGAAGCTCTTGCTTTCGTTCGTCCAACATCGAGCGGTAGAACATGAACGTTTCGTTGATTTCATTTTGAGCCTTGTGATATTGGATCTGGATGCGGGCGCTGTTGTTGTCGGGGTTCTTAAGCATGTGCTTCATATCCTGCGCCTTCGTTCGAAGCTCGTTGATCAACTGAATAAGGGATTCAATCATTTTTGGAGTCTGATCGGGGTTGTGCTCGCAGTCGTGAAGACCCGCAGGATGTTCAATCATCATGCAGTCCTTACAGATCGCCATCGAGCAGGAGCGGCAGAAGAACTTCAGCAATTCGGATGAATGCTTCGCACAATAGTAACGGTTCGATTTGTTGTGTCCCACACAGGCAAGAAGAGATTCAGCACTTGAAAGCGACATTGAGATTGGCGGCGACGAAGCGGAATTATCGTTCATCGTCATCGAGTTCATCAACGACTTCATTATTTGGTTCGAGTCATCCTTTCCTGATGTCATAAGACGCGATTCATAAGTTGGATTCATTTTCTTTGAAAAAAGCTCGTTTTCGGTTGAAGGGGTCGAGTGGTTAATTCGGAAGACGCTGTGTCCGTTGAAACAGTGCATGTGCTGATGTGCAGTGACACAGTTAGAGCAAAGGTAGTTTACGCAATCGATGCACTTTGCAACAGCATCAAACTTCTTATTCCTGCAGCCGGTGCAACGTGGTGCTTGAGCTGACTCAGCTGCCGTTGCCGATTGCACAATAGCGGCGGCTAACGACGTCGCAGCTTCGCTTTTAAGTTGAATGTGACTTTTGTCCTTGCTTAATAAATACTCGCCACAAATGCCAGAGTCTGGGGGTGAGGATCCTGTGCCGGACCCGGTTGTAAGCGGTGAGTCACTCAAATAGTCTGTGGTCGGTTCCCCGAATGAACTTGTTGAATTGGAATTGGATCTTGCGCCCGGTATCGAATCTAGTGAAGGTGTCGGTGATGATGAGGCCATCTCTCGGTGAACATCAATCGATAAGATTATTGGGCATGGCCGAGGATCATAGCCGCGCTGAATTGCCTCTCTCCAATTGCCCGAGATGCACAAAACTAAAAGGAGAAGAACGAGGCTTGTGTTAACAAAGCTTGGTCTCGATGCAAAGTTCAATAATATTTTTCATGGTCAGATGATTGAGAAAGAAAGATCGTGAAAACATAAACTCGCCGAAGCTTACTCTTAATGGCTTTTTGCGCGATGCACGACTGTTTGATAGAACGCGAGATTACCAGCGAGTTGTATCGATTGTATCAAAGCTCTGTGTCTTTGTCTAGAGAGTTCAACTGACAAAGCCACCAAGGACTTTATTCAATTCTTGCCGGCCCTCCAAATAATCTAGCGATAAGAGGAGAAACAAAATGTCTAGCTCATCGCATTCCAGAGTTGCACAAGCCAATAAAAAAAGCCAGACACTGGCACAGACAGGTCAAGGGAAATCGAAAAAAAAAATTCAGGCTTTGAGCTTTCAACGATGACAAGAACACGAAGTCTCGAGTATAGCACGGAGAAGCTGTTGCTTCCTCTTGGAGGTCATTGAACTCGCCCTTAAGCTTAAGTCCACAGCCTCAACCTTTCTTTGTTGCAGCTAAGCTCTTCTGCATTGTGCATCGAGCTAAGAAACACTGCCCGAGTCAAGGAAATGCAATGTTGCCAGCTAGATTAATGCGTCCGCTGGTCGTGTTGGTGCTCTTCTTTCCCTCTCACTGCACACAGCCAGAGCCCGAATCACTACCACACGTTTCCTATATGAAAGCGAAAACTTGAAAATGAAAGAACTACCGCTCGCTTAATAATTTTTTCCCGTCACTAGAACGCACTTCTGTTGAGACCAAAAGGAAATGATTCATTTTCTCCCACTGGCAGCGAAATATTTATTCCTCCAGCTTTTCTTCTTCTCGCTTTTGAAAAATTTTCAGACTGCAGCATAACAAAGGAATCAAAGATACCTCGAAGCGATTTCGCAGACGGATGATTATGCAGGTCTCAAGTTGCAGTCGACGGAGAACAAATGGTCTCAGGTCGACGTGAAGCTTTCCTTGAACTCGCCAGCTCCGGCAGCCTTGACAAATTCAGGCAACAATCACCTTGAAAAAAAAGCTCACTCTAGATTTTCGCGTCACTGCAAATCCTCTCGAAGCTGTGCAACAATTTTATTTTTTGCGCAACCGATTTCGAACAAAGTTGGATCACAAATATCACTGAGGTTCCTTCGATCGAAACGAGAACTAAAGCTTTGTCGTGCAAAGATTATTTGTCGCGGACGTGATTGAAAAACAAACAACTTAACAATCGCTCTTTGATAGACTGAAAATTAATATCAGCTTGCCTCTACCTTTCGTCAGGTCTTGGATTTATTCTCTCGAAGCTCTCTCCGATTCGCGACAAGTAACGGAGGGTGAGGGGAGCTCGAACTATGAAGTGTTTGGGAAATTGTTGCATGAACCGTCATCGCGCATGACACTCGAGAATACTCGCTCTCTCACCTCACCCCCGCTCATGACTATACCAACATCAGCTCTTCCCCCAGTCTCCAAGCAATTTATTTAGGTATACAGCCAGTGTCTGATAACTCTGTTGCTTTTATCCGTGTCTTTCTTTCCTTTTTCGATTCAACTCCGGAAATTTTTTTATTCTGTCGCTTGGCACCCGCACTCACACACACACACTCGCTCACTCCCAGCCCGTCTTTGGTACAAAGTTCCTGCGTCAATATATATGTTGGGAGAAGAAAGAAAGAACCTTAAAAGTTTTGATTCACGACCCATCTTTGGTTTGCTAATACGAAACCTGCCGTCGAGTTTTGCGTTTCGGGGGAAAACTTTTCACTTCTTAGATAATTTTTTCCGCATCGCTCTCATGAATATTTCCATTACGAAAGTTTCCGACCGTTCAAGGTTGTCGATACATTTACGCTGTGGCGTCGTCTAGCGGCGAGCGATCCGTTTAGTTTTTCGTTCATTCAACCCCTAAAAGTATAATTCAAGCTCGAGAACAGCCGTGAAAATAGAAGGGAAAAGCAGGAGGAAATCATTTTTTCATGAAATATTGGCAAGCCATGCGCCTGTGTTCGTGCTCGAGCTCATAATACAATCAGGCGAAAATAAGCGAGGGTGAAAAACAGAGATCGCCCCGAGAACGCTTCGACGGAACGAGCGGAGTTGAAGGATATCCAGATTTACAGTTGGTTGATGGGTTTCGAAAAATTTCCGTCGCACCGTTCACCCTCCCGAGCCGTCTACGGGGCCCGAGACAAGTGAAGAAGAATGCCGATCGCAGCATAAATAAAAGCGCGCGTTCCAACTTGAGAGGTTCAATGGTGGAAATTATGCGGGGGTTCATTTAAATAAATGAATAATCCCTCTGATACGCGTCTTATGAAAAAGCATATTAATTATCGATTGATCATAATTCCTCTGAGCTACAGGAAGATGGAAACTCTTTCCTGGAAGGCCCCAAGCCAAACAATAATTCTTTCTCGCTCATCCCAATTATTTTTCAATATCCAGCAGAAGAACAATTTAAAAATTTTCCATCAAGTCTGTAAAAGCTAATTCTGAATTCTCCTCTTTCTCTCCATCATTTCGCTTTGTTCATGAATCGTCTACAATAAACAATTCCATCGTCACTGCTGCGTCCCGTCCCGGTTGTTATTTTTTTCGAGACGTAAATCTAACAGGCACGAACACCAGAAGAGTGTAAAATATTCATGTATTGGACGATACATGTTGGTTCCATCCGCTGATACATATGGCAGTATATGAGAGAACATATTGGATAAACGTAGTAGAACGCTTGTCTGCGATGCGCCGAAGAGCACGATTTGTTTTCGGATGATGAACTCAAAGGCGGCAAGCAAATGATGAGGTAAGCAAACAAAATAATTGAACGTTATGAGATGGAGAGATGTATGTGACTTGTGGAATTCCTAGCTCGCCAGGTTTCTCCCCGAAAAAATGCTTTCGACTCGTCATAGGAAAGTTCGTTGGGACGAAAAAGTGTAAAGCGAGCACTGTGCGTTCTGTCGAGACGCGACATCAATGCTCGACGCTCTATGTGTACATATAGGAAGTTCTGGTGTGGTTTAAATAAATTTACTAGCGTCTACCAACACAATTGACGATTTCTGCTGGATCAACGCTCAACTAAACCGATATTTTAGAGGCGATGAACTTAAAAGTCGAGAGAAGAGTGAATAGGTGGACGCGATTTCCGCTCAGCCGTTGGACGGCGCATTCTCCAGCAGCCCAAAGCGGCTCGGCCAGATGATTTCTGGAAACACGTTTCTTGTTTCACTTTCAGTTTAATTTGAAGGGAAAGGAAGAGTTTAAACCATTTTCTTAATTCTTTTTCCTCCAAATGGCATCGACACACACAGCCGCACAGGACTGGCGTGAACACAAGCATATTTCTGAATAATTTCTTCTTTCCGATGCTTCCTAATAAACCCATATAACTCCCGAGCTTCGAGATTATTACACGAAATTACAAAAGCCGATCCATCCTGTCGAAGAGTTTAACTGAAGCACCACAGCGCTCATCCATTCCCCTTTGGCTGCTCAATGTCGGGGACGGCGGAAGAAAAAAGTTTCGCCGCATTTCCAATGCCTCATGTCAACAGAGACAAAGCAAACTTCGTTCCCCATGACTCAGACGAGAAAGGATTTTTCAACAAAAATGTCGGCAAAGAAACAAACTTTACTTGATGCGTTGCTCCCGTCGCTCGACTGCTTTTCGAGGGTTGTTGGTGCCGATATTAGCTCTCGGAATAAATTTATTTATTGGTAATCACGTTGTTATTCAAATGTTTGTTTATTGGAAAACTCTTTCTTCAGGAAACTTGGCTAGTTAATGTCCAACGGTCTTCTCATATCACTTTTCCCAGTTTTTTTAATTTCAACGTCTTAGCACGCACAAGTCGTCACGTCTTAAAAGTCTAAGTAATTGAATTATTTCCTCCTTATACTAGTCTGAATTTTATTAAAACTTCGAGAGAACCATCTGTCAATGTGAAACTGTTCTAAAAGACTGAGGCGATTGGAAAAGCTGTTGTCTGTAGACGAAATGCTCTACAAAGCGGGGAAGCGTTGAGCGCCTGTGTAACGAGTTTGCCTCGCTTTCCTACAGCTGCGCTACGAGAAAATGTTGCGCTACGTTTTCTCTGGACGAATGAAGCCGTTCGAACGGCAAACTCAATTCGAACCTCGCGAAATAATGAAATATTTAAATCTGAACCTGATCAGTTGGGCCTTTGAAAATTATGGGAAATTAAATTTAAGTCTTATTGATAGGCTGGAGGAACTTTATTGCTTTTTTTCAATGACATTTCTACCTCAGATTTATTAAATTACATACCTCCGATTTATTATGTTCACATGCAATGAACCCTCAGCTTCTGAACGCAGGAAGTTTTCGTGTCGTGAAGTCTTAATTTTCTAGCTTATTGATTATCAGTCCGCGATAAAAGCGACGGTGATAAGAAATGAGTTTGGAACGTTTGACACGGTGGAAATCAAAATTAGTCGGCCTGGAAGTGGAAGAAATGTGAGTTTTATTCAATTTAGTTTGGGAGTTTCGCTGACGATGCAGTTTTAGGATTTTAGACTTGAGAACTTTGCTGCTGGCCGCTGTCATTGTATCAGAGACTTTTAGTGTCGTGTTTCATTGTAAATTTGACGATGTAGATTGGGAAGTTGTAGTTGGCAAGCGATACAGCTGCAAAGTCACTGAACTTCATAATCCAGAAGTAGACGAAGTGACGCAGATTATTGGAGATCATTTAGGCGGTCACAGCAATGCAGACGTTGAAGCCTTTTGGAGTAACAGCGACAAACCAACAACCAATTTCCTGCTAAGCTTTCCGAAGAAACTTGAGAGCTTCTTCCCGAACTTGGTTTTCATTGCAATTCATGACGGCCGGATCGCATCAATTTCTTCAGATGATTTGGCGCCGTGGCCCAACTTGGCTGCCTTAACGGTGACTGCGCAAAGGATCAAGTCGCTCGATGAAGATCTCTTTAAATACTCACCGCAGCTTGAACTCATCAACTTCAGCTATAATTTACTAGAAAGATTGGGCGCCAAATTGCTTTCCAACTTGAACAAACTAACGCTGGCGTATTTTCTCAAAAATACCTGCATCAATTCCCATGGCGAGACTCCCGAAAGATTGGCAAAATTGAAAGCCGAACTACTCAAGTATTGTCCACCAACATCAGTTAATAAGAAATCAAGAACCCCCAAGGTGTCAACCTCATCAAAATCCAGTGGTTCGTGTTTCGTGACGTGCTCGACGAACGAAGAAATTTTCAAAAGAATTCAAAAATGTGAACGAGAGACACTTCGAGATTTAGCAGTGAACGTTTGTTTGAAAGTGCAATCGAGAGTACAAAATAAAACTTCGGGTTTTACCTGAACATGTGCTCTGCGCCTACATAATATTTTGAGCGTCAACAAAGATAACAAAAGAGCTATCAAAGCTGTTTGATAACAGCCTAAGCTTGCACTGTCTGATAAACAGTTTAAACATTGGAACAAGCAATAATAAACGAGCCGAATATCTGATCTCTTCTTCAGCAATCAAACAAAAGTTTTGACGCTTGGTGCTGTCGTTTTAATCACACAAACCTTCAATTCAAACATTGCTCAATGAAATTTCTTAGCAAAACTCCGCTGAAAATTTTCACTCAATAAAACGTCGTAGACCGCGTAAATCCTTGAGACAGTCAAGTGACACATGAAGAAGATGCGGAAATCGCGGACAATAAAAAATCTACGCGTGATCTGGCGACTTAAATTTTGAGTGAAGTATGAATTGCGCTGATTTCAGCATTCACCAGATTTGGAAGGAAGCTTAGAAACTCTACAATTAACAGCAACAGTCTAAAGGAGGAAGAAAGGTTTCGACCGCAGTTTACTCTCAATGCCTTGTCCGCCTTAATTTCCACATCTAATTTGCCGATGAACGAATGACCGAATGACATGGAATTATTGCGTCAGCTCTTATGCGTGCGGCTGCAATAAATTGCAAGCATAAAGATTGAACGAGAGAACAGGTTGTGGCGAGTCACAGTTATTATCATTCGCTATAGTCGTTGGAAGAGGCCAGCGTTTAAGTTCCCACTGTTCTGCCTATGTCAAGACGAGGAAAGCGAACGTCCTTGGCTATCTGAATTAATCAGCAAGATGAACATCGGCCGGTGGAAAATGGAAATTCATCAGCGGGTCCGTGACTTGCAGGTTTAGGTGAAGCTTCAAATAAGGCAGCTCGGCCTTGACAGAAACTCTTGAACATGCGAAACAAAGTTATCATTCAACCGATCTGCATTCACAAACGTTTAGAAGATCGCAAAGCGCGAGAGTATTGCGCGTTTCACTTCGCGAAACTCCATCCATGTACATCAACGTAGCGGAGAGAAAATCAGAATCGTTTCAACTGTCGTATCGATCGGACGCAATTTACCCGCTCGATCAACTCAAACAAATTGTTGCTTCAGAATTCAATTAAAATTTGCAAAAGGCTCGCGAGTCGATAGAAAACAAAAGTTAACTCAATTTAATAGAAAAATAATTGAATCGACGGTAATTGAAAAGCGAGTGACAGAAGAAAGTTTATTGAGTCGCAATGTCGTTTCTCAAGTCGATGTGGAAAACCAATTCAAAGCATAAAAGTAAGTGAAACCATTTGACTTCTTCGCAATTGGACACGCCGAACGTTTAACGCGTAGATCGGAGAATTTGAGTCGTGAAGGTCAGCGAATAATTTTCTTTGTCGGAATATCTAAAGAGAAGGTGTAAAGCATTAACATGTGATTTGGTCAGTCATCAAGTGAGAATTAAATCGCGTGACGTTTGCTCATCCAATATTGTTGACTCTCCCGGAGACGTTTACTTTAAAAATGGATTTGTTTTGCAGAACTTAACGAAGAGCTGGCGCTCGCTAGTAGCATTCGCGACTTCTCCGAGAGCCCGCTCGATATCAACGATGAAGAGGTGACGGACGATCCGATTATTTTCAAGCTGAAATATCTGGGAAACACAATCATGACTCCGACGCAGCCTGACGACAAGACGAACAAGAAAATCAAGCTCAGCAAAAAGAATCAGGTGGTGACAACGACGGCCATCAAGAAAGTGATCAGCAGCTCGAAGAGCCAGAAGAAACTTCCAGAGGTGACGCTCGCGATCTCGCCAAAAGGAATTGAGACGTTCGACTCGGTGACCGACGAAGCTCTGCTGAAGATTCCGATCTACAAGATTTCTTTCTGCTCCATCGATGCATCTCATGACACAATTTTCGCCTTCGTCAGTTCATTGAGTGACGATCAGTCCAAGTCGTTCGAGACGAAGAATTCTCAGCACTTTGGCTCACCAGAATCGCCAGCAGGTCAGCTCGAGTCTGCTGTCTTGGACGATGAAGACGGCTTAGTGTTGCACGCTTTCCAGTGCCAAAAGAAGAAAATCGCTCACAACGTTACGATGACAGTCGCACGGTGAGTTATCAATACTTTGTCTAGAGATCGTTGACTCATTTTATCATTTTGTTTGTTCAGAGCTTTCGAGCGGGCTTATCAAGTCTATCAAAACGAGCAATTCTTCGACGAAGTTCACAACAAAGAGTCAAAAGACAAGGAGAACATTGAGTCTCAGAAGAACTCGGCAAACATCAAGCGACTAATATCAAGCGAACCAGACGAAATTGTTGACTCAAGTTGTTTGATCGATCTGGGATCAGAGAACGGCCCGCAGCTGAATCAAATCTACTCCAAAGACCTGACACGTGATTACTTCCAAACAACTTGGGTGTCGTTCGACTGAGTCTCACTGCTAGTAAATGTTATCGTACCAATTTAAGCTCAATTCAATAAAGCCTATGAAGCGCAAATGTTGTTATCAAGTCACGTTTTGATGACATTCAATTAAGTCGCGCTTTGTTCGGAATCATTTATGCAAGTTCACTTATTTTTAGATTCAGACACGCTTTGTACTCCGTTGATTAAGTCTCAGACTAATGCAACATCATCAAACACTTCCTCAAATGATTAAAGCGATCTTCGAGTGACTTGCAATAATTGTCCAGCACTATTCAAGTTCTCAAGGTCTTACAATGTGGTCGACTTCACAAGAAAATTGCAGTGCGATGATCATAGGAGAAAAGGCAAACGCCTGAGAGAAGAGTTCTCTTTCTAAAAATAAACAGTTGCCCGTTCATAATGAATACTGTAACATTGACTTGGCCTGAACTCTCGCGAGCACATAAGCGAATGCGTGAATTATAGTAAATAAACAGTCGCAGTAAAAATTTATTTGCGCGCTTTGAAGGATTTCGAGAAATGACGCTTCAGACAGCTGTTCCAAGTTAGGCGTCGTCATTAGGCTTATCACTCAAACGAACTGAAACATCTATTGCGTTCAATCAGAACCGCGGATGTAGGTCACTCAGTGAGCCTTTCTATTAGATCGCAGTGGAAGCAAGCTGACGCCAGCCAGCATTTATCCAGTTATAGTAATGAGACAAGTCCAATTATCGATAGTCGACAAGAAAAAATGATCAGCCAACATGAAAATGTTGCATCAGCGCTTATGCAAAAGATCGCGAACCAATTTGAAGGAAACTTAATTTGAGCTTGCGGAGCAAGGCAGCAAATCTGTTGAATGGGGTAAAGTGATTGATTAACACCTCTGGTATCGCGGTCGATCATGACACTCGTGCGATGTCCAGCTGCTCGACTCACTCACCACTTATCAGCTGAATCAATTTTCTTTTCCAAGTTAGTTATTTAACAATTGCAATCAATTGATAGCTCTCCCGAGGGACACACGCTAAACTAAAGAGGTCAGCGCTTAATCAAAACTTCCTGAGAGTACAGGCGGCCTTAGCGATCGTTCATTCACAAAGAAGAGACGGAGAGATGCAAACGATTTGTGATTGTAGTCGTTCACAATGCTCGCTGATTCCATTCACATCATCGCGGGCTGCGCGACGGAGAGAAAATCAGAATCAACCTGACTATCGACTTGCTTGGACGCAAATTAGCATTTCCAGACGTTTAAGGCAACGGCAAGTACCGCAGTGCCTCGACCATAATCGTGAAAGTTACAGAGTGAAAATTGAAGTCAACAGAGAAAATTTCGTTGTGGATTTCGGAGCGATCAATTGATCACAAGCGCTAACATGGCTTTCTTAAAATCGATGTGGAAAAACAATTCGAAGCACAAAAGTAAGCGCTGCTGTTGAAGTAATTAGTTTATTGCCTGCTCTCGTTTCGTGAAAATCAATCGATAGCTATGAAGGTCGTCGCTGCTCGTGTTAAAACTGCCTAACGGTTATCGTAAGGTCGCGGCCGTTGCAAGTTGATTACCGTGAGTGGTAACAGAGAAAATGCAGTCTCTTCCCGAGTGATAAGAAAATTGTGCACTTATAAATAAGCTGGCGACAAAGGGTGGGGAGCGGAACGACGATAACGAAGAAAGGCCGAATTAAGATCTCGAGGCAGCGTCGACCCCAACGTTTAATTTTGGCGAGTGTCACAACATTTGATTGAGTGCGAAAAAAACAAAATGTTGTTCGGGTTCGTTCAATGGACCACAAACTCAATCAATTTTTGATGGCAGCTTTGTTCGAGATGATCGAATTTAATTGAGATGAATATTTATTCTAGAGCTCAACGAGGAAATGGCGCTCGCTAGTAGCATTCGCGACTTCTCCGAGAGCCCGCTCGATATCAACGATGAAGAGGTGACGGACGATCCGATTATTTTCAAGCTGAAATATCTGGGAAACACAATCATGACTCCGGCGCAGCCTGACGACAAGACGAACAAGAAAATCAAGCTCAGCAAGAAGAATCAGGTGGTGACAACGACGGCCATCAAGAAAGTGATCAGCAGCTCAAAGAGCCAGAAGAAACTTCCAGAGGTGACGCTCGCGATCTCGCCAAAAGGAATTGAGACGTTTGACTCTGTGACCGACGAAGCTCTGCTGAAGATTCCGATCTACAAAATTTCTTTCTGCTCCATCGATGCATCTCATGACACAATTTTCGCCTTCGTCAGTTCATTGAGTGACGATCAATCCAAGTCGTTCGAGACGAAGAATTCTCAGCACTTTGGCTCACCAGAATCGCCAGCAGGTCAGCTCGAGTCTGCTGTCTTGGACGATGAAGACGGCTTAGTGTTGCACGCTTTCCAGTGCCAAAAGAAGAAAATCGCTCACAACGTTACGATGACAGTCGCACGGTGAGTTATCAATACTTTGTCGAGAGATCGTTGACTCATTTTATCATTTTGTTTGTTCAGAGCTTTCGAGCGGGCTTATCAAATCTATCAAAACGAGCAATTCCTCGAGGAGGCGCGCAAGAAAGCGTCAAAGAACAAAGAGAACATTGAGTCACAGAAGAACGCTTCAAACACCAAAAAGCTAGTAGCGACTAAGCAGCCTCTCGATGATGTTGACTCCAGTTGTTTGATCGACCTAGGATCAGAGCAGCCAACCAACAATTCTCACACAACATGGGTTGCGTTCGAGTGAATGTTACAATTAATTTTAAATAAAATATGTTTTATCACTAAGTGTTATTTCAGATAACTGCGAAAGCTCAAAAGCGTAAAAGAAGCTCTTTAAAAAAATTAATCTTCAGCCGATTAGATTCATCATCGAGTTTTATCATCGATCTATCCACAATCTTGCTGAATACTTGAACTTTACATGCTTTCAGAATTCAATTATTAAGGGACTATGTCTCTAACCTAATTGCTGAATAGATTCAAGCAAACAACCGTGATGGCTTTGCTATCATTACACAAGTTTTACGAAGTTGTCAACCTTAAAATTTTAACAGTTGACAAGTGGTGGTTTTGTCAACTAGATTGAAGACGGCTTGAATCGATTTATGCAAATACAACCCCTGAAACCCCCACAACTATTCACATATAAGTTATGCGGCAACAACTGCTCAAAAACTTTTTTTTAAAAGTTCAAGAAAAGCTCATCGCTAATTTCTTTCTCGGTGTAAAGTTAAGAATACAAGACATTTTAGTAATTAATTTTTCTTGTCCATTGGAAATATCGAAGGGTTTTCATTATAATATAATTTGTAATACTTGAATGTCGATCAATAAATCCTTGAACAAAATAATATTTTCGATAAGATCGAAACCGTGTAATTTATAGGATGGATCCGTGTTAACGGAACCTTTGACTTATGGGAGCAGGAACTGGGAGCGGCATCGGAAGCAGCTGAAGCCAAAAATTTCTGTGAAGCTCAAGACAATTTTAAGCATATTTGTAATTCCCGGTCAGAAACTTTTTCTCAGAATTAAATCACACATTTATTTGGTTTGGGCTAGGTGTCGTGAAAACGTGGCGATCGAAAAACAAGTTCAGAATAATAACCTATTGTCATTTGATAAGATCAAGCTTCAACATAGCAAGTGGAATTATGAACTGTCTAGAAACGTCAGTCAAGTGAGTGCTGCTAGAGTAAAAACTATTGTAACCGTGAAGCTCCAGTTACACTGAATAAAAAGATATTCGCGGAGTGGTTTAGAGCAAGTTGGCTGGATCCAGACAGCTCTCAAGTTCGGACAGTTGTATCAGACAGCAGCTAATTTGATTAATTTGATTCTGATGTGAAGTGAATTTAAAATGAAACTAGAAATTTGTTGTATTTGGTTCTTGTTGATCGGTGCAAAAACGGTGGATGCAAATGCAAAATCGCTTTCGATTGCAGTTGGAAAAATAATGGAAACACTTGCCGAAGAAAACGAAAGATTCCACGTAATGATTCATGGCACGGAACATGGAATACCCGAGCTGAACAAAATCTTATCAGCAAACACAAAACTGCCAGTGCAACTTCATTTTTCGGAACCGTCGGACCGAATAAATTACATCAACGAATCGGCTTTTCTGCTTTTTGAGTCGAGAGAATATTTTAGGGATTTCTTGTTGCATCAACTCTTTTTGAGAAGGTTTCCAAAACCAATGAAGTTCTACATTATTTGCAACGGGTTAACAGAAGAAATGCTTGGATACTTTAGTCGAGTGGATGCGAACTTGAGGTCAAAAAGAAAAGGCTTTTATAATAAACTAGGTAAAGAGAGTGAGATGGAATGGTTCCTTCATATGTACTATTTCATAATAGAGACGACAACCACGATTGATCTCCTCACTTTCGTTTGGTACACGCCAATAAATTGTAGCGTAGCTCAGGTGGTTACAGTGAACACTTTCGACAAGGCAAACAGCAAATGGACAAACTCGAACTTTTGGATTCAAAAATTCTTCAATTTTCATGGATGTCACTTAGTTTTCGGAAGCGTGGTTCGTTATTCTGATGAAAAGGAGCTTGTTCCGGCAAAACTATACGAACATTCCATTTTCCATCGAACGATCTACATTCTTGCTGAAAACCTAAACTTTGTATATGGGCAGACGCCCATTATTCAGAGGGTCTCTCATCAAACAACTTATAATGCGGAATACTACTACCCAACTGCGATCGTCGATTTAACTATAGACGGTTGCTCAGTTGAAACCTTTTACAGGAGTGAAGGATACATGAATCATTATATTTATTTCCAACTTGAAAGCAACGTTTTCCTGGCCGTGCCACCAGGCGAGCTCTACAACCAATACGAGAA
This sequence comes from Smittia sp. YW1114-2, assembly GCA_033064975.1. Lineage (NCBI taxonomy): Eukaryota > Metazoa > Arthropoda > Insecta > Diptera > Chironomidae > Smittia > Smittia sp. YW1114-2. Next base: position 21,183,283 of record CP093832.1, read on the forward strand.
ACTAATTCTGCCCTTCGACGACTTCACTTGGTATCTGATAATCCTAACATTCGTCGCTGCATTCGCCACAATATTTTGCTGTAGATGTACAAGAAAAGACACACGAGACTTTGTTATCGGTAGAAATGTTTCTTCGCCGGCACTCAACGTCGTTCAAATATTTTTCGGACTTGGATTGATCATTTTACCGCCACGAAATTTTGCAAGATTTATCATGATGTCGTTCATTTTATTCTGCCTGATTATCAGAACAGCGTGGCAGGGCAAAACGTTCGAGTTTATGCAGCAAGACAAAAGGAAACCTCAACTAAAATCGTTCGAAGATTCAATTGATAAAAAATACAAACTTCAACTGTTAAATTATGAGCGCGCGAGTTACAGAGCTACCTTTTTGAAGAGGTTGTATTTGATAACGATATTAGAGAAGTTCTAAGTGTAATTTTTTATCGCAGAACGCAGTTACACCTTGTGACTGTCGAGGAGTACCATGATGTGATCTTTCACAAAATCTTTGACGATTCGTTCCGAGGAGTTTTTACCACGAGCTATGAAAATTTGAATTCGATCTCATTACAGACGAACGGTGTAATTCTTGAAAGGATCATTTGGGAACCGGTCTTCAAGCAAACAACCGGAATACTAATACCGCCGTTTCACATGTTTTACGAGGTTGTCAACCTTAAAATTCAACAGTTGACCACCGGTGGCCTCATCAACTACATTCATGGCCACATGTATCCTTTCGTGGATGCAAAGCGATTTGCGCATTTATATCTCACTGGACCTAAAATCTTAACACTCAAGCACTTGGAAGCTGGATTTCTGATCTGGCTTGGTTCCGTTTGCATTGCCATTATTGCATTCTTGCTTGAGCTCCTCTACGCAAAATTTGAACATAAATTTGAACCAATTTTTGCTAGATTAAAACAATCACTGGAACTGAAATACGCAACCCTTCGGGAGATAAACTTGACAGTAAAAGTAAGGCGGACATTCAAGCAGATTCGTTCCATCATGATGAAGCATTGGAGCGCTTTTCGAGCGAAAGCCAAAAAGTTGAAATTCAGAAACTTTAGAAAGAAAAATCCAAGGAAAATGAAAAGAAACAAAAAGTTTAAAAAGGTTTCTCATGCATAGGTTCGAACAAAAGGCAGCTGGATTTGTTGTTTACGAACCCTTAAAATATTTATTCACATATAAATTATGCGGAAACAAATCAAAAGCTTTTTTAAAGTTCGAGAAAAGCTCATCGCTAATTTCTTTAACGGTTTTGAAAATTTCAAATGTTTGTTGGTAGAAATTTTTGTGTAGAAATTTTTTGTTTGCGAGAGAGATTTTCAAAAAAATTGTAATTTGTAAGGACGTCGACCCTTGAAGGCAACGCATAGCTATCACCCGCAAGTGTAAGACGAATCTTCAAACGATGGAAGTGAAAGGAGAACTCAAGATAAAGCAGAATTAAAGTAATCAAAAACTCAAAACTCCCACACGAACGAAAGTAAACAAAAGAATCGCGGAGCTCGCTCGACTTATTTCGCTTGCAATTAGTTAAGGCAGTCGTCGAATTTACAAGTTTAATCGATACGGACAAGACATTCGTCACAGAAACCATGGTGAGTTGATTGGGATCAAATCAAAAATATCGTTCGAGTTTTCGGGCGCAAAACTTGAACATGTGCTGAGGGTCGATAAACAAAGAGACCAAAACATCCAACGGAGACCCATAAAAGTCACAATTGTGGCTAGCAGTGATTAAGTTTACAGACACGAAAGCCATAAACTGTTGATTACCGATTTCTTTTCATTCACTAATTGATGTAGAAAACTGTGACTACACGCAAAGATGTTCAAGAAGCCAAAATGAAAACGAGAGCGATGGCAGCAAGCGAGCGAAGCAGTTCTCTCGTCGAAGCAAAGCGAAAGAGCAGACAGCGAATGGTGAAAACCTCAACTGATAACAGCACAGTCAGAGATATTTATGGCAACGTGAGATTAATTTTGATTGTGCAATCTTGAATGGTTTTAAAACATCAGTGATATTTCAGGCTCTGAGCAGTATCAACATGATTAGAGGCGAGACAGGAATCATCTACCATGAGTCGATGGCGCTGCATCGCTGTTTGTGGGACGAAACATATCCCGAGTGTCCTGAGCGTTACACGTCGGTGATCGATCGCTGCCGCGAGATGAAACTCATCGAACGATGCAAGGAGCTGAAGCCGAGACACGCGACGAAGGAAGAAGTGATGATGATTCACACTAAAGAACACTTCGACGTCCTTGAGTCGACCAAAAACAGCAATGACGAAGCTCATCTTGAAGATCTGAGCTCGCGATACGACGCGATTTACATTCATCCGACGACCTTTGATCTGACGCTGCTGGCATGCGGATCAACGATTGAGCTCGTCGATTCAATCATCGATGAAAGTGTTCAGAATGGAATGGCGATCATCCGTCCACCAGGTCATCACGCGATGACAGCCGAATTCAACGGCTATTGTTTCTTTAACAACGTTGCCGTGGCTGCTCAGCACGCACTCGACAACAAAGGCTTAAGTCGAATTCTGATTGTCGACTGGGACGTTCATCACGGTCAAGGCACGCAGCGAGCTTTCTACGACGACCCGCGAGTTCTTTATTTCTCGATCCATCGCTTCGAACATGGAACTTTCTGGCCCAACTTGAGAGAATCTGATTTCGACTTTGTGGGCGAGGGCGAAGGCAAAGGAAAGAACATTAACGTCCCGCTCAACAAAACTGGAATGACGAACGCAGATTATCTGGCAATCTTTCAGCAATTGCTGCTTCCTGTGGCGCTCGAGGTGAGTAGATTGCGGTGGGTTCGGTTAAGACTTGACGTAACATTCGCGAAACGAAATTCTTGAGTTTAGTTCCAGTCAGAGTTGACGATTGTCTCAGCCGGTTACGACGCAGCCGTCGGATGTCCTGAGGTACGTGAAGCAGATCAGCTTTTAATTTCTCTTCTTTTCTAAATTTTTAGTTCGTCCCCGAGCTTACAATTGTCTCAAGTGGTTTTGATTCGGGTTAGATTCATTTTTCTTTAGTCTTTTCTGTTGACTTTGCTTCGAGACTTCTCTCTAGAATCTTTTAGAGAAAAGTTTCGCTGCAAAGTGCTTGAGAAAATACTAAAGAAAACTGTTTTTCAATTTGCCTAAGTAGCCTTGGGAGATGAGAAGGTAGATTTCTCTTTGATTGGGCTTAAACCTCATTTAGTTCCGCAGCTTCACTCTAAACAATGTTCATGCTTGCCATTCGTCGTTCCACTGAAACAAATTCAGATGAGCGAGCCATTCACATTATCAGTTCATGCTTCTGTGTCACTTCCGATTATATTACGCACAGTTCCGCTAACTCTCTCACTTCTTTTGCATGTAAAGGGCGAGATGGAAGTGACTCCGGCATGCTACGCTCATCTCTTGTCTTCGCTTATGTCGCTGTCGTCGGGCAAAGTCGCAGTTGTGCTTGAAGGCGGCTACTGTTTGGAATCGCTTGCCGAAGGCGCTGCTTTGACTCTTAGAGCTTTGCTGGGCGATCCTTGTCCGCGAATGGAGCCGCTTGATGCTCCAAGTGAAAGGTTTGTTATCGAGATTGATGAATCACGATCGGAACAAAGAGATTACTAACACTTTCCCTCCCACAGCATTCAAGAAATGATCATGAACTGCATTTATGTACATCGACCTTACTGGCAGAATCTCTGCCTGCAAGAAGTTTACAACGCCGAAGAGCTCAACAACGTCAATCCTCAGCCGACCTTGCACAAGATGCAGCTCGACACTTTCATCGGCGGAGCTCCGCGTCCCGAAAGATTCGCCACTCGAGACTGCTATCCGATTCAAAGCGAAACATTCAAACAACGCGTCGCTGAAAGATTGAGCAAGCTCAAGTTCTTCACAAACTTGACATTCCCGACGAATCGCGTCTGCTACGTTTACGATGACGTGATGTTGAAACACGAGAATATACACGAAAGGTGAGTGATTCATTTTATTGCGCAATAGATCCGGAAGGTTTATTTCTTCGGTGGCCCAGCTGGAGTCGCGTACGGCGTCGCTTCCTGATGCGGCCAGTTGGGGTTGTGCGGGTAGTTTGGATCGCGCGGCCAGTTAGGATTGTGGGGATAGTTCGGATCGTGTGGCCAGTTGGGATTGTGAGGGTAATTGGGATCGTGGGGCCCAGGATGATTGGGATGTCCTGGATGACCCGGCGGCCAGTTTGGGTTGTGGTTTGAAGGACAGTCCGGGTTCCACTGATTCGGAGGCGGCGGAGGATTCCACTGGTTTGGCGGAGGGTTCCACTGGTTCGGAGGTGGATTCCATTGGTTCGGTGGAGGATGTCTGTTCCAGTTCGACATGGCTTTCAAATCACAACCAACTTTCAATGAATTTCACTTTGAATCACTCAAGTATTTTCGTTCGTTATCGTCTGACGATCTCGGAAAGAATGATAAGCTTTTGCTTTGTCGATAGATATTTTATATCAAATGATAAGCTTTCATTGTGATGATAAGAAAGTAATTAACTTGGATTTGTCTTCTTTTTTTAGTGGTCATCCAGAGCGACCTGAAAGAATTGCGAAGATCAAAGCGCGCTTCATCGAGTACAAGTTGCTCAACCGAATGAAAGCATTGCCTGCTCGCACTGCAACAGACGAAGAGCTTCTGCTGGTCCACACGCAGTCGCATCTCACGTCAATGAAGGAGATCGCTCAGAGCGAAGATCTCCACGCAGCTTCGTACAAGTTCAACTCGGTCTATTTCCATCCCTCGACCTATGAATGCGCCACAGTGTCGGCTGGCTCGGTTCTGCAAGTAGTCGACGAGGTTTTGAATGGCATTTCTCGCTCTGGAGTCTGCGTCGTCCGTCCGCCGGGCCACCACGCGGAGTCAGACGAGCCGCATGGATTCTGCATCTTCAACAACGTCTCGATCGCCGCTCAATACGGAATTCAAAATCACGGTTTGAAGCGAGTTCTGATCGTTGATTGGGACGTCCATCACGGCCAAGGCACGCAGCACATTTTCGAAAACGATCCTCGCGTGCTTTACATTTCGGTCCATCGCTATGACCATGGCAACTTCTTCCCGAAAAGCACAGACGCAAATTACACTGAAATCGGCTCAGGTCGAGGCAAAGGCTTCAACGTCAACATTCCTTGGAACAAGAAAGGAATGTCGGACCTGGAGTACATGATGGTTTTCCAATCGATTATCATGCCGATAGCGTACGACTTCGATCCGGAACTCGTGCTTGTGTCTGCCGGATTCGATGCCGCAATTGGAGATCAACTTGGCGGCTGCAAGGTCACACCAGAAGCCTACGGATTCTTCACTCATTGGTTGTCTGCCTTGGCTAATGGTAGAATCATTTTGTGCCTCGAGGGCGGCTACAATGTGAACTCAATCTCGCACTCGATGGCGCTCTGCGCTAAAGCTTTGCTCGGAGATCCACTGCTGATGCTTCAGCTGCCTTCACGATGGAACGGAATCAACCCAAGTGCCTTGGAAACCATTCAAGCTGTGATGAAGACACAAAGCGACTACTGGAAGTGCATGAGATTCAACAAGAAGCTGCCAGAATGCGACATGAACGAGAATAAATTCGAGGACGCTCTTCAGAATAAAATGAAAGCAATGAGCTTGGGAGACGGAGCAGGCGCTGCCGGAGAAGCTAAGGGATCGGAAGCCGCAGGCGCTTCATCATCTAGTCAAAATGCTTCTTCGGGAAATGCTGGGCACAAGCAAACTTTGAGCGACTACTTAAACGAGAACCTCGACGTGAGTTTCTTTGATTTATCTAATCGCTATTGTTGTTGATTTCATAAATTTCTCAGGCGCTCAGCAAAGGTGAAATGTTCGCTGTCGTCCCACAGAAAACTTGCCCGCATCTCTGTTTGCTGAAGCCCGAAGAAGCTCCAGAATGTAAGAGAAGAATTCACTGAAACTCGACAGAAAATCATCGAATTTCTTTTCAGCAATCGACCACAATAGCGAATGCGTTGACTGCAACACTGCGATCGAGAACTGGGTGTGCCTCCTGTGCTTCCAGACCTTCTGCTCTCGCTACATCAACGAGCACAGCGCCTCGCACAGCGTGTCAGCTGACCATCCCCTGGCGCTCAGTCTCAGCGATCTCTCGGTCTGGTGTCACAAATGCTCGTTCTACGTCGACAACCCGAAGCTCCACAAGTTCAAGGACTTGGTCCATCGCAGCAAGTTCGGTGAAGCGCTGGTTTGGAGCTACGGCGACGTCAACATCGACTTGGTCGCCGAGAGCGACAGCGAATGATACTTGCTCAAATGTATTCCTATCGGTGTCATCGTGCTTCTCTTCCTGACTAAGCTTGTGCACGACACAGTAACGCGAACAGTTCTATAACGAAAAGCTTACACCACTCACAACCCCAACATGGTACAATCGCTCATTAATGTTTTCACGTTTCTATATTTATTAATTCCCGTTGACAACTTAAGTATTATCGATAACCAAAGCTAATGAGAAATTTAAATGGAAAATACTGGAACGAATAACCAAAGTTAATAAGTTTTGATCTAACTTTCTTGTTGACATGGCGGGAACAATTAAAATAAAATCATTAAATCGTTATATCTTGTCAATATTCCAATCCGAGTCGAAGCTAAATCTTGCGCTTCTTCTCTTCGTCGTCGATGATTTTGGCCACGACGTGCTCCAAGTTCGCGGTGGTTCTCGCTAGCTCAACGTTGTCGCTGTAGGAATCTACGATGGGATTCGTTAGAAAATCGAGAAATCAGAACTTTTCGCTTGTCTTACCGTCGATGATCTCTTTAACTTTCACCAGCAAATTCCGGAAGTTCGCAACTTTCGTCTCGAAAGTTTCATCCGCGAGGTTCTTGTTGACGTTGCTGGCTTTGGTCTTCGGCAGTTTGGTTTGGAACCAAGACGAAACATCGCTGATTGAATATTCGGTGTTGTCTGCGACGTAGGATTTGTTCAGCTCGTAACCGTTGACTGTGAAATGATTAAGTTGAATTAAAACTGTCAAGATAATCGAGAGGTTTCCACTTACTCGGCTTGCTTAGCGCAAGTTCCAGAGGCGCCGTCTCCTTCGAGTTGGACTTCTTCGGGCGATAAGGCGTCGAGGAGTGCGGAAGGAAGAGCGAAGTGGTCGGAGAAGCGAAGCCAGACTTGATGGTTTGGTTGTTGAGCGAGGAAGAGAACGAGCCCGTCATTGCTTCATGGATGTTCTTGAGCTGGAATATGAGATCGGCGAGGAACGCGTTGTGAGTTGTGACGAATTCCGGAACCGATTTCTGTTCGTCGATTCCCTTTTGATAATTCTCAGTCTCAAGCTTGACGTTCTCGATGGTCGACAGCAATTTCTCCATCACATTTCGCTGCAGAATCAACAAGTTCTCTGAGTTGTTGAAGACTTCCGATCGGATCGTTCCACGATTCTTCTCCAGTTGATTTCCTGTCCCGCCCTCCATATCGCTTCCGATATGCGACAGCTGAACGTGCTCGTTCTCGATGAGCTTTGTGTCCTTCTCTCCTTGATATTTGTCGTGGCTGTCGAACACCGAGGAAATCGTCGAGTTCTGCCAATTAGCGTTCGATTGTCGTCTGAAAATGTTGACGAGCGAATGGAAGAATTTGCAGAGTTTTCCTCGATCCTTCTCGTTGGAGTTGAGCTCAAGCATTCGATGAGCCAGTGAGTGTCGCTGATTGACGAATCCTTTGCTGAAGCAGACGAAGCACAGCGACAATCCTCGACACTTCAGGCACTTGAACCGCATCCCGACGATGGGGAAAGCGTGGCACGAGCTGCACTGATTATGATGAACAACGAGCTCCGACTTCTTGAAGCGGATGAGTAACAGGAAGAGGTTTGTGTAATTTGAGAAGTTTGTGTTCTCGTGTGACGTCCACAGGTTTGTAAATGTGAACTGACTCATGCCATTGAGTCCCGTATAGGTTTGAAAGACTTCGTCAACGATCTCCGACACGGCCTTTCTCTCAAAGTACAAAGGCTCGCCGAGGTACGACAAGAGTTTCCCGAAGATGTTGACGGTTTCCTCGAACCTTGAGCGCGTAATGCAGTTGTTGTGGTCCTTGGCGATATCGAAATGAGCATCGATAAGTTGGTGGTAAGTGTTGATCGGGGGAAGCTCGCAGAGGATGAGCAAGGCCAGCTTCAGCTCCATGAGCGAGATGTTCTGCTGGCGTTTGGGATCGAAGATGTTCCACAGAAAGTTGCACAAGATCGAGATCGCCTTATCCAGATTGAAGTCCTTGTGCTCAACATAGAAACCGGCTTTCTCGTTGGCGAAGAAGATGTCATGGACGATGTTAGTCAACTGAGATGGCGAGATATCTTGCGATGATCCCGATTTGTGCTTCGTGACGATCGACATTGCGCATCGAAATGGAATGGAGAACGCTACAAACAATAAACAAATAAATGTGTGGCAGAGTCAGCAGTGCTGACATTGGTAACTCGACACTTACTGAAGAGCGAAGCCTTCAACTGAATAATTTTTATCGCGGATCGGTAGCTCGAGTACTTCACATCGTTGAAGCTCGTCTTGATCTTCTTGATGATGAGGATCAGCGCTGGATTCTCCTTGTACTTCACGTTGGTTTTCGTGTTCACATAGAACCTGTAGCCTCGTTCTTCAACTTCCTCTAAACAATCGTACGGCATTCTCGAAATTAAGGAAACTCCCTAACACTTGTTGCGTCGTCTTCGAACCTGTTGCCGATGATATTTGAACAAGCGTCTATCGAATATTTATATCGACTCGACTGTGCCGTCCTGTGCCCAATAAGCAACACAATTCTTCACTGCGCAAATCACGACTGAAAGCTCAAACACGATCGGCTGAACAACAAAATCCGTTGAAGAGCGGCCGGGGTGAAAATCTTAGAAGCAAACTCACCACGGCAAACCCGAACGGCAAACTCACCACGGACGTGATCGCCATCCCACACAAAAATGCTTTTTAAATTTTAAAAAAAAGTTTAATCAATTCAATTCATTAATTCTTAAATTCATCGCAGGTTGAGCACATTTTTATGGCTGCGAAAAAGTGCGCAAACTGCAAGTTCATCTCAACCGAGAACTTGAAACAAAAATCTCATTGAGCATTGATAAAATATATGTCGGCGACTGGGAACTTCGGATGATTTTGTGGCTGAGACCCAAAGTTCCGAGCCGCGGGAAAACAGTCGAAATAAAATTTGTACTTGAAGGACATTCAACAACTTCGATATCAAATATTTCTATGAATTATGCAATTATTGTTTCTGATATCAGCAGTAGTTACGACGACTGTTCACGGCTGGTAAAGCTACTCTACTTAGTGCTATGATATCCAACGAGTCGCGGCTTCCGAGCCGCTGAAAAGGTAAAAGCGTCTACATTGCTCAACATCTTAAAGCTTACAAATGAGCGCGTTGCATGGGATTCTTGAGATCTTCCCATGTCCAACTCTACAACATACAAAGAACGATAAAATTTCTAACATTTCGAGAAACAAAACTTTCATAGGAACACGACCACACATTCATAGCAGAGGCTGACAACTTGAAGCTGTAGAAAGTTGGCTGAAAATTGTTGCTAAAGACATTGTTGTTGCTGATCTACACGGAGACGCTGTTGATGTCGTTTGACTGTCAAACGGTGCTAATCATTGTGCTGATTTGGCCTGGAATGGCGTTTGGCACGAGCGGCTCCGGCTTGAACATAGTTCGAATTCTCTGCGGAGGAATGTTCGTTGAACGGAAAATAATTTCAATCGCTGCATGCGCTCACCCTTTTAAAGCTCCCGCGAGTACGATCGAACTTGTAAATCATATAAAGTGGAATGCACATCACAGACGATGCCGTCAATAGCCAACCGAGCGGATAAGCCCACTCGGGATAGTAATACTCTTCGCCCAGCATGTACTCGTTGTTGATGACCGAGAATATCAGGATGACCTGCAGAGAGAATGTCAGAGTCCAATCAGTTTGAACAAGCCACTTCTTACAAATAGGAACGTCGGGCTGATGTAGCGCCAGCAAATCCTCCAGTACAGCGATGGCTTTTGACCCAGCATCAGTTCAATGTCAGCCGAGAACTTGTCGACGCCGTAGAACCAAAATACTCCGGCAGCCTCGACGAAGACCACGAACAAGATTGCGAGTCCTGGAAGGATAAATCAGTTGGCACATTGACATTGCTAAGCTGACTATTGATTGCGCTTACCTGGACCGTACACATTCAAAAAATTGACCAAATAAACGCCGCCCTTTAATTGGAACAGAACAAACAGCGTTAAGTGCGTGGCGAGGCAAACATTCGTTACACAACGTCGGGGTCGCCTAATCTTTTCTTTTCCTTAATAATGGAGCGGGCGTCCACTTCCTCGCCCGTGAAGGCATCAGCACCAAGCTAATGTTTTATTTATTAATGATTGCAAATTTATTTATCTTTCTCCTTACACATTCGCTCACATGGACTTGCGGTGAGTTTTTAGTGTAAATTAAATTTGTGATTCTAATGAACTGCGAAAGGGAATCGATAAATAAATAAAACGAAGGAAAGTGCTGATAAATGGAAAGCAATTTCTCGGACGAGAGCCTTGATGGCGATCGGGAGAGAGCGAGAGATAACGACGGAGTCTTCGTGATGTTTAAAGACTTTGCTTTTAGTTTTATCGACTCGACACGAATGAAAAAGTTTTTCTTGTTAAGTTTTCTTTAACAAATCAACAGCTAAGTGACAGAGAATCCAATAAATGCTCAGCTCTCCTTAAGTCCATCGAATCGCTAAGCATTTCTAAATCATTCGAAAGTGCAATCGTCTGCCTAATCACGAGTGAAATTGAAGCAGAGCTTTTGTCTAATTGAGTGGAAAGGCGGAAAAACATTTCTTTCAATCTTAATTAATTGGATCGACTGATACTCACGTATGTCATCGTTGGAAGTGCACAGACGTAGATGAAAGCAAGAAGAACTAGGACGAACAGTTCACGACGTTTGCCGATGACATTGGGGAACTCATCGCAAAGCGCAGTGATCATGGCTTCGAGGCCTCCGAAGGTGGAATCGAGGCCGAGTGTTATCAGCATCAGGAAGAAGATTATTGACCAGAACGTGCTCCCGCTCATCAACGAGATCGCTTCGGGGTAGACGATGAAGACAAGCCCCGGTCCTTCCAGGCCGACCTTGTCGATATCCACATTCTGAACCTGAGCCATGTAGCCGAGGACTGAGAAAATTACAAAACCAGCGAGAAAACTCGTCAGACAGTTAATGGAACTTGTGAGTAAAGCATCTCGGTAGCAATTATTGTTGAATTTGTTGTAGCTGGAGAGCGCTAAAAGTGTTCCGAACCCAGGACCGAGCGAGAAAAAGATTTGGCTAGCAGCGTCGATCCACACTCTCGTGTTTTTGAGCTTCTCCCACTCTGGGGTAAGGTAATAGCGAATTCCCTCGGCGCTTCCAGGCAACGTCACGCCGCGGAAGAGCAGAACGATCAGCACGAAGTAAGGAGCGAGAGCTGTCACCCAAACTGCCTTGCCTGAGCTCTTGACACCCTTCCAAAGTGAGAAGTAGACGAGAACGAAGACTCCGAAGACACAAAGAGCCAGCGTTGGCTTCACTGGCCCCATGTACTCTAAGCCTTCTGATTTATACTGCTCGAGAACGTTTCGCCTGTTGAAGATCAGAAACGACAGTGATTTACGTCAATCGATTAGAGCTGATTATCTCACTCGAAATATTCTCTTGCAGGGCTGGATGTGTTCGTAAAGTTCGTTGGCACATCAACAGATAAACAGGCATCGGTGTTCCATGAATTTCCGCACTTCTCCCAAGGTAATTCGTAGCTGAACGACGCGAAGAAGTAGTAAACGGCCCATCCGATTATCGTGTTATAGTACATGCCCATGTAAATGTCGATGATGCAAATGGCCATTCCGACGCCTGTTGGATAGAAGAGGAAGCTTTGAGTCTCTCACCTAATTACTAAATATTTTAACGATCACGTTCCAATGATTTTGTTGAAACGCGACGGTCGAACATAGTCGATAATCCCAAATTCCCTCGGCTGACAATCGGCTGCTTCACTTTAACGATTGTACATAAGCTCCCAATAGCTTTTCACTCACTGTGCGGAAATTTATTCATCGAAACTCACGCAAACAGCAGTTTCAATGCGCACACATGAGGGCAGTTGGACATATAAAAGACCTCCGGACTGTGTGTGCCTAATGTATTGTGAAGGAATGGCTGGCGAGGGAGGGAAGATAAACATTTAACGGATTCGTTTCGATATTTATTCACTTCAAGTGATAAGTTTTCTTTCTCTCCGTCGTCTCTTCCCCCCACTGCTGCCACTGCTTGACACATAATTAAGTTTCCATTCTACGCTACACACAGTTTTCCCGTCGCTCCTTTTCCCCATCTTCACTTGTTGAGTTTTCAGCTTTCGCCTGCGATCTAAAGCTGTTTGGTTTTTACTCACGCTTAGAGATTGACAAATGTTTGAACAATCTCGGAAGAAAACTTTAAGTTGCAAGTTAGTTGGAGGAGCAAGACAACACCGAAAATTGATTTACAAGAGGATTTCGAGGGAAATTCGATCGTGGCGAGAACTTTGCCGTCTCGTCGAGTGGCTCTGCCTAAAACTGTTATAGAGAAGCTTAAGCGTATCAGATAACAATGAAGCCGAAGGAGAAACTTTCTTCGAACCATCATCAACTATCACATCAATCATCAAGATTACTTCCATGTGAGATTGATAATTAAATCTCAATTTAAAGTTTTTCTTTCGCTTTCAAGACGACGACGACGCTTCGTTTGATTTCTAAGGGAAGCCTGCGACTGCCGTGATTCCGCAGTTTCAGAAATAATCAAATTACAGTGAATGCAATCAACGCATGTTGAGTCTATTTCAACTCGTCGCTCCAGATTGCCATGCGAATTTCGATTTAAATTTGCCAGTCACGGAGGAGCAAGGAGTCGTTCGAGTACGAAAAGTTAATTAAGCAATCGATGGGAGAAAGGGTGAGCGAGACAAATCGAGGTCAACCCGCATTTTGATCTGTAATTGTAACAGACGCCGATCTTATCGGAGCGTAACAAGAGACAATTGTTGGTGACATTTCGGGTCAGACGTGCGTTTAGATTTTAAAGCTCAGCCGTCCGCCTCAGAACATTAAAATATTTTGCAGCAAAATCGATAAGCAAGGATGTTAGACACTCAAACCGAAGCCGAGCCAGCGATATTTCTCTCTCCCATCGAGGATTATACGAAGGTAATAAAACACGTTTCATTGGAGAAAATTATTACGCTGCTCATCGTTCCCGGTTTTGATTTTCTTATTGTCACTTTTATGTCGACGAAGACGTTCAGGCTTCAGAGAGGTAACATTCCCATCGAACGAAACACATTCCGAGGAGAAAAGTATGTTGTGAAACTCGCTTGAAGTCTGTCAGATCGCGAGACACGCTCGTGAACATGTTGGATAACTTTTGAATTGAGTTGGAAGTTTTGAATGAAACTTTTTCTTTAATCACCTTTAAGAGCTGGACAGATCCGGTCCCAGATAGACAGACATCCGCATCTGTGGAACTGACCGAGAGCGAGCTCCATGTAGAAAAGTGGCTGTGAAATATAAAGCTTAGTCTCGGGTTGTAGAATAAAATGAAGTCCTTACCAAGCCTCCCAAAACGAGCATGATGCAGTAAGGAATAAGAAACGCACCGCCGCCGTTCTAATGGAGAAACGTTAGCCATGTGACTATTGTGTGAGCCTCTTGAGTGAGTTTTACCTGATAACAAATGTAGGGAAAACGCCAAACATTTCCTAAATCCACAGCAAAACCGATGACGGCGAGAAGGAACTCAACCTTTTGATCCCATGTTTCACGTTGCCGTCCTTGTGTTATTGACACAATCAGCGCACGTTCTTTGTCCTTCGCGCTCTGGCCATTCGGATTCAAGGGATTTCTTTCCTTCTCTTGCTCATCGTTAATCCCAAAATCGTCGGCAGTCGAATCATCGGCGGCGTCTCGCGACGCTTCCTCATGATTAAGCTGCTGAATCTTCCCTTTAGCTGGTGAGGTCAAGTTGGTCGTGGAATCGGCGAGAACTGAACTTTCATTTGTCATTTTTCATTTGATAATTCCCATGGAACTTTGGGCTAAGCAAATTCTTTGATTCCGCCGTTTTTATTTGTCTTTAGGTTCGGTTGTCGGTGCTTCTCTCCTCGATAATGCTATTCGTTTTCGATCATCGTGAGTGCTCTAAAGTTTAAAATGTGATGAGTTTTTCAAGCGACAATCAATCTAACTGGCGACCACAAAACGGAGGCATTTAATTACGTTGCGACGAGATCAAAAGGCCAGAGGGGATGGCGAGGAGGCTGGAACCAAATCCTCTTAAATTCAACTTTAAATTTGAGGATTGTTTGGTCAGTTGGAAACGGGGAAAAGCCTCGACTATTAAAAACCTTTTAATCACTTGTAAATTGATTGTAGGAGCTTCTATAGCTGCAAAAACTTTTCATTCCTTTGAAGCAGAGCTTGGAGAATGTAGAGTGGAATGACAATCAATAGGGAAATCTCTGGGGCAACAGAGGAAGCAGCCTTGCGATATGCAAACAAAACCGCAGCTTTAATTCTCATTCACGATCTTTGATGGTTTTTCTGTTTCGGAAAATCGTGAGCAATTACTGAAACGCTTCCTGGAGAAGGAAAGCTCGGTTTGAAGGCTTTGATAGCCGTCGCGAAATTACAAATCACTCGCACGCACGAATGGAAATTCTCATTAGTTGGGCAATTTATCATAATTCCCAACTATCTCTCAAAGTCTAAAAACTTCCAAGGACTTCAATTAAAGTCGAGTTATCGTGCAAGTCAGTTGATTGTCGAGCCATTCGACCAAACTTCCACGCACTTTCGCAAACAAAAGAGCTCAAATATTCGTCTGAAAAAATGCAAATTAATTAGAAAATTAATTTTCCACTGTTGCTGAACTCGTCAGCAAACAAAATTAATTCCGGCTGACACAGTTTACGACGAGCAATCCGTTAATTGATCAGTTATCTGTCGTGTTCGTGGCGAAGAGCGTTTCTCACATTGATTTAAAATGTTTATTTTTACTTAAGATATCACGCGTGTTGATTAATGTCAAATCCTGAGCGAAGTAAATAAATATTAAAAATCAATTAGAAAAATACTTTTCCACTTTGAAAGCGACACGACTCGGGAGATTTCCTCGCACATTTGTCAAAGGCCGAAGCTAATGTCTCTCAAAGAAATAAAAACATTCAGAAATTCTTCTTTTAATTTGAGCGATAAAAATAAACAAATCTTTTGATGAATTACTCGACATTGAGAGCATTTCTCCACAAAGGCAACAACCAAGCCTTCTCACTTCCTGTTCCACTGTTTCCGTTCACCTTCACTTTTCCCTTCCTCGACTCACGATAACAGCACACCGACTGATCATTTTCCTGCAACGGCATCCTTTTTATACTGTTTTTCCACGCAGGAGTGGCCAACCAAACTCCCACGAAACCTCCAAACGAAAATGAAAACTTAGTTGAATTTATTTAGTTGCCAGAATGAGCTGAAATGGCGAGCCCGGAAAGTGCGACTTACACGCGCTATGGGCAACTGGTTCGGACCAATCCCTGACAAGGTGGAAAGACCAGATGGCTCTACTGACACTAATCCCGGACGGAGTTAAATCCTGAAGGGAGTCAGATAGAGACTCCCAATAATCGGAATCGGAATCGAGCTGAAATGGCTTGATAAATTTTTCACAAATTTATTTAAAAAGCATAACAATTTTTTCCAACATTAATCAGGATCACCGCAAGTCGAAATATATCGCAATTTGTATCACAGCGATGACGCAAACCGCGAAGATAGAGAGAGAAATGTATCGCGACACACGAAATATATTTCTGCTATCAAAGACCAAAAGGTTCTCATGCAAGTGCACGCAACCGCTTCGTCATCGATGTTTAATAAATCGCAACAGTTTTTCTAATTACTCATAAGTTGCGATGAGTTATCAAAATGTTAGGCGATGATTCATCGGTTGTCAACAATTTCATTGAAATCACAGAGAAGTTTCATCAACCTCTCAATTAAACTTTTTAACAAACTCATTCGAACGCAGTATAAATTCGTCATTGATAATTTTTATCTAAAGTTGATTCGATTCAATTGGCTGACTCGATAGTTGATAGCCAAAAATTCCCCTTTGGGGTTTTATGCTCCAAGTTTGGGGCTCGACAAAATTTCGTGATTCTTCATCATCCATTAATTGCGAGTATTGATGAAGTGCCATTAAATTAGCAACAGATTTATCAATGTGTCGCACTTGACGACTTTTCTATCAGCACATTTCCGTGCAAATCACCGAAGCATTTTCTCTCAGTCCTCTCCGTGCCAGCATTGTTGATTTTTTCTTCATTCCGAGCGCCCGTAGCGTGAGTTCTCATTCGCTTTTGAGACATCGAACAGAGCAGACGTTCGTCGTGAAGCCGAAAAATACTAAAGAAAAGAAAGAGAGAAACAATTAACTCACACTGGACTTAGAAATTAAATTAACAGTCGTGTGTTCGATTGGAGAATCACTGATTTCTCGTGCTGCGAAGAAGATTGTGAACTTATGATTCATAGTTTGTGCTCAGCAGTCGATAAGAGTTGAAAAGTTTAATGCCAAAAAGAAATAATCTTAGTGAAGCGTGAAGTGTTGCAGATGATTTGTCTTTGAAGCCGTTTTAAAAATCTGTGACATAAGACCCCGAAAAATATTAAGTTAAATAAATCGTGTATGCTTAACCAACACTATAAAAGTCAATTAAGAGGCGAAAGGCAAAAAAAAAAACACGACAAAAAATTCATGAAAAACTTATCTGGGAGCGAGTGAAGTGCTCAAGAATTCGCGCGGATTTGTTTGCATAAAGCCTTAACAATTTTGGATTACCGCGGCGAGCCACCGGTCACCATCAAGCCAATGAGGATAAAACGTGAAAGTCCCTGTCTGGGCCTCAGATTCATGCCGATTAAGCTGAGTAGGTATCAAGTTTGTTCGTGACGTCACAAAGTTGTTTTCGCTGTGTGCGTTTTGTAGCGCTGGAAAGCATTTTCATGAAGCTTTTCCGCTAATTTCCCGCAATCGTGTCAGACGGGAGAGATCGTAGATTTATTTACTAGAATTACATAAAACGAGAAGTTCCTCTCGCTGGTCGCTTTTTGCTTGTTAATTTTAGCAAATTTAGTTTTTCTCTTTTCCCATCACCGAGAGCTTCGTACGTTTATTTTCTGTGCTCTCGTCTGTGTGCCGAGTGTGAGTCATCAACATCGCAGTTTGTGAGTCGTTTCTCATGTTGTTGCTGTATGGTGCTATACAGACACGTTGTATAACCGCCGAGCTCCGCGCTGTGGGTCGGAAAGAGAAGGCAAACCCGACTCTGCCTACCTTTTAAGCAGTGCGAAGAAATCGATTAGAATGCGATGGAAAATGACGGTTAAAAGGAAAACTCAAGTCGTGCTCCCCAACTGCACGAGTGGAAACTTTTTCTTGTCTTGAGAGCTAGAAGCGGAAAATTTAACCGCGACGATGATTAGTAAGAAGCCTCGCCAGATCTTCTTTTAGTGAACGTTCGCCTTCGAAATATAAACAAATTCGAGACTTGGATTGCCAAGTTTCACGCGCAGTTTGAGGGAAAACTTATTTTCCGATGCAATTCGTAAATCATCCGCCGTTTATCTAATCACGACAAGTAGCTTCTGAGCCAAAAATGAACTCGCTAACGAAATCTTGGAGTGTGCGCTTATCACGCTTTTGGTGGCTCTAGAATAATTAAATCATTATCACAAAATTTGACTCCGAAATATGGGTGATTAATATTTGATAACGAAGCTCTCGGTGTACGATTTGTCATGAGGCCGTTGGTACTTTTGGTGCCTTGAGTGTGTCATATGTTGGCTCAATCCAAGGGAGACATTCAAGGCCACAGCTGAACTCGACGTTCGCTGATTCCATCCGGCGCTTATCAACGTTGAAAAGTCATCATAATCTTTCAAGTAAACAAGTGCGATATGATCCTACGTGCGATACAAGTGACGTCAATTATTAACAACTCCCTCACCTTGCCGCTTGTTTGTGAAGCTGCGAAATTAAGTTTATCCAGTCGAAGAAGAAAAAGCTTTCCATGAACTAAAATGTTCTGATCGACGCGTAACAGTTCTCGAGTGAAACCAGACTCGCATTCGCTCACGCCGATCAATCGTCATCGAATTTCTGTGTTTATTTTCCTTCATTCTTAAAGCCTGTGAAAAGGTTATCATCATGTTGAAGAAGCAGAAAAGAATAAAAGATTATGACTCAAGTAGGCAATTAAGCTTAAATGTCGTCAACCGTCAGCTCTCGCTAGAAAAGAGCAAGCGATGACCAACGCACGAAAACAATTTTTTCACTTGTAAAACTAACAATCGATGAGCAATTCACCAACTAATCTCCATTGAACTTTACAGATAATAATAACAATGCATCCACCTCAAATTGCGGCAGCAGCACAGCAACGGCCGCGAACATGAACAAAAGACATTGTGATGATTCGTCGTTAGCACCCGGCAGCTCAAGGATACCTCTCACACGTAGTTGCTCTAGTCCAGCTGTTTCACATGGTGAGTCAATCAAACGCTTCCGAATCAAAAAGCCCTGTGCGTGTGAACTGGAAATGGGGAAATAGTTTTAGCGTTTCATAATCTCGCAAACTTGTTGATAAATCTTCCAAATATTTATGCTCGCTTGAATTCCGTACAAGTCATGAATGAAACGGTTTAGTCAGAATTGTCGTAAAAGCTAGAACATAACTCAGATTGCTCCAGCCATATGGCGATGTTGATGTGACGGGGCGCGTCCATCACATTCTCAAACTCTTTTCATTCATGTGTTTTGTGTAGCGAAAAAAAAAATAAATATCGCTCGTTGTAGCTTTCGTTTGTGGTTTCTCGATTAAAAATTCCAAAACAAAAAAGTTTCCATGCACGAGGGAGAGAAATATTTCTGCATTAAATCATCATCAGCGTGTAAAGCCCACGACGGAGCGAAATAGAGCTCGATAAAGATTGCGATGGCCAGCCAGCATTGACACTTTGCTGATCTCATCGTCTCGCTTTGTTTTCGGGGGGAATTTCGATCGATGTGCGAATTAAGAATCAGTCTCAGATGATCCGCATCCTCAAGCGTCAGCATATTGAAAATAAAGACGATGACTGGACAGAAAATCTTGCTGGTCGCTAAGCGTCAATCGGCGATATTCGATGTATTGCTTGGGCACTTTCAAACTGTTCTCGAAAACAATTTTTCAAAGGTGCTTCGCTCATTAACATATCCTGACCTAATATCCGTCACTGATGATTGAGAGTCCGAGTTGACATCTATTTTTCGAACGGAAACGGCACTCAGCGCAACAGTCGACGCAAATTCCGATGTTGGCGAGCGCTTGAACCTTCACAGCAAGTGAAAAGATCCTTGATATTTCCGCAAATATTCTCTGCACTGTTGTCGTGTTGGGAGTCTCGCGCGCAGTAAGCGATCACGATTGCGAATGAGTCAGCGAGCAGAAACTCATTGTCACACATTCAAGATATTTCTTCTTTTCGCTTCTCAAAGACATTTGTCCGAAGCCGTTCGGGCCGAGCCAAAAAATGTTTGTTTTATTATTATTCGAGTTAGCGATGACCTCCGCCGAGATTTTTAACCTATCTAGCTGACTCTGTTCGGCGGCTTCGTGCGCATTTATCATGAGCGGAGAAAATAGTGTCGGCTTGACTTTAGTTTTTCCATCCACGCGGAAATTCCCTCCTACCTTTCGCGATGATCCATTTCCATCATTCAACGGTCGAGATCAAGCGCGAGACTCTTCAAAATATTTATTCTTGTCCAAATGAAGTCAGCGTGCTGAATATTTACATTTGCGACTTGTAATTAGTTTGTCATTCGCGCTCACACATGACCATTTATGACAGTCGCACTGAACGGACAAGGAGTCTAGCTGGTTGCGATGCCACAAGTTCTCGACGATGAGTAACGAATTAGCGAGGCTAAGAATAAGCTGCGGTATGCAAGAGAAAAGAAATTGAGTCCCGTGCTCAAACTACGCACAAGTGAGACGACAGTGTGCATGTAAATTAATTAAATATACAAACAAATGTTTCTTATTCAATTTCCCATTTGGCTGCCGCGAGAGACTTTTGAGATATTTCTGATCGTCGACGGGTCCCCGATACATTCGAGTGTAAATATACTTTCGGGTGACTCACCGTCATCTTATAATTGTTTTATTTATACGCGGCAGAATTAACAAACAAGCATCGGATCAGCAGTGTCTTTGAAGAGAAGTCGCTGCCTCGAAAGTTAAAATTAAAAAGTTTTATTTTCTCATCTTCCCGCGCACTTTTCAGTTTTCCTTTTTCTTTTATTTTTAACGTCGAGTCGTTTGTTTTGGTTTCGGCTGAGGCGAGTAAAGCGAAGTCGCCGATATTTTTAGTCGCGGCCGATGGTGAATTTGTTCTCCCCCCGCGACACATGAGCCCGATGAAAATTTAAATCATTCCACCGCTGCAAGTGAGGAAAACTGTGAGAATTAGCACAATTAAGAATCGCCTCGTCTGCCTGTCTGGTGGAGCGTGAATTTGAAAAATGTTTTCCTCCTCGAGCGATTGACATTCTTAGTCATTGCTTCCTGCCTTCGCCTATTTATCAATATTGGCATCGAAGGAAAGTGGAGCTGAATGTCTGTTTAGCGGTCTCGTCACGTGTCGCACATGTTCACTGTTGATAATTTACCAAACAGAATGTCAGAACAACACGAAGTATAAATCGAAAAACAATGAATGCTTCCTTCTCCGGGCAACGTCAATTACTTCCGCTTCATTGTCGCTTCGCTCATAAGTTCAGCACTCTCACAAGTCGAAGAGTTCACATTGAATTGGGATTAAATAGAGCTCAGCCGTTGAGCCTCATCGTTTAAGAAACGTGCACGTTGCATCAGAGATCGGAAAGCATCTGAAGCGACAAACGATGACTCATCGCATAGGGCTTTAGCTATTGCGCAAGATAGAGAAGACATTCGAAGATGTGTAACTGAACATCGCTCTGTTATAGAAGCGCATTCTAAAAATAATTGAAGACTTCAGCTGTGCCGTTAAACTGTGCTGCGTAGGAAAAGTTTAATTGATGTTGATGGAAATAATGATCTGCTTTCATGTTCAGCCAGTGAGGAATCTCCCCCGGCTTCTCTGACTCATTCTCCCGCATAGCCATAATTGGAAGTTTTCCGATCAGCTTCAGAACGATAGCTGCATTAAAAGATCACGACTGACTCACTCTCGTGCTTCCTGATCCTTTGAGTAATGCTCAAGGCTCTCACATTGTCATTGACTCTTACCCTCGCGCTGCGGTGAACCCAACTGATATCGAAATACAATAATAGCATTAAACTGATGCAAGTGTCGTCGGATCTTGATTGGTGGCGATAATGGATATGGGAAAGCGATGACTCACGTTCGTACTTCAATGTTGAACGGTTCTGCTTGTTGTTCAATTGAAATTTAATTTATGTCTCTTCCAATATCATGCTGTGAGTGTGACAGGCATCATTGGCAGACGTTGAGGGGGAACAGAAACTTTCACACAATTTTTCTTGTTTTATTTTGAGGGTCGACGAGATGAAATTTTTGATTAATTAAATTGTGTTTTTCAGATATTGAAACGCATCCAGCATCTCCCGTTTTCCCACATCTGTTGCTTGGCAATGGGAACGACGCAGTCGATCCGTCCAGCGTCGGTGCCAATTGCGTGCTTAATGTCACCTGTCAGCCGTCAACTACACAGAACAAACCGGGCGTCAGATATAAACAGATACCAGCCAACGACACTCCGCACCAAAATATCAAGCAATACTTTCAAGAGGCATTTGAGTTTATCGGTAAGTTGACCTGTTCTTATTCAGTCTCGCGCGGTTCTCCATGCATGAAATAGAAAAATCAATCGAGGAGAAATTTCTTTTCCTTTCACCATAAATCAGCGCAGGTTACATAGCGCGAGCAATGTTTCATTAAAAAAAAAAGTAGAAGAAAAACATGAACGGGCTCAAGTCGTCGTCGTCGTCGACTGTTTACGGAGTTTGCCTGTGTTCATTCGCTCGATGGTGTGTGGCACTCTGTGTTTGCCAGCCATGACTCATCGCCGTTTTGTGTTTCGCTTCCATTTACTGCGGTTTAACAGACCGGGTCGTTAAAATTATGAATGCGCCCCGAAATCTGGTGCAATTAAGGGCATGTTTCTAGATAAGTTCCCGACGCTTTTCTGGAGGATTAGGAACATGCCAGACGGTTGAGTAAGCGAGCTGTAGAACACGATAAGCTTTAATTGGATTAGGAAGTGCTTTGTCGCATGATCGTCACCCAAAGTGGCTGCAACTCTTTTCGTGTTCACAGACGCGCTCGCTTTGAGTGCTTTAGATATCGTCGATGTTCTTACGCGTTATGACTCATGTCAATTTTTCCATTTCGGTCTTGACGATTGCGCGCGCTCGCAGTGTGCGCAAGTTCAAATATTCGAGGCGCTTTATCAACTTTTATAAAAAGCACCTTCGAGTGATAAAGCCGATATACTTCAATTGCGAATGTTCTTTCAATCTGTCACAATTCGCAAGTATGAATTTCATTGAAGGCCCTTCGTTAGTCTGTCTAGTGCATTCGTATTCTAGAGCGTTCGACTACTTAGTCATAATAGTTTCTAATTCAAAACATTGATAAGCATGAGTGCAGGAGAAGCACATTAGCTGAATCATCCGAACCATTCCGCTGTTGTCGACGCTTCACATTACATTTGATTGAAAGAATCTAAACGAATACAATCTCCTGAATTGCAACAACCTTGCGGCGGAGCTGATAACAGCTGGAACAATATTGCAGTACATTATAAAATCGTATTCGTCATTCATCATGCCGTGCAACTCACGAAAAATAAAACATCAACGTAAACACTACGTTGACGGCTAGGGCTTGCTATTATATTTTTTTGCGATTGGTGCCATCAACCGACACGTGACTCAACAGCATTTTCGAAATGGAAAAGTTTGTTTAATGTAGTGATAATGGTCGGGCTGATTTACTTCACTGCACACAACCGCGGGAAACGTGAAGAAATGTGTAACGTCGACCTGAGATTTCACAAGCAATTTGTCTTTCCGCTGATAAGAAAATCAAATTTCGGGGACAGAAAGAGCCAACTTCCGCTACGGAAATTTGGTTCTGATAAAAAGTTTCTTATGCCACGAGAGAGTTAGATTTCCCTTGACGTTGTCTTATCAGTCACTTGCGTCAAGTTTACAGTAAAAAAAAACAGAATTAATTGAGTTGAGTTTTGTTGGAAGATTCCATGGATTTCCCTGAACTTCCTTGTTCGTATGACGCATTGCTGCCAGCAATTTGCAGGAATGTTGGCGCTGTTAATTATTCATCAGCATTCCCTGAAATTATCTCCCTCCCGCGCACATCGGCCAAATATGCTGAGAATATTTCTCATCCGACGCATGATGAAATTATTAGCAGGAAGGAGAAATGTTATTGCCTCATACACCACACCGGGGACGACGAACTGGGAGGATTATGAGTCAGCATAGAGATGGCTGTTAAATGATGTCGACGGCTGCACCGTGGGGTTCGCTATTAGGCATCGCAATAGGGGTTGAGACCAGAGCGTCGTAAAACACAGACCAATTGTTACCTTCAAGCATCCCTCCCGATCCGACGATGACTCATTGCGAGCATCTCCCTTCAATTATTTTAAAATATTTGCCAGTGCACCGAACAAGCTTAAAATAACAAACAAACAATCACAATCTATGACAAAGGGGTTGCGTTCTAGGTTGGGGGAGTTGGCAGATGCCTAAACTCTTATTTACTCTCGCCGGATGATTCAGCTTCGAGGATGATGTTTCCATGGTCTTGTTCATCATTTAATCTCTTGGAAATGCTGTGAACAAATATTTGGTCAGAATTTAATCGAGGATTCAGTTGACATTGACGACTTCCTTCTGACAAATTGGCTCCGTCTGTTGATCCTTGCCGGGAATGTTTGGCGAGTGATTCACTAAGCAGACGATCATAAAATGTTGTTCTTCTGCTGCGAGGGTTCGGGAATGGCCCGTCGCAAATGTGACTCACTCGATAGGAACAGGTAGAGCAACCTGATCCTAACTAATGGAGATCAATCTGGGCAGAGACGCTTCCGGGTGATTGCTGATACATCTAAGCACACTCTGATCGATAAGGCATTTTAATCTCGCTCTCGAGCGACCCAAGTCATTCTTCAAGCTTGCGGATGAAAAGACAACAGCCATGAAACCAGTTTTTGCTGAATCAGAAAGTGCTTTAGAAGGGTCAGGCGCTTTGAAATCGCTTGCTGACCTCGAGGAATCTTCTCAATCGGTTAAGGAAACTTGACGCTGAAAGTCGTTTGTCCGTCGAAAGAAATTTTATGCTTCACGAATGGCAGATCAATGTTGTGGTGGTTCATGCTGAAATATCTTCCATAAGACGTGAACACACCAACGGAACAAATGAGAAAACCAGTCAAACCACATTCATTAGAGCTGGCTGGAGATTTGTTGGCTGGTTTGCATGTGTGCTGTGGGGAAACAGAGGAGCAAAGAAATAACAACGCTGCGGCCTTTACATGACGTCACTTTTATTGAAAGGTCATTCGTGATGAATGCTGTGTGTGTTTGCCGTCGATGTGTTGGCTTGTGGTAAATGTTGCCTCAAGAGATTTTCTTCAAATTCACTTTGCAGCGAAGCGAAAGCCGAGACAAAGTTTCAACAGCGGCTGATGGCTTTCAAGATCGAGCGAAGCTTTCTCTGGCTTCGTTTTCTAGCTGATTGGAGGCTTTTATTAGCCCGCGAACTACCGGAATTGTCGAAAGCCGTTCGAGAATAACTCAGATGGAAAGCAAACGAAGGAAGTCTGTTGAGCCAACATGATCGGAAATGGCCTCAGCTGTGCTCAGTTCCGAAGCAGATGCAAATAATTGTTATTTCGAGTATTAGTCATCGAAATGCGACGAGCAGAAAGGGGACGAATGCATCACGTACGCAGTTGAAGTTCGTTCTTGGTTGCTCGGTGGTTCGCAAGCTGCAACTTACAATGAAGTCACAAAGGAAATCTTTTGATTCACTTTGAGGATTTTCCGATTTCATGACGAATTTGATTGTTTTCTCTAACAAAGAATTTCCCTCGAATGTTTTTCTTCCCTTTGCCTGTCAGCACAAAATTAAATTTGAGTGGAAGTCATGCGAATCGTGGAGTGTTGTTGATTCAATAGCTTAATGTTTTCCTGCAATTTCCTTAACGCCCTTGCTCACTTAAGTTTAATGGTTTTCCCAATTTCCTTTGATCTGCTCGATCTTCAAGCCCTCCCTCTTCTCAGAGCTCAAGTTTATGAGTTTGTTGCTTGCCGACGAG
Source organism: Smittia sp. YW1114-2 (assembly GCA_033064975.1). Classification (NCBI taxonomy): domain Eukaryota; kingdom Metazoa; phylum Arthropoda; class Insecta; order Diptera; family Chironomidae; genus Smittia; species Smittia sp. YW1114-2. Next base: position 21,208,834 of record CP093832.1, read on the forward strand.
GAAAGAAACTCCCGACGAATAATAATTGGCTTATTACTTAGTGACTCATTTACGAACTTACCTGCGACTGAGATTAAGAATTTATAAATTCAAAGTTTGCAACGATCGATTTCAGTTTAATAGCTTTAATTGCATTAGTCTAATTGCTCATGAGTCACAGCATAGTGTTTACTAATGCTATCGACGCATTGTTCTCGCTCAAACATCAAAGATCAGAATTCCCAGTGATCTCATCTATTCATTGCGTTCGGCGGAAGTTGGTCGCATTCAATGGAAAAGTTTTCGCGCGAAATTCTCTCACCGTGAAAGGCAACAAATCACGAAACGTAAATAATGAGCACGCTGCCGCGATGACTAATCAACCACGTTGCTTCACCCTGAACTAAAACCCCGCTAGCTTACGTCATTCACTTTTCGGCGACAATGCTAGCGGTTCGGTGACTTATGATTAATGTGAATGAATCAAAAGTGAAATTCCAGTAGCCGGCGAACGTTTTCAAATCAAAACGTGACACGGCTACCGTAAATAACCACCGACATCGATCTAAGGATGAGAGTTATTGTCGGTGCGCGGCACTCAAGCTTCGATCATAAAACGTGCGCAAATTAATTCCGTTGGCGTATTTAATGGGAACGAGCTTGTTGTGACTATAAATAGAGCGGGAAACTATGCTGGTGCGAGAAAATTTTCCATTTTCTTTTTCCACATGGAAATTTCCGATTTGAATAAAATCGCGCTTCGCATTGTTCGGAGAGATCGCGGAGTCTTTGATGATTTATTCGCTCTCGTTGTGCAACATTGAAAAATGTCGCGAAATGATTTAAGTGCTGAGCTCGTTTTCTTCTTTGCCGCGCTCCGTTTCATGTTCAAGTAAACAAATTTCTGCCGGATTAGTAATTAGGAGTTTTGAGAAATTCGACTACGTAATTCCAGAACGGATTCGAAGACCTGGCTGTGTCGGGGGTTGGTCATATTAGTCGCGGTTATGAAATGCTGACTCATTAGTCTGGTGGCGAGAATTTTGATTGCCGGTTTGATTACGAAGTTGAGACCTTTCGATATGAAACTTTCCGTTAGGTTTTCATGATCTCATCAATTCTTGACGCGACAATTGAGCAGTGCTTAAGGTAACTTGAGCTTGGTTGGAGTGGATAAAAAATTGCTTTTCCGTCGATTTGTCTTTCCATTGAAAGAACTTCGTCAATGGCAAGCGAGTTTTTATTCTGCTCTAAGAGCGAACAAGAAGACATTGAAGGCAACAGCAAATCTCAGACAATGACTCACTTGCTTTGGTGATGAAACGTCTCTCATGTTGCTCTTGCCGACTGTTTACGCTGTTCGTAGAGTCAACGGCTTCTAGTCGAAGGTGTTTCGTTCTCGGTCGGATGAGACAATCGGGGTCTTCAATCGATCGAGAGCGCTGAATCACTGGTGCGGAATGTCACTCGCGGGCCGAGATGTAATTTCGGTGTAAAGTCGAAATAGAATCGTTTCAAATTGATTCATCATGTCAACTTCATTTCGGTGAATCGTGCGAAACACCAACACTCATCTGTCGATCCTTTCTTAGTAGCCACAGTGAGACATGTTGAGTTATCGCTTACGTGGAAATCTCGACCCGTTCGTGATGAGAATTCTTCAACGGCCAAGATCGCTCGATCTGCACAGTTGTCTTAACAAAACAGAACGACAAATTCCGTTCGTGCTGCAAAGCTCCACATTAAACTTTCTATTCGCCAATGGGCATGAGCAAGAGGCGAACCGAGGTGTAAGCAAGCAAATCGAATACACCAGCAACATGAATTCTTTGCGCGAATAAAACCAAACGACCTTTAAAAGTCGTTCAATGACTTGCCCGTTGTTTGGCTTCTTGCATTAGAATGCGCGCTGCAGTTGGCACAATTTCATGCTTGGAAACGCTCTTCCGATCCATAACGGACTTCAACTAATTAGATTTTTCTTTATTCTTGCAGAGGACGCCCGCAAAAAAGGATCAACAGTTCTGTTGCATTGTCAGGCGGGAATTTCGCGCTCAGCAACAATTGCGATCGCCTACGTGATGCGCTACAAATCGTTGTCGCTGCTGGAAGCTTACCAGCTCGTAAAGCTCGCACGACCAATCATTTCACCAAACCTTAACTTCATGGGTCAACTGTATGAACTCGAGCAGAGCCTCGTCGCTGACGGAAAACTTCTTCCACCGGAGAAGAATCCACCGCAACCTCAGACCAATCATCATTTCCTCGTTCTCGAGCCACACCAGCCGAAATCATCAAACCAGCAACCATTTCCTCTCACGCTGCCGTGCAGGCACCGTAAGAATCTTTTCAATAAGAAGTTGACGTTACGAGTGCCAAGCGACGACAACAATAACATGAGATCATCGGACGGGAGCTCAGAGGAAGATGTCGAGATGACGGCGACACCGTCGTCGAACATTATCATCAACGAAGATTGTGAAACCGAAAGCTCTTCAAACAACAATCGTGACGAGATAGACTGCTCATCGCCTTCAAGCTTGACATCGAGTCTGTCGTCAAGTTTATCACCCGTTCCATCGCTCACGAACTCACCTACAAGCCTCTCACCCGACGTAACGAAACCGTCGAGATTTCAATGAGTTAAGCTTTCTTTTAGGCAGTCAGAAGCACTCGGAGACTAAAGCTTGAGCTTTCCACTCGAAGAGCCCCAATTATTTATTGCTGTGGTAGCTTGGCTCTTAGAGGGAACTCAGCCCGCGCATGTTGCGCAGCTCCGAGTTAGAGAGAGAGTTAGAATGCATACATAATCATCGATATCGAGATCGTTTTTATCTTTTGCGGAAAATTATTTAAGTCATTAGCTCGTAGCTCGTTTCCTATTGAGTTCAGAAATCATATTTTGCCTCCCAAACAACTTCCGTTGTATAATTTTAGCTGTAAGAGGGCAACGGGGAAGAAAGTACAGGGACGAAACGGTCCCCAACCTACATGAATCATCATCATCAAGTTCTTTGATCGAGAAAAGAGTTTTCTCCTGGATCTTCTATTTGCTGTTTGCTATTGCGTAACGAAGAGTTTTATCCTGATTTAAGCGAAACGCGAGAGGTTGCTGTCGCGGTTTGATAGCGCAACAGCTGAAGATTGTTTTGCCTGTTTCTTTTCCTTTTTGAATGATGATTTTACTGTATGTTAGTCTTCATGTTTTATATTAATTGCTCTTGCTAGTTGTAAAGCGGATTTAATAAGTTTTAAGAGATGATGACAGGACGTCATCGACACGCCAACTTTTCCCGATTAATAAACTTATCAGAAGATTATTTTTGGTTCGGAGGAAAACATAGCTAAATAAAATTTATATTCATTATAATTGTAAACAACAACACACCATGCAAACCAACAAAAATCTAGTCTAATAGATAAATAAAATAAGAATTGATTGCTACAAAACATAAAGGAAATTTTTTAATTTGTTTTGGGGTTTCAGATGTGGAGTGTCAAGAAGATTGGCGAGTTTAAAGTTTAACGTTAAGAGGTTCATTGACCTCTGATGGCAGCCTTCCGGTGATTAATTTATTTACTAAAGTTGAGCCAATGATTCCAGGCGTGTGCTACATAACTCAGAGAACAAATATGCTGAGCCTCGACTGGTTAACGTTCGACAAAATTACGCAGAACATTTGAGAGTTTCGAGCGAACATTTGTAGTCCGACGAACATTCGTTTCAATCTCGATGAACGCAAACTGCCGAGGATTTCCGAACATATATTTTTTCGCTCTTGAAAACTCGAGAATGATTCACGCGAGAAGATGATTGTCGCCAGAAGTCGAGGGGATTGTACCAATTATGCAGCATGCGCAAAGGAGATTTCGTCCGTTGCATATTGAGAGACTTCGAAGCGAAGTTCAGTCTCGAGATCGCCGCAGATTCGCAAAGATGAGTAAGAAGGATCCACTTCCAACGACTACGAAGTTTTGTTTTCTGTTCAAGCTCAAGCCAGCCGTCACAATCTACATTGCGATTGAGTATGTCGTCTGGATCTTCTTCTTGCTGTCGTCGCTCAGCGTCGAGCTCGATTGCCTTGAAACAACGGATTTAATGGAGTTCGAGTCCCTCCTTAGACGCGACTTGTACTTCAACTTTATCTTCGGAGAAGTTCAAGGAATTCCGCATGAAACTATGAGATGTAAGTGATTAATTTAACCAGCTTGCATGGCAGCAAAAAAATATTTTCTTGTTCCAGCGTCAGTGATCTTCCTTAACACGGTTCTCTGTGGAATCTTCCTGCTCTACTTCATCTTCACGCCTTTCCTGCTGGTTGGAATCGTCAGGGTAAATTATTTCGCATCAACTTTCTCTCGTTAAAAGTGAATTTGAATTTTAGTCGAGCCCCAACTGGTTCATTCCTTACCTGATTTACGATATCGTCATGATTAATCTCTCGGGCTGTTTCTTCATCGTCGCTGTGATTGTCTGGAACCTGCGGATGTTTTGGATCTGCTCAATTTTCTTTTTTCTAAAGCTGAACTCAGCGATCGGCGTCTTCTCTCTGTACAAGGATTGCGGAGGTGTCGTCGATGACAACTATGCCGTCTCGTTCACCAGTGGACTAAGTGTCGCCACAACGATGGAAAGCATCGGTGACGTTGTCGACGTGTGAGAAAAGAAAATATTTTGTAACCAAATATTTTAAGAATGAAACTCAAATTGACTAAACAGCTCAAGTCACGTGTAGAAACGCATGTGATGTAGCATCAGTATAAAAGCAGAATAAACATTGGCTAAGTGCCTACAAGAGAAAGCTTTGTTTTGGGGTGAGCGATAGTGGTGTTAGGTATGAGCAGTCGACCAAGGTCAGTTCGGCATGATCAGGGCTGGAAGTAACAAGGCGATAAATCATCGCCTATAACGTTGTTGAATTTCCAATAAAAAATTAAAGAAAGACAGCGAGAGACGTCGCGTCTCCTTCATCGACCTGGGCCGAACTCAGAACTTTTATCACGGCTCGAAGTCTGTTTGACAAACTTTGCCTTTCCGTGAAAACAAAGCGTTGGGACGACAGAAAATGAAGAGAAGGGAAGTAGGAAATTTAGGGATGATGAGGGAGCGACGAAGAATCGTGGCGCCAGTTTGTTGTTTCGAGGAGAAAGTTCGACTTTTGTTGACAAATAATTTAATGCAATAAGAAGCAACTCTCATGCAAAGTCGAGGCCATCGATGACTTTAATCTGTGCATCAAACTTAATTAGTTCACAATTAGTCCAAGCTCAGGTCGCCAGCGCCTCCGACCGAATTTCCCGCTCTCGACCCCAAACCAATTGACCATGCGCGGGAAATTCGTAAAGACGAAGAAGATTTGGCATTTCAACAGCAGTTACTCTCGGGACTCTGTTGTGACAACATCATGAAAATGGAAAAAAACTCAACGCCGTTGCCTCGCTTCAACCAGTGTTGCTTCTTTTTCGGATTAAGGAGTGGAGTTTTGATGTTTGTGTCGATTGAAGCCTTATTTTGGGCAGTTCTGTCGTTCGCGGCTATCTACAGTGAAGTCAAATACATCAATAGCATCGACTTGCTGGACTTCACCGACGACCTGCAGTACGACTGGTACTACTTCTTGCTGTTCTGGCATCCCAGGGACACCTACAACGAGCGGGTCCGCAGTAAGGCTAATCACCTACGTTATGACAGTTGCCATGACTAAGTTTTATTATTATTGCGCAGCGAACCTTATCGTTCTGAACCTCGTGTTGTCGTTCGTGTTCGTGCTCTACCTCATCTTCACTCTCCTGCTCTTGATCGGAATTTCGCGGGTGAGATAAAAATTCATCGAACTTTCGAATTAAATATAAAATTTTCATTCCGTAGCGCTCGAAGTATCTCTTCCTACCTTACCTGATCTTCGACGTTTTCTTCTTGATTTTGACGCTCACTCTCGGCGTGATTGGAATGTTCTTCCGCTTGCAAATCTCCAAGTTCTGCATATTCTTCTTCTTCATCAAATTCTACTTCGCAGTTTGCGTTTACTCGTTGTTCAAGGACTACCATCGCAAAGCAAGCGATCAAATTTCCATCCACAGCGCGGCGAGTCAACATTTGACTGCAGGCGAGGAGAGAAGTCCAAGTCCAACCGACACGAAGCCCGGGTTGGGAGAAGCTCCGATGGCTGTTGCCGTTTGAATCGAATTTCATCGAGAGCTTGAGTCGAGGAAATCTTAATAACACCTCAAGACCCCCAGGCCGAGGGACAGCGACGACAAATTTTTATCATTTCCGGTTGTTTCCCAATCGGAAATTATTTCTGTGTGTGTTCAAAAAATAATCAATTAAGTTACTAATCTTATACACGAAACATTTTCTTGCTATTTATTCGGTTAGGGAAATTGGTAGTCACGCGGAAATTAGCTTTAAGGACATTTTACTCATCTTAGGTTGAACTTTACAACAAGATTTCCTATTAAGTATTTTGATGTCGTTGGATGTTTAACATTAAAAGTCTTTTTCAATAAAATATTTCGCTTCGAACAAATCAAATGATTTTCATCCACGCAGGATTTTCTCTTCTCCGCAAAACAGGCCGAGAAGATGAATGAAGAATTCTGGCGCCAACAGCTTTAATGTCTCTCCCATTCCCCACCCCGCTGGAAGGAAAATGTGTGTGCATGCTTCCCCTTTCATGCGTTTTACGAACTTTTGAATGACTGTTGACTCATCAACATACAAACTCGAGATGGTTTGCTGCTAAGCTCGAGCATAACAACGGTTCAGTGGAGGACGCGACTGGAAGGAATCATGCGCAAACTGCCGAGTGTGAAGATAAAGTCTGGAAGTCGCAATCAGTTTGGCGCTGGTCTTCGTGGCGATAGGACGGAAGAATGGAGACGTTCACGACTGTGGAAGTGGCGGTGAAACAAGACACCCACCCGAAGCTCGACAAGTGCTGCGTCTTTGTCGACTTACGAATCGGATTAAACTGCTGGTTGGGAGTCGAGTGTGTTGTGTGGATTTGCCTGTTCGTCGCCGCGCTCTACTTCGAGATAATTTACATCGGCGAAGTGGATTTGATGGACTTTATGGACGAGACCGAAGATTGGTACTTCCTCTTGCTTTTCGGCGATCGATTTTATTATCTCGACCAGAAGACTCGCAGTAAGTTACGACGAGACTGTCAACAATCATGCGTTGTATCACATGACTTTTTCTTCCAGCTTACATCATTCTTCTCAATTTTCTTCTCATGATGATTTTCCTGACCTATCTGGCGTTCACTCTGGTTCTGCTTTACGGAGTCAACACCGTAAGCTCGGAAAGGTTTCGTCGATTTCTTTTTAATTGACTTTCTTTACAGTCGAAGACGCGCTGCTTCATCCCTTACTTCGTGCTCGATGCAGTTTGCATTTTCCTGGCGGTGTGCGGGTGTCTCGTCAGCTTCGTCGCTGCGATGACGCATCTCTTCCGCGTCTCGTTTATCTTCCTGGTGATTAAAGTTTACATCGAACTCGTCGCTATCTCGCTCTTCAAGGAGTATCGATCGAGGCCCAAGTTGGTTGCCGATAGCGAAAATATGAGTACGAAAAGTGAGGAAGAGAACCAAACGACTGCGGTTTAGTTGTGCGAGAGTTTTTTCACTTTCTTCAGTTCAAATTTTCCTGAAACCCTTTGAAAAGATTGTTCAAATAAACTCACAATATTTTGTTGATGTTCAAGAGAAAAAAAGCCAAACCGAAAATTTGTAAAGTCTCGAACATGTGCGCGTTCCTGACCTGCACCAATCCCATCGAGCTATTTTTAAACAACACTTATCTTCGGTCGAACGTATCTCTCGGCACCTTATCAATTCATTTTCTCGGCCCTCTCGTGATCTCGGAGCACGCAAGCGAGCTTCGTTCTTATCAGCTGCAATCGGTATCAAAAGTCGATCACTTTATTTTCAGCTTCCTCAGTCAGCGTTGTGCTTCGAACGCGAAGAGACGCGGAAATTAAGAGCGTCGGGCCATTACCAAGTGATAGTGACAGTTAAAGTGTATTTATTTTTATTGGAGTGTCACGTTTCGTTATTTGTTTAATTGTGGAAGCGATAGAATGGGAGATTTCTGTGGCGGCGACTTTTGGGTTAGTATCAAATGATAGGTGACACATCAAAGTGAATTCGATAGTGCAGTTCCTCTTATGCAGTTGATTCTGAAGTAGTAAATTACTCCCTGACAGTGAATGATTGGGATGAAGTTCATTGAGTGTGCAGGGGTTCAGTTTGTGACTTCATTCGGGTTCAGTTTCGCAATTTGTCGAGTCCAGAATTGCGAGAAGTTGAAGCAAATGCTCAGATTTCCAAGGACACTCAGATAAGATTAGTGGAATATGAGGCGTTTTATCAAACGGTTATCAGCCTTACCATATTTAGCGCGGCGACTATCTTGTGATAAGGAACCGCGAGAAAACGATGATTCTGCATTTTCGTGTCACGCTTATTGGCTAAATTGAGAACGCGTCTTTGATTGCTCTGCCGCCTATCAAATTAATCAAGTGAAACAAACGAATTTGAGTCTCGTGAAGCTTCACGCACTTCGATAGCATCAACGGAGCGCGTCTAGAATTGTTTGTTTATGACGCTCAATGCTATTTTTAGGACCGCGAGCTGAGTTGGGCGCCGACGAATCCGGATTTCACGTTTTGCTTCAAGCAGACTGCGCTAGTTTACACGCCATGTGGATTCCTATGGCTATTCTCGCTGCTGGATTTCTCTCGAAGACGGAACAGTCGCTACAGCGACATTCCCTGGTCATTTCTGAACATCTCGAAATCGATTGTGCTGTTCCTGCTGATTTGTCTGATGTTCGTTGATTTGTCGATGACGCTCAGCATGCGAGACGAAGTTCGGATTTTCGGTGTTCAGTATGTGGCAATTGGAGTGAAGACAGCCACGCTGGTAAGTGAACGACAAACTTGTGTTAGAGTGAAGTTTCAGGCTGAATTCTTTTCAGATATTCGCTGCCATTATCCAGCAATACCATAAAGTTAAAGGCCACCGATCGTCCGGGTTACTGTTCACGTTTTGGCTTCTCCTGACGTTCTTCAGCATTCCGCAGCTACGATGGGAAGTGATCAACTTCAACACAAGCCATTTCGATGACGAGGGAATCACCTGGGACGGCTATCAGTTCATCTCGTGCATCATGTTCTTCTCACTCAGCAGCGTCATGCTTGTCCTCAATTGCTTCTCGGACAAACTGCCGCGACACTCTTCCTTCCCAAAATCGACAAACCCCAACCCCGAACTAGCTGCGAGCATGGTCAACCGAGCTTTCTTCCACTTCTTCGATATCACAGCGTGGAGAGGTTGGCGACGACCTTTGACAGTCAAAGATATTTACGACATCAACCCTGAAAATGCTTCGCGGGAACTTGTGCCGGAGTTTGACAAAAATTTTCAAGCCAACCTAGACAAACAGAAAAGGTTTGACGACAATTGTTTGAAGCTTTGCGCAACATTCACTGATTTCTTTTAGGAAGCAAGAGCAAACAAACAAGTCAAAATCACCGAATGAGACTTTGCCTGCAGCTCAAGGCTCGATCTTTCCTGTCATGGTGAAAACTTACGGCGGAACTTTCTTCTACTCGGCGATCTTCAAGTTTTTCGTTGACATGCTGCAGTTTGCTTCGCCGCTGCTGCTCGGCGCCCTAATCAATTACGTAGAATCAGACGGTGCTCTCTGGAAGGGAATCCTTTTGGCTATGACTCTATTCGCCGTCTCTTTCCTCGTGGCAATCTTGAACGGACAACACGGTCTCACATCATATCAAGTCGGCTTCAGAATACGAACAGCTCTCATCAGCTCAATTTATCGCAAGGCGCTGAGAATATCAAGCGCAGCCAAACGAAACACAACCGCAGGAGAGATTGTGAACCTAATGTCTGTAGACGCACACAGATTCTTCGAGATGATTCCTTATCTCCACATCGCTTGGTCCGGCCCGATCGTCATGAGTCTTGCTATCTTCCTCCTCTGGCAATATCTTGGTGTGGCTGTGTTCGCTGGTTTAGCCGTAATGATTCTGATGATTCCGTTATCGGCACTCATTGCCACAAAGCTTCGAACCCTCCAGACTCATCAGATGAAGGTCAAAGACGAACGAGTGAAATCAATGAACGAAATTCTGAGTGGAATGAAAGTACTGAAGCTCTATGCATGGGAGCCGAGTTTCGAGAAGCTGATAACGGACACTCGAGAGCGAGAGTTGCTTTTCCTCAGACACGCCGCTCTCTACAATGCCGCAACTGAGTTCTTCTGGTCGCTCGCGCCCTTCATGGTCGCTTTCTTCTCGTTCATGACCTTCGTCTTCCTCGGCAACGTTCTGACGCCGGAGATTGCTTTCGTGTCGATGGCCTTGTTCAATATTCTTCGAATGCCGATGACCCTCTGTGAGTTTTGATGAAGCTTGACTCGTCAGCTTTTTAATCGTTGCCTTTTCAGTTCCAATGGTGATAAACTTTGTGATGGTTGCCATCGTGGCCGTGAAGCGTATCAACAAATTTATGAATGCTGAAGAGCTAGACCCAAATAATGTGACTAACCATCCAAGCGAAAACTCGCTCCAAATCGAAGACGGGCTGTTCACGTGGGGTGAAGATGAGCCGACGTTGAAGAATATCAACATCGCGGTAAAGCGTGGTAATCTGTCAGCAGTGGTCGGGCCTGTTGGATGCGGAAAAACTTCATTGATCTCAGCATTGCTAGGGGAGATGGAGAAGATTCAGGGGAATGTCAATGTCGATGGCAGAATCGCTTATGTTCCACAACAAGCTTGGATTCAAAATGCAACGCTGCAAGACAACATAACGTTCGGTCGACCGTACAATAGGAAGTTCTATCAGCAGGTGATCGAAGCTTGTGCTTTGGCTTCTGACCTGGCGATGTTGCCAGGAGGCGATCAGACTGAAATCGGCGAGAAAGGCATCAACTTGTCTGGTGGCCAGAAGCAGAGAGTTTCAATAGCTCGAGCGGTTTACAGCAAAGCTGACATTTACATCTTCGATGACCCGCTGTCTGCCGTCGATTCTCACGTCGGAAAGCATATTTTCGACAACGTTATCGGCGAGAATGGAATGCTGAAAGGAAAAACAAGGTTCTTGGTTACACACGCCATCTCTTACTTGCCAAAGGTCGACGAGATATTTGTGATGATCAGAGGAGAAATTTCCGAAAGCGGTTCATACAGGTGAGAGAGTAAAATAAACTTCGACGGCAGTTTGCAACGATCTCGTTTTGTAGAAACCTTCTCGCGCAAAAGGGAGCTTTCTCTGAATTCCTGATTCAGTATTTGCAAGAGCAGAACGAGGAAGATTTAGCTGACATCACAGAGACGATCGACGACCCAGAACTCAAATTCATGATTCAACGACAAACTTCCTTAGCTTCTCAAAGCCCAGACACGTCACAGAGCCCTGATAGGATTTCAATAAGTCCTGACAGAAAGTAAGCAATTGATATTGAAACGATTGAAAGAAATTAAAACTTCAAATTCGATTTAGGTCGCAGCAAGGATCGTTGAGAAGAAGAGCCAGCCGAAGGAGTCAGGAGAGCGACACTAAGGTTGAACAGCAAAAAGCAAACAACAAATTAATCGAATCAGAAGAATCAGCTACCGGAAGCGTCGGCTCAGGCGTTTATTTGAGATACTTCAAAGCCATTGGCTACCCATTCGGAATTTGTGTGCTGTTATTCAACGCTATCAACATGTCAATGTCGGTTCTGTCGAATTGTGAGTCGCGAGGTTGACGAAGATCTTTGAAGTTTTATTAATAATTTCGCTTCCACAGTTTGGCTCACGCAGTGGTCAACAGACGAGAGAGCTGCGAATGAAACTTTCTGGAGAAATCTCTATGTTGGCGTTTATGGATCGTTAGGCATTGTTCAAGGTACGCTCGATTAACTTGCAAAAAATCCAAAATTCTGATTAAATCTTTTTGAAGGAATTGCGCTGCTGACGTCTGCCATGATTTTCGCCATTGGAGCTTTAAGATCGGCCAGGAATCTTCACAACTCGCTCTTGAAAAATACGATGCGCCTTCCGATGTCCTTCTTCGACACAACGCCGCTTGGAAGAGTTCTCAACAGATTCTCGAAAGACACGGACGTCATCGACGCTTTCCTGCCTTCTGTTATGAGAAATTGGATCTGGATGTTCTTCAGTGTCGTTTCCATTTTCATCGTCATTTCCATATCGACGCCGATCTTCATGTCGGTTGCTGTACCTGTGATTGTACTTTATTACTTCGTCCAAAAGTTCTACGTAGCAACTTCAAGACAACTCAAGCGGTTAGAGTCAGTGACGCGTTCTCCAATCTACTCGCACTTCAGCGAAAGCCTTGGCGGTCAATCAACGATCAGAGCCTACAACGAACAAAAGCGATTCACCGTCGAATCTGAGACGAAAGTTGACTACAACCAGGCAATTTCTTACATGAGCATTTGTGCCAACCGATGGCTTGGCGTTCGCCTTGAAATCGTCGGGTCTTTCGTCGTTCTTGCCGCAGCAATTTTCGCAGTTCTTGCTCGCGACACAATCGAAGGTAAGAAATAAACTCATTTATCGCCGTCTTCAAACTTTCATTCAACTTGGGCTACAAACAATTGTCAACTTATCTATTCTCAATTTATCTATTTTCATTCTTCAATTCGAAGGAGCAATCGTCGGTCTCTCGATCACATACGCGCTCCAAATTTCAAGTCTTATGGCTTTCTTCGTACGAATGACGACAGAAGTGGAGACGAATATCGTCGCTGTTGAAAGGGTTGAAGAATACGCTGACCGACCACAGGAAGCTGCTTGGAAAACTGTTGAGATGGTGAGAAATTGAATCATTTCGCTTTCGTTTTAGACTAATTCAAATATTTCTTTAGGATCCCGAGTGGCCACAAAAAGGCGTCGTAGAGTTTGTCAACTTCCAAGTTCGTTATCGAGAGGGCCTTGATTTAGTGTTGAAAGGTATCAACTTCTCGGCGAGGAGTCAGGAGAAGATTGGAATCGTCGGAAGAACGGGCGCTGGCAAGTCGAGTTTGACGCTGTCGCTCTTCAGAATAATCGAGCCAGCTGGTGGAAAAATCGTAATTGACGACGTCGATATTTACGGGATCGGGCTGCATTCGCTTCGATCGCGCTTGACAATCATTCCACAAGACCCTGTCCTGTTCTCCGGCTCGCTTAGAATGAACATTGATCCCTTCAAGTCTTATCCCGACGACGCCATTTGGCTGGCACTCGAACATTCCCACTTGAAGTCGTTCGTGAAAGAGCTGAATGACGGGCTGGAGCACAAAGTCACAGAGGGCGGTGAAAACTTGTCAGTTGGCCAGAGACAGCTTGTCTGCTTGGCAAGAGCTTTGCTCCGCAAAACAAAAGTTCTCATTTTGGACGAAGCGACGGCAGCGATTGACATTGAAACAGACGAGCTGATTCAGAAGACTATCAGAACGCAATTCAATGACTGCACAATCTTGACTATCGCTCATCGACTGAACACCATCATGGACTCTGATCGAATCATCGTGTTGGATCAGGGAATGATTGCGGAGTTTGACTCACCGCAAAACCTTCTGTCCAACAAAAACTCGATTTTCTACGGAATGGCAAAGAATTCTGGACTCGTTGACGACGACAGAGCCGCAGCGACGAGCGATGCCTAACCAACAGTTTTAGAAATTAGTTGCAATTGTATATAAGTTAAAGAGTTTCTTCGGAGATCTACGGGTAGCAAATTGATGTAAATAGTTTTCTTACTTATTAAAAATGATTAATAAAAAATTACAAAAATTATATGTGGAGGTTTTTATGATCCAAAGAAGTTTAATTCATCTCAAGATTTCATTTTATTTACATGAGCTTCCGATTATATTCTGTGCATTATCACAAGGCGATGGAGCAATTTTTTCGAGTTTCTATCTAGTTTCAATTCTCTTGGACTCTTGTACTTTTATCAGTTACAGTTTGTCTGATGAAGGTCGAAGGTAAATCTGGCGCAAGTGTTTGAAAGCAGCGGCTTCAAATGGCTTCAACAAAGTTTCTATAAATATTTTCAAAGATTTTTAAAGCGCTTCATGCGCTCATTGAGCTTGTTTTGGTTCCTCAACATCCACTCGAGTCGTGTGATACAACAAATTTAAAATAAATTTAAAACAAATTCACTGAAAATTGGTTTTAAATTTATTTTTCAATGTTGCCGATCAATATTTAATGTTCTATTCGAAACTCATTGTCGGTTAAGCGGCTCACGGATTGCCAAGCTTCATCGTTTTGTGCTTTCATCTCGCATGAGGCGATGGAGGAAACACTGGCAAATCTGAGTACAATAAGAGACAAACAGCGAATTATCCTAACTACGTAGTTGCGCAAATCATCAAACTTTACGGAATGTAAAAAAGAAGAACGGACAACAAGGCTTAAATATTCACAATCAACAATACTCGAAGTCGTCGTAAACACCGCAGTCCGTCAAATTGGTGTAAACATAATTGTCGCCTCTTAGCTAGGAACTAGTTTTCAGAATTAGAATCGGCCAATATAGGATGACGAAGACGAGAAAAAGGCCGGGGAAAACGACTCGCGATAGTTTATCGATCTCGCGCCACATGATTTTCTCGACTCCGGTGTCGTTGTCAGTCCACGAAACGGAGAGAATCGACTGCCTTCTGTTGATAGGCTTGTGGCCTCCATTGCCTTGCAAGGTTGTCTACAAATCACAGTGCTCAAATCATTGAATGGAAAAATGTTTTAATCATACCTGAACTGGCGTCGTGGGCGTCTGAGTATTTGCCTTTCGTGATCGCACGTTTGTTCCATGTCCATCGAACACGGCAACGGTCTGACATTGCCCTTTCTCCATCGTGCTCGTTAATCGAAGGGGCAGAAGCGGCTTTGGCGTTTGCTTTGTTTGCTGTTGGTATTGGACGTCAAGAACCTTCACGACTACAAACTCGGCGAGAGCGGCAAAGACGAAAACCATGCAACCAGCCATCCACAAATCTAAGGCCTAGGGAACAAACATGTTGACATTGAATTGTTATGTTAGCGGGCTCAGTTATGACGGCTTACCTTAACATAAGCAACAGGCGGAATGTCAGCGCCAGTAAACATCGTGACGAGCGTGAGCATGCATGTCACGAGCAGAGTAACTCGTCCCGGGATTGCATCGAGGCCGAGCCAGAAACTGAACCAGCTCAACATAACAACGAGAGAAGATGGTGCGAAAGTTTGGATGAGATGATGGCCTGGAAAATTGAAACTCAGCAAATTAGAAGTTCGAGATTAGTTCAGAACTTGCCAATTTGTCTCTCGAAACGGAAGTAAACTGTCAGTCGCGAATAGTTTCCGTCTTTCTCTGGCATGTAGCCGTTCGTTTCCTCTAGTTGGAGCGGAGCGCCTAAGTTATATTGCAACAGCTTAAGCTCTGGATTGATGTTGACGCCGCTCTCTGCCCACTTCAAGCGGACTTTTGTGTTGCTGTACGAGAAGCTCTCGATGTAAATCGGACAAATTTGGATGTCCATGGGATAAAGCTGGAACTCCATTTGACATGCAATGATTGCGTGGAGTCTCGCGGCATAACGAATGGTCTTGTTCTTGTAAAGCGTCACAGATGAGAACTTGTGAGTCAGCGTGGCGATTTCTTGAAATGTCAAAAAGTTAGTTGGTAAATCGGAAGACGCAAGCCAAGGCTTTAATGATACAAAAAATAGTAAACTCCACGCTAGGCAAGTTGAAAGCTCAATCAATTCAAAAACAAACAAAAACCAAAAACATTTCAAAGTCAAATGTGCAGAGCAAGAGCAAAAACTTTTGGTTTGACTAAAACTTCCGACGCCACCTCAAAGCTTCAGTAGGAAGAAAGCTCGTTTAGTCATATGTACATTCGAGGGAAGCTTTTCGCGTTTGGCGGTGCCTGTTTGAGTTGCTCAAACCAAATAAGCGCCTAGCAGTCATTACCTCGTAAGTATACTAATTTTTGAATCATGTAAAGTCCATGTAACTCTTGAGGAACGGAGGGGAAGAAAAATAACAAAATAAATTTTCCGGCTTGACCAGCTTTCGCAGGACTTGATTAGTAAAACTGGGTGAAGAGCTGGCAGCCTGAAAGCCCTAGCTCGCGATTTATTTTAAGCCTTTCGCATATCAGACGATCGCAATAAATTTCTCGGCTTTATCGCGAGAAACTTTTGCCTCCCTTCGAACATTAAAAGTTGAAAGCGGAAATTCAACCTTGAGCGGCGTTGCAAATATGTTTGGAAGCCGCGGTAATAATCACCATGCATCGAAAGCCTCAAAACTTTCACGGCAACCTATCGAACCCCGCTCATGACCATCGCGATCTTTCCTGAATATCATTTCTTAATTGCATATCACAATTTCATTCTCAGCCACAGGAAGGAAAACGTTTCATGCTCGATGTTCCCACATTTCTTTTTCGCTCGCTCGTTGTCGGCCGAGGCTTCATCACGATAATGCTTTATGGATTTTAAAGCAGTTTCATAGCTCGATGCATACATTTTTCAGCGCTTTCTCTCTTGAAATAAGAAAGGAAAATCGATGGGAAATTAACCCGAAAAACCTTTCATCGTGGAATCGATACCGCGACGATGTCGTTATGACGTGGCGAGAATGATTTCAACTGTCGATGACGGTTTATCGATTGGCCATAAATTGAACTTGGTTCTGCTTTCGAGATTTTGGGGGTTTATGAAGAAGTTCAGTCGGAAGGTCAGATTGTTATCAAGCCTCGCAACTGAGAAGGAAAACGGCAAACTTCGTCGCGATTGCTTATCTCACCTGCCACTTTCGAGTTGAGGAAGTAAGGATCTGGCTGCCAAAGGTGATCGAAGAACTCTGGGGGCAGAGTAACGTAATCGTCGCCTTCCTCAAACAGATCGTCGCTCAGGGTTAACCTCGACTCCTTCCACTTCTGGTGAACGAACATGTCGACACGGAAATCCATGTCTTCCACGTTAATTGAGTTGATGTCAACGACAAACACGCTGAACTCTATCACGACGGGATTCCCCTTTCCGGTGGGTGGCCGTACCTCTTTCAAATACGATTCCGGGAGAACTGTTCTCTTGATCGTCGCGTTTTGCTGAACCTGAACTGCCAACACGAGCGATGCATCGAATTGACTGCATGAAAGGGAAAATCATATGGCAACGTCAAGGACATTAGAAAATCAATGTGCTCTATGCATCATCGTCGCTGAAGCGAATGGGAAATGTAATGTGATGCACAAATGTTCATGATACACATTCGTCACGAGCGAGTGTAAGTTGACTCCGGCGAGGGTCTCATGGCGCAGCAATTGCTTTCTTTATCATTAATCTCAATAGAAAAGCGACATGGAAATCGCCAGCGTTTCAGTTTAAGTTCACATCAAGCCGCTCTTAAAAGGGAATGCGTGCATGTTTCAATTAAAACTAATCAAAACTAAATTGCATCGGCAGAAGTTCGCCAACGTGTGCCGTGGCGTTGACGAGAGGTTCTGTAACACCGAGGAAATCAAGCCGAGCGAGAAATGCATAAATCGGAACTGAAAAATCTTGAACCTTCCGGCGATTTCAGCTGACTGCAAAAACGCGGAGCCGCTCTTCATGCAATTGAATAATTGGGACGAATTAAAATAGATCGGGCGTACTTTTTGTGTTTCTTTCTCAGCTGATTCAGAGATCAAGATCAATGATTTGTTAGTCGCTATTTGCTTTGCCACGGTGATTAATTTGAATTTCAATGAGAAGCTTTGACTCGCGAAAGCTCCTGGCGAAATCAAGTTCAAGATAGCAGCCTTGGAAAGGGAAGGTCGAACCGGAAACGTGCAAAAATAGTTTACATTTTATTCAGTTTAAATACTTTGGAGCTTCTGGCTCACCGGCACCTTGAAGATTGTTTGCAATCGTATTGATTTACGGTTGCATTTTAGTTGCACCTCGAAAGGTTTCTGAATAAATTTGAATTCCTTTGCTTGTGCATCGAGTCAAAAATAGAACTGAGAAGCTCTTCGATTGTGATCAGTAATTTGTGAGACATCCAAGGTAGTTCAGGCTGTTTCCAAATGTTCAAACTTGTAATGACAAATTATCTGAGTTTGTTACTTAGTCGCATTTACTGCGATCGCGATCCTTCAACGGATCAAGTGCGCAAGAGGTCGACGAATTTTATGAGGCATGGAGAAATAACGTTGAAAGCTGCTGCTAAATTCCACTCACCATAGTGAATAAACCAGAATGAAAATTATGTTGTAGACGTTCGTTGCAATGTGCATAATTATATATTTTAATTTTATGCGTTGAGGCTTTCCAAGGTGGAAACTCGATTCAGTTTTCCTCCACTGTGCACGTTGAAGCAAGGCGGATGGCACAGAAGAAAGCAACCGTTGACGAAGGAGAACGGAAAAAATCAAAATTTGCGCTTTTCTCCGTCAATTAATTTCACTTTGACTTTTCACATTGAGCTGCGCCAGTTCTCCAAAACTTTATGAAGTCACTTTGCGGCGTTCCTCGCTCGGAATTTATTAGCACGGCACTTCCTCCGACTTGCGGAACGTTTCATTTGCACTTGGATTCATTTCTTAATTAGTCTTCCACTGCTGAAACAAATTAAACTTTTCACAAAGAACTTGCAGAGCTCAAGTTGTCGACTTTGAAACAATTATGTAATTTGACACGATTAGACAAGTGACAACTACATCGTAGAATTTTATTTAGAAAATTTGCTTTGAGGGTCGAAAAGCAGCCAAGTGAAAGCCGTACTCGCGTTGATTGGCTGACAATCATGAGCCTTTTTATAGCCAGCACGTTGGAATGTTGAAGAAGTGTTTGCGAAGCATAAATAAACAAATTATTGTATCATTAAAGGCTGTGTGATTTCATAGTCAGTCGCCAGAGAGCTGCACTTGAAAGGGAAAAAGCTCTGAAGCATGCTCGCTTCCACCTACAAATCAATTTGAACTTGAAAACTGTTTTGACTCATTGAGGAGCAATTGCCAAAAGATTTAACATTAGGACGCGGCGTCCTGTTGGGTGATTTTTTGTGGACTGCTCTTCCACTTTATGGCGACTCGACTCCGCTCTGGACCCGTCATGGTTTTCCCTTAATGTCCGGGCACGAGCAGAGCGTCTGAATTAAGTGGAGCTTTGAATCGCGTGATCTGTCGGCGATCTTCGGATGATGAGGTTATTCATTGCGAAAATTCAGGAAATTGAATGAATTTCCAGTTTCGTCACTTATCACGAAGCCTTTCAAGACAGCACGCCACAATCGAAAAGTCCAAATTCGTAAGCTTTACTCCATTTTTAAGGCCGTCACAAGATTATTTTTCAAATTATATCGTAGCCACAAACTTTTTTTCGGTTGACAAGCTTCCGCCTCAAAACTCAAAGCTCTCGCTATAAAACTGCACTTAAGCACTTGTTAGGCGAATTATTTATTCATTCTAATGCAATTTTCCTCCACAATATCCTCCACGGTTGTGTCAAGAAATTTTCTTTTCTTTTTGGCGCGCCCGACTATTCCGCTCGAGCGTTGCATGCAATCTGGCTGTTGTAGGCAAACTAGACATGAAAAAGCCACTTCTGGCTCGCTTATTTTTTTAAACTTTCAAACAAACACAGAAAGAGCGGAAAGAAATTTTCCTCCACATGGAAAAGTGACCAGTGTCGGTGCAGGCGTCGCGAGTTTCCCGGCTGAAAGCTTCGAGCCACAACAAATCGACGCCGCTGCCGTCCAACTATGTGCACAAATCGCTTTGCATGTAGTTTATGTACAATTAAAATCAAAACATTTCTCGTATGAAAATGCACACAAAATTTATCATCGCGAGCTTTTTTTCCCTCATTCGACTTCTTGTTGATCGTCGTCGACTTCGAATAAATATCGGGGAAAGCTTAATTCGATCAACACTCAAACTGGAGCACGGGCTGGGCCAATTATTTATCTTGAACAGGAAACAGGCCGCAAACTCATTGCAATCAACCCACTCGATTGCAATGACGAGCGAAGACTATCGACGTCTAAAAATTAGGAAACTCGAGTTGGCTTCTCTTCACTCGACCCCTTCGCGCGAGCGATTCAATGGGTTGGAACTTGAAGTTTTCCCAGAGGATTTGCATAAAAAAGCTTTTCTCGTTCAGCTTTAAGCTGGTCACATGTTGACAGCAACGACAAGCGAGCAAAGGGCTTGTCCCGAATTGATGATTTTCGGTTGAGTAATTCACCTTGGGGGTTAGTGAGAAAGGTTAGTTCGAAGCTCACTACTTGTGGATGTCTACAAATATGTCTCCAAAGCTAAGCGAGCAGAGAACTTTATTGGATTCTGATTTGGAAGTCGTAAGCATTTCCTGAAGAAACAAATTGTCAAAATTTATTTTGAAGTAGTTTTTATAAAACTGAAATGGAAGTCGAATCTAAAATCAAGAAAACTCGCATCGACGCAGATCCGTTCAATCAACTTCATCCGGACATTTTCGATTTGATCTTCCAACACTTTCGTGGCGCAGATGTGTTGAGTTCATCGGAAGTCTCTCACTTGTGGTTTGAAGCAACAGAAGCATCAGTAAGATGCGGTGACAAGATTCGATTGAAGTTGTCCGGACGTATTGATCAACTGGCGTTGAGTAAACGAAAGTATTGTAACATCGGACTGCGTCTCGTTGACATTCCACACGTCTTAAACATTATGAAAGGCAGAAAATGGAAGAACATCCACATCAGAGACATCGTGTTCAAAAATGGAATCCGCAGCTTTTTAGATTTAATTGAACAGACAGTGGAAGTCTTGCACATTGAGAACTCTGTCCTACTTCATGTTGAGGATGTTGAAGAAAGAATCTTCCCGAAGCTAATCGAGCTGCGTATGAAATCAGTTGACGGCAGGATATTCGAGCATTGCACATCGTTGAAGAGTTTGTCGATTGAGAAAAGCAACGAGCAGCAGAGTTACGATAAAGTTCTGACGAACAACACAAAGTTGGAATTCTTAGAAGTGAAAGGCTTGGATGGAAGTTTGCGAACTGAGTTAATCGACGAATTCAAATTCAAGTTGAAAAGATTTGATGCTTTGGGCCATCGTGACTTTGCAGACGACACTTGTATCTCAACCTTTCTTCAGAGCCAGTCAAACTCTCTGGAGAAGTTAAAATTTGGCTTCAAACTGAACTCAAGAATCTTGGAATTCGTTTTAACGATGCCGAAAGTCAAGGAGCTTTGCTTCGCACCACATTTTGACATCATCAACGATAACTTAATCTTGAATTGGTTGCTCCCTCAAAGCTCATCGATCACAAAACTTCGGCTAAGCTGCTTCCTAAACCCACGCAACTTAAGTAAACTGCTCGATGCCCTGCCCAATCTGCTCTTCCTTGAGCTCAACACTATTAATCACAATCTTCTACAACAAATCGGACGGCGCTGCCAAAATCTTGAAGAGTTGGAAGTGGAAGAATTCATTAGTTATGACATCGACGATTCAAGATTATTCCCGAACATCAAACGAGTGAATTTTCGCACGATCAACGAACAAGTCAAGGAGCGAATTCGAAGGAAAACCAGAGAAGAAAGAACGTCGTTCGAGCAGGCGGTCTTGGAAGGCTGGTCGCGGCTTAATAATTTAGTTTGAAGTCAAAATGTGAAGTTTGTGCACGCAATCAAAGCTGCAGATTGAATCCAATAAACTCTACGAACAAATTACAAAATAAATTTTCATATTACGAGCAGTGGAAATTTAAAATCGCTGGATATTTTCTCTTCTTGACACGCTTTAGTTTTCCCGCATATTTTCAAATGTCTTTGCTGGATTGCCATCGTCAAATTGCTTTCGTTCATTTCATTTTCCACAGCAGATCACAAATATATTTTACCCAGAACCGACGAGATAAGCGATGAGTGAGAAAGTCAAGTTAACAAAGTTTTCCACGCTGCGTGGGTGAGGTTGCAAGATACCTCAAGATGTGCTGAAGAATCTTCTGTCGAAGGTTTACAATGTCACATCTCAAAGCTCTGGCGATCCCGGCGATTCAATTGGTAACTTGAAGGCTTTTCTGTTTACCCTCCGTGACGTTATCGCTTTCGATTTAGGAATCGGTTTGGACTCTGCGGTCATTCCATTAAGAAATAAGAATTTATTCCTCGTACAATCTGTCGATTACTTTTATCCGCTCTGTGATGATGGAAATCTAATGGGTAAATAAAATATCTCGAAATGTCCTGAGAAGAGTAACGAGTCAAGTTTCCGTTTTAGGCAAAATTGCTTTCGCGAACGTTGTCAGCGATATTTATGCTTGTGGAGTGGTCAACATCGACGAGTTGAAAATTATCCTGAGCATCCCGATCGATCTCTGTGACGCTGAAAGAGAACAAGTGGTGGGCGATATCTTGAGTGGCTTCAAAGAGATGGCTCAGCTGATCGACTGCAAATTGTCAATTGAGAGCATCGGCTTTAACCCTTGGTGCATAATTGGAGGCATCGCAACTTCGGTTTGCTCTAAGGATGAAATAGTTTTCCCTACGAAACTGCAGGCAGGCGACTCTCTCATTTTAACAAAGCCGTTGGGTGTTCAGCTAGCAACGAACGTACAACTGTGGATGGAAGAGGACTCGGAAAGCTGGAAGAAAATCAGCGAACATCTGACAAGAGATGACGTGCGAGTGACTTACGAGAAGGCTTTACAATCAATGACGTCGTTGAACAATGTCGCCGCCAGTCTGATGCACAAGTTTGAAGCAAACGGCGCTACGGATATCACAGGTTTTGGATTCACTGGCCACGCTGAGAATCTTTTGCAATATCAGGAGCAAGAGCTCGACTTCGTCGTTACATCTTTGCCAGTCATCAAAAATGTGAAGAAGATCGCAGAAGTTTTGAATCGTCAAGCGAAATTGTACAACGGAAGAATGGTCGAGACATCCGGTGGCCTTCTCATCAGTCTGCCAAGTCGACACGCGCCAGCTTTTTGTGATGAGTTCGCCGAAGCAACTCAAAGTTCATGTTGGATCGTCGGATCAGTCGTGACAGGAACAGGTCGAGTGATACTTGAAAATCTCCAGATTGTTGAAGTTTGAATTTTTGTTTCTTGAATCATCGCCAAGCCAACACTCGTGGTAAGCGTATGCACTGTGAACACTAAACGTTGATAAGACGCGTGTTCTCAGGAATGATTTTTATCGCGGGTGGGAAACTTGGAATGATTTTGTACTTAAGCGAACGCACAATAAAGATTTTCTATGTCTTTACACCTTTGTAGTTTGAATTTAGACTTAAACTTCAAATCTAATTTCTGAAACTTTCAGTCGCAATTTGGGTTCACGAGAAATCTCAAATGAAACGGCAAAAAACACTTTGCAGTCTCTCATATGCTTTATTTGGAGTCGTTGATTCTTCAAACAACAGAAACGAATTAAGATGTTTAAGTTCGGCTTATCAAACGCACCATAAATTATTCGAAGAGCGTCACGATCGTCGTCAGTGTTTTATCTATAAAAATCAGAGCGTTTGAGTCAGACGATCAGTGAGTTCAGAGATAGTGAAGACGATGGAGGTCTGTGGAGAAGATATTCAAGCGATCTTAGCTCAAGACTCGAGCAGCGGAAAGTACAAAAGTCACGAAATTATTCCGTTCAGCGACAAGCCGATCGGATATCTTGCTGATCACTTCCGTTTGCGAGTTCACTTCGAGCCGAATGGATCAAAGGATTACTTCTTCAAGGCAATGCCAAAGAACATCGAGAAGCGAGTTGAATACCTCGAGGATACTGGAATATTCGACAAGGAAGTTCGAGTCTATCAAACGCTGATTCCGGAGCTTCTGGCTTGTTCTTCACTCTGCTGGGCTCCTGAATGTTATCTGGCAAACAGTCAAAACTTTATCGTCATGGAAATTCTTCAAGATTACAAGATCATGTCAACGAAAGACCTTATCTTTGACTTCGACCATCTGAAGATCGCTGCGAAGACTCTGGCGGTTCTTCATGCGTCGTCGTTCATCTACGAGAAGAATTCTGGTCACAAGATCGCTGAAGACTACAAGGAAATGCTGAAGGAGAACGCCTACCCTCTCGATGAAGCTCGTGGCTTCGTACGCCGTCAAGGTCTTGAGAACGCGATCGAAGTTCTCGGCGAACTCGTGAAAATGATTCCTAGATATCATGAATCGTCAAAACTCAAAGAGATCTTGCAGAAATTTCCCGGCACGATTAGGAAAATTTACGAGTTCGCTCAGCCTTCGAAAAAGTTCCGCAATGTGTTTTTGCATGGAGATCTTTGGGTCAACAACTTCATGTTCAAGTACGAGAATGGAAAACCGATTGAGTGTAAGTTTGTGGATTACCAGCTCGCTCGTTATGCGCCACCAGCGCTCGATCTTGCAGCGTTGGTTTACATCAACTCTTCGCAAAAGCTTCGCGTTGAAAGTCTCGACGATATTTTGAACACTTACTGCGACACTTTCGAGACAGAACTGGCAAACGCCAACGTGGACGAGTCGATCTCGATGAGAGCTGAGATCTTGGAGAGCTTCAAAGAGTTTCATCTCGCTGGGTTAATCGAAGGAGCTCTGTTTGGTCACCTGACGTTGTTGCCACCGACGCTGAGCACTTCGATTCTCAGTTCGAGTGAAGAGTACGACAAATTCATCAATCAGTCAAGAGTTGAGATCTGCTTGAAGGCGTTTGAATTGGAATACTACCGAGACCGAATGACTGAATTCCTCAGCGAAATAATTGAGAATTTCATCTTGCAATCTGACGAGTAGTTTGAAAGAGCTTTTTCTGTTTCTAAGATGATATGGATTAGGTTCGCTTTTATTCGACTATTTATCATAAGTTCCAAGTTATCTCCTAAGCATGTAAACATTCAGCTGAGATTAGAGTTAAGATTAATTGACGATAAAGCTATTCTACTGAGACTCTTCAAGTAACTTTATTGGGCTTTGGTCTTCTCAACCTTCCGCGTTCGTTGGCGCCACATGGGATATGTAAGTTTGACGATTTATTCGTTGATAGCGCGAAGTATTAGCAGTAGAGAATGCGCGGCTGCACCGTCTGTCAGATGTCGTGCTCGAACTGGGCCATTGCAGAAGAGCATTCACCGTATTTGCCTTTGTAGGCCGGAGGCTTTGGGCGCATGAACGATGCGTTCAACTGGGGCGAGCCTTCCCGAAAAACTGCGCTAGTTGGACTGAAAGGTTTTTGTGTTAAACTAGCGAATGATGCAATTAAAAGCTCGCACAAACCTTTGAGATCCAAGGGACAGATTGTCATCGTAAGGATCGTGGAGACTCTTGAGAGTCGTCGTTGGTGGATTGTTGTTTGTTCCCGAATACTGAACCATCTGAACAGGCTGCGACGACTTTGGTTCATCACTAGAATTCACAAATCAATTAGGAAAGTTCTTCATCATTAACTCGATGTTAGTTGAAGCAAAAACATCAATCAATTCGGTAGTCAGTTCATTCAACTCGGGTCAGGTAAAAGTTAGTCTAAGCTAACCAGATGTGAAAGAAAGCACACGCGATTCAAACAGCAACGGCAAGCTTTCAACTGTCTACCTTGTCTTGGGTTTTGTTTTGCAAAGTTCGAATAAACTGTCAATGTATCTGATGGATTCTTCATCGTGTCTGTAACATTTGCGTTGTGCACAACATTCAATTGACAACATCTAAATGAATTAGGAGCTACGAGAGCTGGAACTTACAATTTGTCGTGCTGGAAACAGAGGACGACGGTCAGCAGCGCGACGAGGAAAGCGAACCACACGGACGGGATGGCGATCGCAACAGCAAACTCTTTGCTGTAGTTCCTTTCGGGCAGCTCGTCTCTCGATGGAGCGTTCCAAATCTTCTGCGACAACATGCTGGCTTCCTGTTTCGTTTCGTCTGAAGGCGTCGATTCCCCTGTTACAATTTTAAACGCGCACCAATCCACTTGGAATCCCGCGTTCTGAAAGATCGTTTGTACTTTGGTTTTCTTGAAAGTGCACGTGGAAAGCTTCGACAGCGGTTTGATTTCTTCGTTCAGCTCCATCAGGCGAGCCGAGAGCGGCGCATCGCTTCCAAGATGAACGATGACACCTTCGTGATTTTGTGGCTTGAGCGGAACTCTCGAGCCAAGGCGAATGGCTGATTCCATAAAGACTATCGTCAAGTCTTCAGAGCTTTCAGGCCAAAGATCGTTTTTGAAAATTCCCTTCAAGTTCTCCACGCGACCCAAATCCGTCAGATGCACCCAATTCAAGTTCGTGATCTTCATCTCGATCTTGTTGACCGGCTCAGGTTTCCCCACAATCTCGAAAGGGATGACAATTCGCCGTGTCTCGTAGGTTTGCTTGTTCAGCCCGACGATCTCAATTTCGAAGCTTTTGCTGGCGTAATCGCTCGTCGGCGATCCATAGATGTAACCGTAACGCCTTTCCTTCGAGAACTGAAAGTTCATCCACGACGGCAGGTTTGGCTTTCCGCGGAGCGATGGCCGATATCTGGAGGATTTATTGAACGTCAATTTTCTCGCACACTCACATGAGCTCGGGGAAAAATCGATAAACTTTTGATTTATTACCTAAATTGCTCAATTACTGTTGAAGTCCAGTTGAACAGGTCGGGCGAGATCATGCTCGTGTAAAGCTCGTAGTTCCTTATTGTTTCGGTCTTGAAGCGGATCTCTGGCGTCGCGTGGACTTGCCTGAGACCGATGACGAGGAAAACCCAGAAAGTTGAGATTTTCTGGATCATTTTGGAAGAAGTTTTGTATTGCAGAGATTTTCCTTGAGAGATTTCGAGTTTTCCACGACGTTGACACTTTGTACGACTAACAGAGCCTCTTGATTCGGTGAGTTATTTCATTGCTTAACGTTCCGTTTAGTTTTATTTATCACCGAGAGAAAATTCCTCGGAAAATTCCTTGGCGGAAAATGAAAATTGTTCGATGGAAAATTCGTTGGGCGACGCGACAGATTTTGGTGCAATCCGAAGCTGCGATTGAGTGAAAATCGAGCGCTATTAAGTTAAATTATAAATTAAACTTGACTTAACCTGATGGTCGCTTTGATGTCTGATCTATTGGAACCCTCAACGTTCCTTCAACTCCCAGCGCGATTGAAATAAAAATTGTTTCATTCCCAAGTCGCGGGAATCGAAAATTTTGCCCTTCCATTTGTTTCTTCTCTCGGAAACTTTGACAAGTCGATTAGTTAATTCCTCGGTGCCGCTATCAGTGAATAAACATGGCAGAGCTGTTGATCGATCCGAACATCAGAGGCTGGGTGTTCCTGCCGATCGTTGTGATCACGTTCCTGGTCGGAATCATTCGTCACTACGTTTCCATGTTAATCTCGTCGACGAAGAAAATCGAATTGACACAGATTCAGGACAGGTGAGAAGTTCCTACAATTGCCACAGCTTTCGCCAACATTTCCTCTGCAGCCAAGCGATGATCCGAGCTCGACTGCTCCGCGAAAATGGAAAATATCTCACGCCGCAGTCCTTCGCCATGAGACGTCACTTCTTCAATAACGAGGAGTCTGGCTACTTCAAGACGCAGAAGAGACCGCCAGCGACACCAAACTCGTCGGCTATGCTCACCGATCTAGTCAAGGGGAACTTCATCAACGTCTTGCCGATGGTCGTCATCGGTGGCTGGATCAACTGGATGTTCTCAGGCTTCGTCACCACCAAAGTTCCATTCCCACTGACCCTCAGGTTCAAGCCGATGCTGCAAAGAGGCGTTGAGCTTCAGTCCTTGGATGCTTCGTGGGTCTCATCCGCTTCGTGGTATTTCCTCAACGTATTCGGATTAAGAAACATTTACACGCTAGTGCTAGGAGAAAATAATGGTGAGTCCAACCGACCAACCTTCAGTGCGATCTCAAACAATTCCATTCCAGCTGCTGACCAAACGAGCCAGATGGCAGACCAAATGAGTTTGAACGCGGCTGGTCAAATGCCGCAGGATCCCAAGGCTGCTTTCAAGAACGAGTGGGAAGCTCTAGAGATAACTGAGTACAAGAACGCTTTGCAGAACGTTTGCGAAGATCTCTTGGCTTCTTCACCTCCGGTGGCCAACAATGTCCACTAAAAATTCTCAGTTCTTTTTTGTTGGGATTTATTTAATTGTCAATAGCGACTATGATGAAAGCCTTTCTACGTAATAAAGTTGAAAGTTCTTACGATATCTAAACTAGATTTGATGTTAATTATGAGATTTCACAGACACATCTAACGTCGTAATGAATCGTTGGATGCTAGGACTAAGAATTCTCGTGGAGCTTTCTCAAGCTCTCGTGTCCCTCGCATAAGAAAGTTCTAAGTGGACTGCTTGGACCGCAACTCTGGATACGCGTGAGGTTTCGTCAGCGATGACTTTCCGTTCAAATGACTTTCTCGATATCAAAAAAATTCAAATATCCTCGAAGGAATCAGACACTGGAATGAAAAACTTTACGGCGTTTTTGTTCCGGCAATCCTCGACAAAAAGTATTTACAAAGTTGAAAGCATCAGAGCTTTGACCACAGGAATTGATTCACGATTGACTTTGAGCTTAAGCTCTCAGATGATTATCTATACCCTCGAAAATGGATCCGTTGTCACTTTGAGAACCTCAGAGACTAAAATCAAATATTATTCAAAGCACTGACCTGCACCGGAAGAAACGTGAAGAAGAGAAAATAATCTTTCTTGACTTCTAGTTATCTTGATTTTATTATTGGCAAGCTTTCGATACAGGAAAAGCTTGTGGAGTTTGTCGTTGGAATGGTTCAATGGCTGTTGCAGCCCAAAGCTCATCTCAACATCCGATTAGATCGCTTTCTTTAAGAGAATTTGTATCTGTAATTCGTTTACCCTAGCGACTCAGGCTGAGTAGTTTGACGATAAACTAAAGACATTTGTTAGAGAATAAACGTAATCGTTGGTCGCTCTCTTCGTCTGGTTGATTTGTTTGATCTGAGAAACCAATTTGAAACAACTTCCATGGCAAACACATTGATGGAAATGAATGAAGCGACTAAGAAATAATAAAACGTTGAAGCTACTTGAGAGAAGGAAATGCTTTTAATTGAATCGTTGACGGTTCTGCCATCTCGCAAGTGTCGAATACTTTTCATGTCTTGGTCGTTTAAAGCCAACTTGTATTGATATTTTACTATGCCAGCTTCAAAAACTCTTCTGATTATTTTGTTCATCTCGTTGGCTAGCGGCAAAGTTCGATGAATAGCGATGGAGAAGGGAAATTGATGGAAGTTTTCCTTCAAAGATCCCAACAAGTTGCTGCCGTCTTCATCATAAAAATACTCGGCGAAGTAATCGAGAACTGTGTTGATTGATAGAAACGCGAACTGTTTCGTTGGAAACATTCGTAGAAATGTTAACTCGTCGACGAAAGCATCTGCGTCTCCATCTCGTTCCGCCTCGCGGGCTTTTCTGACTATTTCCGCGATTAGAATATCAAGCTGCGGCGCTGATTCGTAATTAATGTTCTCGAATAAAGCCGCCAACGACGAAGGAACTTTAATCTTAATGTGGCTGTCGAAAAGCTCATCAATTGTCTTGAAGTTTTGAACTCCCGAACGGTTGCTGATCAGCTCAGTCATTCGACCGTTGAACGTATTTCCAAGCACAACCCACACGAGCACACCTGAGCCGACTAAGCATCTCGAGGGCCAGCTCTTGGGAAGTTTAGTGGAAACGGCAAATGTCATTGCGAGGGCTGACAGATAAATTTTCACAAACTCATTGGTCCCTAGCGCCTTCCGGCGGTAAAGCGTTTCACAGAAGAACGCAGCAGCGGGAATCGTAATGAAGGTAAGAAAAAGAATCAACTTCGTTTGCCAGTCAAAGAAGTTTATCAAATTTTTCAGAATGTTCACATCGCGCCAGTTTTTCTTCGGGAAAATGAAATTCATTGTCACGGATGTGAAAGGCGTAAGCAAGCGGATGTTCTTGCTCCCAGTGTCAACGATCAATCTTGCATTAGCTAGAAAATCAACTCGATTGTACTCCAACATCCCCAAGGCTCCAGTGAAATCCCCGTTTTGGTCTCTGTAGCCGTAGGATTGACCATCATGTGTGGTAACGAATTCGAGGGTAAAGTTTAGTTTGTCGGAAAGAATTTTGAGCACTTCGCCGTCTTGATATCCAAGCGAAGCCAGATTGAAGGATCCGTTCTGGAATTGTTCGCCTTTGGCTGAAGTCATGAAGTTGAAGTAAACTGTTCTCAACTTGTGACCATTGACTTGTTTGAATTGGTTGCGTAAGAAGAGTTGAAGTTCCTTGAAATTTCTCTCGTCAATCTGGAAGCTTTTTAGCTTCTCGTTACTAAGCGGGAAAGGTTGAGCGATCATAATCTTGTCCGAGAGCTTTCCTGCATCGATAATCATCACTCGCGACAGTTTGAAGTTGTCGAAGGTTGAAGACAAAACATGCTGAAACCTCTCAAGGTCTTCGACAAGCAAAATCAGTTGAGTCGTAGTTGGAAATTGTTCGGCAAAGTTTGGCAAAAATCGATGGCGAAGGAAATCTGATGTCGCATGAATAATTACCACGGAGCTTTCAAATACTTGAGCGTTTAGTTTGAAGCTTTTAGCGATGCTTAAAACTTGGACAGGCTTGTTCCGCAGACAAAACATTGACGATGTCGTCCTTGTTGTGTTCGGAGCGTTAATGACAATGAAGCCATGAGAACGCTGAAACGAAAAGCTCAGCTGAGCTTTTAAATGTTAGAAAAATGTGTCACTCACTTCGAAAACGTTTTCCACCAACGAACTAAACTGAGTTTGGCATTCTCCAGGCGGAGCTTCGAGAATATTGGAGTTGGCAACATGCAAACTTGTAATTAAGACAACTAGCTCCAAGATTATCATGGTTGAATATTTTACGACTCTTGATAACAAGGCAAAGCATTCGAGTTGCTTTAAGCGAGAAAACTTCAAAGGCTTCAAAGCGAGCAAGCTCGAGAGAACTGAAATTAAAGCCAAAAGCGCTGCCAGCGCCTTCAATGAAATAAATACATTTCATGCTTTTCAATTGAGCTGTCTGATTCAAGCAAGCCCTCTGACGGGCTGATTTGTTATTCAATGACAACCTGATGAATCTATTCATTCGCTGTATAAATAATTCTCGACGTTGCTTGGAAGAAATAAACAACTTTTCGTGTCCCTAAGCTCTGCCAACATTCTCAAACAATATTCTTTCGAAAGTTTGATGAAAAAACTTCTCATGTTTCGAGATTGCTTTGTTGCAGTGCAAACTGTCACGATCGAAAATATTGTGATTAGGATTTGTTTCCTGAGGAAGCGTGAAGCTTATAGTTAAAAAGTTATCGTGGTAACCTCAACATCTTTCAGTAAAGTTATTTTAAATTTAAATGCAACAAATACACGACGAAGTCGAAGGCTTAAAACCAATGCATCCAATGGCAGATGCAGTAGAATAGAGAGAAGCACGTCAGACACCACATGAAGATGAATTTCTCCATGTCAACCGAAGCAGAAACTTCTCAATCGATTTCGAATGAAGTTTACCGGACCGTGAGACCAGAAAAGCTCGCAGCCTGTTTAATCAAGATAATCCAACAATATTCGGTTATAAACCACAACTGTTTCAACTTTAAAGCTGCTTTTGCAGAGTGATTAAGGTCGTCAATTTGGATCGCGGGGGGTTGATATGGCAATTCGGAATTACAATTAACGTTGAGCCAATTATTGAAGCATTTGTTTGTCCATTAGAAACAATTATGAACGTTGTGAAAAGGAAATGAAATTGACAGCATCATCCGGCTGAAATAATCAGTTTAACCACTTTGAGTGCTGCAGTCGAAAATGTCAATCCAAATCACACTATTATTTCTGATAGGTATCGCGCTTCTACAACCATTGTCCGGCCGAATTCACACCCTCATTCAATCCCAAATTAGTGGGACTTGTGCTTCAAGCTCAAAGGAAGAAAAAGCTTACGCAATTTTTAATCTGTCATCAGATTTTTAAGATTTGATGTCGTAAAATTGCGAGTAAAATGTGCAAGTTGAGCTCAGCTAGTAGCCAGATAATCTAAAGCAAGAGTCTAGGACAAGAGTTTGAGGGAGTTTGGGGGTCTGCATCATGATTAAAGCTCCCAAATGAAGCTTTCAAATTGATTAAAGCTCCCAAATGAAGCTCTCAAATCTTGACTGCAATTGATAATTTAAAACTCAACAAAGCGTCGCGCTATTCTAAAATCATCAATCGTGTCAAGACAAAATAAAGATTATCTCAATTGACAGCCATCAATTAAATGTATCTATAAATTGATACTGCTATGAATCACAGCGGATGATTGTGGAATGGACGATAATTTTATCTGCCTCCGAACGAGCACAAAATAATCTGCGACATCTCATTTCAACTTGCCAAACTTTTTACAACTCGATAACGAACAGCGACAAAGTTTTACGGATTGTTCAGCACGTTTTCCACTTCCAATCGAGTTTGAACAGCTCATTCCTAGATATCATTAAATACGTCGTGCGACAAAGTTCAATTGCGAGGCTGAGGAAGTGTTTCCATCTCTTGATTGATTGTTCGATTTCGCAATGTCGGGCTTGACGCAGTAGCGGATAAAGATTTCATCACAAAGCGCCTGATTGAAATGAATAAAATTGGCTCAATAAATGTGAATTGATTTTCTTCGATTCTCGTGAAATCATCGCTGACATATTCGATCCGTTCAAACAAATTCGATTCATGAGAAAGGCTCGTCATAGTCACGAGAATGTCTGCTTCCCAATGACGTGCCACTCAATGCCAATTAATCATTCATCCACTCGTTCGGTCGTTTGGATCACGTTCGACTGGATCTCAAATATTTATTCAATTTGCCCCCAAAAAGCTCATTTTCTAGGGCAAACTTCCGTATCGTGACGTGTTGGATCAGTTTGTCACTTCTGGTTATTACTAAATTGATTTTCGGAGTTGAGCTCAAGATCGATAAAGCTCCCACGGTCGATGCAAGGTCCTTCAACGTTATCGATTCAAGACGTGTGCGACCAAAATAAAATAAACTGTAGTAAAACATTATCAGAAGCGGCGAGAAACGAGAGCGGCAGCGATAAGGCCGAGCGAGCGTAGATAGTTTGATGTGACGATGAACTTATCAAGGATTTCTCGGATGCTTGCGACGGAGAAATTTTGCCCTTCGCTTGGAAATGCTTGCGAGAGCTCAGCAAATTCCTATCGAACTCTTAACAAGACATTTCCACAAACTGTTGCGGTCAAACTGTCAGCCATCCCAACAATTTCGTTTCGTCATTTGTGGATTAAGCGCTCGAGTAAATTTCATGGAACGATGAGCAGAGCTCGCTCGAACTCGATTTGTAAAACGATATCCGACACGTCACGATTGCGACATTTTCTGGCCAATCAACAGAAAGTGTCAACTTGAGAAATCATCATTGACTGACATACATTCGATGAAAACGATAATAAAAGGCTTCGCAGTGTCTCTCGGCTGAGTTGAGAGCTTGAAAGCGCGCCGAGTGGAAAATTCTCCTCTTAATGTTCTGCAACATTTTTATGATTCAATCACTGGGAAATTTAATGCGGAAGTAAAATCCTGAAACGATTTCGAATTTGAAAGATTTTACGGCCGAGCGATGGCGATGATGGAATCAAACGTCAGTCGGAAAATTCACAGGAAAATTCACTCGCAGCTTCCCAGAATTTTTCCATCGAGTTTTCTCGTTGCGCGGAAAATGTTTTTCTTTTGTTTCCGTCGAACATAAACGCGAGATTAATTCCGCGGAATCAACGTGCGGGCCCACGATGAGTCAGATTTCCACGGCGAAAACATTTTCAGTGTTTACAACTTTTTAATTGGAATTACTCGAACCGAGCTTGATTGTTCGCTAATGACGCTCGTCGCCTAATTTCTCGCGGCGAAAGTTCGCTGACGATGAGCCTAATTAATTGACAATCCCTCCATTTAATGGCGGAGAAGGTAAGTAGAAGACAACCTCGCGTCGCCAAGTTAAATCTAATTGGTGTCGGGTTTTCTTAGCGTCGCTTTACATTTCTTTATTGCTGCCATGGCTCTTGATATCTTTGAAGTCTTCCAATTTTTTCATTATCGCTTTGAGAGTTGTGCTTTGAAACGAGATAATTCAACTCGGGGCGATGAAACTTCGACCTGCCTTGCCGTTGATGTAAGCAATCTCTTCCGCCTCTCGTTAGGATTCCTAACTTCGGAAGGCTTAGACGAGTAAGCGAAGCATAAAAGGAAAATCGCTCCACCAGAATCTCTGAAAACATTTCCAAGGGCCCCAAAATGAAAATCAAATTAATTTTCCTGCTCATTTTATTTTGGTTAAACAAAGTTTTCCTCTAAGCACGAGTGCAATGACTCGAGCTCTACCTGACATCGGCTCTCACATGATTAAAACACATAAAACGAAAATGTTTTCTCATCTCGAAAGGGAAACGGAACGGAAAGTTTGACCCGCAAACTAAATTCTTACACAGAATACCTCGTAAATTATAATCTAAACCGGGCCGCGCGTGGCGAGAAAACATTTTCCTCACCGCGCCGACACTTCGCGGCCAAAGGCCGGGCAAAGTCGACTCGTTCAATTGCGTGCTCTTCTCTCCTGATCAAAATGAATTCGATTGTTGCGTGAAATGGAAATGTTGGCGCGATCTAGCTGAAAGCGACCGAATCGAGAAATGTTTCTTATCGACTTCTTCTGTTATAAAACTAGTGAACCACACGACGAGCTGTCGGTTGATTGTGCTTTTGACTTCGACTGTCGTAGGTTGGCAAGCCGGAGGAAGGTCAGTCGTTGTCAAATAATAACGGACGAAATTCCATTTTTCCTTCTTCAATCTTATTCACAATCTCGAAAGATGTTCCCGAGGAGAAAAGCTTTAGTCAATTATCGTTAAAAAGGCTTCCTAACTTGACGTTCCGTTCTTTGATTCGCTTTCCTTGTCTCTCAACTCAACCCAGTGCGCTCGATTTGCTACGATGGTATCTATGAAGCTTGAAGTCTCGGGAAAGATTTG
Source organism: Smittia sp. YW1114-2 (assembly GCA_033064975.1). NCBI lineage: Eukaryota > Metazoa > Arthropoda > Insecta > Diptera > Chironomidae > Smittia > Smittia sp. YW1114-2. Next base: position 21,243,862 of record CP093832.1, read on the forward strand.
CACGAAGATCTCAAACGTTGGCTTGACGACCGTATCGAGGAATTCGATTTGAAGCGCGGGGATACAAGCTTTCTTCCGATCCATCATTAGATTTGGATTAAGTCCCATTTGACGCTCCAAATCTCCTTGCGCGAAGAACTCGGTGTAGACAAGCTCCGCGACCCGCTGAACAGTGTGCCACGATTTAATCTGGTCGTTCAAGTCGCAGCACGTCATTAAAAGCGACAGCAACACCCGCTGGTTGTCTTGAATGTTCTCCGGGGTGAGCAATTTGAGTTCCTTGAAGATTCGAAAGTGATTTGCCAAATCAGTCGCTAGGATGAACTCCCGCACGTAGTCAATCGATTCCATGAATTGTTCGGTTGATAATGAATCGAGAATTTTGCTGCCTGGGTCGTTTAAAATACAAATTGCCTGTGACAGATGGTGACGCTCGTTGATGGACCCTTCAGAGCTGTAGAGTCGAGCGAGCTGACTTCCTGACTGCGTCATGTAAGAATTGTTGAATCCACGATGGTCGAGGTCGTGACAGAGACACGAGACGAGGAACGACAGTCCTTGGAGTTTTGTGATGATGCCACGCTCCATTAGCTTTAAGTTCTTCATGCAAACGTAGGAGAAATGGGCGACTGAGAACGCGTGGCTCCAATTGTGGTAGGGAGTGTTGCGATAACCTTTCTGAACGAGCATCAAGAATCTGGCAAGTTTGTCTTCAGGAATCTTAAACTGTGAGATGAAATCGAGCTCCTTAAACATCTTGATACTCAAATAAATGGAGCTGTGGTCGTCGACATCCCTCGGGCAGAACTCAAATGTGCCGAAACTCGGAAATTTTTCTTCTGCGCTCGTCAGGAATTTGCTATTGAGGCAATTCTTCACATCAATGTCCGGTACTTTCATGTGGAACAAAAGCAACTCTTGCGAAAGTTTGTATCTCGCTTCAGCTTTCTGGACTCTCTTGTGGACCAATGAATGCATGATTGAAATGCCACAGTAGACCGAAAAGGCCGTTGCCGTTTCCTCATCGCACTTATCGAAATGAAAGCCATCAATCTTGTTGCAGAGCTGGGCAACGCCGATAACCCGCTCCTCGTCGCAGATCGGAAAGCAGAGAATGTTGCGTGTTTTGAATCCTGTTTGCTCGTCGATGCCTTTGTAGAAGAGCGGGTGTTGATATGCATTGTGGATATTGAGTAGTTTTCCTGTTTGCGCGACGTGACCGGCGATGCCTTGATGTCCGCTGATTCGAATTTCCTTCGATTGTTTCCTCTGTGATATTGCGTTGCCATCGAAAACCTTCGACACGAGCTCGCCAGTGTCTTTGTCGAGCAAAAAAAGCGAGCATCGCTCTGCGTTCGCCAATTCTCTCGCTTCAGCCATCACGCCTCGCAGCAACTGTCCCAAGTCGCCAATCTTTCCCAGCAGTCGCCGAGCCACTTTCAGCAGCGTTTGAGTTTGGAAGCGAACACGTTTCTCCTCGAAAAGCTCGATGGATGTCAACAGGTGCCCGAGTATGTAACTGTGGACGACACAAGAATCGTTAGCGTCGCCATTCAACTTGTCGACATCCAAGCAAACTTACCGGAAAGTTTCTCGCACATAAAATTCAAACTCTTCCCTCTGTGAATTCTCACCGGCGATGCAGACGAACAGAGAGTTGTGTGGTGGCTTTGATGGTTGCTGGAGTGATGCTGGACTTTTAATATCAAATATCAGAGTATTGTGCTCGTTGCCGACGACCTGGAAGAAAAAATAAAGGAAACTTTTAATCAAACGAGCTTTTAATCGAGCTTAAAGCTCCCGAAAGAGTCGATGAATTAACTGCTTTAATTATGCAGGAGTCGTTTGCTTGTCAAGGACGACAGCGAGAATCATCCTGATTCATTGCGAGGAGATTCCGAGTCACTCTCGAGTGATGGAAATTGGGCTTGAGTAAAATTATGAGGATCCATCAAGTTGAAAGCTTTTCCCTCTCGAGATTTTGCATAAACATTTTCTCTCTGTTTGTTTATTGCTCTTTGGGCTGAGGCAAAAAATCTCCTTTAATGGTTTTGAGCTCGGCATTGCGAGAAGAAGTGAAGTAATCTGATCAAGTGCTGTGTACTTATGGACTTGCGACACCAATGAAGCTCAGTGGAATGATGTGAAAGACTTTGCTGCTCTTCTATGCTATTGTCAGTCAATTAGGCTCGTCGTCAGCGAACTTTTGCCGCGAGAAATTAGGCGACGAGCGTCATTAGCGAACAATCAAGCTCGGTTCGAGTGATTCCAATTAAAAAGTTGTAAACACTGAAAATGTTTTCGCCGTGGAAATCTGACTCATCGTGGGCCCGCACGTTGATTCCGCGGAATTAATCTCGCGTTTATGTTCGATGGAAACAAAAGAAAAACATTTTCCGCGCAACGAGAAAACTCGATGGAAAATTTCTGGGAAGCTGCGAGTGAATTTTCCTGTGAATTTTCCGACTGACGTTCGATTCCATCATCGCCATCGCTCGGCCGTAAAATCTTTCAAATTCGAAATCATTTCAGGATTTTACTTCCGCATTAAATTTCCCAGTGATTGAATCATAAAAATGTTGCAGAACATTAAGAGGAGAATTTTCCACTCGGCGCGCTTTCAAGCTCTCAACCCAGCCGAGCGGGAGACGAGAGACACTGCGAAGCCTTTTATTATCACTCGACGATTCTGTGTCAGTCGAACGTTTTGCGGATGAAAAAGACTTTTCCCAATATTTTATTCAGCAGCATCGCAACATCTTTTGACACTTTATGGAACAAGACGATGGCACGCACGTCAATCTCTCGTTCTCTTCGCCAAATGTTGCAAATTGTTTTTCTCCCTTGCCCCGCTTCAAATCAGATGAAACTCGAAATTGCTTATAAGCGAAAAGAAACTTGCGAGCTTCGGCGAATCGCGAAGACAATGAGAGAGAAGACGTCAGCATCGCAATCAACGCTTCCAATTGAAATTGGAATTACAATCCAAGCGAATTACCGTCGAGTGTGAATATTCATCTCATCGGAAATTGTTTTGCTTGCATTCCAATCGAACACAAACTCGGACTCATTCATTCGTCTGCTCGGTGCGGATGGAACTCATTTGGTAAAACTAGATCGTCTCGCTCGGCAATTCAATAATGAAAAGCATTATAATGACGTACGAGATCTGCGTGAATGATGAGACAGAATGGATGCTCGGATGAATCACGCTTGGCTCATTGAAGTGTGACGGAGAGCGCTTGATAATGACGCGTACGGTGTTTGCATTTCAAAGAGGCTCCGCTCGTCCCTAAACTTTAAATCGAATGAAAACTTTCTGACGTCTCGGCGCCATCCCTGCGGAATTCCCTACACTACAGTGAGAGATGTTATCTCGAGGCGGCAAATGAAAGCGAGCTTTTGTGCTCCTCCCGAGGTCCGTTGTTGCGACAATAGTCAGGCGGAAACAAAGCACAAATGATTTCACTCCAACAATGAACTCAACACATTCCAGGAAAATCGCAATCAGCATGGCTTGAACAAATTTTCCTCCTGCGAACAAACGCTGCGACATTGTAACACAATTTGCTTTATTGGATCGAAGGTAGAGGGGGAGAGATGAATGCTTTCCAACGAACAACTCAAGTATTAATCAACATCAATAGAGCATTCAAGGCTCGGCAACCCAAGGAGCGTTTGTCTCTCAATCTTTATAGGCCGTTCGAGGCTCGGTGGACGCCAACGTTTGCAGTCTACTAAATCATTTGTTTGACACCGTTGGAACTATCAATGATACGGGACTTGATATCTGCAAAGTGCGCCACTTTATCGCAATAAATCAGCCATAATTTATCGACTCGTCGCACTCGAATCTGAGCGGTCGATCAAAACAGATAATCTCGCTTTGTAATTGAAAGCTTTCACTTGACATCGATAACGAACGAGGCAAAAAGCGCCAAAATGGTTTTTTATGGACACAACAGCGCTTGTCATCGCTTCGGTTATATCTGAGTTGAAAAAACTGGCATTGATGGCGAATCTAAATTTAGATTTCTAGAACGAGAATTTCAGTTTTCCGGAAAAAGTTTTTGCAGCAATTTTGCGATTCACGAAATTGTTTTATTGACAGCACTAAGTGAGATGCAGTTGATAATCGATTAGTGAAATTTAACGAGTTCGTTTGAGTTCAATTTAAGGTCGAGCTCTTTGCGATTGTTCCATGAGGATTTATTTATAGCTTTTCGATGTTGACATACCGAGAAATTCCGCAGGAGCTTTGCGTTTTTACGTTTTAAAGAGCCACGTGTGTACTTAGCAAACGCAAGCTTACACATTTCGAAGCTTTCTCGTAAACAAGGAGTGACGAAGCTATCAGTTTTGCAATCTGAAAGTTGCGTGGGTACGTCGAGTCATTGTAAAGTTAGTCAGTCATCAAAATCACGAGCGGATGAGTGATAACTAGCGACTCACTTAGAGGGATTTACGATCGTCATAGCAAGCAGAAGATGCCGGTTGAATCATCGCAGCCTCCGCAAGGCTGATGAACAATGCCAGATCAATGTCGACGAGTAAACAATAAGCTAATCAATCTCACAAGAAACTCGAATCTTCGCTTTGAAGTTTGCTTGTTTGAGCCTTGACAGCCGCCGGTCTTGGAAGTGGATCCATAATTGATGGTCGTTGGGCAATTCATTAAGTAATCGTATCAAGCGAATTGAATTAAATATGAGCCTAGCGTCAAGGCAAAACTGTTCTCGCGTCGTCAGACTTTTCATCGATTTTCCTCGGCTTTGAGTTCGATGCAGCGTTTGAGATAAATTTATTGTTGATCTCGAGGGAGACCAGAAAGCAAAGCGAGGAGAAGCGCCGGCAGTGAATCAAATCATTTCGAGGTGCGAGCAGGCTTGAATGATTAATGGTCACTTAAGCGACACCCATGAGAAAGTGGAGCATATGTTGTTGGCCGTTCAGAAAGGTGCTGCTGAGCTCCATAAATTATGGACGAACGTCGAAAGGTTTTTCCGAAAGTAATCCAAACATAATTCGGTCGGCGAGAAAATTGTGCTGATGAACCCTTTGGGGGATTACAAGAGGTTTCCGAGTAATTACGGAATAAGTATCGAGAGGTTCTGTTGTTGTCAACGGCACAGTGATAAGACATCGTCAGCTGTTTGCCGAGCGCCTTCCGATGATGCAACGAGAATGAAATCGTTGCGTTGGAAGTTTCAATTTGTGTGGATAACGATTAAGGTCGGTGACGCCTCCTTATCTTCCTCGGCTGTCATCAGCATTGGCAAAATCCCTTGTTTAAGATTTCTGCCTCAAGCATGTCCGAAGTTACACATAACTCACCATCTCGATGACTTCCGAGAAGTTCTTGTTCAAGTCTGTGACCTTGAAGGGCGGTTCGTTGGGCCGCGTCGAGGCGTTTTCGATGTCCGATGTGTTGACCTGCAAAAACAAATTACAATTGTTAATTTCAAGCTGAAAGTGAGAGTCATCGATTGGACGTGAACTCTCGTCGTGACCCAGCACGACTAAGCCAACAATCGCGCTTGTCCGTCCAAGGTCGCTCGGCTTTTAACTGTTTGCAAGATAGCGAGGAAAACAATTTCTGGCTTAGAGAGATTAGATTCCATTCTACGCATTTTTGCCGCGTGCTCTTGCTCGAGTGGCTTGTATCCAATTAGCGCTTCAGTCATGAGAGGCTTGAGCGATCCTCCATCTGTTTCTACGCGTTAAACAAACATTAAACGTCTTTGTGCACCGACCGCAAAATTCGGTCAAGATCTAACAAGATCTGCCAACAAATCGTAGATCTGACTAATTTGCAAGCTGACGATTGTAGCGAAAGCTTGAGTGGCAGCTTCACAAATCACGCTACGATCCGCAGCGGAAATCTCTATTTCACTCGTCGACGCTGTCGTCTGATTTCAGGGCTGAGACGACAAGTTGTCGGAGCTGCACAAAGCTTGTCACTTTAGCTGATGGAAAAGATGAGTGTGTAAACCCGAAACGTCGCGGTCGGTCCATTCGGAACTCCTGCTCTTATGTCACAATTAATCAAACACGCTCGCTTCTGTCATCTCAAGAGCAGCGCGCCACAGCTTGCCGTTTAATTTATTTTCGTCAAGATACGATCTTGTGGGAGTACGAGGAGCTCGACGATGCAATTGAATCACGTAGAAGCCGCAGAGTTTGCCCGCAATCGAGTGAAGATTTTCTCACGAGCAGAGTTTTATCGGAGCAGCCACAAGCCAAAAGTTGTTATCAGAGTTATCTCGATGTCTTTTGCGGTTTACTCAATGTGGCTTTCCCAGAACTTCTGGGCCAGAAGCGATAAGACGATTCAGCGGTTGCAAAGCGGTTTGGGAAACTGATTCACGCGTCGTCTCCGCGCTCTCTCGCTCCACAATAAGCTCGTTGACATGATGCTGACATTCATCAACATGCAAACTCATTTTCTGTCGGTCTCATTTCGTATCAAAGCGAAAAGAATTCGCGCGAATGTGATTCGAGTCTAAATGTGTTCGTCGCACTTCGTCATCTTGTCTGATGCCTTTCTAATCTGAATTTGTGTCGCGCCAACGGGAGAAAGATTCTCATGAAAAGCACTGTGAGCAGTTTGAATTGGGGCTCGTCGGCGGTATTTTTTGGCCGCGGACCGAGGAAGTTAATCAGCGAGAAATTGCAAGTAAACGGAGGGAGAGAGGCGGAAGGAAGTTTGGATTTGTTTGCTGCGGAGAAAGGCGAGATTCATTAATTACTAAGGGGAAGCCTTGGTAATGCCGAGACGATCCCAAAAGACCATTCAGCCGTGAACTCTGAACTTTTCTTGCGGAATTATTTGCTTTAGTATCGGTCGGTTAGGTCTCGAGACTCTTCAATCGAGAAGGAGTTTCATGCGAACTTTCAAGTTGTCTTTGAGCTTTTCTAATAAAAGATTCTCCTTGCTCTTCTACTCAAGCGTCTGTAGGGGGTGAAAAGTTCACGAACCGTGGAGCAAGCAACAGTTGTCATGACTTCGCTCGCGTAGAAAGAACTCTTCATCATCGATTAGGCGAAGTGTCGTCACAAACGAGCGGGAAAGCCGAGACTGTGATTTATCGCTCTGACAAATGCGATGTTCGATAACTCAGAAACTGCGTCATTAATTGATTGATGCAGTTAGACCATTGGTTGCCAAGACGATTCGACAGTCGTTGATTAAACTGGCGAAAACACGAAATTCGAAGCCACAAATTCCAATTAATTTGTGATTATTTCGCCACGCAAAAGTTCGTTGGGGTCGCAAGCGAAAGCTTAGGAAATTCGCAATCAAACGAACGATACCGTCTATCAAGTTAATGTCATTGAGTAAAGAATCCTCACTCAGCATTTTGTTTGCTTCGAATCGAAGCCTTCTTCACAGTTCGGTAGAACTCGTGGACCTGCCGAAGGGCTTCGATGTAATTCATTGCTTTATCAACCGCTGCATCAAGTGGAAAACGTGGTCAACTGCCCGATTAAATTGAATGGAATTGGTTCTATGAAATGGGATGTAACCCTCGAGAGACTGTCATGGTTACAGTTAAGGAGTCATCGTTATGCAACGCGTTTCACTGAATGGACGACTCATTGTCAGTCTGGAGTTTGGGTGAAACATCGCGTCACCTTTGCGAAACATTTCTCGTGAAGCTTTGTCATGCAATCCACTTCATTCAACTCTAGATCCAAATTCACGTCGTCTCTAATTGACGGATTACGAGCCAGAGCGCCGGCATTGCGTGATCAACACGCTCTTCTCGTCTATCGGCCGTTCACTCGTCTTCAACGACACGCGAAATTTATTATCGTCGTTACTCGTCATCGAGTCGATTGCGAGCATGCGAGATGAGCGAGAGAGCTTAAGCGGAAATGAATGTTTACTCTAAGGATCAACAGCGAAATCCCGAAAATTTGTTTCCTCATTGAGACGAGGCGGATGAGTCGTTAAGGCGCAAGCTGATGATAAAATGGGAAAAGTTTTTCTGGGTCAATCGTGTCTGTTCGGTGCAAGCTCATCGTCCCTGTTCAGTCTGATGTTTGCACCAAACTCATTCCCTTCAAGTTCAGAAGTTTATCGAGCTTGAGCGAAAATTTATTTCTCTGGCAAATCGACGATTTATTTCACTTTTCCGCTCGTCTTCTTCTGCGTGCTTGCCGGCACTTGAGACGCAGCAGTCCCAAGAAGGACGAAGCCAGTTAAAAATAATTGCGCAACGGCAGTGAAATATTAATCGACACGACAATTATAATATAATTTATGATCAGACTCGGACCATTTCGTGAAGTGCGATGCTCATTAGCAGCTTTTCTCTTTTGTGCCACCCCGAAACTTTATATTTTTTATCGGTCCGCGGTTCTGTTGGCTTTTCATTAGAGCTTCTCCGATGTTTGCTCGACTAATTTGGCCGGATGGAAACTCACCGAGAATCTGAATTCCTTCTCGAGAATCCGATCATTGACGACCTGGATCAAGCCTTCCTCGCTCGAGGGCAGCAGCGGCACCATCAGCACATACTGAACCCCCAGCAAGGTTTTCAAGTGAACGTTGATAATTGCTTGAAGCGCCGTCGACTCAGTGACGAGCGCAATTGATTCCAGCAACTGCAGTAGCTTTGTCGTGTCATAGACCAAGTCGCTTCTTGGTTGATTGTTCGATTCCATGTTGTTCGTTTCACTTCTCACTGACTTGAAAATTTTCCTAATTTACACTCGAAAACCGTTTCTCATTTTCCTCTGCCTGCTTCTATCGTCTGAGTTCAAAAACTCGTCTCTTATCTGTCTCTCCTTGCAATGGCAATTCTTTATCAAACGAACATCGCCTTAATTGCTTAGTATCAACTGAGGAGTGCGACACACAAATTTCTTTTTCCGGAGCAGTTTCACAAAGCATCCGAACCTGATGCTTTCCAAGCGGAGACTAAACTGCTCCGAGAACGTCTAGCGATTTTATGAGCAGCAGAGGAGAGAAAACGAAAAGCACATTGCGGATTATTTACGCGACGAAAATGTCAGCGTGTGATAAGAAGAAAAGCTAGAAAATGTAAACCAAGAAGTTTACGAGCGACTTTTATTGTTTGTTTTCGATCTCCTCTGTTTTCTTTTCTTTGCCAGCGAGATGATGTTTGATGATCAATCGGGAAAATGTTTACGATAATCTAAGAAGTAACACAGAAGCTAATCGGTTAGTTTTTAACGGCTGTTGGAAATTTGAATGAGATCAATTTCCGTTGACGAGGATTCAAATTCTGGCGCGCTTTTCAGCCCAGCCGCGGATTTCGATCGCCTTGCGCCTGGCAAGCGGAAAATTATTCGATAAATATCATTAAATAATGGTGAGTTGAGTGATGTAGACTAACAAAAGCAAGTTCATTCATTAGTTAACGCACGCGTCGACAGAATAAGCGTCGAGTGAAAGTCCAATTCGACGAATTAAACGTGAAAATTCACGAGAAATATTTTCGGCGAACGCTTGGCTTTGAAAAATCAATAACACAAATAATTCAGGGCCGAAAAGCTCTTGCTTGGGATCGCACGGGGCTTCATACCAATCATACATCTCATGCGAATCGATAGATCGCGACGAATGAATTGAAATCGCCTCGCAACTAACAACTAAGCTCACTGCAAAATCCTTGCAAATCTTCCACCAGGAAAAACTGTACTTTAGCCTCAAACTTTTATCCTTCGCAGATGTTGTGTCTGATGTGAATCAATCCTTTTACTACCATTTTACAGTCAAAGTCAAATAAGATGTCGCGCTTTCCACACGACGCAAAGGTTTATGTCGGCGACTTAGGCTCGAACGCCAGCAAGCAAGAAATTGAGGAAGCATTCGGTTATTATGGACCGTTGAGATCGGTCTGGGTGGCTCGCAACCCACCAGGCTTTGCATTCGTGGAGTTTGACGATGCACGGTGAGTTGAAGAACAATTTAAATTCGTGAGAATGTTAAATTTGACCTTGTAAATATTTTAGTGACGCCGAAGATTCAGTTCGAGGACTCGATGGACGAACAATCTGTGGACGTCGTGCGCGCGTTGAGCTGTCGACTGGCAAGTCAGCTCGAGGACATGGAAGTCGTTCCGGCGGAGGAGGCGGTGGCGATCGAGGCCGTCGTGGACGATCTCGAGGCAGAGAAGATCGTTGCTACGAATGCGGAAACCGAGGACACTTCGCTCGCGATTGCAGGCGTAGAGGCCGTCGCAGGTAATTTTGAACGACTCGCTTTCTTTTGCAGAGGTAACAAGCATAGAACAGGTTGTTGTTGCGTCACCAATCACAGCCCAATGTGGCGAGACAGAGCGCTCACCTAAGTCAGTCCCATCAAGCCGCGTTGCCGAGAGAGATTCTGTTCATCCCTTGATCTGCTCGAACTTTAAAGCAAGCGCACCGTCGTCTGGTCCGTTTCTATCGGTAGTCGAGCGAGCTGCACGCACTTACATACACCCTACACATCTCGACGTGATCCCGTTTGTGTTTGTTTTGTGTTCATTTTAATTTTTATCATTTATTTTCATCTCTTTCTATCGAGCGCAAGAGACGAAATCAGTCGCTTAAAAGTTTTCCGTAATCGAAATCCGAAAGAAAAGAAATTAAACGTCATCGTAGAGAGAATCATCTTGGGCACGAATCATAATCACGCTGGGGCGTCCAGCCTGTGGGGACGGTTCGATCTTCTTGAGCACGCACGGTCACGCACAGAGACTTCTCTTCCTCTCCGCTTCTCGTTTCGCTCTCTATCATCGAAGATCCTTCCGGGAGCAAAAGCGTTATTGAAATTGTTGTGCAAAGCGTTCGTGTCGCTAGCTAGGGCCTTGAGCAATGAACTCTGACATGGCATCCTTACCAATTATCGGCATCTAGCAAGCCTAATGTTGTCCTCACCACGATTCTCTCTGAGTGAGTTTTCAATTCAATTTAACCAATTTTATTTCAACTTACAAGAGAAAAGCACTTTGCGAAGAAAGTTTTAAGAGCGTCTCATCAAGAGCCGAACGAAAGAGTGAAATGTCATCAAGGTGATCACGAACGTCGTCGTCTCTCCAAGTCATCGCAGCCCACTCTCGCGAATCGATTAGGGACTTCCACACAGCCCGGTGGAAGTTTCTAAGCCTCCACAACTAACGTCGTGTCCTTACATCGATGAACCTTCAACTAATCTTTCTTTTCTCTGTCAACTTGTCCTCAGGTCTCGCAGCCGCTCTCGTAGCCGCAGCCGTGAGTATCGCACGCGCTCGAGAAGCTACTCACGTTCACCGAAACGCTCCGCAAAGAGCCCAAAGCGCTCTCGCTCGCCTCGTCGCGGTGACTCGCGCGGTGTCTCGAAATCGCCAAGAATGCGCGACATGTCTCGCAGCAAATCGAAGTCGATCGTTCGTTCCAAGTCGCGCTCCGTCGGCAGTCGAAGTCGCGATTCGCGTTCCCACTCGCGCAACGGCGACGACTAAGTCGCTCGAACAGTTCTTCATGTCATAAGTTGTAAGAGCCCTTTCCAGCATCATTTTTCCCTTTCGTTAGACATGATCAATCAGAACTTAGAGCGTTCCGATTGCAAGATATCAAATTGAGTTCCACTGCATTTCAACCATTCAATTCCACACATCAGGACTTCATTTGCATATAGAACGATCACGGATTCCAAGCTTATCTCCAAACAAAAACCGAATCACTAACGAGAATTCTTTTTATAAGTTTAAGATTATTTTTCAAGTCAGAAATCGCAAAATAAAGAAAACCTTTCGAGATGAATCAGAAATGGTACATCAACGATTTAAATGAGTTGTTGGTTTCTTCCTCCTTTCCAGCCGCCGTCGATGTCGTCACTGGTCTGGTCGACCATCCTCACTTAATAACAAAAGCTTACAATTCGATTCAACTTCGAAATTTTGAAGTAAACTAAGACAGAACATTTGTTCCTCAATGTCAAGATTTATTTTGGGACAAACTTCGTGTAAAATAAAAACCCAAATCATGTGATTGATGTTGCAATCAAATTTTGTGACGTCGTGAGCCGTGTAACGTAGATAAAACATCCATTCTGATGAGGGAATGGGCAGTTTGATTCTCGTATCTGTGCCAAGTTTGTCATTTAATTGTTGGGTTGCTATTTTCAGGTGTTTCTAAGACGTTCTTTCGATAAGATTAGAACACACAAAAGCTACAGGAAAAGTTTTCATGACAAAATTTAAGCTTTAAGGGAACGAATTTGTTTCAAAATTTATCTTCTCAAGCCAAGCAAACAATTTCCAACATCTGTTTTGTTGAGTTCGATGGACTTTCGATGATCGAAAATACATATTACCTGCGCAACGTCTGTGCAAATATCATATGAAGGATTAAGTTCAATGACCTGAACTGGTCGAACAGATGAGTATGCAATTTCAAGATCGATCATCCAAAAGCTCATAAAACGAATTAACTATTCGATTTGTAAAGCTCTTATAATAACTATCATTGTCGTCTAACGGGCGGAGATCACGAGAGGCGCGACTTCAGGCATAAAAACCCGGTGTGAGCTGTGGGTGGTGAACCTCCGGATGCATTGAAAAGCGAGACGATGCAGCGAAGAAGCTCGAGATTTGATACCCGAAGCTCGCATAGTAAACTGCTTTCTAAGATCTCCAGCCGCTAGTCCAGGTTAGCGACAATCTCTTCGATCTATCTAAATATCATTGTCCTTGAATTGACTGAAAACCTGTCAATCGGAAGTCATTCCAACACTTTAATTACCACCAAAGTAAGGTGACATATTGCAATAAGGATAGCAATATTAAAATGAGCACGAAGTATCGCAAGAACAGTATAAAAAGGATGCACATAAGTTCAGAATTAACAGTTCAATACGAGCTTTTGAAAAAGCAGCCCCAAGATGAAGAACACTCTGAAGTTTCTCGCTCTTCTCGCAGTTGCAGCAAGTAAAATTTTTGGAAGCAAATGGTCGACGTTAGCAGAATTTTAATTATTGCATCACCTTTCAGCAGTTTGCAGTGCACGCAAATGTTTTCCAGTAACTGGTGAGTTTTTTTGTTGAGCTAAATCATTGAGCAGATTCCACATTTCCTGCGCTTACTGTAGAGCCAACTCCAGCGCCGACTCCAGCACCAACTCCAGCGCCGACTCCAGAACCAACTCCAGCGCCGACTCCAGAACCAACTCCAGCGCCGACTCCAGAACCAACTCCAGCGCCGACTCCAGGGCCATGCACTGACCCTGAAGACATCTTCGATAAAGATAACAACTACGTAAAAACTGCTTGCTTCTATCCAGGAGGGATAAACTACGACGACGGTTGCGAAGCCATCAACATGACTTATTTCATTATCGACTCGGAATATATGAAGCAAAAACTGTTCGGTTATGCTGAAGGATACTTCGATTACGGTACTGGTGCTACGCTCTTCGTCAACGGACAAGAAAACAAAATGAAGGAATGGCTGACTAACGACAGAGGCAACTATGCTCCAGTCCTGGAATCAATCGCGATAGCGAACAAGAACGACGACCCTGATACTCAATGCTTGAAGTTGACAAATGAGGGAGGACCATTCGAAATTGGACACTTCCCTTGCTCTGGTAATATGTTGAAAGTTTGTCAATATCAAAAACCCTAAATTTAAACTGGAGGATGCTGGAGGCTTTTTGAATGGAAATAAAATGTTTGTGAAGTAAAACGAATGCTTTTTCCCAAAATAGGAGACTCTGTTCTCGTGCAGCCTTTTGCTTCAATGAAGAACTGCTTAAATGCAGCAGACAGATTTCAAATATTTGTTGGGGCTGCTGTCGTCAGAGCACTTTCAAGCTGCGTCAAACATCTGTTTTAAGTTTAACAAACGTTCAATCGGCGATATTTTTTGTAGCAACTGTGCAGCTGTTGCCACACGCAAATAATTTGAAGCCTTTTTTGGTCGGGATCTCTTCATCTGGGTGCGTATGTCCGAACGATGCAACGAGCTGAAGATTTTTAGTTTCGTATTCGAAGAGAGAAGCATTCGAGGTAGAACTTGATTGAAAAATGAAAGCACGAAAATCAAGTTTCGTTCTTTCTAGCATTTTCAATGACACCGCGAGCTGAGCTTTTCAAGTAAAACGTGAACAAGCTTTAGCCTTAAACGTTAAGTGTGCGTAGAGAGAACAAAAAAAAGTTCAAACTGAATTTGCGTCAATTGAACCTGCGTCAGAGTTTCGCCTATCGGGCAACGGCTGTGCTAATATATTTATCTGGTATTATCTAGACATTTATCGGGTAGATGTACAGAATTTCAAGAGATCTCCGTTCAAAACTGAGGGATTCAATTCTAGCCCGGAATTTGATTGTAAAGGAAAAGACTGCGGCTGAGATTTCGATCAATAAGGAGTGCGCAACGCGTAAATAGAAATGAAGGAAACCCCGGGATCTAATGGGTTAGAGTAAGCTGATCGAAATCACTAGCCGTTTACAGAAAAACCCAAAAAGATTTTGATCATTTAAAAGCTCCAATAAAAGTTAGCTTTTCACTCTATGAAATCCGAAAGTTCCCGAAAAGATTGATAATTGTGATTCTAGAAAATTGTTATTTTCCATGACGAAATAACTAAATATCAATGTCTTTCGACTGGCTAAAAACTTGTCAATCGAACTTTCCTAATACATTTGAACAATAAATTGCTCTGATCGAAAGGGAAACATATGAAGTCGTAGATTGAGATAAAGATAGCAATACTAAAATTATAACGAGGCATCGAGAAAAATGGTATAAAAGAGATGGAGAAATGATCTTTATTCACAGTCCAGTTGAAGTCTTGATAAGAATACTTAGCCGCAAGATGAAGAACACTTTGAAGTTTCTCGCTCTTTTCGCAGTTGCATCAAGTAAAATTCTGCGGGAACTGTCGACATTGTCAAAATTATTATTGATTTCATTTCAGCTTGCAGCGCTCGCAAATGTTTTCCTGTAACCAGTGAGTATCCATCACGACTGCTTTGTCTGTCCGTGAAAACGAAATTTCACATATTTTCTTTCCCTACGAGCAGCAACTCCAGCACCAACAACCGGTAAACTGCTATGCGACAAATTTCAAGACATCTTAGATGAGAATGACAATTACGTGAAAACTGCTTGTCTGAATGAGCAAGGCGCCAACTACGACGGCAGCTGCAGTAGCATCGGAATGACTTTGTTCATTGTCGACTCGGCTTATACTCAAGATCAGTTGTACAGCTTCGTGACAGGTCAATATGGAACAGGATCTTCTAATAGAGACTATACCATTTGGATCAACGGGCGAGAAAACAGTGAGAAAGAATGGGAAACCTCTGACGGTTCGACGACTCTTCCAGTCTTCGTAGACATCGCTAATGCTAATCAAAACACGGATGCCGCAAATTACTGCTTGATGTTGTCAAATGGCGCAGGTCCTTTTGGTATTAAGTACAATGAATGCTCACGTTCCAACTGGCAAGTTTGTGAATACCGAAAATAGACTTGCTAGCAGTTTGTTTTTAGGCTTTTTTATCTGGAAATAAAATATTAATGAACCGTATCCAAGTAGTTCAATGTGTTATAAATGAAGCCTGCTCGTCTGCTTTTGCTCGATCGTCAATTGCTGCCGTCTGTTTTAGATGAAAATAGATAACGTCTCTGTAAAGTTAAGTTGAGTCTGAAACACTTGACAAATTTATATGAACTCACTATGAGCCAACGTGCATCGAAATTGCTTGTGAAAATTCGCGACTTTATTGTGAAGAACTGCAGAACTTTGACATTGAATAAAATTTGAAACTGACCAAGAATGTTGGAAAAAATCGCTTGCACACTCAATCGCACGAATTTCGAAAGTATTTCAATTTGGTACGTAAATACTCGAGATCGTCAGAGCTTTCAGTCATAAAATTAATTGCACGATGCTCGACAAACAAAATCTAAATAATTTCCCGATTCCATTTCCAATTACTTCCCAAGACTCGATTGTCGATGGCGGCCTAATTGTCCGAGTAAAGATAACCGAAAGCGCAAGAGCGGAGTTTCCGTTTTCATTTAAAAGCGCGACGCGTGGACCGATGATGTTCACTTGGCGATTGACGTTCAGTGAATTGAAGATTGAAGTGACGGTGTTTGCTGCAAGTAAACTCGGAAAAGTCTCGCTGTTCACCAGCGAAATGGAAGCGAATTGGATTTTGTTGCTGACGCTCTTGCTCGCCGGCGCCATTGGCTCTTCGCTAAGCCAAGAGTGGCAGCCGAAAGGTAAAGGTTAAGTCATCAATCAACCGAAGCCAGACAAGAGTTTAATAAACATTATAGTAGGTTGCCACCTCGTTGGATTCACCCGGAAAGTTTCGATCCCGGACTGCATCGAGTTCCAGCTGACGACAAACGCTTGCCGTGGATATTGCGAGAGCTTCGCTGTCTCCAGCAACTTTGCCATTGGAACTCATCGACCGGATCAGCCAATAACCAGCGTTGGTCAGTGCTGCAACATCATGGACTCCGAAGAGATCA
The DNA here is from genome assembly GCA_033064975.1 of Smittia sp. YW1114-2. Taxonomy (NCBI): domain Eukaryota; kingdom Metazoa; phylum Arthropoda; class Insecta; order Diptera; family Chironomidae; genus Smittia; species Smittia sp. YW1114-2. The sequence continues at coordinate 21,260,346 of CP093832.1, forward strand.
AAGTCAAGGTGGGCTGCCTCGAAGGAAAGCGTGAAGTGACTTTCAAGTCAGCCACTAGCTGCTCCTGCTATCACTGCAAAAAGTCGTAAAACAAAAAGCTTTTGATCGGTCGATGAAATCTAGTTAGTTAATCAGTCTTTGCTACACCCTGAGCCTATCTTTTTGACATCATCTCTCTCATGTTGACTTGAAGGAAATAAATTATGACAAAAGTTTTAAGAAACTTCAACAGTTGTCTTTGACTGTAGCTCGAGCTTTAACTAAGCTGGAACTCTCGTGCAAGTCTATTGACTCTTGTCACACATTTCAGAAGCCAGACGAACTGCCACGTCATTGATAAGTATCGCAGACTTCCTCACAAGTGACGTGTTTCATTAGCTTGTGATCGGCATCAGGTCATCAGGACGTCTCTCTCGAGGCAAAACCCACCAGGTTCTCCAATCGAGTCGATTGAATTGACGACGAGATTAAATGAACTTTCTGAATGTTGACTCAAATTAGCGAAGAGGAAATGAAATCGAAAGTCGCATGGGAAATTCACGTGAAAGGCAATTCGGAGAATCTCCTGGAAAAGCAAGACGAAAACACAAAATTTAATTTGGGAAATGGATTCAATGCAAGAATATTTTCTCTTTTTATTAAAAATTTAAACACGCAAAATCTTCATCGTTGACTCAAAAAAGAAGAATTCAGTGAACTCAGTCAGTTAATTAGTTCTTGTCAGGGAGCAGCGAGTAGTCTTCTTCGATGTCTGTTCCTATCAGCTTCACCACAGTTCCGCCGAATCGTTGTATCGACGGCGACTCGCAGGACGTGTCGATCGACGAACAAATCTGGCAAGAGCAAGCGTTGGCTTCCATGTATTCGTATTTCCGGGCTTCGAGTCCAGCGTCCTGATCGCAATTGCGAAGCATAACGGTGACTTTAGTCCGACCAGAGTGAACGCAGACGGGATGATGAGACTTCTTGAAAGGAAACTTCCAGTCGGAGATTTCCTTGGAGTCGCAGCGGCCCCAACAAGCGTTCACCGAGATTGTGTCGCTGCATGAGTTTCCTTTAGCGTCGGATTCTAGTGAAGAAAGAGATCAGCTGTAGTTGGCCTCGCTTGAAAGGTTTAAACTCACGAGTTACGCGATAAGTGTAAACCCTCTTGTGGCAACCAATTGGAGCCTTCGTCGGTCCTTCGATGATGGCTGGAGTCAGCTCGGATGCGACGCAGATGGTGACGATGAACGGAATCAGGAAACAAAATTTCGGGGCACTTCTTGATCGGAACGAATTCATTTTATTTAACTTTGAGCTTTTCACTTTCAAGTTTCTTTTTGCCTTACACATTTTTCCCCATTTCTGCGAAGCTAATCCAAAAGTTCTCAACTGAACTCGCCGAGATTACGACACGTAATGAATCGAGACTCAGCTGATCGGCAGCTTTTATAAGACGCACTGACATCGACGGCTCTTGCGCGTGGACTTTCCAACAACGTTTCGTCTATTTCCGAAGCGTTTTGAATAATTTCTCGATTTATTAGGATCGTCGTTAAAATGCTGATAAAACGCGATAATAATAGAACAGTCTAACGCGATGGACGAGTCAATAGACGAGCCTGGAAACATCTCAGCAGCCTTTTGGTCTCGAATTCGTTTTGAGTTTCAATCAAACTTTTCACTTCTTTATTTTTCAAATTTGCAAATTTCTTGCCTTTTCTCTAAATTTCCCGGACAAACTTTCGGTCCAATGATTGCAATCATTCCTGTGAACGGCCTTTTGCCGAAAGACGAAAGCTCTTCAAGCGACGACGATGACAACACTTTGCCGTACAAATCGATGAGCCGCGAAGCGATGATTAAGCTGAACGAGATGAGAGAGAACAACCAACTTTGCGATGCTTCGATCCAAATGGACGATGGCCACGTTTTCGACGTCCACCGTGCAATCATTTCCTCGGTTTGCGACTATTTCAGGTGATGATTTCATTCTAGGGAGGTTGAGGAGTTTCTGATTCATTTTCCTCGCAGAACGCTTTTCACGACGAACCTGCACGACCACCGGAACAACACATTCCTTGTCGGAGTTCGAACAGCCGCAATGGAACTTGTGATCAAATACGCTTATCTCAGAGATGTCAGCGGAATCAACAAGGAAAACGTGATGGAAATTTTGTTCCTGAGCGATTACCTCGGCGCACTCGGATTGATGAAGTCGTGCATCGATTTTGTCATCAGAAATCTAACGCCGGAGAACTGCATCATCACATGGTTGATGTCGAGGTGAGTGAGTGCGATAGAATAATTCCAAAGCTTCATATCCACTTTACGCAGGTACCGATCCATAATCCGATTAAGAGACAAATCGCGAATTTTCCTTCTCGAGAACTTTGCTCAAGTCGCGGTGAATAACAAAGACATCCTTGAACTGAATGTCGACGATTTCTATGAAATAATCAGTGACGAGTTACTCAACGTGAAGGTAGAATCGTTAAAGTCATAAAAGGATTAACATCTGTTGGCTTGCAGGATGAAAATGTCGTGTGGGAATGCGTGTTGCGTTGGATCGGCCACAAGCCTGACAGTCGGAAAGTTCATCTGACGAAGCTGATGCGAGCCATTCGACTCGGCCTGATGTCGCACTCGGTGAGCTTTGAACTAAAAGTTTCTCTCCAAAGCTTTCTTGTGCTTTGAGCTTTTTAAAAAGCTTCGAGAAGCTTTTCAGATTAAATTTTTGATCTTTCTTCTTGCAGTATTTTCGGACAAAAGTACAGAAGAACTTTTGGGTCGAGCAAGATCCTGAAGCGCGTCCAATCGTGATCGACACGCTGAGGTTCATCAACGACCTCGAAACAATGTCCAACACGAGCCATGAGCTTCGCACGCCGCTGATTGGAATCCCGCGCCTTCCGCATGAAGTGATATTGGCGATCGGAGGCTGGAGCGAAGGTGCACCGCAAACTCTCATCGAGTCTTACGACACGCGAGCTGACCGATGGGTTAGATTAGATTGCACAGATCCGAATGGCCCTCGAAGCTATCACGGCACAGCAGTGATCCGTTCGAAAGCTTACTGCATCGGCGGCTTTAATGGAATAGGTTTGAGTTTAGTTTATTTGCCGGTTCCTCGTTAATCGAACTTCGTCGACAGATTACTTCAACTCGTGTACTCGATTCGATGCCGCGAAGAAAACGTGGAAGGAAATCGCGCCGATGCACAATCGAAGGTGTTACGTTTCAGTGGCAACGGCCGATGGCTTCATCTACGCTTTAGGCGGATACGATGGAAGTCATCGACTGAAAACAGGAGAGCGCTACTGCCCGAAGAAAAATCAGTGGACGATGATTGCTCCGATGCATCTACAACGAAGTGACGCCAATGCTTGCGCTTTGGACGGGAAGATCTACATCGTTGGTGGATTCAATGGACATGAATGGTGAGAAGTCTTTAGAGTTTAACGCTCAGAAATATCAATCAGCAACTTCAATTTTCAACAATCTTGTAAGCTTGAACTCTGCTGAGTTCTTCGACCCCAAGAGCAACACGTGGACGATGCTTCCTAACATGCTGGTTCGTCGCTCTGGAGTCTCTTGCGTTGCTCATCGAGGTTTCATTTATGTCATCGGCGGCTTCAACGGCTTGTCGAGGATGAACTCTGGAGAGAAGTTCGACCCGAGCAAGAACGCGTGGACGAACATCAAGGAAATGTATCACCAGCGAAGCAACTTCGGACTCGAGATTATCGACGACATGATCTTGGCGATCGGAGGTTCGACTTTTCCCGATCTTATTTCCAGTTCTCACAAATATTTTAAGGTTTCAATGGAACTGTGACCATTCCACATTGCGAGTGCTATCTTCCCGAATCCAACGAATGGCTTGAAGCCTCAGACATGAGCATCATGCGTTCAGCTCTAACCGTCAACGTTCTCAAAGGCCTGCCGAACATCCGCGACTTCATCCATCAAGATCGAGACAAACTTGCGGAAGAGCGACGAATGAAAATGATGGGAATCGAGTCGTCGGAGCTGATGGGAGTTCGCAATGGCATTGCCGATCTGTTCACAATCGCCAGACACAACTTGCCAACGGACAGCGAGGAAGAAGAGTTCGAGTGAAACTTTGGCACTCAGTAAATTCTTGCAATAAAAATTCCAAAATTTCACAATCAACTTTCAACTTTCCTTTATGATTTGCTCAACTTTCCGGTCTAATGGTGACCAACATTTCTACTTATCGAATCATTTTATTGTTTCTAAACATCTACAAGTTGCTTATTGTGGTCGAGCGCCATTTCCATCGACAGCTTTCCTGCGAGAACTCCGTGCTTCTCCATGATATTCCAGATCGACGCCATGAAAAGAAAGAACAGCGTCAAACCGCAGAGGAGAAACTTGAGGATCATGTAAGCGGTTTTGAAGCCGTAGGCTGGGTCGATCTCGACGATGTTAACGAGGATCACACCGAGCCCGATCGCCATCAATGTGTAGCTGCGTCGATGTGACTCGAGCTGCTTCAAACTCTTGTTGCACGTCGTGATGCAAGCCTTGAGATTCTTAATATTGTCTTCGATAAAAGTTTTCTCAGCCGCCGCGGGATGAACGATCTGAGTGGAATGTCGCTTTTGGATTGTGAAGCAAGCGTGAACAGCTTCGTGGTCCGAGAAGGAGACGTTGAGATCTGGATCGGGAATCTTCTCCAACCATGGCAGCTCGTAAGTGTCAACGACGCAGTTGATTTCCTGATTTTCCCGGTAGAGAATGTAGTCGATGCGAATGCCTTCCGGCTTCTTCGATGAGATCTCGCCACTTGTGTACGTGTTGTAAACGTACTCGTGAGTTCCAGAAAAAGCCGATGGCTTCTGGAGGAATGCATCCTTCATCTTGGCAGTCGAGAGAAGAACTCGATAAGCGAGATCGCCCGGCTCAGTGTTCAAGTCGCCAGCGAGAATTTGCATGCTGCAGTCGCCTCGCGTGTTCTCCAAAAACTGAGCTGTGTCGAAGGCCTGAATCACCCGATGTGTCACGTAGTCGTCGCTCAGTTTATCGTACTCGGCATGGAGCTACAAACGAACAGAAGGCTTAGTAAGGTTTGATTGAGATCGGGTAAGCTGACAACTTACATGAGCCAAATAAACGTTGATGATGTGATCTTGAATTTTAATTTTGCACAGCCCGACGCCTTTCCCACCGAACCAGTCGCCGTGCTGGATCTTGTGGACGTATCCGTTGACGCTCCATGAGTGGAAGAAAGAGGAAACAATCTTGTAACGTGAGAAAATGCAAAGGCCGGAGCCAAAGACTCCGCTGTAGAAGTAGTGCGAGTATCTGAACGGGTTCCGGACTCTGTCTCTTATCTTGATGTAGTCGTATTCACTCCAAACTTCCTGTAAGCTCACAATATCGTAGTCGCTTTTCGCAATCTTCTCCGCAATGTTTGTGATCCGAAAGTCTTTGTCCTTTGATATCATTGGAATTCCCCAGACGTTGAGCGTCAGAACGCTTAAGCTTATCGCCATCGTGATGTCGAAGCTCTTGCTTAACAGATTGGCGATGTCACGGAAGATGTTGCACGCTTCGAGCGTGAGGTAAATCGACGTTTCACGGTTGTAAACAAAGCTGAGGGTCGCGAGACTTGCCAGATAGGGCGAGGGGGAAGACATTGAGTGAGCTGAAAGTCAACAGTGCGAACCTCGGACGTTTAAAAGAATTGCCAGTGATTGAACGAAGCTAAATGTACAGAATGCGTGATGGCCAAGTCGTTGCAAGCCATAGACTTCAAGCAGACGGCGTGGAAAAGCTGCAATTATTGCTCGAACTCCTTTTTTAAAACGCCAAACTTATTTTTGCAGTGAGTTGGAATTTTCGTTCTCGGCTGCTTTCGTACGAAAGCTCGATGAGTTCACGGTGATTTGTGTGTCACTTCATTGATCCATCGTCCTCTTTCGTGATTGCAGTTGATTGAACTCCGCTAAAGTGCTCGACGATCTTTCCATATTTTGACGATTTCTTCTTCTTGACTTCACTTTAGGCACTTGCGTGATAAGCACTGCACGGTCGAGGGAGGATCGTTCGTGTGTCGGTATGGCTACAACAGTGTATGCTCCTCGCTGCCCCTCGACGGAGTGTCCGACAAGGACTACGAGGCTCACGTGGAGAAATATCATCTGATGTCGACGATGAAGGAGGCGGAGGAGAAGTGGAACATTTTCTCGGCAGCTCAGAACCTACCGGCGGTGCTCAACGATCCTTCGAGAGGACGCCAATCGAATCTGTTCACCAAGAAGTGGGGAGACAGTTTCGTGGAGAGGCAGCAGGTTCAGCCGACTCCTCTGTTGCCTGAGGTCGACTGGAAGCATCTTGAGCTTTACTGCAAGAAGATTGGCAAACGTTATCGAAGGCACACGAAACTTGGGAGCGTGGGAAGCACTGACGATTTCTCCGCACCAACGCCCATCTCAATCTCACCCTCATCGTCCATTTCTAGTCTACAAATCACAGATAACTTCAACTATCGAAATATTAACGAAAAGCTGCTGAACGAGGCGACGATCCGAGACATTCCACAAATCTTTCTGAAGGAAGATTTAAACCTAAGCAAGGCCGAGACGTTTGCTCTCGTCTTTCATGGCTTGGACATCAACTCCGATGCTGATCACGACGAGCTGCAAGAGAAACTCAGCCATTACTTGGATATCGTAGAGATACAAATTGCGAAACAGGTGAGCAGTTCAACCTTTTCGAACAAACTTGGAGACTAAATTTGACTTCGATTTCCATTTGAGGTTTCGCAAAAGTCATCGTCGTTCTTTCACGCGATGACATCGCAAGACACAATAATGGAAGAGATGTCGAAAGCAGTAGCCAACGTTCGAAAGCTTCGCGAGAAGCTTCATTTCATCGACAACACGCTCGTCCGTCAATCGCTCAAGATCATCAGCTGCGAACGCATCAAGAGCAACAAGCAAATGGTTTTAGAGAAGCTGCGATTGATGGCGACAGTTCATCAGACGCAGCCGATGATTCAAGTTCTTTTAGGGACGCAGGATTACGTAGCTGCGCTTGATCTTATTGGAACGACACAGGAAATCCTCGCTCAGGAGCTCAATGGCACCCATTGCTTTCGACATTTACCACATCAGCTTAAGGAACTCGAGAAGATGATCGATAAAATGCTGACGACTGATTTTGAGAAATATACGACGTCGGACCTCAACCGACCGCTGCTGGAAATTGATAATCGTGTGCTCGACGAGGATAAGATCGTCAGCATCATCAGCGGCTTGTTGAGGAAGAAGAACTTTTCATTTATCGACGCTTACAAAGACGAGGCTATAACGACGATTCGAGCGTTGATTAAGCAACACGTGATTGAGGTGATAGCTTCATCCGACGCTGAGATCTGTCTGACTGGGTCCGGCGAAGAAGCTCAGAGCCTAACGCTTCAGGATTGGATTCTGCTGCTCGAAGCTGCAACTTCTTCACTCATGAAACTTCTAAAACGAGTGCGACTCATTCACGATGTTATGCTGCACGTCAGCGACTCAAGTGCCGGTAAAAATATCGAGGGCGACGATGTCAGTTATCTTAGCGACTCGGAAACCTTCCTCACTGTCACCGATCACAACTACATTGAGAGCAAACTCTCAAGTCTCTTGCAATCGGTCGGGAACTATTGCCATGAGCGATGCGCCAACTTGGTGTCAAACCAAAGCCTCGAAAAATATCCTGGGACGTTGGAGGAGATGGAGAAGCTGACGCAGATCGTGGAGGAGTTTTGCTCGGGTTGTGAAGAAGTGATGGGCATTAAGCCGCTTCCTTTAATGGCCGCATTGAAGGCGCAAGGCGCAAGATTCTGCCAAAAGTTCCATTCGGAGAGAAAATCAAAACTGAGCTTACTCCTCGACAACGAGCGATGGAAGCCCGCGGAAGTGCCTGGAGAATTCCAAAAGATGATTAACCACATCGCGAGAGGGCATTTTATGTGGACGAAACTCGATGACACGTCCAACGGGCCATCGATCGCGACACCGATGCTCATGGTTGGCGACGAGCCGTTCGCTCTCGTCGGCGCCGCTTTGATTCTCGTTCAGATCGTTTCGGAGTACTCGAGATGCGCCTCGCACCTGCCAATAGTTGCCATGCAAATGGGTCGAAACGTCATAGATTTGCTTCGGACCTTCAACTCTCGATGTTGCCAACTTGTGCTTGGCGCTGGAGCAGTTCACGTCGCTGGTTTGAAAATGATTACAATCAGCAATCTCGCTTTGGTCTCGCGAGCCCTTCAACTCGTTCTTTGGCTGATGCCGCACGTGAAGAATCATTTCAACAATCTCGATCTGAACGGCAACGCTGGGTCACTCAACGGATGGACGACAGTCGAGAAAGACTTCGTCAGCCACATCAAAGAGATTGAAAACAAAATGCTGATGATCGTGTCGCAGTTGATCCTCTCGCAGCTTCAGAGTTGGGACGCTCGGCCTCCGATTCCCTCCCAAAGCTTTCGAAACATTTCTCGGCATTTCGTTAAACTGCACGAGGCGATCGCCCAAGTTCTTCCCGCTGATCAGATCCACGGTGTCTTCAGAACGGTTCACAGAAACTTCAAGGACAAGCTGAGAGAGCAATTGCTGAGGAATAACATCGTGAACAACGGAACGCCACAGCATGGAACTGTCATATCAGAGCTGACGTTTTACTTGGAGACGCTGCGGACGTTGAAGGCGATTCCGATTGAAGAGCTGAGCGACGAGACAATGGACGACATCTGGATAAAGTGAACATTCCAAGTTTCAAGACGAACGCAATTTCAAAGCAGTGAGACATAGTTGTGACGATTTAATTTAATTACATGTTGTTGATAACGCGACTCGTCGTTTTAATAGCTGCTGGTGCCAAAGCTTAGACGATGCCCTTAGTAGCGATTTCGTTCCGTTTTAACTTATTCATACAAACCGTTTCCTTTGCGAGAGTTATGGAATTCGCTTGTTGTACTTATCGGGTTTAAGTTAAGAAGTTTTGTCTGAATGAACCTGGAAGATGACAAAGCTTAAGGTGGCGAGCTGAGCCTAACCTGGCGCGTGATTTCGCTTGCGATTCACGGTGGTCTCGCTTGCAATTTTACGGCAAGGTTGAAGGATTGTTCGTGGAGTTTCTAGCTCGAATATTTCCAGGTCTGTCCAGATGAAAACTTCGACCATCAAATTTTATTTCTAGCACCTTACGTCTAATTTTTATGTAGTTTCTAAGGCATAAATTATTACGAGAGCTCCAGGGTTTTTAGCTTGCGTTAAGCTCTGCTCACTGCACGATTTGTTTGACCTCAAAAGTTTATCCTTCGAAGGTCGGCGGGGGAAGAAAATATCATCACATTGAACAACGCATATGAAAGAAAAATGCTCTTAACTGTGGAGAATAAAATCCTAGATGTTCATGCTACGCGAGCCAAAAAAACGGTGCAATTTAGCGAAATCACTTGGACGATTTTCACGAACAGGAAAACGTTCGCAGTCAAAAATATTACAGCACATTTTTGCTTCTAAAAACCATTGAATAATATTAATCGGGTCATTGAGAACGCAAGCAAAACTGTTTGACGCCACCTGATACCACAATTAATATTTAAGTCACTTGAAGTCATTTTTGCATTATCGAAACATGGAATTTTAGTGGTTTTGGATAGACGAGGAAATAAATAAAATCAATTCAGAAGAAGTTAACAAAGAGTTTCGTCAAACGCTTTCGTTCCAGGCTTGTGATTGCAGCTGCAAACTTGTTCTCGACCTCACGCGGTTGACGCTGAATAAAAGAAGTCGTCGTCAAGACGACGTCGCGCAAACAAATATTTCCTGAAGGACAAACAAGAGGAAAACCTTTTAAGTTCAGTTGGAGCACTTTGAGTAAAAGCAAATTGCATAATAATTCGACGCTGCATGATGACAGAGTCGAGTGAAACGATTCAGGAAATCGCTTACAAGCTCATGCTGGAGCAGAACAAAAACGATAAAATCCTCAACGGACCGACAGAGCGAACGGTGTTTGTTCTTGGATCAAAGGGAGTTGTGAGTTGTGCACGCTGGAAAGTTCGACTTGACGAAGAGTTTGAATGTTTTAGGGCAAGACAACGATGATCAACAGCTTCCTGGACCGCAACGAGCCGGTCCGACCGACACTCGCTCTCGAGTATTCCTTCGCTCGACGAACGAACTCGAGCGGCCAGTCGAGTCAGAAGCTCGTTGGCAACATTTGGGAGCTTGGAAGCCTTGCAAACTCAAGTCAGCTGATTGACGTTCCGATAAAGTCGCACGGTCTCCGATATTTCTCCGCCATCATCATGCTGAACTTATCAGAACCCACAGAGCTTCTAACTGATCTCGAGTCGGCCCTGCAGGGATTGAAGCAGTCGATCTCGAACAACTACAGCGACAGCGAGATTCGCCAGTTCAAAGACGACATCCTTAAGCAAGGATCGTTCAGAGAACACCCGGACGTCAACACTCTTGAGATTATGCCTTGCACGACCGTCGTGGTCGGTGGGATGTACGATAAGTTCGAGAATCTTGATCCAGAAGTGAAGAAGCACGTCGTCAGGCTAGTGAGATCAGTTAGTCACACGCTCGGCGCTTCTGTCGTCTTCTACTCCACCAAGGTTCCTTCCCTCTCGAAGACTGTTCGCGACGTGATTAACAACTTGTCGTTCGCGAGTCCTCAAAACCCCATTCGAGCTCATAAGACAGACTACAACGAGCCGATCCTTATCAGCCACTTCAGTGATTCATGGGAGAGCATTGGCGTTTTGCCAAGCAATTCCGAGCGCATTGCCATCGCCTTCAGTTCGCAGATTCAGCAAAGTAAGTCGAAGGAAAACAACGAGGTCACTGACCCGGCGAAAGATCCAAACTTCCGTGAGCCAGTCATCGATGACTTGCGGGCAATGAAAGACGAAGAACTCTTCCGGCTCATCAAGAACTCAGAGATGAAACTGAAGTTTGATTCCTTCAATCTCGCTCACTCTCCGTTCAATTATACCAACTAAGCGCGGTTTGGATTGTTCCAATGTGCAAGAGTTTGAAGGAAAGATTAAAATAAAGCTAGCAAATCTGTTGAGTTAAACTTTTGGCTTGAAATTCTGTGAGATTTCCACTGCTTTTCTGATCAGTTTCAGCATGTGAAAATCCCGCTTTGCCATCCAACATTTTCTACCTGAAAAAACTTTATTCAAATTCTCTCTGTTTCGTCTGCTTGTGGTCGTTTGGAAAGCGCCAACGTTCGCGTGGAAATTTCTCGGAGAGCGAAGCGCTGGAAAATAGTTTTTTGTCATGCGGTGGAAAATGTTTTTCCCTCCGACAAGGTGCGAAGTCGACGGTTCTCCTAGCAATGTTACTCAGCGGTCGTCGGTTTGAACACCCTGTTCCTTCGTCGGCCGAAGCGACTGCGCATATGCGCTAATAATTCTCGCAGTTCGATATTTCTGTGTTCGTATGTTGTACAATTCACTTTTCGCTACTTTTCTCGGTTTCATTCCTCAATTTTTCTCGGTGTTCAGTTTCCCTTCACACGCAAAACAGTCTCGAGGTTGAAGCGAAAGAAAAATATTTCCTAAGAAGTTTTAGATATTTTACACAACTCATTGAGTTGGCCGCGTTCGAAGCCAGTCAACGATATCAAAAGTCGCGCAAATACCCGCGGAAATTGGATCAAAGTGGATTGCGAAATTAAGGTGTGCAGTGTTTTTGTGTCGACCTCGCTGTGTGCGATGAAAACGATTGTCGCTGGTTGTCATAATTTTCCGCTGTGAAAAGCGAGAGAGGAAAGTTGAGGGAAATAATTCATGTTTAGAGTGGAAAAAGTTTGTGGAACGCGACAAGAAAAATGATTAGAGCTGGCGATAAATAAGAAAAAGCTCATTGCGCTTGTTATACGAGAAGAGATTTTCCTTTTGGCGAGAAGAAAAAAGTGTCCGTCGATACAAAAGTCGTCATAGACGTGCGGGGAACCCGGAACTCATCAAGGAAGTTCTCCGACGTGAGTTTAGCCTTCCAATTATTTTCTTCCAGCTCTTCGATGCTCTCTGCGTTTTCTTCGTCTTCGCTCGGACATAATTAGTCACAAGACAGTAACAAAGTCGTTTCACAAATTAGCGTGCAGTCTTGAATTGCTCGTAATTCTCTCGAGAGTTCGCTCGTGGTTACACGACAAACAGCTGACGACTTCATGTAGGTAACCGCAGACTTGTCAGTAGACCACGAAGTGTTTCAGTCGCAATCAAAGCTGGATGAAATTCGAGCGCAGATTATGTAACCGCGTGCTTTGTACGAAGAAGAAATCGGAAAGGAAAGCCCTAAACGAAGAGAATTATTGATTAAAGTGCTCCTACCTTCGAGGCTTGTTGGCCGGTTGCGATAAACGGCACACACTACCGGAAACGAGAGCTCAGCGAAGGGTCAAACGATCGAAGTCTCTGATACGCAAAATTATAAATTGCGAGCATTTAATCGCGTCGGATTGATTTGTTGAAATACTTCGCAGTTTTCCACCTGCTCGACGTTGTTGTTGCTACCTTCATGTTGTGCCAAAGATAAGGCGAGTTCGGAGATGAGTTACAGTATCGATTCGGCATTGCGTGGGCGTAATCAACGCTTTTTCTCTGTTAATTATTAATGAAGGAATTTGCATGCCGCTCGCGACTAGGAGGCATAAAAGTTGAGATTAATCAAGCTCACATAAACCGGCTTGACCGAATGACATTCAAAGCAAACGAGAGACGTTGACGTGTTATGATTTTTCGTTCTAAATTCAGCGACTAACCTACGCCTTCGTCTGGAAAATTCTATCAGCTTTTAGGACGAAAACTTCTCCATCAAATGCATTTGAGTTAAAAGAACATTCGATACATTCGTGACATTTATGAAACTTCTCAATTTCCACTGTTGATTGAGACCATCGTGATCGAGTTTCTCGTTTTCCGCAAACCTCTCAACATCCACCGGTGAATCAACATCGAACTGTCTTCCCTTCGCTACTCAAACGACCTCGTCAGATGGAACGGAATGTGATACGAGTCGAAATTTAAGTAGCGAGCGTTGGCAATCTCAAGCGATTCCGTTCTCGAATTCGCTGGGCGTTTCAATAAACGAAAGCTCGAGAAAATTCCTCTCGAATGTTTCTTGTTACGGAATAACATGGAAACATTTTTTTATGGCGAGCTCGGCGGCTTCATAACCGAATTACCATCGAGAACTTGCTGTTTGCTCTTCGTTCAACAGCAAACAAAATTGGTTACAAATTCGATTTGATGAAAAGTTTGTTAAAAAACAAATTGAATGCGAAATTTGAACTTTGCTGCATTGGAACACAATCAATTTCGGATGAGTTATTCATAGGACGTTGAAGTTAATTAATTTGATTTAAGGCTGGAAATTGATCCTTTGATCCGAACTGTCGAGTGAACTTCGCTTGGTTGCTAAGCATTTCGAGGGTATTTTCATCGAGTTTAATCAAAGCTTATGCATGAACAACGCTCGTCGAACAAGGAACGAAATTAAGCTGTTTTAATTAACGTCAACGTCCTTCAATTTGGATGACTAGCTGTCGTCTTCGTCCCACGAGCTCTGTTCTTTAATTAAATTTCCAGCAGTTCGAGGAAGACACAAAACTCTTGAAACTTCCGCAACTTTAATTAGATGAGAACGGACGCGATTACTTCGCTTCCAAACGAGGCAATGAAAAGCTTTTGCAAAGTTCTCTTTGTGTTGTTCATTGAACAAAGTGACACGATGTCAGTTGCTGCAACATTATGAAACAAGGATCGCTGTAAAGTGAAGCTTTACAAAGCTCACAATGAGATCAAAGCTCGCGTTAATGCGTTCTTGGGAGGCGAGGGTAAGGGAGCCGAGCAACAATTCCCTTGTCGCTGACACGGAATTCGCGAACACAAAATGCCTAAATAATTTAGACGCGTTGCTGTCGCTGGTGCCGGTGGAATTTGGCTTCAGCCATCTGAACGTCCTTGGAGGAAGTTTACGGCAAATGGAAAAATCGATGAAATGCTTTGCATTTTGAAGGAAAATTCCTGATGGGAAAACTCTAACGTCGAGAAAAACTCGGAACAAGAAAATCAAAAGATTTAAAAAGCTCTTCCAGATTGCTGCAAGTTATCGAATTTCATGCTTCACTGCTGGAAATGCATTTCTAACTCGTTCTACTTGAGCGAACAAGCTCTCTGCCAACGTCATTCAACGCTTTAAAGACTTTGAAGAACTTAAGAGCTCAGCACCAAAGTCTTTAGAAAAGTTATGAAATCTGCTTGCGCTCTCCAAGTTTATTTAATGTCTCGCAATCGCTTCGTATCTTGGCACAGAGAAAAAGCAGAAGTTTCCTCACCGAGATTCAATTAGGAAACATTTTGCAAAAGGATGTTGACGCGGCTTCTTGAAGACTTGCAGAACAATGCAATGAAGAGACGAACTTTCTGACAAAAGCTTACGAGACTCTCGAGTCGAGAGCGTTTAAGCAGCTCAACCGGCTGGTTGTGATGGAGACAAACGTACTCGCTTATCAAAGCCAACGATGTAAATGTCAGCGAACGTGTTTGACAAGCGCTACCGCAGCAAATTTCTGGTTTTTGAGTGATTTCTTGTGTTGGTTTGATTGGCCAATGTTTGCGCTTTTTGGCTTCAAATATTTCGGTCTGCAAATGATTTTATAACCAAAGATGTGGCTCAATGGTCTAGGGGTATGATTCTCGCTTTGGGTGCGAGAGGTCCCGGGTTCAAATCCCGGTTGAGCCCGATTCCTTTTTGATTTTCGATGAAAAAAAAAATTGACAATTAAAAAAATATTTTTTTCCAATTTTTCCAATTTATTTTTCTATAAAAAAAGTTGTCTGCTGAGAATCACGCATTGCAGATTGTGGCTGCTTGTACTGCCGTCAGGTTGATTCCTAAGAATCTCAGTTTGATAGAGAACTAGAGCATCTAGAGGGTCTTGTTGGTGACACGAGAAAAGCTCTGGATGACGAGGTCTGATTAGAATTTCAAAGTTCTAAATGAAATGACACGAAATTTATTTCGGATTTAAATGGAATTCTCTTGCAATTAGTTCCATCTTTGATGTTTGTAGAAAATAAGTTAATGCAATTAAGCAATTTCTGTGAAATCGGAAGAAGAAGACGGATGTGATGACAAAATTAAAGGCAACAAGTGCAAGTTGCAAACTTGGAGGGGCAGCGAATCATTAAAGCTCCGACCAATCTCGTTGAAATCTCTCCAACCCATCAAGTTCTCCATGAGTCTTCTCATAGTTTTCTCGTCGCCCTTGATCCGTTCATCTTTAATTAAATTTACAAAATGTCATCGCAATTAAGCCTCGAGCGCACTTTGGCAATCATTAAGCCGCATGCCATTTGCAACCGCTTTGCCATTCTCCGTCGCATTCAGATGGCAGGATTTCACGTTCTGCAGGTTGGCAAATTAGTTTAATTGGCATTTCTCGTGTAATTGCAGCTTTGCGTTTCAGGAGCGTTGTGTAAAGCTGACAGTCGAGCAAGCGAAGATTTTCCTTCGTCACAAATCGAACGATACATCTGAGATCGAAACTTTCTGCTCAGGGCCGCTGATTGTTCTGGCTTTGGCACGCGGAGACGCCGTTGAGTCGTGGAAGCGGTTAATGGGACCGGAACTTTCTTCCGTTGCCAGAAATAGCTCGCCAACGAGCTTGCGAGCTTTGTACGGAGACGAACTCGACGATTTGAAGAATGCCGTGCATGGAAGCCAAAGCACTGCTGACGTCAAACACGAACTGAGCTTCTTCTTTCCGAACAGTAAGCTTAGAACATGTAATTACCAATAAGAACCATTTGTAATCTGTCAAATCTGCCACGAAGTGAATGTCGAGCAGCACTTCGAACTCGGACAGACGAACGAATATCTGTGCGCTGTCATTTATCAACCGTTGACCGATGCGCTACACGAGATGACGAAGGCAAAACCTGATGACCCGTTGGCATGGTTGGCGAGTTTCATGCTGGAGCACAACAAAAACAAACCAACGATCTGTGAAACGAGTCCGGAATTTATTCGAAAGCTCAAGGAAATTGAGGAAGTCGAGCAGAAGCGGCGCGATGATGATGGACCGTCGGCCTGCGGCTGTGTTATCAGCCAAGCAAGCAGCAATGCATCATTGTCCAACGCTCGCTGTTGCAGCAAACCCCACTGAACGAAAATCGATGCCAAGATGTTACGGTCGTGAATAATTAAATTCTGAGTTGACATAGAACGAGGCTAATCAGTTTATACGACTCACTGATCGAAATTGTTCTCGTTGAAACAGTTTCACAACCCAAAGTTTTCGGAACGTTCGATGTTGTCCCAGGCTTAATTGGTAACGAATTTTCATAGAAATGAAAAAATTATGCAATGGAAATTTGAGGATTTCTCTCAGATCGTTTCACTCCAAACCTAAACGCAGCCAACAAAATCATTGTTGAGTCGTGAAGTGCCAAAGGAAACACTTGAAATCATTTTTAATAAAGCCATCGCATGGCGACAGCGGGCGAGAGGGTCGATTTCACATTTTTTAAGGTTTCATCGCTCGAGTTGAATTGGAATCGTGGGAAATTCCACAGAGCTCCGTCGTCTTGCTGTGGAAGTCGCGTGGGTTCGGTTGCGATAATAATCAGAGCGAGGGTAGTGGGCGAAGAAGCGAACGCGTAATTTCCATTCATCAACAAACCGACGCATGCAGCTCGAGAGGATTAAGACTTTTATATGCACAACGCAACGCAAGGATTTTTAATTTGCAACGGAAAGGAAGGAAGGAGAGCTGCATGGACGTGTGCGGCATTGGCGAAGCACCATCGATTTATTAGAATCTCAAGAGGCCAAATCGAGGAAAATTCTCGCTTTCTCACACGCTCGAAGATTAATTCAGTGGCTGCATAAATTAAGACTGGTTCACACAACTCCGTTCTGGTCAGACGGATCGAGTCTCCCTCGACGTTTTTGCATTTCAAGTGAAGTCTTCAAATGAATTGTCATGTCGTCATCAGGAGCTAATTGTTCCGTGATGTGTAAAAGGACGATTTGTATTCATCATTCGCTTGTTCTCTCGCTTGAACCCTCGGCTGGCTCACGTTGTGCAATATGTTCTCGTTCCGGAATCCTCGGTCGAGCGAGCAGAAGAATTTTGTTCTCAGTACAATATGGGCGCTTTGAATGTTAAGTTGAATTTGTTGCAGGGGCTGGCAATGGCTTGGACTTCAATTCCTTGTTGATTGATGGATCTAAACACAACTTAACAAGTCGGCTGATGCAATCTAATATTCGTTTCAATAGTCACGATTGCTAGAAATTTGTTGAGACGTCATAATATGTATTCACCAAGCCGGTTCCAACCCCAGAACCTCGAGGGTTGCACTCGTATACAATGGAATGTTGGAATTGTTTCTCTCTCTTCACGACCTCGCCATGTGATCCTTGCGTTTCGACTCGGATGTTGTGAGAAAATACCTTTAGATATTCCTCCGTGTTTTATGGAAATTGAAAGTCCCACTGAAGGTGCATCATCCCATTCCCCCTTCGTGCCGCTCTCTCCCCTGTCCAATTATTCAAAATTCCATGAGAAAAAAATGCGGTCGATGGGAAAGTTTCAATTAAGGTCTGAAGATGAACAAGGAAGTAACCGATGAAGAAAGTCTACGAGAAGGGGAAATAAAGCACAATAAGTGACTTCAAGACGATTCAAGAGGACAATGGGAGAGTTGATACAGTTCAGGTCGAAGCTGTAGGAAGATTCGCCTGAGAAAAGGACAAATCGGAAGGTTCACGTGTGACTTTGATCGTAACGAGCGTTTCCCGTGTGAACGATAATCGTCAATCAACGTGAGTGATTGTTGAGACGGAATCGATATGATTGACGAGCGAGGCTCATAATGAAGAGCAAATTGAATAATTAAGCACCTCACAGAACAAATGAAGTTCGATTAACCATTGAATAAGTTGACATGAAAGGAGATCAAAGGCTTTGCGTCCATGGCGACTAAACACTTTGTTTGTTGCCACGTTATCGATTGGCGACACAGATTTTGTTCTCAATGAAGTGAAACGCGGGAATCTATGCCATCGAATTGAATGGCTTTGCATTATCAGCGCTGGGACAAAATGACACTGCAATTTATCTCAACATTGGCTGTGCATTCTACTCGAACAAATCTTGCGCAACCTTAATCGACCCCAATTAAAAGTTATTATTTACTTTGCTTCAGCTTCACAGTTTCTTTGCTCATAAAATCAACGTGAGATCGATGTGAGAGTAAGAGGAATGTGACGATGGAGCTTGTCGTATTGACCCAGCTAGCTCCGCCGCCCGATGGCGTCAACCCTAAGCAAGAAATCACGGCAATCATCGGCTCGACAAACCTCTCTGTTTATCATTTCTCGCTACACTCACGATTGATCTTAGTGTGTTTACCTGTCGGCTGCAGGTAAACAATATGAGTTCTCGCTTGACGGATAAATGTTTAATGACTGTTTGCGATTGTATTGCGGCAGTGTTGCGGAGAGCTGGTTGTGAGACTCGTGGGCACGTCGAAGCTGATTAAAGTAATCAAACTACATGTTAATGTTATTATGGAATCTCGCTTGCCACAAAAAATAATCCCGCGTCCATCTCTCTGGCGACCGTTGAGCGCAATCAACAGTTTTATGGTTCACCCTGCACCACTCGGAAAACACCATCAAAAAGCAGCCGTAACGTATTTCAACGGATCATGAATGAGTGTGGCAACATATATCGCTGTAGATGTGCTGTGGGAATGTTCGTTAAAAGTAGTTCTGCAGCTTGAACTGGAGGGAGAGTGAAGCGATGTTGGAACAGATCGCAGTTAATTTTGCATGTTAAAAATTAATATTTTTATGTTTTATAAAAGTCGCAAAATTTTTGAAATTTCATCAGTGAAATTATTCGCATCCAACAATAAGATCACGCGATCCTAATCCACACATCGACGATCACATGAACCACTAACACAACTGCTGACAATGCTCAACGTATTTTCTTCTCCGAAGCCTTGAATGCTTTAACCCATCACTTCAAACAGTTTCAACAGCTCGTCGAGTCAACTGGCTGCTTCGTGCCAGTGAGTTCCGCTGATTCAAGTGTCTTATCTCAGAGTTCAAACAGTGAGAGATTTCCCCCTCCATTAGCGATTCGCGTGGATATCTTATCGCGCATCTTATATGACATTGGCGGAAAAGTAGAACGGAACGTTTAAGTGCTTTTTGGGAACGTAGTGATAATTGTGGAAGGTGTGTAAGGCGAGAAGGTTGCGCAAAAGAAGAAATATTGCTTGTGCAAATAAAGCTGGCTAAAATCGCAAGTGATTGAATTCATAAACTTGCTGCTCGGTTGTGCAACGATTCAGTGTCTACAGAAAAATAAAATAAAAATCGTTTTTTCTCACATGAGAAGTTGAAAAAAGGTTTCGCAAGTTCGAGACAGAGGAGAAGTTAATTAAGAGTCGGCGAGCTCGGAGTGAACGTTGATCGTCTGAGTCTTCATCGATTGTTGTGAAACAGGATACGCGAGTGAACAAACGGATAAAGCGACGAACCAACACATTAGCGACGAAGGAAGTGAACAGTTCGTCTGAGGCTTGAAGCAAACAAGACACCATCGAAAGGCTTCGGGGAGCGGATTGTACCGTTGACCCGCCTGTTGTCACGAAGTGCCGTGAGAAAAATGACAAGTTGGTAAATATTTGAATTCCCCGATCGTCCGACGCTGCGATCATGACAGATTCTTTTGCCAAAAACGATTGAAAACTCCGATGAGCTCATTTGCGTAGAGAGAAATGGAAAACGTTTCGAAGAAGCGCAGAAAATGGAGAATTGAGCAAGAAATTCCACCGTGAGCGTGCGTTGCGAACCAGCTCAGTTGTTTCGGAAACCGGTTTGGCCTCTTGGAATTGCTACAGTGGGAGTCTCTTGCCGTCGTAGTCCTTGAATCTTATCTTGATGCGCAGACTTGTCTTGCGAATTGCAACAAAGAGTGGCTGACTGTACCTGTCAGACACGGCAACCTCTGAATACTCCCAACGGAAGACGAAGATCTTCTCGCAGTGAATTAATCGTGGTATATAATTTCAGTTTTTGCCTCTATCGGTTGGAATTCCTCGATGATTTGAGAAGATTCTTAATCCGCGGCTTGAGATTGTTCGACGAACGTCTAAGTAATTCCAGGAATTATCGAGTTTCTCTCGCTCAGAATTTCTGATTCGATTTTGTATTTTTAAAAAGATGATTAAATCATGAGACGTCGCTGATTTTTCTTCGTTCGAAGACAGCAAGCGGAGACGATACCTGTGATCGATGACGTGTGTCTTGTTATTGATTCTCTTCGCGTCGCAAACATGCCTCGAGGAATCGAACGTCGTTTGAGGAAATTGAATTGATTCGATTGCCGCGAAGCCTAATCAACGTGACGCCAGTCGAAGCTTTCCTGAAGCTTAACGCAAATGTTTTGAAGATGCAAAACGCCGGTTTGCCTTTCGATCAATCTCCGCTTCCGAGTCGACCTTTCGAAGGCAAGCAGAGATGTCTGCACGCACACCTTGAGTCAACTTGAACGAAAAACAAACTTGAAAGTGAATTCAATCAATGTCTGTTTGTGCACAGAGAAATTGCTCAGACCCGTTTCACCAAAAAATATTCCACGAGCTGTAAATCACGTCGGCAGCGTCGCTCTGTCACGAGCTCGCATCCATAAAACTTTTCTGCTGGAAATCTGTTTTATCCATCCAGACTTACACGCCTTGAGATGCGACTCGTGCGATAAGATTGGCGCAGAATCTTTAGAATTTTATTTCGGGTGCTTGAAGACATCATTAAGACAGACTCGTGTTTGATTCGCAAATAGCCGCGCGAACAATGTGCAGAGATTAAAAGCATCACAAAATAATTTCGTGCAAACAAGAGAGCTGATAACAGCAACCGAGCAGCCACCTACTTAATGCCGCACTGTCAGTGAAAGTTCGCGTGCAATAATGGAGCACAAGCCGTAAATTAAGTAATGGAGCTCTTGCAAAGCCGAGATGAGGCTAATAAAACGACCATTCGTGCGTCTTATCAGATTATGATGCCGCGTTCGAGGTCTTGGTTAAGGTTGTCGCTGTAAAAGCTAATAGCGTTGCGGAGAAGAAGCTGTCAAAGTTTACAGCGTGAGAGTCCAATAAAAGTCTGACGTGAGCTGACGAGTTCACGAGTGGAGCTGCCAGTTTAATCCGAAGTTATCTGATGTGAATTTAATCGAGAAACTTCACTCAACTGCACTTGATGGGATTTCACGCTCTTCCCTCGACCTCTCGCGGGAAACGTGACATCGAATAGATCGTTGAGCTCGATTTTATCAATGAAAAATGTGTGGCACATGACAATGGCTTACATTCCAAACGACTCGGGCGATCGATGAATCACCTGATTAGCATAAATCGAGACCTTCAATAGCTTCGAACCTCGCTCTGAGTCATGGGAACTGTCGCCGTTTCCGTTGGTCGATGTCTGATAATCGCGTGGTCTGAATTAGTCATCGGCCAGTTGCCATTATCTCACCGCCATTCGCAGAAATATCTTTCTCTCATCATCGCGCAAGTGGTCGAGAGTAATCAACATTCCGACTCGCCAGCATGCAACTCTCCAAACATTCCTGCGGTCAATTCAATCACGGCGTTAATTTCACATCGCGGCGTGATGGAGAATCCCAAGACGCCCGTTGATTATTGAATTCCAATACGATTATCAGAGAAACTTGCTGATCCAGTTTCGTCACGACAAACATGGAAAAGCTTTCACGATGGAAACAAATCTCTCTCGACGACTTCAAGACGACTCTTGTTGCATTGAAATGATGAATGGAAACTTAGTTTCGAAACTAGATTTGCCAAGTGAAACCATAAAAGTCGTTTGGGATTTTGGGAAATCTCTTTTCCCACAAACTTGCAAGTTGCTCAAGTGATTTGATTTGCAACTTTGTCCGAAGTTCAGGATTCATCAGCTGAGATATTTCGACTTGCATAAGAAATGTCGTTTGCCTTGATGCGAAGCCGAGGAGTCGCTGGCTATAATTAAAAGCCGAGGAGTTGCTGGCTTTATTAAATTCCACTGCTTGTCGATCTATTCCTCTCACGATCGCCAGGCTTTGTTGCTTTGTGTGTGAAAATCTACTTTGAATAGTTGTTAACGATATTGGATCATAAAAACGATTTGCGGGCACTCGAACTAATGGAATGCAATTTCCGAAGCCATTGTTATAGCCGGAGAGGGGATGGCAGTTCTGTGTTGCATTTTCTTGTTGTCGTCGACTGCTTCTAGCATGAACCGCTTTTGTTGCTACGTTTCTTCGAGTTCTGCTGAAGGTTAAAAGTCTACGTCAACTCGTTCCTGAGAATTCTCACGAGCAACTCGGTCGGCGCAGCCGTTGGCTTGTCCAGGCTCGCCTCGCCGCCCACATGGAGCCGAATCATTCATCAGCATCGTTTATTGCGCTCATTCGACATTTGCATTTAACATGAAGCTGCGAAAAGCCACAAGAACTTATGAGTAAAAATAAACTCGTCGATTAACATCCAGCAATGCGAGACATGAGACTTTTATGTTAGTTTTTTGTAGGCAGAATTGCCTTGCATGACGTGGGACAATGGAAGCACATGGCACGGAAAGGTTTATGGATTTTTTCTGCCTCTTCTCCAGTAATTCGAGTCGCCCCGTTTTCCGAGAGTTCATTCGCATTTCGCTTCATCAAAACCTGAGTGAAATCATCAAAATAATCGCGCTGAAATTGCTGGATTGTGAAACGGGACTTGCGTTGTATTCATTCAACCGGGGAGAGAGCGGCGTATTATTTTATTTTTTGGGAACATCGCGGACGGATTAGAACAAGCAAACAACCCAAGGTCAACTTCTCGTTCTTTAACTTCGTTCCGTCGTCATCGAATCGAATGAATTAAAACGCTAATGAATGTTTTGTAAAAGTCAAAGCGAGGCTCGAATACAGGCAAACGGTCGTTATGGAAATCTGGTTTCGAGCCGCCGACCAATTGTGTTGGTTTTATCGCGTTTGATCATCGGCATGGGATCGTTCACCTCAGCGTAGATGGAATGTTTGACTCGCTGTGCTTTGATTTGTCAGAGACATGAAATTTCTGTCTGAATGGTCTTCGATCTCTTTCGTCGGGCGCTGCTTCCATCATTGAATTACACGCTCAACGGGCTAAAATCTAACATGATGAGGCAACGAAGGCGGTGGGAGGGAAAAGTTTAATCAATTTTCGGCTCGTTCGTAACATTCTAATTGCCGTTATTAAGCCTTAACGAAGCCTCCACGTGATTTCGTAGTTAACGCTCCACTTAGAAGTTCGAGCCGCGGGCAAAGGCTGAACCTAAGTGGCTTTTAATGAGAGTTTGAGTTCGATAACAAAGCAAATTCTTCAAATGCAAATTGCGCCTTGGACGAACATGTTCGAGCCATAGCCAGCAAAGCACTTGACAATTTAATTAAAATTTAATTATGGGAAGCGACATCGAGGCTCTCGTATCGTCGAAACACAATTTCCTCGAATAAATTAAACTCTCGGTAGGCGAAAGCTTTGATTATTCCAGTCTTGAGTTTTAGTAGAGATTGCTGAGATGGAAATCAGATCACGTTTGATGTTGGCTTCACTTCAGATCGATGATTTCAACACTCAAACGCTGATGATATGCGAGAAACTTCTTCGCTAGTTTTGCGTTGTTGTTCATTATCTGATTCCAGCGATGTCTGGATGACGTCAGACGAGACTGACTCGTTGCTTGCTCATTTCTTGTTTACTTCTCGATGCTTAAACTTGCTCTCGAATCAGAATTAATTCTATTTGTGAATCAATTTATTTAATTGATTTCTGGGGCTTCGAAGCAGTTTCTGCTGGCTTAACCGCCATCGCAGCCCACACGGAGGCGGAAAAGAATAAAAGTTGTGATTAGTCGATGGGAAAACTTCAATCGCTTTCATGTTTAATGCAGCAGAGAGAAAGATTGACGTCGCTGTCGCTTCGTAGGTCAGAACTCAAACGAATTTGCATTCGCGCTCGACGATCTGGTAACGGCGATAAAAAGTTAAATATCCGCTTCCGTTACTCGGTCAACTGTTGTTGGCACTCCGCGCTTTAAGGTTGACTGAGCTGGAAAGAAATTTCCCCGAGATGAGACTGACAGCAGACAATTTCCAATTTCACGAGCTGTTGATGGTTCTCACAACAGAAACATCTGTTGCTGCATCAGATGGCAACACTTCTTCCGCTCTAAGTTCACTCCAAGTCGAGAATTTAATTAAAGAGCGCCGTGCATCACAGCGACAACGAGGCGAGGGTTGACGCGCTTTTCTCGAGACGACTTTTTATTGCTTCCTCTCCATCGCTTCTTGATTTATCCAATCAGTTGAGTCACTAAATCAAACGTTAATTCATTTCAAATGAAACGGCACGGGAACCAAGTAAAGTGGGGCGTATCGTGAAGCAGAAGGCAACTCGAGAAATCGTAGTCGAACATAAATAATCAATGACGCTCGAGTTTCTCGACTCATCGATGTCTGAGCCGTTTGATAGCCTTAGGCCGGCTTTCAAGTAATTGCAATTAAAGCAATTTAGAGTTTAACAGTCTCGAATTAGATTTAGTTGATTCGTTCAACACATTGGGCGTCGAGATGAACTTGGAGTAAATTAAGTTTATATTTTAAGAGGAGAGAGGTCAATTAATCCGGTTCGAGAAGAAGATTTAACTCGTTCGCTCGCACGATCAATTAGTCGGAGATTAAGTGTCGTTGCGCAATGCACTCGCCGCAAATGAATTAACGAATAAAGATGAATCGTGTGAGGATTTCACGGCGCGTTAACTCGAAGCGCTTTTAACGAGCTAATTAATTTCAGCTCGTCGGATCAACCGAAACTTTTATGATTTGTCGAGCATTTCACTTTCGAGCCCGCGGGCATTTCCGACAACTTGGAAACTCTCATGAAACTTTCCCAAATCATCTGCCGGTGAATTCCTCTTCGCTATTCCGTTCAGACGTTCGTTCGACTCGTTCAGATGTTTGTTCGACTGACAAGCGTTAACTCGAAATGAAACAAAACGATTTCGAGTGCGAAGTGATAATTCGCTGCTTACGTAGCCGCAGATCAAATTACACAAAGAACGTAATGAACAAATCAAATCGAAGCCGTTCTGAGGTCGACTTGACATTCAATTATCGAGCGCGTAAAACGCTTAGCTTCACGATTCTCTGGATTTGCGAGTTAGACAAGCGACTCGAGTCGGAAAGGTCGCTCTTGTGGAAATTGCCTGAATCAGCAGATGTTTTCCCTCAGCTCGGGCTTTGTGTTGAGCACCCAGCCTACCTGACATGTGTACAGCTAGCTCACAAACACATTAAGGCAAGCGGCATATGAAATATTCATTCTCGTGTTCGATCGTCTTTTAAGAGGAGAGAAAGAAGCAGATGCCGCATGTGTTTGCTCTCGCTTCCTCCGGGTTTGTCTCGGATGGTTTACGAGTTTCGTTCGCTCGCTTTCTTGTGTTTTATGTAATCTCATTCCGACTATTAAGGTTCCAAGGAAAATAAATAAGCGCAAGCGACGACGTCAGATGTTTGGAGGACAATAAAAATGCCATTAACCGCCATCGTTTGCCTCCCGAGCAGCACTTTGCACCCACGCCAAGCGCGTTCTCGACCGAGCTAATGCAATTTGAGTGCAGAATTTTCCACACGAGCGAGCGAATTAAATTTTAATTAAATGCCGACAGAACAAAGCGACTGAGATTCCATGCGGTGAATCATCGCGCATAGCTTCATTTCGACTCCAGCTCACCTCGATTCACGAACCGTGAAGTCGGCAGTTTGGCATTCACTGTGTAGTTTCACTTTCAACATGATTAGTGAACGTAAGCAGCGACGTTCCCAATTAAAATCATTTCCCTTATCGCACGGCATTACATGTGATTCAATATTTGCTGTGACACATTTGACGTCTTTGATATAAAGCAATGAATCGTCGCCGGTTGAACGTGATTAATTCAAGTCTGTTGCCGAGTTCATTGCATTCGACGTCTTCACATTTTTGGACGCCTGGGAAAATTTCGTTTCCCCCACGCTCGGAACGTGTGAAAAATCCGAAATGAGCGAAATGGCAAGCGAAAGGTCGCAGAAAACTATAAAAAAGGTTTTTCACATGCAAACTTATTGTTCTCGGATGGAAGTTCTTAAAGAAGGGCGCGAAAGGTAGATCGGGTTGGTCCATTGCTTTCATCCATGGGAATGTCTTTTGTTAATCGAAACGAAGTTTTTTATTCGAAGGGAACTAGAACTAATAAGAAACAACACCGGAGGGGATGATTGAACGAAGGGAGTCGCTATCGGTGACTTCACAGCAACGCAAATGATTTAATGTTTCCTCGGATATTCATGAGACGCGGCGGAATTTATGAGAATTTTGACAAAAACTTTGTGAGAAACGAAGAAAGGAAACGTGAAGCGAGAAGTTTCTCACAATTGTGATTCTAATTGAGTTGATCGGGTTGATAAGCTTGTTAAGAGTGAGGCGTTGCGGTGTGAGGCGAACGGCAAAATATTTAAGCGACGTTGGATTAGCCAGGGAAAGGTTTAAATTATTCACTCGAAATTGGTTTCTCAGGCCAACAAATTGCTTCTTTTCAATTCTACCAACTTCAACAGACAGATGAGGCTCAATAAGCCAAGATAAACAGCCTTAAGATCGCAAGATGATTTGCGAAAAAGGTGGAGAGAGAAAAGCCGGAAAATGAAATGAGAAAACTAATCGCTCGTTGTTAGGAAAGGGGCAACGGGATTACGTTCTCGGCTGTTGAGCCTTTCGCTTCACTATGGGATTTTCGGGCAGAGCACAGAACAGGCGACTGTTGTCTTATGAAAGTAGATGAGATGAGCTGCAAGCTAAAGAACCAAGCGTTCGATTTCACTAAGCTTAAAAACTCAAACATCAAGTTTCAATTTACAAGCTCGGCTTCGATACAATCCGAGTCAAGGTTAATTTTAATAAATGGACAACCTTTCCCCGCTTTTCCGGCTTCACAGCTTCACCAAAATCTCTCATCAGGTGTTTCGTTTCTCAGCTAATAGTTCGCCGGAATGTTTACTAATGGCTTTGTTTGGAAAGTTTGCCAAGCTAAACGTGATCCAAAATTGTCTGTAGAACACAGAATAAGAATTAATGAGCGCTTTTACGGGTTGGTGGGGCTTCGGGTTACAGTTTTTGGATTCAATTTGATGCCTTGTTGCTGGCAAAAGTGAGACGAGCGAACCACAATCGAGTCCCACGCTGTTGTTGTAAAGAATTTAATTATCTTTTTATGGCTCTCGTCTCAGAGCAAGGAATGATGAGTTGGCAGCTTCGAGAAAGTGTTCCGGAACGAGAACAAAAGTTCGCCTTGCGAAGCCTTCGACAGATGATTGAGGCGCCCTAATTGACATTGTTAGGCGTACTTTCGACGAAAATCCGACTTCCTTCATCCTTCAAGTCATAACCATGGCTCCTGTGTTCATTGAAGCCTTCGCAATTCAACAACATTCCGTCAGTGGCTTTTCTCTCAATCAATATTGAATCTCAAGACAAAAGAAGTTGAAAGAAAGGAAATCGAGAAAACCCTCGAGGCTTTTGCTCTAAAGCTTTCGAGATGGTAATTTGAATTCATTCGATTTCATTTCCTTCCAACTCTCGGACTGTTGGCGCTTCATAAATATTGACCGAGAAATATTTCCACTCAGTCATTGTCTCCTTGAACGCTCGAAGCTTCTCGATGGAGCTTTCATTCAAAAAGTTTTCCAGAGAAAATTTCTTCTCAATTAACCTCGAATCATCTTTGTTAAATTAGACAAAAGTCTTGGGACGTGATGGAGAATATTTCCGCGGGGTTTCTCTTGGGTTCAAACAATTCTCGAGGGGTTCAGAGTCGTCCAAGTTCAGCCAATCGTTTACTTCATTTACCATCAGATATTTGCATTGAAGGTCTGCAACTAACCCAACGGTCATCGTCTGATTTCTAAGATTAAATAAACTTTCTCAAACACTCAATCAAACTTTGCAATTCGCTAAGCCCGGCGAGCTAAACCAGCCGACTTTTAAAGTTTGATACTCAATCGAATGGCAAAAGAATCTACCGCAAAATCGCAGTCCAGTCGTGATGATGAATTACACGGATTTTAATTGAATCTTCGTATTCGCCTTGTTCCAGATTATTGAATTTCACAAAGGAAAAAATTCAATTAATTTCAATTTGTCAAAAAAGAGAAATTCGCAAAGATTAAAGTTTGTGTTTACGGTGTTGAACACTGAAACTGAAATAAAAATCCGGCAGCAGCTGAAGTCAAGATGGGAAACTCTTCATCATCAAACAACCACCAACAACTTGGCAGCAACTTCACGAGAGGAACCTTCGGCGATATTAAAAATGTGGTCGGTATTCGGTTACAGCAAAGAGAAATTCAAAAGAAAACGTTGAGAGCATCGAGCATTGCGGTTTCCTGGAAACCTCATCCGTTCTTTCATCTTGTTTATGTTTCCATGAAACTCAAATCTTCTTCTCTTGTTTGCTCCACAGAAGTCATCTTCATTCCGCGGCAGCAAGCGATCATCGCCAAAGAGAATGGATCGCCTTCGAAAGTCGTTCCGGGACTCATTCAAACGTCGCAAAGACCGAGTTCCGGAAGCTTCGAAGCCGCACATGTGGCAGTCTGATGAGACCGAGGTCAAGAATGCAACTTGCGTCTTCCCCGTGAAGTATCTCGGATGTGTGGAGGTGTTTGAGTCTCGCGGCATGCAAGTATGCGAAGAGGCGGTCAAAGTTCTTAGAGTGAGTCACGATTGAGTCATTCAATCTTCGCTGTTTCTCATCTTCCCCCTTCTTTCTTTTAGAGTTCAAGACGACGACCGGTTCGTGGGCAGTTGCATGTGAGCGGCGATGGACTGCGAGTTGTGGATGAAGACACGAAGGGTCTGCTTGTCGATCAGACCATTGAGAAAGTCAGCTTCTGTGCACCGGACCGAAGCCATGAACGCGGTTTCAGTTACATTTGCCGAGACGGAACGACGCGACGTTGGATGTGCCATGGATTCTTAGCAAGTAAAGATTCTGGCGAGCGATTGTCGCACGCTGTTGGCTGTGCCTTTGCTGTGTGCTTGGAGCGAAAGCAGCGACGCGATAAGGAGTGCACGGTGACTGGCACCTTCGATTCGAAGACTTCGACATTCACTCGAACCGGATCCTTCCGTCAAACAACGATGACCGAGCGATTGGTCGATCCACCATCAGCTATCGTCCTACCACAGAAAGCTCACAATCCATTCGCAATCGAACGTCCGCATGCGACGCCTTCCATGCTCGAGCGACAAGGAAGCTTCCGTGGGTTC
Source organism: Smittia sp. YW1114-2 (assembly GCA_033064975.1). Classification (NCBI taxonomy): domain Eukaryota; kingdom Metazoa; phylum Arthropoda; class Insecta; order Diptera; family Chironomidae; genus Smittia; species Smittia sp. YW1114-2. Next base: position 21,289,795 of record CP093832.1, read on the forward strand.
CAGCAGATGGGCGCTCAGTCGCCATTCAAACGGCAAATGTCTTTGAGAATTAATGATCTTCCGTCTAACGCGGAAAGGCAAAAAGCTTTCCTTGATACGAACCAGCCACAGCGAATGGCTGTCTCGCCAATTCCTGAAGTGTCACCGAACCAGATGGACTTTGTCAGCGAAATGTGCAAAGAGCTTCGCGAAGAAATCGGATTACTTACAAAGAAAGACACTGAAGAATTCCTTAACTTTGAAAAGCTGGCGAATGGAATTATTAGCGGCAAGGCCCCAATCATCCTGGACTCGTCGGCGATGAGCGCCGACACTTCGGCAGTTACAACGACCACGGCAGTTGTCAATACGAAACCAACATTCATCAACAAACCAGCTCCACCTAAAACCGTCACGAGCCCGATAACGTCTGTCACGCCATATCGCCCGCTCATGTCGATAGCACACACTGGACCGCTAGCAAACTTTGTACCACTTCGAAAAGCAATGCCGATCTTGCACAAGCAACTGATTGACGACGACTCACCCGAAATTCCTGACAGAAGCATCGTGTCGACCACAAACGCCACGTCAACGATCAGCAGCGTTTACGAACAGAAACCTCGAACTCCATCGCCAGCGTTAGGCTTGGCGTTAGCCACAGTTCCCGCCGACGCATCTCCATCGTCTCCTCAAAAAGTCGTTCCGATTGAAACAGTCAATCCGCTTCCAAAGGCCGATCAATGGTTGACGAACATCGTGAAGAACTCTTCACCATCTCCACGAAGAGCGCCAGCGTTCAATATCCAGTCAAGATCAAAATCCCTCGCACCCGGCGATCCTTTCGATACGACTGTCGCCGAGTGGGCAACGGGAGCGAACCGACCAGAGATTCATAGCACAAATCCTTTCATCACGCCACCGAAAACGTCAGTTCAGCAATCGTTTCAAGTTCAGTTGTAGGCTATGACGCTTGATGATCTTAAGGGAAGCGTCCAGGAAAGTTCTCAAAGTTGTGCCGCAAATTGTGATATGTAAAGTTGGGAAGCCATCGCATTTAGTCTTGAATGCTTTTGTGGCGCGCGAGTGTTATTATATTATGCAAAATAATTGGCCAATCTTTCTAAAACGAAGTCTTGAAGCAATATTTAAGAGTATCGGTGTAGCTTACGAACGATTGTGGTTGAGAGCTAAGATAAGAAAGTTTGTTGGAAGCAGAAAGATGAACCACTTGACCACGGCAGCAAAGCTGAACTAAAGCTTATCAATAGAAACGATTCGTCAGTTGATTGTCGAGGGCTGTTGGAGTTCAACCGACGAATCCTGAAAACAAAACGCATCTCAGATCGAGCTAAACTCAAAGCTTTCTCGAAATATTTAGAGAAATTTTCTTAAAAACTGAAAAAGCTTTTACCCTTAAGATTGGAGGAAAAGCTTTCCGCACGTTTTCTTGAGACTTCGTTTTATTTGTAAATATGTTTTTAATGTAAATATCTTCTGAGTTCACTCGATTGTACTTAAACTGATCTTTTGATAATGATTTTAACCGGTGCAATATGAACTGACTTGAGTTTGACTTCATGAATGCACAGTGAACCGCAACATCTCAACACATTCCAGCACAGCTTTTACATTAACAGTAAAGAGTTTAAACAAACGTAGAAATATCCAATCGATATCATTGCAGTTGTCAGACGACCATTCTCACCAGAGACCTCGTGAATTATCATTCATTAGTTATGTGTTCTCATCCATGCTTAATGTTAAACAAAATAACTATCAAACGATGAAGTAGACGAAAATCCATTTGGTTCTTTCGATATCTAAGCTAAACGAATGTCGATCAGATCTCGAGTTACAGTCAAACTTTGGCGGCTTCCGCTTCAGTAGAATTGTTTCCTATCAGAGAAAGGTGGACGAGGAACAACAAACATGATACATATCAATATTACGTTAAATAGAGAGTAACGAAGCTATCGAACAAATTTATTTGGAAGGCAAAACTGAATCTTCGAGCAACTATTTTGATACACTGAACGAGATAAAACTTTTGATTGCGAGCTCATTTGTTTCAACATTCCATATTGACTTCGAGAAACAATGAAAGGTTTACTGCACGCAAATAGAAAAGCTTTTGCTTCACTTATCTGTAAATTATCGCCTTGTTTATACTGTAAAAAGAAATCGAGAAGAGACGCTGCATTATCGAACTACTTTAAACCTAACGAGTTGAAATCTGTTCATGCACCACGCCGAATTAGTTTAAGTCAAAACACTTATCAATAAAAGTTACTGGAATGGTTTGATCGCAAGATGATCAGATGGAAAGCAGAGAGTGTAAGTTGTTAAGAGAGAGAAATTTATGTTGAAGAAAATAAAAAATGTTTAATGAAAATTCCTTGCGTTTGACTTTGAACCGCTCGAGAGCTTTCGATGTTGATTTTTCAGTATTTCAAATTTCAAAGCTCTTCATATTATTTGGACTTCGTTGAAAGAGGAACAGCTGAACATTCCGGAGCTTTAGTTAAAGCTCTCACTCTCATCATGTCAAACAGATTTTTGCCAACATTTTGATTCTATCCAAGCATTAAAATTTAAATAATTTATTCAGTCATCGTTGATGCCCCACATTGATCAGATTGACAAGATAATATATTCTGTTGAGTGGGACAATCAATTGATTTCACTGCCGTAAGAAATCAGTGAGCAATCTGATCGTGAAAAAGTATAAAGTCTCGAAGATTGACAAGAAAGAAATTCCTGCGAAGAGCCCAAGCAATCCTCCAATGTTGCACAAGAAGTCAGTCAGAGGGAACAGCTGATATCTCTTCAACACCGCCACTTCGCTGTCCTGAAACCTGAACGTCAACGAGGCTTCCGCGATTGTGCTGTGAAATTCAGTAAACTTCAATCTAAACTTGTGAGACTCTAAATTTTGCTTACGTTTTGTTGTAGCGATTTCTGTCGCGGCTTGTGATGACTTCAAAGTCGTAGCTGATCGAATCGCAAAGCGGCAAACAATGCCGTGAAAACTCAGTGTTACCCTTGCCATCGAAGATGACATTCTTCTGGCTGTTGACGCATGGCCACCGCTGAATATCGCAAACATTCATCGACTCGTTCCGGATGTAGTTGAAGAAAACGCAGCCACATCTCTCGTAAGTTATTTCGCTCAAAACTTCTAAATCGCAATAAGCTTTTGTGTAATGCTTGAAGTATTTCAACTGGAACTCGTCAGTTAAATAGCATTTGCGATCCTTCAGGTCCATCGATCTGATGTTCTCGTCCGACTGGATTATCTCCGGCTTGATTAGAACTTCCATTGATGATCCGTAAGCAACTGACAAAAGTTTTTCGTACGCAACGTTCAGTGGCAGTTCATACGGCGAATGAATTAGGAAACCAGCATCTTTACATTTTACGTAGTTTCCTGTTCCATTTAAATATGTTTTGTTTGAGAGCGTAATCGTAAAGCCTTGGAGATGACTCGCATAGCTTTGCCAAGGAACTTGAAGTGTCGATCGTTGCTCGTTATCGCTCTGAATACGAATGAAATCGTCCGAAGCTCTGAGAAGAAAAATATTCAGAAGATAGACAGAAAGAAAGGATCTGAAGTTGAGATTCTAAACTGACTTCATGTTAAAAAGCTCGCGAGGATCGACAGAGTTGAAAGTAAATCCGATCCCACTCTTCATTAAAGTCTCGCTGTAGCTTGGATTCTCGTTGAATAACCAACTCGAAGAGCCGCTTTCGATCCAACGTTTCTGTGAGTTCGATGTTATATTCGTTAACAGGTCCACAAAATCCGAATTTTTGGTATAATTGAAGCGATCCTTCCCTAAAAATTCGATGAAACATAAGAAACGATTTTAAGAATTGGTTGAGAAATGAAAAATTTACGTCCTTTGAACAAATAAAACGGTTCGTCATAGCAGACCATCATTTCAACCTGAGTCCTGAATAACAGCAAAAGATTCATTCTAGACTCGCTGAGCTTCGATTAAATACCTGAGATTGATTAACCCCGCAAGGCAATCCGTGAACAAGCACCAAAAGTTAGTAAGACCAAAGGTGAGGTCGTACAGCCCTTCCTCGGTGTCACCGCTAAACGTTATCGCCGGAAAAGGAATCTAGAACAAGCGGACGTTAAGCTTCAAGCCCTAAACTTGACTTAGTTCCAGCGACCTGATCGACGCTGATCGTTCGACTGTCCTGCGATACAACGACAGTTTTCAAAGCAAACTTTTGAAACGATTTTATGGCCAAGGAATGAAAGCCATACACGGAGAAAACGAAGGCGAGAATCCAAAACAATCTGGAATGATGAAAATTATTTTATCGAGTTGGATTCGGATTTTCTTACTTCGCAATATTGTTTTTCTCCCAGATCACGAAATTGAAACTGTGGATTGAGGATTGTTCCATGAACTGTTTCAGATAACTGTCGCCCTCCAACTCATCAGCATTGTCTTCCTCCAGCTCGTGACTGTTTTCAGACCTTGCAGAATTAGTTCTGGAGCTTGTCGGACGCACTGTCGAGCTTGGTCGATTAAGCAGCAGTCGAATACTGAAGTAAATCACTTCAACCACGGACAGAGCAGACAAGCCAGCAAAAAGACCTAAAACAGAAATAACTTGGCAGATGAGCTTTCGAGTATTTGACGCACCTAGCAAGCCTCCGATGAACGACAAGACGTCAGCATTTGTGTAACGCCTCTTGTTGATGACTTGATAGAACTCACCAACGCTGAATTTCACGTCTAAATAAGCTTTGCGGTGTTGATACTGATCCTCCCTGAGTGATAATCGTTAGCCAAAAAGCTTAATCTTTAGTCCAAACAATAAATATAATTGGAAATTTACTTATTGTAGTTTGCTTTTCTCAGTTCAACGTCGTAGCTCAATTTCTCGCATGAGTTGAAGCAATTGCATCGAGACTTTGCTGCAGGAAAATCGGTATCGACTTTCCTGAAACATTCCCAGTCTGCAACGCCGCAGATTCTCGTCGTTTGATTTCTGACCATGAAGAACTGAACGCAGTCGCAAGCTTCAAGCGTTGAATTGGCTAAACATTCGTGCTCGCAATTGATTTTGTTATAAACTTTGAAAAATTTCAAGCTCCTTTCATCAGGAAAGTAGCAACGTCGACTGGAAAAATTAAAGAGACAAACCAAGTGAACAAGTTGCCATAGATTTTTCTTAATTTCTTACTTTGCCGGAGTAAACGTGGAAATCGATTCGTCGAAGTTTACTTTGCTCGGGTGGATTCTAAAGTGTGAAGTTATTCCGAACACGGCAAAGAAGCCTTGAGAATCCTGCGTAACGACCTCGAAGGGATCGTGGAACGTTAGATGAAAACCATTCTCGACGTTTTGTGGTTTGAAACTTTTCGATGCAGGTAAGCGTCCGTCGGTTAACACCGCAGCTAAGCCCAGTTCTGCATTCGAAGTATTCAGAGGATAAACGATCTCCGGTTTACTCATGTTTAAGCGGTCAAAACTTGTCACTATTATTTCGTCGTAGTTGAAATCACTCGACAATTCTTCGCTGTTGAAAAACTTTTCAGGTGTCGGAAAATTGAAAGTGAAGCAGAAACCGTTCCGCCCGATAACTTGCGTGTAGTTCACTTCGAACTTATTCGTCCAATTGCCTTTGTCTATGATTGACTTTTCACCTCTTGGCTTGCCACCATAAAAATGATTGAAGTCTAAAAATCGATCCATGAAATTCTCCGTAGAAATCGACACGTTGAACTTGGAGAGAAAATTGTCGTTCGTGACCACGCTGATAACTTGAAGATGCTCGAGTCTGAAAACAAATTTAATTATCTCCTTCATCAATAAGATTTGTCACTTACTGTAGCTCTGTAAAACTGCTGAGATTAATTCGACCAGATCTAATCATATTAATGTACGGATTGAGGTTAACCTCTCCAACGTATGGACTGAACCCAGGACAGATCGACACCGAAGGAAAGTTGATTTCCGTCACGCTAATTGGCGTGTCGTCGAGGGAGACAACGATCGGAATTTTCGCAATTTTATCGATCAACTCGAAAATCAGCAATCCAGTTAGAACCAGCGAAATGACCAGCGAGATGAACCAGAAAACCCTGAAATCAATTAACATCAAATATGTCGACAAGCTGAATGTTTTCTCGAATACTTCTCGACGAGGTGGCTCTTGGACCCTCCGATGTAAACCAAGCCATGGATTGTGGATACTTGGCAATAGCTGTTGAAGTACGAGCGTAACATTTCGAAGAACGGCGCGGACTGATGCAGGATCAAGCCATTCATATTCATAATGAAGTTGATTTTCATCGGATTGCATAGAAATTTTGCATGTCAAATCTAATCGAAGTTTATGTCATACAACAAATAACTGCAATCTGAACATGTTTGGAAAACCAGACTTGTTTATTTATTGAAATTAATAATCGAATTGTAGTTTTTGGGAGCTTTCACATAAATAATCAATGCAATACCAACGAATAAATAATAAGAATCTTTCAGACACATCCTCAAGACTACTCCTGTTCCCCAAAAAGCTTGGTCTTACTTCAGGTCAGATTCCCTGAGTTGTCTGTTGAATCAACCAAAACGTGTAGAAGTATTTTGTGCAATGTGCAATGCTTTACTGCCGTAAGAAATCCGTGAGCAATCTGATCGTGAAAAAGTATAAAGTCTCGAAGATTGACAAGAAAGAAATTCCTGCGAAGAGCCCAAGCAATCCTCCAATGTTGCACAAGAAGTCAGTCAGAGGGAACAGCTGATATCTCTTCAACACCGCCACTTCGCTGTCCTGAAACCTGAACGTCAACGAGGCTTCCGCGATTGTGCTGTGAAATTTAGTAAACTTCAATCTAAACTTGTGAGACTCTAAATTTTGCTTACGTTTTGTTGTAGCGATTTCTGTCGCGGCTTGTGATGACTTCAAAGTCGTAGCTGATCGAATCGCAAAGCGGCAAACAATGCCGTGAAAACTCAGTGTTACCCTTGCCATCGAAGATGACATTCTTCTGGCTGTTGACGCATGGCCATCGCTGAATATCGCAAACATTCATCGACTCGTTTCGGATGTAGTTGAAGAAAACGCAGCCGCATCTCTCGTAAGTTATTTCGCTCAGAACTTCTAAATCGCAATAAGCTTTCGTGTAATGCTTGAAATATTTCAACTGGAACTCGTCAGTTAAATAGCATTTGCGATCCTTCAGGTCCATCGATCTGATGTTCTCGTCCGACTGGATAATCTCCGGCTTGATTAGAACTTCCATTGATGCTCCGTAAGCAACTGACAAAAGTTTTTCGTACGCAACGTTCAATGGCAGTTCATACGGCGAATGAACTAGGAAACCAGCTCTCTTGCACAGTTCGTGATTTTTAGATCCATTCAAATACGTATTGTTGGAAAGCGTTATCGTAAAGCCGTTGAGATGACTCGCATAGCTATGCCAAGGAACTTGAAGTGGAGATCGTTGCTCGTTATCGCTCTGAATACGAATGAAATCGTCCGAAGCTCTGAGAAGAAAAAATTGTTAGAAAGTTTCCCGAAGGTTTGAAGTTGAGACTCAACCAACTCGTTTTTGTTAAAAATTTCGTTTGCATCGACAGAGTTGAAAGTGAATCCGATTCCGTTCCTAGTTAAAGTCTGAGTGTAGCCTGGATTTTCATGATTTATCCATTTCGCAGAGCTTTCCTCGAACCAAAGCTTCTGAGAGTTTTCTGTGATGTTTATTACGAGGTCCACAAAATCAGAGATTTTGGTGTAATTGAAGCGATATTTTCCTATAATTGCGAAGATTTAAAATGGGAAACAATTGAAAGATTGCAAATTTTTACGGTTACTAAATGCAGCAAATGGTTTGTCGTAGCAGACCATCATTTCAACCTGAGTCCTGAGAAGAAACCAGAAATTTAGAACGTTGAAGATATCTGAGAATCGATAGAAATATACCTGAGATTCAAATGCTCCGAAATGCAATCCGCAAATATGCAAAAGAATGTTCCCCAACCACCAGTGAGGTAGGTCGTCATGCTCATCTGATACAGCCCTTCCTCCGTGTCTCCCGTGAACGTTATCGCCGGAAACGGAATCTAAAAAAGCGGACGTTAAGCTTCAAGCCCTAAACTTGACTTAATTCCAGCGACCTGATCGACGTTGATCGTTCGACTGTCCTGCGATACAACGACAGCGTTCAAAGCAAACTTTTGAAACGATTTCGAAGCTAAGGAATGAAAGCCATACACGGAGAAAACGAAGGCGAGAATCCAAAACAATCTGGAATGATGAAAATTAGTTTCTCGAGTTGGATTGAGATTTTCTTACTTCGCAATATTGTTTTTCTCCCAGATCACGAAATTGAAACTGTGGATTGAGGATTGTTCCATGAACTGTTTCAGATAACTGTCGCCCTCCAACTCATCAGCATTGTCTTCCTCCAGCTCGTGACTGTTTTCAGACCTTGCAGAATTAGTTCTGGAGCTTGTCGGACGCACTGTCGAGCTTGGTCGATTCAACAGCAGTCGAATACTGAAGTAAATCACTTCAACCACGGACAAAGCGGACAAGCCAGCAAAAAGACCTAAACAGAAATCACTTGGCAGATGAGCTTTCGAGTCTTTGACGCACCTAGCAAGCCTCCGATGAACGACAAGACGTCAGCATTTGTGTAACGCCTCTTGTAGATGACTTGATAGAACTCACCAACGCTGAATTTAATGTCCCAGTATGCCCATTTACTGAACTGCTTCCCGCTAAATGAATTTCTTTGATCCATTTGAACGAAAACGTCAAAGAAAACTTACGTATTGTAGTTTGCTTTTTTCATTCCAACGTCGTAGCTCAATTTCTCGCACGAGTCAAAACATTTACATTGCGGCTTTGCGAATAAAAAGTCGTCATCGACTTTCCTGAAACATTCCCAGTCTGCAACGCCGCAGATTCTCGTCGTTTGATTTCTGACCATGAAGAACTGAACGCAGTCGCAAGCTTCAAGCGTTGAATTGGCTAAACATTCATGCTCGCAATTGATTTTGTTATAAACTTTGAAAAATTTCAAGCTCCTTTCATCAGGAAAGTAGCAACGTCGACTGGAAAAGTTAAAGAGACAAACCAAGTGAACAAGTTGCCATAGATTTTTCTTAATTTCTTACTTTGCCGGAGTAAACGTGGAAATCGATTCGTCGAAGTTTACTTTGCTCGGTAGAATTCTGAAGTGTGATGTTACATCAAATACGGCGAAGAAGCCTTGAGAATCCTGAGAAACGACCTCGTAGGGATCGTGGAACGTCAGGTGGAAACCATTTTCCACTTTTTTCGAGTCGAAGTTCCCTCCATTTGTAGTTGGACGGTCTTCTTTCATTTCCGCGACTAAGCCGAGTTCAGCATTAGTAGTATTTAAAGGATAGCAGACGTTTGCCAATTCCGGGGTTTCATATTTAGTTCTAATCGTTTCGGTGTAGTTGAAATCACTCGACAGTTCTGCGATGTTGAAAAACTTTTCAACTGTTGGAAAATTGAAAGTGAAACAGAGACCATTGCGACTGATAACTTGCGTGTAGTTCACGTGAAGCTTATTCGTCCAGTTTCCACTGTCAACGTTGCCCGAGTAGCGACTCTTCTTGTCACCAAAAAAATGACTGAAGTCAAACAAGCGATCCACGAATTTTTCTGTAGAAATCGACACGTTGAACTTCGAGAGAAAATCGTCGTTCGTGACCACGCTGATGACTTGAAGATGTTCGAGTCTGAAAACAACGTTAGACAATCTCCTTAATAAATAAGATTTGTCACTCACTGTAGCTCTGTAAAATTGCTGAGATCTATTTGACCAGATTTAATTCCATCGATTTCCGGATTGTAGTTGACCTTTCCAACATTTGGACTGAACCCAGGACAGATCGACACCGAAGGAAAGTTGATTTCCGTCACGCTAATTGGCGTGTCGTCGAGGGAGACAACGATCGGAATTTTCGCAATTTTATCGATCAACTCGAAAATCAGCAATCCAGTTAGAACCAGCGAAATGAACAGCGAAATGAACCAGAAAATTCTAAAGTCAATTGACATTAAATATGTCGACAAGCTGAATGTTTTCTCGAATACTTCTCGACGAGGTGGCTCTTGGACCCTCCGATGTAAACCAAGCCATGGATTGTGGATACTTCGCAATAGCTGTTGAAGTACGAGCGTAACATTTCGAAGAACGGCGCGGACTGATGCAGGATCAAGCCATTCATATTCATAATGAAGTTGATTTTCATCAGATTGCATAAAAGCTTTGCGTTTCAAACGCCATCAAATTAACGAGATTATTTCAAACAACGCAAGTTTTGTAGATCTTTTGTTTCATTTGGCAGTAGAGCAGCTTGGCTTGAGCTTCCTTCGGTGAATATTTGAGCTTCAGACTGTAACAAAATTGCAGCTTGAAATATACAAATTTGATCAGAGCTTTTGGGAGCTTTTTTTGAAGCTTTCGTCGATCTAGACTAACTTTCAATTTTAGAAAACTTTTATTCATAAATTCATTGCAGTTACAACAACTTCTAGTTCATAAAAATCTTTCTGATGCCTCGCTCGGCGTTCTCGCGGGGTTCCGTCATCGATTCAGTAACAAACACTTCGCAGCTTTCTTCGATTCAAAAGCTCAACAAGGTAAAAAGTTTCCATGGTATTTACAACACAAAACAAATGGAATTAATAAATTATTTTCAAGTTTAGAATCTAAGGGCAGCTTAAAGAAGCGTGTCGATGGCATGAATGACTCCGTTCGTCGATGGAATGTTCGATGTGAGGATTGTGCTTTCGTTCACTTTTACTTTTCCTAAAACGGTAAGACAAACAAATTAAATTTCCGTTGATCGCAGAAGTCATCGAATGCTTCACTTACCTCCGTTCTTTTGTACTGTCACCGCTTTGTCTTCGGCGAGCGTGTCTTTGACTTGATAGAATCTCATGCCTGTGGTGAAGAGTGTTCCGGGGAGGACGTGTCGCTGAACCAGTTGCTGCGCCGAGTCTTTGTCGCTCACGAGAGTGTTGAGTTCATCTTGTGACAGATGAGAGAAGGCGAGGTCCGTTGGTGCAAAGATTGTGTAGGTTTTGATTCCTAAAAGAGAGATGCAAAGTTATCTAACCGCGCATAAACGTTTCCAATTACTAGTCTCACCTTTGTTTTGCAAGGTATCGGCCATGTTCGATGCAAAAACGGCTCGCAAGAAGTGAGTGAAACGTCGCTCTCTATCTGATTGCATGGTTTGCAGAAGATCGCCAACTGGAAGAGGGAACATAACTCGATCGACCGAGTGGGCAACGCCTTGGGGAATTTCGATGTCTAGGTTGTCAGCTGCAACTGTGGCTCCGTTGATGGTCGTGACTTTGATGTCGTTCCATTCAGTGTCTTGCATCTGATATTGGTTAACTCGAAGTTGTGTTCCGGCGAGGGAAACTCCGGTCATCTCATCTTGAAGCTCGTCAATCTTGAATGATCCGGGGATCACGTGGTGGAGCAAGAGGCCGCTCAAAAGTCTTGGATTGTTCTTGAACTTCTCTTCTGCCTTTTCAGGTCCTCCCAACTGAACGAGTAGACTCTTGAAAGCTTTGTCTGTTGGCGCGAAGATTGTATAGGGCCCAGTTTCATTCAGAATGGAGTCTAAGCCAGATTGTCTCAGATACTTTGCCATTGCGAACAGTCCACGGTCTCTCAAAATGCTGGTCAGTTCAGCAGCTTTGGGTGAAACAGTAGAGAAGGTCGTTGGTGGAGTCGTAGTGAAAGTTGGCGAGTACGATGGTGACGAAAAGATCGAAGAAGCGAACGTCGGTGAAGCAGTCGTGGCACTCGCAGTTTGCCCGCGAGTTGATGAAATGTAGCTCTTAGTCTCGGTGCTTTGAACGTAGTTGACTGATCCGGCTGTGTCGTATTCGGGAAGTTCAGTTGATGATAGTCGCTGAACGCGTGGAGAGACTGAGAAGACGTTTCTTTCTGATGTGGCGAATGTCGGCAAGGTTGAGTAAGGTGAACGACCGTTGTCTTCCTCTTCCGGACGAGCTGTCGTTGCTGAGAACGAGAATCGGAAACGAGGAGAGTTTTGACGATCCGGTGTGACGGTTTGCGGAGCGACAGACGAGGCGCGGATAAGTTCATTTTCATTGCTTGACAAACGATGATTCTTGGGAATCGACGTCGAGCTTGATGACAATGGAACGACAGAGATTGAGCTCGCTCTCTGGGTTGTTCTTGGAGTGGTTCGTTGAGTGACAGTCGTTCTAAACGTGGTCGAAGGTTTGGGTGTTGGAATTACGATCGGTTTCTCGTCGGCGATCTTTGAGCCTGGCGGCAAGGAGATTTCACCGGTTTTGATGCGGTTCAGGATGCTGTCAACTTCAGCTCCTGATCTTTTAGCTTCCTTGTCTCCGTTACCCTTCACGCCTTGAACCTTGAAAGATCCATCGTCGAGTTCTTCGAGATAAACGAACGTGACTTTCTTCTGCTGTGGAACTTTCTGGACTTGTTGCAAACCATCTTCCGACTGTCTAATAACTTCGAAGTTGGCTCCCGGTGGAAGAATTCCACTCTTGGCAAGCTCTTCGATGGAAAGCGGAGGCAGAGTTGTGGTTTGAACGTTCTGATCGATGACATTAGCATTTCCTGACTTGGCCTTGCGGATCAATTCGGGGTCGGAGGTTCTGATTACTTGAACTTTCTCGCCGCTCGGCAAGACGATGTCTTGCGTTCCTTCCGATGCGCTTCCGTCCAAAGCCAGATCCTGCAGCTGCTTCAAAAGATCTTCACGGGTGAGTGGCGACTTGGTGGACTTGCTTGGCTTCTTCGTCTCTTGCTTCAATTGACTGAATATGCTTTGACGATTTCCCTGCAACAACTGTTGGATATCTTCGCCGTTCAATGTCTTGACCTCGCTTTTACTTTTGTTCTTCTTCAGTGGAACGACTGTTAGGAAGCGAGTTGTAGTTGGTGCGGGCGTGGTCGTTGTAGTCGTCGTCGTCGTGGTTGTTGTTGGATTCTGCTGATAATATTTCTGCACTGATTTCTCGAACGCTTTGTAGTCTGTCGGTCGGACAGTCTGGTGATGATTCTTGAACTGGTGGTTCAGAACGAGCTTCGACTGTTGTGGACGGAGTTTCTCTTGAGTTTCCTCTTGCAGTTGCTGTTGTTTTCTGACGAAATCTTCATGGAGCTGCTGAACTTGCTCTTGCTGCTTCTGATAATATTTTTGAGCAAACTTTTCCTGCTTTTCAATCAACTTTTGACGCAGTTGATATTCTTGCTGTCGCTGTTCTTCAGTTCTTCCGTCTTGGAAGATGTTGGCGCGCTGTTCATTGGGAAGGGCTTGGTTGGGTTGCAAGAAAGCGCTTTGAGGCTGTTGGGGGATTGGCTGCTGGGGTTGCAAGTTGGCTTGAGGTTGATGGAAGATCGAGGTGGGCGGGAAGTTGACGGGTTGTGGCTGATTGAATTGGTTTGGTTGGAAATTCTGTTGGGGTGCAAACTGCCCTTGTGGTGCTGGGAAGTGAATCTGGCCGTTTGGCAAGAAGTTTTGTGGTTGACGGACGGGAGGTTGTTGCTGTTGAATGAGTGGAGACGCGACTGGTCTGTTGAAGTTATTGAATTGTTCGTGGACGGCGAACGGATTGTTAACTGTTTGTGGCTGGAACTGATTGAATTGTGGTGGCTGATTGAACGAAACCTGACCGAGTTGGTTTTGAACTGATCGCTGGAATTGTGTTTGTCTTATGTTCTGTGGTGGAGCAACGGGTTGCTGTAGGAAGAACGGAATGAATTTAGTGAGAATGTGAAATTGTGCAAAGGGAGCGAAAGGTTTCTTTACTTGCTGGGGCCGGACGTTGTGTCTGAATGCGGGCGGAGGCTGTTGAAGGCTGTTCGGTTGCGGCTGTTGGAATCTTCCGTTCTGGACCGAAGTGATCGGCGGGAAGGCGAAAGATTGCGACGTCGACTGAACAAAGTTCTGTTGTCGCCCATTGAACTGGCCTCTGAACTGAGGCTGCGGCACGTTGAATCGATGCTGGTGCTGCTGGATGTCAGTCAGAATGTGATTCTGCTGGGTCTGCGTGAGCTGGCGTCGTTGGATCGGAGCCTGAAAAATGAATAAAACGGAATAAGTTTCATGAAGTTATTACGACAAGCAAGTTTATGATTCGAACAATTTCACGGTTTAAGCAATCAGAGTTAAGTTAACAAGTCGGAAAAAGCGAAAATTGGAATTTCAAGTTCGCTGTTCAGCCAGGCGATGGAGAAGCGAGCTTGCTCGGTCTTCATTCTTCTTGTTGCCTAAAGTGCAAACGTCTTTACAGTTTAATAAAGCAAACAACTGAAAGTGAAATTCAAATGAAAGTAAAACTTAATAACATGAATTCAGCTTCTCAGAGTTTTTTGGGCGTCAGACGCGTTCAAAATTTGTTCACAAATTAAACATTGCAAGGCGTTCGGATCGTTTAAGCGACGAAGTTGTGTAACAAACTCTCGGCTCGACGCTTTTTTTGTGCGCTCTAGCTCATTAAAATGATTGGATTAGAAATGATATTAAGAGCAAACACGCGGAGACGCGTCAGCTAGCGGAAACAATTCAGAGTCGCGAGATTGAATTTGGATTGTTGCGCAACGCAGCGCTAATCTGGACGGTTCACGCGATGAATAAGGAGAGCGGAGGATAAGTGGCGTTGAAGCCTACTTCTTTTATGGAATCGATAATTAATAAGCCGCGTAATTCAATCCGAATCAATTGGAGAACACCACTGGATTGCGCGGCAAGCTGAGCTCTGTGGGAATTCAAATAATTATTTCTCAACTGCCGTAATCTCGATTCGCTAGAAAGCGAATGCGCTCGAGGTGAGCCGTGATAAAAATCGCGCGTTGTGATCGATGCTGACGAAGCATCTCCTCCTGCAACAGTCGAAGACTCAAATGTAGGGAAAGCCGAGCGAGAAATGGAAACAACCGTCAGATTGGATGAACGATTATCTTGTTATTCAATCAAGCAGCCCATTAGCTCACTTGTTGCATTAAACATCTCTCCATCTCACTAAGGTTTGTTGCGATCAAGACATTCCGTTTATGGGCAAATCAATCCGACGCTTTGCAACGCCAGCGAGTGAAATTCAATTGAAGCAGTTCTTGCACCAGTTTCCGAACGTCTTCTTGTCATCGCGTGTGCTTTGGATCAAAACACAATGTAGACAAACTCTCCCGGCGTGGGAAAATCTAAATGAGCTCCAGCTGTGTCACTAAGTGGATATTGAAGTCTCGACGTGGCCATTGTGATGCGCAGTGATTTCTCGCAATCTGTCTTGTCGAAGTCCGCAGATCTTCGACGCCGTTGCGTCACTAGATGGATCGAGTCGTCTTGCGCAAAGTCTGCGCGTCAAAGTGTTTTTTGTGCCGCTGCATCAATAGCATCGCCGTAAGATCCAGCAATTATCGGCTCGGCGCGTTGCGCAATCGAGAGAAGAAAGGAATGGAAACATTGAGCGATTAAAAGACTCCACGGCATTCACTTGAACTGCAACTTGGCTGTTGATAATAAATTTCTTTTTATGGAATAAAGCGTAATAAAAGCTTTTGTCTGCATCGCTTGTTTAATTGACTGAACAAATTGAAAGTTTTTCTTTCTTTCCAACTGAAATCGGAAATTAATTGTCTGAGAGCAAAATCATTTGAAGAATCGCTCGCGTTATGTAAAATCTTCGAATGAGCTTTGAAGCGCTCGACATGAAAAGCAATTAGGAGGAAGCGGCAGAGCTCAGATGCAGAATTGTCTGCCTCAGTTGTGCAATGCGCTCGCACGCCTGAATCATAATGGAATTAATACGAACGAGACGTGAACTTCCTTCTGTACCGAACCGAGCTAGTCCCATGAACTGTTTGACTTACACGGAATCGCAATGATCGCAAGTCATAAAACCCCGCACGATTCTCGTTGTAATTGAAAAGCATGTCGCTGCGGGCCTTTGAAAAGTGCAATTTTCATGATCAACTTCGCGAGTTCTCAGCTCGGCAACATTGCGAAGGTTACAGAGGCAAACGACAAGTTTCTTTCTTCCTCCTCGTCGCTCTCGCAATTCCACCAACAATCAAGCTCAGATCGATGATAAACGGACAGCGATTTCTTGCCTTTCTTCAATTCAAACGGATTGGCAATGAAAACAGTTGGAGAGAGAAAGATAAGCAAGGCCTCGCTACCTTTCACTTTTCACATCGCGAAAGAATTCTTGCAACGAACGTGAACTTTAAATTGCTTAGAGTTTCTTTCTCAATTTCTCATATTTATTAAGCGTCGCAGACAATCAGCCGCACCTCGCTTCGGCGATCGATTGAAGTGATAACGAAAGTGCGCTGGGAAAATAGCAGAAAGACTCGATCAGGTTACTCGCCGATCGATGCTGACTAATTGCCTTCGGAGCTGTTTCGCCTTGCCGTGATTTATGCTAATTATGCTCACTGCAATGTGGCAACGTGACTTAATCAATTAACATAGTAATTTTCTTTCCTGCATTCTACACATTCTGGAAAACTCGCTCGCGACGCTTTTTATGCTGCACCGGAGCGAAAAGCAGTGAGCGAGGAAAATGAAGCATAAAATTTATCAAGTTGCGTTTAATGGACTCGTTTCTCAAACAGCAACCGTCAATTGAGTCTTTTCACGAGATGCACGAGCAGATACTTTTATGAGACACGTTGTAATTGAGCCACTGACAACTGTAGTGCAATTAACAATACAAACCTCGCAACATTGTATGAAATATCGCACGAGGAATTCAGTGCTTTTGAGCAGTCAAACAGCCCAAAATCTTGAACTTTCCTCGGATCTACTTTCAAATCTATTAATGTTTGTTAACAATCAAGGCTTCAGTAACTTCACAGGGCATCGACACGACTCAAGCGTCGACAAACGAGCCGAGAGCAATGCTAATGACCTGTGAAAATCTCCAAGTAATCCAGGCTGCACGATCAAAATATTTTAGGTCTGCGCTCTTCACGCGGAACAAATCGGCGAGCTTATCGACGCATGGTCATTAATTAAGCTACACCATCAATTAAACGGCTTATCAGATTAAATCTGGAATGACTGATGAATTTCCACAAACAAATCGAAGCGTGCAAGAAATGTTTTCACGATCGAGTTCGGCTCAGTCGAAGCTCGAATCGATTTTTCTTCTTTTTTTGGGAGCGAAGTGAGAAAAGAGAAACCGGCGAAGATGCTTGAGCTGTTGTTAAACGCAAATAAACTTCAATTTAAGACAATCAGCGGAGCATTAGAATTAAGTTGATTGCTAATAAGATTTAATTGCTAATACTTTAGGCAGTTGCGAGCTTTCGCGGCTGATCGCTCGGTGTTCGCAGACGACCCAATCAGTTAAAGCTCTCGAGCTCGTCAGTGTTTGCTTGACATAAACGCGATCATTTGTCTGTTTCCATCTGAACCTTGGCTTTCCGAATCACTCACAACGACGGAAGAGGGTAATGAGCGGCGGCGAAAGTTCGAGGTGACATTAAGCGCGCCGGGCGAAGCAACGAAAGCAGAGACAATGACCAGTGGTAATCTGACTCGCTGAACTTTGTGTGCGATAATTGCTGGAAGCATTTATAAATGTCAAAGTCAATGAATCTCTCGCTTCAGTTCCGAGAGTTCGCCGCTGCTGCTTTCTTCCTTGTGAGCTGCTGCATAGCTTAACGTGGCAACAATCGCGAGAAACTTGATTTTATCCGAGCAGGAATTGCGTTTAGCAGGCGCCGCGCTGCGTACTGCTTCAACATCAAGCGCAAACTGTTACGTAAGTCAGATGAAAGGCTTTCATGGCTTAATTTGAATGTCTCGTTAGCGTGATGGAAAGCTGAGAAGTCGACGGTTTTGTGGATCATTCTCCATTGAATAATTCTCGCGGCGGTTTTGATGTCCGAGGTGGAGTCTGCGACGCCAACTATCGGACTCGAAGCAGATATCCAAATAATAATTACAACTCAAACAACAATAATTACGATCCAAATGGTTTCGGCTTCACCGCCCAGCGAAGGTTTTTCGGAGCTGCGGGCTATGCCGGCTGACATTTGTGGGAAAAGCTTTCATTCTGGCTTCCGCGTTGATTTGATTTGACTAAACAAGACGTAATGGCTTGTCGTCGTTTGATCTGCGAGCGACAACGCAGCTGAGAGTGAAACAAAAGATTCCATTTTGGGAGTCGGCGGTGGTCGTTCCCGCGAAATTGAGCTGGAAAGGTCGGCGCTTGTGTTTTGCATAGTCGCAAACTTTCGCACAGCGATTGTAATTGAGGTTTGATGCTGTCATTCGCTTGCTGGCTTCACGCGATGCCTTCGCTTGATGGCTTCATCCACGAGGAAAAAACTCCGAGCAGGGAGCGGTGGATTTAGATTTGGAGCTTTGCCACCGTCCGTAATTAGTCGGCTGATGATGTTGGATCAAGGAGAGATTAGTGAAAGTGTCAAAATGTTCGAATTCCATCGCTCGAGTGTCATTAGGCCGTTGATCACCTCAGGCTCGTTCACACGGCTGTTTACATTTCTAATCTCCTTGTAACATTCCTCGCGAGCCTTTCAACAACTATTTAATTATACTGCGATCTGCTTTATGACTCGGAACATAAATCAAAACACAACAGAGAAATGCCCTCACGGCCGCCAATAAATCAGACATGGAAACAGAGTCAAAAAGATCTCTGACCATAAAACGAAATGCTGCGAGAAATCTGCGACCGCTTAAGTAACCGCGTTGACGAGATTTTCCTTTTATGACTCATCGGCGTTTATTCAACCGTCGTTAATGTGAAGTTTGCGGTTTGTTTGTCTGTCCTGGTTGTGCTTAGGAGCCAAAGATGTCTCGAATCTTCGAGATTCAACGAGCTTCTTACTAGTAACTCATCGCGCAAATTGAAAGCAAGTTCGTTTAGTTGCCAAACAGCGTTTACCATCCGCTTAATGATTTGCCGAATCTTCTCAGACGTCGTGACTGCGAAAAGCACTCACCGAATTCGTTCTCCTAATTCATCTTTCTCTTAGCGCAATCGTGCGAAGATGATTTAGGCAGACAATCGGGCTTGTCAGCAGCTGCGCGCTTCGTAATTGCGCGATGAACAATGAAATCGTTTCTCGCCAAAAAACGACGACGAGAGCGATAAACGCTTCATTAAATGTTTTATTCCGCCTCATCGAGCAGTCGATCAAAGCCACAATAAATTGTAAACGAATCGACTTAATGATAAGCTGAAGAGTTCGTCGTTGATCCACAGAAAATTGTAATCGGCGAATCAAATTGCTGTCGTTGGTCTCGCAGCGAAATTTATCAGTGGGCGTTTGTTTCGTGCGTTTCGTTGTGTTGAGGAGAAAGTTCTGATATCATCGCGATCGGGTCCACTTCGAACACGGTGACAAAACGACGTTGACGACGGTCGGGAGTTCCTTCAACTTTGCCCGCAATTTCTAATTCAGGAGGCGATGGGTTCGTTGCGCAACCTCCGGTGATTAAATTTGCGAGCTCAGATTGACATTTTTGGAGGCAAGCGGCGACCGTTGTGCAACCGAATTACTTTCAGTTTCGTCCGCCGACGAGTTCGGGTCAAGAATGCGGCTTGTTAAGGGGCAAGCGATCAGGTTTAATGCTTCTCGGTCTCACAATAAATCGCCGACATGATCGTCAGCGGCTTCTTCAAGACATTTCAACATTCGTAATGACTATCTAGAAGACGAAAACGAGAAAGAAAAACTTTCGCTTCTCAGTCGCGTCTCGAAGACGAAACTGTTTCCTCATTAAGTTTAATGTGTTTTTGGCGTTTGACGTGAATTTTTGTCTCACGCACGTTTCGTCTCCACGAAGGTGTCGGCAGTTCTGCTCCTCGAACCGACTTCATTGACGTTCTGCCTAATTGCTGTTGGCTAACTCGAGCTGTTTGATGAGGAGATGATGAAGCTGCAGATTCGATTGGTAATCAAAGACGATCAGAGACAATCGGCGTTGTTACATAACAAATGGTTTAATGGCTTTGGATTGCATAAAACACTTTGTAGCATTGAATCAAGTGTCATTACAGTTCTCTTTCACTTTTTCGATGAGTCTTTAAAGCTAATTCGAGATGGCACCTTGCGCATCGACGGCTTCAAGCTGAGCGATTACGAGCAAAAAGAAGACGAAGCGAGGAAACTTTCACGAAAACCGTTTGAATGCCCGAAAATATTTTAATTTCTCGTCGATGCTTTTAATTTATTTTCTCGAGTAAACTCAAATCGAAACCGGATGACACGAATTTCCTGAGAGATCTGGAATTATTTGGAGACTCGCTGGATCGCCGCGTGAGGCTCAAAATTGAGACCTCAATAAGACTTTTCCCAGAGCTGCAGACACTTGGCACGAGAGAACTGCATTTGGAATGCGCATAAACCAGCTTGAGGCCGCTGCGAATTGGCGTTTATCACGAGAGTGAAAACGATGTCAACGTTCAGCCGTGTCGATGATTCTCGCAGCAACATCGACGAGCTGCTCGTGCCGAATTAAAAACGAATCACGATAAGAAAAGCTCGTCGCTAATCATGACAACTGTCGACAACAACAAGCCCGAAAGGCCTGCGACTTATCTCAAATTGCATTTTAATTGAGCGGATCGAAAGAAGGCGAATCCAACATGACACCAATCGTTGATACGCGAGCCGTGCGAGAGCCGCGCTGTAGTCTCAATGTCATTGGCAAGGTTGCTTTCTTCTTCACCGAAAAAAGCTTTCAAGCGAATTAAAAAGATTTAACGACGGAAAAATTTCCGAGCCAGTTGACAAATTCCCCGAACATTCCATTAGCTTCGCGAGCGATCAGCTTTATAATCCATCAAACGAAGTTATGTGCATCTGCTTAGTGATTTATGAATTATTCAGATTCGAAACTTTCCCGTCTCGGTTCGAGTTTCCGATTTAAAGTTCAAACATGGCAAAGAACTTTCTGTCTCGTCTTCATCAAGCAGCTTGACTCGAGCTATTCAGAGGTTTACGGGAACTTAAGGCAAGGTCTTTAGGTGCTGCACGAGCCCAAATGGTAGAGTAGAAAGCTGGAATTAAATTTGTTGCGCTGCCGAAATGAAAAATCGCTCCATGTCGACTCCAATTTATTCTGAACTCCGAGTGAACAAGTTCGGTTATTTGCGAGCATTACTCGACCGTCAACTTTCAGGTGAATTTGCCGGCAAATTAGCGAAGTTCCTCGGGGCGAGTCGTTGGTGGGTGGAGAACGTTTCACTTCGAGCGATCGAATCTCCTTTCTGGGTCGGCCCGAGAGTGAAACTTGAACTGAACGAAATCGAATTAACGATTTTGCACGAGAAATCCCGAACAATGGAGTCCACTTCATGTGTTCTTTCATCGAATCGTTCCGCGCAGACCGACGAAGAGAGCAAAACGTGGAATTATTGATTGAAACTATAAAAGACTTCAATGCGTGGTGAATCGGAAATAAGCGCAATCCAGCGATGTCTGACGTTCCACGGCGAGTGAAAGATTTTCATTCCGATTGCGAGTCGAAACGATTCTGTAAATCGCCACTCTTTGACACAAATCAAACCTTCAACTCTTCAAGTGGACTTGACTGTAAGCGCTCGGCTCAAAATTACATTTTTCCGCCTCGATTTTGCTTCGATTTGCCAGGAAAGTGATTACTGAACAAAAGATTTTTCACTCAACGTCGGAATGTGGCTGTCAGGGCATTTCTCTCCTCTCGCTCTATCGCATGCCCGCGAACCAAAAGCGAATCCGTGGCGTGCCCATTGTACAGGTCAGTTGGAAGTTTTCACTTTCATAAAATTTGTCTGCGTTTTTCAAAGAAAACTGACTAATTGTTGCATAACGATGACTCTTTTCATCCGAGTTCAGGCGGAAGCTTCGCTTTCAAATCGATTTAGCTGATGAAATTAATGAAATTTGAATTTTCGGGTCATCAGCGATTGAAAGCTTGCGAAAAGTTTGTCAACGTTCGATTGTTTAATTGAGAAAGCTTCGTCACATAATTTGCATATCAAAGGAAGTTTGCCACGGAATGTTTGACGGTTGATTCACCCGAAAGTGTCTTTGTTCGGCGAGTTGAGGTCCGCTATCACTGTGGCATTGAAAATGCTTTCCATCGACTCAGTTGTGAAGTAAAAATGCATTTTGTAGTCGCCAGTAGGGAAAACTGACAACTAAACGCTCGGCTGGAATGTGAAGTTTCTTGTTACACAACCCTGAAAAATTTTATGCTTGAGATTGTTTGTCTTTGTTCTTCAACTTGAAACTGTTTACCGAGTAAGGACATTCGTGAATGAGATTTGGATCACCAGCTTGTAGGACACGAAGGAGTTGATAGAACAGAATGTTGTTCTTTCTAACGCTGTACAAATCGCAAAAGTTAAATCGAGGGCTGCTGATCACGTCTCGATAAACTGCTGTGTATTTGAACATCAGCGTCGCCTGGATCTTAGTTCGAACGTTACTTGTCAATGTAAATCCAGAAAAAGTGGATTACAATAACTTACAAACAGATCGCTCGTTGGCTTGGCAAACATCAAGTTCATGTTTAATGTTGTTAACGTTCGACTGTAAGCTTTCGCGAAGCAAGAAAAGTTTTTGTGTACAAACTTTAATGACACTTTGCACTGGATACTTTTCATCCTTATAGTCGTATCAGTCGCTGAACTCAAACGCAAAGCGAAGCCAAACAAAAACGAACAGATTTTCAACCCTTCATAAACCTTCATTGCGAGCTACTGATGGCCTTTAAATTTTATCACGAAGTTTTTAATACAAATAATGAGCAAATTATCTAGTCCGCTAAACACAAAGTGCGACAGTTAAAACTTTATCAGACAAATCCGCAGTCATTACCAGTTCGAAGCTCCAGCACCGTGGGAAACCTCAACACTTGTTTCAAAAATTTATGAGATAGTAAAAGTCTTCACTCGCCCACTTGAGCAATCAAATGTGTCAGTAATAAAACTTCTTCTTTGAGAACCGAAGGTGATGCAATCAATCTTCGTCGTGAAAGGCAAATCACGTAACAAATGATGAAACAGTCAAACACTTTCATTCATCGATTCGAGCTTAATTACCTGCGAAGTCTTCAGGTCTCTCGCTGTTTAGTCGCAGGCCACACACGGATTACTCACGAAGCCAACGTCAAACAACAGATAATTAAAAACAATGATGTTCCCCGGCTACTTGAAAGCCGAAGCAGATGAAGCAACGAAAGATGTTCGAGATCAATTGCGCAACAAACGAAACGAATTGCAAGTGAGAACCGTAATGGGAATCACTGTAGTCTTCAAGGTAGAGTGCGAAATTGCCGTGGATTTAGGAAAGGAAAAGTTGAGTCTTATGAGACTAATGGAATCATCAACTTAGTGCAACATTTGAGAGTAAATTTCAAGACATTTGAGCACATTAAACCTTCGAACAAAGCAGCAAATTTTATGCGAAAAGCTTTCGAAGAAAACTAGCAAGTTCTATCGCCTTCCGTTTGATGCAAGGCAGTGAATTTGTTGCTTCACATTTCGCTCCACTCGTTCACTTCTCATGTAATCTTGGCTCGTTTGAACCGAATCGACTTCATAAGCGAACACTCCGAAGCTGAATCGTAATTAATCCTGCCGCTCGGATGAAGTCTTGATGCGATAAATCATAATTTGATACGAAGATGAATGCGTTATTGAATCGAAGGCATAATAAAGTTGTGGAGTTCGTGGCTTCAGCTTACTGGAGCGCGATTGTTGAACAAACATTTTGATTGTAATTAACGATTGTGAGAAGAATCAAAGCATAAATTAAAAATTACGGCGGGGAAATGAAAATGAAATTAACTCTTTTCGCATTAATTAACCTTTTCTCTTGCTGGTAATCCGCGAATTCAGCGATCTTATCGCGACACTCGATTGTTTTCTGGCCACAAACAAGCGCTGTGAGATTATCGAGAGGGCTCTTGCCTTGGATGTTTGCCGAGCAAGCATGAAATTTGGAGAAAAACGATCGAAAGCCGAAGAAAACTCTGACGCTGATTGAATAATTGTGCGGAAAATAGAAATTTGAAGTGTTCGATCGACGAAGAAATCTGCTCAATTATCCATTAGAAATGGAAAAGATTTCCATTAATGAATCGAGAACTTGCTGGCACGAAACTCATGTTGCAGCTCCGCTCTAAATCACTTTGTTGCTATCATTTCTCCGAATAGAAAATCATAAAAGATCGAGACACATGATCCGATGTTTGGCTTAATCATAAAGCATCGATGGACATGAAAGAGGCACGACCGGGGGTTTTGTAGTTCACGACTCGCCCTGGCGTCGGATAAAGCGAGTTTTCAATTCCACCACAGAGTTTTCACTTGTCCAAATTCACGCTTTTGTGTTCAGCTCATGTTGGAGCGCTTGTTCATTGCATGCGGTCCAGCATTAAGTTTTCTTCTGATGCCGATTCCTTTGTTCACTCGCGAGCCTCTGAGGTGTTTCCGATGAAAACCCGAACAATTTCAAGCTTAATGATTGAGCTTCGAGCAGCTTCTCCGAGCCCAGATGAAAGGCGATACACGCAATTCATAATTTAATCAAAGATATTTCGTCTGAGCATCGAAATTTCGTTTTTATTGCACATTTGCAATGCGCGGCGCGGCGAGTCGAAAAGTTTCCCTTTTCATCGACGAGCCATAAAGCGTCGCACAACAATTTCTCGTCTCTCGCTCGATGGCCGTTAAGACAATCGATGGGACGGAACGTTTGACATGGAAAATTCGAAACGGAGAAAAAGCGAAAACCTCTCCAGTTTCATAACGCGACGTCAACGGAGAGCGATACCATCGGGCAGAATGAAATTTCTTCGTTCCGTTTCGCGTTTCATCTTTGTGTCTTCTTCTTCAGCAACACACACCGGCCGTACACTTCCACTCACTAAATAATTTATTATCATTCACGACGAAAAAAGAAAGAGAAATGCTTTCGACAAAAGTATTTAGGTTACAGCATCAACGTGTGTTGATAAAACATGATGCGGATGAAGATTATTTTGGCATATTTGGGGGAGATGCCAATCGACAGTTGATATGTTTTTATGGGAAGGATCGTTGACCCTCCGCCATTCACCTGACACCTTCCACCTCGGATCTGTGCTGTGATTGAACGCCAACCTCGAGAGGTGAATCGATGGAGGTTTGATGGACGTCGAGTTGTGTGAGAAAAAAGTCTCAGGCGTGGCGTGTTTTATGATTTCGAATTGGATTGGGATTTCATTAACTAATTGCGCCCGCTGAGTCGGTTGGAAGTCGAGTCGACTTCATTGCCGAAATAAAATTCTCTCCTCCGACAAAAGATTTCAATTAATTTCGCTTTCGGTGCAGCCGCGAAATCGAAAGAGCTGGAGAAATGTGAGAGAACAGGTCCGCTGCGAACTCTTTCTTCCGACGCGGATGTCGTCGTTTGCGCAATTAAGGCTTGAATGAAACCGTTTAAAGAGGGTTCAAGCGCGAGGTCAACGAGGTAGAATTGTTCGAGGGCCTGTCTGTAATTAAATGAAGTAAATTCACCCGCGCCGATTGCCAACTGCCGCAGACAATCCGATGAAAGGAAAAGTTTTTCTTTCCGTAATTGAATTTTTGTGGCTTCTCTGCCTCATCGCGCTAGTCTTTTGTTCCGCGATTAGAGACGACGGCTCATTTCCAGCCAAGCACTTTCGTCGTCGTCATCGCTAAATAACTCGGCGAGGAATTTTATTGTTATGCAAATAATGACAGTTGGCTTTCTTTCGATTCTTGTCGCGGCTTCGAACGCGACCATCGAAAAAATTATCGCGGCCGAAATTTAAATTTTTCATCTCGGAACGGAGGAAAGTCGCGTTGAAGAAATGCGATACTTAACCCACATAAGTAGTCAACAGGTGACTTACTCATTAACATACCGAGTCAAAGATTTTTTATATTTTCAGCAGCCGCGATTTGTGTTAAATTTGTTTCAGATTTAGAAAAAGTTTCGCGTCTGATAAAGTTCATGTGGACTCAGAGATTGTGGGAAAGGTTAATTAGATTCGAGTCGATGAGCTTCATGTTACATTGCGAAGTCTGCGAGTGTTTTCTCGTAATTCGTATGGAGCTCAGTGATATCTCTGACTGAAGGAATAGCAGATCGAGTTAGGTGGTCAAGTTGAACAGCTGGATACAAAAATTCCAAGATTCGAATCGATGCCTTGGGAGTTGGAAGGTTCAAACAATTTCTAGGTTCCTGCTCAAGCTTTGCTTGGCATTGTCAAGCTAACAAGCTTGGAACTTTCAAGCCCCAAATCATGATCGCGTCTTCCTGTCTTTAGTTAAGTCCCAAGTCCTTCAACAGTCTCATCATCTTAACTTGTCAACCAAACTTCCCCGTTTTCAAGTCTCGCGTCGATGATATCTCTGACTCAACATGCAGTGAAGATTCACCATCGAAGGTAATTACTTTGAGTGGAATGTGACTGGGCACTGAGCGAATGCAGAAAGGGAAAATATGCTGGAATTAAATTTAATGACGGTCGCAAATTTCTTCTTCTGCTCACGTCTCACATTTTGCTTGTTCGTCGTAACGTCATGCGCATGAGTTGGATAATTGACGCAAACGTTGAATAATGGAGAATTACACTTTTGTTGCGTTTTGAAGCTTTTGTGTCTCGTCTCCATCCTCTGTGCACCTTGCGAAGAACTCAGAGATTCATTGACAATCGGATGCGATGAATGAGAAAGCGTTGATCGGTAATCGCCAGCGGGCGATGACCATGGACGGTGTCCACATAATTGAATGATTTTCTTATTGCTTTGACGTCGTGATTGATCATTTGGCGATGAGAAGAGCCATCAGCAATGCTTCTGAATCCACAAACGACTCCAGAGAAAACAAACACGTTTCTTCTCGTGACCTGACTCTCTCATCTTCCCAGCCAAGGCCAACGCGAATCCACATGGAGATTGAAGCTTCTCTAAGCACGCTGCGCTTTACTGCATTCTCCTATCGTCGGTTTGAAATGTAAAATACCTTCGAGTAGGTCACCGAAAACAGAATTGTGGATTTCTTGTGTTTTTAATCAGACATTTTTCGAGGAGAAGAAATTAACATATGCAATTTCTTGCTGGCTTCGTCTTCACATTCAGCGTTTTTTTTTATCTTGGAACGACAGTTTTGTTTGCTGAAAGAAAGTGAAAAACACACAAGACGAGAGGAAGAGGAGACGATGATGAGCACAGCTCGGCGTCTCTGAGCGCCGCAAATGAAAATAGCAAAAAGATCTGAAGCGACTGTTGCTTGCATTACTAACGACTGAAGACACTTTTCTTCTGTTTCTCTCGTGCCGATCTTTACTGACTGCCTGCTTGTTGTTTCTTTCCAGCCAACGATATGAAAAATAAACCCAACAGGCATCCGAGTCGTCTTCGCTGCGCTATCGAAAGAGAAATTTCTTTTCTCTAAATTGAGCTTTGCCGGATTCACGAGTTTTCTTTCACAGCGATGTCCTTTTCGAGCTGCAATCGCAGTTTCAATGCAAATTCACATTGAGAACCATCAATTATCTGCCTTCGAATCCTAATACATTGAATGTGCGAGCGAGAAACTCTCCGCATTTACTTTTAAATAATGAACTCGCATTTGAATTATTCCGTATTGTCGTCGAGCAGAAACTCGAGCGGTTGGCTTGGCCAGTTCTTCACGGTTGTTACTGTCACTAATTGCTCGTCTTTCTCCCGCGAACTTGTTTGCCCAAGGCAGCGAGGCATTTAATTCAAAAGTTTTCTTAAATTTGTTTAATTATTTCGAGTTGATGGTCGACTTTGCGCACGCTGCACAACACTTCTCATTTCCTCAAGCTTTTCTCGGTGATTTTCAGACTTTGTCTTCCACATTTTGTCTCTCATGTTTCAATTAATCTTGTGACATTTCAAAGATTTTTTGTGGCCCAAAAATAAATTAAAGGAAATTCGACAAAAAAGATTTTTAACCTTTCACAAAATCAGGCCAAGCCGAAATTGATTTCAGCACGGTGCACATCATTTCACAACGTCACCTTAAGGCTGTTAACTTTCTGTTGCATATCGAGAGATCCTTTCGATCTTCTTCAAAAGATATCGCGATCTTCAAACTCCTTCACCACTAACTACAATTGCGATCGAATCTACTCACTTGTCGGAAAGGAGAAAATCCTTGAGACGAGACACTTGACAGCACAGCACTCAAGATGAGCGCTAAAATCACTTTCATTGTTCCGGATTTAAGTTCAACTTGTTTATCTTAAAAACTTTTATCTCGTCGAGAAATTGCTAAAATTTTTTCTTCTCTCGACTTTTTGCTTTGCGCAAAAAATTTCCTTTCAATTTCAATAATCCAATAAGAAGACGACTTATCGTGGCAGAGTTTCTTTCTTCTCTTCGCTTCTCTGGGCTCGCTGATATGTGATCTCTTCGAGAAGGAAAGGAAAAAATCGCGACTGAACAGTTCGGAAGACAAAACAAAACTGAAACACGAAAAATTTCTTTTGAAAGCATTTCTTTTGGCATTTCCAGCTTCTTCGGCGCGAGCGGCAGCGAAAACAACAATTAAGCCAGCGCGAGTATGTGTGAGAGATTGCTGAGATGTTCTCCGATGTTTTCTTTCCGTGTCTGCTCGAGCTTTGTTGGTGGCGGCAAGAAGAAGCTGCGAAATTTCTTTCTCTTTTCGTGTGTAAATTTTTGATTCGCGAAGGTTGAAGGAGCTTTTGATGAGCGAAGCTTTCGCAATCTTAATGTGGAGTGATGAGCATTAACTTTTAGCGAAGGATTACGCATCATTTTAGACAAATTATGACATTTTGATTTGGGCTGATGTGGCTGCAAGAGCTGGGAGGGAAATTGATTACAAGCAGTGAAATATTTTAATCGGATTTTCAATCAAATTTTCCACGAATTTTCCATAGAATTATTTTATGATTCAATTCAACTTAAATTCAAAATTCAATCACAAATCATTCAATCAGAAAATTTCAAGCTTGATCGTCAAGCTCACTTTAGTCTTCAAGCTCAATCTTCAAGCTTGATTTTCCACGAACCTCCTGAAATTTTTATACATAAATTGTGCATAAATTTTAACAAATTCCTATGAAGATTTCATCGACTTGAAGCTCCAGCTTTCAACTTAATTTGTTGTGGAAACTTGGTAGATTTCCTGCAGTGTTTACCGTCAACACTTTAGATCGCGAATTAAGCGAGAGACACAAAGCAGATGTGCCGAAGCTTGCAACTCGTCTCGCCAACTACACCAAGGCAAATATTAATTTAACAACTTTTCTTTTCGATTGTGCGGCTTTGAAGATTTTTCTCTTTCCGCGGCTCTTGTGTTGGTTGAGCGTCGAGGCGATAATTAAATTCATTCCAAGTCATTTCTTATGCATAACTCGACGTGCTACACATTCTTCTCCTCCTTCCTCGACGCATTGTGTGCTTTTTTATCGGAAGCATTCCACGGCGTTGAGGAAATTAAAAGTTTACGATTTACATATTTCAAATATCTCGTCGGCTCAAGCACCTGAGAGGAGTTCATATTGATCTGGTTGATTACGCGATACCTGACTTCAATGCTTTCGCATTATGTTCGCCGCGGGAAGCGTCTCGCTAGCCGCGCACGATGGAGACATAAACAGATTGTGAACATAAAAAGAGATGACCAAGCTCAAATTTCCGCGCGAGAAACTTTCGAAATTTTAATCAAAACGCCGCAGCCCTGCAGCGTTTTTCTGGATGACATTTAAATCGCATGAATTCGCGCAAGATACGATCGGTGCAATAATTTCTGGGCGATGGAAGATGTTACACATAAAACTCCGGTGGGAATTTGGGCGAAAGTTGGCAAATTAACGTCCGCAGGGTAATGATTTAAATAATTTTATGCGTCGAGCGGTGTCTGCTTTCTTCAAATTGATTACTCCGCTTGTTTTGACTGCGGTGACGTTTAGAGGTGCTCGCATCGCGGGGATTGTCCGTCACGTCGGTCAAGGTGTCAGCGTTGAAGTGACATTGCCGGCATCAGCTCACTGTTCCGATCGAGTTTGATGGATTTCAATTGATCGCAATAACGTTGAAATGTTTTTCCTACGGATGAACGCGTCTCGATCGAGCTTTTGTTATGAATATGTTGAGATGGATTTCATGCGCGACCCATAATAACACGCCGGGGAAATAATTTGCCAAAACGTCGTCTGATTGATGGCTTTTGCCTGGAATGTGAAGAGAAATAAATTGCTCAATAAGTGAGATGATTAAGTGGAGCTACATCGTTGAAATGTTAAACATGATTTATGAAAAAGCGAAATTATTAGATTGACCTCATCACGTCTCGTTTTGTCGGTCTTCGAGTTCTTTCAATCGCCCAACATGGACGCAGCGAGAAATTTGCGAGATTTGTAATTAAAAAGTAAGAGTGCTATCATAAAACACTAAAGTCCAACGTGAATGAAACTCCACGAGACCGGCGAGTGAATTCCGATGAAATCATGCCGATCAAGTGTCATAAATCGTTTCGCTTGGGCGAATAAAATTAAAAAGTTTGGAAAGCAAAAGTGCGAATAATCAAATTAATCTTTTCAATGGAATTTATTTCGTGAGACAAACACGCGCCAAAAAGCTTCGAAAAAAACTTCCTCTGTGCTTTGCATTCGGAGCTTTCGAAAGCTCAAACTTGAAGCTTCGCTTTAAAAGCTCGATCAAACTTTTATCTTTCGTTGGATTTTGTTGAATATTTGACATATTTTTTTTATGCAAAAATGGAAATTATTTCATCTTGTCTATCCATGCTCAATCGCTTCATCGCTCTGATATATATGCTTAGCCGAAGCCAAATATTTCTTCTCAGTCTGCGACGTCACAAGTCTGCGCTCTCACGAGTTTTCTCTCCTCAACCGCCTCAGTTTCTGATAGCTTCTTGAAGATGAAAGACGTTTCGAGTTTGTCTGCGATTGTCATATTTCTTATTTTGTTTTTAACAGAAACTTTGGGATTTGGTGAGAGTTCATATGACTTTAGTTGTGCGAAAAGGTGCTAAACAATATTTTTATTTATAGAAAATTGTACAACTCCCGACAATCTTCCTGGCGAGTGTGTTCGATTGAGTGTCTGTAAGCCCCTTCGAACCCTCGCGCGGAAGAAGCCACTGAGTACTGATGAGCGGATGTTCTTGAGACAAAGTCAATGCGATGCTGTTGCGAACTATCCTTGGGTTTGTTGCGCCTTGGAGAGCCGCAAGATCCAGATCGTGACAGTGGAAGAGCCAAGCATTCAGCTGAACCCGAAAGTGTGCGGGACGGTCGCGCACAACTTGGAAGACAGAATTTTCGGTGGGACTGATTCATCGCTTGGGGAGTTCCCATGGTAAAAAGCTTTCGAGATACATCGATTTTCCGTTTTGTCAATGCTTCATCATAAAACTTTATGTTCGTTTTTAGGATGGCACTTTTGGTTTATGAGAAAAGTGAGTGAAAACTTTTTCTCTCCGAATTACGTTGAACTTTTCTCGTTTTAGAAAACCAGAAACCGTCGTTTGGATGTGGCGGAGTTTTGATAACGAGCAAGCATGTGCTGACTGGTAATCTACTTTCTTGAGTTGCTGGGAAATTTATTCATAACTTTCCGTTATTCCAGCGGCTCATTGTGTCATTAGGGAGTTGCTTCCAGTCTCTTGGAAGCTTTCTCAGGTTCGGCTTGGCGAGTGGGACCGAGCGACGAACCCAGACTGCCAAGAGATCGATCGAGTGACCGTTTGTGCCCCCGATTCGATCGACATCAACATTGCAGCAGTTCACCCTCACGAGAAATACGATCACTCCAGTCCAAGCAAGCTTCATGATATTGCGATGTTGCGATTGGCAGCTGCAGTTGCTTACTCGGAGTTCGTGCGACCGATTTGTCTACCAATTGACACTTCAGCCAACCATCATCTAACAAGCTTCGGTTCCGCTACGGTCACGGGCTACGGGAAGACTGAAGTTGCAAGCTACAGCAAGAAAATGTTGAAGGTAGAGCTTGACATCGTTGATAGCGAGGCGTGCAAGAAAAAATACCGAGTTCAAGGCCGAGTGATTCACGACAGTCAGATCTGTGCAATAAAGTATCACGCAGACACTTGGTAAGCGGCAGAACAAGTTTCGCTTGGAAATAAATTCAAATCTATGTTTTTCTTCAAGCAACGGAGATTCCGGCTCGCCATTCATGAGGTAAATATTTCCTTAGCTCGTCCAGAACTGGCCGGTTTCTCGAAGCCCAGAGATTTCTCTGTTTGCTTTGAAGTTTTTCCGCGAATATTTGCGAATATTTCAAGTATTTTTTGGACGAGAACAAGCAGAGAAAAAGCTTACTGACACCGATTTAATTGTTGTTTCCCTCTCAAGGCGAAGTGACTCTTATCCTCCCTCCTGGCACCTCATCGGCATCACATCATTTGGCCCTTCCAAGTGTGGCGCTACAGACTATCCCGGCATTTATACTAACGTTGTGAGTTATATCGATTGGATAAAAGCAACAATAAAGTTGTAAATAGTCGTTTGTGACATAATTGATGGCTCATGACGAAATTGTTGGCTCAGGGATTCCCGCCGTCGTCATGGATCGAGAGAGGTTTACGTTGAAATGTTTACAGGTTTCATATGATCGACCGGCTCATCCTCTCTCCAATCAGAATTTTTTCCCTCTCTTCATAAACGTTTCTGAGCCATGCGTGCCTCGCGAGCTTCGATCGTGCTTCAGTATTCCGAAACTCGTTCGCTATGACAAACTCAATTAAGTTAAGAGGCGAGAACTTTAAGATTTATTTTGCGCTCAGTGTTCTTTGTTTGCTTGCCGCATCGACATCAGCGCGTAAGTGATAATTAGGAGGCTGCAAATCAACAGACATAACGCGGAAGCCTTTCAGAATCAAGACGTTGCAACTCACCTGATGAATATCCTGGAAGTTGTGTCGAGCTTAGCAAGTGTGAAAATGTTCTAAAGCTCCGGCACAAAATTCCTCAAACGCACGTCGACCGACTCTACGTGTCGTTAAGCCAATGTGGCTACCACAACAACGAGCCGCTTGTCTGTTGCACGCAGAGTCCTTACCCAACTCAAGCTTTAAGTGAGTCGAGGGTTCAACCGCCGTCGCTGGAAACGCCAGCACGACCAAGACCGGTAAGACCGACAGCTCACTGGATTCAGAGCTCAACGTTCCAGCCAACTTCACTTCCACCGCTGCTGCAAACCACTCGACCAGTTGAAAACAAAAACTTTGATTGCGCTGGTGTTATTGACAATCGCATCTATGGTGGAAGCGAGACGAAAATCAATGAGATGCCATTCACGGCCATCATCGCTTATTTCAAAAGTAAGCATCATCGCTGAACAATTGACCTGTTGAGTAACGGGTCGTTGACTTCTGAGTCAAAACGAGACGCCCCGGGGATTTTCCTCACATGCGACTGATCGATACATTCTTTTCAGCTATTGAAAGTTTGTCCGAAGGAAAAAATTATTTCTGTGGAGGCGCGTTGATCAGCGAAAGCTCTGTGATCACTGGTGAGTAATGATGGAAGCTTTCATGATCGTTAGTCATCCGCATTGCTCTGTTGTAGCCGCTCACTGCGTACACGATGAAGTTCTCCGTCAGAGGAAATGGACTTTGCGAGGCGTTCGCCTTGGCGAGTGGAACACGGAGACGAATCCTGACTGCGACCACTTCGCAGTCGGCGGGCCAATCTGCGCTCCTCCAGCCATCGATTTGCCGATTGCTCTGAAGATTGTTCATCCAGAGTTTGTGCCGTTTTCTGCTGGGCTGAATAACGACATTGCGATCTTGAAGCTTCGAGGGATCGTTCAGTTTAATGAATACATTCGACCGATTTGTCTTCCGAGTTTGACATCACTGCGGTCGGATTTCAGCAACACTCCTCTGCTCGTCGCGGGCTTCGGTCGAACTGAGACAACGGAAAACAGTCGAGTTAAGCTAAAAACAGAAGTTCATGGCATCACTTTGGAAGCTTGCAAAGATTTCTACGCCAACGAACAACAGAAAATCACAGAAAACCAGATTTGCGCGCAAGGGGAAGATGGAAGAGACTCGTGGTAAGTTGCGTCATTGCTCTTAGTCAGACGGGAAAACATTTCTTTCTATTTTAGTAACGGAGACAGTGGCCAACCTCTGCTTCACGTCAACACAGACTCGTCACCGGCACATTGGGAGCTCGTCGGCATCGTCAGTTTCGGTCCATCGCCATGCGGTCAGAAGAACAAACCCGGCGTCTACACGAAGATCAGCAATTACCTCGACTGGATCCAACGAAATATGAGTTGAACTTGGCCATCGGACAATAACAAACTCGTTGACCTTGAAGACTTCGTCTGTCGCATTGACATGCTGCAAAGCGCACGAAGCACAAAAGCCATAATTATTATTTTCTCTGAAACTTTCTCATCTTTTATTCTCATCGAATTATTGTAATTTACACGAAACTTTGATTGCATCAAGTCGACATCTCATCCCTACAAACATTCAGATTATGATTAAAAGTTATTGACTCTCATTTCTTTACAGTTTGGTCTTTGATTTCTTTAACAAACTTCATTTACAACTGAAGAGGGACGCAGGGACTTTGCAAACAGCCGCTGCGGTGGAGGCTACGAATATCGAATGAGTTCAGTTTCCAGCTATCGCTAATCGGGTTTCTGTCACAATGAAAATTTACAACTTGTCTCGCTACAAACTACGCTGTCATCTCATTAAATCTAAATTCATACGTCGCAACTGACGTGAACGTTGCGTCAATTCTCGCGAGTTCCAGAGCGGAGCTCAGTGAAAGCCCCAGGGCTTTGTGGAGCTTTAGAAAGTTCTTAGAACTTTGGGATTACCAGAATAAATGTCTCCCGTTGAGCTTTGAGAGCGTAGAAATCTCATTAGACATTTAAATAATCATCCAAAGAGCTTTGAAGCTTCCACCAAGCTTCCACTCCAAATTTATTAAATTATTTATTTACTGGAAGTTTTTATTTTTCTTCTTGCATTTGATAAAATGACAAATATTCTTTAGAGTGTAATGGCAGATTTACATAATTTTCTCGTAATGAAAGAATACAGAACAAGCGAGGAGAAGACATTTCGTCGTCAAGAGAGAGCGACGAAGCTGGTGAGTTGTGATCATCATAAAAAATCCTTAACTAAAGTTGAAGCGTCGACGCGCGTTTTAATGAAAACCAAAAACTGTTTGATTAATTAATCAACTAATGTTAATCGTAAAAGACATAAACCATGACGGGCCTTTCAGAGATTCGTCTCGTCATCGAGACACTCGAGAGAAAGGCGAAGCAAACTTATCTCTGTCATTCAAAATTACTAACTAAATTATCACGTGTTTATCTTTCTTCTTCATGTTGTCGTCGCAGAAAATATTCTTTCAACTGTCAATAGCAAAATCAATAACTTAAAATTGAACTAAAAAGAATTCTCAGCGCGTGAACGGACGTGAGGCAAAAAGTGTTTCGAGTGGAACAGCAAAAATTCCCTTTACGCAGTCTCATGAAGTGTTCAAATCCTTTGAGAAGTTTAAATCTTTAAGTCGAACGGAAGCTTTGAGTTGAAAGTCATCAAAGGAAACCAAAATCTTTTCTCTAAAGTTAAATCAGTTCAATCGAGAGAAACATCACGGGCTGTTGGATCGATCAAACACTTCCTTACAATCCCTCACGAATCCTCTAACGTCTATAAATTCCGCCGAACATCATCAAAGTCGTCCAAATTCCCAAGCAATCTGTCAACTTTTACAGTTTCATTCCTCAGGGAAAAGTCTTAAAAGTTATGATTGTTCTCAAATCAAATCGAAATTGTTTCCACTTTGAGGCAAAAGCTCGCTAAGAGCTTTCACGAAAGCTTCTTTAGAAAGCTTTAAAATGTCATTAAAATTTCATTTCCTTTTTTGGTTCCAATTCGTTCACGGTCTAAAGTGGCTCGCGCCTTAAACATTAAATCAAGTTGTCCATTCGGAGAATCTTTTGCTGTTGCTCTTTATGCTTGAGGCTCCCGTTGCTTTTGCTCGTGGAAAGCGTGAGAGTATTCGATGCGTTACCGTGTCATGCGCGCCCGAAAATAGCGGACACGTCGCCGGTGCTTTGCGAGTGCGACATTCCATACTTTCCAGAGCCGCCAGTCAACGACGAGGATGAGGACGACGACGTGTTCGAGATAGTCGAGTGCTGCATTGTGTTGCTGTTGTTGTTATTGTTGTTAATCGTCGTTGAAAGCTTTCGGATGTTCTGCTGTTGATACATTTGATACTGCTTCTGTTGAGAAGAATCGAGTTCAGTCGCAGAGGCCGCCAAAACTTAGAATGGAAAACAAACGCTTGGAATCAGTTGAAGGTTTCTAAGACAAGAAGCAAACTCACCTTTAACCCTGCTGCTCTCTTTGGTGCCATTGATTGTGTTGGTGTTGTTGTATCGTTGACTAACACGATTCGACGGTGTCTTAATCTGCGGTAAAATTGTCAATGGTGCTATCGGTTGAGATCGCTGATACTTTTGCATCATTTGCTGCTGATTCTGATCGTTTTCTTTTAATTGTTCGCGGGCGTGCTTCATCA
The DNA here is from genome assembly GCA_033064975.1 of Smittia sp. YW1114-2. Taxonomy (NCBI): domain Eukaryota; kingdom Metazoa; phylum Arthropoda; class Insecta; order Diptera; family Chironomidae; genus Smittia; species Smittia sp. YW1114-2. Next base: position 21,326,391 of record CP093832.1, read on the forward strand.
ACGATGAGGATGATGTTGACGATGTGATTATGAAGGTCGAGGACGAGCTGCTCGGCAAGAGCCATTCGTGATGAACCGCTTCTTCTGGTGTCATTCGCTTCTTGGGATCCCATCTACAAAACGAAGATGAGAGTCAATGTTTTGATTCGATTAAATAGTCGATGAACTCACTCTAAGCATTTGTTGACGAAGTCGATGAACAGAGTGTCGTTGCATCTCAGTGCTTGAGAGAGGGTCTTCGATCCTGGCTTGCGTTTACGTCCTTTTGAGTTGGTGATGCAGCGTGGAACTCCTCGTGAATCTAGATAAGGTAAAAGTTATGAAGATTGAAGCGGAAAGGACATGAAACTCTTACCAAAGAACAGACGACGACGAGTGGCTTGATTTATTAAATCGTCCGGCGGCGTGCCCAATAGCTCCATTATGCAAGCTAATTGCTCCACTTCGTTTTCGCCAGGAAATAGTGGATATCCGGTGTACAGTTCAGCAAGAATACAGCCTGTTTAGAGAAAGGAAGAGGCAAAGGAAGGAAGCACATTAACATTTAATATGAACAACGAAAGCCTTCCGATGAAAGCTTCTTGAGCAAGCGAGAGCTTTAATGAGCTATAATTTCAATTAGGCGGTGATAGATTTGTGAACGAAGTTCTCGAGTAGCCCTAGAAACAAGATTAATAACTGCGCAGCGAGAAAGAGTATCGCATGGCAATATCAATCAAAATTTGATTCAGATTCTCGTTAGCTTTGGGCCTTTTCATCTCGGGACTCAACTGCTGTGAGCCTTTTTCCCTGCTAACATTTGATCTGCCTTTCATCATCTGAAAAGCAATTTGTAAATTTCCTCATGTAACGAGTTCGTAATTCATCATCAGGCAGCTTCAGGAATCTCCGTGGCGCCGTTGGCGTCATCGATTTCCTGTCTCCGCTCAGCAAAAGCTTTTAATTGCTTTTCAATGAGTTCGGGTTTGTTTCTGGTTGACATGGAAAAGAGTTATTGAACTCTGTGACAATAAATTACAGCGAAGCAGACAAGCTGAACATTTATTGATTGACAGCAATGCTCGCTAATCCAATTTGCCACTAAACAATAAATTTGAACTTAAAGCTTTCGGTGTCAAGCAGCAACTACGATTTCTCGGAAAAGCCTTTCGTTGTCAACTGTCGCTGTTGTTTGTCGTCATCGTCGCAATTCCATCAAACATTTTGCTTCTAAATGTTTCGTAATTACTCGAAGTTCCATAATTATTGGCCAAACAAAGAAGAAGAGCTATTGGCACGCGAGCCTTGAGGAAGAAAACCGTTTGAGCTAATTCTTCAATGCTAAAACGTTGGCCACTTCCAGAGCTTCTCACGCAAGGTTCCTTCATTGATTTATTTTGTTTACGCAAACCAATTACTGCCGTTTGAGTGAAAGGCGTTGGAAATTGCAGAGGGTGACCCTCAGAAAATGATTCAATTAGGACTCGAATCAGGTGTTTGAATTAGAGGTTCACATTTTCTCGCTGTGAGTCGGAAGGAAATTCTCGCCCTTGACGCCGTTTCCATAATGAGCAATTTTGCGACGAGGCACGAGAAGGCAAATGTGAACCGCGCGCGTCAGAGGAACGACGGCAAATTTATTTTAGCCAGGCGACGTAAGGCGAGATTGGCACGTGGTTCGGATCAATTTACGATGTTGCGATGTTCGAGAGCTGGGTTTAGATACGCCAAAGGTTTGACAGGTAATTTTTTACTACGCTTTTAGGTTTTCATCCATTGACATCGCAATTCTCCTGGTCAACGCAATTTAATCGAATCGCATGTTCAACCGCAATCAGATAATTGCTGGAGATGAATCGTAAATAAATCGTTTCGACCCGACAAAGACAGAAGAATTAATGGACGAAGCGGATTTTGATTTAATTGCTCGCTAAGCGATGAAATATTTCAGCGATTTCCATCATTCACAACGAGCTGTCGCCACAACCTTCGTGGCGATGAGTAATTGCAACGATTAAGTTAATTAAATTCTGCATAATTTCGGCTCGTGACTCGAAGCTCTGCGACTTGTTTAAACGTTTGTCAACAGTGAAAGGCGGAGATGTTCAAAGCTCGGAGCTTTACGACATACGAGATGGAGAAGGGTTCACTGTCGATCTTATCGTGCAACACATGTCGGAATTGCAAGGCTAGAAAATGGAATTTGCTGCCAGTCATCTTCACATCCCCAAAGATTTCATTTCAATTCCGTTATCCACCCGCACTAAAGTCTCATGTTTATGTTCACGCAAGTGAATTACTAGACAACCAAGCTCGAACAAGGTGAGACTTGAAAACTTTAAACGCTTAGAAAGTTTCGCCGACAGTTGTTGAAACTAAGAAGAAGCGAATTTTCAAGCAGACAACTTAATCACTTCGAAGACCGCCAAACTTCATGAGCGTTTCGAGCGAACAAATATTGTTCACACTTTATTAACAAATTGAAGTGAGTAACTCGACGCTAAATGTTCAAGGGCTTCGCACTTTGCAGCAAACTTAGAATGAAACTTTTTGTTTGACTCGTCTCGCCGACTTCGGAGAAGTTCGCGAGCTTTGAAGTCTTGATAAAGGTGCGAGAGCCGCGGGCGAGGCTGCGACACTTTAGCATCAAAGAAGATTTCGGGAAAACACTTTTGCTCGTCGCTAAGCTCCACTCGGTCTACTCAACAACAAAGCGAGTTAAATCAACCCGGTTGATTGATATGAATAATAAATCGCGAGAGCTTTCATCTCGAGCATAAAAACACAGAAATTCATTTCGTTTTCGGTGAATATTTAAAGTGGATTCTGCGTTGAGCTACAAAACAAGTTCAAGGGCACGTGGAGCTTTCGCCCTGATGATGTCAAAACCTTTCGTCTCTCTCATCAATCACGATCCGGCAAAGTCCCTTTAGAACAAGGACGAGAAATTATTGTCCCGAGCTTAGCGAATGCGAGCACGAGGCTGATGGAATTTCACAATTCATTTGTTCCTCGTTTTTATCGCAATTGAATCTTCAATCTTCAGATCGACAAAACAATTTGATTTCCACGCTTTTCAAATTTAGCGAGATTAGGGTGGAAATTTCCCGTGAAATCTGAAGCACGCGTAGCTTTTGTAATCATTCAAAGGGTTCCAGGGGCGTTTCGTGTTAAAGCCAAGTTAACGTAATTAATTTACAGATAATTTTAGCCGATCAACTTTTAGTAAGTTGTTCAATGTTCTGAAAAAGCTTTGCGAGGTTTTGCGTACTTCAAATTTCACAACCTCCCATCGCGTCGCAGCCGTTCATGATCATTAGGCACCATAAATGTTCACGCCAGATTAAATTGTTTGCGTAGGAGTCAACAAGGACAGACGAGTTCGTGCTGAAAATTTGAACTCTCGACCCTCGTCTGTAAAGTTTATTCCGCGTCGCGGACTCCAACAGATGCGCAATCTGATTACATTTTGAAATAAAACCTCTTGAAGCAAAGACTGCTTATTTATGATAAGCTTCATGAGATGTAAACACGACGGTCGATGGACGGCGAGCGATCTTGAATGACAATTCGTTGTCAGAGCGATGAACTTGAACATCGGCGTGCCTTTCATCTCTTTATTGCTTTCTAAGGCTACGCGACTCATTGAGAATGCAATCTCAGAGTTTCGTCTTTGAAATCGTTGAACTCCTTTAAGCTCTCGCTCATCAATCTCATCGTTTAGTTCGTCAAACTCACCAAGACTCCACATGTCGATTGGTGTTCCATACGACAGACCAAGGATGACTTCGGGTGACCGATAGAAACGTGACTGAATGTACGTGTACACTTTGCGGTGCGAGTAGCACGAGCTGCCGAAATCGATCACTTTGATCGAACTGCTGCCGCGCTGCTTCAACAAAACATTTTCCTGCGAGGAAAGGTTCACGAATTAGTTTCACGAGTCGTGAGCTGTGCGTGAGATAACTCACCGGCTTCAAATCACAATGAATGATGTTCTCGTGGTAGAGCAAGCGCAAGCACTTGACGATGGAGTTGCAGAAACGTCTGATGAGGCTTAGGCTGAATCCCTGGTAGTTGTTCTTTTTGATGAGCTCGTAGAGGTTTAAGCTGCAAAGGAAGGAAGTGAATGTTAATTAAGCTGCCGAACTCGTCGTTAATCTTCCCCTTGAAAAGACTCTCACATCAATTGCGTCAGCCTTTCGTGCTTGCCGTTCATTCCGAGACAACAAACAACTTTCGCCTTTAATTTACTTTCTTTGCTTTCCATCACGAAAGAATGAAATCAGATCCAGGCGAAAGAAGTTGCGAACATGATTTTTACATTTAATTTAAAAACTTTTCGTGAGTCGCCATTAAACGACACGTGGAGCAACCGTGGAATTGCCTTTGGCGTAAAGTTGTGCAATTTGTAAGCTTCTCTCCCTCCCAACAACTCAAGTCGACAGGCTGTTAACTCAATAATTGTCCAATTTATTAAAAACGAAGCTCGCTGCGCCAGGACTGGAAGTAAAGTTTGAGCTGTGCACCGTTCGCTTTTATTGCAGAACCTCAATGTTTAATTAAAGCGACATGGCAAATTAATGAAAGAATTCCATTCTTGAAACTTTCCTCCGCCAACTCTTGTTACACGATGGCACAAGAAACTTTCATGGGAACAGAGTTCCATTTGATTATGTTAATGCCTTTCGGAACATTTTTCTGTAATTTTTACTATCCACGTCAGTCGCTGAAACTCTTCTTGCTCATTGGAAAGCGGAATGTTAATAAATATTGTAATCGTTCGAAGGACTTTTCGAACGAAACAGAAAACTTTCTCGAGCGACTGCAAAGTGGGTATCACGGAGACGAGCAAGTTTGATTGAAGAATCGAAGCATCAAGTTGTTGGCTCAGAAGTTTCTCGTCGAGATCGTTGTCGGTGTAGGAATTGAGCTTTGACGTCACACCGACAGCTTCTCCTCATTATTCTCTTGATGGAACGTGAATTATTAATCAAGCTTGACCTTCGGGGAGAGGAAGATGCATGAGCTGTGTGCTGAAGGGCTGACCAAGGCCGAGAGGTTGAAGAGAACTTAATCGAGCTCATAGCAATTGAAATGCGAAGTCCATAAAACGTCTCCTTTTAGGAAAATTGAATTCTTTCAATTTCCTGCTCGTGTTTTGCAACGCTATTAAGATTGAAGAGTCGAAGGTGCTTCGAGGCAGAACGGAACTCAATTTGCTGCTTGCAATTTCAATCTTACGGAGACGGAGCGTGTGGGAAGTTCATGGGACTCGAGGGAATGTGATATGTCGTCCCAAGTTGCTTGCAATCATTTCTAGTCGCTTGAGCATGAATTGACGATCAGAGCTAGCAAGATTCTTAAACAAAGCCGAGGGAAATCTCATTGCAATGCTCAGGAAGGACGAAATTGTTTCAACTGACGTTGACAAAGCGTCTTAAAACTTTCGCCTCGCTTATAAGCTGCTTTGAATTTAATTTTGAAAGAACGAACCCGCTAGAAAAATTCTCCCGACAAACTCAATTTACGATTGACAATCGTAAGCAGCAACCGAAGCTCAACGAGAGTCGAACAAAACGCCGAAGGGTGGAAAATGCATCCACAGCAAGGAATGGAATAATTTATGAAAGAAAAGCGATAACAAATCATCGTAAATTCTGCATAAATTCCTTCCCGACTTCGCTGACAACAAGGCAATCGCGTATTGATCCGGAATGCGACGAAAGTTTCATTCTGGGATTTGTGGAACGCCGGGTCGGAAAATCGATAAGGTCATGCCATCATTTCGCTTACAATTAAACTCACATCAACTGGAAACTTGATTGAAACGCGTTGACCAATCGCATTAATCTCAAATGCGCAAGGAAAGCTCAGCATCGATCTCAGGCGTTCGATAATTAATCCAGCTGGATGATTCTCGGAGCCTTGGAAGCTGGCAGCAGCTAATCGATGTGAAAATTAATGAAGAAGCTTGCAAAACTTTTGCAAAGTTGCTGAAGCAAAGTTTGTTAGAAACTTTCTGATCAAAACATCTTCTCGTTGAGCTCAAAACTTTCTTCAAGCAACTCGATAAACTTCGCCAACCCAAATCGATGGAAACAAATATTTCTTACGAAATTTATGCAATTTACCGCTAACATGCAACGGCATGTTGTGATCAAATATTGAAGGGAGGGAAATATTTACAGAACGATTGAGCCTTCACTCGGATGTGGAATAGGGTTAAAAGGCTCTTCACACTTGCGCGCCGACCGAGCGCCTCCAATGTCAATGGATCTGACAACAGAGAAGCGACGCTTGCATTTGCACATGTTAATGCATTATCTAGACTTTGTCTTGCGCCAACTTGCAATCGCTCGCTTTGCTTATCGATTTGCCTTTGTCTGGTGGCATTCATGCACATACAATGTTCATGCCGTGTCTCGCTCTCTCACCCGACGAAGGCCTCCAAGAGTCGTTCAATATCGAAGTCAGACTATCTCGAAATATAAATCAAATAAACAAAATTTCTCTTCGAGCACACAATTTAATTTATTGGGCCTTTTATGCTTGTCGACATGGAGCGGAAGGGTGGGAAGACGCGATAGTCAGCCAGTTGTGTGCGATCTAAATTTAGTCGACGAATTCCCGGCAAGCCGCTTTATTGTTTATAAATAGCAATAGCGAATGTCATGGAATTCCTATTTTTATCCGCCCGGCGGGAAGTTCGCGACTCGCAAAGCTCGGTGACGATGAGACGCCGAAGCCTTCGAGTCGAAGGGAACAAGCTCAGACGAATTAAATTTCATCTTGTTTATTAAAAGGCATTAACGTCGCAATGTTTTACGAGCATGACAAGGAAACAGCGAAGGAATTTACGAGAGAATAAAAATCTAATTTTCGAGGATTTTAAGTCGCAGGCGAAGCTTGATTGCCTTTTTCGTTGTTGACGAAATAAAAAGTGATTTCAATATTCTGATAAATTATTACACGGAGAAGGAGCAAAGCGCCCTAATTCATTGACGACGATTTTTCATGTCGAATTAATGAAGACAACGAAGGAAAAAGGAAATCAAAGTCGGAATGAAACGACTTCGGCTGTTCTTGGCAGTGACAAGTTGACAGTCCGGTCGTCTTAAGCGATTGTACCGCTCAATCTTATGTCTTCCTAATTGACTACGGGCGATCCAAATCGATTATCCATCTCATTATCACATCACATGGCTGCCGAATTTAGCTTTTTTCCGATTCAAAAATAATTTCACCTCGAATCGATTATGCAATGTCACAACGACGTCATGAAACAATTTCCTTCACATGTTTCGGTGGAACTGTGCCGGGTTGTTTATTAAAATATCGATTGCCGCCCGACGAACAAAACAGACAAATGGAGAAGCGAAAATTCTGTCCGAATTTATCTCGGCTTTCAATGGCAAAGGTGAACGAATGCGAAGGACTAACGACGTCACGATGTGAGAATTGATTGGTTGTGGGAATCCAGTCACTTGCAGGATTAGCGTCACTTACCTCATCAGCTCGAAGCTGATGCAGAGATGATTCCTGAAGTAGAAGTAGTCCAGCATATGGATGATGTTGTGAGATCCATCGGCGTCCTTCTTGCGGAGCTCATCGAGGATGCGAACCTCGACGAGCGCTTGATGATGGAAGCGTTTCTTGTTGCGGATGATTTTGATTGCGACATATTGATTCGTTTTGTGATCCAGGGCCCGGATGACCTGTCCGAAGCTTCCCTTTCCAATCACCTCGAGAATCTCGTAGCGATAACAAATGTGATCGTGAATCACCTAAAGCGGACGAGAGATTTAATTAATTTTTGGTGTTTTAATTAAGTTTGCTAATGCATAAAATGTTTAATTATTCGTCCGGGCATAGCCGGCAATGAAAAGGGGAAACTGCGGAGTGAGACAAAGTGTGAGTGAGAGCAGGAAAGTTGAGTTGAGCTTTTGAAGCTAAAAGCTTTTTAAAAGCTTTTAGAACCTTCAAGGATGGCTCCTGCAATTTCTCGATTTTGTCTTGGCTCGACAAACTCCTTGGCTGTTAATGGAACTTCCTGACTAACAGCTCGGATATAAAAGTCTCTCGTCGTCCACACTTTTCTTTCCGGTTCGAAAGGCATAAGCAGCGGTAGGTGAAAACATCCTGCGGCTGTTTAATGGGGAACGACGATAACCGAACAACTAATCTCGCTTGAGCAAACTTTCCTCCTCACAAGCGAGCGACAAACTTCATGATGTGTCTAAATTACGTGTGGTTATAATTGCGGGTCATAAATTTGTCGGGAAAGCTGGCTTGAGCTTGTCACGAGCTTTTGCCGTCGGAGCCACCTCCGGGAAAAAGCTTCGCTCGTTCATGAGCCCGCCTGATTACCCGTCGTGAGATTTTTATTTATGTCGTGCATGTTTCTATCAGTTCGCTGTTTGTGCTTTCTATGCCTTGTGAATCACGAGAGAGAAAGAACAGAAAGCGGGGGCGAAGCTATAAAGTGCAATTGAGGCAAATTAATGTTCGAGGAAGAAACTTTTTGCCGAGCGAAACTTTTCCGCGAACGAAACGTCATGCAACGGTTGACTGTTTCATCATGTTCAGCGGAATATCCGACCCGGAAGGTGATTGTCGGCAATTAAAAAGTTCGAGACCCGCTCGAACATGCGAAACGTTACTTTGTTTGTCTTATCATCTTCCACATCGTTGTGCAAGCTCTTTTCATGCTGTTCTGCCATTTAGCCACCGGCACAAGTTCAAGGTTGATGTTAGAGTCTCTTACCTTGTTGTAGCTTCCGTTCTCGTCGTCATAGCCGCAGTTCAAGGGTGTTCCTGGCTTTGCGTTGATCTTGCACGACTCCAAACCGAGATACCAAATCTCTGGGTACTTCTCGATCTCCTGTCGCTCGTAGTCGCTAAGACGGCTACCGTACTGCTTCAAAACCTCTGCAAATAAAATTCCAATTAGCTCTGAATAGTTTTTAATCAAACGAGAGAAAGATTCTGACTATTGGCACAGCAGAAAATGCGCTGCAAGTTCTTTCATCGTCACTAAATTGGCTTGCGTTCGCCTACATGCTGTTTGCACTCGCATCAGCAGCGATTCAGTTCAAGCGAATGTCCTTTCATGTTCAACTATTCATGCTTGCATCGCAACGATTTCAATTATACAATGATTGAGCTGAACAGCCGACGCAAATGTTGATTGCCTGCTGATTGTGTGGGCGGAGAGCTTTGGCGAAACCGAGCTTTTGCGCTGAATGGAAATGTTGATATTTTCAAAGACTTTTCCTGGGAACAGCCCAAGAGATCAGATGGAAGTCCACATGATAAAATGGTCCGAACGTTCTTCACGAAATTTGCAACTAGACCACAAAACATTTTCAGATAACTTGAGGCCGCTGTGGAAATCAATAATTGAGGAAACATCGAGAATCATGCAGATGTTGTGAATAATTTAGGAAAGCAACTCGAGCTTGCTACGTGTTTGAGAGCGACTGCGAAGAACGAACGAGTCCACGAAGACCAAACGTCAGGAGTGGAAACTCAAAGTTGAATTTTATTGGACTGAACGTGCCGTCGGAGTTTCCGTCCTACACCTTCAGCATAAATTCTCCTCCAGCCACTGGCACTAATTCAATTCCTTCTCGAAGACCTTCGCAAGCTTCCAGCCGCGTTTCGTTCCGGCAAAGCAGCTGAAAACATTATTTCACTAAGAGCATTCATAAATTCCAATTAGACTTAATTCCAGATTCGACCACGGACTCGAACAAACGAGCGAGCCAGCGAGAGAAACCATAAAAACAACAGAAAAACTTTTCCAGCAATTTCATTTCGGCGAAAAACCGATTTTCCCGAAACTTTTGCGAGAAGGAATTTAAAAAGTTTTCGAATCTTTCTCGCTTCATTTCATAAATTGAATGGGAAAATTGTTAACGATAAATTAAAATAATAATAAAATCTCGCATTGTCGTCGACGTAGTTGCTGTTTAGTTTGCCATGAAGCGCATCAAAGCGTCTCCAAAGCTTTTTATTGACTGCTTCCATCGTCCTCACTCCCACCGAGTTCAACAATTCCTCTCGACTCCATAAACGAAGACGTTAAACCTAATTGTCGTCTGGAGAAGGAAAAGTTCATTTTTATCTCAATTTTCCACACTCGTACATGTGTCGCCTCGAGCTATTTTCGGCTAAATCCGAGCAGAATCTGACGCAGTCAATTCGATTTCACTCCTTAGCGCTTCGAGAGAGTGAAGGCGTAAATCGAATCAGAATTCAGATCAGTCTCGATACACGGAGCTCATCTTCATGCGGGTTGGTTTCACGAGATTTCCCGGCTCTCGCCTTGCGGATTTTCTCAATTTTTATAAAAAGGAAAACAAGTTAGCCAAGTTCAAACAATCCTTGCGGGAAATATTGAATTACAGAAAGGAAATTCACGTCGCGTCCCTCGACAACTCAGCGAAGCCTTCCGACCTTATTAAGACGCATCGCAAGGTAAATTAATCAAATTATAGCGGAAGCTTCTTCAGTGGATCGAATGACGTCAGAGCTTTTTGTCCATCTTTTCCTTAGTTCCGACTTGTCAATCTTTTCCGCTTCGTCCTTTCTGTCGCTTTTAAGACAAAGGAAATTGTTTCACTAAATCACAAGCGCTCGCTTTCTTGTTGCGGAAAGTTCATTCAGTCGTTGGCAAATCAAAACCCAAAAGAGATGACAATGAAAAGCGACACAATGCAAACTTTTGTGGCTTCTGACAGGAAAGGAAGCCGCTGCCGCCGTCGGGAAATGACGAGACGCACGGTGACAGAGCATAAAGTAAAACGCAAACAGTCTCAATGTAAACTTGTTTCATTTGCAAAGAAGCGAAAGTTCAAGTTTGTTAAAGACCGATCGCAATCATTCAATCTTCATTAATCATATTAATTGCTAATTGGACACCTGATAAGCTCAACAAAGCGGCGCTCCGTCATGTTTGCCGAGCAGAAACTTTCTCTATTATGAGGGGATTAGTGAGATGAGCGAGCTTACCTGACGGGGTCATTGGGACTGGCTTATGCTGCTCCATGTTGTCGCTGCCCGACGACGTGTTGCTGCTGACTGGACTAAGTGGAATACTGTTGCCTTGTGAGTCGATAATGAGCCCGTTACTGTTGCGAACACGCGACGATTGCGTCCTCTGCTCAGTGTGCTGTCTCATTGTGGCAATTGATTGTGTCGTTGCGTTTGATGACACACATAAACCCGATAAATCGATCCTTGAGCCGCGCGTTTCACGATCACGGCGAATTTTGTCGTTGTCGATTTGAACCTGAAACGAGAGTAACAAAGGAAAGTTGTAGCGAATTCATGAACATTAACGAAGGACGAACATTAATCACGCCTGCCTAAAAGACTCGAGTTTGTGCTTGGGAGGAGGAGAAGCTTTCATGCGAGCCGTGAAAAAGTTTTCCGGTTCCGCTCGAGATTGTCTAAGTTCGAGGGGCGAAATTGGCTTGCTGGGCTTACAAGATGATGATCAGGTTTGTTAATTAGATTACAGTTGCAATCTAGTTTTCCACGATCCACTCGAAGTGATATTTACAGCGAGGCGTGCTCTGCAATCACTTCTCATGTCTCTGCCACCGTTGCGAGGCGAGAACTGCAATTCTCGCGAATCAATTTGCCTCAGCTAACTCAACTGACGACTTCCCAATCTCGCTCTTTCACGAAACGAATCTAATGAGTTTTTATTTACGAGATGAAAGTGAACAGCCGATCGGACTGCGAGCGAGCTCGAATTATATAAAACTGTTTGCAAGACTTCAGGGAAATTGTTAGCTCTTCGTTGTTCGTGCAGATTGAAGAAAATCCAATGAATAAAGTTTGAAGGAATCGGATTCCGGCTGATGTGGAGCGGGCAATTACCGAATCGCTGTTAATTCAATTCCGAACTCGTGTGCTTTGACGCTTCGCGGAGCTCGCGAGTCGCCTTATTGGGCACGACGGCTTCAAAAATCAATGACCCTTCTTTGACCACAGCCAATCGTTAGCTGTCGTTATCAAATTGGTTTTGTACAAGGCTGAGAACGTCAAAGTTCATAATCCACTCGACACGAGTTAGGGCGATTAGCGGAACGCGATTTTAACGACAAGCATGCCGAGCACGTTGATAAATCAGAGTCGTAGAGCTACAGCCGCATTGTGACTAATAAGCCGTCATATTATTCAGTTGTGTTTTGTCTCGTTGACTGTTTAGTTTGTAGATACTTATGGGCGTCGCGTTGTTGCTTCCTTATACAGATCGCATTGCAATGCGTTGCTTTTAAGCTGCGAATAACTCAAAGCACTCGCATCTTAATTACTCGAGTACTCTGGAGCTTTGCTCAAAGTTTGCCAGAGGTTTCACCTTCCATCAACGGCAGAAATACTCGAGAATGTCTGGAGACGAGACCTCGAGACATTACACGAGTAAACAACGACTGTTTGCGTTTCGGTTTTACGACAAATTTATTTTGCGACTGTCGATTGCATCGATGGATGTTTGACGAGCCTGATTCGTCGCGAATCGTGGATTTATGCTAATCGCATTAAGTCGTCGTGTTGTTAGACATCGCGTAGGAATTTTCATGCGAAAACTGATTAGATTGAATTGGAAACGAGCGAGCACATATGAAACGTGTTGCAAAATAATTCAAAGTTATGGGAAAAATAATTTCAAGTGGCTTTGGCACGAGCTCGTGCGCTATCGAGTGCTGGGATTGTTTTCGATGCTTCACATGACGAGCGCAGTGCTGAACTCTGCCTCGGGCCTAAGCGATGTGAATTATCTCCGACTCTGCGCCGCTAAATCAATAAAAGGTTAATTGAGAAGCGATGAACTTTAGCTGAGTGGAAATTATGCTCCACGCCAGCCCATTGTTCATTTGAGGCCGTTTAAGCGAGTCTCGCGTTTTGCAGTAGCTCTAATCGCTTGGCAAATTGAACAATTCAATTGCAGCATTCGATTCTTAGCTCGAATTTCGTTTGCTAACGCTCAGATCGCGAAGCAGAGAAACCTGTTGCACTGTAATTACTTCCGGATTTTCCCCCTGCTCGCTGTTCGCTGCCGTCGAAGTTCACCCGCGAACACATCAATTCGGCTTTTCATTTCAATTTAGACGTTAATGTCTCGACTGACAGCTCGGTTCGGCTTCTCCACACAAAAAAGCGACTAAGAAATTCGAGCGCTTTGGAGAGCGAAGTTCGCTGATCATTATTAATGACTCGGGAAGTATTGATCGCCATTCTTATTGCGATAATTGGCAATCCAGACCGCTTTGCTTAGTGATCGTTAGAGAAATCACTGGCGCATGAAGTCAGCAATTAAAATTTTTAAAGCTTCTTTCGCGACTTCATTAATCACTCAATGGAGTTAGATGGGAGGGAAGGCGAGTGGTTGAGCGAGAGATAGAAGTTAATTAATTAATAACCCGATCGTTCGTTGCCTTTCCTTCATTTCGTTTATTGCTTTCGATAGCCTTAAAGCCACATTTCGCTTGTTTTCACTTGCATGGCAATTAAACATTATGAAAATACTAGCGAGCTCTCCGTTGAGCCTCGCAGATTTAATGGCGAGGCGGGACTTTTAGGAAACTAGCTGCGCTGCTCATTGGCAATGAGTCGATAGCAATTCAATGTTAGCCAGTTAGACAAACTCGCCGGTTAACATTGCTGAACAACAATTTACTCGCAGCCCATTTTCACTTTCCTATTAAAACATTTTTCACTTTTTCAATCGAAACAACAGCAAAAAATTATTTCGAGTCTGTTAAAGCGACTGGAACATAAATTTCGTGAAACATTTCTACTCTTTTTTGATAAATATTTAGTTAGGCAATTAATTAATAAACTGAAAACTCGGTTGAGAGATTGCGGCGAGTGAGCTTAGTCTCAACTCGACACGCCATAAATAAAGATTTGCGAAAAGCTCTCTCGGTTACCGAGGAGATTCCGTTCGCTGTGACCTGCAACCAACATGCTTGATTGCTTTTAAATTGAAGTTGGGAACTTACTCGGCGCCCCGCGAACAAGAGCGAGACAGTTTTGCGTGATGAATTAAATTACACGTTGGCTGACCGACACACGATCTTTAACACGGATTGGAATCAATTAGCTAAAATAACACGATTCTCAGAGCAGTTTCTTTCTTTTCAAGAGCGGCCACTTGATAATGATCCCGTCCGGTTGATGGGAAAAAAGAAAACGTTGAGTGTCTCGCCTAGCTGAGATCAAAGTGAAAACATCTCTCGTCGAGAAGCTAACGACATCGCAATCAGGCAGCAATTAAACTGTGATTTTTATTAAAATTCACTCGAGACTTTCTTGGTTTCTTCGCCTTGCGGTATTGTGAACTTGACGTGGAAAGAGTTTTGTAACACAATCGCCGCCCAAGCGTCTAGGAAAAGCCTTGCACAATATTGAACGTTCGGCTTGTTATCAGTGAACATGAAGTCAACTGCACGGTTAGACATAGCTTTCAAGTAGTTGCAGGGGTCGGAACACTTCAGCCTTGGCAAGCTGAGCAAAGCTGACACATTTCTCGCTCAGCGAACTCGACGAGCTGTTTCGTAATGTGGCGCATTGCAGCAATAAGCTGACACTCACTCCGGACTCAATTACGTTCTAATCCCTGGCTTGTTTAATTGGGAACAACTGTGATATCGTGACATGCGATAAGGCGTACTCGCCTAATTGGGTTAACCGAATGGAAACACAAACATTCACTGACAAACGAAACTCTCGATAACGGTTCAGATACTTACTGGTCCTACTCGATCCAGCATTTTCAATTCGGTATTACACAATTTGTTTGCTCCTCGAGTCTATAATTAAACTATCGTTGGCCCCGTTCGTGTCCGAGCCGCAAGTAATTTGTTCTGAGAGCGAATCGAATCACATTGAAATGTTTACTTTGGTTCTCGGGAAGATTCTCTCGGCACGCTCGGAATAACTTTCGTGATTGTTTTAAAGCTCCAACTCCTTAAACATTCCCCCTCGACAGCGTGTAAACAATTTTCTAATCCACTCGACGAGTCAACGCTACAAAGCGAACTCTTCTTATGCGATGCGATGGATGAAAGAATCTAAAACGATGAAGAGAGAAAGATATTGAAGAGATTGTTGCTGTTGGCTGTGTCAAGTCAATTCGAGTAATAAAAGCAAATTGGGGTCGCTCATAGTCGAGGCGATTAATTGCTCGCGATGAAGATGGAGACGCAAGCGTTTCCGCATTGACCCGCTCGCAACACAATCAATTCGCTTCATGCGACAAACGGCTTCAACATATCAAGAACGAGAGGAAACAGTTCACCACGAGATTGCTGCTGCCATTCGTATTGTGTAACACGAGATGGAGAAAGATGATGATGTGCTTCATTATTTATACTTCTAATTAAATATTTAAACTTGCATTTGTCGGCTCAGTTTGGAGCAACATTGTGAGAGCGAGTCTCGTTAATCAGAGTCGAGGAAAGAGCACGCTCCGACCTCGGTTACATTAATGATGGATCACGTCTTGCGCAGAAAACTCAAATAACATGTTTATGTAAGCAAGCTCGCGCCTGCATATGTGAGGCGAGTGGAACAGAAAACTCTTTCTTTCTTCTCACAATTCGACAATGTAAACAAACCGAGAGGCTTTCCGAACGATAACAATCATCGTGTCAGCTGCTGTGGCAGAGAAACGAGAAATTGAAGTCTTCACTTCCATCGCTAGGGTTTCTAACGAGAACTTAGACTTGAATCAATAAGTTTGGAGTGTCCTAAATTGGTTTGGAATCCCCAATGAGTGTAAAGACTCGAAACCATTGCAGTAGTTTAATGACATTCGACTGGTGGGACCGGAAAGTCTGACTAGCAACAAGAGTCAAGTTCTATCACAATCAAGTGAACCTCTCCACAATAACTAGTTGGCCCTAACGAGCATCTAATTCCCACTCCATCGACAAGCCTCAACAATTCCCGAAACCCTAATCCACTGACTTATTTTCGTAACCTCCCTCGGCGTGTAAAAACAAAACGCATTTATGAAACTCGCTTGTTTGCTTTTTCTTGGGAACGCTCCAAAATTATAGAATCATCAAATTTCGAAGCGTTCCATCATAGTTCGGGAGACGTGGCAACAGCTGGGGGTGCATTAGTCAAACACAATGAATTTAGAATTTATGCGCGATTCATATTTTCCTACAACGAGAGTCAATCACCTAGCGACGCCGTTAGTCATGTTTAATCTCCGCTTTCAGCCGCGCTCCAGAGCTGAAGACATGTAACATGCCAAGCATTTCCTTCGACAATGTTTAAATTTAGCCTCGAAGGCAGCGCAGCGCGAGTGGAGAGCGTGAAAACCGCAGTTTTATGTAATCTATGCAACAATCAATCTCTCATTGATGGCCTTTCCTCCTTCGAGTGCTTGATTTCAGAAACAAACCGCACGAAAGAAAAGTTTCTTCACTCCGGTTTTTATTTGCTCATAACTAAATCACTGTCATGGAATTATTGATGATGATTTATGGTGCAACACTTTGTCTCCATCGCGAGAAACAAGAGAAGTGTCGACGCTGATTCACGAGACGGCGGGTTCAAGGGAGCTCATGTAACGGCATAATTTATAAGCGGAATAAGAATCGTAAGCTGCGTGGGTGTGCAGCACTTGATGAACCGTTTACCGGAGAAATCAACAACGAGATAGACTCGAGGCTCGAGTGGTGGAGTCAAATATCGATAGAGAGTTTCTGCTCGATAAAATTCTTCATCCTTGAGCCGCCATTAGACGTTCGCGTGGATTGAAACGTCCATTAGCTGGCAGAGCATTCATGCGAGAGAAGAAAATCTCAGCTTTCTCGTTCAATGTCATCTGTCGCTTATGTCACGACCCTGGATACGGTTACAGTCACTCTTTCTTCGTTCATTCGAAGAATAAAAGTCCTTAGAACCATAGCGCGTCTCCCGTCGTAGCCAAAAAAAAGTCGTAAATGTGAGAGTAATGAAACCATCGCAAAGACTTGAGACTTGATCAGAAAACTCATTTCGCAAGATCCGAGAAATTTGTCATCAGTTGACGACGTTTTCGGGAGTTATGAGGGGGAAAGGTTAACAGTTTCTCGGTGCCAGACGATGCTCGATAGTAAGAAGTGCAAGACAGTGATTGGAGAAGCGTTGACTCGAAGAGCAACGAACTTGCCCATGTCGTAAGAAAGTTAAATCGTAAAGCGGAAAGATTCACTCGGCTATTTCGAGATGGAACTGACTCGACAAAGGTTATTCGCGGAAAAACTTGACGCTAGTCGAATGTTCTATTTGGCATTATTAATGGCACGTTGCAGCTCACACTCTCGGCTGTCTAATGCCGTGAAAAATTAAACCCTCACGACGCTGTTGTGTCACATGAGTTATGAGCTCGGGCGAACGCTTTGTGCACTGCCGTTTCAATGGAAACGAGAAACATCTCGGAAGCTGAATTAATGTCGCTTGCGTTAGTTTATTTTGATAATCGCGCGAGCACGAATGATAAACGAGGCAGTAAACTTTCGCTTTCTCTCGCCGGCTCATTCACATTCGGACCCGAAACGACAAATTATTCATCGTTGGACTTTTCCGAGGAAATTATTGTCGCATTCGACGTCATCGCAGCGATTAGTGCCGACAGTATCTGAGAAATGATTTCGCTTTTGTGCCGACAATCGCCAGATGCGTTGTTTTTACAGTTGATGTCGCTACGCGCACATCGAAATAAAAATAACAATAATCGCTCTCGGGCGAGAATGAGCGCTGTCAAGTGGCCGAAGCGGAGATTGAAAGCGATCCGATGAATGGGTTGCGTACTCGACTGAGTTTCCATCTCAGCAATGACTCGGCGAACTTCTCGAACGACTTGAGGTCAGAACGGCCTCTACTTATCATCGTCGTGATTCTTTCAATTTAATAAAACAGCGAAACTGTACTGCATGAAGAGGGTGGGATTGATGTTGTGACGCGGAAAGAAGGCTCGAAGGTCCGAGCTCTCAACGACCGTCATCTGATAAAAAATGTGATTTATCATCGTGGAACTTGCGATCGTTCTTACGAGCGTGGAATGAGCCATGAAGGCCGCACTGCTCTCGGGCTCCTCTAGCTGATAATTTAATCTTCAATGTTTCTTCCACTCTGTGAGTCTAACCCGATTACACTGAAAATAAACGAGCGCGCCTTTCATCGCTTTTAGGCGAGTGTGGCGATTTATAAACAACAAAGCCAGGTCGAGGCAATTAAAAGTGCTTGGAATTAGCATATGTTTCAAAATGGAAAGTGAGGGCCGCGAACCATCTGATCACTCACCAGGAAACTGGGATAAGAATCTCGAGAGAAAATGATTTTTGATTGATGATACTCGCGCGCTAACCCAGATATTTTTGCATACGTATCTCGAGCCCCGTTTCGATATTTCTCTTTGGCTTTGCCTCCGATCGCTGTCTTGAGAAATTGGCACTGTTGAGTCTTATTTAACGAAGCAATCGCTGGTAGAGATCGAGAGGCGATCTCATGCAAACGAGTGATTAACATTTCAGATTGCGCGAACTCGAGTTGTCGTGGTTTCTTGCTTAATTTGGATTAATGAACTTCGTTTAGGAATATTCCTCAGACACAAAGCTCGTCGCTTGTTCTGATTTTTCATCGCTCTCGCTCGCTCCCATGGGCAATCTCAAGACAGTTTAGTAAAGACATTAAGCGGCCGTAATGATTAATTGTCGGAGCATAAATTTCAATTAGAGAAATGCGCTCGAAACACGCGCAATGAATCTGAATTAGCATCGCGAGCTTAGTTCACGATCCCTCAACAGCCAAGTGCGAAACGAAGTCAGTGCATCTCGCACGAGAGATAATTGAATTCATTCAACTCTGGTGTTGCTATTAGAAGACATTACGGGCAGAAACTAATTGCCAATAATTGCGCAATTTAATCTACACACTTAGAAACGCGCTTTTCAGGGTTCGACTCAACAGGTAGTCTTCTTCCTCAACCTCTGCGATGCAACGAACTTGTGTGTGCCGATGCATTCGAAGCGAAGAAGAAATGTGTTCAACACGCAATAAATTATTTTTAGAAAACGTGAAGGTTTTCGAATCGAGAGAGCAAGCAGGGCGAGCGTCCAAAGACGAAATAGGGCGAGCACCACAGGCATTTCTTGGCGTAAGACTCGCCTTGTAACCTTCGAAATGTCATTAAAGATTAACGTGAACCTTTCTCGAAGCCGTTAGTCTCGTTCAGAAACCTTTGAACGTGACTTTGGACTCTCGCCCTGCAAACCTCCGAAGCCAGCATTTCTCATGTTTTATTTCGGTTGTTCAATTGTATGTTTTTAAATGCTGAACATCTCCCGCAACTGCCGCCGAAAATACGAGGCTAAACGAAACCCGAGCTCGAATCAGAATGCTTATTTATGGCCCGAAGAAACATTCAAAGCAGACAAGCATGTTTGCGGGTTAATGTTCAATTTATCTCGCATTAGTGCATTAAAAATGTTGAACGTCAGAAACAATTGAGACTAATTTGCTTTCACTCGAGAAGTGAAGGAGAAAGATGAGATAAGAAGTGCTATTCGTTCTCGAGTATGTGCCATGTCGAATCATCGTCAGCAGCAGTTTCGTTTAAAATTTATTGGGAAAGGCGAAAGTTACAACCTTAATCTGACATTGGCTTCTACATTCATCGCTTCGAACTGTTCACATCGGCTTCAAGGAATTCACTTAGCATTAAAGAGTAAGTTGAAGAGTAAATGCCATTTACTCAGTGATAAATTCAGATAAGAAAGTGACAGATCTGAATCGGTATTGTAATGGCCGAGAGATGACGCTAGAAGTCAGGACACATGTCTGATATTTATCCTAAAGAATTAATAGTTCTGCTTCAATCATAACTTTCCAGATATTGCCACATCACCAGTCACAAAACTGTCTGCAGTCTGAAGGGTTCGCTAGCCGCCGACAACATTTCTAGCTCTGTCAAAAGCATAAACGAGTTTTTATCGTCAAGCTTCGACAGTTCAGCTCTCACCGACAATGTAAGCTACTCGAGAAATGCAAGAATTGTTCTCCGGCATCTTAAGTGCGCCGACGAAATGATTGGAAGGAAATTAATTCAAGTGATTGTGTTCAATGAGGTGTGCAGCAACATTTTACAAACTGCAACGAGCCGATTTCATAATCGCTGGCGAGAAGGGGTGGCAGAACGATTCATCGACATTTCCATTATTGCATTCGTTCCGCTTTACGTAACTTCGCGATGTGCACTTGAGTATGCATGGCAAGGCGTCGCTGAGAAGCAAGAAATTTCTATTTGTCTGAAAAGTGTTTTCTAGACTCGAAAGCAGGAAATTAAACAGCGAAGCGAAGGGAAAAAGAATTCGCAAGAGTTCTTCTACGGTCATTCGTTTGTAGTCAAGAACCACTTCGACTTCTTCGTCTTCTTCGCTTGCCCACTTGGCACAAAAACTAAAGAAATCCAACTGCTGAATGCGCTGGTGCTTGAAAGCGACTTATTTGCTTTTGTCTAAGCTCTCGCCCGATCACCACACGGGATTTGTCTTCTTGTTTATTCTGGGCATGAATCTGGCCTCCGAATTTATAAATAAGTTTTACTGTTCATTAATTACATGAATGAAGTAACGTGCCGTGAGTGTGCACGGCCGAGAAGAGAAATTTTCTTTCCCAGCAGACTTTAACCTTCGATTTCGCTGTTGTGCGTCTGAGAATGGGGACTGAAAGAAGTTTGGTTTTTGTTTCGGCTGGCCTGGACAGGCGATGGTATTTGGTTGCAAAGAAAGAAAACGACAAAGAGTCTTGCTCTACCTTCTACCTGTTGCTTCGCCTTTCGACAAGAAAAATCAAGTTTCGAGCTTCGCCTTTGCTTTGAGGTTCTTCTTCACATCCTGTGAGTTGAGATTCAATCGATGAGCAACTCCTGAAGACCTCTATCATTGATTAATGAGTCCCGCTCATCGCTATCGCGACTCTCTTTCCCCCTAACGATACTTTTAATTCGCATAATTCTTCATTCGGCATTTCCTTCTGGGAGATTCAAGCGTCGCGATATCTGCGTCGCTCGCTCTTTTGTTCTTCTTGATTTATATTCTCATGCGGTGGCCATCGTTTGATTAACAATTCGCGCGGTGCCGGAGACGTTTTTCATTAACCTCGATTGAGGAGAGTTCAAGGATCTCCAATTGTGCAACGGCGAGCGACAAAATGCAAAATCGCCAGACTAGAATGAAATTTGACCCAATCACACACAACAGTTGATTCACGACTTTATTTTCGAAAGCAGGAAACATCGATGGGCGAAGAGCGACATCTGATCGCTTAAATGCAGGCACCATGACTCACTTGCCCTAATGGAGCTTGTCAATATCAATCGGTCATCGAGTGATTGAGTTTTCTATTTGATAATTACTTGTGCAAACGTCGGCGAGTGAAATCCTCATGGCTCCATTAATTCGGATCAATGTTTTCGGTTCCAATGGGCAAAGTCGGAGTGGACAAAGAGGCGATGGAACAATGAAATTAGTGCGTTTAATTAACACGTGGAGATGAAGCGCTCAAGTATGTTAGCTACACAAAAGAGCGAGCGGAGATCATCATCGTGTATTATATTTCTCGGACTCCATTATAAAGTATTTTCCCTCCGGCAAAGGTTTTTCATGAGCTCGAAGGCAGTACGGCCGCGTCGTCATCTGATATTTCCCTTCCTTTCCATCAGAGAAATTAAAACAATTAAACAAAGGCAGCGGATCGAGGACAGAGCAGCGAGCGCTCTTGGGAGTTCTCAGTCCGAAGGAGGTTCAGCTGTTGTCATCACTCGCACAAGTAAGTTAATTATCTACTGATGAACTGGCTTAGAGGAACGCTTTGTGCCTTCGCAACGCTCTACGCCGGGGGAGAACGACCATGAACTGCAAAAATCGTTCACTAATCGAGCGGGAAAGGAGAATTATTATTCCGTAGGCAATAGCTCGAGTTCTAAACTGCCAGGGATTGAAAGCAACGTGGATTATGAGTAGCAACAGATGGCGATAAAAGGTGAAGATCATCCAATCCCTGACTAATACTAATCGTGACTTTAATAGACCAGTCGAAGATCAATTCTCTTCTCCTCTTCCAGTAACATTCTCGTTCAACTAAGGCTGCTTGCAAAATGAAACAACTTTACTCGTCTAGCGAGTCTTTGATCCTTTGTTCGCGATTCAGAGATGGAAGAAGCACATTCCATACGAGCTACGTGTAGCGCTCGGCGAGCAGCTTAATCGAACTGGATTATAAATTCATTCGGCGAGTTTTTTTTTGCATTCTGTTGGGTGAAATATTGGCAATTCAATGCACAGTTCTCGGCGGATAATTGCTTTATTGAAAGGCTGAGGCGGGTGGAAAAGTCTACTCACGCTAGGAAAAGCTGTAAGAATATAAACTCTCGTAGTTTATATTTCCTCTTCACTCGATATCTGTCGCGCTCAGCAGCCCGCCAATGCATTTCAGTTACACAACAATCGCTCGCGGAGCGAAGTGCAGCGCATAAAGACACGATAATTATGCAGAATCTATTTATACTCGAACTCACATACGTCTCAGCGCGCAGTGCGACTCGATCGGCTGCTGTAGCATTGTCGTGGCAGGAGAGCGAAAGATTTTGTAATGCTAGAACTGTGTCAGTGACACATGCGAATGTAGGTCTCGACTCGCGCTGCTGTTATCAGCGATAATTATTTATGGGGAGTGCCGCGACGGATTCGCTTTATCCCGCTTCATAAATTGATTGCCATTGTTTCCTAGCGGACGAACGGAGCTTCGAGTAATTGACACATTTCGACGCTCGATAAATTGAAGCGCGAACAATGTTGTGGCGTTGCGAAGAGATCGAGACCAATGGAACAATCGTGAACATGTGCAGCACGGTCATTGAACATAAACAAAAAGAGTTAGACGTGGAAACTTTGAACCAGACAATTTCCACCATTAATTTTGATTTCACTTCAGCTGCGGCCTTTCCATGACTCAATGGACATTTTTCTGCTCCGCTTGCGAAATCACTGCTCGCCTTTATGTGCAATAAAAGTTCGAGTGTGTAACCCAATCCGCTTCCCCGATTTGCGCAACACGAAAACGTTTTCAGTTTAATTGCAAGGAAATGCACCGCTGCGCGATAGCACTCGGAGTGATAGCGAAGGCAAAAATTAATGACTTGCCGTTGTAGGACGGTCGCTTTCGTCAATATTGATTGAAACTTTTATCGGCAAATTTCCATTCGACACTCCGACGACAAAAGCCGATAATTCCATTCGGTGCACTCGACAAAGCCATGGACGAACAACTGTGTCGAATCCCATTTTACTATCGGAATCAATTAACTCGACTCGCGGGCTGTGATCGAAAGTCTGTTGACAAGTTTATGGATTAATGTGCGAAGCGCGCGAAGAGATTTCTCGTTTTATTTCACATAAAAGAAATCAGAAACATGATCATAAAATTAAATTTTATTGATGCGCGCGAACGAAGTCAATTTCTCTCTGTCTAAGTCACCGTTTGAGCTGAAGCAAAATCTTCACAGTCGAGTGACTGAAGGAAGTCTCCGGTTTCTTCGAA
This sequence comes from Smittia sp. YW1114-2, assembly GCA_033064975.1. Taxonomy (NCBI): domain Eukaryota; kingdom Metazoa; phylum Arthropoda; class Insecta; order Diptera; family Chironomidae; genus Smittia; species Smittia sp. YW1114-2. The sequence goes on from CP093832.1 coordinate 21,349,983, forward strand.
CAACCCTAATTAAGTTTTTTACTTGGCGAATCACCGCGGGTGCCCGTAATCTGTTCCTTTAATTATCATTTGAATTGATGGGAGAACGATGAAGCTCCGCTATGGCTCGAGACGTATTTGGAAGCATTACGGGCAACTCGACCCAGTCTCAATCTTTAATCTCGCTGTGCAGACTTCTCAGAACCGCAAATTCACTTCTGGGTAAATTCCATTAACGTCGTCTTAGCATCTGCGAGTTCCCTCAGTCGTCGGGCAGCCGAAATCGAGGGCAGAAAGAACTTCGACAAATAAGGGAACCAACAGAACTTGCGAATCGAATCCAACTCGAAGAGTTGTGCAATCATCATAATTGAGGATATCGAATGTCGATGTCTAACCCTCTTTTAATTTAGTTCCTTCTCCAAAAAGGCAGCGAGCACACAAAAGTAAACAAAACTCCAATCCCACAGTTTGAGTAAAAAGTCAAACAAAAGTGAATTAATTTATTGGAAAAGCATTTTTCGAAATGTTCTCTGGCAAATTCCTTCGCCCCGAAATCGCTTGGCTGTCTCATAACGAAACTCCGTTCCTTCCTTCGATTTGCATTCTAATCATTCCGCTGGCAACTTCCCGTGACTTGGCTGAATAATTGAATCTACGAGACGAGCAAGCGAAGTCCGTGATTAACATGCTCGGTCTTTGCCGAAACGTTACGCAACCCAAAGGATTCCCATGAGCGCTTCCGCCAACCAAACAATTTTATCGCAGTGTTTAGCTTGATTAAAATTGACATCGTGATAGCTTGTGGCTCGTAAAAGATCAGCGAAGTCGGAAAGAAACGAGAAGGCGATAAAAAGAGGAAAATCGGGTAAAACTTTATGTTTCGCAAGATAAAGCTTCAATCGATTATCCGTTTCGCTTTCATTGATCCACTGCAGATATGAGACACAGCAATCAGTTTAGTCGAACAACAGATGGTTTGTGTACGCTAATCGAACCCCTCGACAGATTTCTAATGAAAGTTTGCTGGTTGATTCTTCGTATAATTAATCGATGGGTTTGATGGATTGCCATTAACGTTAGATACACAATCGAGTCTCCGATAACCATCTCCAATAAAAATCCAACAGCCAAGGTGTACGCTGAAAGTCATTCGACGATTATTAATTGTTTCGCGAGAAAATAAAAATTTATGATCGTTTTTATCGCGATTCGGTGCCTTTGCAGCGCGAATTGGCGGAGAGAAGAAGTTGCGAGAGAAGAAAACTGCGTCGAATGATAAATTTCACAATACGAGAGCTCGTGATCATTAGTGAATTGGTAATTTCTTCTGAGCCCGGGCGCTGCTGCATGGGAAGGTCAATGAAATCGGGTGTGAATGGTCGTCTAATGAAGTCGAGTCTCACGGACAACACAAGTAATAACGTTTCAATATTTATCGATCTGAGCGTGAATTACAAGCGTCACAGTCATTGGTTTGGAGTAGGAAACGAATTTATGCCCAAATCGAGACTAGAAGGCGAGCTAACGTCTCCGGCAATCAAAGAGTGAGCTCAACATAGCACTGACCTGCGTCAAGCTCGACTCTTTCTCGTCACATGCTCGCACACCATAAACAATTCGCGTAGCAAATCGCTAGTCAATGGCTCAAGCTCGCTTTCTTGGGCTCTTCGCATTTAAGCCGATGTGTGACATTAGCATGCGACAATAAATTATTAATTGAGGCCTGTTATTCACTCTTCTATTACACTCGCTTGCAATCATCGTTAAGCAGTAGTTACGGGGTCGTTAAATTAAGTTCAATCAAGAATAAGAGCGAGCGCTTTGCTCCAAATGACGGCGGAGCGGTCGTAAACTCGTGTCGGCGAGAGGGAAAAGAAAAAGTTTCCGTAAAGCGATTTCAATAAAGATACGCAAAGTTTCTTCAACCGTCTGGTCAGATCGTTAGCTGCCGCGATTGCAACATATGATTCGTGCCCGCTTTTATGGCTTGACACAGAGAACTCCCCCGACCGAGCGAGTCGCTTTTTCCGCCTCGCCTCATAAACAATCATCGATGACCGAATTATTTTCTTCATCTTCCGTCGACCCGCGACGACTTGGAGCGAGCTCATGTTCTCCTTCGATATTCAATCGCCAAAAATAAAACATCATCGGGAGGAATATTGTGGCACGGCACCAAAAATTAGAGAAAACCTCTCGTTCATAAAGTGATTTGCCACTCGACGAGCGATGATCTATTGTGGGGCAGAGGGAGAGCGACTAGTTTGGGTTGTTGTTTGACCCAATTTTATCAATCAAACAAAAGCAGAGCTAAGAGAAAAGAAACCCGCGCGCATTATTGAACTCGTTTCGCGGTTCTATCCTCAATTTCTCCAACGAGACACTCGTTCTTTGCCTTTTTCGGAGAGCGACAAGGTTTGAATTTCTATTTCGTCTCGCCCAGAATCTCGAACGCCCTGTCAAGTCTTCAGACCTGCAATGCTGCTTCAGGCGAACCGACACGCAACTTCTCTTCTCCATATCCTCGTTTGAGATCTATGTCAATAGCACTAATAATCAACCACAACTCGTCTCTCTTCCTCGCTTCGTCTTGAGGCGCAATCTCTTCGTAGAAGAATTATTAATTAACGATTAGATCGCATCCCGCTTTCAGTCGTAAACATCTCTTGGCCTGCAAGATTAATCAGAACTTTATAGAGATTCATCTCCGTCGTAGCATCAACGAGTCGAGAGCCCATTCCAACTCATGAAAAATGCATAATCTCCACTTCTAAGAAGACAAACCAAGTGCAACGCGGCGATGAGAGCGAGGGAGACGAAAAAACTCGTTTGTTTCCATCTTGCGTTCGAGGTAGAAGACAATAATTGGTTCACAGCCAGATGAAGCACGAAAACTGGATGAAACACTAGCGAGCAGCATGAAGCAAACGAGAGAGTGAAGACAGCCAAGTTATGGATAGGAAAATGGGCAACTCGTCTTTCAGGTTCTTTGTCTCGAGCTTCTCCTTCTCGCCTGCCTGCATCTTTGTGCATTGGGACAAACATCGTTGTTTACAAACGTCTTGAGCATCGCAGGCAAAAGGGAAAACTTTTATGCTCGCTCAGAGACAAGTGTGTTGCGATCTGATTCTTAATGCAATTCGTTTGTGCGATCACGGAGCGAAGAAATCGATGCGGAGAAGCTGAAAGTTAAATATTTTTCTTTCAGTTTCTTGCGCCCGCTGCACCGTTGTGCAAACATTGAAAAACGAGACGAGGCGAAGCCAAATCGATGATATCGAAGGCTTCGTCTCGAAATGGAAATAATTTCACGAGCTGCTTTTATTTACTCGCGGCTACTTAAGGAGAAGCGCATCGATAGCTGCGAGTTGGAAATTTCACTGCCACTTCCAGTTCAACGAACGGTGTCAAGGCTTTGTTATGTGAAGAGCCCGCTCGGCTACCTCATGCATTATTTATCGCCGTAATGATATTCATTTCTCTTCATGTCTTCCTCTCATTGTACTCGAGCTCGGGCGGATTGACATTTTCGTGTGCGAGAGAATCAGAACGACCTAAGGAACATGAAAAAGGTCAAGTCACGGATGTGACCCACTCTCGGTGATGCCGTTCATCATGCAAAGCCAATTTTTTGGCAATAGAAATCGTTTACAGTTGAGCCTCAAGCAGATACAATCGACGTTTTGTTCTTGTAATAAATTATTTGCTTCGAGAATGAGATTGAAGAGGAAAGAAAGATTTGGATGGTGGAGGAGTGAGCGAGAGGTTCATTAAACCTTAATATTTCTTGTTCTCGTTCGGCTCTCTTAACCCGTCGTCGTCGTCACTTAGTTTCGAGAAGTAACGCAAGATGTTTTCCAATTAGACGTAAGGCAACCGAACGTCCATTTTACGGTCTTGGAGATCGTTCTCGATGCGATAAGCGAGCTCTCAAGTATCGGCAACAGTCTCAAGTAAATAAATTCATATGTCTTAAGCTTGTTTTCGTTGACTCTTCGACTCCAATCTTTCGAGACTCGCGGTCTCCGAATAGACTTTCGGGTTAAGACGGGAATTAAGCGAGTCGAGTTATAAAACTCATTTCGATCTCGTCATCGCTTGGGACATCGCAGAACGGCAGCGCCCTGAGGAACGCTGAGATTGAAGCCGATCATAAATAAAAACGGCGAAAGAGGAAAATAAAAAGTGCCAGAAAGCGACGTGAAAAGTTATTTCATCGACCGATTGCGAAATGTTTATAAACATTCATGAAAATTTTGTATCGGCGATTGCCTCATTAATTTCAACACCATTTATATTAAATAGATTTTGACGATGTTGCTCTTTCCTCGCCTCGCATGACGCACCGTACGAACACAAACCGTTTTCATTCTTAATTTCGTGGTTAATAGAGTGTGAGATCGCCACGCGGAACTCCGAAAGAAAAAGCGCGAGAAGCGCGGTCTTCTCTTCCATATCCTGCCTGGTTGACTGACTGACTGACATGGTAGTTGCGAAACGATGATCGTCAAAGTAGAGCTCGTGTGTGCGCTCACTCAATTCGACTTCTTCTAATTTAATTAAAACGCTTCTTCTCTCCTTCGGCGTTGCGCGCGGCGATTGAGTGCGAGCGGCCAAACTGGAAACTTTCGTGAATAATTTTCTCGCAAGCCAAAGGCCGAGTTTTGGAATGAAACTATTTCTAATTAATTGATGTGGCGGTCGAAGGCCTGAAAAGCACCACGGAGATTAGATTAGCAAATCACCAGACTGAAAATTGGGTTACGAGCTAAAGTGACAACATTTTTGCGCTTGAGCAGAAAGCGTTTGCAGATTTACAAGCGATAATTTTGGCAAATGAAGTGGACGCTTCTATATCAAAGATTCTCATCGGGAGCGACAGAAAGAATGCGACGAACAAGGAGAGGCTTGAAAGCATTGTGGTGTTCCTGTTTTGTTTCAGATTAATTGCGATAGCTCCAAACCTGTCGAGATGTAAGTAGATTAGCGGCCGTCGCGTTTATGTCAGAAGCTTGAAAGTGGGATTGCGATGAGATTGCTTTGCTGCTAGTGAGAGTGTGGAGAAGCCCCGAGCTTCGACTGCAGTTTTAAGACAGTTTCATTCGTGTTTATCTGAGATAAGTTATCTTGAACTCACCCATAAGTTTTGTCTAATTCAATTTTAATTCAAAACTGTCCGATTCAAACCCACATCTAAGTTCATTCCGACCATGTTCGTTGCGGATCTTTCGCATCTCTTTCTATGCCAAAAATCAGCAGTAGCTGAAGCATTTATCTAGCTAAATCATACCCGAACAACGAGCGTATATCGGGTCATTTGCTGCTGATTAACTGTTCATTTACATTTCAGAAATCCAAATTTCACATGGAGTCGAAAGAAGCATATTTCCATTAATGCCCCCCTCACTCCCAAAATAATCCATTATTGTATGATTCGAGGAAAGAAAGAAGCCGTACAAACGAAAATACACACGTTAAAAATAGCGACCATACAGAAGGCCATTAATCAAGAGAAAAGCGTTTTTAATAGCGATTGTGCGTTCACTGCGCTCTGTACTCGTTCGGCGTCAACGCGTTTCCGACTCTCTCCCTCCCTCAGCAACCTAATAATCGTCACTCGCAGTTCACAGTTCTAAATAAGTAAAATTTCATCAGGTGAATGATCTATTTAACATAATAGAGCGCAACACATTGTCGAGTCGAGCGAGCGTAGGAAAAATAAAAAGCAGAAGTGAACAATTTCCCGTTTTCACTGTTTTGTATGAGTTTCCGTTTGCTGCTCTTCTTGCCGCTTAATTTCGATGGCAGTAAATTGCCCATGAGAGAGAACAACACACGAAACTGGAGTTTAGCTAATGCCTGGTGTCTGAATTCGCGAGCAAATCGCAGACAATGAGAAACAAGTTTCGTGGCTGTTTGCGCAAATGCAATGTTGCGGTTTTTTTGCGCTCGAAACCAAATCAAATCAGAGAGTCAACATTGGCCGTCGACTCTCGAGAGCTGGTTGTGCAACTCCAGCGCCTATTTTCTCTTTTCCTCGAGCTCCACTTTGAGCCGATGCAGCTTGAAATTTTTGTCACTTTTAATGAGGTTTTCACTTTTAATATTTATTGGACTTTTATTGCCCCGACGTCTTGTCATGCACTTCACCTCAAATCGCTTTTTACAGCCTGTCAAGTCGAGCCGATGACGCTCAAAGCGAATTGCAAACTTTATGATCACGTCAAAGCTTAAAAGCTTTCCGATATGTTTCGTTACATGAGAGAAATTAGTTGCGGGCGTTAGTCAAACTTGTGTAATCGTCGATGGTTGTCCTCTCCCCCTTTGTTGGAACAAGAGAAAAGTCGCGAATCACGCCGAGAGTCACCCAAGCATACATCCAATTGCAGCTGAAATCGAGCCATTGTGCAATCGTCGGCCGTTAAAAACACGGCAAAAAGACAAAAGCCCGATCGAAAGTAGTTAATTAAAAAAGAAGAAATTACGCAACGTTGGCAGGGCGATAATTTTGATTGATTTTCTATCTTTTTTTCGCCAATTGTTTCCCATCGATTCAAATGTCTCGCTATTTTTACGACAGTCATTCCCTCGATCGATTGTTTTCAATTCGCGCGCGAGACTCTCGAGAGGAGATTCATGTGATTTCCGCATAGCTGACTGAGTCGGCTCAGTCTCAGTTGAATGCAATCTCGAAACACTCTTCAGGCCCCCGATCAACGACACCGACAACTCAATTGAGCTTTATTTTCGTTCTTAGTCATTAAGAGTTTCCGTGATCTTCTCTGCGATGACGGATCTAGGACTCTTAGTCAGCTCGCTTTGTATTTCAATTTCTCTCTCGCTCGTCAATGCTCGAGAACGACGCGATTTGTACGACTTACAAGCTTTTCAATTAAATTTTAATCACGTCATGCGCCTAGCCAGATGCACTGCTGAGCATGTGAACGAATCACCGCTGGATCATCTCGGAATCGACAATGTTGCATTGTCGAGGAAAAATTAAATCGCTCCGCTGCAATTTGCTACTAGATGAGAAATCCATACCCGCCGAAGCGGAGTTGTGAATAAATCATCGACGTGATTGGCGGCTAGCTGCTGCTCGAAATTACTTTTCTCATGTCGGTCGTGGATTAACTAATTTCCCTGCTACATTGTAAACTACATAAATGACGAGGCCTGCAATGGAGCGAGGAGGCGACATGAACTTCTTGGCGAATTTAGCATGTCGATTATTTATTATGAAGATTACTTATTTGCACAACTCCGCTCCGCCGTCTTTCGCATCTATTCGGATTTGCGGATACTTTTTCGCGGTCAGCGGTCGGTGGCAATGGACATTGTGCTGCGAGCGAGTCGAGGCGCAGTAATAAAGGCTCTTTGTTGGAGTTTCTATCGGCAAACTTTTTTTATCAGCGAGCGAAGGAGAAACTCAAACGAGTTATGTGGAGGAGAAACTGGCCGGTGAGGGAAAATTGTAATTAAAAAAGTTATCGGAACATGTTAAGTAGTTAGTGTAAGAAGCTGTTAAACGAAAGCAATTCATTAATCGAAGGAGAATTGTTTGGCTCCACGAAAACATCGACGCGAGGTCAAATCAGCAAAGGCGAAGTGATTGACGGACAAGCTACAGATTTGCTTGGTCTTCGTGCACCGTAATGAGACATGTGTGGACCTAGTTCGAGCTCGGTTCTATCGCTTGCGCAATCTACCGAGATTATCTCGAGGTGGCAAAAGCGTTTCGTGGTCGTTAGTCGACGGCGCCAGAGCTTCAATTACTTCTTTGTCGTCACACTTTCATTCGATCACAGCCGCTTTGAGTAGTTTTCTTCGAGAGACAATCAACAGTTTAATCAATGAACAATTAACAGCGATGAAGAAGTTCTCCGTTAATTCGCGCCGACACTCAAAGTGCCTTCGAAACGAAATGGTTTTGAAGCTTTTTGTTTTCATTGAGGCTTCGCAGCACCTCGTAAAATTGAATTTCTTTCAAGAATTTCTCATCTCATGTGTGCTCAGTTATTTCAGATTTACGTAATCTTTCATTTCTTATGAATCTTTTAATTTTCAATTGAAGAGCGCGAAGGCAGTTTTGTTGAAACACACATGAGTTACGGCCGCGCTCGTTTGCTCGTCGGGTTAAAAATGAAAATAAACTTGCGATAAAGCAAGAAGAACATTCGCCGAGGCTTTGCGATTACGAAGAAAAAATTGATAATTAAGAAACATTTATTGATTTCCACTCATTTCCATCGAACGGAGGAGCGAGCGACTGACAACGCCAACCGCGATCCCGAGAAAATATCTGAATTGGGTCGATGGGAAAAGATATTTCGTGTTTCCACGTTCCAGCTTGTTTTACATTTCGAAAAGATAAACGCTTTCCGGGCCGTGCAGTTGTTGCTCAAGCCGAGCACAAGCTCCGATTACATCGAAATGAGGTTGAGTCGTCGCCTGTGTTGGGCGATAAACAAACGCAATTGAAATCTAATCAAAGACAACTGCGCCAATCCGGAAAAGAGTCTCAAGGCTGGTGCGCACACTAATTCGGATATTTGCTCGCTGATAAGAGGCTTTTGCGTCCTTCGAACTGAATTCATCACTTTCGCTTGTTATCAGTCAGCAAAGTTTTCTTTTTCTTCCGCTCGGTTTTTTGCGCATTCGGAAGAATTTCATTCATCAGCAGTTCATTCCAAAGGCTCGTTATCAGTTCACACCAAGTGTTCCGCCTTCTCAACCCCGCGAGAGCTCAGTTGAACTCGAGCTCGATGAATCAAGTCTCGTGTTTAGAAACTATCGGCCTCTAACAACCCTTGCTGTTGTTATTGTGCGTTCGTCGTCAATGGCAAGTTGTCAACTGTCAACCCTTATTTGCATAAACATATCGCGTTCCCTTCGATCTCATTCCGAAGACCGCTTTTGACTCTGCTGTACCCAAAATCATGGCGTGGCGACCAACAGAGACAACGACGCAAGCAGAGTAGAATTTGTGTCTGGAGAAATTTTCAATTAGAATCACGTGCTGGCGTTTGTCAAGACATCGCAGCAGGAACCGTGAGGGGAGCTCATTGTAAATGTGTGTGCGTGGTTGTTGGTGCAACGTCAACGACAACGTGACATTATGTTCCTCTCCATGTCACATTTGCGTTCGATAAGCGGCGTTAATGCCCTAGCGAGAGGGAAGCGATTGAAACATTGCACCACGCACTTGCAGGAATATTGAGAGTCGACGCGAGAACATTAATTTAATTGCCTTCGGGAGGATTTACAGAAGAAATGAACGGGAACGAGACAACGACGAGCGATAACCCGAGCCGGGGCTTTGAAAGGGTTCTGACAAGCAGCAGTGCATTTTGATTTATGGACCGCAATTTTCTGATTAAAAAGAATTCAACTGGCGTGAGTTCACGCAATTTCATGCAAGCATGAGCAGCACAGAAGATCCGGCCGATCGGAATCAGCAAGTTTTGGCTATTTAGCTCACGAAAATATTTTTAATATTACTGGAAATAATTTGATTCACTTCCACTGTTACGCAAATGGAACCTTCGCGATTTTCCTCGGAAGCACTGACCTGACTTTTTGCGGTTCGAAAATTACAAGATTGAGCGTAATGCAGTCGCGAACCGCGAGCAGCAAGCTAGAAAACGCGAAGACGTGTTTTCGCGGCGAACGTGTCGATTTTCCACCCCGTGGAAGCTTTCACTGCCTCGCTTATTTATTTTAATCTAATTTTTTATGGAAAAACAATTTTCAGGTTTTTCTCTTCTTGTGTTTTAATAATTTCACTTTGCAGCTCGAGAGATTTTCCTCTCGGCTCAGGTCGGCGTCTGATATGGAAAGCAACGAGAAGCGAGAAATTGGATTACGATTTAAATCTCTTTTTCTGATTTCATGCAAATCAATTAAATTAAAGAAATTTGATATGTAACGAAATGGAATTAATTAAAACTGTCTCGTTCCATCGCTCCCGTCACTGCCACTGGTTATTCAACAGCGCAGCGACGACTCTTATCGGTTTTGGCGATTTTTCATCTCTCTCGTTCACTGTCTGCCTGGTTGATTTCCATTAATGGACAGACGCAACATTGGTCGAAAATAAAAACAAAGCGAGCTTGATCCAGGGCACGAACTCGGCTGGGATTAAACGCTTAAACGAACTGTCTAGGCTACTTCAATGATCCCAAACAAAAATTCAAGTTCTCGGTAACAACGAGATTAAAAACAATTCCCCAGACAGATTGTTAGCTCAAGCCCTGTCCCAATCACTGGCTTGATTCCATATGCTTCGGCTTTGGGCTTTGAGTTTCAATGGCAGCGAGAGAAGGAAAAAGAAAATCAAAGTTTCATCACCAGAAGCATTCAAATGCAATTGTTCGAGCCGCCTGCAAGGTCCACGACACTTTCAAGTTGATAATTTATCTCTTCGTCTTTTCGCCAGACTTCTTGTTCGTAGCTACGATGGCCGAACACTTAAAATTACCGTTCAAGGATGAACGATGCGAGTTTTATCTCCCCGCAAAAAAATAAAATCGATACTTTAAGTGCAGGCCGAGCAGCGATGTTTTCAATGATTCACAACTACACAAAGTTTATTTTAAGATCGTCTGATCCATCATCGAGCGAAGAGCAATTTACAAACGAACCTCATGGTGAATTCCTCACAACAATTAATGACGGCGATCGTGTGAAGCTAGCGAGTTGCGTCAATGTTCTTAGAATATTTTTTTACTACGAGGAAGCGAATTAAAAAAATGAGTTTGATATTTACTTTTTTTACTTCACGTAACAATCGTCACTTGTACGAGATATCCTGGATATTGTTTAATCCTTTTGATTTCGTCTCACAGGAGAAAATACCTCGAGCTTCTCACACAAACATAAACGACACGAAAAATCAGAATATTCTTCACTATTTTCCTCTCTAATATGCAAGAGCGATTCGAAAAACAATTGAATTTTACTTTAAACTTTGCTGATTGAAATCACCGACAAGAGACCACAAGAACCTTTAGCACTAATATGTCCGATTCTTTGCTTCTATCTCAACTTCTTTCTCGGCAAGTCTGATTGATTTGAAATGTTTGCAAACGAGAAAGACTGATTTTTCTCTTGTCAAATGATTTTTAACTCAAGTCCTCGACTAGTCGCGTCTTTATGCTTTAACGAATTCTCCGATACTGACTTGACTACTTTCATCACATACGGCGCTTACTTGCTCAGCAGTTCCAAGAGAGACACGCCAGGCGAAAGAGAATGTGGAGCGGAGGAAAACGAAAAAGGCGATTGATGACGTAGCCGCTTGCGTGAGAGAATATACACGAAGATTGTCGTTGAGTCGCTTGGTGATTGCTTGGCAATCTAGCGAGAGTTTCATATATCTTGCCATGTGATAACTGTGCATATAACACATGATTAGGGCGTGCAGTGAGCAGGGGTCGATTATGCGGGCTTGAGATGGCGCCACCAGTTGGCCAGCATGGTCGGGTGAACCCCATTGAACCCCTAAAAATTCCTTGCGACAACTGGAATTCCCTCGACAATCTTACAACATCGACAATCCTACATCGACAATCCTACAACATCGACGAACATTTCCCAATCGACCGCGCCGTTGCCAACTTTATCCATGCAAAGTGCACACGAAAGGAAATGCAAATTAAATTTCACAAGACCAGATGCCATTTGTTCGAGCCTGGCTCGAAGCTTCAAGTTTGTAATGTAACTGCCAACAAAGAGTTAACCGATTTATGGACTTCTTAATCGAACAAGTTAGAAGTTTGGGGAGCAACAATTCAATAAATTCGGAGGCACGCGAGAACGTTTGCCATCAATGGCGAGGCTCTCGAGGGTCGAGTGTGCTTTCGATCGTTCTCGTGTTGGAACTTTTTCCAAAAGCGAGCAGGAAATATTTATGACAATTAAAATCCCATAATTTATTAACATTCCAAAAAGTTCGCTGGGAATTTTCAATCGCGAACGTAAATTATGGAGTCGAGCGAGCCTTGAAACAGTTTCGCTCATAATTAATAAAAGTGCACCGCATGCAACTCCACATTACTGCGTAGTCCTCACTCGCAATCAATCTTGTGTTGAGCAAGAAAACAATTTGCGTCGTTTGTTGTCTTTCCACTTCGTGACGTCACAAAGGAAAAGTGTTTTCCTTCTCCCAGCATCCTTCAGGAGCCTAAGAGACTGTTCTCTCCCCGCAATCTCTCCCGTCGCTTTGCGCAGATCAATACATGTTCGCATCATGTTTTGCTTTCCTCGCACTCCAGCCTGCTGTTGAGGAAAAGCGAAACAGAAAAAATGGTTGCAGTTTCAGGTCGAAGACAGTTTATACGCGCCAGACACATTCTATTGTTGGAAATCATTTGAACAAATAAGGATATGCATGATTGAGACAGCAGCGAGCAGGAAGCGCTCGGCGTTCACAGCAATAAAGACTCGATTGAGAGATGAGAGACCGAGGAATGTGCTAAGCGATTTTTAATTTATAGACAATTTTCAATCGATGATCGTGGGTGCACGAGACTAGAATTGCTGTCTCATTAACACAGGAGAGTTGAACTCGCCCATGGCGTGAAGGTCGCGGTGTTTTCCCCAGGAAGCAACGAGTCTCTGCCGCTTTCAGCGTCGTCGAACAAGCGAAACTTTTGTTACATCCCAAACACGTCGTCGGCGGCAGCGGCAAATAACAGTAAACGAAGCACGAAACTTTCATTGTCGTTGGCATTTCGTAATCTCCGTCTCGGGAATGCGTTCCTTGCTGTTGCAAACATGGAAAGTGGATTTAGATGAGTTAGGGCGACCATTAACTTTTGCCCTGCGTCGAATATTCCAAGCTCAGTTTATGGATTCTTCTCTTCCTTTATGATGCAAATTAAATCCACAGCTGCCTTTGACTCCGACGTCTCGGGAATGCAAACGTGGAAGAGAGACGACACGACTCGAAGTAATATTGAAAAAGATCTTTTGTTGCGGACAGAGTCGATGGCAATTAATTTCTCTACACATTTGCATCAGGTAAATGCAGGCAAACAAAGCTGACAAAGGAACAAGCCTAACCTAGAAAGCTCTCCAATTCGACATGGCTTCAACTAATGTCCATATTCACATTAATTGCATTGACTCTCGACGGCGATTTTACGATGTCGCTTGTGCAAAAATGGAAGGCGGAAAGTTCTTGACGGAGAAGCTCTCGATTCCTTTCGCAAACATTCTCAAGTTTGCAAATGTCTCGGAAGGTGTGAAGGGTTGATTGAGAGCAGTCTGGAAGATTCAAGAATTTTCCTGAACCTGAAGGATGTTTGCAGTGGCTGGTGACTGCTTGATGAGCTTCGATGTCACGCGGAAACCTGATCGGGGTCTGAAGAACTATTTATTTGTCTCCCAGGCGACGGTCGCTGACGTAGTTAGAACGGCAAAAATATTTTCGTGCTCCAGAGCTAATAATTTCCAAGCATCGCATCCAAAGACGGCAAATATTTTGCGCGACAGAACAAATATGTTCTTGATATCAGACGTCAAAGACAACATTTCTCTTTGATCGACGACATTATACCTCCTGCATCGCGAGAAAAAATGTTTTCATATTTTTGAGCTTCAAATCCGTTTACGTTTTTTGGCTGAGCAAGTCTAACAGTTTCGGTTGCCTACAGCAGCCCCGCTGGTATCAGGAAACACTTAAGAGATCCTGACAGTCATTCTCCCTTATTAGGCTTCAAACTTTGATATCGATCAACTCTGTCAAGCTAGGAAGTTCTCAGCTAGTCGGGGAGCAGCCAGTGGTTTCTCAACGACAACCCTGAGCACATCGAATCAATATTGCAAAATCAATTCTCAAATAAATACTCGATTTAGACTTGCCAATTATCGAACGGAGCGAATGTAAACAGAGCCTTTAACTAGAGATCGCTGTTTGATTTTAGATCTCACGATTTTCATTCGCTCGCTCGCGCGCTCAAAGACGGAATCATTAGCGTCCAATCGCTTCACAAAAGCCATAAATTTTCCGTCGTGAAAAAGTATCAAAAAGTAGCTGCGATATTTCCCGCTCACTACATGAAAGGTTGACGCGGCGAAAAAGGGGTCGGTGCTTCCGACAATTCACAGTCGTGCAAATAATGTCACTCTCGATGAAGTTTAAGGTCGCTTTTATTGGCTGCTCCATTGTCTGCTGCGACGCGAAGTGCCATCAAGAAATGCTTTTATGCAAATGTCTCTCCAGCGCCTTGCGTCATGACGACTTTACCTGATGCCGGAAGTCGAGCATGCCACGGACTCGCAAACAATAAATCGCAACGGATTTGCGTCTCTGACGTGTTCGACTTATTCTCGATATTTGCGAGATTTAAAGACTTCATCACGTAGTTGCTTGTGACCTTTGGATTCATTACTAATATTAGTATTAACGGCATTTTCTTTCTCCGCTCAGTTCTGCATCATAAGTTGAAATATTATAATTTCGCAAGCGATTGCAACATCCTTAACGATACCTCGACGGTCGTGAGTCGCTGCGAAAGAAAGCTGTTTGCTTAAACTTCTTTTCTTCCCTCCCCTCTTTCTCTTATTCATCGATAAATGAGTCAAGACCTATCTTAAGAACCGTTAGCCGATTATCGAGCTAAAATAGTAAAACTTCGCCGTCATCTGCATATGGCTAGGCTCTTAATGAACACGAAACGAAACGTCGATTACATGATGAAATATTGGACAATAAAGAGAAAAGAAAACAAACAAACGACCGACAACTTCGGTCTTCAATTGTTTCCCGGATAATTCGTGGTAATTGGGCAAAAGCGATTAAGATTTTTGATTTTCCTTTGATACGATTCACTCGATAATTTCATTATTTGCCTCCCAGTCACTTCAGTCGCATAACCGTTAGCAGCGCGTCGCCGAAAACGACGCAAGACGAGAGAAAATGTTTTGTGTCTGTGAGACCGACGTTCAGTTAACTGTCACAACAATTTCATTTGTTCATGTTGAACTATAATTAGATTAATGTTAGTTTTATGAGTGACATAGAGAGCGAAGGCAACAGGTCGACGTTGAATGTTAACTCGCCGGTTCAACAAACTTAGTTGTCTATTAAGCTTAATTAAAAACTGGAATCGTTGCTAGGGCAATTGAGGACCGTCATAATGATCATCGAAGGCAATTAAGCGATGAACAAATTAAAATCGGTCCCGCCTGACTCGCCGAAAGAGAAATCAGAACACAAATCACCCTCATCGAGCAGTCAATCACCCCCATAGGCACTCGTTGGCTTCGTGCTATAATTTGAATTGAATTTTAATTCTTCTCGCCCACAGTCACTTGAGTGCCTAGCTGACTCATTTCTGACAGATTCTCCGAAATTGTTTGAGATTTCTTTCTTTTCTGTGTCAAGAAGATGACTTAGCGACTCGATTTGCATTAATTAAAGAAATCAACACTTGACGCAACGAGTTTTATCACAGAAAATTCCCTCGTCGCATCGAGATTCCGATGAAATTGAAATTCCTCACTGATGTTCGTTTCGTCAGGCGGCTCGACGTGAAACTGAAAGTCGAAGTGTCGTCTGCGCGCGCGATGATTCATCGACGCGATTTCTGTTCAACGGTTCTCGCGGCCAAACTCTCATCCGTGTGTTTGCATGCTAATTAGGCTCGGAGTGCTTGACTTCTTTCGATGCTCTCGTTTTTTGTCTGATTCCACCCAACGCGGACAAAGATTATTCCAACTGTGGATCGATTTAGCACAAACTTGTTGAGTCGCGAAGCTACACGCGTCGATAGATTTTACAGGCAGGGAGAGGTTCGCTTGCTTTTATCTTCTTCCAGTTCGTTGGAAGACCTTTTTGTTTGTTGAAAGAAGAGACAATCGTTGTGAGTCGCAAGCAATAATGGAACAACAATCATTTCGAGTCCTTCGTTGGCTATTATCTAGCTTAATCTTAGATTATATTGCAGGCTTGAAGTTCAGTTCAAGAGTCTCGTGATTCACGAGTCGTGAAGGCTTCAAGCCAGCTTGAAATCATGTTGTGTGAAACTTGTTTGGCTTCCTATGCAACTTTCTATCAATTTAAATGTCCTGTGATAAATAAACCACGAGATAATCTATCTGAAAGAGTCGAAGTTTCATTTAACGGCCCCTCAATTCAAACTGAGCGCACAATATTAAAGGTAGAGCTTTCGCCAAAGCTTCTTTCGAACGCTGTATCATCGTTGACTGAGCGACGTTGAGATGAAAACTCTCACATGAGCGAAGACTTCGACGACTTGCCTTCAAAATTATTCAACAGTTTTCGCCCTAAATGTAACAGGATTTTCCTCGAAAGCGTTGAAATGATTAATTGGACACTCAGTCACATGTCACCACGCATTCCGCTCAGTCTAGAAAGTTAACAAGTTCTTAAGGAGATTAAAAGCAAAGACAAAATCGATAGCTCGCCTTTACATTGTCGACACTTAATCGGATTATGGAAACAAATCTCGATTCTTTGCCGTCCGGTATCGACTTTCAAAATCGATAACGTCGGCACATTTTCAAAACGTGATGCGATTTCAGGAAAACTATTGAACTGAAAATTCGCTGACAGCGAAACTACAGCGAAGGCTTCGATCGAAAATCCTCGGCTTTAACACTTTCAGTTTCCACTAAACGGAAAAGCGAATTGAAATCTCAATGTGATCACAAAGTCACTTGCGTGTATATTTCGTCAATTCTAGTCGAATCAGGTTTCGGTTTATGGCTTCACTTGAACCTTTTGTTGCTTCAGTCCAAGACGACGTAGCTTGCCTGGTTTGAATTGCTTCAACCAAATGTCGAAAACAGTTTTCAATACTCACATCTTTGAAGTGAAAATTGAACTCTCCTGAGTGGACCCTGATGAACTTTGGCTTTGTGTTTTTGATCGCGATTTTCTTCGGAATTTTCTTCTTTCTCATTAACATATAAAAATATTTCGCCATCGTCGAAGCTTCAAGATTGACAATCTCAAAAGCAACTTGATTCACTTACAGGCTTTTAACTAAGCCAAACGGTTCGCGATGCAACGCGGCAGCACAACTGAGCGGCGAAATATTTTATAGAAAATGAAAAATGAAATTATTCTGGTTCTCGTTTCCATGTTTCTGTGAAAAATAACAGGCGAAATAGTTTGGCCGTGAAACAGAAAGTCAGAATTTAATTGGACGTGCAAAATGTTAATGATAGTCGTTGCTTTCAAAGTCGTCAGGATAATGCTTTTGAGGTTTAGAGGATAATGAGTGCTCGCGGCCTATTTGACGACGCAGTGACGTTCGAGTTGTTTTCATAAAAACTCAACAGCTGTCTCGCTATTTGCGCACTTTGAGTGAAGCAACTTGCAGATGTTTTCGAGCTGCCAATATAGAATACAACGGATCAGGAAGCTCTTTGAGCGCGACAATCCTCTGACGGAAAGCTGACACACCTAGCACTCGCTAGTCCAAACTGCCAACGAATTAACACCAAACGAGTTTTCAATTTTTCGTTTCAAATTTTTATTCCATTTTTCATATCAAACTTTCGCCTATCCCAGTAAGTCCGCTTCTGAAATGTCTTTTGGTTCCTTCTTGACAAAACTAACTGCTAACGGACTTCCATCTTTATTTCCTTTGTTGCAGCCGCAATTCGTTCCTTCGATCTCGATCTCCAACTGTATTATCGTGTTTGCTCCTTTGCCGCCCTTGCAGTCTTTGCATTGCTTGCTGTGAACCACAGACAAAGTGACGAAGCAACAAGCTAGTAGAAGGAGGACTGATGTTACTCTCATGGCAAATTTCACTGTAATGTCAGCTGCAGCTTCGACATCGACTTGTTTTTTATCGAATTTATCGAATGGAATATACTTTGGTAGTTTGCGAAAACTGAGAAAAGAAACAAGAAGCTGAAGAGTGCAATTGATGTGAAACTGACAATGTGACGTTGTAACTCACATCACGAAGAAGCGAAGAAGCCTTGTAAGAGATATCGTTCGCTGTTAAAAATGCAACTCAATTTTATTCAGCGCATACACACAGCAAAGTGATTCAGCCCCCTGAAGGTACAACATATAAAAGAAAGATGAATTTTATACTGGTTAGCTTAAGCCTCCTCGTTGGGGAGTAATAAACATCCAGCTATGAACGTCAGATATTTCATATTCGCCGTGGCAATCTTGTTTGCTTGCTTGGCAACAACAGCATCAGCCGGCTCATCTGAAAGACATCACAAAGTACCCAAAGCCCCCGAAGCTATCGGAGTTCTCCCTCACATCAGATTGCGCGACTCAATCATACCAGTTTTCAAACTACTAACGAAGGACAAGGAACCTCGAAAAACTTCGACTGACTAGCGAACGTAGCGTCTGCTCCAATAAATCAGCCGGGAGAACTCCAATGAGGCAATAAATAAAAGCAATAAACTCGACGATTTAAATTAAAAATTTGTTTTATTTCGCGTTTCACAGAAACGCTGCTCCTTGTCTGAGAAGTTTTAATTTACACGCTGAGGATGATTTGTACAGTTATGCGAGACTCTTTAATTGCTACATGAGAAACAGTTTTCTTCGTCGAAGCTTCCAAGTTATGGCAACGATTAATTATTGTCTAAATAAATAAGCTTAACTGAAATACTTTCGAAAGGATTTGTCTGTCCGTGGAAATCGCGAAGCTCGACGTGAGCTTTGTGAACTAGCTAATGCAAAGCTTCAGGCTGTCACGTCTCGCTGCAGATTATCCTGGCTTGTCTGAACACAATGAATTTCTATTTACAGTTACAATAATTTAATTCGTCAATGGTTTTGTGCGATTTCAATCATTGAAATTCAATGGCATTTTCAGCGTCGATGATTCGAGTTCGATGGCCTCAGGTCAACGACCGGCAGGACATTCGTTGAGTAGAACATTGTGTAACTGATCCATGTCTGTCCAATCGACGATTCCCATTCCGTTCGATCCCGAGTTGAGCTTAACGTGACGGATGCAGCCTTTGAAGTTCTCGCGCGTCAATGTTGTTCGACTTTGCGATGTTTCTATAGAAAACATAAATATTACAATGAGTTGCGGACTTATTCATTGCATGGAAATTAAATATTTGCGACAATTAAAAACAAGAGCAACGAAACTGTTCATCCGTCTGTTCAAACACATGTTGCCTCGATAATAAGAATGAGTTCTTACCTGGTAAGCCGCCGATGTACAGAGGCGAAGTCGTTTGCAGCTTTCCAAGATTCCGATTCGAACCGTAAGAGAAGGACTGATTGTCGATCCTGATTGCGATCTGGTTCGTGTCGTAGAGCGCGGAGACGTTGTGCCATTTATTATCACAGAGAGAGAACTTCGACGCCAGCACTGGTTCGGCTCTAAAGGGTTCACCGTCTCCGAGATCGCACGACATAATCAGCTGTAGAAACAAATTCCTTGAGTTCAATGGAACATTTTGTTTTCGTTCAACTTACCCTGCCGTTGTAAAGTTCGATCGACAAGGCAGGCGACCCAAACGGTGGCTCGGCGATGCTCAAGAGGATTCCGTTGAGCTCTGACGTCTTGAACTCCATCTCGATTTCTAAGAATTTTCCAACGTTGAATTCTTTTTCTGTGGCGAGAAATTCGTATGACAATCAAATGAATTCTGATTTATAAGTTTTGCACTCACTGTACTCAGCATAGGCATCGCCTGGGAAGTAAGAACCCTTCTCGACTCGAGGAAAGCACTGCCCTAGATTGTTGAAGCGCTTAGCTAAATCTTGCGTTATCGTGTTGACACTGAAACGTCTTATGCATCCCTTGAAGTCTTCTTTCTTGCTCAGGATCTCTTTATGGAATCGCGGAGCCTCTTGCGGCAGCCCACCGATAAACAGAATGTTCGCAACGAAGTATTTCTTGGGGATTTTGATCTTCGCTTGACTGACAGCGCTGCTCGGATTCTTTCCGTTCCTCGAGATGCTCAAAGTTGCGATGTGATTTCGACAGTCTATCGACACGTGATGCCAAAGACCGTCGTTGACTTTCACTGGCAGTGAAATTTCCTCCCGCTTTCGGCCTCTAATTACAAACACGAGGTTGCCATTCCGAAGGAACAGATAAGCGTAGTGCTTTGGCTTCTCTCTTGAATCCTGCGGAATCAGAGTTGAAGTTTAAGTAAGTCAACAGAATATTTTGTCACTCACCGGCACCGCGAATAAGAATCCATCGGGGTAGAACGTCCTGAAGTCAAAGTTGATGTTGAAGTTTCTCTGCCAAAGGTTGCGCGACGGGATCTGCAGCATGGAGAAGCTAAACGGTCCGTTGCCGAACTTAAACGCGTTCGGCTCGTACGAGTAGCTGCCGACCTGTTTACAAAGTTCTTCGATTATGAAAGGTGGCGGCTCAAGGAAAAGACGGAAAACTTATTTTCGAAAGCTTTATTTCCAAAGTTAATAAGCTTTATTTACAGAGTTAAGTTCAAGTGACTAAAGTATGTAGCTAACTACGCTAGAGGTTAGTTCGATCAACAAGTGTGTATGTGCTTTAAATGGCAGTGAGTTTATCTACAGTGATTTCCCGCAATCCTCCTAGATACCAAAGTAATTAGTTTGTGGGTGAATTGGTTTGTTAGTTAGAAGCTTTTAGTCTCGCAACTCACCCTTTGACAGCCTTCTGTGGTTTCCTTGAACTTCTGGCCGATCGGCTCGGTCTTCATCAGCATCGGACCGCCCATTCCCATCGCAGGACCGAGGCCGCCCATGTGAACGTTCTTAAAGCTCATGACCTGGTCGAAGGAAATCGTTCTGTTGTTGAACACGACGTCCTTTATCGCTCCTTCTAGTCCGATGAACGTTGGAGCGAGGTTGTCGAACTCAGGGAACTCTGGAACTCCACCAAGGAACAAACCGCCGACGTCTTCAGGGCTGTTTACGAGCGCTGGTGTTGCTGACAACGTCTTAGTTGTTTGTAAGTCGTCGTTGATTCGCAACTCGAACTTTCTTCCGACTTTGTTCACGTTAACTACGTGGAACTCTCCATCGTTGAGAGTCAAATTCGATTCAAGCTCAACGCGACCTTTACCGGCATCGACCCAGACGTGGATGTGTCCGTTGATCAGTGAAACTGAAAAGTTTCCTCGCACATCCTTCGAGTCGTAGTCGGCAGTTGTCTGAGGTGGATAGCCAGAGAAAAGAAGCAAACAATCGGTCTGCAAAGTCCTGAAGACAAAGCCGAAGTTCGCTCGTTTACGCAGTGAATGCGAAGTTAACTCAACGTATCCATTGCCACTGAAGCCAGCTTTCGTGATGACATCCTTGCAAGTTGGCTCGACTCCAAAGTAGCTCTGACTATCGAGCGGATCAAAGTTCTCGCCGTTGATCTGAACGTCTTTCAAGCATCCGAAGAAAGCGTTGTCAGCTCCTGGAGCTTTCGTTGTTCCAGATTTGAAGCCGGGTGGAACTCCGCCGAGATAGAATTGGGCCTTTGACACGTCGGGTAGCAAAGCAGATGTGACGGGTTTGGTTGGCGATCCCGTTTGAGGCTCTTCGTTGCCAACTTTCAGACTTCCGTTCTCGGTGTTTCTCTTTGGCGTGAACTCTCTGGCAGCCTCGACGCTCACCCACTCACCATTGTTGTAGCGGTTTGTCGTGTTGATCTCAAGCTGCGATTCGCCGCCGTAATCAATACGGAAGACAAGCTTGCCTTCGTGGAGCGTCAGCGAAACTGATCGATTCTGAATAGCAAAAAGATTTTAAGTAGATTGAAAATCGAACAAAATATTTTCTTACATTTTTCTCGTCGACAGTCAGGAAGAGCAGCGCGTTCTCATCCAACGTCTTGAAGGTAATTTGAAGCGAGAAGATTTTCTTTGGATAAGCTCGAGAGCTCACACTTCGAACGACTGAATAGCCTTGGCCGCTGAAGTGTCTCGAGCTGTCAGACGTCTCAGTTGCGCCAATCATCGCACCCACGCAGTTTCCTTCGGAAGATGAGAAGTGCCAAAGACCAACTTGAAGATGATCGATGAACAATTGATGAACAGTCACTGATAGTCCGTTCTTTGCTTTAAGCTCTGCGGGTCGCAAACTGTCTGGAACTCCTCCCATGTACACTCGATTCGTATGATCGAATGTCAGTCTGGTGAAATCTTGGCTTGTCGCACCGACCACCGAATTCGAGTTATCGAAATCGCCGTCGTTATTCATCCGCTGAACAGTCAAACTGCCAATGTTGAGTGTTCTCGAGATCTCGATCTTGTACCATGCGTCGTCGTATTTCGGGTCTCTCGTCTCGATCTCCATGGGGTGCATGATAACTCCAGTGTCTGAGCCAAGATTCCAGATCAAATAAATTTTCCTGTTGATCATTTCAAGCGCGATGAACTTCTGGTCTTCTCCTTGTAAGAAGAGAAGCGGCGAGTCGGTCTTCTTGGAGTTCAATGCGATGGTCATGCTGATACTGTTGGACGTCGAGGGACCTGACGACGCTAGGAAGTAAGAGCGAACGCAGTTGTCGTCGGAGGATTCAACCGAAACGCGAATCTTAAAGGAAATTATTAGGAACTTTCAAATAGATCGGAAGATGTTCAACTTACTCCCTCAGCCGCATGCTTCGCTTGCGCGATTTTATCTCGCAGCTCCTGAAGCTTCAACGTGAACGATTCGTTCCAAGCTTGGAATTTTTCGTTCTGCTGCCTCAGGACTGGCTCGTTGACGTGCCACGTGTTGTTTGCTTCTCGGATGTTTATCAAGGACTTGGCCACGTTCTCCTCGGCCAAACCGTACTTGCTGTCCCACTCAGGATCCAATTCTTCCAGCCTGCTCTTCAGCTTGTTCACATTGCTGTTGATCTCCATCGTTTCCTTTCCGATGTTGTTCATATCCTCGAGAATTCGATCAGCATCGAGCGCTGACTCTTGAACAATCTTCCGCGTTTCGCTGTTGCTGAGCTTCGTGATGAGCGCCGACATTTCGTTGTTCGTTTTTCCGCTGCTCCGTATCAAGCTGCTCATATTCTTAACGACATTCTGCTGATAGTCGAGCATTTCCTTCAAACCTGAAAGCCAAATCGCATTTAATCACGCGAAGATTCGAGAAGTGAGATAAGAACTTTACCATTTATTTTTGAAATTTGATTCTCGGCGTCACTTTGAATGGCCTCGGATTCCAAACTTAGATCCTGCCCTTTCTCGATCATGGTTTCTTCTTCGGGGTCGATGGGGTTCAGCTTGTCGTTGCTAAACACTGCGGCGTCGTAGGCTTGCTCAGCGGCTTCGCGTGCAGCGTTTATCGCGTCGGATATATTTTTGTGAGCGGTACCAGCGAGCATGGCGACCTTTGCGCCGTCCTTGCTATGCTGGAACAAGTCGACGATGACTTTGCTGCGTCTTGCCAAGTTCTCTGCATGAGCGCGAGCCTCGGGAACGAGAGTCTCGCTGATGTCAGCGAATTCATCTTCACGTTTCGTTATAAACTCTTCGACCATCGCGTTCAAATCGATCAGCTCGGTGTTCTCAATCTTCAGCTTCGCAATGCTGTCGTGGAGCGATTCCATCAGCGAGTCGCTTTGCGCAATTATCCCAAAGTTCAGCAATGCTTCAATCTCATCATTTTCCTTGTCAATGTCGCTGGCTCGCATCTTGAGCTTCTCCAAACCTTTCCGGTTCTTCGTCACAAACGCTTCGGTCTCTGACGAGTCCCTGAACGTTCGATGTGTCAGGTTCTTTAAATCGTTTAGCTTATCATTGAAGTTCTCACGAAGCTTCAAGAAGCTGTCGAGTTTCGCCTTCTGCTGATTCGCAGTGTTGAGCTCGTCAGACCAATACTCGAGTTGGTCGTTCGCACACTTTGCACTCTCGTCAGCCTTTGGAATATTCTTCGATCGCTGCTGTAAATCTTTCAGAAAAGCTTTCGCTTCCCTCAACGCAGTTGGCAGTTTGATGTGATGATCGTTGCTTCCATAATTCGATAAATTGATGATCGTCTCTTGAACGACTCCAGTGATGTCTCGAACATCCATCAGGATCGAATCAGCTTCGTGCATCATTTTCTCAGCTCTCTGAAGATGTTTGTCTGAGTTCGCGCTAATTCTACTGGCTCTGTTGTGAAGACTGTCGGCTTTGGTCAGAAGCTAAAAGGAAAAGTTTTTTAAATCTTGTAGCATTCAAAGACTTTGTTCAACTCACTTCGTCTGCAGCTAAATCGTTAAAGTTATCAACAGCATCAGTTGCCTCGAAATATTCATCAAACTTTGAGCTGAGTTCATCCGTTTCGTTCGACAGTTTATGAAGTTTCAGCCATGGAGCATTGAGGTCGTGCAGACTTATGTCTTGCGTTTCTACCTCAAACTTGAACATGATTTCATCGGCAATGTCGAGAAGAGTTTGCGTGCAATTGTCGCATACTAAAACAGAGAAAATTAATTATCGTTCAGTCGACTAAACCAACTAAAATCGCTCACGTTGACACTCATAATCTCTCAGCAAATGTCGAGGTAGTTCGCAACGGTCGCATCGTCTTCCAATGACACCTGGCTTGCAGTTGCACTGACCGGTGAGCTCGTCGCATTCGTCCGACACAATTCCTTCAATGTTGCAGTCGCAGCTTTCGCAGTGACCATCTTTACTTTGTGGGTAGCCGAAGAAGCCTTTCGAGCATCGATCGCAGAGAGGACCCGTGTAACCTTCCTTGCAGTAACAAGCCACGCTCTTCTTTGAAACGTAGCAGCCTCGCGCAAAGTTCTTGTTCGTTTCGGGGCAAGGACAGGCGAGGCAAGCTTCATCGGGATGTCCGTAATATCCTTCAGCGCAGCTGTCGCAATATTTTCCTCCCGTGTTGTCACGACAGTTCTGAAATAATCACAACGTCTCCTCAACCAAATTTAAAGCTGCAAAATTATTTCTTACCAAACATTCTCCCGTTTCCTTGTCGCATTCGTTACTTCGATCGTTGCACTCACAGGGAACAACTTTCCCGACTAAATCCTCAAGCATGCTCGTCTTGACTGTCGTGTTCCTCCATCGATAATAACCGTCAGCTGGATCCTGACAGGAATCTCCGTCGTACTGGACAGGACATTCGCACTTCTCGACGCCAGAAGCTATCGCCGCGTTGTTGTTCCCGTTGACTGGCATTCCGTTGTGCATCGTGACGTTAACAAGGCTGAAAACAAATGAAAATGAAATCTTTTACTATTTAAATTAAAGTTCAAAACTTACACAACTTGAGTGAAATCAACTGAAGTCGTGGCTCGAAGGAAAATGTGCTTGATGTTCTGCAAGGCTGTCATCATGATCGCGCGGCTAATGTTGTAGCCGTTTGAATGATAGCGCCACTGGGACTCGTGCAAAACGACATTGAAGGTTTGACTGGAGACTGAAGAGTTGAAAGTTTCCGGTTGGTAATAATTCAAAATCAACTGATAATGAGTGTGGAGCTGAACGAGTGGAGCTTCAAGCAAAGTCTCATCGTCTAAACTTCGTCTGCTTCCTTCCGTGATGATCGAGAAGTTCAAGAAACCTCCGTAGCTGCTGGTTCTGTCGCCTAAGAATTCCTTCGGCAGTTGGAAGTAAAACGGATTGTAGAAAGCTCGTTGAGTGGCGATCGTCACGTTTCCGCTGTAGCTTGGGAAGACGTTGAGGTCGTTGTAGACTTTGATTTCTCCGAACTCACGATGCGCTTGGTTGTTTCTCATGTGAGTGACGATGACTCGCTCCAAGTCTTCTCTGGCTTCTTGATATTGTGTGATGTAAAGCACTGTGACGTTTCGTGAGCCCATCAGGCGAATCTTGCCCCAGATCAAAGGGTTCTGTGTGCAATCCTGCGATCTGCCGAAGCAGAAGCAACGCGTGCATCCACTCGGGTTGTATTGCGACAAACCGAAAGTCGACTGACGGCATTCGTCGCATTTGAGTCCAGTTGTGAGCTCCTTGCACGGGCACTGACCTCGATCATCGCAATCGATGACGCCATAGCCTGGAAGATCCTTTGATCCCCTAACATCACAGTTGCATTTTTGGCAATTGGGATAACCAAAGTATCCGATGGCACAGTATTCGCAAGCTCTACCTTTGTATCCTTCTTTGCAGGCGCATTGACCCGTCTTAACGTCACACGATTGCTTCAACGAGCCAACTTGATTGCAATCGCAATTTTTGCAGCCTTTGAACAGTTCATAACCATAAGAATTTGGATAGCAAAGTTGACACTCCGTTCCATGACTCAGCGGCGGGCATACACATTTGCCGGTTTCTTGGTCGCAAACCTTCGCTGAACTGTCACAAATGCTGCACTCTGAAAGTTTTCTCAATCAACTTGAGATTCCAGATTGAAAATATTTGACACTCACGTTTGCAGCCGGTCGGCGAGAACCCAAAGTAGCCCGCGCGGCATCGATCACAACTGACGCCTTCCACTCCCGTCTTGCACGCACATTGGCCGCTATGCGAGTCACAGTTTTGATGTTCACTTCCGTTTATGTTGCAGGCGCATGGCGTACATCCTTTCTTGGAGTCGAGGTTCCAGTAGGCTCGCTCGCAGCGATCACAAGTCCGACCGATGACATGCTGTCGACATCTACATTGGCCAGTTTTGGAATCGCAAACACGATCTTCCGAGCCGCTAACGTGACAGTTACAGCCTGCAAAGGAGAAGAGAATGGATTAGCGATGGACGTTTTGTCAAGACGATTGTGATAAGTTGAAGCGCAGACAAATTAGTTCTCAGAGACAACATGAAAGTTTGATGGCTCGCGCGAGACTCAACCACTCGGCAATCATTTCCTCTCCGCTTTACATGAGTCGATGAAAAATTGAAGCGATTTCCAAGAAAACGAAATGGAAATAATGTCGATGTCAAGTTTTAAATGTGAAAATATTTATTCCCTGAACTTGGATTGCAAGCGAAGCATGAAATGAAATTATGAGAAACATGTCTCGATGGAATTTATGTTTTGCTTTCTCAAGCTCAGATTAATCAATTATTAATCATTCGACGACGACTGATCACCGACAATCTTTATTCTCGCAGAGCTCATTCATTCATTTAGAGAGATTATGTTGGAGCAAAAACAAACAAATTGGTCTTGCGGCCCACGCCGAGGCAAACCTTCGCCGTCTTTCTCCTCTTTCTTCTCAACAACTTCACTCACTCATAATACGATCCGATAACGTTTTCTTAATCTCATTGGAGCGCACGGAGCTTTGGAAACACACGAAACCGTTGCAGGCCACAGCATAAATTAAAAGTTTCTTTGTTGCCGTTTGGGAAGTCACAAGCGAGCTATGAATTTCGACGCATCATCGAGATGAGTTCTCCATGAAATATATTCAAATGTGTTTACGCCAAAAGTGGATAATTTCTTTTAAATGATCGTAGGCCCACGTCGAACGACTTTTCCCTCGACTCTCGTTCGCACTGCGATGAGTAGGTTTACTCTACGCAAGTTTGTTTATTTAAACACACGCTTTTTATCGGCCGTGGGCTGCTGCCCGCTGTGAAGATAGTGTTATCGCTATGAGCAAGCTATGAACATTTAACGACCGTTTGATTACCTCGGCTTGTTGATAATTTCAAAGCGAGAAATCGAAAAGACAATCGAGCAATGGAAGATAAAATCGTTTCAACTTGGAAACGAAGTTGACATCAATTGCGATAATTCCCGTCACTCAACAACGTGATTCCAACAAATCAAAGGCAATCAAAATGACTGAGATTCCAGCTTTGCTTTTCTTTTCTCTTCCATTCTTTGGCTGAGACACACTTCGAGGTATTAAAGCGAAATTAAATCAATGGCATTTCGCGCTCAATGTTTGTCGCTCGCTCGACAATAATTATCTAATAAAATCAGCAACTTAATGTGCCATTCATGGCGAGCGCTTAATGATAATTGCTCGCACACAAGACATCGAAAGAAAAGCCGTAAATTTGAGCACGTAATGTCCCAAGAATTCTTTCGTTTGTTACTTTTCAGTTTGTTTTTTGAGAGAAAACAAGCAACTCGCATGGGGATTTTGCTGTGATTTATTGGCGTCCCATCGAGAAGAGCTGCCGTTGTTTAATGTTTGCACCTGATTTCTCACAGCTACTTCCTGACTCAACAAACAGGGAATAATGAATCCGTAATCTTGTTCAGAACATGGTGTATCAGTTGGAGAAGTAGGAACAGAGGCGACGTGAGTTTCGGAGACTCGAAAATATTTAACAAGTTGCTCATTATGGCTACACGTGGCCTAATGATGATACCACCAAACAAATCGTACGTGGGGATGTTGGAGACAAGATCCCAAGTCATTAGTGAACGCCACTGCACTGACCTGCGTTCCTCTGCTCGTGGAATGCAGACAATCATCGTGATGCAGATTTATTCAAACGGATTGCATAATAAAGTCATATCATTCAGCGTTCGCAACAAGTAATCATCATCATTGCTCGAACACGTTTTGAGAAAGCCGCAGACAATGGTTGCAGCTGAAACGTATCAGCGCGTTGTCTGGCGAAGCGAAGGAATGAGACGTTGTCATAAGATCTGATTCAGCATCGCGAGAATGTTCGTTCATTGAAATTCGAGCGAGATTATTTCGCAGTGAATTTCAATTTCTGCGGAGCTCAGCAAGATTATTATGTTATCGGAACAAAGACGGGATCCGTGACATGAACACAATGACCCAAAAGTCGACGGGAAGGGGAAATTGAAAACGAGCATAACTCTGCCTGGACGACCAAATTATCTCCGCGAGTTCCGCCTTCTCCGTTCGGAGGGCTTTGAAGGCACTTTCCGTAATTTGTGTTGTCATCAATCATCCGCTGATGCTGAAGCTTTTTTCGACGCAGCGCGGCGGAGTTGAAAATCTGTTAATTAAAAAATGCTGCGCTGCGATTGCAGTTAATAAATTTGTTAAAATTTCAATCTCGATTTATGAGTTAATGGTAATTGGCTTCGCAGGGTAAATAATATCGGCTGGAACCTGTTTCGTTCGTTCGCGAACATCTCAATGGACTTGCCACTCAATATGAACGATAAGGCAGCGAGCCAGATCTTTCACCTGGAATTGATCGCCTTAGCAACACGAGACGACATCGATGGAAAGTGTTGATTGAACGAGTCAGATTGCGTTGTCACTGCAGATCAGTTTCAGTCTCCAACACTTTCCAGCGAAATCAATAAAAGCTTCAATCACTCTCCGATCACTTGGGAAGTCTGCCAAGAGCTTCTGACAGTTTGAAGTAGCGAATTCTCTCAAGCGACTCTCGAATCATCGCCTCCGAGTGTGAAAACCATTAAAGCTCTCACTTCAGATGAAACTTTAACAATTTGTTTCCAATTTCGTCTGCATTAATTATTAATTTTTTCGATCTCCTGAATTCCAATGAACTCGGAAAGGTTTTTGTCGGCGCTTCGAACGATGACAGCTTCCAATTTAATTTCAGCTATAATCGTAAAAATATTTGCATTCGAATGATCGTTTAACGACGATCGCCCTAAACACTCCGATTCGCGTAAGCCCGCAGCCTCCCAATTCACTTTTAGCCATGCAGAGCAAGCGCCTTAAGATGATCACAAACTAAATTGAATCTCCTGCTCGTAAAATCGTTCATTATGCATCGAGTTTACGAGTGTTTACGGATTATCGCCGAGCTGTTATTGACTAAATTTAAGCTTTTGATGTTCGAAAGAGCTTCGGGATTTTCTTTCGTTTATGACGACTTAGAAACAGTTTAAGAACTCGACCCAGCTTAGCTCCAAAGTCTCCGTCGCCCAGTTTGGAGCGAGAAATTCAATCCAATTCGAATGCTGGCAATAAATGGTCGGATTGACTTTCGAGCTGGAAACGAGAAGAAATCAAAACGCCAATGAGTTCGAGAACAATGGCACAATAGAATGTTTCTTATGTTCTCCTTCGTCTCGCGCTCGAAGCGCCGTCAAAATTTTATTTTCCTCTTCGCCATAAACGGCAGAATTATTAAAACAAAAATGTTTTTATTTGATGAGTTCATCGTTTTATTTTTACAACGAGAACATTTCTTGTTGGCGAGCAACTTCTTCAGGACCGCGACTGGAACAAAGAAAGCGAGCACACCCAACATATTATCAGCTAATCGCGCTTTGAACAGAATTGAAGATCAGTTTGATTTATGAAGTCGATACGACGATTAGCTTACGCCGTAAAACTTAATTGAAGCCTTAACTCTGAGGAGAGAAACACGACGGACGACTTCCCACATCAGCTCAGCTCGCGATCGAGGCTCGCAACTGCTCTCGAAGCAATGTGAATGAATTCATCCGCGAGAGGAAGAAACAGATTCACATGCAGATAAAAAATTCATTGATACTCTCAGTCACTTAATTTTATTCGCGTTTAAAAGAGCCCAGAGATTAAATTAATAACATTTCGAGGGAGCGAGCGAGAATGAAAACAGGCAGCAGGGTTGATGAACGGCGCACTGAGCGATGAGCAAGGAACCAGTTCGTGATCTCCCGGCAAACCTGCTCGGCGACTCTGCGCGATTCATTTACTATACGGATCGCGGTGAATTTATGAATGAAGTTGCATTTATTCATGAGATTCCCGTGTGGCTCTCGCGGCCAATGATATTTCCTTATAATTCGACAGCCGTGCAAGATCATCAACTTTCCATCACGTATCGCCGTGTGACTTGCATTTAAATATAAAGCGAAACGTTTAATTTGTTAAACGAAAACATGATGCTGGGGATCATGAGAACTAGATTCGTAGACAGCAAATGGCCAGCAATGAAACGTACCCGACAGCTGAGTCTTTCTAGTCATTGCCAAGTATCTTGGAGGTTTGTGGATTGGAAGGCATTTCAAGCCTTCAAAGTAGTAGAATCGACCGTCAGAGTGGCGATGGAAGAAGTTCTTACGTCTTGCCTTAGATTTGTGGTCAATCGATAACTTTTTCACTAACTTCCTCGAAGTTATCTTAGGATTTGGACCTTTGACAATCGCATTAGATTGCAGTTCATAACTTCTTTTAGTTTTTGATCCACTGAAATCTTTGTTATCCTGAGCTGAGATCTCACGTAAGAATTCAAACTGTGATGAAAGATTTATATCGCCACTATGAACTTTATCCACAAACTTTGATCGTGTTAAGACGTGGAAAGTCACTGTCAGTAATCCGATGACACAAATTGCAAACAGCGTTCGGCCATAACAAATCCAACGTTTCTTTCTCAGATGATACATCCCGTCATCGTCCACATTAGACTTTTCCTTCATCGCAGATTTTCACTTAGACATTTTAGCTAAACCATTTCACTATTTTCTTTATAAATTTGCGTGGGCGCTCCATGGATATTTATCATGATAAACTTTGATTAAATAAACTTTTCTTGTGGTCACTGAGTCAGTCCGATCAGTCCATAATATCCGGAGAACAAAAATAAATCGGAAAATATTTTCCCGAATTTTCTCATATTTTTCTTATCAATTTTCTCGCACAAAGTTTGATTTAAAAAGTTTGACTTTTCCACGCGAGCGCAGGAAAGCAACTAAACGTTTTCAGGGAAAGGTGAATAATTTTCTGGAGAGTTTAAGATCAAAACATTCAACGTTGTGAAATGATCTTCAGCGATCCATCGAAACACTGAAAAGATCACGAAACATTCGACGCGGAATTTTCTCCAACGATTTTAGGTTTTGGCTTTCTTGCTTCCTCGAACATTTAATGGCTCAACTAACAGCGACAAACGTCTCGCATGACATCGCTGGGTTTAATTGAGCAATCGACACCTCGCGCCTTGTAATTATCTACAATTTAAATTTTAAATTGTTTGATAAGTGATGCTTAATTATCTCCAATCGGCTCAAGCTGCAGTTGAGTTTGTCGTCTTTGCGTTGAGATTCAAGCACTCGCTCTTGGCTGATGCTGAAGTATCTCAAGTCCTAAAGATAATTAAATGTTTCCTCGATAATTCCTACGCCAAGTGTGAACATTAGCAGTGAATTTTCAATTAACTCGAAGTTATTTTTCTTGAAAAATTGTTTCTCATTAAGCAAATGCAGTCGACGCTTTGGATCTCTTTGAGCTGGGCAAATAAACATATTTCATCTCATGCAAAAAGGAGTGTTCAGTGATAAAATGTCGAGAATGTTCGGAAAGGAAGATGGTGAGAACATAGAACATGGAAACACGTTTATGTTGGAGTTGAGAGTATGAAGTTTCGTGTTGCTGATCTCTGTCGATCGATAACGAAAGCGGGAACTATAAATAATTTCAGGTGAACTAGAGTTCAGCCATGCGAGGAGAGAAATCAAATACTATCAGTTGAACAAAAGAGTTAACAGCACTTAACTTTCAACCTGCAACATCTCAACGAAGCTTGAGTTTCTCTCGATGTTGAGAAGTTGTGCAACTCGAGATGTGATAACATTTGACTTCGGTGTTGGATAATCGCGATAACAACAGCCCTTGCGTTTAAATATTTAATCTCTCGCGAGCGTGATCCACAATGAAGCCGGTTTGATTAGGTCTCGCAGCGTCAAAGAGTGGAAATGTTGTCATTAAGTTTTTATCACCTCGTTAATTATGCCCACGTTTCCCGCTTTCGTCGGACAGACTTTCGGAATTCATCGGGAATTTATCACAATCAGTTTAGAAATGAGGCGAACCGGTAACGTCAGCGACTCGTAGCTTATGCTCCGAGTCGTGATTAATTAATTTATTTCGCAAAGAAACTTCATGGAACTACAAATTGTCAGAGTTGATTAATTGGCGAGGCAAAGATTAGGTCAAGAATTCAATTCCGAGCTTTAAATCAGACCACATGAGTCGAGCGATTTTGATATGCTAAGCCGCTGTTGTTCAGATTAATTGAAACAGATGCGTGAAGGCTCTGGCGATTTGGATCTCGGTGACTCGAGAGGGAATGAGAAGTTTCATTTTTCAAAAAATTCTTCAGGTTTCGTTGATAAATCTGGCAATCGCGATTTATGACTCAAATTGGCTTCGCAGGGTAAATGAAGTCGAGCCAAACCTGTTTCGCTCGCTCGCAAATGTCTCAATGGACTTGACACTCAATTTATTGATCGGATGATAAGCAAACGAGCGAGATCTTTCGCCAGAAATGATCGCTATCGTGCCACGAGACGACATCGATGGAAAGTGTTGATTAAACGATTCAGATTGCGTTGTCACTGCAGATCAGTTTCGATCGCTCTCGTTCCCCCGCCAGCTCTCAACGAAGTCAATAAAAATTTCAATCACTGTCGGTCGATCAATTTAAAATCAATTTTGATGGCTCTTAAGAGCTGCTGAGCTTTCTTCTCGCCAGTAATGATTGTTCAGCGCGGATTGACAAGCCAAATGATTTCTTCTATCATTAGCTCTAAGTGTGAACATTAGCCGCACATTTTCAATTATTCGCCTCGCTTACGATCGACTTTAATAACTGAATTACGAGCGCGATGAAAAAGAAACAAATCCGAGCCTCTCGACCGAAAGCTTCGTGTTCGTTTTCTCCTCGCAGATCTCGGATGATCGATAACGAAGCGGAAAATATAAATAATTTGACTTGAACTCGAGTTCAACCATACAGGGAAACCAAATACTATCAGTTGTGACTTAACAGCACTTAACATACAACCGTCGCGCTGCTTCGAGGCAGCCAACAAAGAGAACTTGAAAGGTGATCTTCAACTTGAACTGCTCGATCCCGAGACGCTCAAATCGGCCAGACAAATTGCTCTAATGATGAATTAATTCCTGAAGAATGGAAGAAAAGCAAATGAGGCTTAAGCAGCGCAAGTCAAAGCTACCGCAATCTGAACTCTCTCAAACATCGATTGGAATTAGGTCAGCAAAGTATCGTTGGAGATCTCAAACGCTTCCCAGGAAATTTCATTCACGAGTCTTACGCTTACTTTCCACCGCCGCCGCCGCTCTCCCGAAGCGTTCGAAACTTCAAACGCACGAAGATCCACAAGAGATCATTAATAATAGTTCTCGAATTTACCTTCAAAAGGTAAATTGAATTCTCGCCTCTTTCACTGTTTTTGTTTCCCGCGCGTCGATGAATGAATGAACGCTCTTAATGGATAATTAATTGTGAAATGTCTCGGCTCATTATTGCGAGCACGCTGTGAGAACTCTCGAAATCTTTTTGGGGTCCGAGCCACTCAAAGAATTCGCTAGCTCCGGAATTTTATCTTCCATGACAAACGATTTCAAGAATTCTGTGCTGGCAATGACATCACCGCTTTATTCCGAAACAAATTATTGTTTGCCTTCGACAAACGCTTAACGACTCATGGGCCTGTGCGCGCAGCTAAGACGCCTTGCTTCATGATATCAAAGTGCTTTTATTAGTTGTGAGTCAACAATGGCAACTCAAGTTTCGCGACAGAGACTTTCTATTTCATTCAACAATCTTCTCCATTCATAAGAAGGCTCGAGCGCAAAGGCTGAGTAGACAAACCGCCTCGCAAACAGCCGAGTCCCCCGAGAGCCAAAGAGAAAGAAGAAATCATTTCTTGAATAAATAATGTTGTCAGGTTAAAGTCGTTTGCGGTTGTAAAACAGTCGTGGGCGTTTTACGAGAGGCATTAAAAGCAATCTTCTGAACTTTTCGCGAGCCCAACAGCTTGTTTAGGCCTCAAAACGGAACGAAAAAAGCCGGGTGGGGTTTGCTTGTGGTTTATGAACAATCATTGAGAACTAGCGCACGATAAGACTCAACCTGAAGTTGCAGACGTTTGTTTGCGAACAGGAAAATGAAGGTAACAACGAGACTGGCAACTTCCCACGTGGCCGAGAAGACGCGGAGAAATGAGAAGAATGAATGAAGGCATAGCTTGTTCATTTACGGAAGAATCGGAGCATCTGGACGGAGACCAATCGAGACTTTCAGCCTTTAATGTTTTCATGATTGCCATTAAATCAAGATCGCACTCTTCCACTTTCTATCACACGAGTGGTATAATGAAACATGAGTTGCGTTTTGTGATGCTTTGGAGTATACAAAGATAAGCGATGACAACCTTTGAGTTGCAATCTGAGACGAAGTCGATTGTTGGAGCATGAGAACGAAGCCTCGCGAACTCTTCAGACAACACTAGACGCTAGACAGACACATACCCGATCGCTGAAGCGCCCAAACTGGCTCGGCTCTTAATTGAGCTAATTCCTTTTGTTGCTTACGGATGGGAACGCATTTGTATCCTTGGAAATAGTAAATGTCGCCATCTGAGTGAAGATGTTGAGGGTTCTGATTCGCGCCTTGCCGGCGAAACAGCTTCAAGTGCTGGTTATCCATCCGCGGATCTTTATCGCTGTTTACGTCATTTAGACTTTGTACACTTTTATCGGAATTCTTTGGCATTTCATTGTCGATGTCGTTTTGTCGTAGGTCAACACTTCTCTTGAACACTCTTTGATCGCTCGGGTCGACACTCTTGTAACTTTTCACAATTTCTTTCCTACTCGTCCCACTTCCATCGATCACAATGACCCTCGAGGCATGCTCGTCTTTGTCGGATTTCGTCGTTGTCACGGCGTAGAGCGCAACTGTTACCAGTCCTAAGATCGCGATTGTCAGCAGAGCACGACCGTAGCCCAGCCACCACTTTCTTTGACGCTGGTACAGTTCCTCTTCCGCGTTCATCATCAATTTTCGTTTATGCTTCTCGTACATTTCACTCAAAATCACATTTTATCCACGGTACACCTTTCCATCCACGAGCTCGGCTTCCATCTAATCGCGGCACATTTCTTCACATTTTTTCCTGATATGCGACACGGCCGATAAGAAATTATTTTCGGCACTTCTCTTATCACGCTCTACACGCATCGTTCGCAGCTTTCCGACAAGCTTCGGAGCTTTCAGCGTGTTGACAACTGACGGAACAAACTTCAGAGGAAAACTAGTCGTAAATTTTTAATTAGCATCGTCGAGCTCGTAAATTCCAAGCTGGTTCAATTGGCTCATTCGAGGTAATAAAGTCTTGCTGCAACTCTTTTCCGAAAGCAAACTCGAGATTACGACTAATTCGACAAGTTCCCGAGAGTTTATCTAATCAGCGAAGGAGAAACTAAAATTCCTCTTTCGAAAACGCGTCATGAATCTTGAGATTAAACGCGCGCGTCTGCTTCGAGTAATTTATTGACGAGGAAACATTTAATTTTTCTCTCTTCCTGATACGAAAGAAAAAATATTTTATCAAAGCGAAAACGAAGAAGAATTTCGCTGTTGGCTGAAACGGAGCGGGCAAGAAGAAAATTGAAGGCAATTGATATGTGTTTATAGATTGAGAAATAATTTACAGGCTTTTTAATTGACTCTGTGCACGATATCCAGCCGCGCGCGAAACACAAAACTTGACTTGACTCTTCCCTCAAACATATCGAGTGTTCGGCAACTAATTGAAAGATCTCTCGTTTCGTTTAACTGAGTGTTCGGTCTAGATAAAATCATAACTGTGATCGCTAAACAATTAACTCGCGATCGACGAGCTTCTTGTTTCAAATGTTTGTTTAAGAGCAAATCGCGGCGTGAAGATGTGACTCACGCTGGGTCTGACAAGCGTGCGATTCGAAAGGTTATTTACATCGAGATGATTAGACGAGGCTCGTGTGAGACTTGAGTGACAAGCTTGCTTCTTCAATCGTCGACGTTAATTGACAACTTTCGTGAACAACGCGCACGAGAGGCGCGCTCGTGAATCTCTGTCGAAGCCACAGGCAGCTCCTTGTGACGTTAATTGCGCAAGATCTCAACTTGATCTTCTCCATCATCTTAAAATAGCTTTCGGGATGAAATGGAAAATCTCCTCTCGACACAAGAAACTAGGCAGCTCAAATCAGTTTAGTTTCAACGCGAGATGGAAGACGAAGAAGAGATAATAAATTCAATGAACTGGTAATAAATTAAAGCGAATCTAATGAATTGAAACAAAATCCAACATTAATAACAATTCAAACAACTATTAAGAGCACGTCTAAGACTGTTTTCCATTCCGGGAACTAAGCTCTTGTTGTACAAACATGGGGTCACTCGTTTATTACAATTCTTTAGGCGGTTTAACGAAATCAATTGGCTTTGCAATTTGACACCGGCGACGCTGCCGATGATTCGCCAGAACTGAAAAACGAGAACTGCATTCCGTTTGTTTTATTTCCTTTCCGGGAGCTTTCAATCTAATCGATCAAATTGCACGACAAATTTCGAAAGTTTGTTCAACTGAAATCAGTCAAAGTTTGAATTCCGATGGTCGAATTTCACTTTGACTTTCGTTCCCACACTTCAGCGACCCCAAGAACAAACGGAGGTTCGAGTTGCGCTCATAATCATCACGATGAATTCCCGGATTTCGGTTAATGTTCCTTCGAGCCTCGAAGTTCGAGATGAACAAGTTCTCGCTTCTCGAGAATCCCAAAGTGCTTTGCATAATTTTCCAATCATGTTCACAATTTCTCGATCGCGATCGCCATCGTGCGAATCATTTTGATTCTCGTGGCTTCGATTCATTTAAATTCAGTAGCCGGAGTGTGCTATAAAATATTATTTATTTGCTCAGTTCATCATCGAGATGAGTTATTGAAATCTTGTGGGCTTGCGTCGCACATTTTTGTGGCTTGCGACCACCAGTTGATATTGGACGATTCTTTTATTCCCTCGCAGATATTTCTCTTGTCGATGAAACTGAGTCCACAATTGTGCGATCGCAACGAGTTCACAGCAAGACCCGAATGGCAATCCTTACAATTCAAGTCACATACGCGACGCTTTTATGATAATTTATTTATTGCACAACCGTTTAGTCTTCGATATTTCAAACGAAATCACTTTAAGTAATTTTGCTTTATTCCTCTTTACTTTTCTCAAGAAAATATTCCGAGCGCGGTTCAGGTTGCGATCAGCTCAGCACGAACGCGACGAAGCGACTGAGCTGAAGAAAAGCGAACGAGGAAAGCACAAAACTTCAAGATCAAAACATTGCGCAACGTCGAAACATTCAATGCCGGTTGATAATGAAAACCCGGCGAAGCAACGCGCGGCTGTTCAGGCTCGCGACTACTCAAGTCATGACTCGACAAGACCGTCATAAGACAAAAGGTGCTACGAATTAGCTTGAACTCTCCTTGCTTATCTAGCGAGTGGCGAGCTAGCGATTTATTATTTGTTTGTTGTGCGGGGCGGCAGCGGTCGGCGGTTTCCCGCTTTGATAATGTTAAATTACAAGAATGTTCAAACGCAGAGGGAGAATAAAGATAAGTAATTGCCAATAACCAACAGAAACACGCTGTTTTGTCAGAACCGAAAACAAGTTTTCTCCGATTCCGTTTTCGCTTTTCTTTTGTAATTCGAATTCAGTTGCAAATATGGCTCGCATTGTTGAATATTTTCGTGTTATTTATCAATGTTTAAGGAAACGAAAATTTGCATTAGCGCTGAGTGCTTTTCATGTTTCGTCTCGGCTTCTGTTCACTATCGATCGAGGGAACTTTGATCGTCAGGCCTGAAGCTGTTCGAAACGGTTTGAGTTCTCATGTGCATTTGTCGGGTAATTAAATCTGTCGACGCTGAGTGAACAAGCTTTGATGTGGCCGGGGCCTAGGTGGACATTATTAAGTTACAAACAAACGAACAAACGTTCAAGATTTGTTCTGGTTTGCGGTTAATGTTTCCATGTCTTCATAAGAAAGCGATTAATCTTTGGAGTCACTGGATTTATGTTTACACGCGAGTCGAGAGGCAGCACCCCAGCTATCCATCAAAACGTCTTGCAAGCGTCTCGGTTCGACTGGGAGACACACGCAAATCGTCTTTGCCCAAACGAGCAACGGACCTTTGGTGATTGAAACTGTTGATTTGCGACCGCAACATATTTTTATGAGAAATTCTCCCGCCTCGAAATTCAACGTAAAAATCTTTCCCTCGCTGGAAGGAGTGATCGGAACAGCATAAAGCAGTCTGACATTCCTCTCGTTTTATTATCAACATCTCTCGAATGTTGATTGCATTTTTATTGCAGGCCTTTTGTCGACAGTCGCGATCGCTTCGCTCGACTGCGTGTGAAATTAACATATTAAATTAAATTATAATCGACGTGCTCAAGGGTCATCAATTATGTTGCGAGTTGAGCAGAATCGGTGCCGACTTCTGACCCAATTCTTCAAACTAATCCAAGAGTTTCTCTAATTGCACATAATTATGAGTTTTCGAAAAGTCTCTTAAAGATTAATGCTCAACGAATGTCTCGATGAAATGTAGAGCGCAAAAGGCAATCGATTAGTTTAGTCCAGCGTTGACGAAGCTAGCGAGACTCCCCGTGATCGATAACTGATCTGAGATCATTCAGTTTTGTTCTAACTTCGCTTCGAGTTGCGTCAGCGTTTGATGTTCAGATCGGAAGCTTCAAACTCACGCCCGAACACACCTGGTTGTTTATGTTATTAATTAGAGGGCGAGAAGGAAATTTCAAGACGTGCCGCTTATTGATGAAGTCTGCGTTGCTCTAACTTTGATCTTTCTGTTTCTTACTTCTGGTATTCGCATTCGTCTGACGAGACTTCGGACTATAAAGACTTCAGCGTAGTTTTAATCTAGGAGGGAAGACGAGAAGGTAAACTGAGCTGCACGCCAATTCGTTTGCGAGCTCAATCGACACATTAAGCCGAACGCAGCGAGAAGTGTCGATTGCCATTCGTTTTAATTGACTGCGCTCTCGTAACGACTGCCATTTACACTATCGGAGGCTTAATTGCGAAATGCCACGAGAGCGTAGATTAAACCATGAGGAATGACATTGTCAGCGAAGCTGAAGTCGATTCCGTGTTCTCTTAATTGCAGTCGCGACTTCTAGTTTCCCATTAAGCAGGGAAACTGTGCTTGCACCTGCACACGGCAGATTTATCTCTCGGCGATTGGAAAACGACGGCGACAGTTTATCTTCCACTAATCTTATCGTGCAGCATCCTTTAACCTCAGACGCGTTGCTCCGAATGATTCATAGCCGCGTTGTTTTCTGTTTCAGGTGCGACAACTTCCTCCGCTTGAGGAAATCTCACCGATGATAAATCTTTCTCGTATTGAAGAGCCACGTGATGTCTGCTATTTAATGAATAAATCAAAAGCAATTTCGTTGGAAATTTCGTGCTCGAAACTTGTTCCACATCAACGCACATGTTACATCTCGTCGTAAACAAATTTCCGTCAATAATCTCCATTTAAATTAAACTTAAAGCCATTCATTCGGAGCTGTTAAACGCCGAACATCTGCCGTTGTCGAGTCAACACCGAGCGTCGGATAATCAATGATAACTAAGCGGCCCTTTAAAGCTTCCCAATCGTGATTAATAGCCAGTCAAACTCTAATAAATCTTCGACGAATCTTCAAAGAGAAGAAAAGTTTGTCATTAATATTTTATCACCTTTTTAATTAAATCCCATTCGCGTCTTTATCCCTTGAATGATGTTGTCTAGATGCTAAAACAGACGTCGGACGTTGCTTCCATTGCGTGAGCCGAGAAGCGTTTTCTGGGAAGCTTCAGGGCGTTTGCTGTAATCTCAACCGACTGCGATCATGTTCAGTTCATTTCTCAATCGTGTGTCACTTGAAGCTGTCAGTTCTACTGATCAGAAGCAAACATGAGTTCAAGTGGAGTCTTTCCGACTCGCTCAAGTCGTTAATAATTAATTGCAATTGGATTTGAGCCGTGACGGCAGAAATTGTCTGGCGCGATTAATTCTGCATTGCGCATATTAGGTCAAACTTAGAAGAATGACAGAGTCGAATTGCGAAGAAACTTTCTTGTCATCGAGCGGGTGAAACTCTCTCCAACATTCACTTAGCTCGCAGATTGCTGGTTGATAAATTGGCTTTTAATGCTGTCGCTCCTCAGCTCTCTGGATTTATTGAATCGTGATTCGACTCGAAGGAATTCCTTCCACATGTCTAGGAATTTCA
Source organism: Smittia sp. YW1114-2 (assembly GCA_033064975.1). Taxonomy (NCBI): domain Eukaryota; kingdom Metazoa; phylum Arthropoda; class Insecta; order Diptera; family Chironomidae; genus Smittia; species Smittia sp. YW1114-2. The sequence goes on from CP093832.1 coordinate 21,390,842, forward strand.
TCTCCTGCGAAGAATTCTGCATACAATTTACCGAGAAACTTGCGCTCGACCCACGGTCAATCTGTCAAACGCTCTCTCCGATCTAAAGCCTGCCCGTGGCAACTCAATAAATCTTAATCCCCCCATTATCAATTTCTCATGCGCACATCATTTGTGTTTGCCTTCGTCCAATGATGAATGCTTTTATAAGTGCATTATGATCAACATGTATGAATTATTGTGAATTACCAATAATAGACGCGCATAAATTTGCCCGCGAAATTATAAATTTAAATTTGTTTGCTCATGCAGGCGATCGAGTTTTTCCTGAGACTTTTTGAGGCTACAAAGTTGTTGTGGGGTTTGAGCTTGTTGGTCTTTAGGATTGCGAGTTTGTTACTCTAGCTTGTTGCATTGATTTCTTCTTTCACCAGTCGATGTCATGTTCGTTCATCACTCGGCTATCAAACCCCCCGATAAACAATCGACAGACTCAACAAAACTGTGTTGATTCAAGTGATAAAACATCAAACTATCTAGCGCTATCGTTATGAGGTAAAACAAACAAGACAAGCGGTGTAGCGCACGAATGAGTTTGCAAAACAACGCAGAGACATCGCATAAAAATTCCTTATCGATCGCGATTAAGTCAACAAACTCGTCGAGGCTCCAGATTGTCTGATCGGCTCGAGATCTGTACAATTAAGATAATGTTTATGGAGATTCGCGGTGAATTCATTATGCAAACATCTGCGCTACCTGTAGCCATGCATTCATAAACAGTTTCACTCGATCTGCTCGTGGGCATTCGTGGGAATTTCTATCGTCAAGTGGACGCAGCGGCGAAACTTGTAATTACTGAAACGAGCCGCTGACTTAATTAAAACCAATGGAGCACAGATAGTAAGACTTGAGTCTAACTTCAGGCACCCGTTACGCCTCTCGAGGATAATTTATTAGACTCGGCGATGTCAATCGACCAGCGACGATCTAAAAATACTCCAACGTTTGCTCACTTGACACGGCAAGCGCTTGCCGTCAGCAAACATTTGAGTAATTACTTCAAAGAACGGTCGAGCGTCGTCGTGAAGATCTCTTTCACTTTTAACAAACCGCAGCCATGGGGAGTGAAACGAATACACGAAAACAGAGGAGAATTCTTCGTCATTGCGACAAGTTCTCGTTTCACAAAACAAGTTCCCGAGAGTCGAGCATGTCTGGTCAAATGAGAAATTCCTCTCGGGCGAAGCCTTTCGATCTTGTTACGCTTTTCCGTCCTGGAATTCTCGCCGATGTTTTCGCTTGCTCTACCATTATCGCTTATCCGCATAACTTTCCAACTTAACGGTTTCTGCGCATTGTCATCGACGACTTCATCTGCCGGAGCTTTTTGTCAGGAATTTGTTTTGTCAAACGAGTCGTTTTCTCACGAAAGCAAAAGTGAAGCTCCGGCGATGTGACGGGATTTGCATTTCGGAAACCGCAGCGAGACCACCGCGAAGCAGATCATGTTCCGATCGCTGTTCCCAATCGGCCTTTGTTATCAAACAGCAATGAATTCGTTCTCCTATTTGTCTTTCGCTGCAGTTTCGCTGCATGTCGACTCGAGAAACGGAGAAATGTGATTGATATGGACGGTGGAACATTCGCTGGCTAAATGGCTTTGATCGGATAAAAGCAAGAATCTCGTTGTGCCCAGCGACATGAAGTCCAACTCTCCTATTATTCTCGCAGCACGCGGAAGTGGATGGGAGAAGTTATTCCGAGCGACGCTTGAAATAGTAATTGGAAATGTCATAATGTTAAAACTTATACACGAAGTCGTTCTTGTGCTGTTGAAACAGTTAATTGCATTCGAGACTCTCGGCAAGATAAAGTGTTGGCATCTCTTCTAGTCGCTACAACATTGTATGGGCGCTTAAGGGCAACGATCACAATCGACCAAGATTGGACGTTGGTTGCCGGTGATGCGTTGGATTGTCGTGAAGCTTTGGAGGAACTTTCGCAGTCGAATCTAAAGCTTCGAATCCTCAAGCTTACAATTGCCAGCACATCAAAGACTTCGCTTAGCTTCACGTCCTTTAATAAAGAACTCGCTGCCTGCGTCTTTAAATAGCGTGCAACATAAGAATCAGCAGCATCACGTGGGCTTACTAAGTCTTCTCGCTGGCAGACAGTTGAACACTTTTTGGGCGATTGGCGTAAATTGTTTTCGTCGGAACTGCATCGTTTAATTACTTTCTGCGCTGGCATCTTAATCGACTGATTCACGCAAGACGAGAACAAAAACGTGCGCGAGCTGGAAAGTTAAACGGTTAAATTTATGTTGCGCAGCCTCATCTGATTATTTTCTCACTTTTTGCAGCTGATCCACTGCGAAGTTTATGCAAATAAATCATTCAAGCTTCGCTCGTAAAAATCTCCGTCGTTACAAGGCAGAAGAAACCGTTCAGCGACGATCAGCGGAAAGATTGAGACTCGCGCTCGACGGGCTCTGCAAATTCAATTAATTCGTTCCCCGTTTTTTCGGCTTGAGCGGCGGCCGAGATAATGGAAAATGCATTTTCAATGCGAACACGAGGCCATAAATCAATTTGCCAACTAAACGATTTTCATAACGGAAAGCAGAAAGACGCTGATAACGATTTACCACTCAAATCATGATTAATTTTCTCCCGAACGTTGATGGCTCATTCACGATTTCATGTTCCGCCTGCCCAGATCTTGAATGAAGTTTCACGAGAAGCTTTGGGTCCGCCGAGCTCGTTGATTTATCGCTTCCAATTTGGCGATTAATTATCCAGCTCTGAGCAAACAACGTTTAAGGAAAATTGACTTCGTTGCGAAACCAATCAACTCTCGATCCCTGGAATCATTCGCAGGAGTCACAATTTAATTGACTGTGGCAGTGCGAGTTTGTCTTTGATTTCAACTCGGCGCGTTTCATTTTAATTGAAATTAATTTGCTGTGGAAGCGAGACGGGCGGCAGTCGCTCAGACGTCTTCTATTTCTAAACTTCTCGCGCAATTTTCCGCTTAATGAGCTGAGTTCGCCGCTTAAAACGTGCGAAATGATTTCAGCTTTTGCATCTTTCCGGCCTAGTTATTTCCCTCTGGCGCATTAAAATCTTCCGTCATAAAAATAAACTTTTCATCTTTCATCCTCAATCACGAGCGCGTCGTCCACGTCTTCGTCTCGAGACCACCCCGAGTTGGTTTTCGAGGAAATCGGTGGATAATAATGAGAATTAAAGCGTCTCGACTCACCTTCACATCCGTTGTCCGATAATCCAAAGAACAATTCGTCACACGTGTCGCATTTCAGGCCGTTAACGTTTAATTTACACGAGCACTGGCCACTTACGGGATCGCAGGCATCGCCGATCGATCCATTTTTATGGCACTCGCACGGTGGGCACTGCAGTGCAACATTTGCATATCCAACGGCACATTGATCACATAATTGCCCCACGTAATTTGGCTTGCATGTACACTTTCCGTCGATCGCATCGCACAAATTATTCACAGCGCCGAAATCGGAGCACTCGCACATCTCGCAACCGGACCGCGGATCGCCGTAATATCCTTTCTTGCAACGTTCACACTGCCAGCCCTCCGTGTTTCCTTCGCACTTGAAGCATTTCCCCGTGATCGAGTCGCAAGGATCGCCTTCGCACGGACACGGAAGACATCGCGAGCCCAATTCCATTGGATTTCCATAGAAACCGTCGGCGCATTTTTCGCAGTGATCGCCGACGTGGCCGATCGAGCAATTCGTGCACACGTAACCAGACGATCCGTCAAGCTCACAGACGTTGCTGAAGCTGTTCGATTCGCTGGTCAAGGGACACGCGCATTGCTTGCAATCGTCCGCAGTTCCAATCTGAGCGTCGCCATAAAATCCATCGAGACATCGCTCGCATCTGTAACGGAAAATTGAATTTCAAACTGAGACGCAAACCGAATTCTCACCTTTCACCAAACGTGTGGTGAGAACATTCGCCGCATTTGTTGTTCACCACATCGCACGTGCTCGAGTGGCCGTTGCAATCGCAAGCTAAGCAAACCGTGATTGTCTCGTGCGTCGTGGAGTTTTCGTAGCTTCTGATGTGGCCGAACTGACAAGCTTCGCATGAGAGTCCAGTGTAGCCGGTTGGACAGTTGCACTTCTCAACTAGACTGAAATAGTTTTCGCCTGTTTTGATGTCCAAAATGTCGTTGGATGTTTCGATATTTCCAGAGTATAAAGTCGCTCGTTTCAAGCTTCCCTCGACCTGATCAGTATGATAAGTTCCTCGAATGAGAATGCTGTCGAGATTTGTTAAAACTGACATGAACTGGCTTCTTGTCACCGGATCGCCTCGATATTCCGTTCGCCTCAGTCGGGTGACGATGTCTTTGACTGTTTGCGGTACGTGATACCAACCGTCTTCAGTCAAGACAATGTCAACAGTTGCATTCGATGACTTAAACGAGCCATCGCCATGGGCGATCTTCATTCCATTCTTCCCGATGAGAATAAAGTTTGGGCCGCTCGTTGGCTTTCCGCTCGTGTCACCGCGAACGATCACCCAATCCATGTGGAAAAGGAAGTGCGATCCGTAGCTTTCTAGCTGGTTTCCGAGGTAAACTGAAGGTGCTGACCAGTACACAGCTTCGATGTCACCGAGCTCCGATATTCCGAACACCATAAAGCCGGTTTCATTGTCGCGAGTTGGATAGGCGACTTGAGTCTTCGAGATGTCAGTCACCGACCAGCCATCGAGAGTTTCAATTGACTTCCGCTTTGTTTCGAAACTCTCACACGTCGCGCCGATGCCCGAGCAGAAACACTTCGTACAACCTTCAGGATTGTCTTGGCTCAATCCGAAATACCCTTCAATGCACTTGTCGCATTTCTCTCCATGAACGAACGTCTTGCACTGGCAGTTCTCGTCGCACTCTCCTCCGGGCATCGTTCCGCGGATGTCGCACGAACACTTCTCGCAGTCTTTGCCGTTGAAGCCAACCGAGCATTGATCGCACTTCACTCCAGAGTAGCCCGGCTTGCAAACACATTCACCGCCGACAGGATTGCAAGCGCCAATCGATCCAACCTCGCTGCACTCGCAAGGGAGACAAGGCACGTCGTGATCTGGCGATCGATCGAAAGGTCGATAATAGTTTGGCAGACATTTCTCGCAGTTCACTCCGGTCGTGAACTTGGAGCAGTTCAAGCACAAGCCGCCGCCCGTCATCTTCCCCCTGATGTTGATGCTGAGATTGCGTTTGTCAACGTCGGGGCTGTAGCGACATTCCTCGGCATGACCGTGACACTGACATTTCTCGCAGCGATTCTCCTTTTGCGGCGTTCCAATCCGAAAAGGCTTTTGATTGTAAAGCGGACAACATTGCTCGCAGTTCTTCCCGCATGTGTTGTGAAAGCATTCGCATTGCGGCAACTTGCTTGCGCTCTTATCATTCTCGTCGATTCTCTCGCGACATTTGCCGGCGTGTCCGTTGCAGTGGCAGCGGCTCTGAACGATTATTGACTGGATCGAGTAGTAGCTGCGCTTTCCCAAGTCTTCTTCGTCCGGCTCCCACTTCAATGACCGCTCGTTCTCGATCTCGGTGACGTTCTTGACGAGTCCTAATAGATGTTGATAGATACAGACGACTGCGGACATTCAACGGCTTCACTTACCTTGAAGACGAACTCGGAGAAACCTCGCAAGCGTAAAGTTGATAACATCAGGCGTGAGAGATTCGATTGGTCGCTGCTTCGTCACGAAGAATTTCGCTTCGCCATATTTAAGTCGAGACGACTCTGAGAACTCAGTGCTGCAAATAACTTCCTTGTCGTTCTTGAAGATGTAATTTGCATTGCGGCCTGTGGATGTGAGGAAGAAGAGTTGGAAATGGTCGGATTTAATGATAAGGCAGGCACGCACCAGACAAATTGTAGCGCGTCATGCAGTCGTTGTCGTCTGCTGCGAAGAACTGCCAAGGGCTGAAGCTTTCGCCGTCGATCGATCGCTCGAGAATCCACGCTTTGGGCATCGCCGATTCAGCCGCTTTGAGTTTGAACGAGAAGATTTCGTACACCTGCGAAGGAAAGCGACAAACATTGACTTAGATAAAGAAGCAACGAGACGAGAGTTTCATCTTAAAGTGACAAGATAAGCGGAAGAATGTTGTTGCGAGCCGCAGAACACGATAATGCTATTCCCTTTCTGACGAGAGACGAAAGCACAACGATCGCTTTCGGGAAAATTATGTTAATGACTGTTTATTTTCTCCATCGTTCCGACGCGAGGCCCGTGAGTGAGATAAGAGAACATGAAATTGATGCGTCGCGACGATGATACTTTTATGTTTTGTTACACTTTATGCAGAAAGTCGTTGCATGCAAACGAGAGCCAGCGACTTCTCTGCGTCTAGACGATGAGTTGTGACATCGATTGATTGCTTCTTTTGCTTCAGTTCTGTTGGCTTGTCGGATAGCCAGCAGTTTTATCAGCACATAACAATTCCTTTAATGACTTTTGGCTGTTTGACCGAAGCCACATAAAAGGAACATAAAAATTTACATACAAATTGACTGAGAGCCAGCGAGAAATTCTCTTGAGTCAACAAGAACCTCTCGGGCCCTTTTCCCATGGAGTCTGAGAACGTCCGGCTGGGTTCGAGATCGTAAAATCGGAGCGTTTCATTAAAACACAAAATGAGTTTAGAGAAGAAGGAAAACGAGCATAAATTTGTGTGATAAAAACGCGTTCGTCCCGCTCGACTAAACGCCCTCTTAATAACTTTCCTTAAACGCCGACAAATTTGAACTCAAATCAAACACAAACTTTTTCTTCGTTCTCCTGAACATGCACAAACAGCCTCGGGCCGCGAAAAAATCGAAGCAGCTCTTCGTGTCAATAATGCGTTGCAAGAAGCGTCAGAAGTCTTGGACTGAAATTATCGTAATTGAATTTCTTCTTTGCCTTCTGTTTGTCTTCGTGCATGGGACAGTAATTTTCCAAAAGGAATTCCACTGGCGTCAATCGCATTTATGTAACGTCGTGTGGGAACATCGAAAAGTGTTTCAGGTGCAACTCAATTATTGCAAGATTGAAAGTGAATTGAGACGGTCGAGGTTGAGCAGGGAAATTGAACAGAAAGAATTTTAATCGTTCAATCACAATGGGGCGCGAGATATCAATCCGAGGGTCAATGAAACGCGGATGAATGTTTTGGGAAGTTCGCGAAATTGTTTTTCGAACCTCGCGATCCAGACTGGATCACCCAGAGCTGCTCAACCTTAGTTAGGTTCTGTGGGAAAGTCTTCAACCAATCGATTAACCAAGCTAAATAATTTCACGTCGCAATGTTGAGCGCCACTGCTTCAATCTCAACGAGAAATTTATTAAAAGATCCTTGGTCAATCAGCATGAATCACAACACGTTAAACGCTTTTAATCGCCTTGTTGCTTTCGTCCGGACATGCAATAAGCCTCGCCAGCTGATGTAATAATTGAAATCTGATGAGCAAGAAGTGTTTTGCTGATAAGCTTTATTGCGCCGTAATTTATATGAGGCTTAATAAGAGCTGCCTCTCATTCCGCGTGCCGCGTTTAAGAACTTTTACGTGAAAATGTTGCAGACGAAAGCAATAAAATATTTTTAACGATGAAACTGCGTGTCGGATCCCAACGTCTCGAGTTAACTCATGCAATTACTTTCCGGGAAGATTTAATTAAACTGCAGCGATTTTCGATGTTCAACATGTGATAAGCAAGTTTGCAGCTCCGAGATTTCCATGCGACTATGGCGTTGCTCCAGCCAAGTCTAGGAATTCAAACTTCCATGTTTGAGCTTCGAGAGAATGTGCTGAGCAAATAGAAGACGAAGGAATGTAGTCCAATAAAATTATAATGAGAGAACTCTGTCGCTTCGCTCGCTGTCGCTTGAAATATTTTAATTGACGGCAAATTCATAGCAAACTCCCAAGTTAACTTTATATCCCTTCAAACGCTCTGCGCTCTTACGCAATCCAAATAGTTCTGGAAACGTGAAATAAACAGTTAGTGGTTTCTTTCTTTCATGGGATTCTTCATTGGGTATAAACAAACTCCTTTCTCTCTTTCCTTTCAAAGCGAGGTGCACAAGAGGCCAAAAGTATTTGTTTGTAAATATTTGATATAAATAACTTTCGGGCCTTCGGGTAAGTGCATCTTTCGGTAGTTTTCTCACCGCGCTGCGTGCAGTTACATCTTCTTTTCCTCCTTGGATGTTGAATGCCTTTAAATGGCCAACACGTCATCACCAGAAGCGATTTGTTCGCATCGGTGAGTTTGAGATTTAATTTCGATTACACAGCCACCGTCGGTGCGAGAGGGAGAGACGAGAAAAGGTTATTTTGTGAGTAATTTAAATAATAAACTCATGGAAGAATCGTTAGACTGTTATTGTAATTGCATTTTCAAATATTTACCGGCGATTTCGATGCGCTTCCCTTAACAAAATTGGAAGGCAAACAGACGAGGAATGGAATGAAGAACGCTCAATGTTTGATCGCCGTTGGGATAGTGCGTAAATTACGAGACGGCAGTTGAGATTGGACACAAGGATGCGCTTAAGGCTCAAGCTTGATCAAGCTACTGAATCAGTCATTGCAAGTTACTTTAGTGCTTAAGCTATCGCGAAACCTTAGCGTGACCTAATTTTCACACTCATCCCAGCCCACCTCAATCCCGTCAGTACAAAGAAATGCATGTGAAATTTCCTTCGAGATTGAGCCAATGAACTCTGGCCAGCGGAAAGTATTTCAAATCAACGAAACGCTTGTTAGTTTTATCATATGCAACATGTTCATGGAAATTTCTTTCGGTTCGCTGGTGAGCTTTGCTAGCGAGTTTACCGCCGAGCGCGCGAAAATGTAAAGCGAGAAAATGCAGCAAACATGAATTTAATAAATGATTAGCAGTCTGGGAGAGAACAGTAACAAGCGAATCACGATGCATCGATGTCGAGCGTTGCGTTCTATGGGAACTTTGTGAATTAAGCTCCGGAATTCGCTGCTCGCGATGGAATCTCGTGAAGCTTGAGCTCCTTTATCGATCTGTTTTGAATTTATTACAGCGACTCTTGAACTCCCGAAGCGATAAGTTTGAGATTCGCGATCGGTTGTCGTCTCGCTGGGAATTTTCATAAAACTCATTTTGCTCGTTTTCGCATTTTTATTAAAGCAAACTAGGCAGAAGCCAAACGGCCGCGTCCAAGAACAAAAGGAGGGAAAAGCCGAGCGCAAAAAATCAGTCATCAATTCTCGTTCGACTTTATATGGAAATAATTGATCATCAACTTGGAATTCTTTTGCTCCTGCGACTTGCTCGCGACTATAAAAGGCGAAACTGTTTTTCGGGTGATTCGGCGAACGAGAAATAATTGGATAGGAGACGATCGTCCCTCGCCACAGTGCGTCGTCGAAGCATTAAAAGCCAGGGATGCCTGAATTGTCGCCAACAAAACTAGTGGCAAAGCGCCATTAAGCAACGATTGATTTAACTATGCTCAGCAACGACGAGCTATCGTGCTCACTGACGACAATGCGATTTGCCAAAGTGCCAATTCCATTGAATTGCTTTCGTTATCACGACGCGCGCAGTTTCTTCTCTGTCCAAGCAGCAAAATCGTTTTTCTAATTTCCCAATTGTGTTTCTGAGCATTCAAAGCCAACAACTTTTACAAGCACTTAGCATTTTACGATCGCCAACTGCTGCTCAAGTGGAGCCTTCGAGCATCATGCAGCCGTATCAAGCGTCGCAAGCTCGACAAAGAGTCGGAGAGGAATGAAGATAGACGAGTGGAGATCGTCGAAAAAATGAAAATCAGTTCACTCGCCGTTGCTGCGGCTGAGAAAACAAAGAACTCGCAACTTGTCCTCGCTCGAAATGTCCATAAACCAACGTCCAGACAGTCTCTCTGTCGACAACGGCTCCATTTTCGGACTATGCAATGTTTTATGTATCTGATTCACTTTCGACATTCCCTCTTTGACTGGATAATGATAACTGAGCTCTTAGCTGCTTTAGATTCTGGCTTCAGATTCATCTTAAACTTCCGCGCTTTCAGTCTTCACTCAAGACTCTTGAGCTTGACTCCTCAACTGCTCGACCAGTTTGCATCAACTGAACGTATTTGAAAAGAGTTTAAATATTTTTATCATGAGCTTCATTAATCTCACGCTTATGCAAATCATTATGAATAATTTAAATTTGCGATTGATGATAAAAAATTCATCAGGTGAAATTCAGCTATAAATTCTCTGGCCATTCATTGCTCTGATTAGTTTTGCTTATGCAATTCAATAAGGAGAATGAAAGCTCTAACAGTTGTGTGCTTACTCGCTTCGTTCGCAGTCTCAACGCTCTGCGAAGTTTCGTCGGACGACAAGAAAGTTTTCGAGGATTTCAAGAAGAAGTTCAACAAGGAATATAAGAGCAAAGATGAAGAACAGCGTGCGATGGAAAATTTCTTGAAGAACAAGAAGGAAGTTGACGAGCATAACAAGCTTTATGAGGCAGGAAAAAAATCTTACAGCACTGCCGTCTTCGAACATTCAGACTTGTCTGAGGATGAAATGTACCAATATTTGTCGGGTGTTGACGAGGTCGAAGACGAAGCCATTCAACGAACGAAGCGAGGCTTTTACACTTACGGGAACGAGCATTATCCAACCGGGCCTGCTGCGATAAATTGGACTGAGAAAGGAATCGTCGGACCTATCGGCAGTCAAAGTAAGATCGCAAACTTTTCAGACGTTTTACGATTGATTCAAAATTTCCCCCAGAACATTGCGGATCTTGCTGGACTTTCTCGACCACCGGAATCGTGGAAACGGTTCTGTTGAAGAAAGGAATCTCCGCTAGATTGTCAGAGCAGCAGCTCATCGATTGCGAAACATACAAGGCGAAAGGTTGCAAAGGCGGTCACGCCAGAATTGGTCTCAATTATATTCAAGAAAATGGAATCGCTAAGGAGGAAGATTATCCTTACAAAGCGGAAGATGGCAAGTGCAAGTACACCAAGGACATGAAGTTTGCAACAATTGATAAAGTCATACAAATTAAAACGAAAGGTTCGAGTAGCCAAGGTTGATACAAACGAAGATGATTGGATTTTCTCACTCGAACAGGCAACGAAACATTCATGAGAGACGTCGTTGGATCTGCTGGGCCAGTCTCTGTCACCATTTGCTTGACGCACAAGTTCCATCACATCCACGATGGAGTTTTCCATATCGACGAATGCTGCGGGAAGAGGAAGATGGGATTGCACGCGCCGATTGTCACTGGCTACGGAACTGACCCAAAGCACGGAGATTACTGGATCGTGAAGAACTCATGGGGTGCGTTCTGCTGAAAATGTATTCGATTGATTTAATTACAAAACTGTTTCAGGAACATCTTGGGGAGTTAACGGCTATGCGAAAGTCAGGCGTGGCAGTAACATGTGCGGAATCGCTCGTCATGCTTTGGTAAGTGACGCATTCGGTTCATTAAACAATTTTATTTCAAATCAGAGTTTACAGTATGCGGAGTAAGCCACAGCAGCAACGCCAGCCTGTGAAACAATCAACGCAATTTTCGATATCTTGCAAATATATTTTTGTGAATAAATATTTTAAAAAAATAAATATTTGGAAAACCTAAAATTGATTTTATCAAAAAACTTTTCAGCGTCTTCGAATACTTTTTTAAATCTTTTTCTTGAAATTTAGAGCTCGCAATTTAATTGAAATCTTCATCTCTTGATATTGCATTACCTGATGATTAGTACTTGAGGCTTACTTCGGCTCAAGGATAACGTAATTAGTGAACCTAGACGATAACAATCGAAGTGATATGCGTGTATCGATAATTACTGATAAAGAAACTTGATGAAAGATAAAACTTGATGCTGTTTACTGATCATCAAGCGAGCAGATGAACCTTGCGCAACGCGTTGCATCTCACGTTTTCGCAATAAACATAAGTGCGTAAGCCTCAAAGTTTTTGAATAAATGAAGCTCTGAAGCTTCAAAACTGAACAGTGATTTGTGGATCTAACAGTCGAAAGGATGAAATATTTGATAGTGTTGCTGCTTTGCTTTGTCGTCGCTGCGATCGGCGAACGAACTCCCGAGCAGAGGAAGGTTTTCAGAGAGTGGCATCAGGAGCATAAGAAGCAATATAAAACCCACGAGGAGGAACTCGCGGCGTTCGAGCGATTCTGGAAGAACAAAGAGGAAATCGACGCGCACAACAAACTCTATGACGAAGGAAAAGTTTCGTACAAACTTGGACTTCAACCGCATTCCGATCTTTCTGACGAGGATTTCGCGAAGCAGAATTTAGGAGGAGCTTTCCATGAGAGCAAGAGAAACAAGCGCGCAGCTCCCGCCATTCCAGCTCCGAAAAATCTGCCAGAAGGTCCAAAAGAATTGGACTGGAAAGCCAAAGGATTCATTTCGCCTATGAAACCAACTCAGAGTGAGTTTGTCAATTGTCAACAAAACGAATAATTTAAGGTTCGCCACATATTTAGATCCTTGCGGATGTTGCTGGGCTTTCGCGGTCACTGGCATTGTTGAATCGCTTCTTCTCAGAAAGAACCCGCAAAGCAAAGTTTCACTATCGGAACAGAACCTTGAAGACTGCTCAGAAAATTATGGATGCGGCGGAGGAGGTTTTGCAATCAACGGATTGAACTACATCAAGGAAAATGGAATCGCAAGCAGGTCAGAATATCCTTACTCAGGATATGATAGAAAATGCGAGTACGACCCAAGCATGTCTGTGACGAAGGTCAATCAAACGTTCGATGTTGAACTTGGCGGCGATGAGAATGTCATGAAGTGAGTTAAAGTCAGACATTTATGAAGAACACTTTAAATTTATTTAAATCTTTCCAGGAACATCATTGCTAAGTACGGCCCTGTCGCCATTGGAATCTGTGTCGACAAGAAATTCCAGAACTTCCAGGGCGACGATGTTTATCACAACCCGAACTGCTGCAGAGACACGATTGGAGGTCACATCCCGATGGTCTACGGCTATGGAACAGACCCGAAACAAGGAGATTACTGGCTTGTGAAGAACTCGTGGGGTAAGATAAAACGACGGGAAATAATAATAAAACGACTGATGAGTTGAATTTGCAGGTCCAGTCTGGGGAGTCGGAGGGTTTGGAAAGATTAAACGTGGTGTCAACATTTGTGGAATCACAAACAATCCAATTCAAGTGAGTTCTATGCAGTCTTACGTTGAACGATAAGAATATTTACATTTTCTTTTGTAGTACGCAACATAATGATTTGAAATTGATCAATTAACTTCATCTGGAAAAACTTAGAAGATAAAATTTAAATTTAAAATAGATTTTCTTGATACAAAAACTTGCTGTTAAAATATTTATTGTCTCTTTGAACGAAAAATTGAATAAAACAATCTTTTGGTGATCAACTTCATTTGTGTTTCAATATTTTTCATAGAACTTTGTATGCAGGAAAATGTCTTAATCAGAATCAGATAAGCTCGTGGGTGCCCACGAACACGGTCATTTGTCTTGTACTTGCCAGTCGGATGGACGTACATCGCAACCTCTGCGTCATTGTATGCTATCTAATGTCTAAATGTCGATTAAAGCCTCACGATGACAAAAAAATATACGAAAATTAAAGTTATCCGCGATCCTAGCGCAAGGCTTCGTTAGCAGATGGTGAATTTATTTGACAATAATGCAAGCTTAGGGTTTAGAGTGGCGCTGATGCGGATGGCTTGAGATAAAAGCACTCGAATGAAAAGCAACTCGCAGAGATTACGGTTTCTCTTCTGATTGCCTCAGGTATGATAAACCAAAATGTGTTTTGTAATTTGCAAAGTAATTTAGTTCCATTTTAATTACAAAGAAACATACCTTGCTTGAATTAAGGAAATTGTAAAAAAATGGTTTCTTTCCTAATTTGTTTCTCAACTACTTAGTATAAAATTACAAAATTATTTTGCTTATCTCGATATTATCTCATCGATTTCAAAATTTCGAACAAATTGCGTAATTTGGTTGCTTTCAATTTATTTCTCACGATTTGAATAAAGAATTTGAATATTTGTTACATCCTAAACCTTGAAGATTTTCACAATAAATGAAGCGCGAGAATCTCGAGACTGCACAGTGTTTCGTTAAGCTAACCGTTTTGAACTGCTTTAGGATGAATTATTTTCTCGTGCTTCTAGTTTGCTTTGTCGTTGCTTCAGATTGTGAAAGGACAGCGGAGGAGAAGAATCTTTTCAGGCAATGGCATCGTCTGCATAATAAACGTTACAGTAGCCATGAGAAGGAACTCGAGGCACTCGAAATATTTTTGAAGAACAAGGCAGAGATTGACGCGCACAACAAACTTTATGAACAAGGAAAAATTTCCTATCGACGTAGCCTAGCCTCGCATTGTGATCTTTCAGACGAAGACTTCAAGATACAACGACTCGGAGGTCTTGAACCACAAGACAACAGAAGAAAGCGCAGAGCTGGCCCTCCGCCTCAAGTTCCTGAAGGGCCGAAGGAAGTGGATTGGGTCAAAGAAGGCCTCGTCGCTGATCCCATGAATCAAGATTCTTGCGGAGATTGCTGGGCTTTCTCAGCCACTGGCCTCGTCGAAGCCGCAGTCCGAAAAAGCAACCCGGGCAGTAAAGTCAAAGTTTCCGAGCAGAACTTGGAAGATTGTTCATATAACTTGGGATGCGGAAACAAAACTCATAGCGGCGGCGGTTGGACGATCACTGGCTTGAAATATGTGAAGGAAAATGGGATCGCAAGTGAGGAAGAATATCCTTATTACTCCTACGATCGGCCGTGTGAATACAACAAGAGCATGGAAGTTGCGAAGATCAAGGAAGCTCATGACATTGATATTGGAGGCGATGAGAATGTGATGAAGTGAGTTGGAATTTATAAGAAACTTAATCTTCATCACGACGATCGATTTCAGAAACATCGTTGCAAAGTTTGGTCCTGTTGCCATCGGAATTTGCGTCGACAGTAAATTCCAATCTCTTGGACCCGACGACATTTATGACAATGCAGATTGCTGCAAGGACAAGCTCGGACTTCATGCACCGCTGGTAGTTGGCTATGGCGCGAACGAGAAAGGAGTTGCTTACTGGCTGGTGAAAAACTCTTGGGGTGAATTGGAAAACTTTACTCGATTTCGTTTGTTCTTATTCTTTTCAAACCCCTTGCAGGTCCGTCTTGGGGCAAGAACGGCTTTGGCAGAATTGCGAGAGGCGTGAACATCTGCGGAATTGCTGATCGTGCCATTCAGGTAAGTTAATTGTTGACTCGCTAAGCAGTTTTACTCATTTTGATTTTTACAGTACGCAACCGCCTAAACAAAAGGAAGTTTATATATTTAATTTACTATAATTTATTTAAATGCACCAGCAACTTTGTGAAAAGGGATAAATAAAGATTGATATTGGAACATGTTTTGCCTCCAAATGAATTAAGAGATTATTGATATTGCTGTCATAAAATATCTTTCAGAATTTTGCTTGCTGACCGCTCAGAAGCTCAACGAAGTTATAGTTTATTTGATGAGAACGTGATGAAGTGCGTGGGAAAACATTTCAAGAGAGATTAGCATAAATTGAAGATCACGTTTCAGAAATCTCTTCGCAAAGTTTGGTCCATCAGCGATGCAAATCTGCGTAGACAAACCTAGACTATTAATTTATTGTTTTAGAATGCAACTGAGTCGACTAAATTCGTATTAAATGATGTTGGTACTTTAAAAGAATAAAACAGTGGCCATGCAGACTCGTTAAACTGCGATTGACTAGATGCAAAGCTCTCGTGCTTACTGACGACAATGCCAAAGTGCCAATTCCATTGAATTGCTTTCGTTATCACGACGCGCGCAGTTTCTTCTCTGTCCAAGCAGCAAAATCGTTTTTCTAATTTCCCAATTGTGTGTCTGTGCATTCAAAGCCAACAACTTTTACAAGCACTTAGCATTTTACGATCGCCAACTGCTGCTCAAGTGGAGCCTTCGAGCATCATGCAGCCGTATCAGGCGTCGCAAGCTCGACAAAGAGTCGGAGAGGAATGAAGATAGACGAGTGGAGATCGTCGAAAAAATGAAAATCAGTTCACTCGCCGTTGCTGCGGCTGAGAAAACAAAGAACTCGCAACTTGTCCTCGCTCGAAATGTCCATAAACCAACGTCCAGACAGTCTCTCTGTCGACAACGGCTCCATTTTCGGACTATGCAATGTTTTATGTATCTGATTCACTTTCGACGCGCTCCTGGCGATTCGCTGCAACTGCCCAAAATCGCAAAACGCGCATCATGCTATCTCGTGCCTTTCTCGTCTCATGAAATATCGCGAAGGCCTGCGAAAAGTTTCAGCCTCTCTTCCGCTTCGGAATGTTCCTTCGCCCATCGAAAACTCATTAGTTTCTTATCGAGCTCACAGTCGAGGAATTAAAACTTCGGCAACCAATTTTCAGAGGCATCGAAATTAAGATCAATAAACTCCTCGCGGGCCGCAGCTCATCCATCTCACATTTCCTTCTTAATTAATTTAAAGTCTCGAGAAACCGAATCGCTTTCGATTCTTAGATTGAAATCGATTGATGGAAGCTCGATGCATGTAATGCATGTTTCGTTATGTTAATTGCTTTCAGATCGACTCGAACGATTGATGCATTAAATTGTAGTTTTAATCTCTTTGAGGTTCGAGAAAACGATGATTGATCTGTGTGAACGGAGCAAGAGCAGCTTAAGAATTTCCCAGCGGGGGCGGTCGAGAGTTTTGTCGCGTGTTAGGATTAGTTGGAAAGGTTAACTTGCTGGTTTGTAGTTAGCAAGAAGCTTTCAAATTCTTGCGTTGGATCCCGAGCCTGCGTCGGAACTCACGATTGACCCAACGAATCGATGAATACCAAATTTCTTCAGCGTTCGAAGCAGCTCGGCAACTTTCTCTCCCTCGCCAGCACAAAGATGTCTCGCAGCGACGAGCCGTAAAGGGTCAAGCCGATGCTTAGACGTGCATGATGCTGCAATTTCTCCGGCTTCGCGAAAACGGGTTGACCGCCGAATGTCGAGCCATGTCTGGAGATTTTAATTGAATTTTTCTCCACAATCGGCGCGATCGACGTTGACAATAGGCGGCCGTTTTCGGCGAGAGAGAGAAATTCAATTAAGTTTGACAATGTCGTAACAAATTTCCCTCGCGTCTCATTCCTGATAAACTAATAATAAGAGCAGATGAAACTCACCGCAAAATGTTTACGGTCGTTTTCGTTTTATTCGCCCTTTGTTCCGCGGAATCTAATTTGTTTTTTCGTGCGTCTCGCTATTCGAGGAATCTTGCTTAGATCTGAGAGATCGTCATGAGGAATGTCAGAAGAGCGCTTGAAAAGGGAAACTTGGCCAATTAAGATCGAGTGGTAGACGAAACAAATCGTCTAGCACGTCGTCACTCTCCGATCTTTGGGGTTTATTGATGTCTGGAATCGTCCGCCTTGTCTTCTTCTGCTGCCTCCGGATAGAATTCATAAGCAGCGCGCCCTTAATTCAATTAGATGGCTTGCATAATAAACTGCAGCTATCGACTCCACTGCACCTGAATCTCTCATGTTAACAAACATTTCTCTTCCACTCTTCTCCTCCCATCGATTGATATTGATATCGGAATCTTATTATGCTGCATAGGCCAAGAAGAATCAATAAATAATTTCATTCTGAAAGCTCTTACTCTCTCTCTTTTCATTTGCCTTGGGACCTCCCGTGAAACCAAACTGCAGCATCATTCGATGAAGAAGTTTAAATTGATTTTCCTCTGGTGGCTCCGCATTAAATATGCATAAACGTCTTTAAAGACGAATCAATTTTGACTGTTGGTGCAGTGACTAGCAATTTACTCGTCAGGTTAGCTCACAGTTGATTTAAGATCGAAGACAAAGGATAAGTGGAAGCCAAAGATTCTTGCGAATTCTAAGTAGCAAACTTTCTCCACTCGATGACTGACAGTTCAATTGAGGTTCAGTAACTGAACCGCTCAGTTATGCACGTGCATATCTCATCTGAGCAATTACGAGTGAGTCGCGTTCCAGGAAAGTTTCGGAGACGATAAGCGGTGATTCGATCTGGCTCATGAGATAAAGCTTAAAATTTCTCGAGCGTCCGCCTGGTAATGGCTAATGACTCTCGCGTCATTAATATTCCTTCTTAGCTTTGCCTTTTTCGAGACGAACGCTTGCGACTACCAGAAATTATCGCATTTGATCAATAAATAACAAGCAGGCAAACATGGTATTTAGTGCTCCAGAGTAATTTATCACTTATAAGCTGAAGCGAATCGTTTCCAATCTTTTGTCGCTCGTTCGTTGTTCTGTCGCAAGTCGCGGCTGCTCAATTGTTGGCTCCATCGTGAGTCATCAAAAAGGGCTCATTGTAGTCAGTGAATGCAACGCAGCGTTTCTCTTTCCTCGTTATGTTGAAATCGTAAAAGTCTCTGATAGCGCGAGATCATAATTTTCGTCTTCGCTTTGCCGTTTTCCCGCTCGAGCGATGGAGATGGCTAGAGTGAAATTTGTGTGTGATTGCTGTGATTTAGTGAGGCTGAAGCATACAAATCGGAATCGTGTCGGGCTGCGCTGTACGAATAATGATGGAGAAGTTTGTGCAACAAAGATGGATTAGCAATGAGCCTCAATTCACTTCTCCTTACGAGTACAACTGCGAGGCGAAGTGAATTCCATAAAAAGTTTATTAAAATAACAAACAATAAAAATGTTGTTGAAATGCAGCAAATTATGGTTTTTAGATTGAGATTTTAAATGAAGATTGATGATTCTGAGGTTGCACAATGCGGCAACGTCGTTGAACCGCGGATGAACTCTACGTTTCGCTCGCTGCATTCCGCTGGCAGAAAGCAATCTCGATGAAAGCCATTAAACTTCCGCCGCAGAGATCAGACGGAATTGAGTCATAGTTCATACACGGCTCGGCCATATGATGACATTAGGCACGAGAATAGATTCAATGGGCGGAAATAAAGTCGTAACGTTCACTGCAACATGCTTGACTGCTTGCCGCGCGACTGTGTAATGACACAATTTTGCCATTTGCCAAAAAAAAATATTAAATTCTCACTCGGCTTTCTTAATGACGTCGATTTTTCTCTCGCTCATGTCTTGTTAGTCAACGCGATGTCGCTCAGACAAATGAAAACTAAAAACTTTCGATTGTGTTGCGACGAGAGTGCGATTGCAATCTATTTCTGCGACTGCATTTGAACGCTGCACTTGTGCTATAAAAATAAATATTCGTCGACACATAAACAAAAGGAAAATCGGTTTTTGGCTTGCGCAGAGTCAGCGCTGTGTTTCCTTTCATGTCAGCCTGAACCTTAAACTTTCACTTTGCTCGATAACTGCTGCAGCGGCAAGAAAGTTTCTCTCGATTTGGATTAGTTTACGTAACGACATTCGCTTCCCGGCTTCACAACTCGCGGATTCACTTCTAAAATTAAATTTCCCTCGTCTACAATTTCGCTTCACCGTCAGACGAAAAGATTTCATGAATGAAATGAATTCTTGGAAAGCAAAGTAAGAAAATATTTGTAGAGTGAAAGATTCATGTTCACGCATAAGCGGTAATAAGAAAACACCGTTTAATTAGCTAACAGCGACAAGGGAAGGAAGAGACACGGAGAAACCTTTTGACGCATCGATAAAAGCATAAATCCTCAGCTAAGCATCGTTCGGGCGGGGATCGTTCGTCAATTAAGTGACATTAGAATGCTGATTGAGGTTCGAGTAAATGCCGATTGAGCTTCGAGTGAATGCTGACAACCTTAAGCTCAGATTTTATTGTATTGTGACACTCAAACTTTCAACTCTCAATAGTGGAAACGTGAGAGAAGTTTTCCCATCAAAAATATCTGGGGATCGTGCGTTAGTTTGTCACATTTTTTTTTTAATTTTAAACTTTTTATCTGCAGTTTTTCTGGTGTCATTTGGGGGCTCTCGATATTATTTTTTGATGTGACATCACTGGCTCTCGCTCACCCCAAATTATCCCGAAAATCAAGGTGTCAAAGGGCGTGTGGGTATCATAAAATTCTTATGAAACACGAAACTGTCATTACAGCAAATGATTAGAACTCAAATATCGATTTTAAATCGTCATCGGAGACCTTTCAGGAAATCGAATAGTCTTGTCAAGCTTGACATGTTTAAAGCGCAGTTCTCTTTTCAATAAAACGCTTCTCAGTCTTCACCCGACACATTCTTCGTCGCCGAAAGCGAGCAAACACATGCAGGCGAAACGTCTCTGAGTAATAAACCGAAGCTGTCGAACGTAATTTCAGATCATAATGAAAATTGTTTGCGTATTTCTCGCGCTCGTAATTATTCCCATTTAGCTTGATGGACATTTGAAAGCCTTTTCAGTGACATTCGCTGCTACTCGAGATTGGGTTGATGAAAAGACTTCGCTTATTGAAATTTCCTTCCTCAAACGCTTCAAGATGCTCCGCTGGAATTCGTCCGACATAAAAAACAGAAATTCCACAACGCGCCGGAGAAGAAATTTTCGTAATTAGTCATGTTGTGCCTTTTCAGCTAATCCCATGTTCCGATTGTCACGAGGAGAACGAAGATTTATGTTGTCGTCGATGAGAAATTGTCTTCACAACAACATTCTTGCCGTTGACATTGAGAGAACATCGCTCACCTGCTTCAGATCAATATCGATGGTGATGAACTCGAACTGCTTCCCCGCTGCAAGTGTCGGGCTCTGCCACCACGAATGCGTTCCGTCGATCGCGTTCGATATCGGATGGCTCAGCTCGGGGTCGCTCGCATCGCAAAGTTCACACTGCGACTGTTGTCTGGGGAGTTAAGTTTTAATTAATTGCCAATTAGAGACGAGCGAAGTGAAAGGAATTCCAAACCTCGGCGAATAAATGTCTGCCATTCGGCAGAACTCCTCGACTTCGTCGCCGCATGTTGCGTTCGCTGTGATCTTGGCCTTCAGTGCCGCATTGAAGGGCTTGGGAAACAGCCCGCCGCTCACGCCCGGCTCGAGGTTGCGCTGAAACGGATGCGCGCTGTCTGGAAGCTGTCGCAAATCTGTAAGACACGAGATTGGAGCATTTAGCTTGAAGCATTCCTCTCTGTTGCTTGTGCTTATAACTTAATTAATGATCTCATTTATAAAAGTAAATGATCCAAATTTCTTCTTCACTATCTTCGTCGTTAATGCTTTTCAGCTTCTGAACGTTTGATGCATTTTTTACATTGTTCAAAACGATGTGAAGAGGAAATCTTTCACTTGTTACAACTTAAGGCGATCAGAAATGTTGAAACATTTGAGCAGTCCGGGCCTGACAGCAGCGAACACACAAAGACATTTTGTTCTTTTGTAAGTCGACAAGATGCGATAAAGAAAAAGATTTATTGTTGAGGCAGCAGCCAGTCCTTGAGGGATATCAGAGGCCAATAAAGACTGTCGAGGACAGTTCGATCCTTTTGATCCCAATGCGTAAACATTCCTCTGAAGTGGCGCTTACATGACAGCCGATACGTAATGGACCTTAAATGCGAGAGGAGAAGAAATCTTATCGCATCATTGAGCATTAAAAGCAAGACTAGGAAAGTCTCGACCTAGGCTCTACACGTCCATTGTGCTCGAGTAAACATGCGCAGAAAGATAAAGAATGCATAAAAGCCTTTCGATGTTGAGCAGAGTTATTCAGCCGTGTCGCAGTCGAGACAATCACAATCTTGAGAGACGCTCGATAATGTCGAAGTTCCACTCATTAATAACATTAGTCGCGAGCGTGAGATATGATACGATAGTTTCATTGATCGCTTAATTTTTATTGGTTTTGAGATTTTAGTGAGCTCGAAATTTCTTCCAGCCGCGAGATAAAACTGTTGAGAAGCGTCGACTGAACGAGCATTTCATGTAAATGAAACCTTTTTATCGATTTCTACGCGCGATCCAAACGCTGTGATAACGGATCGTGTCTCTCGAAAGGTTCTTCGCATTCATTTGAATAAATAATTTTCGATAAAAAATTAGTTTCAGCGTTCTAATTTTAATTAGAGTCGGCGAAGCTTTTAGCGGAGTCTTTGAAATCATTCATAAATTCGAAATGTTTTGCAAACATCGATGGAATAATCGTGTAAATATCTTCCCGATGGTGTTTACGCTATGCCGAACTATTGGGTACTTTGTGTATCATCGGCCTCATCGTTAAAGACTGAGAGGCTTCATAAAAATTTTAGTTTTTTTATTGCTCTTGAGAAACATGATCTGCTTTTTTATGTAAAGAAGCTTCAGTTAGAACACACAAGCTGTTCCCAAGGTATGTTGAGGGAGAAATTCGACGGCGAAAGGGTGAGAGGAAGGCTGATTAGATCGAAAGATTAACTGCTTGCTGTGACACATTTTGACCAGAATTTCTTTAGAGAAAAGTTGTGAAATATTTAATTAATTTAAATTGAAAGTTTGGTGAAATATTTCGACTGAAGATTTCAATTCTGCTGACTCTAATTCGACTTGCAATGTTGGCTACACTGTGTAGAAATTTGTTAACATCGAAGTCAGAAATGAGTTTCAAATTTTCCAAACACAAAACGCACTCGATCATTCAGAGCTCATCGAATTCCAACTGATCCTGCCAACCCCTTGCGATCGTTAAAGTGCCAAGTCATTAATCCATTCTGACCACCTTCGGTTATTGATTTAATTAAGGCCTGAGCCCTTTTCTCTTTCTTCATAAACCAGTTGAAATCGGCTGAATAGAAGAAATCAAAACAGAGAGAACGGAAACCTCCTTAAAGGTTTCGTTTCGAGTTGAATCATTCGGACACGCATCGAGCGAACGGGCGTTAAAGTGGATGATTTTGTGTCGAAAGCGAGAACTTTTGTTTGATGCAGGCAGACGAATTATGTTGCAGGCTCGCTCGCTGCCCTTTTTCATCGGGTTTCGTGTTGAGTTTTGATTTCTTCCTGGAATTGTGTAATGAATGAATTGAGAGCTTGGGATTCTCTTTCGTTCCAGAGCCCTCCGTTCGCATTCTCCGCTCTACGGTTAATCACCGACAACACTTTAGAGCGTCTCCCTTCTCTAGCTCCATCCCTAATTGCTCCGAGTGTTGTATCACCTCCAGAAACAGACAAAGAGAAACAAAAGATCAAGATTTTATCTCTTCAAGTCCAACGGACTGCAACAAATTGCTGGTCGAAGAAAGTCACATGAGATGTTTTGTCGAAACCTGAAAAGGGAAAATTAGCGCCAATTACTGTTGTCGTGCTCGCTGTAGGTCCAAACACTCGATTTGGGTTTGTTTGAAGAAAGTAAACAGCAGTTATCGCGTGTACCGAGCTCAACAACGACGTCGCTTTCATGAAAAGCTACGAAACTTTTAATTATTTGCTCATAACTTCTCCTATCGAGCGCCCTAATAAGCCACAGCTCTATTCTCGTTGTTTGAATGCTCGAGATCGCTGATAGCTCGCCAAAGTCTCATGTGCCATAAAACTACACCAGCGAGGCTTGCTGTTGACCACATCTTTGGCGTTCAGCTTTCTTCTTTTTCCACAACTTATTCTCGCTTAAAAGGAGCTGCAGGGAACAAGCAGCGATCCCGGCTGAGGTTTCCGATCGTTTGCTTCTTCGCCGACTCCCTCGACAAGCTCACGATTTTATTAAATTGAAAGGTCTGCACAGAGCGTTGCCAACACACGTGAGACTTAACAGCGAAGTCTGCTTCGTGACATTTCATGGGAAAGCTCTTAGGCTTAACAATTTCACCTCGTGATAGAGGGAAACTAATAAATTCGTTATTCTCAGCTCGAATGAAGATGTTTAATGGAAACTTCAAGTCGGCGCACGCAAAATTTCCATCGAGCACGAATGAATCACGTCGTCGACTTATCTTGATCGACAGAGCTTCGCTAGAAGTTTAGCGCCGGGCGGGTTCAACGTTCTAATGATTAGCGATTGCGCGATAACGTAAACTCCGCTCGGGGTCAAAGAGTTTCGCAGTAATTCTATTAGAAACAGCATCGAGAAGGTGCCAACGATCAGCGGCGAGTTGTTGTAGCTATCGCTCTAAACACTCTTTGGCTCAATCATCATTCGTAACACAAAGCTTTTTAATCATAACTTTCAACACTCTTTCGAGTTTTTCTTTTGTTTCACAGCATAATTATCACGTTAATGTCAATTCCCCGTGATGAATACGCAAACATAACAATTGCTCTGTTCTAGCGTAAACATCGTGAGATGAAACAGCGCAAGAATGTTTATAATTCGAAGCGTGGAACACAGACGAGAGATCAGCGTTATTCGTGGAATTGTTATCGAGTTGCACAAGCTGAAACTAGAACGAGCGTCCAATTGCACGAATCAACTTGTTGAATTATAGACGTTGCGTGCATGGCGATTAAAGCGCAGCGGGAAC
Organism: Smittia sp. YW1114-2; assembly: GCA_033064975.1. Classification (NCBI taxonomy): domain Eukaryota; kingdom Metazoa; phylum Arthropoda; class Insecta; order Diptera; family Chironomidae; genus Smittia; species Smittia sp. YW1114-2. The sequence continues at coordinate 21,415,313 of CP093832.1, forward strand.
GATGCGAACTTAGAGCGTTAACACCTCGAGAACGCTTCAATCAGGTTGAAGAGCTTGAGATGCAAATCGATTGTAATTGAGGACGAGAAGAAGCGACCGCCAAGCCTCGAGCGGTGAGCAAACTGAGTTCTTGTCTGCTTCAACCGCGCTCAAGAGATTGTCAAACAAAAGATTAATTTCCTCTTGATTGTCAATCATCGATTGCGAATCGAAAGTCAATGCGTGAACAGTTGCAACAATGTCACTTTGCGATGGCTCGACTAGCTGTGGTTGATTCGGTTAAATGAAATATAGCAATCGATCAATCGCCTTCTTCTTCGACTTCGCGATCGAGCAACGTCGTGTGCAATTTTCTTCGGAATTACTCATCACGTTCTAACGATTTGCAAGAGAGATTTTTCTTAAGGAAACTTGGAGTGAACGCAGACGAGCGAAGCGTGTGGCATCGTGAGTAATGGGAATTTAACAGCCTGCAAATATTTGATGAAAGCGGATTTTAATTGCAGCTTCGATGATTAATCGCTTGGTCTATCTCAACAGACGGGCGGAGCTTCGAGATTGTCTGTCGCGCAGGTAGAGAGAAAAGATCTTCAAGGATCGATCGAGCTCATCCCTGTTGCTTTTCTCGGCTTTTTAGCATATTTTAACAAGAAAACCTTTTGGGTTCGGTTCAAAGCACCGAAGCGAGAAGGAGAAAATACTTCCAGGTAATTGCTGGGCTTTGTTTTGCTTTTATTATTGCAAATTATGTGTAAAAATTTCGAGAGATTTTGAGCCTCCGGGCGAGTGGAAAAGTAACCGAAAATTATGCTGCGAAGAGCATAAAAATTATCGCAATCAGGAGAAGCGGCGGCTCGTTAGCGGCGATCATCGATTGCCGTGGCGATTCAGGCGAACGCGAGACGGTTGTGACAAGCTCAGAGTCGGCTGCACAATGAATTGTTTTATGAGGCAATCGCACGCAAGTCACAGTCGAGTCTAGCACCCAATATAACAATATAGTTGAGCATTAATCTCGAACTTATGCTAATGATCCGAGACGTTCGTTGCGTTTTCTTTTTCTCGCAGACGAAAATAGCATCAAAGGCTGAAGAAAAAGAGGAAAAGATTTATTTTCGCGATTGAATTAGCACGTAACTAATTGTAAAACCATAAGGTTCGCTTTGTTGCTGCTGGGACATTCAAGCTGACGTCACACGATCCCAGCAGCTTCAATTTAGCTTGCTTAGTTTCGATGGACAGCTGATGCTTTGCATTCATCTAATTGACTCAACAATGAAATCGAGACGCGACGAGAAATTTTCGCCGGAACACGAAGAAGAATTCGCGCATATGCTCGACGGAATGAAATCTGGCTTCGCGCTTCGAGGTTTTTCGGCAAGGGGTTGGATTGTGTTTGATTGTTCGACGTCTGCAGGTTTAATGAACACTTCCAATCCCTGACTCTGCTCTCGCTTTGTCTCAGCGTTTGGCGCAGAAGCTCGCTGCCTATCTCGACCTAAATATCTTCTCGTAATCTCATCAAACAAAGATCGAAATGAATTCCGGGGATGCGATGAATGAGATCGACGATAACGCCTCGCCATAATCTCATAAGAGGTTCTTCACGAGGCAATCGCATCCTCGCTTATCTGATGCGAAACGGCTCCGAGAACGAGCCCCGAAAGAGACTGAAGAATCATTTATGGAAACGAGACGATGATCACCTGTGGTTCAGATTTTTAACACTCTTCAAGCCCTTTGATGTTGTTTTGCGATCGCCCAATTCATTCTCATCGCTCTGTCGTGTTATGTTTTATAAACATTCTTACATTATTACAGTTTTCTGATTAATTTTCACTGATCGCTTTCTGCTGTTGTTCCTTCGGCGGCCGCGCGGCTCTTAAGAGGCCATTAAACATAATTTATTTGACTTTTTGAGTGGATCGTAATTTGGAGGGAAATTAAAGACTCGGAGAAGGAACAAGCGACAGCCTTGAAAGGCTTAAATTAGATTACTGAGACAACGCACCGTGGTGATCTTGTCGTTGAAGACTGCTCTTCGTCTTCCTTCGCGGACCCGCGTTCAGCTTCTTCTGCTGCCTGACGCTTTGTTGCGACAATCCGTCGTTTGGGTCTTGATTGATCCGGCGATTAACTCCGTCGCTTCTCTGTAAATTATTCCCATTCGGTTTCTTCCGATTCGATCGCGGGTTCTGAGCGGAACTCTCGCGACAAACGACACTGATCAACACAATAATACTGAGCACGACACACTTCTTCATTTTCTTTGAATTCCGCTAACGAATTTTCCTCATAATTTTCACGAATTTTTCTTAAACTTTTTTCAGGATTTTTTTATTGATGAATTTTCAAAATTCAAATTTCACGATTTTCCAAATATTTTATTACTTTTTTAAATTATTTTGTACGACTTTTTTGAGATAAAACTTTTGCAATCTATTTTGCAAATTTTCTGCTCTAGATTTCTCCACAATTTCCACTCAACAATTTTATCAAATTATTTCTTATTTTTCCTGTGCTGATCGCGCAACTTTTCTTGATTTTCCTCTGGACAAATTTTTTCTCAAATTTTTTTAATCAACTTGTCGCGATTATTCTAATTTCCTTTATCTGCACTGAAACTTGTTCTATTTCTGTAAGAACACAAAATAAACTCGCGGAAGAAAGCCAGCGTGCGTCTGACTTCTTTGAGCAGCAACCGAAGACTCAGAGAAGTCTAAGAAAAGCGAAAGAAGCGAGGAGACGCGGAGAGTCGAAATGCACAACAGAAGAGACGAGAGAACGTTCGATCACGTGCTTATGCACAATCCGGATAACATGCTTTCTTCAACATGTAAACAAATATCTTGAAGGCTGGGAAGGGAAACTGTTGTGTGGTTTCTCTAGATCATAGCTCAAAGGCAGCTCAGGTGAGCCTAGATGGAGACAAGCAAGGCCTTCAAGATGGAATCTTGTTAGAGCTATTAACGTCTATTGATTAGACATTAATGTTTGTTGATTATATATTGATAGTTACATCGATCCGATTGTCAAGTCATTAAGGTTTAGCTACCATCGAAAAGTTCGTTGGTAAAATGCTTTCTAAATGAATGAGACAGAAGAATGAGACAAACTCGCGATGATGATAAGTTCGACCTTTTGATTGATGTTTGTTGCTTTATATAAATTCTATATATAAAGCTTTCTAGCTTCTGGATTAGAAGCTTTCAAAGCTCTAGAGCTTCTTCGATGGTTAAACACTTAGTGAAGCCATTCAACCACTTGGAATAGCTTTGAATACTTAGCTAAGCTGTAACATAAAAATCTAATAAGACATTTGAGTTTCGCCTTCGAGAGCTTTTTAATTTCACATTTCCTTAAAGATTTCTTACAAGTTGGTTGGGGTTTTGACATTTTTGCGAACTGGTTGGCCTAAGGAAAACATGGATTTTGTCAAATGGAAAACTTAACACTATAAAATATGAAAAAATAAATGAAATATTAGAGTTTTAAAGTACTTAACGATTAACTTAACATATCTTTTTTGCTTTTTTTGTACTTTTTCAGTGTTTTTTTTGTAAGGATAAAGTTTAAAGTTCTAAGTTCTTAAAAGCTAATTAAGAAAATATCGAAAATAAGGTAAATTTGTTAGAAAGTTTGTGTGTGAAATTGAAAAGTTTGTAACTTATTTCTTAGCTTTGACTTCCTTGGCTTCTGCTGCTGCTGCTTCTTCCTTTTCCTTCTCGGCCATCTCGTAAAGGTTTTCCTCCCACATCTCGGCCAAGCTGCGATCACAAGGGAACTTGCTCTGCTTCATGAGCTCGGCGCAGTAAGCTCGCAAGACTCCAAGTCTGCGCTTGATGTCCAAATTCTCCATGGTGACCTCGACCGATTGTTCTTTCAAGAGAACCTCCTGAGCCTTGTTCTTCGTGCGCGAGATGCGAGCTGCTTGAGTGTTCTTGTCGCGGCGTTGTTGCTGTTCGGCTGTGCGGAACTCGGATCCGGGGAAGTTGCGAGCCATGTTAGCGTGATACTTGAGCTCAATCTGATCGATGTTCAATTTTGGCTTCTTCATGTGAACCTCTCGCAAACGCTGAGCACGGAATTGAATCATTTTGTCTTGCATCGAGGCGGCGTCTCGTTTCGGCGGCGTTTGTGGTGATTGTGGCGAAGCAGGTGACACTGAAGCTTTGTTGAATGCGAATGGCTTGACGTCAGCAGCGTCGCTTGACGCCTCGGAAGTGCTCGGTGTCATGCAGATTCTCTTTTTGTCGTTTTCGATGTCGAGGCTTAAACGTGAAGGTCCAGCTGAAGCGTTCAGCGCGGACCGGCTCCGTTTACTCAAAGCCGAGCTTGGAGTGCTCGGATAAGCTTGCCTGGTGCGAGCTATCTCGATCACTTCGCGAAAGCCAAACTTCTTACCATGGAGTCCGTTCAGGTTGGTTGACTTCTTCTTTAGCGTTTCCAGAAGATTTCCCACTATGAGAATCTCTGGATCGCATTCGATCTCGTGTCGTGGAATGTCGAGATCCAATCCCGGCGGTGGCGTTACCGGGATCTCCATGGACATGGCAGAGCTGTCGAGCTGTAATTTCGCTGCCTGGTCGAACGCCGTCATCATTGTCGCTGCGGCCGCTGTCATGTAATTCTGATACATCGCCAACATTTCGGGGTTGAACGAGACGTTTCCCAACATTTTGCCAACATCCAAATTGTCCATGATAATACTTAAGCGTTTGTTGATTCGTCAATTAAACTCGGAAGGTCGTAATGAACTTATAGAAAGCACTTTCACTTTTAGAACTTGATTGTTAGAGAGATGAAATCTGTCTGGTGAAGTTCGATCAGCGGCGGCTCATTTTATATTATTTTCGATGAGGTTCTCTCTGAAGTTCTCGTGCTCTTCTTCCTTCTCGCTTCGTCAAACCCTCATTAGCGACCAAATGGTCGTACTTCATGCCTATCAATTCGGGTCTTTCTTCTCTATCGGTTTCATCAGGCGAGAGGATCGATGAAGACTCTCTGAAGATAAGAGCGTGGGTGCGATTCATATCTCGTTATCATGCTGGATTGATAATGAAAATTTCCACGGGTTTAACTTTTCAATTTCTTACGACACATTTGGCCGCCACTTTTTTGTAAAATTATTATTTTTGTTGCTTGATTAAGAGTCGAGAAAATAAATGAACGTCGGGCATCGATGACATTCAACTTTAACTAACTTTAAGCGGGCCCAATTTGCTTGCCAACGATCATGCGAGAGTTCCGCAACACCTTAGGAAAATTGTTCTTTTCTTATCATGGAAAATGCTTCAAGGAAAATCCGATCAAAGTTCAGATCAGATTCAGACCCGATCAAAGTTTCTCAGGAAGGTTTTCTGAAACTTTTTGTTGGCAGTTGAAACACTGAAAATTGTCGTTAAAACTCCCACTCAGATTTGAGGATCAGGTAGGCAATGAAACGATTCGGTAGAGATGCAATAAAACAGCTGTTCTTGGGAAATTTATCTAATTTAGACATGGCAAGAGGTGGAGGAGTCGCCGGTGATATTTCCTTCTCGACTGATTCAATTTAACAGCGAGGGATTAGGTTTGAATGCAAAAAGGTTTGCGGCTGATTTGGCGACTCAATCGCGATAGATTTTCGGTTATCTGCAATAGGAAAGCCAGAGGGAAAAATGATAAAATCGACTAATGAATTTGATCCTTTGCTTGCTTTATTGTCAAACAGAAATTTCCAGCTTGGATTTCTCAATATTCCTCGAAGCTTCTTTGCTACTCCCGTAAGGTCTAAAGCTTCAAATTCTCATCCAAAGCTACCAAATTACACAATAAAGTTTCCCAACGGCTTTGTGGAAACTCCCTGGCTGACATAAAACAGGTAAAAGTTTCATCACATCGTCGGATCGAAGTCGGTAGATAAAATATCAAACTCATCCCGATTACGGTCAAGATTTTTTTGTGGGATGTGCAAGACGCTGTCTCGGAGTCTAATTGCAATCAGTTTATTATTCTTTGCTCTGCTGTTCTTCACTTATTAATTCTTTGAAGGAACAGTTTGGGAGCAAACTCGATCTGAAACAGTTTTATGACATCAACAGTCTGTTGACAACATCAACAACCTAAAGGATTAAATCGAAAGAACCCAACACTGACATTGCTCGTTTTCTTAGATATCTGGAAACATCATTGCTGAAAAATTGGGTCAGCTCAAGATTGTAATATAAAAGTAATTAGATGCGGCTCTTCGCTCGGGACGAAACCTTTTTTAGGTAGAAACGAGAGTGTCGATTTGAGATGCAAGTTTGATCATGCAGCCGGCCTAATAAAAAGTAATCTCGGGATTAAAGTGTTGTGATTTTGCTTATTAATGTAGGCTGAATTTGTTTATTGATTGCACGCACAGAAATATAAAGTCTTCGATTGATTTCTCTCCCCATTCGCAAGGTAGTGCTTTCTACTTTCTTAAAACATTTGATTAAAGGATTTCCATGCTTTTGCAACGAGCCAACAAATCAACTTTCGAGTGGGTAAAGTTGAAGGCTTGAAGAAAGATTTGGTTTGCATTGCCACGCTGATTCCATCAATGTTTTCTATAAGCTTTCGTTACGCTGAAGCTTTTAAAGTCTCAGCCCAGAGATATCATTCCAATGAGTGTTCATCGCAATCCCTAACGAATCTCGACTCGAGATTCTCGAGTAAGAAAGCTTTCTTTGGAAAGAATCCAAAGACGAAAAATCCAAAAGTATTTAACGTCTCCAAGCATTTAAAAAGTCATAAATTTAACGGTTTTCGTGAGTTTGAAATCATTCGAACGAACTTTGCCTTCTGAGCGGTTTGAATTTCCGACGGTGGCGCCGCCAGATCGAGCGACTTCGAGAAGAATCTTGAATATTTTTTGGGATTTTTCATTGAAACGTCAACACAAGACAAAGCAGAACATTTAGATTTAATTGGACAGCCTTTGAGAACAAGCGAGAAGCTTCGAGTTAAGTGATTTCGTTCATTCAACAGTCAAAAGACCAAGTAAGTAGCCAACGTTTGCTGGTCAACTCGGATTGAATTTGTCGCTTTGCTGTCCAAGCGATCATCGAGGGAAAAGCCCTCGGTCGCCTGCGGATCAATATCGTCCAAGTTCACACTGTGATTCGAGATATTTCTATAAAGAAATTTCCAAAAATCTATAAAATTAATCATCGAGTCGACTTCACAAAAGGCGAAACCTCAGACGACGATCAGAGATCAAAGCGACGACACAAAAGTACGAAATTGCGAGTGGAAAGTTCTAATTACGAAATTCCTCAGTTTGTAGGTGATCAGAGAAAAGTTGGAAAAAGTGAAAATGGAAAATGCTCAGCAGAAAGTGCGAAATATACCGATCTTCGTCGAGGGACGAGACGAGCCTGTGATCAACAAGGGCCACGACACTCAGAGCACGGCCAACGCCAATCCTCCGCAACCGAATTTATCACACAACACCTCCGCATTCGCATCAGCTGAATCATCGTCTGGACCTCATCATCAGAGCCATCACAGCTTCGGGCGTCCGCATATGAACTTTGGCAACGACATGGGATTCGGCCAGGACATGCCAATGCACGGCGGCTCCATCTTCGACCGTGCCAAGGACTTTCCCGTCCGAGACTTCTTCAACATGCGTTCGGCTAGTCCGCGACGAAGCGAGTCGCCAAGTTACGTCCATCAGCAGCCGTCGCGCAGTTCGCCAGGGCCACAGCAATGGCAATCGACTCCACAGAATAATCCGGATCGTCAGGTTCCTGTTCATCACACAGAGCAGCGTCAAGTTCCTGTTCAACATACAGAGCAGCGTCAAGTTCCCGTTCAACACCAAGATCTGCGTCAAGTTCCAGTCCAACAAGAGCCAATGCAACAGCAAGTTCCACAGCAAGCTCCCCCGCCCGAGCAATCAGTTCCAGCTAAGCAGAAAGCTATCGAGGACTCGATAACGAAGATCCAAAAGATTCAAGCGTCCGTGCTTGACTTGATGTCGCGCGTCGAGCAGTTTGACGGTCGCGATCGCAAGGAATACGCATTTCTCGACGAAATGCTGACGCAGAACTTGCTGAAGCTGGACGACATCGATGCAGAGGGAAAGGAGAACATCAAGAACGCTAGACGAGAAGCAATCAAATGCATCAACAGTCTCATATCACTGCTGGAGGCGAAACACGATGAGGCTTCAAAGGTGGGTGAAGAAAAAACTGAATCAGAGGCTATGAGCGTTGAACCAGCTCAGCCAACGCAAAACGGTGTTAACGGAGCCTCGAAGAACTCGTCTTACGACAACGTCACCGACATCAAACAAACAGCATCGAGCAATTCCGTCCCAACGTCCGAAGCTCCCACGAACCCCGAGTCGAGTTTGGAGGCGAAAGTCCAAGAGGCTTTGCAGAAGCAAGAGGAAGAAGCCCAAGCAATGGACGTGCAACAGTCCCAACCTCAGTAGCCGTGCGGCACGCAACAGCAACGATCCAAGCTGAACTAACCAAATAAAATTTCTTTCTTAAGGCTCGCGCAGATTTTCCTATTTAAAACATTTATCCTTTCACTAATGTCCAGCTTAATATATCTTGACTAACTCTCTCTCCATCAGAAACCCTCGAATTGATTTTCGTGAGCTTTCCATCCAGTTCTTTTAACTCATCCTGGTCAGCAAGCGAAGAGAACCGAAGATGTCGCAGCTTAAGTTCCAGGCGCATCGAGGGAAGACATTGCACTAATGAATCTTAAAGATCACATATGATCAGCACTAATTGAGAAACAATTTGAATGAATCGAAGAAGAAGCCGTGCGGTGTCAGTATAATTAACAAGGCTTCGCCAATTGGCCTAAATGACTTAACAGATTTGAGAGTATTTTTGTAGAAAACGAATTAGTGAAACCGAATGCCTTCGACACTGCACGCGCTTCAAAGAAAATGCTTCACCACCTGAACTAGAGAAAGATGAAATGCAATTAGGAATTTTTTCGATTTCAGTGACGATCTCAAGAACATTTTTCTCTAAAACCTTTTGTCCTTAAGCGCAGCTTAATCCACTAAGATATCTAGTTACTGTTTGCCATGAAAGAATAAAGCGAAGGATGTCGTCACGTGCAGTTGATTTTTATTGAATAAATCTTGTGAATATTGAAAACTATCAATCGAGTTCGTCTCTTCTTGGGTTGGATTGAACATCGATGAATCATTTTGGAATTGATTTATTTATTTACTCAACAACTTTGTCATTTTATTTTGAGGGATCAAACAAACGAATATTTTATAAACCTTTGGAGGTTTGAAGCTGAACGATCAGCTAAACATTTTCTGGCCCGAAAGTTACAAGTCAGTAACGTAGCCTTCAACGATAATTCCTGAGAAGCAAAATGATTAGACGCTCGTCGGATTCGTCTCGACGTTTCATACCTGGCGCGATTTCTTCTTTGACTAGGAAGTTTTCGTTGCAGTCAGATCGCGAGTTTTGGCCGTTGGGCGAAGTCGTTCTCACTTCTGGAATCTTCGAGGATCCATCGAGGCTCGGTCGGGGACGGTCCGATGACTTGCTGTGGAAGATCACCGTCGAGAAGCCTTTCGATGTCTCCACGTAAGGCTCTGAATGAAGCAGCGATCAGATCAAAAGCCCAATTGGATCGATCGTTAACTCACCGTTGTTATTACGTGAATCGCTTTGAGCCACCGATAGCTTCGCTTCGCCGTTGCGTTTCATCGAGTTTCGGTTGAACTTTGTCTTCCTTAACATGCCTTGGAAGTTGAATGGAGGATCGTCAGTGTCTGGCGAGAACTGAAACGGGATTGCATTAGTGCCGAATCGATTTCTCAATTCAACGCTCAAACTTCTTTCTTTCCATAAGATTCCATTTCCTTGATTGGATCGGATTTCGGGGCTCGATACGGCGAGCTTGGTCGCGGAGGTGCCGGCGCCTTTTTGACGGGCCTCTGCTCCAACTGATCGTTGAAGTGGCTCACGGGAGGCTTCGGAGCCGATCGCTTCTTGTAGACTTGATTTTCTGCAGCGCCAGCGAATTTCTCCCGCAAGTTTCCAAAGCTCGGGACTGAGTAGGGCGTCGGAGAATAGCAAACTGGTCTTTGGTCTTCGATCGGCGACGAGATGCTTTGTCTCGGTGTCATCTCATAACGTCGCGTGGTTATTCGCTTGATCGGCATGTCCGGGTCGCGATTGAAAGGCTCGTTGACCAACATTCCATCGTCCGATCCGATGTCCGAGTAGCTCGACTCGCGACGGTTCGGTTGGTACAAGTGAGTGCTGATGTGATGAGAAACGTTGTTGCGACGTCGCAATGGAGCGTCCCAAGGCTCAACCTCCTCTTCATACGTCGTAAAGTTTGTCGTCTGCGAGGGTTCGCACAAATAATTCGTGTCGAAGAACGGAATTTCATCCAAGCGGAAAGGAATTTTCCAGACAGCTCGACGAATCGGGCTGGAGAAATGAGGCGTTAGTCAGTTGTTGAAAGCGTGTGAACTTTATTTCTTACCCCAATTGCTCCTTGTTGATCTCCCTCGGGTCAATTCTGTCGAGCAGAACGCAGTGGCCAGTCGTGGTTAAGCCGACAACCAATCTTTGGTTGTAAATGTGACATTGCTGCGAGAAATTGACGAGATCCATGTGACGAACAGATCGATACTGCAACAGAACCTGGAAGATCGTTTTCTTCTTCCAGCGCTTTGCGAAAGGCTCGATGAACTTTGCCGTTTGGAAATCGATCTTGCCGGTTTTCTGGCTGATCAACGGGCCGTAGATCTTCCGGATCTGATAGCCGCGATAGGCCGTTTGAATCTTCACGACGGCGTCTTCCGTTCGCATCTCATCAGTCATTGCTGGCTTAAAGGTTAACGCTGGTTTCAAAGCGTCTTTCTTGAACTTCGTGACGACATTTTTCTTCGCCAAGAACGCTCGCATCATCGACTGAACCTTAACGATCTTCTTCACTTGCGTCTCATACAATCTTGCAAGGAACTCTTCGTTGTAATATTTCAGGAAAACTTTTGACACGCCAATCAGCCAGCCTTCCATCTTCAACCGCACCAGAAGCAAGCGACAGTTGTCCTTCGTCATGTCCACGTTTTCGTCGAAGTCAAACGCAAGGAATTTGTATCTAAAATTGGACCACAAGATGAGTAAATTAGCTGACAGCTGAGTCAATCTTTGATCACCTTCTCAAGAACTCTTGGAAAGGAACTCGAACCGAGAATCCTTTCTGCCTTGCTCGAGCTGTGTCAAGCACCGCCATCGCTCTCATCTGCTGACGAACCATGTCGTCGTTGAATCCCATTTCGCGGTATTCCAAATCCGAACGGATGCAACGGACGAAATGAATTCCGCTGCTGTTCGAGACGACCGAGAGATTCTTCAACATTTCCAAGCAAGTTCCACGGAAGACCGCGGCGAGTGTTCGCATCTTGTGGATCTGGGAGAATTGGCCTCGAGACAAAGTGTTCATTTTCTGGAAAGAACCAAACATTAAACAGAATTCGCCAACTGTCATCGGTCAATCTCACTCTGCATTTGGTTTTTTCGTTAATCAACGCCTGGCCCCACTTGGAGCCTCGTCTGCCATTCGCAGGCGGTTCGGGCTGGACCGAGCTCATTGCCATCGTCAAGTTTCCAGTTTTGGATAAGTAGTTGGTGAAGCAAACTTTGATGATGTGCTCGCCCGAGCTTCTCATCGTCTCCAACATCTCCGGTGGAATGAAGTCGCTGTTCTTCTCGATAACGTCGCGAGCATCGTAATTGACTTTGCCGGTGTAGTGAGCGATTGTGAACTCGTACGAGCTGAAGCGTTGGATGTAAGGAGACTTCCGGTTGCTGATGGCATCGGTGATGTACTCGGGAGAGTAATCTCCGCGACAAGCGTCGTCGATCACGTGCAGCAAACCCTTTGGATTGTTCATCAAGTGATCGACAGCGAGTTGGTTGTCGTAGAACTGAAGCTTTGTCACCGGCACTTGTTCCTCTTCCTGCTCGATCATTTCCCAGACGAAGCAGCGCTGGTTGAAGTGATATTGCATCTGCTCGTTGAGTGAGTTCACGAGAAGTTGATCGAAGTAATTTCGCTTGTTGCATTCGAAGCCGAACAAATCCATCAAGACAATCGAGTGGACGTCGCCACTAGAAAGAAAGTTTGGGGGTGAAAGCTGTCGAGACCTCAAAGCCTTGACACTTACAACATTGCTCGAGTGACTGCCATCTTGAAGTTGATGGTATTGACAAGAAAGTCGACCAGACGACTGTAGATCGTTCCAGCGAGAACATCACGAGCGTCGCGAGCTTGGTCAGCTGAGTGTCGTCGCTTTTCGACTTTGCCGCTGTTGACGACACAATAATTGACCAGCGCCCAACTGAATTTCTTCTCGTCGACGTTCAGAAGTTCCGCGATTTGCGTGATAATTCCTGGATTCACTACGGCAGCTTTGCGATCGACATCGCTGTCCCTGAAGCGAACATCGCCGAGAATCAAAATCGCAGCGAGAATTCGATAAACGGACTCGAGGATGTCTTGATCGAGATCGAGAGCGAGCAGCGAGTTCTCGAATTCCTTGAACTTCAAAGAGTTTCCGATTGGATCATCGCGAATGTGATTCAATTTCGATTTTATGTAGACATCGGGAACGCGGAGGTAGCGATATTGACGTCCACCTTCCAAGTGGAAGTCTCTCAAGCGCTCTTCAGCATCCATGGCGTCGTAGAAGTAGTAAAAGATGTGGAAGTTTGGCTGCAACCTGCCGGAAAGTTTCAAGGAAAATGTGAAAACTCTCAGTAACATTTGAGTGCCTCACATGTCAGTCGATGAGACTCGAGTCTTCTCCAACATGTAAAGCCAGAAAATGATTCCGCTCAGCTTTCCCGTCTGCCCAAATGTCGTCTGAACTTGCAAAACGCATCTGGTCGAGTCGTGGTTCTGGATGGTGCCCGAATGCGTTAAAGCTGTGATCGCATGCAAGGCGTTAGTCGCTCGCTTTGCCACGCCAGCATTTCCCTCTCCCATCATCACCAAGTGCTCGAAGCAAAGCCTCATGTTAGTCGACTTGCCAGAATAAGTTTCTCCAGCGAACAAAATGAACTGCTGCTCCTCGTGATGCAACATGTCCTGATAGGCGCTGTCAGCGACCGAGAAGATGTGCGGCGCGTTGTCTGATCGGGACTTGTACATGTAGCGGTTATGGAACTGCAAGATTCTCGTTGATTAAATGTGATTCGTTAGAATAATATCAAAGCTCACCGCGCGATTGTAAGTTGGAGCTTCCTTGTTCGGATTCATTGAGAGCCTTGAAATATTTTCAATCAGATTCCGTTCAAGTCAGAATGAAGTTTTTCCTCACAAAATATCACCAACGAACGAGTAAGAATCTCCGGCTTTCAACCGATTCTTGACTTCATCCAGAAGCGAGTCATCGCACAGCGGCTCGATCGCTGCCAAGTCCTCAACGTACATTTTCTCGAACTTGTTGTCGTGCGTCTGAACGAAACCTCTGCAGACAATCGACTCGCTTTGCATCGGGAAATTGATCGTCTCGACCTCAGCTGAAAGTTGTTTCAGCTCTTGGGAAAGCTGGAAATCGAAACGAAGTTAATCTCGTTGAGCTTTTAAAGCTTCGAAAAGCTCAAGTAAAACGAAAGCTCAGTTTAAAATTGCATAGCTTTCAGGTAAAAAGTTCTTTCAACTCACATGGTGAGAGTTCAATGGAAGTTCGGTGAAGAAAGGATGCTCCATTAACTCTTCTAGGAACGGACGGTGATCGGGATTCTTCTCCAAGCATCTAGAAAACATTTGATGAGTAATCACAGCTCAGGTTTGACTTAGATCGAATTCTACTCAGCCACGAAATCGTTGAAGTTCTGCGACCAAATTGACTGACGATAGAAAGTCGGCGGTGGATTTCTTAAGATCTGGAACATAGCTCGAGTTGGATGCATGTCAGCGAAAGGAGGTTTCCCATCGGCCAATTCAATCGCGGTGATTCCCAAGGCCCAAACGTCAGCGCGGTTCTCGTAGACACTTTTCCTGTCGCCCTTGGCACTTGCCACGATCTCGGGAGCCATCCAAGACGGCGATCCGATGCAAGTCGACCTCTTTCCACCCGTCGACTTCGTATCTCGTGACAAACCGAAGTCGCAAAGCTTGATTTCTCCCTCCTTCGTCATCAAAATGTTACTGCCGCGAATGTCGCGATGGATCACGTGGTTGGCGTGCAGATGGGTGACGGCCTTTGCGGTTTCCAGCAAGATGTAAGCGATATGTTCTTCCGAGATTCTCTTGTTGATGGTCTGCATCGAGCGTATGATGTCGATGACCGAGCCAGCCTCGCAGTACTCCAAGACGAACCAAACCTCGTCGGACTGCGTGGTCACAAACTGTTTTCTGTAAACGCCGTAGAACTCGGGAATGTTTGGATGTGACGAGAAGTCACGAAGGATGCGATACTCCTCGTTGATGATAGTGATCATGTCCTTCTCGTACCGCTGGCATTTTATAGCAACCGAACGGTTGTTCACCTCCTTGTCGATTGCTCGGTAAACCTTTGAGCAGACGCCAGTTCCGATGATTTCCTTCAACTCGAAACGCCGGTCGGGGCTTGGCAGAGAATCGTAGGCTAAACCCATGTTGAGAATCCTTTGGGGTGCAAGGCCGGTAAACTTCTTCAGTTTCACTTTCGCTTAACTTGTTTAACACGAGATTATCGATTATGCGAGCGTTTGCTCAATTGCTCAAATGGTTAGAGTCAAACCTTTAATTGGCGAAGCCTTAGTTTACAACTTTAACACGATAAACGTTGGAATTCAATTTGTGTTCATCGATTTCTCGCAGGCTTGTGAATAAATCGATGGAAAATTTCACAGTTAATTAAATTAGAACAAGAAAACTTTGTTGAAAATTTTACTTTGAGGAATTTCCACGATTTTCTTTCGAAATAAATTGATTTTACTTCTTTAACTTTTCACTTGTTGTGTTGATTGATCGCCACAACCGCCGAAACTTTTCCAAATTCATCAAACTCTTTTAATCCAATAAGCGAACAGTTTGTTCGAATTTTCCTTTTCCTTCTTTTCCCGACCGAGTTGTAACGCAAACTGAATTACTTTCGCAACTTTTCCTCTGAGGAAAACTCTTTGGATTTCTCATAATTGAATTAACTAACCAGAAATTTGTGTTGTCGCTGCGCATAGAAATTCGTATGATCAGATTTAGGTTTCCACTTGACAACGTCGCTCAGTGTCTTGGACGATCTACGCGTGTCATCCTTTCCCTTGGGCACATGGCCTTCGGTCGAGACTTCCACAGCGCAGGCTAATTCGAATGAAACGCAAAAGCGCAGTCGATCTGCGAGGCTTGCGCGTTGGTTCAACGTCCACTGATAGCAGTTCTTATCACGATCAACAAGTGAGTCAACAGGTGGATCAACAGGTCGCTAGAACATGAAAACTCGATCGATTCAACGGCTGCGGACTTGCGCAAAACATGTCGAGACAAAACTCGCAGCGCATTTCATGAATGAAACTTCCATCGACTTATCGATCTACAAGATCACAAAATCCAAACTATCTCCAGCTTCATCCGATTAAGATTTTATCTTTGTAATGAGTTTTGTGCTGATGCCTTTTGATGTTGAAAAGAACAAACAAATTGCCGGCGAACGGAGAAAGGAAATTGGGTCCAACGCAAACAAAACAGAATTAGAGAGAAACTCGAAATGCTCGAAATCTTTATTGTTGCAACAAATAAATTGCAGCTAATGATGCGTAATGTTGAGAAGAAACCCTCGCTGCTAAGTCAAGAGCTCGATTTCCTTTCAGGCTAGCAATGAGTTCATTACATCATAAACGCTCCTGAACAACTTGAATCTATCGAACTTCATCAGCCACTCGATGAAGAAAATGAGAGTCGAGCTCACAAAAGACATGAAAAGCAACATGAAAGCGCCAGCGAAATGTTTAACCGTGAGAGTCTTCGGCTCGACGTGCTCTGAGGAGGATTTTCGGAACCGCGAGTCGGCGTAGGCTGACCGGATGTGCGGGATCACTCCGTTCTGATGAAGCAACTCGAGCTTGTCATTCACCTCGTCGACAAGGTAGTGAGACTTTCTGAAGTAGAACACAAACTGATTCGTCGTGAAAGTTTTCTTGCAGATGCGGAATGGAGAGTTGCGGAAATGCATCTGGTTGTGGTACAGAACTTGCTCGATGTAATTGAAGACGACGCCTTTGAATTTCGGATCCAGCGTTTTCAAACGCATCTTGTCGATGTCCTCGTTAGGATAAACGAAACGAAATTGATAGAAGTTGAAGTCAACGAGTCGAGGCGCGAGTGTTGCGTACATGTAGAACGTGAATTTCTTCTGCAGCATCTCTTCGATGGAAGAGACTTCCGGTTTGTGATCAGTCGACTTCATCATGTTGTAGTATTCAGCCTGATAAGCCGTTCGCATGACGAGGTAGTAGAGCATGAACGACATAAGAACGAAACGAGCAAAGTTCCGTTGTGGAAGCGATGGAATCGGAATGCCCACCGTCAAGGCGTGAAGATTACCAATTGGAGTCTTGACGTTCTGACCGAATGCAAAGTCATAAAATTTCTTGAATGAAAGCTTCGCAATTATAGCGACAGCATAAGACAGAAATGCTATTGACACAACTCCGAACCAAACGTTGGCAGAGAAAGGTCGAGCGAATTTCTCGACGTCGCCGAATTCCTCGCCTTGTGGAACGATAATTGCCATCGGAATCGTTGCGTAAGCTTTCGATTCGCTGAGGAAAAGTGTCCGAACGAATTGAAGAGAGAGCAAGCCAATCACTGCGTCCACTCGCCCTTCGATTGCTTCAAGCATTAAGCCTTTTGAGAAAATTCATTTAAACTTCTTTCAAATCTCCTCTGAAATTTCGTTTACCTGTCGCCGTTCCGTTCTCAAAAACTAATCCAGGTGCCGCTCCATGTTCCTGAAACACGGGCTTAAAGTTGAAGAGTTTTCCAATCTCGTTGAATATGTCAACTTCGAATCCATACAACTCGACATTCCCTTTCGAGTCGCGTCTTCCCATAACTCCGGGCTCGCTGGTTCCATAAATACTTCCAATGATAAAAGGGCAATTCTGTAAATCATCGACTTTCCTCAAATGGAAATTTGGGCTCTGCCAATTAAAGTCAAAGCTGTTGATCAGCTCGGGCTTCGTGCTGCCACATTCTCGAGGTGTAAAGGGAATGAAGGTGTACAGTTGGATGCGACCGTTCGTCGAGTTGGTCATGATTAGATTAACATTCTTGACCATAGTTTTCCAGAAAAATTTGAAAATCCTTTCCACGTCTTCGACGTCAAAATTTGCTATCGCAACGACTGTGAAGAACCTTCGGAGCTTGAACTTTTTGGTCGAAAGCTTAGCTTGAAACTGAGTGAAGGATTCAAATGAGTCGATGAATATCAAAACCGACCAGCGCTTTCTGTCCTTGATTATCTGAATGACTTCAGTGTCTTCCACCGTCGCTTTCATCTCTAACCTCTCGACTGTCTTCAGGATATTCGAGATGATATCGTCAACCTTTCGTTTGTTTGCAGCGTTGACAGCTCGAACGATGTTCAAGTTGGATCCTTGGTCAATATAAAACTCCTGAACTATTCCAGCAACTGCCCTGGCAAGCCTTAATTCTCTTTCATTTTCTTTAATGAACAAAATATTACAATTCGCTCCGTTCCTAATCATTCCAATTATCAGTATCAACACAATGTTCATCTCAATTGATGGATCACAGCACTTCGATCTTAACTAATCGAGAAATTTGCAAACTAACCGATTCTCTTAGCCAACCGCCGCAGTCTGAGGTCCCAATTTCCTCGGCCGTATCGCGATAATTAACAGCGAATCAACGCGTGAAGTGTTTGCTTCCAATTAACGGTGACATATTTCTCCACTTCTCGGCCACGCTGATTAATAAATTATCTTCTCCATCAATCGTTTCTCCAATTCCTTCACGTTCACAGACGGCTCGAGACGTGCTCGCAGCGAATTCCAAAGATTTTCACACATGAAAAGCAAATATAAATATTCATTAAAATAAATCAATGAAGGCCTGAAAGACGACGGTGAGCTGCGAGATAATAAAAAGTTCTTTTATCGCAATGAAACAAGTCGAGTCAATGTGGATTGTTGAGGAATGCGCGCTGAGGAACGAGAACGAAAGCTGGAAGGGAATTTGTTGCAATTAAAATTGAACTTGAAAGCAGAATTTTACCTCGAAATCGTTATGATCCATCGATATCTGAAAGCAAGATTGGGAGCTCGTTCAACCCGTTTGGATTGTTATCTTCACAGCAAGAAAATCCATTGAATCAGACCAGAGACGAGTCTCGGAATATCTTCAAGTCAAGTTCATTTCTAGCTTAAGATTACGGCTATTCAAGCTTTAATGTTTATTCACATGTTGCAGCTCGCAATTAAACAAATAAATAACTTAAAGATTTCCTTATCAATTAATTGCAAATGCTGATCCACTCGATCTGCTCACAGGTTTGGCACTCGACGAAGCAGCACCAGTGAAAGCGGCAATTGCAGCGCTGATTCGTCACTTCCTTAACTAAGTTGTAGCCTCGGCCGCAGCACATCGACGAGCAAGAGTCGCTACCGCTGCTTGTTCGGTTGCAGCGCCTTCCGTGCGTTCCCTCGATGTCTGACAGCGCGTCCTTCTCGCAGAAGTTTGGCGACTTTTGAAAGTAAAACAGAGAATTCTCCAGTCTGCCTTTCTTCGTCTTTTTCGCGGCTGAAAGGTTTTGGAGATCGTTGCGCTCGACCGAAGGCCGACGGTTGGCAGATTTCGACTTGCGCTTTTTGCCACCGCTCTTCAAGACAATCACTCCGTTGCCGAAATTGGCCTGATCGACGAGAACCGCCCGTCGAAACTGCTGCTTTAGGACTTTCCCGACGCTTCGAAAGTCCGGCGAGGATTTCCAGCAAGTTTTGAGCTGACAAGATCCCGACAATCCGTGACATTTGCATCGACTGACGAGATGGTTGGCCACCGTCTAAAAATGGTGCGATCGACGCGTCCTTCAATTAATTAGAGATGCGATTATTTCACTCACCAGTCGTCCGACTTTGTTGTTATGCAAATTAATCTGCGACTGAATATCGCCCGCCTTCTCGCGCGAGTCCAAAAACAGCTCCGAGAACTCGATGCCAAAGTCGATATTGTGCGAGCAGCCTGCCCACTTCCATCGGTTTGCCATCTTCTGCTTCAGCTTCCGTTTCGACATCACCTCATTGGTGGTCAAGCCATAGCTGCGCTCGAGACTTTTGTCGACGATGAAGCGGCTCTCGACGACAGTGTCGAGGAACTTCTTCCGCTCATCTTCTAGGCTCACCCTCAGCGACTTCGTCAGACCTTTGCGGTGAGAGTTTGGATCGCAGCCACATGACAGGAGTCGGCCTTGGCTGCAGGCTCTTGCCACGCTGTGCACGACGCCGGCTGCAGCAATCGCGTGACCAAACGCGCTCTCGCGGTAACCTGCGAATGACAACATCATCAACGTCAATCGATTTTCATTCGACGATATTTTAAGCAAATTTCCACATGCGCTTGACAAATAATATCGTCATTATTCATGTGACTTTCCATTTTACTTTCCAGCTCTTTTTCGTCAATCAGTCAAAAGACATCAATCGATCGATCGGAGCGAAAAGAGAAAGAGAATCTCACGATTACACGACTCGTGTAAGTGGAGGAATCGATTGATGGAACATCTCGGAAGTCAATCACATGCTGACAATTCTACATAAAATCGTAAAACATTTAAATTCATTCTGATCCCGAAGAAGTTCTCAAATAAATCGTCAATTGTTCGCGCGTTCCTCGTCAGAGTTGAAGTCCGTCGACAGTTGACAAACTGTTGCCGACGATTCGTCAATCAAGTGGCTTCTGGATCTTGTGCAATGAATAAATTTGAATAAAACATTTTGTGAATGAGCCGCGGCTGTTGTTGAATGTCACGCTTGTGATTCGGAAAGGATTTTTGGCGTCGAAGCACAAGCAAGCCTTAATTAAAGTGATGATTGTCGAAAAGTTCAGCTTAGCTAGACTGTCGGGTCATAAGCAATTCAAGCATCTCAACAATTGCTGTCGATCGATTCGGTCCATTTCTGTAAATCTGCAAGTCAAACTGCTCATTCTCCGCCAAACAATCGTAAATAAATCAAACCGAATTCGCATTTAAATCAGATAATGCGATTGTAATTGGCTGTCAGCGACTGCGATGTTTCTCTTTCTTTCCTCTCGCATTTCGCTTGAAAGTGGAGAAGGCCGAGAATCGAGATTGCATTTAAATTATTGATGCTGCTGCCTGCAACAAGAAGCTGACTGCCTTTTTCTTTATTTGCATTCCTCGATGTCAATCAGTGAAGGTTCGGTGCAAGCAGAGGCATAACTTGGCAACAATTTAACGACGCGAGGCTTCAATAACTTAGCTTCGCTTTTTTTTGGCGACATTTCCCTTTTGAATTGAATCTCGAAGCTAAAGGGAAACTGTTTGACGTCGCAGCAAAGCCATCGCCGTCTCGCTCGTCTCGCATCATTAATTATTCCTTAAGTGAAATCATGTCCGACTCGATATGATTGAAAATTAAAAAAATTAATAATTCATTCGACTTTTTGTGTGCGACAAGACACAGGTTTTCACTTGATGGACATGACAACAAATCGCTTTGAAGTCGCTGTGCGTGTCGTTCCATGATGCAAGTCGCAGCTCTGTCGAGAGTCGTTAGCGAAGCATAATTTTTATTGCGCAATTACCGAGATAATTATCGTTCGATCGCGAGCTTTGTCATCTCGTATCAAGCCTCGTTCAATTGAATTCGAGTTCAGAAGTCAAACGGTAGATTTACAAACTGATTCGGATCCGAGGGACTTCTGAGAAATATCGCGTCGCATATTTAGCGACGTAATTGCTTCATTGTTCGATCGTTTGAAGTTTGTTTGTGGGCTGGAGCGCGTAGGCTTAATCGTTTTGCTGTGCAAATTTTCGCATCGATTCAGTTCTGCTATCAACATCAAATCACTTACCTCGCTTGAAAAGATTCGACGAGTGCGGATTGCGGCTTTTGGTGCTTAGCGACGAGCAATTCCATCGGTTCCAACGAAACTGAAATGCACGGCGATGATCATTCAAGTCTCAAGCTTGCGCTAATCGACTCAACTCACTTGATGCTGACATTCATTAACAGCGAGCTGCAAGCCTTCAATGGCTGCGATTGTCACGTCATTCGCCCGGTAGCAAAGCTCCAACTGCTCGCGGCTCAGATTAGGCACAGTTCTGCATGATGCACGAGCATCGATTAAGCAATAAATTCTGCAAATTGAAACATTTGTTCTCGATTAATCGTGAGCGAAACTCGCAATCGCGCGCAGATTTCTTCACGTTTTCACAATTAGCGCTGATTCCGCCAATTAATTACCCAGCAAGCTATCAGTTAACGATCGAGCTCTCGCAGTGCCTCGGCCAACAATTAAAAGTTTAATTCAATTAGCGGACGACGCTGTTAATGGAGATTTTAACGATGCGTTCAACAACGCTGACAAATTTTATTAACCGCGAAGACCGTCGATGGAAATGCACGGCCACTCGATCAGGCTCGATCATTAGGCTTTAAATGCGTGTGTGGTTAATTTGAATATTTTTTATGCTGTCCCGTGTTCAGTGACATTGGCATGGGACTTTGTTGTTAAGCTTTGTGTTACTCGAGATTGAGTGCAGAGTATGTTAGGCTAAAGTTTGGTGAGCTTGCTCGCTAGACTAAGCTGTGACTTACTAAAGCTCTCAGCTAGACAACCAGAACTTTCATGTACGCATGGGTGGCTTGACGAGGTTCAAACAAGCATTGTCAAGAATCGAAACGTTTCTAAACATTCGCAGCTTCTCGAAGAGAAACTTTGGTATTTCAATTAAAAGGTTTTTCTCTCTGCTCGACGGAGACTTTCGCTACTAGAGCTCGGAATGGAACAAAGCAGGGACAATGAGAGATGAAAAAGGTTGAAAACGCAATAGAATTTCCGAGCCAGCAGCCGACTTCGAGCCAACTTTCCCACAATTTGTAATGCTCTGTTTGGAATTCGGTGAATGACGATAACGGCGAATCATTCAAGAAACATCTCGGCTAAGAACACAAAAAGTTTATGACCTTAATCATCGCTTCTCTCTTTCTCGCGACCAAATTGAACAGTAAAAGTTCTCTAATCGCTTCTGGGACGTCCGAGCGTTGTGTTCAACATCGATAGCGAATTTCCGAAATCTCGAGACTTGAAAAGCTCATGTCGAAGCGAGAGAAAAATGTCTCGAGCAATTTGTTATGGCGTGTTCGTTACAATCATTTTTTTGTTTGCTTGTAAAACGAATGAAAAAAGTTATGCGAGATATTTCGTCGCTGTTTCCCAGGACTCTGGCCGAGAGGCGACCGTCCAAGGCGAACGTTTTGTGTTTTAATTTCTTTTGATTGCAACGGACGCGGAGGGAGAACGTTAATGCATAAAAATATTTTGAATACTTTTGCGGGAGAGAGAAGGCGAAGCAATTATCAGAGAAATCTTTGTATAAATTAAAAGATTTATCTTGCGCCGAGTTTTATTGGGAATTCGGGATGATGTCTGAAATGGTTTCGCAGACAATTTGTTGTAGGTATTTGTGTCAATGGCTTCGAGAGGAAATCTTAATCACCAATTTGTTGTTTCTGCTGTTCAAACCAACTCCGCTTCTCACGGTCTCCCGACCCTGCAAAGCACCAATTTGTGATTTATAGATGTTCGCGCACGATATTCAACTACTAGACTTTGCCATCGCTACCTTTTCAATAGAGATCGAGAGGAAATATGAGGCATTCGACCCTCTTCAGATGCTTTCAGATAAAATTCACGGGAAAAACCGTTTGACGACGATCGGACCTCACTGGCTAATCTCTCTTGCAACTGCGGTTCGCCGCAATTTTATCACAAGCGAGCGATCTGGGCAAAACTTCTGTGAGTTATGAAGCTGCGGATCCAATTTTTTGCGAACGAGGCGCCGCTTGTTTTCTAAATATAAATTCAAGTGCTGTCTTTAGGCCTCAAATTAAGTCACGTTGGTCTGATGTCACTGCTTATCTAACCGCTCAGCATCTACGCGCTTGAAGGAATCAGAGCTCGGCGAGAGTGTTTGGAATATAAATTGCTGAATAAACTCGCGAGACATTTTACGAGACTTCTGAAGTCGCAGCGGAACTTTCGCTTGACTTTAATCTCACCTCTCGAACTCGACCAATTGCAGGAAGATTACGGTCAGGATGAAGAAGCTGCACGACGGCCTTATCAGCATCTTATTCGAGGTTCTCACTGGCACAACACGACATTCGAATTTGTCACCAACTGCATCGCAGACTCAGACGTCTTCGTTAATCCTTTTCTCATGATTTTATTTCTTTTCCTTTAATTATTTCCAAAGTTTTTCTTCTTTCCGCTCATTCACCAAACTGGTTTGAATCACGAATGCCTAATTAATTAGTCAGCTAATTAATTTCTTCACAGTTTCTCTCATATCACTCGTTCATCATTCGCGCGTTATCGTCCGTCGCCTTCCATTTTAAAATACATAACCACCGACGTTTATTATGTAGTTAAATCTCAGCACCGCTTGCACAAGAGTCAAAATATTTCTTTTTCTTCTTGAACCGTGTTAATAGGAGCAACTCTGCTTTCGTAATGAAAGATCACAGGCACATCACCTTCACTAACAATGTTAAAAGAGAAAAAATGCTCACAGCACAACAACAATAACAGCCAACCCGAGTCCCATCCATCCCCGAGAGCACAGAGAACAAGAAATAAAAATATATAAACACGAAACAACATAAATATCAATTATATTCAAATTGACGAAGTAAAAAGCGGGAAAATATCTGCTGCGAGTCTCTCTAGTTGCTGTGTAGTTACACGCGGTCTTGAGTCCGTTGTGTTCGTAATAGAGCGAAAGAATTGTTTTATAATCCACGAACACTCCGCCGATGTCTATCAGACAAAGCCAACGTACAATGGGAGAATTACCCGAACAGAGGGATGAATAATTATTTCGCTTTGATGATGACGATGATGAACGATGTCGGGTGTGAGAAGCGATGAGTGAGAGAGAATTGGAAATTTATTGCTTTGACACGACGTGGCGAAACATCACGCAGCTATTAAAGTCCCTCTGCTGATTTGTTGATGGAGCAATCGACGGTTGAAAGGCTTCGAGACTCGAGAAATCTTCACGAGCGCGCAATAAATGGAAATCTTCTCAATCGTCGACTTCCTTGAGACGTTTTATTGTTCGAGAACGCAGGAGTTCCTTTGCCATTCAGCGATATTCCATGTGAATAAAAAGAGATAATCATAGGTTGTGTGTGATCGCAATAAGCAAACCTGCCGTTTGTTTGTCGTTTGCATGCGAACTCGATGTCACCCTTTCACTTTTTATAGTTTTTCGTGCGTTGACAATAAAAAGGATTGCAATCGAATGTCCCTCGACTGCCAAATTTGATTCCCCGCTTCGGTATTCGTGTGCAGATGAAGAGGGAACTCATTCAGGTGAACTAGAGCAACCCTTAATTAGAGTTGGAAAGATAAATATCGTCAAACTTTTAAGCTAGTTGAAATCACTGTTGGTTCCTGAATAGAAAGCAGCCGAGAGTTTGAAGACTTTAGATCGATAAAAGAATGTTGAAGGTAGCTCAACTAATTCTCGTTGAAGCTGTGGCCCATTGCATCGATCATTGCGGATCAAACAAGCCCAATGAATTTGTCAGAATACAGTCGAAGGGTTGACAATGCTTTGAATGATTGAGACGTCGCTCATGAAAATACTTTCATCCCTTCTCGAATCAAGAATCTCGGTTTCAATGCTTTGACAAGTTGGACAAGCGTTTGAATAGAATCGTTTAGCGCCATTGATGCGATGCAATCAACATGTAATCGATCCAGCCACTGTGTCAACTGCGAAGAATTCAGCAAAAGTTTTGCAACAAACCTCGCGAACTTTTGCCACAGTTTCTCAAGAATCTGTTGGCGCAACTCATTAAGACAGTTAAAAGTGAAGCTGCTGATTCAATATTGAAGAGGCTTTACAGCTTTTCGCATCTCTCACACGATGATTTCTTTCTGTCGCCGGCAAATGCATGAAATCAGTTGCGCAAATATGCATTGAAACTGAGTTAAAGATATTTGCGTTCGCTCATTAAGGTTGTAATGAGTTGTTTGCGGGAGAAATGAATGAGTTCCTCGGGGGCTTCGATGCACTCGAATCTCGAGTCAATATTTCTCCACCCATTACAGCAATCAATAAAAAGAAATTATAGCCGACGTGTTAAGAGCACATACGGCAACGGAATTCGCTTGCAGAGCTCGCCTTGTGAGGTCTCCGACAGCGTAATTTTCTCAGACTCATAACTCCGAACAAAAGAGATTGAAATCCTCGACGGACAAAAGCCTCAAATTAAGAAAATACTTTTGTGCTGCGTTCTCCATCTTAGAAGATTTCGATTCGAGACTCGAAGGGCGACCGATGGGAGATCATTACGATCCAAAAAGCCGGGCCAAACGTCGAAAGCGAGAGAGAAATCTTTGCAGCTTAAAATTCCTTTTAAAGGCGCATTCATCTACCATGTTTCGATTCCAGCGCCCGCCTACAAAGGTTCATGAGATTCCGCTTAAGGAGAAACACGAGCGAAAATCGATAACGGGGGGAAATAAGCGAGAAGGAAATTATGGCACGCCATGGCTCACTTTTCCTTTGATGTCGTCAAGAGCGCACTTCACGACTTAATTTAATTTCGTCCTTTGTGCGCAAGGAAAACAGGGAAACGTCAAACAGAAAGATTAGTACTTGACGCGGTTTGTCACCTTCACACCTCCTCGAGTAGGAGATCAAAGGAAGGCCTAAGGGTTGCGCTAGAAGTTTGCACGCTTTGCGAGGTTATTAGCCTTTCACTTTTCATCTTGAATGTCAATCGATCGGCAGTTGGCCAATCGTTATGCAAATATTTTAATTGTGCAATCAAACCGAAGCGAAAGGCAAAGTCGATTTTTTCGTGGCGAGGCTTGGGATTTTATAGCGAAACGACATCATCATCATCTTCGTTTATGTATAAAGTTCTCTCTCGCCGACTCTAATTTGTGTTTCTTTCGTCTTCACGATGATATATCGTAGGAGGGGAGGAGTTTATGTTCAGCGGTGTTTGTGCATGAATATTCTCGGCCAGCAGAAGCCCCGAATGATTCCAAGGGAAGTGTTCGGGATCATAAATTTGAAGCGATCGCAATTCGTTGAGCACAAAAATATGAAATCATGCGAGTCAATGCTGCAAATGAGGATTTAATCCTCAGAGATTGAAGCCGACTGATAACAGATTTCGACCGAAAAATGTGTGAGAATTTCTCCCTTGAGATCTGTGGATGATTACAGGCTTGTGAGATGTAATTTCCAATTTCTGCTGTGCAATGATCACTCGGTCCCTCCTTAATGGACTCGAAACAATCAAGCAAATTGAATAAACCCATTAAGCGAGAGCTTTCCTATAAAAATAAAGCAATTATGTTGTCAATAAAGCTCATAATTAAGTGTTAATGCTTTGGCTTTAACTTGTGGGCTCGCACAACTTAAACAGCATGCGATTCCTTTGCCTTCCCAAGACCTTGTGTTGTGGTAAGATGAGACAGCAAGAAGCTGACAAATGTTTCTTGCTTTTGTCGCATTACCAAAAGATAACTTGAAGCGAAGATCCGTGATAGATTCTTCCAGGATCGTCTTTCTAATAAACTTCTTTCTCCCATTTCATCAGCCCAAAGAATTAAATGCGAAAAGGAGAAGTTACCGGCAACCGAGACCTACATCGACGGATATTCTTCTCCGCTATTGATGAGAGGTTCGTTTTGTTAAAGACATTAACACCCTGCTGCTTGGCTATTCTTAATGAACATGTAGCTCTACCGGGGCTGACAAATAACATTCTCCTCTCGCCTTTGATTCCCAGCGCGGCAACGCTCTCTTCGGCGTAGAAGAAAGGAAGGCGAAGAATGGACAACATGTGTGTTGTTGAGTTGCATCACATTGTGTGAAGCGATTTATTTTACGGGAGAAAAAATGTTGGAAGTCACACTTCTTCCCCGAATCAATCGATGATCTTTGCGATCGCCGCTGGAAGTCTCGTCGCTGTTATTCAAATAGCAAGCTTACCTACCCGACGACGATGTTTTGCCTTTCTTCGTGCGTGTAGCCAATAAAAAAATTGTTAACAGCTTGTCTCGCTCGAATATTTGTAATAAATTTATCATTAATACCAATTTAAATAAATTATAAATTATACTCGAGCTCATAAAATAAATATCGCCTCAGCCGAAGCAAGTCCGAGACACCTTCTCAGCTCAGAGATCATATTCATAATTATTAATGTGAGTAGATTGCTCTAAAGTACACATTTATTCTGTTTTTTCGAGACCTCAGGCAAGAAACTTGATAAATTATACTTCTGTGGTTTTAATGAACCTGTTACGGGTGGAAGAAAAACGTGGAGAGAAATATTAAATTTGTCTTTGTAATCTTGCTAGGATTTTCATTGTTACACTAGCATAGACTCGAAGAAAAAGAAGCAAATTGATTAACTTCTTTCTTCTTGTGCTAGTGTCATCGTCGAGGAGAAAAGAGTTTATTGTTGAAGAGACTCATGCTTCGGCTCTTAAACTCCTCTTCTCGCTTCTCGAAAGCATTAAGCCGCGGATTGAGACATAAAAGATAATTTCCCTGTTCGAAAATGACGATCGAAACGTTCGTGAAAATATGAAATGTTATTTATGTATTTGTCTTTGCGCTCACTGCTCGAGTCTTCTTCATCGCGATTTCTTATTGAATTAATTTTCTGCAGTCGACATTCTTTGAAGCAAGAGGCAGCGTTGTGGGGACGTTCGAGATGTAAATTGCAAGAAATATTTTACAAGCTTTTGAATAAACAAAATGGAATTTTGGTTCATTGTAACTCAACTTGCGTACAACTCCCAATGAAACGAAATTAATTTTTATGGATTTAAAGAAGTCTTTAAACTAATTTTTCTTCAAACAGCCAAAATATGAACACTCAAAACCAAGGCATTAAGATACACTTCTCTAATTCCACGAAGCGGGAGAGAACGAAGAAAGGGGCGATGATCGTTCGTGAAATGAGAAACTGGAATTAACGAAATAGTATTTAGAGTATCACATTAATTTGAATTTGATATGAAAATTATGAAAATTTGTCTCTGGACCGATAGAAAAAATAAACTATTTCAATTATATCATTGAATTTGCATATTTTTTCTCTCTCGCGATCCGATCGTGTGTGTCCTACTGTTAAGTAAATTAATAACATCGCTAATAGACGGTGATGGAGTCAGGTAACTGCCCGCAGAAGCAGCGAGCCGATATTCGAAACTGTCACTGAATAATCTCGGGCGCGAGTCTAGTGTTGGCGAGCGGCTAAGTCGACGAAGAAATATTTAATTTATCTAAACGTAATCCCAACGGAATTAGCATAAATAAAAGTTGAGCAGAAATGAGATGTTAAAAGCAATTTTATATCTGGAAGATGGGCATGGAAGATGGTTTAGTTCTTTATGAGCTATTGAGATGTTGATAAGGCGTTATCGCTTCTCGATTCTTCTCGATCGAGTAGCTAATTTTATACAAATCTTCTCATTGGACGAGAACCTGCTCGGAGATTTGTTTACGAAAATCGCCAAACGGAAATGAATCTTCATTAGTTGCTCGATAAAACTCTAATTCTTACACTTAATTACGGTGGCGCCTACAACTCTTCTATTAAATATTTAAATAATTAAACTTATTTCCCTAGGAATTCCGAATGAAGTGCTGAAACCTGAGAGACGAAACAGTCTGCAGATTCGTTTTCTTAAACTCACAAACGATTTCTTTTCCCGAGAACGAAGTTAATTCTTTAAGAAATTTGTGTAATCCTCATGAAATGTATTTCTCTTCTCGTCGTCTTAAGGTTCTTTCTCCCGAGAGCTAACTCAAGCGCAATTAATAGACATTGATTTATTGTTGATCACTGAAGAAAAGGTTCACCGAGTGGAATGTTTATCGAAAGTTCTGCGACACAAGGAGGGAAGTCAATTGAGTGCATTTCGAAGTCAAGCCGAATTTGCGATATTTCTCATCAGAGCGGATCACGAGATCATGACCTGTCATGTATCATCATCGCAAAAGGGAATTTAAGAGGAGAAGAAATGTGCCAAAGGCTGAAGCTTAATCAAGGCGCAGTGGACATTTCTGCGAGACATCGTTCGCCCTTTAAAACGTTGACTGTTTGAGAATGTTTCGCCTTGTCGTCTTCGAGAGAGTTCAAGGCTTTGATTCAATATCAGAAGCAAAAAACCGACGACGATAAATTCTTTGCCTGGGCAAGCTTGACTTTGAAATCGTCGACTGATGACATCCAAATTGGTCCCGAAAAATGTCCAGCGAGTTATATGATCGACGATACACGAGTGTACACACAAAAGAACATTTTTCCAATGCCAGCTTCCATCAACTCGACGAGCACCGCGGAGTTTTTGTGGATCTAAATATCGCATCGCAATGGAAATCAATTAAAAAAGTCTCTCTCAGAATTATTCTGGCTGCTTTTTTGTCGCTGCTTTATTTATTTTTGCTCGAGAACAATTTAATAAGATGACGGGGAGAGAGCAGAGAAAAAGCTTTAAAATCATTCATTCCATTGATCGCCTCGGAAAGTATTTTTTTCGTTCATTGGGCCTTCGGTATGAGGGGGTTTCAACGAGCTGGTGAGCTGGCTGTGACGAGGTAACGAGAAGCTTCGCCCACTGGTCGACGTTCCCTCGCTCTGGTGCCTCTTCTCCAATGAATGATTGCCCCCATAAATTCCTCTCGTCGCTGAAAATTTCAATGCAAGCACCGATAGTTCATGAAGCGGCGAACGACATAAAAATAATTATTTGCAGCCAGAAATCTTTGATCTACGCCAATGAGCTGATCATTTATGTTTACATCATCGGACGGGAGATATTTTAAAGCTTTTATATGTAAGAGAGAGGAGATTGAAAAACAATTCCGATGCCAAAGCGAGAAAAAATCTTGTGCATTTTTTCTTGTGTTTTGTTTGCATTTCTTTTAACGTTGCATCAAGCGAGAGCAGGCATCGAGTGGAGATAAATCCCGAGCGATCAACGGCAGCAAAAACGATTGAAAAGGCTGAATATTTGACCATAACATTTTTTTATCTCTCGACTTATTCAGTTGGACGTGAAGGGAAGACAGGAAAAACAAAGGAATTTTTATAAACAGCTAAAAAATAAATCCCGAAATGTTGATAAAACGGTTAGATGGCAAAGCAAGAAGGAATCAGCTGAAGAGTCATCTGAAGAATACAAAAATGCGATTGAGGGAAACGGGAAGACCCGCGAAAGATTGCGATTTCAGTGGCTGTTTTTGCAAAGTTATCAATAAATAAAACTAATTAGATGAATTAAATGTCTTGCAACAATTCGTAAGCAACGTCAAGCCAAAGTTAAACACTTAAGATTGCAGCGAAGGACAGGAACATTCAGTGCAGAAGTTCAAATAAATCAGGAATCAAAGAAACTCGACGAAAATCCCAAACTGCTCCATCGCAATCTGTAGCAAGAAATGAAAATTAATTTAAATTCCGCGAGCGATTAAAACTGCGACCTTTCTTATCATCCACCGGTTTTGCTTCGCCAGAGAAAACTGGATAAGCGTTGGGAGCTGCGCAAACAATGAGTGAATCAGTCGCAAGTCATCAGACGGGATTGCTCTCGTTTACAATGTGGGAACTAAGATAAACTGCGCCGCTCTAATTGACTAAATTGTAACAATTTTCATCGTCATCATCATCGCGAACAGCTTCAAGAACGAGATGAAACTTAATTCCAGATGAGTGAATGGAGAAGCAGCAACGACGACGACGATCGGCACACAGAAACACTCTCACCGCCGAGCCGAGAGAAGAACCGGGCCGCGATTCAGCTGAAAATGTCAGTATCATCTCCATTAATTCTCTCTATCAAAATATTATAATATACACCGGTGGAATTATGCACACATAGACGTCTGCCTCGTCGAAACTTTTATCTTCTTTCGAGAACGAAACGAAAAAACAACGACGAAAAGATCTTAAACGCTGAGAAAAGTTTTAAGATTTATTTTTTAATTCTCCTTAATGCCGCATCCGAAGTCGAAGGTTCTTCGGTTCGCTTTTGCCTCAACACTTAGTCGCTTCTCTACCTCGATCGGCAAACAGAGAAAATCGTAAGCTTCGAATTTAAAGAAGCGCTTTATAATATTTTAAATAATGTCTTATATATTTTCGTATGTAAAAAGAAGTCCAAGACGATCGAAAGGCGATCTTCGCCAGTTCCCTTGAGCATCGAGCGACGCTTTGAATGTATTTTACGCAGCCAAGACAGTTGAGCGCGATGCACAAGCGGAAATATTCGTGTTCTAGTGACAAATAATTTCTCCGGCCAGTGAAGCTTTCAAGAAAGTCCGCGAGGCGAAGTAAGGAAAGTTCTAAGTTCGCGTTTCCTCTCTCAGACGCGCCCGCGACTCAAGTTCACAAGACGAAGACGAGAAAGCAAAGCATTTTATTTTTATCTACAAAAAAAAACCTTTAAAGGCAAAAGAAACGAAACCATTAAGAATTAAAATATTAAAAGAAAGAGTGCTTCGGTGGAGGAAAAAGTTCAGTTGTGTTATAAATACATTAGGAGAGCGAAGGAAAAAGTGAAACGAGATTTCTCGTTGTTGTAGTCGATGCTCGACGAAGAGAATCTTATTATTCGTATTATTTATTCCTCGGGGTTCTAATACGTGCCCATGTTAATTATTGAATTACGGTGCTCGCTCCGAGACGGTTGGGAGAAGGATTTTTCCTCGCTTTTATCCTTGGACTTTGCGTGGCGTGGAAAGTTGTCGACGTGACAGTTGCTCGATCGGGAAAGTGAGTGAAACATGAGGAAAAGCTTGAAAGTTCCAACGAATTTTAAAACATTCGATCATGTGAAATAATTCCGTGAGCTGAAAGTGGTGAAAGAATTCGAGAATAATTGTCAAATGCTAAGCCCAGTCGACGATCTCTGGGGAGTGAAGCGGAAGAAGTGAAAGTGTAAATATGCGTTTTATCGTCTGTGCCATATACTTGAGCTTGATAATGCCCATGACTAGTGGATGGTGAGTTTGTGTCGCACTTCAGATCGGATCGCGTCCTAATGAATTCGTGAAAATGCCCATTGACTTTAAGCCTCCAAATTGCGTATTTTATTTTGAATAAATTCGGATTTCGATCGAGTGAATTGTTTAGCGAACTCGTTTCGCTGCTACGTTGCAATTTCGCTGTTGCCACGAGCTTATCCAGCTTTGCGCAGCCATTTCAGGGGATTGCGCCTCATAACTTTGAACACAATTTGAGACCGTCAACGTCGACCGGGGAAAACTGTTTGAGTTTTGAGTGACATCAGCGAGAGATAAGGAACGAACCGACTGAGATAAAGCGACACGACCATAAACGTCGTGAAATTACATCATCAAAATAGCTGACATCAGTCATCTCTTGCGACGGAGACACGGAGCGTTCAACAAATTATCTACGTTGGAAAGTAAATAAACTAGAAATTCCAGCCGCTTTGTTGCCGCTCCGTCTCTGGCTCGTCAGCTGCAAAACTCTGCGCCATTTCATAATGCACTGAGTTTCCGCACAGACGAAGATGTTTATGGAAATTAAGTTCACGGACAGTAACACATTTTCCTTATCGTCATTCAGCTGTCCATCACCGTCTCGTGTAGCGTTCGATTGCAATTCCTCAACATCTTCTCAAATTATAGACATTTATCTTAATAATCTCAAAATAAATATCGACTGCATGTTGCCTCAATGTCCATTTGCGAAAAAGATTTCGAAACAGATTCTCCCTCTCCGACCGTGATCGCTGCTGTGACGAGCACATTAAGCAGATGAAGAGCTGACGAGTTAATGTAATCAAAGGAAAGTGATTGCTCGGAGAACCTCAAAAGTTTACAAAGCCCAGACAATGTAGCGCGGCTTCGCAGAAATGATTCGAGCCTCGCACGTGCCCAGCCGAATTGTTATGAGACGCAGTCAAAGCTAAGCGGACGCTTGATAAATCGAGAGATCGCAGAAATATCTGTTTGTTTGAACAGCCGATTCCTCGTAATAATTTGCTCTGCTCTTGATTTATGAAATCGAGACCGTTAATTAGTTGAACAAATTAATGTTAATTAGCAGCCCAGCCGAAAATTACAACACAAATAAACAATAATGTAATCAATTTCGTCTCCTCGCCTCGCCGTTTCCATCTAAAACGATCGCTTGCGTGCCTCAACGTTTCGTTGCTCGGCTCATTTCCCATACAGTGTTTATGGTCCATCTCTCTTTCACTCGCTCGCCGGAGCGAAAAGAAGAACGCGAGCTAATGGATTAGATGGACGTTCCTTCTTGAATATTCGTAGTAAGATCAATATCTTCGATAAACTCAATAAACGGGTAATAAAACGAAATTTTATTGCTTAATTTCTGTTGATTAAGTCTCGATTCGAGTCTTAACTTGTTCTTCTTCGGGCTTCGCGAAGCATTTTTCCAGCGTGATCGATGCCATAAAACATACATTGAGATGTAAACAAATCTTTCTCTGCTCCTCGTGCATTAAAAACTCTTCCATGTCGAGGGAGATTTAATAAAAATACGAAGAAGTCTCGAGATAAGCGCGAAGAGCCTCAAATGAATTTGTCATGTCATAAAATACGCGACGAAACTGTTTTCGGTAACCTGAGACTGAAATCTGGAAGCTAACGCGGACGGTTTATTTATTCATTCACTGGAATTTTTTATAGCGCTCACAATGTTGTACAAAGAGAAGCATGTTTTGAATGTCGCGTCTAATGAAGATATCAATTCGGGTGGGTGAGCAAATAAGGTGAAGATGACTCGAGCTGGAAGTTGACGAGGAATTCCATGAAATAGTAAAGTTTTCTTATGAAATGGATTCGCAGAACTCGCTGGATTGTGAATAACGAAAGTCTAGGACAGTGTTGGTCTCACTTTGTTGGTCGAGTTTGGATCCAAAGACTTCATTTGACTCTCTAAGAGGTCGAGCAGCACTGCTCAAGCCACTACATTGTCGATGAGTTCCATGGTAAAATATCGAAGCGATTATTGACTGTTAAATGATCAAGAGCGACTCACTTATTGATTGATACGTCACACTCTTGTTTCTTAATGCTTGAGCTTTCAGCTGAAACTTCTCACTGAGAAATCAGCAGCGAGTTTCGCAGAATCGATCGTCCGGTCTTCGGCTAGCAATGACATAATTAATAAAATAAGCGGCTTAACTGTAATTAATATATTTGTTAAGCTTTGAAAGCCTAATCCTCCCAAATTGACTTTAGCGTTTAATTCGATCATCAATTTTGTGCGGAGTCAACATTTATTCATCGTTTGGTTCTTTCTCTTCTGTGGCTTCGAGATCCGAGGCGATCGGAGCCAGCATGGTCCGAGATAAATCTCGGTGGAACAAGAGAAGTCAACATCGTGTAGTGTGAAAAAGTTCAACCAATAACAACATCAGATAAAAATTCATTCGGCGAAGTTCTTCTTTTATTGCGGACGAATAAAACAGAAAGCGATTCGATCTCCGGAGTGATAAGAATCTCTTATGACTCTTTTATTAATTCCTCAACGTCGGCTCGAAGAGTTTAAGACCCATTAGCATCTAATTAACATAAATCATTACTCATTCGTACCACACGTTCGAGAGAAATTTTCAATGTCTTGCGTTCCTTTAACCAGAAGTAAACACATGTTGCCTTCTGACTACTGTTACTCGATTGAGAAAAGCGATTTGTAAACATCGAGACTCGCTGGGCCTTTGGGAGGGGAAGTGGATGTGTTTACTCGAATAAATATTTATGAGAGAAATTACATTCGAGGTTCCTATATGTGTCATCAGCGATGCGTAATAAAAATATCGTAAACCGATGAGATCAATCTCTGCGTTATGTAAAATAGCGTGTCGAAGGTAATGAGCGCTGGGCTGAGCGGAAAAATCTTATCGCGCCGATAGACAAACTGCTCGATTTCCAGTCGTTGATTTTTCTTTTGCTTCTTCCAGGGCTGAAGGAAGCAACATTTTACTGGATCCAATGCAAGCATGTCGCAAAACACAGAAGATTCCCAACAAGATCCTCGACATTTGTCGTCAGGACAGTCGCAACAAGACGTCACTGCTCAAGAAGATCACGAAGGGCATCAGCTTGGGATTCCGCGAGTGCGAGAATCAGTTTCGTCATCGCAAATGGAACTGCACGTCGCAGCGGCGAAGTATGAAAAAGATTCTGTTGAGAGGTGAGAGCTGAATTAGAAGCAGAGCGAGGAAAGAAATCTAATTGATGTTGTGCAATTTGCCTCTAGATACCCGAGAGACGGCATTCGTTAATGCAATTACAGCAGCAGGCATCGCATACACGATCGCCAAGGCTTGCTCGATGGGCGAGCTAGTAGAATGTTCGTGTGATAAGAATCTAGTGCGACACAATGTTCTGCTCAACAATAATCAAATGACAACTTTTGACAACGCGATCAACAGCAGCAACAATAATCATAAGAATAGAACTAAGAAGCCGAGAAGGAACGGCAACAAGAAGCAACGAAACGCGAAGAAAACTCAGCGGAAGGCTCAGACGCCGCCTCTGACCGCGGACGGGCTGCCGATAACCGGGGAAAACTGGGAGTGGAGTGGATGCGACGACAATGTAAATTTTGGAAATCGAAAATCGAAGGATTTTCTCGATGCTCGCTTTCGACGTCGAAGTGATATTAAAACGTTAGTCAAAATTCATAACAATGATGCCGGTCGCCTGGTGAGTTCGTCGCTTATCTCTCAGACAGCAATCGTGCAATTCGAGTCTCTAAAACTTTTCCTTTCCAATTGTGTAATTGCAGGCTGTAAAAAAGAGCATGCGTCTCGATTGCAAGGTAAGCCATTGCGAGTTCCCAAGGTTTCTATTTGCACAACTAATCTCTTGAAATCTCAGTGCCATGGATTGTCGGGCAGTTGCACGATGAAAACGTGTTGGATGAAATTACCATCGTTCGCTGAAGTCGCTCATCGGTTGCGCGACCGCTTTGATGGCGCATCAAAGGTGATTGCGCGCAACGATGGCACCAGCTTCATGACAGAAGGCTTATCGATTAAGCCACCAACGAAACAAGATCTCGTCTACACCGATGAATCTCCCGACTTTTGCAAGCCGAACTCGAAAACTGGATCACTTGGTAAGCCTCAACGATCTCCGAGATGATTGAGCAATGCCGAAACTTTATTCCAGGAGTACAAAATCGCGAGTGCAACATCACGTCGAGCGGCGAAGATGGATGCGAGATTCTCTGCTGCAACAACGGCTACCAGCGCAGTGTGACCTTTGTCAAGTCAAATTGTAAATGCCGATTCATTTGGTGCTGCGACGTCGTGTGCAGCACGTGCACCGAGAAGCGGGAAATCTACACTTGCCGATGAACCTTTGATTACCTCGAAGTCCAATCTCTCTAACAATTTTTGCCTAAGTGACTAACTGAACGATCTGCTGATTATCAAGCAAACACTTCCAAACCTTTCGGAACTTTCATGCTAAATGACCAAAATTCAAACTTGTAAATTTATCTGACTCGATGTCTAACTTTGTTCGTGATTGCAGTAATTTTAAAGTATTTGTAGGTCAATTAAACGAGACTAAGCACAAAATGTAATTAAGCCTCTTCGGATTCATTTGTGTCATAACCCTGTAAAAATTATTTGAAGTTAAATAAATGTTTGTGACTACAGCGCTTGCCATGACTTTGAATTTTCGAGCTAGCCAAACGATCTCGAAAAGCTTCGTGTTGCTGACACAGAAAGTCTTCATCTCGCTCACAGAATTAAGCAATTTCAAGTGTTAATTATTTTCCTTTCGGACCTCACAGCCTTTCCGCTTGGAAGTGCACGGAAAAGGGAGAAAAATGTTCTTTTAACCACACAGCCGAGTCGGGGAATCGAAATTGCATCGGACGGAGCTCGATTCGGGAAGCGGAGAGACGGGAGAGAAGGTCCCGAGGCAATTTAGTTTAAAATAATGAGCGATATTGAGGCGTGAGGAACACACACGTCGGGTAATTACAAATTGATACGAGCGGAGCGTTAGCTGAACAACCTCCGCTGACTCAACTCGCGATGATAATTTCCAGATTCCTCACATTTCTGACTCGCTTTGGATCCAGTAAAACCGCATTTCTGATTATTTGCGGTTGACCAATAAAAGGCAATCAATTTTAAAAGTCGAAGCTCAATTTACTTTGCTAACCCGCAAGAATTTTAACCATCGAATTATTCCGGTAATTAATGGAATGAGTCGCAGAGTGTGCTAATTATACGGCGAAGTTTTCGCAAATACCGACTGATGAATGAAACTTTTCGGCTTTCTTCGATCGGTCGGCGATTTATTCAAATTTTTGATGGCGAATAGCGTAGAAGACCACACATAAAAATGATGATAAATTACTACGCTTGACTCGAGCCCGGATCGAACTGGGAAATTATTATCTCGAAGATGAAAAATCGTTCGCGATGCACGGAGAGAAAAACATCGAAGAAGTCTTTGGAGTTTCGTGGGACATACATAAATGAAGGCAGCCAAATTATTGCGTGAGGAGAAGCTGAGGCTTCGTGCAAAGGTCCCGCTGCTAGATGCGAGGGCTGTTCGTCGATTGAAGATCCCATTCCAGGAGGCTTTGCTGCTCGAGCTGCAGGAAGCAAAACTCGACGATTCTTCCAAATTCTTCGATGAGATCATACGGCAAGATCCGGACAAGAAGCTGATCAAGAGCAAGAAAACCATCGAAAGGATCTTCGATGAGCTGAAGAAAGCAGCCAGCAGCTCGAAGGATGAGGAGATCATCGTTCTTGTAACTCTAGCGCAGAGTTTTGAAAACGTTTCTTGGTTGGCTGAAATGGTTTATGCTCGAGCCTTCGAGAAGATCGACAGATACGATCTGAAGGACTCGCGATCCGACGTATTTGCTGGATATTTCTATGGGAAATTCTTGAGTGGAAAACAGGAGAGATGGCTAGAAGCGCTTTTGGTATTGGAAGCCGCGTTCGAACTTTGTTACGGAGTTGAAGAATGGAAGATTCAAGTAGAGAAAGAGTGGACAGCTGTCTTTACTTTGATCTCAGATCCTTTGTGTGAGGTTTTGCTTAATTTATCTAAAGCAAACCGAAGTGAAGACATGCAGGGATCGCTAGAGTTGGCCAAGAAGTCTCTTCTGATATCTCGGAAAGCAAAGATAAAGGAAACATCCACGCTAGAAGTTAAATCTTTGATTGAGGTCGGCAACTGTTTATCGTTGCTGGGTGAAGTCGAAAAAGCTCTCAAGCGTTACCAGTTCGCTTTCGATCTGGCAGAGTATCGAGGGTTCTACGAACTGGGCCTTGGCGCTTTGATGCAAACAGCAGAGTGCTACACCGACAGGGAAAAGTATGAAGAAATACTCCGAATTGCTAAAGACTTTGCGGCAAAACACTCGCTTGAAGCGCACAAAGGCAAAATTCTCTTTGACCTGGGAAAGTCTTGCAATTACCGACAAGAGTCCGATCAAGCTTTGACGTATTTGGAAGAAAGTCTGGAGATTTTAAAAGAATTCAATGAGATGGAGAAGCTTCAAGAGGCTCAACTGATCCTAGCTCCACATTATGGTAAGTCCAACTTGATGACATTCTTTCTTCGAATCCAGGGAAGCTAATCAATTCTAAAGCCCAACAGACGTTCAATCAGCTAGTTGACACAATCCTCAGATGCGACAAGGAACCTCGCGGATCCAACGCTCAACTGGAGCGATTGCTTCTCTGGTACGACCGCAAGTATCCCGTCCACAACCCTCATCACGAGTTCTACAAAGACGAAGAAGTCGATCTCGACACTTTCATTCGAAAGTTCTACGATCCCGATGAGATCACCAAACTCGAAGCCCGCTAGTTCGCTCCGTGCATCGCTAACATGTGTCTTTATTGTTTTGTTTTTCTCGGCCTCGAAATTCTTAAAAGAATTAAATTGTACGTTACACAAAAGGCGATGGCCATCAGTAAATTGTTATTGTTTCATTTCACGTTCTCTCTGCGCCTCGTCGTCCGCCGTTGCCAGGACCTACGTGCAGAAGGTGTTTCAGAAACTATCGTCTAAATTATTTTTATTACACTTTGGAGCCGATGGAGCCACGAAGCAGAATCGGGAGAGAATCATTAGCTGAAAGCATTTTTCGGAGGAAAGGTTCGGAAGACGTCGCTTCGTTTCCTTAATGTGCTACATTTCAAACACTTTAGAGCAACACATCGAACCTATAATTTCCCGATGAGAAACTCGCCGTCTGCTTTAATTTATTCTTCTGCTTTCCGCCGTTCTTTCGGGACTTGCGCTTCAGCCAGGTAGGTTTGATGGAATTAATACCGATCATCTGACGTCACGCGATTAACGTTAGTCGCGCTGTTGGACTCGAGTGGTTCCTTGAAAGGTCACCGAGTCTCACAAGCTTCTTCCAAGTATCAATTAGAGCAATGAGACCCCGTCGAAGACCCTCCCATCGACTTCAAATCATATTTGACTCACGATCATTCGCTAATTGAACAATTTCACGAAACTCTTCAGCGATTTATCTAATCCCATCAGGCTTCGACGTATCGATGTCAAAAGCATGAGAAGCGAGAGAGAATGAAGCTCCGAAATTGATTTAATCTCATCAAGTAAATCTAATAAACGTCTTCGACATTGAACGATGAATAGAAAGGAACGCATAATTATTTGATTACCAACCATCATCATCGAACATAACAAACACCCAGAAAGAACGAAATTAAATCTCTCAATTAAATAATCTCCGTCTAAGCGATGGAAATAGCCACGAGAAGGCTCAAACGTCTTCATTCTTCCATTCCTTTTAGACTGTGATATACTCAGGGCTATCATCGAAGGTCGACTGTGCGTCATTCCCATTACTTCTTTCCGAAGAATTCTTAGGAGATTCTGACAAACTTGGACGTGGACTGATTCATTTCAATATAAATTCACAATGACATGGCACTTTCTGCGCTCATCGGCCCAAGATATCATGGCAAGCAATCCGAAGATGCTTAAGACTTGAAACTGAGAAGTGATTCAAGAGTATGGCGAGGGGCGTTCATAAATTATGTAAGGTCGATGTGCTGTCGACAGGCTTAAGTGCAAGAGGCACTTGGATGTTTCAGCTGCTTGATTAGCTGGTCGTTTAAGAACTTTCGAGTTATGTCGAGAGTTAAGTGTGTTGGGAAACATGAAACATCAATTTTTCTTCACGAGCTTCAAGCACCAAGTCGAGGCAATTAAATCAAAAAGAGACACGCTAATTTCTTAATCAACTAATTGTACAGCTTGAAGCTTTAGCCAGTTGAAGCATCAAACTTTGAGATGATATGACGAGACCTTTCAGTGATCGACAATCGATTCATTGTGTCGATCAGAACGGACCAAACATGTTTAATTTCTCAGAACCTCAGAGATTGGGAACTGCCTAAGTCGTTAACAAACTTGTTCTTTGATTAGGAGTTCGATGGTTTCAGCATTTCAGAAATCGGAAAGCCCTAATCACGATTGTCTCATCTCACAATCAGCTAATTCTCTAGTTAAATAATTTGCTACACTCGTCGCTAAAGCTTCAAGCACCTTCATCAAGTTCAGGTTTTTGATAAATCGCTTTCGTGCCTCTACGAACAAATAATGTTTGATCACATATCAGACAAACGTAAATTCCATTAACTAATTGTTATTTCCACATCATGATTCCATAGAATCCATTAGCCTCGTCACTTCATTTGTTTGGTGTTTTGATGATTTATCGAGAGTTCTTCTTGCTCTGGTTTTGCGGGAAGTTCTCACAGTATCGTAACAACTCGGGAATGCGGAATCGGCGGTGCTCCATTTAAGGCTGCGCGAACTTGAATCACTCTCTTGTGAATCATGAGCTCTCGAGCATCAAACAATGTCTTCATTAACCACGAAAAGCCTCACCAGAGCGAAAATGTTTCAACCCTCTGGGCCGTATCGGCGATCGAACCGAAAATAACTTTATTTGCAGTCGACACGAGAGAACGCTGCAGCGTTTCAGGGCCGGAAAGATCGAAAGGTGGCGATGATTATAAGCGTTTAAGACGCTTTTCGTGGCGGACGATTTAATGTGGCAAAAAGTAAAGAACGTAAAAGGCACACACAAATAATGAACGGGAAAAGAGCAGAAAATAAAGAAATTAAAGATGCTGGAGGTCTGAAAAATTGAATGTGGAAGAGCGAGAACCTCCGCAACAGTCAGTAGATGCAAACATTCGCCGATGAAGATGTTTCGTGACTATTCAGAGTATCTAAAGGATTATTAGTTTTGCTTTCGCACCGAACTCTCCGCTGCTCTTTGTGCTCTGATCTTCACAATCAATTTGTTGATGTTGCTCTTTGGTGTTCCTTTCAAGTCGCGACTTCAATTGCGCGTGGTCGAGTCGAGGGAAGAAGAAAATTCTCATTTAAACTTAAATCGCGTACACAACTTTTAAACGCGATTACCAATAAATTCTGGGATTAATCAAAGATTCTTTGCGCGATTAAATTGAACCATCACTCAGCTGTGATCTAATGATGCGTTCAACCGAAAAAAACGTTTTCGTTTCGATAATCGTTGAATTAATTTCGCATCGGAATTGAAAAATCTCTCACCATTTGTAATCAAAACTGCTGGCTGCTGCCCACCCTGCAAGCTCCGCGCTGGTAATGAACTTTTATGATGCACAAACGCAGAGCGTTTCATATCACGCGAACATTTCTCTTCAGCTCCGCGTGCAAATTGTGCTCCACTGCGATCCAGCGATGTAAACTCAAACATGAACTCGAAGATTTCCGATGAAAACATTTAAATTATTGATCTCATTTTTCACGAGACCATCTCGAGCGCGAGGAATTTGCGCAAGTTTTATCCAAGTGTGCCTTACTTTCAACAGCGGAAAGCGAGCCTCGAAACGCCACGGAACAAATAAAGAAAGGAAAGAAAGAGAAATGTTTTAGGAGAGAAGGAGATTAACATATCAAACATTATGAAGACATAAATTGTTGTTCGTGAACATTTAAATGAAAATAATAACATAATTTTCGTCCATAAAGAATTATTTATGCTTACATATGAAGCATAAATGTTTGAGCCTGCTATCGACTGTTGGTTTTATTATGAGATTAGCTGCAACATTATGGTCAATTAACCGTCCCACGAGAAATAATTTAAGATTTTCCACACCGTTTCCCAATCATTCATCCAAATGTCAAATTTCCTTTCTCCCGCGGAACGTTCGACTCGTGACATTAATCTGATATTTCAATGATTCGACTATAACGGAGAGAATTGGAATATTCACGAAAGCGGAGCATAAGACAACAATCATAAATTTGGATACATCGTGTGCAGAAAACGCTTGGGTGCCAAGCATAAAATATTGTAACAGATGATTTATGTCATAAAGTTGCGCTTCGCGAGACTTCTTTCTTGGAGTTTCTCTTGAGGTTAAAAGATTTCTTTGGCTCTTTCGGGAATTGTGTGCAGTTTAAATTTATGGATGATTTTTTGATGTTTTTATTTTAGCGTCGAAAGGAATTTTACACTCACCGACGAAGCTCGAAGGAAATAATAATAAAGTCAAAGTTGTAATTAATCTTCTTTAGACTTCATTAAATATTTCTTCTCCTCTCCTCATCGCTCGGGAGAAGAGAAGCAGAAGAAGTCGAAGGCGCTTCTTCCATTAAAGTCGCGGAACCGGGGGGAAGTTTCTGCAGCCAAATCACGTATGAAATATTTTTTATTATGACTTTAAACTTATCTCGCGACATTATAAAAGGCTCATTGAACCAACAGAAGACGAAATCCTTTCCATTCAGCGAGCTGCGGAATCAGTCGAAGTCGCGTCACGTAAAATAATAAAATATTATTCCACGAGACCGTGCGATGTGATTGTATCACTTTCCGTATGATGTTTACACGTGTTTTCTCTTAATTTTACAAGCGACGCTTCGAGAATCGCGGGCTTTTGTCTCTCGGATAACTTTATGGTCGTTGAATGTTGAATGAACAATTTTCGAGGTTTTCTCTCGAACCCAGAAATTTCTGAATGGAAGATTCTTGAATAGAAAAAGTTTCACACTTCCTCGATTCACTGAAAATATTTTGTTGGAGCAAACACGAAACGCTGTTGAGGAATGAAGCTCGAGGCCCACTTCATGATTTACCTTAAGAAAACTCTTCTTCGATGAATGAAGAAGCCCAAAGTGTGAATTTGAGTGAAGACGTTGAAGATGATTTTAATTATGCAATAAAACGATTCTTGAAGTTATTTATGGCGGTCTCTCCTTCAAAGTTGCCTTTCAAACTGCAACTCGTCGTTTTATTATTTTATTGATTGGTCAATGATTCCCTCGGGCTTGCACATCGACGTGTTGTTCCTACAGCGATTGTCTCAACTCCTTTTAAAGATCCCGAATCGGCTGCGATTTACTCGCAGTCAAAAGACTGATAGAAGTTTCTAATTAAATTAATTTCTTATGGGATTCACTCAATCAGAGGCTGATCTTTCTCGCGGTGCGTGGGGTTCGTCGTGTGACAATAGGAAGAGATGGAAGCAAGTTTTGCAGGTGGAAATTCTTACTCAGTTAGACCACAATAGGAACAAATTTTACCTACAAACTAAGTCTGAAAATCGAGCCGATCTTTAACATTATTTTGCGTCAAACTCTCGTCGAGTAGTCCACGGTAAAACGATGTGAAAAGTTGTCCAGATTCCTCGACATCACTTAATTTAAGTCCCCATGTTTGTCCGTTCGTTAAAACGATTTTCCAATTTGTTTTGTTTCGCTGCATTCAGCGCCACAATCATAAAATTTAAATTTCATACAAAACCCCAGAATGACATCACTTTATGATGATGAAGTTGTCTGCTGCGATGCGAGAGGATAATCTTCATGGATTTTCAATAAAAAGGTGCATTTTTTATAACCCAACAGAAGTCCGAGCCATTAAATCGCGTATTTGCATAAGCTTCAGACGCGGATATAATTTATGAGCGTAATTGTTGGTTT
This sequence comes from Smittia sp. YW1114-2, assembly GCA_033064975.1. Classification (NCBI taxonomy): domain Eukaryota; kingdom Metazoa; phylum Arthropoda; class Insecta; order Diptera; family Chironomidae; genus Smittia; species Smittia sp. YW1114-2. The sequence continues at coordinate 21,459,576 of CP093832.1, forward strand.
ATGATTGACTCGCGCACAAATAAAAGTCGCGAGACGTTTGTTGTGACCTCTGGTTTGTCACAACGGCTCGACGTCAAGCGCTGGGCTAGTTAATAGGCTCTAATAAACTGCCCCGAAAACTTTCAAATTAAGTCAAATGCTTAGCACATTTCATTCCGGAACGGTGGAAATGCTTCTGACAGCCAACTGGACATGTTCATTTAACAGAAGCTTATTCGGCATTCTGGTCGATGAATTATTTAAATTTTTATTGGCAGCGACAAAAAAACGAGACTACGAACAAGCAGCGGCAGAGACGGAGCCTCTAATTCAATCACATTTCGTGTCTCAATGCCAAATCCAAATTTGTGGTGACAGCAACATCTTCGGGACACAAGCAATTAAGTCATTAAAGTGAAGGAGGGAACGAGAAACACGAAACGGACTTTGAGCGCTGCGGCTTTGGGTCTCGCAAAAAGCGAGCGAGCGAGCTGCAGCCAGTTGATCTCCTTTTTCTGTAAATTAATCGCTCATTTCTGTGTGGTAAAGTCTCTTAATGTCTCTTGCCGATAAAAAAACGTCTCAAGCGCTTCTCATTAGATGACTCACGGCTTCTTCTATCAATGCTCAAAACAGGCTTTTGAACTTCCCCTCCTGGACACAGCCAGCGCTCGTGTGGTCTCACAACAATATCGATGATATTTTGAAAAATTAAAATTTATTAATAAAAGTCTTTTTCTCTTCGCTGATGCGACGATTGAGCAGTTTCTTCTCCTCCTTTTGGCTTAATTATATTATTTATTGACGATTTTTTATGCCTAGTAGGATTATTGAGCTCGTGATGATTAAAATGTATTAATTTTTTTCATTCTTCGAGCGGGCGCGGTGATAAAATATGCAAATAAGCGAAGAGTTTAATGTTTTTATTAACGACCCATCGAAAAATTATAACATTTTTTCGTTGGCGAGCGATGATGCAGCGAACTGTCCGCAAATCCAGCTCAATTAATACGCATTTCTCAACCAGATTAACATACTTTAGAGTCGGTTGTGAAGAAAGTTACGAGGTTCTTCTCGAGGTAGCGTGCAATGGAATTTTTATTGATTGTTGTTCTTTGCTTTTGACATCGAACGTTGGATTAAAAAGCTCAACAACTCTTCGCGGTGCTTCAGCGAGCTGATGAGAAAATAACTTACATTGAAGCTCTGCTTATGTTCAGTGTGGCAAGCTTGAGAGTTTGTGCATCTGTTCAGGTCTCTAGACGCCTGCGGGCGATCACAAGAGCCACACTGCCGACCACAAAGTGAAGAGCTGTGAGTTCAGAAGAAGAGAAAAGTCACACACAATAAATAAATCATTGGAATCACAAATTTTTCACATCGTTGTCGTCTCCCGGGCTCTGCGAATCGAGCGAAGACAAAAGTCTATAGGCGAGCATGAAATGAAACAAAGCATAAAGCGCAAAAAAGACAGAAAATATGGTCAACGATAATTACAAATTCCCTTTTAACTATGAAATTGTTTGTTAGGTTGGCTTTCATGCAACGCGCGCTCGACTGTTTCTTGCCATCTCGAGTTTCTTTTGTGGAAATTATTCGCACATTTTTTCTCATCAAAGCGAAGCGATGATCAAAGGCGACAGCAATGTAACAATCAGATTTAATCAGTGTTAAAGGAATCATAGACTGACTTCACTTTTTCCTCCGGCCGCTCGATTTGGCGTTGAATAAATATTTACACGCTACGAAGCGCGGCGCATCGAGAAGAGGAGTTCATTTGACATTATTTCACATCGGACAGATGGCTGCGGACTTTTGTGGGACAACGCCGAGAGAGAAAGTTATAAATTCTCAGTGGTTCAATGTTTGGATTAAAAGTTATGCTGTGGAATAAATTAACAAACGCCGAAGGTTTAATTTCTGTTAAACTTTTTATTTTCTTTCCATTTGATTTCACATCGTCTGATTGTTTTGTGCCTGATGATTAGAAATCTTACTCTCGTCGCAAGGCAAAGGGTCGATCGTAAATTGCGTCACCCTTCTATTTTCAATTACGTATATCGACTTAAGCTTCAGCCTTAGCTAATTATCTCATCCACACCTCGACCATCTCAATCAATGATCGCAGCTTCCCATGACGCAACTTACGATCTTCCCTCGACGACTGTCTAAACTTGAACCGAGTACGTTCTTTACAATTCATTTCACCTCATCCTACATCTTTGTTGATCGCATCTGAGTTTTAATTCACATGTGTCTTGCTCAATTATAAATCCATAAAAATATTTCATAAACGATTTTTGATTTCGCTTTTTGCTCGATGTCAGCGCAAATTAATTTCTATCGCTCTGCAGCGTCTATTTACATAATTAATTACAATTGTCATTAAATAAAGCGCGTTAATAAATTAAAAGTTTATGTTTCCTGTCATAAGTTTATGAAGCTATTTGCTTAAAGAGCGCAAAGATTGTCGACGGAGCCGTTCGGAAACGATATCACCACAGTTGATTTCTCTTCGAGCTCGAAACTCTTTCCTTAACTTAATGATTGTGATGTCAAGCTCTCATCAAGTAGACGACAAGGACTGCCGATCCTCGAGGCTACTTCACCGTCAATTAGTGCTTAACTGGGACGAAAGTCATTGGAACAAACTTTTTACACGATTCTTTTTGTTCGACGATTTGTTTTCCTAATCGCTTTCAGGTGCGGCCTATGTACTCAAAGCGACTAAGTACTTGCACTCGAAGGCATTTATGATTTAATTTCAAGAGAATTCCTTACAAAACTAGCGCATTTCAATTAAGTAATATCAGTCTTCAGTTGACGTAAACATTAATTTTTCGTAAAGATTTCCAAAAGCTTTTTATTTCGTAAAGGCATTTGAGGGGATTGTCAATGCTTATCATGAACTGGGGCCTTAGTTTGCTCGCTTAATACTGAACTGTTAATTAAACTTACAGCGTGGGAAGCTTAGCATGAAAGTTAGAAAGAATTAATTCATCAATCGACTCGAATTTTTGGCTTTTCTTAAGACTTCCTAAACGTTACTCAAATTTCATTTCTCACAATTTCTTCGTCAGAACTTTTGTCTTATGTACACATCGATTAGTCTACAGTAAAGTTAGGCGTGAAATTAGTCAGATTTACAGTTAAGTGGAATTCAAATTTACAATTTACAAGCGTTATCAGTGATTTCTTATCGAGACATAAGTAGAAGGTTTCGTCAATTCAAAATTCTTGGAATTCAGTTTAGAGACACGTGTGGATGGTTTTCTTCGTTCGACACGTCTTGCACTTGACTTCGCAGCACCAGTGGAAGGTGCACGCGCAGCGCTCGACGACTGTCACTTCCTGCGTTCGATAGCCTCGTCCACAGCACATCAAGTCGCATCCGTCGACGCCTATCGACGTATCGTTGCACTGACGACCGTGCGTTCCGAGAATTCCCAATCGCAGATTTTTCTCGCAAAATCCGGGGGACTGCTCGAAGTACACGAGGTCTTTCTGGGTCGGTGGCTTGTGATCGGGGTTGTAGGGCTTGAGCGAGAACTTGTATCTGTCGAAGAGAGAGTTGTGAGTAAGCTGAAGTATTTCAATCGTTCAACTGTTCTTACCTGTTCTGCTTCTTATGATTTTGCGATCCCCTGTGAACCGAGTTTGTTTCTCTGACGTTGTTCGAGTTCTGTGCAATGTTCTTGTTTCTCCTGTTGCTTCTCGTGATCTGGTTTTCGTTGTTGCTACGCAGACTGTTGCTGACTTGAACCCGCGATGCGCCGTCGAAGCGATCTTTGAGCGAGTCGCCGATGACTCGGAAGTTGGGCAGTCGCATCCAGCATGTTTTGACGGAACAAGATCCAGACATTCCGTGGCATTTGCACTCTTCGCGCATCTCCTGCTGAACGTGCTGTAAACAAAGTTCAATTAATCTTCCAAGTACAAACAGAGCCTCGGCACAATTGCATCGGCGATGACGCGCAGCTTTCCGACCACTTGACGGCTCAACGATTGAGCACTCAAGAGCAATAAAACTCACATCGAGAGCCACTTCAAGAGCGTGTCAAGTCGCGGAGTGAGTAGTAAGCCCGCAGGTAGCGTAAAATCTTCTTCAATTTAGTAAAAGTAATCGAGCCGCAGCATGTGGCCAGGCGGGAGATGAGATAAAGTTATTTCGGATCGAAAACAGAACTTAGATTAAAGTCGAGAGTCTCGCTCCGATCGAATCAATTATTGTCAATTAATGTCGTTTCAATGGCGAATAATTCGATTGGCAATTTAACGGTGGCATTGGCATTAAGTGGAAGGGAAGAAGATCGTGACCTGATCATTGTCGCTTTAAGAATCCCGTTTGAAGAAGAAAAAGATGAAATTGAATGGTTCCGACTGACAAAAATTGCATTTCATGCTGCGTCGCAATCGGAGTTGAAGTTTTTTAATGTCGCTCGGCAGCTAATTTCGACTCTTGCCTTCAAGTTCGGTTAGCGGTGAGGCCGCAGAGCGCCTTGTGTGGGCAACAAAACTCTTCTCAAGGTGCTGACGATGCTCAGAGCAATTTAAAATTCAATTCGGGCTTTCGTTTTGTTAATTACGATGTTGTTTATTAATGATATCGCTTTGCGATAATTAAATAATTTGAGTTTTTATCGGAGTGCAATGCAAAGAGGCATCGAGAGGCAATCGCAACGGTAACATCGGGAGAAAGATTAAAATGTTCTCTTCACTTACCACACGTCCCGCTTCGTTGTTGTGCAAGTTCATTTTCTCACGCAATGTGCGTCCTCGTTCGCCGGTGTCGACGAATTCCCTCGCGAGCTTGTAGCCAAAAACGATGTTGTCGGAGCATCCACCCCATTCCTATTCGAGAGAGAAGCAGAGGAACATGAGACACGAGAACCAAACAAGTAATTAATTCACAATTCTTACCCATTGTCTCACATCCGAAACGGATTCGGACTTGCTCGCCTGCGGTGGCTCGTTCTGATGGCTCCAGTCGCATGTGCACGATTCAATCGATCCCTCGCTGCATGCCCGGGCGATCGAATGTGTCACCGCTGCACTCGTGATGGCATAAATGAATGCCGTCTCTCGACAACCTGTTGAGAAGAACCAAAAGAAAACTTGAAACAAGAATCGCTTTCAAATGATCAACAACTTGTGCGCTCAGTCATCGTCATCCCTGCCTCCCTTTAAATCTCATAACAGGTCCGAGCATTTGAAATCTTTAATCCCAGGGATTCATTATCTTAATAACGGCTTTAACTGCTCAGCCCCCGCATTCAGAGCTCTGCGAAAAACTTTCGGCCAAGGCGATCGCTGTCAATTACCCTAATATTTATTTGCTTTATAATCTCGAGAACAAACATCTCGTCGAAAGAGTCTCTCGACGTCCAAAGCGACCACAAAGAAATTGTATTATTAGAGAGATTTTTACTTATTTAAATCCCACCGAACATGAGAATGGCAAGGCAAGCACTTGAAGGCCTCTGCAGGTTGCAGGTAGACGGTAGGATCGATTAGGGAACTAAACAACTCTGCCCTGCGTTTCCTCGATGAGCTCCAGATGAGTTTCTATTCTCTCGGGCTTATTTATCATCCAAATGATATTCTTATTCATTTTTGCTTAGTTTCATTCAGCTTGAGCTTCGTTCTCGAGCGTTTTGGCAAAGAATGAGATTTATTTTCTTACGAATTGCACGTATTAAGATGTCAAGATGTTTCTTTCATAAATTAAAGGTCAAGTTAAATAAGAGAGAGACACGACGACGAAGACGAGACTGGGCTGGAGATAAATCCCATGACACAAATCGCTCATCTGCACGATATCTGAATGTTGAATAGATTAACTGCAATCTATCACGTCTCGGACACACTCGGAGAGTCAGCGAGGCGAAGAATATGGGAAGCCCAGCAATTTGGCTTATAGTGACAACTTAATTATATTATTATGAGAATGTGGAAGGCGAGGAATGAGGCAACTTGGATTCAATATTCGTCGGTCGCTCTCTTTCCTTAACCGCAAGATAAGATGAGTCGATGGATTCTTTTAAATGCCTCGATCACGAGAAATCGTCTCTCTTCAACATTATTCAACTCCCGGTTCGAATATTTACTCACAAATCCAATCATGGCACGACCAAGATAAGCTGCCATCATCATAAATCTGATGTTCGTGGTCCGGGCGTAATTTAAATTCAATCGCGGCTTGCTGTATAATTCGTATATTTATCCAACTACTTGTCAACTCAAATTACCTTACAAAAAGCCAAACCCACCGGAATGAAGGCTCATCATGAGATGCTTCAACATGAGAAATGAATCAATTTAAATTGATATCGAATTATTTCATTGCCTTTCACAAAGCCACAGCGATCAGAATGTGGGGCGAAGAAAAGAGGAAGAAAGATTTTCTTTCTCGGACGATGAAAGTCTTTCACTAAATAAACTGCATAGGAAACAAATTTTTCATTTTTAATTCTTTTTATAAAACTATAGATTTTGGCATTTAATAATTTGGAAAAGATGAAACTTAAAAATCTGAAAGTTCTGTCTTGCTATTAGTTCACAATCTCAAAGATCATTCAAGCTATAAACTTGATGATTCTTTCTCCAAGTCAAACCCTCAACACGCTTTTCCACTTCAAGTTAAATCTGCACTTCAATCGCAACCTGTGTCACTGGTCCGGTGCTTCAAATTCCCCCGCAGACTGCAGACTAAGTGAATTATAAATCAGAGAGACTTAAATCAATTTGAATACAAAACAAATCAATCAAAGAGGCGAATGGTGGAGAGACGGGAGAACAGCGACATGATTCAGTCGAAATCATAATGCCCAATCTCGTGTCTCATTCGCCAAAGCGATCCCTTTTAACTAAATTGTTGTAATTTGTTTGTATCTGTCTCGACCGCGCTCAACGACAGAGCGATGTGTATTTAAATTGAGTGACAAATGACATTAATCTGAGTAAGAGATCGAGAGAGATTCTTCGTTATTTCACTTTGAGTTCTTCGCTTTCGGTCGCTTCGACGAACTGGGGCGTCACTCGGTGAATGACAAATGAATTTGTCAATACGCGGCGGTTCGATGGCAACTCGTCGTCGTTTTATATTTTAATGACTAATTATCCGTTGCCTCGATAACACGAAATGTGTTAGATAAGCGCAGTCCAAATCAATATTGAAACAAAAGGCGCGGAAGATAGGCTAGGAAGGTTCCATTCGGCTGAGTCACGGCTGAATCATCGACGCTGCGCATTCCATCGACTTCCTATGTAAATTAATATCCCTGAAAGGATCCAGCCCAATTTGAAGTAATCATTGCCCTTTCAATCGAGCTCGCCCGGCTCGAAACAAGTCGAATGTCTTCCATCAAATGCCACATTGAGTTTCAAAAATTCTCAAAAGGAAATCCGGTGATATCAAAAAAGTCTTAGAGAGTTCTCTTGTTTATTAGTATTATTATTAAAGTTTCGTTTACAGAAATTATTGCGCCGGGGGAGAGAGCGAGCGTCTCGCTGAAAACTAAACCTAAATATTTTCGCTTCAATATTACCGAATGGGCGTAGCGGGATCGTCAAACAACAGAAGAAGTTGTTCAAAGGGAAAGAAGAAGAAATTAATTTTGATAATGGGTTTTAAGTTGTTCGTTGTTTAGTCGCTTTTGCAACGGTTCAAGGGGCACGAATTGAAAGACAATGTGGGATCTTCATCTTAGTGTCAGGTCCGAGCAGAAATGAATAATAATGAGAAACCCAGAACTCAATTGAAAGCAAGACTTCCGTGTCTAATTTAGAATCTTTTTGTCGAGCCTTTCGGGCGAGAAGGAAGAGAAACGTTGGCTGTGCGTAAAGAGGAACGTTCGATCCATTCAATTAAACTCCGCAGCATCGTCGCTGGCTTCTTCTTCGCTTTTTAGAAAGAAACTGGTCAACCTTGAACAAATTTCTCATTGAATCGCTTTTTGTGTTTGTTTGTCTGACGGGATTTCGATCGGACTCATCTCCTCTGCTTCTGAATTAAGTCTCGCAATGGCTTTGGCTTCTCCCTTTCATCAACGTCTTCATTGTACATTAATGAATAAATTGAGAGTTGAGTTTAATCTCTTTCTGTTCATTATGCCAGATTTGCATGGCCAAAGTTTGTTTTTGAGGGATGGCCCGGCAGACAATGACACTCATTCATCGGAGAGGCTCATTCATGCCGTTTGGGAAAGACAGCAATGGTCACAGATCGATTCATCATCGCTCGAACAAATTCACTCGAAGGCTTCGATTGAAGATTTTTGTGTAAACCAATTTCGTGCGCTCGAAGCCATTGATTTATGCTATTGCAATCGGACGTGGGTGGCAAGCATTCATTGTTGAATTTCCATTTCCCTGCAGTTGTTGTTCACGATTCCTTCGCAGTCCGAGCACGATAAAGCGACGCAAGAGAGAGAGAAAACGAGGCCTGATTACAACATTAATTCATTCAGCTCCGTTTTGATTAATTATGTTGTAATTAAGAGACTGAACGCGATAAATTATAAAACAGAGTTGTTAATTTTGCAACAATTCACGGGAGAGAAGAAGCAGCGAACATGCAAGAGAAGTTGCTTCATAAAGCGAACAGCAGACACCGTAATTTCCAATCGGTTCTGGATAAGCGCAAAGGCACGTTCACTTTCCATCATCTGCCGCAGCGTACGTTTATCAATTAAAAATGTGTATCATAAAAAGAAAATAAATATTTTCGGGCGAGAGAGTCGTAAAAGAAGTAACAGAAGAAAAGTGCGTCATAAACCTTCAGCGTCGATCTACGCCTTCTTCGAGACGAATCTTGCAGCGTTCCCGATTGCTTCATAAAGTTTGTGATAATAATTTTCGTTCCCTCTCGTTCTCTCCTTTCGATTTAATGAGTCGAGATATAAAAACATAATTTTATTATTTACAACAAAAACAGAAGAGCGAATGCTTTCCAGATGTCCCGCCTTTGGCCCGACTCTTCTATCTTTTTAAACAAATTATCGGGCGAGTAATTCTCCGTTCCAAGTGATGCGAGAGAGTCTATAAACTATAAATAGCGTCCTACGGATTCTCTAACTGTGACAGCCACTTCCAGCTAACTTCATTCTTCTCGAGCCTTTTCGAAAGTCTTCCATTCCTTGCTGATGTGTGAAAATCGATTCGAAGGAGTCTTGCGCTCAATTGAGTTTTACAACCCGAGATTATGGTCAATTTAACGCTTGACTCAATGATGACGGATGGACGATGTGTTAGGGAGTTGATTCCGGCAACAAACAGTGATCGATGATAGCGAGAAGCAGCCGCAATTGTTCTAATTAACATCATAATTAATTCCACGAGTCGCAGTGCATGAGTGAAAACATGGGAAATGATTAATTCATTTTTAATGAGCCATCGAACGAGCATTTTCACACACAACTCTCTCGCTCAGTACCTGTTTGGTCTTCGCAGTTGCAGCGACGCCCAACTGCGTTCAACAACAAAATATCTGTCGACAAGTTCTAGTTCTGGTGGATGAAGAGATGAGCGGAGACACCCCGTCAGCAACAACTCCGTCTCCTTTTGTTTGAATGTGTAAAGAGCATAATTCATGCGCAAATTTATGCTTTTATGATGCACAGAGCGTCTATTTATGGCTGATGCCTTTTCGAGAATGCAATTCACTTTTCAGCGATATGCTTTAATAGATGAAGGTTCAGGGGTTGGAATATCAATGGAGTTAAAACAGTTGATTGAGTTTTAATCGATCAATGAACGATTAAACGTAGTTAAAAGCTTGTGAAATGAAATTTTTAGAGTTCTCAAAGGCCTCGATATTGAACTAGTCGCGAGAGTTTAACTTGAAAAATCCCAACTGAAGTGAGAGACATTTTCAACCTCTGACAATCGCATCATAAACTGAAATAATTCTGCTGTTTCTAGAGATCATCATGGGTGATGATTGCAAAGAATTATCAACTCCTTAGGACTCATCTGATGGGTCTCTTACTCCTGTGCCTTCCTGGTAGAAAATTCGTTTCCCTTCTCGACCTCAGAGGAATTTCGATCTGCTGTTTGGTGATCACTGACTGCTACTTTGTAGGAATTTTGTTCTCAAATCGTTCGTTGCCCGGGACACAACCGCAGAACAGAATTTGGCCATGGAAACGATGGAAATAATTTTTATGCTCTGGCTACATTAAACTGTCTGTTGTTGTGTTTGCTGTTGTCATAAATGCGTCAATAATCGTAAAAATATTTAAATGGCAATTTGAGCACAACAGAAATTTTCATTTCTCATTACCGGGGCCAACAAACCAGAAACCAAACCACACTAAATTGTTGGTTTAATATTTCTTTTCGGCAGGCCTTGCACGCGCAGAGATTTCCACTAATTACTTTTATAGCGAGCCAGATTCCCACGGAATCTTCAGCGATAAAGCGACCATCAAACTCTGGATGGATGAAAAAGTAGCGGAAAAGGGAAAATAAATCCACGAAAAAGTTTCATTCGAACATTTGAATGGACTCATTGTTCCCGGTGCCCGTGAAACTCATGTTGAGGGCCTAGGCCTGTTATTTTATCATCTTGTCGTTCGAAGACGTTCTTTCAGCAGATCCGCGCGACTCTTCTTCGTGGTCACGTCAAATGAAGCAAAATAAATAAATAAATCGACGTGGAGAAAATATTGGAAAAGCTGGCGAAGGAGCGGAGCAGAATTCTGGTCGCAGCCAGCAAATGAGACATTCCTTGACGTAAAAAAGATTCTTGCTCGTTGATTGTCGAGAGATGTTGACTAAAAAGCGATTACCCGAGATTTTCTGCTGCTGCTCGCTTGTTTACTGCATACTTCTGTCGACGGCGATTCTCGTTCTGTGCGAAGTTTAATTTCATGTGTTGGGAAATTTACATCGCGAGCAAGCGAGAAAGCGAGATGGGGAAGAATTTATATTTATTGTGCATCATTTTGCAGTCGAGCGAGGCTCTCCGAAAACGAACGAAATCCTCGCGATGCATTTAAAAAGTGATTTCTCGTTTCGCTTTGCTCGCTCGCTCTGCGCTCGTCGTCGCGAACAGAGATATATTGTGACAGCAGCTAGTGATTTTTATTTTTGTAAACATCCACATAATCTTTTGTAAAAACTTCCTTTGAAATGCTCGGCCAGTGACAGCGAGAGGAAAATAACTCGCGAAATATTTCCATTCAATTACTGGAACTGACGTCGTTCGCAGCCATCGAGAGAAAGTTTTTCTTAATTTCCACAGCGACGAGAACCGTCGACGCTTGACGTCTTCATTCATTATTTAAATTTTCAATCATTCTCGATAAATATTTCAATAATCTCATTCGTCAATCTTTGATCTGTGGCCAGCGATGGCCAACCGGACTCTCCGTCTTAATCTTCGGATTACGGACCCTCGTCGAGAGTTCGAGAACTCCTGAAGCAGATAGACAAAAACTCATAGCGCAAAGTCCGATTGAACGGTACATTTGAATAATGAAAGACGAGCATTATGGATTGTCATCATGACGATTGAGCAATGAATGTTTAATGGAACGCTCGAATTGAAATCTTCGCTTGACATAAAGCGTCAAATTCATTTTCCCCTCGCTCGGTAATTAGATACATTTGCTCCTTTGTTCGATTGAAAAGAGATTGAAAAATAAACTTTCCATCGGGGAATTAAGTCGCTGTGTCTCTTTTGTTCGCTCGTGAGCTCGGCAAATTAGCAATCTAATCGCACTGGGTAACCGTTCGTTTTAGCTTACAATTGCATCATAATAGATCATGAAATGTTTCTCTTCATTGCCATCAAGATAGAGATCATCGTTACCCGCTTTGTTCGTTGGTGAGGTGAAAATTTGTCCTCTGGAATTTCGGCAATTGCCAAACAGCTGCGCGGGGACTGAACAGATGGCAACTGTTATGCAAATCGCAGGATGAAAAGTGAAGCTCGCCCATCTTCATTATTCATCAATCAAAACGTGATTTGTGTTTATTTGCTGACGATCTTCAAGCGCAAACGATGATAAATCGTCAAGTGACTTTGCTTGGATGTTTTGGCGGCATGCGTGGGATGAAAAGAGCGCTGAAGTTTACTGTTCGGTGGGCAAACGGAACACGTGTTTCGAAAACTTAATGAACGTCTTTGTTTCGCTTTGTTGCAAATGACAAGTGCAAGTTGTTGCGCAAGCGGTTTTAAAGAGACGATTTGTGTACTCACCTCGATCGACAATCTTGCCAAAGAGATTTTTGCCTCGTAGGAAGTTTCGCGTTGAGCAATTCCACCGTCGGTTTCTAAACTGATGCTGGCATTCGGCGATTGCCATGTTTGCGCCCTTGGCGATAGCCGCCAGAACGCCGGGATTCTCGCGTGCTAGCCGCCGTTGCTTTCTCCTGAGGGTCGCGTGAATCGCTGGGTCCATGTAGACGTGAACAGGTGTGACAGGTGAGATGTTGTTCGGCTCGCCGGCTTTCGCGATGCCCCTGCAATCATCAAAAGAAATGAGTCAAGACGGCGAGAGGGAATCGTTTGATGGAGAAGTCAAACAAAGACTTCCTTTTATAATCGTCAACACGAAACGGTTTCAGGTCCATTTCGACATGGAAGGCAAACAAAAGGTGAATCTGGGCATTGTTTGAAGGAAACCTAACTCGATATTTACATATTTCACATCACAGCCGCAAGAAAGAAAAGTCTTTCTCGTTCAAATAAATGACTGTCCGTGCGGTTGTTTATGCTTTTTACGGAAAGGTGACTTCGAAGGCACAGAGAGTAAACAAACGCAAAGCTGAGCTTTCAAGCAGTATCGAATGAAATTTATGGATGGCATAATGCAAGCGAGCGAAGGCAATTGAAATTTATTGAACGCAGCGCGAGCAAATATGCAGAGGAACGCGAGAGCTGAAGAAGAATTCTTGCGGATTCCATCACCATAAATCATCAATCAGGAAGTCGAGAATTGTCGGGTGGAGTTTGCAAAAGGGATTTGCTTCGGACCAGTAAGTCTCGGCACACATCCTTTCTGCTCGAGAGCCAGATCGTCCACTTGAGAATGCGACCGGGCGAACATTCCTCGACAGTTTTACTTTTACGGATTGAATATCTCAAACAAAACTTTAAAAGTTGTTCAAACAGCCGATAAGATTAAGACAATATTTTGGTTAGGGGAAGAAGTGAATTCCTTTCCACACGACGCTCAACCGGAGCGAAATGAAAACGAGTTCGTCACTTTAACGCATTAACAAGTCTTTTGTTTTCCTTTGGAGTTTAAATTAATTTTCTGTGTGTTCGAAGCTGTTTGGTGAAACAATATTTTCTCATGCATTTATAATTACCGACCGGCCGAGGAAAGATCAAGAGGGAAATCTGTTGAGTATCATCGAGCGGTAATCTTGCGACGCGAGGCGCCAAAGTCGCTCCTCGACCGCTCGGTCAAACATTTGAAATTGAAATGAGACTAATTCGCAATGGAATAAATAATAATCGAGAAGCTGATGAGACGACGACGGCGTTGACAGATGGAAATTAAATTATTGAGCCTCAATTTGTTATGGTTGAGCGAACCTTGGCAAATTAGCATTCCAATTGTGTCCATTTACAGCCACTCGAATGATTTATTTGTTCCAGCGTGTCATCATCGAATGACAACGCGCCTTAGCGGTCAGCATCGACCGGCATTCGACGTCTTCATCATCCGAGCCGAAACGGCAAACATTATGTTGGCGCATAATATGTTAATTGCAAAGCTCAACAGTTACCGAAAATTTGTAGAATCTTACGCTGACAAATCAGTCGCGCGGGGCCCCGGAACGAAACTAAAAGTAAAAGCTCCGCGCATTTGTTTGGCTCCGACAAATATTTGGTCGCGCTCGCAAAGAATAAAAATCTGTCGTCAAACTCAAACATTCGTACCGAAAGATTTGAATAAAAAATTTACACATTCAGTTACTCATTTCGCTACTTGGCATTTGTTTCCAAACAGATACACACGAGTTGCGCTGTTTGCCTTTCACAGATCCGAGTTTTGGGAGTAGCCAGGACGGCGAGTTAGTCAACGGAAAAATGTTTATTTATCCCAAATTAAAACGAAATGGAAATTAATTGAGTATGATATCACTTTCTGGCCACTTCACACAGTCATCGTTGCGGAGACAGAAAGAAGAGTTTAAGTAGATCATTCACTTTGAGAACTAATTCATCAATGTCGCATTTAATCTTATTAGGAATCGCCTCATGTGTTTGGCTGGCCGAAGAAGAATTTTGATTTCACTTCTTGTCTCTCTTTTCTAATTCACGCACGAACAGTCGTGGACTGTTATAATCTCCGACTAGTTACACTCTAGATAGCCAGAGCTCGAGGTAGACGAGAGCGAGAGTCTCGCTCGGTGACGCAAGCAATAAATAATCAAAACATTCCAATGTCAAATTGTGACTATTTTTATTGAAGTTCCCATAAGTTTATTGAAATTGAAATGCTGGCAAGTTGAATGTCGAGGTGCTTGCGGCCATAAGGAGAGAGTGCGCATCATTATGCACCATTGTATGATAAAAAAAAGAGTTTCCGAGAGGCAAACTTGCTGGCACTTCAATGTTGCAGATCGCCAAGGGAATTAGCGGAGCTTTCAGACTAATTAACAGTTACTGCAGTCGCTTCCCTGTGCGAGCTCCTCGCCCAACAAAAAAGGCAGAAACAATCGACACGAGGAGCAACATTAAGACTAAATTAATAATGCATGAGGCTGAGGAAAATTGCTCGGGAACGCAAGAAGCTAAATTAACAATCTACCGCACTCGAAGCTGTTATGACCATTTCCAATAATTCGCGAAAAACCGCAGTGAGTGCGCCGTCGCAAAACAATTATTTGGCTTCGTCACGTCGGTCATCTCAACTTCATCGTCAGCAGCTTTGTTGTGGTCGCCTTTGATCATCAACCATATCAGGTTTATTAATATTTTAGCGCACCGCGTCGGGAAATTTTTTCTTTGCAACTTGCGCAATTGTGTGCATTTATAATGCAATTTTCATTATGAGTTGAACCTCGCTAGGGTTTCTCGATCGGTTGCGTTCTTAGTTCACTCGGTATTTAACAGATTTCCTCTCAGTCAACCCGGAAAATCTCACCAGATCTCTGGCGAGAACAAAAACTAAATAAAGAATGCACGGCGTTCCTCCGCTCGACCCGCAATGAGCAAGAAAGAATTATTGTGCAATTTTATTCCGCTTTTTATTCTTTCGCTGCCTCGCCAATAAAAACAAAATGATGGCGCTACGAATGAAACTTTATTATGAAGTGGATTTAAGTCATCGATCATGATCAACTGTGAAGAATTCCGCAGTAATTTTGTCGCTCGCACCAGCTGAATTAATGAAGAATCGCCTTTGTCGTCGCGTCGCCTCCTGAGGCCGAGTGCTCGACAAAAATGCGCACATCATAAATATTTCAACAATTGGAAACATTGATTCCTAATTAATGGACTCTTACGGTAAGAGAGCCAGCGATGAGAAGCACAATGAAGCATTTTTCGAATGTCGATCCCAATAGAGTTCAACATTCTTCGCCCGGTGCGATCGAGTCAATTATTTATCAATGAACGATCTCGACAATCGATTGTAACAAATTCTAATCATTTCTTTGTCCGCTCGTTTCTCCTCGATGAAGACAATTAGTTTCATTTCGAGAGAAGTCGTGAGTCGACTCGATGATGAGGAATGCTGTAGATCACGCAACGCGAAAATGGTTTGGGGATTGATCGACTTCTTCTTGTCACGTTGGCTTCTCGTCGATTGACGAGGAATTTTGATTTCCACAAACGAGAGTTGAATTTCTAATTTCGTTTCCTCGAAGGATCTTGCAGAACTTCTGCAGCAAAGGCCAACAATTATCTTGTTTTTCACGCATTTTAGGAATGCTCAACTGTCAAGTGACATAATAATTTTTAAGAGAAGCCCAAAGAAGAAAGGAAAATCTATTAGCACTTTCGACAGAAGGGACTTACGGTGATTGGAAATCACTGAACTCACTGCTGTGTGGTCCCATGCAAAGCCCACCGAAGTTTCTCCAAAAAGATCTCTGCCAATTCGATGCGCTCCCAACAGTTTTCTCTTCCTCCTTCGCCCGGAGATTGGATTCTTCTAATGAAAGTCGTAAATTCAAAGTGCACACCAATCAACGAGATAAACACTCAGTTGTGTCTGGAGCTGCTCGACGAATGAAGCCGTAAGAATTATTAATTGATCAGACTCGCGCTTATCTCAAATTCCCTTTAATTACCTCCCATCAATAAGTGGAAATGTCTAGGCAAATTGCTTCGCTTATGACTAATTTCAATTAATGCTTTCGCTCTTCCACACAAATTACTTGATCGTTTAGTTTATTGAGCTGCTGTGGGCTTGCGACGTTTGATTAACGAAACCTCTCGGTTTATTGTGTCTTGTCGTAAAATGCATTTGACAGTTTTAAAACATCATAAAGCGGTAATAGTTATTAATATTGACATCAATTACATTTCCAGCAGACAGCGCCGCGACAGCGCCTCAAATGAAATCTCCAAAGTCGTTTAATTATTGTCTTTTCAACAGGCTTGTAAACATGATTATTATTTAATAAAGATCATTAACCAGTTCGCGCTCGAAACTGTAATTGATTTCAGCTCGTCGACGACGTGAAGTTTCGCTACCATAAAACTCACGAGCGAATTTGCATAAATGTTTATTGAGCAACTGCGCTAATGAAACTTGAGTGCGGGCTTAAGTGCAACAGATCGCGATGAACGTGTGAAAGTTAGTGACTCGATCGCCACGACTTACCACCAAATGGCGCCGCGGCCTCGGCCAGGCTTTGCCTGCTTCTCTGCGTCGGAATACGCGCTGACTGCCATCAGGCACAGGAAGAAGACCGTCAGCATATCCATTGTGAAATTATTTTGTAATCAATCAATCGTGATGAAATTTCACTCGTCAAATCAAAACTTTCGTTGTTTCACTTTTATTTTTCTTGTTCTCTTCGCGATAAAATCAGCGATGGAGTTGCGTGCTGAAACTCCAAAACTTATTCACGATTCGCTCTCTTTTCTTTGCAATTCTATTAATTACATTTGCATTGGCACTGACGCGTTTGATTAATTGCTCGCAAAACATCGCCTGGAGATTGTCGATAAACTCGAATCATTTTTTTGCGTCTCACGACTTTTCACTCCACCGAAACTTGGCTAATTTCTGATTAATGACAAAGGCTATCGTTCCGAAGAATTTCGTTATCGATTCACTCTTAGAACACTTTCCGAGTCTACGGGCACGCGACTGCTCACTCAAATTTCTCTGACCCGAGAACAGACAAAAAACTTTTCGCTTTAAGGTTCAAGAAAAATCTTTGTTTGTTATCCGTTTCGACGTTAATGCTTAACTGAGAAATGTTGCTATTAAACAACACTGAATGGCTCGTATGGGAAAAAGAGAGTCGTCATAAAAAGATCCGATATTACAACTACAGAAAAAATGTTTGTCCGCTTTACTTCTTTTTCTGCTTCTCTTGCCTTCTCGACAGCCAAACAACACACGTTTCTCGGATTCCTCTTCTCCTCCCGGACAACAGAAGTAGGTAGATTTATTTCACGAAATAGACGACTCGAGAGAGCCGAGCACGAAGAGGAAAGCCGCTTACGGTTCAATACTTCAAATCACTTCTCGTCGATCGCTTTCAACAGTGCTAAAGAAGACTTCTTTCCGCTCTTGTTGCGAAGAGCACAAGCAGACCCCGACAGCGCTGTGCAGCTCTCATTGGGTGGAGCTTTGAGCTTTGTACATAACACTCACACCAGGCTCGCGATCACTCGAAAGAGAATTTTCGTTAATGAATCGTGGATGTATGTTCGCTAGTGTGGAAGGAGGGAGGCGGTTGTACATAACGAGCTGAATTAACATTTCCTTCTCTCAACATTTCGCTTCAAGAACCAGCCAATTTTACCTGTCGTTGTTCTGTATCCATTCACCTGAGTCGCACACACGAAACGCCTCCCCATTTTGTTGGTGAAACTCCTCGACTCATTGCAAGCACACTAAGAGCTTTTTCTTCTTCGCGTCGTCGTCGTCTTGACAAAGTCTTAAGCGAAGGCGAAGGGAGCGAGGAGAAAAACAACTGAGATAAGCGAAGAATGAGCACAAAAAATTTTGTTCGGAACCGTGAGAATGGGACTGAAATTGTCTGTTTTTTGCTGCCAAATGCATATTTTTTCGAATTCTTTCCTTCCCTTCCAAATCAATTTATTCCGAAAGAATTTTTTCTCCTTCTCTGCGCGATCTTTTTGCCTTTCCTTTCCATCCGCGCTTGATCGGTGGACACTGTCGTCGGAGACAAACGGAGGAATCCCGAGCGGAGGGAAATCATTCATTTTTTATTTATTAAAAACATTTTTTTGGTGTGGCATGCGGCTGAGGTTTAATTGCGTGCGATGGATTCCTTCAGCGAGAGGCGAGGAAATTGAGGAATGTCAGAGACTTTGGGAGTTTGGTTGGCTTTCAGTGGATCCTGGAAGTTTTTCTGATCTAAAATTTTATGCTTCTTGGTCGTCAAAACGTCCAACTAGCTTTCATAAGTTAGCTCATCCCATGCGTCAATGAAAAACCTCTTCAACTATTTATAAATTCCGCGGTGACGCAATCGCGAAGGAAGCCGCGAAACGATTAGTCAGCGGCACGAATTGTCATTCTAATTTGTTTCATTTCCATAAATTATTGGCGCGGAGCTTTTTGCGGAGCTTTTGCTGCGCAGAAATGAATATTCTCTCTTGAGCAATCCTGTTTTAACACGAAGCCGCCCCGGCTGCGAACCGTTAAACTAGTTTTCTCGTGCGCCTTTCGCTTCGGAAAGATGCCACACAGAAAATATTAATCTCGAGAGCCCAGGCGAGAGCGAGCGAGACGGACGAAAATTATTTGTTTTTATGGCATTAGTCATCTCAATTTAAATAATTAATTTAGATTAAACCGCAGAAAAGTATTGGGAACGATTTTTTAGCCTTAAATTCCTGAGCTGCCGCGAGTTTCATTCTAGACCGGCGACGACTTTCACTCGACGTTCACTTTCAAGTTCACTCGGAAGCGATTCATTTCTGGAGTCTGCTGAATGTTTAATTGACTAAAACCATCAATTATGACGTAAAGACTTAGGGAGCCGCTTGTTGTGACAGTTCCTTTCTCTTTCCCGAGTCAAAACATATCAAACGACAGAGGAAAATGTTCTTGAAACGCACTCCAGTCGACGATAGAGAGTCTCAAGTGGCATTAAGAGCAGTGGAAGCAGCAAGCGCCTCAAATTTGTCAAATGAGCTTGATAAGCGTTCGTCGAAGCATCTGGCAATAAATCTCCGGAGGTTTCCATGACATTTACATATGTTTAAAGAAGATCGTTTCACTGCGGGTCAAATGTCAAGGAACTAAAAAGTTTCAACGAAAATCATCAAACCTTGCGGGACGTGGAAGCCTAGCAAACAGTTGATAGACTTTGCATTACTTGTGCAAACTGTTTGCGTACTCAGTCGAGTGGCTCTCGATGATCATTGAGCAAACTTCAAGTGAAACGAGCCGCGATGCACCGTAACGTTGTTTGTCGTAGAATTCTCGCAGGGATTCCAGAGGAAATGATTTGCAGGATTTCCATTCGAATTCGTTGCCTTTTTCACGCTCAGATTCAAATAAATTGGTTTCGGATCGGGCTGGCGAGAGAGTACAGCGATCGATGAATGAAAGCATAATGAAAATTTATGAGAAATGAGGCGAGCAGTTTGTCTTTAATTGAAAAACTTCTCTTTATTTTTATTATTGAGATGTTTAAAGCGGCACAATGAAGACATTTCTGTCTCTTCTAAAAATGCGTAACTGTATCAAATTAAGTATTTTTCATTGTCATCGCTTTCATTTGAGCAGACGCAGACCTTTGTGTCTTAGTCGTAAGCCGTGCACAATGTTTTTTATGTTGACATGCTCGGCATCTGTTTATCGAGAACTTTTCCTTTTAGAAAACTTGCCGCCTGTCGATCCGGGAATGCGCTAAGACGATCGAGTTGCCGGGTCGGTCCTGGAGGCCACTTAGGCGAAAAAGGAAGAGAAATCCTGGAGACAACAAATTTACCTTCAAATTTATTCTCGAGTGTGTGAGCAAGCATCTGCCGGAGCTGCAAGATGAGCGAACCATTTGCTCGAATATTTACATTTCGACTTAGGCCGAGAACATCGAGAATGTGAGGAGATAAGAAACTGAATCGGATTCGAGTCGAGAGCGATCAAACGGTTGTTTTATGCCTCCAGGGCAATCAAAAGGACACACACAAAGCCAGAGCGTCCCGAGTCATTAAGACAATCCCACCAGAAGCACGAATCGGTCGGAACAAAGAGAGAAAATATCAATTAAATTCCTTTCACCCGCGCTCGAAGCTTACCTAAAGCATTTCCTTTCCGTTAATGGAATTAAAACATCGCTCTGAAGCCGAACGAAGAACAAGAAGAGAAAATCCCCACTCATCATCATCGCGCGCTAGTCGCACCATAAAATTTGTTTGTAATTAATTTACCTCCGCACACTCAGAGTGTCCGCCGGTCCCGAAAGGCGAAGATGCGAGGAGGAGAAGAAGAACGATTCCTTTATAATTTAATAGAGATTCCCACCAGAAGATTAAGAAGTAATGGGAACGAGGCTTTCAGCCGAACGAGCCCGGCTCGTATCGCGATGAATCAATCGAGAAGATCCTGGCTCGATCTTTGCATTGTCGATAAAGTTTTATCTGAAGGTTGCGGCTCGCCCTGGCTTGGCTTTCGGCTCAACCATCCCAACTCGATAGAGACATCCAACGTTCTCATCTCCTTCACCGCTGCTACATTTTTCCCATCGCTAAAGCCTCTCGAAGCTAAGAGCACGGTAAATGATACAGCACAAGAAACAAAACAATACATTAATAACACAGGCAGAAGGAAAGAAGCAGCTTCGAACAACGAAAAATATTAGAAACCGATTTTGTTCTTACCTCTTGAGAGGTATTCATGAAAGGGAAGAAGAAGATATTAAAGGAGCCGCTCCGGTGAATGTGGCACCTTCGGTCTCTTTCATGAGGCAAAAACGAAGGCAATCGAGTCCGCTTTGGGAGCGCGATCGGACCGAGGAGCAGTTGAGGGTGGT
Organism: Smittia sp. YW1114-2; assembly: GCA_033064975.1. Lineage (NCBI taxonomy): Eukaryota > Metazoa > Arthropoda > Insecta > Diptera > Chironomidae > Smittia > Smittia sp. YW1114-2. Next base: position 21,480,708 of record CP093832.1, read on the forward strand.
CAATCTGATAAATTCGTTTCGTGATAACGTTGCACCTTGCGATGATTCGAGCTGGAATCTTAATTGAGATGTTTCCAAGCTTTACGATCGTGTTCGAGAGCGGATGCCAAAGGTTGCTTTCGCTCGGATGAATGGAAGTGCTAGAAAAATATTTTCGTCTACTCATTAGCACCTCGAACTCTCTCAAGAATTTCTCAACGAAATATTTATTGAAAACATAACATTATAAAGTAATTAATTATATGAGATCGTATCGAAGCTCCGAAGTTATTAAGACATTATCCATGCGAAGGAGAAGCGCAGCGCAGAAAATAAACCGCGCAGGTAGAAAGAGGTGTGATGGATCAAGAGCGTTTAGAGCGATTGAGGCGAAAACAACAGCACGTGAAAATGCAGAGTGAAGAGACCACCAAGTGAAGATTGCTTAAACGTTATTAATTAGAAACTGAGAATTCTTTGTTCGAGCGACGGAAGATGCGAGCGAGAGGGAACAGAGAAGTTTATGGTTTAATGCTGCTTTTCTTCCACCTCCAGCGAGCCTACTGCATTCATTCATGATTTTTTAGGGAAGAAAACTTTCTTAGTGCAACTGAAGAATGCCAAGCAAAACAATGGTTTTATGATTTGCATCCTGAATCGAGCGAAGTCTCGTGTTTGTCTTCACTTCTGTTCCCAGAACTGACGATCCTCAACGCAAGCTCCAGCCCAGACGATTGGCGAAGCTCCCAGAATGAAGTTTATGATTTGTTTGTCCACAAATATTGTAGAAGAAGAGACGAGAAGAATTATAATAATCACGATAATTAACACGGAAAGGTTCAGTGTCGAGCTGGGCAGCAGCAAAAAACGAGCAATAAAATTATTCTAGTTCTTGGAAGACTTAGTTCAACCTTTTATTGGCTCACTCTCGTACCTCCAGACGATAGTTGGTCCCAGTGCTTCTTGAACCGATCCCGAGACTCTCGTGTGAAGGATAAGCAAGTCGAGCAAGCCAGAGCGAAGTCTTTCCGTGCTTGAATTTCAAATTAGAGAGCAATTTGCTCGACTTCTTCTCCTTCTTTTACCCGTCCGCTCGCCTTAAGTTCTGCATGATAATTATCCATTCTTCAGAGACCACCCGCTCTGGTGTCGAAAAGCGATAATGTACAACCGAAGTGTAATTAATGAATGCTTCTTACCCAACTGCTTTCCCTTTGTTAGTGGGAAATGGGCAAGCTTTCAAGCCTCTAGACAACCAGATGCAACAAAGGACGTTTCAACACTTCGCCATTGTCTCACAGACTTCTCGATGGACAAGTTGGCTCGACAGCTCTTTCATTGGCGCATAGACGTTCAATGAAGACTTCAAAGGCTGCTTTATGAGTTCATTTCTTGAATGAAGAGTCGAAAAGGTGCAAAATAAAGCCGAGGACCACACACACAATTCCTCACCGTCATAAAACACGAATGCCTCACAAGGAATGCGACTTAATTAAATTATTTTCAAATATTATTTCCTCGCGCTCGCTCCTTTGCTTTTTTTCGGCAGCGCTGATGAAGTTATTTGTGTATTCTTCATGTATCATCGTGGCTTAATTTAGCTGCTTCTTTCTCTCCGGCATTCAAATTTATTAAATATTGCTGGCGAAGCGTCTTCCCGCTGGAGAGAAAAGCACCACAGGCAGCTTCGATGTGTGATGGAATAAAATTGATACGATTATGTTCTCCTCCATTATGAGTGTTTATTAAGTTTCTTGGGATGCGAAGGCCTTGTGCGAATCGCCTCGATTCCATTCGACGCTCTGAAACATTGTATCGGCTTCGATAGCCGTGAAATCTAGGGGCGCCATAATTTTATTTATGTTGCCCGAACACATTTCTTCGGAACGAAGTCATTTTTCACTAAATCGATTCACCATCTTCCCAGTCGGTCCCAAAATGCAGCAAATTAAATAGAAGAAAAGTCGATGGAATCCTTTGAAAGATGGGCGATTATCTGGGCCAGATAATCCGACTATAATTTTCAGTTTCCATTGAAATTTTGCAAGTGAAAATAACTCGAAAGGATTGAATAAAACAGGTTGATGAGAGATTAGAGTGGAGAGTGGCAAGTTCTACCTGAAACATGCCGTGACCCGATAACAAGTTTGGGACTTTCTCGAAGCTAAGCTGATATGTTCGACAGGGACTCTGCCTAACTCGAATTGGCATCAAGGCTCGTGACGAAAGCCTCTTCCAACCCCTGCACGCCATGACATTATCCGTACTTATCTTTATTGTTTTATTTGTTTGGTTTTCATTCTTCCCATGGTGCACTTGGACAACAAAGCCTGAGACGATTTAAAGCGTTTCTCGCATGTCTTCAATCTCTCGTGAACGCTCAAGTGTTTGACAACACAGATCGAAATTGATATCTTTTCCATCTCGAATTGTTTAAATAATGCGCTCAATTATACGTTAATGCTTGAGCCAACAAATCGCCACAAGTGTTTGCGCGAGAGAAATATTTTTTATTCAAATAAATTTGATTCCAGCCGAGCGCGGTGCTTTGCCTCGAGACATATTTTGATAACGGAGCTTTCTCTCCTTCTTATTGATCCGCGGCTGATTGAATTGTCTTGTTTTTCAGGCCACATCGCCGATAACTGTCATAAAAATCCTTCGCCTCAGCGGAAAAACAACAAACTCGTCGTCTGTGCGTACAGTTAAATGGTCCAACAAGTAATAAATAAATCAATAAAACTTCTCTTTGCCCACGAAACTTTCGTTCTGCTGGCATCATCGAAACGTGCGCTCAACAACCAACGACAGAGCAATATCGATTTGAGTTCACCAGCAGCAGCAGATTGGCAACATCATGAACGATATCGTAAATTATAAATGTAGTTTTAATAACATTTTCCCAGAGAGACGACTCAGAGCTAGGAAAACACATCGAGACAGATAAAAAGTAATTGCGGAGACGGAGAATTTTTATGCATGACTGTAACATTTTCATTGATTTTCCTTTTGTCTCTTCCTGGTTCGAAGATTTGGAGATAACAGGCGTTGGCAAGCTCGCGCTATTCTCACTCAATTCCACCAGAACTATCGTTAAACTTTATTGAAATCGCTTTCGATTCGGAAACTTCCATGCAGCCACTTTAACTTCCCTGGAAACTTCGTTGCATGAATGAGCAAATCTCCTAGCAAAAAACTTAATTGAGTTATTAGCAATAATCCTCCTTAGCTCTAAACTTCTGCATTGTTCTTTTCTGGAAAGTTTGAGCTTCATTTAACTGCAGTCGGTCGAAGCTGCAAACAAACAACACCGAAACTCATTTAATTTAAATATCTTTTCGAGTGAAATCAAGGATGAAATTCAGCAGCTTTAGTCGCACTCGAAAGCATTTTCAAGGAGATCATCTGAAGATGTAAATTCATTTGCGTTCCTTAAACTCTCTCGAGACTTCAAACAACACAAATCCGACTTATGACCGTGTGAAAGTATTGAAGAATTTCAGGGAATTGATAAGAGATTGTTTGCCTTTGTCTTTCCAGCTAATCGCTGCGCGTCTTCATTTATACTTTTTGATAGTTTCGACTCGAAACTTTCGAGTCATAAAACTCAAGTTTTGTTTGCTTTTGGCTTTGGAATTCGTCGCATTAGAAACAAAAAACTTTTTGACTTAGGAAGAACAATTATTCAATTATTTGACGGGAACGTCGCTCGTGAAGCTTGAAAGTGTGAAATATCTCGAGTGCGTTCTCGGAATCAAAGTAAAAGCCTCTTTCCTGTCTGACACGTTTTCGGTTAGATCAACAGTTTCTCGTCGTGGAGCGAAGGTGAGTGGAAGAGAGATGGAGGCGTGAAAGCTTCGAATCTGTTCTTAGCGCCATCCAGATCCATTTGATGAATCGATTCTCGAAAGTCATTACGAGATAGCAATCGAATAATCATCGGTTCCACTCCAAAGTGTCCATTACACTTTACAGTTGCTTATCTTGATCGGACCCGAAGAATTTCTCCTGGAACCGTTTCAGAGTTAAGAAGGCAACGATTTGCTGCTGACTAATTTGCTGCTCGAAAACATTCATTTATGGTAATTTGAATTCCCTCGAGAGATTCAACACCAGCTGAGTCCGTATAAAATTGTTAAACGCTACCAGACATACACGACAAAAGCAGATAAACTTCGTCGTGGGCTTCCAAAATCATTTTCGAGCAGACCGAAAGTTCAAAAAACTCTTGTAAAAATGTCATTCGTTGTCTTGTGCATTTAACTCGACAGACCTAATGGACTTTCAGCGATAAGACGAGACATAAAATTTCACCTGTCTACTGCTCTCGTTCTTTACGAACCTCAATTTCAGATTGTTTCGCCGGCTATCTTAATTATTTAAATTGCCCGATAATGAATTAATTGGAAACGGAAAGGGATGCGAGACCCCAACGATGGAGAGTCTGGCGTTAGACTTTTTACTTCAGCAATTGTTTTAAGGATTAAACGAACTCCAAGAAGGATCATAAACATTTATCTCGTCATCCCTTCCAACATGGCATAAACATAAAACATCCCTCAGCTTCTCGCTCGCGCCATCTAAATCTCAATGCGCAAAGGGAAATTGAGTTGCTGCTTTTAATCATTTTAACTTTGTTAGCTTGAATATAAATTCCAACTTTAAATTTCCCAAAAGCTCGCAGCAGTTTCCGTCATTTCCAAAAATAATTCTTACGCCGCTCTCGATCTCCGCCCGCAATCGAATCTGTAGAAGTCGAAACATGTCGATAAATTCAGATTATTCCGATCAAATTATGCACTGCTGACGTCCGACGACGATCGTAAATATTCCTCAACCGCCGCTCGCTGAAAGATTGGATTTTATTGAAATCGAAAATTTATTGTTATTAACTCATTAGATCGTCGATTGGTCGTGAGCATCAATTCATTCTCGATAGAATTTATCTTGAGCTTAGCATAATTTTCTCCTCCTCGCAAGATTTCTTCTCGATTGGGAATCGTTGTCTGCGAATAATCATCGGTGGATTTATTTCACCTCGCTTGCCTCATCGTTTGCGTTAGCACTAATGAGTAAACTTGCCACAACTAGCTACGTCATTTAAAATAATGGCTAATTGACATAATTAACAAGGAAAAAACTCTGAGTCTCGCTGTTTGCTCTGCTTGCGGGTGAGTTTCCGTCGACATTGTGAGTAATTGTGGACTTTTTTGAATGAGCGATTCCGAGTTTGGAAACAATAAGTTGCACATCAGCAAATGAGGGAAACGAAGGCGAATGAGAGTGGAATCCTAATGGATTTATGAGTAGCGGAATGATGTGAATAGAAATCCGCTCTCCCCGTGGTTTATGAATAGATGAGCTGACAAAGAAGAAACTCAAGTGGCAACAAGCAATTTGCCTAGTGCACCTGTAATTAGCATCAATCACAAAATATGAAAATGTTGAAGCGACGTTTTCAATTTACATCTAAATTTCGAGCCAAAACATTCCGAGAATTCTGTTAATTTTAGTATAAATAATTCAGATGTCATTACTTCGGCTCCGCAGGTTCGACAAACTCAAACAAAAGAGACAAATTAATTTTATAATAATTTGCTTTTCCTTGTTTGCTTGCTCTGCGCTGATAACATCAAAAGGTAAATGTTTGCGATGTAATTAATAATGGAAGCTGTTGATGATAATCCTGGATGACGAGGTTGATACTTTGAGTGCCTGGTGCTTGATTAAAATCACGAGCAATGACATCGCTCCGTAAGCCGGAAAATGGTTTGTCGAGCTCAAAGCGAACGGCAGGAAAAAGTTTCATTTCGCGTTTAATCCCCTGAAGATTATTTGGATGTAATTTCGGTTAATTGACAAACGGGTTGATTCGACCTTTCAGCGTGTGACTCCGACCAGAGTCGCAGCATTCGTTTATGATGAAACAGACAACTCGTCATAACCGTTTTGATGACACTCGATCTAATGAGAAACGAATCGTAAAAGTTTAATCATCATAATGCGACTTAATGGTTAAGATGGCTTTCCAATTCCGGCCGCCGCTCTTAAACGCCATCGAAATCCCTTGGTTTCTATTCGCAGATTAAATTTTTCATTGCTCGCCGCTTTATGCAGTGATATGCTAAAACATTTAACAGCGCTTATGTAGCTTCCGAATACGATCTGATAGCATTTTGCTGTGTTTAACGTTTGCTCCATTTACGACTTCAGCAATTATTGTGACTTCTCTGTCGTTGGGGAATTCAGCGGCCCTAACAGACATTCGATCATAAGTTAGGTCCAAATGGAATCATCGAAGGAGTGAAGTTCGACCTGAACAGTCATGCAAGTGATCTCTGGAACATTATAATCTTCACAACCCCAAACTTCTCCCTCACCTGCAAAACTCCCCGACCAAGAGATTTTCTTCTGTAGCATAAAAATGTTGTTTCAGACATTCAGCTTCGTAGTCGCTTTCTAATGCTTCGTGCACGCTGAGGGGAGACAAAGTAATTTTAATTAAAACCGTCTTTATGGCCTTTTGCGAAAAGCATCTCTGACATGGCCCGAGACAAGAGAATGCGATACACAATAAGCAGTTTAATTACGTCAGTAAAATAAAAAAATATTATGAGTGTAGAGCTGGATATTAAAATGCAATAAAGTGGCATTTGTCAGGAAGAAAATCTTCGCTTGAGCGAGCGAGGGAGATCCAAAAATTGCGCATGTTCCAATCAGTAATGGATATTGAAAGAAGCGAACAATAAAAAATCCGTCCAATAAAAATGTTTTCCATTAAACGAAAGACTCTGCTCGCTCGGAAAATTATGCGATGAAAACCTGATATCTCATTGTGGAAGGAAACTTTTCTTCTGCTGCTCGCATTCACCGTAAAACTCGCATCATTTGTTTTGTAAACTTCGTCATTAAGCGCAGACTATCGTCAGGCATCAGCGAGCATGTAATCAACATCAACAAATTTCAATTAGGAAGAAGCAATGCTGATGTGTATCGTATGATGAAAAGTCTGTTTGTAAACAATTGGGATCACATTACTGGCAGGTTGAACCTCTGAGAAGCAGGAGACGGCAGAAGAGACAGGAGCGAGAATTGTGGGGAAACTTAAGGGAAACTTTAGCTTCGATCTCTGCAGTTTTGATCACGAGAGAAAATATTTTTTGGCTCAAATTTGTGTGGAAAATGTGTTGGAAAATTATGTCATGAAAACCAAAAAAATTTGGGGAAAATTCTTGAATATTTTTATCAGTTTAAATGCGAATCCATGAAGAATTTTTCAAGAGGAATTTCCCTAAACTTTTCGTGGAAACTCATCCGTATTTTCCTTCTGTGTTCAACATCACCACCGTCCGACAGTTCACCATCAACTTTAATGAAATCAACTGTTGCCGGCAATTTGTTTTCCCGCTGACTCAACCTGTTCGCCTCCGGAAAACACGGAAATCATTCCATAAACAAACCTCCCGAAATCGTATAATAAATTTCCTCCTCGTACTTTGCATTAAGGATGACTTTGTTCATGTCATAAATTATTAAATAAGCCTTCAAATCAGTTCGCAGCCCTTCTCGTTCGCACAAATGCGAAAGGTAAATAATAAACACAACAGCAGTTCAGCCGGAGGGTTAGCGGAGCATGAAGTCACCCCATTTTTAATCGTTTGACCACGATACATGTGTAATAAACTGATAGCAGGCCGCCGTTGTTCTTTTCCACCCCAATCCGAATATCTTCTTGCGCTCTACTGTTCGCTCGTTCTCTCTTCAACCTCTCGACTTCGGGTTTAGGTTTCGTAAATTACATTTTTTGCTTGCGTTTTGTTTTTTCATTTATTTGCTCAACATATTTTTCGACTATTAAAGCGATTTCATGTTTACTCCTCTCCGGCTTTCTTTTCCATTCCATGAAATTTGAGTTGCCAGGTGTCGAGTCTCGGCTGGATTTTGATTTAATTTTCGGGCGCATCGCATACTTCAGTTAATCTTAATCAAACATTTGCTCTTTGTTACCAAACTCAAGCGCGGCTCGAGTCGATTTCAAAGTTCGACATCGTAGGCGAAGAATTGCGCAATGTCAAGACGAAGGTTTGCGTTTTCTGGGAGTCTGCGGGAAATATTTATGGCTTCGAGTACATGTGCATACATCATAAAGAAGGATGCAGAGTCCAATCACCCCTAAAAACTGCGTGCCTTGGTAGCATTTCACAATTCTTTTACGATGAAATGTTCGCCGAGATCATAAAAGCGACACATTCTCCAAACAGCAAATCCCTGTTTGCGTCGTCAACGATAAAGCGCATTTAATGGCACTTTGTGTCGTTTGATCGCACGTAATGACAGCTCGTGTTATCGATCACGCACACACCGCACGTTGAGCAATAAATTCACCGGGTTGTCCGATGAAAAGACTTTTCCAGGAAGCATCTTTATTACCCACTTGTAGACACGCGAGATGAAAAGCATTTCTCGAAAAGACTAAAGATTTCTCAATTGGAAAAGTGTGGAAAACGAGAGACAGAAGAAAGAAACCAGAACGAGTTCCCGGCAAGATGATTAAGAAAAAAGAGTTTGACGGCGAAGAGATTTCTCTAATTGTGAAATCAAATGATGAGATAAATATTTTTCTTACGAAATTAGTGTTCATTACACGACTGATTCAAGTAGCTCGACGCCAGCTCATTTGGAAACCTTGTGATGCACTTGGGGGGTGAGACCGTCAGTTTTGTCACAGGAGAGTAGGGGAGAAGTTAGAGGGACGAGGTTGGTCTTGAAGTTCAGATAGTTAATGCGAACGGTCAGAGAAACTGAAGCACGAATAATAAATAAAATCTAACCAACATTTTAATAAGAGATTTTTGATAATTTATTCGATCAAAACTCTTCCAATCTGAGCCTTTGGATTTTGCAAATCTTTCCTAGAGATTCTGATAATAAAATTCTTCGCAATCCACGCACTCATTTTGTTTATCTTACTTGTTGTTACCGGCAACATCTGTCAAGCTCGATGTCAATCCTGTGACTCAACCTGCGGATTCTCCCCTCGAGAATCTCTTCAACATTGTCTCCCGACAAAATACCACAAAACGAAATTATCTTTTAAACGACGAACTTCGGTCTTTCCTCGGAAACCTTCCATTCAACATTCGAGTCGGAAAGAAAAATGCAATTAAAGTCGTCGGGGCTTGCGGGGAAGAAGACAAGAAAGACCCGAAAAATTCTCACGGAAATTAATATTTTGGAGTCTCTCGCCGTCATCAAAAGACTTTCTGCCTTCGTTTTCCTCCGAAACAATCCCACCGATTTTCTCTGTCCGGCTCTCGGCTCAATCTCTGATGTATTTACATTTCCTCACCCGGTTTCCAAGCACACAATCGGCGGTCAGAGTCGGAGCTTTCCTCGATGTCTTCGAGCTTAAGAGCATCTGACCGGAGTTCGTCGCTTTGCATCGTCGCTTTATTGACATTTAGCACACAAACTCGATACCTTTAATGCCTTTATGCGCCTTCCTTTTACAACACCGAAGAAGAAAAGAGTTTTAAGCAAACGCTCGTTGTTTTTTTTCCTCTTCTCGTGTTCCGAACGTCGAGTGTGGGTCTCTCCGCGGTTATCAGTTGCGTTTGGGAATTCAAAGTGGAAACATAAAGCTGCTGTTGTTCTTGCTATGCGACATAATCCTCGGTGCTCTGTGTCGTTCTCGTGTCGCGCCGTGGATCCCGAAGAAAACATTCTCGCCCTGCGGAGGTAGAGAGAGAGCGAAAAGTTCGCTTTGCAGTCGGAAGACATCGCCGACGTAACGTGAAGCATGCTTTAAATAAACAGATTTTTCCCTTCTGCGCGCTTTTCGCAGAGAGTTCCGATGTAACGAGCAACAGAAACGCATGCAACACACGAAGCCGGAGAGAAAAGAAAAAACTCATCGTCATGAGACTTCACAAGGGTTATTCTGTGTTTGTAGACGGATTCGAGCAGACAGGATAAATGTTTCGTTCCGCAATTTAACTTTGGTGCTTGGAAAAATCGAGGAAAATCGAGTGTGATCGGGAAATGTTGTCGCGAATCTCGGCCGTTGAACTGAAAGCGTCTGACGTTATGTAAAAGCGAGCAGATTGACCGATCGCGAGTGAGTGAGAGAGGAAGAAGTGCCAAGTGAAATAAGAAAGAAATATTTTTCGATTGAGGATTAAGCAGTGATCGAACGATGATGCAACCTCGAAAGCAAATAATTGGATTAAGCTTGCTAATGAGCCTCTTAATATCGATCAGTAGGTGTAACGACATTATAAATGTCGGGTGGGTATCGTTCCAACGCACCGAGAAATTCCGGCGACGCACGATGCTAATGCATTTGTCAGTTCTTGCCTCTCGTGATTGAATGTTTGAGGCACAAATAAAATGAACGTTAATTGACTATTACTTAAAACTGATATCTTTATTAGTCGAGTTGGCCGAAAGCGAAGACGAGGAAATATTCGGCGATTGCCTTCGTCGGACGTTGAGTGATTTAAAAGTCAAGTTTCTGATGGCTCCTCTGATGTTATTAAGACACATCACTGACGATTGACGTTGAGGCAACACTCCCATAAGAAAATGCTCTTTCGATAAATATTTGAACAGCTCGAAAGCTTAATTTCAAACAATTATGCTTCGCCGCTCGCGAGTTGGTAAAGACACAAAATGGTTTTGTTTCATGCGCTTCGTCTCGCTGTTTCTTTCTTTTTCGGGTCTTAATCGAATTACCATCAAAGGAAGAACCGAATTGTCATGAAATGATCTCGACGAGCTTTGAGTCAGTGACGTGATTTGATCGTCGATGGAAGCAGAGGCAGAATGACAAGCGTGATGGTCACACTTGATTTGCTTCGTGATCGGAATGGTTTTCGTAGTAAAACGAAAACTTGTTTATCGAAAAATTCTTTGAGAATCGAAAAGAATTTTCTGAAAACTAAATCTGAATTTTCCAGAGAATTTTTCGAAATAAATTTTTTCTTTCTATTGAACTTGCGGTGTAAACTCTGATAAATTGATAACCAAAATTCCTTTGGCTTCTTCCCAGAGTTTCCATGACTTTTCCTTTTGATTAGCTTTCGTTCGGCTTCAATTAAATTTCCCAGAATTCTTCAACCTCTCAATCAATTTTCCTTTAACTTTTGATCGATAAATTCACACATTTTCTATCATAAAATTCCAGTCTTGAACTTTAGCTACAAATTTCTGAGCTTCTTTCTCTCGTTCATCAAAATCCTTCAACGAAAATTGACATTCAAGTTCTTCGCAGTCTGAGCTAATTGAAGATTCAAGTTCTTTCCTAATTAAATTCCCCAAAAATTATATCAAAACTGTTCACCCCAGAATTATCAATTCATCGTCACTGTGTCAACTCTCTGGTTAATGTTGAAAGAACTCAAACAAGGTTGAACACATTTTAAAATGACACCGACAAATTTAGCGGAGTTAATCTATGAATGTTTGATTAGACCGGAGTTGCTACAATGGAAACTAGCTGCGAAACATTCACTTGTCGTGACCTGACGGTAATCAATATGAATCTTCTCCCCTCGCTGCCGTTATGAATATTAAATGATGCAAAACTCGCTCTTGTCTCAACCCTGCCGGCTTCTATAAACTTCTGTGCAATAAAATCTGGGCCCATCAAATGAGTCGAGATGATATATCGCCGTACTATGGACGAGGAGAGATTGTGCAATTGAGTGCGTCAAGAAAGATCATAAAATTTCCCGGTGAGCGAAGAGTGAAAGGGGAAAGTTGATGACATTGAACCCTCGTCGAGAACTTGATTTATTTTCTGTTTATCTTAAGCTCGAGTACGAGTTGCAATCTTTACATTCACCAGAAGAAGCCACTGCTGCTCATCCAACCGAATGGCAATCGACATTAATTCATTCAATTAGTGCAAGAGCGATAATTGAGAAATGATTTATTGATGGGCCAGGGGTCGAGTGGGGTTGATCGCGTGGCTTGTAATGTTTGCTGCTTAAGCTAAGGCAGTTAACATTGAATGATGGCAAATCGATGTGAAGCTTTGGCAAGCTAAACCGTCACATTTCCCAAGCCCTGCACGCTCCAACCACTCAACGTTTAAAATCCAGTTTCGCGATTTGTTTTCTCTCAACTTCAAATGCAATTCAATTATCGCTTGCAAGATAATTGTCGAGCGTTTCCAAGATACTCCCACGATCTTTCCGTATTTATTCATGCGCAGACAAATAATTTAGATAAACGCCGCTCGAACTTAATCTCGAAGGCAGTAAAAGCGAGTTTGAAATGGTCGCTTGAACGTTTTCGCTTAGCCAAACAAATGAATTTTCCTTCATTGATAAACCTTAAGTGTTTTTCCACTCATTCGAAACGTCGCTCGCCTGTTGGTCTGGTCTGTTGTCCCGCGACTCTCGCTTAAGAATTCATTTAAATAACTTAAAATAATTACAGCTCTTGCACGGAGAGTTCATTTCGGTTCTCCTTTCAAATTATTCACAGCTTTATCTTTGCATTTATGATGCATTGCAATGACTTCCAGTCCCTGCGGTGAAGTCCACGGGCGTTCTTAAGGAATCTTCTTGCCTTCTCCAACCAACAGAAAACTTTCTCAAAGCTCAAACGATCTCAGAACCGCCAGATTGCATTTAACTGTTAAGTTTTAACATCAAACGTTGCAGTCGCATTGTTTTCGAGGCTATAAACCGAGTTAATTGCATTCATAATTGCCTCAGAACCTTAAACTCTGCTCAAGTCACCGCCGGACCGCGCCGAAACCAAAAGTCAAGTCAACATAAAACGTGCCAAAGGAAACTAAATAGAAAAACCTTTTTCGGCTTCCTTTATGCTCTCCAACCGAGGTCGTAAAGCGGCGAGCGAATGAACGGTGCGCTTGGTGTCTTATGTTGCAGAACGGACGGGAAGAGAGAAGTGTGAATCATTTTTACGGCGCGGAATTTTCCGATGTTGAAAGTGAAACTTCTCATTGTAAGTTTTATGTGTGGAAGCTGTGGAAGTGATGAATCAAGTTCCAACACCTAATAGACAAAGGCATTGTCGGTTTCGGAATGAAGAAGCAACACGAATTACTTAAACTTGTTGCTGGCATGGGCTGAGAAAAAACGAACTTTCGAAATTCAAAAATCTAGCAGAACTTTCAAATTTTCTGTTACCGTTAAATTTAATTAAATGAGAATTCAAATGATTAGTGAGAATTCGAATAAATAATTAGCCCCGCAATTCAACTGCGCCACTTAACAAAACATCCAGAATAATTGAAACAGACATTAGACTGATTGAGGAAATGATTCTCGAGAAAAATTAGGTTTAGTTTACATTATATCAGGCGCCACATAATTTGATAACTTCTTATTGATTTCGAGCTTCCCGATAAACAAACTTTCTTTCCATCCGCTAAATTCCAGAGAGAAAACCGAGAAAACAACTTCACAAACTGCGACAGAGAAGGAGCCTGACGAGCCGATCAACTACAAAAATGTTGTAATGTCAATTTATGCGCCAGTGTCCAAAGCTGGCCCGTGCAAATTTCTCGACGGCACGCGCAAGCAGAACCACCAATGTCGACGGGATTCGGGTCTTCCCGATGCCCTGAGAGAAGCGAAGCGACTTGCTTTAACGCACTGCGAAGAGCAGTTCCGCTACGACCGATGGAATTGCTCGATCGAGACGCGAGGCAAACGGAACATTTTCAAAAAGGTTTGAACTCCCACGAGCGTTCAATCAATAAAAACCTTCTAAAAGATTCCAATAAATACATTCCGTAATGTAACAGGTTTACAAAGAAACTGCATTCGTGCACGCGCTGACAGCAGCCGCTCTCACATACCAGATTTCTCGAGCGTGCGCAGAAGGAAAGATGTCGAGATGCCAATGTGCATCTGAACGCCGGCCCGACACCGCAACGAAGCAATTCCGGTGGGGCGGCTGCAGTGACAACGTGAAGCATGGCAAGCGGGTTGCGAGAAACTTTCTCGAGCTGCAGCCGATGGAAGGCGAAGGAGACGAGTCGACGGTGATGCTTCGTCACGACAGTGAAGTCGGAATCGCAACGGTGATGGCATCGTTGGGCGAGAAATGCAAATGCCACGGTGAACATGAAACTTTTCTGTAGCTTCTGATCCCTTTCTAACGTTCTTTGTCCGGCTCTTTCAGGTGTTTCGGGTAGTTGTTCGATGCAGACCTGCTGGCGGAAGCTAAGCGGCTTCAACACAACGGCAGCTGCACTACGTGTGAAATATCATCAGGCAGTAAGGAAACTTTCTTTCGCCAAAGCATCACGTCGTGCTGCAAACCGAGAGCGTCGCGAGCGTCTCGTAACGATTGGAACAGGCTTCAATGTTCGAAGCTTTCCCGGCATTGGTATTGGCGAGTCGCTTCAGGATCCGGGCTTCGAGCAACTGTTTTATCTCGAGCAGTCGCCGACGTTCTGCGCTGTCACGAAAGGCCGGCAATGCCTGAGCCCAGACAACTGCTCAGCGTTGTGTTGCGGTCGAGGCTACACGACGAAAGTCATCAAACAAGTGGAGAAGTGTCGCTGCCGCTTCACGAACGGCCGATGCTGTAATGTGATTTGCGATTACTGCGAGAAGTACGAGGATCGGTTTTATTGTAAATAAATAGAACGCGACGAGAACGCCATTCAAGCTCCTGCAATCTTATCAATTCATTTTTATAAAACAAGAAAAATGTAAAAGTTTTCAATCAAAAGAGCAGAAGAAAGTCCAAGCACGACTAGCGTGAATATCCAAAAAAACTTTAGCCATTTAGAAAGCTTCACGAGAGCTTTTTCACTTTGAAAGCTTCCTTGGAAGAACCAAGCAATTAGAGTTAGTTTCATTGTAGTCTTAATAGTGTTGGGGTGATTGACATTTGATGCTCAGCGATGTCGAGCTTTGAAGCTGACTAGAAATCCCTCGAAGCTTTCACCCATAAACCAAACTTGTCGTCGATTCTTTGACACATAAAAAGAAAACTTGAAAACTAAATTATTTGTTTAAGCCAATAGAATCTTCCCTACACACAATTAAAATTAGAGCAATGCTTCCCAGTTCCCTGATGTTTGACGAGGAACTGAAAGCTTCGCATGAACGCTCGGTTAGTTGCTATGACGACATAAGTGTAAAGAAACTAAATTAATTTAATAATAAAGGGCAAACGCGACATCACCTTAATTACTTTTGCGTCTTAGTCCTTTATCAGAACGAGGTTGACAGTCAGCGAGGACTTGACACGGATCGGCGATAAGCGAGAAGACTTTTCCCCGCTCGATCCAACACAATCGCACTCGCCTTTCCACCGTTGGATTTACTTCGGCAACGTGACATTCGACCGACTGCGCAATCGCGGAATTTCCCCTGTCGTCAGTCATTGACTGCACTAGAGCGCCGCGAACCTGAGTTCGCTCCTTTCGCCATTCTGTATTTTCGGAATGACGATCTCCTCTCATTCTATGTGAGTCATCTCATGAGCTTACAACTCTTATCGGTCGTTCCGCTTAGCATGGAAATTTTCTCGTTTTCCTAAGCTCAATTTCAGTTCTAGTGCAATTTTTAGATCAAAGTAGACTGCTGGGAATTCTTTCGGCTTCAGTTCCGAATTGAAAGTGTTAAAGTTTAGTGAAAAATCTTTGTGTCAAGTTCCGCGAGGGCTTTCTCGCCAATCTTATCAAGCAGCGGCGTGTAATAAATTTAAAATTAGCTTGCAACAAATCGAATCGATTGCTTGAAAGTGAAAACGATTTAAAAATAGTTGAGGAGTCGGAATTAGGCCAAACAACAATTTTTCGTTCCCGCTTCGCATCGCAGGAGAGCGGCGGAGAAAATTTTATTGATTTTCTTTCGTAGTTAGTGACTTTGTCCGCAAGTTCTGGAAGCAAATCGAACCGAATTGTTCTTCGTCGTAGAAGAAAGGAACCGCGATATCTGAATTAACTTTTTAGTAGCGAGCGCGTGTCACCAAAGGATAAGAAAGAAGAAACCGGGAAAGTTTGTAAGGTGAGTGGCGAAATCTCGAATAACTTTATCGTCTTCTTCTGACTGTCAACACGAGCCGCCGTTCGACCGAGGCAAATTAGTCAACGCTCCTTCCATGAGTTTCTAAAATTAGTCTTTTGGACCGAGCTCCAGTCGAAGTCTATCAATTCGGTTGACGTCGTGCTGTCTCGCGAGCAGGCAGTTGAGTTATGCTTCCGCTCCTAAACGGCCTTCACTTGAGCCTCAATCATTGGCAAGCAACAACAAGATCTTCAGACTTATTTATTCTGTTTGCTCAGAGCTAAATTTTCCACGAAAAAGTTGGTTCTGTGTAAACAGAATCCGACAACCCTGAGTGGGATTTTCCTTTTCAAAGAGACGATTTCATAACTCGAGCAAGTCTGCAACGAAAACAAAGGATCTCTGACAACGAAGCTTTCTAGCATAACAACCTGAAATAGCAGCACTTGACCTTATCAACGTGTTTTTCACATGATAATAAAAGAAGGTCGAGAGTAAAACGCTCGTCGGGCCGTTAGATAAATTGAGCGATTTTCGTGTGAATTGCTGCAGGGCAGAGCTGGAGCTTTTGAAAATCCGGATCTCGCCGATAGTCACAACATTGCTTTATTGAAAACAGCGAGTTGATTAGGCTTGTGGCTAGCTCATTGTAACCTTTAGCCGAGCTGTTTTCCTATCCCAAATGAAACGCAACTGGAACTGACGCAACGGATAAACGAACACGTATTTATGTTGTGGAAATTTATTGGTCAAAGAGCTTGAATAATATTCGATTTAATCTGCTTGTTTGTTTGTGCTAATGCTGTTGATTCGTGGCTCATAAAAAGTTTAGTGCGTTCGCCTAAATGTAACCGTTCCATTCGAACGAATCGAGTGACCTTTCCATCGAGCAATCGAAAAGCTTTTTGGGCTCACAAGATTCATCCTGCAGTCGCAATAATATTCGATGGACGACAGTCATAATCGCGCGAATCTCAAGCTATCAAAACGCACAAAATGTTTTATTGCTGGCGCTCGCAACGCGAAGCTGATTTGCAATCTATTTTTACTCTTCAAATAAATGCGAAATGAATAACGTGTCAGACATTTTCGCTCTCGCCTGCTGTCCGCATTGAGTGTGAATGTGGTTGATCAATTACCAAGCAGTTTGAGGACTCTCCGAGCGGAAGTTGCGGTAGAATTAATTATTGTCATCGACATCCCAAACATTTCCATTCTAAATTTGATCCAGACAAACCTGATTTACATCCAAATTACTTTTCCGACGAGTTTTTCTGCCGCAGTGGACTTTGCCATGCGGAAAATTGAGGGTCAACTCGACAAGCTCCCAATCGCGAGCCTCGTTAAACGTTCTTGTTTATGAACCACAGAGCTTGTTGAATGAAAATCCAATTAAACAGTTTTCCCTTTAGTTAAGCGTTTGTGGGTTTCAAGGTCAGAGCTTTTACCACGGCCAGCTTTTTCGACTTTCCGTCGAGCTTTTCATCGATTGTTTCTACATATTCCAGGCATGACTTGAGGATAAATTTGTCGCGCGTGGCAAAATTGCTTCCGTCTGTTTTTCAATGTTTTACTGGCGCTTGACTTAAGCGGATCTTCGTCACGTAGCAACCTGAGCAAACCCTTTGCCTGCGCTTTGCACACAATTTATCGCACAATTTCCGCACTCTTTCCATGGTGAGCTCAATCATTTTCTTTCTTTCACTCTCCTCCCGACTCGCTTTGCTTCGATCCAATTAGAAAAGTTTGCGATTGGAGTTTGTGTGAGAGTCACGGAAGTTTTGTTTTAACGGCTCGTCATAAAAACTTTTCCATTCGCGTTATGTTCAGACAGTGAGCCGAGGAAACGAAGCGAGATAGAAAGCTCGGAGCTTTTCAAAGAGCTTAATGAAAATTATGAGTAATCGCTTAATGAGAAGCAAAGCCGCGGCGACATTAATTTATTTCAATTTTCATTACTCGTTTGCCTTTATTTTGCTCACCGGCGCTTGGGGAATTGAAGAAAATTCCCAGTAGACACGCGGCCAACGCGTGGGGAAATCAAACGATTGCAGTCTGTTGTTTGCAAGCGTGAGAGTGGAAACGCCGGGAAAACGTTCGCTCAATCATCTTGTCGAGAGTTGAACGAACTCCGCCAGCAATCACTCTAGGCAGACACCGATGGAGACCTAAATCTAATCAATTAGCTTGTCCGAATAAGCAGTTCGAACGGTCAAGATTGTTTGTTTTCTTTAGCAACAATCAGCAAATCATCCGCTGGGCGAAAACAACAGAAACGCGCCGGATGGCTCGCTCCGTCAGCTTGTTTATCACAAAGTTTCTTCCGACTTGGATCGCTGCCAAAATGCTATTTGTCTTCCACTCGTCCACGATTTTGTATGCACGGGAAAGCTCAACAGGAATGTTTTCCATTCCACAGTGCTCGGCGATGTCGGTTGGCGTGTCAATGACATTAGTTCCGTTCAGACGCCGGCAGAAAGTTATGCAACCGTCGGAACAGAAGCGGAGCGCTCAGCTGATTCATTAATAATTTTAATTCAACGATAACTGGCGCAGGAATTTTCTCGGCTGTCACTCAAATGCTCCCGCAAGTTGTCCTAATTTATGTGATAAACGCGATCAACAATGTCAATCGCGAGTTTCAATTGCAAATTCCGGTGAATTAAATTTTGTTTTAAATTCGCGCTAATTGATGCATCAGCAACCAAGTCGACTCCGTTCGAGTTATAATGAGAAAACTTTTGCTTTGCGAGAAACAATTTCTAGTTTTTGCTTTTCTTTCACTCGAACTGGAAAGATTTTTCTTCAGTTTCTGTGTGGCTGGCCGCCAGACATGACAAACACATGCACACGGCTGGAATTTGATTCCTTCGCTTGTTCGCTCCATCCAATGAATATTTTCAGTTGGCCGCGCGACTTTTAACTCGATAGACGTGAAACCGAAGGCAGTCAACTCGCTGCCATTGGCCCGAGAATCGCAAGAAAAAATCGAAATGTTGAATCGGCAATTCAAGGTTCAGTTCTGATAGTTGCGACGTAGTGAAGAAAATTAATCAACGCTCCCGAGAACAAAGAGTTAAGCGGTTGTCTCTGGCTTAACTGGAGCACAAAGAACTTTTTTATTGCTCCACAAAGTGTGAAGGGCAATCAAGTTATCCCAAGCGGATCACATTTGAATGTTAATTCAAATCTCATGACTTCGGGTTTCTCCCGCGCCGAGCGGCCGAAGAATGTCAGTGACGCGAGCCCCGAAAATAAAAGAACCTGAATTTTTTATGCAATGATTCAAGGTTGACAGTTGTTCTCCGCATTCGTTTCTTTGCGTAGAGTATCCAGAACAAACGACGACGCGTCTTCGTTCTTATTCGTCTTCGCTTCCCCGTGATAACGGATGAATAAGTTATGGAAGAAACTCGTGAAGGACGAAAGTCGCGGTTCCCAAGAAACTCTTCCATCCCGACCACATTTTCTATCGAGCCAGCTGTTCGTCAATGCAGCAGTTTTATATTCGATGGGGTGAATGAACTTCCTCTCCCCGAATCTAAAATGAACATTCACACGAAAATCTCGACGCGATGCAACTTGAACCAGTCAAATAAATTCGATGTTCTCAACGAGTCGGAAGACGACAAACGAGTTGAGGAAGTAAAAACATGCAGCAATCACACCAAATTCCCTTTTCATTCCAAGTCGTTCAATTAGACTCGAGAGGAAATTCATTTTTAAAGAGCCGAGTGCAGAAAGAATTCCACAGTTTTCCGTGATTTTCCTTTCACATGCCGCCGTAAATTGTCAGACGTAGAAACTTCATCAAATTTACATAAGCAAATAATTTTTGCCGGGTTCTGCTTGACGGCAGAGCTGCTGAAACTTTTCTCAGCCTTCAGTGAACCTCAAGCTTGAATTGAGGGCTCATTCTGAAGGCTCAGTCTTCAAGTAGCTTGAATTGAGCTAAAGTTGAGCTCTAGATTGAATGTAAATGTTCTTTGTTAGCAGCAGCAAATTGCATTTCAATTTATTATAAACAGCGTTCGCTTCTCCTGCGAGACACGAGCTTGTTTATCAACGACTTGTGGAAGAAGCGAGCGAGAGAGATAAGTCGAGAAAACAAAAATAATTTGCCTGGCAGATTTATTAGCATCGCCAGAAGCTTCTTTCAAGTTCAACGCATCTTGGAAATCGGAGGTTGATCATTTGTTGTTATCGAGAGGGGAAACGTTCTTACGAACGTGGCCACCTTAATCAATCACCAATCGATGGAAATTCTCTCATTACAAATTGATGCGACCGAAAACATCGCTTGTAGAGTCCGACAACGTAACATTATCTGTTTGTGCCTCGTTCGGAGCGTGCGGCCGAGCGTTCGTTTCAATGAAAGTCTTTATCAGCGTCTAGAGTTTCGCTGTGGCTTTCCTAATGGGGCAAACGGTCGTTCGCACTACTTTGTTCTGCACTCATCCTCTCTAATCATCGCGAGAAATGTTTCCGCTTGATTGCCAGCAATTTCGTGATTGTAGATTTGTTGTTTGCAAATCATGTGGCGCCTAACGTCGAGCACACGACTCCATGCGAGAGAGTCCACCGCAACTCTCGCTCGGCTATGATTTGTCATCAGACCGTGTCATGGGGGATTTAAGTCGGCTGGAAGTGATTACAGCGATTTTATTCCAACATACTCTCCGCCAGTTCTCGTGAGCGTGAGCTGTGTGTGTGCGGCCTTTGCCTTCTGCGGTCGCATTTCTTCTGTATCGATTCAAATTCGAGTGAGTAGTGCTGTCGGAAGCGTCGAGCGTTCACCACGCAGCGAAAGGAAAATAAAAGTTTCTCGTTCTTATCGCACGTTGAGTTCTGAATGACAACTTTTAAGCCGCGCCGGGGCAATAACATTGCGCTCTGAAGAGGAACCGAAGGTTTCTTTCTAGTGATTAAACAACAGTTTGAAGAGACAATGTGCTAACTGAATAATTTAACTGCTCGCCAAACTTTTTGTTCTCGGGGAGACATGTGAAAACACCTGGAAGTTTTGTTTGCGCGTCTCGCTAAGCGAGGAATAACATACTTCTCCGACGTTTCAGAGCTTCATTATCGCCAACGACGACGACGACAAACAGTGATTCTGGTTTTTTTTTCGGCAAAAGTTCATCGTTACGAAATAAAAAGTGGCACAGAAATAATTTTGCTCGTGAATAATTTCGCCGAAAGCGAACGGCAAAAGGAAAAGAGCTGGAAATACTTTGGAAACTGACCTACACTCAACTCTGTGCGCGCGATGTTGGTCGTCGAGTGGAGTTTATAGAAAAGTTTTTTCGGAACTTATCAGTTCAACATTGACTGTGAGCTCGCCCCAAGTGAATTGCGAAGTTGTCGCGGATCGCGAGGTGACGCGGAAAATTACAACGAAGTCAGAAACATTGATAAGAAGTGAATCGACGCGTCGTCATGGATCACATTCATAAGTAAATATGTCGTTTAACTTGAACTATTTTCTCGTAATCTCAATCGAAGAGACTCAAGTTCAGATGAAGTGCTTCGATGAAATATCTGCTGAGCTAATCAAGGATTTGTGTCGAAGTTGAGGCGACAGAGCTGCGGCGATTCTCTAGAGATTTTTACGAGCTTGTCAAGGAAATCTCGCTTTCCAGTTCGAAAGTGGAATGAAGCGTCTGCTTTTTGGCGCTGTCGCTTCTCACTCTCATCGGCTTTGCAGAATTTCACTTTCGATCGCGAATCACGTTTCCAAGAGATGAAACTACTGCGAGACCTGAATAACGAGCTGTGATATTTCTTTGTTTCTTTGCTGATAACCGCGTGTAATCCATTCGATGTTATCAACTGTGACACTCAACGTTTCCAAGAGATGAAACTACTGCGAGACCTGAATAACGAGCTGTGATATTTCTTTGTTTCTTTGCTGATAACCGCGTGTAATCCATTCGATGTTATCAACTGTGACACTCAAACAAAACTAAAGAAAACGAGGTGGAATCACTTACTCATTCTGATCGACAGCTGGTTGTTAAGTTTTCGTCAAGGCTTTGGTTTTTATTTGACTTCCAACTTCACTTACTTTGTCAGAACTCGTCAACTCTTTATTGGCTAACAATCCATTAAATTACCTGAAAGTTTTAGTTCAACAAACAGCGAGCAGCCAAGCAACCAACAGCAGCATTTCATGCGCCTCGGCCAAGAGTCATAAATTGTTATGAAGCGATAACCGACTCAGCTCCGAGAAAGCTATCGAGTTAATTGACTCGTTAAGCTCTGCATTCGGAGTTTTCCTTCCCAGTTCGTTTTCTTAATTGATTCGAAAAAGTGCAAATTTAAACTGCACTCGACGCCGTGTGCATGAAACTCGCCGCTCAATGAAAGTCGCAAAGCCTTAAACTAAGCGGGCATTTCAAGCTAAATTAATTTCATCCGTCAATGCAATCACTGCGACACGCTTTGAATAAAATTAACGAATTAAAAGCGACGGAGCATAAAGTGCCCGAGCGCGATCATTGATGTGACGGCAAACATGTAAACCGGAGCTGAAATTTTTCTGAAAAATCGATAAACCGAACAAGCTCCGTCAACCTGTATCGGGATTGACGCATCGTCTTTCTCCTCGAAAGTCATCGCGTGGCGTTTGTCTAAACGGACAATTTCCTATCAAGTTCATTACGACAGAGCCAGAACTTGCGGGAACGAGTTGACCATGACCTTCGACAATTGGAATTCAACCGATTTTTGTTAAAGAAACTTTCATATTGAAGTGAACGCTAATCTTTGAAAAATCAGGTCGAGCAGCTCGAGTTTGGTTCGCGATAAATCTTATCAAACGAGTCAAGAATGCCGGTTGACTAACTCGAGTCATTCTCATTTCAGACATCACTACGAGAAGTTACCTTGGACCTTGGAAGTCCCAATGCATCCAGTGTCAGACGATCCCATCGCCGCGCCAATCGATCCTGGCATCCCGCAGAGATCCTTCACTGAAAAGGACTTTGAGGGTGAGCAATCATTGATTTGCGTCAATCCTAATTCGAGAATCCATCCTAATCAAACAGAAGTATCAATTTGCAAGTCGTCTCGAGTGCGAAGCAGATGACAAAAGATATCTTTCAGCGTCGTTTGTTTATTCTTTTGATGTTTTGTTGATCTGTTTCATTAGCATCTTGATTGTTTATCTTCTTCCTGCCTTGTTGATTTGGGTTTCTCTTGAATTACTCGTCGATCATTAAGAAGTTTAATGAAGAAGAATCGCGGATCTAAATCTCAATCTCTTTCCCGTTCTAATCCATTTAGGTCATCGCGCCCACACAGTCTACGTAGGTGTGCACGTGCCAGCCAGGCGCTCCCACAGACGCCGAAAGCATTTACCGAAGGAAATCGGCGACAAAGGTTCACAAGACTCGCAGGAGCGACCCGGTAAGATTATGATTCAATTACCTCCGCGTCATTGACAGTTTAATCTCGTTGCGATTGGGAAAGTCGTTCGTGGGGAAGCAAGCGTGGAACTTTATTTCAATAAACGTCAAAACTCGTGCGATCGAATCACGAATGAAATTTAAGCCACGAAACTTTCAATGAAACATCCTACGTATCTTGTTTGACACTCGACAAGCCTTCATGTTTTATGAGCTCAATCGAGATAAGGGCGGAGAGCTTCCTGTCTTCCTTGTCAGGAAGGGAAGCGGAAAATCGATAAACTTTGGGCAGCAAACAAAGAAACTTTAAGGGAAAGTTTGCTCGATCTATCCAGTTGAATTCGCATTGGCCCGAAGGCAAATCTTCTGGCGTGTAATTGCCATGAAAAGGTTCTTGCCCGAGCTCGACAATTTTTCTCTCTCGTCGGCATTATAAAATCATTTCCCAAGTGATTGTACTGAAACAGATTGTAGCTTCTCATCACTGGCTTTTTGTTCTCGAAGCTTTCGTCGTTCAATTATTCAATCGAATAAGCTGTCGCATCGACTGTTGTCGAAATAGAAAATCGCAAAACGTGCTGAAGTCGATGGAATTTTTTCTCTCTCAAATCTCGTCGAAAGCTCTCACTCAAGCCAGGAGGAAGCGCAGCCTTGCTGGGATCGAGGCAATGTGTAAGCGAGCAGAGGAAAATTTATTTTTAAATATTCTCGCTTCACACTCGTCAGATATCTTTAGTGGCAGTTGAATCTTCCTTGCAAGTTTTGATTATTCGAGCACAAATTTCCTTGCACAACTTTATTTTCCTCTAATCAAGTTTTAATGTTTATTCAACTTTATCCAGTTAATGTTTAAGTGAAAACTTTTCCCTCAAATCCACTTCATTTGAAGTCGAGAGATTCACAAATGAATAAGCTTGCGCTTACGAATTATTTTGATTGCCTGATGCTCAAGTGTCCGATGCAGTTTAATTAATCTCGAGTCTTTCATTCAATTCGCAGTTACACCGCCCGCACAACGAGTGCAATTCATTCTCGGGGAAGATGCTAATGGAGAGGATGGAATCAACAACCCGCCGCCTCTCGAGTCACATCCGCTGTTCTCGGAGATGGAGGAGCTCGTTAGGGACGGCGACGAGATGGAATGGAAGGAAACCGCGCGCTGGGTTAAGTTCGAGGAAGACGTTGAAGAAGGCGGCAACCGTTGGTCGAAGCCGCACGTCGCAACTCTCTCGCTACATTCCCTCTTCGAGTTAAGAAATCTCCTTCTCTCGGGCACAGTGATGCTTGATATGGAAGCCTCGAGTCTCGAGCAAGTCGCCGACTTGGTGACGGAGAACATGACAAGCAACGGGCTGCTGCCGTTCGAATCCAAGATCAAAGTTAAGGAAGCCTTGCTGCGACGTCATCGTCACCAGCATGAGAAAGAGGTGAAGAAGACACGAGGAGACTCAAACATGAGTCGGCTGCCAATCATTCGGAGCTTGGCTGACATCGGCAAGAATTACTCCACCGCAAAAAGTGAGTTAACTAAGCTTGCTTAAGATGATTGCGCAATTAATGTCGATTTGTAAGGTGGAGGATGAGAAATTCTGTAAATATTTAGAGGGCGGAGAGGCCCGAGAGGTGAATCATCACAACCAACAGAGTGAATGTTCATTGCATGATGCTTTCATCGAATCAACTCCGAGTTGTTTCCTCTCACACTTTCGACGTTCACCATCCAAATTATTCCCTCTGTGTCAATCTCAAGAGTTTTCCTTCGCTTTGCAAGCTTTTGTGAAAATGGATCAACGTGGAAAGTCACTGACTCGTGAACAAGACAAACGTAAAGAAAATTAGTGTGAATAATTGAGGAAGCGTTTTCGGTTTGCTTAAGTAAGCGACTTTAAGTGCTGGCGAAGCTTTTACGAATTGGGATTGCCGGAAGGCGTTTGGATTAATTTCGCAGTCAAAACAGACTAACGAGGACTAGCCAGAAATATCAGAGAGCTTTTAAATTCAGAAGCTTTTGAAAGCTTTTTTTGAAGAGCGGTTTTCGAGATTGCAGCAGAAAGTTCCACGAATTCTAATTACATCACAAGAGATTTTGGGAGTCAAACCAGCTAAAAATAGAAGTTGCTAGGAAACGTGAAAGCATTGTAAGAAGTCAGATCTGTTTCGCTGTTCATCTAACTTGATGAATGTTAAGTCATCTAACTCGATGAATGTTCAGTTAGCTCGACTGATGTTCGCGTCAATTTTGAAAGCAAGTCGTCTAGTAGGTTCACGCAATCTTGCTACCGGAAGCTTGAACTCTACTTAAAAAGTAATCTACTGATACATCAAGTCTTACACCCTCGCGACATCTCCGCTCGTAGCTCCGTTAAGGCTTCTCCAAGAATGCCGAGACAAATATGCTTCGATGAGCCTTCCCCCGAATCTAATTAAACTCAACTGCCAGCGCTTATTACGCTTCCTCCTAATTAAACTCAATAACAGCGCTTGAGAGCTGTTTAAGGCTTCTCAGAATCTCGTGTCGTTGCGCGTTTTCCTCCAACGCGAAATACCTCTTCACTTAATGCAAATTGAATTCCAACTCAACAAATTGAAATGTTTCTCTTTCGCTGGAGTTCTCGTTTCCAACCTAACATGTTTTCTTCTCGTAAAAAGATGATCTCGCTGACGGATCTCTCGGCGTCACAACGGTCTCGTGGTTCCATGCCGGAGCCGGAGCAAGTAACTCAGCGAGCGTAAAAGGTTAAAGATTGTAATGTTAATTGACAGTTTTAGGTGTTGTTCATTTTCAAAGCAGTTTTTCTTGATTAACTTTTTGTTAAGTGAAAGCGTCAGGTTGCGAAAAAGCGCCCGAGGAAGGCTGTCAGGTGCAGACTCGTCGACCGGCGCTTCTTAGTTCTCGCTTGTTCAAGAATCTGTCTCTCTCTTTCTCTCTTGGTTTACTTGCTTCAAACCACCCAACTCTTACTTTGATGTTGAAGTTCTAATCAAATCAACCACACTGGGAAGCTTTCAATCTGCTCTCTCGTTCAGTTATGAAGCTTACGAAGTAGAAACTCTTGTGTAGATTCCTTAAAATGTGTTACATTAAAACGTGTTACATTAATGACATCAAAATCATTCAATCATTTTCTTTGCATGACAACACCTCACCTCATTAAAAAACATTTGTCGTCAGAGCAATAAACGCAGCTCGCGTGAAACGAAGCTTTTCATTCAAGGACGCGAAAAGAATAAAATTAAATCCATCCACCATCAAACCTGCTCGTTCAAACTGTCACTCCATTCATTCCATGTTCATGGTTAACTGCAAGCAATTATAAACTTCTGACATCCTCACGTCATGACAGCGAGTTGTTCCATTCATTTCCTTAATGTTGCTGTCTGTAGGGATTCACGAGAACCCGCGCGTTGTTACCAACAATCGAATGTGATTTTCATGAGTGTTTCTATTTACTACTAACAACAAACTAGTGGAAGAGCACCAGCAGTCGCACAGTCCGCCTGGGAACTCGACAGCCAGCTTAAAGCATGGAAATGGGAGTGGTGGAAGGTTTCTTTCGGTGCCCGGAAAGCATTCGTTTGGTAAAAATTATTAGAGTTTAAAGAATGAATCAGATTGTAGCTTTAAGTGAGACACTCGGACGAAGTTTCCCCATCGATTGGCGCAATCAATGGCAACCACGTTGAGTGGCAAGTTGTGATTTTCACGCTTAACGGAGGAAACAATTTGCTGCTTTGAAAGCTTCAATTTAAATCTGGATGGAAATGAATTCAAGTTCATTCAGGAATCGATTTTCACGCGATAGCGAGTTGATGCATTAGATGCGCTTGTCGAGTGCTTGAGAAGCATTTGTGGAAAGCTTTTAAAAAGCTTTCAGTCAACACGACACGTTAATTGGGAGCGACCTGCAAATCGAGACTAACTCAGTTATCATCTGCACACTCTATTCATCAAACACAACATGATTGAAGCGCAATCGAAGTGAACATTCGACACAATTTCTGGTTCACAGTCGCAATCTTGCTTAATCAAATTTTGACACGAATGTTCTTTGTTTCAATGCCGCAGTTTAACACGAGCACGAGAGCGTTTTATTGACATTGCCTGTTAATAAAACCGCCGTCATCTATTAATGAACACACAGCTGTTGAAGCTTTCGTACGCGCTCGACTTCACGTTCCGTTTGTTCTTCTTTTTAGCCGAGGGAAAATGGATTTTCGCGATTGCGTCGAGGAAATTCATTAAACCTTCTTGAAGAATGTCTGTTAATTTAATCAAATTATTCAGATTTTGGCACATGGGACGCTTGACGAGTCTGACAGTTTGATAAGAAGCTTTCGCTTCGACGGCTTAGCAATGCAAAGGAGCAGGAAGCTTCCAAAGACATAAAAGCTCCATGTGCGAAGATAAATCTTCATGTTGGATGTGATTCAGTGAGCAGGGCAGGAGATAGAATCTTAATCTGATTTGAGTTAACTCGTAGACATAGCAAAAGCTTCAGTTGAATGTCACCTTGAATTCGAAGCTTTTAAAGCTCACAAAGTTTATCCACACGAATTCTTAAAGCTCTCACATCACTGAATTCAATTTGTTTGCACGAAGCTCAATCAGAATTCGCCCTGTTTGCATCGCTTTGTCCAACACGAAAACTAACTTTTGCTTATTTCGGCTGATTCAGATCAAGTTCCACAACAACAGCCGCTCATTAGCCCCAGCAGTACATCGCAGATGCTACGCAATGTCAGCTCGAGTGATTTCCAGGGACGCATCAACTTCAATTTCATGAGAAAGATTCCGCCCGGGGCGGAGGCGTCGAACATCCTCGTCGGTGAGGTCGATTTTCTCCCAAAGACATTGTCGGCGTTTATTCGTCTCAGCTCGGCTGCCATCATGGGCGACTTGACGGAAGTTCCGGTGCCCACGAGGTACGTTCGCATCGCATTAACCTTCGACGAATTTCACTGAATGAATCTTCCGAATCGGCAGATTTATTTTTGTACTTCTCGGGCCAGCTGGAAGCCAATCGACGTTCCACGAAATCGGTCGCTCTATGGCCACGCTCATGAGTGACGAGATTTTCCATGAAGTTGCTTACAGAGCGAGAAAACGCGATCACCTGCTAGCTGGAGTTGACGAGTTCCTCGACGCAGTTACAGTGTTGCCACCCGGCGAGTGGGATCCGTCAATTAGAATTGAACCTCCGACGGTTATTCCGTCGCAGGAAGTCCGTAAGCGTCCACCGGAGAAGTTACCGAAGAAAGAAGAGCCGGACGAGGAAGAGGAAGAACAGAAGCTGCGAGAAGAATCTGGTTTGTCACGAACCGGACGACTTTTCGGCGGACTCATCAATGACTTGAAGAGGAAGAAGCCTTTCTATCTTTCCGACTTCAAAGACGGATTGAACTTGCAATCAGTGGCCTCGTGGATCTTTTTGTACTTTGCTTGCCTCTCGCCGATAATTACTTTCGGCGGATTGCTCTCGGAAGCGACAGGGAAGAACATGGCAGCGATGGAGTCGCTTGTGTCGGGCGCTGTTTGCGGAATCATTTACGGATTCTTCTCAGGTCAACCGCTGACAATCCTCGGCTCAACGGGGCCCGTTCTCGTGTTTGAAACAATCGTGTACGACTTCTGCGCTGCCGTCAACTGGGATTACATGGCGTTTCGATTCTGGATCGGGACATGGATTGCCATCATTCTCTTTATTCTGGTTGCTATCGACGCATCGGCTTTCGTTTGTTACATCACTCGATTCACCGAGGAGAACTTCGCCACCCTCATTGCTTTCATATTCATTTACAAGGTAACTCGTCGAGTTCACGCGTAGACACGCGCACGAAAAATCATAAACTTTCTCTCTCTTCAGGCAATTGAAAACGTTTTTGCGATCGGAGCGAAAATCCCTGTGGGCTCCTGCTTTTGTCAGCCGCCGGGAAGCTTTCATAACAACTCAGCGGAGAAGATGGAAGAGTTTTTGAGGTTCGACAAGGCAACATGCATGGTGAGTCAGTTGGAAGGTTGCAGAACTCTTAAAGCTTAACTCGCTTTCACCTCACAGGAAATGAAAGGAATTATGACTGGCGATTGCTTTGGCTCGCCGTTCGCCTCTCCGATTTTCCAAATGTCCTTCATTCTCTTTGCTGGGACTTTCCTCATCTCGACTGTTTTAAAAGACTTCAAAAATCGCCTGTTCTTCCCGTCAAACGTCCGACAGATCATCAGTGACTTCGCGGTTATCATCGCAATCTTCTCGATGTCAATTCTTGACTACTTCGCGAATATCCCAACGCCAAAGCTCGACGTCCCATCGGAGTTCAAACCGACTTTGCCGTCACGTGGCTGGCTCATCAACCCGATCCACGAAAGCAATCCGTTCTACTCGTGTTTTCTCGCCGTCATTCCTGCGCTTCTCGGCACAATTCTGATTTTCATGGATCAGCAAATCACCGCAGTCATCGTCAACCGGAAGGAGAACAAATTGAAGAAAGGCTGCGGTTACCATCTCGACTTGTTTGTGCTTGCCATTCTCATCCAAGTCTGCACAATGCTTGGAATCCCGTGGTTCGTCGCCGCGACCGTCCTGAGCATAAATCACGTCAACTCGCTAAAAGTCGAGTCAGAAACAGCCGCTCCTGGTGAGAAGCCGCAGTTCCTGGGAGTGAGGGAACAGCGAGCGACACACATCATGATTTTCCTAACGATTGGATGCTCGGTTAAGTTGACACCGTTGCTCTCGCACATTCCAATGCCAGGTGAGATGATGACTAAGAGATTCGAGCTTCTCAGATTTGACATTCACTTTTATCCCCCGCAGTTCTCTTCGGCGTTTTCCTCTACATGGGCGTCGCGTCTCTCAAGGGACTCCAGTTCTACGATCGCTTGCTGATCATGCTGATGCCAGTGAAGTATCAACCCGACTACATGTTCTTAAGACAGGTGAAGCTCTCCTTCGATTATCGTCGAAATTTCCATTAATCTCTTACTGATTCCAAATTAGGTTCCAATCAAGCGAGTTCATCTCTTCACGTTGATCCAACTGACATGTCTCGTTTGCCTTTGGCTTATCAAGTCGTTCCAAGCGACTTCGATTCTCTTCCCTCTCATGCTTGTCGTCATGATTGGCGTTCGCAAATTCCTTGACTGCATTTTTACCCGACGCGAACTGAAAATCCTCGACGACATTATGCCCGAGATGTCGAAGAGATCTGACGATGACCTACATCAACTCGAAGATGGAAACGGAGCTGGCGAGGTGGGATTTTATAAGAAATTTATCGCTTGTTGTATCGGCGAGAAAGCCGACAAACTTGGCAAGAGCAAAGCTGACATTGTGCACAGCTAAAGCCTTTGACACCACCACTCACTTACATTCAGTTTTAGTTCACTTAAACTTTAAGTTAATTCCTGACGATCAAAATCAAATGCATTCGTCCCCCAACAACTTTGACAATTCAACGAGACAAATGTTTAGAACTTAAATATATTTTGTGCAAGCTTAGGATGTTTCGACTCATTCAGAATGAATGTTGATGTTAATTTGCATGACACGAGGACAGAAAATAAAATCCCAATCCTGAGCATAGCATTTTATTCTTATCGAATGCATGAATAAATTACACCGAGCAAACTCGAGTCATTCAGCTCTTGATGTTAACTGCACTGTAATTTTAGTTGAACTTATTTCAATTCTGTAGCTAAAATGAAGGTCGACGATGTCTGTTAGATAATCCAAAGTCATTTCTTAGAGTCAATTGCCGTTTGTATTTAAATCCTTCAACATGAGTTTTCACGTAGCTTTCGAGAGTGATCGAGAGCTTTTCGGAGCTTTCGAAAAGATCAACGCTGAGAGCTTTTGAAAGCTTCCACTGAATTAAGTGGAAGCTTTCGAAGCTTTTATTGAAGGCTTCTGCCAAGATGAAACAGAACAATAATGAAAAGATTTTGTAATGAGAATCAGAGATGTGAAAGGGAAATTTATCGAATAAAAAGCGAAACATGTGAAAATTCAAATGTTTTATTAGTCGCAGTTTTTATTTGCATGCTTCACCGCATTTTCGTTGTGTCACTCTTCCGGATTTGAAAAGCTTGTCTCATTATCGCAGGTCGTGAAGGAGAGCCGAGCTTGTAAAGAGCCACAGAAACCTCACCAGACTGTGCAGCTGACGCTCTCGAACGGCTCAGTGACCAACATTTCTGTGAACATCACGGAGGAGTTGGGAAAGACGAGCATTTGGCGGCAACTGACTGAGTCGACCGACACTGACTCCAAGTCTCAGCCGTGAGTGAAACTCAACGATCCTAAAGCTTTGTAAAAAACCTATTTGTATCGACAGATTCCTCGACCCAGCGAACAAGAAGGACATCAACGAGAAGCGGCTGTCAATCATGGACGAGGAAGACGAGGCTGATGGGAAAGCAGCAGCGCAAAACATTTCCCAAGTTTGAGTACGAAACGACATGGAAATTACATTATCCCGCCAGCTGATCAATTAATTCGAACGTCAATTAGTACGAGCGGGGTTGAAGCAGATGCTGCGCACAGAAAATATTAGCTCCAGCTCAACCGCAATTTATTTTTTGATAGGAACTTTGTGAAACGATGGACTGCTAGCGATACAAATTTAGTGCAATTTAGTCTGAACCCCGTTGGAGCTTTTTGATCAAAAGCGAAATCAATTACATTTCTTCCATCGCCAACATACCAATTACTTAGGTGACAATTAATGGCTATTGTTATCCCTCGGCAAACGCTAGGCGGAAGCACTGAAACCATCAATTACTAGTTAGAGTTAATTTCGATGTTTACCGCAGTTTACTGTTGGCTGTTGAACTATTAAAGCAAGTGAATCTCTTGATCGACCGAGTCGATAGTCGACAGTAAACTGCTGAGGAAATTTGTCGTTTGATTTAGATAAAACTTTCCCTTTCACAAAAGCTTTGATATCTTCGTGTCACGAATTTCCCTCGAAACGTTTTTACACTAGCAACAATTTTCTATGAATGTCTCCTTGTGAATGCCGACGTTCGATGTCTGCCTCCTTCTCACTTACCTGATTTTACTTTGAACTTGAATCTACTCTGAAACTCTTTTGTCGAATCAAATCAATTGCCGTACAAACTTTTAGCTAAGAAACTGAAAACTCTTACAGAAAACTTCGAGGACTGAAAACAAATTTAGAGGAGAATTGAACGAGAGTGAAGTTTAGGAGCACAGATGGAAGACTTGAGTTCTCTCTAGTTTAGTGAGCAAACCCAAACGTGAATGTCATTTAGACGAGAATAAATATTTGTGATGGAAAAACTTTGATCTTTATTTAAACTTAACATTTGACAAAGCTCAAGGCTTCAGATGTCGAAGAGAGTTCCGCTTTTCTCGATGCACCGACAGCCGCACGTTGGGCACACGTCGTTCTTGTTAAACCAGTCGAAGAGATGCGCCTTAACGAGAGAGGTTTTAAAGAATGTCTTTACCTTGAACGAGGAACTCACGGTGTGGCCGCCGTGTCCACAGCTGATGCAAGCGTTGGCAGCGCCGCGGACTGGGAGCTGACACAGCGAGCAGTACAGCAAATACTTCTTGCAGTGGAGACAGAACGGCCCTCTCGTCGTTTTCCTGCAGCTTTGGCATTCCGTCGCGAACTCAACTCCGTTGCAGGCAACAGCTGGGGCGATCGAGAGATATTTGAGGACCTGAGCGCGCTGCGACAGCAAACCGTAGCAGTAGAGAATGTCGGCGTAGGACTTCTTGAGGCTGTCGTAAAAATGCCGATTGGAATCGCCGAGAAGGCTCCGGTTAACTTCGTTGATTCGGTAATCGTCAAGAGAATCGCTCCACGAGTTGCTCCTCGTCTGACCTTTGAGGTGCTGCGCAACCAGCCAAGCGCTGTGCTTCATCACATTCTGGGAATTGGTGTCGACTGTTGTCACAGTGTGGTAAGGCGAAACGCTTTGCTGTTTGGAAATGGGCAACAAGCGAGTGAGTTTAATCGCAAATAGTCAAGAATTTTATGAACATAACCAGCCCACAACTAATTACGGTCACCAAATAAGATTAACAAACACAAAATCGCTAATGTTCACAGGATTGTCAAGTGAATAAATACCTTCAGCAGCAATAATCGTTGATGCTGTAAATGCTGCGAGTGAAAATATAAAATTGATTTTGTTGTGATTCTGTTCGCTGATCCATCCAATCATCTAAAGCGATGGAGCTTTTTGCAAAGTTCCAATGGTCGAAGTTTGACAGACTCGATGACAAGTTCGACATTTTTAAGCTCTTCGAGTTGAAGTTGTCACGTCACAGGATGGACAATTTGACTTGCAAAAAGCTCCAAAGCTCAGTCACTAATCGAGTTAAATTTTGTTAATGTAAAATTTGGAACTAAATGAAATTAATTTCCCAGCACGTTCGAACATTTGGGGATTAGGAGCGAGAGAGTTTCGGCTCTCGACATGCAGTTAGAAATGTGCAGTGGTCTGACAACTCACGCTTGTGTTTGATTTGGTTGAAAAGGACGAAGTCCTTGAGGCGATTTCCTGACAGTAGCGGCCAAACGTCACTGACAACATCGCAGCTGTTTGAACGTCGCTGATCTTAGCGAAATGAATAATTCTGCAATGGAAAGTTTTGTTGACGGGAAATCTCTCAACGCGAATTAGAAACTCACAAAGATTCGAGGAGATTCTTGGCGAATGGATTGTGACTCGAGAACATTTCGTCGTCTGTTGATGACTCGTTATCTCCGATCGACGAGGCGACCATCTCAGCCAAGCACCAACATTGCACCAAGTCCGGTCGTCCGAATTCCTCCGCCACCTTCCGATTGTGTCGACACATCTCGGGAATGTTGCTTGGATCGATTACGTAACGCTCGGCAAGCTCGCGGCTCACAAGGAATAGCTTCGAGACATCGTAGATGCAGATGCTCGTGTTCATTGCTCTCGAGGACTTTCTGTCGAGCGCGTTCTCTCGTTGCGTGTAGAAGACCGGCTTCGATCCATTTACATTGCCGAGGTAGCCGCCGGAGAGGGCGGACAAAGCCCTCGGAGTCGTTTGGTTACGCAAACTGAATCGTTTCGTAGCGAACGGCCGCGAGAAAGTCACCAGCAAGCCGACGGGATTGAATCGAGCGCCACTCGTTCTCGGGAAAGGAATACACGCGTCAAGAACGCCGGACAAAGCTCCTTCAAGACGCGGCGATTGTAATCGAAGATGGGCTTTGTCGCCTCCACATTCCTTCTTCAAATCGCCCACGAGATTCCGTAAACATTGCTCGAGACAAGTTCGTCCTTTTCTCACTCGACTCGACGCCGTGTCTTTGAGAATTTTCATCAGCTTTATCGACAGATTATCGTCCAAACTTGTTCCTTGACAGAACTCAAAGACAGGCGGCTGATTGAGAACCGGATAGCCACTCGGAAAGATGACCTGAAGGACGATGATGTATCCGTTGGCGACGATTCTTATCATCGCATTGCGTTTCGAGGGATCACATTCGTAGTTCTGAACGCCGGGTATGTTCGGGAAGTAAATCAGCGAGAATTCGTGTTGGAGCGAGCAGCTTGGCTGCAGCGAACTTCCTTCGTGATAATCGAGAGCGACTTCGCCGCTTTCCGTCTCGATCGAGCTTTGGCTGCAGAGCTTTTGGAGTTGTTTATCTAATTTCCACACTCTGAATGTTTGATCGCGGCTCCAAGTGAAAATCTCCAGATCATCCGATGGCTGATTGTTTCGCTTGTTGCGGTAGGCAAAGTCTAATATGACGTCAGTGTGGCCGACGAACTGACAGACCGGAGTCGACTGACTCTGACTGCTCTTCGAGTTGTTCCAAAGCAGCAGAGAGTTCTCGTTGGAGTCTGAACTGCCGAGGTGTGGAACGATGATAGTAATGAGCCCGTCTTGGAAGCAAGGCGGCGTGTACCGAGCTCGCCAGACTGGCGACGGTGAAGCTGTCGTTATGATGCGCTCAGCTCTTCTTGGATTGTTGATGTCGAAGAACTTCACTGATCCATCTTGCGAGGCTGTGATCAGCGTGTAGTCTTGCGTGTGACTCCAGTTGATGCCGTGGATTCGGTTGAGATGCGCTGTAATGTATTGAACCGGTCGAGAACCTTTCCTGATGTCCCAGATTCTTAGATCTCCGTCGTGTGCTGTCGCAATTACTGGAAGGGATCAACGTTAGTTGAGTGATAGCTGGTAAACGTTCGATGAGACTTACAATTGCCGCTAACTCGATTGAATCCAACTTGAGTGGCTCCGCTCATGCAAACAGCTGACAGCGACAAAATCGGTTTCTTTGGATCTCGCAGGTCCCACAGATGAGTGAACGTATCGATTGAGCATGTAGCGAGCAGGTAAGCGTGTTTCGAGTGCCAGTCTATGTCGGTAACCATTCGAGTGTGAGCCCGAAGAGAATGTTCGAGCAGTGGATCGGCTTCTCGCCAAGTAACCACCTCGATTAACTGGCTCGTCGCGATTGCACAGTTGTTCGAGGACTTGTCACAGATTGCAAACTCAGCACAGGACACTTCAAACTTGGAATTGCGGTGGAACAGCTTCAAAGTGGGATCGGAGTAGTTCTCCAGGTTCTGCAAAGCGAGATGACGTCGTCCGGCCAGCAGCAAGAACGATCCATTGTAGTTTATCGATAGCGCCGTCGCCTGAAGGTCCTCTAAGCTCCTGGAATACTCAGATTGCCTTTTGACTGGCCCTCGTCGCTCTTCGTCGTCGAAATTCATTGCAAACCAAAAGGTAAACAAATTGTACGTTTGGCCCTTTCGCCTTCGCTTCTCTCCGGATTGCTTCGCTTCCTCCTTCAGTTCACGCTCGTTTAATTGAACTTTAATCGCGGAAAGAAGCTCGTGACAATGACGATCCTCAACGTTCTCAGATCGAGGCAAACGATCAAAGCTGTGAGCGATGTCAGCTCGAGGATTCAAGTGAGATTTCCACTCAATTTCATCAGAAACTTCAAATTGCATAATTTTCTTGTCGACTTTTAGGCGATCGCGGCTCGCGGCTATTCACAGGATAATAAGTTTGCCGTCCATTCGCCGATTGAAAGGATCAGAAACATTGGAATCTCAGCTCACATCGACTCGGGCAAGACGACGCTGACAGAAAGAATTCTGTTTTACACTGGAAGGATAGCGGAGATGCACGAGGTTAAAGGAAAGGACAACGTCGGAGCTACGATGGATTCTATGGAGCTGGAGCGACAGCGAGGCATCACGATCCAGTCAGCCGCTACTTACACAATCTGGAAGAACCACAACATCAACATCATTGATACTCCGGGTCACGTCGACTTCACCGTGGAAGTTGAGCGAGCCCTTCGAGTTCTCGACGGTGCAATTCTCGTTCTCTGTGCTGTTGGAGGCGTTCAGAGTCAAACGCTGACAGTCAACCGACAGATGAAACGATACAACGTTCCGTGCCTTGGTTTCATTAACAAACTCGACCGGCTTGGCTCGAATCCTCAAAGAGTTTTGTCGCACATGCGATCGAAGCTCATGCACAACGCAGCTTTCGTGCAGCTGCCAATTGGACTTGAAAGCAACTGCAAGGGAATCATCGATCTGGTCTCGGAGGAAGCGCTTTACTTCGAAGGAAACTTCGGCATGCAAATCAGGAAAGAGGAAATTCCGCAAGACATGCGAACGGAGGCGAAGGAACGACGTCAGGAACTCATCGAGCACGTGTCAAACGTTGACGACACGCTAGGCGAGTTGTTCCTTGAGGAGAAGACACCGACCATCGATGAGCTTAAAGCTGCCATCCGACGCGCGTGCTTGAAACGGAAGTTCACGCCAGTCTTCGTTGGAACTGCGCTCAAGAACAAAGGCGTTCAACCGCTGCTCGATGGCGTTCTCGAGTATCTTCCGAACCCTGGCGAAGTTGAGAATCTCGCTCTGATCGAAAAGGAAGGCAAAGAGACGGAGAAGGTTCCGCTCAATCCTGCTCGCGATGGAAAAGCTCCGTTCGTTGGTCTTGCTTTCAAACTCGAGGCTGGTCGATTCGGCCAACTGACTTATCTGCGTTGCTATCAAGGAATCTTGAAGAAAGGCGACAACATCTTCAACGCGAGGACTGGCAAGAAGGTTCGCATTGCTCGCCTCGTCCGCTTGCACTCAAACACAATGGAAGATGTCAACGAAGTTCTCGCTGGTGACATCTTCGCTCTGTTCGGAGTTGACTGCGCTAGCGGTGACACTTTCCTCACAACACAGCGCAGCGATTTGTCGATGGAATCGATCTACGTCCCCGATCCCGTCGTCTCAATGGCCATCAACCCAGCAAACAACAAAGATCGCGACAACTTCGCCAAAGCAATCAGTCGTTTCACAAAGGAAGATCCAACATTCCATTTCGCTTACGATCCGGACGTGAAAGAGACGCTCGTGTCTGGCATGGGCGAGCTGCATTTAGAGATTTATGCCCAGCGGATGGAACGAGAGTACAACTGTCCTGTTGTCCTTGGAAAGCCAAAGGTCGCGTTCAGAGAGACGCTGCTCGGGCCTTGCGAGTTCGACTATCTTCACAAGAAACAGTCGGGTGGATCAGGACAGTTCGCCAGAGTCAGCGGAATCCTCGAGCCGCTACCGGCCAGTGCCAACACGACTCTTGAGTTCAGCGACGAAACCATCGGCACAAACGTACCAAAGAACTTCGTCCCCGGCATTGAGAAAGGCTTCCGTCTCATGGCAGAGAAAGGTTTACTGTCCGGCCACAAGTTGTCCGGCATCAAGTTCAGACTTAAAGACGGCGCTCATCACATCGTCGATTCCAGCGAGTTAGCTTTCAACCTTGCAGCACAAGGCGCAATCAAAGAAGTCTTCGAGAACGGCGGCTGGCAAATCCTCGAGCCCGTGATGTCGGTTGAGGTCACTTGTCCTGAAGAGTTCCAAGGAACTGTGATCGGGCAGTTGAACAAGCGACATGGCATCATCACTGGAACTGATGGCGCTGAAGGATGGAGCACAGTCTACGCCGAAGTTCCGCTCAATGATATGTTCGGTTATGTCGGCGAATTAAGGTTTGTTGGATTCAGTTTCAGTTGTTCACGTTAATTGAACTTTCTGTTAAAGGTCGAGCACTCAAGGCAAAGGAGAATTCAGCATGGAGTACAGTCGGTATTCGCCTTGCTTGCCTGAGGTTCAAGAGAAGCTCATCCTCGAGTATCAACGCTCGCAAGGTCTGATCTCCGACGACAAGGAAAAGGACAAGAAGAAGCAGAAGAATTAAACCTAAAAGTTCGTAGACAACTTCTTAATTTATTAATAAATCGAATTATTATTTTCGAACTTTATAATGCTTTTCGTCCTTTATTGATCTCTCGGTTTCTTGTCATGTGAAAAAATATATTTGATGAGCCTTTTCATGATCTACGCGAAGGTAAAATGTCGACGACCTTAAAACAAGGTTGGCTAAAATGAAGTTATATCTTAATTAACTAGCATAATCTTGCGCATTTCTTGAAGCAATAAGCTTTGATCCTCGGCTGTTAAGTACACCAGCTGTGATTGCGGCCAAAGCACAACCGAATGCATCGAGTTGGTTGCGGCAATTGAGAGAAGTTTCAGGATGAAAGCGTCGCGATTTGCGTAAAAAAATTATTGGCACGAAACGTAAGACAAAATTTGATAAAACTGATTGACCAACACTCACGAAATCGAGTTTGATTGGCTCCAACCTTACGCAAAGAGTTAAAATTTAAAGTAAAATCTTATGTTGGATTTGTAAATTTACAGAGATTCCGTTTATAGTCGTCGAATCGTTTATTGCTGCGCCTGCATCTTCGCTTGCATCTGCGCCAACATCTCATGCATTCGCCGCAACTCCGCTTCCTTCTCCTTCAAGATTCGATCCTTGTCACTCGAGTCGTTCTCGTCGAAGTTCTCTTCCTTCGCCAAGTGTCCGTTGCCGTTGGTCGCTTTGCCGTTTTGACGGACGCCCTTCGCCAAACGCTCCGATCGGTAGTTCTCGTAGTGAACCTCTTGCGTCACTTCTTGGAGGTCTTGCATGTGAGTTCTGAAAGAAATTGATTAGCCACGATTGATCATTAAACTCTAAGCACTTACATTAGCATCGTGCGAAGCTTAATGAAGTCGCAATGCTCTGGATTCTCGACCTCAACGACGCCCCAAGGATACAGACGACCGCGAACTTTCTTTCCTTTCACTTCGAGCAGCGTCGTGGAGCCGCACACCGCGAATGGCACTGCATCCTTCAACTGTCTCACTTGCTCCTTGTAGTCCTCGTCTTCGTCTGAATCACAATCGGGCAACGGGTAAATTTTGATTCCGTTGGCTTTGATCTCTTCGAGTATGCGAAGCTTGAGGCGATTCACTTCCTGCTTCGTCAGGACGTCAGCCTTTGCAATCACGGGAACTATGTTAACTTTCGAGTGAAGCTTTTTCATGAACTCGATGTCCAATGGTTTCAATCTGTTGTAGAATGAGCGGCTGATGAAGTGAATGTGAGATGTTGAACGAACTTACCCGTGACCGAATGGTGAAATGAAGTAGAAGCAGCAGTGAATACGATTGTCGATGATGTTGCGGCGATTCAAACCGCTCTCGTCACGCAGAAACCTTTCGTATTGATCGTCGATGTATTCAAGAATGGCACTGAAGCTGTCAGAGTTGTCGATGGCATCACCGAAGCCGGGAGTGTCAACGACAGTCAAACGCAGCTTTACGCCGCGCTCTTCAATCTCAACTGTTGATGCATCGAGCTTGAGAGTTTGCTTTTGCTTTTCTGTGGAGAAATCGAATTGGTTACTTCAGAGATCTTTGCTCTGCCATCGAGGAAACTCACCAACGGCATCCGGCACGACTCTCTCGGGATAAAGATCAGTCAGGAACAGAGAATTCACCAGCGTCGACTTGCCCAAGCCTGATTCGCCGACAATCATCAGCGTGAACTCGAAGCCCTTCTTGACTGACTTTCGGTGAACTTGGTTGGGCAGATTAGCGAAGCCAACGTACCCAGCCGTGTCGAGGGACGAGAACTGTAAATGAAAACATAAACTGTAAGTGCCGGAAATTTAAAGACACGCGAAGCCGAGCAAGAAATCGTTAAGTGACGGCGCGCTTACGAACTTTACATTAAATAAATAGCAGCAAAGTTTGTGGTTGTTCTTAATCACAATTGAAGTCTTTTCCGTTCCTTAGCGACGGCTCATAAACGAGTAAAGATGTTATCAGTGCGCTAGAAGCCACGCTTGATTATCTTGTGATTCATTTACAATCGATTTTTCACCCCGCGAATGTTTGCTTTGCTCGTCCCAACGAATTTGTTGGACTGATAACGATTGACATTTGATCGGCTGACAAATTTGATTGTTAATTAAGCCGTTTCGTTCCCACAGCGAGCCGAGCTTGATGGAAATGCTTTCTCACATTCCTCGCGGGCAACAAATTCCGTCAATGGGTCGGGGGAGAAGAAGAAGGCACGCGATCAGTTATGCTTAATTATTTGATGTTTTCAACCGTAAAGAGGTTCGAAGAAACGACTATGAATAAAATTCGTGTTTGTGTGCTAGCGATGCACTCAGAATTCGTAATTCCATTTCGCGGCTCGCCGTTTTCTCTTCGACTCAACGGGAAAGTCGTCGCCGGAGCTGCACAACGGAATCTGCTCCAGACTCTCCTCCGGCTTATTCTCGTGAACTCGACGACTCAATTGTGATGAAATGAATAAATTTCATTTGTTTTCAATTGCCGTTCTCGTCGACATTCACACATGAGTCGAATGCAGTCGAGCTCGAACAATTCCGCTGACTCCCGTTGTTTCTTCTCGCCATGTGTGTGCATAAGTTGGAAAATTCGTCTTTCGTGATGTTTATGTGCTGCTCCAGTTACTTTATTTTTGGACGGCGACAGAGCGGTTTGGGGAAGAATGAGTGACGGCAATTGAGACGGCGGAGTGTCATGCGAGATGGTGTTATGAAACTGATGCTGGCGGTGCTTCCTCAACTCAACAAGTTCATGCTCTGCTTGAGGGGATTGTCGGGGAATCAAGCAATTAGTTGGGAAACAGTTCGAGAGGGAACGTGCGGAAGATTTCATAGGAAAAGATTTGAAGAAGCTTTGAAGATTGTCGGACAATCGAAATCACTTGAATCACTCGAGAGTTTGATCTAAAACTCTCTAGAATCGATGCAGGGTATCAGCTGTAGCATTGCTAGATAGCTTTATGACTAGCTCGGAGTCTCTGAGACGATTTAATGTGCGACTTGACCTTGGAGAGTGCACCAGACAATCGCTGCAACTCGATGATTTATGTGAACAATTAAAAATCGATTGGAATTTCTGGAGAGAGGGAGGAGGATGACTAGGCTTGAGGAGGCTGACAAGGAGCTTGTAGAACAAGAGAAGGCTGACTAGAGACTTGTAGAACAAGAGAAGGCTGACTAGAGACTTGTAGAACAAGAGAAGGCTGACTAGAGACTTGTAGAACAAGAGAAGGCTGACTAGAGACTTGTAGAACAAGAGAAGGCTGACTAGAGACTTGTAGAACAAGAGAAGGCTGACTAGAGACTTGTAGAACAAGAGAAGGCTGACTAGAGGCTTGTAGAACTAGAGTCAGAGTCTCCTGAAGCACTTCACAGCCATTGCACGAAGCATTAACCACCCTGAAAGTGACTCACAAATCAGAACGCGATGATCCGTGCAAAAACACGAGAACTGTTGTTGTAAGTCTGGATTATTGAGCGGATTTCATAGCGCAACATCAGCGAAGGAAAATGCGTAAAGAAAACAAATAGAACGACACAAAGTCGAACCGGAAGACGCGGAAATTAATCATAAAACTTTTTCATCGTCGCATAACTTCTCCCAACTTATGTTCCGTGTTAGCTTAGTGAAATGACCGCACAACGAGCAGTCTAACGATTAGATACTCACTTGCTTTTGGTCGGCAGACATTCTAATCCACAATTATTAGACGATAAACACTTTCGAACGAGCCGCTTCGATTGAATTCTTCTCGTTGGGATCAAACGACACGGAAATGCTCAGGGAAACACTTTAATACTGTTCAACGGACGACGGGCGCGACTGCAGGACGGGAACAACAGAAGAAAACTAATTGATCGGAGAAGAAAAACTGACGAAAACTGACGGAAGAAAATTGTGTGGTTCAGCTCGTAGTTTCGCGCCCTTCGAAGTCCTCGCGCCCTCGATCGTAGTTGCAGACCCCAACGAGCCGAGAAAATAATTTCGTGCGACTTTTTCTTCGAAGTAAACTAAATTAGGAAAACAGCAGGATGCTTTCACGTGCAGCAATGTTATCTGCAGGTGAGTTGGATCGATGGCTGAAGCAGACCGTGGGCTGTTCGTGGATGCGATTGCGTATTTATCGTGCAAAAGCGAGAGAAAATAATTTTCACACTTTGCCAAAAGCGCTAAGCCACATATTGCATAACATTCTCCCGAATTTTGGACGTTTCGGCGAGTTGTGGGAGGCTGGAATGAATGGGAATCAGAGAGTTACTCAAGCCAGCATGTTGGCAGTGGATCCAGCTTACTAATTAACCCTTTTCTTGCGACGTTTTAGCCCAGCGACCGACTGCCATGGCTGTCGTTCGAGGAGCGTCAACGACTCCAGGATTCGAGCGCCCAGTCCGCAAGGAATTCCCCGACAAGGTTCGCATGGGCTTCATTCCAGACGAATGGTGAGTTCAGAGAAAAGCAGTGCCAACCGTTGCATCACAAGCTTTGTTTTAGGTTCCAGTACTTCTACCCCAAAACAGGTGTCACC
Source organism: Smittia sp. YW1114-2 (assembly GCA_033064975.1). Lineage (NCBI taxonomy): Eukaryota > Metazoa > Arthropoda > Insecta > Diptera > Chironomidae > Smittia > Smittia sp. YW1114-2. Next base: position 21,523,863 of record CP093832.1, read on the forward strand.
GGACCGTACGTGTTTGGAGCTGGTCTCGCCACATACCTGTTCTCCAAGGAGATCTACGTCATGGAGCACGAGTACTACTCTGGTCTCTCCATCCTACTGATGGTTGTCTTTGCCACAAAGAAGTTCGGACCGTCAGTTGCCGCTTACTTGGACAAGGAAGTCGACGTAAGGAAGAGAAATGATTTAAAGTCGTCAGGATTTCATTGTTGTTTGTTTTAGAGAATCGAAAACGAGTGGAACCAAAGCCGTATCGATGAAGAGAAGGCTCTGAATGATGCCGTTGAAGCCGAGAAGAAAGAGCAGTGGCGCGCCGAAGGTCAACTCTTGCTGATGGATGCCAAGAAGGAGAACGTCGCCCTCCAGCTTGAGGCTGCTTACCGCGAACGCGCTATGAACGTCTACAACGAAGTCAAGCGTCGTTTGGACTACCAGGTTGAGCGTCAGAACATCGACCGTCGCGTCTCACAGAAATGGGAAGTTCAGTGGGTTGTCAACAACGTCTTGAAGGCGATCACCCCCGACCAAGAGACTCAAACCCTTAACAAATGCATCGCCGACTTGGGCGCTCTCGCTTCTCGTAAGTAAACATCAGACAGCAGTTCAACAGCCAGCCGATTCCATCTCCGACTCCAAGGATGATTTAATTTAAACAGCAAACAACATTTTCTCTGTCTCTGAAATGCGATTTGTGTAATAATTTTAATTTCCTCAAACATCTTAGAGCCGAAATTCGAAGGCGATGAAGATTGTCAAGATCGAGATGATCAAGACGATGATGATGAAGATCCGTCACCCTGCAAATGTTAGTAAAGTTAAAAGTTGCAAGAATTTCCAATAAAAAAGAAATCATCAAAATTAATTAGAAAATTAAATTGACGACTTGGATTTATTGAAAAAAAAGTTGAGACAACAAATTGTTCAAAAGTTGACAAAATCATATTCGCGATTTAACCGAAGCGTTAGCTTGAGAACTTTCTTGTCTCCATCGAACTCAGCGCGGCCTTTTTTCGGGTGAATCTTGTGAGGCAACGCAAGCACCAAGCGATAGACTGGCGTTTGTAGTTCAATTGAGTTGTCCTCGACCTTGAGATCGATCTGGTCGATTGCAACGGTTTCCTCGGGAAGAAAAACATCGACAATCATGTCTTCGCAACTCGAAGTCGCCGGAGTCTTCAAGCCCATTCCAAGAAACATGTCCTCGGTCGTCACCGCTTGCTTGTACGTAATCGTGAAGTCGGGTTGCTTTCTAGCGTCCAACAACTCTTCGTCCTTGGCTTGCAAAGCCTCCCATTCCGCTATTGACTTCGCTCCAGTCTCAGCTTCAACCTTCACAAGCAACGGATTCTCCAAAGTTTTCTTCACTTCAATTTTCTTCGGCTTCACGCTTGCAGGCGTCAAACCACTTCCGGGGAAATCTCCTGTTGCCTCATCATCAGACGATCCATCCTCGCGACACTGATCAAAAAGATTCTTCAGCAGACGAATTGAACTAACGTCTTCGTAAGACATTTTCGAGAAAACTCGACTTGTTGCCAGGGAAAATCAACAAAGCTTGTTGCGATAAACTACGAAACAAAAACTTTATTCACTCTTAACGTTGCTTAGTACAAATCTTTATTACACGCGACAAAGAAATCATCGAAAATCTTGCAGCGTTCAGCCTCCGGCAGCACAAGAAGTTCGCATTTCTTCTCGTCGATGTTGATCCCGCGCAAAGGCTCAGCCAAGGTCGCTGGTTCCCACTTGACGCCTTCGCCCAATCCCTCAACGTTTGGATTTCCAGTCGCAGCAAACTCTGTGAAGATGGACAACATCAACAAGATTCCTTTGAACCCTGGCGATTCGACTGCTGGAGTTGGCCCGATCGTTGACTTGAAAACGTAATAAATGTCTTCGCCATGACAAACGTCGCGGTAGTTCTCATCGATCTTAAACATCGCTTTCATATGATTGTTATCTGAGTCGATGTCGAAGCGATAAACGTAGCTCTTCCCGCCTTGTCCGGATGCTTCTCTTGATCTAACAACTCTCGTCATCGGATGCCAAATCGCATTGTCGTTCATCACGTGCATTACGCCCTCGAGATTTGTCTTCGATGGCTGCAGCATTCCGTAATAGTTTTTCTTCAGCAGCTTCGCGAACTCTTCGCGCTTGCTTTCGTGTGTTTCAAGGCCAAGTTCAATGGGAACGTAGCGTAAGAAGTTTGACATCTTCTTAAATTCCGCTTCGACCTTTGCCATTCCCATGATCATCAAGCACTCGTTACTCGTCCCGCTAATCAAAATGTCGATCGAGTTGCCCCAGCAGTTCTTCATCATCTTGGGAATCTCATCGTAGATGAAAGCGTTGCCGTTGTCGTAAGGCTCTATCGTTGGACCAAACGGCGCAATCAAGTTTTCTTCGGCCATCTCTGATGACGTGAGAAGTTGCAACGAGTTCATCACGAGATCTTTAGGATCGGCGTCTTCAAGGAACTCTAGCAAGTGCTTGTCGTCAGTTGGCCCGGTGTATCCCAACTTCACACAAAGGCGTTCCGCCCATTTCCGCCTTGGAACGATGGAATAGACTGAGTTCAATGCAGTGCCCGACATAAGAATTCCTCGATGGAAAAGTCCCTTCGATTTCTCGGACGTCATGTGGTAGCTCGTCGAGCCTCCGCCCCAGCTCTCGCCGAAGAGCGTCACGTTGCCCGGGTCACCGCCGAACTTGGAAATGTTCTCTCGAATCCATTTGAGAGCGAAGATGTGGTCGCGGAACTGAGCGTTTCCAGGAATGTTTAGCTCTGGATCGTCGAGACTCAGGAAGCCAAACACTCCGATCCGATACTGGAAGGTCACAAGCACGACATCTTTCTGCATGAAATAATCCGGGCCGTATGTCTTTGTCAATGCGTTGCCGGTGAATATTCCACCGCCGTGGATCTGTGAATGTTGCGAAATTAAATCCGAACTAATCGAGAGATAAATTTTCTTCGTACCCAAACCATAACTGGATAAGGCTTCGTTGGCTTGATGTTGTTAGTGTAAACGTTGATGAACATAGCGTCGAGTTCTCCTTGGAAAGCCTTGTCGAACATCATGTCGAAGTTGCAGAACGGAGAGCCTTCCTGCGTGCAATCGAGCGGTTCCTGCCATTTCTCGGGTGCTTGAGGATCGCGAAACCTCAATTTTCCAACTGGTGGAGCCATATAAGGAATCCTCTGGAAGTTGAAGTAATCCCTTCCCAACACCGACTCCTTGCGACAGCCGCGAATCGGCCCATACTGTGTCTGCACTTCCACTAACTTGTTGATCGGCGACATGACTTTGATACGTTCTTAACCCACCAAATTGCTTGAACGAACTAACTTCACAAGACTGGATTGAGTTCTACAAACGTATTTCAGTTTATAGTCGGCATTTGTGGATGTAGTGATGCATCGTGAACACACGATGAGATAATGAAATAAATATTTGGGGTGTCGGTCGTTTGTGAAAAACTCCTGAAAAGCTCATGGACTTGAAGAGGTTCCTCGACTACGTGCGATGATCAATTTCTTCTCGATCATCTTGTGGCATCTCCTGACTAGTAACTACGCCAGCTTTTTCGATAACTCATCGATGACTTTTCGTCGAGAATAAAGAAATATCTGCATGATCATTGTTGACGCTTTTCATAAAAGCAGATAATCAACTGATTTCTCAAAAGCTAAAAGACAAACTACTCCGTCAGAACCCCCAATTTATCTCTCGAAGTAAGCACGCGACGCTTTTTCGTTAGTATTCATTCTAGTGTTTTTCTCGTTTTGGTTAAAAAGTGATCAGTGACAACGCGTTTTATCTTCACGCATCGTAAATGGTTCGAACCTTTTTGAGTCGAAGGCTTCAACTCGAAGCTTAATTTAAAAGCTTCCGCTTGACATCTTGAAGCTTGAGCAAAGTTCTGAAAGCTTAAGCCAAGCTTATTCTCTCGAACGATACTCGAAAGCTCGCTCTCGATCGCTGCTCTCGCAATTTCTTTTCTCCTGATTAGATTTTTCTTCGCGTGAGAAAAACGCCGCGCGGTTGATCAGTCAGAACTTGGCCGTCACGCGTTAACGGTCGCTCGAGTTTTTCCGGCGTTTTTCTTTCGCTAAGCCAGAGGGTCTTTCTTTGTGATTTATAATTGTCGGTCAAATATCCGCAAAGCTTTTCTTGAGTGGAAAAATCAGCGAATGGTTGGAAAATCTCCTCCGCAGCTCGAGAAGAAAATTTAGTCCGCAGCGAAATTCCACGATAAAAATCGAAGGCATTCGAGTTCAAGCAGTCGAGCAATTAGCTTCCAATAAACCGCTCGCCTTAGTGCACTTCGGATCAATTGAACGCCGCTAGACGGACAGAGAAATGAAATCAAGTGGAGTACTTCAGAAATTAACTCATCTGGCGTCTCCATTCGAGATTTAATGTATTTTTAGACTCGTTCAATATTTAAATAAAGCCAATGATATTGTTTATTTACTTCGCGGTTCCATAAAGTGGTTCTTCAAAGTGCGAACGCGTCTAGAAAAAGATCAAACAAGAGAGATCGCCGAGTGCAGAGACTGTTTTTGCAAATAGACACGAATGTGCCTTCGATCGCTCTTAATTGAGGAGATCTTCGTGCGTTCAGCTCGGTCGACTTCAAGTGATTTAGTTCCGCGCGTTACATTCTTGCGTGATTAGAAATATTTGGTGTGCGGCGAGCAAGAAGAGTTGACATTAACGATCGCACGAATAAAATTGTCTCGTGGTTCAGTGGACTGCTCTCGTGAGTTATTGCTTAGGTGAGTTAATCAACGCCAGCCCACCGAAAGCGCGCGACAAACTAATAAATTCCTGACCGGAATCGAAAGTGCAAAATAATTTCTCGTCGAGATTCTTTCGCGCAATGATTTATTCGGCCGAGAAATTCTTCTCGCTTCGTCCACGACATTTCAGCAATCATTTGAATTTATTGTGATGTCGGGGGCCACATCAAAATGTTTCAATTTCCCTCTTGAGACACTCGCCGAACATGAGGCGAGAAATTTCTGCGGCCGAAATCGATAGCCCGCGACAGCAGATTTTAATTGAACGAAGAATTCGCGAGCTTGAATTTCGTCGCGTGAACTTGAAAAGTCGACGAAAATGATTCGTGATCTCATCCCGGTCCGCTAGAAATCAAATTCACTTATCTTTTAGCGGTCAAAGTTTATTAAATCCTCTCGTCACTCTTCTTTCAATTATCTGCCCGCTGATGATAATGACGACTACGCGCGACAACGCGTCTGTGATTTATTTTCAATTAATGAATGAAACAGTTTACAGTTTAACTCGTTGTCATCGCGATGGTGAAGTTCATCTGGATCGTGTGCCTGTTAGTGCTGAGCTTGGATGCGATGAGCAGTTGGAAATTCGACAGACGTAAGTTGACCGGGGACTGCTCAAGTCTTGAGCGCGACACTTGAATGCTGAGCAGTCCCCTGGGCTGATCTACATTCGAGCGAGTTTAAATTGAGTTACAAGACACCTGAGCCGCTTAATCTCCATCAACGAATTTATGAGAATCTCTTACATGATTAACGAAGCATATTCGTGTTAATCCCGACAAATTATCACGTTAATTGACGTGAAAATCATTCTTATCACGAGAATTGATGTCGGCAATTAATTTCACATGTTCGCCCGCCACCCACGCGAGCGCGAAATTTTTTCAGCCGCAACAAAAATCATCTCGCGAAGACAAAAAGTCTCGGAGATCGTTTTAAATCTTTTTTACTCGCGCGGCATAAATTTCTTTCGGTTCACAGCCGTCATGTCTCCCCAGATTCGCCCGAAAACATTCGGGATTCGCCTCATAATCATGCCGAACATTGTTTATTTATTCAAATTTATAGCGCAGTGATCGTAAATAGATCGCGTGAATGTCTCTATCGGGTCGAGAGATTGATGTCTTGTACTTCCTTACAAGGGACGCAACCGTAAATTGCGTGACCACATCATAAAATAAAAGTCGCGAGTTATTGCCACTTGGCTCAAGTTGGTCGATTGACATGAAAACATTTAATTCAACTGGCTCATAAAACTCTCAGCGTGGCCACGAACTCAATTTATGGATTCCTCCTCCTTAAATGTAAACATTTAATCTGACTCGTTCAATTGACGCTTCCACAGTTCCGAGACTTTACGGCGACAAGCTTCAGTTTCGCTTCATTTCGCCGAGAAACAGAAAAGTTCAACGGCGGCTTGTGATGCTACACGACTTCTTCCGCACGAAGGTGACACCGCCGGCTGCCAACATGCTCTCGATGGTAAGACCAAACTTTATCGATCCCAAGGCGTTCGTTGTGATCGGATTAAGTCAATTGCTATTAGAAGTCAGTTTAATCAACTTTAATGACTCGCGTGGGCGGATGGTCGATGATCGCACATTTTATCGCGGCAAATCTGTCACGTTTCTGCGCGGCTTTGAGTCCAACGGTTCTCTGACTCGAAACACACTGAGACGAACTAATTTGACCAAAATCTCATGCAAAACTCTCCCGTCTACATCGTCAACCTTCAAGTTGATCTGATTTCATTCGGCGGGAAGACAAGACCGTGATAAAGTCATCGAACGAGCGCCTTGAACCATTTCAACGAGATTTATTGGATCAAACAATCCGCTACTAATTCGCGAGCACGAGTTTTCGAGAGACCATCTCGTCCACCCACGCTGGCGTTTTTTCATCAGATTCAGCTGATATAATCTGCTTTTTGTTTCTCTCAAGCGATGGCATCATGGAGCAGCCAAAGCAGCGCAGAAATGGGCCGACAAATGTCATCTGCTGACGCACGACACTCCCAAAGGACGTTGGATCCCTAGCTTCGGGGCATGCGGTCAAAACATCTTCGTATCAACTCACAAGGTTCCTTGGTAAGTTCAAACGATGCAGTGAAATCGATCCCGCACCTTAAGCCATCAAACAAAGCAAAATCTTTATTCACATCGAATGTGAAAGATCATTGAGAAGCGACAGTTGTTGTACAGCTCGCCACAATTGGCAATCGATTTATTCAAAGCGAGTTTATGGAGCGATAAAAAGATTTTACCGCTTTTGTTCGGGAGTTATTCGGTGCCTGGTTACACCAGAGGTATCTGCGATCATAGACTGGCTGGGGAGGTTTGTGAGTGTCTCGATCCATTAGACTTCCTTTCTCGGAACGAAGAAAACATCGACACTTTGTATTGATCGATCAAACGTTTTGTCTTCGCAAAAATATTGCGCAATTCATGCGAGAAACTCGGAATGAATGGTCGATCGTTTGTTGTGATCTTCTTCACCCGCGGCTCTCAGAATCTGCGTCAAAATCGCAAGCGTCACTTTTGCACACAACGCCGATGGCGGCTTGCTTTCATCGTCGCATTGTGAATCGAAACGCTTTGTTCGACTTCGATATCTTATGCAGAAAAGCTAATTTGCCGTCATCAAACTCCGTTTCAGGTTGTTTGCACTCCGAACATGGTTTCTAGAGCGAAACAACTTCACGTATGGATCACATCGGAACGACATAAACATCGTTGGACATTACACACAGATGATCTGGGCGTCATCGCACAAAGTCGGATGCGGACTGGCCAAGTGCGCTCGCGGAGGTCCGCGCAACAAGCCGTTCTTCAACTATGTGTGCAACTATTGCCCCATGTGAGTGACTGGCTGTTATTTCAATCAGAACGCGGCAGACAATCTTGCTCGTTGAGCGAGAATTTATTGCGTCCATGTGGATGGCGAAACAGTTTTCTGTGCATCGCCAAGGCCATTTCCATTATCAGTAATTGGCCTGCTCGACATTTAAATGATTTTTTTCTGCAGTGGAAACCGCATCGAGCAGCTTGGGACGCCTTACAAGAAGGGGAAGCCATGCTCGAGTTGCCCCCAATCGTGTCACTCAAAGAAGATTAGGTTTGCGACAGCTCAACTCTTGGAATTAATTGAATTAACGCTTTTGTCGTCTTCAGACTGTGTCAGAACGGCTGCGGGGCCGCCGATCTCTGGGCGAACTGCCATGAACTTAACAAAACTTGGCCGAACTGGCTCTGCCGGACGAACACAACCGAAGGACTCCAGCGACAACACAACTGCCTAGCAGCCTGCACATGCCAAGGGAAAATCCACGATTGAGATTTTGAATGGACGAGAAACTCCGATGGAAATGTAGAAATAAATTTAGTTTAAAGGAAGCAAGTGAACGAACTTCAGTAATGAGTAAATTGTCTTCGGCATTGAACGAACTGTCGCCTTTAAGTTCAGGTCGACAATCATCTCTTGAGCAACAACCGACCGCGTGATCTTTAAACAGTTCTTCAGCGCTTGTGAGTTTGTTTTCGTTTCGCGAGCTGATAGCCGCGAATCTGAACGAATGCTTGGCCATCTGCAAAAGGATTTTAATTCAATTTAAACTGTCTGGCACGTCGGAGATTGAGCAATATCTCATCTCGATATTCGATGCAAAAAATGGCAAAATTGGGTGCGGAGATTTCGTCTCTCACGCTTTGGCGATTTACTTTCAGTCACGCATTCAACTTGACGGTTCGCTCTCGTCCGCTGGTTTTGAACTGACATGAGAATTTATCGAACAACGAGAAGATGAAGATCGATTCCCGACTGGTGATTGATTGTCGATCGTTGGAATTGTTGCTAAGCATATCAGAGCATTTGTTTCTGTACCACCAGCGATGATGACAGCGAAGCTTGAGTCACAAAAAGCTTAATTAAATGTTAAATTTTTAGTAATTTGGCAAGCAATCTTTCGACATCGTCGCTGAACGAGACTCATGAACATTCGCGAGAAAAGTCAATTGCTTCAATTGATTAAAAATCGTTCAAAGCGAGCTGACCGCAATATTCAGACGCCACGCGTGTTTACTGCTTATTAATTCTGATTGCAGCTCGAAGCGACAAAATGCCTCGAAATCGACTCCATGAGAGTTGAGAATCAGAAGCATAAGACGCATAAGCGAGCTTACATCACCCAAAAATCAAGATCGAGCTGTGTCATGTTCAGCTGGATTTGGATCGCAGTCAGTGCTGTGGATTTTATCGCTCGGCGTTTTACTGGCCATTGTGTTTGTTATTACTTCTTTCAACGCTTGGCGGAGAACAACTCAACGTTGGGCAACGCGTTGCGCAATTACTGAGGTGTCGTCATTCGGTTCCTGTCACTGAGGCTGCGGTTGGTTCAATTTTACGGGAGATAAACTCACAAACTTTCTCTGAAACTCTTAAGAACCTGTGACACTCGATACAAAATTAACTATGACGTAGATTTGATATCACCGTTGAATTAATTCCATAAAATCTCGGCTGACGATAAGCGCAATCAACCGATAAAATCGTTGCGATATTCAATTGAAAATTTATTGGATTCGGTTTTTGAAGAAAAGTGCGAAGGAAACAAGCAGAAGGATTGTCGAGGCTCCGGCAAGATTCGCCGCTGCCTTCTCGTTGATCCAGTCTTCAAAGTCGGCAATTGGCAGGAAGCTTCCGCCAATGAGCTCCGCATCTCTGCAGAAGTTATCACGGACAACGACTCCCGAGATGGATCCTGTACAGAAGATTGGCGATCCCATTAAGCCGCCACAGTTCGCGTATTCCGATGTCAGGTTTGTGAAAGCAGTGCAGTGAGCTTGAGAGTGTTCAGGTTCGCAAATGGTTCCATTAGCCGTTCCATTGGTAATGACGATCGGGAACATTCTCAAAGGAGTCCATTCCAGTGTTGTTCTGAATCCTTCCCATCCGAACATGTTGCAGAAACGATTGAATCCCATCGCGCCAAGTCCCCGCGGTTCCAAATACTCTGCACGAGCGTTTGCATTGTCGGCGAGTCTAACAAGAACGACAGCGAGATTATTTTCCAAGGGCTGCGATACATTGTAGTCCGGATGAATGAAGACTCGGTGAGCGATGTGTGCAGTTCCAGATCCGGCGACTAGCAATCTGACGGCGTTACTGTGAATTCGATAGGTTCCAGGATCGCGTCCATAAACGCATGAAGCTGCAGTCAAGACGTGATTGTCTCGTATAAATGTTCCGCCTATGATTGAAAGGAAAATGGTCATCTTGAGTACCAACCAGGTTGAATTACTTACCGCAAAACAGATGAGGGCTCGTCGCGTTTAAAGCTCGAAAGCTCGCCATGTAGAGGCGAGAAACATGCGTCGTCGGAATGTCGATATAGTCTTGCGCTAAGCTTTGGCCTTTGATCAACGAAGCGACAGCGATAAAAAGAAAATATTTCAGCGCCATCGTGAGTGAACTGAAGATATTGGCGGTTGAAAACAAACTGAACTCGCAGGCAACGGCGAAATATTTTATCATTTTATCTTGATAATCTCAGGTAGATTATTTCAGGGTGGCCAGTGCAATGATTTCAAATCAAATTTTATTCGATATAAGTTGCAATGACACTTGGCATTTGACGTTTTTGGTGGGATAAAATGACTTAAAGATAATTAAAAATAAAATTATCGAAAGAAGCTTTTAAACAAAACCGCCAACAGCAACGCAATTGATACTCTCGAGCTGGTTTTTGCACCGGAAACTTCGTTGATCCACGACTCAAAGTCTCCGATCGAAAGAAAGCTCACACCAACTGAGTTTGCACTTTGACAGAAGCTATCACGCACAACCAGGCCCGACACGGAGTCGTCACTGCAGAAGACTGGCGAGCCGATTAGGCCGCCACACGTGCCAAAGTTGGACGTCATGCTGATCTGCGATGAACAGTGAGCTTGGCTTGTCGCGGGCTCGCAGGTTGTTCCATTGGCAATGACGACTGGAATCATTCTCAAAGGAACCCACTTGAGATTCAACGTGAAACCTTCCCAGCCCATCATCGTGCAGAATCGATTGAACGAAAGTCTTCCTAGACCTCTTGGCATCAAAGGGGTTGGGCGTGTCGTGGCTTCGTTGATAAGTCGAACCATGACGACAGCGACGTTGTTTTCGAACTGCTGCGTTGCATTAAACTCTGGATGGATGAAAACTCGGTGAGCTATATGAGGCGTTCCAGCTCCCACGACCAACATATTAGCAGCGCCACTGTGGATTCGGTAGGTTCCAGGATCTCGAGCATGAACGCAAGAAGCTGCAGTCAGCACGTGATTCTCTCGAATGAAAGTTCCGCCTATTTTTGAATCGGAACTGTGAACCCGCGCGATGAAAATATAAACGAATACTTGCCACAAAACAAAGTCGAAAATGTTGCATTGAAGCTTCGAAAGCTTGCCATGTACAATCGAGCAATATCCGTTTCTGGCACGATCATGTTTTGAGCTGCACACCGATCGTTGAACAAAACGATCGAATAAAGCACAAAAATAATTTTCACGATCATTTTGCTTGACAAATTATCAGCGACGCCAACAGAAGACTGAAAACTTCAACACGAGCGCTTACTCAATTTGATTTTGTTTATCAGAAGAGAAGAAGCTTCCGCGCTTATATCCTGATAAGATTAGCAGTTTGTCTTCGAATTTTACGTTTAGAAAGTTCAAAATTCTGTTGCAACGATTTTATTCCAAGAATCATTTTGACAGTTTAGACAAGAAATGCCAACGAGCTAATCAGCAGAGTGATTGTGACCGACAACGTGCCAGCTCCACCTGTCACCTCGTTGATCCAGTCCTGGATGTCATCGATTGAAAGGAACGTCCCACCAACGACAGCATAGCGCGTACAGAATTGATCGTCGATCACTATTCCTGATACGGTGTCGTCGTTATCACAGAAAATCGGCGCACCCACTAAACCACCACAGCTCGTGAAGTTGGAACGCATTGCAACGCTGGGTCGTGTACAGTAAGCGTTATGAGTCTCGTTTCCGCAGGTCGTTGAGTTCGCAATCGTCAACGAGAACATGCGGAGTGGAATGTCGCCTGTGAAGTTTGTTCGGTAGCCTTCCCATCCCATCATAGTGCAGAATCGGTTGGTTGAGATTTTCCCGAATTTTCTCGGCGATACTGAGCGATCATCGGTCTCGACTTCAATGACTGTGATGTTGAGAACGGGATGGACGTGATATTTTAAAGGAACGTGACCCTGTCTTGCATCTCCGAGTCGAACGTTTGAAATGCCGCTTTGGAAGCTAAAGCTTGAACCGGCCGATCTTGTGACGCAATCGGTGCCAGTCAAAATGTAGTTTTCCTTTATGAAAACTCCACTACACGACAGAAAGCTCCCACTTGGAGTGGTTCGAACGAAGTTGACCATGTACTGCACACTCTCATCGGAGTCATCCAGGATTATGCTCTCCTGACACTTGCAAATCGTTGCGAGCGAGATCACCACAATTAAAACTTGTAACTTCATTCCGGATAACTTTTTGTGTCTTCAGTCGACCGAGTTTGAAATATTTGTGCAAAAATTAAGGCAAACGAGCTTGTTATCGATTGATAAGATTGTCGGTACTTAAATTGTCGCCAATAGGAGCGCGTCAGCTTGAGGGGAACCACAAGATAAGGCTAATAAATTTAGAATTCCGAGTATTGATTGCTCTTTAATCAGATAAGATAACATCATCTTCGGATTAAAATCCACAACGCCACAGATGAACAGGAGAGTAAAAGACCGGAAATGATTTGTTCTCAGCCCTTGACACTGACTCATCCAAAGTCAAAATATCAGTTGCACGCCTGACTGATCACAATCAACCACAAACGATGAGAAGCCAAATACGCAAAACCGCAAGTTCTGCAATAAATTCGAAGCTAATTAACCGCCGTCCATCCGGTTTGTGACGCTCAAGATAATTCCCAGTGGATCGTTCCGATGTCAAGTTGCTGGCTGAACTTGAATCTTCTCCGTTTCGTCACGCACGTTATGTTCTATCATAACTCGCCGTCCCCCTACCGAGTAAACCAGTTGTGTTGCCAGCAATAACGACTCAGAAGCTCCCAGAACATTGAATAACAACATCAAGCCAAGCGTTTCGTCATGAAACGTTTCAACTATTTTACGATCGAAAGCCAACAATGAAATTTCCAACAAAACGCGAGCCATGCATAAATTAGTTCTTCAGACCCTCTTCCGTTCATTGCGACGCAGCAACAACACAGAGCAGTGGACACCAACACCATCAGTTCAGTTTCGGGACGATGATGAGCGGAGGAAAGTTGGAAAACACTGAAAGGTGTACAGGTGAAGCACAACGAGTGTGCTCACCGTCGACCCATCGTTGTATGAATTAATTTTCTGTTTTTATTTACTTTTTTGTTTTGTTCAACGTGTTTGTTACGAGCCAATTTTGAAAAGAGTTTTAATGAATTGTTTCAGTTTTCGGATGGGCTTTGGAAATGTAACAAGTGGCTCGCGGCGGCTACGGGAAAATTTTGGAGCCAATTAGTTTCGTAACAGATTTGGAGAATTGTGTCAGAAGTTTAAGCAACGTAGGAATTAGTTGTAAATGATAAAACGGTCGAAGGAGAATTTTATAAGATTTGAGATGTGAAAATAAAATGAAAATTCAAGGAAAACTCAACTCAAAAGAACTTGGAACAAATTTGTGGTCAAAGCAGAAAGTTCAAGTGGGAAATAAAGTTTGAACGTTTAACAAAAAGTTGGTTGAACTTTTAGTTTATCGCGAAGTGAAAACTAGAAAACTCCTATCTGGAAAAACTAGAAAATTTCTCAAAGCTTTTTGAAATGAAAAAAATTATTTGATTCTAACGAAAACCACGTTGAAGTATAAAGAAAAATAAGGCAAACTTTTTCCCCAAATCTCATTCAATTTCATCAGAAGCTTTTAGTTAATTCAGCTAAGTGAAATTAATTACAACTCTTGACCTAAACTGCGAAAATTTGTGATAATTTCCTCAAAGTTTTGATTACTGAGAGATTGGCAAATTATTAAATTCGGAGCTGAAAAAGTGGAGTGAGATGATTCGTTGAGGAGCGTTGTTGACGAAGCGTGGAGAATGGAGATTTTGAACATGAACTCGCAGCAAACCAAGCCACAAGAGATGGTGAAGATTAGCAACAGTCAATTCTACGGCAGCGTCCGAACGGTTAAGCAGCGAGCTCACAAATTCAATTCGATCGCAATTAGCAACATCAACAATGCCAGCAGCATTCCGGTGCCGACTAAACCGATTGGCAACGGCGTGGCGGCGAAAATCGAGAACAAAAACGTTGAAAACGCCAAGAAGAGTTTGAATGTCGACAATAACCATAACATCAAAATAAACATCGTGAACAAATACACGACGACACATGTCGCCAGCAAGAACATTAACTCGCAACAGGACAAAAGCGTTGGCAATGTCATTCCGCAGAAGCTCGACTCAAAAACCGATATCAACCACAACAACATCGGCGTTACCACGACCAAAGTCATTCTGAACACCGCTGACGTAAAAGGGAAAATCAATCAGCTGAATCAAGTGAACGTTGCGTCAGTGTCTCCGTCCAAGTCGGCGTCACCGTCGTGGAATGCCAGCGGATGGATTCGAATCTACTGCGGTCCAGACCGCTCCGAGTTCTCTTGTGAAGACCCAAACCGGATGGTGATGGTTTACGCAAATTCGACGACCATTGAGATCGTCAAGGACATGGGACTTCCGGCTGACTACACGTTGTGGCTGCAGATCGGCGGCGCAAAATCGCGTCGCCTCGATGAAATCGAACGACCGATGATCGTGCAGGAAGAGTTTCTGAAGAAGCTCGGATATTTTGACGAGTCGAGGCGGTCAAGACTCGGCATCGATCCCGATTTGAAGTTTCTCATTAGGTTCCACATTGGACCAATTGACATTCCGCTATGCAAAGGCGCTACAAAGTGTGGAACCGTTGAGCTGCTTAAAGGCTTAGTCTTTCCGCAATGGAGAAGACGGACGATCGCAATCATTGGGACGAGGTTAATCATTTATCCAGCTAACCAAAGCCTCATGCCAGAGACCTATGAACTGTCTGGTTCAGAGATTTTCGAACACACGCCAGTTTACAATCGATTGATAATCAAGATTGTGCCAAAGATCAGTGACAGTCTCAATGGCACAACCGAGAGTTTGGTTCGCAACAAGAGCGTCGATTGTTTGAACAGCAACTCGAGCAGCACTAACAGCAGCAGCTTGAGCCAGAGCAGCAACATTAACAACAGCAATCTCAGCGTTTGCTCGCAGGGCACCGCAGTAGAACGCGAGGTCGTCTTGTTTCTTGGGTTCGAAGATTCCTGGGAACGCGATTTATGGTCCAATTGGCTGATGGAGGTAATTTATAAAATGCAGTGACTCACATCGACTTGCAATTGCTTAGAGATTAAAGTCAATTCAATGATCAGGTCGTTGACTTGGAGGTCATCGCGGGATTGAGAGTGAAACCTTCCGTCTTATGCAAATTTCCTTGGCAAAGATGATTTAGAAATGTTTGATTAATTAGCGCAACGCTCGACAAACCCACAACAGAGGAAAAGCGAAAGCGAGGCATGAACTATCGTTATGGACTTTAATCATCACATGTTGTTTTCACTTTATTTCATAAGACCCGAGAGCTTCTCATGTCCATAGCGCACTTGAGTTTCTTCTATCGCTCGGTTCTCTTTGTTTTAATCAGATCTTCATTTAATTCAGTGCCTCACCGGCGCCCTCAAGCGTGGAAGGAAACGCAGATTCTGATCATCGTTTTCACCTACATCTGCTGCTTTTACATAACGCGTTGTTACCGAAACTCTCATTCCCTCGAAGCATAATGCGTCCCAACGTTTCGTGTTCCAGCAATTAACGCTTATAAGCTTGCTAATCTCCATCTGATGCTTCGAGACGAGCTCGAAGAAATGTCTCGCCAATCAACGATTTTCGCGTGTGAATTTCAATTCGTTCGAGTAGAGTAAGCAGCGTAGTAAAGCTCGACTCCAAGTCCAACGGTGATGTCACAATCAGCTATTCAATTTTGTCTTGAACTCTCTTCGCCCCTCCGTGACATTTCATTGAGTTTCGTCGGTGTCTGATGGGAAATGGTGTTATAAAACGACATATTGAGCTGCACCAGAGCATGGCGAAGCGAAATTACTTGAAATCTTTTGTCTGAGACGCCAGGGAGGCTACGAAACGAAGCCAGGGCTTGAGCGGAAACATCTCAATCTAGTTTTTCTTAATGGATTAATTGCGAAACCCCCGTTCGCTCTGCGTACGATTGTTTACCAGCGGATCTTAACGAATACAATCGCAGTCGCGACACGACAATTTTCCAATTCCGAACACAAGTTTACGACCACTTGCGTGATTTCTTGGCTCAAGAATGTGTGCTCGTGATTCATTCAAGATTCTCTCCACTTCGTCTGCTGTTCAGTCTTTGAAATTTTGTCATCGCGATTAGATCGGTTGGTTAAAACTGTTGAGTGATGGACGATGGTGACAAAGAAGTGTTTGAATCTGCTAGTTAATCAAGAGCCAGACGTGATGAGTTTAAGATCGCAAAGGGGTCGCGTGACGTTTTGCGAAGAAATCGAGATGGACTCGCTCGAGCCAGAACTGTTCGGGAAGGCCGTTGTGCTCGGGACGATAAAGGAATATGAGTTTAACGGCAGAAGCATTGAGGATGAGTTCGACGATGAGAATCTTAATGAGTTTCGAGAGTTTGACGTGAGTCTCAGTTACGACACTTTATAAAGCAAAGCGAGTGTGTCGTCTGTTCTCTATGCTCTGAAAGTTCAGACAAATTGTCTCATATAGTGCAGTTATGTGTGTGCCGATTTGAAGATGAACACGGTTTTCTCTTGCAGGCAACGACTGAGGTTTCAGAACCGCGTCGAATGGATATCTCAGGCTCCGGCCTACACATCATGCCGGAAGTCATTTTGCAGTCGAGTCATCTCGTCGAGGAGCTCTTTGTCGACCACAACAAACTGCAAGAGTCCGCGCTCAACGCTTTGACGGATTTCAAGCGGCTTCGAGTGTTGCGCATTGCAGCCAATCACTTCAAAAAGTTTCCCGATCAGGTGATGGACATTCTCAACCTCAGCGTGCTCGACATTTCGAAAAACGAAATCGAACGGCTGCCCGACAGCATTTTCAAAATGGAAAAGTGAGTACAAAGCGCATCGCACGAATTCACTCTGATTACCAAACTTCGCCTTTCGAGGGATTTTGTAAGAATCGAGCAGCATTATTTACCTTTTTCCGCCTCAACGATTTCAATACAACATAAATTCCCCTTTCCGAAAGCCGAACTCAGACCTATTTTTCATGTTTAATGACTCCAGTTTGAAGCTAATTCGTGAAATTGTTGCCAGTTCTCCGCTTCGAACATTCACTTGAGCGAATTTCGCGATGCAAGGTTGATTCCGGTCGGAGAAATCGCTCGAGATTGAAGTTGAGTGACAGAAGGGAAAGAAGCGATCTCAGGTCACTGATCACATTCTCTTCAAACCTTGCTGAACAAGCACAGCGACGCTGTCGTTTGGTGTAACTTAAGAGCTTTATCATCCTTATCAAAAGCTGATGAAGAGATAATCTTGATAAGAAAGCTTTCAGAGCTTTTTCAAAAGCTCAACGAAGAATTTAATTTAAAATTTTTGCATTTCTTTCGTGACTCAAAAGTCGATTAATTGTTTCTCGTCAGTGACTCTTAGGCTCAATCAAGCGAAAGTCATCCAATCAGCTTTAAGCTCCACTGTCGCGCGAAGCTTTTGCTTTCCTTGCCCCTCAAAAATTCTTGCTGCTCAAAGAAACCGCGAGCTGTTAACTCAGTTCACTTTCGAGTGTTGGAAAGAACACAACTGGTCAAGAGTTCTCGCACTAGTTGAACGCGTTTACATAAATTAAACATTGTGTGTGCTCAACCTGAAATTGTTTAGCAGTCAGTGGTCGAATACAGTAAAGTTCAAGTTTACAGTTCGTTTTGAAGCTTGAGACTTGGACGTAGATGAGCGTATGGATGCTGTAATCTTATTGAAATCACAAACTCTTCAGTCAATCTCAATTCATTTGAATTGCAAAACATCCAAATTGATTTTATGAACTTGAGAACTAAAACATTTTCCGTTTTCCTTGGGTTTGTGGAAACTTTGGAGGCTTGCGAAACAGTTCGATTAAATCTAAATAATATTTCGTTCGTTACCTTAAGCGGCTTTTGTGAAATGGTTAGCATAAAAAGTTAATAACTCATATGCAAGCTCATACATCAGAACCAACGACCTGGAACCTCGCTCAGCAAAAGTATTTCGCATTGGATGATGGCGAGTTTAATGACGATTTGCTATTGTGCAACATTTGGACTATTGAGGCCACTTCGAAGTCGATTACTTTGTCGACGAGATTCTGATCACTATTGAGTCAGCGTTCATTCCGAATTATTTCCACTCCAAAGACAATGAGATGACTCACAGATGTTAATTAACCTTGCCGTCTAATGCAAAGGACTTTCGGTTTCTGGCTGGCACTTCTCTGCAAACAGTCGCGATTGTAATCCGCCAGCCGTCACGTCTTGCCGTCCACGCTCGACTGACACTCGGCATAAATTAAAGAACTCCGCAAACATTTTGCTACAAAATCTAAATAGTTTTCTTCTTGAAATCGAAAGTGAAACTTTTGCTAGCCAAACAATTACAATTTCCTCTCTCTCCGAACTCTTTCCTATCGGCAAACACTTGAGCCATGGATAATTTATGAATATTTTCACTTTCAATGAAGCATCATCTCCTCCCACTTCTCGTTTGCCGCTGCATTTTCTAATAAACTTTTCTTCACTCGGCAGATTGGAAGAGTTGAGGGTAGACGAAAATTCCTTGACTTGTTTGCCAAACACTCTGAAGCTGCTAAGGAATCTGAAGAGCATCTCAGTGGCGAACAACAAAATCTCTAAGCTTCCCGATTTTATGATCGCCATGAGATTCAACAACAACGTGGTGAGTGAAATGTGATTGAGAATTGAGTCGAAGATTTCTAATTTCTCTTCAAGGATTACACGATCAAGAGCCAACTTGACGTCGGCAAAAAGGAGGAGAATGTCTCGAGAATCGACTACAGCAACCCTCCGCTTAAGAAGCTCAACCTGCGGGCAAATCATTTAAAGGGGAACATCATCTTAGGCAATTTCACTGTGAGAAAACTTTGCTCAATCAAGTCGAACCTTTTGCTAAGCTTTGCTTCGTTTCAGTATCTCACGCAATTGGACATGAGCGAAAATGCAATCGAGTTCCTCGACCTGTCGGCTTTGGATAAGATCGAAAGCATTCAGTGCTGTAAGAATCAAATCAAAGAGCTGACGTTGAACGGCCGAGTCTTGAACTCTCTCGTCGCATCGAATAACAGTGAGTTTGCCTTAAAAGCTCCAAACTTGTGTAATGTTCAATTGATATTCTCGTAGATTTATGCCGATTGATTGTTAAGCCTCTGCCAAAAAACATCCGGCACATCGACGTGAGTTACAATCTCCTGACTGAAGTGCCCGACTGGCTTCATGGCTGTCATCAACTGCGGACGCTCTACGCCAACAACAACAACATCTCCACCCTGCCAGATAATCTCTTCCAGAACGAAAACGGAATGCTGCACACGATTCAATTGGCTTGCAATCGTCTCACTAAATTGCCTTCGATGCCGAAGAAGTTATTGCCGCTCCAGGAGCTCTACATTAACGGAAATCAAATTGAAGATTTGCCAGAATTTTTCTTCACGGCATGCGAGAACTTAATTCTGCTGAACGTTTCCAGTAATAAGTTGTTGACTCTGCCGATAATTGATGGCAACCGGAGTCAGATGGAGAGACTTTATGCGACCAACAACAGTCTCAACGATCGAGTCTTGGACACTTTGATTAATCTCACGAGTTTGAGGATTTTGCATTTATCGTATAATCGGCTGACGACGTTTCCAGAGAGTTGCATAAGCAATTGGCCCGAGTTGGAGGAGCTGAACATAAGCGGAAACAAACTGCAACATCTGCCGGACAATCTGTCGAATCTAAGAAACTTAAGAGTGCTTCGGGTTCACTCTAATCAGCTTCAATCAACGCCAACGCTGTCAAAAATTTTATCGCTTCGCGTCCTCGACCTCGCTCACAATCAACTCGATAAAATCAATCTGACAATTCTCGTCCCCAAGAAGCTTCAGTTCCTTGATTTGTCGTGCAATAATCATCTTCAAGTTGATGCTAAGCAACTACAAAGCTGCAGATCGCAACGGCCAATGAGTCTTGTTGATGTGTCCGGAAAAAATCGAGCTTCCCTACCAACGACTCCGAGTAGTTTCCACGACAACGTAGACATTGAACCGCCGTGGAAAGTTGGCTTCTCAGAGACAGCAGGAAACGCGAACAAACTTTACATCTCGCAGCTTCGCTTGCCAGGCTTTTGCAATGCTGAGGGACTCTTTGGTCTTTTCGACGGCGAATCGAGCAACACGCTGCCAAACTTGCTCGTTAAAGCCGTTCCAAAGATTCTCCTTGAAGAACGGACGGTGAAGGAGACAGCAACTGACTACATGAAGTACACGCTGTTGTCAGCTCATCGCGAGCTCAAGCAGCAAGGCCAAAAGTCAGGAGTTACCGCGACACTTTGTCACATTTCTCGTACGAAAGTGTCAAATGAGACGACAGCGTATCACGCGTACCAAACTAACGGCAGGAAGTTTGTTCTAAGAACGGCGACCGTTGGCGAAAGCAGCGCGATTCTCATCCGTCAAAACAACTTCATGAGGTTGACATCGGGGAGCGCAAAAACGAAGATTGGCTGCAGTTTCAACTTCCCTGCAATCGTCCCTGACCCGGAGTGCAACGAGATCATTCTCGGCGACCAAGACGAGTACTTAATCATGGCAAATAAGAAACTGTGGGACGTGATGACGCCAAGCGACGTTGCTACTGAAATTAGAAAAGAAGAAAACGTTTTGCTTGCGGCAAAAAGACTTCAAGACGTCGCTCAAAGCTTTGGAGCTGAGGAGAATCTCAGCATCATCGTGATTAAGTTTAACAGCCTCGGCACAGACATCGACTTCCTTATGCGTGAGCTGCGTCACACGATCCGAAAGAAACCAAACGGCAGCGTCATTTCCGGGTTTTGCAAGTGCGGCTGTTGCTGCGAGACTAACAACAACTGCTGTCATTCAGGAAACGGCGGGCAGTTCACTCGACATCCGTCGTCAAGAAGCGACCGTTCATCGCCCAGTGGACAAAGCGATCAAGCGTCAATAAGCGACAATCAATCGCAATCGACTAAATCGAAAGACGTGTCAACGATTGGCAGCGCAGCTTCAAAGTCAATTCTAGGCACTGACAAGAAGAACATAAGAAATGGAATTGCCAGAGCTGTTCGTGCTCGGATCGAAGAAGAGAAGGAAAGGGAAAACGGCGAATCTGATTCAGTAATGAGCGAGGAACAGTTCAAATGCTGGGAGTACATGCTAGAGCAAAACACTCAGCTACTGTTTGATAAAGAGCTGAACACAATCTCGAAAGCTTTCACGAAGCGCAATCAATCAAACTTAAACCGAAAGCACGTTCGCTCTTTATCAACGTCAACGCCTGTCATAGCGAATCAACTCGACGCGAAGTCGAACTTTGCGCATTTCGCTTCCATGTTGAATCCTCAAAACTCTAGTTCGTCCTCGAACTTGAGCACAATTCATCAACCTGTTGATCAGCATGCGTTCCTGTCCAAGCATTTTGGCAGTGCAAGGTCATTCCAGCCTGGAGCGCAAACGTTCTTCAAGCCAATTCGCATGAATCCCGCAGGATCGGCCAGACAGTTGACACCAATGACCGGCGGACCACACGCCGCTTACTTCGGCTCGCTGCAACGGCTCATGCCTTACAACTTGGAGTACGACTTCTCGATGATCCCAGAGCGTCCGATGCTCGAGGAAGTCGAGGCGATTCCCGAGTCTGAAACAAGATTACAGCAATACTGGGGCGTCGCCACAACTGAACTCTAAACACTTTCGTTTCGACTTTCAATTCTCTTTTGTAAGTTTATTATAATTCAATTTAATGGACTAGATACATGCTTTTCTCAAAAAAGATAGTTTAACTTCTCGGAAATCAAAATAAAATATGTTCCAGAAGAAGAGATGGGCGCAACATTTACAACAAATTTATTATTTCTGGTTGTCGATGGAAAGTTTTCTGTAGCAATTTCAGTTTCCTGTGCTTTCCAGATCTTTGATTCAGTTAAGAATTGCAAGAATCTTCTTTCTAAAGTGACTGGAAACCAACGAGAAGCGTTCAGATTGAACTAGCAAAGCTTTGACTCGTTGAAGAAACTGAAGCAGCGACACGAAAAATTCCCGCAAACATTTTGATGTTCGACTTTTGCATTTTTTATTCATCAGCTTATCTGTAAATTTATTATGAGTTGCAATGAATCGGAAACAATGATTTAATCGTTTTGTACAGCAGAATCCAAAAAATGAATGAGTGAACATAAAATATTAAAGTTTTTAAATAAATTCTTGAAAAGAATTTTTAATTTCTGTGTTTGACATAAAATATTCAGAAATAAAGTGAATTATGTACAATGGAATCATTTTGGTTTTAGTTTTGCGTGTTATTAGTTTAGGAGAGCGTTGATGTAATGTCACGAGCGAGTTTGAGGAGGGTTCATTCATCTGTCTGTAACGTTTTGAACTGACTTGATATCGAGGTCCGTTCGTTATCACTATCAAGCTTGTTAAACTCTCAATCAAGTTTCTTCTGAAGCTCAACAAAATTCCCAGACGTTTGCTTTGCGCCAGAGCTCGTCGATCTCCCAAAAGAACTCGACACATTCCATGAACGCTCCCTTAATCCAACATTCTTTGGGTTCACAGCAAATCAACGGCTAATACTGAAAATATCAAAAGTTTCCCTCTCACGATGAAAAGCTGTTCGATTACGAAGGAACAATTTCTTGGTGAAAAGTATTCTTCATCTCCTTTTCCCCTTTTTCGGACGATTACTCTCTGCATGCTTCAAGTGCCTAACGATCTAATCCTGATTTCCTCTTCGAGTTTGAATTTTGAATGGAAAAGTTTTAGTTTTCCATTTGAGTTGGGAGTTTTCCTCTTCCATAATTACAGACAAACATTTTAATAGTTGAACTAGAAATTCTTGGGGATTCTCGCATTACAAGCAACGCTTGCAAGTCTCCTAAGCCGCAACTTCACTCGTCGTACGAAATCCAACGGCAATCATAAATTAGAGTAATGTACGAAGCATTGTGCTGGTTTTACATAAATATTGGTCAAACTTGGACAACAGATAAGTACAAAATAACCATCGCATCATTGTTTGCTTCAGAAGGTGCGCCAGCTCATTGTGTGTGTGTACATCAATTCACCATTCACTCGCTGCTTGAAATAACTCTAATCCATCCATCTAGCCTAGATATCAGTAATGCGACGAAGATTGATTATTTGATGAATTATTGTTGGGTGTCGATGTGGCGCCGTTGTTTTCATTGCCGAGCCAGGAGTCGGGCGACGGAGGGAAATCGGGGTAGCCGTGAGCGGGACTAGAGTCGTTACTAAGGTCGCTGACGGTGCTTCCCTGCAGGTGAAGCATCGAACTGACGGGGTTATCTACAAGTTTCGCTGTTAACATTTGACTAATTAGCTGGAGCAATGTTGGGGCTTACCAAGCGGCGTGTACACGATGTTATCTGCGTATGAGTAATGGCCAGGGCCCGCAGGGTTCGGTGAGTGACTAGAGAGATACGCGGGACTCGCGCTGCTATGAATATATGAGCCTCGGCCACTATGTGGTGATGCTCCGTCGTCCAAACCCATGTTCACCGTGCTATAGCTGTCGTTACTTAAATCTGATGGCGAGAAAGAGAATTAGCAACGCTTGGCGCGATGCAACCAACAAATCTCTTACCATGATGACTAAAACTATCCAAATCGACCTTCAACTCGTCCTTATCTAGAAGCTTGCTCGGCGACGAGCCGCCCTTCATCGTTCGGAAGTATTGGCTCCATCTCGTTCGGCCCGCATCCTTCTTAAGTCGTTTTTCTTTTGCGCGGCTGTTTGTCGGAGAAAGGACGAAAGTTCAGTTTAGAATTCAACCGGAGCGCTGTCAAATGATTTACCATACCGATTTTGGAACCACACTTGCACAACTCTCATGTCGAGGCCGGTGTCTTGTGATAGTTGTTCGCGGACGTGTCGGGCGGGTTTCGGGCTGCTGTTGTAAGCACTTTTAAGGGTTTCTAGCTGTTTGGCTGTTATTGTTGTACGTGGCCTCTTGTTTGATCCTTCGCCATCAAGCGAGCCGTCGGACAAGTAAAGTCCTAATCAAAATCATCATTAGGTAATCCTCTCTTAAACACGATTGCATTGATGTGTTACCTTTCGCTTTTGCCGCTTCGTAATCCGGTTTGCATACGAGCTTACGGTCCTCCATCAAATAGAACTCGTCGCCAGTGTTGAGTTGTCGTGAGCAAAGCGAGCAGGCGAAGCATTGCAGATGATAAACGTTTTCCTGGGCACGACGCACCACTTGCGTGGGGGGAATGCCCAAATCACAAGACGCACATTTTGTTCCGTAGCGCCTGTTAGACCAGTGAGATTGGAAGAAAAAGGTTGAAACCACATGACTCTTCAACGTTTCGTTACAAACGATAGCTCAACTAGCTTTCAAGCGATTGCCAGCGACGAGTTTTAAAGCGTTGGTTGTACTCACTTAAAGAAATCGTCCTTGCAGAATAATTGACCGTTTCTGATGAAGCATTTCTCGTTGAGCTGAGCGTGGCACTCACTGCACTGCAAGCACTTTGCGTGCCACGTCCGGTCCGATACTTTGAGGATAAATCGATCTAATATAAATTCATGACAGCCTCCGCACTTTGGAATCGTTGCTGTTGAGAGAAAGATGATTCAACGTTAATGGCTTGATAATGATGGACTTGATGATGATTTTTATTTGCCGTCGGAAGAGAGAAAGAAAATCTGAGCCTCACCCAATAAAAACTTGGGCAAATCATCCAAATTGATTGGCGGTACGCGGAAATCTGGACTCGAGCTCTTCCGCAATATATCACAATTATTATTGTTGGTCATTAAGGTGAGTATGTCCATTATTCACTGGGCTTGAAAGCAAATTGCAATAAAATCCTCTCGTTCGGGAAAACACTTTCGGCTCTTTATGACGTGAAAGTATGCAAAGAAAGGCATAAAATTTATGCGAACTGCTTCGACTGCCTCATTTTCCATTCGCCGTTCGCCTCACAAACAAAACCATTTTCCGAAACTCCTCATCGATGTTATTCCATTTGATATTAATGTTTATTCCACTCCATAGACACTCATAAATCCATCATAAAATGAACTCCACAGTCGAGGAATGGCGAGGGCGAGAGACGAGAGGAGCTTCATAAATTATTGATTTTGTGACACTCGAAATGCTTCGGCCGATGAATAATGAAAACATAATTTCGCCTCCAAAAAGTTTCCGATCGTCTCGCTCATAAATCACAACACATGAAATATTTAAAGACTCCAAAACTTTTCCGACCCGTCACAGTGATTCGAGAGTATCTGCTTTAAATTTTCAGTAGCTCAGTCCGAGCGTCACTTTTGCGACAACAGAATTCGTGGTATGAGGCGAGCGTAGACGACAAATATCTGGCGACACCCGCGACGATCAATTTTCCACTATCAACTGAAATCTATTTGACATAATGATGATGTTCGCCTCGAGAAAAGCTCTTCGAATTTCATAAACAGAGCTCAATACCATCGCACGATTGGTTCAATTCGAGGGAGTGTTCATTGCTAGCTCGTATACACTCTAGAGCATTTTATTCGAACAGGGGTCGAGAGCGAGCAAAGTTGCTCATGGATATTCAACGCATATCGACTGAACAGCCCTGAGATATCTTTAGAACTGGGTTTAGTACGAGTACCAACACATCGAGCTGTTCCCCTTCCAGCTCACAATCGCGCACTCGCAGAGCAATGCGAAAGAAAATGTTTTCACTTGCCCGGAGTTCCCCCATTGTACATCAAAACTAGAATGAAGAAGAAGGAGAGTTATGAGTCGGAAAGCGTGTGTCTATGTACGATAGACAGTCGGTTTATTTATTCCTCCACATAGCTCAGTCGTTTCTCTCTTATTTATGAAGCGAGCAAAGTTTTATCTCCTTTAAAAATACGGAGCTCAATCCTTGTTTACGCTGTGAATATTGCGAACATTCAGAAACGACGATAAAGCCTTGTTGTCTCTCCTTGCCATGTTGAAGCTTTAAGCCGAGTTTGAAGGTTTGAGTTACTGTCGTAGCAATGGAGCGGAAGGGAAATTGACGATGAGCCGACGAATCAACATTTCATTTCGCGAAACTTTTTAATTCAACGAGATATCCTCGAGTTTAGCAGCTCGAGCTCGCTTTTTAAAGGATTTCATATTAAAGGCAAATATGCCTGTGCGATCATTGAGATTGGGGAAAGGGAAATACGATGATGCATGGAATTCTTCTAACTCAAGCACATTATTCATGTTGCGAGCTGTAAAATTTGTATATTACATGCATAACTTTTGTTTTATGTTTCGCGTTTTTGCGCTTTTTCTTTAATGGCTTTTATCATCACATATGGGACTCGAGCGTTCATCCTTCCAGAGCTTGCGAGTCTTGAGTCACGTGGTAGGTTAAAGGGTTTTCAAAATAGCTTTAAACCTCGAAAACGTTTCTCAGGTAAATCTCAAGAGTCTCAACGGATCTTAGGTGACAGTTCGAGAGCCTCTGGATCGACAAATACTTTGTACGCTTTAACTCCACGCAAAGGAAACTTTTCTCCATCGCTAAACGATATTCGTTCTCGATTTAATACATTAAAGGCCGATGTGCTCGTTGACAAAAGAGTTTCCTTCGTCCTGTTGAGGATTTGAATTTGTTGATTAATTCGTCGAGAGTGAGCTGGGAACAAAGAAGGGAACCAACAGTTTTTGGTGAATAAACAGACAGCATGACATTTCAAAGATTTCTGTTGTTTGGTTAATGCGAGGGAGGGAGACTGAAACGTCACTAAGTACTCGAAATGACTCGCAATCATTAAATTAATATTTTCGCATCGTGAAGTAATTCTTTTGAATCGGATCAGCGAGCCAACAAAAGCATGAACTTGAACATTAGTCCGATTCGGGTAATAAAAGTGGTTCAAGTGCTCGCATGGTGACAACAGATGGTGACATTGTTCGGAATTCAATTGGAAAAACTACAATAAATCTACACCTTTCGACACCGGCTTCGCTTATTGTGTTTTGATAAACCTTTCATTTGTGCCAGTTAAAATCCTCATCGAGGGCACTTTAAATCTCTCCTGGCTCTTCCGAATTTATTTTAATTGTTTGCACACAAACATATCATCGAGTTGAAGTTGTAATCGAGTAAATAGCTAGGGGAACCAAGCAAGCAGCCTCATCGCAACGTGAAGTGTTTGCTTAACTCATTTGAAGTCTTGAGAGCTTCAATTGCTCTTGATTTTTCGTTTGATGACAAATCTTTTGTGTCTTTTCTCCTCTGGCAGTTGGTGGAGTTGCGTATCATTATCAAAGTCGATCGCTATCTTGTCTCGCACAGCGATGAGAGTGGACTGTCCCGCATCATTGAACTGTCGAATCGATAAAGCACTTGTCCATCGGGCCTCATTTAGCTAATGTTCCAAATCCATAAACCGTTCCCTCGATCGCCCTTCGGATCAACTTCCACGCGAATGCATTAAGCGGATGACAATGTTACACTGCGATCGATTCATTTATCGCCATTTAATCGCTTGACTGTTAATACCTTCAGCATTTAAAATGTTTCCAAACCGAGACTAGTTTAATGCCATCAACAATTCAACAAAGGAGAAGAATCAGCGGAACGGGTTCATGGAACTTATTTGAATGGCAAGGGAGTGAAGACGCAGAACCGATCGCTGCGTTCATGCTCGCAATAAAAATCCATCATCCCTTATGATGTCGTCGTGCTCTCCCTCCTCTCGCTTTCAATGACATTAAACTTTTTGTCGTCCGCTCGTTTGTTTTATTTTTTGTGTTTGCAGAAAGTTTTGAGCCGGGAAAAGTGCGCTTAGGGGTGACGACGACTGCTTTGAATGCGGGTGGGAAGTGACTCGCAACAGAATTTATTGATACAATCTATTAAGGAAGTCTATTAGTTTAATTGTATGGTAATTCGATGCGAGTTAATCTCTAAATTCAATGTGTGAAAGAATGAAAGCGAGACACCGTCGTCATAACACTTAGTCTTTTCTAAAAGAGTTTAATCCCCAAAGACATAAATTCTCCGTCATTAGATTCTATTGGCGGAGCTCGGTGGAACGAGCAGTAATTTTTCTCACATGAAAACTACATAAAAACATGCTCGGGAGAGAAAAGTTCCTTCTCGCCTTCATTTATTTCCTCCTCTTGACCCATTTGTCTTTATTATTCCGAGATTCTTTTTATGTTTTGGCGCTTTCTCCGTTCTTTAACTCGATGCTTGCATGAATTGCATGAATTTTTGATATTAATTTTATATGCTGTGAGCCATAACACCGTCCGAAGCACAGCAACTTGCGCAACTAAATAAAGAATCTTCGTGTTTATAAATTCTCAGCGAGCGAACAAGAAAGTCTCGGATTATAAATTTCACTAAACGTCACGTTAGATTCTCTTTCATTCTTCTTGCTGGCTGTCTTAGCTTATCGTTGAAATCTCAGCTCGCCGTAAGGTTTCAGCATTATTGAGCATCGCTCAATAACGATAAATAATTTAACGACATGGATGGGTGAAGAGCAGGGCGAACCGGAAGGTTAGAAAGCTTCTTTAAAGTGATCAGTTCTCTAGCTTCTTGCAGTTGAAACGCTTGTCGATGTAATCTTAAATGACGACGAAATTTAACAGCGAAACAAATTCGCCTTTCGATCAAGTTGTTAATGAATAAATTAGGCGGATGGTGCGAGGGGTTAAGCATAAAAAACTCTCAGCTCTAATGGCCTAATGGATGTAATTGAGTGTGAAATGCAATTATCCGTTTATGATACATTGATGCTCGGTGACATTTAGCAGCAAATGTGCAACACATGGCGACAATTTTCCTAGCAAGTGCACTCAAGTGCTCGCCGCAGATTTCAGTAACCGAGCGATAAGAGGATTGACTTTGCAGATAAATTTCCTTCTCGTTGGAAAACTTTCCAGCGATGGCTGCGAGGAGATTCCAGCTAAATATTTTCTTTTTGTTCGCATCGACTCAATCGGATTATGGCGTGTTCCTTGTAGCAATTTAGAAGTTAATGCTTTCCGTTTATTTCGGACGAGGGATTAATCAAAAAACATTTCGAGCGGACAAACTTTTCTTCCCGGAATTCATGGTGATCCCTCTCAAGGGCTCTTTAAAAGCGTAGAACACACATCGCTTTGCCGCTTGCGAATGTTTTAAGGCGACGATAATTTATTTTCTTTCTCTATTTCGTCGCTGAGCTCATTGTAATGCTGCAGTGAAGACAACGAGAGAGATTAAGGGTGACAAATGAAAAATAAGTGCTGGTGAATGTATGGCAAAACCTACTGAAACGACTTCCAAGGGATTTTGAGACATTAAAGCAGTGGGAGGAAGCAAACTGTCGATGCTTTGGAGTGCTTACAGCTAATGTGAAGGACTTTGTTGAATGTTTTATTGGCTGGCTCAATTAGATTAACGGAGACTTTAGTGCAGTTTGATGAGCGCCCTCAAATTGCTTTATGACTTTCGATAAAAAATATTAATAAATGCGGTTTCCCACCGCAGCTCAATTGACCTAATCGCCTGCCCTTCATTCAACTCGTGCCTCGTCTCAAGTTACACAAACCACAGAAACGCTTTTTCTAGTTCCGATGAATTTTTTATTCGACATCCCACAAATATCAATTACCGGTGAAACATTTTTCCACCAGTTGAAATCTCCGATGTAATCTAAAATAATAAAATTATAGTTTTTATCCCGTTCCGTTCATCCCCTTTAACAAGAAATTCTTTTCTCTCTTGTGCACTCAACGATGAAAAGAGGAGGAAAATTATTATCCCTTGATAAACTTCTCCGCTTTGCTTTCATTTTCATGCCTTTTGAAAAAGTTGGAAAGGATTTGGCTTCTTTTATTTTCACCCCACGCAAATTATTCAACAACAAATGTGGAATGTTTTACGGTTTTCCAGCGATTCGAAGGCGTAAGAGTTATTTTAGAGAACAAACCTTTCGAGGTGTGTTTGCATTTTCTATATTTACGGAACTTTTTACAAATATAAATTATTTTTTTAAAAATCATTCGACGTAGATAAATTTCAAAAATCATCTTACGCAGATCTTGTTGTCTCAAAATAGTTTGCTATTTAAAAATGAACTTTAGTTTGCATTACGAAAAGGATGACACGCGCTACCTCGAAATCCTCGCCAGCTCTGAAGCTTCTGATCGTGTAAGCATTCATGACATTTGTTGAATTATTTAGAAAGTGCGCAAAAAAGGTAAAGCCGATGAATCTTTGATGGCGAACAAAAGGGATCAAACCATCGGCAAAATGTTCCTTTCCATTTAATTTTCTAACGAAAATTTATGCCGCAGTCGATTCCTTTTACCTTTCTGGTGTACGCTCCTCTCCATCCGAGAGCGATGAGTTTACATAAGTAATCAGCTAAGCCCCCAAAGAGGAAACTCTTTCATGTGCACGCATTCGGCTTTCCCTACCTGCTCTCGTCTCTGCCATTTTGCTCTTCCTTTCTCATTTCATTAAAAGGCAGATAATAAAAAGGAAAAATGGGAAAACATTTTTTCCTGCTGTTGCTTTCACGGAAAAGAGCTTTGGTAATGTGACAAAGGGGAGCTGGGAATGTTAGTCGAAAAATGTTGCAGTCAACAGAGAGGAAAGAAAAGTTTCCGAGCTGAATGCGAAAGGTAGACGAGGCTTAGCGAGAACATGGGAACGAATGAATAAAGGATACGGAATTATGATTTTGATGACAACATTAAAGATGCTTCTGTAGTTTTTGTGCTTCGTGTTTTCCATTCCCGATCCGTAAACAGAGCAGCAGGAAAAGTTTTAGTGAAAAGGAAACCTTTGAGATGTGAAGCACGTTCCTTGGATACGAAGGAGAGTTGGTCAGCAAAAGAAGGATGCGGGAGCGAACTTCTTTTCATGGCAAGTTTGTGATCGAGCTGTGCCATTCACCCTAGAAGTTTTATGTTTTCCCCCCGAAGCAACAAAAGATTTTCTTTCGAGTTGGAAATGGAAGCAAAGCGTTTGAGTTATTCGTGTCTTGTTCGAGAATATTCAGACATTCCTTTTTCGATGCCCCACGAGACTCGATATTTATTAAAACGTATGGAAATTTATGTGCACGTAATTCACGAGAGAGCACTCTTCAAGCGTTCACTCCTAGAATTCAAATGAGCCGCCCAGCCATTCTTCCTTCCTAGAGCGCATTTTATGTGCCGAAGAAAAATGGAAATCGATCAAGAAGAAGTCTTTAGAACTACGCCAGTCCTAAGCCTCCCCAAGCCATAAACTGCTCCATATGATTTACATCAGTTAAACCAGCTAATGCTTTACTTTTCCGAGCATTTTTACGATTGTTTATTGCGATTTTTTATGTTCAGTTTTATGAGGAGGAAAAGTTTTTCGTCAGAGCGAAGCGAGACACACACAGAACTTTATTTTTATTTGATGCGATGTTTTACGACTTCAGAGTCGTTTGTCGTTATGGGGTTTTATGAAAAATATTCCATTGTTCCTCATCGTCCCGTCAACATTTTTATTGAACGGCCGTCGTTCTCGGTTTCACGTTTCGCTTTAAATCGAAATGGTGGAAATTTTCAGCATTCGCAATCGGATTAAGCTCGACTCATTTACCGGTGAAAAATTCGCTTTCCACTCAATTTGCTGTCTCGAACAGCTTTGCTTAAAGTTGCGAGTAAACTTGCAAAGGTTAAGAGCCCAATTAAACATTAAAGGCGAGAGCCAGATTGTCGAGCATCATCGTCGACACTCTGCTCGCAGCCAAAACAAGGCAAGAAGTCAAAATTGTTCATTAATTATTCATCGGCAGCTTCTGGCTGCGAGAAGAGAGAGAAATCTCTGTCATACATTAAACATCAAGAGCATCCTGCACATTAACCTGACTCGCTCGCACCCGCTCAACGAGCATCTGCAGAGACGTTACCCGCTCTGAGGGTGAGAAAGTCATAAAGAAATTTCAAGAATATAAAATAGATTTTCACCATTAGCCGCTCTCCCCCATTTGCGAAACATCTACGGTGAATGGTTTCTTAAGAAGACGCGAGGGTCGAGGGAGATGAGAGGAAGAAAGTAAGCAGAAAAACGCTTGCGAACAAGATTCAAGAGCATCGCATAAATTCGCTTTACAAAATGGAGACAGAAAAGTCTTCTTGCCTTCGTCGGCAGCAAACATCTCGTCGCATTTTAATTACGTAAAAAGTTACGATTCGAACGAGAATAATTCGATTAATGCTGCTTAAGATTTCGCATAAATTTCCATTGAATAACTTTCTGTCGATGGCAATTAGAAATTGCATGAACTACACAAAAGAACATTCGATGGCACTTGCCGAAGGCGTGATTTACTTTAACAATAACAACTTACGACAGTGTGATCTGGTGCTAAACCAACAATTTTAAAGTGCGACGCTCGAGACTCGAAGCGTGCGCAAAACTCTAACGAAATCGAATGCGAAAAACCTTTAAATGTTTTCATTTGAAATTGAATTATATGCGCCACGTGCGTCTACCCTTTGTTGATAAAATCTCACTGCTGGAAACCTCCGTCGACAAATCACTGGAGGATTAACAAAAGCCGATCCGGGCCATATTGCACTTGCGGAATCAATTTTCGAGAGGATTCTCAAGGAACGAGTCATAAATAATTCCGTAATGATGTTTGCCTCTCTTGTGCAACAAAGCGAAACAATAAACCTAATAATTAAGGTTTAACTTGAGTCGACGTTGGCTAACCAGCGTGGCATGAGGAAGCACGTGTTGCAATAAAAATATTTGCGATTGATGACGAGGCCTTGGAATAGTTTAGGATCAGCTGAGTGGCGATTTCCTTCACTAGAAACATGAACAGCAAATTGCAGAATAATCTCCGATGAGAAACGATAATCAATCTTGACATGAGAGAAATCCAGAGGCCTGATCCGTGTCTCGACAAAGGAAAATCTCCTGGGATGTGAAGCCATAAAACAAAGATGAAAAACTGAATTTTAATTCAATAAAACTTGATGCCAGCTGATGATGCACGAGTTGATGCCAGGCCTGTAATTTTGAACGCACGCGACTCGCTCGAGTTACAAACCAAATAATTATCGAAGGGATTCACAGTTTGATCTGTTTGCTGGAGAATTGAGCGACGTGAAAAGAACAATTTTGCTTGCTGTTGGTCTCGACTGTTCTCGGAAGCTGCGATAAGGATTCGGTCGTTCCCACATCAGACGTCAATTAGCGAAGACATATGACTGTTCAATCTCTGATTACAGAGAAGCCGCTTCGGCAGATAAAACGTTTACTGATGTCTCTGCCAAACCGTCAGACTCTGGACTCTGCTTCATTATCGTGATACGATCGAGCAGCTCAACCAAATTGCAATCCGAGCGAAATGCATTTGCATAAATTAGAAGCGATTGCAAAAGAAAATGAGCGCAACACATCGGAATAAAAACTCTTCCAATTCTATTTTCACTCGAATATATTTTTCAATTCGATCTAAGTGCTTTTTGTCATTTATCAACGTTTTATGTGTTTATATGTTTCGGGGTTTTCTGCTAAATAGCGCTTCATAAATGATCCGAGGATTGGCGAGAATGAGGAGCACTCGAGGAAGTTAAGAAACTAACAATCACTCTTTGCTTGCATCAAGGAAACTATTAGGGAAGAGGTCGGCGAGGAGATTTGGGTTGCAAACTGGCATCGTAGAAAGTTCTCGTCGATCCCGTAACATCAAGCCAGAGATTCTCGAGATGAAATTTAAATGAGGGTCGATTGCTGGTGAAAAATTCAATTCAATTAAACCCTAAATTTCTTCTTCGCTTTGCTCCCTCCCTCGCCTAATTTTATTTATCTTCTCGTTTTTATTGCCGCACAGGAATCGTAGTTGGAAGTTTTTCGCACATTTATCGTCGTCAAGTACTTGCTGCATCTTCAACCCTCGTGATGGCAGAGACTTTCACGCATTGCCGAAAGGTCGATGCAGTGCTTCGCAACCTTTGTTGAATTGCGATGATAAATTAGTTGATCGCTTGGCGGTAGAGTCTTCAATAAGTTTCAAAGTAAAGTTGAAGATTTCCTTCGCATAGCAAAGGTTTATCAAAACTGAACCGATGAACAAGTTAAAGCG
This sequence comes from Smittia sp. YW1114-2, assembly GCA_033064975.1. Classification (NCBI taxonomy): domain Eukaryota; kingdom Metazoa; phylum Arthropoda; class Insecta; order Diptera; family Chironomidae; genus Smittia; species Smittia sp. YW1114-2. Next base: position 21,558,145 of record CP093832.1, read on the forward strand.
GGTACAGAGCAATAAATAATATCAAATAAACGACTCGTGGGTGACATTCTCGCACAGCGTGTGACAAAACGGCTGCAAGCATAAATGTTTATTAGATGTTAAGTTTCGAGCAGTTGAAAATGATACATCAGAGAAATCTCTTGCGATCCTCGACGCTTATTTATGCATGAATCCACTCCACTCTCTTTCATGAAGAGTTTCAGTTTTCCTTCTGGTCATAAATGATAACAGAACTGGAAAGCATAAAGCATCTGCTTTTACCTTCTGCAGCCGCGCATGCATGCAATTCACTTATCCCTTGCAGCCACGGAAGCATTTCGAAAATTAAAAAGAGGAAACAAATCAGGAGGAACGGCGGTGGGCCGCGAAAAGCGAAATCAACATGAAGTTATTAACTCGCTCGAGTTACGCAAGTCATCATGGCAAATGCCGTCAAACAGATGTGCTTAATTTATTCCCACCTGATTTATTACCGTGCGATGAAGAGAAAAGCGAAGCGTGAAAAGAAGAAAAACAATTCAACCGCGAATTTTTCTTGTTTCCAGATTTGCCATTAAAAATAATTATTGACTTCGAACGTTTTCTGCTGACTCAAATGATTTTTTCCAGACCTTGTGATCCATATTCGAGGGTGTGTGAACAACGCAGACGATAGAATGCAACTGAACACATTGTTTTGCCTTTTGTTATCGAGTCATGCAACCGAACATTACGGAAATTTGTCTATCAGCTTATCGACAACATCTGGCCGACTTTTCAGCTGAGGCACGCTTTGTGATGACTAGCAAGCGATCACGTACTCAGCAAACTCTTCTTAGAAGAACTACCGCTTCTCAGCTCAACAGACGCGACATGAATGATTGACGTTAGACGCCCGAAATTTGCCATGGAGTTGAAAAAAAATGTCGCGCAATGTTTGCACAACTTGAGAGAGAAGTTCAATTGCGTCGTCTCGAGTTTTCTAGCCGAGCATATGCTACGATGATTCTAAGACTTCGCACGCTCAATATCATTTTACGACCTTCGAGAACGCAGAAACTCGATACGCGTACGCCAATGATGGCTTTATGTAAATTTCAAACGCGATGGGTCATTGTCGTGCAACAGAGAAAAGTAAAATGCGGAAAAACGGAGCTGAAGAGCTGGAAGGGGACGCATTATGGTGTTTTAATTTGGTTCACGTGACTCGAGCTCGTTCCGGAAGGAAATGGGAAGGAAGGATGACTCGGTTGTGTTGTTCCTTTCACAACATAATCTGGAATGCGTGAAATGTGATGGAGGGAAATCGTCTGCAGATTTGTTGAAGCGCACGAATTTCTCGCATACTTGGATTGCTAATTAGTTTCCTTCCTCTCTCATTCGTTTCCTTCTTCGAACGAGGTTCACAAAATATTCCGACGACAACAGTTCACCTCTCCCATAACTCCTAATGAACTTTAAACTAATATTTTATGGCTTTCGACTCGCAGACTTTAGCGCCAGATGGCTAACAACAAATCGTGTTTCCTTCGATGGATTATAATATCTGCCACGTGCATTACCGCCCGTCCCTCGTTTCCGGAGATTGTTCACCTTCTTGGTCGAGTGTGCATCCTTCTGGCGAAAAGGTAACAACTAAACCTCAATCAACTCGCTCACTTCAAGTCACCACGATTTTACCAACGACGTAAGTTTAATGGAATCGTCGCTTAAGTGTTTTGTGCATCGCAGGTTAAAATTTAATTTCGTTAATGGATCTCCTCGTCTTCCAGCACGTGACTGAGTCGGCAAACCGTAAAAAGGACAAAAGAATTAATTTTCACTCTGGGATATCGCAAGTGTGAGAAAGCGACGAGGTGCTTCAGTAGCGGAGAAAAGTGGGACGAAGCGGAACAGAAGCTCCATTGATGTTCCCCGAAACCAACATGGAGTGATAACGAGCATGCGTTTTGCAATATTCATGAAATCTTTTCTCACTCGGAATCGTTATCTTCGCGCCGCGTTTTGTCGAATGATTCCACGACAAACAAGCTTGTTAATTAGCCGCCTTTTGTTGAGCATAAACATTTGCTTAATTGGGCCACTAAGTCAACACTTTGTCGACTATTGAATTGCACAAGGCCGCGGATCGGATCGGGTGTGGGAGAAGCGCAAGTTGTGTGTATAAAAATTAATGTAAATATTGAAACGCGCGCTGTTTGCTTTATTATGTTTTAAGAACTCGGTAAACATTTATCGAGTTGCGGATGTAGAGGGAGAAAAGCAAGAGCAGATCTATGACCGACGACTGCGCTGCATACTTCAAGCTCGATATTAATGAAAAGCAAAGAAAGAAGCGAACTTATCTCAAGACTCGTGAATTATTAAGCGACGTTTGAAGTCCCGCGAGGTGAAGAGAAGAAGAGCATCGAGATGGAGCTTGTGGAAATTGAATTATCAAGACTCTGATGAAGCTCGAGATGTCGAGAATCCTTCGACGAGCTGTTTCCATTAAAATATTAAAAATCGCTTTCGCCCTTTGGCTGTTTGGCGTGAGCCATCAGAGAAAAAAGTTGTAAACATTCACGTTTGATGTTGATTCAATTGAAGCTGTCGGCAGTGTGTGGGGCGTGGGCGGAGAAAAGAGCAATCTTTAATAAATTATATTTGATTTATAGCTCCGGCTTCGCTCTCCATCCCCTGTCGCTGCTCACCTTGAGGCGATCTATTAATTTAATGGACGCATCTACCTGCCTGAGAGTGGAACGAGTCAGGCATTAATGCACAATTTCCATCGCAATAACAGTTTATTTCTCAAAGACACATAAAGCGCTTGACAGAGAAATAAAAATAAAAACAAATTCTAGATTGAATTGCTTTTCTTGATGCAAGGTTTGGGGACGGGTGACTCCATAAGGGGAGCTTGAGTTCAAACTCGAGCTGTTGCTAATCCCTGGCTAGAAACGGAACGTTAGCTTTGAGAAATGGCAGTGAATTCTCTCGCACACCTCAGCGGGACGCACCCTCTCTGACATGAAACTAAGTATCCGTGCAGGTATGCTTTACATCGTCATATTTCACCACTTCTTCTTCACCCATTCTCGCTCACATATTTGTTAATCTAAATGCTATCGCTTCGCCGTGAACGTCGGAAATAAAATGCTTTTAAAGGGACAACGTTCTGGGTGGAAGTTTCAGCAACATTTGCGAAGTGGATTAAAAGAGTTTAACGGGTCGTTTACCGAGTAGACAGCTCGCGACACTCGATACTTCCCTCCTAAGACGGTTGTTTCGCTCAAATTGATATTGGCTTGCAAGCTAAGACGTCGATGAGCTGCTTGCAAAGCAATTACACGCGCGCGAAACTTTCGCATCGAATTTCATTCTAAGAAAGTTTGTAGCTCACGAAGAGACGAACTTAAAGTCGCTTAAGCCTCGTAAAACTTTTATCGCTAAGAGCTTCATTTATCGGGAATCTTTAAGTAATAACGACGAGAACGAGGGAAGTTTTATTGCTGGGGAGTGCATTAAACAACACATTTGAACGCAGAAAACGGGGAGTCGTAAAAATCAAGAAGTTCAAACGATTGGGACGAAACAAGCGACATGTCTCGACACACAAAATGGACGTTCCATCCACTTAGCTGACATTTATATCGTTGGTGTCCTTGTTTCGGCTCGTGACAAAAAAAGAGAATAGCGAAACGGAAAATCCAACGAAGGCAGACATGCTCTTAACACGAGACAATCTTTATCGGGAGCGAGGAATCTAGGAGAATCCATTAAAGCAGGCCATGGGGGAGGGAAGGTGAAAACATTTTCCATCCCTTCCGTCAGAGCAACATGACGGACGGTGAAAAGGGTTTCGCCTTCTGTCTCTCGCATTGCGATTTTCCCATTTTCCATCTGAGCGTCGAGATTATTTTATAACAAAAAATTCAATAGAATTGTTTTCGAATGGAAAATGCTTTTCTTTCTGGCGGAGTCGACGGAAAAGGGAGGGAAAACTTTCCTTTGCAGCGGGATTTTCCGCCATTGTGTTTTCCATGAAAGGGATTTGTTTGCATTTAGCGCTAAGCGACGGCAGAAGATTGAGCGTAAGCTTCATCATTTACGCTGCTTTAAGCAACTGACGACGGCTTTAAAGAGTGCGGATCGATAAAGAATTCGAGCAGACTTGCCTCGAGCCGAGCAAATAAAGCTGTCAGTCGAAAATTTATTACGAAGCTCAGTAAAAATCAGGAGAAAAGTTTCCGAGTTCTCAAGAATCGTAAAGAAGAAAGATTTTCCTCGAAGAAAATCGATTCTCAACAGAACGTATCGTCCTTCATTTGCTTCTTGCGCTTCGTAAGAAACGCCCGACCAGACTAAAAGCACATGATTTATGATCCAAGATTTGTATCGAGGCGTTAGAGCTCCGAAGCATGTTTGGCTTACTAGCGGATTGCTCGACGATTTCATGGCAGCAAAACCAAATTTTCAAGAAAATTCGATGATCGACTGTCACTTGTTCTACTATATTTGACAGTCCTGCCATCACTTATCTCGCCATCCCAACTAACGCACTCAACAAATCCCAATCCGTGATCAAAGCAGCCACTCGAACTTTGATTTTACACACCGCGATTAACGTTTTTATCAAAGCATTTTGTGAGTTGTGTGGCGCTAACGACTTCTCAAGGCTTTTCTTCACGAGCCCGATTTTTACAATCGAGACGCGTCGCAATGTCAATAAAGATAAGAAATCTAAAGTTTTATGCGGATTCTCGATTTTTCGACGTTATCAGCCAGTGGAAATCACAGCCAAAGAGAAATCAATGAACAAGCGATCTGATAAAGCTTTTCTGGGCTAATCGCTATCGAACTAGATAAAATTTGTCTTATCGATATCAAGACTGACGTCACGTTGGATGATTGTCGAGCATGACGAAATCGACACTGCGATGTTGTTCGCGACAATCTCCCGAATCCGGGACAAACAAAACTGCAGCTTTTTCGCTCTAAAGGCAATCGCCGATAAGATAAGTCGATCTGACAGTGCAAAATAAGATTATCGACTTGGCCTGCGCCATGATTCAGCCGTGACTGTCACTCGACTCAGCCGTGAGAACTTCAGAGCTACGAAATAATTGACACTTGATCAAACGTCTTGAGAAATATTCAACGTACAAAAGATGTTGGAGTTGTTCACGCAGTCATTTTGATATGAGAATGAATAGGTTTTATAGGTATTGGCCCCCCACACCCCAAGAGATTCAAGGGACTGCTCTCAGGTGTTCCGTTGCTTACAAACTATCATAAATACTACGCATGATGAGTAGCTTTAAAAACGTCTCAATAATATTTGCTTGGTTTACGGACCCCAAACAGAAACAAAACTGTCACTCAAAGCTTACGCTAGCTAAATAATTACGTGGGATTTTGATGAAGGTTTCAATTTAGCTTAAAACTTTCTGCCTGCATTAAAATTCGAGAAATGTCACCGCTGATGACGCTGAACAACTCAAAGATCTGCGTCTGCCTAAGCCTTATTTGACAGCTGGGCACCAGAATATTTATTTAATTTTACTCGTGCTGGCTTGTTTTCAGAAACACCTCAAAACGAATTAACTCGGAAACTATTTGAACTTTAGTGAGCTCATCAATTCTTACGTGAATTTTCTTTATCAATTTCATGTTCCGACACTTGTCCAATGTCAATCAGAACGATTCACTTCGACTCGATTTCTTCCGACGGCAAATCGACTCAACTCACCTTCGAGTGTTTTATTCCTAGCTATTAGCGCTAAAAGCATCTCGGGATTCGGATCGTTGCCATCGGACGAGGACGACGATGATGAGTTCTGCATTTGGAGTTGCTGGCTGGTTTGTTGAGCGTGTGACAGGTCGAGGCCACCGGCTAGACCCGACGACGTCGGAGCCATCGAATGGTGCGACTGAAACGGCTGCATCATCGACAGTGTTGACGTTAGATGCAAATGGGATGAGGCATGAGACATCCCAGTGTTTAAAGACGATGACACGCAAACCGACATTAAAACTCTTTTTTATTTTTTGCTCCCACCGATGTTTCTTATTCGCGCGTCAATACCGAACTAATTTTTCAAAACACTCCACACTTGTTTTGAAAGAGTTCACAAAGTTTCGGCGGAGAGACGAAGTCTAATTGCACAGTTGTTCTAGTAGCGTAAGACGAGTCTCAATTGAATCGCGCTTATTTGTTCCAATATTTTACTATCCACAAGTTATTCAGCGATTCCATCGCGTCGCGAACGCTACGTCGCTGTTATCTCTTTCGGATGGCAATAAAACAAAGACTGAATGCGAGCTTCACTTTGCTTACTTTATATTTCGTCTTTCTAAACTTTTCCGTACGAACTGATAAAACACGAATGGAAATATTGTCTAAGTGTTAACCTTCAGCCGGGAAATTCTAATTTGCCGATAAACCGCAAGCAAGTGCACAACTGCATAACAAAGGCAAATTTATTCGGCGACCACAAAGAACATTTTCCATCGCCGCGCACTTGGAGAAGTTTAATTGTTATCGCGGGCCGTCGACAATAATAATTTTGAGGTTTCCAAGATTGGACAACCGACGAGGGAAGAAAACAATCTCAAGCTTCCTTCTCGTAAAACTTGTTTATGCAGATTTTACCGCCGTTTTAATTATGCTTCCGTAAAACTTTTAATTTTTTATGTCTTCAGAGAGGGAGAAAGTCTGCAAACTCTATCGCTTGAGCTTTTTCCTTTCCGATCCGAACGGTTGGAAATGTGTTGAGCGACTGAGCGTGGAAATTCCGTGCAGAAACATTTCGACGGCGGGTGAACCAAATGAGAAGTTGCACGATGCAAACCAAACAAGCCCAGCGACATCGAAGATTTTTCTTTTCAACTTTTTATTGTTCTCGAACTTTTTTTAAAAAAGATTCTTCAGACCTTTTAAAAGATTTTCATAAACTTTGGGACCGCAGCTTCGAGACCTTAATCCACTGAAGGATTTCGCAAATGATCGTCCATTAGAACAGAGATTAGTACGAGCAACGAACACAGCCACGCGTGTTCCACCTACGTTGCCATGGCTTTCTTCCACTTCAGTTGGCTGTGATTGTGAAAATTTCCCCTCACTCGCTGCTTGGTGTGCGTGTGAAAATTGAAGAGAATTTTCCAAAGCGAAAGGAAGGAAGGAATGTTAAGTGACAGACGATGATTGAGTTGTGTTCGTCTGCACGAAAGTCCAGTGTTGTCTTTGCTGTTGAAAATGTTTCTTGAAAGCTTTTCAAAAATTCTTGTGGCGAAGGCTCAAGTAACGAACATTTGTTGATGCGGAAACTTTTCAGATTCCGAGGCAATTGGTTTTAAATGTCAGCTGTCTCATGAATCATCATGTCTGACTCGCTCTGTTCGCATCTACCGCTGATGCTTGTGAATAATTCACGCTGGGAATAGAAGAGCTTTTTCTTCTCCGAGAAATGTAGAAAAGCAGTCGAAGGATGAGCAGAGGAAAATTGATAAATGAAGAGAAAAAATTGATTTATTGCATGTTGAGTGTACACGAGAAGGAATTTCCGTTCACGTCGCAAAGCGGAGCGAGCGATTCTAATGAAAGTTTCATGCGAGGCAAGCTTGGGAATTCAGAATTGAATTAAAAGAAAATTCTGATGGAAAACTCAGAATGAATTCAGGATAACTCGATAAACAAGAGAAATTATCATTTTAAACATCAGTGCTGCTGAGCCTTTAGGACGCGAAACAGTTTGAAAGAAGTTCAACGAGAGCGGCGGTTGAGTTGTCGCTTGAACTGCGCTCAGTGCGAGTCAGATTGATGTGAATATCTCGAGGCATTTTCGAGAACGTCGCACTGATTACAAGTTTGATAAGTATCATGATGATATCCAATCAGTTGACCGATTTTCCTTTTCATTCTAACTCTTTCGTTCCATTGTGTTTCTCTCGATTACCCTGCAAATATTAGCATAATTCTCTAGCTCAGCCAATTCAACACAATCTTCCACTTCTCCCTGCAACATAAGAGGTTTCACACTTGCCATCAACACTTATGAAATTCGATATTCCGCCAGCGCTTCACGCGAGCAAATAACTTTCCATGAACAATTTTCATCTCGCAGCTTCTCTCGCTCCACCGTCTTCATGCATAACTTTCTCACATTGTGTGAAAGCTTAAGACTTCAGGGTGGAATTCGAGTGGGAAACCTCGCGGCTTCAGGCAGCTTCCCTAACTCCTGCGACTTCTTACCTTCATGCCTGATCGCATTTTTAAATTTTAAACATTTTAGCACATTGTTTTTCATTTTTTATGAGCGCGCGAGATAAAACTCGGATAATGCGAGTAGTAATAAAAGAAAACCTGCGAAGCGGATTATAAAATCGTGCTTCAATATTTAAGCAACGCAAAGTGGTTGAGTTTTACGACGTTGACTCATCAATTCCAGCGCTCATCTGACGGCGGAGGAGAAATTCTTTCGCCACCCACGCAAACTGATTTCCCACCGTAAAAGCGTAATTAACAACCGTGATTTGCATAATTGAGCATCAGGTGGCGTCTTTAAATTCCTTTTCCCTTCTCCGCTCGCATCAAGATTCGACGCTGTTGACGGCGAGAGCTCCACAGGTTTTCTTGAATAATTTACGGCGAATTCAACAGTGATTTGATGTGTTGACGTTTTGGTCAATTTGATAAAGCGATAGCGAGCTGTTGGCTGCTCGACATCAACGGAAATATCAATCAAACATCCTCCCGGGCGCATTGCCATGCTCGCGCTGAAACTCGTTATCATTGTTCCGGGGTTCAGAGACTTTTCACAACATCTGCGATGAAAAAATCTGCGTGAAATGCTCGCCGTCGTCATTAATAATTCGCCCGATTCGAAGTTCGTTGATTAATTTCCATTTCGACTGTTTGTCTTTGTCTGTTGATTAAAGCAATCTGACTGAATGCGAAAGGAATGATTTTGCTATTTTTGAATGAAAATGAGAATTTGTTTCATGTCCACGCTGCACTTAAAATGTTCGACACAACTTTTAAGCACACTTGACTCGCTCTCCTTCCACTTGCTGTTGCCTCCGTCCCCCTTTAATTACGACGTCTCCCTTAATTACGATCGAGCACCATTATGCCATCAAGAAGTCACTCATCACGACCTCATGAATTATTCAAAAATGTGTCGTGGCGATGCTATCGACTGCATGGACTTTAGTTTATTGCGATGATGTTCCGAAAGGTGTAAAAGAGTCGAAAGCCTTCAAACCGAATTCCAAGCCCTCGGCAGAGGCTCAGTCTGCAACAAATACTCGCCATCTGTCGCCCGAGTCCCTTCGTTGTCCACTCGAACCCCTTCGTCGTCACCCGGTTGACCTCGGACATTTCCTGAGCTCGTAATGACTCGAGGGCCATCAATGCGACTCCCCCGCGATAAAATCTTAATGGACTTTCTCACTTGAAATTCCAATAACGCACGCAAACCTCCGCTCAAAGCCAGATGTATCATCATTTTCATCCGATTTATTCGACTGATAACGAGCCCGGTGTTCGATTTTAATTTTTAATTATCCTGCCAGACCACATTCACTCGACGTTTTATGCAATTGCCTCCTCTCCGAGCTCGTCTCCGACAACACACTCGAACAGCCAGCAAATGAATTATTAAAATAGAGATAAAAGGCGAGTTGGGACCGAGTTGGGCGGCATTTTCTTGGGGCTGAAGGAGAGAGGAATGATTATGAATTTCCAATTATGGATTTAAATCGCACGGAAACTTCCTGAAGCGTCAATTAGAGCTTCGATAATCTTCGAGACAAATATTTGCACAAGATGCAGGAGAAGGCACAAATTGAATTAGTCAAGGAGCATCAGGCTAAATGCTCTTTCTGCAATCCCTGAATGTTTGAGATCCGACGAATAATTGAATAAGCCTTCTTGCCATCGTTGCGCTTTAAACTTTGCTATCTCCCCCAGAGAAGTTTGCAGTTTAAGATTAAAACTCAACCTCGCGAGTAATTAAAACTCATCGAACCATGAATGAAGGCAGATGAGATTGTGCAGAGATGCAAGAAAAGCGCTTTTGATTGAACGCACAATGAGTTTGAGAATCGAGTTCGTCTTTCATTCTGCTTGCTTTACAATAGCTAGTGAGCATCGGAAGGCCCAGCTCTGCCCACGACGAGCGGCATCTTCTTGTTCGTCGAGTCTTCCAGTTCCTTCGGCTTGTAGTATTATTTGGGTTTAACCGCTAGTTTGATCTGCATAACATTTTTCCACCGTTTCCAACCTTCTCGAATGCTGTTCGATCATCGTTATGAGATATTCTCGATAATAAATGATAAGGAATTAGCATAACGCAGATTTGTTCGATGTTAGGGAAGAGGGATCGTCGACATTACTTGGAATGAATTCCCCACATTCAATGCTCTTCATATTTCGCCTTCGCGGACCCATTGACTGCAAACTGCCTTCGTTCATAAAGCTGAGTTGAAGGACTTGCAAGTTTGGAATCGAATGAAAGAATTTCAGGTACGAATATTAATGTTTTGTTAAAATTTAACGGCTTGAAAATATTTAAAAAAAATTGCTCCGCTCAGCCGCAGCGCAGCGCCAAAGTCGATTTGTTTACGTTTTGAAAATAATATTTTCATCGTGAAATTTTAATCGTGAAATTCTTAGGAAGTAGGCAGACATAATGAACAGAAAGCGTAGTCCGAGTTCAGGAAGCGATAGTGCTGACAGTGCCGAAGAATTAAGACGTCGCGACATAAAAGAAAGAGACGAATTCTCAAAACGTTTGAAAAACAAGGATGAATCGAAGACAAGAAAATTTGTTGAGGCGCAAACGAGCAAGAAATCGTTCGAGGAGGCGGCTAAACGATTGAAACTTGCCAATGATGATCGAGAGCAGTTGGTGCCAAAGCTGAGAGTTCAATCTCGACGCGATTATCTAGCGAAGAGAAAGGATGACAAAGTGGCAGAGCTCGAAGCCGACATCCTCGACGATGAATATCTGTTTGACGAGTCAAAGCTGACCAGGAAGGAGAAGGAAGAACGCGAATACAAGAAGCGCCTGCTTGACATTGCAAAGGAACATGAACAAGCTCGAGAGCTCGAAAGAGTTCAGCGGTATCACATGCCGAAGGATATGAAGAAAGGCGAAAAAGGAGATTACGTCGAGGTTGATGAACGAGAGAAACTTCCCAATTCCGAGCAGAAGAAGTGGGAAGCTGAACAGCTTCAATCAGCCCTCTTCAAGTTCGGTTCTCGTGATGCAAAGCCAAACGAATACGAACTTCTTCTGGATGACGAGATCGAATTCGTCCAAGTTCTGCGAATGGATGGATCCAAGGACATGGATAAGAAGCCCGAGCTGACAGAGACTGAGAAGAAGAAGATGAGTATCGAAGAGACGAAGCTAAGTCTGCCGGTCTATCCTTTCCGCGACGATTTGATTTCAGCCATTCGAGAGCATCAAGTTCTGATTATTGAAGGCGAAACGGGCTCTGGAAAGACAACGCAAATCCCTCAGTATCTTTATGAAGCCGGATTCACAAAGGACGGCAAGAAAATTGGCTGCACGCAGCCTCGTCGAGTCGCTGCCATGTCAGTTGCTGCTCGCGTCGCCGAAGAAATGGGAGTGAAGCTGGGAAACGAAGTCGGCTACAGCATTCGATTCGAGGACTGCACGTCTGAGCGAACAGTTCTCAAGTACATGACAGACGGAACGCTTCATCGCGAGTTCCTTAGCGAACCCGATCTCGGCTCCTACAGCGTCATGATTATCGACGAAGCTCACGAGCGAACGCTTCACACTGACATTCTCTTCGGTCTGGTCAAAGACATCGCGAGATTTCGAAAGGATCTGAAGCTTCTCATCTCGAGCGCAACTTTGGACGCTGAAAAGTTTTCGGGCTTCTTCGACGACGCTCCAATCTTCAGAATCCCTGGCCGACGATACCCAGTCGATATTTACTACACCAAAGCACCCGAAGCTGACTACATCGACGCCTGTGTCGTGTCGATTCTCCAAATCCACGCAACTCAACCGCTGGGCGACATTCTCGTGTTTCTAACAGGCCAGGAAGAGATCGAAACGTGTCACGAGATACTTCAAGACCGAGTTAAGCGGCTCGGATCAAAGTTGAAAGAGCTGATTATTCTGCCAATTTACGCGAATCTTCCGTCAGACATGCAAGCTAAGATTTTCGACCCAACTCCGCCCAACGCGAGAAAAGTTGTGCTCGCAACAAACATCGCAGAAACTTCGCTGACAATCGACAACATTATTTATGTCATCGACCCAGGATTCGCGAAGCAAAACAACTTCAACTCGCGGACAGGCATGGAGACGTTGATGGTCGTCCCGATCTCCAAAGCTTCGGCGAACCAGAGAGCTGGCAGAGCTGGTCGCGTTGCGCCAGGAAAATGCTTCCGTCTCTACACCGCTTGGGCTTACAAACATGAATTGGAAGAGAACACAGTGCCAGAAATCCAGAGAATCAACCTGGGCAACGCTGTGCTGATGCTGAAGGCTTTGGGCATCAACGATTTGCTCCACTTCGATTTTCTCGATCCACCACCGACGGAAACTTTGGTCTTGGCGCTCGAACAACTCTACGCCTTAGGAGCTTTGAACCATCACGGCGAGCTGACAAAGTTGGGACGTCGAATGGCCGAGTTCCCTCTCGATCCGATGATGGCAAAGATGCTGCTCGCCTCGGAAAAGTACAAATGCTCGGAAGAAATTGTGACGATCGCTGCGATGCTTTCAGTGAACAGCGCAGTCTTCTATCGGCCCAAAGACAAAATAATTCACGCTGATACCGCCAGAAAGAACTTCAACGATCCCAATGGCGACCACCTTAGTCTGCTGAAAGTCTATAGAGAATGGAAAGATAGCGATTTCAGTACTCAGTGGTGCTACGAAAACTTTATTCAGCATCGATCGATGACTCGAGCTCGAGACGTTCGAGAGCAGTTGGCGAATCTCATGCAACGAGTTGAGATCGATATGGTGTCGGGCGAGCACGAGCCGTCGAACATCAAGAAGGCGGTGACTGCCGGCTACTTCTATCACATCGCGAAGCTCTCGAAGAGTGGAAACTACAAGACAGTCAAGCACAACCAGACGGTGATGATCCATCCCAACTCAGCGCTGTTTGAAGAACTTCCCCGATGGGTTCTCTACTTCGAACTCGTCTTCACGACTAAAGAATTCATGCGACAAGTCATCGAGATCGAGAGCAAATGGTTGCTCGAGGTGGCTCCGCATTATTACAAGCCGAAGGAACTGGAAGACTCGACGAACAAGAAGATGCCGCTCGTCGTGGGCAGAGCTGGGCCTTCCGATGCTCACTAACTATTGTAAAGAAAATAAAAGATGAACTCGATTCTTTGCTTTAACACGATTTGACAACTACAAATATATTTCTTTATTTTAGCATAAGTATGATTGATTTTAGACAGAACATAAAGCTCGAGTTAGATCGTTGGATGTAGAGACAAACGCGTAGCTTAGACTTTCGAGCCTGGCTCCAAATATTGAACTGTAGATAAACCCTCGCGCTCCTCATGGAATCGCTCGTGCAAGGAATACACGATTATTATTGAGTAGCCGGTGACGATCAAGTCTCGAATGGCAGAAAAAAATCTTTGGAATGTGACAACTTCTATAACTCCGAAGAAGAAAATGATGACCAAGAGAATTAGCATCGGTTTCAGACGACCTGGATCTCTCTGAAAAGGTTCATTGATGAGCTGATGGCAATTATGCAAAAGGTTAGAGATTTCTACGGTCTTGGTTCCTTGGATGAGAAGCCACGAGAAAATACCGAAGCATCCAATGCAGACGACGACGACCAGCAACGTTCCAATTATCACTGAAAATGATAGGAAAACGATATTTAGATCGTCGATAGTTGAACATCTCTAGTTTTGTCCAAACCGCCAGTACTGTGACTGCAGTCGATCGCGGCCATAAAACCTCTAAAAACGTCGTGGAACTGACTTTGCGACAGCAAGCTAAAAAGAGACAGGAAACGTACCGAGAAGTCTTAGTCACATCAGCATAATTTATGCTGCATAAATCCTATCAATTCTCACCTTCTCCTGACAGTCGCGCAGCCCACGATCGCGAGCCATGCCATGAAGTAGAATGAGGCCAGGAGGAAGATGACACTGCCGATCAAGTTAAGCCATCCGATGACTTTTGCTGACGAGGGAAAAACATTTTCTATGGAAAAACCGGGAATATTCGACGTCACCAACCTCCTATTTCCAAGGGCAAGCAGCACAGGAATTTCTCGACCTTTAACTTCTTTATCTTCTCAAAGTTGAACCCCATCGTTCTCACTGATGAGTTCTTGGAAGGTTCCGACTGGCGTGGCAGCCAATTTTTTCCGTTGCTAATGAAACAGGAGCCGTGGGTCGACACCTTCTGATAACGTTTCACTAGGGCTAGGACTCAGCAATAAGTGGCGTCGCGTCTTTCAAACTAACTTCTGAGGTTCCGCCGGTTACCAAAACAGTCAGAGAATATGTACCGATGCTACAGCCTATCAATTTCTGCATCAATCACTCGTCACTGAATCTTAGAAGCCACTGAACGGCGATTTAAATGAACCGGCTTTCCTATGGAAGCCTCGATGAATCTTCGATGCCGAGCACTTATTTTAAATGTTGCAAAGTAAAGCAAAAGCAGTAAAAAAGTTGAACGTTCCGCAGCGGGTGTGGAAAGCAAATGAAAATGTTCCGCCGGTTCTCTCGGCCAGTTTTGCAAGCGAAACTCTCGCGACATTTTCTTCTCTCGCGGCTAAAACTGCGCAGTACAGGATCACGGAAAACGCTTTGGGTGCTGCGATAGAAATTAATCGTCCGTCTCTTCCACTTGCTAACAAGTTTAGTTTGTCTATGAAACATGCCGATAAAAATTCAGAGTGTCGACAAGACGGCAATGTCTCTCAATGTCCAGTCACGTTGGCGCCGGTATTCCATCTTCCTCCAGACATGCGAAACCGTTTCAAGGCAAATTGATACTTCTGACGTTTATTCATTGTTTATTTTAGAATAACAATCACATAGCAAAAACTTACATACATTGATCGTTAGGCACAAAGTTGAGATTTAAATTTGGTTTCCGCTTTGGATTATCGAGGGCTGCAGCCTTTAAACCTTGGCGCCGGGATGCTGATACAAAGGAGTGAAACCTTGTGCGCGTTCAGCTTCGAATGTTGTGAAGAGCGAGTGGAGGACGAGGAATTGATAGCTGTAGAGCCCGCCGTAAACCAACCCAGTGACGATTCCTTGAGCATTCATCGAGAGAATGTTCAGGAACGAGACGATGGCAAGAATGGCGAGCAGAATCATCATTGGCTTGACTCGAACGTGGTCTCGCTGCAAAAACAATGTCAACAATTTGTTCCAGGTAGAATTTCGTTTGCTCACATGTTCAGTTCCCTTGATGCATAAAAATGAGATGGCAACGAAGCCGATGCAACAGAAAGCCAAGAAGAGAAAGACGCCGATCATAACTGCAATGAAAACATTAAGACAAGGATCGAACGATCGCTGCAACCACGCTCACTTCCTCGGCCGATGTCGCAAGCTTCGTCAAAGTCCTGGTTGACGGCTTCCTTCATATTCTTTTCCAGGAATTCCCTCAAGTCGGTGCAATCGTAAACGCTCAGGATAACGACGCCAATCACCGAAAGAATCAATCCGACGACATCGCCGACCATGTGCAGCCAGCCGATAACGATTCCTAACAAAACATTTATGTAGATAAGAAGGGCGGAACTCAATCAACACAAACCTCCGGTCTCGAGTTTCATGCAGCCGAGGAAAGAATCGAGTTTAATCATTTTGCTTCGATTTACTTTGTCGTTCCTGGAATGAACAATGAAATAAACGTCACAGTTTTATCTTTGGCAAACAAACTGCCGGCTAATCGCCGCCGAATGAAAGTTCGAAGGAGAAATTGCGCAGTAATTTCATGCGAATGCTTCGACTCACGCTAGAGAAACCAAATTGTTCTTCCTTCACTAAACAGTGGATTTGTCTTCCGATTTAATTTTACAACTTGCTTCGATCACGAACTGTAGAACACTGACGAGGGACAGAAAATTTTCGTTCTCTCGCGTTGCTTTCACACCAACGAAGCTTCGCCAATGTTTCATTGCAATCGTAAAGATCGTAATATGTTGCTGCTAATACAAGAAACCCCTCAGCCTCAGGCCTTAGGGAATGTCGGCTGGAGCCCTAAACTGAGTCTACATAATTGTAATAAACAACTTGGATTATTAAGTGCAGTCGAGATAGGCTGGAGAGCCTTGAACTGATTCTACATATTTGTAATCAACAACTTGGATTATTAAATGCAGTCGAGGCCATAAAGAAATATCTCGGACTCCCGAACGTCGTCAGCTTCCTCGACAATTTCTCTATCCACCGGTTGGCAACTTCTTTAGGTCAGGGCTTCGTTAGCAACATCTCTTTAGGTGTCAAAGCATCGTCAACCTCAGCATGACTCATCGCGTAATTTCTATCGACTAGATTGGATGATTGCTGATTATTCAATTCGGGATTCCCCGACAATTGGAAGCTCACAATCTCAGATCATTTTCTCTCTCAATGTTTCAGTTAGAATGAAACGATGCAGCGCATGAAATACAACACGAACGTTCAAGGTTGGGGCGAAAATGTTTCCCTCCTGTTGCTAGAACATTTTTAAACTGGAAGAGAGTGAGTGAAACCACCCGACATGACATCAGACGCGTTTCGGGCTAACACGATTTGCAACAAACGTTTCATAAAGTCATTCGAATGTTTATTTCAATCTCGATTCCTAAAACTAATTTCGCAAGGAATGGAAAGACCGATTCGTTCTGTAAACTAAGCATGCAGCAAAAAATATTGCACACGAATTCTTGCTTCTCCGCTTTCTCGCTCCATTTCGTACTTATTCATTTTGAATTTGTACTTCGTATCGATCTATTTTTAGTCGTTCGTCTATCTTGAAGGTCTCGTAAAGCGAATAGACAACGATCCAGCAGTAGATGCCGATCACGATGGGAATGAAAAGCGCGTAGCGAAGCGTGGAAAGCGCTTCGAGTGTCAGCAGAAAGATGAACAAGGCTTGGACGATCAAGAACGGCTGAAATCATTTCAGTAAAGTTAAGTCCTCGATGGGAATCGCAGTGAAACGAGATAGTCTCACCTTCAGCTGGCGAAATTTTTGCTGAAAGAAAAGCGATATCAGTCGTCGTCGAGTTGCGATTGTGTTCAACTCACGTTTTCCGTTCCTCTTATCAGCAGAATCGAAATGTGGAGGTTCAGAAGCAGACAGCTAACGAAAATAGCGAAGACGATTAGTATGACTAAAAGTAAATATCGAGATTGTAACGGAGTCGCGAAGTTCTCAGCACTTTGCTCTGGTAATTATTTACTCAAGATCGGCAATCGGCTTTTGTCTGCAACAGAGAATCTCATGTTTATGAGGTCTACAATGTCTTGAAGTGAGAACGCTAGCGATGCAATGAAGCCGAGGCCGAGTAACAGACTGGAGATGATTCCGAGCCAGCCCAGGAAATATCCACCGGCCTCAAGCCGGAAGCAGAACAAGAACTTCTTAACCGTCAACATTCCACGGCGATTGAAAGCAAACTGCAGCTTTGTTTCCTCGATATCTTATCAGTGAGCGCTTTAGTAAACTTCATTTCGGATAAAAGCAAATAAATTTCATGTGATCAACGGCCGACGTTGAAGAAGCTCGATAGATTACAAAGTCATCGGAAATTTTGGAATGAACGGAAGTTGATCTAGATTTATTCTTGTTCTTTATTACTCGCATTTCCTTTCACAGTTCGGAAATTTTTATTCGATATAATCTTGGAAGTTATCTGGTTCTAAGTTAAGAGCTTCAGCTTCCACCAAAGCTTGCTCGAACGTTGTTCTTTGCTCTTGAGCTTTGTCGCGAATCTGACGCTTGGTTTCTTTTCTGATGTATTCGCAGCAAATTCGTTTGACATTGGAGAAGAATCGGGGATCGTCGACTAGTGTAGCGGTGACCGTTTCGACTTCAAGTTCTTGAACGCTTCGGCATCGCGGTCCAATAATTTGCAACAAGATGTTGTCCAATTCTGCTAGTTGAAGGATTTCCAAGTTGGGCATCGCATCGAAGAGAACGCGAAGCATGTTGACGTTTAAATCTGACGGCATCCCGAAGAATTCAGGCATAAGCCGGCACTTTGTGAGCGATGAACTTTGATAGTTGATCTGCGTATTTTCCCAGTCATTGCTTTGATTTGCACCCAAGTCGAGCTCGCTTAGTTTCGGCATTTTTAAGATTAGCTGGATAATTTCAACGCTGAACATAAGGATCGATAAACTTTGCAAATTGTTCGCCTGGCTCTCAAGGAAGCTGAACAAACGAGTTGAAACGTCACAGCGTGTTTCGAATTTCTGCAGTTTGAATGTGAAATTTTTGGTTGATTCGTGTGTGAAAGGAAGGCGCGAACCCAGCGTTAAGTCTTCCAGTTGGCTGTTGTTTGTAAGAACTGGCCCGAGATCGTTATAGCTTAAAGAAAACAAAACTTTCAGAGTTGTGCAATCGTCGAATACTCTGCTGTTCATAACTTGAATTTGGGAACTTGAATTTTGTTGGTTTGGTTGTTTGGCTCACAAACCTTGTACTCCAGACCTGCAAACTCTCGACTGTCTTCTCAATCGAGGCCAGCAAAGTCTTCAGGTCGCTTTCGTCGCTGATCCAAACTAACTCCACATTCTTCCATTTCTTGCCCGCCATCAAACTCAGAATCTCGGGACCGATGCGAACGCAACACAGACTGACGTTTTGGTACTTGCGTTGACTGAACTTCATAGATTGATCGTGTCCTCTCTTGATCTTCAGGTGAAGCTTCTCGCAGCATTTTTCTGATTCTCCCGTCGCTTCGAACCAAGAGCGCGAAACTTCCGATGAATTCACGACGTCATCGCGGTTGAAATGTTGAAAGATGAACTCGAACACGTCTGGACACAGCTGGCTGAACGGATCTGAGCTAATTCGAGCCTCTTCTGATTCTGCTTCCATTTCAATTTTGAATATTTTCTGTCTCCAATAATTTGAGGTTTGACAATTTGCGAGTTCGTTCAGAAATTCCCGCGCAATTTTTAGGTAAAAATTTTAAATTTATTTTCACCGTTGAATTTCATTTCGTAAAAAAGAAAAATGTCAAAATTTTGTCAACCTTCTACAATCGTTCTACAATTCAATAAGAAAATCAGAATCCTTGTAAACTTAAAATGACTGAAGTGAGCTTAGAAATGCCCGAACTTTCATCCTGTAGCCTAGAGCGTTGGGTTTCAAGCTTTTTCTTTGAGCTTTTTTTGATGAAATTAGCCGAGCTTCAAAAGCGGCGTCGATAGAATTAATTGAATTAAGATTGAGCTTTAAAAGCGGCATCGATAGGATTAGAATGTCTGAGTACAGAGGTTTGAGTTTTAAAAGCTCCGCTCTGACTACAATCAGCGACAGATTAGTGAGCTTTTCAATCGGAAAGTTTTGTGTAGAAAAAGCTCCACGAGCTTTAAAAAAGTTCTTCTTTAATGTGGCCAACGATTCTAAAAGGAAAGTCGGAAATTTCCTTGTAACGAAGCCGTAAACAATCACGGGACGAAAATATGAGAACGATCGTCAAGCTTGAAGCAAACTTTATTTGGTAATTATATGAAAAAATTATAGCAAACCTCAGAATAAACGATCATCGTTGGCTCGCGCCGGATGAGATTCAACAAAATTACATAAAAATGTTAATCAGGCACTTCGAGTTAGAATTGAGAGAACACTCTTGAAATGTAAATAATTGAAATTTGACTGAGTGCGTCGCTTATACGATGCCAGATCCACCAGTGCGCACGTAGAGTGAGTAGATGCAGAACCAGAGATAAGCGTAGATGATAGCGGCGACCAACGATGCAGCGTTGCTAAACACTCCGAGGATAAACAGAACGACAAAGATTCCATGAATGATGAGGTAACCGAACATCTGCGACGAGTTTCCCTACAAAATGATTTCATATTGCCGTTAGTCATTCGACAAGCCTGTTAATGCGATACTCACGCTTTGAGTTCCCAACAGAAGTTGATAAGAGAAGTAGAAATAAACAGCGAGCAAAATTATTGCGATAATTCCGCTGACGACTGCGCTGCCAGTCGAAACGTGCACGGGGAAGAAAGTGTCATAGTGACCCTTGCCGAAGAGCAGACCGCTGATGACTCCAACGATGGAGATAGCAGAGATGATCATGCCCCACCACGCCTGTGGCAAAAACACATTGCAATCTATGCACCGACGGTCAGTTGGTTCAACTCACCATGATGATGCCTCCCAGCTGAAGGTCGAGGCAGAACAAGAAGTTCTCTAATGCGAATGCCATTGTGCTTGTTTATCTGGGGAAAGGAAAATTTTCTGTTCACTGAGATTGATCGCTGATCGATATTCGAGGTGAATGTCAATCGATTTTCGCCTCGAGTGTCAGTTGCACTTCTGTTTATGGTTCGGTTGCAGCAGCACTTTTGGCAGAAGGAATTCGAGAAAATGTTTTTGGAATCTAAGCCGAGGCTTGGGCGTTGTTTCTAAGTTTCACATCACATCACATCTTTTTTTAGAAGCGGTGATCATAAAAGCTTTTTTATATTAGATCGAAACGCTTGGCCACACAAAACCGCCGAGCACACAGTCAAAGAATGGCCCGGAAAACTTGTCTGCTCTGTTTCGAACACATGTTGATCATTTGCATCATTTCGCCGATCACGTTTCATGCAAATTCCACTACTCCGGCTCGGGTATCGGGAGACTGTTGAAACAAGTGCGTAGCTTGTCGCCGAGCGCTGACTCACCTATGGAAGTGTTGACAAAACGTCTGATTAACTGCGACGGAAAATAACTTGCGAGGGAAAACGACTTAAACGCGACCTGAGTGCTCGAGCTCTCAAACAGAAATGATATTTCGGCGGACAGTGTTGGAAGGAACTGCGAGAAAAATAAAAATAGCAGCAGATACAAAGAAGAAACAGTGTTGATGGAGCGCGTGCTTCGCTTGTTTATGCTGCGGATCGCGGCGGGGATCGGGCAAGAACGCTGGATTATCGTAAAGCGTACACACGTTGGAGTTTGAATGTGGGATTCATTTAACGTTCCGCTATGCAGTCGATTGTTGCCGCCAAAGGCGGAGCTCCAGCGTATCGAAGTGCGACCTGGGAGCGGTTGATGTCAAGCTTGACTCATGTCTTATCATTAATCTACGCCACTGCCTTTGCGGCATAATGTGTTGATGTCATACATAACTCAAGCGGAAGATCGTGAACCTTAGGCGATAAAAGACGGTTGAGGCTTGCATCAAAAATATATTTTCATATTTAATGGTTAGCAGTAAGTAACATAAAGTTAAGTGAGAATCTAAATGCAGTCAAATTCATTTGGTTGTTTCATTCAACGGCTCATCTCTCTACAGTGTCGTCGGCAAATTCTTTATCAGCAAGAATATTCATTCTTTAAATATGACATAGCAGGAAAGACATTTACATATACAAAACGAATGACATCACGGCTGGTCATAAGCGACGATGATGCCACTTCAATGGCGTTTGAAAGTTCGAGATTTATTCTCCAGCACGAGGTTGTGCTTGATGACCTAATGCGACTCAACGTCACACTGTGGAACGCGAACAGCTGCGTCGAGATGTTTGTAGAGCGAGTATATGCAGATGAAGAAGTAGATGAGTGCAACGGCTAGTGACGCGATGGCGAAGTTGAAGTTGATCAAAGCGATGACCACACAGATTGCGATGGAGACAGCGACAACACCCAGGAATGGAACGAGAAACTTTTGCTTGTCCTGTTGAGAGTTCGAGTTGAGTTTTCTCCGCTAAACGTTTTCAATTAATCAACTCACGTTTTGAACGCCTTTGACTAAGACAATCGACGAAACAAACAAGGCAGCTGATGTCAGAAGAAAAGTCCATGCGACCGCTTGGGCGGCTGTGGATCGAACACATGAAATTGTCATCGGCGATTGAGTTCATGAATAACTTACAGGACTCGGTGTGCTTGAGCTTTTGCACCATGGCAGGATCTTCAGCACCGATTTCCTTTGCAATCTCATCGAAGTCTTTCCCGAGATAAATCCACAGCATGATGAACGAGATTAACGACGAGACGATGCACGTGCCAGCGATGACCTTGCCGCCTTTCTTGAGGTCCAAGCATATGAAAACGTTATCTGGCAAGCCTATCGCGGTCATCTGAAAGAATTGCGTAAATATTTGAGATGTTCTCGAAACATGATCAACATCAAAAACTCGTTTCGCCCAAAAATAATCGCGAGAGTGAAGTTGTAGCTAAGTCTGAATCGTTTCTCTCGCGCTCAGTCTAAGCACACACTCGAATCTTTTCCGATAGTATGGAATACATCGTTGAACACGCTGACGTATAACGATTAAAAAAAAACTTGGTCGCTACGAGACCAAAACTCCGTCACGGTGCGGTTGAATGCGAAACAGAATTCCCAGGAATCCCTCGCACTCCACGCGATTTTCCGGCTTCCACGTCGTCTGTCGGTTCGACCACCTTTTCCTACTCACTTTGGATCACAAATCGAAGCGGTACGAGAAGTTTTTCCCGGTCACTTTTAAAAATAACAATCGCTCCGAAAATTTTCTGCTTGCAAGCGAATAAATATCACAATACCAAGACAGCTTTCGAGTTCATGCGTAGAGCAAAAGGTTTTTTTCTCCAGAATGTCAATCGCGGCTGTGGAAATGTATGAGGGGCTCGTCGAAATTTCCTTGTGGCGCCAATTGTCTGGCGTTTCTCATCCCTCCACGCGCGAAAGTGAAAGTCGTCTGGCTTCTTTGAACAAGGAAACAACGGAAAATCAATTGGTTCAGTTTTATTCTGCCTTGAGCTTCACATAAGAAAATTGTTTAACATAAAATGCGATTTAACTAATAGTTTAAGGCGTTCAGTTCTTCTTCTCTGATCTCGCAGTAGAGCGAATAGACGACGATCAAGAAGTAGGCAGTTACAGCTGTAAGGAAAAGTGTGACGATGAGCTCAGGTATGAAATATTGTGGTCAACGGTCTCACCGATCAACAGGTTCAACAGCAAGAACCAACCGACGCCGAGGTTGTCGATGAACTCGGGCAAAACCTCGAGCAGGATAATAAGCAAAACAGTCTCAAAGAGCGCAAAGATGTAAGGTAGCAGAAGCTTCGATTGGCGCTTGAACGTTCCATAAATCAGCAACAAGGAAGCGACGGCCAACAGCCAGCCGAAAAATATCAGACAAATGTTGACGCCGAGCACAGCTTTGTCGCGATGAAGAAAATATAAAAATAAACATTTTTCTTTCAACTCGCTCTTGTAGAAAATTCGTCGTGAAAATTTTAGCAAACTTTTCTTACTGTCATTAATTTCGTCGCTCCTTTCGCTTTCCGGAATTGGTTCATCGTCGTCATGCTCGTCTGGATCGTGCGTGGTATCTAAGATCGACGACACCGTGGTCTCGACGATGTGACTCGTTGAGTTCGATTCGACTACGTCGTCTAAAATGATAAAACAATTTCAAGTTTCAGCTCTCGATCGTTTGAGAAGAACTTTCCTTGGAGGTCCATGTCGGGTGGGAAGACGATGATGGCGAGCAGCGCCAGGATGAGGCCGACGAGCGCTGCTACGTATCCACCGCATGGGAGCCCGAACACGGCCCCAAACTTTTTAACCGTCAGCATTTCTGCAGTCTGACGTCCTGTTGCACAACACAAGAAGTTAACTTGAAGATAACGAACGAGCGAGTGAAAAGTAAATGAAATGTTAGAATTGAGAGAAAACACGCGAACGGCAATTTCGGGAGCGCTCTGGGGGCTAAAAATAAACACGTTCGCCAGTTGAAATTGACTCTGCTTTCTTGATATTTTTCGTCTTTTCGCGGAGATCTGAAAATTACTTTTCTTCTCGGAGGATGAAAAACTCTTTCGCTCGTCTCTTTTCATGTTTTTATTTTGAGAAATTAGAAAAGCTGACTCGGCGTGAACGACACATAAAATTTAGTTGGTCTTGCGTGGAGCCAACTCGTCGAAGCAAGAGCGCAACAGGATGTAGTTTTTCTTCTGCGGATTGTAGAACTCGTGGCCCTGGAATGAGAATATGCATTAGCAACCTGTTGATCTCTCGAGCGCCTTCTCTCACCTTCGACCAATCGTATCCAACTGCATAAGCAAAGATTTGTCCGCCAGCATTGAACGCGCACTTCGTGATCGACTGATCCAGTTGTTCGGAGCTTTTCAATTTCGTGCGAGCGTCTTTGTCCCAGAAGCTGAAAGTTCCGTCGGAGCCGACTGTGACCAACGTGCCGTGGATCGGGTGGAACGCGATGTCGTTGACTGCATAAATGTCCTGGAAGCTGGCAGTTCCATTGACGCGATGGCACTTGAATGTGAAGTTGTCTTTCGGGTTAGCTGGGTTGAGATACTGAATGGCAACGCGACCTTCGATCGATCCCAGAGCGTATCCAGCTGGAGTTTTCTTTTTCATGTCGTTGAAGATTGCAACGCAACGATGCTGATACTTCAGTGGACTCTCGTGGCGCTTGTACTCTTGCGGTTGGTTCTCAAGGGAGTAGATGATCAAGTTGCGGTTCGCTGTCCCGACAACCGCCATCGGATATTCAACGTCAGCCGTGTAGCACCGCTCGGGAAGTTGGAATTGCAGGATCGGTTGTGGTTGTCGCAAATCCCAAAATTTTAGCGTCTTATCCCAGCTTCCTACAATGAAAAATTGAGTTGAAGCAATCGCTGATATGATTTTCCTCACCCGTCATCAGACATGTGTAGTTCGGGGCTTTAATCCAGTTGCACGTCTTCACAGTCGCATCGTGAGCGGCCACTTGCATGACTTGGTCAGCTCCGAGATCCCAAACCTTAGCTGTCTTGTCTGCGCCGGCAATGAAAGCCTTTGTACCATCGTCATGCCATCCAACGTCAAGAACTGGCGCGGACATTGTCTTCATAGTCTTCGGAATCGTTTTGCCTGTGTCTTCAACTTCATAGCATCGAACGGAGCAGTCCCAACTGCCAGCGAGCAGGAAGTTCTTAGGTAGCGACGTCGCGGGCGAAAACTTAAGCGCTGAAATTGAATCATCCGGCGGCGAGGCAACCTCGATGTCCTTCATCGGATTGTTTGACAGAATTGGCTGTTGCTGTGAAAACATCGTGAGATCTTTCGAGTCAAATCAGTTCTCCTCGAGTGCTTGAGTCTTTCGTAATAACGTTGGCTGGTCCGATTATCGATTTCCTTTATATTTCACAAGAAAAAGAAAATAAACTTGAGGTAAACAAAAAATTGTGGTGAGTTTTGACTTCAACTCGATGCGATTTTCACCTTTGGCACTAAATTTGAATTATCGCTGACCGTTAAATTCTGTTTGAGGTTCGTTTGAATCTTAAAATCGATTCCAATGATTTAAATTGTAAGATTGCAATGCTTAAACCGAAGAAAACATCTCACAAATCAATAGAAACCAAACCACTTTAGGTATCGAGCCAATCGTGCTGACTTTGAGCAATCAAACCAGTAAATTTATGTTGTAAAAATATAATCAATCTTTATTTTATTAGATGCGCGATGACTTGCTGGTTAATTTAATTACAAACAGCAAATGAATCTTGTGCTTAAAGGTAAAACAACGATTTTGGTATTATTTAAATGGAATTTTGCGCGAGACAAGTAAACTCGAATTTAGGCCAATGCTGAATACGGCGGCAATCCGTCATGTTGATCTTTAGCCGCGGCTTGATTATTTTGATGCATCTCGTTGAGTTGGAGCTGACGGTGTTTCTCTTCGGTCTTGAGCAGCTGATACAACGAGTATATGCAGAGGTACAAATAGATTTCGATGGCGACTAAAATGCTGATGCCCAAAACGGTTGCGAATCCTTCGAGGAACGACTCGTGATACAGCAGCATTTCGAAGCTCTTTGAGACGGCGGCGAGCGATGAAAAGACGAGGCACGCTGCTTCGCATACCAACCAAGGGAAAACGAACATCGAATTACGCTGCGAAGACAAAAGTTGTCAATCATGATTCAGTTTACATACTTTCAGAGTCAAGGCCGAGAGTGCGCGGCCGTTGCGTGACTTACTTTAATCGCGCCTGTTATTAGCAGCAGGGAGGAGATGAGCGTGACGCAGTTCACGATCAGATTGAGTGTCAGCACTGCATACATTCCTATCAGCCAGACGAGAGAGATTGGGATCAAGAAATTGCACAATTAAGTCCGCAAAGCGTTTACCTCGCTCAATTAGTGCCGCGTCTTCTGCTGACATTTCGCCGTTGTTTCTCCGGAAAATCGACAAGTGTGTCTCGTTAATACTTTGCGCCGTGTAAGACTCTGTCTCGTTCCTGAGATGCTTCATTATCACTTCGACATTTGCGATGCCGAAAATCGAGAGCACAATGACGGCGAATGACTCAACAGCGCCAAGCCAGCCCAAAATCATTCCTCCAGTTGTGAGCCGGAAGAAGCAGCAGCATTTCTCGAACAGCACCATCGTTGTATTTGTTAATCGCTTAACTGCCTGGCCTGAAGGGTCCGCTCTGAAACCAGAAAAGTTCGATGATTTATTATCATTCACTCGATTGAGTCGCATCTTCACAAATAGTTTGCGAGACTCTCAAGACACAAACAAGCTGCGAGAGGAAATTATGATGATCTCTAGATGAAAGATTTGAATGAATAGTTTAATCGCACACCAAGCAACGTCCGTCGGAGACATAAACGGAAGTTGTTAACTACAACATTGCAAATCAGGCTTGAAGCTAATTGCGATTAGGCGCTCTGACGTATTCACGTGTGATGGGACAAACGGCTAATTCGCGGCGAATCGCAATGCCACGGCCTAAAAGCTGATTAAATTTCCAATTCGGCTTCAATCACGTGTTGCGGTGAAATTTTATATTTACTAGCTAACTCGAGCGCGGCTTTGGCTTCTTATTTCACACTCTTAAGAACCTTAAAGGAAGCTTGCGCAACTGTTTGAATTTGTAATCTAAATCAAACTTGGATTGTTGATCGTTCATTGGACAAAATGAATTAATAAAAGCTCAATCATTTGTAAACTAAATCAAGCTTGGACTGTTGATCGTTCATTGGACAAAATGAATTAATAAAAGCTTAATCATAAAACGTGACAGACAATCTAACAGATCATCGCTTTCTCACGTTTAAAATTCGATTTCTTCTCCCGATCGGGCGACTCGCGACAGCCTAAACTTGAAACCCAACAACGTTTTTCGACTCTCCTTCAAGTGCGATAAATGAAATCAATATTGCTAAGGCTAAGCAACTTTTAAAAGCGACTCAACAATGATTTTGTCGGAGAGTTCCTCCGGCTCGTAATCAGTAGGTCGAAGTTACGTTGCTGAGACTTACAAATCACAAGCAAACGAAGGAAAATGTCAAAATTACCGAAAAAAAACCTCGGCTTTGTGCTCGGTCTGTGACAATTCTTTTGTTTCGGCGCTAAGCTCTTGCAGCAAATTGATGGAAAGTGTAACAAAGCATATTCCCTGAGCGTGAATGTGCTCCATGGATCGAGACAGTTCGAAAGATCGTGAGTCGGCGCGGCGCTTGCGAAAGATCAAGAAATGTGCTGGCGAAGCGAATCGGGGAAGGAGAGAAATGAATTAACTGTTTCCAATGCTAACTGTCCGATCGTGGTTTCTCGATTCGCAGTTAGCTTTCTTGCCTTCCCATCGACTTCACGAGATTCTCAGCAAACGAGAACGCGCGAATTTCTTCTTATCACCTCGGGAAACTCGTTTCTGCATTATCAGGCGACATCAAATTGGGCGAGCACACAAAACGTGGCTAATGTGCTAAGTGCTGTGCTTTAAAGCGAGGCTAGTTTGCGAAAACTCAGCGCGGCTCGTGACATCAGCTGAGAACTTTTACAAACGTTTGAATGTCAAATCGATTCGTCACACCTTGCGACCGTCTTCCTCGTCTTAATGTTGACTCTAAGATATTCTTTGCTGCGCATTAGCGACAAAATGTGGCCGAGTAAACTATCAGCAAATGCGGCATGTCAGCATCGGCGAGTGAAGGTCGTTGGACCTGATTGAAAACAACTCACGAGAGCAGTTGAGCCTTCAGGTTTATTCACCTCAAAGGACAGATAGAAATTATCGTAGACTTTGCGTTGTAGAGAGAACAACGAGCGAAAAGTTTCCATGACGAAGGGAAATTAGTTTTCCGCTGAGCCGATAATAGCGACTGAAAAAATCTCTCACATGCTCTTTGAATTTAAAAATAAGCAGAGCCTGAGAATCGTTCACATCGCGTAATCTGATTCTGTTTGAGTTTGAACACACAGTCGCTCGTTGTGCAAGTTTGTGGGTCATGTCTGACGTTGAGAGAAGAGCTAATTGCGCTTTACGCCATTACCGAACCGGGCCCAAAGGCAGCGAACATGCAACTCATTCTTCGTACCGTCAGACCCAACGTGCTTCGATTGTCTTCCAATCGATCATGGACTTTCACTGTATCTTCACCGCTACGGCTCGAACAGTTTTTCTTTTCGTTTTCGAGTGAGTCATTAATAAATAATTTACACACTTTCATGTGTTTTCTATATGAATAAACAGCAACCGACGGCCAATGAAACGGTCTTGCTCAACAATGGAAGCTCTTTGCTTTCCAACGATGTGCGAGCGAGATGTCATTGTTGAGATCTGAACAAGAAGCGACAAACACGTCGCCCGAATCTGAGGGATCGTTATTAGCACGCAATGAGAGTCGAACGAGTTTGTGAAATCGGAAGAAATTGTGTGAACTTCGAGACTTTGATCGTGTCGTACTTTGTTCGTCGTCTCTGCGTTAACAATCTTAAACCGTTTAAGGGAGAGATATTCGCAAACGCGCAAAAGCCTTCTTAGATAAACAACAAAAGCAATTAAAGAGCCTAATGAAATAACAACCGAGTTATTCACGCATCAACGGCAAACTCACTCTCTTGTATGTTAAGACTCTTGTTACGATGCAACACTTCGATTTATTTGTTTGATTTTGTCACTTTCTTAAAATAATATTACTGTATATTTGGAGAAACCGCCGCGCAGATTAAATTAAGTATGTTGACCGAGTGAATACGAAAACACGACTGAAGCGACGAGAGATGAAAACTCGAATGAGCGCAGATGGATCGAGAGACAAATTAAGAGAATTTAACGGTTTTTGGGAATTCGAAGGTTCGCGGCCCGCGGCGGCAAAAAATTCGTTGACCCGCCAAAATATCCTGAAAGTTTGACCGAATATTTTTAAAAAAAAACAGTGTTAAAAGTCAATCTATGTGTTTGAAAATGTTCAATTACTAATCATAGTAACCTGCATGACAATTACGCAAACGAAATTCGACAAGAGAATCGTGGTGAAGTCGAAAAAAGTGAACTTTAAAAATGTTCCGATCAAATGCTTCGTTATCGGATATCCCGTTCATCCTTGAGCAGTTGAACATCATGGACAATCACCAGAACAATAACAACAACAACGATGAGCTTAACATCACCGGCAACGAGCTGGGAACAGATGAAGAACATTCGTACTCGCGAGCCCTTGCACCTCGAATCAGCTCATTGGAAAACAGCCTTGTCGAGCATATTAACAGCTCCAGACCGTCGCTCGATGAAATTGTGATTCGACAGCGAGGCAGGAAGAAGCAGCCGGCCAAGATCAGCTGGTCGCCGGTCAAGTCGCCGTTCAAAACTCCTACGAAGAGAGGCAGCAGTCTTCACATGTCGCTGCTCTCGCCGTCTCCAGCAAAACAACTGTTCAACAACTCATCGCCGATGGCCTTAAGAAGCTCACCTCGCAAACGAATCTTCACAGACACTCCCACGAAAGAACCGAAACCTTCTTCGTCAACGCCGCTGTCATCAACCCCAACAAAACGCCTAAAGTTTTACGACGATCGATCCATGAACGCAAGAAATTACGAAGTTCCAATGAAGACTCTGCTCAAAGGCTTGACACACGAACAGCTTATCAACATCATTTGCAACATGAGCACAACTGACGCTTCGTTCGAAGAAGGAATTCGTAAAAGTCTCCCTCTGCCCGACATCAGAATGTTCGAGGAAGAACTGTGCAGCTTACGCAAGAACATCACGAGAAGTTCACCGCGTTCGAGATTGCTCAGTCGCTCTGACGGGTCTGCTTACTCACGCGCTTCACCTCACATGGTCGCCTTTAAAAAGTAAGCTTCGCGAACTGTAATAAACAATCACAAGCTAACTTTGATTTCATTTTAGAACACTCTGTAATCACTGCAAGATCTTGAACGATTCGCAGCACTTCGATGCGCTTATCGACTATATTTTGATGGCTTGGAGCTACGTTCGTGTCTTGCCCACTTGGGATGAGACCAGCCACAATATTCTGCGTAAAGATTGCTTCAAAATCCTCACACTGCATGCGAAGGCGTCGTTGAAGAACGGCGGGATGATGCTCGGCGCAGAGAGAATCGAGAACTTCCGACTAAAGTTGAAGACAATGATGGGCGACTATGAAGATATCGGGAAGTGCCAGGAGACCCTCAACTTCCTATCAAGCGAATGAGGGTGGATCGCATGATTGGGAATGCAGACTTAGCTGATTAAGAGTGACGCAATTTCTTTATTCTAAAGTTTCTAATAAAATGTAACGTACGGAAAAAAGTTGATGCGATTTCTTCAACTTGGCCATTCCCTGTCATTCGAATATTTTCTGGTAGAAACTCAATGCGCTGCAATAAGTCAATCGATAGCTTTCGACGTAGAACTTACTAAGGCTTCAGTGGAAAATACATAAATGTCAATTGCAAAAGGTGATCGTGAAGGTTTGTTAATGAGAGTACGAGCGCCATCGAGCCACTGAAGAAAGTTGGAATATCGCGAGACTTACGAGTCACCCTTTCGTTACAGAACGAAATAATCTGTACACAAAGAACAAACTCTCTTCTACGTTCTGAAAGAAATTAATTATTGTAAGTTGAATATCAATTTGTGACTTTATTCGTCGAAAATCTTTTGAGCTAATCACGTTGTGCACCAAGATCGTATCAAAGTAATATCGTTACGAGATCAAACGCTTTATTCCGCACTCCTCTAATCTGATCCACATTCCGACAGCAGCCGTGAATCATTCGTTATCTCGCTGTTGGCAATATTGTGTGCGTGTGCCTCTCATGACAATCTTGCCTTAATTGCAGATCGCTTTTCGAGTTGATAAGACATGTCACAGAGAATGACTCTCGACGGATTCTTCTGCTTCAGCCTCCACACCGGCGCCGTTCTTTTGGTAAGAGCTTAGCTTGCTGTTGCACTTCAAACGCTAATCACAACGGTTTTCTAGGGATGGCTCGGCTTCGTCTCAGCTTTCTTCTCCATCATCGGATGGTCAATGTCGTTCAACAACATCGACGGCTTCATTAAGGTGAGAACGACAGTGAGAAGTTGTCGCGTTTGATTGTGAACCTTTACATTGTAGGATCTCAACATCACAAACGGAAAGAACCCCGAGGATTGGACGCCAGAAGACATCGATTTCATGAGAAAGATGGCAATTTCGATAATCTCAATGCTCATTGGCTTCTACGTGATTGAAGCTCTCGCTTCCTTGTTCCTCATCCACGGCGCGTCAAACAACAAAAGACTTTTCCTCGTCCCTTGGATGATCGAACGGGCCACTCAGCTCGTTTTCTACACGATCTTGTGGTTGGCCATTGGACTCTACTTCTTCACGTCCCCACAAACCATTGGCTATTCAATTTTCGCCATAATCTTCGGTGGATTCTCCTTGTGTAAGTTTACATCAAGCGACGATCAACCGTCGATGATCTAAAATTTTCCATTTCAGTTTTCAACTTCTATTGCTTCCTTGCCGTTTACTCGCTCTTCTCGCTGATGAGAGACGCCGAGGAATATCGACGCCTGATCAGCATCCGACAATCGCAGCCACCCAACTACTCTGGCACCACCACCGGAACAACTTACGTAAAGATCTAATTGATCGACGATCAATCAAGCGCAATAACTGACGATCAATTTATGTGTTAGAGAAGATTGAGACAGGCGATTAATAAACATTTGATACCCGAAACGAATTCCTAATTTTGTTATCGTCGAGAGCTAAAAGCCGAAAACAAATCAACATCGCCGTCCAGCTGCGAACTCGAGTCACCCGAGCTTATTTCGTTGCAAGCGCTAGGTGATTATTCTTTATCTAAGTACGAAGCTGTTTTTTTGATTACTTGAGTGAGTCAACGCGTGTCTGCTTCGAACCACAAACAAACGAACACACCAAAGCAGACAGCAACGTCATCGTTCCGATTGCACGTTGCCCCTAATGGTCTTCGTGCCACTCCAAGTCAATGTTTTCGCCAAAATGATTCTCGAATATGTATATCTTTGTTTGTTCGCGCTTGGCTTATTTTCGCTGTGACTTTCCGCGCGAAGACAGAGATAAACTGAGTTGTATATAAACATTCGCGCGGGCGGAAAACAACCAAAACAGTTTTGAAACGCCGGCAAGAGAAGAAGTTTTGATAAGCCGAATAAAAAAAGTGTAGAAATGGCATCACGTGATTTGGAAAAAGAGTTTGATCCGACGAAGTGGTCGACACGATCGGACACACTGAAGCTCCACGTCGAGTTTGGCAATCGAGGTGAATTGCATAAAAGTGATTTGTGAAGTGTGAAAACAATTTTATTTTCCATTTCCAAGTTTCCGATGGAAACCGTTACGCAATCAATTGCCTGCTGAATTTTTCGTATGGCGACAGCTTCCGTCAGCAGTTCGACATCTACGGGTTCAGCCTGCCGACGGACGCGCCAATCGTCGTTTACGTCCACGGAGGGTTCTGGCAGGGACTCAACAAACACACGTCGGCTTATGCCATCAAACCCTACGTCGACTCCGGGGCGAAGGTCTTCGTCATCGACCACGATCTGTGCCCAGACGTTCCACTAACGGAAATCGTGCGTCAGTTCCAATTGGCTGCTGAAAAAATCTTCAATTACGCTGTTGAACACAAATCCAAATCCGTCTCGTTTATCGGTCATCTGAGCGGCGCACATCTAATCACTTATCTTTTTAGCGATGAAATGATAAAGCGGATCGGAGATAAGCTAAAGCTGGTGAAAAATATTTATCTGATTTCGGGTATCTACGATGTTAGTGAGCTGCGAAACACGCAATCGGCTAACCGCGGCAACTTGCTATCGATTACCGATGAAAACGTTAATGCGTTGTCGCCAATCAAGCAGAGCTACGACCATTTGAAGAACTTCAATATCACGTTTGACGCTTACGTCGGCGGAGACGAGTCGCCGACGATCCAAAGGCAATCGCGAGAGTTCGTTGCTCTCCTGAAGCAGTCAAAGTTGCAGGCGAACTTCCATCTCATGGAGGGCTTGGACCACTTCAGTATCGTTGAGAAACTATCGGAAATCAATTATGACATAACGCAAACGATCATCAAGAATCTGGCGTAATTCTGCGTAATGAAAATGAGATTCTTAGTCAAAGCAATGCTCAATAAAAATGTCGAGTATATTTACTCTGAAGCGAAATTGTTTCATGCAATTTGATCCTCTCCAATTCATAAACATCACTTAAATAAACATTCTTTGTTGAGCCCTCGGCGACCGCGTAACTGGAACATTGCTGTGATACAAACTAGTAAATCGGGGCTTCGCCTTTTGTTGTCTTTACGACCGTCGGACTCGATGAGCAAACAAGTTTGATCTGACTCAGATCATCTGAGTAAGTTGGAATTTATTTTTGGATTGTTGCATGGCGGGTACACGAAGCGCCAACTCCAAATCGTCTCAGCGATTCTTCTCTGACTATTTCCCTTACTAGGCATAGCAGGGCTTGCTAGGGAAGAGGACCGACCACGTGACACTCGACAAGTTCATTCATGGCACCGCCGCGAGTGGATAAATAATTAAGATGAGCATCTTTCATACGTGTCGGCTTTGCTCTTCCCAGCGTTGCCTCGTGTCCACTCTCTCTCCAGCCATTCATGCTTAATTTATTATCGCACTTTGTTGTCTTTCTTCTCGACTAAATGGTTAAACGAGCGCTTGATTGTGTTGGAGACCAGAGAATTGAAATTAAGTGGAAAGAGGGAGCTTTCTGGCTTGAGCGAAGGGGAATTGCGCGGTGCAGCATAGAGAGCGATGCGCTGGTATTAAGATATAAATAACTTCACATATACAGCGCTGAGATATTAGTCATTATACGCGATGAAAACATTTCGCTGTTTATGTTGAATTACAACAACAGCAACAAATGAAATGAAGCGCTCGGCTACGAAAACGTGGGAAAATATTATAAGCTCGAGAGCAATGAATGGAACGAGCGGCAGAGCGGTACTGGGCGCGTTCGCCGCATAGAGGGAATCACAAACTCGTGCCGACTCCTGGCTACGCCACTCGCACTAGCGCTCGTCTTGGGAAAGTGTCTCGCGCTGGGATCACACATTTTTATTTATCAAGTCTTTTGCAATCATTATTTCGTTTTTATGTTTTCTCGAAGCGTCGTTGTTTGGAGCATGGTTTGGTGGTTGTTGCACGAGGAGCTCGGGCACTGGAAATGAGTAATTACAGACAGCGCGATGTTGATTAGACCTGAGCACTTAGTGTGTCTTCTTTCTTCGCATTTGCCGCGTCATTCAGCATTTCTTTCACACGGGTATATGGAGAGTGCTCCTCTCCTTCCTCTCGAGGGCTTCGCTGTAAAGTGTTAATTGATTCTTTATAACGTGCTGAATGACTCAAGCACAAGCTCGCATAATGCTGCAATTTTTTCTCCTCGACTCTCCTTTCTCGATCCTAAGTGGCAATGAAAAATAAAATGTAATTTTCACAAACCCATAATGATGATGATGATAATGTGCAAGCGTTGATCGTCGCTCTAAAATTTCATCGACGGCTTCTTGTTTCTTCCAAGTTCAGTGACAATTTTCAGAGGATGGAACTAGTTGGGTTCTGGTTGGGTTAGGACTCTGAAATGTCCTTCAAAGGATGAGAGTATTTTCTTAGCTTCTAATAGATTTTCACACTCATAAGGTAGTCTTGTTCTAAGCCATAGAACGAACCAGGAACGACTTCTATAAGTCTGCATTGCAACGGCCAAGCAACAAGTCTGTCTAGAATTCATATAGCACCACATTATGCTTTTGAATCAAGCTCCAAATTAGCTTCACAACCTGTCGTAATCCTAAAACAAAGATTGGGATCTTCCACTGCAATCCAAACCTTTGCAATCTCTTCGTTCTTCTCTCCTGATCGTCGCACCTTCGCTGTCGTAGCCGAAACTAGTAATTATGGAGCGAGAATCATCATGAATGAGGCGAGCTGAATGAACCTGTTTAGTTTACGATCTTCTCTGACAAGTGAATGAAGAAACTGATCTCATTATGCCTTCTTCTTCCCCGAGATAAATGATACCGTCGCTGAACGTTTCAGTCCGCGTCTCGCTTATCGTCGTCGTTCGTCGCTTGTTCGAGCATCGTCGACCACGTCTCCGCCTGTGAAGTATTTTTCTTTCCCGTTCCCACAAGAAGCTCCGCCGTTTGAAGGAAGCGAAACGGGTTTCGCTCGAAGTGTAACACGTGATAAGAAGCCGCAGAGGCCTGAAATATGTAATCTCAAAGTGTGATAAAGGAAATTAAATTGCCTGCTACTGGCATTTTGTTTTGAGTGCAGCTTGCTTACGAAATATTATGCTCGCGGTTTTATTGCGTCGCACTATCGCAAACGGATCGCTTTGACGAGAATTTTTCCTCCGAGCGTCTCAAGTTGCGGCTTCGTTCGCAGGCATGTGGGCTCAATTAAGACGACGGCAACGGAGGAGACAGAAAAACAAAACCTTTGGAGTTTCATATCAAAATTCATTCAATTTTTTATTCACAAATATCTTAAGAAATCTTTTCTCTCTGTCACCATTCGATGGAATGATTATCACAGTGTCGTTTAAATGCTTAAGTCTAATTTAAATTACAACTCTCATCAGCTCGTCTTTGTCGCGCTTAAAGATCAGCCGAATCAATTAAGAAACTTTTCATGCAAACGCTTTTCGGTTAAATGGTAGAAACTTTCAAAAGGAAAAATAAAAACTTTAAGACAAAACGGCTCAAGTCGACGCACGTGAAAATTCGCAGACAAAAGCTCTTGAAGCTTAACAATAAACACAAAACGCAAAATTATTCAACGAATCATTTGTCGTGTACGCATCGAGAGAAGGACTTGAGATTTACAGAGACAAACTGGAAGACGATTTTCTCTTAAGCAGCAAAATGTTCTACAAATATTTGGGCATGGAAATCACTGGGAGAAGATTCTGATTGCAGATCGCGGTTGAGCTTATAGTACAAAGTGTTGAGATAGCTACCACGGCCTCCAACAGCTTCTCGAGTCGTCTTTGTTCTGCTCGCACGACGACGTCGACGACATCGACTCGCGGCTTATCGTTCTAAGCATGATTGGACTGCCGATCGGTTGCTGCGGCGAAGTCGAAGGAAGTGGCGGCAGAAAGCTTTGCGGTGGAATCGGACTTTTCCTCAACATCGGAATCGGTTGGCGGATCGCG
Source organism: Smittia sp. YW1114-2 (assembly GCA_033064975.1). Taxonomy (NCBI): domain Eukaryota; kingdom Metazoa; phylum Arthropoda; class Insecta; order Diptera; family Chironomidae; genus Smittia; species Smittia sp. YW1114-2. The sequence continues at coordinate 21,594,793 of CP093832.1, forward strand.
AGTTGTTGCTGTGGAAGCAGCGACGCGAACGACTGCTGCTGATGGTTTAGCTCGATCTGAAGACCGTCATTGGTGATGTAATTGTTGTTGTTGATCTGTAAGTTGCTCGCGACGTTCAAGCCGTCCAAACGTCGCATGCAATCGTTCAAATGCACAATGATGTGCTCTCCAGCACGATTCTGCTGGCTGTAGAGGAATTTCGTAACTTCTTTGGCGCACTGCGAGAATCCATCGCGAAAACGATCGGCGTAGCTTTGCTCCGACTTGATGTAGAATTTGTTCTGACGCTTGAGGTTGTGGAAATGCCGCACGGTGAGCTCGAGGATGTCTGCCTTCTCCAACTTCGTAATGTTCTCTTCACCATCGCTCTGTAATTAAAAAGACACGAAGCTCATGAGTTAGGCGTCTTGTAAGCGCGATGATAAATTGTGGGAAAATTCAGCGACGGCGAGAAAAGCGATCTCGACGTTCCGCAAGAATGCAATTGTGTCTGCTTGAATTTCTTTGGAAGCAATTTATGATGCCAGTAAGACAGTAAACGAGAGAACTAATTAGCTGGTAAAAGCACGGGATAATTAGCAATTAAGGGAAGTTCCGTTTGCGAGATGAGGTGACAGTTGATCGCGATCGCGTCGGCTTTTTTGTCAAGCGTGTCGAGCGACGGCAACTTACATTTTGCAACGCTCCTGTTATGAGTTCCTTCAGCTCGTCCAGGCAACGATTAATCCTAGCGCGTCGCTTGCGCTCCAGCATCGGCTTCATGATTTTTCTGTACTGATAAGTCTTTGATAATGGCGAATCACCGCCTTGTCCATTTCCGTTATTATTATTTAAGCCCATGATCGGTGCCATAACTTTTCACTTTTATCCTTGCACAAAAGAAATTCTCGTCTCGTCACTGCTCGATAAAGTTTCACTCTCGACTGGCTAGAACCTTTGAATCCAATTTCTCTTGGCGCGCGATAAACATACGTCACGTCCAATTGCTTTCTGTTGTCGATTTGAACTGGAAAATATTTTTTCATTCATCCAATTCATTGACGAGAAGAAGTGGATATGAAGGAAGGGGAAGGGGAAAAGCTCGCTCGCTCGTTCGCTCGCTTCTCTTCTCCGTGCATCGTCTCGTACACGCTTCGTAATGGTTGTGTGCCATGCTTTCTTTCGGTGTAGGTCAGGACAAGCCGTCGTCGTTGTTTACTTCTTGTAGCTCGAGGCGGTTGAGAGTCGTCGTTCGTCGTCGGCTTTCAAGAGAACCCTCTTTGGATAGCATTACACAGCAACGAGGAACTCGTCTTTGAAGGGTGCCGAGAAGCGAGGCAGAGTCCTTCGACCCTTCTTCGCTGCTTTCTTACGTCTGGGGTTGATAAATTAATGCGCGCATGGAAGAAATCCTCGCCGTTGGTCGTAAATTTTTCCGCTTTTCAACCTTTTAACGAGCACCAAAGCTCTCGCGATTCAAAGACAATTAGTTATGATTAATAAAACGGCTTTTGTTGCCTCACAATCCATGCATCATCGGGCCAAAGAGCAGAACTATCGGAACATAATAAGCCAAAGAATTATAAAACGCATTGAACTGTTTCAAACAAAATTCACAATTGAATCGAAAATATCTTTCAATAAGAAGCAGCACCATTTAAAGCAGCACAAGAAGAAGAAAGGCAGAAAGAACTCACAAAAGAAGTGTGGGAACTTTTCTTCTCTCTCCTCGTCAGCCCGTCGATCCGAGCTTGTTGTTGTCTTCAGCTGTTTATAAAAAAAAGAACTGCTAAAGTACAATAGGGGAGAACGATTCGTATAGAAACGAATTTATTTCCCACGAACCGAATGGAACATGCTGAACATGATGTCACACACGCTTGGGGTCCGCACGTCGATCGAGAGGGTTCGGAACATCTGACGGAATGTGAACGATAGGAATGCATCGGAATTTCTTTCGAGTTCGATGGCGTTCGTGTCACTCAACGTCGAACGCGCCCCGCAAATAAAATTACAAATTAAAGCATAAAACGAGAAGAAGAAAGCAAGAAGAGTTCATGTATACAGCGAAAGGAACATCAAAGCATAATTGCTTATTGATTTTTTATTGTTCTTCTCTCATGCTTTATGGGCGATGCTGAATGGACAAAGAGGAGATTACCAATATAACTTGACGTCTGATGATGACCTACATCCGCTGCCTGCCAACCGCTTCTTCATCTTTTCCCATCGGTCACCTCGCTCTCTCACTCGCGGGCCACGAATCGTAATTAAATTAATTTCAAAATCGTTTTCCTCTTGGGCGAGAAAAATTGTTTTCCCATGCATTGATCGCCAGAAGAAGAAAAACTCTTCCGAGAAGCTCCAGCGAGAACGACAAAATCTCAAATTCCTCGTGTGTTGCGCTCGCCTGCCCGTTCCACGTTCCTGAGCTCACTTTTTCCCATAAGTCTTTGCCCGTGCTTCTTCACGTAAACAGAGGAAAAAAATTAAATATCATCGAGACAAGCAAATTCCCCTCAAGAGTTTCCCATAAAGAAATTGAATATTTTTTCCTTTCAGTTGAACTCTCGGTTCGTTGCTTCTTCTCATTTAAGTCAAATATAAGAAACGCGTGACGGAAATATATCGGCGAGTCCGGGCGAAGCTTTTGTCGTGCTTCTGAACTGCCGTCACTAGTCGTTAGCTTGCATTGAGTCGTCGAGCGAGCATAAGCAAGCCGGGAACTGAAACATTAACCAATCAAAGAAGAAAACTTTTCATCATTCATGGGAACGAAGAGACGTCGAAAAGGGAGAAATAAAATCCATAAAAGCGTATGAATCACGTGTTGTAGCTTGCGAGCTAGCTTTTGAGCGCGAGCTCACGATCGGAGGGGAAAAAGATGGGTGGTGCCTAAAATATGCGAAGAAGCTTTTTTCTTTCAACTCTTTAATAAGCACTCGCCTCGATCATCATCATCATAAGGAAACGATTACGACTTCTTCTTCGCCCTCTTAACTCACACAGCGACCGGCGAATCGCTGTGGATTCAAGTCGAGCATTGATGATTAATTTTTATGCGACGAGAATTTGATTAAAGCCGCACCGAGTCGAAACTTCTATCTCGTTTGGGCGAGTATTTAAATCACTTGCGCCGCTCTGCTCGACTTCCGAAAGCCGTAAGACTCGCGGGTAATTACGCTGAGAGCTGGGAATATTAATTGCGAGATACGTTGCTCGTTTCTTAAACTTCCTTTCAGCTACCGTTCGGCCCCCAGACAAAGAGAGTGAAATTATGCTGCGGGCGCTGCCAAAGCGCGTGATTTTCGGTAATCAAACGCGGGTCCGGTGAGATATTCCGGCCTTTCATTAAAGTACATTCCATAATTGATCTGTAATCTCAGGCAGATCATCATCATTACTACACTGCTTGATGTATCCGCCCGTGTGAGCGGCAGTTTGTTAAAGGGAATCATCCGCTCAAAGACTCGTGTGATTGCAAACAATTGCCGAAAGTATTTGCTTGTGCCATTGCGCGTGTTGACCCAATTCCATGACTGCTGCCTTGCACATTCCGTCGGACTTTTTTCCCACAGAAATCCGCATCCTAGTCCGCTTTAGACACACATGTGATTCTTATTGAGTTTCAACTTCTTCTTCGTCTTCTTCCTCCTCGTCTGTTCTTGTTGTTGATGAAGTGGCATTAAAGCAAAACTCCAAACGCATCTGTTCTTTTTCTCACGATGAGAAATTAAGACATGTGCTTGTGAATCCGATCAATGAATAATTTTTTCTGCTTCTCTTCCTCGTCGTCGTCGTCATAATCGATGTGATTGGCAAAATTACTGAAATTGCGAGACTTGTTAATGAAATATCTTCCGTTGACTTTTTGCTTTGTCTCGTACTGGACGTTGACTCCTTCGATGCATCACCGCTTCGGCCTCAAACCATTGCACAATTGGCATCAATTTTCAGCCTTCCTTTACTTTTTGGGTTTCTTTTCAAAACAATAATTTGAATCTCGAACGAAAATCCATGGGAATTTCAACAAGCTGCATGACGATCCCGAACTCGAGAGGAAGGAATTTCTATTCTTTGTTAAATTGGCATCGCCTAATCTCCTCTCAACTATTTGTTGACTCATGATTGGAGATTCGACCGGGAGACGTGTCAGAAGGGCTCAAGCGAACCCTTCGAATCTCTCGACATCATTCGTCGTCACATTAAGAAAATAAATCTCAACTGCCCGGTTATCACACACACGTTTTCTCGACCTTCCTTCTTGCTCGCTTCGGAGAAGATCGAAAGTATATTTGCGTGAATACAATGGAGAGCGTGTAAGAAATAGTTCGTGCTATGCACACGATATTTACGCTTTTATCTTTTGTTTACTTTCCCACTCTCCTGTTTCAGCGCAGCACTCGCTTCCATTATTCATAAGCGACCGGCTCGGATTTATGATGTCGCGCATGGGGAATGCTTGAAGACTTTGTTTAAGCTGACAGAATGCTTAATGAATAATCTTGCGCTCGCGAGACTCAATTTCGTGGGAACGTGTCTGTCATTAAAAAGGTTTCAGCCTTTAAAGGCAACTGAGACATTCAATAAATTGCCGTTTATGGATACTACACCCGACATTGATTAGGCTGGAAATGAGCAGCGACATGAAGTCAACTTGATTGATTCTCTCGTTCGGTTCGCTATTAATTATACACAAAAGGCTCAAGATTGAGATAAAACCTGGGTCGCGAGGCTCGAGCGAGCGAGAGACAGACAGAGAGACAAGGGAAGGCAAATCCACGTGCTGTTGTCTGTTTATGGTTTTCGCTTGAGTTTTTAGCGAGGAAAACATTTTCATTAATTGATCAGCGGGCAAAGCTTGTGATTAGAGTGACAAACATCATTAACGAACTCGCCTCCAAATCACTTTGAAAGTTTCCCACGAATCATTTTTCAAAATAATTAATGAAACTTGTTTGTCTTGATATCGTTTCATGCGTGCTTCCACATCTTTCCAACGCTATCGCACTTCAAGTGTCACCTAGAGATGTGGAAAATCTACTTCTTAATAACATGAATCGGCGGGCCGTTTAAAGACTGAAGCCGAAACTGATTTCGTCACCACAATCTGGAGGGACAAGCCTGTCGAGAATTATCTTTAATTGCGTTCTCTCTCCCCTTAGTCGCAACGTGCATCTGCATGCGAGATATCAATTATGATAAAATTGCGCACCAAACTGCCGCAGTGACTTTCGTTTCATTCATCGTTGGAGCGGCATTTAAATTTACTCGAAGAAAACTTGTTTGGCTTTTATTTTCGTTGAGAAACAAAAGCACTTGCGGTTCAAGGAGCTTTAATGACTCCAGCCACTTCCTATCTCATGATACTTTTGCGTAACTCTTTCTCCCTTGTCTGAATGAATGGACGACGAACATGCTCGCGTAGAGAAGCGAAGCAGTAATGATTATTACAGAAACCAGCAATTTACAGCTTCCTTAATTACACCCGAGAATCAAATTATTGTTATTGTCTTCGACCAATCACCGTCGCTCGCTCAAGAATCATTCTTCAATTTGAGGAATCAACAAAAACTCAGCAATTAGATATGATCTTCGTCTTTCTTCACCTCGCGATCCGGGGCTCAATTCACGGTTCCCACCGAACTTGTAATTGAAAAAATCACAAAATTTCTCGTAAGAAAATAAAATTTCATCTTCCTGCTCGACTCTTGAGAGAGAAAGACGTAATCAAGAAGATGATGATGATGATAAAAGCAAGCAAAGAAGGCCTCGAGAGAAGGAACGGATAATATTTTTGCACCTGCGCTTATTTCTCACAGTAAAAATCGGACAGGAAATAAATAAATGAAAATGATTTTTATTTTTTTCGGGTTAATTCTGTTGCCGTTCGCGCAACCGCGCACTTACAATCAAAGCTCAGTCATGATTTCCAATAACAATAAAAATTAAATTAAACGAGAAGAGCCTGAGCACAGAAGAAGAAGCCGCACGATTTGCATTTCGTTCTGGAAGAGATTTCTTTGTTTTCATTGACTTTGTGGTGCTGAGCACCTTTCGGGACACTTTAACGTAGGTTCTCATTAGGCTTAAGTGAAAATGGGAACGACAAAACGATTCCATAATTTGTTGATTTTATCGGGAGAAGAAGGAGAGCGTCGAAGTGCACTTTGCTGTTGTGATTTTACGAGTCTTCTTATCTGATCGTCTTTGTCACTCGGTGGAATCACGACACCTCGTACCTGCCTCGAGAATTATTGAGGAAGCCTTCCACAACTTTAGCTTAGACGGCCATAAAACTGTTGACAAAAACCGTTGGAGATTTATCGATTTATTTCACGCCATTGATGAGCTTGTCAAGCTTTACAGAACGTTAACAATTAAAAATTTCCCAGCTTAAACGCAATAAAATTTGAATAATCATCGAAATTAATTTTTCCAACCTTTCCATGCTTTCACGTCCACAATTAGAACTAATTCTAATTCCCTCTAATGTTCCCTTTCTCACAGTTCTCGGCCTGAAAAGCTTCTTCATCGCAGACTGTAATTTAACGATCCTCTTTCCTTTCGTCCTTTTCAATCTTTGCATCCAATCTCTGAATAACAATGCGACGGGGAAGGCAATTTAACACGTGTAACCATAACGTCTCTGACGTCTCAGAAAATTACACAAAAAAAGGCTCAACGCTTCAGTTTCATCCCTTTTTCCATTTTTCACAATTGGAAAGGAAAACAGAATTGATGATGAATGGACGAGAGCAGTTTGAGATTACCTTTTATGGTCAGCTCGATCCTTCGAAGACGTTTCGGTTGAAAAAACAACAAGACGGCGAGAAAGGATGCTCGATCACAAAAGATTTAAATGCGTGGGTGTTGGAAGAGCTTCGTTGGCTTCACGCCTCGAGTGAAAGGAAAGGAAACCTCATCGTGCCGGGAATACGTTTTTTGTTGATTTTTAATGATCCGCCCGGTCCCGCTCGTCATCATAAATCAAACGCTAACTCTTAAAGGATTGGAAAGCGTGTGAATGGTGAACGCGACGGAATTTCTTCTCGAGGAAAACTAGCTGAAGGAAACTCGTCACGTAGGCGAGGCAATAAAACTGTCGAAATCTCGCGTGTAAAGATCTCAAAGACATTTTTAAATTCTAATTACAGTCTTCACCGCTGACCGATTGGCCGTCGTTTATATTCCAATCACGCCATCACAATTTGATTGTTGTCGTAACAGACATTGCATCATAATTTCGAGATGTAAGCCCCTGGGTCTCTCGCTCCTTTGTCAGTAAACGGCACAGTAACCAAGAAGAGAAAGAAGTCGAGAAATCCTTCGGGGTACAATGAAGAGACCTGTTCGAATTTCGGCAAGGCAAGTCGTTCTGAATTGATTTTCTGCCAACAAAGAAGCGAACGAGAAATTTAATATTGAAAATCGCTTACACCTGCTCGACATTCTCACGCTTTTTTCTTCAGAGAGATTTCGGTTGTTTATGTTGTAAACAATCTTTTTCGACCTGAGAGGTTCTTTGCGAAAAGGGTCGTCGATAGTTTGCGGAGCTCTTCCAACAATTAATCCTTCCAACCGCTAAAGTGGTTCGTTGGTTAACGTTAATATCGGTAAAAGCCAGGCAGGAAGGATTTTTTATTCAACCCGTCAGTTATCTTAACCCGAAACGCTTTACCCTCACATAATATGAATTCCCAGCAACCGGCTCAATCGTCAGCAGTTTCGATAATCATCCTCGACAAGTTCATCCTTTCGAGAACGATAAATTTCGAGAGAAAAATTGTTGTCTGTCGAGATTTTTTATGTTTTCTCTGATGGGTTTTAAAGTCATTAGGGCACACTCATCCCTTTCGCTCTATGGGACTAGAACAAACGAGATAATGAAGCCTTGAGGTCGTTCTGTTTATTCGATAATTGAAGTGAACACAAAATTAATGAACGCTCAGTTTAGTTTGTTGCTGCAGGAGCATTGACAGATCTGGTTTTCCTGCGGGGCGACAATCAGACTAATTATCGAGTTGGCTTCTTGATTCGTTCTTTGCTTTGGGGAAAGCTGTAAGAAGATAATTTGAAGACACAACGATTTCTTATCGTTTAATTTACTGACGCACTTGAATGTCAAGAAGCCTTGAGAGTCTTGAGGGCCTCGAAGGATCAAACTTTGCTCACGTTTTCCGCAAAATTTAATCCGACAAGTGTCAAGTTTGTTGAGCCTGAAATCACGCTCGAGCATCGAACTTCGCTGCTTATCGAATTTCTCCCCTGAACCCACAACAAAGTATTCACTGCCAATACAAAATCCCTCGCTGAACTGAAGCGCATTGTTCGCAACGCATAAATGCAAAGGCATTTAAAATCTCTCGAAGACCCTCATTCCCGAAGAAAATCAACCCCTCGTAACAACAATCATCGTCGTGTATGAATTTTAAATTTTAATAAAAAATGCTATCACGTTCGGGGTTTGTTCATCGAGCGTGTCACCCCAACCGATCAAGCATCCCTGCCACACCTCGAAGCAATCGACCCTCCCGATCTTCAAAGAAGCCTCGCCAAACGCACCATGTGTGACATTATTCCCAAACTTCCGAAAAAGATTTCGAGCCATGGCAGGTGTGGATATTAATCCAACGAAATAAGGGTATGAGAACCGAAGTTTTAAACTTTCCCACAGTTCCAGTTTCTTGCGAGGCATTCGAGAAGGAAGAAAAAACCTTTAACAAGAACAACATACGGATGGTTGGCTGAGGGAATATCCTTGCGCTGTTGTGTGTATGAGAATGTTCGGGGAGAGAGGATTCTTGTTTGTTTCCTTTTCCATGTCATTTTTGCTTCTTTAACCTACATTGATCGAACTGTGTATGATTTTTTTTCGGTTGGCTCCGCATCTTGCACCTGGCGTCCAGTTCACACATTAATTTTTCAATGCGGACCCAAAGCCATGGGAAAATTCTCTTTTTCCGCCAGCACAATCATGACCGAGCATAATTTAGCATCGCTTTGTGATTTCAGTTGCGATGTTGCTCGTTAATTTCTTCGCGCTAATTGATTCTAAGAGCGTGAAATGACTCGAGCAGATTGATTAGACTTCGGCATATAAATTGCGACGACTTGTGGTTAATGGATTTGCGAGGCTGCGAGATGGACGTGAGTTTCACTCGCGCCGAACACGCTCGATCGCGAGCGCAATCCGAGAACGCAAAGCAATTTTCATTACCTCGAATTGTTCAGTGTGTAAATTTCCTTGGTTTCCTGTTCATATTGCGTTGATGCGATCAGGAAATTCCATGGCGTGTCGTCAGCAATTTATGCCTCAACATATGAATGACCGAGAGGGGCTGATTGCATCACGAAGAGGGTTGGAAGTGAAGCTCGAGCCCGTCGCATTCCGATAAGAAGTCAATTATGCTTAGGGTGAAAAGTGCTAAACTTTAGCTAAATTCAATCCAATTGGAGTGCGGCGATCAACCTTCTAATTGCGCAATAACAGTTAGTCAAGACGAGGAGCCGCAGCGAGAGTTTATTAGGCATTCAAAGGCCTGGGCATAAGCCCCATTAACATGCATTATCTGTTTGAGAAAAGCAAAGAAAGGCTTCCGAAGCGTATTCACAATTATCGCAGCAAGAAGTCAAAACAAAACAGAAGAAGGAAAAAGTCTCAGTCCACGTTCTCCGCTTGCTTTCTGCATGCGCTCGACGCTCGTAACTTTTATGTTTCTCAATTTTTCTTCTCCTCATTTTCGTTTTCACTTCTTGTTCGCCTCTCAATTTTTCCTTCGACAAACACGTGTTATCGATGAACTTGCTCGTGCATCGAGCGCGCTACGAATTTGAGCCGAAGAAGGGGACGGAGAAGCAAGAAAAAGAGAAACGCAGTGAGTAGGAGGATATAAAAGCACCGAGAACTTTGTTCCCTGATATCATTCCCAAACCTGTTCTCGAGCAGAGAAGTTTATCCAATTTTTCGTGAAGTGTTCTTCTCAGCTTTCGTAATATTCGAGTGAGAGTGAAATTCAAGATGTGCCTTCAAAACGAAATCAAAGGAGTCCATCAGCTGAACAACTGCTCGTTTATCTTCGATGAGGTAAGAAATTAGGCGAGCGACCAATTAGACAGCCAATTAATTGATTTAATCTTTCAATTAGCCGACAAAACCGAAATTGTCGACGCGCATGTTCGTCAACTCGGCGAAGATCAATCTCAACAAATACTGGAACAAGCTCGAGAAGATCGTTGCCGCGACTTCGAAGAGCAAGAAAAAGTTGCGAAAGCTAAAGATCGTGAACCAGCAATTGCTCAACAATCGGATTTTCCCAGTGAAGAAGCAGCAAGAGTTCGCCAAGGCGAACGATGAAATTTATGGTTTCGTTGCGGAAAAGTTTCCAGTGCCAAAATCCGTCAACGCATCGAAGACAACTTACAAGCCGTTCATAGACGACTCTCTCTACGGCGACTTCATTCCAACGCTGATGACGACGGAGTCAAAACTCCCAGACAACACGCCCTGTGTCATTGACAAGGCTTACGACAACTACAACTTCTGCTTGAACGAGTATCGCCAACAGCAGACGCGAGTTCATCACAACAACGACAATGCACTTTACATTCAGCAGTTGAATGAAAGCCTGCGCCGCAAAGGCTTCAAGTTCACCTTGGCCGACGTCGAGCGATGCACCAGCGCTCTTGACAGCGCAATCTACAAAGGACAGTACCTCGAGGATGAAGGATACTTAGTGTAAGCGTTTGCCTATTTTACTTAAACTTAAGTTACTTCTAAGCTTTAAAAATCTCAACCATAATTTACCGTGAAATTTCAAATCCGCAAATGCAAAATTCTTCAAGTCGTTCGAGTCTCGCGTTCGAAAGCTTTAACGGGGTGGGAGCAAGACGAATCTCGTGATCCTCTCTTTATGTGTAATTGCATAAACTGCCAGAAGACTCACGAGATTCGGTTTATTGATTCGCGATATAAATTTTATTCAATTGAAGAGACTTTATCGAGAGATTCGTTTATAAAATTGTTTGATCAATTCGGTGCAATAACTTAGAGACTTAGAGAATCTCGCAACATCTTGCTGAGTCGCATGGTGGAAACCAATCAACTCATGTCTTCCATTCCGTCATGCGACTCGACGATGTGTGACGAGCCGTGCAATAATATTTCCTGTGATAACATCTCAATGAAGGAGGAAGAGCTTTATCTGTTCGAGTGCTTCCCGACGGTGATCGATCGACGAAGCGACCGCGAACAGCTCACAAAAGTTTCTGTGATGATCAGAAAAGTAAAATTCTTCACTTGCTTAGTTTAGGACAAACATTTGACTTTCTCGACTCTTCTTCCCGTTCGCTTTCAAGTGACCATGAACGTGAACGACGAGGAGGATAAGGAAATGTCAACAAATAGGCCGATTAGTGTCAATGAAATTAGAGTTTAAGGGACTTCAAATTAAGGTTTGAACATTGGACGCGATGAACTGTGATGATACTCATGTTTAGGGAAACAGCTTTAGTAGGCTTAAGAGTGACTGTGATTTAGTTTTAAGTGGCGAGGCCGAATGACGAGGGAAATTTTGCATTTGTGGATTATCAAAACTTAAGCTCGAAAAGACAACACGATTAACACAACGTCCGTTTGGCTTCCATAAGTTAGGAATTTTAGTTCTCATGATTTTGTAAAGAGCTCAGTGATCGATAAGACTTTGAATTAGACAACTTAGCTTTAACTATTATTGACTTTACTGTGTACGATTCCAAAAGACATTTCAAGATGATCTCTTCAAGCAAATTGTGTGCCTTAGTTACTTAAGATCTTAGCGATAGCATCGAACTGACTGTACAAATATTTTTGCGTTTGATTTTGTGTGTGAAATAAAATTTTGAAAAAAAGGAAAATTCATTTTCTTATTCAATTAACTTTGGAGTTAACCTTGATCTAGAACTTTTATTTTACAGGAAAATCAAATGAATCACTCTGAGCTTACATGGGGAATTGGTGTCGAATGTACAATGTCGATACTTATCGAACAAAACTGACTCGTGTCGGTAGGAGAATTAGTTTTGTAGGAAATAATTTTTAAGCCTTCCGACATTTGAGTTTTGTCTTAAGGAAGTTGAAGTTCAAAATGAAGCTTTTTCTTCTCTTTTTAATAGTGAAAGTTTTCGATTTGTGCGAAGGAATTGAAGTGATCGAGAATCTCTCTACGTTGGGCTCTGCTTTCGAGAACGTAACTCGTCACTTGTTCCAGTTGGAAACGCGAATGTTCGTTTTCAATCACGGCTTGGACCCAGAAACTATGACGTGGCTTCTCCTGAACAGTTTGAACAAAAGAGCGATGCCATTCATCTTGCAGGAGCTTAAGTTGGACGGCAAAGAAGTGTTGATGGACTCGTCAGCGTTTTTGACGTTCAGTTCGATCGATGAAATCAGAATTTTCAATGACAAATTGATTCTGACGAACAATCATTTCAAACCGTTGCAATTGTTTGTGTTTTGTCAGAGCTCAAACATCAAAGAACTTAACCATTTACGACTCGATGTAAATCGAAGATCAATCGAGAACGCAAGAATGTATAGCTTCACTCAGAGCACTTTGTCTATTCAGATCCAAATGAAGTTCACTGATATCATTCAATACGAATATTTTCTAATCGATGAAGCTCAATTCGTCCGACTTGTAACTTACGTTTGGTATTCTCCTGGAAAATGTGGTGTGCTTCAGTTGGTTGAGGTCAACAGATTCGACAAAAAAAGTGCAAAGTGGAACAACAACAAATTCTCAATCGGAAAACTTGAAAGTTTTCATGGATGTGACGTAATTTTCTGGCATTCGGAGGTTCAGTTTGGAGGCTCGTTCTACAGAGCAATACCACTCGAGCTCGCTGGCAACTTGAACTATAAATATCAAAGCTGGTTTGAAGTAGACGGAAATCCTTGGGTCGATATGGAGCAACACAAACTTTGCTATAATGCTCTGGTTGATCACACTTATGCGTTAGACGATGGAAAGTAAGTCAAACTTAATTGTTGCATTCTGTCAAAATCTAGTTGAAATATTTCTAGGTACATCCCGGCACGTTACTTCATTCCTCGACCGCTTGAATTTTTGCCAGTTCAGCTGGTAGTTCCACCGAGTGAAAATTATTCTGAGTATGAAAAGCTCACGATGCCTTTTGACGGCTTCGTTTGGGCTCTGACCGCATTAACTTTCGTTGCTGCCTACGTCACGGTTTTCATTCTGTATCAAGTGAGACTATCGACGAGGGAGTTCGTCATTGGATCAAACATTCAGACACCGTCGATGAACATCATTCAAATCTTTTTCGGAATTCCTCAAGTTGCCATGCCACGAAACAACTTTGCGCGATTCCTGACAATGCTCTTCATTCTCTACAGTGTAATCATCAGAACAGCGTGGCAAGCAAAAACTTATGAGTTCATGCAGAAAAATGTTTCAATGCCTGAGCTGCAAACAGTTGAAGACATTATCAAAGCAGGTTACATTTTTCATATGGTACAAGACTTCACCAGCAAATTTCCTGAATCTGAAATAGCGAAAAGGCAAGCAAGAGCTCTAAACTAATTAAACTTCTAACTAATTTTTCAATTTCAAGAGGCAAAGTTACGCAAGAAGCTAAATACTGGGCTGACTACTGCACAGATATCACTGCGAGTATCTTTGATCCGAAAGCAAACGTCTCCTTTCAGACCGAGCCCGTGACGACTTACTTTCTTGATCTTCAATGGGAAGGTCGCTTTTCTCCAAGGGTTCGGAAGGAGGTTTTGCACGTGGAAATGTGCGGAATGAAGTTCTGGCAACATCATCATTTTTTCGGCATCTTCGATTTGAAGTCGCAGCAGCTTGCAGCTGGTGGAATCATTCCAATCGATAGAGCAAAATCTGGCGAACTTTTATTGCAAGTTGATATCAGGAAACAGAATTTTATCCATGCACATGAGAGAGACCCGAAAGTCTTAAACATGAAAATGCTCGAGCCAGGATTTGTTATTTGGTTAGCTAGTTTAAGTTTCGCATTTCTGGCGTTTCTCCTGGAGTGGTTAACAACGCTGCGAGACTTCCTAGTTATCAAATTTGTTCTGCTATCTTTCTATCGAACGAAAGATACGACAAGTCGTTTGCCTCTTGTCAGATAGTTTTCATGTGCAGTGATCGATGTTGAAACTCAAACTAATGACGAAATTTCAGTTGTATTTGAGTGAGGCTTATGGAATGAAACTGATTGAAGACCAAGAGACATTAAATTCAATCTGAAAGCTTAGTAATTAATATTGAATTTAATAATTGTTCCTTTGTTGACGCTTTATGCTGAATATTATGTTGATGTGCAAGTAATAATAATAAAGTTAAATCGATAGCATTACCAAGATGTTAATAATTAACCGAGAACTTTTTATTTAACATTCCATCGCAGAACGACGATTGCACTTTGAGCGTCAACAAGTGTAAAATTGTTTGCGTTCAGTCCCTTCCCCTTGCTTGAAGTTCACCCTCGACCTTCGTCGAGCGCCGACCCTTCTGACGTGCATTTATAAATAGCGAGACAATGCTTCACTTGAGCTCTACTTGTTGCTGCGTGCAACTGACGAGGGGAAATAATTTAAATGATGTTTCTCATGGAAGCGTTAGCAAGTGAAAATGGAGATGTTTAATCTTGAGGCCGTGAAAGCGAAATCAGCGAATGTCCGTTTGAATATTTTCAGAGATTTTATCGCTGAAATTCATTGGCTCACCACGCTTAAACATGAAGAGAGCGTCGAGTTTCAAATGCGAAGTTTTCAAGACGAACGAGAAGCAGAAAGCGGAGAGCGAAAAGACTTATCGTGTGCGGCGCACGCAGAAGCTAATAACCATCAAGTCGATGAATGAGGCAAGCACACGCTGTAAGCCTGGCACTCGCTACTAGTTTTAATAACGACAGGCTGAAAGTTTCAAGGAGAAAAAGCTTTGCAAGAGATAATTTGAGTTCGAACTGTTTTATTTCTTAGGCGCTAATGGAAGACATGTAAAGCTAATTTAATTCTAGGCGTTTTAACTATTTAAAGCTTTCTCATCACATCGTTGCATCAATCACATGTTCAAGTATCACAGACAATCCAGTTTAATGATGTTGATCGCTTAGCAGCATTGAACTTGCGCTCGCTGGAACGTTGACACGCAGAACTTCGAGTCGAGTAAATCACGATCGACGGCGGCGAATCGATTGATATCTGATGACCAGTAGAATTTGCCATGCTCGTTCTCGGTGAAACAGTAACTTGATGCTTCTTGCTGTTCGTTCAACGCGTTTTGTTGATCCTCGAGGCTTCGCTCGAGTTTCTCGTTGAAGCTGTTGTCGTCGACTTCGACGCTGATTTTGTCTTCGAGCTGCGACTTCTTGGCGCTGATGGACTTCAGTGCTTTCTTCAGAACGTTCTTGATCTTCTGGAACTGCTTCATCTTGTTCTTGAGTGCGAGTTCGGTGTTGAAGTTGTTTGCGTTGTTGATTGTTTCCATTTCTCACTTTTCAATAACTTTTATCTTTCTTTCACAACGTGTTTGCTGTCGGAGTTCTGAGTCGAATCTAATGCTTTCCTCTCATCGAGCTCTTGCTTTTATACGATTTTCGGGCAGAGTGAATCAGGACACTTTGCCGAAGACGATACGAACGAGTGGGAGACGAGTCTGAAGGAGAAATCGTCCGTGTTCGACGAATCAGAAACGGTTTTTGGGGCGCAGGTGCAAGCGGCCGTTTATGCACAAAATATCTCTTGAAAGAAACTGAATACTTTTTTGTTGTCGAGATGATTTTTTTGTGTTCTGAAAAGGTTTTTTTCCTTTTGAAACTGTGGGAAAGTTTCACCCGAAGAGATGAATTTCTGGGATGTTTAATAACAAGAACATATTGAGTGCGAGGGATTGAGTGATTTGGCCTTTTCTTCGAGCCATGAATAGCGGAGCTATTAAATAATTAACATTTGACGAGGACGTGACGATCGCTACGAACGGGTTTGCGGTTTATTTTGATTCCACTGCGGACGCAGCGCAAAAGCGGTTGATGGAAATTGCATAAGCGGTTGCAGAAATCTTTGGAGAATCTCTGGAGCGTGTTCTTGCAACGTTCGACACGTTCTAACGAGATTACTTCCCTCGTTTTCGTCTTAAGAAATGACAAAGGACAGAAACCTTTCACGAGATGCCTAGAGAGATATTACGGTCGGACTCGACATGTTATTGCCTGCTTTTGCGAAACCTTCTTCTCGATAAATAAAACTAACAACTTATAATTATTTGTGAGGGAATCCAACGTTGATTAATGTCCGAAAACATAAAGGAACCTCATGAGATTTTCAACTTCACTGCCTTAAACTTTCGATCGATGATCTCGATAACGTCTTCTGATGATCAGAAGCTTCGGAGCGTATTAAAATTTATTTGAACGACAGTGCATCTCAGCTCTTTTGTACCGCTCGTTACCTGATTTATCGTTGGGTGCACGAAAGAGAAATCATGGATGATGCATGAAGTAAAGCAGCACACGTGTTCGATCTCTTCCCCTTCACGAGAGATGCTTTGAGTAGAGAAAGGAAGATTTTAAAAGAAATAAATTAGATTTGATGGTGACCTCAAATGAACGGGGAGTCGACGAGACCTTCGAGGGCTGAGGAAGCCTCGATATTGTTGAACTTCGGTGCGTCAATATGTTTGTAATCGAGTGATTAGCACGATGTTATCGTCTCTAATTGACGTTGCTTAGACTAACTTATGACTCTACGACGATTCTGATTAGGAATTTCATAACATCAGCACGTGGAGCGACTCTCAAGATGTTCCTGACTTGAACTGTTTGTCTAGCATCAAACGAATTCTTGGAACAGTTTTGTGATCACCAACAAGCGTCGTCGATGCAGTGACAAATGGTTTACGAGAATGCAATTTGCAACAATTAGAAACAACTTAAAAAGGTTTTCGAGATTGCTTTCAAAAGTCACTTCGGGGATCGAATGGCTCGACGAACAATGAACGAGAGTTCTGGAAACACAAAACGAGCCAGAGAGTCTAGCAAAATTAAATGAAAATGAAAATATTGTTATTAGAAGTTGAGAGCTCGGTAATTTCTTACACGAATGCCTTCTCGGATGAATGGAGAAGCATAAAGTGTAAGAAACTCGGAAAGCCAATTTGAAGTTATTGTCGAGGTGGCGAGGACAAAGCTCGCTTTCAATGAAACTCAATAAATTTGCCATTCATTTGTGAAATTCTTCGAGTCCTTTTTGTCAAGCGTTTAGACGAAAATTACCTTCGAGTCCCTAAAAAATTGTTTTTCCATTGACTTCGTCGATCATTGTTCGAGGAGCTCAAAGAAACTCTTTGGAAAATCATCCAGACATTACAAATTTCATTCGTAATTAACTTTGATCAATTGTTGAAATATTTCTTTACACTCGAATGCGAGTGGTTCTAACACGTTTTCTTCGAAGACCGGCGAGCTTTGCCCGGCAATTGTTTGCTATTTATTGTAGCTTGTCAGATGAGATTGCGCTTGAACTTGATCGAGCGTTTGCAATTTGTTCAAGAGTCATCTGATGATAAGAGAATTCAAGTTTGAACGAAACCGCGAAGTTTAGCGCATATTAAAGCCGACCCAACATGATTTCGTTATCTTGTAAATGTCTCGGGCGTTAATCAAATCTTCCCGTTTCAACCCTGATTGACCCTTTTCGAAATTCCTCAATCCAAAAATTCTGATAAGACGCGCCACGATTTTGCTGGCATGAAAAGAAGAAATCGAGACGATTGAGCGCGAGCATAGCGGCGGCCAATATTGACAGAAGGTGAATCATAAGCACGCGACTGTCGCGAGTAATTTTTCTTCAAACATTTCAAGCGAGAACATATTAGGAAAGAGAGCAACGCCAGTTAACTGTGTTTGCCTAATACATAAATCTGACTTTCTCATAAGATTTCTAATCTCCGTTGGATCATCGGATAACCCTCAGTGACACCACTGCCCGAGAAATCTTTAGAACGATCGTTATTCTCAGCGCTGCTCCTTCTTTCTTCAAACATCTGCCGTTTCAGTAAGAAGCAGTCGCTCTCTCACTCCACACTTGATCCAAAGAGCTGCACTGAAAACTTTCCGTGAAATATTTTATTATCATCTCATTTTTGTGTGGTTGCTGAATCGAGTCAGTTTAGCACAAACAAATTGGCGATGCTGAGCTCATAGGCCGTTAAGAGTGAGAAGACGAAGTTTTAAATGTGATAGCCGGCAGCACCGACAGTTGTACTTGAAAGTGGAACAAAAGTGATAAAGTGGAAAGTTCTGATCGTGACAGAAACGCAAAAGAAATATTTTTCGTTCCTTAATGGAGTGAAGAGCTCTTGCACAAGACTCTCTTCGACCCCACAATGCTCTCTCGCTGTGTTATATTAATCTCCTACATTGGCCTGAGTCTCTCGACGGTAACGTTGGTCCCCTCAAACTTGTGCAACTCGTGGCATGAAAGCTTCTTTTTCAAACAGATCGCCGTGCTGACTTCTTCGGTTTCGTTGTACAACTTGGACGGATACATTTGGAAAAATTACGATGTCAAGTCCGAGGAAACTTTCCTCTTTCTGAAAACCGGTTCGTTGGTTTATCATTTTATGGCTGCCTATCAGCGATCGTTAATCAATAATGAGATCCAATTGAATACTTTACGATTTGACTTTCGCCTTCAGCCGGGCTAATCTTCCTGACGAGTTTCTTGACGATTAACCTTCTCAACCTGGTGACTTGCATCTTGCTCATCGTCGGAGCCTTGCGGAAGAAAAAGAACTACTTGATACCCTACCTGCTCCTGACAACGATCTACATTTTACTCTACGTTGGGCTTGGCGCCTGGTTCTTCATGAACACGAAGGAGAACTACTTTCGCAATGGGATCATCACAGTGGTCGTCATCGTCGTTAACATTTACTGTCTGATCGTTGTTCATCAACTCTACCGACTACTCAAGCTGCGGGAGCAAAACTATCCGGCATTCCTCCGTGAAACCAATCGCGCCCAGCAGCAAGCGGCAGCTCAAAACTACGAGACGACCTACGTTCGCGTTCCATGAGAGAGCTTGCGCCATTCACTCATAACGCGATGATTGAGTGGACTAATTTTTGACGCTGAATAAATACCAAATATATAATTTAGGCGAGGATTACAAGATGATCTGCTTGTAGGCACATCGCGCGAACGAGATTTATGTTCATCGATCCAATGTTGCATTTGTTTTTATTGAATAAAAAAGATGAGAAACATCCGAAACGAAGAGCGTGTGGTGTCGGCTTAAATGTCCTCATTGCACAAAACTTTTAATCGCTCACGGAACAGCGCTGATAATTTATGCTAATCGCTAATGAGAGATGACTAATGGCCCCCGATATCGTGAGTACGAGATCGCGAATTCTGCGGGATAATCTTTCGCTCGGCGTTGGATTCGCCATAACAGAAACGGTTATCGAACTTAAGCGACCCGATGCGTGACGAGATGACGCGCAGCAGAAACAACTTGAAAATCCTGCTTCCAAAATGATTAATCTCGTATGAATTCACGAGGCGAGAATAAATTTCCTGCCGAATGACAATAAAAAATTCGATGATCGAAAAAGCTTTTAATTTCAGCGGTTCTAAATGTGCGCGATCCTCGGTTAAGTGCATGACTTGAATTTCAGGTTTTTAGCTTTAAAAATAATTGCGAACTCCGCGACCCGAAACATGAAAAGATTCACGAGCGAAGATGTCAAGAGAAATTCGCCTTTTTAATTGGAAAACTGCTTATCAATGCAACACTTATGTTTATTCATCCGCCTGGACTTAATAGTCAATCAAAGTCCCTTGCATATCAATTTCGTTTTTGAATAATGATAGCTTTGCTCTTTCGTAATTTTGCACCGTTAGTTGCGGGATAGAGTCGTCATGTTTTCGGTTGGGCTGACCAGCGAGTGTTAAGAAGCTTCGAAAATACATTTGGCTCTTGCAGCTTGAGGCTCAAACGTCATCGGCAATTACTCATCGAAACGCTGACTAAGCTCGGTCATGGAATCAATGAACACCTTTCGTAGGTTTCTCCAGTTTCGGTTCGGGCTCCCCTTGACTATTAATTAGTACATCTAAGTTTCGAAGTTTCATGCTGGCCAGCCATGCGTGTCAAACACTTCTCAATCCTCCGGACAACATCCATCAATCCTGAGCTCTCATAAATGCAGACTTTTGTATCGCTGACGAGAAACACGATTGCGAAATCTGGCTTTCGCTCGTAAATGGTTTGATTGAAATAGGTGGAAAAGTGGAGACGATTAAGGCGATGACAAAACACTCGCGGATCGGATTCTTTGGACATTACACAAATTAAATTTGTTACGCGGATTTGAATATTCACGGCGTCGATAGTCTCATTAACAATTTGACTCCCATTAACAATTTGGGGTTTATTCCTAGCATGTTTATTTAGCGACAATAAAGGAAATGACTGACATCACAATGCATAACAGAGTCGTTTGTTGGTTTGAAGACTCACTCCGAGAATGACGAAATCTCGTCGCCGACAAAAAGAGGAATCTCTGAGACTTTTAATTATAAATCACTCACGACCAAAGTGATTAGAGCGCGGGCTTCGATGAAGACGTTTCCTAGCAATTAGAAGCGCGCTTCATTTATGTTCGCTTACCAAAACTCCGTCGAGTTGTTAAAGACCGCTTGCTGTTCGATTCATCATAGCTTATCCGATCGAGTCAACCCGCGCTCCCGCTCGAGTACAGGCGAGGCGACAAAGCCCATAACAGCGCCGTAGGAACGTCTCGAAGCTTTAAAGCTTTAACTTAATCGCGACTCATCGACGCTACGCAAATTTCGCAACGCTCGAAGCAATTAAAATTAATTTACTGCAACTCGCAACGCAGAGAATATTTAACAATCTTTCGGATCGAGCGAGTTTATAAGTTTATTAACGTCGCGAGCAAAATTATATCGGATATTAAGTCACGACCACTGCCGAAGAAAATTTCGTTTAATTATCGGTTCGAGATTTTACGCCGACAGACTCGCCGCTCGAGCAGCAACGAACTTAAGGATTTTCACAAGCATTTCATCCTTGATCGTCTCTGCAAGCGGACTTGTGTTCACGATAGTTTTTTTCTGGCTCCGAACACTGTCGTCGCTTTGCCTTTTTTTCTCGCCGTCACTATCAACATCGCATTTTTCTTCTTCTGAATGTTGAGGCTCCGAGATCTTCTTTCTTGTGTTCACTAACTTTTTCGTTGAGCTTTGTCAGTTTCTTGAGATTGCTCGCGCTGTGAAGACACGAAAATTCATCTTCCCTTTTTTCGAAGCTCGTGAATTTTTTGTGGAGGCTGCTGTGAGTTGCCTAGTGCCATAGACTCGAAGAAACGAAAACGAAATTCCGCAACGAAAACGAGAACGAAAGTCCTGGTATGCAAAGCAGATCGTGAAACCCGTTGGAGAAGAAATATATATTTTAGTGTGTAGTTCAATAACTCGAACCGTTCTGAATAATTTTGCCGTTGCTCGTGGAGCCTTGAACGAAGAATCTTTAAGATGAAACTGAAAGTGATATTGCTGGTGAGTAAATCTGATGATCTTGAGAAATTCTCGCTAGCGCAAAAACGAGCGAGGGAAAACCTGATTTGATTAAATTTTGCGCTCGTGGCGGGTTCGCTGTTAGATCATCTGGGATGGTTGCGTGTGCTGACGATTCAAAGTTGCCGCGTCAAGGTCGCGGATCAATCAAAAACCATAACTTTTAATTGATAATCGCTACGCACTCAAAGGCGAGCTATGGGTTGGGACGTAACGCTCACGCATACGCTGCAGTTGAGAATGAGTTGAGCAGATGAGTCGATGATTAAATTCGATGAGATTTCGTCTTTTTGTCCTCTCGTTCGATCATTTATCACTCGACTCGACACTCCGCTCGCCTTCACATCGTTTGCTTGTGATTTACGCGGATAATTGCATTGCTGATAAGTGTTGAAACGTCTTTAGCAGTGTTGCTTGCGGATTTGCGAAGAGAAGCAAAAACTCTCAATTAGCACTTTACCCGAAATGAAAAAGGAAAAAAAGTTGGAAAGAAAACAACACTAAACCGATGATGATTACGACACGACGACACAATTGAAATGTTGGTGTAGGTACGAAGCTCAAAAAGCTTACTCGCCTGTCATCATCTGATTCGATAATTGAAAAATTCCATCGATCGCATGTCATCGCTGTCGTCGTCTCGCCCGTGAAGGCTGAAACAAAGGCTCCGCGAACGCATAACACGCCTGCAAAATCTCTCCCGCTTTTGGTGATTTATCGAAACATCTTGTTGAACAATTTCATTAAAACGCTTTGTTCGAGATCTCTTCGCTTTCTCGGCTCCACGCGCCTAAGTCTCGGGCGTTTACAAGCAGCTTGCCATTCTATTGTGGCATTAAATGGGCTGGTTAATTGGCCCGTGATGCCTTATTTGCAAAGAGCCGAGACGAGAAGAAGCCAGCGTCGACGACGGCAATCGACATTCGGTCATTAAGCGATTTTTCGGCGTGAAAGAAGAAGAAGTGAACGACGGAAATATTCAAATGCTGGTCTTCCTCCAAAAATTGAACCATATTTTACAGCCTCGAATGACACCGCGAAGAGTTTATGAATGAAACAGCTGGACGTAGCCTAGAAACGGTGCCGTAAAAAAATGCTACATCGCTCGACCTTAGCTTAAAAGCTTTTTGATAGAATCCGATGATAATAACCGAGTCGATCAGATATCGTTAACCTTCGTGTGAAATAATCTTTGGCGGGGCGCGGGAGACGCAAGGTCGTCGAATCAGCGAGTCTTAGAATCTTCGACTCACTGGCAATCCCTGATGTTTTCATCTCGCATGATTTGTTTATTATCGAAGAACGAAAAAAGAGAATTCTGTCCAGTTTAATTAACATAACACACGCAGCAGACGAAGAGTTCTTTCGCGGGTTTACTGGCTTATTTCTGTTCCGGGAGTCTCATTAGGATCTGCTGAGGTAATCGAGGATGGGCGGGACGCGGACAAGCTTCTAATTTGCTGTTGACGGAAATTTCTTTCGCCTTCACGAGTCACACGACTTGATCTTCGACTTGATATCTTTGTTTTTGATACAATTTTCTCGCCACGACATTTTTGAGATTTTATCGAGGCCCCGACAGCTGCGTTGATGGCATGCAAATTAATCGTTAGCGTCTCCCTCGGCTCAATTCAATTTCTCTTTGTTCACGGGAGGCTGCGCGTTTAACAAAGCATAAACATAATAAATTGCTGACCGCGAGAGATGGACGATCACACGAGTTACGAGACACAACTTGTCCCGGTGTGTCCGAAAACTAAACGACAAGCATTAACACGAAAAGTGTTACGCAAATAATATGGAAATCGTGAGGGAAAAATTGATTGTGGTCAATAAAGAAATGTTCGCGTGATTAATGACTGGGCAGGAGAGATTTCTAGTGTTAACGAATCGCACATTGTCGATTGCCCGTTGCCATTTTTGAGCGCGAGTTTAATTTTAAATTGCGATTGGCATTTAACAGTCGCACATTCTGCCCAAAAAAAAAAGAGGCTTCAATAAACTCACCTTACGCTTTTATTGATTCAAAGTTTAGCAACACTATTGCAGCTTCAAAGTCAATATCGGTTCGCGAAATTGCAGCAGCGCCAATGAAAAAATTCCTTCAAAGCCAATCGGAGCCGAAATTTGAACCATTAGCGCGGAACTTGTTTTGAGCGTAAAGCGAGAGCCAACAAAGTCCTTAATGCGGCAGATCATTATGCAGATTTGAACGAGCGCAGTTCAATAAGCCCGAGACAGAGACGAGCAGCAGCGCGAGAGAGAGAAAGATTGTTTCGTTAACGCATTCGAATAAAATTGTCATTACAGCGATGCCACGTCATTACCATAAAATCATAAAGTGGTTGTAAAATTGCTCGAAAGACAAATCGAACGACCTTGCCACACAGACATCGCGCCGATGAGTATGCAAGACGACTCAAACACGTTTTCGTTCGAAGCAGTTCGCGATATTTTTTCTGCGTTTCGGGTGAAGATTTGGTTTGTTTGACCAACTTCTTCTTTGTCATCGGGCGTTAATAATATTCAAACGGCAAAATGTTGCACATTAAAACAGTTTTAAGCCTTCTTTCCTGAAGCCTGAACGAAACTAGTTTATCCACGTTGTCGGCGGTGATTGATGGTGTGATACCCGGCAACTTTACCGTTCCGTACATCCACGCAGATTCATTCTTATGAGTCAGCAGACTCGAAGATTCTTGTCGAGAGTAAAAGTCAAATCAACGACTTTTAAGCGGTTTATGGTCTTGAACGTTTCCGTTAAATCTCTGTGTCAACAGACTTCTCGTTTTTGGCTGAACACTCGTGGAGCAACACCGAGCAAAACCAATTGTTTAATTAAGATCTCTTCGCTAAATATTTCTATCGAGCAAACACATGCTCAAGGAATTTTTGAGCGTAGCGTATTTATTGCAAGGTCAAACTTCTGATTGAACTCCAATTGCAGATACAGATAATAATACACTGCTGTCTAGCTGCAATCGACGAGCACCGATACAGTGGAAAGGGAGTGAAGATTGTATCGATCGATGGTGCAGATAGAACGCAGTATGACGAGCGAGGCTTAGATCAAGGCTCCTATAATTATGGCGCCGAGATCGATGATAACTCACAGTTTAATCACCAAACACGTGGACCGGACGGCGTAACTTATGGTTGCTTTGGCTATGTTGATGACGATGGTAAACGTGTATCGGAACATTATATAGCTGACGCTCGAGGATTCCGGTTGTTGACCTCAACGATTGACTTAGTTGAGGTTTTTCCAGTCGCGACGGAATCAAAGTGAGTTTCCGACATTTCCAATTGCTCGGAAGTTCGTGACGTCAATTGCTAAACATTTCGCAGATCGCTCGACTTGAACGAAGGAAAGCAGTCGAAAGGAAAATTCACCCATGTTAAAGATATGTATTTCCCGAAAGGCTGCGCGAGCTTAGACTTCGATCTCACGAAGCAAAGCCCTCAGTCGCTGCAGCACTTTGCCGACTCAGACATCGACAGCTACATTGGATCAGCTCAAACGTTAAATGAACAGTTCCTGGCAGCTCCACGAGATGCGCCTTCGAGACGTTCAGGAAACAAGAACGACGGGTTCTACTACCCTGATTTCAGCGGCCGATATATCCATGACAACCGAGGCCAGTACATCCCCGACAATCGCGGGCTCTACGTTCACATTCCAGGCCCCGATGGACCGCCTGCTCTGCCCTATGTTCACATTTTAGGACCCAACGGCCCGAGCGGTGAGAATTCTAAAGAATAAATAATTTTGTCAACAAGTTAATTTACAACTTTGTCATCTTCCAGGCGGATTTGGTTAGATTTTTATTTCCCAGAAGCTCTTTACTTGCTTAATTGTTTTTTGCTCTTAAGGTGGTGACGGATCTGGCGGCGGAACAGGTCCCGGAGGTAAGTTTACTGAGCGTTAAGAGAATGCTTACTTATTTATTTATTCGTTCTCGTGTTTAGGCCCATCAGGCCCTGGAGGCCCCGGTGGACCTAAAGGACCAGGAGGTAAATGTCACGAGAGGTTTTCATTCCTCGAATGATGAGCTCACGAACTAACGATTTTTGATTCCCTGAAAACCATGAATTTTAGGACCAGGAGGTGAGAACTCTCAGGTTTGTTCAAAATCTATAAACTAATACAATTAAATTTCAATTACAGGACCGCCAGGACCACCAGGTAAACCTCGCAATCTTTAATTGAAAAATAATTTCTCGATAGACAAATCTATCTGTCTTGATAGTTTATTCATCTTTATTAAATTTCTTTATTTATTTTCAGGACCACCCGGTAAGAAACCAAATGAAAATCAACGCTTTTCTTCATCTAAAGTTTTCCCTTTCCTCCACGCGCAACCTTGAACACATCAAAGGACCGCCAGGTTAGTGAAAGTTGCAAGTTTTTAAGTGAAAGAGAAATGTTGAATCGTGACAGGCGATTTTATTTAGCGCCATCAATAATCGAAATGATGATGTGTTAACAGACAAAAATTAGCGTGTTTTATGACCAAAAATTTGATTAGAAGTGTTTCGATAAAATGTTTTTGATTAACCAACACACGAGAAGTTTTTTCTGCCGAAGTCGCGCGAAATGATTTTCCAAGATTAATCAAGCTTGATAAGATGACGAGAGTCTTAAATATGCGAAGCGCATCGCTTCGTGCTTAGACCAATTATGTTAAACTTTTGCTCACCGGTCAAAACTCTTGACGTTTATCACTTATTGATCCCTTAATCTCCCACAGGACCGCCCGGTAAGAATTCTTCGAAATTATCTGGAAAACAATAAACTTCGCTAACTCATTTTCACCCTCATTGCCACTTCAAAGGACCCCCAGGTAAATCAAATTGATTTTTGGCACAAGTTATGCGAAACCATTTGAGAAACACACATGACCAGAATATTTATGAGGCCATCGTACGCTTGTCGCTCATCTACCGGAACACATTTTTCAACCACTTTTTCAAGAATTCTTGGAAATAAAAGTTGGAATTTTAAACTAAAACTAGACTCACCTGATTTGGGTTTGAGACATTTCCAGTAGATAAAAGCTTTTTTCTGGCAAGGGAGTGTCGAATATTCCGGTTGTGATGTGTCTGAATAAATTTTTCATAAAGCTCGTTTCTAATTTTTGTCGTCAACTCCCACAGGACCTCCAGGTAAGACGCTTTTAAGGCACTTTCAGCTCTCTGTGCTCAACGTTTCCGTTTGCAATTAGGACCAGGCGGACCAACGAGACCAGGACCTCCAGGTAAACAATCAACTGAAGCATTCATAGTTCAGTGAACTCAAAACGAGCGAGCTACTGAACTGATGACAATGCTTCCAAAATTATTTCGATGAAACAACTGCAACTGATTGCATAAGCGTCAACTTCCCCAAGTTACTCAATTTTAATAAAACCTTTTTTATTTGTCTCGTTAAAATGAAATCATCAGGCCCACCAGGTTAGTAACATCCGTGACGAATGAAACGTAGGTCATTTTTTCTGTCTGAAACTTCACAACCTTTATTGAACTGGCATGACTCAAGACTCTCGAGGTTCGTGAGTGAAGCGCCCAAGTGTTTGGCTCGACAAAAACAGTGTCAGTTTTCCATATAAGAAAAAGCTCGACAACGTTTCGTTCGTCTTTTCGATAAAGCCAATTTTCTTCAGAGAAGTAACGACAATTTATCTTGAAGGTCCACCAGGTTAGTAATGAAACTTGCGGAGAAAAACCTTGCTAATCGTTACCGAAATGTTCCTCGAACCAACGTTTGAAGGTCCACCAGGTAAAAATTATCTCTTTGCCAAAAAAGCGAAGCCTAAACATTTTGTCGTTCTCCCATTTCAGGCCCAGATCGCCCAGGGTAAACACACATTTTTTAAGCAATTGCTTGAGTTTTTTTGCTGACGGTCTTTGCTTCCTTTCCATCTCGCCTGCCTTCGTGAAACAGACCGCCAGGTTGGTAACAAAATATTTTCGATTGTCACCGATATCTAAATCATTTCTTAAACAGGTCCACCAGGCCCTCCAGGTAAGTCCAAAAGTCCAAAAGTTTTATTACAAAGTTTATGGCGAATTGTGTAAGAATGTGAATCAAAATATTCGAATTGATTTATTGATGAAATGAGTTTATTATTAATTCACGAGATTGTCCAATTCGTCATAAGAGGATCTAAAATTTCATTAGGTCGAACACGATACTTCAACATTCTCTTAACGATGCTGTAAATTATTCATTTTAGGACCGACACGACCCGGACCCCCAGGCCCCCCAGGTGATTGTTTTATCAATTTATATCTGACGCCTTACGAGCCTCCCGCGCTACGAACATCTCATTTAACTTTGAGTTATTTGTGGCATCTTCTTTGAAAAAGGCAATTTCTTCGATTGTCACCACATGACGGATCAGCCTTCATTGAACTTTCTGTTCATTTTGCAATTCATTATTACGAATCAATTTATTGAGAGTGTTAATCAATCGTTTTAGGACCGCCCGGACCGCAACGCCCCGGCCCACCAGGTAAATATCTTGATTTACAAAGTGTTAAGTCATTGTCTGAACAAAATCGAAAGTTCGTTCGTCTCGTTTGGAGCATCTCAAGTTATTAGGCCATGAACTCCAACAGTTATTAACACGCGTCTCCTTCTAAAAGCGATGCAATGCAGAAACCCCCGTAGAGGACCATTAGCAAACCAAATCAGCTTCCTAAAGCTGTATTTTGGAGTTCATAAACTTGAAACTCGTTTTGGAAATCGTGAACTTTAAATTCGCGTGCATAGTTTCCCACGTTGATTTCAAAATGATTTCAATTTCAAATTCAAAGGACCGCCAGGACCAGGAAAACCAGGACCGCCAGGCCCACAACCCGGACAGCCAGAAAGACCAGGAAAGCCACAAGTTCCTGGACGAACTCCTGGTAAAACATGAAACAATTAAACTGAACTTGAAACTTGATTGGAATTTTCTTTTCAGGATATCCAAACACAACTCCAGGCTCAAGAGAATATCTTCCTCCAGGACAGGAGCGACCTGCTCAACCTAACAGACCAGAACAGCCTAGACAACCTTCAAGGCCTGAGCAACCACAGCGACCATCACAGCCACAGCGACCTGTTCAACCGCCGCCCCAAGTTCCAAGCCGACCGAAGCAACCACCACCACGTAAATAATTCTTAATATTCTAGAAAGACTCAACACTTAAATAATTTTACAATTTCAGAAGTTCCTTCAATCAACACGCCAGTGGCAACCACAACTGAAACCTCGAGGACGTATCTTCCGCCACTTGGCAGCCCGAAGCGTGCGAGCAGTTATCAAGGTGCACTGCCTCAGAAGTAATTTAAATAAGAGTATTTTCGTCAAATTTTCAAATGCCATTATAATAGTTTAACAATAAATTCACACAACGCGTCGAAACGAAATTGAAGAAATTGGGTTATTGAAATATTCATGAATTTCCAGCTAAAATTATGCAAATCAAGTCTGTCGAAAGATTCTGAGGCTCGAAGTAGAAAATGGTCTATAGTCGATGTTGACAAACCGCGAAGAAGCCAATATCTATCTCAAGGATGACACAGAAACTCGTTTTCCAATTAATAAAAAATTGTTTAGCAGCGCCATGTGCCGATCGATGGCTAAAGAAGTGAACAAAGAGACAAAGAGACGTTGCACATACAAAGTATCGATTAGAACAAACGTTGTCGCTAGATATTCTGTTTGTTGGTTGTCGAACGTGAGCTTTCATTCGCTCTCATAGCTTGAGATATTTGGAAGCAAAAGAGCTTTCGTGCGAGCTTTTGGCGATGCCGATTTCCATCAAGAGGTAGCGATAGCATCACGAGGGCATTGAGGAACGAAAACAATCTTCATCCAGCATTTATGCGAGGCAAAATCAATTTTCTAAATCGAATACAATTTAAATTCGGAGAGAAAATGTTTTGATAACGTTTGGTCTGCAAGACACGAGATCGATCGTCACTCAACTGCACTGTTTGGTTGGCTTGAATAAATTCCCGTTCAGCAGCAAATTCAATTAAAGCTCTCGCTTTAAATTGGATGGAAAAGTTTTACTTTGTCTCCGTCTTCCTGGAGCGTCAATCCCACAGCCGGGTGAAGTTTCGCGAGCAATTATCTGCAGGTGAGCAATGTTAATATTTGTTTTGACGCTCGCTTGCTTTTAATGCGACGTGTTCATTAAACTTTATTTGTTCATCAGGCGACGGATTAAACAACAATGCGCCTTAATTCTTTCACGGGTATCCCGGTGAGAGGTGCATCGTCTGAAAATTGAATTTCAACTTTTTCCACAACGTTTTCATGAGCGAGAAAATCTTCCGGTGGAAAATGTTTGATTATTTGCGAGGCTTTTCATAAATTGATTGATTGAGCTCTTGACGTCGGTGCTGAAAAGCAATGCAAATTTTCCAGAACAATTTCCATAAGTGCAATCAATTTCGGCAGAAGTCACTCGCAATCATCGTAGATCGTTTGATGTACAAATTTAAAATTGAATTTCAGGTCAATAAGCCGGATTGCTATTTATCAGATAGAAGTGAGTTAGATGGAAAATGAATGGTCGAAGCCACTGTGGATTACGCAATCTAGTTCTGTAATGTAAATACGCCAATGTTTGGATAGTTTTAATTAAAACTCGGGTCGAACTCCACTGAAACAATTTGGAATCTGTAGCAGATCTGCAGCAAACATTGAAACAACTCGGACATTCATCAACCACGTCAAAGCTTTTCACTTCGATCTTGTGACGTAGTTTATGGCTTCGTCCCATCTGCTGATTTATGTTCTTTGATACGATTCGAATTTCTTCATTTATTGTCTTACAGGATGTAAATTTTCACTTTCGAATTGAAACATTTCCAATTGTCCTAGAAAATAACATTTGCTCCTTAGTCAGGAATCTTTACGCAACGACAAAAATGTTGTTAATTGGATTATAAATTAATGTGACATCTATGAAAGGGGCGAGAACGACGACGGGGCAAAGGAAGTTGAAAGCCTTCGAATGGCGAAACACAGAGAATCCTTTTGAGAAGAAAAATTGCCAGCAATGTAATACGAATTTCAACTTTCCATGGCTCTGCGACTAATGGCACGAAAATATTTGCTTTAATTAATTTCATCTTTCACAACGAGCTGTGCAAGTGACGGCGGAAATAAGAACGATTCACTCAGTTTCAGCGTCTAATTAGATTCTCAATCTTTTCTTGATCAATCGCTCGACAGATCTCGAGCAGCTTCGCGCTCCTCGCACACGACAATGGAACTCGTGAACGATGAAAATTAATTTTCTCTCCTTACAAAATTTAACACTTAATTGAATTTCATTACACGGAAATTTGATTTCTTTCCCGCGACTCGTCTCCGTCCTCAGTCAGAGTGGAGGTGGAAAATGTAATGCTGCTTGCGTTCTCTTCGACGATATGTTTTATTTATGTGTGACAATTTTCATTCTCGGCGCACAAATTGGCTTTCTTCCTTATTGAGTTTGTGGAGCGGTTTTGGCATTTTCAGTTTGCATAACTTATAATTAAATTAAGGCTCGTTCTTGATTACACTTCGACTATACACAGAAATCAATTTGATTCACATTGCGCAACGTAAAATGCGAATAAAAAAATATTCAATTACAAGTTGTAATGAAGTTAAAGTAGTTTAAGTACACGAGTCAGCGTTACAACGTTAGGGTCGATGGTTCAGAATCTCGTATTGCAAAACATGTATGGAAAGCCTACGGCGTCGCTATCATCATCTGATTTGCTGCGTCGAGGCAGCCGAGTGGAAGCGTTATCAATCAAGACTACGCTCGACGAGACGCACACAACTCGAGTCGTGATGCGCTCTCATCACATTTGTACAGTCGATTTATCAGAATGTTTAAAATTAATCTAATTGATGGCGCAACGACGTGAAAACAATTGGAAACTTAAAGCTTAACAAAACCTTATGAAATAATTTTGATCATCGAAATTGATTTTCGTTGAATTGCTGCGGGGAAAATCAGTTGAAGGAATCAGTTGTCAAGAGCTCGTGCATTTCGTTTCATCAATTTCACATTCGTTTACATTGTAAAATATTGATTCGCTTGCGCCGCTCGCCATGCCATGAAAACTTAATTGAGCGACGTCACCGCTACGCGGGAGAGTGGGAATTGCTAATAAAAAGCGATCCGATAACGAAACGAGATCTCGTGAACTTGAAAGCATCAAATTGTTTGTTGTCCATTAGCGTCAATCCGCATTCCTCCGGGGCACTGTTCATGTTGACGTCGAAAGCTCGCTCTTGAGCCACTGCGGAATAGGTCGCGATCCCAGCTTTTTCAGCAGCTTCACGAGCGCGGTGTTGTGGCTGAGATAATATCTAGACGAGGAGATTAAGTGGAAGAAACAAACAAGAAACAGAATTAATATAATCCGAGAATTAATTTCCCTAGCAGGGAAAAGTTTGCGTCGAGGAAGCGAAGGAGGAAAAGCGAGAAATGAACAACGCTCGAAGTTTCCCATCTCGCGTCACGGAGAAACTTTTTGCTGGCAGTGCAGCTGTAGTTGAAGAATCATGCTATTCGCATAAACAGTTTGAATGGAGAGCTCAAAAAAATGTTGCGATGAAAGTTTTTCCTCAGTTCTTGCCCCGATGCCGTGAGGCGGAAAATTCGCTCTTTTTGTTTTATTCTTTTGCGCTGAGCTGCCAGGTGAAGGAAAACAAGACGGAGAAATGTCGAGGAGCTCAAGGAGGAGGCAAAGTTATGCAAATTTAATTGCATATTATGGCGTTCATTTCGCTTCTGCTCGATGCTCAGGCTCGTAGCAGGAAACAGAATGGAAAAATCAATAGAACGAGTGGATGTCTTGCAGCAGCCTCACATTAGATCGAGGACTGAGGGAGCAAACTTTTGAAAAATAAATGAAAAGTTTTTGTTGTGCGCTTCGCTATTTTCCCCGAGATGATCCTTTGAATGGCTGTTAGCGCAGACACTCGCACACCAAATGAATTCATAGGATAAGAGATTGCTGAAACTTTAATTAACAGAGCAGCTTTCTCTCTCTCTCTTTAGCTGCTCGACAAATCCAATTGCACAACGTCTCATGAATAAATTAAATTCATTTTCATTTCCCAGCTCACCTTTGAAGGATTTTCATGCTCTTTTCGTCCATAGTTGGATAGTTGCGTCCTTTCGACTTCCCCAAGCATTTGCTTCGCGAGTCGTTGACCACTTGACAGAAGAATCCTTTCTTGGCGTCGAATCGAAGGTGGTTTGAGTAATCCATGATGGGCGTGATTTTGAGGAAGCGTTGCAGATCGTTCATCACGTCGACAGGATTAGATTTCAGCTGCTCGCCGTCAATAATGTGAAGCTGCTGGTTGGCGTAGAAGGCGAGCCACTTCTCGAGATGCTGTGCAT
The DNA here is from genome assembly GCA_033064975.1 of Smittia sp. YW1114-2. NCBI lineage: Eukaryota > Metazoa > Arthropoda > Insecta > Diptera > Chironomidae > Smittia > Smittia sp. YW1114-2. Next base: position 21,627,814 of record CP093832.1, read on the forward strand.
ACTTGCCGGGGTTGAGGCAGCGATTCCGCAGATCCCGAAGCGGCTTCGGTGCTGAGTCGCTGGCCGTTATCACCTAATTAGATGAATCGATAGATTAAGCGCTCGAGTTAGCGAAGTTCGAAATTTATTACCTGATAAAAGCTATAATTATTCGCTATAACGTCGCCGTGCGCTCGTGTGTGCTGATACCAGCTGTAAGCACGTTTGGCGGGCGAAATTAAAATCACTACAAGCTTAGCACTAGGCAACAATTGATGAGCTCTCTTTGGTACAAGCTCGCCATCGAAATAAGTCGCCGACTTTTCGAAGAAGTAACGAGGATTCGACGAAGTCTGAACGCTGTTTGTCGCAGTGGCGTTGAGCGATGGGAAGAAGCCCATGTACCAATCCAGTCCTCGATAGTAGTTGTTGCCGTTGAAGAATTGAATCTCTTCGAACGTGTCGGGACTCGGAAGGTTGCTGGCCACACTCGGGTGCATGCTAAGGAAAGTGTACAGCGCAGTCGTTCCAGTTTTCTGCGGGCCAATAACCAAGAACTTCGGCAAGGAATCACAGCTTTTATTGCGCGACCAGATCTTGATGTGTCGGGCATCGTCGCAAGGATTTCCCCAGACGGGATCGCTTTCTTCTGGATGAAGCTTGAAGTACTGGTCACCCAGTTGAAGAGGAGGTGCTGACGTGAGTTTCAGATTCGTCCAGCACCGAAGGAATTTTATGACTGACTCGAATGTGTAGAGCGCCAATCGATCACTCCCGTAATTTGACATGTGAGTCATGAAGATATTGATTTGATTATAAACGATGGTTTGGAACAGTTCACCGCCCTGTATCGATTCGTCTAACTTATCTCGCCCACCCGGGTAGCGATCTAATTGGATTAAGAAGATGTTTAATTGCGTGGAAGAATTTAAATAATCCAAAGAGACTCACCGATGAACATTGTGTGGGTGAAGAGACCGCAGGTCTGTCGAGGAAGCACCATAATGTTGCGATGGATGAAGCCGCGCCGGAGACGAGCCGGCCGCAAATGTGGATACTCCTCGGTCGATGTCACGCGTATGTTCCAAACCTTTTTCCATGCGAGATAGAGCAGCTCGTGCGCTGGGTAGACGCCCGAGTGATGTGGCGACACCGAGTAACCAGAGTCGAGTGGAATGCCCTTGGCGTTGGCAAAGTCCTTGTTGAGAATCATGTCGTTCATGAGAATCGTGATATTATCATACAAATGTGGCTGCTGGTGGTTCCACATGTGACTGAACCATGTAAACTTATCGGTGTTTCTCAGCAGCATGTCATCGCCGAGATTTTCTTCCTTCGTGCCGTGATGGAAATACTTTCCAGAAAAACCGAGATTGAAACGAAATCCGGGCACGAGCTCGGCGATTCGATTTTGTGTCGATATGAGGGCATGCACGTCGTCAGGCTTCAGTCTGGTTCCACGTTCGCCGACGAATATGTCGTCCACATCGACGAGAATCATTCGATTTAGGCTGACGCTTAATTGACCGTGACTTAGATAGGATAGAGCGTCGAGAAAGAGCAATCGATGGAGCCAGAACTTGAGGCCGGCTCCGAAGAAAATTCTCTGAATGCTGTCGAGCTTCCCGTGATCTTGGAGAACAGTTGTGAGTGGCGGTTGGATCCCGTCAGTTGGGTAATCGATTGTGTTCTTCTGAGCGAACTCGAGTGGCTCGTAAGTTGAGTCGTTGTGTTGAAAGATCGCCCAGTCACTGCCTGGCAGAGGGCCCCACGCAGTGTCGCCAGCTCTCGTCAGTCGAAGGATGGGCGAGCTGGGATTGAGACTGGCGTCTCTTAAGCGTAGGTTCGTGTGAACGAAGAGAGGAAATCCCTTGAGCTGTGCTCCGACTAGAGTTTCTTCGCTTGGACTCATGAAGCCGACGATGCCAACCGAATACTCTCGACAATATTTGTCGAGCAGCTCTCGATTCCACTTGTCCATCGACAAATATTTGTCCAAGTTCTCGAACACGATCACGCCATAGCGGCCTTTGTCGAGGTTCGTCAGCACTGGAAGACTCTTGCCGGCGACTTCGACTTTGTATCTGAGGAATGAAAGCAGCAGGAAATGCCGCAGAACATTGAATTAGTTTAGAAATCTCAAGCCATTACGTGAATTCACATTCCTCCGTGTAAAGAAGAAGAGTTTTCATTTTATTGGAATTCCTCGAGCGCCAGAACGAAAGCCGATTGTGAACATTCTTTGATTCCTATTCGCCTTCTTTTTTATTCGATCGAGTACCTGATGCCAATCACCGTCAGCCGGCCGAGTCATTAATCGATTTGAAATCTCCATTAACTTTGCTTCGTAATTCCTCTTTCGATTAGGCAACCTTATGTGCGCTTCCATGGACAAGAGCGAGACTCAACAAGTGCGCGCTTTGTTGTTCTGAAGAGGGAGCAGCAGCAGAAGCAAAGCCGACACTTGAAGAACGTCCAGCGAATTAAAAGGAACATTGGAGTGAGACAAATTCCCTCTCGAGTTGAAATTGAACTCATGAAAAATAATTCCTGGCATCTGTTGGAATGAAATCGTTCAATGTGTTCGCAGATATTCTGCCAATTTTGTTTCGTTTGGCGGGCGAAGCATTTTAGAATCTACTTCAACCACTTTTCGGCATGATAACCAGAAAACTTTCCCGCTCGTCTCGAAAATGAGTTCGGAATTATTAATGACTTTCTCGAAACGCAGACGAGAAACGGAGCAGTGGAAGAACTTTTGCAATGTAATTTCTTCGCCTCTCAACGCCGACTGCGAGAGAGAAAATCCATTAAAACAATTCAAGGCGAGGGCATGAAAGTGATCGTCGAAAGTTTAAGGAGGGTAAGGAGGTGGCAAGGCAAAAACATTGAGACGAAGCTCGCTGGCCAGGCCTGAAGCTTTTTTCAAAGCCGATTTAAAAGTTTAGCAACTCAGGTCGGACTTGCGAAAAGTGAAAACAATTTCGCTTGTAATTCTTGCGGGTTTGTTGAAAGGATTTCACTCGGAATCCAAAGTAAAAAGTCCGACGAAGTTCGTCCAAAGCTTTTAGGCGACGAACTTCAGAGAAAGCTTCCTCTGGTCGTTTCGACGGCTTCACTTTTCCTGCTTCCTAATTAATAAATTTATTATTTTGCACGAGAACTCTACATCGAAACAGCAAAAAAACGTTTACAGAGGAGAAAGGAAAAGTAATTAAGAAGTCTTAATTGAGGAACATCAACGAGGGAAAAACATTTCCAAGTTGTTGATTTTCCTTTTTGTGACTCCACCGCATTTCCATTTCGTTCCTTCCCTTTCTTCTGCTTCACTCCGAATGGATGAAGCATCGTAGGGTTTCATTAGACTGCCGTTGGCCGTGATGACTTCGCCCCATGGCAAAAGGACCGAGTGAAGTCGGTGAAATGTTGCTTCAACGTTTAATTTGATTACATCATGGAAGTGACTCTGAATGGAAATTTACATTTTCTCGGCTTCGGAAAGTGGAAAATTTATGAAAATTGACTTCGATAAATTCTCGTCTAGCTGTCGACCGGAGAACGAGCTGCTTTCGGTGAGAGGCAAATGTAATGGAACATTTCTCACGCTCTCTTGAATGCAATTCAAATTATTGAAGAGGTTCACAAGCATCCTCGTTTACGGGGTAGCAGAGATCGAAGTGTTGCCCTGATAGAACTTTTCACATCACAAACATCGACAGAATCGAGAGCTCAGAAGCTGTTTCCATTTCCTCTTCGCTATCATATCGCATTCTGAGTGTGTTCATGGTTGCATGAAATTGCATTTTCGAAATCAATTTATTTCGATTTTGCATGAACACATCAGCCAAGATGTTGTCGTCATTGAGTCACCGGGACGGTCGCTCTGCAACAAAAGGTAGCCTCGTGTTTCCAGCATGTTCACGACTTCCCCTCGAGTCTCGTTATCATGAAAAGTTCACTTCAAAGCCTAATCATAAAATTTATTTCCCCTTTTTGCACGGCATCGCATTTCTGAGTTTGAAATCAAAGAGCAGCCAGGCTAACGAGGTTTTCCGACAAAGACTCTTCCTCTCTATCTCGAATTTCACAGCGAACGTTGTCATTGCTTTTGTTATTAAACCTTTGACAATGTTCCAGCACTTACTTGATTCGGTTGTAGACGAGCTCTTCCGCTATCTCTCGACCCAGCTTGCTGTACGTTGTTTCGACAAATACGAGAACCTTTGGATCGATCCTTAATCTGGCTTCTGACCTGTGGTCATGTGTGTGTGATGGATCCTGTGGTGATTTATTGACTGTTTGGCAATGGATCAACGGCAACGGCTTTGTGTCTCTCCGTATCAACCTTAACAAATAAATTGAAAACCCTGATTAGCTCTCGTCCATTCATTGATTGAAATCAGAGACTTTGTAAGTTGCTTAAAGCAGCTTTGCGTTTCCTATTTCGAAATGTGTCGAGTCCGAGAGAGTGTGAAGCTCTCGACAAATCGAATCGACGGAATTAAATGGAACGTGCTTGATTTAATAAAAAGAAAATCTCTTCGAGTTGACATTTCATTGTGCGGCTTGCGTGCGCTTGATGTCAAGACATGATTTTCACATCATGAGCTTGTGGGCGGATGGGTTGTGAGGCTTTCAATCGCTTGTTAATTGACACACACTCACCCGGCAAGAGCTGGACTGTCCATGTACTGAGTGAAGAATATGATGCTGAAGAAGGAGATGAGGACGAGAGCCGCCACACACTTCTGGATATTCCTCTGAACACCCTTCATCAAGTGACACAGACATCGAGTGATTATGTTGCTGCTGTTGATGGAGTAATTGTTGATGATGATGCCATTTGTACTCCCGTTAGCTGTGCTCGTTGATCGCAGATCATAATATTTCTCGTGTGTCGAGAGCTGCGTTAAGAAGCTGTCATCTGAAGTGGCCTTCGTAAGCATTGGTATGCGTTCCGCCTGCAAATTTGCCATGACTAGCTTCCTTATTTTCTTCGCACGTCCTCGCCTTCTGACAGTTTAATCTAACTTTGAAAAGACTTCACCGATATCAAAAGCTTTCCCGACAGACTTTTCCGTCGTGCCAAACTTATTTAGTTTTCAAACTCTTTTATAATTGTTTTCTTTCACGTCTCTGAATTCTGTTTGTTAAACAACAACTTATGGCTGCGATGTTTGCACTGAATTTTATGGCAGTTTGTCGTCACAAGTTTCATTCACGTTCGCTTTGCGTAATTACAACTTTTTTATGCAGGAGAAGCGGCTGGGAAACATCAGCGGGAGCACAGAACCAGTTCAAGAGCTGCTCTTTAAACACAACAACCCGAAACGTGATAAGAATGAATTTCCCGGTTCACTTCGTCTCGCCTTCTATTCTATGACTCTTAATTTGTCCCGTTCAACCACAGCAACGTTCTTCTGCTTTCTCTTTTTGTCTCTTTTGTTATCTTTAAATTAAACTAGTTTTTGCCAAGCTTCGTTTTTCGTGTTACGGCGAAAACTCATTTTTTGCTCGTTGTCTCCATTTACTGTGCTTCCAAATTTTCCGGAGCATTAAAGTCATGTTGCTGTTCCTGTCTGCCTCCAACTGCCGTCCGAGAGTCATGTTTCATTAATTTCAGGATCAATGAGCTGTCGATTGTGCAGGAGCTTGTTCGACTTTGAAGCGGAAACTTTGCTGCAAGCAAACATTCTGGTGACTCGAAAACCATATTCCGATATCGGCTTTACATGAGGCTTTGGATCGATTGCTAGAGATCGCTTTCCCGCTCGTCAGATGATTGATGAGCAGACCTCATCTGGTATCTCACAAGCTCTACGACTTGATTATTATCATCTGAAAGGGAACGAAATGATTTTTCATTAAATGTTTTTTGTGGAAGGTTCGTGAAATTTCACAATTAAGGGTTTGGCTTTGAGAAGCAACGATTGGAGATTGAAATCCGTCAGAGCTGCTCAATCGGCATCGGGTTATCTGCCTCAGAGAATCCACTCGAGTCGCTGCAGGTTTCAAACTTTTCAATTTGCAAATAGCTTCGGTAACCAAATAGCCATCGCATGACTAACGAATGCTTAAACTGCATCATTGATTTGATATCCTGATAGTTTAATTAGATCAATTTGTGGGCTTCAGAAATAATTGAATTGCCAGAAAGCATTTTGGTAATTCTGCAAGTTTATTGAATTTATAATTGAACTTCCTAACGTTATTAACATTTGACTATCGAACTGTTGGTCGCTCCCGAAAATGAATTACAATAATTTATTGTTTTGTCTATAATTCCACCAATTTGCATTTCTCCACGAGCGTTGCGCTGCCAATTTGCGGAAACAAAGTCGCAGTGCTTTTTGTTTGGCGCTTCGTTCCTCTTGTTAATGATTCAATTAGCATTTAGTTATGAAAAACAAAACGTAATCCTCCGCCGATAGAATCAGCTCGCTTCGCTGCACGATTGCGTTTGAATTTTTAATGGAATCGTTATGTGAACAGCTCGCTGGTGTTGTTCGGAGCAATAAATCGATTCCAGGCGAAAGGAATCACGCAGTTCTCAACTCCGATTTCAGTGGCAGAGCTCGAAGTTTAATTGAATCTTCTCGCCCATAAATAATTCGCCCTCGCCACTGCAGCGATTAATTATTTTCCACGACTTCTCGCTCGCTTCCTCGATCATTGAAAGCGCAATTCAGCCAAAGATTAAGTTCTAAATCCTCTCCCGATACTCATAGAGCGTTCGTGGGTGTAATTCCATTAATTTTTCAATCTCGAAACGGAGACGAGAGACGCGAGAAAGAAGACAAAGTATTAAGGTAAAGAAAGAATTAAAATTAAGACGACTCCGGGGACTCGATAAAGCCGAATTTATGTGCGAGTTTTACGACGCGCGTTTGTAACTCCGTTATTGTGATCTGACACTTCCCGCGTGTGAGATTTGATCCCCAGCGCATTCCAGCGATTTGTCGCTCGCCATATGTTCATCTAATTACGAAACAACAGAACGAGACGTCGCCGCGCTTAACTCGGCAGCTATTAATTTCAGCCAGCTATGGCCAGTTCATTTTTATGCATCGAAGTTCATGCTGTTCATGTCAGAATGAATAAACACTTTCCACCCACACACACACGGATTGAAGCGATTGCCGCTTTTCGCTATAAATCATGTTGTGTTTATTTTGTTTTAATTCTTCTCCACACTTTTGATTAACAGTTTCTCTCTTTTTCCATTAATTTCCTCCCTTTGGGGTTTCCGATGCATGAAATATAAACACGTGAGACGCAAGCGGATCTGGTGAATCGTTTTGTTTGGTGTTCAGTCATCGAAAGGGTTTCGAGTAATTTAAGATGTTTCACTTCAACTGCAGCGCGAGATAAACTTAGCAAGAACTCTAGAGAGTTGAGCTGACGATGGAGTTCAATTGATAAAACAGAAACGACTCGATTTGCCGCTCCAACTGCACATTTTTCATCGCTTTCTTCGCTTCCGCCTACTCAGCACTTGAAATCGCATTCACGTGAATGTAAAATTTACGACGCCGCTGAGAGTCATGAGAGATTCCTTTAATTATTCATTAAACACGGAGCAGATAATTGCTCGCAGCAATTTGCCCTGCTAAATCATGCACGAGAAGTTGTAAGCCTTCGACTGAATGGTTGGATTCCCCGACTAAACGCTTCAAGGTTTCGTGTGGGACAAAAGAGTCGCCATGAGTTCGTCTCCACCTTTGTGCCTTGTCCCTGCTTGCTGCACTCGATCTCATCTATTCCCTGAACTCTACCTGGCTCTATCACGTCGCATACATTAAAGTATTTAACATACAAGCCCCGGAACCGTCGAGAATCCGAAAGCAAAAGAGAGGAAGTTGGAAGCCATAAAATAAATTCTCTTGCGCCTGTTAATCTGATTCTTGTTTTCAGTCAGGCCAAGCTCGGATCTCTTCCACACTTCAAACGAGAATGTTTAAAGAAAACGTTTAATTTATGCAAAGCTTGAGATAATTAGGCTCAACACACTTCATAATTTCCACCCGGAATCACGTAAACGGCTCCGCTCGCTGAAGAAACGATATCGAATTTCATAAACAGGTTTCACCGTCCGCGGTGAACAGTTGTGAAGCTATCAAAAGAATCTCATCTAAATGTGCGATGAAATCAACAGCCAATATTCGGTTGCTTGCGTATCGAGTTTCACAATCAGGCGCTGCTCTGGGGAGAAGGCGGGCGGAGGAAATTAGACGATAGAAGTAGAGCGACTTGGTATCGTGTTCGTCAGCTTCTGTTCGGGTAAACAGCTGGAAATTTATACTCAAACTAGTCGAGCGAGCCCGCCAAGCTCTCGTCGAGCCCGCCAAGCTCTCCTCGAGGCCGTCAAGCTCTCCTCGAGGCCGTCAAGGTCTCCTCGAGCCTGCCAAGCTCTCGTCGAGCCTGCCAAGCTCTCGTCGAGCCCGCCAAGCTCTCGTTGAGCCCGTCAAGCTCTCCTCGAGCCTGCCAAGCTCTCGTCGAGCCTGCCAAGCTCTCGTCGAGCCCACCAAGCTCTCGTTGAGCCTGCCAAGCTCTCCTCGAGCCTGCCAAGCTTTTGTCGAGCCCGTCCAACTCTCCTCGTGACCGCAGAAACATTCTCAGTCTCTCCATCAACCTCAAAAACTTCCTTGAGCCCAGCTAAAGCCTCACTCGACCATGAAATCGGCACAGCCGCACAAATCCTAGCTTTTATATTCTTATTTGTGTTTGGCTTTTCTTCGTTTAACGAGAATCGCATCCTTGCGGATAGTCTCAGCTCTAAGCTCTCGGGAATGTTTCGTCGTCGACGCGTTGTGACAACAATTTCTGTCTCGAAGTCTCGACATTTTTTTCCCATTATCAAAATTCCTTTGTTGATGTAGGAACATAAATGTCGGAACGGTGATATTCAAATTCCTTTCCTCAACAAGATGAAATTTGTTGTTAATAAAAGTCGAATTAATTTATCTCGACTGCTGTTCTCTCGAGTTTCTGATCCCTGTGATCCACATGAATCCTCTTAAGCAACAATCTCGAGCTCTCCAACTTCGAGTATGTCGTCGTTGAGCCTACAGTAAGTACCAAACTTTATGTATTCCATGTAAGGCGCAGCGAGAGTCGAGTTTGAATAATGAAAAGGACAGGAACGTCAAAGTTTCCAACGACATAATCATCATCATAATAAAAACGAGCCTTGGATATCTGCGTTTACGAACCTCACAGATCTGTTTAATGGCGCATAAATTTTAGATTCTGGAAAGTCTGAAACGTGTTTGGGTTCCACCGATTCCAACCCTCGCCACCCGCCCGACTGTTTGTACGATTCGACAAAACTATAAACGATTTCGTTACCGGCAAGGCAGCGAGTGTGACGTGCATTTATGTCGTTGGCGAGCACACAAAAGGGTCTCGTTATAAAATTTCAATGACTGGGAGGCGAGGGCGGGGGGAGGGACGAGTGAAAACACATTCGATTGAGTGATTGGGGACAAAAAAAAGGTTCAGAATCGAAGCGGAAATAACAAATCGCATGGCGAACTTTGAACATGGTTTAACATTTCGACAAAATTGTGTTTCCGTTTGCAAAACTCTAAGTCGTTTCCCTCAATCTATCGCTAGGAGAATAGCGATTGACTTGAGTGTGGAGGAGTGTCATCATCTTCACAGCACGAGAAGAGCGAACGAAAGCAAATTGAGCTTTCAGATGGCGCAAAAGTTAAAGTCGTTGATGCTGCGATTTGGCTGGAAGGCGCAGAACTTTTATCGGTTGCAATTTAATCGCTTCTCGACATGAGACGGAGCAAACGACATCTGAATTGCCATCAATCTTGTTGAGCGACGCGCCCTGACATCAAACAGATCGCATTCATCTCGACCATTCCTCACCTCGAGCGCTAAACATAACGTTGAAACAAGAAAGAATTCTTGAAAGTCAAACAGCTGAATTGAGTTATTTGCCAGACAAATTAACGAAAATCTCTTTGGCCATTTGCAGAACTTGAAAGATACTTTGTTCGAACACCAAAGCAAATGTTTCTCTTCGTAGCCGTGACGACTTGAGCGCAGCTTGTTAGCGATGGTCGATGGTACAAATAGAAGACGAAATCTCTTTCCCTTGTTTGACTTGGTTGGCGTGAAGATGATGTCAGGGCGACTGCTTGGTCGGCAGAAGATGAAAGCCAGAAGTGAAAATATGAAGTCAGATAGCATGGAACGTCGAGTGGACAAGACACACTCGAGACTAGAACGGCCGAAAATGAGAATAGCCAGCATGGTGTGAGATATTTATTGCATCGACGGCCATAAATAAACTTGCCTAATGGTCGCCGAGGCTCCAACGAGCTATATTTATATATGTAAATTCGCCTTTGCTGCGGCTCGTAGATTACGGTCGGAATTAGTTTTATGGCTCGAGCTTCGACTCAACCTCTGGCCCCACAGAAATCCGAGAAGCTTCTTCTTCCGGTCTTACTCGTGAGATTTAGTGCGGCTTGAAACGATAGCGTAATTAATGTGCAAACATTTCACTCTGCCGTAAGCCGAAAAGTGCGTCGTCTCTTAAAAATAACTTTTCTCCATCTGCAGATGTGGGAATTCGCTCGATGCTGTTGTTGTGTCTCGTTGAAATTGAGTGCTTCGATCGAGAAAATGCATGGCAAAGTCGACGCGTCTGACAGTCAAACTGTGACTAATGATTGTTCTTCCATTTCAACAGCGAATTTTCATTTTCTCAGCTGTCAATAGCGCGACACTCCATCATCGTCACCTAAACCTTTGTCGAATTGATTCCAATAAATTGCTATCTTTTATCACGACGCGCGTTCGCCTCCGCCTCCGTTCAATGAGCTTGTGAAACTCGCTTCTCTCGCCTGTTTGATTTTCACGTTATCTTCGCGACGTGCCTAGCTAGATATTCACGCGGGATTGATTGATTTATTTGCATATCGTTGGCTTTCTTGGAAGTTGCTTTAGCCCGTCAAATTGCCTCTCAGCCGTCGCGTCCGACGACAACAGGCGAACGGTTTATTGGAAATTCTGATGCCAAAAAGTTTTGACGGCGATAGAAGGCAATAAAGTGTTATAAATCGATGGACGACAATGGCAAGGCTCGAGCGAGTTTAACGATTTATTAGTCGCTCTTCTTTGTGGGGACCTTTTCCTCGACTTCTCCTTCGTCCAACTCATTTCTTACGCATTCTCCTCCATTCTCGGCAGTTTCGTTTCTTAAGCACCCGTCTCATTCGAAGATTTCTTCTCTTCACGGCCTTCGGTAACATGTTGAAATGGCTAAGACACTCTCTTCGCTCCGATCATAAGACATAACAACATAAAAAAGTTATTTCTTTCGTCCCACGCGAATATTTCTAATGGATCGCTCTCAACAATTTAAATAATAACACCAGCATTTCACCTGGTCGATTTCGCAGCGACATATGCGACTTCGGAGCGTGTTTTCGACGTGATAAGATTGGTTTACGTGTTTCACAGCGACGGAATTTGATAAAGTGAATCGCGAAGTTTCACTGAGCGTGCAAAAAAAATTCCCGGCTCGAAGCTTTCGCTGTCAACTTACGAGTTAATGACGCAGCTCGTAATCCCACGTTGTCAATTTATCCTCATCAAGTCAACGATAATCCTTTATGACGGGCTCAGATCCTTAATTGCCTTTCCACAATTTCTTCCTTTGCGATTCTTGTCAAATAAATGAAAACAAAACTTTTCCTTCACTTTTTCTCTGCTTTCGCGCTTTCACTGCCACTAACGACCAACTCCACACGATAGAACTTGACTTTGTCTACTCGACGAACGCGGAAAAACACGCAGAAAACTCTTCATTCGCCGGATACTTAATTAAATATGAAGAGAAAAAGATTCATCGGGTTTGAACGAAACTCAGAGCAACTCGACGGAAGGACGAGAGCGAAGCAACTGCGACGAACGAGAAACTTAACGAGAGATGGCGACACTTGAAAGAAGTTGTGCGATTCAAATTTAACGGTTTTTAATTGTGAGAATTTGTTATTCACGCCATGGGGAAACTTTTAAGCCTTTGATTTCTTATTGCAAGCTAGAGTTTCGTTCGGGAGAGCCAAAAACTTGAACAGCAACGACATCAGAGAAGAAACCAAGCGTCAGATTCGCGAGAAAGCTCAAGAGCAAAGAACAACGTTCGAGCAAGCTTTGCTGGAAGCTGAAGCTCTTAAGTTAGAACTAGATAACTTCCAAGATTATATCGAATAAAACATTTCCGAACTGTAAAAGGAAATGCGAGTAATAAAGAACAAGAATAAATCTAGATCAAGCTTTGTTCATCTATCAAACTTTCGTTTCAGCACGGCTATCTTAATTAAAACCTGCGATTGTTTCGCCAGTTTCTAATTCAACGTAAAGCTGCAGTGAAAGCCCATGGAGTTCATGGAATGAACGATGCAGTCATTAAAGCTTCGTCTACATTTTGATAGAACGGAAGAAATTGGAAGTCATAGAAGGATGAACCGGGAAAATCTAGAGTTTGAGTTACGAATATCTTACATTTTTATTGACAGTTTGCTGGGGAAGAAGTTGAAACTAAACATGAAATAGAATATTGAGATCTTGTCTTGTTGCTTGGGGATCGAACAGAAATAAACATTTGGCTTTGAAACAGAACGCGAAGCGACTACCAACCATCGATCACTGACTCGTCTGATTCGGGAACTTCCAGCAAGGAAGAGTCGAGCAGTTCATCTTGCACGGAAGCAGCATGAGCGGCCGTGGTAAATGAGAAGTCAAGGTCGAAGTCCTGAGACTCGTCCATGAAGATAACAGGAGAAATCATTGGCTCCTTGAATGGCGACGCTGGCGGTGTTAAGGTCGCTTCTCCAACGAGCGGAAGTTTGTCGTAGAACTCATTTGTTGACCATTGATCGGAAAACATCTTTCTATCATTGCAGCCGTAAATCAAGTCGTCATAATTCGCGCGCTCCCAGTTGTCGATGTCATGCCAGTCGATGGTTCCTTGTTTGCCTTTGGAATCGTTTTCGATGGTTTCAATTTCCACAGTGACGATTTTCTTCGCTGACTTCAACAGATCTGCAGCCTTGTTTGTTGTTTCCGAGAAGGGTCGTTTAGAAACGGTGCTTGGAGTCTCAGTAGCGGTCGCTCTTTTAACATTTACAAGTCCTGGAAACAAATTTCCAAATGTAAAATTGTCTTTCGAGTTTTCACTCGTTCTTACCGTTCTCCATTTCCGCCGACGCTAGCAAATTACGTGCAACAACTCGTGGATCCATTGTGATGTTATCTGAATGATTGACTTGCTTTTTTACTGAAAAAATTAATGAAAAACTGTGGCAGCTAAAAATGGCAGTTTGGCGGTTGATTCTTTCGTTGAATTGAATTCGCTTCGTTCAGTTGAATTCGTTTCGTTCAGTAATTTCAACGAAGCTCGTCCAACAATTATTAAAATCGCTGTCAAATCATTTAGAAGCAATTTCCCTGCATTGAATACCGATTAAGCTGCTAAGGTGACCAAGAGCGTGTGAATTATATTCGAGTAAACTGATTTGCAACACACAAAAGTGAAAAGGAAACACAAAGAAATTGACGAGAAGAAAAGTTTGTTTTCACCTTCCTTGCTCGATATTACGTGATGCATAGGCGTGGAGGAGGAAAGTTCCGCGGCGGTAACCGCAATTTCCAGCCCAACGATCGCTTCCAAGGCGGTAGGTCATGAGAAATTTACCTCTCTGGATGTTTGTCATTTCATAACTTCACGTTTCAAGATCACGATGATCGCGGAGGAAACTTTAAGCAATCGGAGATCAAGCGACGTGTTAGCTTCAAAACAAACACTCGCAACTTCAAGGGCGGCGTCAATGACTTCAAGCTGAAAGCGTTTCTCGAGGATGAAGACATGATCGCCGAAGGATTGACACCGCAAGGCGAAGGAAGCAGCCGGAACTCTGGCGAGTTCCGACGAGGCGGGTCGAACTTCCGCGGCAACCGGCGCAAAGGATCTCCGATCCCTAGGCACATGGGCAGCGGCTATCGGCTTATGCAAAGCGCACATGGCTGGTACTCCGTGACGATTGAGCGCGGAGCGAAATACACAAAGGATTTGATCCTCAACTTGCTGGTGACCGCGATCGCACCGAAAACGTTCATTCCGCATTACTACAAGCCGGATAACGACTCGCTGACTGCCACATTTTACGTCGATGACTTCAGTATTGCTGAGCAAATCCTAAAGCTTGACCGAAAGCTTGACTTGCCCGACGGCTTCAAGATGCTCATCAAGGTCCGCGGAAGTCTTCCAGCGGTTCGAATTGATCAGAATCTGAAGAACAGAATCAAGACCGCGATGGTGAAGCGATACAACGTCGCAACGAAGGCCCTCGACCTCACAAAGTTCCACGCAGATCCAGACTTGTCGGATATTTTCTGCCCGCTCTTCCGACCGCAAATCATGAATGCAGCCATCGAAGTTGTGTCGGAGAACATTCCGGATTTGCAGGCGCTGAACTTGAACGACAACAAGCTCAACTCGCTGGATCATTTGAAGGTTCTGTCGACGAAGCTTCCGCAGTTGAAAATCATTTATCTGGGCAACAACAAAGTGAGTAATCCAATCGCCACGAGCCAACAATTATTGACTTTACATGTTACAGATTTTCATGCTGAGCTCGCTCGACGCACTCAAAGGTCTGCAGCTGGTCGAGCTGTTCCTCGACGAGAATCCTTTGAAGAAGCGGATTCGCGATGATCAATATGTCAGGTACATCGAATTGTACTCCGCGCACAGCCGCGGAGTCACTTAAGAACGCAAGATTTCCATTTTTTGAGTCTGATTTTCATGAGTCTGCGACGAAGGTGAACCCGATTAACATCTCAAGTGGTTTAAAGCGTGAGGAGCCGCGCCTTCAAGGAGTCAAGTAGCCTCCGAATGGAAAACGCTTTGGGTTCTTATCAGAGCGTTGAGTGAAAGTTTATTGTGCAAAGTTTCTCTTTGAATGGTTGCGACGCTCTGTACGATTGAATGATGAATTGAGACGAACAAGTTTACCAAGATATTTGAGAGAAGAAAAACAATGTCGATTAGAAGTCGTTGTCGATCTTCGCGAGCTTGTAATCTAAAAAGCAGATTTGCTTAGTTCAATAACTCGTTGCAAACGTTAACGTCGAAAGCCTTTTTCTTCTGAGCACAAGAAAGCTTTAGCCTTATCAACGATGCCTCGCAAATGTTCCTTAAAAAACGAGAACCAAACATTTCACAACTGGAAAATCACGAGAGATTTCGAACCATTCGAATTTCGAGTTGAGCCGAAAATATGTGTGAATGTGAACAGAAGATCAAGACAGACCAGAAGAGAATATTACTGCATCCTCTTAACAAGCAGCAATACTGCATAAGACTCCTTGAAAGTCCAACGAATGAATGAACGACTGAACAAGTCTTCAACAACGCGCAATGCGCTAACTACGACGTGACTTCTCTTAGAAGTTTCACTGTTGCGAAAGCTAAAAAGCTCAGCAAAACCGAGAGCTAATGAAGCAGACAACGATGGATCTGTCTTGGAGCGAATGGAACTCGAAACGGCTTCGCTCGGATAGCAATGAATTCGATTTTCCTCGTGACGTTTCTGTTGCGAATTGTCAATCACTAGAAAGATTTCAACTGAAAGGCAAAACGAGTAGGAGAAGATCGATTCAGGCGCAAACGCTTGCAAGGAGAAGGGAAACAGTTCAATGTAATCTTCGTGGTCGGGACGCAATCGATGAACGAGAGGTTGCAAATCAATCTCGACGACGATTCTATCGACTTCATCTTCAATCTTCCTCAATTCGTCATTCGTTAGTCGACAGTGAATCGAATAATTTCCAGTCTGATCGTCGAATCATCTGTCAAAACCAAATCATCTCACATTCTTTTCACAGCGAAATACGTAAAAAGTTCCCGAAGCTGATCAAGTTGGTGAGTGTCGCTTGGCTTTATCGTGAAACTGTCAACTCAATTTCTATTGCCACAGGACGGAGCTGAGCTTGGACCCGTAATTGGCTTCGACGTCGCCGATGACGTCCCGACTGCAGCGCTGCCGCCCTGGAAGCAAGCTTTCCTATGCAATCCCGCTGGCTCTGAACTCGTTCAGAAGTTCCTGGAACAATATTTCATGCTCTACGACTCGGACAACCGCCAACAGCTTCTCGAAGCTTATCACGACCAGGCGGTTTTCTCACTAACTTGCACACACAATCAGCATGCAACGCCAGAAGAAAGGTAAACTCGCTGTCAACGATTGCTGGTTAGACTTCTCAATTGTCATTTCTCTTCATTCAGATTACATCTTTACACTAGAAACTCGCGAAACCTGATTTATCCCAAAGGATATGACAACAGGTTGTTCACCTTAAAACGTGGCAAGCTGAACGTTGTCGCAATGTTGTCGGAGCTGCCGTTGACTCGCCATGATCCTCAGTCGTTCGCAGTTGATTTGACTTTGTTCACTGTAAGTTAGCCAGAGTTTCTCTGAACTCATTGACTGATTCTTTGTATTCGACAGCCTGTAATGATTGTCCTGACCGTGACTGGTCTCTTCAAAGAGCGCAGCAGTAACCCGAAGGCAGACTACGCGCGAACGTTCCAAAAGACGATGGTCATAGTCCCGAACAACGGCGGTTTCTGCATCAAGAACGAGATGCTTCACGTGAACAACGCGAGCTACTCGCAAGCCCGCAACGCCTTCAAAGCTCCGCTCATCGCTAGCTCACAGCTGACGCCACAGCCAGTCGCTAGCATGTCAACTCATCAACCGGTCGCCAGCATGTCGTCGCAGGTTCCCGCAGTCAGCTCAGCGCCCGACGACAACGTCAAGATGCAAATGATCCAAGCGATGTCGCAGCAAAGCAACATGAACGCCGAGTGGAGTCGCAAGTGCCTCGAAGAAGTCGCCTGGGACTTCCAACGAGCGATTTTCGTGTTCGGCGAGCTCTTCAAGCAGAACAAAATTCCACCTGAAGCTTTCATCAAGTAACACGTCGATGCGTTTGAATGTTATTGAGTCATTAAGAAGAAACTGAAGAGAATATTTAAGCTGAAGTTCACATTTTTTATCTGTAAGATTCAGAAAGAATAAACAAGTTTCGGATCTTAGAGAAATTGAACTTAAATTATTTTTTATTAAACTCGAAGTCGTTTGTCTGGATCTTAACATTCTTGGATTTCTAGCGTTCGAGTGGAGCGTAGTTCAGCAGTTTCTCGATGAGATCGACATGGCCGAGCAGCATTCTTCTGCAGCAATATCGTTTTAATCCCAAAGCATCAAGAGCGTCACTAAAACCAAACGCAAAATTTTTTTATATCAAATCTCAAACAAATCGCAACATGAGGAAAATGCCAAACATTTTGACTCCAGCTTACCCTTCTGTGTATTCCGCTTGAAGGAGGCTGAGGTAGGCTTCCCATTTGTTCCCGATAACCTTTCCACACGTGAAGCAACGGATTGGGATGATCATTTTTAAGCGGCGAGGTAAATTAGCGATGAGAAATTTTGATATTTTTTCACGAAAGAAAAACGCGGCGTTGAACTACGAAAAGTTTCGTTCAGTTTGTTTACGTTTCCAACACAAATCGTTTTCGCTCCTAAATCGCATTGAAATATCACTGAAAATGGCTCAACAATGTCAACTGTGGATGGGAAGTCTTCAGGTAAGAATTGTCTATAGGATTTGTCTGGACAAACGCGATTTCGAACACAAATTTTGTCGATCAAATATTTATCAACTTAGTTTATTAAATCTCACTTATTTCTTTAATTGCAGCCTTACATGACGGAGAATTTCATCTTGGCTGCTTTCAGGAAAATGGGTGAAGACCCCCTGACCGTGAAGCTCATGAAAAACAAGTTCTCGGGTGAACCTGCCGGCTACTGCTTCGTCTCCTTCGTCACGGACGAGACCGCGGTCAACGCGATGCACAAGCTCAATGGGAAGCCAATTCCTGGCACAAACCCGATCGTCCGCTTCAAGCTCAATTCAGCAACGACATCCCAGAACAAAGCTCTGCTCGCCGACAGGGAGTTCAGCGTCTGGGTCGGCGATCTTTCATCTGACGTTGACGATTTTCATCTTTATCGCGTCTTCAGTGCGAAATTCCAAAGCATCAAGACGGCGAAAGTTATCATGGACGACTCGGGCTTCTCTCGAGGCTACGGCTTTGTCAAGTTCGGACTGGAAGAGGAGCAGAAAATGGCTCTGTACGAAATGAACGGATTCATCGGCCTGGGATCGAAAGCGCTTAAGATCTGCTCGGCTGTTCCAAAGCCCAAGGACGGATTAGCTCCCGCGCCCGCCGCTCCTTCAGCAACGACAATCGTGCAACAGGTTTACGACCAGGCTTATTCTCAATATTACTACGACTACTCGAACTACTGGCAACAAGGCTACGGCGGCTACGACAGCACACAGCAAGTCGACCCAGCTGCTTATTACTCGCAACAGGCTGCGGCTTTAGCCTCAGCTCCCGTGGCATCTCAAGCTCCTTCCTACGTTTCCCCCCATTCCTACAGCAACAAGTTCGACACAGACGACGATTACGCACTGTGCGAACACAAAATAACAATCGACGTAGCCAAGCTGAACCGCGAAACTGTCGACATGGAAAGAAACTTCTACGACAGCTTGGAGTCGAGCAAGTGGCAGCCGATCAGTCAGTTGGAGTCGTTTTAAAGAATCAAATAAAGCTTTTGCTATCCTACAATTGAAGTCTAGGCTTGTTTCTCGTTAACCGTCGCGGGCTATCCAAACGACCGAGAGCGCTTCCGTGGCGCGATGAGTTGCAATACTTTGGCCGACCGAGATATTTTTCATACGTGGTCTCCAGAAAACATTCGTAAATAGAAGATTCCTCCGGTCGTTATCCAGTGAAATGTGAATTTAACACGTCGATTCGATCCAGAGCGACCTTCGACACATCAATCAACTTTTATAATTTCGATTGCCGACTCAAAAGCCGTCAAAATTAACATTTTCCTCGTCTCAATATCGTCAGTCGCAAAAGCTACGATGCGATCAATTTTGATTTTCCTGGTGTCGGCGGTGCTTTCCGCGGGCGTAATAGCGAACGCTGTGATCCTGAAGAAGCAGTTCTACCCGTCGGTCGTCTACATCTCAAAGAGCAACCCCAGCATGGCTGTAAGTCGCCAACGTCCGCCTCGATTTCACTGTTATCGCAACTTTTCTTCTCCTTCCAGGTAATTTATTTCCAATCATTAATCTTAGTTCTAATGTTAGGGAAGTTGATGAGAAAGGTGAGTCCAACTAGACAGCGACGTACGAACGGGAAATGATTTCATTTGCTTGCGAAGATTTTCCTCGGAACGCTGAGAGCTGCGGAGTTCGAGCATTTGATGGAGCGATTCTGGTACGCGCTGACGGAGACTTGCCTCGCGTTCACGGTCTTCAGGGACGACTTCAACCCGAAGTTCATTGCTCTGTTCACCGTTCTGCTGTTCCTCAAGTCTTTCCATTGGCTGGCCGAGGACCGAGTTGACTACGTAAATATCTCTGATTGCAGTTGCGTGACGAACGTTCAACTGACACTTATCGATTTTAGATGGAACGGAGTCCGATCATCGGATGGGTGTTTCACATACGCGTTGCTGGCCTTCTGAGCGTCCTTGGACTCCTCGACTATCTCCTGATCCTGTACGCCTACCATTCGACACTGACTAAGGGCGCAACAGTTCAGCTGGTGTTCGGCTTCGAATACGCGATTCTGATTACGATGGTCGCGAACACAACAATCAAATACGTGCTGCACGCATCAGAGCTTCGATCTGACACCCCGTGGGAGAACAAGGCAGTGTTCCTTCTGTACACTGAACTAGTCATCGGCCTTATCAGAGTTCTTCTTTACATCGTCTTCGTTTTCCTAATGGTGAAGATCTACACGTTGCCGCTCTTCGCATTCCGGCCGATGTATTACACAATCAGGTCAGTTGGAACGGTCGTGGGCAACGTTCAGCTGAGACTTACGTTCGTTTCCTTTACAGAAACTTTAAGAAAGCACTCAACGATGTTATTCTGTCGCGTCGCGCAATCCACAACATGAACACTTTGTATCCTGACGCGACACCAGAGGAACTTGCGTTGTCTGATAACATCTGCATCATCTGCAGGTTTGTCGAGCTTGTCTAAACTTTTAACTCTTCTTAATCCGGTTAATTGTTTTAGAGAGGACATGATCAGCAGCTCGAAAAAGCTGCCGTGCGGTCACATTTTCCATACTCTGTGTTTGAGGTGAGTTAGATGGTCAATCCGGATCTGATTTAGTCGTCCATTGAGCTCTCTAAATCATGCAATTGATCGACTGTTTCTCTTAGATCTTGGTTCCAAAGACAGCAGACTTGTCCGACCTGCCGATTAAACATTCTACGCGCACCGATAACGACGGTTCAGCCGCCACCGCAGCCTCAAAACCAAGCGAATCACAACGCAAGACCGAACGAACCCGCAGCAGCTGCGCAACAGAATCCATTCTTGAACCTTTTGAACCAAGGATTGGGCAACCAAGCGCCGGCCGCTGCATCGACTACCACGACCACAACGATTCCAACGCCGCCAATGTTCTCGATGCAAAACGCGCCCATCCCGCCTCCCTTCTTCTTCCCCTCGATGCCCTTCATGCCTCCTTACTCGATCCCGCCTCCGCCAATGCCTCAGAACTTGGATCAGCTGACTGTGGAAGAACTGCGGGCGATGGAAGGGAACGAGCGAAAGCACATCGAAGAGCGACTTAAGCTTCTGAAAAACGTTCAGACCATGCTTAACGCGTCGGCTGCTTTGATGAGTCAGTATCAAGCAGTCGTAGCCAATCTGCCGCCCATTCCCATTCAAACACAACCGGCTGCATCGTCGTCAACGACGTCGAGCGCACCAGCAGCTGAACAAACAACTGTCAAGTCAGAGGAGAAGCCAGCTTCGAGCGCTGAAGTCAAGCTCGAGGACATTGGCAGCGAGGACAGCTTCGCCGACTCAAGCAGCTCGAGCAAGCTGCCAACATTAGATAGCCCGGCTCAGGCCACCACGTCATCGTTCATCGCAAACGAGTCGGCGGCCTCAACCAACGGCGAGTCGGAGGAAGCGAACGAAGTCCGAAAGCGACGATTGCAGAAATTCCTTCAAAGTGACTGAGCTTTCATCTGAGAATCCCAACACGTTAATGCGACATCCGCGATTTGATATGAAAGAAAAACCTTTTTGATTTTTGATGTTTATTCGATGGCAAAACAGAAATGATTTCTAGAAATAATTTAAATAAAGATGTAAATATTTGAAAATGAATTTGCCAAATCGTTTGTCGACCAACGTAACTTTGAACGGATTATAATGTAGAAAAGTGAGACGTCTAGGCTGCTGTGGTGTCTAAGAGATAACGCAACTTCATATCGTGGGCAGGTGGTTGAAGTCGCTGCGCGCGTAAGTGTTCTTCTGCTGCACGCGGCTCTCCTGCTGGACGAGAGTTGGCAAGGACGTCTGCGAAAGCTTGGACTTCTCTCTCATCCGGCTGCTGTCGGGCAGAGCTGACGTCACTTCCTGCTCCTTGTTCTTGACGATGTAGTCTTCGAAGTAAGGATGTTGGATGAGCCGCTCGCACGACCAACGTTTGTTTGGGTCTTTGTCGAGACATTTCTGAAAGGAAATCGCGTGATGAGTCAAGCGAATCAATTTTTCATCAGCCCAATTCACCTTCAAGAAATCGATTGCGTAGGGATTCTGAAGGGTTCTCGAAGGCATTTTTGATTCCAAGGTCTCCAGCGTGGGCGGCACCGGCAAGGAGATTCCTCTGAAGAACTCGTTCTGATTGAAAATCTGCAGATGTCTAGAGGAAGATTCGACGTTAGACAAGAACTCGTGTCAAATTTAATTGGGATGATTTTCAGTTTTCAAGGTGGAAAACTGCCGGAACACGCGATGAGGCATTAACCAGTAAACCATCCTGGCCAAATCACCGTTCCATCAAAGTCAAACAAACAATTAAAACTTTTTACTGTGCTTTCGAGTTTCACGTGAATTTTTGATAGCGCGGAAAAAGTTCTCGAAACTTGTTCTTCTTACTTTGGCAAAAGATCTCCCAACGTCCTCCGAATGAGATAGAGCTGATCGACATCAGACCTTCCAGCCCACAAAGCGTCACCTCGGATGAGCTCAGCGAACACGCAGCCAATCGCCCAGACGTCAACAGGCGTTGAGTACGACGTGTCGCCGACGAGAAGCTCAGGCGCTCGATACCAGCGCGTGGCCACGTAATCTGTGTAGTTCTCTCCTGGACCTAAAGCTTTGATTCGTCAGCAAGCCTTCTAGCTAAGTCGTTGATCTACTCACTCAACATCCTCGCGAATCCGAAGTCGCAAAGCTTGACTTGTCCTTGAGCTGTTAGAAGAATGTTTTCAGGTTTGATGTCGCGGTGCAGGCAGCCTTGCTTGTGACAGTAAGCCACGCCGAGCAGCGTTTGATAAGTTATCTGAGCGGTTAGGTGATCGGGACATCCCTGGGGGTTTCTTTCGAGCTCGTGGAGAACTGTGTGCTCGCAAAACTCGAACACCAAGTGGAGGCGCCGCTTTCTCCTGAACACTTCAAGAAGGCACACCAAGTTTTGATGCTTCAAGTTCTGGACGAAACAAAGGAGAAAATCGATAGAACGGACATTAATTATTCACTTCCCTCGCTTCGCCTTCGTGCTCACCTTCAAAAGTCGAATTTCGCGTAGCGCGATCTTCCTTATCGCTGGGTCGTCCTCCGACTCCACAAATCTCTTCACTGCGACCAAGTTCCCAGTCTCCCGATCTCTGCACTTGTAGACAATCCCGTACGATCCCTCGCCGAGTCGTGACAACTTCTCATATCGATCCATTCGTGTACTGCCTCGCGACCTGCAAACAAACCGTTAAATTTCGTGGAGTTCGAGGGAGAGAAGCAAGGAATGCGAGTGCAAAAGTAGATTACATCGTCGTCACAAGAAGCGAAATCGATTTTCCTTTTGATGGCTTTCCCGCTTTTCGATGTTCTCCGCTCGAAACACAACGACCAACTGCCCCGCAAACGAAGCGAACGAACTCCCCCACACTAATTACGGAGACGGGGGTTGTAAATTGCTGTTCAGTTTTCATGCACGGCGGGAGGCCAGAAGAGTTTACCAACTACGTCGCTGGCTTCAAGTTGTCGACGTTTGAACTTTGCGTGTCGGAAAGTTTTCGGGAATTTCTCGATCTTCCTCGAGGAGAATTTTCTTTTCCGCCTTCAAGAACTTTCACCTCGGCGTGAGACACATTTCAAAGCTCACAACTTCGAAAACGTGTCGGATCGATTTTCGCTGCGTTAATTGACATGTTTATCGTGATCGCTCGAGCTCTATTACGACTCGCAGGGCGCTAATGAACGAACTAAGGGAATTGAGCTATCCCAGCCGGTTTTATCTGCTTGTTGATTGTAATATCGATGGATCGTTACTTTGCGTTTATTCCGTTTCACGGGACGATGTGCCAAGTCGATTGACGCAAAAAGGAGAATTTCGCTCGCTTGCGAATCAACAAAGCGCAAATCAACCAAACGTGACGCCCCGCAGTTCCATAAAAAACCTAATTTTACTTCCATTATCGTAGATGGAGGCGAAGTCGATGTTATCATTGCATGTTAAGAAAGGAATCTTGCTCTGCGTCATCGGCGGGGCGGCTCTGCAATGCCCTGATTTACTAGGCGACCTCGCAATTTGCATAAAATTCCTCGCGACTTTAAACTGGCTCGCGAGCCTCATTTGAATTTTCCTGAAGGCGCTCAATTAGATTTTACTGGCCAGCAATTATTCAGCAATCAAGGAGGAGTACAACGCTCGCTTCACTTAGACGAAATAAATCAAGCCCAGCGACTCGTAAAATTATTTCTTTATGAGCTTTTTATGTTGATTTCAATTCCCTCTTCAACATCTATAAAATATAATTCGTATTGATTTTTCATTTAACTTTGACGAATTCTGAAAGGGAGTTGATAGGGGACAATCGTCAGTTAGGTGAATTGGGGTTTGATTCGACCTTTTGACTTCGAATTACGAGATGATGGAAGTCAGGCAGTTGTATCAACAAGGCTTGACTTCCTCAAGTTGAAAAGTTAATGGTTGAACTGAGGAAACCATTGGCGGTTTAAGAATATCAAGAAATTAGTAATAAGGGGGAGGAAGGGTGAAGGTTGGTAGCCCAAACCACGATAACTACTGCTCACTTTCAGTCCGGTCAACGCTCTTGATACTGAAGTTTGAACTATAGTGCGTGGCAGCCTTTCAAACACTTTTCATTCACCTAATGTCACGCACTTTATCAACGCACCCCATTTTTAAATTTTCATAAGCCACACGTGTGTGACTCGAAAGTTTTACAACTCAAAACAAAACGCAAAACAAGCCTCGTTTACCATCGAACTTCTCGCGGGTAAAGTTTCTCTTAACTCAACCGCCCAACTCGATACATCACCCAAGAACTCACCCCATCATCCGAACGTCGTCAAAGCTTTCAAGAAAACAAGCTGCAAGGTAAGAACGCACACCTCGCACGATTCGTCGATTAAGTTAAGTTCAAGGAAATCAGTTACAAGGAAAATCTTTTTCTCAGCCTTTCGTGTTCCATCACGCGCGCGGTCTGCGTTCAACGATGGATCGAGCGACTTTGTTTTCTCGATAACTTTCGTGGTGATTTACATCAGCCAAGTCGCGACATGAATAATTGATTAATAATTTTCGACTGCTCATGATTTTACGGCGGTTCGCTTCTTCCTACATGTCGCGTTCTATTGATTAATGAGCAAGCGTATTGAACACGAACGAAATTATTAAACAAACATTGAGACATTGTCGTGAAATTCCCGTGCGGAGCTGGAAGAGATGGAGAGATAAGACGAGCGCTCACCTTCTGGGCAACAACGGCAAATGATTCCCGAACAAAAAGAACCGCTTTTCACCTGGACCACGAGAGAAAGTCGTTAGATCGCCTCGGTCGCTCATCTCCGTCGCTGCACTCACCACCAAACCATTTATCCATCCAGAGCTGAATTTTCTCGGTTGGAAAGAGTTTTCCTTTTGTTTATCTTCAACAAATTGTTTTCAGTTATCGATTTCCACAGCCAAACTGTTCGATCAACGTTCACCAACACTAAATAAACTTTTATGATGGCAAATTTTTCACGAAACTTTAGAGAAATGAATCTCGATGTGTAACAGGAAGTCGTCGAGTCTTCGAGTCACGCTTATCGCAACGTTAATTGGGCAGATCTTCTCTCACCGGCCGGAGAATTTTCATTGAGAACTTTTCCTCGCCTGCAGTTGAAATCGACTGAACTGCGGAAAAACCGTCGACTCGTCACAACAGAATTTACCTGCGAACTAAAACACGCAAACCAACTTAAAGGAGAAAGCTGACGAGTGACTGCTGGAAAATGCTAGAAAACCCAAAGCGATAAATATTTCAAATCGCTTTCCGTTTGCTGGAACTGGAGCGGCTGAATTATGAATGAAAAGGCTCAGGCCGAGGGATTCGGGGGAGAAGAATAGGAAGCGTTTATTGAAATTCTAAACAGTTGCCAGCATGTGAAATATTCCTCATGTCTTTGCACTTCCGTCGCGTCCCGAGACAGAAAATATTCACGCTGAATCGAGTTCAATGTTGTCGCTGTTCTTGCTCGACGTCTTCAACGACAAAATGACTTTCTTTACGCTTTCCGAGTTCTCATTGTTGGCGGATTTGAGTTTATGGCGCTGGGACAGAATGCAAAGCAAGCAGTGAACCTTCAAAATAAATGAAATTGAAGTCTTTGCGATTATTTAAATTCCAATTTACATTGAACGCCCAAACGATGAAGTCAAACGCCATCAAAACGCTGAAGCTTTTATCCCTCGTTGACTACGCAATGTAATTAAGTGAAAAATTAATCATTTCGATCATTAAGTCTCGAGTAAGATCCATCAATCATCAATCGCTTACCGCCGGCGAGAAGAGCAAGAAGACCAAATAAACCGCATCAATCACAACATCGGCTGCCATCGTCGAGATCCACAAAATTAACAAAGCGGAAACTTCCTAGAAAATTGATTGAGGTCAGATTACTGACCCTTTCATCGTTGAGTGCCATTCACCTTGAGCAGCCCTACGACGAGAGGAAGAACGGAGACGAGGCCAACTATCGAGCACACCATCAACAGTACGTTGAAGACGGTCGGCACTAGAAAAAGGTCCTCATTAATAACTTCAATCACTTCATCAATTTGAATTTCACCGTCGATGGAACATTCCGAGCTTTGCTGGAAGTCTGTCACGATGACGAAGCACGACACGCCGAAATAAATCTGTGGGAGATTACTCAATCGTTTGGTTCAACGTGAAAGGATCTGAATTATCTCACGGTCGAGTAAGCTGCACAAATCAAGCAACCGACTCTGAGGTTAATGCAGTGGAGAAACTTTTCTGCTTGCCACATTGCGAGGCTCTTCAACGACTGAAAGACGAACGGTAAGCACTTTTGCTAATTGTCTCTTCATTAGAAGGAAAGCAAAATGACAAACTGGCTTGGTCGACGAATGAGCTTAATGAAAATAAAAGCTTTCTTGAGTGAAACATTGTTGATGACGGCGCTAGAATGGCAAGAGCTTTAATGCTTCCCGAGTGTTCTCGCTTTGCTGGCGAGCATTTTTCTCCATTCAGGAAGAGTAAGCGGATGCTATTTATTCTGTCTACTCACACACGTGCTGACGACGTTTATGAATAGCGATGCAACGAGAAAGTTTCGGAAAATTATCTTCGCTATTTGCAGTTCAACCGAACAACAGCTGCTGTCTCAGTTGTTCGGTCGAAGATGTTTAAATTACTTCAACTCATCGACCTCTGCTCCATGAAGGATTCGAACGAATTGACGAGGGTTGACAACGGAAGAAGGAATGTGATCAACAGACAAATGTACGTGCGCTGTCCGAGATCACGGATTTGCTCGTAAACATTAGTCTAACAAACTTTGTAGCGTGGAAACTTCAACGATTCTTGCTCATCAGTTTGTTCTATCAATTACACCGCAAACATGTTTAAGAAAGAAGACAAGTGAAGTTCTTTAAAAACACAAGCGAACTCCTTGATTGCTCGCAAGAGTAAAAGCTCTTTAATAAAAGAAATTCTGTTGTCGCCTGTAAATAAATTTGCATTTGAAGTTGCGGAAGCGTTAAGATGAAAGTTTCATCAGCTTTAATCTAATGAATTTATTATGTGCATGAATATGCGAGCTTTCCATCGGCAAACAATCCTCGAATGGGAAACCGGCGAGAAGCTTCACTGGAAAAACTTCTCCTCACCTCCAACGAGCTTTAAAGCTTTCAGGGGAAAATCGCTGACTGAGCTTTTTGAATGGAAAATTTCTCCATTCAAAATTTCCCCTCGCAAGTTCAGCGACCAAATCGTTGGCTGCGAGCTTGAAGGAGAAAGATTTTCTTACTGGAAAATTGCAAAGGAGAAACGACTGGAAATTGTTTTTCCTGAGCTTTTCCTCGAAAGCTTTCCAGCTATCAACAGTAAATAAATCGCCAACTGAAAATAACAAATTTTTCCGAGAAGGCGAGTTTTGATATCGCCGGAAGACTCTTTGATCTAAATTTGATTCTGCCAACAGGACCAACGTGGAACACGCGTCTTATCAAGCCTCTGCAGCTTTTCTTAGAAAACAATGTTAAGAAGGAAGCCGAAGCTTTAAACTGACAATTCCCAGACGTCTTTATTATCGTTTCTGTCTTTCCTCATTTCAACACTTGAAGCGCATCACTCAAAAGTTATTTGCTCGCTTAACGAGCGAAGCTGTTCGACGATAAATGCAGCTGTTCTGCTCATGACAACAGATTAAATTATCATTCTCGTTTCATGTGATTATTTGGTGTCGTAATAAATGCGAGGGAGAAGAAGAACTTGTCTCACCTTCGAGCGATACTCGCTTTTCTCTTTGTCTCGATTACTTACCGGTACCATGAGAGATAAGGGTAGCAAATGGAATCATGTCAATGAAAGCATTAAATTCCAAGGATGAGCGTTTCGTTCCCTTTGTACAGCGACGTGCGATGGTTGAAAGGAAAGCGAAGGTTTGCTGGTTGAAGGACAGCAGACAATAATTTAATTCGTGGAAGAATTCTTCGTCTCGTGCTGCGATTTGTGATTCTTCGCTTTGTCGCCCAAAAGCGTCCACACGTTCACGTCAACCTCGGCGACATTCCAAAGACATAAGTTGCAGTTTTACAATCAAATTTCTCTCAATTTATTATTGAATTTCTCTCCATCATCTTAACAGTGATTACAAGGTTTGTGAGACGGAATAAATGTGGGGACGTGACTCCCTCTTTGAGATGATGACAGGCTATAGAAACAGAATAAAAGTTGGAGATGGAATGGAGCCATCGTTAAACAGTTTTCTCTTTAAAAAAGAACTTGAGGATTACAAGCGATTACTAAAAATAATTATTCAACAATCTTCTGTCTCGATGCCTCTTAGATAAACGGTTTATCCCTAATTACAATAATTACGAACTGACTGGAACTTTACAGAGACGATGCGGCTTCTCCTCAAAAATAGAACATTTGTCGTCAAAGTAAAGTTCAGCTGCGGTCGATTCGCTTTGATAAATTCTGCTTTTTGCGTAATAATTTCTCACATTGAAAGTTCTCTGGAACATTTAATTAAATCCAATTTGTATTCGTGAGCTGACGAATTTCCGATCTGTTTAAACTGCTGATTACATTTCGATCCATCTCATAATTAAATCTACATCCAGTCGTGTTTCGTGGTGAAACCACTTATTGATACTCCTCGTCGCTCGACAACAGCATGGACTTCTCATTATAATTCTGGCTGATGGTTGCGACCTTCTGGGAGAATTTCCGCGTTGATCCGAGCGTGGGTGGCTGCGTGGTGTTGGAGCCCGGCTTGTTCTGTTGCTGCGCTTGTTGTCCGGTGGCAGATACATTCTGCGGCTGTTGACTGGACTCCTCGGGATCGTAGGAGGAAACACGAATGCCACGTGAATTCTTACCGCCTTCAATGTTACGATTAAAGATTTGTACAATGGAATTGTAGTCAATTTAATTTGTTTAGAAATTTCAACGCTTATCCTTCGTTATCGATGTTACATTCTCGATTTATTGCTATGCAAACAACATTTACATGACGAAATTAAACCTAATCACGATGCAATTAACTCTTTGTTGAGCAGCGTTGCCAATGATAAATAAACATTTCCATTAATTTAGCAGCGAAACAGTGAAGCGTTGAAACGCGCGGATGATTTTCACACGAAAACCAGCGAAATTTATTATTCCCATAATTTCAATCTCGAATACATTTCGTTGATACGCGAGCAAACTAATGCTCGGCAATTAGAAGCTTCGCCGGTTGCGAATCTCTTTGTGAATTTATCTCGGTTGAAAAATTACTTTTTCTCTGCGAATCGAGGGAAAAGTTTCCAAGTCGAGTCACGCTGATTGAGGTCTAGAAATTGCCTTCGTTTCGAGTTCTTCATAGCTGTTGGCTGAAGCACTGAGAATAATGGGAAACGAGAAGCTTTAAAGCCAACTGGATAGTTTCTTTCTTTTACAGGAAGCATGTCAAATAAATGATTCAAGTTTACCCAAAGCTTGAAAGCTTCAGTTTCGATTTTCCGTCAACGCTTCCACGTATTGACTAATGAATCTTTTGCCTGAAGCTCATTGCATCTTACGTTTAGCTTTTAAACGCAATTATCTCAAAGTCTTTGACAAGAGCTTAGATATTTTATCTCAAAGGCTTACGACGAAGAAAAAATTAGTTAGATTCTGCTGATGGAATCAACGTTGTATTCTCAAAGAAAAGCTTTGAGAAAGCTTCTTCAGCGTCGATAGCTACTCATTTATTCGCCTGTAGCAAGAAGTAACTCGAGAATTTTTACCACGATGAATCATAAAGAAATTCGCGGCTCGACGACGATGAAACATTTTGTAAGCGGAAGTGAAAGCTCGCGTTCGTTATCATGAAAGATTTAGACATCAAAAGACATCTCGCTTCGGCGGCGTAGTAGAAAAATAATTTCTGCCTCATCGCGTAGGCAGTTAAGCGCGCTTGTGTCAGAAGGTGAAATGTTTATCATAGTCAACGCCATTCACAGAGAGATAAAAGAGAAAATAAATCTCGTAACATTTTAATTCTGAATAAATATGATTCCTAATGCATGCTTCGTGCTAAAGCGGTTGGAAAGAAAAAGTAAAATGATTTTTCGGTTAAATTGATGCAAATAAAAAATGGCAAACATCTTTTTTCCACAACTCGCAGATGGGAAACGAAGCGATCTCCTTTTTCACGCGACAACTGTTCCCATCCGCCGCTTCTTGTCGAAGGAGAAACAATAACGAAATCATAAGAAATCTCACGTAATAAAAAAGCGGTAAAACATTGAGACACTCCAAATGGAGATAAGGAAAACGAGCCAACAGTTTGAGTTTGTGGAGGAACATACGACGGTACACGTCAATTAAAGCTTTATTACTTTCAAAGTATCGAATGCTCATCATAAGATCGTTTCGGTTTGAGTACGAAAGGCACAGCAATATCATTTCAGGTCGTTGACCATCATCCCACCCACGCGAGTTACGAAAGGAATCTCGTCCTTGATAAGAAAATTCTGCCGCGGATTAGATTAACTTGCCGGCAAGAAAAAACGAAAAGCTCGGAGCAGGGAAACACGAAACAAGAAATTATTAATCCCATCTTCATGTAAATAAGCTCCGCACTTCAGCCCGCGTAATCCCTCATCAGTAAACTCTTCAGCGTTTCGCTATAATTTAAAACCTCGAACATATCCAGAAGTAGAAAGGCACGAAAGGCACTCAAGGCTGAGGGTTGAATTTATTTCTCTAATTATTTATCGAAATCATTAAGTATCATCCAGTGTCGCTTCACTTAAATTTACAGAAGGAAACTTAAAGCAAAATTATGAACATTGCTGCCGGCGTCACTCGACCGGCTTTCGATCTCTCGCAACTCATAAGGAAGTGGAAACGAGGAGAGAAAAAAAGGAAAAGTTGTGCGAAAGTTCCTAATCGATGTTGTATAATTTACGTCGTTTGCTTAGCCTAATTAGAATTGCTTTTAAACCTAATTGCTTTCATCTTGCTTTCATCTTCACAGTTTTCTTATCATCAATAGAAAAATATCATCTCGGGCCCGAAAATCAAATTAAAGTCTTTCGTAGGGTTGCGGCGAAACCACTTCTGCAAAAGTAGAGAGAAAAATAAATAAAAACAATAAAGTTAAAGCACGTTGTGGCCCACAACTTGTGGGGAGTCGTGGAAATTAATCAATCGAGTGCGTGGGTGGAAGCGGAAGCTTCCTCCAGATCTGTTAACAATTCTGCTTCGTGAAAGGTGAACGCTACTCCACAACCTACATGATTCATGTTAGAGAGCTAAGCCATCACCCAAGAGCTTTTCTGATTGTGGGAAAAACAATTTTCTATTGTTCGAGTTCTTATCTCGGCCGCATCTTATGTTGGAAGCCGAGAAACAGAGAAGTAGAGCAAATTTTCCGCTCCATAATTCTGACCATCGACCGCTTGTTTGTTGCTGTTTCGTGCGGTAAAGCTTTCTTGTTGCAGTCCATGAGGGAGATTTATTAGTTAATTGATGGATGAGATCACTGCTCGCTCGCGTACCTGGCTCCAAGAGGAGGCGGAAGGCTTTGAACGAAACAGGGTCAATCCCTCGATTAAGTGCAAAGCCAACCCCGAGAGAATCTCCATCACTTTCACCGCGACGAGCGGCAGAAAAGCAAAGCGAGCGATATCTACACATGTTTCACCACCACCCGGAAAAAAGGTTTACGATTCCTTCACATGCGATGGAAGCATGCTCGAATAAAAATTGGGAGTGAAAGCAACAAAACTGCAAACCCACGAGGAAAAGAAGAAGCGTTACGTGAATTCCACATTTCATTCCAAACATAAGCAGCATGCTACACTAATAAATTTAAAGCCTCAGATTGCTATTTTTGGAATCATCGTAGAATTTGTTTTCGGGTGAAACAAAAAGCCGAAAGTTAATTTCGTTAATGGAAGCGCATTATTCCTGAGCTAGCGCGGGGGCGGATGGATTTGAATGGACAACATGCAAATTAGATCAGCCAGCGAAAACATTTAAAATAACAAACAGAGCCATTGGATTGGCGAGACGCTCACCAGAACTGTATTGAGTGTATTGTTGATATTGAGGGTGGAAATTGTGGATTGCATCGGTCATGATGTCTTTTGGATTCATCGTTTCCTAAGCGATAACAGAGAAATTTGTTATTGTTTTGTAGTTCAATGTTGACCGCTTGGTTTACCTTTAAACTGCTGGAGATTGATTGCATCGTAACGGAGCGCCCATGAATGTCTGTCACACAGCTTTGAGCATACACCTGAGAAGTTTGTAAACAAATTAATGATTTCCCTGTAGACTCAATCATCCTTCAACCCACCTGATAGGGGAACGCGTATCGCAGAGCGACGGCAGCCAAAAGCATCTCAATGCAAATTAGGAAGTTCTGATAGCCCGCCGAAACAGTACCGGCATTCGTTGTATTTCCGGCGTTGTCGACAATGGAAGAGATGACGCCGCCCTTCTCCATGATAGCCAACAGCACACCTAGAAGTGAGAGCGATAAATAACGTCTTGGGTTCGAAGCAATTAGCACTGTCTATCTCTCACGAACAATCTATGCTCGACCCACATTCTGATTTAAAACACTTCACACTCTCATCTCAGATTCACTCCGAAAGGTTCACAATTTACCTTGCCAAAAGCTCATAAAGATGACCAACTTGATGGTGCAGAACTTGAGGACGGGATCGAAAGGAGTCAGCAAGTCTCGTGTGGCAAAGTAGAAGAGGTAAAGCCCGTAGAGCGCCAGTGAGACGGAAACGTTGTAGATGATTGTAATGTAAATGTAGCCGGTGTTTGCGCTCCAATCGCCATCGTGGTAGTGTCCGCTTGACTGAAGGAAGATTATGATGAAGGCCATGACGGGCTTAACGAGGCAGAATTGGAGTGTCGCCTGTTTGCAGAAGCGCAAAAAGCCAATCGTGTATGTCTTGCCAGCTAAGCAGCACGTGCCGTACAAGCACGACGATTTGATGGGCTTGCCGCGGATTTCCGACATAATGTTTCCTTCGCCGCCCAAATACTCATAGCACAGCGACAGAAAGTTGTAGATTACAAAAGCTAAAATGACGGAGACGTGTTTAACAGGAAGATCAAGAAGCAAAGAAAGTGTTTCTCACCTTCATAACAGTCTCGTACGGTGAAAAAGTAGATGTAGACGGACTCGGAATTGAAGAAAATCAAACTAATCCACGAGTAGGTCGCATAGATCGGCACAATGAAGAGGATCCTGACAATCCACCGCTGCTCTTGGGGGTTTGTATACCATCGGAGATGATGATAGATCTGTTGACAAGTGATGAAGAGCGCGACCCAGACAGCGAGCCCCGCAAGTCCCTGACAAGTCTTTGTCTGCAAGAAGATTCCGTCCCCGACGTGACTGAGAAGTTGTGGGTCGATGGCCAGAGCAGCAGCCGGCGGTTCTGTCATCGTGTGATCCCGAAGCACTAAATTTGAATCTGATTTATTGAGGGCATCCGCGGATGTCATGCTGTTGAAGCCGTTCACGGATGGACTGAGTTCAGTGGTGCAGCAGACTTCCTGTTATTATCTGCAAACAAAATCGAACGATCAATCCAACGCACATTGTCTTGAGGTTGTATAAAGGCGCTTAATGCACCACCGAGCTGCTCAAAGTTGCGTAAGTTTTCTCACGGATAAATTGAAAGATTTCCCAAGCGTTTCCCATTAAATCGGCCGAATCAAATCGCTCGCAATGTCAATAACAACAACGAGGTTCACCGCCGCCCCTCCTGTCTCTCTTCAGCCAACTTCCATATGGCAGTCTCACCCGTTACTGCCTGGACAACCTTGAGAAGAATGAAACTGGTTTTTTCCGTCGACGCTGCGAATGAAACTTTTTCGATGACGCGAATGTGTATCGAGGCAGCTCGACAATCAACCAGCGAGCTTCGTCGTCACCTTTTGCGAAATTCACTTGAGCGCGGTTCACGCCGAACTAATTACATGCAACCATATGGAACGTTATGGCTGTTGAACTGTCGCTCAAAGTTTTCTTTTCGGCTGTTTACATACAACACGGAGAACTGTTTCGGAATTATTTAGTGTATTGAGCCCCACGAGTGTGGAGGGAAAATCAATAACGAGAGCAAGTTGAAGGGAAATGATGAATGTTGTGTTTTGAGGCTTGTCAGGAGAGCTCCGCACTATCAGTTTACAGCGAAAGCTCGGGGAGCGACTCGTCCGGGCGCGAAAGACAAGCGATGATGTCATTCCGAACGGTGACTCTTGCCATTTCGAGCTTCCGGACCGCGAAGATGTGGCTAAGAGACGAGAATTCAAATTCTGCAGTTCGCTGTGCTGTGCTCAATACGAAGCTTTGTGGTTTCTCGCTTCATTCACAGCGTAATTGTCTTCATCTCATTACGATTAATTTTTTTTTCGTGAACAACGGTTTACGTTGTTGGTGGAGATATTTTTGGGCAACGGCTCGCGCTGTTGTTGCGACTTACCTTTCACTGAGTTGTTAGATTTTCTCTCTCCTCTGTGCAGATGAAGATAGAAACTTGAGCTTAATGGATGGCGAGGCCAATCGAGACAGCGAGATGAGTTTTAAGAATTTTGTCTTGGAAACGTCGAACTTATTTTCGCGATATTTTATCGGAAACTTTGTGTAATTGATTGTGGCTCGCACTTCACACGCTCATCGACATGCTCACTCACTTAGGCTATCATGAATCATCGAACTCATCGATAAAAGTCAATTTTCTTCACTCTTCAAGATCATTTTTTCTTCAGCCTTATTTCACGATATTTCTCGACTTTCCTTCACGAATTCCGTCAGAACTTAGTTGGACGTGGTCCGGAGCTGGTTACTTAACCGAACTGTAACTTTCTGGACGTATTTAGCGACCGAAAAACGGATTTAAATCAATATTTTGCTGCTGACGACTTTTTGAAGGTAAAAATGTTCACAAATTGCAAAGCTCAAAACTTGAAAACGCTTTCGAGTCGAAGTTTTCCTGTTTTCTTTGTTATTGTTTTTGTGAAAAGTCAGAATCGAGTTAATCAATTGCTAGAATGTCGCTGATAAATGTCGACGACGATCCCTGGCTTTCAGAATTGTCGGGGCTTGAGCGGCTGGCTCAGCAGATTCAACAGCAAATCACGAACCGCGACAGTGAAAACTCTTCGCAACGTAAGTTGATGATTTCATTCCGAACGTGATCTCTTATCTCGTAAACTGATAACAACTCTTATTCATCTATCGTCTTAGAGTACAACAAAATTTCCGCACGCATTCGGATACAATTGAAACAGTTCGAGAATGAAATGACTCAGCTGGATAAGAAGCTCGCGCTTCTGAAACGAAACCAGGCAATCACAGAGCAGGAGAGGGAACGACGGATGCGGCAGCTCGAGCAGCTGGCCACCAAGAAGGTCCAGCTGGATGCCAGGTTCAGGAATACTCCTGGATCGACTTCACGAGCTCAACTCCTCGAGACCGCTGGAAGGAACAAGAATCCTTTCGACGACGACTCTGACGAGCCGATGCTGGATAACGTTGATGTGGAAGCTTTGCGTTCAGAGCAAACCCAGATCATCAGGCAGCAAGACAACGGACTTGAGAATCTCTCACAGGCCATCTCACGACAGAAAAACATAGCGATCAGGATCGGAAACGAGATCGACGATCAAAATGGTTTGTTAGACAACATCGCAGTGCAGATGGACAACACAGCTGACAGAGTAAATGCTGAGACTCGCCACGTCGAGCTCGTCAGCGCGAAGGATTCCACTTGGAGCTACTGGCTCATTATCATTTGTTTGGCTGTTGCCATTATCGTCGTCGGCATTCTGTAGAATCAGAAGAAGTCCAACGATTCTTTAATCTACTTACGATTGTTTCAAAGCAAGTTAATCAAAATAAAATATTTTCTTAATTTAACATCATCGCTTTTATTTTGTGTAGAGCTGTGAAGAGCTCGCGCATCATTTCCCAAGGGAACTCGGACCCCGCAAACACCAAGAGTCAATTTAATTTGTGTTTCCTTTAATCTAGAAGTTTCGCAAATTTTTATAATAATCTGATAATTTAATTAAGATCAGCAGCGTAGGGAACGTGCTCGAGGTTGCCGACAGCAGCCAATGTAACTTTCTCGGATCCGAGCTTGCGAGCGGCCTAAAAAACAAACATGTTAATTGATTGTCGTTGAGCTGGTCAAGCAAACTTACAGATTTAACATCGGAAGCTTGAATGGCATCAACAGCATCGAGCACTTGCTTCAAACTGTGGGCGCTTCCAAGGAGAGCAGATTGTCCGGCCAAGGTGTTGACTAAGCTCGCGTCTGTCTCGTAGGCGAAGGCGATGTCAGATTTCAATCCTGCTTTGCCGCGGGCGACGTCATCGTCAGACAATGAAGCTGATTTCAAAGCTTTCACTCCAGCTTCGACGGCGGCGCCAACTTCCTTGGCTGGTCCACTGGCGACGAATCCGAAGAGGCCGTTGTCAGAGTACACAGCGTTCAACGCGGCGACGGCTGTGTTTGGTGCGGCTGCTTGGATGATCTTGGCCAAAGCTCCGTTGTTGGCACCACGTTTGGTTGCTGGGCGAACACCGGCAGCATATTGCAAGACCTCGAAGGCCAAGCCTTCTTGGACAGATGACCAGGATCCTCCGTTGGTGGCAACGGCGACCGAAGCTTGACGTCCGCCCTTCTCCAAGCGCCCATCGGTTCCTCCACGGTACTTGCATTCGTTACGTGTGCCTTCGCCTGACTCCAGGTTGAGGCTTTGAGCGTAGCCAGTCAAGAGCTGGTGATCGACGTTGACTCCGGCAACTGAAGCACGGTTGGACGTGAAGTTGCTCGAGTAAAAGTGCTGAAGCGTCTCGCTGGAGATTTTGCCGATCTGGTATTTTGGGCAGAAGATGGAGTTTCCCAATCCACTGCGGTAAGCCGCGCGATGCAACAACTCAACGGCACGAACTTGGTCGGAGACGTTGGCCAAGTCAACTCTCACTCGAGGCAAGCTGTCTGAAATCTCCCATGGCTTGAAAACTTGTCCAACGACAGAGCTCTCGAGGAATCTCAAAGCTGTCTCTAAGTGGTCACGAGTAACTTCGATGGTGTAAGCGACGATCTCACGGTCGGAAGTGACGGACAAAGTGCCACCGACTTGTTGGATGTTTCTGGTGATTCCCAAAGCTGTGGCGTTCTTGGTGGACAAGCCAGCGGCAATGCGCAACAGATGCGAAGCTCCTTGTGAGTCGTAGCTCTCGTTACGGGATCCAGCACTAAAACATAAACAAAACAGTCGAAACTACGTCGAGTTGAGTGATTTGTTGGACTCACCGAAAAGCGATGGAGACGCGTGAAATAGCCGAGCCTGTTTCTGTCGATGCTACAACGAGCTTGTTGGGCAAGGTCGTCGAATGAATGTCACCGCTTCGTGCTGCTGCAGCAGCCGCGGGTTGCGCTGCATATCCACGAGCCTAAAAGGATTTTTCAAATTGCATAACACCTCAAAGGAAAACCACAAATCGCCCGCAATCAACTTCTGCCGAGTTATTCGACGACTGGGATCGACAATCAGCGAGCCGAAGGACTGATACTCACAGCTAACGTGCGGAACAAGGGAACTTTACTCGCCGTACACGCCATTTCAGTGAATTATTTTTTACTCAAAATCGCGATCGAAATTTTCTGTGTCGAACTCGTTTGCGTCTCAGCTGATCATCTGGCAACCCGAAAATCGGGCGAGTCTGGCAACTCGTTTCAGTTCTCAGGCCAATCGGACAACCCGAAAGTCGTAAGAAAAACAAAGATCCAAAGTTGAACGATAAATATTAATTGTGGCGTTCGCAATCAATCCGAGAACAATTGAAAGTGACTGTTGAACACATCGACGTGAACTCTGTGCGTGCGTGTTGTGCGATCGAAGGAAAACCGTTCACGATGGCTAACTTTTTGAATAATCTAACATCGCAGCTGAATCCCTTCAACTCTCCCATTGGATTGAAGATAGGTAAACAGATGTGCTTAATTATTAATTGGAACTCATCGATTGCCGGTTATTGGCTTTCTTTATCCGGCGGTCGAGACATTCTACGATGTTTTCGGCGAAGAAAATTTACCAAAAACAACAACAACCGTCGGGGAGCGTTCGACAGGAGTTGAGCATTTTCGCCACCGATAAGACACGTTTGGGGAACATGGACTGCCTTCTGCACGGCCCCCTGACGCGTCTTCGTCACCCACACCGACGTTCGTTAATTAGCAACTCACTGTGATGCACTCAAACAAAGAATCGTGAGCTGCTGTTATTCGATACGTTGCAGGAGCTTTACGGTTATTGCTTATTGCGCTTTCATCAGAGTCGGCAAATGTTATCAGCTAACGTGGAATGTTGTGATTGTCTTTTATCGCGGCTGACCTTCTCAGGTCGACTTTGATCCGCTAATCACATTTGTGACTCACATTCTTGATTTCTCGTTGACAGAAGAAGCCACCGATCCAAGCTTGGAGGCGGAGAATTGGGCCTTGAACATGGAAATCTGCGACATGATCAATGAGTCATCGGCAGACACAAACAGCAAAGATGCTATGAAGGCTATTCGCAAGCGATTGACGCAGTACGTCGGCAAAAATTACACAGTAATCTTGTGAGTTATTAGAATACAACGATGTAGAGCACAATTAAAACTGACGACCCGAAATCTCTCCGCAGACTTACGCTGACAGTATTGGAAACGTGCGTGAAGAATTGCGGTAAAAACTTTCACGTTTTGGTGGCCAACAAAGAGTTCATTCAGGAGCTGGTGAAGCTTATCGGACCGAAGTACGATCCGCCTACAGCCGTGCAAGAGAAAGTGCTGAGCTTGATTCAAATCTGGGCTGACACGTTCGCCTCTCAGCCAGAACTTAAAGGCGTCGTTGAGGTCTACCAAGAGCTCAGAAACAAGGGAATTGAGTTTCCCAGCATCGATCCCGACAACTCGGTGCCCATTTACACTCCACAAAAGGTAAATCAAAAACCACTGACTGTAAATTATGGAATCAAATGACATTCTCTCGCCACAGAGTGTCGTTTCACCCCCGCCTGTACAGCCCCAGTTATTACCACAACAAAGATCGCCTCATCATGAAGCCGTTGAATTGCCAATGCAGCATCCTGGCGGCGCTCCAATAGACCAAATTGGAAAACTTCATTCGGAGCTCGACATCGTCTCGATGAACATGACGATCCTTAGTGAGATGTTGACTGAACTGAAACCGAACCAGGAAGCTCCCGCTGACTATAAACTTCTCCTCGACTTGGTGGCTACGTGCAAAGAGATGCAGGCGAGAATAGTTGACTTGATCGGAAAAGTTAATAACGACGAAATAACGGCCGAGTTACTGCGGTTAAATGACGAGCTCAACAATTTGTTCTTGCGGTATCAGCGATACGAAAAGAATCGCGACCCAAAGACTGCATCAGAAAGACCATCAGCGATTCTAGGAGCTGCAATTGGTAAGTCAAAGTGATAGATTTGATCATGAAGTGAGGCAGTAACATTGTTTCCTTTCTCAGGAGTCCCAGCGTCAAGTTCTTCAGATAAGAAAGATTCACTTATCGACCTAGACGACCAAGCAGCTGGCGGAGACGTGGACGTGCTTAGCTCGAAATTCTCTGCGATGTGTAAGTTGATTAACAAGACTTTAGTAGTCACTGAAACTTACTTCGTTTTCCCTTACAGCAACATCACAACTAAGCAAGATCAAAAGTACACCAGCGAAAGTAGATGAATTTGATATGCTCGCACAATCGCGAAAAGGAAACGACGGCAAACCAGCCGGCAAAGACCAAGAAGTTGATCTTCTCTCAGGTCAGACGAGTGCAAAGCCAACAGACTTCGACGAGATCGAGGAATGGCTTAGGGCAGAAAAGTCGGGAGTCAATCCCAACGAAGGCGAAGACAGTTTAACCAGCAAAGAGTTTGACAAATTCTTGGCAGAGCGGGCGGCTGTCGCCGACACCTTACCAAACATCTCCAGCGAGCCGCGATCAAAGAAAAAGCAGGAGGAACCGTTGCTGGGTTAGTGACCGCGAATATAAAGACAAGACAGGGATCGAAATGCGTCGCTGTCAGTTATAAAACATTTGATAAACACTTCTTGATGTCGTCGCTCCCTTTGTCACACGCTTTTATCTTATCTCTCAAAACGCGTCGAGTAAAACAAAGAACGATATGAGTGTTGCGAATTAAAATTTTACACAATCAGCTGAGCGCTAGAAATTACAGTTTTGCTCTAACCGATCATTGGCGGAAGTGTTTTTAGTCATCAAGACTAAGTCATCATCGTTTAACTTTAATTTACCCTCCAGTCGCTACGTTTTATTCTCCCACGATTTCGTTGAGTCAACAGCCGCCCACGCGTTGCTGTCGATAGACAAATCCACAACATGTGCAAAGTAATTTTTAGTTAAAAGGATTTTAATTTATTGCTTCTTCGACTAAGCTTGAGATGAGACGGATAAGAAGATTTATTCTACTTAGTAGTTAGACATTTCTAGAGAATGAAAACTGTAAAAACGATTAACATTTGTTGAGAAGATTTGATTGCTTCGGCAGAAGGCGCCGAGTTGATCGACAAGGAAAAGTTGCTCGACTGATCGCTTCGGTCAACTGCCGCACTGAAAAATTCCATTTGCATTAAACGATGTTTACCAAAAAAGAAACAAAGCTAAAATTATTTGCAGTTATAAGAAAGTAACTAAGGACGTGTCGGGTCTTTGAGTGTAAATTTCGCATTTCTTCTTCTCTCTTAAGACATTCGTGCGGAAATTAAAAGGAAATTGTCGAGGAAATATTTTGAAAGAAAAATTATTGTAGACGAGGAAGTTATTGAGAAACAATCTTAACAGTTTAATAATAAACTAAAGTGCAAAAAGCTCTGGTGTTTTGGTCCGTAGAAATGTTAGAAGCTTTCAGATTTGTTGTGGATTGTTTGATTCCGCGCCTCGCCGCGACGCTAGAGAAAAACCAGAAGACGAAGCCACCATTTGAAATTCTTTCGGATAAATCAATTTATTGAAGAGTTCTTACAAAAATGTGATAAACTTATGAAGCAATCAAACGAACCCTTTCGTTATCAACGACAATGCCTTTGAGTTTGTTGATCTTCTTGTTGAACTTACTTTCGACTTTATCACTCCATTCGCTTCCCGTCAGGTTCTTGTACTTCTTCACGAGCTTTCCTCTGAGTTTGCTCAACTTAACTTCGTTGTTCTTCGCTGAGAGATAATTGCGGATCGTTTCGCCCCAGCTGAACTTCTCGCTGGAAGTTTCTCCTTCGACAGCAGGCTCGTCTGGTTGTTCTTCTACAATTTCTTCATCCTGTTTCTTCTTTTTTTTCTTCGGAGGTTCATCAGGTTCGTTTGAGCCTTCGTTGCCGTTCGTCTCTTCTTCTGGAGATTCTTCTTCAACCAACAATTTTCGTTTGCCATTTGTCTGTTCGGTGCTGCCGTTTTCCTTCGTCGCATTTTCACTCTTTGCCGCGACGATCTCAGCCTTACTTTCCTTCATTGCATCCTCTAGAAGCGACCAGGCTTCCTCCAGCTCGTTCAGTTTCATGTATCTGAACGA
Source organism: Smittia sp. YW1114-2 (assembly GCA_033064975.1). NCBI lineage: Eukaryota > Metazoa > Arthropoda > Insecta > Diptera > Chironomidae > Smittia > Smittia sp. YW1114-2. The sequence continues at coordinate 21,669,589 of CP093832.1, forward strand.
GTTCTTCATGAAGTTCAAGAACTTTGCCTTCTTCCTCGGAATGTTCTCATAGCTCGAGATCGTCTCAAGGATCTTCGAGACGCCGCTCGAAATGTTTGTCTTCTTCTCGGTTATGGAACGAACGATGTCAACCTAAAGTGAAGCACATGAGAGCAACTTTATAACGAGTTTCAAGTAAATAAATCTTACCCATGCTTCCTGTTTCTTCTGTCCCTTGTTTGCGTTCGCCTTCGGCACATAATCCTTCCCTGAGTACCGCTGCAGCTCCGTCATACATTGCAGATGTCCATTGTAGCTGTCTCTATCGAAGTCTTTGAAGCAATCCATGCAGCTGACCGAGATGTTTTGCCGACACCGGAAGGCGTGTTTATCGACGACTTGCTTCTTCAGGCTCTCGCCGCAGTGGTTGCACGTGAACACGACCATCTTCCAACTAGATTCAGCACTTGATTCTCAATCGAAATTCAATTTTCTCTTTGTTTATTTCCGAACTTCCAGCGTGCGATTCGGTTTGAGCCAACGTTGCGACTTCGCTCAACTCAAGTTTGCGTCTTCGTGTTTGTCTTTGCTTAAAAAATATTCGAGAGAATTGCAATCATTTATTTCGAGCCCTCAAAGCTACTTTGTAGTGATTTCCGCGCGTCAATCGTGACCTTTAAAGTAACAAGCGTGATTTGTGATAGTTTGTGTCTGAGTGAAACGCCAGCGAAATGTCGAATTGGGCGAAATAAATCGTGTGGACATTTTCGAAGGTCTTCAGTTCGTAGCTCGTGAGAAAGGTCTTTGATTCATTGGCAACTGGCGCGAGACTGCAGAGACTTCCACGATGTGCGACTCGTCCATTTCCGACATGGATTACTCTGACGACGACGACCTCGACGGATACGACATGGATTATTATGGTGGTGAGTGATAATAGAAGAGGAAGAGACCTAAGGTCGACAATCGATGAATGGTTGTGATACGCAAAGCACCGTAAGCCAATTAGAAGCGTTTGCCAAAGCTGTCCAACGAACCTTATGCTCGCGAGTCGCTTTAAATAGACGTGCACACGATTGAGCTTTTCCCGTGGAACTTTCGTATCCTTGAACTTTTTTCTTCCCTCTCGCTCTTCCTCTGTTTGCATTTCTTCGGTTGAGCTTTGTGCTGCATATCATAAGTACAAGCGGAGGCCGTCTGGTAAACAATGAACAATACGCTTTTATACCACACGACGACTGTGAATTATCCGCTGAGGGATTTTCGTTTTATTTTTAACGTCATGCGACAACATCGATTGCGACCACCCCTGCAGTTCAATGTTTCCATTTCAATCATTCCGCTTATCTCCCAGGCAACGAAGACGATATTGACAATGTAGACCCGAAGAAAACTGACCCAGAATATTTCACTTATGACTGTCTAACGGTGGACGAAGTCGAGAAGCTGCTGAATGAGTCGGTCGAGAAACTAAGCACCACACTGAAGATCACACCTTCGCTTTCGAAGGTGCTACTGCACGAACACAAATGGGACTCTAACGGGATCGTCGAGAAGTACCGGGACAACGCGTCGAACTTACTAGTTAGCTCTAGAATTAAATCGGGCAATGGAAAGAAAGTCGCCCTCGTCACTCTGCTTTGTCCTGTGTGCATCCAAACGCAAGCCTTCGAGAAGTTCCACAACCTTTCGTGCGCTCATTCCTTCTGCAAGAACTGTTGGTCGATGCACTTCGAGATACAAATCTTGCAAGGAATTTCCACTCAAATTCGGTGCATGGCTGCGGGTTGCGAGGTGCTCGTGCCGGAAGATCTCGTTCTCACGTTAGTGTCGCGTCCACAAATTCGTGACAAGTACCAACAGTTTGCTTTCTCCGACTACGTGAAGTCTCATCCCGAGCTTAGGTTCTGCCCAGGAACGAACTGTTTGACCGTGATCAGGAGCCAAGACTTAAGCGCCAAGAAAGCAACTTGCAAAATGTGCGAGACTTCTTTCTGCTTCCGATGCGGTAACGATTATCACGCACCGACCGATTGCGTGACGATAAAGAAATGGCTTACGAAGTGTGCGGACGATAGCGAAACTGCCAATTACATCTCAGCAAACACCAAGGACTGTCCGAAATGCAACATCTGCATTGAGAAGAACGGCGGCTGCAATCACATGCAATGCTTCAACTGCCGAAGTGACTTCTGCTGGATGTGCTTGGGCGATTGGAAGACGCACGGAAGCGAATACTACGAGTGCTCGCGTTACAAGGAAAACCCGAACATCGCCAATGAATCAGTTCACGCTCAGGTGAGGCTCGTCAGACCTGAAGCCATTCAAGTTCAACGTTAATCTGTTTCCGTTTCAGGCTCGTGAGGCACTCAAGAAATATCTGCACTACTACGAACGTTGGGAGAATCACTCGAAGTCCCTCCAGCTCGAACAGCAAACCTTGGACCGTCTCAAAATTCGCATAAACGAGAAAGTCATGAAAGGACTGAACTCATCGACCTGGATCGACTGGCAGTACTTGTTCGTTGCGGCTACGTTACTAGCCAAATGTCGATACACTCTTCAGTTCACCTATCCCTACGCTTATTACATGGAAGCGTCGTCGAGGAAAGATCTTTTCGAGTATCAGCAGGTAAGAAAAGCTCGAAGATTGACGAACCAAATTGCTGAGTTTCCCTTTTCCCCAGGCACAACTCGAAGCCGAGATCGAGAACCTTTCGTGGAAGATCGAGCGAGTAGAGACGACCGAGCGTGATCGCGGTGACATCGAGAACCAAATGGACATCGCAGAGAAGCGGCGGATGATTCTCCTCAAAGACTTCTTTCCCACCACCAGCAATGTTAACGATGCGACATGAGATTACCGACTATCACCGTTCATAGTTTCCTAAATCGTTAAGCATTAAGTCGCAAGCACTTCGATTCGTGAATCATTTTAAGCTAAATAATTTGTGTGATTTTATTTTAAAGAAAGCAAAATGCGATGCAATCGATTGTCGTCATAAATTGTACAATTAGTGTACAAGAAAACTTTAAATGTGGATTTGATGAGGGCGAATGTCAATGTGCTAAGGACGAAGAGTTTTGATTTTAGCGTAATATTTGTTGAGAAAATTTCTCTCAATCATCGTCGGGTTCGTTGCGCCAGTTTCTCCTCGAACAAGCACTTGTAGAGCTCATTACCATGAAGCTTTCGATTTAATTGAACAGCGCTCGGAGATTCGCCGCGGCCCACACAATGGCATTAATTAGGTATTAAAATAAATATCTTAAAGAGAAATAAACTGTCGATTGAAAGAATTAAGAAGAAGTCGCTTCGTTTCCCTTGGCAACTTCTTCGTTTATCCACTCGACGAGGGATTTCGTCAGTCGAGTAAAAACCGTTGGATGACCTGCGGGTAACGACAACAAAATCAACTGAGTGCTGTGGGGCAAGCAAGGAATGGATTACCTTCCTGACATTTCCTGAAGCCGAATGAAGACAAACCGATTTGGAGCGTCGTGTCGTCTCTGAAAATCGTCACTGGACCTCCTGCAAGTAAATCTTTTTATTCCCAATTTTCCAGGCTTAGAAATCAAATGTTCAAACCGCTATCGCCTCGGCCTGAGAGAAACAGAAATAATTAAAACATTCGAGACAGAAAACTCCACTAAATTACAATTTCCTGACTTATCGTTGCTTGTCGACAGACAGATTTGTGTTTCAGTTGGAATCGCATTGAAGCCAAACGATTTTTCGCACTCTTCATTGAGCAAGATCCGATTCAATGTGAAACGAAGCACTTGCGAAGGTCCACAGCGATCGTCGCATGTCTGTCCGAAGCCCGAGACAGTTCCGATTTCGCCTGAGAAAGACTCGTCGAAGAGAAATCCTGATGGAAGTGACACAGGTTGAATTGTCTTGGAGAAGTTAACGGGAGTTGGAAGCTCGACAAGTGCCAAATCCAAAAAGGCGACTTCAATGTTGAATTGCGGATGAATTTTGAAGTTCGAAGAGGTCACAGATTGCCTGACAACGCCAGTTTCGTTCGACGAGAGATCGTGGGCGCCAATTATAACAAATGCTTTCTCAGCTTCGTGTAAGCAATGCGCCGCGGTCAAGACGAACTTCTCACTGATCAACGACCCACCGCACAAGTGCGATCCTTTGTCGCCTTTCCTTATCAGCATAGCAACTTGAAAAGGGATCGAATGTGGCTCAGCGATCTGCCCACCGACGATTCTATCAGTCGCCAGTTTAATCTCCTTCGACTTCACCACAGTCGCGATTAACAAGAGAAGCACAAACCTCATTTCGCACATCCGATCGAGCTAAGATCAAAAGACTAATTGAACTGAATTCGTCCACGCATATACAGTTATGCAGAATGTCCCATTTCGCTGAAGCACAAGACATCGAAGGCGAGAGAACCGAAAAAACTTCTTCAAGAATTCAAATCAAACACGTGGAACACTTTAAAATTTAAACAGTTTTAATGTGAGAAATAAAATGTAATGATAAAGACTCCCATAGATTTCTTTAAGGCAACTCAATTATATCTATACGGTAGCGTTCATGGCACCCACTACCAGACGGAAGCAGTCGATCAAACTCATCTTTTTACTTGTTAATGTCAGACTAATTCTCTTACTTTCTTAACAATTTCGTGGGCGCTGATTTCTTGTTTGATTCCTTCGAATTGGTTTAGTTTCGGCGACGTGAGAATTGCCAAAGAAAACCATAATTCAAATGGATCTCTTTTTAGCTTTGGGTATCGGCAACAACAGTCGTCGATGGCAGAAGAAAACTCGGAGGAAATCTAGCGATCCGTTGAGTTAGCAGTTTCTCAATAAACCTCATGAAAATCTGCCACATTCAAACAACTTCAGATTTTGTTTTCTTACATTTTTATTAAATCATGCACGAAAGTAAATCCACTCTCGTTTGCAAAGTTCGTTTTGTTTTCCGGGAATGATTACGCAAGAAAATGAAATTGATTCGCTTTGATTGAGAGACTATTGATGAGCTAGGACGGAGGCGATTGAGCAATCGTCTCTGCCTAGTGAAGAAATTGATTTTGTACATAAAAAATATAAAGAAATTGCCGAGTTGCAAGAAGGAGAAGAGGTGAACTAATTAAATAATATAAATTTAGTCGAACTAGGAGTGAGCGGCGACGCTGCCGTTCCCTCGCTCTTAATTCACATTTAGCTAGCTCTCTGGTCGGTGCAATCATCAAGCTTGATCCTTGTTCTTGTCGTAGAAAGCGTCGAGATGTTTCTTGTAAGCCGTCTGGTCGGGCCACATGCTTGCGGCTTGTGAATTCAGCGGACTCTCGTTGTTGGGCTCGCCGAGGAGTGACTGGATCGATAGCAGAATGGTCCTAACGTCGTACAAAGCGCTCCACTTCTCTTTAAGAATGTCGAGGCACAAAGCTCCGTTGAGGTCGATGTTGGGATGAAAACATTTCGTGAGAAAGTGAACTGATGGCGGCGAGTAAGGATAAGAGTTGGGGAACTCAAGCAGAAGGCGGTAGCGTTGTCCATCGTAAACTGTGTCCTTTGGGCCTACGGTGACGAAACGACAGAAATAAGAATGAGGAAACGGATTTGCTTGGGAGTGACGCCCTACCTGTTATAGTTCCTATCCATCGGAAGAAGTTCTCGTTTTCAGGGAAGGCTGAAACACTCTTCTCCGTGCTCATCATCAGCGCCATAAGTTCTTTCTGCAATCTGCGATTGAGAACTTTCGATTTAAATTTCCATTTGTTTTGCGCTTCCTAGAACTTTACCTTTTTGACACGCTTCCTTTCGACACTGCCGCGTCGTCTTGATTGTTCTTGGTAGAGCTCGGCAAGCTCTCAGGATTGATATTCTGACTGGTCATTTTGGTTGCGGGATAGAAGAGAAAACTTAAATAATCTGAAATTGCTGCGAAGCTTCGTCGACTGAAAGCGCTTTGACGACTTTGCAATTCCTAACGGACAATCGAGCGAAACTACGCGAATTTGAATTTTGAAATCAGTTTGTATTTTTGTTTACCATTTTCAATCGTCAGTTTCCTCATTTTCCCTTCGCTTTATCGTTTCAAAACTCATCGCTCAAGCTTCGCAGAAGCCTAATTTCTACGGTCTCATTGAAGGAAATCGACAGCCTACTCCTGTCATATCTTTATTCGAAGAATTACTTTCGCAATGCATCTCGTTTGTCCAATCTGCTCTGAACTACTCAAAGCTGCTAAAGCCGAGGACGACGACGCAGTATCAACGCCGTGCGGACATTTGTTCCATCTCAAGTGCATCGAGAACTGGCTGAAAAGGTGAGATTTCCGACAGAGTCAAGTTCGAGTTCAGATTAAAATGTTGTCATAGTTCAAGGACGTGCCCGAGCTGCCGTCAGAATACATCAAATGCTTCGCTTATCAAGCTTTATTTCGAGGTGGATGACAGTAAGGGGAGCTTGCATTTTGAGGATATCCTGAAGACAAACGACGACCTCATGCAGAAGCTGAAGTTGTCGGAGGAACGAGCCAACAAGTTCGAATCAGAATTCAGGAAGCTCGACTCGCTGCATAGGCCAATGGCAGAGAAAATGAAGACGCTTGAGCGCCAGAAGCAACTCGATGACATGGCAATCGCTGGTCTCAAAAGCCTCAAAGATGAATCAACGAAAGAAATTCTCAAAATTAATCATAAAGTCGACGTTTTGAAGTCTGATTTGCTCGCAGAGCGTCAACTTCGTCGAATTTATCAGAAGACACTTCACGATTTCGATCCTCAAAACGATGACTACAACGTTGCTAGCATAGTAGATGTAGAATTGCAAGTAGAAAATGGGAACGGAGACTCGGTCGAGTCGAAACCAATGTCATTAAGTTGCGAAGCTGCGGTAGATCAAAATCAAAAGGATGAGCCAATGCTCTGCGACGCGTCAAGTGCACTCCCAAGTAAAATTGCAAAGGCTTGGCAGGATCCTCGAGACAAACTTATGTCGTTCCGCAATCAACGAAAATCTTGGAGAAACCAATCAGATACAAATGGCTTCAAATTCACTCCACCTTCAAGCTCAACTGCCGGGCCGTCTACCGTCGCTTCATCAAGCTTTGCTGAATCAACTGCCTCTTCATTAAGCGCTGGAGCGGCTGTTCACAAGTTTGGAGAACCCTTCGTGTTCCCAACAACGTCCAACATCACAATCGGATCTAGTCGCAACTCTCCGTTCACTGGTTACGCCTCGAACTTCAGCTTCACATCTCCCAGTCTTCCTAACTCTGTTCAATCGCCCGAGACGCCACGGACGCCGAACCCTTTCTCTATTCCCAGCGACCCACCATCACCAAGTTCATCTTTCTTGAGCAGAAGAATCTTCGGACCGAAAAGCTCAGATCGTTGATGTCTTCCTTCGTCGTCTGACCTCTTTCCTTGTTAAGTTTCCTGCTGTTGAGCAATAAAACGTTTTGCACAAGCCAAATTTAATAATCATTTTCTTTATTCTTCATTTATTTACAACGATTTCATATCTCATGCGACTAATTGTAAATTTAGATGAGATTACCTTTAACTACACATTGGGTTCGCGATCTTCATAAAATTGTTGTATGGCACTAGGTTAATTTCAGCTTCCGCCCTTCGTCCTGTGCCAAAAGTTCATCGAAATCTGCTTCTCAATTCCGTAGTTTAAAATCTGTTAATTTCGTTCGCGATATTAAATGATATTTTTTAGATCGAGAAACGTGTGCTATGTTAGTTTATGATTTACTTCAAACGAATCCTTCGCTATTTACAGGAAACCGAGGCTTTGAGAGAAGGAAATCAAGTGCCTAAATCGTCGAGGGTTAATGAGCTTAACGCGCCTTGACGCGGCCCGAGCCAGAAGCTTTCGGTTCAACCCAAAGCAAGACCAAAAGGTTTCATCATTTGTATGCTTCTTTAGCCAGAGTCCGAGGCTCTGTTGATGCTTCTCTGGCTTGTCCGAGGCTCCACTAAGTCATCAACCCGACCGCCAGCCCTAAATATATTTGCCTAAATTTTCTTCAAGAGCTTTCATGAGCTTTCTTCTTTAAAATCAACTTGTCTTGTCTGCGGTTATTACTTAATACTTTTTGTTGTCGTCTTACATTAAACCTAAATAGTCGATGAAGATCATTAGCGAAACTCTTTGAGTTTGTTGATTGAAATAAAAGTAATGAGAAGCTTTAACATTCCTTATAACTTACACGACCTTACACCATCATTTGACTAAAACTTTTTGTGTCTCGCTTAACCTACGCGCGTCGTCAAGGGAGCGAATTTCATTTAAGAAGTTATACGATTATCTTACAAGTTACTTTGTTAAGTTAAGCTAGTATAAAAGTTGTATTGCAAAAGGTTAATTTGTCGCCGAACAGAATCTCGACAGTGATAAGACTTGATCGCCTTTGTTAGCTTCCACTTTTTCCTATTCAATCTTGATTGAGGCTTAGGCGATTCAACGCGCGATCCAACCAAATGATAAAGCTGACGAAATCAAAAATCCCAAGCAAATGAAAAACGAATAACGAACTAAGGGTAATTAAAATATTTGTTTTTATTAACATAAAACATACAATTAAAAACATAAATTAAGGAAATTTGTAGGTTTCGTCGAATAAACATTTAAGTAATGATATAGATTTTGTTGCGGCTTTCCCAAGGAAGATTTTCTCGAAGTTTGCTGGCTTGAAACGCGTATCAAAAATATAAATATCTGCGATCGTAGTTTGTCAGAGAGTTGAAGTGTTAAAAGAGGTAATAAAATGACGTCAATCTGATTGAGTTGGGCTGACGCGATGGCAATGAGACTGCATCGAAAGCAGAAACGCTCACGACAGTTTCACTGACAACTCGTCAGCTCAACGAGAAATGTCTGACTTGAAAGTTCTTCCAGCGGTTGTTCAATCGACCCAGGAAATTATTAATTTAGTTTACATTAAAGCAAAGCTTTACTCTCCTCAATTGTTTTATGAAATCCCGCCCACGAAATGAGTCTTAATCCTACTTTCATTCTATGTCTTACGATGCAGATTTTTCCTTTTTACATGAAACTATTTACAGGAGATTTTGAGGTGGTGGTTTTATCTGATGCACACCTGAAGTTAAATCGGGATTCTCTACGTTCCCTAATGCTTTGTTTGTGGTTAGGAGGAGAGGAGAGGATATCGTGCGAATAAATAAATGTTGCTTCCCTCGAGTTTTCATCTTCAATTTGAATCGTCGAAAGTATTTGAATTGCCAAATCCCATCAATGGATCATCACGATAAATTACAAAATGTAGCGACTAATTGGATGTTGTCTTTGTCATGGTGTCATGTTGGTTCATGCTTCTTAAGCTTCATCATCTGACTTCGCAATCTTTCGAGGTTGGAGGGGCGATAGAGTTGTTCTTGTCGTTGGAGATTAGTTCGTCGTTTTGCTTCTTCAGCAGCGACTTGGCCTTCGCAACGTCTTCGAGTCGCTCCAATGAGATTTCAAGCTTCTTCGTCGTGATTGAGTTGATGTCGGAAGCATCGATGATGGGAGGCTGAAGGTTGTTGTTGCTGGAAACTGGCGTGGAAGTCACCATCGTTGTTGACGTGGTGTTGGGCGGCGGAGAGTTGTGCTTCTGGTTCTCTGCCTTGGCGTTGTTGAGGATGTTGTACTCGCCATTGCCTTGCGAGTTTCGTGACAGTTTGAGCTTCAGTGGAGGCGCTGACTTGTTCAGCTCGCTCGAGTTGGAGTTCTCAGCGGATGCATTCGACACTGTGCTCATCGACTTGTTTCCTATCTTCAGGATCAACTTAACGGGGGCTCCTTCAGTGACAGTCTGCGGCACGATCTCAACCGAACGTTTCTTCTCCTTTTTCTTCTTCTTTTTCTCCTTCTTCTCGCGCTTCTCTTCTTTCGTGCGGTGTTCCTTAGTCTTCTGCTCACTGAACTCGTCCATCATCTTCTTGCGGAAGTTCATCGACTCGCGCTTGAGGTCTTGGTAGCTTGGCGGAGCAGCAATTAGCCGTTTCTTCGGCGGTAAGTCGCTGCCGCCCGTCTCCATAATATCAGATCCGATTTTGATTTTCAGCTTCGGCGGTGGATTCGATCCCGCCGCGTTCATCTGCAGATTACCTCCGCGGTTCGTTCGATTCCTTCTCTTCTTGTTGTAGTCGAGGGACAGAGGATCGATATCGTTTGCAGTATTCGACATATCGGAGTTGTTGGAGACGCCCATGTCGTCGTCGAAGGAATGAGGATCAACGCCGCGAAGCGCCAATCGTCTCCGCTTCTTGTAATCCGCGTAGTTAAAGTCTTGGAAATCGTCCTTGAGCAGTCCAAGCCCCATCGAGTCGACCGCTTTGGGAATGCCACCGATTCGAGAAATGTTCGATGTTGTGTGATGGTCAACTGACTGAGCGTTGGGCGGTTCTTGATCTAATCGTTTCTCCTGGTCCTGATCTTGATTCCAGTACTGTTGCAGGAGTTCTTTCTTTCGCATTTGTCTTCGGTTTGATGAAGCGTTCGATGCGCCGCTTGAAAAGTTCTGAGGGATCACAGGATGGACGACAGAATGAAGGTGAAGGTCTGGCTGAGCCAGTGGGCCTTTGATCTTAAGCTTGAGCTGATTCCTCGAGTCGGAAAGTGAAACTTTCGCGAATGAAGCTTCAGAGTCGACGCTCTCCTCAACGATGCTCGACACTTCGAGTGAAGACTTTGTATCGTTTATAGAATTCGTCGGAGTTTTCTGTTTATCATTGCTGGCCTTGAGCGCTGTTTGAAGTTCTTTTTCTTGCTCTTCGTCAATATCGTTGAGCGTTTGGTCGACAGTGTTTGAGGCAAAAGCTCCAAGCAGTTGACTGTTGTAGCTGTCGTTGGTGTTCTCATAAGAGTTGTACGTTCTCATATCGACTGGGCCAGGCATGTTGACGAGATTCAAGTCGGCGATCGCTGGTGCAACTGGAAGCGGCGTTGAGTCGTTCACAACATTGCCAGGTAGCGTGTGATTACTTAAAGTGAGCGAGGAATGTTTAATTGAAGCTTTGGTCTTCGGCGATTGAGATGAACCGTCGCGATTCATTTTGTTGAAAACATCGACGGACTTGGTTCGATCACGCATCGCTCGAAGGTTCTCAACCGACGGAGCTCCGTTGAACTCATCGTCAGCGCTAAAATCGTAAACAGTTCCGACCAGCTTCTTGTTGATTGCGATGTAGTCGATGCCGCTGTTGAACGGAATGAACGGCATGCCGGATTGAGGGAAGCGACCTTTGCTGTTTTTGTTGCCGCGACCTCGTCCTTTGCCTCTATGTTCAGCTGGCGTCGTTGCCGGTGAAGCTTGACTGTTGGTTCGACTCTTTCTTTGTTTCGTTTCATTAGCATTCGGCGTTGATTTTCCCTTTTGACTGTTCTGCCTCGACAATGACTCGTTCGAAGCGGGCGTGGACGGCTGCCTTGGACTCTTCGACGGACTCTTCTGCGGAGTTTTGCCTCCGTGCGTTGGCGTTGAGTTGCGAGGCGACGATCTCGTTGATTTCGATGGAGACTTCTTCTGAGGCTCGACCGGCTCATCGACGGCTTGCGGTATCTTCTGCATCATCAAGAGCTCGTTGGGCATCTGATGCAGCTGCGATTGGCTGAAGTTCTGCGCGCCAAACCTCAAGTTGTTCGGCATCATGTCGGCGTTATTGACTTTGTTGTGCATGCCGCCCTGCATCATCATCGAATGGTCTGTGCTCTGATGCGACGTCGCCGAGAAGTTGTTGGCAAAGTTCGGCGCGTACATCGCTTGGCCGGGCGACGGAAACGATGGCACCTGAACATTCATATCAGGAGGGAAGAGACTAACAGCGCCAGTGAATTGCGAGGCGTTTTCTGAAAAATTGTAAGAGTTGAAATTTCCTGGCATTGGATGTGGGTGCATGGCACTGGTAAAATCATTGGGCATAGGACCTTTGTGCGGTGGCATTTGAGGGAACGAGTTCTTCATCGCTTGCTGGTTTATGTCGTTGATCATGTTCATGTTCTCCATGCCCGGCTGGTTCCGCTTCACGCCGCTCATGTTTGCGTGCTGCTGCATCAACTTCAGGTTGACCGACTTCTGGTCTTTCGGCCACTTGGGCGAGTGTTGCTGCTGCTGCTGCAAATGCATGTTGAAATGCATCTCCATGTGGTTCGGCTGTTCGTTCATCACGTTCATTCCCATCGGATTCATAAACATGTTTGGTCCTCGATTCGAAGCGAGCATGTTATTCTCCTCGTTGATTTTTTGGCTCGCTGCCAGCTTTTGTTGTTGCTCGATGACCATGCAAGATGCAGGCGCTGGAGCTTGCTCTATCGTCGAGTTGATCTTGTTGTTGTTCGACGTGAGAATGTTACGTTGATAGCTGTTCTCGACACTTTGCTGATGCCATGGCGAAGTCTTTTTCAAGTCGTTGAATTCTTGGTCCTTTTTCGAGAGCACGGAAGGCGAACCGATGGGCTTGAACTGAGGCAGTTGTTGTTGCTGCTGTTGCGGTTGCGTCAACTGTTGCTGCGGCAGCTCCGGAAGGATTTTATTTTCGTTTTGGTGCATGCACGGCGACAATTTGCTCGGCATCTCGTTGCTCTTGTCGCTTGCAATGTTGTTGTTGTCGGCGATGTTGGTGGCATTGTTAGGCTTCTTGTTCTTTTGTCTCAGCTTCTCAATCAGATGATAGGTTTCTCGCTCTGTGTCTTCCTTCTCTACGACCTTGGGAATCGAGAAAATGCTGTTCGGAGTGTTGAAAACGTTGTCATCACGCAGAACTTTGTTGAATGTGTCGTCGACTGATTCGCTTGTCGTTTTCGTTTTGTTGAGATTGACAGTTGGAATCGAAACCATTGGCGATGTCTGCGGAGTCGGCAGCTTAGCAAGAGCTTCCTTAGACTCGGGTCTCTCTGCTGCGTCGGATTTCCTCGACACATCGACAGAAATCGGAGCAATAATATCCATTGGCGTCGTCTTCTTCCCAGCACTTTCTTCCTTCGTCTTTGGCAAATCATTCTCTGACTCGTCCATGATCTCGATGACATCAGGCGACCGCTTCGTTGGAGTTGCTTTTGGCTTCTCTTGGGCAACTTCTTTGAGCTCCGCCGTCGGTTTCGCTTCAACTTTAGCTTCCACTTTGCTCTCGGGACTCTTAAGCTGCTCATGATCTGACGAAACAGATTTCGTTCGAGATTTCTCTGGCACTTTTTCTTGCGCTGCTTTCGCTTCTGATCGGCTGCTTCGTCTTAGGCTCGTCTCACTGCTCGAGTCTTTCTTCCTGTCAACAGCTTCAGCGTCGCTTGTCGGCTCTTTAACAGGCGTGGTTGCGATTGACGTCTTCCGCTTCTTGCCAGTTTCAACCGGCGACTTCAGTTCTTCCTCCTTTACATCAACACTAGGTTTTCTCTTGTCTGACAATTTAGCCAGATCTCTCTTACTGGGTTCAGCAGCTCTGGGTTTATTACCACTTGGCACCTTAGCGGCCGCGGCGACTGATGTTGATCTCTTTCTTGTAGTAGCGACTGGTGTTTCTGGCGGAGTTGGCGGCTCAACAATTGATTTTTGAGGAGATCGATTGCTAGCTGCGGCTGGTGATGGCTTGGCCATGGTCGACGGTCGTCGTGGAGGGAGTTTGTCAACCTCTTTTTTAGGAGCGGGTGGAGGCTTCTTGATTGGGGTGGCGACGGGCTTCTTGGTCGGCGTCTTTCGTTTGTTTCCTTTTTCAGGTAATCGTGACGAATCAGGACGGTCACTGGCCGATGAATCTGAATCGGAGGACGATGACGAACTGCTAGACTTAACAACAGCTGAGGGTTTCGTAACCTTGTCAAGAAAGGGCGAATCCTTCGCTTTTGTTTTAAGTCCAACAGCGATGGAAGGTCGTCTCGCGGGTATTGATTTGCTCGAAGCTTTCGTCGGCTTGACGGGCGATTTGGAAGATTCATTTTCGGTTTCTGAGTCTGACGACGACCCGGAATCTGATCCTGAACTGCTGCTTGATGTGCTTGAGCTGGATAGGTTGACAGCTGCGATAGACTTTCTCCTTTCGACGATAGTTTTCTTGCTCGGCGACGGGGTTGCTTTAGATTTCTCTTCGATTGGAGCTGCGGCAGGAGGCGGAATGGGCTGTGAAGAGGTGCCGAGACCTTTGATATGTTCGGCGGCCTTTTTCGCTGCTTGTCGTTGAGGCACGTACGGAAGAAAGTCAGCGGGAATCTCAGCATGCACTTTCTCTTCCCTCTCCTTCTCCTTTTCACGCTCATTGACTTTCTTCGATTCAATCTTTGGTTCTTCCTTCGGAAGAAGCTTCTTCGATGATTTGCTCGCTTTCGTTTTCAACTTTTCTTCCTTCAGATCCTTCTGGCTCTCGCCGTCAGCCGCCAGCTTGGAAGACAAAAGTGTCTCGTCAAGTTTCTCTCGAATCTCTCGCCGGTTCTTCTCACTCGCCATGCCAGTGATTGATTGCACCATTAAAGCTGAGTTGGTCTTCATCAGATTCTCGGAAGCTTTCTTGGCAGCTTCACGTTGTGGAACGACCAGAAAATCAGGAACAACATCCTTCTTGAACAGTGAAGACTTCTTCGAGGTGTCGTCATCGACTTCCGAGTCGGACGATAACGTTGAAATAGGTTTCGTTGACATCCGTCGGGCCTTGGCTGGTATCGATTTTGATTCTCGTCGTGGGGGAGGAACTTTTTTGGCGGGTTGAGCTGCGGGTTCTTTCTTCGAGGCGCTTTTCTTAGGCTCCGTCGTCTCAGAGACTTTCTTCGCCTTATCGAACGTTAGAAGATCGTTGATGTTGAACTCTTTCATCGCGGCCTTCGTCCTGAAGGGCTGCTGCTGTGAATCGCTGACCGTGTTGTCCGTCTTGTTATCTTTGTCAGTACTGCTGCTATCACTGTCCGAGTAGATCGCTGATGGTTGAATTCGTTTCGAGTTTCCAGTCGTTGGAATGCTGTGACCGCTGCTGTTTCTTATCGGAATCAGCTCGTCGCTCTCATCGGTTAAATGCATGTGGTCGTCTTCAAATGGAACTCTCGTTCGAGAAAGGATCGGCGACTTCAATCTCGTCCTTGTTAGTCGACTGATGTCTTCTTCGCTTGAGCTGCATTTGAGCAGCTCGCGCTTCGTCTTCTCCTTAGTGTTGAGAGCGTTCATTTGTTTCTTCTTCTCAGCAACTGCTTGCTTCGTTGAGCCTGGCGGTCGACCCTTCTTCTTTGGTTGCGTGAGAGTCGAGGCAGGCTGAGGTGGCGGCGGCGGCAGTTGAACTTTAGACTTGGCGGGGGATTTGCGTGTCGGTGATTCATCTTCAGACGTGCTGGCAGACGAGGCGGAGACAGAGCTTGCAGTTAGATGACTCTTTCTCCTTGTTGGTCGTCGTGGCGATCCATCAGTGTCACTCGATAGACTATCGTAAATGTTATTCAACTTCTTGCTAGCCGCCGAGTTGATGGCTCCGCCATTGAACAACTTGCTTAGTCGACTCACAGCGTCTTGCTTCACTTTCTTGACCTCTCCGTTAATCTCTTTGTTTGCCTTTGGCGAGCTGTTGCCCAGTATTGAGTCGATCATCTCTTCAATCTTCATTACCCTCGCGTCTTGAACAGACTCGCTCGAGTACAGTACGTCATAGATCGATGGTCCGTGGTTTGCTTCCATCGTCGCTTTGATTGCGATGTCGTCTTGTTTCGTAGGTTTCTTGTAGCTGCTGAGAACGTTGATTTGCTTGTGGAAGATTTGCTCTCGCATCTTAAAGAATGACCTCGAGAGCTTCTCTCTCCTCGACACCATGTAGCAAAGATTCCTCACTCGCTCCAGATCTTGTCTCAGGTGCACGAACATCTTCATCTTCTCAATGTCGGCTTGCTCCTGATCGGTTTGTGACATCACGTCCACATCGCCGGCCTTTGGTAGAAGCAGCGGATCGTTGCCGCCCGCCTTGCGCTTCAAGATCCAATAGTTGTAGATGTGGTTGATTCCTTCCTGGTCGACGTCGAGCAGATGACAGCTAATATCTTTAACACTCACATGCTTGTCGAACTCAGATTGAATCTCGACGAGTCGCGCCAGCCTCGCGTGCTGTCGCTCTTCCGTCGTCATCTCCTTGCGGATCTTCTTCTTCTGATTACTCGGCACGACTTTCTCTTCGTCTTCAGACGCTGAAGCCTTCTCGGCCTTCTCCGCGTTGGCACTGTTTTTTGGTTCCTTTTTGACACTATGTTTCTGACAATATGATCGCAGCTTCACTCCATCCTCGGCGTTCTCGTCCTCGATGATTGCACGCATCTCGAGGCCGTGTTGAAATGCACAGGTGACATGATAGGCGGTTTTGCAAGTCTTTACAGAGCATTGAATGCACGCGCCGACCCGCTCACGACATAAAACACACACCAGAGCCCACCGGCTCTGCGGAATGCTGGAGATTTTCGTTATGGGCTCCATTCGATCGACTGATCCGATGCTGACTTCAGGAATCCAAAGGGCGCATGAGACGTGCGCCCACTTCTGGCCCGATCGCGTTGATTTCATTGCACCACCTTTGTTCGGACAGAGGACACAGTCGGGCTTTTGCCCCATCGAACACGTCCGACACAGCCATTGGCCTAACAATTAAAAGCGAGGAATGTTAAACAATTTGCTTGGCAATTGAATAAGACGAGAGAAACATACCCGACGGTATCGTTGTTATTCCATAACAAGCTTGATGCACGCAGATGTTGCAGTTATCACAGAAGACCATCTCGTTTGCTTCCTCGGAATCGGGCGAGCGACAAACATCACAAATGACATTCTCGTCGTATTCGATGCCTAAGCCATCCTCACTTTTCATTATTGCTTGAATTTTATCATGACACCGGGTCTGCAAAGGACGAGAGAAACATTAAAATCTTCTTCTGAGAGTTGCGAAGCCGAAATATTCACCTCAAGCTCCTCAATTATTCGCTCAAACTGTTCCTCGTTCACCGGCGGAAGACTACACATGCCACGCTCGCCGTTGAATTCCTTCAACCAGGCTTCGTCGAGCTGATCCAGGTCGTAACTACACACCGAGTCAGCCATGGCGGGAGTATTTGATAGATAGTTTTTGTCGTGAGAGAAGTTTTCATCTTTTGTAATACGTATGTACTTGTTTTTCGGTCTAGAAAGGTAAGAGTTTGTTAGATCGTCATCGTCGTAGCTCCAGCTGCTGTCAAATCACGCATTATCGATCGGTTTACTCACAGTTTAAAATCCTGTCGACCCTTATAATAGTTTTCGCTTATTGATCTCACGATGGGCTCAGGCAAGGAGTCGGGATTGACTGGAACTTGCACTCCTCGCTCCCACTCCTGCTTCCATTGATCGGTTATCACCCAATATTCCTCGTGGGAGAGAGGCTCCGAGTCTGGCAACTTCATGGCACTGATTAGATCCTTCCTAAAAGTGTAAATTACGCGTGTTAATCCCCGCGAGAGCCGTCGAGCATCCGATGGTGTTTAGTTACCTAAAAAGTTCAGCGGGCGCTTCGGGCGCACTCCTGTTATAAATACTAGACATTTTCAGATCTAAGTGCGGTCTAGCCTGCCAAACGGACGACGAATGGTGACCTCCTCCACCACCATTTGATGTGGATGGCGCTGCAAAGTCTTCTGCATCAACAGAGACGGTGGGGGGACGGCCCTTTCTTCTCTTAACAGGCGTTGAGCCTTCAACACCTATTGTATTGGGATTTGGTCGCTTCCCCCGTTGCGACATTTTCACTAATGTTGCTCTTTTTCACTTAAAGGTTTTTGTGTCTTTCGCAATTATATTGAATTTATACATTTATAATAATCTGCAAGGAAAAACATGGAAATTGTTTCTTTTAGTATATCAAAGCGTCAGTTTATCTTGAGCCGAAGCTTCTTCATTTAGCGGCGGCGAACTTTTCCATTAAGTTGGCCATGCACGCTGAGATTCTTTTCTTCTTTCGCGACCCGATAGATTGGTCGGAGGAAACAACATCGCTCCACACGTCTGCCGAACATATGAAGCTCGATGCACTTTTCGCGGGCGCGGAAGCTCGCGAGACGGAGCGGTGACGGGCGCGGGAGGATCGGCTCCGTCGACCTGCTCGTCCTGGCGGCCCTCGGACGGACTCTCAAGCATGCAATTCGTTTTTTCCTCCAGGAATTATTTTACGCATCCCAAGTCAGCCGCGTCAGTGTGTGCGTGGCTCACTCACACACACCAACGGATCGCTGTATCAACTTTTTCACACAAAATTCGTAGTTTCAACTTTCAGCCCGAATCGGACGCTTCAGGTCGCGGGCTTCCGACCCGTCGCTCGGCGCATTTGGCGTCGGACGGTGGCACGCGCGCCCTCGGGCCCGAGATTGCAATTCACAAGTTTTTTTTAATTTTCAAACAAAACAAAACTCGAGCGCCATCATTGGGACACAATTCTTCGTAAATAAAAACTTTTCCACGCTAAAACCGCTCGCGCTTTGGTTTTTTACGTTGCGCATCAACTTGCTCGCCTACCATTTCTAACGAAATTCATCAAGAAACACTGATTACTGCGATTTTTGATTTATTTGGATTACATTTTAGTTCGATTCTGTTTGGAGAGAATCACTGGAGACTTTTGCCCGTCGACATTCAAACTTCGGCTGGCCGTTAAGTTCCGCAGTTTTTCGGAGACTTTAATGTTGAGCGTCGAAACATTTTGTCGAGATTTGATAAGAAAAATCAGTAAACAAAAGATATTTCGACGGATATCTGCGATCGCTAGACAAAAGATATCATTAATATCTTGATAAAGCTAGACAAAAGATATTATAAATATCTTGATACAACCAACAGTTTGAGGATTACAAATGAAATGGAACAGAAATATCTGAGATAACATAACAAAGAAATATCTCAGATCGCAAATATCCTGCAAACATATTTTCTTCCTGAAACCATCTCAACATATTTCGCAACATTATTTTAAGCGATGTCGATCATGTTTAGTGTTTTCTTTTATTTCATTGATGTCGCGCGCTTACACGAGAGAAAAATCTAAGTAAAAATGGTAAATCGAATAGCAAAAGAAAGATTAATTAGTCGTGCGGCTCGCCAGCTAATTCTGCTCGCCGCCACCGGCTGCGTCGCCTATGTTTTCGTTCTGCTCAATGTCTTCGACACGGTTCTCGTTGATCTGCGGAACTCCGTCTGCCTGATCCAGATTGTTGCGTGAGATCTCGATGATGTTCTGGATGTTGTTTTGATCGAGGGCTGGCAGATCGGCCGCAGCTTCAGCGAGATTTGTTACAGACTTCGACTTGACGCATTGGAAGTCCACGTGGCGGCTCTTCGCCTCTTCCTTCTCCCAGCTCATGTGAATGAACGGTCGCTGAAGAGTTCAAAAGATTAGCAACGACTCACGAAATGATTTGACGTTGTCTCTTACCTGAACGTAGTTGTAAATCACTTCCGCACGTCCGTCAGCTCGCTTCTTGATCTTCTCCTTGTACGTCGGCCAGCCCTCGATGCCCAATCGAATCTTCTTCAACCCGCGATCCTTCAGCACCAATTTAGCGCATTCGCGGTTCTCGATATACTTGAAGAATCTGTACATAGCGTTGCTGCTCACGGTTTGCGAATATTCTTCTCCCAGCATGTGAGTTGTCGGTGGAAAGTCTGCGTCCCAATCCATTGTGTCTTCATCGAGCAAACAGACGATGTGGCATTCTCTATCGCCACGCTGAGCAGAGTTCAACATCAGCGGCATCAGAAGATCTTCTAAGAAGTTCTCAAACTGCTGTCGAGCGCCTTCGTTGCTTAATTCATGAAGCAGTCCGCGAAGATTCTGAAACACATCAATGTTAGTCCTGCGATGCAAGGCGTTGACCTTTTCCCACAAACCTGACAGCGAATCGTCTGCGCATCGAATGGGATAAGCAAATAATCACAAGCTTCACGCAGCTCTTGCACTGACACACCGCTGGGACATTTGATGAGACCTACACGAAAGCGAGTTATGCAACGAACGGCTTTGGTCTCAAGGGACTCACCAGACTTGTAGTACTCGAGAATCGCACGAAAGACACAAGAAGAGATTCCATCAGCCACGCTGTACTCGCCTCGCTCGTTCGGCACCTGCCATTCAATTCCTGACGAGAACATGCGACCCAAAAGCGTGTTTGGGTATTGTGTAAGGAGAGCTGGAAGCAAACAAACTCGTCAAGTTGGCCAACGAAAGTTTCAAAAGTTTTGTCTCACCGATGTCGATCAAGAATCGAGTGTCGTCGACTATCAAAGTGATTTTCTCGCTCTCATTCACAGCCGAGCTTTGTCCAGCCATGTTCAACTTGGCGAAAGCAGCCGACGGAACTTGTTGATTGCTCTTGGCAGGTTTTGCATTGATTTGTCTGATGTGTTGACATGAAAGCAGAAGAGAAATTCCATTGACCCAAATCAATGCTTTTCGGGCTCATCGACGTCACAATGGACTCACCTTCTAAAGATCCTCCGTCTATTGTCGTTGAAGCCGTCGTGAAGGCTCTCCGATGAGTCAGACGAGTCTTCCTGGTAAATTTTCTTTTCCATCATTTTCTTTGTCGGATGAAAACAAGTCTTTAAACGCAAATACTGAAGCCAACTCCACCAACTCGACCGCCTCAACTCCAGTCTAATGTCTTTGACGATCCAAGTTTTGTCTTGCTGACGCGGGTTGTCAATTTTCACCCGAAATTTCTACTTTTCCTTTTAAATTTTGGGTGTATTTTGGTTTTGGGAAATCGCGAAGCGGTTGAACGCGAACCCCTCGATCAACCGGGAAAGAACCGACAGATTTTCTTTCTATGGCTTTTTCGTCAGTACTCGGAGTCATTTCTTTGTCTGTCGGTATGTCTATCTGCATTACTTTCCGAAGTTAAATCTGAAGCATAAATTCTACGAATAAAAGAAAATTAACGGCTGGAAATAATTTCAAGTTTAAGACTTAAAAATAAATTTAAAATTTCTGAATCCGTTAAGTTATCTTCAAACATTTGTGGGTGGTTTAGAGAGGCAAAATTTAAATAAAAAAATAACAAGAAACTCTAAATCCTTGATTGAATTGTACAATACATTTTGTTAGAGTTATCTCTTGTTCACTATCGAAACGAAAAAGCCCTTCTTGCGAAAACAGAGCTTGAGGAACATACATTGCTGTTCGACTTGGTACGAAATTTTCTGTGTAGTCTAATTTAAATATTTTCGAGGGTTTAAAGTTCGCCTTAAAGCAGTTCAAGAGCTCAAGTATCTGCGCCTCGCCTGTGGCTTGTGTTTGCGCAAGAAGTTTTCCCTCAGGACTCGCTTTAAGTTGACCAAATCGCTCTCGGAAATTTTCCTATTTCAAAATGGAGACTTTTTCCAAATTGGATGTCAATGGTGAATGATGTCACGGCTTCAATTAATGGCTCTCGGTGGAGCTTCGGCGATAACGAGTCGTTGGAGACAGAGCTAGGACAGTGCTGAAGAAACTGGGAAGCGATTTTCCGGCGATTGTGACATCATCACCAGCTTGACCCAATTTTCATTGTGAAATCAATCCGCTCATCGCTTTTCCTTGCTCTCGTTGCAGCTTGTTTAACTTACAACATCTTTTTTCTAAATTAAGGAAGATATTTACTACTAATACACAACATTACAACAACCAAAAAAATATAAAATCTACAACAAAAAAAAAAGAGAAACCAGCAACAAATTCAACATTTCTTCAAGGAAGGAGCAACAAGAGCGCGTTCCCCCTTCGTTTTATGTTTCTTCTTCCCCCCACGTCAAGAACACAAAGCAACCGCCGCCGAATGATAAAGTTAATTAAGTAATTGATTCACTCTCATCGAAACCCGGACGACCATCACGAACGTTAAGGAGGAAAAGTTAGTGAAAAACATAAAGTGAAATCATGAAATTCTAAAACGCTTTAAAGAAGGAAGTTGACGAATTTGTTTTGCATATAAAGTTCGGATTTAAGAGACAAGAGGAACAGAAGAAAAACAAACATTTAAAAAGTGTAACCCAATGTGATAAGTTGAAGAAGAAATATTGAGGAAAATTTTCTGTTAAATTAAAGTTAAAGTCGCGAGAAAGTTGACAGGAAGCAAGCAACGGGTCTGATCAAAGTCATCGTCTTTAAAGCATTTAGTGGCAAGCTGAACTCAGGACTCGACCCCCCCCAGACTCTCGTGGATATTTCAAAAGTTTGCATAATTATACCAAAAAAAAGAAAAGTGGCTAAGTTGACATTCGATTATAATTTCCTCGAAAAGAAAGTGAAGACGACAAGTTCGACATCCAGCAGCCTCAAACTCATGCTCGCTCATCTCTTCAGTCTCGTTATCACATCAAAAACAAAATAAAACCACACAATCAACACATTAAAGTACAAAATTTAAAGAAGTAAAAGTTTTCTGTTCCAACGATCGGCGGCCGCGTGGAGCTGACGATTTCCGTTTCCTCCTTCGATATCAAGTCGCCTCGTTTGATTTCGTCGTTTCTATTGTGTTAAGAGAATCATTCTAAACATACCACCAAAGGATCCAAACTGATAAGAAGCCGACGCGAGCCCGAGTGAGAGACAGAAAGATTTTCGTGTGCGCGATCACGGGCCGGCGAAACCGCGATAAGAAAGACAATTTTAAGTTAACTTATTTTTTACATTTTACGTAAAACTCTTTTTAAAAAAAAAATAAATAAGAAAAGAATTAACAATTCTGTGATATAACGAAATAAACTCATAACTAATTAGTTAATTGCGAACGGAAGCTTAAACATTGTGAGTCGATAGAAGCAGTAAAATTGTGTCCTTCGATAGCCAGTGCTCGTCAGACGGCTTTAAAGAAAGGCTCGGCCAAGCGCGATCTGGAAGTGAAGCGCGAGAGAGAAACAATTTGAAGTTAAGGCAAAAATTATAAGACTGTATCGCTAAGTAATAAGAAGTGATTCGACTACTCTAATTGTTATCGACAACAATAAAACTGCAAACTGAAGAAATTATAATCCGCTAATGCAACTAGAAGAGAAACGCGTACCATAAAACTGATAGTGAAACCTCCAGACTGGAATAAAACAAGAAACTACTCTCCTCCCCTTCGTGGAATCCCTTTTTCGATTCGTTCGACAAGCCGGGGAGCAGCAAAGCAAGGAAGCGGATGTCCGTCATCCTCCTCCGAACCATCGAGTCAATCTGAAATTCAGTGATCTTTTAAGAAAAGGAAATTCTAATCCCAAATCGTCTTTATATATTTTTGTGTGTGAAGCGCGCACTTGTTTACTTTGGCTTTAATCAAACAATCCACACGACACGTGACTAAAGGAACAGCAAGCGAGATCAGAAGAATGAGCCAAACGAAACCATTTGATTGTAAGTATTCCACTCGCTCTCTCATCGATTAACACTCAATTCATCTTCTTGCTATTCAGCATCCTTCCTGGACTTCTCGGACTTTTCGTCTCGAGACCTCTTCTCGAGCTTCGGGAGTCAGCACGTTGGGTCGCTCACGCCGACATCGCCAGCGCCGCGTTTGATCACCAACAACTCGAACAACAACAATAATAACAACAACAACTTCCCCATCGGGACTTTCTCGTTGGACTCGTTGCCGTCGAGCAACAGCTCGATCTTTGGCAATGGCGGGAAGGTTTTCGGTTCGAACGGGTCGTCGAACATGGACAACGGCATCAACTCGTTCAACTCTTCGGCCATGAGCTTGATGAACGGCTTGTCGGTGGGCAGCGGCAGCAACGGCAGCATGATGAGCTCGCACAACATCAACAATAACAATCAATCGAGCTTCAACCACGTCAACGGAGCCACGGGTGACCAAGGCCAAGGGACGCGCGAAACGGGTATCATCGAAAAGCTTCTTCACTCATACGGATTCATTCAATGCTGCGAACGCCAAGCGCGTCTGTTTTTCCACTTCTCGCAGTTCGGAGGGAACATCGAGCACCTGAAGATCGGCGATCCCGTTGAGTTCGAGATGACTTACGACAAGCGAACTGGCAAACCGATCGCCAGTCAGGTCTCGAAGATCGCGCCGGAAGTTGTGCATCGAGAAGAGCGCGTGACTGGAACTGTCACGACTGAGATCCGCTCGTTGACCGACCTGTCGATCAACCCGGCTGCAAGCGACACCACCGGACGAATCTCCTACGAGAACCGAGGCGAATGCTTCTTTCTACCTTATACCAAAGATGACGTTGAGGGAAATGTCGAGCTCAAAGCGGGTGATAAAGTCTCGTTCCAAATCGCCACGAACCAGCGCGGCAATTTGGGCGCATGCCATATTCGTCTCGAGAACTCAATCCATCCGGTAAAGTACCGAGGCGTCGTGTGCTCGATGAAGGAGTCTTTCGGGTTCATCGAACGCGCTGACGTCGTCAAGGAGATCTTTTTCCACTTCTCCGAGGCCGAGGGAACCAACTTGGAGATTCGTCCTGGCGATGATGTTGAGTTCACGATCCAGACACGCAATGGAAAGGAAGTTGCCTGCAACATTACGCGCTTGCCAGTCGGCTCGGTCATCTTCGAGGACGTCGACCCGACGATCATGAAGGGTCAAGTGCTGAAGCCGCTGGAGCCGAATAACCCGTTGGCTCCGCAGCCGAGCGACCCGTTGCCTGGACGCATCAAGTATCGCGCTGCTGATCACTCTGAGGTCGAAGTTCCGTACGGCGACAAGGACCAGAAGGGCGACTTCACTCTGCGCCACGGGGATTGGGTTCAGTTCATGCTCGCAACCGACCGACGTGATCAACTTCAACGTGCCACTTGCATCTCGCTGTTAGACGACACTTTCCAGCTGAGCGGAGAGAAACGTGAACAAGGAGTCGTTGCGCAGCTCAAAGACGGGTTTGGCTTCATCCGATGCGTCGAGCGAAGTGTTCGCTTGTTCTTCCATTTCACGGAAGTGCTGGATACGAGTCGTGAGATCACCGTGGGCGATGAAATCGAATTTACTTGCGTCCAAGACCCAACGTCAAGCTTCAGCAACCCTCGCTTGAGTGCCATTCGAATCAAACACGTTCCCGAAGGAAGTGTCAAGTTCGAGACTTTGATAGAAAGCGGAATCGACGGCGTAGTCACGCGTGAAGCCCCCAAGAGCCCAGTGAAGAGTCAGGAAAGGACTGAAGGCGGTGTCATCACCTACGGCATCGGCAACAACAAGAAGACCATCATGTACTTCCTGAAAGATTGCGACAAGTCGCCTCGCATCGGCGACACGGTGAAGTTCAACATTTGCCAGGTAAGAGATTCGAATTGTCCCTCCATTGAGCTCGAAGCTAGATCGACCAAGCTTCGCTTCTAGTTTGACGACGTCAATGTTTACATCGCAAATGTAATAACAAAACTTTTCTTAATTGCCGCGTAGGTGAAGCGTAACAAAGAATTTATTGCGACCAACATCCAGGAGATCTACAATCCTTTCCAAGGCTCTCAAGTACAATCGCAGCCCATCGACTTGAAGCAACTTTTCATGCATCAATTGCATCAGCAGAACGTCGTTCCTGTTTCATCGCCAATGTTACCGCAACCTCAATCGCCGGCTGAGATTCCCACGGCCAACGGGACCATCATCAATCCTTTGCTGAACGGCTGCACGACCTTGGTGACCAACACGAACATCAACGTCACGTACTTGAACGGATCGATCAACGGAACCAAGCAGTACGAAGCCGAAAAGTTCAAGATGCACCAAGGATTCATCGCCGTTTTAAAGGTTAGTCGTTGTTGTTGTCCTTCGAGATCCAGTGAGCTCATTTCTCTCGTCGTTTAGGATAACTTTGGCTTCATCGAAACGCTGGAACACGATCAGGAAGTCTTCTTCCACTACAGCAACTTCATTGGCAACACTAATCATTTGGAATTGGGTCAGGAAGTCGAGTACTCGTTGACAGCTTCACGCAATGGCATCACTGGCGGCAACTGCATTCCAGCTGAGAACGTTCGCTTGTTGCCAAGAGGTAAGTGATGAGATACAGTCAATGAGCTCTTGGTCAGCTCGTTTATGAGTCTCGCAATCATTAACTCTTTTTGTAACTCTCTTCAGGAACAATTGTTCATCCTAAAATCCTCGATGGAACATTCAACGGTGTTGTCATTCGACCGTTGCGTTGCATTAATCCTGATCAAGAAGAGTACAGTGGACTCATCCAGCTCTGCAACGAGGGTGGCGAGGTTGTTTCTCAGCACAAGTTTGGCATCACGAGCTTGACCAACAAGCGTGACTTGCTTCAGAAGGACGATTGCGTTGCTTTCAAGATCGATGAAACATCTCGTGCTGTTGACGTGAGTTTAGCACTTGAAATTGCTCGACTTCCGTTTCTCATTTATTTAATTTCAGGTAGGGGCTGTTCGCCAAAAGAAACGCGCTGTTGTTGATTCAATCAAAGGTCAGTTCGGCTTCCTGGATTACGAAGTCGACGAGGGAAAGAAACTGTTCTTCCACATGTCCGAAGTTCAAGGCAGCAGCTACAGCTTGTACTCCGGTGACACTGTCGAATTCTCCATCATTACCAATCACGTAAGTTGCTGATTAAGTCGAGAGACAGCTTGTTGCTAACGGCCAACTCTTCCAATCCAACAGCGCACCGGAAAAACTTCTGCTTGTGGAGTCGTTAAGATCCAAGACTCATCGCCTCGCCCAGAACGCTTGATTTCTCGCATCAAGATCAACTCCATCGACGAAAGTGCACCGCGACTGACAACTATTCGAGCCCCGAAGGGACCAGACGGTTCCAACGGCTTCAGTCCCGACGCTCGTTTGCCCCGCATTGCCGGTAAATCCTGAAAGCTTTCGCTAAACTTTTTCAGACTAATTGAGCTCTGAATGATTCCAGGTATTTTGGTCGAATAAGCAAAACCTTTTGAGACTCTTCTTGACGAACAGAACGCAACCCGGAACTGAAACAGCAACCAAGGCTAATCCCGTCAACAAGTATTAGAAGTTTAATTGCCACTCAACCCTTTTGCAACAACTCTCCCCCCTTTTCAAGAAACAAATCTAAGAAGAATTGCATTAAAGTAAAAGAAGGAAGAATATTCAAACGATTGCGAAACAAATAAACAATTAATTTAATCTCCCCCCTCAAGCAAAGCAGAAAACATTAAACAAGAAAAAAAAACTCTAAAATTACCAAAAAAATGAAAAAAATGTCGAAGAAAAATCCCAACAAAAAAATGTGAAGTAATAAACAATAAGAAACATCAACGATAAAATCAAAGATGAAACGTAAAAGAGAAATGTTTTATTAATTGCTTGCAAACATGATTTATAGTTGGGATAGTTGGGATTCTTCGCTCTATCATTCTAACTTTGAGAGCTTTTTCATTAAAAAAAATCGTCTCGATCTCTTAACGAACTGAAATTCAACGGCGAAATGAAATTTAAAATTTTTACCCAGAAATTGCGCGGGAATTTCTGAACGAACTCGCAAATTGTCAACCAACCTCAAATTATTGGAGACAGAAAATATTCAAAATTGAAATGGAAGCAGCACCAGAAGAAGCTCGAATTAGCTCAGATCCGTTCAGCCAGCTGTGTCCAGACGTGTTTGAGTTCATCTTTCAACATTTCAACCGCGATGACGTCGCGTGAATTCATCGGAAGTTTCGCGCTCTTGGTTCGAAGCGACGGGAGAATCAGAAAAATGCTGCGAGAAGCTTCACCTGAAGATCAAGAGAGGACACGATCAATCTATGAAGTTCAGTCAACGCAAGTACCAAAACGTCAGTCTGTGTTGCGTTCGCATCGGTCCCGAGATTCTGAGTTTGATGGCGGACAAGAAATGGAAGAATGTGGAGTTATTTCGGGTCAGGGACCTGAATACTTTGCTGGCCTCCATTGAGAAGACAGTCGAAAGCTTGTACATTTCGGATACAGAGTTTGCAAGCCAAACAACCAAACCAACAAAATTCAAGTTCCCAAAATTGACTGAACTGAGACTTACTGATTTTAAGAACAGCAGAGTATTTGACGATTGCACAACTCTGAAAGTTTTGTCGCATTTATCTGACGTTTACGAGGGTCTCGGGCCAGTTCTTACAAACAACAGCCAACTGGAAAAGTTAACGCTGCGAGGTCCGCGCCTTCCTTTCACAAGCGAATCAATCAAAAATTTCACATTCAAACTGCAGAAATTCGAAACAAGCTGTGAAGATTCAATTCGTTTGTTCAGCTTCCTTGAGAGCCAGGCGAACAATTTGGAAAGTTTAACGATCACTAGCTTCTGCGCTGAATTCTTTCAGCTCCTCCTCGAAGAAGTAACTAAGATAATCCTAATACAAAGCCAGTTGGACTTTACTGGCTTTCAAATGATTAACTGGGAAAATATGCAGATCAACTATCAAAGTTCATCGATCAAAACGTTCCGTCTTTTCCCTGGTTTGTTCCAGATGCCATCAAATTTAAAGATCAACATGCTTTGCGTTCTCTTCGATACGATGCCCCACTTGGAAATCCTTCAACTACCAGCATTGGACAACATCATTTTGCAAGAGATTGGACCGCGATGCCGAAGCGTTCGAGAACTTGAAGTCGAAACGTTCACCGCTACACTAGTCGACGATCCGCGATTCTTCCCCAATGTCAAACGAATTTGCTGCGACTACATCAAAGAAGAAACCAAGCGTCAGATTCGCGAGAAAGCTCAAGAGCAAAGAACAACGTTCGAGCAAGCTTTGCTGGAAGCTGAAGGTCTTAACCAAGAACTAGATAACTACTACCTCTATACCGAATAAAACGTTTCCCTAAAATCACTAAGAAGAAAGTGGAGCTGTTAATACAAAGATTGATTCATTTGAAACAAAAAACTTTTTTCTCTTCGTACAATTCGTTTATGTACATATCAATCTTTCGTTGCTCAATGCTGAGCAGTTAGCGTTTACGGTTGAACAGCTTCAACAGCCAGCGAGAAGCCAAAACTTGTTGAATGTTCGGTCGCTGTTTTGGCTCTGGCGTGAGCAAAGAGTTCACCATTCCCAAGCAATCATCTGACAGCTGTCCCAAAACTTCCGGTTCGTATTTGTAGCCTCGTTTGGTTTGCTGTTTATACAGTTGCTTGTTGTCATCAGCGTTGAATGGTAGGCTTTCAGTCAGCATCACGAAGAGGATCACGCCAAGCGACCAAATGTCGCTGATGAAAGGATTGTAAGTTTTTTCAGCAAGAACTTCCGGTGCACTGTATGCTGGATGAAAAGAGTATGGAAAACGTAACGAGCACTCGTGTGAGAACTTACCCTTTGATCCACAGGCCGTGCTTGACATAAAATCGCCTCGCTCGTCCTTCACGCAGTCTCGACTGAATCCGAAGTCGGTAATCTTCACGTTTAAGTTCGCCGTGACCAGGATGTTCTTGCATTTCAAGTCGCGGTGTGCAACCGTCAGATTATGCAGGTATTCGATACCAATAGCAATCTGGTGGAACCACAACTGAGCTCGGGCCTCAACGCATCGACCATTTTTAGAGATGTAATTGCACAAGCTTCCTTTTTCAGCGAACCGCATGAAGATGAAGACGCTTTGCTTGCTCTCAAAGATGCTGAGGACTTCAACGATGCTGGGATGGCAGATCTTAGCACAGATCTCGAGTTCTCTTGGAAGAAACTCCTCCAAATATTTTTGCTCGTTGCTATTCTTGTTGATGATTTTGCATGCGATTGCCTTGTTCTTGTACATAGCCAGTTTGACTTTTGAGAACGATCCTTCGTCGATCGTTTTACCAAGCATAAAACCTTTGCTTTCTAATGTAGAGCTCATTTTGCAACTTTGATTTTGAGATCCAAACTGAGATTAATCTAACTCCACAAATTAATTTAACGAAGAATTCAAATTCGAAAACTCGCGGGAAATTTAAATTCGATTAAGGCGCCAAAGCTTCGTTATCGCTGAGATTTACAACGCTTAGATTTTGCCTTGATCTTACGGAAAGTCAATAACACTAGCTGTGTGTTATTCAGTCTCCCGATTGAACAACGTGTTCGCGATCAGCGTAGAAATTCATATTTGGGTCAGTTTCGATTGAGAGAAATTACTGAGAGTTACAATAATCTTTTGCGCCGAAAGTCTTTGCTGGTGTGATAAGGGACGACGGAGCTTTTGAAAACGAAGTATTTTCTTTCATATTCTTTTATTAATGCTACTATCATATTACAAATACACGAAGAATGTCGAAGATTATCTTAAAAGAAAAAAAAAAGAGTCGAACTGAGTTGCGACAGATCGTCGGGTCATCATCGTTCGTCAATAGGCCGCTACTCGATATTGTCGTAGTCGTTGTCTCTCAAATCTCAATGCACTCGTGTGGAAAGTTTTGAATGCTTCCGCCGTCGAGCTTGGGGCACGACCGTTGGCAGCGTGGGCCGTAGTGACGACTTCCCTCGCAGCGACACTTGTAGCCGGGCATGAGACTGATCTGGATGCAGGTTCCCCCATTCAGACACGGCGCCCTCGAGCAAATGTCATTCGATCGGCCCTTTCAGAACAAGAACGAAGAGATTTAAAGTTTAAAAACAGAGCACAGCACAGCTGTTTGTCGTCGAGCAGTGCATTCATGCTCGGAGGAAGTGAAAAAACATAAAACGCACACAGTTGAACCTACAGCATAAATGCTTTGCTTTACCTTCAATGCGTCCGTGCATTCCTTCTTCGTCGAGTAGCGAAACTCGCTCTTGCACCCGAAACTGCATATGCACTGTGAATTTTCGATTTTGCAGCCGTTGTGAGCCTCGGAGAGCACGTCACATGAGTTTGCGACTAATTGATTGACAATTTGTTATTCAACTCAATTGCACAACATCAGCACTTCCTGATTCTGATAAGGAAGGCCTCAACTCACCATTAACAACCACAAGAACGACACAAATAAACAGAAACTTCATTTCGTCTCCCGCTTTTCGCTAAACTCTTATCAGTCCGGGGAAAGGTGATACGTGATTCAATTGAACGCCACTAAAACGTGTCGGGCGATAACTTTTCAATTAATTTGCTGATAGCTTAAGCGAAGAGCTCGGGAGATTTTTTTTCGAAAATTTTAAGTGCACAAAATGGAACGACGACGTTCGATCTAGACGCA
This sequence comes from Smittia sp. YW1114-2, assembly GCA_033064975.1. Lineage (NCBI taxonomy): Eukaryota > Metazoa > Arthropoda > Insecta > Diptera > Chironomidae > Smittia > Smittia sp. YW1114-2. The sequence continues at coordinate 21,700,604 of CP093832.1, forward strand.
AGACTGATCGTGCCAAGCAATATTCTATGAAACAGCCGCAGGCGCAATGTGCTGAGAGAATGTTTTCACTCGTCCGAGCATTGGAGATGAGTTCGTGAGTTTTCCTACGAACGTTGTTTCGCCTTCACTCAGCGTTGTACAAGTCAAAATCGAGGACAGCAACGTTCTTATCAGAAAGAAAGTGATTCTGGTTATTGAACTCGTTAGATTTGGGATTGAGAAATCGGGCGTACAAAAATAATTCTAGTCAGGCGGAAGCTTAAATCGAAACGTCTTGAGACAACTTTATCGCAGCTTGAATTTCTCTTTCTTTCCTATCGAGATTTGTCCGTTGTTCTTGATGCGTCGAACTGCTTCTCTCAGGTGCTTTGGCTGCAGGGGGCCTAGAGGAGACGAGAAGGTTCTTAGTTTGTGATGCGATCGAAGTCTTTTAGTCGATTTACCTGTTTCGTTCCAACTCTCGGCGACGTCAAGAGCTTCCTCAACCACTTCACCGACAAACACCTTGGCTATTCCCGACATAGCGATCACAACGTTCTGTGACACTGAACAGCCAGTGATGGTTTGCATCAGTCTCTTGACAGGAGCTTTAGGGAAGGCGGCGCGTCGGTACATCTCGTAGCGATCAAGCTGTTCCTCGGTGAAGTTTGAAACTAGAACGCTAAAAGAACGAAAAGTCAGTGGAGTGTTGACGGATCAGGTGGAGTACGAGCCATTCAGGGTTTTATAAAGACAACACTTGGGAGCTCTAGATCATAAGCTTCGACCGTTTGAGTTCCACAAACTTTCTAAGAAAACCTGATTGAACTTACAGCATTTTTTCTCTCTCCTCTTCCTCGATCTCCTTCCGATTCTGCTTCTCGACCTTCTTCTTCAGCTCCTTGTCAGGCGACGATGAGCCTGCCGCTGCGTCGTCATCGCTCGGGTCTTCATGTTTGAGATTGTCGAGCTGCTCCGACTCGGAAACTGATTTCTGCGAAGTTCCTTCACCGTCAGCGATGTCCTCGTCTTTCAGAGACAAGTCGAGTTTCGTGTCCATCTGATCCATAACAACGCGGTCGTTCAATATTCAATGTTTTTCCACGGTTTGTTTACGATTGGCGTGCGCTTTTCTGCTTTCCTTGCAAGTCTGGCAAGTCGATTGGCGTTTGTGAGTTCGCAGGTTTAGCAGTGCGCGTTGTTCAAGTTATTAATTTAGAGAAAATAAAGTGAACGCAGACAATTAGGTAGCTTTTGGACTTTAGCGTCGCACTCGGAGACGAGCCAGTTATCGCGGGATCGAATTTTTATATCGGAAATCGAATCGCGAGCGCCAGAATTTCGTGAATTTGTTCCTCGGACAAGAATCGATGAAAATATGAATAATCAATTTAAATCGCAACTTTAAGCAGCAAAGTGCTCTTAGCAACAAACCGTGAACAGAAGGGAAAGCGAAGCCTGATTCCGTCGCCAAGCTCCACAGCTTTTGGGCGAACACGAAGGTGAGAAACGGCGAGTCATGGAACGGGAATGATTTTGGGGGAAAGCTCATCACATTAATTAAAGGTCACACGACAACCTGAACGACCAATTAAAGCTAATTGAGTCGCGGTGGTTGTGCCACACTGCTCTAAATATATTCAGCAAAGTTTGCTCGGCGGAGTGATTGCGAGAAATCGGATCGCGTCTGATTGATGTGTGAATGGCTCGTCTCTGATTTCATCCAGCTGAAAGTGGTTTCGCTGCAAGGTATTCTCTTTCCCATGATCACAAAGAGCGAGTGGACTGAGCGAGTGAGTTTGGCTGGACGACGAGTTAAGATATCGAAATGGTTCGCTTAGTTTGGGAGTGGAAAGTCTGCTAGAAATTGAGCCAATCTGAGTTCGTATTGCAGCTAAACAAAGGTTCAACTAGACCACAATCATCGCTAGAACTTCGCCTGGCTAGTGCCGATGACCCAGATTGTGTTGCACTGCAAGCCAAGCAACAACCAATTTAGTTTTAGTTCGATTTTGATTCGATGAATTTTCGTGTTTTTCGTTTTTGGCTCCGATGGATTTTTTGGAGATGACTCGTCCACGAAAATAGAATAATCCGTCGATGGAAGCAGAAACAAAAACTCTTTTTCGGATGCTTTGAACATTACGGAATCTATCGACGTGAAACTGAATCGATTAGCTTTCGTTTCTTCTCGCTCGATCGCTCTGGTCAGAAAGCTTCTGGTGATGATCAGAACGAATTTCATGAACCTAACGGGAACGCCGTCGCTCGCTGCCTTACGTTTCTTTCTTTCTTGTGCTAAAGTAAACATGAAAACGCTGTGAACAGAATAATTCTTTACATTTCTCTGGGTTTGATGGCTCGGGAAGTGTTTGAATATCAAACAGCACCGTTCGAGATCATTGCTTATGAGTCAGTCTCTTTCATTAGAGAGCAACAAGCGCAACTTACTCATTTGCGTCCGCACGGCTGCGATTCTTGTTTCGTTCTACGACTTAGATTTTAATTGAGCTCAATTTCGTTTTCAGATTAAAAGCAATTCGCCGTAATTAAACCACAATAAAGAATCGTTCCCAAAGTGCTGTGCAATGAAAAGCATGAACCCGACGATGGAGAAAGCACTGTCGCAACATGCTATGGATAAGGCGACGAAGGCCAAAGTGACGCTCGAAAACTACTATAGCAATCTCATAGCGCAGCACGGCGAACGAAAGCAGCGGCTAGCCAAGCTTGAAGCTTCTCTGAAGGACGAAGCGTTAACAGAGTCTCAGCGTCAAGAGAAGCGAGCTCAACATGCACAAAAGGAAACGGAATTTCTTCGATTAAAGCGGTCGCGCCTGGGAGTGGAGGATTTCGAGGCGTTGAAAGTTATTGGTCGCGGAGCTTTCGGCGAAGTTCGGCTCGTGCAGAAGAAAGACACTGGGCACGTTTACGCGATGAAGGTTCTGAGGAAGGCTGACATGTTGGAGAAGGAGCAAGTGGCTCACGTGAGGGCCGAACGGGACGTTCTGGTCGAGGCGGATCATCAGTGGGTGGTAAAGATGTACTACAGCTTTCAAGACCACGTCAACCTTTATCTGATCATGGAATTCCTGGCGGGTGGTGATATGATGACGCTGCTCATGAAAAAGGACACACTCTCCGAAGAGTGCACGCAATTCTACATAATGGAAACAGCACTGGCGATCGATTCAATTCACCGGCTCGGATTTATTCACAGGGACATTAAACCTGATAACCTGCTGCTTGATGCACGAGGACATTTGAAGCTTTCCGACTTTGGCTTGTGCACTGGCCTGAAGAAATCTCATCGAACGGATTTTTATCGTGATCTATCGCAGGCGAAGCCTTCCGACTTCATTGGCACATGCGCGAGCCCAATGGATTCAAAGCGACGTGCCGAGAGTTGGAAAAGAAACCGACGAGCCCTTGCCTACAGCACAGTTGGAACTCCAGGTTCGAAGTCGCTCTCGTGACGTGTGAATCGATTCTAACTGAAGCTTTCTTGTAGATTACATTGCGCCAGAAGTGTTTCTACAGACAGGCTACGGCCCGGCTTGCGACTGGTGGAGTTTAGGCGTCATCATGTACGAGATGTTGATGGGATATCCTCCGTTCTGCTCAGATAGTGAGATTGTTGACTTAACTCGTAGTAGAGCTTCTGAGTTTTATTTTAAGTCCCCGTTTCAGATCCTCAAGACACATATCGGAAGGTGATGAACTGGAGAGAGACGCTCATTTTCCCTCCGGAGACGCCGATTTCGGAAGAGGCTCGAGAGACAATCGTCAGGTTTTGTTGTGAGGCTGATCGTCGCCTGGGCTCGCAAAAGGGCATCGAGGAGGTGAAAAGCGTTTCGTTCTTCCGAGGCGTCGATTGGGAACATATCAGAGAACGTCCGGCAGCAATTCCAGTTGACGTCCGATCAATCGACGACACGAGTAACTTCGATGACTTCCCAGACGTTGCCCTTGAAATTCGTAAGTTTACCAGCCTTGAGGCGCAAGCTTTGTATGACTAATTGTTTGCTTTTCTCTTCAGCATCTGCTCCAAGTCCAACACAAGACGGCGAAGTTTTGAAAGATTGGGTGTTCATCAATTACACGTTCAAGCGCTTCGAAGGCTTAACGCAACGCGGAACGCCCACGAAAAACAAGTGAAGTACTCAAAGTACATCTTTCTGTTAGTTACACTTTCCTATGTTCCGCCCACGAAATTTTATTTATGTTTTAAGTGTAAATTTTCGTTTGATTTTTGAGATTTATTTAAATTCACGTCTTAGCCTCAATTTGTTTCTGGAAAGCATCGCGTCAAAGGTCAGCGCATTAATTACATTAATGAAATGCGAAAGCGCCACTTGATCGAGCTCGTAATTGAATTAGTGATTCGTTGTTCACCTGCGACTCTTGTCGCGTTAACAAAGTTCAATCACTCGTCAAGCGATTGCAATAAATTTCTTTGGTTCTGACATAAAATTTTCATGTTCCCAATTGGCATTCAAAGTGATGAAACAAAGCGAAAGCAAGCTAGGCTTACTAGAAATACGATCGATTGCCAACTTGTGCATTTTACGATGATGGTGAAGATTTCATAATTCTAAAAAGATTCTTCGAACTTTTGACTTTTCATTGTGATTCTACTTTATTTTTGTTGAGAGATTTTCTATTTTCATTTCCATTAAGCGAAGCGTTTGGGATGTTTGAAGGATTCTGTCAACTTTGTTTGGCTCGCCGACGCCGCTTCGGTTGACAGACGATCTCCTTACTGCTTCAGATTGCCAATGTTTGTTTAGGTCCTGATTAGAAAAGCTTACGAAAGCTTTTGCTTGGATGTAAAGCTTTCTATCGCAAGTTATATTTTCTCCTGTTCATTAGTTTGTTGATATAAGTTTAGACGAGGTGCGAAGAAGCAGACAAACAGAGCATACAAAGATTTATTTGAAATTAACGATAGGCTTTTCTTGCAAGATAATTTTAATGAAATCACGAGATAAATAGATTGTTGCATAATCCTTAAACCCTTTCCTCAGTCTTAGCTCTGTATATAAGGGAAGATTTCTCTTTTCGAGCGTCGATCATGAAGTTAAACGAAGAGAAACAATAACACGACGACACTAACTGATTCGATAAGCGACGAGAAAAACCTAAATTGAATAATTGAAGGATTATTTATTTGTATTGAATTGTGTAAAATTAACTTAACTAATTGATTCAATAAAAATGAAAATGGAAATTCGCGAAATGATGGAAATTCTTTCAAACGGAGTTCAAGTATTTCTCGTTCACAGTCTGCTCAATCCAATCGACGAACTGCGTGACGTCCGTGAACAGCGGCGGATAGAAATTCACCGAAGTCGACCACGTCAAAAGTCCTTTCAAGACCGGCGGCTTCCGTGCGAGTGAAAGATTTCTCTGGTGACACGTCAGAGCTGAGCCGCTCAAATTCTGCAAAGAAAACTCATGAAACGTCGCCAAGAAAACGGAAGAATCTCACAATGTCAATGTAACGATTTTGGCTTCCAGCGCAGACGTTGTTGTTTCCTCGATTGACATATTTCTCGTGTCGCTTGCCGCTGACCAGATGCGAAGTGTAACATTCTCCCTTCGAGAGAACCTCGACGTTGTCGACCTTCATCGAATTTTCAAAAGTTTTCCCGCTGCCCCAAGAGAACACGTGGCATTGATTGTTGTCAACGTTCGATCTCGCTATGCACGGCCACTCAGCGCCGGTCACTTCGCGATCCAGCTTCAGAATTGCCTGAAATTTCTTGTTATCAGTACACGCAGTCGATCATCTTACAATCCTAATTACAATGTTGTCTTGAAGCGTGTCGATGGTCTTGTAGAAGTTCGGATGGACGATGACCTCGCTGATCGAATCATCTTGATCGCTTCCGAACCTGATGATTAAGTCTGATGGCTTTTTGCTGCAATGATTGATTGTTATAATAATTCCACTCCTTAAGCTTGATGGTGAGTGAACTCACTTCAAAACACAAATGGCAGTGGTGAGAAGGAACTTCTGATGAACAAGAACTCCGGCGCAAATGCTTTTGTCGTTGAACCTCTCGTAGATTCTCGCGAACACAAAGGAACCCGTGTAGTTCGCTCGGTCGCAGTTCTCATTCAACGAGAATCTTCTAAGCTCTCGAATTTGAGCCTCGCTTAACGATCTGATCGAAGCCTTCTTGTAGCGATTCCCACAGCAGATCTGCATGCAATTTAAACTGATTGCTCTGCGGAGTAAAAAATGTTTTAATCCTAAGCTGTAAAACGATATGCTCTCGTCTTTCGCCGCAAAGCATGCCGAAGAAGAACGAGAGCAAAACAGAAGACCGAAGAGTCCCTACCTCCGCTTCGCGTCGCTCGCCGGTGCATTACAATCGATTTGATTACAAGGACAGCTCTTAGCCGTGATTTTGATTGTTTGCGATGATGACCAGCACGAATCGATTGGCTGTTGCTGAACAATGTTCATGTGAATGAGGTAATCGCACGATGAGGGAAATGTGGAGAAAAAATCGTGATTAGACGGTGATTGATCATAAGCGTCAGCCGCGTTTGGCCATAACAAGTCTCATCGTTTCAATTAGATTTTGACTTGTCGCGACTGACAGCGAACTTCTTCCTTAAAGAGTCTTCACGTTAACTCGACAATCTCAAGCGCTAACTGCTCGCAGTAGACCTGTCCGTCTCAATTATGAGAACGAGCAATAAAGTTAGACGTCACAATTTAATTAACGTCTGTTCTCCGCGGTCTGCAGAAATCTTGTTCTCTTTCTACTTGCCGTTTCGTCTTGAATTTCTTCGTTCGCGATTTTCTCTCGGCCAGTGTGGATCTGGTTTAGGTACAAATGGTGTCAGGTCAATGGGAAAATTGAGTGATAAGTTGTTGCGAGTATCATTTGGGAGCAGAAAAGAAGTTGAGGGTTAGCAAGGGGTTAAAGAATCAGCTTAGCAATGTTCGAATCACTCAACAGAATCAGGCGAAGGTTTGCAAACGATTCCTACCAGGAACACGAGACCGCACGCACTTATCTAACTCTCCATCGATTTTACAAGCGTGTCAAACTTTCGCTTATTGATAAAACATATCACGAGAGCTTTTCGAAGAAAAACTTTCGCATGACTCGATGCCATGTGCGGCATTTCAATCGAGGAAGAAGAAGCTTTGACTACGACAGTTGTTACAAAATACTTTTCCTCTTTCTTTTCTCCACGCCACGAATCTTACAATTTCATTTTGGTTGTTCAAATCACTCAGCAGAATCAGGCGAAGCTTTGAGATTTTATTGGTGGCCGCTGACACTTTGTCCGCATTCCTCTTCGCGTTGCCAATGAACTTTGATGCGAAATCGTGATTCAAATTGACCATGTGAATTGAGTGGACCAAGTTGACGATCAACAGAAGCTTCGGCCAAATATTCATTGTTTGTTCGTTGGCTTGCGCTGCCTCGGGATGCGTTAAAAAAAGTTGTTGATCGTTAACTGCGATGATGTCGAGATTCTTATTAATAACTTCTCCAAACAGCGATAAATTTCTACTCCTTTGTGTCGCGTTTACGAGGAATTTAATGAGATTTTCTCGCTGTGGACGAGCTTCGACTTAGTGCTTCTCAACGGCCATAAACACGACCGTCATCAATAACTTTATGCTTCAACCACTCTGCTGCCACTTCGCGAAGATCTTTGAAACTATTACTGCGCGATGTCCGAGGAGCCAAAGTTCTTGCGATGTAATCGAAGCGAGCGAAACCGGTAGACTGACTGCGATTCTTTCTCAATCTGATGATGCTCCCTCTTGCCTCTTTTCCCTTCTTTCCCACCTGTTCTCAAAGTTCTCGTCCGCTGCTTTTTGCTCTCGCAATCCTCCGGCCTTCTTCTTCGTTATCAAACTATATCTAGTAATCGAAGTATTAAGTTATGTGTTCGTGTCTCGGTTCAAAGTCATGGACGTGAGAGCTGATTGAGCAAGAGAGTGAGCTGGCAGCGTTTAGTCGCATCGCTAATTTACTGCACCAGCAGCTTCACAACGCTAATAAATGAATGATTCATGTTATTATGGATTTTATGCCGTTTCGAAATTTATGTTTTCACGGTCGCTGGCGCGAGAGGAAGAATTGAATGCAGCCACTTTGTTGATGGGAAGGTCGTTTAGTTTACCGGCGAACTACGAGTCTCATCCGTTCTCAGGCTAGCCGAAATTTATTGCAAGTGTCTTAAGTTAAACGCAGTGGAGGATTCTCACTCAAGCAGACCGAGACGACCTGGGAAGAAACGCAGGTAAGGAGAGTAAAGACTTCAATCTAAATGCAAAACGATCTGCCATAGATCAAGCTAGCTACGATTGCCCGAGGTAACCAATACCTTGCGAACCTCAAATGACATCGAAGCTAAACGTTTAACGAATCATTTTATCTATGATCACATTCGCGGAGCAAGAAGCAGCACAGGTCGAAGAAGATGAGAAAATTAATCGCAAGTTGTAATAAGTTTTTAACACGAAAAGAAACAATCTCGACATTGCGATGAGAAAGAAGACGACGACAACAGAAGTAGATCGAAGACCCAAAGCGTCTTTAGATGACGAGGGATTTTCATGTTAGCACGAATAATTTGCGAATTACGTTTTCGGATCGCCGATTCTCTGGCGACATCGAGGATGTGTGAAGACGAGGAGAGGATTAACAAGATTCTTATCGACGGCGCGCGGAAACCACAAAAGAAAAGAATCGAGAGGTGTAAGTTACGAGCGAACTACGTGGACGAGTGTCGCGCTAGTTCTTCCCATCGATCGCAATCTTGAAAATTTCCGAATTCTTCCTTACGCTGCCAGGTCGATTACAAGAGAAGCGTTAAGAAGACGAAAGGCACACAGCGATTTGATGGCCATTAGAAAGAACAAACAGTTACTCGGTGAAGAAGAAATTATCATCATCAGCCGCTAATGCGATTCTTGCGTGGCGGTCTGTTCAATGGAGCCCATTAATCAATTTTGCAGAATTTCTTGTAAAAAGTTTCCAGTTCATCGACGATTCTGTCAGGTGAGATGAGAATTTGCCAGATTTTTGAGGGATAAACTTTTGTTAAAAGCTTAAAATTAAAAGCTCACTGAAAAGCTTCAAGCTTGAAAGTTTGAGCTTAGAAGCTACGTCTTGATCAGTAGATCACAAAATCCAATAATCAGAAACTCACTGCGCTCTTCGTCAACCACGCTGCATGTTGAATATTCCTCAACGGAAACTCCACAAATGTTTCGTCGTCTCCACGTCGCTTCTCACCATGATCCGCAAGTATTTTCCATCGCGATATTAATGTTCTTCTTCCACCGGATTCGTCGAGCGGTGTAAACAAAAATAAATAGAAACAAGAGATTTTTTCGTGACGGGTTTTTGTTTGAAGCGTGACGACTGCTCACGATCGACTAATAACTTGTTGTGCTCAAGTCGATTCTCTTGCCAAGAGAAGCGGAAGGCTAAAAATATCAAATCATTATTTTCGTGAGCAGCGACGAATTGTGAGCGCGTTCGTGAATGAACATTAATATTTATTCGCGCTGCAGAGTTCACTGGGAAACAAACGAGGAAGATCAATCGTGTGAACGGGAGTGAAACTAAAAGTTAACTAGCAATTTTAGGATTATGGAGGTTCGCTCGGAGATTTACGACGAAACAAACTTCAACAGCGTGGCGATTGCAAGTGGCAGTGAGTGTTACTGCCTGGTCCGTTAATCGAGTCTGACATAAGGTTGCGTTTGAAAATTATTTTTAGACGTAATTTCCAAGTTCAAGTTTAACCTGCCGTCAAATCGGGAGGAAGTGTTGAAGCAACTGGAGCACGATGGAGACGACGATGTCCTTGTGCCAAGGCGAATGAACGAATGCATTGAGATTGGTGAGTTTGCCGAACAGGTGGCCGTCGAGGTGAATTGTTTCGACCCTTTTCGATCGTTTGAATTGCGAACCATTGCAGAGCATAAGAAGTCAACCGTCTTGTCCGAAGTTGGACTTCAAGTTTGGCGTGGCGCTTTCCTTCTCAACGATTTCATTCTTTACAATCGAGATTTGTTCTCGCACAAGAAAATAATCGAACTTGGCAGCGGCGTTGGACTCACGAGCATCCTCGCTTGCATCTACGCGAAGAAAGTCATTTGCACAGGTGAGACTAACTAAGCATTGGCTGCACGTTTGACTTTAAAAACATTAAACAGATATTAACATCGGTGGAATTTTGGACATAATCAAGAGAAATGTTGAGCTGAATAAAAGCTACCAAAGATATCCGAAGAATGTTGAAGTGATGGAGTTGGACTTTCTGGCTGAAAGATTTTCAGTGAAGCTCGAAGAGGAGCTGAAGACAACTGAGATTGCCCTGGCTGCTGACGGTGAGGTGATCGATAAAAGGTTTCCTAATATCTCAAGTGTCGTTTCCAGTTATCTACGACGACGACATCACCGAGGGATTAGTGAAGACGATTCAGAAGCTTTTCAAAGCCGGCCCAAAACTCACCGAGCTTTATATGGCGCTCGAGAAACGCTACGTCTTTGTCGACTCCGTTTGTGCCCCGATGTACGAGCATTTCCTGAAAGTGTTTCAGCAAACGAATGCCGGAGTGTTACGTCTTCAAAATTTGCCAACACAATTTCCACAGTATTTTGAATATGATCGATGTAAAGAGCTCGTGCTAATGAAAATCACGCGAGTCTAATGAAAGACAAGCGATTAAAGACAAACGTTGTTGAAAGGTTTTTGATTCTATTGCCTGAACTTGAAACTCAATCTGCTCCTCTCCCGAGTTTCCACTTATCGCCAACAGTTTCCTACGGCTTCATCGACCGAGAGAATAGAAACGAAACGAATGAATTTTCTGTTCAGTCGTAATTCAGACGCTGGTTGTTTAAGAACAAAATAACTGATAGTTGCACTTTATTGTGGACAGAGGAAGATAAGCAACTGTAGAGAAGAGATCTTCGTGTCGTTGTCTGATTAGATCCAAGTGCAAGGTTGCGTCAAAAAGTGTTTGCTGTCGAGTGGAAGAACGCAAGATGGAAGATGTCAAAGATAAGAACTTGAAGATTGCGATCGTCGGTGCCGGCCTAGTAAGTCGAGACAGTCAAGGTTCACGTTCAAGACTAGTTCAAACCCTTTCAAAACTCGTGTCGGCGTGACCGAAAAGGTTATCAGCACCCAATTCCAGGGATCGCACGCTAACCGTTATCGTCTTGAACTGACCAACTCAAAATGTTTCCTAATTAGCTTTTTATTTCGCAATGATAATGTGAATCTCGGCGAGTTATCAAACAAATGTTTACGCGAAGTTCACTGTCGCCGGCATGAATGAAGTGTTTGTCGGGAATCTAATCTTGACTTCTCTAGGTTGGATCGTTGGCTTCCATTCATCTCGGCAAACGGGGCTACAAAGTCGACTTGTACGAATATCGTGAGGGTGAGAGGATTGCACTCTGATCGAAAATTTGTGATTAACAATTTGATCGATCAGACATCCGAACGGCTGAGTTGGTGATTGGGCGGAGCATAAACTTGGCGCTGTCGGCTCGTGGACGTAAAGCTCTTGCAGAAGTCGGACTGGAAAAGAAAATGCTCGACCATGGGATTCCGATGTACGCTCGAATGATTCACGACCGCGATGGCAACATCAAAGTGATTCCCTACGACAGAAAAGGCCAAGCAATCTACTCAGTTGGAAGGAAATTTCTGAATGAAGTTTTGCTCGATGGTAATTGACATGAAGACATAGAAGTTTTGTTGTAAGTGAAGTGATTCGTCTCGAATTTCAGCCGCGGAGAAATACCCGAACATTAGTTTGAAGTTCAACAAAAAGCTGGTCGGCGGCAACGTGGAAAATGGGGAAGTTGTTTTCACCGAGTAAGTTCCGAATTCCTGGAGCGTGTCAATGAACTTTAATCTCGCTTTCCATTCAGCACAGTGACGCAAGAGCTAGAGGAAGTTTCAGCTGACCTGGTCATCGGCTCTGACGGAGCTTTCAGTGCTGTGCGCCGAGAGATGTTGAAGCGACCGGGCTTCAATTACAGCCAAACCTATATCGAACATGGATACTTGGAGCTCTGTATTCCGCCGGATTGTAACGGACAAGTAAAGTTCTTTTTTTCTTTTTTGTCGTTTTACGTCTAATTGATTTCTCGTGCAGTTCAAGATGCCGCAGAATTATCTCCACATTTGGCCTCGCGGCAAGTTCATGATGATCGCACTCCCAAACCAAGACAGAACTTGGACTGTCACGCTCTTCATGCCATTCGAAAACTTCAGTGACATCAAGAGCTCTGAGGATCTTCTAGATTTCTTCAAAGTTTACTTCGCTGACGCGATTCCGTTGATCGGCGAAGAACGTTTGATTAAAGATTTTTTCAAGATCAAACCGCAGCACTTGGTCGCAGTGAAGTGTCGGCCTTACCATATTTCAACCAAAGTTCTTCTAATTGGCGACGCTGGCCATGCTGTCGTCCCTTTCTACGGACAAGGAATGAACGCTGGCTTCGAAGATTGCACGATCTTGACTGAATTATTCAACGAGCATGGAAGCGATCTTGAAACGATTCTGTCAGAGTTCAGTGAGAAGCGATGGGAGGACGCTCACGCAATCTCTGACCTAGCGATGTACAATTACGTCGAGATGAGAGACCTGGTGAACAAGCGATGTAAGAAATTCCTTCAAATCTGCGTCGCCAACTGTTGGAATTTTCCTTTTAGCTTATCTAATGCGAAAAGCACTTGACGATTTTCTCTTCTGGCTTCTACCGAACAAATGGGTTCCACTTTACAACTCCGTTTCCTTCACTCACATGCCCTACAAGAAGTGCATCGAGAACCGAGCGTGGCAAGATCGGATGCTAAGCAACGTGGTGACGTTTGGAAAGTTCGTGGCATCGATCGGACTTGCTGTCGGAGCTTATCAAGTGTGCAGAAGCGTGAGCTTACAAACTTACTTCGTGGATGTTTTATCCAAAATTTATAAGTAAATTTCAATGGTGTTCTGTCGATAAGTATTTTGAATTTTGTATGGAAACGTCCAGCTCATTATTCTGAAACTGTAAAATGAAGTGCGTTGAATGATATGACATAACAGCAATTTAACTCTACAACTGTCTTTTAATCTTTCACATAATATTGCGAAGGGTTTAGGCTCGTGTGACGGGAAGAAGAATCAATTACCTACGCAAAGTAATCTGAAACTTATTCCGATCAATTTATACTTCACGGGTAAACTTTGTACAAAAAAATTCCAAGCGAAATTGGGCTCACAATTGAACTGTGACAGTTCTATGAACTCAAATGCATTTTGTTTTTAAACGATACTGTGACGTGGTTTGACTCTTGCTCTCTCAGGCTCCCAGTTGTTCAGAATGATTGCTTTCTTCAACCGCTTCCAGAAGATATTTCTAAGTTCTTCTTTGTCTTCGTTGGGCCACATGATGTAAGTTTTAGTTCGCATCAAGAACGACAAAGTTCTTGGTCGCTTGGCTTTGGGAATATCTTGAAGAAGAACCAGAATCAGCTGCTCACGTCGAGTCTCAATCAGTCTAGGATTCAAAGTCTTAGATTGGTTCAAAGCTGAAGCAATGTCTTACTCACCTGTGTTGAGCCAGATGCATCTCAAAGGCGCACCAGTTCGATTTCAGAAACGACTCGGACACCACGAGAAGAAGGCAACGCGACTGATCCATGCACTGAATGATGTTCTCGAGAATTGAGAGACCCACTTGGAAGTCTCGCTCGTGAAGGCAGATTGTTATCTCTGAGCGTTTCTCCAAGTTTGGGATCAATTGGTCCAACACAAACCCGCGATCCTTCTCAGAGTAAGACACGAACAAATCGAATCGATAGTTGTCGTCGTTAGATCCCGATTTTCGCCGTCGATCTGTCATCAGCAAAGCTTTGTTGTCGCCCTTCTCAAAGCTCAATATCAAAGTGTTCTTCAGGATTGAGAAGAAATATCTGATGTCCTTGCGCTTCCAATACCAAAGGGCCGCGATCAGCATGACGGGAATCCCAGCAGCGAAATAAATGTAGAGAAGACTTGTTGGGAGATCAATCTCGTCGAAGTTTTCTTCATCTTCATTTTCAAACTCCTGGTCAATGGCGTCACTCGTTGGATTCTCTGTCGTTGTCTCTTCCAGTTTCGCAGCGTTGCACGAAGCAATCTCGCTGAAGTAAACTTTCGTCTTCTCCATCCCGTCCGACTCGATGCAATGGTAATCGTTCTCGCTATAATCGAGTAGAATAAAGTCGAACGTCATCGATGAGTTCGAACCCGGATTGCCACAGGTCACCGGTGTTGGGTCAACGCCATCGGAATTACTCGATCGAAGAAGCTGAAACACATTCAGCTCCTTATCTTGGACCTTTAATATGTTTTTAAAGCTGTCGTCCACGTGTCTAATGTAGCTGTGATACTCTCTCAGAAACACTTCGTAATGATACTTGGGGTCGTAGAACTCTTCAGGGATGTACGAGCGCTTCGTTCGTTGTCTGCAATTATTCCTCTGAGCGTTGTGCGTCGCACGCTCGATGAACTCTCGCAATGAGCAGTCGCAGACAAAGTTGTTCGCTCCTATCGCCAGATATTTTATCCCATTGAAGTCTCGCATCATCTCAGGTGTCAGCAGGTTGATGTTATTGTTCCGGAGGTTCATGATCTTCAAGCTCGTGTTGTTGAAGAAAACCCGTTGATACCAGTTGCTGATGTGGTTCGTGTTCAAGTCGAGTATTTCAAGGGCGGCAAAGTTCACGAAGTGCGACGGCAAGATTTGATTAATGTTGTTGTTTCCTAAAGCAAGAACGTTAGTCGGATGATAAGACAAAACGCTCATCTAGCTTACCCAAGTCGAGCATACGCAGTTTCTTCAGAAGTCGAATCGGGTTCAGATTTTTCAAATTGCTTCCTTGGAAGACGAGAATCTCGAGTTTGTCTTCAAGACCCTCGAAGAAGTTTTGGTTCAAGCTCGGTATCAGGCCGGGGTTGCCTGACAAGTCAAGAACTTTGAGGTTTGTCGCCTCAAACATCTGCGGTAGAATCAGTGGAATTTCTGTGAAGCAGAGCGACAGCTGCTCAACTTTCCCTCTTAATCCGTACAGCGCTTTGACACTTTCTTGCTTTAGTTTGGAGTGCGATAAGTCGAGAAAAATCAAATTTGTGAGGCTAATGAATGCGTCTTCTTCCAACATTAACCCGCTGAAGTAGAGCGAGAATGGATCGAAGTTGAATCCGAACGGTTCTTCCTCCTTATTGTAGCTAATGTCCAAGTGACTCAGCTGCTTAAGGTTGGAGAAAGTCTGCGGTGAAATTGTCGAGAACAAATTGTGTGACAGGAAAAGCTTTTCAAGGCTTGGAAGATTGTCGAAGATGTCGACGTCGAGCGTTGTCATGGAGCAGTTTCTGAGGTCCAACTCTTTCAAATTCGACATGAGCGGAAACGACGTCCAATTCTCTAGAAGAAGTTTTGGATTGAGACTCGAAATTCATTAGGTGATCAACGTATAACTCACGGAACGTTTTGTTATGGTCAACGAAGAGCAGATGAAAGTTGTTGTTCGCTAAACTTAAGTACTGAAGCGAGAAGCTGACAAGCTCCAGGCTGTCCGAGGGAATCTTACTCAGCTCATTGCTCGCGATGCTCATGAATGTTATCACCTGCAAACGAAATTCCGGTTATCTGTTGCGGAAGCAATTGCTGGAAGCGTTTACATCATTCGGGTTGTCAGTCTGCATCGACGTCACGTGGAAGAAAATCAAGTCTTCCGACTTGAACTTCAGCGACAGGTCGGCAAAGCCTGTGTGGCCGGGCCGGTCTGACACTGGAATCTTAAGCGATCCATCCTCGTTGACCCACCACGACAGGTAGAACTCCGACCGCGACAGAATGCAATCGGGAAGCTCCGATGCACCGGCGGCGGGAGCGATGCCGCCTCCATAGTCATAGTAATCGCTGTCGCGATAAGGCGTATCTAGGTTTTTGTTATAGCGGCGTGACGAAGGGAACTCTCGGCTCTTATCGTCACCGCTGTTATCTACCGAACTAGACTTATCACTAAACGTCACATTCTCTACACTTATCACATTGTCACCTTCTGTTGGTGACGGTTCCAATAATAATCCAATCGATGGCGTTCGATTGTTATTCGCGAGTGTGTTGCATTGAGTGAACTCCCGCAGAGTTAGGGAAACGATAATCGCGCATCTTAAAAGTCTTTTGAAAAACATTCCGTCGCGTCGATCTTCATGTCTTGGTCACAATTCTCCGCAGCGGAAATTATTCACAATCACTTTTCAATGCTCTCCATCGTGAACTTGCGACAACTTTCGGTTTAAGTTACTTTCAATTAATTTAATAACCTTTTCCGACTCGCGAGATTTTCTTGTGAAATTCTAGAATTTTCCCAAATTTCAAGGACAAAGTTCAACTGGACGAGAAAATATATTTCCGCGCTTCCGTCTTTGATCGAGCGAACACCGCAAACCACTAAACTGCCGTCCAATAAAACAATGAAAAATCAATGTGTCTCAAGATTTCTGCGCGCCCACTGCCAAAGTAAAGTGTCGCGATAACGAGCAGATATCAAGTCGGTCGGGGTTGTGTGCGTTGGCTTCACTATTTTGGTACCGCCCGCGATTAAAAAGACTGACCGACCCGATCGTTATCGCCGAGCAGTTTTATTGCGAAACGATTAAAAGATTCATGAGTTATCAGTCAAGATTAAATCGCAAGTTTGTTATTCGAGAATCAGCAGAACTTCGCGGCTGTTCGTGAACTCACGCTTGTGGTGATCGAAAAGTTTCGCAAGACTTTCAACAAACTTCCTGTGCAGCTCATCAATTTCCTTATCAGACGGTGATTGATTTTTAATCACGTCGATTGGTGTGCCGACTACCGTGAAAATAGCGTGACGGCGTGGAATCAAGCCGAACGAGTATTGGAAGAAGCCTCGGCCGTTGACGATCGGTGGCGTTATTCCAATCAGAGTCTTAGTCAAGTCTTGGAACTTTCGCAGTGCTGTTCCTGGTTCGTTGGAAGGTTGATCGTAGATATCGTTTTCGCCGAAAGAAAAGGCGGGGACGAGAGACGCGCCGGTTTGTAGAGCTAGTTTGATGAAACCTTTGCGGTGTTTTAAAACGACGTGGTAGTCACCAGGTCGAGCGTGTACAACCTCTTGCGAGCCACCGACAGCAATGACAGCCTTGAAGAGAACTGAAACGTTAAGCCCCATCAAATGTTAAGAGATTGTCTTACAGCGTTTGAGGTGAAACCGTCAGCATTGCATTGATCGTTTGGGTCGTTTGATTGCATAAGCGCATTCCTAATACTTGAGGGAGTCACAGAAATCATTCCACTGGAGAGGAAGAGTTCGCGATAAAACGGAACGAAGAAGTGGAAGTTGAGTGTGCAGAACTTGGAGCGAATTTTCGGGAAGAGATTGTGGAAGCCAGTCGTGTTTGACGAGAAATTCCCAAATGCACCAGCGCTGAATCGTAAACGATGCTTTGCATTAACTCGACTGCTGACTCTCAACACGTTTCAATGCTTCATCTTACCTCATAACGCCGTGAGGGAAAACAGCAAACAGATAATTCTTGTTTGGCGGCAACTCGGCCGTTTTCACAAGTCGCATCGGAAAGTAACTCGTGAAGTATCGCCAGAGACGAGATCCACGCAACGCTTCACATCTTAAACAAATTTTTATGTCTTTTGGTTCATACCGTGACGAGATAATGCGCTCACCCTTGGCCTCGTCTTCCCTTCTCGTGGGAATCTCGATCCATGTAGAAGTGAACGAGATACAAGAAACAGAAAAGCTTCCCGATTATTCCTCCGTAGATCTGAGATTACAAATTAGTTCGAGATGTTAACATGAGACACATTCACTCACGAGTAACGCGACGAAAGACAGCAAACAAAAAGCCTCGCCCAAGTAGATCAGAACGAAGAATAGAAAAGCACTGAAGACTTGAAGTCTTCTCTCTAAAGGAACATTAAATATTGGCGCCCACTTGATCGACATTGCAATTCTTTCGCTGCTTTGGAACGACTGACAAGACGTTGTTACTTAAGCTTGCTCGCTCACGGTGACCGAGTTTGCTAAAACAAGTTGATGCGTCAGATGTTTGATGTTTTCAAAAGCGTTCAAGTATTTTACACAAATTTATTTCGCTCGATTCTTCACACAATTTAAGAACTTTGCGATCGCTTAAAAGTAGATGAAACATAAAAGTTTTGAGGGAATTCGTTGCTCATTCCAATAGCAACTTAACATTGCCGGCGTTTCTGATGTATTTATGTTTGTGCTCGTCGAAAAGCTTGTTGAGCGCTTCAACGAACTTGGCGTGCATTACATCGACTTCTTCTTTCGATGGATTAGCGTTTTGTATTACATCAAGAGGTGCGCCAACGACTGTAGTGATTGGACGGCGATGGGGAATCATACCGAATGATTTCTCTGACAAGCCTCTTCCGAAAGGGAAGATTGGAGCGACGCCAGTCCATTTCTTGACAAAGTCTTGATAAGCTCGTTGCTTACTTCCAGGTTCGTTGGCCGCCTGATCGAGGACGTCGTTCTCTCCGAACGAGAAACTAGGCACAAGCGAAGCTCCGGTCTGGATTGCAATTCTCACGAAACCTTTGCGTCGGTTGAGGACGAGACGATAGTTTCCGGGTCGAGCGTAAAGCGCTTCTTGAGCTCCACCAACAACCAGAGCCACCTGGAGATATCATTGAAGTTAATCGAAGCAATCAAATAGTTGAGACAACTTACAGCATTCGATGTGTAGCCATCAGAGTTGCAAACAGCGAGTTTATTATTCGACTGAGTCAGCACGTTCACGAGGCTGTTCTGCTTCGCCGAGATCATTCCCCAAGACAACAGAAGGTCCCGGTAGAAAGGCGTCCAGAAATGATAATTCTGTGGGTGAAGATGGTCGTTTTAATCGTCAAGTAAAATTCGTTCGAGTTCTCAGACTCACCAGCGTACATAATTTTGACCTGATCCCTGGGAACATCTGGCTGAAGTTGGTGTGACTGGTTGCAAAGTTGCAAAACGCTCCCATGCTAAGCAGGACGAGAAGAAGAAACGTTTAAAATAAACGTTTTAATTGATAAGCTCAATTTCTGATGAACTCGCGGTTCTTCTTATCGGAGCGAAATGTGAAAGATTTGCTGCGATTTTCATTACAATGTTTCGCTGGATCTTTTAGTTGACTAACCTAATTACGCCATGCGGGAAAACGGCAATTAAATAATTTTTATTCGGAGGGAGATCGGCGGTCTTCACCAACTTGACTGGGAAATGGTTAACAAAGTGTCTAAGCCAGCCGAGTGAGCGCATTCGCTTCGATCTAAAATTAAGAAATATGAGTTTCAAGCGCAGGCAGCAGTGGCTTTGTAGTCTGACCCTTGACCTCGATGACCATTCTCTGCTGATCTCGCGTCGTTGTACCAATAAGTCGCGTACCAGATACAGAAAATCTTGCCGATGATTCCCCAGTAGAACTGAAAGCAGTTTGAGGTTTACTTAAGGACGAAACTTCACTGGCTTATTCAACTCTTCACTTACGAAGACATAAACGTAGACGATGATCCCCAACAGTTCGGCCCAGAGAATCATGTCAACCCACAGCAAAGCACTGAGAACCTCAAGCATGTACGTCCACGTGTCAAGCTTCATGACTTTCGCTCTCGTTTACTGGAAACTTTGAAGCTTTAATGATATGTTTTATTGCTCAACTCCTTGGTTGAAGCCGATTGCAACTGATTTAAAATTAAAACACTAAGCAATTTTGATTTTTACAGAGCACAATTTTAGGAACACTGATTGACGTGACAGTCGACACAAGAATGAAAGCGATCGCGAGTTCTGAAAGTCATCGGTGCAAGACTGAGAGAGCGACGAGCCTTATCAGCTCTCGATTGACAGCAATACAAATTACAAATCTGACCGGTTCACAGTCTCTTCCACGAAATGATGACGATAGAATCGGAAACGAATGCATTCGTTATCAGCGAACGCAAACTTTGAGTCGCTGAACTCTTTCGTCGCACCGTCTGGACCAAGTTCAGCTGAACGTTATCTGCTTTCACGCGTTTCAGTTGAGGCTGTGGAGTAAATCATTTAATCACTTCATTGAAGAGTATCGGAGCGAGGCAATGAGAGCAATCGACCTTGAGGCGTTTGAACTAACTCCAAAGCTAAATCTCGTTTACGTTTGTCAAGTTAAATTTTATTAAACTACGTTTGTCCCTGTACAGCGATAAAACTCTTCGGACTAGGAAAATCTCAATAATGCAACGTTGATTCGAATCATTCAATGACTAATTTCACTTTGTCGGCGTTCGTCAAGTATTTCTGTTTGTGGTCGTCGAAGAGTTTTCGAAGCGCGGTCACAAACTTCTCGTGCAGATCGTCAATCTCTTGGTCTGATGGCGATGGAGTTTTGACGGTGGCAATCGGCGCTCCAACGACCGTTGTTATCGGATGTCGTCGTGGGATTATGCCGAAGGAATATTGGAAGAAGCCACGACCGATAAAAATCGCTGGCGCCACTCCCGTCAGCTTCTTCGTGATATCTTGGAACTTTCTCAAAGCAGTTCCGGGCTCGTTTGATGGCTGATCGAAGACTTCAACTTCGTTGAATGAAAACACTGGAACGATTGATGCGCCCGTTTGCAGCGCAATCTTGCAGAAGCCTTTGCGTTTTTTCAAAATAAGTTTGTAGACGCCGGGTCGAGCGTTTAGCGCCTCCTGCGCTCCGCCAACCATTAAAACAACCTGAGAAAATAAATTTAGCATGTTGGAGGGACCAAAACCTAATCTTACTCCATTGGATGTGTAGCCATCAGAGTTGCAAGGCGCTGACTTGTCCGTTGGTTGTAGCAGCGCCCTTCGAATACTCGAGGCTTTCACGCACATCAAGCCCCAACCTAATGCGATTTCACGAAAAATTGGTACGAAGAAGTGGAAGGAAAGTGTGCAAAGCTTCGACCGAATCCCTGGGAAGAGTTCGCGGTAGTTCGTCGTACTGGTGACGAAATGGCCAAACGCTCCGCAACTGAAAACGACGAGTTAGATTGATTGTTTATGTTGAAAACACCGCGAGACTCGGCGTCTTATCGACAAGCTAAGACTTTATAATCTTTTCTTATCTCGAAAACAAAAAGCTTTCATACGATAAGATAGAAAATTCTTTCGGTGCCGTTGGCTCATCGATAATCACCACGTGTGGCGTGATTGATGTCAGTAAAGGAAGTGAAGCAAAAACTTTCTTGGCCAGTGAATCAGTCGCTAGACCTCTCTTGACCCGGACAGAAATAATCAAGTCACAACGTGACGTCTTTCACCTTATCACTCCGTGTGGGAACACCGCGAAGATGTAATTCTTATTTGCCGGCAGATCGGCCGTCTTGACAAGCTTCGATGGGAAGTAGTTGGTGAAATGCTTCCAAATGAACCAGCCGCGTAGGAACTCGTAACTGCAAACCAAATGATGTGAGCGAGTTAGACACAAACACTTTCAGTCAACGCACCCTTGACCTCTGCTGCAGTCTTCATCGGCGTGTCGATCGTAATAGATGAAAGCCAAATAAACTACGCAAGCGGCTTTTCCAATCAATCCACCATAAATCTGAGAAGATTCAGAACTCAAAACGTCGGAACTCGAGTAACCTTGAACTTGAACAACTCACAAAGATTGACGCGAAAATCGCGACACAGAAAATCTCTATGAAGAGGATAATCATGATGAATGAAAACGCGGAAAACACTTCGATCCGGCGTTTCATAGAAACGTTCCAGGGCGTCCACTTGATCTCCATCCCAACTTCAAATTTCTTTGACTGACTTCTCGATGGAATATTTGGCTCGATCGTAACAAACTTCGAAGCCGTGTCAACCCGATAACGACCGTTGAAATACTGATACTGTTTTCGGTGAGAATGAAATAGCCCGCGGGAAATTATCGGCGCGGAAGAGAGCGGGGTGAACTGAGAGCGCGACTGTTGATAAATTAACGCGGCCGATTAAATTACCGAACGCTATCAGCGATAAGAATTGAGAACCTAAATTTTAGGTGATCGATTCGATAACGAGAGTCGTCGAGTTGCTTGCTGCAACTCAAAACTGTTTTGAAATATCTTCGGCTAGACGAAAAGTCTTAAGAGTTTTGCAGATTTAATGCTTTCTTATCAATGCTCGATAACTTGTGCAGCTTTTGTCTTGAAGTTTAATCAATTTTATATTCTTATTTCATTTTATTTCACAAGCTTTTCACGAATATCTGGCGGGTGAAAACTTTATTGCATCACTCCGCATTCCATCCAAACGTTCACGCACCGCTTCAAGCTATTATGAGCTGCCTAGAATCGCAGCCGAGCAACGACTGAAGATCATCGACTCGTTCAACCTCTCGCTGAATATTTTCCTGCTGACGAAAATAGTTTAGAAATTTTTCTTTTCCACGTAAGTTTGCACTGAAGAAGAAAAGCGACACAATTTCCTCGACTGAATTCATTTTCCTCTTTGCAACGCATAAGTCAAGCGATGCAGTTTGGTGAAATTCGTTTTGATGTTCAGAAGTTCTTCACGTCTGCTTAAGTTGCTGGATCTACCTTATGACTCCTCTACACATGTTGCAGTCTCTTCCACTCTATTCAAGTCTGTCAAAGCTTAATTTGATTGCAACTAACGTAGGGCAATCGTACTAAGTTCGGACAATTTCACTCAACTTTTCTCTTGCTAAAAGTTTCAGGTCTAATAACTTTTGAGTTCTACATGTGAAATAGAAAACTGAAACAGAATATCACTTCAGAATAAAAACTCCCCATTTTATCGATACAGATTCAAACAATTTGAAATTCTTTATTATTTTCTTTCGCTCCTCAAATAAATGCAGTTAGCGTTTTCATCTTATTATTCATTCTTATTGACGATCGTTAAATAGTTCTCAATTACAAAGTTTGACACTTTCGCTCAAACTTTTTCAAAAAAAAAACTCTTCTCCCCTCAATCTCGAAATTGAACGAACCAAGGACTCAATGTGTCAACGTTATATAAACTTTTTATTGCAGTGCACCAATTGCATGTTTCGTTTCAGGTGGGTTGCCTTCATTTGTTTGTTCTCTTCAATCGAAAAATCAGAAGCATTCAACAAGTCGTATAGTTTGTATTTTAAGCGTCGACTTCGTTCAACTATTGGTTAATCGCTAGTCCGAGTTACCCTGTCTTCACTAACTTGCAGCCTACGATTCTTAGGTACTTCTCGAAAGCAATTCTTGTTAGAGAAACTGTTAGGAGTTGAATGGATGAGCTAAATGTCTACTAAGAAGTCGAAACAATTCGGTCAGTGGATCGTGAAACAAACTTAACTCAGATAATTGGCACTTTTTACACAATTAAATGTTGTTGATAAGAACGGAGATTTTAGCGAGTTAGTCGAATACTTTGAGCGTTGTGGAATAAGTTTACGGGAAGGTAATTAGTTCGAACTACACTCGGCCTGCTGGATGATTTAATACTTTTACTTTGTTTATGTAGCGAAAATTCTCTTAGAATGATTAACGAGTGCGCGAAGATTCTGCTCAACGGTCGACTAACTTTGGATTGTTTCATGAAACACGCGCGTGACGCTCGAAGGAAGAGCCTTGTAGCGAATGATTAAGCTATCTACGTGTCGCTTAGACTTCTCATCTTGTCCATGCGAGTCGAGCGGGCTTGGAAATTATTTCAAGATTCGAAAGGAGAATGCAATGACTTAAGCTAAAAGAAGTTTCATCCAATTTTATGCATCGAGAAGATTATTGAATAACAATTACAAGATTACAGATTAGATTTTTCAAAGATTTTTATTCTTAAACAGAAATTAGTTTCTAATTAGGATTCGCTCTAAATTCGATTAACTAAGAAAATACTTCAAGCTTTAAACCCTCTTGGCGCCTTTCGTTTGTCTTCGAGAAAGGTGAAAATGAAGTAGCGACGTCTTCTATCCTACACATTACAAATAAAGTTAAATCTTCGAACGAAAGCTGCTTGGAAAATACTAAAAACGTTGCTTCAAATGGATATCACAAACATGGTTCACCGACTTGGCTGCTTGACTTTCAACTCGAATCTACTTTAGTAAACTTTCAAGCAAATAAACTTTCTCATCTTTCATATAAACGGTCAATAAATATTCTCGGGTTGCCTCTAATGCCCAGCCACAATGTTACCAACGACTTTCGCCAATTCTTCACTTTGGTTTTGTTACGCTTCACATCGAAGCCTTCAACCTACGCATAACGAAATTCATAAGAATATGTAATCAACTAAACTATCCTCTCGGGTTCACCAACTTAGCTAACTTTTAATGATTCTCGTCGTCTGCTTATCGCTCGACTTGTATTAGTATGTAACTTGGTAAGTACTTTAACAACTACGAAAAATATATCCTTGCGAATCAACAAAACACTCCGCTATGTGATGATGATTAATTGATGAGCAATGGCGAATATTAAGACGCGAAAGCGTTGCTGTTGAAGGGCTGGAAGTAGTGTAGACCGTTGGTGGCCATATCGTGTTCGCTAGAAAGAACAATGAATTGATTAGGCTCAACTCCAAGACAAACTTCTGTCAATCTCACCTAATGTAAGCCGGAATTTCTAATTGATCTTTGCAGATGACTGAATAAAGATGCTCAACGCCTGGCAACGAGTGAACTTTGTGTTTGATAGCGGGCGCCATGAACGTTGTGAACCACCATGTCATCATCTTTGTCCAGAACGTGGGGTGAACGATGTAGAAAGCTTTCAGATTCTTCTTGTATCTAAATTAAACGTGAATATTTTATGTAGAAAGCTCGCAATTGCTGAAAGATTAATGATAATTACTTGTAGGGTAAGATGCTATAGACTTCCTTTAACCAATTAAGCGACGGGTAATTGTTTGTGGTTGTCATCGTGTGGAAATATGAAATCACGTAGTCGCCTTTCACCAAGGGATCCAGTAATTGTATCAAATATAACAAAGCCTGGAAAGAGTCGAATGAAAAATTTAAACAAATTGCTCGAGTTTTCCTTTGACTTGAGTCAAAGTTTTCCTCGAGCTTGAGCGATGCTCAAAGTTTTCCTCGACGCTTTGACTTGGGTCAAAGTTTTTCTCGAGCTTGAGCGATGCTTGACTCGAGTTTCCTCATCCTGATTACTCACTTTCTCTAAGTCTATCTCATGTGCTGGGAACCATTTTCCGCAGAAAACGATAACTGGCCGACCGAGACGATCGTAGCCGCTCTGATATAGACATCCGATGCCCGAGACCGATGATAAATCTTCCGTACGTGCTCGGCGCAACAATCTCTCGTATCTGGAAGTGGAAAATGTTGGAATTAATTTCAATTTTAAAACATCATTTGATAGCCTGTAATTCTACAGAAGCTTGCGAGCCAGCTCGACGATACGCAATTGTTAAAATATTATTATCTTCGCAAAAACGTGAGTAAGTTTGTTGAGCGGTAGAAAGCGATAAAAAATAATTGAAATGTCATGAATCAAGTTTACAGTTTTTTGTTTCAGAGCAAGCTCGTGGAAACTACAACGGCTCGGTGCCCTTTATGTTCGGCTACGTGCCTTGAGCCACTTATTGAAGGAGTCGGTTGCAAATAAGCACGGAGAGCAGGAGCTTCCAGGTCATTTAAAAATACACAGCGGACGTGAAAGCTCGCTGTATCCAATGCTACGGAAGGAGATCGATAAAATGCATTAGAACCGGACGATTAGTCTCGTTTAAATGCTCGTGACAAGCTCAGATTGATGTCAGTGCAGCGGAACAGTCATTGTTCACATGAGATAAGATGAAACTTTGTGCTTGCTCTCTGAATCGAATGAAAATTTCTTCCGTTGGTGAAACTTTCTAACAGTCCGTGTTATGATTTTCCTTTCTTTTTGTTGTCGCTTGAGAAATCTCTTTCAATGAAGCCAAAAATAGAACCGTCGAGATCCTTTTGTTCCCCCGTAAAGCTTTTAAAAGCAACAACTGTGCCGAGCTCGACTAATTCCCCGCTGAAACTGTGGCGCACGGAGCTTTCCGTTGGCTTTGTTGCTTCAGGATCTCGGTCTATACAACCCCAAGTTTTAAAGCTCTGATATCATTTTACGTTTACGTCAGCATGGAATCAGAGACTTGATGCTGCATGATGACGAAACGTCGGCAAACAAGCGATTGTTTTTCTTTCAAAACGGTCTCATCCGAACCTTGTGGATTGTGGCGATAAGATAGCGATGCAGCTTTTTGTCGGGAGAACGTTTAGTTAAAACGAGATGAATCATTGATGTCGGAGCTGACACGGCGGGATGCGATGTTGTGAATAATCGATGATAATTAAAAGCGAAACTTGATATACAGCTTGGCTCGATGGAAAGCTCAGACATGCCCTTAATTGCCTCGCTATCGATTCAACTACGAGGGAATCTGCCCGAGTAAATGTTTTATTCGTTTTTGCAAACGGAATAAAGCTGTTGCGATATCACCGCTACGCGGGAAGATTGCAAACTGCAAAGTTTCGTCGATATTTCATTTTCGCAAGTCTCTACTCATCGCGGTTTCTGTTTTCATTGGCCGCTTCGGCACTCGCTCGCTGCCTTTTATACAGCAGACGTGCGGAGCAGTTGTGTGTTTTGAAAGATGAAAATATCGATTTTCTCTCGCGTCCAAGCCCGAAGCGAGCAAGAAAATTGTTTGCGTCGAGAGTGA
This sequence comes from Smittia sp. YW1114-2, assembly GCA_033064975.1. Lineage (NCBI taxonomy): Eukaryota > Metazoa > Arthropoda > Insecta > Diptera > Chironomidae > Smittia > Smittia sp. YW1114-2. The sequence goes on from CP093832.1 coordinate 21,727,325, forward strand.
ATCAATTTCGTCGGAAAAGCTTCTAAGCAGCTTAAATCAGAATTTCCCAATTCAATTCTCTCGGATCCCTCCGGCTTGATTGCTCGTCTGTCAAGTCGCATGTGGTGCGGAGAAAATCGATTGCTCCAAGGCGTGATAAAGAGATTCGAAACGAAATGACATCGAGAGCTCAGACGTAAACAAAACTTTTCCTAAAGAAAGTCTAATTTTAGTCGAGAGCTACGAGGAAAATTTTACTCTTGGAAATTCACAGAACCGCTACGAAAATAGCTTTGCGTGGGTTCAGTCCGAGGGAACCGCATCATCATAATAACCATTTCACAATCAAGCACAGGAAATCGCTTCTAATTGTAATGGAATCCGTCGACTTTTTTCCGTCGTCAGCTGTGGCGTGCGAACGCTTTGTGATTTAATCATTCGTTTATCTGACTGGCGCTCGACTGTCGTAACGTTTGAAGGTGCAGCGGCGAAGTTCTATTACGCAGCTTATGCTCCAAGCTGAAGTCGACGACACTAAGCATGACCGAGACCTTTTGCTTGCTCGCTAAGAGCTTCAATTACTGTCACAGAAAGTGATAATTTTCACACGTTCGCGATGAATTATTTGTGACTACATCGAATTCTATTATTTAGTTCTGTCGCAAGCGAGCTGAGTCACAACATAAATTTATTATCTCCACCTTTCTTCCGATTCCTCGATGTGGATCTGCTCCAACGACACTGGACCCCTCTCGACATTGTCGAGCGTTATATTATTCAAATCACTCAAATCCACTGATTCCATCGCCATCATGTTCGTTGGAAAAGTTTCTGTTGATATTGCAATGGTTCAAGCTGGTCCCCAAAATTTAATTAACTTGATGATTTTATTCTCTTGTTTGTTTTTTCCTCTTCGCGGTTCTCAGACTCCGAAAATCACATCTGCCTCGAATGAAAAACGGTTGCTGACTGGCGAGAGCGACTGCTAGCTCGTTGAGTTTAATATTTTCCGAGAGGCGGAAGAAAAACACGAGAGCGGATCGTTTTGCGTTTCAACAAGTTTCGGGTTGTCGAAGGGTGGCCGAATCAAGAACTCAAGACAAAAAGGGAAAGCGTCGAGTACAATCGTGGCGATTGCCAACCCTTCGAGCGAAAGCTTCGCTCAATTTCCACAAAGCTCTCATGATGAACGAGAAAGTTTTCCGAGAGTTTTCCTTTCGACCGCGAGAATTATTTTCCGATCGATCCGCTGAACTGATTCGTTTCCGTTTCAACACGAGTCCTTGGCAGCGCACTCATAAAAGTGAAAACGGCTTGCAATCTGGAGGAAAGTGTGCAACATGCAATCGTAATTTATCAAGAATTCTCCCACAATTTTCTCTGACAGGAAAAGTCAATCGATTATTTTGATTTGTGTTTGTGTCTGCGGTTTTGTCGACTTGGAAACTTCCTTGGCAAGTCTACGATGAGTGACAAAGGAAGGTTGGATTCCAACGCGGCGGCCTGCGCTCCAACACGAACTCCTAATTGCAGGCAATAATGTTTCTTATCAGCTCGTTTAATAATCGCTTTAAAGCTCTCATTACTAAGCCACTGAATGGCAAGCAGAGCTGCTCTATTTGGCTTAAAGGCTCGATGTCTTCTGTCGTTAAATTTTATGGCAGTTCCGCGTGATGCAATCGAGTCGTTAGGAGCAAACTATCCAAGAACGTGCTACCCTTCGGGCGAATTGCACAGGCCTACATTGTCATTTGTTCTACTATCTCTTGTTAAGCAATGCGAGATGTTTCAGCGAAGAAGTTTTTATGGTTTGCTTCCCATCAAGAACCATCAAGCGATGATAAAAGTTGAGATAAAGCGGCGAGTTGTTTGCACTCAGCACATGACCTTAAGTTGTTTGCTGCGTCGCTTTTTCTACGTCTCAGTTCGACGAACGTCTTTTTGGAAAATCGATGGGACTAACTGCTTCGCAAACATGAGCCCGATACAAACTGTGTGCCGATGACGAAAAGAAAATCTTCTTACATGTGCAAACAATGCTGCGCTTAAGTGAGCGAAGCGAGAGAAACCAAACTTGCGCTAATTAATTTTCTAGCGAAAGGCAATTTGCATTCAATGGAGCTCTACTTGAAATCGAGATCATCTCGAAAGTTTATGGGAGTTGCGGATGATGGAGAGCAGAGTCTTTTGTCTGCGCGTTTACTTACTCAGTTTCCAGCAAAAGTGGCAAACTAAACAGAAACAGATTCGGTGAGAGATTTTTCGATAATTCGACGAACAAACGAGAAGTTTCAACAGAAGTTGTGGCGAGTTTCACAATTATCACAAAGGTTATTTACCCTGCATTGTCTTGCGGAACCTTTCGCCGGAAAACCCCCGAAAGACAAATAGTTGTGGAGCCACGAGATAATTGCTGGATAAGTTGTCACTAAAATCCACGCGCTCGTCACAATTATTGACAAAACATTTCTACTACGCAAAGCTCTGAATGATTCAACGACGATTTCCCCCTTTTCAGGGTCACAGGTACAATCGATAAACGTTTATGAATAAATCAATGGGCGAATGAATGTTTGGGCTGGCGCTAATGCAAAGCACGCGCTGTGCGGAGATAACACAACACGAGTCAATGAGTCAGTTTGTTAAAATTACGTGGCTCGCGGGCGGTCGATTAAATTACAAAATGTTACTTCATCGCAGGAAAAATCGATCGCATGAGAAGTGGAAAACTTCTTGTGAACGCGTCACGAACGTGACGTCGCTGATTAAGCGGTTTTCATCGCTCGATCGTCATCAGATAATTAATCAAGCGACGAAAGAAGTGGATCAACATCGTCATGTCCTTTTTCGTTGTGGCGTGTTCTTACAACAATCCAAACGAACAACGAAGCTCGGTTATGGTCGGAACAGAATAACTTTTTCATCGTTGTTCCGTTTTGGCTACGTTAAAAATAGCCTTCATGGCTTTGCCTTTAAAAGGGGAACACCTTTCATACGATGTCTATAATGATACCTCGAAATACTAGTCAATCAGACGTCGCTCATGAGGCGTCGATAGAATAAATATAAAAGGAAACGACGGCGAGTAAGATTTATAAATTTGGTGACGTCAATGACCGGAAGGTTCAAGATGAATTTGTCAGTCAGAAAAAAGATTTCATAGACTGAGAATGCTTGGAAGATCTGCATCAATTATTCACAGCCAATGCCTTACTGAGTTCGCAAGAGCAACCCAAAGATAATCGAGAATGTCCAGAATGAATTTAGACCTTAAAAGAAGTGAAATTGCTTTCTGTCTGACGCTTTTGAGTCCTAAAAGTATAAACTCGTCGTCCAGAAATTTATATGTCGACGTGGAAATAAATTTAAAAGCTCAGAAAGATGATGAAAGACAGCTCGAGCCTCCTGCTGACAGAGTAACAAGAGTTGTTCCCAGACAAATTTCTTTTTTTCAAAGACAATTTTCCATTTAAAATTCTCACGTTGCTGTCCGTTTTTGAATGTTAAAACATTTTCTTTCGCGACTTCGATGACGATTTTTATGATACTTTCGCGTTTTCTCAAGTTTGCTGTGGGCAAATAATGACAAGTCAAGTCACTCATGTTGGTTCTCGCCAGGCCTATCCATCAAAAGGCGATAAGATGTTTTGTGCAACAGACGAGGGAATGGAAACGAAAACAAATTGTTCCGACTCAAGCTATAGACGTCACAGAAGAATGTTTTCGTTGGAAGAAGGCAAAGTCTTATGGCAACAGACGCCAAATGAACCAACACACTCGCGAGTTGGATCTAATGTTTCTTTCTCCATTCGTTTTTAGGTAGAACGCGTTTGTTGTCAAACAAATATGTCAATCACTCACCGTTCTTGGTGTTCGATGCCTTCCAATCCGTCTTCTAAAACACTCTCGTAGAGGCCTTCGCGCGGTCGATCTCCTAGCAATCGTTGACGATCCAAATCGCCCTACAATGCAGAGACACAAACGGTCAATTAGTTATGGCGCAATCTATCGAGTGCTCGAGTCTGACCGGAGTGTCAATTCGGAATGTTCCATAATTCATCTCGCACTAACTGCACGCACGAAATTCTTGTCTCCAATTGATCGAGACAAAGCCTTAGATAGTCTCCACTGCGTTATCACAAATCTTGTTTTTTCTCGAGAGAGATTCTGTTGATTTTCGTGTGTGCAGATAGGCGAATGAGCCAACAGCTCGTCGTCTCTCACCTGCATTTGTGTGAAGGAGTTGTGTCCTTTGAAGTGAGTCATGTCATCGATTCCCATCTCCAGGTCGGCGTTGTTTCCCTCAAAGTCATGAGGATGACTGTCGGATTCGTCGTCGGCTAAAATGATTTTAAAATTATTAGTTAACGTGATAGCTCAACGGGAAACAGCGGAATTGCTCAAATTTTATTACACGAAAATTCAAATGAGTCGTTTATCATTTTATCGCGTTTGTTCTGTCGCCAGCGAGCTCTCAAGAACGCATGCAGTGTGAATTGCCGTCCGACAATCTTATGAATGAGTGAATGAGACTCGCGAGACAACTTCGCCAAGCACTTTTGACGAATGCTGTTCAGTCAAGTTTACATCTCTCTGAATCTCTCAGCGTTACTGAAACAAACGATCGTCGTGTAGACAGACGATGGAAAGCAACGGCACAGATTATCTCTTCTTGTTCTCTTCCAAATCAAGAATACAACTGAATGTTTTTTGTTTCACAGAGATAAAGAGCGCGGTTGCTGAAAAGCGGGCGAAATGCTAAGCGAGTATGCGGAGATATGCGTTCGGCTGATGCTCATGGCGTGAAGGCTAATTGCCAGCGAGAGATACGATTGCGATGCGTGGGAGAATCAGGAAAATGTCAAAGAGATTGCAAGCGTTGAATACTTTGTTGTCAGCATTACTTGGACGAAACGTCTTGAAGATAACAGAGCGATGACTAACGGTCTCTTGTTTTCCCAGACGTTATCATCGAGTCAACTAAACTTGTGCTTATACTGTCAATCTAACTCAAACATTTTGCATTTGCTTGAACTTAAGAATCTTCAATAGATTTGCACTCATTTCTTCTGCAACGATGCATGTGACACAAGTAATTTTGCTTGGGGTTGTCGAAACATTTTGAACATCTCAAGAATGAAAACGCTGCACAATTTTCCACGCTGCAAGCTCCGAACTTTCTCTTGAGTCAACAGAAAAGTTTATGTCAGAAACAAGAACCTTGAACCCTCCGCTCTCATTATCAGAGATGTTTACTTAAAATATTTATCTCAGACTAAGTTTTATAGTTGAACTTTCTATCGAGTGAACGTTGAAGCGGTTTTCGGAAACGTTTCGGCGGTTGCCTGAATCGCGGGAGCTTCGAATCGCAACCTCTGATAAGAAGTAAATAATTAACAATTCCATGAGTTCCGCTCACGTCTTTTATGACGAAAACGCGCTTTGCTTGTCTGCTTCCTTCGTATCAAAATCTAATTTCATCCGTCAAACGTCGCGCGATTTCGAAATTCATTGCAAGACACTCCGATGTCGCAGAAGTAATTTTTCTTCTTTTCGATAAACTCACGACTTATCAACGCTATCAGCAAATACTTTGACTCACATCAAAGTAAATTCTTGTATTTGCTCGTGCGTTGTTTATCGAATTCCTGGGCATTCGCCCCAATTTCTTTCCTATCATTTGTCTTTAAATATTTGACGAGTTAACTTGAACGAACTTGAATCCGTTTGATTCTACCTCTGATTGCATTCAAATTACTGCTGTCTGTCATGTTCGCTGGCCTCTCAGTTTACTCAAGCTGATCAGTCTTTAATGTTTAATCACTTCGTTTATTCTTTAACTTTTTCCGTTCGTTCTTCTTTTACTCCGCGTTTTGCGAGCTCGTGTTTCGTTCTTCGCGATTGTGATTCAACTGAAAACTTCTGGTGCACTCAAGCCAGTAATGCGCGACGATTCCTTGCCTTTGTATTAGGGAACTAAATTGATAACGATTTATATGCTCGACATCAATTATTTAATCCCACTTACACAACCGCCATGCAAACTCTCGCGCTCTCTTTATATCGACAAAGCTCTGTTAAATAAAGTTAATGTTCCATATGCACCTGTCCGATGGGATCGGGATGTAGGTGACAAGTAATCAATAAAACATGAAATTACATTGTGGGCCTCTTGCGATTTAATATGCAGGAGGTGGCGCCGTTGTGGGGCTTCGACGCTAATCGATATTAAAAGTTCATTTGACAGACTCGAATGTGTTCCCCCAACCCCTCACATCGACAACTGTATTTAGGACGAGATGCGATATGATCAGAGATTGCCAGCGGTGGTGATCGTATTATTAGTCGTCGGAAAGTCGGTCAATTGTTATCATTTATGAGTGAGGTAATTAAACAAAATTAAAAGCTTTCCATCAACTACAAAGTTCATTCAACTAGCCAGATCAACATTCGCCAAGTTAAGATCTCATCTTGGGATTCCGTTTCCTCTTATCACAGCGTCAACGTCTGTTTATGGATATGAGCTTTGTGAAATCATAAATTTGATGAGGCAAACATCCGTCTGAGTTACAACTTTGCCGCGATTTATTGAGCTACGTACGTGCTCGCCACCCCACAATCTCTCTCTTATCAACAGTAAAACTCACTTCCAAGCATGATGGTGTGTTGTGGGTTGCGAGTGATGCGAATTTGGCGATCAGAAATGCTGAGCTCACCGGTGATTGCGGAAATGTTCTTCGGCAGCTGCCACAAGGCCGTTGACTCTTCTAGCTGATTCCTTGGGAAGTAAAGCGGGGCTAACACTTCATAAATCCCACACTCTTGCTGCTCCAAGCAGAGGATGACAATCTCGCGGCTGTTGACTTCGAGAAACTTTCGAATTGTTCCTAAAAAGGAAAATCGGTTAAACGCATTGCTAAGATGTTTGGCTCGAGGTCTTTTTACTTAATGCAATATGAGCTCCCAAGTCGGATGGGAAATTGCGTTGCGGAACGCTGATCGTGCAGAGTCCAATCGTTTGTAATCCTAGCTCCTTAGCTTTGCAAAGAACATTCCTGCGAACAAACCAAAGTTGGGAGAACGCTTTTGGAACGTTTGAAGTGCCGACTGACCTATAGCAAGACTGCAGAGTATTCTCGGCCCAAATCGAAGCTGTTTGATTCTTCTGGCTGTAGATTGGACACACCGTATTGATCACGTAACGTGCTGGAAGCGAATGACCTTTCGAGACGCGAACTTCACCAGCTCGGCAAACTGAAAGGAAAGCGGTCGTTCATTAATCTGTATAAGAAAAGCTACTGCATCTTACACTTAATAGTCTTTAGCTCCTCTAAAAGATCCGATCCCCCTCGATTCACAATCCGGTTTGACACAGAGTTACTGTCATTCAGTCGCTCGTTCGTCGTATTCGTTATGCAGTCGGCATTCAGCAGGGAGATGTCACCTTCCCATAAGATGAAGCGTCCGTTGATGTCCTCGCGGTGCGGGAACGGGCTGTGCTGGCGTGCAAGTGATGTGTAAGCCGTTGGTGCAGTCAGTGACGCTCGATTCAACTCACTCCAGCGCTTCAAGGAGTTCAATGCTGTGTACTAAAAATAGTCGAAGCAATTTTTAACAACCAAATTAGATGCGGTGGAATAAATAAAGGGTTTCGCTCCGCTCCGGTCGCCGTGCCCGAGGCAGCTCACTCACCTGAATAAAATTTATAGGCTCAAAATGGTCATTTTTAATATCAGAGATAAGTCGCATCGCTTCTGTAAGTGAAGAAAGAGACCCGAGAAATTTATTTTTAGAGTTTTCTTTGTCATTACGTCCCGAGTGTTGAGAAGTCAGCAGAAGGGGAAAACTTTTCGCTCGCTTTTGTTGACTGAATATTGTATTTCGCTCTTCGAGCAAACAGCGCCGAGTCTCCCCAATGCATTGAGAACTTTCCCACGCGCTTCAGTGACGTATCGAGGGTTGATTGATTCAATCTGGGCTCCTCGCACGCCACGGCGCCGGCCGGGAGAGACAAGACTCGCATTGTAAGTATAATTAATGTCGTTTGCATTATTGACAAAGCAAAAGCCTGCGAGACGAAAAAAAGTTGTCGCTGCTTATCTGACACAAAACAAAAGATCCATAACAACATCGCCATGTAGAATTAACTAAAATGAAGCTCCAATAATTGACTTGTGAATTATTGATTGCCGATCGCTTGCAAGGCGTGCGAGTGACTTGCAGTCCAAGTCGTTAAAATCCAATTTCCCTTGTTATCGGCTGCATTAAAACCCATTATTGGCAGAAATCACAAGCTAGAAGCTTTTTCTATAAATCATAATTGATTAAACTGTGTCATAGCTAATGGGCCATAAAAGAGAGTTCGATAATCGATCACGGGCCGGGAGGAAACCTTCTCGTCTTTGGTTCCGTGTCGCTTCGTCATAGCGTGGAAAATCGATAGTTTTCTTTTTGACAAAATTCCAATGTGCGGCCGAATGTGGAACGAGCGGAGCATGTAACAGCGATTTCGCTCGTGTTGACCTTGCGAGCGTTGGAAAAAAGCGCATCTGATTAGCGCACATTAACTTCAGGGCGTCGTGGGGCGAGCTTGAAGGAGAATTGTGCATTCGAATGGAACGGTTGGAGCTTTACGAGCCTCCGGAAAGAAATTACAGTGTAATATCTCAAGCTAATTAGTCAATTAGCCGGCCTAAAGAAGTTAAAAGCAGCGATGTTACTCCGGCACATCGAAGCGAGGAACAATTTTATGAGCAGCGACGTGGACTCGGCGCCTGCCGCTTTTACTCGTAAATGCCATTTAACTGAATAATTATGTTATTGTCGTTTCATGACGACATTAATTAAAGCCTTGTTGCCTTCTACTTCTGTCAATTGTTTCGGGCTACGAACGGAGAATTCAATTATCACACGAGGTGGAAGCGCGTTGTGCTTTTCACGAGATTCTAATCAGTTTCGTTTATGTTACACAATGAAGGATCCCTCGTGTTCTTCTCCACTCCAACAACGAGATGCTACTGAGCTTTGTTCATTTTTGCACTCAATTCCATGTTCTGTGCCTTGTGGGAAGCATTTTGATTTATTCTCGCTCTGTTTCTACTTTTCGCAGTCTTTTTTTGCGCAAACATAACAGAAAGACTCGACAATCGGCACAAAGCAGCTCAGCTCTCGTCGTAACTGGTACATTCAGATCGCGTGCCTGCCGCTTTCAAAGTGTCGGAAATCAAAAGTTATCCACGAGAGTATCAGATCCACTAAAAACGAACGCAGCCTTTCCCACAAACTCATGTAAATCGCGAGGCTCAGTCCGCAAATTGACATTTCGTTTATAAACGGAAGAGCTCAAACCCTTCGGAGTGGAAAAAGAGGCCACCGAGCCATTCTCCTCAAACATTTGTTCTATCCACGTTAGACTGAACTCGTTTGCGAGTCGACAATGTTATCAGGCGAGCTCTGATTGCTTTCTTTTTAGCCTGAGTACCTCGAATTGCTTATCAAGATTCGACTAAAGCCTAACGAGTGTTGAATGTCGGTAATTTACCCGGCGAATTGACGGAAGGTTTGCGTTCAACTTAAGAAGGTGGGAGAGAGACTAGTTGATTGTATCGTCACCGTGACAGGTTTGAGTGTTGCCCAACCTGCACAAGAAGCTCCCACAACCTGCACGAGAAGCTCCACAAAAGCGTTATTCGTCAACTTATGCAATTTTTCTACGACATCAGCAATAAATCGTTCGATACTTTTTTCAATTGTTCATTTCATTTGCGTCATCGTACGGAAAAAAGAATATTTGAGCTGGCACAATTGACGATCATGTCACATCCGTCAGCAAACAGAAGCATGCGAAAGAGTCAAAGCGAAATCAGTGATGGGAAACTGCAAATGACAACATTCGTTTAATATGTTTCGCTATTGACGTCCATTGTCAGTCCAACAGGTTCTCGAGTGAGCGCGTTGACGTCACAAATGTGCTTTGGAGCGGAGTTAATAATGATCATTCCAAAGGTGAAAAAATAAGTTTAAAACGTGAATTCATATTTACCTTGCGACAAACAAATAATAAGCCATCTAAAATAAAGTCGAGAACGAAAACGGATGAAGTTAGTTATGAGGAAACAATAAGAATGACAAAGGGAACTCTTATCTAAATATCCGACGGTATTAGGTCAGTTTGAGAGCCATCGAAGCTCAAGCAGAAGCTTAACAAAGCTTTTGTTCCAACCGACACAAAAGGATTCTCTCGGCATTAGCATAATATCATCATCTTATGTATGTCAACTTCATGGCTCCCGCTTGAGCATTTGAGGACGAGTGCAATCTGCTTAATCTCAACGAAACATATTTCAGAGTTAAACCATTAATGAAAAGATATATCCATCGATCCAAACGATTTTCTATAAAAAGATTGCGAACAGAAGCGGCCTTGCCGTTAGGGAGAAACCCTTTTCAGTTTATAGCAGACGTCAAAAGTCTCGCACCCGTGCGATGAGAGTTTTCAGGTCAACTTGTAACGAGAGTTTCGGTTGCAGCAACAATGGAAGTTCCAGGAAAGAAAATGGTCACAGGAGAATGCTCAACCTCGCTCTAAATAGATTTGTCTGAGGTGTCCGAGAACTCGAAAGTCATTTATTTCTAATTCCCACTGCTGATTATTAGGGGAACATGCTAATTAATAAAAAGGCTTCCTGACAGCTGATGGACGAGATTGATGTGCCTTCCCACATGAAGCAGAAGGGTTTGGCCCGAGCTCATTATACTGTCGAATTTCCAGCCCTTCTCTCCGTCCCTGACGTCATTTACAAACATTCCTCCGAGACGACTTGCTCCCAAATGTTCATTTATCGATCAAGATTCAAGGAGAAATCTTTCCAGAAGCAATTTGGCAGAGGTGAGCATGCCAGAGCAAAATACAAATTGACACAAAGTGCATGGCGCAACACTGAGCGCCCATCAAAGATTTATGAATTAATCTAGATCGGACCAAGGCTGTCTCACCATTTGCTGGATATCAAATTGAACGTATGAAAAAAGTCATTAAGACTGTTTGCTTTCGTGTTTCCTCTCTACAAGACATTTCAAAGCTTCTTCTTCGCCCCGCTTCCCCATCATTTGAAAGCTTGACAGAAGGCAAAGCGATGGTTTATTCACGAGCTTTTTTGTGCTGTGAAAGTTCAGTGAAAGCGGAAAATTAAAAGGGGAATCTCCACTTATTGGGGATCGAGTCTTGTAAAGCTTTTAATGGCTCTAAAGGGAATCCGAAAAGTTTATCGAAACAAAATTTTCCTGCTGCTTTTGGAAGAAGAAAATGTTTCAATCTAATCGATAAATAATTTCCTCTCGAATGATTAGTCGAGATGATCTGGAAGCCAATTGAATAAAATTCGTTGAGTTTGGAGAACTACGAAGCTATCGAGGTGATGCGAAATTCATCTCCGTGTGGAATGTCAAGCGATTGAGTCGTGCGAGTTTCGCGTGGGCAAGCAGCATTGCGCCTGTGTTTGCCTGAATATTCTCAATAATATGCAATGTAACCGAGCGAAACAAAGTGTTGGTGTTGAAGAGCGGATTCAGGGTCAGAGATTTGAATTTTGCTGTAATTAACTTTGGTTCGGCTCTTTGCTTGTGTTAGGTTTCTTTCACTCTCCAGTGACTCACGCTTCAGTCACCACGGCTGGTTTCTTTTGGCGATGAATCGCGAGCGAGTCGCTTTTGTTTACGTAATTCACTCGACATCTAACAGTGTGGATAACTTGAAATTAAACTTCATTAGCCAGACCGGTTGTAGTTAATTATTAATTCAGCGAGAAATCCTCTTTGGAAAAATCCAATTCTCGCATAAAAAACTTTTCTCGCAACTCCTCTGACATTTCAAATGAGAAAAGAGAAAGCACAGAACGGCAGATTCTTCTTCTTCCCAGCCAACACTAAATAGATTACAGCACGAAAGCTCCTCTCACTCGACTACAACTTGGATTTTCATCAAGGAAATTTCCCGAGAAATAAAAGTTCGAGCTGTGGAAGTTTCAGCTGAGCAAATATTTTCGGAACGGGAGGAATTTCTTCCCTTTGTTCGGATTTTCGCGAGCATACATCGCAAGCAGAATTTAATTAATCCGCGTACGAGATTCTCATCGCAACTAACTTACATTTTTCCTTGTCTCTCGAGCTGGAATTACTTGGGTCTGTTATCCGTTCTACGTCAAATATAAACTTTTTTACGCTCGGAAATGCCTGAATTATTTTTTCACACTGTTTTCCTCCTTTTCGTGGTTATTGATTATCGGAATATCTTCACACTGTTTCAGCGATGTTGCAATGGTTGCGAGAATTAAACTTCAAGAATCATTCTGCCGAGTTCCGTGTCGCTTCTCATGAAACTTTTTCTTTTTCCTTCTCTTAAAAATTGCTTAAGACACATGAACAAACAAAAATTCAACACAACTCTTTGATGAACACTTAAAAACTAAAAGCTGAAAGCGACGAATACAAGAAACACGTCGCTCCGTGTGAAACAAAATGAATTTTGTGGGAAAATGTTTGTAAAAATTTGCCAGCGCGCTCGTGCAATGGAGGAGAGGAGATGACGGAAAAGCCGAGTGTGGCAAGCCTCGCATGCGCATTGGCCGGAGAGCTGGAATGTGTTGGTGTTACATTGATCGAAGGGGAGCTTTCAGCGTCGATCTGGATAAAAAAGTTTGAACGTTTACGTTAAATGTTGAAAGCTCTCGAAGTATTTTTATAATGTCAATGTTGGCTGATGAATTTATTTAAATTTATCTGTCGGAAGCTTTCGTCGATTAAAATTACAATATTCTCATTGTTGTGAACTTGAATTGAGAAACTGCAATCGTCGATTAAAATTACTTTGTGCTTTTTGTTTTGAAATTTAATTGAGAAACTTCAAGTTGAAAAGTCAAGTTCGACTTAAAGCTTTAAGCTTCACTAGAGCTTTCATGTGATAAAGCTCAAAGCTTTCAGAATTCCTCAATCAGAAGAATTTCATTCTAAATGATTAGCGTTCATAATTAGACCTGTCAGTCACCACAATTATTTCATGCAAGTTAGAATATTTCGCAATTGAGTTGAACATCGCAAATCGAAGAAAATTTAGTAAAAGAATCACAGGTAAAGCAGTTGAATTTCAGATGCGAGGCTGGATTCTTGGCGGACCTCAAGAGACTTCCAGTTGGTTGTGTCATAAACTGTACTAAAGCTGAGAACAAACCCGACTCTAACGATCCAACCAAGTTCTATCAGTGCATTCGGGTTGGAACCAAATTTCAAGGAGTTCATGCGTCCTGCTTCAAAAACCAGCACTTCGATAAGACTTTAAAATATTGCGTTGACGATTAAGATCCATGGTATTGGAAGCACTCTCAAAATTATTCAAGTAGATTAGAAATATCTTCGGCAATTTTAAAAGAGACGAATAAACACAAAGGTCGACTCAGTCACAATTTTTTTTATAAATCAATTTCAGGAGACTAAATTCCCAACAAAAAATGCATTTCATTTATATTTTTTGCTGAAAATATGTTACATATCATCTGTGCTCTTTGATCATGGCCAAACAATCGGTTCAATCCAATCCAGGTAAGACGATACTCTCGTGTAGACGGATGGCGTTCCTGTTTTGCCACAATGTTCACTACCAAATGAAGTGATGCCAACCAAGATCCAAACGCATTTGTTGCTACGCGAAACGACTTGCAAAGGTCCGCCAGAATCTGTTGAAATCAAAGTTTGAAAACGTTCGAATGATTTACATATTTATCACCTCCTCGGCACGTGTCATGTTCTTTCAATAAACCCGCACAAAGCTGATTTTCGCTTATGATTATGTCGCGGTAGAATGGACAGAATGCATTGTCGACGAAATCGAGTTCAACTTTCATCAGCTCGTTTGAGCTTTCGCCGTTGCCGGTCACGCCCCATCCTGAAGCAGTTCCAAACTCCTGATCGATATCACGTGATTGCCACAAACATGCCGGGCGAATCCTTTGATCGCTTCTAAAGTCCACGGCGCTTCCCAACTGAATCAATGCAATGTCATTTTGTTTCGTTCTGGAATCATATTGCTCGTGAACTATGAAATTTTCAACGGCAAAGTCTTTTGCAGAAGTGTATCGTCCCGTTGATTTGAGTTCATTGCTTCCCAGTCGCACAACGATTGGTCTGGGTTGACTTAAACCAGTAAATTCTCAATGTTAACACTCTGAGTATAAACTGATTTCTTCACTTACACGTTTTGGCGACAATGCGCTGCTGTTAAGACAAACCGATCGCTGATCAGCGAACCTCCGCAAAAAAACAAAACGTCCTTCGAGTCTTGATAGCCAATGGCAGCCATGTGAGGGAATTCGTTATCAGTAGCCTCCACCCCGTTCACAATCAACCCGGTTGTAAATTCACATTTATCCTTTTCTAAGTCGTGGGCAATCGAGTCCAAAGACAAAGAAGTGAACTGCGTGACACTTTGAGCGAGCTTTGAATATTCGTCGCACTCTATCGAATTAAAAAGATGTTTTAACATCTAAATGAACTTTAAAAAGTCATTAGCTTAGCTACTTCTTTGACTGATTCTCTCGTAGCCGGAGAACTGTCCGTCGGCAACATCGCAAAGCGCAATAATTACTGCGATGAAAGCAATTGAATTGAACATTTTCAAAACTTCTAGCAACATTTCAGTCCGCACGTGTCAAAATCTGGCCAACAACTGGTCGTTTTTAACGCACAATCGTCTTTAATATCGACTCGACGACATGTTAATTAATAATGTTAATTGTTTGTCTTTTTGACAGAACAGAAACTCTCACGTAGTCCGTTCGTCATAGGATTCGACCAGTTTGAAGTTTATTCCGCGAAAGGATTTCCTGCGATTTTAAATAAATCTTTACTTCGTTCCTAAGTTGAACCTCAATCATCAGTCTGCAATATATGATATTCATGTTGCTGATGAACTAACTGAACCGTTCAGCTTTAATTTGGAGGGCAAACCTACCCGGACATCTGCCACAACTTCAGCCCAACGACGGTAGCTCCAAAGCCAGCTGCTACTGCAGTTCCTGCGGTGACTAATGAGTCAACTGCTACTCCTGAAGCCACAATGGAACCAGAGCCTGAAGTTCCAGAAGCGTCTGACGAACCCCTACCAACTGTGGCTCCGAGGCGACCGTTGAGCCAGAACCTGCAGCTACTGTTGACCCTGGATTGTCCTCATTGAATACAACAGAAACAACAGCAACTGAGGCAACTATAACAGCATATACAACGAAAAAGTGGCCCGGGCAATGCGCTCCTGGTTCCTAAATTACGAAGCGTTTCTATATCAAGATTTATCAAAAGAAGTAAGTGAGATTCCTGTACGATTGGAAACTTTAATAAACACAAAAGAATCATAGAATCGTCCAACGAATTTTTTATCAAAATTTATTAGACAGCGAATCATATCAAACTGAAATTTTTCGCTCTCGGCAGAGAAAATATTCTCGTGTTTACCGCCGATCACTTATCGCGCGAGTCTACGCTTGACTGAAAAGAGATTCGCTCCATTCTCTCTAGTTCAGTGGACGAGGAACCGCGGCTCAATCAACACGCAGCAGTTGACGATGAATCGAGTATCACAAGCGAAATTTATTTTTAGAGGTCAAAGCTTAAAAAGCTTTCCGAGAGTGTTTTCGGCCAAAGCAGCTCCAGCTGTGAAGTTTGAAGATGAGTGGAACAGTGCCAAAGAGTACAGTGAAATCCCAGCCATGGGCAAGTTCGAAGCTTTGCGAAGTCAACTTCCGGGAGGTAATGGAGATTCAAAGTTTTGGTTGCTCTTGACACTAACTTCATTTCAGGCAAATATTATCAGTTGCCACTAACCGATCTTCACATGTGAGTAGACCAACATGACTAACAATACAAAGTACGAAGTTTGTATTGCTTGACAGAGCGTTGAGACGCGACTACGGCAACATCACCAAGATTCCTGCTATGTTCGGGCAGCCTGACATGGTCATGGTCTATGACGTGCACGACGCAGAGAAAGCTTTCAGGTTCGAGGGCCAATTTCCCTATCGTCGAACTATCGAAACACTGAACTACTACCGGTCCAAAACGAGGCCCGACGTGTACGGAGAATATGGAAGTTTGCTGTCAGAGTGAGTTGATAACGTTTCTCAATAGATTTGAGTTGCTAGAATATTTCTATCCAGACAGGGCGCTGAGTGGTACAAAATGAGAACTTTAGTCAATCCTGTTTTGCTGAAACCAAAGACTGTGGAGCTGTATGTTCCTCAAGTTGACGACGTCTCCAGAGACTTTATCAAAATGTGAGTAGTTTAAGCTTAAACTAGTTAAGAAGCTAACCAGGGTCATTGGATTCAATAAAGGATCATGAAGCAGCGCGATGCAAACAACGAAGTTCCTGCAACGTTCAATGATTCCATCAACATGTGGAGTCTCGAATCGATCACCTGCATTTCTCTCAACCAACGCTTGGGACTTTTGAATGAGAATTATCGTGACGAAAACGCCGAAAAACTTATCAAGGTTACCGAGTGCGACATCGATAAGAAAATGTTTTAATCAACTCACAAAATTCCAGTTCATTCGAGAGTTCTTTGTGCTGGGATTCGAGTTCGAAGCGAAGCCGTCAATCTGGAGATATTATCACACGAAAGCTTTCAAGAAGCTGCTCGGAGTATATGACGGGATGACAAAGTAAAGTTGCCAGGAACAATTCTTAGTACATGATTAAGAAATTTCGTTTTTCCAGCATCATCTTGCACTATGTTGACAAAGCCATCGAAGACCTCAAGACTCAACCGCCGAAGGAGGGAAGAGAGGAAAGTATTTTAGAAAAGCTGATCAAGATCAATAAGAATGTTGCAGTTGTGATGTGCGCTGATGCGATGCTCGCTGGTGTTGACACGACGTCATCAGCGACTGTTGGAGTTCTTTATTGCTTGGCAAAAAATCAGAAAGCTCAGGAAAAGCTCCGTGAAGAACTGAAGACGATTCTTCCTAACAAAGACGACGCGTTGACGCCAGAAAAGATGCGCAACATGCCTTACTTGCGTGCTGTCATCAAGGAAGGGATTCGTATGCTTCCACCAACGTCAGGAAATCTACGCAAAGCGGGAAGTGATCTCGTGTTGGCTGGATACAAAATTCCAAAGGGAACTGAAGTTGTGATGGCTTTAATCCTGGCCCAGCACGACGAGAAACAATTCGCACAAGCTGACAAGTTTATTCCCGAGAGGTGGTTGAAGAACAACACTGATCCACAATGCCCACACGCCAAAGACGCTCATCCGTTTGCTTATCTTCCATTCGGATTCGGCGCAAGAATGTGCCCAGGAAAACGTCTCGCCTACCTCGAGATGGAAGTTCTGATCACCAGAATCATTCGCGAGTTCAAGGTCGAATGGAATCATGACGACCTCAAGATCAAAAGTGTTTTGGTTAACATTCCCTACAGCGATTTGAAATTTAAGTTCACCGAAGTTTGAAGTTCATGCGCATTAGATTTTTAGCAAAAAATCAGAGAAATAAACTTTCATTCTAACGCAGCCAAACGAGTTTCATTTGTTTTGATGTCTAAGAATGACTTGCCGAAAGAGTTTTGATATTTTTCTCGACTCTCATGGCCTTGAATTTCATTCGCGTCTCTCATCTCACTTAGCGAATGTTTACAAATAAAGCGTTCGCCGGTTGATATTTCCACTTAACTCACATGCACGCTATTCGTTCCCTCCACTCGATGATTAAATTTTCTCTCGAATATTACGCGACTCCGCTCTTAGTTTCGAGTTGAGCTTTGTAGCGAGTAGTCTGACTTTGTTCTCGCGTCCGTGATAATTATAATCGGTCAAAACTAAGCCGCAAACATGTTACGTCATGTGGAAACGAAAATTTTTGCTGGGAGCAAAAGTCTGACTAATTCATGTCGCGTTTTCTCTGCGCAAGCCGCCAAGGCCGTTGACAGTTCATTCGAGAATGAGTGGAAGAACGCGAAGCCCTTCGAAAGCATTCCATCAATGGGGCCTTTAGCTATGATTAGAAGTTTCCTGCCGGGCGGGAAATATTACAAACTCTCGATGGTCGACTTGCATCGGTGAGCTCTACTCAATTAATCATCGTTCAAGTGAATGAACTTTGCCATCAATTAGTGCAATGAAGAATGAGTTTGGAGACATTACAAAGTTCCCGGCGATGCTTGGAAAGCCAGAGATGGTGATGACATTCAACATCGAAGATGCAGAGAAAATGTTCAGATTTGAAGGCCAATTTCCCTTCCGGCGTTCCATCGAAACCTTGAACCATTATCGAGCGAAAGTTCGGCCGGATATCTACGGAGAGTATGGAAGTCTTTTGTCAGAGTAAGTTCATGAACTACTAGAACGAAAGCTCCAGTGACTCAAATCTTGCCGAACTAGACAAGACGAGAACTGGTACAAGATGAGAACATTGATCAATCCCGTTATGCTGAAGCCGTCGACGGTCAAACTTTATGTGCCGCAGGTCGACGACGTCTCGAGAGAATTCGTGAAAATGTAAACTTCATTTTGCTTTGAGAAACATCTGTTGACGATGAACTATTTTAGGATTGCGTCGAAACGCGATGCCAACAACGAAGTCCCGGCGAACTTCAGCGACTTCCTCAACATGTGGAGTCTTGAGTCGATCACTTGCATTTCTTTAAACCAACGCCTCGGAATTCTGAACGAAAATAGCCGCGACGAAAAAGCAACTGATCTGATAAAGGTTGATGGCTGCCTAAATAAGGCGAAGCTGATTGAAATTATTTTCTGCCCATTTTTAGATGATAAGACAATTTTTCGTGTTATCTTATGACTTTGAAGTCAACCCGTCGATCTGGCGATATTACGAGACGAAAGCTTTCAAAGAACTCCTTGCAGTCTACGATGGATTAACGAAGTAAGATTTGTTCAACAGTCAGAAGTTGTCGTTTCATGGATTCATTTTCACACAGCACGATCCTTCACTACATCGACAAAGCCATCGAAGACCTCAAGACTCAACCACCAAAGGAGGGAAGAGAGGAAAGTATTTTAGAAAAGCTGATCAAGATCAATAAGAATGTTGCAGTTGTGATGTGCGCTGATGCGATGCTCGCTGGTGTTGACACGACGTCATCAGCGACTGTTGGAGTTCTTTATTGCTTGGCAAAAAATCAGAAAGCTCAGGAAAAGCTCCGTGAAGAACTGAAGACGATTCTTCCTAACAAGGATGACGCGTTGACGCCAGAAAAGATGCGCAACATGCCTTACTTGCGTGCTGTCATCAAGGAAGGGATTCGCTTGTTCCCTCCAACCTCAGGCAACATGAGAAAAGCAGGAAATGATTTGGTGCTGTCAGGTTATCGGGTTCCCAAAGGTTCCGAGGTTGTCATGGGTCTTATGCTCGCTCATCGTGATGAAAATCAGTTTGCGCAAGCTGAGAAGTTCATCCCCGAACGGTGGTTGAAGAGCAACACTGATCCACAATGTCCACACGCCAAAGACGCGCATCCGTTTGCTTATCTTCCATTCGGATTCGGCGCAAGAATGTGCCCAGGAAAACGCCTCGCCTACCTCGAGATGGAAGTTCTGATCACCAGAATCATTCGCGAGTTCAAGCTCGAGTGGAATCATGAAGATTTGAAAATCAAAAGTCTGCTGGTCAACATTCCTGACGGCGATTTGAAGTTCAAACTCACCGAAGTGTAAAACTTGCTGACAAATCTGAATAAAATTCTGAACCAAAATTTCATTTTTGCGACCTTGAAAAATTCTCTTACAAACTTTTAAAAATATCTCGTGAGCGTTTACACTAAACATCTGATCATTGGATATGTTTTCGATTCGCTCACGTCCTTGAATTCTCGCAGAGCCGAAAATGTTTCTGATCAAAACGCGAAACGAGAGTGAAACTTCGCTCAGTGGTCGCCAATCATTTGTAGAGTGAAGTTAGACGTAACGAGGCGTTCAACGTGATTAATTTGATAAGAACACTGACGATTACCGTTCACCATATTGAGAAATCCAATTTCGATGTTGCAGTCACGTCGAAAAGCTTTTCAATTAGCGCCGCATTGCCTCAACCGGTTGGTGAGGTCAGCGTCGACGTCTCAGTCTGCAGCGCCGACCGAACAAGAATGGAAAAACGCAAAACCCTTCAGCGACGTTCCTGGGCCGAAAACGTTTGAGTTCATCAGAGCTTTTTTGCCCGGAGGTTCGACAATCAATTTGTAGTTAAATATTTCACAAGTTTCATTAAAAATCAGGAAAGTATGCGAACTTAACCGTCATCGATCTCTCGAACAAAATGCAGGAAGAGTACGGCAGTCTTTCGAAGTTCCCCGGCCTGCTCGGACAACGCGACATGGTTTTTACCTTCGACCCTAATGACATCGAGACAATTTTCCGAAACGAAGGAAAATTCCCGGCCAGACGAGGGCTCGACACTCTGGAATACTTTCGAAACGTCTACAGGAAGGAATGGTTCGAGAAAGGAACGGGATTGGTTCCATCGTAAGTTTCAGGATCCAAGGCTAGAAGTCAATGACCTCGAGCAGAGGTTAACGACCTAAATTGCAGGGCGAAAGTCTCGGTTAAAATTTAATTAAATTTTGTCGGTGTTTTTGCAGACAAGGCCAAGACTGGTACGAATTCAGAACCAAAGGTAGAACAACTGTCAACCTTCCAATTTAAAATCTCACTCATCTCTGATCCATAGTGAACCAAACGATGATGCAGCCGAAGACAGCAAAACTTTACATCCCGAAAGTCGACGAAGTTGTTACGGAGCTTGTCACAAAGTAAATTTAATTTTCAGACTTAGAAATAGATCGAGACAAAATTCCTTTTAGAATGAAGAAAAATCGCAACGCACAAAATGAAACCCCAGCAGATTTCCTCGAGTATTTGAACACTTGGGCGTTGGAATCGATCGGGATCATAACTCTCGACAAAAGACTCGGCGTGATGGAAAACTCTGCCACGTCTGAAGTCAATCAGCTGCTCAAGGAAGTCAGCAAGTTCTCTTACGAGCACGACATTTTGCCCAACGTCTGGCGCACGTTCAAGACGAAGAAATTCCTCGCTGGCATGAAAGTTTATGATAAAGTCACTGGGACTTTGAAGGTTTACGCTGAAGAAGCGATGGCCAAGCTTCAAGCCACGGCTCAGAATACTCTCGATCACGAAGCTGGAGTGCTCGAGAAGCTGATGAAGATCGACAAGCACGTCGCCTTCGTGATGGTTCTCGACTCTTTGCTCGCTGGCATCGACACAACTTCAACTGCAGCGGTTTCCGTGCTTTATCAACTGGCAAAAAATCCAGACAAGCAGGAAATTTTGCGCCAAGAAATCCTCAAAGCTTTGCCAGACAAAAGCTCAAAGCTGTCGACGACTTCGTTGGCGAATCTTCCTTACCTTCGTGCTGTCATTAAAGAAGGTTTGAGAATTCAACCGCCGGTGAGTGCAAATGCTAGAGAGGCTGGTGTTGACTTAGTGATTCAAGGCTATCAGATTCCCAAAGGAGTAAGTTGACTTCGTTATCAATGAGAGTTAGAAGCTTAAATTTATTTTATTTAGACGACGATGGTCCTTTGGAATCACGTCATTTCCATGGAGGAGAAACACTTTGAACGTGCGAAAGAGTTCATTCCCGAGCGTTGGTTGAAGGACAACACAGACGCAAAGTGCCCGCATGCCAAGGACTCTCATCCGTTCGCCTATCTTCCCTTCGGCTTCGGACCGAGAATGTGCGTTGGCCGTCGCTTTGCTGAGCTCGAAATTGAAATATTAGTGTCTCGATTGATCAGAGAGTTCCAAATTGAATGGAAGCAGCCTGACCTGAAGTTCAAATCGTACACTTTCAACATAGCAGCTGATCCCTTAAAGTTCACGATCACCGATTTGAAGTATTAAAATTTCGGCTTTGTGATTTTCCCTCAACTTTAATCGTCTTCAACCCTTCACACAGCGGTTATGGCTTAAGACTCGCCAGTCGCGAGCTAATTGTACTGTTAATAAATTCTCTTGTCTAGTTTAATCATCACCCCGTTCTTTGACTTTATGACAAGTTCGAGAGCATCTTGTGGCTCGAAGTTGCCTTCTAAGCTCACATGGAAGTGCCGAAAAATTTTGGAAATCGTCGACTTGATTTCGAGCATTGCAAACTTTTGCCCAATGCAGTTGCGTGAACCTGAAACGAGAGAAGGAAGTGAAAACATTCGCTAATCGACCTTGAATGTGTTTCTTCACCTGCACTGAAAGGAATGTAAGCGTACGGGTTTGACTTCTCCGCTGTCGTTTCGACATCAAATCTCTCGGGAATGAAAGCGAGTGGATCGGGGAAGAGTTCAGGGTCGCGAGCCATGAAGTAGGGAGCGATGATCAGCCCAGCTCCCTTTGGTATTAGTTTGCCGTCTAGAATTGAATGTTTGCACTTAAACTTTACGAAGCAATTCAAGATTTCTCACTGATTTCCGTTTCCTCGGTGACTTTCCGTCCAAACAAAGGCACCGACGGATGAAGTCGCAGTGACTCTTTGACAACCAACTCCAAGTATTTTAATTCATTCAAGTCCCTAAAACGACACGCAACGTTAATTAACCGTCAGCGATTTACATTCACATGCGCAACTTCATGTGGACAATTTTATCCGGATCATCGCCGATGACTTCGCGCAACTCCTCGATGCATTTGCGTTGCACTTCCGGATGCTTTGCAATGTTGTAAATCGTGAAGGCTAATGCGCTGTTCGTTGTATCGTGACCCTGACAGTGAACACACGTTTAAAGTTCCTGCTCGAGTTGCAGTTAAACTTGTTAATAGCACTCACTTCGAACATGAACGTGTCGATCTCTTCGCGAATGTCTGCGTTGCTCAAGAACTTGCCATCGATCTTCGACTGGAGCAGAAGATCGAGCAAAGCCATTTTCTTCCTGCCGCCAAACTCTTCCGACTCGACTTCAACGGTGATCAAGTTGTTGTTCAACAGTTTCTCGCGTCGAGCGACAATTACTTTGTCCGTGAAATCATGCAATGCTTTAATTAAAGTTTGCTGACGTCGATAGGTCGGAGTGAACCGAAACAGAATATTATATCGCAGCACGAAGTCGTAGGACCGTCGGTGGATGATGTCAGCGAGTCTGCAAGAGTTAAATTTGACATCGAATCGAAGTTTCAATCGTCACTCACTCGTTCACATTCTTCACGTACTGCGAGTCGTGACCGTTCTGAGAGTTCAACGAGATTCCCATGGCGCTTTCTACGAATGCGAAAGTCTCGTTTTTAAATTAATTGCTCGCTCGCTTTGTTCTCGACGCGTGACTCACCGCATATCACATCCAAAGCGCAGAGAGCAGTCAACGGAAAGATGTCGAACGGCCCGCGACCCTCGTACGCCTTCAGCTTCTGCACAAGAATCGAACTTTGCTTATCGAAAATCTCCACAAAGTCTTCGAGGATTTTGAAGTGAAAAGCGGAAGTGAGAACTTTCCTTCGACTTATCCATTTCTGCCCTGTTGACGTCAAAAGACCGGTGCTGAGCCACGGCTTGATGAATTCGTATTCGTCAGACTTTGTGATCATTTTCATGCTGGTCAAAACAACCTGTTTGGGTATTGCGTTGCCGTTAGATACGTCAGCGAATGAGAGTAAAAAATAATAACCGGTTTCACCTCAATGTCCTTTGGATCTGACAGGATGAAAACCAATTGATTGGCCAGCCAGATTCTCACAAACTTGCCGTAGGTCTTGAAGTAGTTGTCAACAATTTTGATGAATTCTGAAATGTTCTCAAGGTTATCGAGATCAAGAACGTTACAACGACTCACCGATTGGCGTTTTGTTTATGAGTTCCAATCCGTTTCCAATTAGCGGAAGACCCGGCGGCCCTTTGATCTTCCCACTCAGCTGCAGCTGACGAAAATGTTTCTTGGTGAAATACGTCGCGATCAACAAAATGCAAATGAGAATTTCCACCGCACTCGTAGAGACGAGAGCTTTGGCCGACGAGACAAAATCAAACGAAACCATTTCTTGTCCCTCAACACTTGCTGATGTTTACAGTGCGAAACGCTAGAACCGACTGCGTCGGAAAACAGAATTCTTAATGAAATTATTTAGCCAGACGAGTTTCATTTCCAAGTGTGCGAAACTCTTTTAAATACACAAACAATATTCATTGATAACTTCGCAATCAAAGTCAGAAATATCAGAAGAAAAAATGTTTGTAATCGGAGCAATATAATCAAAGAAGCTGTGGAGCAAATCGAACACTTTATGAACAGAATATTGAGTGTTGTTAGTCAGAGGAACGTCTCAAGATTGCTGTGGAGTGTCGAGTGTCGCCTGGCCACGTTGTGAGATTCGTGGCGACATCTTTGGACAGGAAAAGTTTAAATCATTTCGACGTTGAACAATTTTATTTTCCTCGCTAGCCGCGTCTCGCTCTTTCCATCACCAATCTAGTGAAATTAATACTCGCTCATTTGTTTAATTACAGCTTAGGAAAACTCATAACTTATTTTCAGTAAATAGCATTAATTAGCAATGTGTTGAATTTAGTTTCTACTCGCAAAGGTTTTGATTGTACTGACAATTAATTTTTATTGCACGCTCAAAGGTTTCGCTAATGAAACTTCATTTTGTATAATTTAGATAGACGACGCATTCGCAGTAATGATTCCATCGAGTAATTAGCTGTAGACTCTTAGCGTATATTCTCAGTCGTTT
The DNA here is from genome assembly GCA_033064975.1 of Smittia sp. YW1114-2. Taxonomy (NCBI): domain Eukaryota; kingdom Metazoa; phylum Arthropoda; class Insecta; order Diptera; family Chironomidae; genus Smittia; species Smittia sp. YW1114-2. The sequence goes on from CP093832.1 coordinate 21,752,041, forward strand.
GATAAGAAATTGCAAGTCGACGACCTCCGTTGGCTTCATTCGATCGCCAAGATTTTTCTGCATTCGATCGCCAAGATTTTTCTTGTCGCAGCTTCCCACATCCCCAGTTTTTCCATAAAAGCCGAACACCAAATCAGATAAAGAGCTGTGCCAGTAATTAAAACAGTTCCAGTGCAGAAGGCTCCGCTTATCTGCTGTTAATTAATCTCAGATTTGCGCTATGAAACGTTCCAGCCTCCCCCACAACAAAAAGTGATGTTGAAGGCTTCTCCTCGAAGATAAGAGCAGAGTTCCGTGTCACGCGTTGAGTTGGTTAAGCTTTTTGTTCCGCCAACTTACACGGCGAGGTTCATGAAGCGTGTAAAGACAACAATTAGATCGTAATCTTAAGTGAAGCGTCGACCGTTCTCTCCCATAGCACAACGCGACTCGAAGATAAAGAACTGTAAGAACGGGAAAACGATTCTGATTATGCTTCGCAAGAGAATAAATTCTTACAAGGACAAACCGGAAACACGCTATGAATATGTAAATTTCCTCGCGCTCGTGAATTGTTCTGTTTTCGCAGTTGGAAAACATATTTTATCAATTTCACGTCATGCTCAATGAGTTATAGATCGATCTCAGTTAACATTAAGGTCGCATTCACCTGGAAAATGATCAAATCGTGACAAACTCCACACGAGAATCGAATTTGCTTTCTTTTTTTAACGGTTAAGAAATTTTTCGAATTGATTTGAATTTGACATTCAAATCGCTCTTAACGGAAATTGATTTGAATTCGCCAAATCGCTCTGATTTCTTGAGTGCAATTAAAATTAATTTCCGATGTCCATCGGCTGTGTTATTTGCTACGGAGTGTTCGCGCCTCTGGATGCAACTGAGAGCTTCAGCGTGGCTATCGAGACTTGCGGCCACACGTATCACAAATCTTGTTTGGACGAGTGGATGAAGAAATCCAAAACTTGCCCACTTTGCGCGACTTCAATTAGCTCGAGCTACAAATTGATTAAGTTATATCTAACATCAGTCAACGATCACGATACATCTCAAGTGCTACGCAGTCTCCAGTTTGAGGTCGCTTCAGACAGACAGGAGCTGCAGCGACTTCGCGAGGAGACTGAGATGCTTAAGGAGGAAAAGCGAAATCTGTATCAATCTTGGGAGAAAGCGATCGAGGAATCAGAAAAACTGCGTAAGGAGAGAGATATTCTGCTGTCAAAGGCCAATGACATGCCGGAGGAACAGATACCAAAGACCGTTCAAGTGGCATCCAAGAAGGGAAGGCCTCGCACCACAAGGAACATCGCTACCAGAGCACCTAAGTCGCCAGCTGCTAAGCCACCAGCTGCTCTCACTGGATCATCCCACATGATGACCAGAAGCCGAACCAAGAACTTACGTCGCTCCTGTAACTAGAAGACAACACAAAGTTCCTGTAAATCAGAAGACAACTCACGCCTAACTCTCATCGCTTCATCATACTAAAAGTCCAAGGAAATCAACCGAAAACTTTTTGTAGATAACTCAAAGTCATCAGTTCAACTGCTTAGCTATCTAGCTAGAGAGTATTGAACAGTCAATCAACTTTTGTAATCACTTTTGTCATGCAATCCTGGTCGAGAAATAAAATTATTTAAACTTTAACGCGCTCGTGTTTTCCTTTCGTGAAAGTCAAATCGTCATACGAAGTGTTGCGCAATGAAACCCGAGATCGCTTTCTGTGTTGTCAGCCGAACAAAGGATTTGTTGCGAGTTAAAAGCCATTCGCAGCTATCTAAATAAAATTAATGACTCTCTTAAGATTCCAAACGAAAAAAAAGCTGTGATCGAAGCTGGTTACGATCGTGACATTTGAGCGGTAATATGCGTGAGAACGGGAATACGCTCGGTGGTAGAATACGATCGCTGGCCTCTCTGTACGATAAAGCTTGGAGAGCTGAGCTTGAGTAGATCGCAAATAGCTGAAGCTACGTAATTACCAACTATCGGTGATCTTATTTAGCCACCTTGACTCTGAAAGCGACGAGCCAACTTCTCGTTCCTTTAGCTTGGCGCTGAGGTGTTGGTCGACCACGTTGAACGTGACAGTCATTCACTGAGGTCTCTCCTGCGAAGTCATTATCGTTCTAGCTTGACGCGGAAGCCGCTTGAACAATCAGCCGAGAATTCGTCGTACGCTTTTGGATTCAAATATCAAATGTGCCTCGCGTCATGACAATGAGATTGAAACTGATTACGCTTGAACTTAATTTATAATCCCATATTGTTCTTGAAGCAGCTGAGCTGAGCGACTTGCATGACTCATGGAAACTTTGAAATGGAATGCAGCTGGACTGCTCAAGGTTACTTTAATAAATTTACTTTGCTCTTTCTCTCTCACCCAGTCAAAGGTAAAACTTGATTAATTAAGGTGAAGCATACCAGCAAAGTCTCGGTTGCGTCATTTGTCTTGTGCTGAACCGAAAATGTTTCGCTATCGCCCCAAACCATGCGCCACGTTTTCCGCTTCTTATTAATTAATCTGACCTCAAACTGATTGCTCGACTGTTTGTCTTGCTGCATTGGAGTTCAACAGACATTTTCTGTTTGCTTTCCTCTCGCGATCTCGCTGCTGATTACTCGATTCCACTCGACTCGGATTCATTCATGCTTGTTTCCTTTCGCATTTAAATATCAATCGACGATTTTCATTAAAAGCATTGCGATGCAATAAAAGTCGTTACGTAAGCGTTTGAGTCTGATATCGAGAAACATGACTGAGGTGACTCGGGAACATTCAAATAAGGCATCGCATAATGTCACAGACGTCGATGGAACGAGGAGATTCGCAAATGGGCTCGAAGCCTAGCGAAAGATTTGTGCAAGAAACTTTCAGTTTCCTTTGAAAGTCATCGATCAACTTCACATTTTCAGTTTTGGTTCTAACAGATAGAATCGCTTTGGTTTGATGGCTCAATATTCATTCCAAATGTTCTCGTCAGGCTCGGTGAGCACGAGAACGCTTCGATCCGAAAACCTTTCTGCTTAATTTGTTGCTGCGACCCTAATTAAACAAAAACTCTTTTGCCATTGTTTCCCTCCGAACTTTGGAATATTTTCGTCTCTGTTGCTTCGAAGAGAAATAATTTATCGGTTGAGCAGTAATCGATTTGCATGCCCAATTCGGAAAGATGACAATTACCTGGCAGTTCGAGTCTTGACGAGCGGCAAATTCGAAATTACTCGGCAATCATTAGCGCGTTGTTTGGATTGGGAGTTGAGAAATTGTTACGCGGCTTCCGATCGAGGGTCACAGTTGAAATTAATCGATGTTCGGGCTCGTGGGGAAGGAAGTCAAAGTTGCTTGTTGCGTGGGAAAACCATTGAACCGTGAAAACGAAATTGGTTCGGACCAAGGACGACTTCCTTAGAAATGCATCGAGCAATCTTCGCCAAGTCAAAATTGTTTTCGCTTTGTGTTGTCGGAATGAGTAATTGTAAGAAGTCTAACGCAGCAGCAGCAGCCGTTTCGTCTCATCATTGACTTCTTAACCTACTCAACTTCCAGCCCAACACAAAGCACCTCGGCTCACTCGTTTGTCAGCCAACAATAGACGACAAATTATGTCATTAATCTTGCAATTCCGTTTGACGAAAACATGATTAATTGCTTCGACTACTCGCTCCATCAGATTGCTCGCGCGATCGCGATGAAAACGCGAAATAATTTCATTAGATCGTAGCTGAATAATCCTCCGGTGAGCTAATCTATGCCGATTTTAATTGACTGTCAAGCATGAAAAATGCATTCGCAAACAACGGCGAATCGCGTCAGCGCAATTTTATCTGCGCCCAGGGAACTTGCGCAACGGAGACGAGAGTGGATGGGTGCATTCGGCTCATTGAGAAACGTCAGTGCGTTGGAGTCATTATGCAAAATGTTTCGCCATTTATTCGTCTTCTTTTATGACTCAAAGGCTTTTCTCATAGACTCGCAGCGAGTCATTCGACTTATGCAAAATTATTGCAGGGCTCGCTCATAATAATTTGCATTGAAGACACACGACAATTAATCTTTTTCTCGTGTCTCTCGACACTGCGCCGGCTCGACAAAGGCTTTGGAAAGTGTTGCGAGAGGTTCTTGGGAGGTTCTCAGGGGATCAATCGAACGTCGCTCGAGGTGACAACGGAAGAAAATTGTCCAGTTAGACCTGAACGGAATTTATGAGCTTGCGATGACACTTAATTATTGAAACATCAGACCTGTCTCGATATGTGAATAAGTTAATCTCGATCAGGAGATTAATAAATTATTTCAACTCAATTAAACAAAGTTGTGACACATTGAAATATTCAAATAAGACGTCAGTCGAATTATGCGCTAACCTGAAGTGATTTACGCCAAACATCAACGCGAGCGTAAAATGTGGAAAAGATTTTCGATCCAATAAGGCGCGAGACTGACAAACATTTCAGTGTAATCTGTCACAGCATCGAGCGACTTTTCAGTCGAGGAAATTTAATTTTCGCATGCAAATCTTTTATAAGTTTGAACAAGTTTAAAAGCTCGTCGCACGCTTCGCCTGGTTTGGAAGCCTCGAAGAATTTCGCAGTTGAAGTTGATGGATCAATTGAAAGATCAAACGCTCGACTATCAAAGTGAGAACATTGTCTTGTCTTGTCTTCAAATTCTGATTGGTTTTCCCTCTCAAACCTTGACCCACTCGATCGTGGCAATTAATCTCAGCTCCAGAACCGAGATCGAGTATCGAGAAGCGAGTTTGTTGCTGAGGATACAAAGAGAACATTGGAAATATCTCAGTGACTCAGCTGCCTTCGCCAATAAATCCAGATCAACAATGACTCAAAAGCTGTTTCGACCACTCGAGCTTTATGTTTTTGTCCGGCTTATGATTTATCGATTCATTAAAGACGAATGACTTCAGTTTAGCTCCACAAATAATCTTTAAACAAACTCACTTACAATTTATTGCTCAATTTCGAAGTTCACAAAGGTCAGCAAACAGGCTTTGCGTGCAATTATTGACTGTTCGGTTGCTGTGGCTTAATTCAATTTATGAACGATAATTTCATGCTAACAACTCCAATAAAAAGCGATCGAAGGAGGAAGGAAAAAATCACTCGAACGAACGCAATTTTCCTCATGCAAATCCGCGCCGCAATCGAGAAATTTATTCGCTTTAAATTGCATCTCGCCGCTCAGCGATAGCAACATGTCAATTAAGAAATTAAAATGAGAATTCATGCGTGCACGGCGAGCGCTAATTTATGAGATGTGGCCGCTTACTTCGAGCAGATTCCGAACGAGGCGAAGTTAATTGAAAAGTGTTTGAAGTCAATTATTTTATTGCAATTCGAGACGTTTGAACTGACGCAACGTCGGGGCGGTGGAGAGCGTCGAAGACACGGAATTAAAACTGAGTGGAAGATTGCCGCCGTTGACTCTTTGCCACACGCGAATGTTAAACAGCAACTGACTTGTGTCTTTGTTTGTCGACTTCTCTCTCTCGTGCACGTGACGCTGTTAGGAACTTTTTTATGGTCTCTTGAAACAACAGAAGGGACTCGCGTTTATGACACGTCGATGGGGGAATCCCTCACGATAATTACAATTGATTAAGCTATGCGAGGCAGATGGCGTTGGACTACACGTCGTAAAACCTCTCTTTGTCCATAGCCAAGGGGTCAGGACGCTGATTATTCCATTCGGCGATGAACTGACGACTTTTGAAGTCGAGGAATAATGAAACTGGACGAGGTGAATTTATGTTTTCGCGCTGTGTGTTCGACGCTAACAAAAAAACGAGCTCTTTAATGGAGCATAATGGAAATCGAATCCAAACACGCAACGAGCTCTCTCACATCCATTTCTGCACATTTCATTTCGTTATTAACGTTGCTTTCCACTCTGACTTGTTTCGTGTCGAGTGCTATGAAATATTGACGGAAAAATTTCACATTTAATCAGCGGCGAGGAGAATAAATTTGCTTTTACTTCTGGCAGCTCTTTTCGCAGGCAATTAATTCTCAGCCAATTAACAATTCATCCCAATAAAAAATAAGTTTTCCTTCAATTCAAAGTGGAAAGTATCGACATGACAGTTCTGGACTTTTTGCTGGCGCATTCCAACCAGTTCTCTGTCATTTATTTTAATTAATAGAATCGCGTTCGCGACAAGTAAAGTTGTTTTCTCATAACTCAGCATTAGTTTTTTCATCATCTTTCGATTGCGGAACTTATCATGCGTGTCCGTGCTCGGGTTCACGCCATCAGCCGACGATTCCGGCAGGTTCGTTATTGCCAGAGAAATTCAAAGATCAATGGCAAACGTCGCTCAGCCGCTCCACGAGATCGCTAACAAGAAGTTCATGAGGCTCAGTGGCCGCCAGTGATCTTGTTAGCTTTTCATTTCATTTCACATTGAACACAAGAAGTATCGCGGGGCTCTCGAAGCTTTAATGAGGCTGCATCAACGTCGAAGATATTTATCGATCCGAAATTGAAACTTTGAATGCAGCGCGGCCTCGGGTAATCACATAATTTATCCAATTTCAATTAAAATAATTCGAGAAAACTAATTTTTATTGTTCCATTGTCGAAGCGATTTAGGAAGCAAAAGCAATTACAGTGAGAATCGTGTTGAGCCTTTCAAGCAACTCCAGATATCGCGCTTCTACTTAAATAAATTGCTTTCTGCCTCGACTTCGACTCGCTGCTCTTTCGCGAGATCGCCGAGCGCACAGAAACCCAAGCTCGGCTGAATAAATTTCGCCTCGTCTAATGTATCATTTCAGCGGAGAGTTTCGCAAGCGTTTCATAATGTCGTATGCAATTTTGAGCTCATTTAGTGTCGCAACATTCAAAAGTCGAGTAGTCTCGAGCCAGCAAATTGTTGAATTATCTTGCGGGCTGCCGAGACACGCTCCGTAATTTTTATGAACTTATTAAATCTCCATTGAAAGCGAGAATATCTATAGAGAAACAGTCGTGAGAAGTGTGACCCAATGAACCTAAAGGTATCTCGAGTAATGGAAACAGAAAAGTCCGCGAAAGGAAAGACAGAAACAGAAAAGCTTTGCTTAATAAAAATGTCTCTTTGAATGAATGAATGAACAACGGTAGTTTATGCCGATGTCAAAGATCAGATACTGAGAAGAAATTGAATGTTGGGACAAGAATTTTAAATGTTTCCACTCACAAATTGACACTTTCAATGTTGCAGTTTTGCTAATGATTTTCAGGTTGAGTTTGGAGAGATTTATTGATGTTAAACGCTTCTGGAGATGCTTGGCATCTTGGCATTTCTACATCAGGAAGTGCCTCTGACAATTTTATTTTAGTTATCTGAAAGTTTGCCAGGTTTGAAAGGAAAATTTTGTAATTTTAAAAATGTTTTAGCAGCGAGGCTGCTTCATTTAAAACGACAAGATACGAGAGCATCTTACGATCCTAACACGACAAGATACGAGAGCATCTTACGATCCTAACACGACAAGATACGAGAGCATCTTACGATCCTAACTCGACAAGATACAAGAGCATCTTACGATCCCAAAACTTCATGATAAGGATCAATTTTATTCCACTCTGAGATCTAACCATTTCATAGATTTACCCCTTAAATTTAAATTCCAGGTTTCCCATTTAAGCTTAAAATTTTTGGGAAATTCATTGATCAAAAATTAATTTTTTCGTCCCAACAAAATATTCTCAGATCCATTTTTCGATGTTCAATTCAAATCTGCGTCTGAGAGCTTTGAGCTGACTCGAATTAACAACGTTCAATGACAACAAACACATGTAAATTGGTTGTAGTTTCATAAAATGAAAGTGATTTGTAATTTTATCGAGTCGCCGAGGCGAAAACAGAAAATGAGTCTAAGCTTTATGAGATGTTGGAATGCTCGAGAAATTCGAGGCGTGAGAATGTCTTATCTCGAACCAGTTAGCATTCGATGTAAGCTCGCATTCTGAACAATGATAAATTAGAACGTTTCAAGGATAAGAACAAGAGCTGGAATTGAGACTTCTCGTGCCGAGAGCTGCTAAACTGCACTCAAGAACAATACGACACCTTCAAGCACTCGCAACACGATAAATAAATTAGTTTCGCACCTCCAGTCAATTTGCTGCTTTCGCTTGATTCGATTTCTTGCAACGAAACGAAATAGATTTATGAAAATATTTCTCCGTTTCTGCAATCGCTTCTTTCAATGTAACAGCAACACTTCAACACGACATTTCCATTAATCAGCTGAAATCCCATAGAGTGATTGAAAGTTTCGCTCTGAATTAATCGTTTCGCTTTGTACTTCTTACAATTTAATTCAATTAATGACTTTGTGAAAAATGCAATTGAGATCTTGAAGTGTTTCTTGAACTCTTAAGAGGCAAAGCATCCAATCAAGCTCAAAGCCACGACGTGAACTTTTCCTCGTTCAATTACATAACCACAGAGCTGGAATGTCGTTGCCTGAACTCTAATTGAAATAAATAATTTGTGCATTCAGGGATAATAGGTTGAACATTTAATCTAATTCACTGCAATCTCACTCAATTTATCAATTTATTATGAAGCAATATCAAAGACAGGAGCGAGTTATTCAACGCTTTTCCGATGTTCTATTGCTGATCATTATGAACTTCTTGTCGTCGCCTATCATGTCACTGTCGTCCCAGCCCCAAACGTTATCCCCCATCCGAAGGCCACAACTTTCATCTGGATCTCCCGTCCTGTCGTCGGCAAAGTTCAACAGTTCTTTATCTCTCATGTAGCGATGACTTCCGTCTCCTGTACGTTCGATTCGCTTTTGAATGAATTCTTTCGAAACAGATTTCAAGTCAGTTGCCCATCCAATCCAAGCGAAGAAGTCGATGAAGGCTGTCGTTGGATTCAGATGATAAAATCCGAGTTCAGAGGCTTTGTAGTCCCAAGGAAACGTGTGGTGATAATTATGGAATCCTTCTCCAAAGCAGAAGACGCCGGTTAAGTTGTGATCGGTAGGGCTGATTTGCCTGGAACAATAAGTGAAGTAACTTTTTATCTAGAAGCTCAAGTGACTTACTTGTCGAATGGTCGCATTCCCCACATGTGAGCGAATGAGTTGATTGATAAAATGTTGTGTGCAGAGACAATATAACGAGCGAGGCAAAAGAAGAACGAGGCCTTGAAATGTTCGCCCCAAAACAGCCAAGGCACTAAAATTGGGATGAAGAAAGTCAACGGAAACATCAGTAAAATGTAATATTTGTGCTGGAACATAATGGCTGAGTCTGATTCGAGGTCGCTCATGTCGATCCTTGAGCCGTATTTCTTGATATCCGGATGCTTCTTGCACATTAACCAGCCAATGTGCGCGAAAAAGAATCCTCGACTGGCGCTTTGAGGGTCTGCGTTCGTGTCTGTGAATTTGTGGTGCACTCGATGATCACGAACCCACTCAAAGACGCTGTTTTGATAAGCAATCGTCTGTAGTGCAATCAAAAGGATTTTCAGCTTTTCGTTAGCTTTGTAAGACTTGTGCGTGAACAATCGATGGGCGCCAGCAGTGATTCCCAAAGTACCGAAGGAGTAGTAAATGTTTACTGAAAGTTTCATTGATTTTTAAAACTCAATAAAAGTCTAAATGTTACCAAACAGGATCGTCCACCATGAACGTTTCGGGATGAACAAGCCATAAACTGCCGCCACGTGGAAGAGAAAGATGATGATAGTTCTAAGCCAGATGATCTCACGTTTGTAGTCCGGTCCGGGTAATTTATCTGGGAAGTTGAGTTCTTTAATGGTGGAAGTTTTGCTTCTAATCAGAACTTTCGGAACTTCAGTCGCACTCTAAGAGAATTTAGCTTTGAGATTTCACTTGGCGTTTTGAAACTTGAAGTTTTACCATTCTGAAGAGCAAACTTCTGAGTTTGAGGGCTAAGAAACCTGATAAAACTGACTGTTCCAGCGAGAATGTGGAGTAAAACTGCGTGAAATCCAACTGAGCCGAAAGTTTTTCTCTGCAACCGAAATTTTTGATCACAATTAAAGTGATTGTGAAGAGTTAAAACACTCAGATCATTAAACCAATTTGCTTAAAACTTTGTTTCAACAATTTATTTTCTCAATTCATTCTTAACATTTTAATTTTATTCTAAAATATTTCAGCGAGTGAAATCGACGCAATTCATATTAGAAACTTAGAATGAAGAATTTAAAAAACAATTCTGAATTATTCGATTTACATTAAAAGGAAGCAAGCGGTTAGGCAATTTTTTCCGAGTAAACTTGAAGTCGAAAACTTTTATCCAGAAATGATTTTTCTTCCTCTTCTTCCAGCGAACGGAAATGATTCTCGAATAGTCAGAGACGCGATCGACATCGGCTGATAATTAAATTCATAATTCACTGATCCGAGAGCGAGACAATAAAGCCAGGAACAGCAACATCGCGTCGATTGTTATTAAATTGAATGAGAATTGTTGTAATGTTCTTGTAACAAGCGATCTCCCATGAAGCTGAAAGTCTTGTTCGAGCTGTTGCGAGGAAAGTTTTCATTCATGATTTTGATGTAAATGTTGCAGGGAACGAAAACTTTTATTCAGACGGAAGACGCGGAGTCGAGAAAGGAAAAGGCGTCATAAACATGTTCGCTCGGTGACTCTTGAACTTTCGGTTGTTTATTGCTGAATTCACAATCGAACTTGTTCGAGGGCAGATGGAACAACGCGACTGCCGTTGGGGCAAACGAAGTTTTTCTCGCGTCGATTGAGACCAAGAAGAATAATTTCTGATTTGCTGGCGAGTTTTTCCCTCGCTCATAATTATTCGACGACTGGAATTGCGCAATCGGACCAATCATCATCGCGATCTGGTTTTCTAATTCGCAATTATTTACGGCTGTCGCGAGAGAGAAATATTAAATCGCGCTTGACACTTGATTCGACGCCGCAATTTCCATTCGGTCACTTTTTCTAGCTCTGATTTGCGATTATGATTTCAAGAAGCGAAGACGGCGATTGACAGCTCGACAGGTGACTCATAAATCTCGAAGGCAGCGTGGCTTGTGCCCATGGAATGTTTCGTCAAAGGCTTCGATTGTTGAGGAAGAAAGGCGTTGGATTTCTCTGCATTTCTGCATAACTCAGCGATGCATTTCGCTCTGACCAACTGCGAGGAGACAAAAGCGTCTGAATGTGTCTAATTATGCAAATTGTCCCGCTCAGATTGTTGGAGAGCCAATTCAATAAATTTGCGTTAATTATTTATTTTTCATTATCCCCGTCGCTATTAAAAAATCATTTGCCGTCAGATCGCTTGACGTTCGGCGAGCAAATAAATTCTCTGCTCGCATAGAAATGAAAACTGGCGCTAAATTAAAACAATGTCGGGCCGAGAGTGTGCCTGGCCGTCATTAACATAAAGCAGTCGCACAATATTTCACAAACTTCCAATAAACTTGAACGCGAAGCGCGTCGCAGAGGTGAGCGTTGTGAGTGATTTAGAAGAACGATTTTCAATTAATTTCAATAAAATGCAATTAAAAACCTACTCGCGCTCATTTGCATCCGAGCGTTTGCATAAACATTGCAGCATTAAATCCGAATTCCTGAAAGTCGAGGGCGAGCGGTGCGATATGGAAAGAGTTGGTGACGCATCGGCGATAATTCTCTCACGTCGTAGATTACAACAATCGCCGTGGTTAGCTCGGCAAATAAAGAAATTACCCGAGAAACGCTCGCGCCTGTTATTAAGAAGAATTATGTTGATACTCGTCTGTCTGATGCGCGACATCGATGGCATTACTTGTAATTATCGTCATTATTCATTGTTGCTCTCCTCTCTCCCCTCGTTCTGCAGCGAACGAACGCAGACGATTTCATTTCTCGTATCCTGTCTCTCACTCCGCAGCGATCGCGTCCGCCGTGTGTTTGTTTAAACTTCCCATCGGTGTCGCGCAGAACATGCGCCAATCCAGAACATCATCATAAGTCTGGGAAGACGACGACGATATGAGAGGAAAATTATTTTATAAGGCACATTGAGCCATCACAAGGCAATTGATTTCTTCTTTGTTCGAGAATCATCCATTGTGGCTCGACACATGAGACAATAAACAACAAATCGCCCACAAAAGCATTAAATAATGCACGAGATAAGAGGCGAATTGTTGGATGGGAATCGACTCGAGGTTCTTCTTAACATAATTGCATGTTGCGACCATAAAATTCTCTTCGCGTTCGGCGATTGAGTCGTTTCGTTGCTTTCCTTCTTCGCCTTTCAATTCACACAATCGATGATTTAGCAATTTCGTTCTGAGTCCATATTATTAATTTGATAAGCGCGAGCGGTTCGCGAATTGTGTCTAATTCCCGTGCGCCAAATGCAATTTGTTCTGCGAGGTCGCAGCCGATCCATGTGAGTTCCTCGCGAGAGCAAACAAAAGCGAAATCGAATTTATCGATGATCTGCGAAAAGAGAAATTGTGCATCTCAATAGATAATTAAAGATTTTCTGATAGTTTATTGCCGTCGAGGGCGAGCGATCGATCATCGAAGGCTGAGCTAAGCTTTATTACGAGAGAGTTTATTGCTCGGCTCGAGATGAGTTGCATGATTAGAGCCACCCAAGCAACGAGTCGAGTTTCCTTGATTAGACGCGAAATTTCAAGAAAAATCGTAAACTCGAATTGATTTCTGTTTAATTCGATTCTCTGCGCGCTTCAAGTGGAACGATTGAGTGCGAGAAAAACTCGATTGGAGTGGAAAGGAAATTTGCAAAGCGACTCGGGCTGCAGGTAGCTGAGAGATCGAATTCCCGAGCCAGCGATGCCACGCGATTGATTTAATTGTATAAATTAATGTCTCTGAAAGCTGAGGAGCTGCAAGTGATCAGATCAGTGACCGGCATCGATCATGTGTGTTCCATCGGCTTGATTTCATTTGCCTAACGAACGCTAAACGCCGAGTTAGAAAAAGTTTGCGGAAAATTGCATTGCAATTACGGATCGGATTGATGATGAAGCGACGATAACATCGATCTATGACGGAACCACAGCGAAGTCTTATCAGCGCGATCAACAATCGAACTTCGAGGCGGATGGCGAATGAAGTTTCGTTCATTTGCATAACATTCAACAAAGTTTATCTTTATGGCTCAATTTTCCGGTAAAGTAATTGCGGCACGTTTGGCTGCACCAAAGAAATTTTACTAAACGAGATCGATTAAGTCGTTTATCTAAATCATTCTCGCTGACTGCTCTCGTAAAAGTATTTACTTAGTTGTGTAGCTCGAGGGCGAGCAGCAGCGGCGCTCTTGGTGGCACGTTGGGTTGAAGAGTCAGCTGAACAAGATCGTGAAGTAAATCTAGTTCACTTGACTCTTCACCGAATCTCAAGCCGCTCCACCAACCCGAATGAGTCTCCAAAACTTCATTCATAAGTTTCCGAAGCTCTCGAAACTCGCAGTCGACTCGCACCATTTCCCGAACTTATGCAAATCAAGTTTGCTTCTCATTTGACTTTCAAATTTTTATAAAGTTTCGTTAGTCATCGGCGAATTAGCATCGAGAAGTAGATAAATTTTTGTTTAAGATCACATTAATCAAAAAAAAACCGTGATTTGATTTCCAACACTCGAAGTTTATTCATATATTTGACACGTTTGTGTTGTTCCATGTGTTGATTTAAAAGCTCGAATCACGCAATTAAACTCGCGATAAATTTACAACCTGATGGATATCGCAGAGAAAAAAGGTTTATGATAATTTTCGTAGAAATTTAGATGTTCCTACGAAATTCCCAGAGCTCAAAAGTTGGTGAAACTTTCAACTTCTGAATGCAAAAAATCGTCTACAAAGCTGAAGATTTGTTTTATAAAACGCAACGAGACTTCTGTTGACTTCTAAATCATAGAATAAGCAAACAACGCTGCGACTGTTATCACTCTAAACATCATTTCACGCCATGGGTGTCCGATGGATAAGAAATCACCTTATTTAAAATAATATTTTTCGCTCATTTGAATATCTTCAACGCGGCTGAATTTATTTTCGTAAGTATTTTTATAACTTCCTCGATGGACGCTGTCGAGTCTTTGAGCACACAACGAAGTCGCTACAGTGTGAGCTGAGCCACTCGACCTCTTCCAACACGGAATCGAGATCGCACGCACCGAGAAGGTGAAGAAATTTCATTCATGGTTCGGTCAACAGTTTCAGTTTAAGAAGCGACAGCGAAGAAGAACTCGAGGTGAATGAAAATGAGATAAATTTCGGGATAAACTTTCAGATCTCGCCAGCTCTCGAATCGATCGGTTTTTAACAAGAAATATATTCTAATGAGATACTTTTGGAGGGAATAAAACTGTCAAAATGTTTCTGAGTCTCTTTCCGATCCGAAGTGAGATTTTATGACCAAAATTAATTAAATTCAAATTCCTAATTTCGTCCTCATTTGCATTTTGATCATTCTGGATGTGTAGGAAAGCTAATAATTGTCACAGCGAATTAGTGGAGGCAGTTCCCATTAATGACAACAATCAATAGAGAGCGAGATGTGTTAAGTTATTCCGACACATCTTCATGGCTTGACTCGAGTTCGACATGCTCACTAAGAAATTTGCAAATCAATGAAGAGTGGCGAAGGCTCAAATTGCTGTTCCTGCTCAAAGGAAAACCGCCAACAGTAACGAGACAAAACCTGACCGAGCGTTTACTCTGTAAGATAATTGCAGCAGCGATTTGTTGAGCATTTAAAGTTTTGAGGAATTCGCGAATTCCTCTGCAACATAAACTGCAAAAAAATGTCTTTATTACGAGCAACACCTCGTAAGGAAACGAGCAGCGCTGAGTTTATTCATTCGTTGAACTGCGCAAATGAAGTCGGAAAAGGCAGGCAATGTTTCCAATCTGTTGCGAGTGTAAACTTTATCAGAATACTAATTAATGCTCGGCTTGATTTCTTACAAAAAACTTACAGAAATCTCTCATGTTCCAAGCGTCCAATAAGGCAAAGTGATTTTTATCACATAAAACAAGCTGCATTAAGTCAACCTATTAATTATGAAACGAGCCTTTGCCGACTAATTATGGGTTTTCTCTAAACAAATGCATAAAATAACTGGAACTCTTATCTCTCGAAGACTTTTGAATTGAGTGCTAATCGAAGCGAAGCCCAAGAAAGTTGCGTCCGCTGCCTTTGACTTTCATTCAATCGCAACCGTTCTGCTTACACGACGCAAATCTCAGATTAAGATATTTTACAAACATGAAACATGATTGATTTGAGTGATCTAATTTGCCTCGATTCGTTGGACGTCAACGGCTGCGCTGTTTGGAAATGAAACGAAAGAAATTCCCGCAAGACATTTTAATTAAAAACGTGAGCGAGATTCAGCGATTTACCGGCAGAGCTTTCAATCCTTAACGAATTAATTATTCGAAATTGTGTTGATATCTTTGGCTCATTGCGACAAAGGCGATTTAAGTAAGTGGGAACGTGAGTGAGTCGAGGTTGTCAGCGGCCGGTCGCTTCCAGCATTGGAGTTGAGCAAGCCGTTGTGAACTATGAATTCAACTTAATTTGTTTGCTTAGCTACAACTTTATGTTGAGCCAACTTGTTATTAATTACTGAAATTAACAAAGGAAATTAAGAGCAAAGTTTGATCGACATTAAATTGATTTTAAATTAATGTGCGCTCGTTTGTCATCGAGCGTTGCGCAGATCAGCAGCAGCTGAGGACAGGGAATGGAGGAGAAGGTAATAATCTTGAAGCGCAATTGGTAATTCGACAAAAGAAACAGACGAAATCTTGTAACGAGCCGCGAGACGTGGACATGGACATGGCTAAAGAAAAGGCGTCCAGTAATACGCGTGGCGTTATTAGGCTCGACATAATGAAATTATCTGTTGATTCACAAAGCGAAATTATGCTCGAGATAATTAATCACGGCTGTTGCCTCGTGGGCAAACTTTGATGAATAACTTCGAGCTGCAAATCTGGTGCATTTATCGCCGAGCAAAGTCTTTGTGGATTAGACTAATTTAAATTAATGTTGACTGTGACTAATCGAGCGATATCTCGAGCGTTGCGAATCAGCAGCAGCAAAATGATTGCGGAAACGAAAGGCAAAGTCATAGGGCACAGCAGCGGTCCCCGGTCGTGAACTCGCCAGTTTAGCTGAATAGAAATCTGTCGACTGACGGTCATCGACGAGTCTTCATTCACCTCCATTCATTC
The DNA here is from genome assembly GCA_033064975.1 of Smittia sp. YW1114-2. Taxonomy (NCBI): domain Eukaryota; kingdom Metazoa; phylum Arthropoda; class Insecta; order Diptera; family Chironomidae; genus Smittia; species Smittia sp. YW1114-2. The sequence goes on from CP093832.1 coordinate 21,768,268, forward strand.
ATAAAGCGCTCATCTTTATGGGGACTAAGAGCGTCCGCTCTAATGTGTGAATATTGAATATGATCATGTGAAGTGAGGAGAGTCGTTTACAGTTCAGCTGCGCGAAGTCTGCTCGAATGCTGAGCACGTTTTTACGATTATTGCTGCCTATTTCACCTCATCGCGAGAAAGAGCTTCGACGCATTATTTTCTTTTGAAATGTGCGCTTAATTTACCCGCGCGCTCTTTGTCTTTGCTGTGCTTTCGTTTGATTCCTCAAATATTTGATTTTATGATTAGACAATTGCTGTGAGAAAAGATCAAATTAAAGAGTTTCCTTTAATGAAACGTCTTGTCGCTGGCGTTCGCTCGCTCGTTCGTTTGCTTGTTAATGTCCGACGACGGAGATTTCGCTTCTTTAATGATCTCGCTGCCATTGACAGCTGAAGACAACTTGCAATCAACCTCATCCGGCCGCAGAATAGTGAACAGATTAATTGTGAGCTAGCGAAACATTTTGCTGCGATTAAATCGCGACGAAAAACGTTTCAGGAATTATTAAAAGCTCGAACTACAAAAGTTGCAGATTAAGATATTGCCACTCTGCGCAGTTCGCTTGCATTTTACTGCGAGCATGGAGCTCGCTTTGCGACATTGTATCACATTCGTTCCCGCGATCCCAGATCGCCAGTTATTTCGATAATTGCAACTGAGTAGTTCGCGATATCATCGGCCAGCCAAACGTGAAATATTAATGTCGCGACAGCATTGCGAAGCGTAAATGTGTGATATTTCTGATCGGAATCCGAAGCGAAGCGATTCCAGAAAGGCTTCCAACGACTCTCGAGGCATTTCCAGGTCGAGACGATTAATTTCACAGTCGTCAAGAACGAACATGATGCGATGCCACGTGTTTTGATGTATCACTTGCTTAATCCCATTCAGAAATTCTTCTGAAAAGCGAATTAAGATTAAATCTCTCGTGATCTTATTATTGCTCAGTGGTTCCTTATTACCTCGAGACCCAAACAAATATTTCATGAAAGACACAAAAGACTCGCGTTATCATTAGCAAGAGATCTCTTCTCTTTCAAAGACTGAGTCGAGTGAGACTGGATTATGTGTTAAGCCCAGAAGCTTGAATCAATAAAAGCGTAATAAAATATGACAAGTCACTCTTTGGCTTCGAGGGATTCTCGTTGTGGAAGAGAATTCTGAGAAAATTATCAGTGAAATTAAATCGCGTTTTCGACAGAAACTTACGAATTATCATGTTGGTTCTTGCAGTTGGGTCGTTTGTTATTCGACAGCGATCACAACGCGTCATTATAATTCGAGAATTTACATTTTGATTCTTCCGAGAACGACAATGAGGCGAAGATAAATCGAGCGCTCGTTCCAATTTATGTCCGATGGCTTCGCTTCGATCTCGAGAGTGTTTGACAAGCTGACATTTGACTTATGAACGACGAATGACAATTAGCGGAATTCATTTGCACGAATGCCTTCCGAATTTGCATAAAGGACGGAATTTATAGCGACGCGGCACGCGAAACACAATTTAATCAAGAAGGAATAAGAATTCCTCGCAGGGCCAAATTCATTCGCTGATGTCATTCGGCAATTTCCATTTGTCGTTAATGAAACTTTGCGAGATTAAAGCGAACATTTTTCTTGCGCGCAGTCGACGTGGTGTCTGATCGTTTGTGCAATTACAATAACCGATCCGAGTAACTAACAAGCAGCAACTTTTCTCGCTTGACATCTCTGCAATTCTCGCTTTAAGGCTCGGTCGCTTGATTCGCTAATTAAAGGAGTTTAGGATTTTAATTGTCCTCCCGCACAAAAAGCTAATCGCTTCGAGCATCGACGCTGCAACGCTCAGGGCGTCTCCGTCACAGCGGGAAAAACTTTTTAATTGTTCGGCTGACAAATATCAAATGCACAATAAAAAGCATTGACAACAATTAGCTTCTGGGTTTGTGGAGAACATGAAGGAGAAAATATAAACAAGAATATCGTTTCGAGATTGAAATCTTGAGTGAAGTGTCCGTTTACCTTAAGCTGAACAAGAATTATAAGCGAATCGAGATAACGAACGAGCAGCGACATTTTTCACTTTTTCTTCGCTGAATTTTTCTGCATCGCATCGTCGTCAGTTGCGCAACAAGTTTGCTCGTTCCACTCTTAACTTTTGTATTTATTCAAATTCGAATCGAGGGAGAGAAGTCGAGGGACGGAAGTTCTATAATTCTCATGCCAAGGAAATCCATCGGGCCATTTATTTATCGTTAAGGTTAATGACAATTTTCATGCTCAATGAACATCGATCAATGGGGCAATTTCAACATGTTAATTTGTTGATTTTTAATGACTCGAAAAATCGTTTTCTGCTTGAGATGTTTTCCATGCCAAGAGATTTGTGAATTGGAAATGAAAGTTGATTGCTCGGCTGAATAAAAAGTTGAAGAATGTCGACAGAACTTCCTTTTTAATTTCATCACTGTAAGCTAGGCGAGGGATCCTCAAATTTTAAACATGAGACCGCGGATGTTGTGTGACTTCAAGCTTGCATCATGAGCATAAAAGAGCTCAAGGATTCACTCTTATACTTTTTTAATAAATGGGAGGAGCAATCGAACTTATTCGTAGAAGTCCAAACGCTTCGTTCTATGAAGAGAACGAGCTTTACAATCATGTCGATCACGCGTGACAGCCTCAAAACCATTTAGAACGTGACAACGTCCAATAAACCACTTTGAGATTGTCGAATTCGTAACTGAGAAATGGAACCAAAGTTAATTTTTCATAAGCTTATAACTGGCGACGCTAAAAATAAGTTCACAATGAAATTGGAGAAACAACAAAAATGTTTCATGAAACTCGTTTCGAGCGAACGTTTTCCCATTTGATGTTAAATATAATTAATGATTTTTTGTGTCGCGGAAAAAAGTTTTCTCATAGACTTAGTGTGACTTTGAAAGCGTTTTATTTTTCAGCATCCGATCGAAGTGGCCGCAGAGATTAAAAGTTTGGAATGTTTTCGGCTCGATTATCACCTCGACTTTACATAAACTCATCGAATGGCAGTCCGCTCGTTCGACGGCTGTGTGTGAGATCTATGAGCGTCGAGCCTACCATAAATTGTGTGAAAAATGTCAAAATATTGTCGCGATAAAATCTTCGAGCCGCAAAACAAACGGCCGTTGATTCAATTCACATTTCACATTCCCATATTGCGCTTTAAGAGATCAAATCCTAAGCCTCGCGTGCGATTTGCATGAGTCATGAAGTCTCGTGGAATGCAGCTGGCTGTGGCTCAAGGTTAGAGGCAAAATAGATGAAAATATTTCAATAAATTTTCCCGAGCAGTCAAAGGTAAGTTGGCTTAATTAATTGTAAACATGAACGCTATAAATTCATGCTTCGTATATCACACGACGAACAAATGTCATCAAACTTTATTCATCGAATATTCACGATCGAATGTCGCATTCATGCACTCACGAAGCAGAGAGACGAGAAGACGGAAAACACTTAACCCGATCGAAGATTGAAGCGGAGACCGAAAAAGGCAAATAAAGAAGCCGGTTTGGGGGAGAAGTACTGCGACGTGATAAATGGGAGACTTAATTTACAAATTAAATACGAAATTAATTTCAATTAATATCCGACTAACTGATTAGGCTCAAGTGGACGTGCCAGCGTGATTGATTGTTGGATTAAGCGTACCGTCCGTTCGAGTCTCTTAATGCGCTTTCGATAAGAGAAATTCAGTAATTCATATTCAGCGTTTTCCCTTCGAGCCGGCCGAAGGCAGGTTGCGGTTGTTTGCCGAGCTTCAATAAATCATAAGAAACAATTTATTGAACAAATGAGAAGCAAAGTGAAAAAGCGAACATAATGGCAAACAGCATAAATGTCAAGCGTGTTGTGAAGCAACGACAATGAGCATGTTAAACACATTCGAAATGTCACTAACGAAATGATGTAACCATTTGCTGATTCAATGCATCTCAATTCGAAAGCATTTTCAGCTCGAAAATTGATCGAAATGTGCACGTCGTCGCTCATTAATATTCAATAACTAAAGAACGATTCGAAAATATCAAAGGCATTTCTTCACGTTGCTCGCTCTGCACTTTGTTGTGAGTTATTCATTCGTACTATTATTGACTGATTGTCATCGGCTTGAATGCAAATTACATCGATCGACTGGCTGGTCTCGCATGATGAATGCTTAATACGACAAATCTGAAGAATTATTTTTAGATCGCCTCTCTGATTGAGGAGTTTACGGGCGAAGAATGTGGAATGGAATTGATCAAACACTAATGATTGGTGTCGTCGTTGATGGTAATGACCTGAGTGTTTACTGAGGATCGCAGCATCTGTCGCTAAAGACTTTTGGCAAATGTTTTTTGGTCTCTTGTCAGCTTAAATATGCGAGTGAAGCAGGACAACGTTCTGGAGTGATTGATTATCGTTGACAGGTTTATTCTCTGGTCAGAAGCACCAGGACATTCACTTAAGTATTTGAGTTCTTAATAAGTTCTTAACAAGTTCTTAAAAATCGGATGACGTGATGGCGATGCAACAAAATATTTTTCATATAAAATCCAGAAAATATTTTCTTGATTATTAAATGCAAAAACGCCAAGCAGCTTCGCCCGAGCTTGCACAACTTCGACACAATTCCCAACATTCGATCGCTTAGGCTGTTTCTGACTTCGAGAGTTTCATGATGTCACCAGATTGTTGTTATCAGCCAAGTCAAGCGACGAATAGAGAAACACAAAATGTTTGCTTTCTTATCCATTTACCCGCTACGTTGAGTTGTGCAAATAAGAAAATACATTTTTCTTCTTCTCGCGCTCGATATTTGCTTAGCTTTGGCTTTCCTGTTATCAAACCTTTTTCTCCTCTTCGTGATACTCTCGCTCAGTCTGAGCGGCTCAGCTTTGGCTCAGGTGTAAATGTTTTAGACGAGTTGGCGAACGATGGAGAGACAATCCGCCGTTCGACCGGTTCTGTTGAGCAGAGCAAAAGCAACCAACCGTCGCCGTTCGCCTTCCCCGCTTAGTTGCCTTCGATTGCTCGCTCAAACCATTTTCATACGGTGAACCTTTCGTTTGCTTGTTCATTTTTTTATATTTCCAGCTCATTGAATAAAAAATGTTTCTCCTCCGACGTGTTTTATCCGATCAGTTTTACTTTGTCGCTGTATCTGATCAAACCGCTTTTCCGTGGTCTCTCTCGCAATCGCATAAGCTTCAAGAAGCATTAATAAGAAAAGCATTTCGGTTGATTTCACGCGCGTTTAAAATTAGAAACGCAGTTTTATCTTTGGAGTGAGAAAGGTGGAGACAGAAAGTGGATAACACGCGGGAGTGATAACGAAATATTTTTCCAATATCGTCAATGTGCATTTTATCAAATATTTCAAGACACTTCGAGTTAATCGTCGAAGTATTTCGAACATAACAGCGTAAACAATCGCCGTAAGACAACAAATTAAAGTGTCGCTAAGATTAGCGTTTCCTCGCCACCTCCAACGTCAACAACATTTCTCCGCGCTTTGGCATTGCGACGGAATTAGTTGGAAGAATTAAATAAACGCGCTAAAATTGCACAATTATAAATATTCAGATTAGAGTGATTAAAGTAGACGCTTAATATATTAGTGAATTAAGAGCAAGGAGAAATTCGTGCGAAAAAATAATTGCACAATTAGCCGCAGCCGGAAAGCTTTTGTGGAGGAGAAAAGAATTAAGGAAATTTCCAAAGTGGCCTGAAGTGCTGAGAGCAATCGAAGGAAATAAAGAAAATTGCTCGCAACGAATCGCTCGCTCGTAAATCTTGAATTTTTAATGAAATAATTGTTGGTTTATGTGACTTGTGTGGAGAGCTCGACGTTTGATAAATCGAAAATTTAATAAATCAATGAGACAACAATAAAAAGTTTTATGGATGCGGTAGGAGATCAAATAGTTCCGTCGGCAAACTTTTATGTAATGCAGGTGAGTTCGATCGGAAGAAACTCTCGAGTGAGTCGCAAAATGCTTTCGCTCCAGAGGGAAATCAATGAGTGTCACTTGCGTTATCAGCACACTTGATGATGGTAAACATAAAGTTTACAGTTTGATGACTTCAATTCGATACGGAGTTGGAATCGACGATAAGAAATGATTCAGAAATCGCGAACATTGCTCGCATCTTATCTCGAACATGTTCCTTGTTTGCACAACAATTTTATGTTGGCGCGGAATTTATGGAAACTTTTAAAGTCGCTTTGATAGCGAGACGCCCACGCCGCGTATTAGCGACAATCGCCGTTACTAAATCAAAATATTCGACGTGGTCTCAATCCATTTGTCGATAAAAATTCTATTGAATCGAAAGCTTTCAAATATTTCGTCTCAATTTCCGTCGAACTTTCAAAGAGTCGCGCGACATTCTGAGATAAAGAATTGTTTTACTTAACGTAAATATTGTGAATAATAGTTTCGCTTTTATCTCGGAGCCTCGTAAATTTTTATTGCAGTTTGTTTAGTGAGCAATTAGACCGCGAGTGACGCTCGTGTGTGAAAACTGAGTCAGTTTGTCTGTTTGTCTTAAGCAAGATTTATTCTGAGTTTATGGAAATAAATAAAACATTTCCGATACAAAAGCTTTTCCTTCGAAGCGACGACGGCGGAATCACGATAAGGAAATTTACGAACGTCATAAAGAAACAAAAGACATGAAAAGTTCCGACGGATTTATGGCTCGTTCTGAGCAAACTATTGGAAATCGCCGTGGAAAGCGTCGCCTATTGGCTCTCGAGAGTTGTCGAGTGTTGGCGTAAAGCGATCGCTCCGATGCCTCCGAAAAGATGTTCGACTTGACCTCCTTCTTGTGTCTTCGGACAGGTCGAGTCGTAAAGAGTCAATCGGGGATTTATTGGCACTTACCGGCGCTTTATGCGGATGCTCTGCCAGTTTGGCCAGCGTGGCTTTTGACGAAGATGGCTGGCGTTATCAGCGAGTGAATAAAACGATTCCTCGAGTCGTAACTCCAACTCAACAGACGATAAACTCAGCTCGATTGGTGGCAGTATTGAGTTTCGGGCTTTGCGAAAGCCAAAAAGTCTCGCGACCCCCCGCCAAGGCTCCATGAGTGATAAGTTTGCGACTTTCGTCTGTCAAGTGTCGAATTCACGGCGACAGCCTTAGCGGACGTAAACTTGAAGTTAATTCAATCTCTCGCGCGTCTCCACGATAAAACCTCGAATTTATTCCGCTGCGATCTCGGCCACCTGATCGCCAGGCTGCAGAAACCCTTAATGCAGTTTTTATCGCGCCCATAAAATAGTTTCAACTCGGCTTTTCTCGATAGGAAAGAATTTCTTTGTATCGATTGTCGACGAGAACTTTAACTTTTCTGCAGTTCTCGAGCTTTATCGCGGAGCTAACTGCATGGTAAAGAGCCGAGTTAATACGCAAACGACTTTCTTGCATTTCCAATACGCCACAAAGTGTTTCGCTAATGATTTTTTGACACTTTAAGCGACTCGGAAACGTCGACAATAATTTAGTGAATTAAGAACTCGCAGGATGACAACTTCGATCGGCGATTTTGTCCCTCGACCGGTTTCGAGCCGATGAAAAGTCAGTAAGGCGACCGAAAAGTTATTAAAATTGTTTATTTCTTGTCTCATTCGCCAGTCAACGAGACGTGAATTAGAACGACGTCGACGATGTAAACAAGAGCTTGTGTGCTTTAGTGAAATGAGAAACATTGTGACCTCGTTGCATAACACAGAAAATGTCCAATTTGAACCATGAATTGTGTGCGTTATGCCAGCCTTTGCCTTCGCAAAGACTAAAGCACCGTTCAGCGGCCTTTCGTTTCGCTTCGTAATGAAATTTGATCGTCCAATAAAAGAGTCGAGCGACGTTTCATTTCTCCCGATACATTTCCCGCACTCAAACGCTCGAGCGAGGAATGCGAATTAGATTTACATGAAGCCGAGGAGTCGCGGAGATTTCAACGGCCGAAGCAACTGAAAACTTCTGGCGAAGACTTCGAGTTTCGCTTGGCAGTCGTAAATAATTTTCATGGCAGTTTGTACAACATTTTATTGATCCCGCTGGAAGTGTTTCTAGCCATGCGCGAAAATTCTCATTTACATCCAACTCGGTTATGTAACGGAGCGTTTAATGTTGATAACGATAAAGTTTCATAAAAGCTTTCAATGACTAATTAGACAAATTGCAGCGTAACTCAATATTCGCCCGCTCGTGAGTCACTTCGCGCTTCCTCTCGTGCTGTCTCCTACCTTCAGCATTAGCTCGAACTCTGCTTAATGCATTATGAGACTGCAAAACGAAGTGCATTAATTAAGAAAATCGCGATATGGATCAGAGAATCGTAAGTCATTCGGAAACCCACAACGAACTCTCAATAATCCCCGGGCGAAGAGACTTCAGTTAGGTGGAATTATGAGGGAGAATTAATGGCATTAGAGACTAGAAATGATGTCAGCATGTGCATAAAATCACTTCGAACCTTCTTCGGAGTTTCGCCGCAGAAGAATTAAAGTTTCGCCAAGCTTTAAACCTCCGTGAACATAAATCGATGGCGTAAAACGCACGAAAGTGTTCGTGGAGCTCGGGCGTGCGTGGTTGGACGTTGCCATAAACCTCGCGGATATTTTAATGAAAGTGGTCGCGAGTCGAGAAAATCAATTAATGGACGTGGAACATGAAAACGGAAAATTCATTCAGGGAAATGTTCCATGCTGCTCCGCGGTTTCCATTTTAATAGCAGACATTTAGTAACGCTCGGCTAATGGATTTCTTTTCGCTTTAATGCCTTCTTTCGCTCGGCGGTTCACACTCGATGAGAGTTGTCGCCTTCGCAAAACAAATAAATTCGAAGCGAGTACGACTCGTTAACAGTTAATCCTCCTGTTGTTCGCGCTGCAACATTCTTGCGACAAGTCGACACCGCGTCAGCTCCAAAGGCAGATTACATGTGTCGCTGTGATTCGCTCGATGCCACCGCAAATGTCAACTGATTGCTTCCATTTATCGACAATCGTTTTGACGATTGCACTTTGCTGATTCCTCAGACTGCTTGACTCACTTCTGCCTCGTGGGCTTTTTCCAACGCTCCAACCAATAATTACTTTCGATGCATAAATTGAAAATCGAATCTGGTGAATAATCGACGGCGGTGATGAAATATCGTTGAGCGAAATAACATGGCGCGAGTCGTGAGGTTCAATTCGCAGCGGCAAACTGAGAGATCCACGAGATATTCACCAGTCATCGGCTGAGCCCAAAGTGCAGTTTCGATTTCCATTCAAATGCGATGAGAGCTGAACGGTTATTTTAATAAATATCATTTTCCAGTCGTCTCGAGAGGGAAGCGACGGCTCCAATGTTGCCAAAAAAGTCAAGGATTCCCGTCAAACTTTTCTCAATCTCTCTCAACCTCGACACGTCTCGCAAGATTCAGATCAACTACTTCTCGACTTTTCAGCCCTTGAAAGCCTTCTCAAGTGTTTCCTCGAGAGTTGTTAATGACACTCAGGCCTCAAGACTCTCGACTGCGACTCAGGGAAATTGAAACTTAATTTAATTTACTTCAGCGTTGATAAATGATTCGTCGACTCCTCGGCTTCGGGAAAAAATGTTTGACATAATCCGCGAAAATGTTTCAAACTTTTTGCTTTCGATTTCACCACAAAAACTGCAAACTCCAACTCACGTCTCCACTTCTAATTAATTAATCTGACCTTATATCGACTGCTAGACTATTTCTCCGGCTCTCGAGCTGCATTGGAGTTCAACAGACATTTTCTGTTTGCTTTCCTCTCGCGATCTCGCTGCTGATTACTCGATTCCACTCGACTCGGATTCATTCATGCTTGTTTCCTTTCGCATTTAAATATCAATCGACGATTTTCATTAAAAGCATTGCGATGCAATAAAAGTCGTTACGTAAGCGTTTGAGTCTGATATCGAGAAACATGACTGAGGTGACTCGGGAACATTCAAATAAGGCATCGCATAATGTCACAGACGTCGATGGAACGAGGAGATTTGCAAATGGGCTCGAAGCCTAGCGAAAGATTTGTGCAAGAAACTTTCAGTTTCCTTTGAAAGTCATCGATCAACTTCACATTTTTGGAGGAGGTTCTCGCTTTAATTGAATTTCGAGTGAGATTACAATATTTTGGAGATCACAACAATGAAGCGGAGTTTCATCATGAGCGACTAGAAAAGATCTTTCGCCGAACTGTTGAGTCACTCGACACCACAATGTCTCTGCTTGAAAGCGTTTTCATGGCTTTTATCGCTCGCATTTGCTTTGATTCGCTTTTGATTGGCGTAAGTAATTTCGCTTTGATTCGATTAATGCCAACGAGCATGGTCGACCTCGGCTCGAGAGGAACAAACCTCGAAGCGACGTTATCAGAGGAAGTTAATTAATGAAGAAGATTTGAGCCCACGTCGGAGATCATTTAATTTCTCATAAGGTTTATCGCCGCGTGTCTCTTGATTCCTCTTAGTCTTCTTTACGCTTTCCTTCGCCTTATACTTTCAATAAATAAGAATCCAGCATTGATACGAAGAGCGAGAAGACCAAACAAAGACGAAATAAACCGCCCACGGTCGCTCATGTTGAGGGAGAAGATCTTCCGAATCGTTTGTGTCCGCAGCGACTGCGACACGAAAACATGTCAAGAATCAAAATTTATTCAATCGGAAATTTATCTCCACCAAAGGTGATAAGAGAAGCTCGCGGATCTGAAGTTGAAGGTTCACCTCGGCCATAAATCGCGGAATGCGAAACCAGAATTTCGTTTAAAATGTTGCCGAGTCAAACTGCGAGATGAATGACGTTCGAGTCGAGTTATGAGCAGAAATCTTTCGCTTGTTTCGTCGTTAATTGAAAGATTGATTCTGCGATTGAAACATTTTGTGCAGCGGCGTCGCGAGCTGCAGTGGAGATTGCAGTCGTGGGTGTCGCGGTTGATCATTTTCTCGCGCTCGCGAGAGATTTCGCTGCAACATTAAAAATTTCATTTATTTCCACGATTAATCTGCAGATTTGTGTTCGTCGCGTTAGATTTTAATGGGAAAACCGAGAAATGAAAAATGATAATCGAGTTGGAATCGAGAAGAGTTTCGCAAGAAGCCGTTTTAATGAGAAAAGTAAAAGTTATTACGGTCCGGAGCGGAGCATTTACTTTAATTAATCGGAATTCGTTTCGTGCTCCGCGACTGGCAGCGATAAAAGGAAATCGCGGAGCGACTTATCAACGATGGAACTTCTCGCAGCTAATGATAAATCAATCAAACGGCATTCGCTGCGTGATGGACTCGGCAAGTTCCACTGCAGCTCACATGCATGGGCGCTCAACAAAATGTTCTCGTCGCGCTCGGTGAGCACGAGAACGCTTCGATCCGAAAACCTTTCTGCTTAATTTGTTGCTGCGACCCTAATTAAACAAAAACTCTTTTGCCATTGTTTCCCTCCGAACTTTGGAATATTTTCGTCTCTGTTGCTTCGAAGAGAAATAATTTATCGGTTGAGCAGTAATCGATTTGCATGCCCAATTCGGAAAGATGACAATTACCTGGCAGTTCGAGTCTTGACGAGCGGCAAATCCGAAATTACTCGGCAATCATTAGCGCGTTGTTTGATTTAGGAGTTGAGAAATTGTTACGCGGCTTCCGATCGAGGGTCACAGTTGAAATTAATCGATGTTCGGGCTCGTGGGGAAGGAAGTCAAAGTTGCTTGTTGCGTGGGAAAACCATTGAACCGTGAAAACGGAGACGAGTCAGGGACATCAACAAACATTGCAGCGTAGAAATTTAGCTCAACAACAGCAAAAGTTTGACAAACGATTTTTGGCAACAAAGCCAACAACAGATTTGCGTTCATTTTGAATAAATTAAACCTCGAGCGAGCGAAGCGGCGAGCAGCGAACGAAACGGAGATTGGAGCTCGTCATGCGCATCAGCCGGAAAATGAAGTCGCTTGGAAAATCATTGTTGTTCATCGATCTGTGTTCGTGCTCCGCCAGCCATTTTGCTCGCCACACAAACTCGCTGCTGCCATCAAAAGCGCGAAACTATGTTAATCTGGATATTCAAATAAGACGTCAGTCGAATTATGCGCTAACCTGAAGTGATTTACGCCAAACATCAACGCGAGCGTAAAATGTGGAAAAGATTTTCGATCCAATAAGGCGCGAGACTGACAAACATTTCAGTGTAATCTGTCACAGCATCGAGCGACTTTTCAGTCGAGGAAATTTAATTTTCACATGCAAATCGACTGCACGTTTTGTCTCTTAGTTTCAATCTTCAACTGCAGTACTCGTTTGCCTAACGAAGCTTTTCATGTTAACAACACATTTAGACCTGATAATAGTTCATTAGTCTGATGTGGTTTCGAAACAATGACGAGGGTGAAAGTAGTAATAGGAATAAGTAATCATAGTTTAACACATTTCAGCCCCTTACATCCGGCCACAACGCTGAAGGGTGACCGCGTAATAAACTCACCTCAGCCTAAATGCATGTAATTTATTTGACTAAGTGATGCTAAATGTTTGTGCTCATCGGTTGAAAAAGTTGATAGCGTGCGCGCTCCTTCAATATTTGTCAAAAGGTCAGCGCGATGCACCGGAAGATTCCACGAAGATTGTCTAGCAGACGAATTGGATCGAAGGGAGACAAGAAGAGAAGGCAGATGGATTCGTTTTCACTCTCGGCCGTGACTCTCATTAACTCTACAGCTTTGAAACAAAAAGGGTCAACAGATGCGCGAGGGTTGATGAGTCACGGTGAACTCGCAGACACGAGCTCGCGTTGTAATTTCCCGATGCGATGGCCAAGATAAAGTGATAAGTTGCCCATTCATTCGAGTCAATTCGGCTAATGGGCGGCAAAAGGATTCGATGCTAACTTTGGTTCCTTTCACGCGGCTTTATTTATGCAAAGCCAGAGAACGCAAACGAGCTCTTCACCTGGGTATTTTTCACTCGCAGCGAAGCCATTTCTCATGCGGTTTTATTGTGTTTGACTGAGAAATGAGCATTTTAATGGAACATAATGAAAATCGAATTCAGACACGCAACGCGCTCATATTTGGTCGCCGTTTTGTTCCTGAGCATTTCGATCCATTAGCGCTGATTCTCCGCGGACTCGAAGCCCATTCACGTCGAGCTGGACTCGAGCACAAAGAATCTTTTGTGAGTTAACGATAGCAAAGTTGACGTTAATTGGAGCAAGTCGAGGAAAAAGTTTGCTTCACGAGCCAAAGTCAGGAATTTCCAGTTCGGCGATGAAAGCGGCAAAAACTCGACTCGCGTCTCGCTGATTGATAACAGGAGCTAATTCACCAATTGCTAGCGATAACAGCCAATGAATTATTTCCTCGGCCTCTCACAGCCAATTAACAGTTTTTTGTTGCGACTCTTGCATAAGTCGAGACATGATAAATTCATGACATCTTCCTGTTTTCACATTTTCAAATGCTAAAGAGCTCGGCTCGTTGCTGCAGTAATTAAATCGAATTAATCGAGCACAAAAAGCTGCTCGGCGAAAGGTCGAAGCAAGAAACGAGCGGCGAAGTTTTGATAAATCTCTTCGCTCGGCTTTCTATTAATTAGACTCCGTTAATTGCCAAGTCTCGTGGATCCTTTGACTCGCTCACTGCTCGGGTGACTTGCGGATTATCTTGCGGAGTTTTGTCGTCAAACACCTTCTTAGCGACGCTTATCAGGTCTTGAGATCAGCGTCGATATTTGTTCCACCTCGATCCGGTGCTCGGACACTCAAACGCAATGTTTTCGCTGTGTGGTCCACGACTCGACAGTTTATTTTTATTAGACTTTATTGTGACACTCAAGTCGACCAAATGTGTTTTTATGACGAATAAATTATTGATTAAGCGATGCCCGAACGAGAAAATATGCTGTTGGTGTTTGACGGAGCTCGGTGAAGAGTCAACACGTCTCCGTTCAGGTTTCCTTCTCTCTCTTCGCCCCATCGAAGACAGAATTTTATTGCTATCTGCGTGTAAGCGGCCAATGAGATATGATGCTCAAACATGGGAATCGACTTTGGATGAAAATAATATTTTTGGTGAAGGAATTAATGGACTTTTTCACTCGCTCAATGTCGCGAGAGCTTCAATGGCAAACGCTGAACAAGCGAGCGCTAACAAGAAGTTCATTAATTTCAATCCAGCAGTGATCTCGTTAGGCTTCATTTCTCATTGCAACACAAAAGAACCGTCGCTCGATACTTTAATGAGACTGCATCAAAGTCGAAGATTTTTATCGAAAATGAAACTGAAGCTCGAGCACAACAAAGCTGCGCATAATCACATAAATTATTCACAATTTCAATTAAAATAATTCGAGAAAACTAATTTTTATTGTTCCATTGTCGGAGCGTTTTAGGAAGCGAAGGCAAAACAGTCGCAATTGGGAGTCGTGTTGATTCAATCCAGCAGATTTATTGCGAGCTTGTTCTTCGGCTCTGCGATGCAAAAACATTTATTGGAACGAGCTCGAACTTCCCAGCCGTCCATCGATGTTTATGCATTCTTAAGCGCCACTAAATGCTTGTAGCAATTTGTTCGCCGTTAATCGCTTACGTTGTTTAACATTTCTCTGCAGTGGAAGCATCGCAGATAAGCTTTCAATAGAGCTCTTTAATTATTAATTTGCGATTGACTTGGGCAGCAGCGTCGGAGCTTGAGCAGCGAGTCAATTAGATTTGAGACGAGGCGAGTGGTGGAAGTCGCGCTAACAAGTTTAGCCGTTCAGCAACAAATTGTGGAATTATCTCGGCTGCCATGCCACGTTCTGCTGGCAGTCTCAGCTGCCTTTATGAACTTATTAGATCTCCATTGAAAGCGAAAACATTCATAAGAAATCGTGAGTTATCTGACCTAATGAACTATGCGGCAACGAAACTTAAATATGAGTAGAATGGAAGAATAAAATGGAACGAAACAAATCTGGCGTAACCAAAGCGGCGATTGGAAATTCAGAAGTCGAAGCGAGTGCACAGATTCCGCGACGGCTGATTGTGCGAGGCAGCAGCAACTTTGTAATTGAATGGAGCGTAGTGTTGGCCGGAGCTTTCGAAGCCTTCTCGACCAAAAAGGATTTCTCAAATTAATCAAAGACATTCTAAGTCGCAAACAATGACAAGTCGTAATTAATGTAAATCGCTCGTTGTCATGCACGACGTTTGGTTGTTCAAACATTCACGCTACGTGTTTATGGAAGGCGACGGCGTGAAATATGCATTTTCAAGCTTTCAGAGCTTTTAATAATCGAAAGGCGAACACATGTTTAATTAATTGTTTCCTAATCGCCAGCAGAAAAGTGAACTCGATTGCATGCAATCGCTTGACAACTTCGCGTTCGTCCGAGCTGCGATCACGAAAACTTTATCTCGCCAGAACTTCTCGTGCAGCAAACCGGTTCACTTGAGCGTTAAAGAGATTAGAACGGGCGAAACTTCTCAAGGATGAGCGGGGCAAGAGCGACTGAACGCGGATTGGAATTGAAACAATTTTCTGTGCCTCGTTTGCAGCTTGATTCAATTACGACTCTGAGAAAAATGCTCCGCTGCAATTGAAGTCTTGAAATGTTTCTTGAACTCTTGAGGGGAAAATATCCAATCAAGCCTCAAAGCCGTGACGTGAACTTTTCCTCGTTCGCTTATGCAACTGCCACTGCGCTGGAATGTCGTCTAATGTTAAACTGAATTTATCATTTCGCTTCGATTCACAAAAGTCAAACTCTTATGTTATCTGTTTCTTCTGTTAATGCTCCGAGCCATTACATGCGAGTTCACTTCGGTGTGATGTAATTGTGAACTTTATTCGAGCTCCACAGCGAGCAATGAGCAGCGTAATGATCTCCTAAACAATATTTTAATATCGCGGTGAATGTGAAATTAAGCAAACTGCCCGATGTTAGCTCGCGACTTGCATTCACTTCGTCCTACTCGCTTCCATCTGACAACTCAACAATGAGCGCGAGTGCAGGGAAAAATGTTGAAGATAATTTTGCGATCACATCGAATGGAAATGTGCATGAGGATCGTGACCAATTTCTCACAAATTTATTCTACCTCGGCTCGACTGCACGCGCGTAATTTATTTCCATCAAAATCTTCCGCGTCTTCCGTTGGCAAACAGAGTGTTAAGGGGCAGCGTTATCTTAATTAAGCGTTCGGCAATAAAATTAGTCGATAGACTCGCTGCTCAAGACAATTGCCTATAAAAACAAGAAAAACAAGATAATTCGCAGATTGTAAAGCAATAAAACCAGAAGATGCGATCACGAGATGAGAATTATTCATCAAGCTGCTCGATTCTCCGTGACGGCTGACATTAAGCGTTCGAGAAGACTTTTAATGATGCGTGCAGCTACTAATAATAAATCTCATTCTCTTCTTTTGCAGTCAACCGATATTGAGTTTCGGCATGAACTGATGAATCGATTGAACAAGCTCGACACGGAAGTTGAGCTGGAGATTCTTCCAAATCAACAAAACTCTTCGGGCTCGCCAAACTCGTCCAACGTTTACGGAAACTACGACAACTATGGCTCGGGGAAGGATTACTACTGCAGCTCAAAGCGTGACATTTGCCAGGAGAACGACGATCCGTTCCTGAGACCGCCACTGTGGGAGGACATCACGAGCTCCATCCAAAACATCGACCCCGAAAATGCCATAATGCTGAGCGCTCTCACGGGAGCCACTCAAGTCAAACTAGAAACGTCCGACGACACCTTCCTCGAGTCCCTGTCGTCGCCGCTCCTTAGTCCGCTGGAAATCAAGACTGAGAAGGGTTACTACCAGCAGATCCACAACAACAATAACACGATCCATCTACACTCGAGTCAACTAGGACACAATAATAACAACAACAACCTTAACAACAACTCCTACTCAGTACAATCGCACTACCATCACAATAACAATCCTCAAGCGCACCACCCAAATCAATTAAACGGCTACCAGGACTTCAACATTCATCATGGCCACGTGCCTCATCAGCAGTATTCAAACAATTATTACAATTGGCAGCAGACAAATCATACGCCGAACAACCAAGCGCCAGTCTACGCCAACAAGTACGTGTCGCAAAGCAATTTATGTGCCCCAATTAGCCGTTTAATGTATGTGCCGCCATTGACTCCGCCCAGTTCAGATCCCGGGAGTCCAGGCAACTCCATTCAAGTGAGTCTCTCTGATGAATGAAGTGACTTTGATTGATCACTGACCGCGATTTCTCTTTCACTTTTCCCAGGGAACGTTGCGTCGAACGCCGCCCCCGCCTTACCACATCCAGCAACAGCAGCAGCATCATCACATGCAGAACATAACAATTCATCCTGCGAGCCATGGCAACAATCAATCATCACCTCAACTGTCTTCGCATCACCAGCATCAGCAGCCTCCGAACCAGACTCTCGCCAGCTCGAACAATGGCAACTGCAACGATAACAACAATAACTTGAGCAGCGTTAAGAGTGAGAATGCAAATAGCAGCAATAGGAGTAATAAGATAATCATTAGAAAGTCATCAACGACAATTACCACCAGTCATTCATCAATAATCTTAACTAGTTCGGGTGTGAAGACAATTGTTGGCAAGTACAACCGGAGAAACAATCCAGAGTTGGAGAAACGTCGCATTCATCATTGTGATTTTATGGGTAAGTTGAGTCGCGACATGCGGCGATTATCCCTGCAAATGCTTGCGTAATCGCTGAGCGAATTAAATGCAATTAATTCCAAATATGTTGATCTGAATTTCACACATTTACGCTTTGCAATGCTGTCGCGACATTAATATTTCACGTTTGGCTGGCCGATGATATCGCGAACTACTCAGTTGCAATTATCGAAATAGCTGGCGATCTGGGATCGCGGGAACGAATGTGATACAATGTCGCAAAGCGAGCTCGATAAAATGCAAGCGAACTGCGCAGAGTGGCAATATCTTAATCTGCAACTTTTGTAGTTCGAGCTTTCAATAATTCCTGAAACATTTTTCGTCGCGATTCAATCGCAGCAAAATGTTTCGCTAGCTCACAATTAATCTCTTCACTATTCTGCGGCCGGATGAGGTTGATTGCAAGTTGCCTTCAGCTGTCAATGGCAGCGAGATCATTAAAGAAGCGAAATCTCCGTCGTCGGACATTAACAAGCAAACGAACGAGCGAGCGAACGCCAGCGACAAGACGTTTCATTAAAGGAAACTCTTTAATTTGATCTTTTCTCACAGCAATTGTCTAATCATAAAATCAAATATTTGAGGAATCAAACGAAAGCACAGCAAAGACAAAGAGCGCGCGGGTAAATTAAGCGCACATTTCAAAAGAAAATAATGCGTCGAAGCTCTTTCTCGCGATGAGGTGAAATAGGCAGCAATAATCGTAAAAACGTGCTCAGCATTCGAGCAGACTTCGCGCAGCTGAACTGTAAACGACTCTCCTCACTTCACATGATCATATTCAATATTCACACATTAGAGCGGACGCTCTTAGTCCCCATAAAGATGAGCGCTTTATGAATGAATGGAGGTGAATGAAGACTCGTCGATGACCGTCAGTCGACAGATTTCTATTCAGCTAAACTGGCGAGTTCACGACCGGGGACCGCTGCTGTGCCTTATGACTTTGCCTTTCGTTTCCGCAATCATTTTGCTGCTGATTCGCAACGCTCGAGATATTGCTCGATTAGTCACAGTCAACATTAATTTAAATTAGTCTAATCCACAAAGACTTTGCTCGGCGATAAATGCACCAGATTTGCAGCTCGAAGTTATTCATCAAAGTTTGCCCACGAGGCAACAGCCGTGATTAATTATCTCGAGCATAATTTCGCTTTGTGAATCAACAGATTATTTCATTATGTCGAGCCTAATAACGCCACGCGTATTACTGGACGCCTTTTCTTTAGCCATGTCCATGTCCACGTCTCGCGGCTCGTTACAAGATTTCGTCTGTTTCTTTTGTCGAATTACCAATTGCGCTTCAAGATTATTACCTTCTCCTCCATTCCCTGTCCTCAGCTGCTGCTGATCTGCGCAACGCTCGATGACAAACGAGCGCACATTAATTTAAAATCAATTTAATGTCGATCAAAGTCTTGTGGTTAATTGCGGTTGCTGAGTAATTAAATAATAAGTAGCTAAGCTTCGTGAATGGCTCAACTGATCAAATCGATTTCCATTTGCTCTTTCCAGGTTGTTCCAAAGTTTACACAAAGAGTTCTCATCTGAAAGCACATCAAAGAATCCACACCGGTGAGTAGAAGAAAACAGAATTAATCTCTTCGATCGCATCGCGTGTCTATAAGGCGCTTTGCTGGACATGCGAGTGAAGGCCACGCTTCTCAATTCCTCAAATATCGGCTTCGCTTCCCTTTATATCACTTTTTCGCTCGCGTATTATTGATTTAGTCAATGCAATCTCTGACAGGCCTTCACTCAACTGGCTGAGAATTCAATAGACCGTCCGACACATTACGGGCCGATACGTTACGTCAAACACAATATGGATCTATGGATTGTCTGCGAGTAGTCGAAACAGTTGGAATTTCGATTGAATCGCGGCGCGGATAATAAAGTAGCGCACGAGATTTCAGGCTTTCAAGCGACTTTTTATGTTATCGAAGGCAGTGGCGAATTCGGGTCATGCGGAGAACAATCGCGAATCTGACAGAGCGACGACTGTTGACCACTAAACTCTTGACACGGCTCTCAACTTCCTTGTCAAGCTCATGTTGAATAAATCATTTTCGACCGTAGTCAACAATTTAATCAAAGCTCAACATGCGGAATAGTTAATTTATGCTCGGAAGGCTCACGATATGAGCGAGAAATGTCTCCCATGATTTTCTTTCAATGCAGCGCGGCTGCCGTTCACATGCAAGAAGCTGAATTGAATCGCTCGAATCAATCACGGCAACCTTTTCATGTCTCAATTTCGGGTTGGCACAACGGCTTTGTCCACTGGATCGGCGGCCTCGCTTTTATCGCGAAACTCTTTCGCAAATCAAGAGCAGCGAGCAAATTTATGTCTTGCAACTTCATTTGTTTGCATTTAGCGAAACCAATAATTAGTCGATAAAGGCGCGTTTGTTAATTAACAGTCGGACTTAGGACAACATGCTCGCTGTGATAAAAATCACTTTGCCTTATTGA
Organism: Smittia sp. YW1114-2; assembly: GCA_033064975.1. Taxonomy (NCBI): domain Eukaryota; kingdom Metazoa; phylum Arthropoda; class Insecta; order Diptera; family Chironomidae; genus Smittia; species Smittia sp. YW1114-2. The sequence goes on from CP093832.1 coordinate 21,788,498, forward strand.
AAGCTCGGAACATGATAAGTTTTTGTGTAGCAAATCAAGCCGAGCATTAATTAGTATTCTGATAAAGTTTACACTCGCAACAGATTGGAAACATTGCCTGCCTTTTCCGACTTCATTTGCACAGTTCAACGAATGAATAAACTCAGCGCTGCTCGTTTCCTTACGAGGTGTTGCTCGTAATAAAGACATTTTTTGCTCGCGATGTTAAGTTAAGGAAATGAATTCACGATCGCAAATGCTGCTCACGAACTGATAACGCAGACACACTTTGATTCATAATGAATCTCCCCATTAAAGGGTCGCGCGTTGCAAATGCTGATAAGTGAGAAATTTTTTCATGCATTTCAACACCTAAATGGAACATCAGCTTTCGAATAAGGCAGACCGAAGACCATTAGGCTCCGAGGAATGATTGGAATTCGAAAGATTCACCATGGATGATTAGACGACGCATTTGCCGTGGTGAATCCGATTCAGGCTGGCACGCTGCGACGTGAATGAAGAGATTTGCATAACTTAACACATCTCGCTCTCTATTGATTGTTGTCATTAATGGGAACTGCCTCCACTAATTCGCTGTGACAATTATTAGCTTTCCTACACATCCAGAATGATCAAAATGCAAATGAGGACGAAATTAGGAATTTGAATTTAATTAATTTTGGTCATAAAATCTCACTTCGGATCGGAAAGAGACTCAGAAACATTTTGACAGTTTTATTCCCTCCAAAAGTATCTCATTAGAATATATTTCTTGTTAAAAACCGATCGATTCGAGAGCTGGCGAGATCTGAAAGTTTATCCCGAAATTTATCTCATTTTCATTCACCTCGAGTTCTTCTTCGCTGTCGCTTCTTAAACTGAAACTGTTGACCGAACCATGAATGAAACTTCTTCACCTTCTCGGTGCGTGCGATCTCAATTCCGTCTTGGAAGAGGTCGAGTGGCTCAGCTCACACTGTAGCGACTTCGTTGTGTGCTCAAAGACTCGACAGCGTCCATCGAGGAAGTTATAAAAATACTTACGAAAATAAATTCAGCCGCGTCGAAGATATTCAAATGAGCGAAAAATATTATTTTAAGGTGATTTCTTATCCATCGGACACCCATGGCGTGAATGGATGACTGAAGATATATTTTTGGAAAACAATTATCGATCTCGAGCAGAGCTCGTCGACTCCTGGAAATTACTTTTGAAATCATCGATACAAACGGAGAGTTAATCGAAGCCATAACTCATAAAGCGTTTTAACTGCAAGTGAAATGTGGCAGCGAAGTTAACGAACCGATGACGCCAGAGAAATGATGCAAGCTGTCGTTACCGAATGACATTCTTGCGGTTTAAGAAATCGTTTTTCGAACCTTCCCGTAAAGATCCGCAATATTGTAAAAGACAATTTAACACGAATTTTTATGCAAATTCTTCCTCCATCGAAATAACTTTTTTGTTTCTCTCGTTTTTCTTCGTCTTTAGGTGAAAAACCTTATTCGTGTCAATGGCCTGAGTGCGAGTGGAGATTCGCGCGGAGCGACGAGCTGACACGGCACTACCGCAAGCACACGGGAGCTAAACCCTTCAAGTGCGCAATCTGCGAAAGGTCTTTCGCACGCAGCGATCATCTGGCGCTTCACATGAAACGACACTTGCCGAAAAACAAATAGAAGTCAATCAACCCTCAACATGGAAGCTCTTCTCGAGCATGAGACGATTTACGCATTCGCGTAGCGACGCCGCTTGTGTGCCCGAAATAAATTATCATAACGAAGTAACTGTGTATTACCTTTAAATAATATTAATTGATGTTTGTTTCATTCGTTCGACATTGATGAATACCAAATGGATCTAAGTAAGAAGAGACAGCAAATGAACAAGAAACTATTTTCTCTCGAATAAACATGGAAGTTTTCCGTTCGGATTCCAAACTTTGGAAGAAAAAGTAGCAATGTGTGTCAACATTTAGGCATTTAAATGTTTCCTCGTAGCTCAACAGCGGTTGGCTTCTTTTCACAAACTTTGAGAAGTCGCCTCGGGCACGTTTATTGAATTTCGACTGCTTCAAAATTGAATCATTTTGTTGACGTAAAGTTTTGCTCATAAGCAACTTCAAAGTTGATGTGTGTTGTTAGTCTGCAAGGGCGTGGGAGGAAGATCACAGTTGCTAATGTTAAGTAATCACCAAAGATGTTTAGAAGTTTTAACTTTGATGTACTTTGATTAAAAACAAGTTTTAACGAGCAGTGTGATGATAAGAATATTTAGATGCTTCGATAGATTACGGTGCACGATTTAAAGACATTCCAAAATTCACACAATCACTCCAAACTTTACAATGTTACCAGAAAGAAGATTCGCGTCTCGTCCAACTTTATTGTTTTGAAAAAGGGTTCGAGCTTTTGCTTCGTTCTGGAATGAAGAGGTCGATGGAAAGATTCTCTTGACTGTGTGATTCTCTCCACTGATCAGAGCGAAGCAAATGGATGAGCCAAAATGTGAAATTTATATGCAAATCGTGTTCTTATGTTGCCATGAATGAAACCAATTTTCTTTCCACTTGAAGCTCTTCTGAAGGATGACAAACCGTTAGAATAAATTTGATCTCTCAGTATGATGAATTAAGAAGTACAAAACTATTGACAAATGCCTTTGCTTCTCTCTATTCTGCAACCAAGGCACAGAAGATTGGAATTTTGGAAATCGCCGAGGAAATTCGGACAAGCTTCAAAATTAGGTTGTAAATTTTTCTTTACAAAATTAACTTCAACGTAAATTCCAAACACGTTCCTTCGTTTTGAGGAGGCGCTCGCAGGTTCTGCTCGATCTAGGCCATGTGTCTGGCTGGAATTTGAGTGCTACGCAGCCTCAATTATGCTACGCAAACCATTCGCAAGCTAATCTCGACGTTCAGTTGAAGTTGCGCCTCCTCTTGGACTTTAAAAGTTTTCTGCTCCATCATCTAAACTAAGTGAAACCCTTTCGAATGACAATTTTTCGGTAGAATAAAAACATTTCTGTAGCACTAGTGTTGAATTGTGTAATAAGAGCATCTTGATGTAGTTGTGTAAGCTCTTCTCAACCAAGAACCTTTCGCCTTAGCTTGTAGCTTACAGTATTTCGAAATGTCTTTAGTTTCTTTTTGATAATAATTTAAATAATAAATTTGTTCAATGAAAAGCTGCCGTCGTCTCTGGTTTTATTGATAAACATTTTCAGGATTTTGCTTTTCCGATCGATGGAAGTTGATTTTTTTATTCAAATCGTGTCTTGTATAACAAATTTATTGGACTATATCCAGCATTTATCGTATTTTAATTTATTTAAATAACACTCAAAAGATTAAATTTAATCTTTATTGATGGCTCCGATAATTTTTACATTCGGAGATTTTGGCGACGGACAGGACATCAGCACGAGACATTAAGTTTCATTGATTAGAAATCGATAACTGTGAGTCACGCCATGGCTTAAGCCAGCCACGAATTCCTAAGGCTTTTGATTAAATGTCTCCAATAAAGTAAATCGATTCAGAAGTTGTGGTCATAAAACGTTATCCCCGAAAGTTAATCACAAAAGCAAACAAATTGATCCACAAATTGATGATGGATCGCGTCTTTATGGCTTTAGCAGCATGCGTTACAAGCAACTTTTTGGTTGAACCACAACAGTCTTTTGTGAATTTATTCATGAACGAAAATATTTTAGCCACGAGAGAATCTCTCGAACAAGATTTCGATATTTGGGCTTAAGAAAAAACTAACAAGACGTGTCAAAATAATCAATATTATCATAAATTTGAATAATTTCAAAGTGTTAAAATACGAAGTTTGATTCATGTACTTTTATGTTCGATTTCTTGGTTTCTATGTCGAATGTTTGCTCGCCGATGACTAACGAAACTTTATAAAAATCTGAAAGTCAAATGAGAAGCAAACTTGATTTGCATAAGTTCGGGAAATGGTGCGAGTCGACTGCGAGTTTCGAGAGCTTCGGAAACTTATGAATGAAGTTTTGGAGACTCATTCGGGTTGGTGGAGCGGCTTGAGATTCGGTGAAGAGTCAAGTGAACTAGATTTACTTCACGATCTTGTTCAGCTGACTCTTCAACCCAACGTGCCACCAAGAGCGCCGCTGCTGCTCGCCCTCGAGCTACACAACTAAGTAAATACTTTTACGAGAGCAGTCAGCGAGAATGATTTAGATAAACGACTTAATCGATCTCGTTTAGTAAAATTTCTTTGGTGCAGCCAAACGTGCCGCAATTACTTTACCGGAAAATTGAGCCATAAAGATAAACTTTGTTGAATGTTATGCAAATGAACGAAACTTCATTCGCCATCCGCCTCGAAGTTCGATTGTTGATCGCGCTGATAAGACTTCGCTGTGGTTCCGTCATAGATCGATGTTATCGTCGCTTCATCATCAATCCGATCCGTAATTGCAATGCAATTTTCCGCAAACTTTTTCTAACTCGGCGTTTAGCGTTCGTTAGGCAAATGAAATCAAGCCGATGGAACTCACATGATCGATGCCGGTCACTGATCTGATCACTTGCAGCTCCTCAGCTTTCAGAGACATTAATTTATACAATTAAATCAATCGCGTGGCATCGCTGGCTCGGGAATTCGATCTCTCAGCTACCTGCAGCCCGAGTCGCTTTGCAAATTTCCTTTCCACTCCAATCGAGTTTTTCTCGCACTCAATCGTTCCACTTGAAGCGCGCAGAGAATCGAATTAAACAGAAATCAATTCAAGTTTACGATTTTTCTTGAAATTTCGCGTCTAATCAAGGAAACTCGACTCGTTGCTTGGGTGGCTCTAATCATGCAACTCATCTCGAGCCGAGCAATAAACTCTCTCGTAATAAAGCTTAGCTCAGCCTTCGATGATCGATCGCTCGCCCTCGACGGCAATAAACTATCAGAAAATCTTTAATTATCTATTGAGATGCACAATTTCTCTTTTCGCAGATCATCGATAAATTCGATTTCGCTTTTGTTTGCTCTCGCGAGGAACTCACATGGATCGGCTGCGACCTCGCAGAACAAATTGCATTTGGCGCACGGGAATTAGACACAATTCGCGAACCGCTCGCGCTTATCAAATTAATAATATGGACTCAGAACGAAATTGCTAAATCATCGATTGTGTGAATTGAAAGGCGAAGAAGGAAAGCAACGAAACAACTCAATCGCCGAACGCGAAGAGAATTTTATGGTCGCAACATGCAATTATGTTAAGAAGAACCTCGAGTCGATTCCCATCCAACAATTCGCCTCTTATCTCGTGCATTATTTAATGCTTTTGTGGGCGATTTGTTGTTTATTGTCTCATGTGTCGAGCCACAATGGATGATTCTCGAACAAAGAAGAAATCAATTGCCTTGTGATGGCTCAATGTGCCTTATAAAATAATTTTCCTCTCATATCGTCGTCGTCTTCCCAGACTTATGATGATGTTCTGGATTGGCGCATGTTCTGCGCGACACCGATGGGAAGTTTGAACAAACACACGGCGGACGCGATCGCTGCGGAGTGAGAGACAGGATACGAGAAATGAAATCGTCTGCGTTCGTTCGCTGCAGAACGAGGGGAGAGAGGAGAGCAACAATGAATAATGACGATAATTACAAGTAATGCCATCGATGTCGCGCATCAGACAGACGAGTATCAACATAATTCTTCTTAATAACAGGCGCGAGCGTTTCTCGGGTAATTTCTTTATTTGCCGAGCTAACCACGGCGATTGTTGTAATCTACGACGTGAGAGAATTATCGCCGATGCGTCACCAACTCTTTCCATATCGCACCGCTCGCCCTCGACTTTCAGGAATTCGGATTTAATGCTGCAATGTTTATGCAAACGCTCGGATGCAAATGAGCGCGAGTAGGTTTTTAATTGCATTTTATTGAAATTAATTGAAAATCGTTCTTCTAAATCACTCACAACGCTCACCACTGCGACGCGCTTCGCGTTCAAGTTTATTGGAAGTTTGTGAAATATTGTGCGACTGCTTTATGTTAATGACGGCCAGGCACACTCTCGGCCCGACATTGTTTTAATTTAGCGCCAGTTTTCATTTCTATGCGAGCAGAGAATTTATTTGCTCGCCGAACGTCAAGCGATCTGACGGCAAATGATTTTTTAATAGCGACGGGGATAATGAAAAATAAATAATTAACGCAAATTTATTGAATTGGCTCTCCAACAATCTGAGCGGGACAATTTGCATAATTAGACACATTCAGACGCTTTTGTCTCCTCGCAGTTGGTCAGAGCGAAATGCATCGCTGAGTTATGCAGAAATGCAGAGAAATCCAACGCCTTTCTTCCTCAACAATCGAAGCCTTTGACGAAACATTCCATGGGCACAAGCCACGCTGCCTTCGAGATTTATGAGTCACCTGTCGAGCTGTCAATCGCCGTCTTCGCTTCTTGAAATCATAATCGCAAATCAGAGCTAGAAAAAGTGACCGAATGGAAATTGCGGCGTCGAATCAAGTGTCAAGCGCGATTTAATATTTCTTTCTCGCGACAGCCGTAAATAATTGCGAATTAGAAAACCAGATCGCGATGATGATTGGTCCGATTGCACAATTCCAGTCGTCGAATAATTATGAGCGAGGGAAAAACTCGCCAGCAAATCAGAAATTATTCTTCTTGGTCTCAATCGACGCGAGAAAAACTTCGTTTGCCCCAACGGCAGTCGCGTTGTTCCATCTGCCCTCGAACAAGTTCGATTGTGAATTCAGCAATAAACAACCGAAAGTTCAAGAGTCACCGAGCGAACATGTTTATGACGCCTTTTCCTTTCTCGACTCCGCGTCTTCCGTCTGAATAAAAGTTTTCGTTCCCTGCAACATTTACATCAAAATCATGAATGAAAACTTTCCTCGCAACAGCTCGAACAAGACTTTCAGCTTCATGGGAGATCGCTTGTTACAAGAACATTACAACAATTCTCATTCAATTTAATAACAATCGACGCGATGTTGCTGTTCCTGGCTTTATTGTCTCGCTCTCGGATCAGTGAATTATGAATTTAATTATCAGCCGATGTCGATCGCGTCTCTGACTATTCGAGAATCATTTCCGTTCGCTGGAAGAAGAGGAAGAAAAATCATTTCTGGATAAAAGTTTGTAGGTTACGACGTCGAAATCACTTAAGCTTTTCGCAAACAAAATGATTGAAATTTTTATATTAAAAATTCAAAATTTATTGTCCAAAGTCGGTTCCCATGTTTGAGCATCATATCTCATTGGCCGCTTACACGCAGATAGCAATAAAATTCTGTCTTCGATGGGGCGAAGAGAGAGAAGGAAACCTGAACGGAGACGTGTTGACTCTTCACCGAGCTCCGTCAAACACCAACAGCATATTTTCTCGTTCGGGCATCGCTTAATCAATAATTTATTCGTCATAAAAACACATTTGGTCGACTTGAGTGTCACAATAAAGTCTAATAAAAATAAACTGTCGAGTCGTGGACCACACAGCGAAAACATTGCGTTTGAGTGTCCGAGCACCGGATCGAGGTGGAACAAATATCGACGCTGATCTCAAGACCTGATAAGCGTCGCTAAGAAGGTGTTTGACGACAAAACCCCGCGCGATAATCCGCAAGTCACCCGAGCAGTGAGCGAGTCAAAGGATCCACGAGACTTGGCAATTAACGAAGTCTAATTAATAGAAAGCCGAGCGAAGAGATTTATCAAAACTTCGCCGCTCGTTTCTTGCTTCGACCTTTCGCCGAGCAGCTTTTTGTGCTCGATTAATTCGATTTAATTACTGCAGCAACGAGCCGAGCTCTTTAGCATTTGAAAATGTGAAAACAGGAAGATGTCATGAATTTATCATGTCTCGACTTATGCAAGAGTCGCAACAAAAAACTGTTAATTGGCTGTGAGAGGCCGAGGAAATAATTCATTGGCTGTTATCGCCAGCAATTGGTGAATTAGCTCCTGTTATCAATCAGCGAGACGCGAGTCGAGTTTTTGCCGCTTTCATCGCCGAACTGGAAATTCCTGACTTTGGCTCGTGAAGCAAACTTTTTCCTCGACTTGCTCCAATTAACGTCAACTTTGCTATCGTTAACTCACAAAAGATTCTTTGTGCTCGAGTCCAGCTCGACGTGAATGGGCTTCGAGTCCGCGGAGAATCAGCGCTAATGGAACGAAATGCTCAGGAAACAAAACGGCGACCAAATATGAGCGCGTTGCGTGTCTGAATTCGATTTTCATTATGTTCCATTAAAATGCTCATTTCTCAGTCAAACACAATAAAACCGCATGAGAAATGGCTTCGCTGCGAGTGAAAAATACCCAGGTGAAGAGCTCGTTTGCGTTCTCTGGCTTTGCATAAATAAAGCCGCGTGAAAGGAACCAAAGTTAGCATCGAATCCTTTTGCCGCCCATTAGCCGAATTGACTCGAATGAATGGGCAACTTATCACTTTATCTTGGCCATCGCATCGGGAAATTACAACGCGAGCTCGTGTCTGCGAGTTCACCGTGACTCATCAACCCTCGCGCATCTGTTGACCCTTTTTGTTTCAAAGCTGTAGAGTTAATGAGAGTCACGGCCGAGAGTGAAAACGAATCCATCTGCCGCCGTCTGTTAGACAATCTTCGTGGTTATATTTCGATGCATCGCGCTGACCTTTTGACAAATATTTAAGTTCGGTACACGCGTCAACGTCACTCGAAACTTTTTGGCTCGTTTATTATTTGAAATGAATTGCTTGTTAACTCAATCAGGAAGCAACAATCACGTGTGCCAATTCATTTGGTCGTTTGATGCGGGCTTGATCGGTAGCTACTTAAAATTGCAACTCAATGTCGCTTGCCCAAGTTATTGCCTCGGTCCAACCCTCAACAGCGTTTGAGGAATGACCAGACAGTTTTATAGACTTAGAGTGAAAATTGCGACTGTTGCTGACCTTTGTGAACTTTGAAATTGAGCAATAAATTTAGTTAAAAGATTATTTGTGGAGCTAAACTGAAGTCATTCGTCTTTAATGAATCGATAAATCATAAGCCGGACAAAAACATAAAGCTCGAGTGGTCGAAACAGCTTTTGAGTCATTGTTGATCTGGATTTATTGGCGAAGGCAGCTGAGTCACTGAGATATTTCCAATGTTCTCTTTGTATCCTCAACAACAAACTCGCTTCTCGATACTCGATCTCGGTTCTGGAGCTGAGATTAATTGCCACGATTGAGTGGGTCAAGGTTTGAGAGGAAAAACCAATCAGAATTTGAAGACAAGACAAGACAATGTTCTCACTTTGATAGTCGAGCGTTTGATCTTTCAATTGATCCATCAACTTCAACTGCGAAATTCTTCGAGGCTTCCAAACCAGGCGAAGCAAGCGACGAGCTTTTAAACTTGTTCAAACTTATAAAAGATTTGCATGCGAAAATTAAATTTCCTCGACTGAAAAGTCGCTCGATGCTGTGACAGATTACACTGAAATGTTTGTCAGTCTCGCGCCTTATTGGATCGAAAATCTTTTCCACATTTTACGCTCGCGTTGATGTTTGGCGTAAATCACTTCAGGTTAGCGCATAATTCGACTGACGTCTTATTTGAATATCCAGATTAACATAGTTTCGCGCTTTTGATGGCAGCAGCGAGTTTGTGTGGCGAGCAAAATGGCTGGCGGAGCACGAACACAGATCGATGAACAACAATGATTTTCCAAGCGACTTCATTTTCCGGCTGATGCGCATGACGAGCTCCAATCTCCGTTTCGTTCGCTGCTCGCCGCTTCGCTCGCTCGAGGTTTAATTTATTCAAAATGAACGCAAATCTGTTGTTGGCTTTGTTGCCAAAAATCGTTTGTCAAACTTTTGCTGTTGTTGAGCTAAATTTCTACGCTGCAATGTTTGTTGATGTCCCTGACTCGTCTCCGTTTTCACGGTTCAATGGTTTTCCCACGCAACAAGCAACTTTGACTTCCTTCCCCACGAGCCCGAACATCGATTAATTTCAACTGTGACCCTCGATCGGAAGCCGCGTAACAATTTCTCAACTCCTAATCCAAACAACGCGCTAATGATTGCCGAGTAATTTCGGATTTGCCGCTCGTCAAGACTCGAACTGCCAGGTAATTGTCATCTTTCCGAATTGGGCATGCAAATCGATTACTGCTCAACCGATAAATTATTTCTCTTCGAAGCAACAGAGACGAAAATACTTCAAAGTTCGGAGGGAAACAATGGCAAAAGAGTTTTTGTTTAATTAGGGTCGCAGCAACAAATTAAGCAGAAAGGTTTTCGGATCGAAGCGTTCTCGTGCTCACCGAGCGCGACGAGAACATTTTGTTGAGCGCCCATGCATGTGAGCTGCAGTGGAACTTGCCGAGTCCATCACGCAGCGAATGTCGTTTGATTGATTTATCATTAGCTGCGAGAAGTTCCATCGTTGATAAGTCGCTCCGCGATTTCCTTTTATCGCTGCCAGTCGCGGAGCACGAAACGAATTCCGATTAATTAAAGTAAATGCTCCGCTCCGGACCGTAATAACTTTTACTTTTCTCATTAAAACGGCTTCTTGCGAAACTCTTCTCGATTCCAACTCGATTATCATTTTTCATTTCTCGGTTTTCCCATTAAAATCTAACGCGACGAACACAAATCTGCAGATTAATCGTGGAAATAAATGAAATTTCTAATGTTGCAGCGAAATCTCTCGTGAGCGCGAGAAAATGATCAACCGCGACACCCACGACTGCAATCTCCACTGCAGCTCGCGACGCCGCTGCACAAAATGTTTCAATCGCAGAATCAATCTTTCAATTAACGACGAAACAAGCGAAAGATTTCTGCTCATAACTCGACTCGAACGTCATTCATCTCGCAGTTTGACTCGGCAACATTTTAAACGAAATTCTGGTTTCGCATTCCGCGATTTATGGCCGAGGTGAACCTTCAACTTCAGATCCGCGAGCTTCTCTTATCACCTTTGGTGGAGATAAATTTCCGATTGAATAAATTTTGATTCTTGACATGTTTTCGTGTCGCAGTCGCTGCGGACACAAACGATTCGGAAGATCTTCTCCCTCAACATGAGCGACCGTGGGCGGTTTATTTCGTCTTTGTTTGGTCTTCTCGCTCTTCGTATCAATGCTGGATTCTTATTTATTGAAAGTATAAGGCGAAGGAAAGCGTAAAGAAGACTAAGAGGAATCAAGAGACACGCGGCGATAAACCTTATGAGAAATTAAATGATCTCCGACGTGGGCTCAAATCTTCTTCATTAATTAACTTCCTCTGATAACGTCGCTTCGAGGTTTGTTCCTCTCGAGCCGAGGTCGACCATGCTCGTTGGCATTAATCGAATCAAAGCGAAATTACTTACGCCAATCAAAAGCGAATCAAAGCAAATGCGAGCGATAAAAGCCATGAAAACGCTTTCAAGCAGAGACATTGTGGTGTCGAGTGACTCAACAGTTCGGCGATAGATCTTTTCTAGTCCCTCATGATGAAACTCCGCTTCATTGTTGTGATCTCCAAAATATTGAAATCTCACTCGAAATTCAATTAAAGCGAGAACCTCCTCCGAAAATGTGAAGTTGATCGATGACTTTCAAAGGAAACTGAAAGTTTCTTGCACAAATCTTTCGCTAGGCTTCGAGCCCATTTGCAAATCTCCTCGTTCCATCGACGTCTGTGACATTATGCGATGCCTTATTTGAATGTTCCCGAGTCACCTCAGTCATGTTTCTCGATATCAGACTCAAACGCTTACGTAACGACTTTTATTGCATCGCAATGCTTTTAATGAAAATCGTCGATTGATATTTAAATGCGAAAGGAAACAAGCATGAATGAATCCGAGTCGAGTGGAATCGAGTAATCAGCAGCGAGATCGCGAGAGGAAAGCAAACAGAAAATGTCTGTTGAACTCCAATGCAGCTCGAGAGCCGGAGAAATAGTCTAGCAGTCGATATAAGGTCAGATTAATTAATTAGAAGTGGAGACGTGAGTTGGAGTTTGCAGTTTTTGTGGTGAAATCGAAAGCAAAAAGTTTGAAACATTTTCGCGGATTATGTCAAACATTTTTTTCCCGAAGCCGAGGAGTCGTCGAATCATTTATCAACGCTGAAGTGAATTCAATTAAGTTTCAATTTCCCTGAGTCGCAGTCGAGAGTCTTGAGGCCTGAGTGTCATTAACAACTCTCGAGGAAACACTTGAGAAGGCTTTCAAGGGCTGAAAAGTCGAGAAGTAGTTGATCTGAATCTTGCGAGACGTGTCGAGGTTGAGAGAGATTGAGAAAAGTTTGACGGGCATCCTTGACTTTTTTGGCAACATTGGAGCCGTCGCTTCCCTCTCGAGACCGACTGGAAAATGATATTTATTAAAATAACCGTTCAGCTCTCATCGCATTTGAATGGAAATCGAAACTGCACTTTGGGCTCAGCCGATGACTGGTGAATATCTCGTGGATCTCTCAGTTTGCCGCTGCGAATTGAACCTCACGACTCGCGCCATGTTATTCCGCTCAACGATATTTCATCACCGCCGTCGATTATTCACCAGATTCGATTTTCAATTTATGCATCGAAAGTAATTATTGGTTGGAGCGTTGGAAAAAGCCCACGAGGCAGAAGTGAGTCAAGCAGTCTGAGGAATCAGCAAAGTGCAATCGTCAAAACGATTGTCGATAAATGGAAGCAATCAGTTGACATTTGCGGTGGCATCGAGCGAATCACTGCGACACATGTAATCTGCCTTTGGAGCTGACGCGGTGTCGACCTGTCGCAAGAATGTTGCAGCGCGAACAACAGGAGGATTAACTGTTAACGAGTCGTACTCGCTTCGAATTTATTTGTTTTGCGAAGGCGACAACTCTCATCGAGTGTGAACCGCCGAGCGAAAGAAGGCATTAAAGCGAAAAGAAATCCATTAGCCGAGCGTTACTAAATGTCTGCTATTAAAATGGAAACCGCGGAGCAGCATGGAACATTTCCCTGAATGAATTTTCCGTTTTCATGTTCCACGTCCATTAATTGATTTTCTCGACTCGCGACCACTTTCATTAAAATATCCGCGAGGTTTATGGCAACGTCCAACCACGCACGCCCGAGCTCCACGAACACTTTCGTGCGTTTTACGCCATCGATTTATGTTCACGGAGGTTTAAAGCTTGGCGAAACTTTAATTCTTCTGCGGCGAAACTCCGAAGAAGGTTCGAAGTGATTTTATGCACATGCTGACATCATTTCTAGTCTCTAATGCCATTAATTCTCCCTCATAATTCCACCTAACTGAAGTCTCTTCGCCCGGGGATTATTGAGAGTTCGTTGTGGGTTTCCGAATGACTTACGATTCTCTGATCCATATCGCGATTTTCTTAATTAATGCACTTCGTTTTGCAGTCTCATAATGCATTAAGCAGAGTTCGAGCTAATGCTGAAGGTAGGAGACAGCACGAGAGGAAGCGCGAAGTGACTCACGAGCGGGCGAATATTGAGTTACGCTGCAATTTGTCTAATTAGTCATTGAAAGCTTTTATGAAACTTTATCGTTATCAACATTAAACGCTCCGTTACATAACCGAGTTGGATGTAAATGAGAATTTTCGCGCATGGCTAGAAACACTTCCAGCGGGATCAATAAAATGTTGTACAAACTGCCATGAAAATTATTTACGACTGCCAAGCGAAACTCGAAGTCTTCGCCAGAAGTTTTCAGTTGCTTCGGCCGTTGAAATCTCCGCGACTCCTCGGCTTCATGTAAATCTAATTCGCATTCCTCGCTCGAGCGTTTGAGTGCGGGAAATGTATCGGGAGAAATGAAACGTCGCTCGACTCTTTTTTATTGGACGATCAAATTTCATTACGAAGCGAAACGAAAGGCCGCTGAACGGTGCTTTAGTCACTGCGAAGGCAAAGGCTGGCATAACGCACACAATTCATGGTTCAAATTGGACATTTTCTGTGTTATGCAACGAGGTCACAATGTTTCTCATTTCACTAAAGCACACAAGCTCTTGTTTACATCGTCGACGTCGTTCTAATTCACGTCTCGTTGACTGGCGAATGAGACAAGAAATAAACAATTTTAATAACTTTTCGGTCGCCTTACTGACTTTTCTTCGGCTCGAAACCGGTCGAGGGACAAAATCGCCGATCGAAGTTGTCATCCTGCGAGTTCTTAATTCACTAAATTATTGTCGACGTTTCCGAGTCGCTTAAAGTGTCAAAAAATCATTAGCGAAACACTTTGTGGCGTATTGGAAATGCAAGAAAGTCGTTTGCGTATTAACTCGGCTCTTTACCATGCAGTTAGCTCCGCGATAAAGCTCGAGAACTGCAGAAAAGTTAAAGTTCTCGTCGACAATCGATACAAAGAAATTCTTTCCTATCGAGAAAAGCCGAGTTGAAACTATTTTATGGGCGCGATAAAAACTGCATTAAGGGTTTCTGCAGCCTGGCGATCAGGTGGCCGAGATCGCAGCGGAATAAATTCGAGGTTTTATCGCGGAGACGCGCGAGAGATTGAATTAACTTCAAGTTTATGTCCGCTGAGGCTGTCGCCGTGAATTCGACACTTGACAGACGAAAGTCGCAAACTTATCACTCATGGAGCCTTGGCGGGGGGTCGCGAGACTTTTTGGCTTTCGCAAAGCCCGAAACTCAATACTGCCACCAATCGAGCTGAGTTTATCGTCTGTTGAGTTGGAGTTACGACTCGAGGAATCGTTTTATTCACTCGCTGATAACGCCAGCCATCTTCGTCAAAAGCCACGCTGGCCAAACTGGCAGAGCATCCGCATAAAGCGCCGGTAAGTGCCAATAAATCCCCGATTGACTCTTTACGACTCGACCTGTCCGAAGACACAAGAAGGAGGTCAAGTCGAACATCTTTTCGGAGGCATCGGAGCGATCGCTTTACGCCAACACTCGACAACTCTCGAGAGCCAATAGGCGACGCTTTCCACGGCGATTTCCAATAGTTTGCTCAGAACGAGCCATAAATCCGTCGGAACTTTTCATGTCTTTTGTTTCTTTATGACGTTCGTAAATTTCCTTATCGTGATTCCGCCGTCGTCGCTTCGAAGGAAAAGCTTTTGTATCGGAAATGTTTTATTTATTTCCATAAACTCAGAATAAATCTTGCTTAAGACAAACAGACAAACTGACTCAGTTTTCACACACGAGCGTCACTCGCGGTCTAATTGCTCACTAAACAAACTGCAATAAAAATTTACGAGGCTCCGAGATAAAAGCGAAACTATTATTCACAATATTTACGTTAAGTAAAACAACTCTTTATCTCAGAATGTCGCGCGACTCTTTGAAAGTTCGACGGAAATTGACACAAATTGAGACTTTGAATTTCTAACGAAATATCCGAGAGCTTTTGGAATGTTCAGCCAACAAAGTCTTTTGCTCCTAATTGCATTCGATAGAGATTAATTGTCGTTGCAGGTTGACATGAATAGATTGGATTTCGCAGAACGAGAAACTTTACAATTCAACGAAAAAATAAATGTTTGACGTTTTTCCGTCAAAGAAAATTCTGGAAAATTTTACTAACGGAATTCGAAGGAAAATTCTTATCCATTTCTCGGGTTCGTTTGTTGACTCTCATGAGTTACCTTTGTCGCTTTATCGAAGCGGCGAACGCTCTGGTGTAACGTTGAGCTGCTACTGATCGTCGAGGGAGAATATTTTACGAAGCAACGGTGAACAACCGAGAAATATTCGAGCGTTTGGAAGAGACAAACGAAGCAAATCGTCTAAAACATTTCACTCTCTTCCACCGTCGCTTTATCTCTCCAGCGCCGCGGCGAGCAAACAACACCTGAACAGGAATCAAACTTTACGAAAAAATTCTTCTGTTTGCTTAAGTTGCTAATAAAACGACAAAGTTTTGCTCAATAATTCGCATGACAGGTAATTCGAAGTGCAAACAAAATTTATTTTATGTGTCCAACTGATAACGAGAATCGAAAATATTTCATTCCTTTCGATGGCCATAAAGTTTTATGAGTTTGGCACGAAAACTCTCCAATCAATCGTCGCAGAAATAAATCAATGGAATTAATCAAACTTGGTATTCACGAGGCGAAGATCGCTTGGCTGTTTTGCATGCCTCGACAATAACTTCATAATTGAAAATTCAAATGGCTCATAAGAGCTGAATGAAACAAAACGTGAAGAAATGTCAGCGAGATGAGCTCGAACCGTTGTTTTGGCCGGCGAGCGTTTTGCAGTTTCTCGGCCTGGCTGCGAGCAAATTAATCTCATCGCTCAACAGACACGTTTATTGTGTTTAATCTGCTCGACGTTTATTAATTGACATTCGTTTTTTCATTTAGTTTTTAAATTAGCTCTTTCATTTGTCAACTTTCATCTTTTCGAGTCTTCCCATCGGCTTCTTTATTCACTATCATCGGACGCTTCTCTCGAATCCACGGCCCATTCATCAACATCACATATTTGATTTCACGAGCGAGGGAAATAAAAATCGACGCTGGCACTTTTAATGTCGCAACGAGCTGTTTGCAGAATGCCTTGTTATCTTTGTCGAAGCTCTCGGAGTTTCCTAAGCCAACGGAACCGAAGTTTCGTAACCAACTTTTGTTTAATTAACTAACTTGCGTTGAAATAAATGAAGAAAATTTATTAAATGAGCCTTGAACGGCCAGCTGCATTCCGCAAACGAACCGAACTTCATGAGTCATTTGCCTTAAGATTGAACTCGACTGTCGATCGCCGCTGTTTCTGAAACAATATGGGAATAGAAGTGAGCTCGAAAAGTAATCAACGGCGATCTCGAAGCGAGCAATGTCAATGCGAGTAGCTTCGAGCAACTGAAACGAGTTTCTCCGCACGCACAAAGTGATCTGAATTATTTGCGTAAGCTGCCGCGTTGCTTCTGACTCACAGCTTAGCTCGAGGGAACCTGAAACCTCGAACTCTTTGCGTAGACAAATGGCTGTTTGGGGATTTGGATTTTCGTTTATTGCGAATCTATTGACATTTACTGGTTGAAGAAGAGCTTTTGATGATGAAGGAAAGAAAGGAAGAGAAAGTCAAGGAAGGAAAATTATTCGGAAACTATGTTTAATAAAGTTGAGTGAGGTTTAGTTAACTGGGCAGACGCCAGTTTCGACGTTTCCAGTTGTCATGTACGGCGTGATGTTCTCGATGACATCGTTGATCTTGAAGTTCCTGATGCAACCTTGATAGTTGTAGCGTCCCTTGATGCCTCGAATCTTGGCTAAATGTGGATGCCCGCCGACGAACAGTGGCCGAGTGGTGTCGAGTTGTGTGTGTTTCTCTGGGTTGCCGACGTTTGGCTCAGACGAGAACTGATCGACGTTGATGGAAATGATAAATCGAGACTTGATGACGGTAACTGTAAGGAAGGAGAACGTGACAATTAAACAGTTTCAATTTTAATTAACTTTGAGGCTTACCAGTGTGCCACTCGCCATCGCACAAGCTCTTGTCAGGATCGGGTTTGAAGATTGCGGATCGCGGACCATCTCCGCTGTCGACTGTAAAGTGGATCGTTCCCTTGATCATCTCGACGATGAAGAACGATTTCTTGCCGTGGACTGACGTCAAGACTCCCGTGACGTTTCTGGGTTTGATGTCCATGCTGATGGTTAGATCGCTGCCGACTCGGAACTTGTCGCGAAGCTTGACGTAGCCTCCGCTCTTTCCGAAGAAGACTCCGGATTCTGTTTTCTCGGAGCAAGGCAGAACGCCTTCGCTTGGTGGTGAACCAGCTGGAGGCTCGAGAGGAGCAGAGGTCAGTGTGACCTGCTTGATGCAACCGAAGAATGGATGTTTGATGAACAGTTTGTCTTCGAGTTTCAGGTTGATGTGAATGTCCTCCAAGGTCTTCTCACTCGCTCCACCGATGAGATATCTCTCGCTAAGCTCCAAGTTTCGGCATTTTCCTTTGTATTCGTCGGTCTGTGATTCAGTGCCCACCTCAAACGAAACTTCTTTGCGGTTTCTTGAGAACGACACAGACTTCCATTCGTTGTCGTCGTATTGCGCCTTTGATAAAAGCGCAACTGATGATCCTGAGCATGAGAAGACGTAGTTCAGATATCCGTCCTTCAGATAAAGTGCGACGAAGTTCGAGTGTCGGTCGTCAGACGCGTAGAACAGCAAGCCGTTCTGTTTGGCCGTGCGGAACATGAGTGTGAAATCGTAAGCGACTCTCGTCTTGTCAGGCGCTGGTTCAAGTTCCACGAAGCTGAATGGCGAGACACCGAAACGGTAGCCGGCGCTGTCGAAGTCAACGTCGTAGTCTGGAATAACTGGAAGAACGCACAGCGGGTGCTTCTGGTCTTCAGTATAGATTGGCTTGGGCCTTGGTGTTGTGCTTTCAGTCGTTGGCAGTTGGACACGCGGCGAGGTTGTTGTCGTTCTCCTCGACGTAGTTGTTGATTGAGTCGTTGCTGGCGTTGCTTGCTGTTGGGAGCGAGTCGTTGTCTCCGATCTGTCTTCATCTTCACCGTCTGGAATGACATTTTCTCCTTCGTCAGGTTGGAAGCGCGACTGTGTATCGGTTTGGTGGTGGATCTTCGCCTTCTCTGTAGATCCGTCGGGGTAATAGTAAGGCACATCGGCGATGTTGTAGTCGAGAATGTCTCTCGGGCAGCTGTTCAAAATTGCGTTGGCTTTGTCAGTTGAGCTAGCGAAATTGATCACGTTCGTGTTGATCGTTACATCCTGAATGCATCCGACGAAGTAAGCTTCATTGGGAAGAGCTCCGCGGACCGGAGTGAAATATTTGGGCAGTCCACCGAAGTAAATGTCACCGAAGGTGATCGATAGCACTGGCGGTGATTCGGGCGAAGTGTATTCGTAAAGGTCGTCGATGTAGAGGCGAAGCTTTCTCTCGTCGTGCGCCGCAGTAACGACGTGCCATTTACCGTCGTTGAACTTTCTCGTGTCGGTGTTGAGTTCCATCTTCGAGCTGCGAAGAACGAGGATGCCGTCTTCCAATGCGAGGGAGATGGTCGCACTCTGGTCGTTGTTCATTCCGAAGAAGATGATTCCCTTGCCTTGCAATGTTCTGAACTTCAAGTTGATGTGGAGCTTGTTGGAAACTGTCAGATTGCGTGACTTCAGGTAGCCGAATTTGTCGTGAGCGAATGACACGACCGACGAGAACTTCATTGGGCAGCCAGGCAGAACGTCTTGCGATTGAATGTTGCGCGAAAGATCGATTGGAGTTCCGTCAATATGAACGTCGTCAATGCAACCGTCAAAGCTCTTAGATGTGACCTTCGACGACGGCTGATGATCAGGATGTCCACCGAAGAACATTTTCTCTGGCGCTTGGTAGTTGTCAGCGAGATAAACTGTCTCTTGATACAGCTCGAGTCCGTCAACAGACAAACCTCCATTGCCGCCGTCGCGAGTCGCAGCGACTTCATGCCATTCGTCGTCGTTGAATGCGTTCTTCGTCTTAATCTCAACGATCTCAGAGCTTTGTCCCATCTTGAACTGGAACAAGACTGAGCCCTCATGGAGTTCGAGAGAGATGTAGTGGTTCTCGTGCCCGACGAAGAACAATAATCCGTTGGGGGAGTCGCGGCCAGCCTTGAATTTGAACGTAACGTGTGATCGTTGTTTGAAGTTGTAAGGACGAGCGTCAAGCACGACGAATCCGTTACCACCGAAGCGGTATCCGGTATGTTTAGCCTCCTTCGCCACAAGTCTGTCGCGTTCGATTGCGCCATAATTGTTGTTCTGAGCGTCGACGAAATTCCAAAGTCCAACGTCTCGCTCGCCAATCTTGAGACCTTCAACTTCTCCCTCGAACGACGACTGCTTGATGCTCTCTGGCATCGGATAATCGCTGTTGCCTCCGACAAACAGTCTGCTGTTGTCATCGAGATCGAAGTTCGTTTGATCGCCTGGCAGCTCTTCCTTTTTCACAATCATCTTCTCGTTGCCTTCGTCGTCTTCCTCGCGGATCGTGAACGTCACGCTCTTGCCAGCTCGTTCAACGATGGCTTCGTACCACTTGCCGTCATCCACAAGTTTGCTGTTGATGATTCTCTCGGGACCATCGCCAACGTCAACGAGCAGAACAGGGTAACCGTTCTCGATCTCGATCGCCATGAAGTCGTCGCGCTTTCCTCTCGCTCCTTGCTTGGGCTCATTGCCGAGGTACAGCAAGAGTCCGTTGGGGTTTTCGGTCTTGAAATAGGTCGAAATTCTCGTGTTGAACGTTTGCGATTGCAGATTCTCTGGCGTCTTGAGCTCGAGAGTGGTATTGGGCAGGAAGTTGACTCCGAGCTTGATGCTATTCGCCAGTGATCTCGCTTGTTCAATCTGACGTCTCAGACGCTCAAGGTCGTCGCCGATCTGGCTGTTCAAGCTGTCCAGTCTGTTTTGCTTCTCGTCGAGCTCATCGATTGCTCCCAAAATGTTAGGAATCAACTCGTCAACCCTCTGCACTTGGTTAAGGGCTTGCGAAATGTCTTTGTTGGTGTCTTCAATTTCCTTCGGGATTTTCTGGGACAAATCGCTCGACTTCTGCAGCTTTTCTGAGATTGGCTCGAGGATCTTCTTTGACTTTTGAATCAGCCCGTTGGACTCGACAGCATCGTCTTGAATTTCCTTCCAAGTGTCAGTGAGTGGCTCGACTTTGATAGCGTCAACCGAGGCGTTGATCGCCTTCAACTTCTCAGCGACGGTCTCAAGTTCCTTCTTGATATTCTGAACGTTTCCGGTGGACTTCTGCAAGCTTGGACTAAGATCGATCTGAACATCAGAGAGGGCCGAGAGACCCTCGTGGTTCAATTCACTTGAGTCCTTGTTCGACATAGCAGCGCGATCAACGATTCCAGTGGTCAATTCCAATGCAGCCTCTGCGTTTTGCAGGCCTTTGTTCGAGTTGTTGCGAGCTAGCTCAACGTTGTTCTCGATCTCAGCGTAAGCGTTGACAGCTTTGATTGCATCGTTCGAGTTCTCAGTGATGTTCGAGTACTGATTCGAGAGATTGTCTTTCTTCCCGCTCAGAATCAGCACGTGATTCAAGACTTCCTCGACCAGCGGTCGCAGTTTTCTGTAATCGTTCTCGTTCTTAGGCAAAACTTCCTCAACATTTCGGTTCAGGTCGTCGATTTCCTCGTGAAGCTTTTCGCCGTCGCTAAGCGCGAGATCCAAGTTCGCTAGAAGTTTCTTGCTTTCAATCTCCGATGATTTTCCTTCCTTCAATTTGTCTTGCGATTCCTTGACGTAGCTTGCGATGGTCTCGAGCTTCTGAGGAAGCCGAGCAGCTTTGTTCTTTCTGTTCAAGCTTTCAGCGGCTAACGCAGTGACTCGGCTCTCACGAGCTTTTTCGGCCAAGTCGTTCATCTTATCGTCAAGCTCCTTGAGCGCGTCTTGGTACTGTTCGAGTCGTTTGTTCTGCGCGTTCACTGGCTCAGCGAATCTTTGAACTTCAGCAAACACATCGTCCGGTTGGCACTGTTGATCTTTCGGTGGCGACTTGAAGAGAGCTTTTGGATCGAAAGCTTTGATGTTGTCCAAGAAGTTCTCGGCACGTTGCACTGTCTGATCGAGCCTCGAAGTCTTCTCGTCGGTTCCCAAACTGTTGGCAAGCGATTTCACTTCGCTAATCGTGTTTCTGGCATTACCAGCGACCACTCGGTAGTCCGATTTGTTCTCATCAGCGACGTTTTTCAAGCTTTCGCTTGACTTGAGCAATTCCTTCTCCTTCTCCTTAAGATAATTCGACTTTTTGTGATGATTTCTCGCGTCCATCTCCAGGCTGTCGATCTCATCGATCTGCTCAGATAAATTGTTCGTCTTCGGGTCGAGTTTCTCCACCGGATCCTTCAATCCCTCAATGTCTTCGTTCAGCCTCTTCAGCTTCTGCGTGGTGTAGAACGAAGCTGCTACCGTCTTCAGCTCAGTGACGACGGGATCAAGTTTTGCCTTCAGTGCATCGGTAGTGTCAAGCAGAGCGTGAGTACATTCGTCGCACACTTGGCATCCAAAGTTCTCAATGAACACCCAACGATCGCGGCAAGAGTCGCACTTCTCTCCAATGACTTCATGAAGGCAAACACATTGACTGCAAGCAAACATTTAAATTATTTCCTGTCAAACTCTCTGTTGTCTTTACAAACTCACCCGCTGACTGGATCGCAGCCTAAGCCTCTCGAGAGCTCTGTGTTACACGAGCAAGGTGTGCATCCGTCAGGTCCATAGTTGTAATAGCCTTGCAGGCATCTGTCACACTGCCGGCCTCCAACTCCAGGCTTACAAGCGCACTCGCCGGTGTGGTCGTCGCATTGCGTGCTGTTCGAAGCAACTCTGCAGTCGCAAGGCGAGCAGCCGTAACCTGATTCGAAGCCGTAGTGATCGGGCAGGCATCGATCGCATTTCTCGCCCTCCACGTTCGGTAGACAGTTGCAAGTTCCAATATAATTGTCGCAGTGCTGCGTTCCGATGTTGTCGCAGATGCAGCTTTGGCAGTCCTTGAGGCGAATGGCATCACCGTAGAATCCAGGCGCGCAGAGATTGCAGGCGGCGCCGAACGTGTTGTTCATGCAGTGGACGCATTCGCCAGTTCGACTGTCGCAAGATCCAGGAATCGAAGTGTCGATGTTGCCAGAGCATTCGCAAGGCTTACAAATCTCACCGAGCACTTCCGGTTTTCCGTAAAATCCGTTGGCGCACGACTGACACTTGTGGCCAGTGTATCCGGGCTTGCAGTCGCAGCTGATGCTGTAGCTGTCAGGCGAAACTTCGCATCCGAACGCAAAGTTGTTTGACTCCTCGCGCAACGGGCAGCCGCAAATTTCGCAGCTTCCGTAAGTGGCGTTTCCGTAATATCCTTCGACGCAAAGCTCGCAGTGATCGCCTTCCGTGTGGTCTTGGCAATCCAAGCAGATTCCGGTGGTGCAGTCGCAGTTGCGCGAATGTCCATTGCAGTCGCAAGGGATGCAATAGCCGCCAAACGGTCCGTTGGGGTCGCGATAGTAACCCTTAGCGCAGTCCTCGCACGACAAGCCAGTGTAGCCGGGCGGGCATTCGCACTTCTCAACCGAGAGTTCCTTGTAGAGATTGTAGTGCTCGGGATCGTCGTCGGCGAGTGTCAGAGACACGTCAGACACGTAGGTGATCATTCCCTTGTCGAAGTAGGAAGCGCGAATGTAAATCTTTTTCAGATCGCGCAAAACAGTCATGAACTGCTCGCGAGAAACTGGCACACCCGACAGCGTTTGGAAGTTCGATTCGATTATCTCGACTGCGGCATTGAAAACTTGACCGGCAGCTGGTTGCCGATAGTTGGTGTGCTTGATTCGCAAGTCTTTGCTTTCCAGAATCACATCGGGGCCGATCAGAGCGCTGCCGAAAAGCTGCGTCGTGTACAAAAGATTGTAGTGAAGGAACCCGCCGTAAGCTGTCAAGTGACTATTCTGGTTGCCGAAGAACTCGAGCATTCCGAAGTAAGTGAAACCGTCGAGAACTGAAAATGATTTAGTAAATTGATTGCTAATTATCGAGAGAGCTTCACTCACGTTCGGGGTTGTCGACGTCTCCAAGCAGAACCTGCGCTGTTGTGTCGTTGGACATGATGGGCTCGTCTGTCAACCAATTCGTGTTGTTCCACTTGCCGCCTTTGACGTTGATCGTGTGGAGACTGACGTTGGTCAGCATGCTGACGTTGAAGGGTCTCAGATAGGCGTTGTCGCAGCGAGTCGTCTTGCCGAAGCAGAAACATTTCGTGCAACCCTCGGGGTTCTTCTCTTGCAAGTTGTAGGTTCCGTCAACGCAGTCCTTGCACTCTTCTCCCTGCACGTTCTTCTTGCAGAAGCAAGTCTAGAACAACGAGAGAATTAGTATGCAAAATAATTCAGTTTAACGACAAACTCACCTCGTAAACTTGATCGCAAACTTCCAACGTTGTGCCACGAACATCGCTAAAGATTAAAATGTTTGAGATTACTCGAGTCAATCAGTCGGTTTATCTTTTACCATCGACACGGTTGGCAATCTGGGAACTGGAAGAATCCATATTTGCATTTGTCGCAAGTTCGTCCGATGGTGTTCGGCGCACAAAGACACGATCCGTTGTTCAAATCGCATTGCAAGTTGCCATACAAAACGCCGTCTTGGTTGCAGTTACACTATAATTAAAGGCTCAAGGTTTGCTGAACTGATTATAAATGAGACAAACGTTACCTCCTCGCATCCAATGATTTGATCGAATCCAAACGTGTAAGGAACGCATTGATCGCATTTCTCTCCGGTGACTCGAGGTGGGCAATGGCATTCGCCAGTTTGTTTGTCGCAGACAGCAGTCGACGGACAATCGCAGGGCTTACAGTCGGGGAATCCATAGTAACCAGTCTTGCAAGCTTCACATTGGCGCCCAACGATGTTGGCTTTGCATTGGCATTGACCGCCGAACTGTTCGCATTCATAAGACTTGGAGCCTTCGGTGTTGCAGCTGCAGGGAAGCGCTCCAGAGTTGTACTCGGAAGTCAAACTGAAGACTGCGGACTTGCAGAAGTCGGAAGTGTCGAGCGGAATGTTGAAGTTGTCCTTGCCGCATTCCTTCAGGAACTCTTCAGTCTGATCGAACTCTTCTTCGACCAGCAAGTCGTCGTGGTAATAAGTGATGGGCACGAACAGAACGTAATCCAACCAGACGCTCTTGTCCTTCAGATTGGTGAACGCAAGCGACACGGTGTCTTCGACGTCGAAGAGCTGGAGACTTCCGTCGTTGTTTCGGATCGCGCTGCGACAGCCGGAGGTCGATGGGCAGTGATCCAAGAAGAGTTTACCGTCAAAGTTTCCGGCTCTGGTTTCGAGGTGGTAGATGATGTTGAACTTGGGGTGATGAGGCTGGTAATACTTCACGATGATCGCGTGTCTGCCAGGCTCGCTGATCTTGGCCGACACGAGGACGCTCTTCAAGTCTGGGTTGAGCAAAACGACCTTCGTGTTGTTGTTCGAGATATCCGGAAGGTTCTCAACGGCCACGTTCTCTTCCTGTTCAGCCTCGAACTCAATCTTCTTCGAGTCGGGCGCGGGCAAGAAGCTCGATTCAACGCAAGCTCCGTTCTTGTGAATGCAAACTGGTCGCGGTTGGATGATGTCGGTCGACCACTCTTCGTATGGGATTGGCGTGACAGATTTGATGGCGACGCCTTGCGTGTTGTCTCCGTTGAGTATAACTGGATGAGTGTCGTTGACGTCGATGAAGAAAACTTTCTCGCGAGACTCCTTGTCCATCACTGGGCCACGGCAGACGAACTGATATTGGCAAGGGTAGACGAGAACGATGCCGTCTTGTTCGCCTTCGTCGACTTGATTGACTGCGAGGAAACCTGCGTCGGTGAACGACGAGTCGGTGATGTAATCAACGACCAAAACGTAGCGCCCGGGCCGTGACACGTGCATGATGTAGTTGAGTTCGCTCTGCGAGTTCGTGATCAGCGGGAATTCCTGTTCATTTAGTGCACCCAAGTGCTCGTAGTTCCTGTAGAACTCAGCAGCGTCGTAGCTCTCGTCGTTCCGGTTGACATGCGCTCTCGAGATTGGCGTGAATTCGCTGATCGACGGGTATTTGTAGAGCCGGCAGAGTTCCGAATGCGAATCAACCTTGCATGGGTTAACGACCTTACGTGTTAGGATTGCAGCTTCGTAGTAAGCAGCGGGCAAAAGGACGAAGTAGTCGAGGAACAAGCTCTTGTCGCTCTTGATGCTGATCGTGTATCTGCCAGGATCCAAGACGATTGGAGTTGGGATGTCGCCCTTCACGCCAGAGACCGTCACGAATTCCGGTCTCGTCGTTGGCTTGAAGAGAACTTTGCTGTCCTGGTCGGGGTTGATTGTGTTTTCTGACTGGATTGAGATGTCAGCGACCACAGCTTCGGGCGTTGGGTTGACGTAACGAATGATCAATCGGTAGAACGAAGACTTTTGGATGTAAACCTCGTGCGTAACTTCTCGCTGCAGCGGTGAAAAGACTGCGTAGCCGATCTTGCTGAAGCCAGGGAAAACGTTCTCGTCAAAGTTGTATCGGACTTGGGGGTTTGTCGGAGTTTCTCCGTCTTCATATTCATATTTCAATTGGAAAAGCGTCGGGTAATAGTGAACCTGCAGCGGCCTTGTGCAGTCGCGTCCCGTGATTCGAGGATGACACTCGCACTCTCCCGTCAGCTTGTTGCAAACTTGGCCTCGAGACCCTCCGATGTCGCAATCGCATGGCTTACAACCGAAGAGACTCGCGCCAAACAGATCGAACGTTCCGTCAGCGCATTCACTGCAAATTCGCCCTTGCACGTTGTGCTTGCAGTTGCACTGACCAGATTTCCCATCGCACGTGTCCAAAGCTCCAATCGTTCCGTCAGTAAAGCAATCGCACTCTTCACATCCGTCGGGGTTTGCTGTCGTCAGATTCCAGTAGAGCGGTCGGCACTGATCGCAGATTCTGCCTTGAACTCTCTCTTTGCACTGGCACAACTCGCCTTTGGGAACGGACACGGAGCCGCAGCCATCGAATCCTGAAGCAACGCCGCCCGGATTGCAGTCGCACGACTCGCAAAGCGGATGATTGTAAAAGTTCTCCTTGCAGCTATCGCAGAGTTGCCCGGAGAAGTTGGGAAGGCAGTTGCACTGTCCCTCGTTGTTGCACGAGATTCCGATCGATCCGTGAGTGTCGCAGTTGCATGGCGCGCACTTCGGATAGCCAAACCATCCCGTCATGCACTGATCGCAACGTTTGCCAGCAAAGTTCTCGAGGCAAGGACATTTTCCTTGCGGATCGCAGTAGTTTTGTGTCGTCACGTGGCTCGAGCAGTTGCACGGCTTGCAGTTCGGATGGTCATAAAAGCCAGCGTCGCATCGCTCGCAGCGCAAGCCTCCGAACCCTTCTTTGCACAGACACTCGCCAGAGTCTTTGTCGCAAATGCCGGGGACGGTTCCGTGAACGTCACACGAGCAAGCTGTCGAGAAAGTTAGATCAAGTCAAATGAAGTTTGGGTGGTCAAGTGAAGCTTACGAGCACACGCTGGGTAATCGTAATTTCCGTCTTTGCACTGGTCGCAGTGTTGGCCGGCGTAGAAAGGTTTGCAGATGCACTGTAAGCAAACTCAATCAAAGTCTGACTCAATCAAAACGTGGCCGTGTCTTACCTGCCCGCTTTGCTCGTCGCAACTGTCGCCAAGCGATCCAACTCCATTGCACTCGCAAGCTAAGGAGCAAATGCGTGATATTTATATAGTTTGACGGATTCGTTCTTACGTTTGCACTCGGGATAGTTGTAAAAGCCTGGCGCGCATTCCTTGCAGAAGTTTCCACCGAAGTTGTATTGACATGGGCACTGAAAAGTGGCAAAATTGAGCTTCCAA
Source organism: Smittia sp. YW1114-2 (assembly GCA_033064975.1). NCBI lineage: Eukaryota > Metazoa > Arthropoda > Insecta > Diptera > Chironomidae > Smittia > Smittia sp. YW1114-2. The sequence continues at coordinate 21,815,856 of CP093832.1, forward strand.
GTTTTCTCTTTTTGGCTTCGAACCGTCTCACCTGCCCATCGGTCGCCTCGCAGTGATAGCCCAATGTTCCTTTCAAATTGCACTCGCAAGGTCTGCAGTTGGGATAGCCGAAGTAGCCTTCAGCGCAAGAGTCGCAGTTCGGCGCTTGGTATTCGACGCGGCACTCGCAGTGGCCTGTTCCCTCAGCGCAGTTCCCAGTCGAGTAGAAGTAGTCGCATTGGCAAGCTGATTAAGATGAACATTTATAAACCCAGAAGCCTTCGATCCTTCACCTTCAACTTACGTTTGCAGACGTCAGTCTCGTTGAAGTGTTTGCCGTATGGTCGGAAGAATCGGTCTTTACACTCGTGGCAGTTGATTCCCTTCGTGTTGTCGCGGCAGTTCTGGCAGATTCCACCGCCCTCGTAACGACCGTAGATGTCGAGCGATTCTCCTTTAAGGTCAACTTCTTCTGAGTAGATGCAGCGGTCCGAATGTCCGTGGCAGTTGCAAGCTGTGAAATATTTTCATAAATCTTTGCTATCTTTAATCACAAAAGCTTCATTTACGTTCGCATTGGAAAGGTCTCGTGTTTGTGTTCTGTCTCCACTTCTTCTGCTCAAATCCTGGACAGCATTGGTCGCATTGGATGCCGCACGTGTTGTGCTGACAGGAGCAAGCGAGGATTCGATTCTGAGCTCGAGGGTCCAACAAGGAACAAGTGCTAGCGTGTCCGTTACAGAAGCAACGACCACCGATTGAGATATCCTTGATCGAGTAGTAGTAGCGGCGCGTAACCGTTGGATCTTGTCTGGCAACGCTCATCAAATGGCCGAGCAGATTTTTGGTTCTCAATAATCGGATTCGCACGTTGGTCGCTCGCGTCCATTCTTGCAACACAGTGGAATTGAAGTAGTTGTTGGCAGATGGTCGACCAGTGAGCAGCCGAACGATGATTTCTCCTGATTCGAGTGGAACGATCTTCGAGAATTCCGTGGTGCAAATGACATCGTCGTCGTTCTTGATCCGCTCAGAAGGATCTTTCCCGAAGTAAATGTCGCAATCGCTCGCGGAGTCCGAGAAGTGTTGCCACGACGACCAAGTTTTTCCGTAATCCTTCGATTTTTCCAGCGTCCAAAGGCCAGGCCTCGGAGAATTTCCCATGCGAATGAAAATGTAGGCGACGTGGAATTCCTGGAGGAGAAAACAGAGTTGGATAAAGCGGCGGAAGTTTTTGGCAGTTGAAACTATAAAGTGGAGACGAGAATTAAAGGCCGACCCATTATCAGATTTCAAGTCAAACCCCGAAGGGTTCCAGCTAGAGACTAATCAATCGGAATCGAATTATCAGATTTTATCTATGGCTGACGGAACAGTAAAATTTCTATAATGAAAACGAACATTTTTATTTTGTTAAAAAGTTTATTCCTCTGCTTGAGAACAAATTGATCTTTTGCTGAAAGTTTGCTCTGCTCTTGAAATGTTTGTTGGTCATCTAATATTTCAAGGACAGAGCAAGATTTCAGCAAAATTTCTATTTGATCAAACTCGTCGGATTGATTAGTTGAAAAGGTAAAAGTGCCTAAAATATTAACGCTCCGAAGAATTTCAAATCTTCGCATCAATTTTTGCTTCAACGAATTCGCTCAGAACAAATCGAAATTGTTAAAATGTTAGAATCACTCGATGAAGCGCTAGAACAAAACAAAGCTCTCGTTACGGAATGTTTACGCGTTACCAAGCTCTACTGGTTCGTATTTATCGTGAAGCGACATCAGCATTGACAAGAATAAACGAATTTCAGCCAAACGCAATCAGATTTGAAGGAACTCAAGGAAAACATGGAAGGACAGCAGAAATACACAGAAACATTATTCAGGTACTAAACCGCATGATAAAGAGTCTTTTCATAGATATTTATCCTCCCTCATCAATAGCGATCGTGAAGAATTGATTCGCAAGTTGACCAAAGTCACGAATGAGAAGAAAGAGCTCGAAAAGCGAAACGCTGAGTTGTCCGACAGCCTGAACGAGTACAAGGAGAACTTTGACGAGGCCGTTCATAAACAAAAAGATACAGACTTGAAGTTTGAGGCTGCCAAAAAGCTGGTCAAGACTAAAGACGAGGAGATTACCCAGCTTAAGTCGCAGTATTCAAGGATCCAGAACCCCGACGGATCGCTTAATAGTTTGGAGGAACTGGCAGCTCAGCTAGAGAGCAAAGATATCCACATTGCTCTGCTTCAAACCACCTTGAATACTTTGGATGGATTGCTGGACGAATCGCAGAAAGATCTTGTAAAGAAGAAAACGGAGATTTTGTTAATTTTCGACCACTCGCAGAAGCTCAAAAAGCAGTTGCAGTCCTCCAATGGCTTAATCGATGCTGATTCGAAGCTTAAGCAGTCATTAGATGAAACAGAAGGAAAGCTAAAGAGCGCTATGCAGTACAACGAGCAGCTAGTTGCATTTATCACTACTTTAGAAGCTCGTCTGACATTGATACCGACTTTGGAAACGTAGGATTGCTCCTGATTGCTCCTCGAATTTAACTAAACATTTCCTGATTCGCAGAAAAATCCGAGTGCTGGAAACAGAACTGGAACAGCGCAAGACTCATCAGCAGCTCTTGCAAGGGGCCACGCTTCCTCCGCAACAACAGCCAGTTCCAAATGATGCTCTTATGTCCCATATGATGGAAAATGTGAGTGAGAAATTGACGAAAGAGATCGCGAGACATTCAAACAATTTTTTCAGATGAAGAAAATGCAACTCGAGATACAAAAGTTGAGCAATCAGCGAAACGAGAACAAGAAATGAAGACTTTTCAAGTCTCACGTTATGTACTACAAAGGGATTGAAGTCCCAGAGAGCCCTCAAACAAAAATGAGAATAATAAAGCTTGCAATTAAATTATAATCAAGATCGTTTGAATGTTTCATTCGCTTCAAATTATTTAACGGTCGTTGGAAATTCAAAGCGAATTCGCTCGCAGTCCAGAGAAGACGAAAACGAGCTTTAAGTCTGAAGATTAAAATTAAGTTTTACGAGGCAATCATGTGGATGGATAAAGACGAAGTTGAACACCTGCAAGGTCTATTCCAACGAGTGCTGGAAACCATTGAAATTCTCGGGTAAGCAAGTGAGATAACCGAAGAATTCGGAGTTTTAATTCAGCGACTTTTGTTTTCATTCAGAAAGGAAAACATTGGACTGAAGCTGGATCAAAAGAACAGCCAGGAAGTGCATAACGAAGAAGTAAAGCGTTTGAAGTCGCTGGTGAACGAAAAGGAGCAGATCACTGGAGAATTGAAGGCTGAAATCGTCGAGTTGCATCATCACATTTCAGTCTTAGAAGGAATGAAATCGCTGAACCTGAGCGACATGCCGCGAGTCTTCCGATTCACGCAACGAGCCATCGAGAAGGAGCAGCTGAATAAGCCACGAAGTGCTTGAGAACTAAAGCCATATGATCTTAGATTGTAACTGAAAAATTTGAACGAGTCGCACTCGTCATTTGTCGAAATAAAGTTTGTTTTCTTCAATTTTCCGTGTTCAATTCAAAAAGCCAGAAAGGAAAATGGATTACATTAACGAAGAGTTGGATTACATTAACGAAGAGTCGCTGTCTGGCTTCACAAATGCTGAGGAATTCTTCAGGAAGCACATGGAGTTGAAGCGCGAGGTAAATTAAAAAGATTCGGCGACTCATTTCTTATTCTTTCCGCTTTGCATTACAATTAGCTGCTACAGAAGATCGGAGAACTCGAAGCGAAGGACGCGCTGATCCATCAGATGAAGGCAGAGATCCAGAATCTGAAATATCATTCGGAAATCTCACAGGAAAAGTGCAGAACTTTAACAATCGAGAGCAACAACTACCGCGATAAATACGACTATGTGATCGAATTGTTTAAAGGAGCCAAGGAGAAACACGACAGAATCGTCAGCCAGCTCAGTCAGCGGATTGAGGCTGTTAAAGCTGAGACGCTGGCAGAGCAAAACGCGATAAAGGACGACGAGATCATGAAACTGAAGCTGACAATTAAGAACCGCGAATTTCAATTTTACAACCAGATTCGAGACAAATGCCACGAGATTCTCCAGCAGCGGACCATCATCAAAGAGCTTGAGCAGGGCCTGGGTTACTACCAAAACCTTTTAGGCTTGGCACAAACCAATCTAGAGTTTGCCAACCATCAACATCAATTTACAATGTAAATTTACCAGAACTGCTGATGAACTGCCGATTTCTCTAAGCCCAGATCTTATTTCTTTTAGGAAGGCTTACGATAATGTCATCTACAAGCTGCAGAAGTCAATTGCTTATCTACAAGACTCAGGCTTAGGTAACAAACCTCCAACTGCCTTGTCAACTGCGAGCTTAGCAAATCCTTATGGAACGATGGAAAGAAATAGTTCAACAGCTCAGCAAGAGAAGTAACGATTCCTAAGACCAGTAGGACTATCAAATCACGTGTCAAGCTAATGCCAAGCTAGTCCAAAGCATATTTGTTGTAACCAAAATGTTTGAAAATCGATTCGAGCGCTTCAGCGACAAAAAAGCGAAATAAAACGTGATCGGTGTTAAGTTTATTTCTGTTTCCCGTGGTTATTAGAGAGCCAACAAGAATGAAAACGAGTCTAGAAGTTAAAGAGTTGATGTCCAGCATCGTCAACGCAGAGGAATTCTTCAAGAAGTATTTGGAGATGAAATGCGAGGTAAATTTGTGGTTTGTTTGCTTAACTCGAGCTCTGATCGTTTCGTTTTAATTAGCTGCGGCAGAAAACAGGAGAACTTGAAGCGAAGAACGCGTTGATAAGACAAATGGTCGCAGAGATCCAGTCCTTGAAGATGCAAACGGATACGTTGCGAGACAAATACAAGGCAGCGTACAACGACAACATCGACAGCGTCAACAGATTCGAGAACTTGCTCAAGAAGTTCAGCGCTGCCCAGACGAATCACGAAGAGATTGTGATCAAGCTGAGTCAGCGCATCGAGAACTACAAAGCTGAGCTTGTGCTAGAAGAGCAGAGATCTGAAAAGGACAACGAGATCAAGAAGCTTAAGCAAACCATTGAGGCGAAGCACAAACGCATCGAGAGACTGACGGACGACATGAGGACTCGCGACTGCTTCTACTACAAACAAATTCGAGAGAAGGATCAGGAGCTCTTCTGCCGAAGCAACTACATTGGAAAGCTTGAGCACGACGTCCATTATTTCCGCAACTTGTTACATGTCGTCAAAGGGAATCTGGAGATGGCGGAAGAGCAACACGAGATGAAGATGTAAGCAATTAACTGACTGCAGTACCTCAATTTGTAGCTCATTTCATAGGAGACAGTGCACCACTATCATCGAGCAGCTAGAGAAATCAGTCAGCGTGAGCTTGGTAGACAAACAGAAGTCGAAACGTTCCATGGCTTGTTCGCCATCGCTGTCCACCGTTCCGTCGAATGGAAGCGTCCTAGTGAGTGCCTTAGCCTCTGGTGCTAATGCACGGCGACGTGCTTTGAACAACGGCTGGCCGATCCATTCAATATCATCAGCACAGCAAGTGCAAAAGTACCGTCAATAAGTTAGCCGAACTCTCGATCAAATTTTACTTCCTGATCATTCAACCTTTTCATATTTTCCTTTACAAAATATTGTGGTCAAATCTTTTCATTTACTATTAAGAAGGCAAACATGACTGAAATTATTTATAGTTGAGCGGAAACGAATCTGCTGATAAGAAATTTTTCGATGCGAATCCAACGACATCGAAACATTTCTCGTTCTGAGCTCCAAGCTTCATTCAAATGTTGAACACATTGGCTCTTGATTTGTTTAATTAAACTTGCATAAATTGCCTCAATAAACAAACGCTCAATCGAAACATTTTCGGCTCAAACACTTTGATGCGAGCGATCAGTTTTTCTTTAGACGAAATGTGAGAACCGAAACGTTTGTCGAGTCAGCGTTTCGAGTCTCATTATCACTTCTTATGCCTTGCATGATTAGCGCGTTCATGCTGAAGCATAGAGAGAACGGTTTAATGCTTTTTCTGTACAATCTCGAGCCTTTAACTCAGTTAAATTAGTCTCATCAAAGTTGTTTGCTTTCTCACCTGTCCGAAGTCGATTGTCAAGTTCACTTCGTTGAACTTCATTCCACGGGAGAGCGGCGGCGATCTTCGAAGACAAATGATTTAGCTGGCTCCACGTTACAAAGTTGCTCATACTCACTGCCACCATTTCTCAGACCCATCGATCGCATACTCAACCGGATGACTCTCAGGATAACAGTAGTCACATTGCTGTTGGGCGATAAGTTTTACATGAATCCAGAGCAATCAGACCGGAAGCTTCGCTATGCTGCTTCATTCAAAAGGGTTCGAGGTCAGCAACCGCGAACGAAGATGATAAGAACTTTCGAAAATCTCCCGAAAATTATTCACTGAACCAGTTTGGATGATTTTCTTTTCGGTTCTTCTTCGTCACTGAGACTTACGCACCTGTCCTTGAATCACGTGACCTTGCCGAGAAATTCCCTCGGTGTGGAAGTGATCGTCGTGGTAATCGAACAACGTGTTGTTCTGCTGATCGTCCGTGTGCGAGCCGACAAGCTTGCAGTAGAGTTCGGGCTCGGATATGTCAACGCCGCAAGTGGACGACGCCATAATCTTGCGACCCTCGGCGAGATTGAAGTAAGGCGGCGTCAGCTCTGAGTTCGCTGCTGGAACTGCCGCCAGGATGAAGGCTGCGAGCAGCCATAACGGACGATGTCCACTCATCGAAATGCGAGTGGATCGTCGAGGTCTGCAAATTTTCGAGAGAACTGTGAGGAGTTGAAGGCAACACGAGGCGGCAGTTTCGACTTTCACTGCAACGCCAGAACGAAATGTGCATGTTTAACTCGACAAATGCATCAAAATCAGACACTCATGAGGCAAACATATTGAGAAGTGAAAAAGCCATAAAGAAGAATCGAGAGAAGCAACGAGCAATCGTCGAGTTGCCTTTTGTCTGATCCATGCGTTGCGTTTTGAAAGCTTCTAAGAATTTATTTTCGGAGATTCTCTGTGTGTTTGTTTGCTATGCTCGTCGGGGAGAAGAAAATGATTCGTTAATCTCTTCGTTCTGACCCCGAGTTCGAATGATTATGCGGTCGTCGGCAGATAAGGGACGAAATATTTTGAAAATTTCGAGTTTCCATCAAGAAACGAAGGGAAAAGTCGATGGAAGAAACTTGAAATCGTTGAGAAGTTTTTAAAGATTCCGATCGCAGTATTAATCTCATGCGGGTGTGGATATGTTGCTCAAGAGAATATCCATTTCTAGAACTCGTTAGATCGAACAGAAACAGAACTGCTTAAGTAGAAAGCCGTTTGGACTTCGTCACTCCCCCACAAGATTCTAAATCAGCTCGAGGATTTAATCCAATTGCAATCCTGAGCCGACGCTTCCACCCACACAAATTTCCTTTTTTCTGCATAAATATTATTCATCGATAATTGCATCGGAAGCACGAAATCTTCACAGACCCTAAAATAATTATCTCTGCTGCTTCGTCTCGTCAACGACCACAAAAAATATTTTTTTCTTCACTTTGTCTTTTTCTTGTTCTTCTTCACAAGTTATCTGTTCACTCAAAAATTGTCCAACGAGATCTCCCCGTTTTCTATTTTCCTTCTGGCTCCGACGAGCGTCCGATCGCAACTGACTGCTGCCGTCGAGAAAATATTTCGTGATCGCTGTTGAAAGCCAACGAAAGTTTGGGCGGATTGAAAGCGGTGAAAATATTTCATGTGATTTTTATTTTGTGCTGATCGTTCAAGGATCATTTGGAGATATTTCGACTTTCTCTTGAACTTCCGGACGTTTGGACATTTCATGTTCAAGCGCAGCATAAATATTCTCAGGAAACACTTCGTCGTTATCAACAGAGCATGATTTTCTTATGAGAAGACGCTCGCTTCTCTCTTGCATTGCGCATGAGAGTCGCCGGATCAGCTGGCGACGAAGACGCACGTGCTGACCATAAACAAACTCTCTCGCGATCCACACACTCGCATGGATCTTCGAAGCAAAACGAAACGTTCTCTACATTAATATTTGTTTATTTGAATCTGTTTCGAACGAACATCGAAGTTTACGTGCATTTCATAAAGTAAGTTGAGTAGTGAATCGAGTTCTTGATCTCGTTGATGAGAATCTTGCTTGGATCCTTCAGCACTTCGTCCCAATCGATCGCGTTCTCGTCGGGACAGAAGACTTCTTCCTTCAGCCACATCTCATAGTTCTTCTTGAACTCGTTGGTCAGCTCGAAGTTCTCGTCGATCGCGTTGACTTCGACCATCGCTCCGCCGTTGTTCAAGTTGAAATCGTTCTCCGAGCCATTGAAAATTCCATTTTCGTTATTGAGATTTCCGTTGTTCTGGTTGTTGACGTTCTGATCTGGGAAGCGGATCGCGTTGGAGATTTGCGAGTAATACCGGCGGTTGTTGAATCTGTCGACGCACGTTCTCAGCGTGCACTCTTCGGCCTGGAAGTCCCAAGGTCTCGCATCCAGATCGTTGCCGAACGCCCAGTCGTCGTTCAAATGGTGACGGACTTTTCCGTAGATCGCGCTGATGATTTTCATGTTCGTCTTGCGCCATTGCCGGCCGAGATATTTCGTTTGCATCTTCAACAGTTTGAGGACGTAAAGCTGCATCAAACTTTGTCGGACCTTCAGCGTTCGCTTGAGAATCGGCGCCGACTTGAAGACCACGAGCATCATAATTCTCGAGTTCTTCCACTTCGTCAGTTTGTTTAAAATTCTCAGCAAGTTGATGCACGAGAAGATGTTGCGCCACGAGTACGGCTCGGAGTCTCCGATGACCAAGTCGCTGGTCAGTTCAGGCTGCTCGCCGATCACGCACGAAGGGAAATCCATGATGGGAATTATGTTCTTCGATCCCACGTACGAGAGGATCGACTGGTTGAAGAACTTCAGCACCAGAGGAATGCAGTTGGCGAAGACAAGATGCTGCGACATGAACTCAAACTGGTACACGTGATTGATCTTGAAGTGTTTCAGGTAGAGCAAAAGAATTGCTGACACTGCCTTGACGATGATTTCTTTGTGGCGGTTGACATCGATGCCCAGCTTCGTGGACTGCGTGACCGTCATCGGCATGTCTTCAGGGAGAACGTCAGCCATTATGTTGATGCTTTCCGTCTTGGCCTTGGACGTCGGTGCAGCGGCCAAGAGAATCTTCAGCAGCGAGATCATGAACTGCGGCAGATTGGGGAGAATTGCTTGATAAAGAACCTCAGTTGGATTCAACGCGACTTCGTCTTCGCCGCGAGTTAACGGATTCCTGCTGATCTCCTCTTCGCGCTTGATTTGGACGTCAGCGAGGCTCGTGTACAAATGCTGAGTGGAGCAAATGAAATGAGTAACGCGGTCAGAGAAGTGTAGGCAAAGTTTACCCTTTTCAAGATGTTGATTCCTTCGCAAATCGGCTTCGGCAGGCCCGCGGTCGTCTCGCAGTTATCGGGCAGAGAATATCCGATGAACTTGCGCCGCGAGACGTCCAAGAACTGATAGATGTCCTTGTTTCTTACTTTCGGCGCCCACGGCAACGTCGGATGCTGCGGAACTTCCGGCGGCTGCGAGTTGCTGACAGAGTTTTGCTTGTTGAGCTCAGACTCGTTCGACGTCGCGCCGTTCTTTTCGCCGTTCATGGGATCGTCGAACTGTCGGTAATAGTCTGAGATGTCCTCCTCGTTCTCCGCGTTCTGAGCCTCCAATTCCATTCCAAGTTGCTCTTGCTCGTCCAATGAACTTTGCTTCATCAGACTCTAAATTAATCAACAGAAAAGCGTTAAAAGTTGTGAAGCTTGGTCGACTAAGCTTGCAGCTAAACCAACTAACAGTGAAGTTTGATGTTGTCTTGTAATTTTGGAAGCGGGTAAAGATAGCAACACTTATGACAGATTCTGTTAAACAGTCTCTAATCTACATGAATTGCTTCGATTTTTTCGTTGCTCGCTAGGTGGAATGATCAATTTTTTGCTTGTGAGTGTCACAAAATACGTGATTGAGCCGATTGAGTTGAGGATTGTGAGACATGCAGCATTTATCTTGAGTAGTTCACGTGTTAACATCGAGTGAATGAGTTGTTGATGATGAGGAGAAAGGATCAGAGACGATGCGGTGAGTCTAAATCGCTATTCTATCGTTAGTCAACGCTAAGCTAATTTCTCTATTCTAGTTTCAGTTACATATTTACACTCTAGTGCGAGCAAATAATGAGGAAATCAACGAGCTGTCTTCCGCACGAGTGGCGAGGCTTCCACCATGCAGAGCAGAAGGTTAACATCTTACGAAATTGGAGCCTTTCATCATCAAAGTTTGAGTTAGTCGAAACAATAAATCGGTAAAGAGTTAGATAATCCAATCATTTGTCTAGTTACATTCGAGTTAGAACATCTAAGAAGATTGAAAGTTAGAGGAAGAGAGACAAAGATACACAGAGCCATTCGAGAAGTGTTAAAGTTTGTGTCTTACTCACTTTAAATTCATTCTTTTCTTTTTTTAAGGACAAAAATTATCAATTGCGCAACGCGGAGTGATCTCCAAGTGTTGCACAATCTAAGGACTTGAGGGGCAACAAAGGAATGAAACCGCAATGATTGATTCGCGTAGTTCATCGAGTTCGAGAGGGAACAAACGTTAAATATCAACAGAAGAATGAGAAGCAGAATGGATTTAAAGCTTACTACCTCTGAAATCACAACATTACGTACGCGTCGAAAGGGCCTCGAGCGCTTCTGGTTGACGTTGTCGTCGGCTCCGGCTGTCGGCGGTGGAGAGCTTGCTCGCATCGTCTTCGAAACTTCGAGCGTGTCTTCGGTTATTGGATCCAAGCCGACTTTGTCTCGGTATTCATCTGATCGGAGGTAATTCAAAGTTAAAGAGCAAAGTGGATAACGTCAACTCACTTTTCAGCTTCTTCAGTTCTTCCGTTCCGCCCAAGCTGACAAGCGAGACCTTCCACAAAAGCAAGAGAACTTTCTTCATCGGGAAATGCGGAGCTGAAGCGCTGCAAAATCTTGTAATCATTCCGAGCAGTTTCACTGCCAGCAACTCATCTCCAATCGGCTGACCGATTTCAGCAATGAAAGCTTCAACAAGCTCTGCGTTCTCGTTATCCTCGACCTTCTCCTTTTCCGCCCTCATCACTTCCGTAATGATGTAAAGGAACGAGAGAATGACTCGAAGGTCAACAGAATCAGCAAGCGACACAGCAATCTTCCTTATAGCGACGTTTGCAGTTGTCGAATTTTCTATCTCAAGATTGAGAAGTTCAACGAACGCCTGGAACACTCCGAGACGATACAAAAGCATCACATTGTATCGAGTAAGTTTCTGCTGCTCTTCGTCCGACTGCACTTCGACCCAACAACCTTGAGCGAGATACAGAAGCGTCCGCGCTGCTTTCATGCGAAGCACAACATCTAGAACCTCCAGCTGGTCCATCAGCTTGAGGATTATGCTCTGATGGTCATCCTTGCTCAGCTGCTGCCACAAAGGCTTAAGCTTGTACATCTCCATCTGGTCCTCGAACGCTTTAACGTTGAGCGGAAACTCATTCTGCTCTGTGTAGCTGTAGAGCTCAGCGATTTCATTCAAATGCGAGTCTGCATCAGCATAGGTGAACTCCAAATCGAGGAAATCGGTTCCGTTAGCGGACTAAAACGAGAAACAGAACGAGGCGAACGCTTTAACATCCAGCAGATCCAGTCGAACCCTCGCAATTGGATGCGAGCTCTAGATACATACATCAACACCTTCATTATCGAAAAAACTGTTTATAGAGAGCCCATCCATTACTTTATCGATTGGTCGTTTACTTGAATGGGAGAAGTTTCATGAAAAGTCATTTTGGCCATTGATATGAAAAATGAATTTCGTTCGATATGAGGTGAAACTGAATGGTTTGCCGGATGAACTGAGGTGTCGATGGTGCGCTACTTACGTCTGAATCGTTTAATAGGTCCATCAGTATCAGGACAGCTCGATTTACTGCATGATTTTAAAAGAAAACTGAACACAAATTAAATTTTCCGAGACACGAAAAGTTTTGTGAAAATTCCGCTTGGCGTCGCTGAAGTTTGTTTTGATCTGCGAAGATTTTAATTTTGGATTAAACTAGAGAGATACGAGATGTCGGCATTTAAAATCACGACCATCGCGCGTAGCGTGGCACGCATCGCGGTTTTCCAGCCGAGGAACTTGAGCTTGATTCGGCAATTCGCGACGAAAATCGATCAACCGAAAAAGAAAACTTCGACTTTGAAGTTGCTGCTGATCGGGGTGAGATAATTTGTTTGCTATCGCTCGTGTCGTTACGTGATTCATCTTTTCAGTCGGCGATCGGTGGAGTTGTCGGCGGTGGCTACTCGGTTTACAGCAGCCTCGGACAGAAGAAGGCGTCGCGCGATGAAATGGCAACGAAGATCTTGGACAAACTTCCCGACGTTCCGATCATGAGAAAGATTCAGAACCCGAACGACAAGACGGGCTTGGACATCATTCTCTTCCAGTTCCAGACGTGCCCTTTCTGCTGTAAAGTCAGGTCGTTTCTCGAGTATTCGGGACTTTCGTTTTCCGTGGTCGAAGTCGACGCAGTTCTTCGTCAATCGATCAAGTGGAGCAACACGAAGAAGGTTCCAACGATGCTCGTGAGAACTCAAGACGGCAGATATGTCCAACTCAACGACTCGAGCGTGATCATCTCCGCACTCGCAAGCGTACTTATCGATCCAGCCAAGAACAAGATTGAAGACATCGTCAAGTTTTATCCCGTCGAGAACTTCACTTCTGCTTACGGCACAGTCTTCGATGTCGCAAACAAATACTTCCTGATGTTTCAAGACAAGAAGCCCAAGGACAGCAAGGAAACGTTCGACGAGGAGAGGAAGTGGCGAAGCTGGGCCGACAACCATTTAGTACACTTGATCTCACCCAACGTCTATCGCACATACGATGAAGCTCTCGAGACGTTCGAGTGGTTCAGTGCCACTGGCCAGTGGTCAGTGTACTTCCCCCAATGGGAGCGAAACCTAATGGTGCACGTTGGAACGCTCGCGATGTATCTGATCAGCAAGCGACTGACGAAGAAGCACGGACTGGGCGACGATCCTCGTTCTCATCTGTACGAGGCTTGCGACAAATGGTCGGCAGCTTTAGAGACGAAGAAGACGAAGTTCATGGGCGGCGACAAGGAGCCGAATCTCGCTGACCTCGCAGTCTACGGAATCCTCTGCAGCATGGAAGGATGCAGAGCCTTTAAAGACTGCTTGGACAACACTCGCATCGGCCATTGGTTCTACGAAGTCAAGGCGAAGGTTGAGAGCAATCGAGGACACAGAAAACCTGTCAGCTTGTATAATGTTTAACTGTAAGAAATAAACGAAGTAGATTGCAATGTTGAATTTGATGTTGAACAGTTCGCTGAATCAGACGAGACTTGTCAACTAACCAGGTCAGTTCCAAGGCCAAAAGCGGACGTCTGACGATCGTTGTTAAGCGTAGTCACTGGTGCAAGAGGCATTTGAGCTTGTGAATTAAAGAAAACAGCCATCGAAGTTCTAACGGCAGCGAAGTCGCGAAGCTTCCGAAATTTCTCGCTAGGGCAAAACTTAATTTGTTTTGAGAAAGTCAACAATCATCTCCAATCAATTTTACAAGATATTAAGCCACTGAGGATGTCTACGTTCCAGCAATTTCCCGAATATCAAGTGCCCGGAGCCGTGCAACATCAATTCAATCCTTACGAGAGCAACGGAGGGTGAGAAACGGAAACTTCCGCAATTAACCTTCCGACGATGACAAACAAATTTTAATGCCAATCATTTTAGTTCCATCGTTGCCATCGCTGGCGATAACTTCGCCGTGATTGGAGCGGACACACGCTTGAGCGCTGGTTACAACATTTTCTCGCGGGATCACTCGAAGCTCTTCACGTTGACATCGAAAACTGTTCTCGCGACTTGCGGCAACTGGTGCGACTCCGACACGCTGACGAGCTTCCTCCAGACTCGCGTCCAGCAGTACGCAGACACTCACGAGAACCGCGAGATCAGTTTGAACGCCATCGCTCAGCTGATGTCGACGATGATGTACGGCCGTCGCTTCTTCCCTTACTACGTGTCAAACATCCTCGCTGGGATCTACGAGGGCAAAGGCTACGTTTACTCCTACGACCCGATCGGCCACTGCGAGCGCCACACGTACCGAGCTGGCGGATCTTCGTCCGCTCTCTTGCAGCCAATTCTCGACAACCAAGTTGGCCTGAAGAACATGGAAGAGAAGTCGACTGTTCCGCTCACGATCAACCGAGCCGTCGACTTGGTCACCGACGCCTTCATCTCAGCAGCTGAACGTGACATCTACACGGGCGATGGCGTCTTGATCTCCATCATCACCGAGCTCGGCGTTGAGCAGCGCAGGATTCCATTGCGCAAGGATTAATTTTATTCTCTCGTATTCATTTAAAAAGTTCAATAAACTTCATTTCTAAAAGGGAAGTCGGTGAATTTGTGCAACGAACTTTAGCTTATTGGGCGAGCGCCATCTAAGCGAACAGGCTTTTCTTCCCCAAGGTCGTCACTCGCTTGTTATCAAGTCGATCAGTTCGTCGCCAATCGCAAAATGCCGCTTGCTCCAACGATTACACTCAATAACGGTCGTCAGATGCCCGCACTGGGCCTGGGAACGTATCTGGTTAGTTGGCAGCGTGCAGTGCATTCGTTCCTGATCTTAACGACGTGAAATGTAATTTCAGAGCACCGACAACGACGGATATAACTCGACGAAGCTGGCACTTGAGAGCGGCTACCGACACATCGACACTGCTTACTTTTATCAGAACGAAGCGCAAGTCGGAAAAGCGGTCAACGAGAAAATCGCGTCGGGTGAAATGAAGCGCGAGGAAATCTTCATCGTCACGAAGCTGTGGAACACGCATCACGATCCGGCTCACGTCGAGGCGGCTTGTCGCAAGAGCCTGACGAACCTTGGACTAGACTTCACTGATCTTTACTTGATGCATTCGCCGATGGGCTTTGAGTATCGCGAGCCGGAAGAACTGCAACCGAAAGATCCTGAAGGAAACTTGGCGTTTTCCGATGTTGATTATCTCGACACGTGGAAGGCGATGGAGAAATTGGTGGACTTGGGCTTAGTGAAGTCGATCGGAGTCAGCAATTTCAATAGCGAGCAAGTCACAAGAGTGTTGAACAACTGTCGAATCAAACCAGTGAACAACCAAGTCGAATGCTCGCCGAGCTTGAACCAGAAGAAGCTGATCGACTTCTGCAAGGCTCGAGGCATTGTCGTCACTGCATTCTCTCCGTTGACTCGACCACATCGATACGAGAAGGACAACTCGCTTCCTAAGCCAGCCATACTCGATCCCCAAGTGGAAGAGATCGGCAAGAAGCACAACAAGACTCCAGCTCAAGTCGTTCTCCGTTACCTCGTTCAGAACGAAGCTTTTCCCTATCCCAAATCGTCAAACGCCGAAAGGATCAAGCAGAACATCGACATCTTCGACTTCGAGCTCTCAACGGACGAGATGAAAATCTTGGATTCGTTCAACACTAATCAGCGAACTGTTCCATTCGCCAACTGCGCAAGCCACAAACATTTCTTCCTCAACATCGAGTTCTAGTTAGACGATCGATCGATTAATAAATTCTCAGATTGTTAATTGGAAATTTGAGTTCCTGTAGACTTTTATTGAATCCAAAAGTGAAACACGAACAGAACCTGTCGATGATTCTTCAATCAAGCGCTTTGCAGCTCTCTGGTGATGTCTGATACGTTTAAGCTTAACGAGTAAAACGCAACGTGTCTAATGTGCCTTCTAAATGCAATGATACACCGAAAAACAAGTTTAGAGAACGTGTAAGAATTTAATGACGCCGAAGGAAATAAGTTCATGGGACAAAAGTCCTTTCGGGGCTCGCCGAGCTCACTTTGAATTTCTTTTAAAAAAAACTTGACAAGATGCTTGTTAATCGTCTCCATCTGCTGCTTTTGGATCGCCTCCTACATGACCGAGATGGAAACTTATTTCTTCTCATTAGGAGGCGCGATCGGTAAACCGATATCTTTGCCACGAAGCTTCACTCCGATGACTCTTTCCATCTTGCCGAGGATGATGTTGTTGGGGATTCCGCTGGAACGGAAAGTTAGGAAATCGAATCGAGTCAATCATTCTTGTTCTTACCGCCCAGCCTCGTAGTCGTTGATGATTTGCGGCTTCTCGTTGATCTTGGTAGCCAAGTCCTTTTGACTCAAACCCTTCGCCTGACGTCCTTGCTGGATGATACGAGCGACGCTTGTGTCAATGCTCTTATGCTTCAGCTCTTCAGTCTCTCGGTCCAATTTAGCAGTATTCCTCGTTGGAGCATGCTGCTTATTCGTGCCAGCGTTGACTGTAATCCAGAGAAACATGTCAAGTGTTTGCAGAAGTTAATCCAACGTTGAACGCTCCAATGTTGGATTGGCGACAAACCAATACAAGATTAAGCTTTCAAGGTAAGCTGGAACCAACTCAGGAAGCTTCTGGCGAAACTCAGACTGTTTCTTATTGAGATATTAGTAATGAGATTTCCGGTATTTGGGGTTGCGAGACAATTTCATCACATTGCATTGCAAAGAGCAAAACAAAAACATTTTCCATCAAATTTCGCCGGCCTTATCAGTGGTTCGAGCTTACTGCGAAATGTTACTTCAGCGAGGGTTACTCACATTTCTGGGTGGTTTCGACTTCCAAGCCTTGACGTCCTAGTTAAAAGAAATAAGGAGAAAAATATTGAGTTGGCCATTTTCGAGAACAATTTGTGGAATATTAATCGCGACTTACTCGCTTGGTTGATTGCAGATTCCGTTTTCATTTGAGCCGCCTTCAAAGGCTTCTTCTTAAGCACCGTGACTGTGTCCCAATCTGACATTTTGTATGAAGTTTTGGCTGCTTTTGACGATAGAACAACTTTTACGCGATATTTTTATATGGAAATTTAGTTTGAAATTTTCCCGCCACGTCGCAGCACCGGTCGATTTGAATTTTAAACGAACGTTAAATTTCATAACTGGCAGTTCCAAATGAATGAAGATTCAATTAAATCTTTTAAAAGGAAGCAAGTGATTTCACAGGAATAAGGCGCCGTTGCCTTGCTGATAAATGGTTGACAGCGCGTGTGGGAGTCGCGAGGAATCAACCAACAACTTGCGGGGCAAACAATTTGTTACAAGAAATGTAAACAAATTGAAAATTGAAGTGAAAATTCGATATTGGCGGAAAAATATTGATTCAACAATGAAATCGACACAGTTTTAGCAATGTTCAGCAACAATTCATATCAGCAGATGAAAGGAAGCAGCGTCCGCAACCGCTGCATTAGAGTTTTGATCATTCCGATAGTATTTCTCCTCTTTTATCTTGTTATTCATCATTTCTTATCAAAAGTGAGTTCTTACTGATTTCTAGAGTATAAACTAATGAATTTCGTGCTTCAGGTTGACTCAAGCGTTCAGAATGTGGATTTCTATAAGTCTCGCTATCAGCAATCAATCGATGTCTACGAGGACTTCAATTCCTTCAAGGCAAATGATCTCAAGCAGCGAATCGCTGAAATGTTGAAAATCAAGAGCACAGTGTCGACTGAGCTGAGAGAACTGGAAGCAAAGCGGCAGAAACTTCAGTCCGACATCTCGAGCTACAACGGGAAGATCGACGAGCTGAAGCAGGAACTGTCGAGACAGCAAACGGAACTCAACAGACTCAAGATTTCCGTAGAGCAAGCGCAAGTTGCACAGCGAGAAGCAGTCTTGCGAAACACTCCGGAACTAGCTCTGCCAAGCGCTTTATATCCCAACTCACTGCCAAAGACCAACAAGCCGCAAAGCTCTGCAGAGTCTGTCCTGTGCAAGCTCTCAACATGCTTCGACCACAGTCGCTGTTCGATTACATCAAATTTCCCGGTGTATCTTTACGATCCCGATACAACGTTTGTCAACGGCCAAGGCTTCGAGATTGACGGATTTCTGAAGACAACCATCAAACAAACTCTCGGCTACAACGCTCACTTGACGAAAGATCCAAGAATTGCTTGCATCTTTCTCGTCTTGGTCGGAGAAGCGCTTTCAGTACAAGAAACTCTTCGCAATAATCGCTATGCCAACACGATTGACGTGAAGGCGCCGACCTCAGAAATACTCAACATCACTGCTCTGCAGCGTCTCAAGTATTGGGGCGGCGATGGACGCAATCACGTGTTGATTAACTTCGCGCGGCGCGACTTGAGCACAGGCTCGAGGAACGTTTTCGCGAACCTCAACACAGGCCGAGCTATGCTGGTGCAATCAACGTTCAATGAAGGCCAATACCGTCATGGTTTCGACCTGATAGTTCCGCCTATCCTCGGCAAACCCGGCGGGGACGTGTGGCAGGAATGTTCTCCGATGCTTCCTGCTCGACGCAAGTTTCTACTCAGCTTCCAAGGTGAAATGGTAGCGATCAACCGCACGAGTGTGGCGAACTCAGAAGAGCAAGCGATCGACGACTTCATCATCGATCATCTCAAAGAAATCTCAAACGGAATTCACTCCGACAAGTTTCACCTCCAATTCGAGTGCAACCCAGCGACTGAGCAAACCAATGTTGCAGTCAACAAAGACTGGTACTTGGTAAGTTGTCGATAAGATTGTCTAGAAGTTTTCTTGTTCACCTTTTTATTTCGCAGTGTGGCACTGACAACTCTCGTCGAACTATTCTTCGCGATTCGACCTTCGCCTTGCTTCTTGTTCCCGATGAAACAATGATCTCATCAACTTTATTACAAGCTCGAGTCTACGAATCTCTGCGAGCTGGCTCGATCCCAGTTATTCTCGGTGGAGATCAAATTGATTTGCCATTCTCCGAAATGATAGAATGGCGACGAGTCGTGATGTTGCTCCCGAAAGCAAGAGTGACAGAACTTCACTTCCTCCTCCGTTCTGTGCCCGATGCCGATTTATTGCTCATGAGACGACAAGGTCGAATGATTTGGGAACGATACTTAAGCTCAGTCCAAGCAACAGTAGACACGATAGTGGCAAATCTCCGAGACAGACTTGGCATTCCACCAAAACCTGTACCGTCGGTGAAGGCTGTCAGCGTGTTCAATTCAACGTTCGTGCCGCTGAAGTCAGATCCTCCTGTCATGGACGTCGAACCTGAGGAGTCTTTGGGCCCGATCGAGCCTCCATATCCGTCCCCACAGTTCAGGAGAAACTACACAGTCTTTCTAACACAGCGACGGGAAGCGTGGAACGACTGGGGCGATCCTTTCTATCTGTATCCCCATTTGCCATTCGATCCGGTGCTGCCGTCCGACGCGAAATTCGTCGGCTCCAATCTCGGGTTTCGACCTATAGGCAAAGGCGTGGGTGGAACTGGAAAGGAATTTGGAGAATCGCTTGGCGGCAATCATCCAAGAGAACAGTTCACCATCGTCATCTTAACATATGAGCGGGAGCAAGTGTTGATGGACTCACTGGGACGGCTTTATGGGCTGCCATATCTTCACAAAGTCATTGTCGTTTGGAATTCTCCCAAACCGCCGCTTGAAGATCTGAGATGGCCTGAAATTGGTGTGCAGGTTGAGGTCGTTCGAGCAGCTAGGAACTCACTCAACAACCGCTTTTTACCTTATGACGCAATTGAAACTGAAGCTGTTTTATCGGTAAGTCAACTGCCCAGATCACTTCGTTGAAATATACAAGACGATAACTTTTTCTAGGTCGACGACGATGCGCATTTGAGACACGACGAGATTTTGTTCGGCTTTCGCGTTTGGCGAGAGAATCGGGATCAAATCGTTGGATTCCCGGGACGTTATCACGCGTGGGACGTCAACGGGGCTTGGAATTACAACAGCAATTACAGCTGCGAGTTGAGCATGGTTCTAACAGGAGCAGCTTTCTTCCACAAGTACTACACGTATCTCTACACGCAATGGCTACCTCAGGCGATCCGCGACAAGGTCGACGAGTACATGAACTGTGAGGATATCGCCATGAACTTCCTCGTGTCACATATCACGCGACAGCCACCGGTGAAGGTCACATCAAGATGGACCTTTCGATGCCCAGTTTGTCCCATTTCCCTTTCGGAAGACGACACGCATTTTCAGGAACGGCACAAATGCATAAACTTCTTCACTAAGGTTGCTTTAAACGTTTTTCCATCTGGAATTTATATTAACTTTCCGTATTTCTCAGGTGTTTGGGTATACTCCATTGCTAAACACGCAGTTCCGAGCCGACTCAATACTGTTTAAGACTCGAATACCACACGACAAACAAAAGTGCTTCAAGTTCATTTAAGGATCATCGCGATTTGAAGTTGACAATGCTTTCTACCAAAGCGCAGCTGTTTTATTTCGTACAAGTTCATTTCATTTATCGCCAGTTATCTTAATGCTCATCGACGTTCACTAACTTAACTTTTTATGAGTTGACGATTTGTTTCATGGAAAAATAAATGAAAACGAATTTGCATATTTTGTAGTTTCAAATGCTTTCAATGCTGATCGAGAGAGAGAGAGAATCGGGTAATGGTAGTCCACAAAAGCCAGCGTTCTAACAATCTATCTATCTATCTAACGCTGATCAATGGAGAAATTGCTAGTCCTTTAAATCGAAGATTAGAACGACGACGTTGTACAGGAATGTCGAAGGGTCCAGGAGGTTGAAGTCGGCAATCCTCGCTTCTTCTCTAACACGAATCACGTGCAAGGCCACCAGCGAAGGAATCAAGCATGAGATTCCCGAGAAAGATCGATGGCGAAGAACTCCGTTCGCGCGAGCATTGCTGCAAGCTGGAGAATAAGCAGAGAGTCTGAGAATACGTGGAAGACAACACGTTGACAATGAAGAATCTTAAGAAATCACTAATCTCATTACACTAATCAATTTCCGTTCTCAAACCTGAAATAAAAGCTCAACAATTTTTAATAAAATAAACGTCGTCTCATTTATTGCACACTTTACTCTCAAAGTATTATTTTCTACTTACATAAAATTGCCTTAAAGTTTATCAGTAAATATTCGTTCGTTTCTATTGCACAAAAAGTTTCTTTGAAGTTAAAATCTCGATAAAAGAATCTCGTCAGTAATGAAAGCGCAGCGCTGACGATTTGTCGAACACGCTTTGCATCTTGTCAACACGTTACACTTACAGAGTTGTTAGCATAAATCAGATAATCTGACTTAGATTTTCGTTACACATTTTCTGCTTCTCGCCAGATTGAAAAAGAAAGTTCCGACTTTTCTTATCGCTCGCTTTCGTCTTCGTTTCCCAGCATAATTTACTCTCGATGATGAAAATGCTTTCTGGTTCATTTGGCACTAAAGAGAAGAATTAAATTCCTCCAGTTTGCTTCACGTCTTAAAGAACTTCCAGCTCTCAGTTCCGCTCTCGGTTCCATCGTCGACAGTCACGTCGTCGTCACTGATCGAGCTGCTCGGTTCATCGTCGGACGAGTAAATGTTAATGTTCACCAGATCTTCGTTGTTCAAGTAATTATGCTTCACTGCCGGAGGTGGCGGCGGTGGTGCAAGCAACGGCCTCGGCCTAACGATTCTGATTGTCTTGTCGTTGATCTCCGGTTTGACGATGACGTCGGTCAGTTGCGACTCGTTGTTCGACTCAGCGCTCAAGTAGCCGCTGTCGTACTCCTTTCGTCCGTTCTCGATCTGCCCAATGTTCAGTCGCTTGATGATGTCCTTGACCTTTCCCTGATGAATTTCAGTTACCGCAGCGTTGTGCGAATTTTTCTCGGCGATGCCAATGAAGCGACGCCAAGCGTTTTTAAAGTCTTTCGACTTTTTGCCAGTGTCGTTGAAGATTTCCTTGTCGAGGCTCGGGGGCGATGGCAGTTCAACGTGATAGACTGTCTTGATCATCGAAGGTTTCAACTCGCTCCTGATTTTGCTTTCGTGGAAGTTTGCGTCCGGCTTTAGCATGTTTATGAAGTCTCCGCGCAGCGTTTTATTAACTTTTTTACTCACAACGTCTGACTCGACCGTGAGGATCGGCGGGGAAATCAGCGACTTCTTGAACTCGTGTTCATCGAGAATATGCTGGTTCGTCACACGTGGCGGACTCTGCGAAGGTTTCTTCGCATAAATGTTCTCTTCCTTCATCGGCTTGTTGGACGAGATCACATCAGGCGTCACCGACGGCGATTCTTTCGTCTTCTGCTTCTCTCGCTTCCCTCCCAAAGGCTCGGGAAGCTTCTCGAGCGAGGCAAAGCCCATGTTGCGCTGTCGCTTTGAGTGTCTCACCTCAAGTGTCATCGTTCGGCCCATTTCGTCTGCCATCTCGAGCTTTTCCTTTTCCTCCTCTGCACGACTAAGAATTTCGTTTTTAAAATTATTTCGCTCGGTTTTGATTTTCTCCAGAACTGTTTTGTTGATTTTCGCATGACGATCAAGAGTGTCGGGCTCGAACTGATCGCTGTCAGTGTTAGAAACCTCGTCGGTGTCCTCGGGGCTTATTGCTTCAAGCTCAATTGTCATGCTGCCTTCGCTGGGCGTGTTGTACATGATCTTCGACTTGCGCATCTGAAGATCAATCTCGCGCTCCTTCTTTATCGTGTCGGTGTCCTTTCGAAATCCCTCTTCCCTATCATATATAGCGTTGCGTATCTCGACTTCTTCCTCCAACGGAAGAGCTGATGATGGACTTGCCTGCGAGCTGAAGTCGCTTCTCGTGGGCGTTGACAAAGCCGTTCGACCCTTGAACGTGTTCAATCGCTCCAAGCTGTCAGTCTCGTAGTCCACTACGAGATATGCTGGGCTTTTACGTGAGTAGATCGGTGAATCCGGTTGATACTGTTTCAGATTGCGCAGTGTATTTTTACCGTAAGTGTGGTAATCGGGCGTCGGAACGAATGGGATGAATGAGACTCCATCAGCTTTCTGATTCTTGAACTTGGTCATTTCGTATTCGCTCGAGTAGTAGTCAGGCGTTGGCAGCGAGTAGTTGATCGGTTTGTTCTTCTTCTCCATCTCAACAGCCTCGTAGATCATGTCGGGCATCTGCGTTAAGCTCGTTTCCGATCGCTTGCTTGCAAATTGGTCGAGAACGTTTGCCTTCTTTTTGATGACGGAGCTGTAGGGCGGTCGTAACGTCTCCGAAGTGTCGTGATCGATGTTGAACTTTGGATTGTTGTAGATCTCGTTCGCTTCGAATTTGTTGGCGCTCGAGCTCGGTGACTTCGGCTCGAATATGCTGACCTTGTCACGAACAAAGTTCTGCGAGTAAATCATCTCTTTGATGTTCTTCTTCAAGCTGTGCGAAATGATCTTCGGGATTGAGCCAACAGCCTCTTCAGGCACGTCGTCTGTGAAGCGCGAGTTGTCTCTCTGAATGAAAATGTTTTTCTCTTTGACGAAACCTTTGGTGATCGGAGCCAAGTCAACGTTCTTGCTGACTTGCGCCTTCTCGTTGTCTCTTGGCTCTTCTCTGTCTTCTCTAAGCTCTTCCTTGTCTTCCTCCATTATCGGCAGACTTATCAGCGGCTTCTTTTTCTTTTTCATGCTCGACGTGTCGGTGCTCGAGGACTCAGTGGCAGTCGAAACATTCTCCAGCCACTTCTGAATGCTTTTCTGCTTATCGCCGCAGTTCTTGCAGTTTTTCGGCGCTTCTGAGCTCTTCTTCGCTTCGCATCCCGGGCAGCCTGTGCAGTCTTTCGAGCTGGCTCGTCGCGAACTGACCACGCTGCTCTTGCGACTGTTCATCGTTCCATTCATCTCGGATCCCGAGATTTCCTCGGGAATTCCATTCAACGAAGGCTGAAACCGCTTCGCAGCCATTTTCCCTTTCGCCATCGTGATCACTTCTCGGATCTTCGTCAGAAATTCAATTGCTGAGGGAGGCGGGGAGGCCAACAAGCTCGGCTCGAAGTAAGCCGGGTTGAAGTAAAGTTTTCGTCGAACGCTTCCGTTATGAAATGTTCGGTTGTTCTCTGTTTTGTTGTCGGAGTCTTCAGTGATCGAGACGTCTTCTTCAGGCAGACACTCAGAGTCGGACATTGATCTACCGTCGTCGATTGGAAATCCCTTTGACAAATGATTTTGCCCTTCGTTTTGAACGTGCGACGATTCAGCGTCGGATGAGTCGCTCATGAACCCGTTGTTCTCATTAAAGCTCATGAAATGCTTCATAAGCGGATTACTCTTCACGACGTGAGGCTCTGGATTATCCAAGAACTCCACTGAAGGCCCAAGCGACGAGTTTCTTCGATAGCTCGATCTCCCGTTGTGGAAATCACTCGAATCTAAATTTCAATTGTGGAAAAACGATCATGGGAATGTTGAGGTCTTGTTTGTCTCACCTTCTCGCGAAAAGTTCTTGTTCAAGTCCTCGGAGATGGCCGTGCTTGGCTGATCTTTCTTTTTCTTGAGATAAATGTAAAGGAAAACTGATGCGATGTACATCAGCCCCAAGCAGAAGCTCGTGATCGCAATGACCGCATACTCGTTAGTCGAAAGGTTCTCCTTCTCACTGTTGGATGTCTCGAGTGCAAATTGAACTTCTGTTACATCTAGGACAGACCAAATTGCAGAAAACCATTCAATCAAGAAGCTACAACTTACTGCTTGTCGTTTTGATTGGACTGCCGACAACGCGGAACGAAATGCAAGGCGATGTGTTGACAACGGTTTTCGCTATCGAGCCTGCAAAACGAGTTTTAAACTTTGCAGAGCAATTAACTTAAATCTCACCGTCGATTCTGCACGCCAAGTGGATCATAACCAGTCGACCCTGCATCATGTTGCGGATGTTGGCGTCGCCGGTCCATTGAAGAAACTTTCGTTGCTCGTCGACGAAGATTCTAGAAAACCGGATAGTCATTGACTTGAAGTAGAACAAGCGCTGCGCTGCTCTCACCGAAAAGGAATGTCACCCGAGTTAAACAAAGTTCTCATTTCAGCCCATCCGTTACTCGTCAGCAGAACTCCTCCGACCACAACGCAATTCATGTTTTCGAATTCTAAAGACGCGAGAGATTGCAGCATTAACCTACTTAGATCGTCCAGAACATGTTTCAAGAACTTGTTTACCATTCGCGAAGAGAAGTTCTTTGGATGGGTAGATGATCTGGCCTTTAAGCGGCAGGAACACGAACGGAATTCTCTCCGCGGTGTCTGTCGCGATGCTGCTGCTAACGAACGGGATGAGCGAGCACTCGCCGACATCGTTGACACAGATCGCGGTGTCCTCGCGGAAAGTCTTCAGGTGCGGGAGACACTGGCACTTGCACTGCTTCTTGTCGGTCCTCGTGTTTAGCGACTTTCGGTACTTCATCGCCGTGCTCGTCGACACTTCCATGCACACATTATCGTCGCACTCGGTCATATCTGCAGGTTGAGACGATGGAGGGAAAGAGCGAGAAACGGTTAAACGTTGATTGCGAACGAATTCACGTTAATCATCCGCGATTTCTCCAAATCAAGTCGAGCTGAGGGTCTTTGCCGTCGACTCTCCCGCTCGAGATGTAAACGCTTCGAATTACCTACACTTTCTTGTTTGTTCAATCTTCAAAACGTTTGTTCAATCTACAAACAATACCTTAAATTGAATCGTTCGTGGAAAAATTTCCATAAAATCTGCTTGGAATAAGTGAGACGAGAGTCGGCAAGCAAAAACCACAAGACATGGAACGCAGGAGTTTTCTAAGTGTCTAGGCATGTGAAAAGCTTTTCGGGTTCGTTGGGGGTCAGAGCAAAGTTTCTGAAACATTTGTTGATTCGAGTACTTGACCAGGAGGTTTCGGAAGCCTTCGCAATCATTCCAAGAGCTTTTACCATTCAATTTTTCAATGGCTAATCTTAACCGCAAATCGATTAAGAGAAGTCGGTGAATGGATTGCGAGCCAAGCTTAAGGAAGCGTCGAAGTGTTTGCAATACTTGGCTGAAGCTTTAATCTGATTACTGCTCACCTTTGACTATAATGATATCGCCGTCGTGGCTTCGCGTAATATTAACCGAGCGAGCGATTGCGACATGGTCTCGAGCATCCAGCGATTTGATGTTGGCGGCTTCAGTCTTAAAGATGATCGATGACATGGACATTAGCGTCCACATCGATATTGCACAACTCAGCGTAAGCATTCTCGCGTAACGTCTTTCACATGCTAGCACAGTTTTCCCTCTGGAATGGAATTGAGTAAGAATCTGGTCAGTAAGACTCGATCGAGATGATGTCACAGTTTGCTTCGACGTTTATATTTTCTATCGCGCAGCATAAAACTCGCTCGCGCGTTCCAATTCTTCTCAGCCCTCGCTCGGCTGCGATCACACAACACTGACCGTTCTAAAAACCGCACAGAATTCTCTTCATCTTCAATTCAACATTTCGAGTCTTCTGGTTAGTTAGCGATAGCAATCCGTTATGTTACGGCACTATCCAAAGATCTTAGTGCTTTTCTCGCTCGCTTCTCAATTGCAACCCGTAAAGTGCGCGCGAGATCACGAATTCAACCGAAAACAAAATCATTTCACATTTTTTTTTGATTTCAGTTACACAAGCGAAGAAAAATCGCTTGCGGAATTGGCGAAATAATTTCATTTTAATTTCTATTTATCGAGTCGCTGACTCAATAAGCTGTCGTGATAAAGCGATCTTTTAATTTGCTGCTTCGAGGCGCGTCGCTTAATGATATTCATGTTGAGCAAACTGGTTGATCTCGGCGAGAGCAAAAAGCTAAGACACTAGAAATCGAAGTAGCACAAAGACAACGGAACCTCTTCGGTTTCTAAAGATCTTGACGGTGCTTCTGAATTATCACAGCGCTTTATTGTTCGCCCTGAGAACCACGAAATTTGAATGAATCGATTTCACGCTCGAGACACTTCGCACCTTGGAATTAAACGTCACTTTACTGCATCACGAACCAAATCTTTAATCACAGGTTTATGATGGAAACAAAGTACGAAGAAGAAAGTCGGATTAACGATCGAAGCTGCGCTGCTGTTGATGCTGAACGGTGGAGTGGAAAAACGCGACTGAGGCGAGATAATTCTTGCACTCAGGTAAATGAAGTGAACAGCGCGAGAGAGGAAAAGAAAGCGCGCAAATATTTCTACGCGAGTCTCACGACAGAGAATTTCCACAATGGAAACAGTTGCTCGAAGAGAGATCTCAGGTTATCATTCATGATCCGTCACGGATCACCAACGAGTTGAAGAAGAAGCCAGCACGTGCTACGAAGAAGAATGAGAGAAATGTTATGAAACGCCATGCGCGGTGCGAGATGCAGCGGACGGCAAAGCGAAAATTTGGAGAAACTCACTTGCACTTCACGTTCTGTCATCTGATTAATAGCGGTTCCTATCGCAGTGCTGCTAGATAGATAGATAAAGGACGCGACTCTGCCTGCTACTGGGTTATTAGCGACAGGGTTTGTCTAAGGGCTTAGTGGAGCATTTCTATCTATCTATCCCAGTGTTGCGACTGGTTTTGGAACAGTCAACATTTGTAAAACTTTGCCGTCGTTACTCCTGCATCAATAAAGAATCGAAAGCAAACCGCATTGAATTGGAAACCCTGAGAAACCCCCGAATCGATTTGTCGTCGTCGAACCCGGACCGACAACCCTTGGCGCTTACAGTCCCGCCATCGAAGAGTTGAGTCTACGGGCTCAACAGAACAAAACCCCCGAACATTTTTGACCGCCCATAGCGCAAAGGCGCTTTCCGAGCCCAAGGTCTGTCATCGCTTTGCAAGGCTTTCAGTTACATAAATCTCATCAGAATCATTTTTTAAAATGATGAAAAATAAATTCTTGATTTAAAAAATAAATAAAAAGAAAACGATGCATACTGTTTAAGGGATACAAGCAAACTTTAAGGATTCGAACCTTACATATTTCATTCATTGACTCCTAGTAAGAAGGATGAGGGATTTACCCACAAAACCGCCGAAGCGCTGTATCTACCTTCGGCTGACCGTTCAAGCCTTTCAATCCAAAGCCACTCACTTTAACGAAGGCAAACTTTTCAAACTCACATCGGATCGTGATCGCAAGATTGTGCGATCCTGGGCATATTCTCAGTGTTTTGGTTCGCTCGCCCTCGAAATTTATTTACAAACCTTCGGCTGAAATTCTTTCTAGAAAAATGGAAGTGATGGAAGAACAAAATAGAATTAAGCATTCTTGCTTCGTCTGCGGGGATTCTGGAGCGGGAAATTTGCACGGCGTGCTCGACGGGTTCATCAGTGACTGTGTAGGCGGCTCTTATGTGCCTCTGTCGGAAGCGATTTTCAAAACATTGAACTTTGAGGTGAGGTCGCAGTTCGCGATAATCGAGAACGGAAGGAAGTAACGAACTTTCTTGTGACTTTCAGCCGACGGCCGAGAACTGCTCGATGGTAATCTGTGACACGCCCTGCAAGACGCAGCTGCTCTCGTTTTACCACTTCAAATTGAGGTTCGAGAGGGCGAAGATGATCCAAACAGGGCAATGGTCGCAAGGCAAGGTGGAAGAGCCTCACGGCGAGAGTCAAACAGTTTTCACGACCCTTCAAGTAGTGAAACGCTTCGTCGAGCGCTGTCGAGTCGCTGATATCAAAATCGACGAGACTGAGTCACAGCTGATCGTCACATCGAGACCAAACTCTGTCGCGCAGTCTACAAACGCATTCCAAGGATCATTTAGTATTAAGAACGAGCCGACCGACATAAAGTCGGAGCCGCGCGACGTCAAGGCCGATCCTGACGGTCTCACCTTCCTTCACTTCATAACGTCGCTCGAGGAGAATTCGAGAGTCTCAAGTGACGACCTAACAAACTCCAGTGAAGGGTCAGGATCGCGTCTGCCTGCCTTCGAGGAAAGCACATATTTCGACGGAGACAAGTTTGTGCTCCGCTCCGAAGTTCCACCAAAGAAATTGAAAGAGTCGAAGAAGCGCGAGAGAAAGCCAGACTTCTGGGCCACGAATGTTCAAAAGAAACTGCGCGTGTCGGGGCAGCAATACCGATCGGCCAAGGGCTACATCGTTGAAGCGAGAGCTATGGGAGCTCCTTGCACGTGCCGCAAAGAATGCGCCAACAAAGTCAATGAGAAGAACAGACTAATGAATTTCTCAAACTACTGGAACCTTGACGACACGGCCAAGAAGCGAAAGTTCATCTCCGAGCACATCAAGCTAGAACGGCCAATGCGAGCTATGAAAAAGTCTCGAGCCTTCTCACGCCTGATTCTCCACTATCTCGATGTGCTTAACGCCGACGGCACTGTCGAGCAAATTAAAGTCTGCAAGAAAATGTTCCTCAACACATTTGACATCTCAAACACGACAGTGACGACCACCTTGAAGTTAAACAGTCAGTATTTTAACGACGGCCGCAGCGAAGCCGAAAGGCGCTGAGCAAGGCTCCGAACAAATTTTCTTCCTCTTATTGAGGAACGATTCTAGAATTACTCTTAGGAAGTTCCTAATTGGAACACAAAAGTATCAATAAAGTTCCGAATTCATTGAACAATTTTGGGCTTCCTGGACTGATTAGACGACAACGGTTCGACCTTGTCGAGGAAGAGAGTTTGATTATTTTAGATTGGGAGCTTGATCATTGATAGACAGTTAGGTCTATCTTGCATTTATGGTCTGATAGTAATCGATGCTCTTCATCTTGTATCCCGTCACATGTTCGTAACGTCTTCGACGATCTATTGCAGTCGAACCTTTCTTCTCGTTTCCTTCCTCCACGTTCGTCACCGCTAGCCTCGCCCTAACATGAAGCAGAGGAAAACGTACAAAATCTTTTCCCGCCTCGCTTCGCGTTGCATATATTCTATCGAATGTATCGGCCGCTAGTACGCCAGAGCAGAAAAATGATGCAAAAGTGAATTTTTTTATCACAAATCCAAAACAATTTCATGGATACGCAAGCCTGAGCGAGCCGAACAAACGATTTCCCGCGACTGTCACACTTTCTCAACCGCACAGAAGCCATTTGGAGTCAGCATGTGGCTGCGGAGTGATAAGCGCGAACTAAGAATCCGCAATCAACCGAAAACAAAGTTTTTGAAAAATCACAGGAAAAAACGTAAAAGGCCCAGAAATCAATACTCGAAGACGATTAAGTTAATGAAAAACGAGAAGCAAGCTTCAGTGCTATCGACTTCACAGTATTCGGCCGACGAACTAACTTTGTACAATGACAAAACGATCAAAGCCCAGAAACACAGTGGCAACAAGAAGCCGAGCTACATCGAGAGCCTCTCGTTCTCGTCCGACGCCAAGCTGAACCAATACGGTCCCATCTCGTACGATCTCAACACGTTAGACATCGACTTGAATATCCGCACCAGCGCGATAGCCAACGGAGGTGACAACTTGGACTATGGCAACACATCTGAGAGGTTTCAGGCTCTTGATGGCCAGTACGACTTTGACTACGCTTCATCGGAGATCCACGCTGTTGCTGATCTCATTCTTAAACGTAAGTCGCCGCCTAACTAGCTTGACAAACTCGTTTGATGAGAGATTTCGTTTTAGGATCGTACGACGACAAGTGCAAGCTCACTGAAACTGCTACCTATTCCGATCAAGAGAACATCAATTTCTCTTACGGCTCTTCCTGTAACAAGATTCTGGCCACAGAGTCGCTAGGCCCCGCCGCCTACATCGAGGACAGTTGCAATAACAAGAACTTGTGTTTATACAAAGATATGGCGAGCTACGAGCTCTGCAAGCCCGTGGAAGCTGACGGAAGTCACGAGTATCTCAACCAGGCCGACAACAACAACTTCAACATAACTTACAGCAGCGAGGTGGACAGTCAATACGCCAGCTGCTCCAACCACAACATCTCCATGATCTCTTCTGCCTGTTACAATAACTCAGCCGTCAGCTATTCAAACGTCACGTACAACGCAGTCTACCCAATCAAAGATGTGAACAAGAACTATGGAGATGTAAGACTCCGTCTGGCCGTTGCAGGACCTCAAGGAGTTTGGGAATTATTCTAATTATCAATCGATCTCATTCCAGGAATGCACAGAATCTGATGAAGATGCACACGACGTAGCGCTCGAGTTCGATCCGTACATGTTCATCAAACATCTTCCACCGCTTTCGGAGATTCAGAAGAAAGTTCCCGCCCTTCCCATTCGCACGAGAAGCACGCCAGGAACCCTCACGCTCGTACTCGATCTAGACGAAACGCTGGTTCACTGCAGTCTACAGGAACTGAAGGACGCCAATTTCAACTTTCCCGTGTTTTTTCAAGTAAGCGGAAAACTTTTTATTCTGCTGAGCTTTGAATTTATGTTTGTTTGACACTCGCGAGCCCCCTTCAGCCATTAACCAGATTAATGGTTCGACCATTCATTCGGTGCTCGTAAAGTTCTCCGAGAATTAATTTTATTCATTCTTTTTTGAAACAAAACAGTTCTCAAGGTCGCAGCCGAAATGTTTCAAACTCATTGGATTAAAAATGAATTTGAATCGTTGACGGTCGCAGACTTCGAGTGATGAATTTGTTTGCTCATCCGTTGGTTCTCCATTCTGTTGTAGGACTGCAAGTACACCGTCTTCGTTCGAACCCGACCGCACTTTCGCGAGTTCCTCGAGCGCGTCTCAAAGATGTTCGAAGTCATCCTGTTCACTGCGAGCAAGAGAATTTATGCTGACAAGCTTCTGAATTTATTAGATGCCGACCGGAAGTGGATAAGGTAATGTCACCGATCTGTTTGCCTTGGGAGCATCCACACTAAGCTTTTGAATCGCAGGTACCGACTGTTTCGAGAGCACTGCGTTCTGGTCAATGGAAATTACGTGAAGGACTTAAACATTTTGGGCCGTGATCTCGCCAAAACGATCATCATAGACAATTCACCGCAGGCGTTTGGTTATCAAATTAACAATGGGATTCCCATTCAGGTACGACCAGCTCGTCCATTCAAATCGACAGCTCGTCACTAACGATTCTCATTCATTTCACGCAGAGTTGGTTCTTTGATCAAGATGACTGTGAGCTGTTGAAGATTTTGCCTTTTCTAGAGCGCCTAGCTGAGCTGGTAAGACTTTCGTCGCTCTCTGGCCGCCACCGTTTGTCTAATGAATTGCTTTTTTCGCAAGCAGGGCGAGGATGTTCGACCGCACATCCGGGAAAAGTTTCGTCTCTTTTCGTACTTGCCGCCAGATTAAATCTGTTGTTCAACTGTTTTCGTTCGCAGCATTGTCTCGTCTCTCATCAAACATTTCTAGATTTAAACACAATTGATATATTGATGACTAAGTGTTTCTAATAGCAAATTGAAATCTATGTTGTTTAGTGTAAGATTACTAGCGTTAAGGAGAGAAATCTTATTGAAGAACAAAACCCAAGAGCATTTACAAACAAAATGTAAACGAAGGAAAAGTTTTGAGGAATAAAGTAAAATGTTTCATTAAAAAATTAGCGAAAGATTGCAGATTTATTTGGCAGCTATGCTTCATTGTGTTCATCCACTGAATGTGGATTGAGCTCCGTCTAAGACTGAGCTCCGTTTGTCAGTGTAAGACACGATGCAAAGGTTGAAGGGCTCATTATGGGTCAGGTAATTAGACTTCATCAGTTTAACTGCTCCGGTCCTTTCGCAATTCTCTGATGACCGCTGAACCTCCTCCGCTGATGTTCTGATGTCAAAGTTCCCCAGCGATGCTTCAATCATTCATTTCGATGACCAGAATGACGAGCTTTTTTTCTCAATGAAAAAAGGAAAATCGTTATTAAAATTCTCGGCATCTGTTTGGATGAAAAATGCTACAACATTGAACCGACGACCCATAAAATTATTTAGAGTTCGTTTCGATGAAAAAAATCCGGATACGCGAAACAAAAGAATTTCCGCTTTTTCGTCCAGCACTTTGGAATTCTGTAATGTGATGGAAAGAGTTCAAACACACTGACGAGCAGCGATATGATCATGTCATTGATTTGAATTTCATAGATTTCATGAAAACGACCGTCGTCATGCCCAGAGGTTTCGGCAGCGGAATGCGTGCGATCAGAATTCGACGTGGAATGGACAGTCAGTGGAATGGAATGGCGAAGCATCTGATGGTCTGCAGCCCCTTCTCTGCATGGCAAACACATGGGCAATGTACAAACTTCCGGTCTCATCGTGCGCGGACAAATTAAGAGTCGCTCGGTTGATAAACTCTTTTTCAGTGTGAATAAAAATGAAAATTGTTCATATGCAAAAGCAGTTACAAGGCAGAACGTCGCCAGAACAAAGTGAATAAAATTACGTGGACGCACATTAGTGTTAAAACTTTTTTCAGTCGAACTAACTCAGAGTTCTGGAGCTGATCCATCAGTCTCATCCGATCGGTTACAGTGACAAGTTGGCTTTTGAAA
Source organism: Smittia sp. YW1114-2 (assembly GCA_033064975.1). Lineage (NCBI taxonomy): Eukaryota > Metazoa > Arthropoda > Insecta > Diptera > Chironomidae > Smittia > Smittia sp. YW1114-2. The sequence goes on from CP093832.1 coordinate 21,849,289, forward strand.
TCAGTCCGGAGTTCACAGCGAGAACAGAGAAAAGTTGAGGAACTTTCACCTTTGGAATAAATTTCAGCTTGCGGCTCCTGCATCGATTGGAGCGTTTTGCAAGCTAGAAAGTTTGTTGAAAGATGTAAGATTGTGATGAAGATAAAACGATTTGGATAAAGTGAAAAATGATTCATTTTCAATGCCAAAACAATTATGAAAGATTGGAAAATCTAAAGGAAAAGCACTTGTGAATTTAAAAGTGAAATCGTGAGAGCTTCAAACGTTTCAAACGGAACTGAAGCTCGTGGAAATGTAGAGAACAGAAAAGCTTGGACAGTGAGGAGCTTTGGTCGGAAACCAAAGAGTGTAGAAAATGTATTGAAGACGAAAGCTCAAGAGCGAAGACGCGAAGCTTCAGTGATGAGTTGCAAAGCGAAGGAGCTGCAAATAATATGAAAAGACATTAACATCTTCAGTGATTTTATTCAATGATTTCTGCAGATTAAAAATCATTGAGTGTTGCAGAAAGTTTTCCTGATTTTCCGTCAGAAAATTAAAGCAAAATAACTCTAATAAATTTTTAACCAAATTCAATTAAATGCTATTCAGTTTATTCTGCAAGATTTCTAAGCTAATAAATTTGCCTAATGTCCGCACTTTTCAAGTCAATGTACTCTGATCCTCATGCTAGAAGCAATTTCAAATTATCGTAAAACTTTTCATGAAAATCATTTCGTCAGTTTTCAAAACTTTTCATCCGGAAAAATATTTTCGCCAAAAGTGAAATCGCAAACTACAAAATTAGAATTCCGAAACTCAAAACCTGAATATTTTCGGCGTCGCGACGATTAAGAGCGAAGATAATTATCCGGAATGATGACATGAGCGAGTCCAAAGCTCCTGCGAAAAAATCCGCTTCCGATTTCTGCTCTGCTTACTCCGTAAATTGTCACGAAACGATGGCCAACGACCAGCAATTTTCCAGCGATTTAGATCGGCGCGTGAAGTTCGATGAACTCTCTCGCTTACCTTTCATTATGAAATTCTTTTGTTACGCCCTCAATTGTCAGCTCCATTCTAACACGCAACTCTCGTTCACAGCTCGGTAGCTTTTAAACTAGCAATGAAGGATTCAAGACGAAACTGAAAATGTGGAAATTTATCAAACAACCATCGTCGTTAGCGACGCTGTTGATCCTAACGAATTTAATCCAAACTTCATATTCGCAAACGACGTGCAACAACGGTCAAGGACGAGTATTATACGAAAGACTGCCAAACCAACAGCTCCAGGGATTCGATGACGACGTCATCCGCGACACAGCGCCGCCCTTCCGGGTGCTCGAGAAGTGCCAGGATCTCTGCCTGCGCGACAGAACGGCATCGAACAACCTAGTGAGAGCTTGCACCAGCTTCGACTTCCAGCCTGGCAGTCGGATCGCTTCTTATAACGGCAACACAGAGTACGAAGAGTCGACTTGCTACCTCACACGAGAGCAAGCGGTCCCGGAAGGCATCGGCAATCTCATGCTGGTCCCGAACAGTGTTCACTTCACAGAAATTTGCTTGACATGTGAGATCTTATTTGACATAAAATTAAACATTAACTAAGCAATTTACTTGCAACTAAATAGCGAGTCGACCTGAGCGAGAATGTCCGAGCAGACGCTACGTGTTCGAGCGATATCCACGCAAGAAGTTGAAGCTTCCGGTGTCGGATATCAAAGAAATCACTGCCGCCAACCGCTCAGACTGCGAGGACAAGTGCTTGAGTGAATTCTCTTTCGTTTGTCGATCAGCCAACTTTGACTCGACGTTGAGAAGTTGCACACTCAGTCGCTTTACACGACGAACGCATCCCGAGCTGCTCGAAGACGATCCCAACTCGGACTATTTGGAAAACACTTGTTTGAACGGTGAGAATGACATTGATTAAGCAGGCCAGCTTGATAACGTTTTATTCGCTTAGCTGAGAGGCGTTGTGATGGATTGGTCGTCTTCGTGAAGGAGGAGAACAAGAAACTCGGCGGACCATTCGAAGTTGACATCTTCAACAACATGACTTTGGAAGAATGCCAATCGATGTGCCTGCGCGCGGAAAAGTAAGTTTTCCTTCACCTCGAGCTTCCGATGAAAGTGATTAATTGGCTCAATTAAATCAACAGATACATTTGCCGTTCCGTCGAGTTTGACGATAAAACTAAGCAGTGCATCTTGTCGGAGGAAGATTCGATTTCGCAAAAAGACGATCTCAGCATCTCGAGCTCTCCGACCCATCACTTTTACGATCTGGTTTGCTTAGACAACCGTAAGTGCTTCGATTGAGTTATTTGCCCCAATCTCGTGTGCTAATTAACAACTAATCATTAACACAGAGCGCGGAACTGAGTATCCCGACAACTCAGTCACCTCCCATTTGTTTGGTGGCACGAGCGGGCGACGACCCGACACTGCCTTTCAGCGATACCGCAACAGCCGCCTGGGCGGCGAGTTCCATTCTGAGATCACCGGTCGATCGCTGAGCGAATGCTTGGACGAGTGCTTGCGTCAAACAAGCTTCCAGTGTCGATCGGCAGTCTACAGCGATCGCTTTAGGACCTGCCGATTGAGTCGCTTCAACCAACGAGATAAGATGCGAATCGTTTACGACGAAGACTATGACTACTACGAGAACTTGATGTGTAAGATTTCTTCTCTCAGCTGCTTTGGATCTTTCGTTAATTCTGATTTTGACTTTAATATATTCACAGTGGGAACGGAAACTGACCCGATGGGAAGCACAAGACCCGATATGAATTGGCACAGCACTAGTGGTGATCGAGATAATTACCCAGACGACCCAAGATTCCCTTCAAGATATCCTTCTTCCATGCCAGGACGTTACCCATACGATCGGCCCGAACGACCAAGCATGTATCCGAACGAATACGATCGTTACCCAACGTCGCCATTGCCAGGTGATCGCTACCCTTCGCCTGCTGGTGATCGCTTCCCAGCTCCAGACCGTTATAGGCCGACGGGGTATCCTGGCTACGATAGATACAATCCAGATCCTTATGCTCCACCTGGAGATCGAGAGAGATATCCTCAGATGCCGCCACGAATGCCAGGAATGGATCGCTACCCTCCACCGCCAGGATCAGTTGACCCGTACTATCCAATGCCAGCAGATCGATATCCAATGATGCCTGTGGGCGATCGTTACCCGATGATGCCTGGCGCAGACCGTTACCCACCTGGCGCAGACCGTTACCCACCTGGCGCAGACCGTTATCCAATGACTCCAGCTGGAGGTGATCGATATTATCCCCGCCCAGGCCCTGGCGATCCTTTAACTGATCCATCGAAGTACCCGCCTCCACCCAGCAACCGTTACCCAGACGAAGATCGTTACGGTAACAGAGATCCTTACGCGAATAAGGATCGCTACAATCCGGATGATCGACCGCTTGGCGGCCCAGGAATGTTCCCCGACACGAGAAATCCACCGTCGCGAGGTCAACCAATCGATCGACCACCTTATGGAGAACCTCCGCCTTATGGAGTTCGATATCCAGAGGGGCCTGATCCAAAATACCCAATGATGCCAGCGCCATTCGGTCCGCGATACCCGCAATCAGAAAATCGCTTCCCTGTTGGCAACGATCGATTCCCGGTTAATATCTACAAATATGGAAACCGAGGTCGGCCGGTTGTCTATCCAGGCTTGATGGGAATGGGCTACTTGCCATATAACCCACAAGACATGGGAGATCGTGGATATGGCGCGGGACCTGCCAGGCCTCGACCGCCGTATGTGATGGTTGGCTACGGCCCACAAGATTTAGACAACTCGATTTCGGACACGTTTGGCATGCCATACGGTGAGTGGGAAAAATAAATAATAAGGAAATTGTCTAATGAACTCGATGACAGGTCCAGCAGGTGGACGACCGATCAGCGCTGGAACCCGTTGCGACGAGGTTGACAGCTACAAGCAGATGGGCTTACGTCAGAAGATGCGAAAACAGTTTGTTCGACGTGCTGTGAGAGTTCCAAGCTTAGTTCACTGCCAACGTGAATGCACATCAGCGCGAGACTTCATCTGCCGAAGCTTCAACTTCAAGGATGACGGAGATCGACCACAAGCCTCGCAAGGCACTGGCGATACGTTCAACTGTGAGCTGAGTGATCGCGACACTCGCGAGCTCGATCTCAACAACCCGCAAATGTTCGAGAGTGGAACTTCCGATTTCTACGAGCGATCGATCGGCGGCAGAAGCAACGACGCCGAATGCCTCGATGTTTCGCAGGTTTGCAACGAAGACGGAATGGAGTTCACATTGAGAACCAACGAACCGTTCACTGGGCGCATTTACAGCTACGGATTCTATGACAGGTATGAGCTCTCGTTAAAGTAACTTTCCTTACTAAATCTCGACTCTCGCAGATGTTTCTTCCGAGGTAACGGCGGAACCGTCAACGTATTGCGCATCAGCGGACCGCAAGGTTATCCTGAATGTGGCACACAGCGAGTGAGTAATCCAAAGGTTCAATTCTCCCTTCGACTCTAATCCCAATTTGTCTCCCAGTACGGCGACACGATGACAAACATCATCGTAGTTCAGTTCAGCGAAAGTTTACAAACATCTCGCGACAAACGATTCAACTTGACATGTTTGTTCAGGGGACCCGGAGAGGCCGTCGTTACGTCAGGCTACATCGGAGCAGGGTGAGAGCGTTGTGAATGTTTTGAGGCCATTAATAAGATTTATTTCGTCGCCGTTAAGATCGGGAAGTCCAATTCCAATTGAATATCTGCCAGCTGAGAACAGCATGAGCTCGAAAGTTCGTCTGATGATTCTCTACCAAGGTCGGCCTACGACAACGATCGCCGTTGGGGACCCGCTCACTTTCCGACTCGAGTCGCAAGACGGCTACAATCACATCACCGACATCTTCGCGACGAACGTCGTGGCACGCGACCCTTACTCGGGACGAAGTGTTCAGTTGATTGATCGCTACGGGTGAGACACTTGATATGTTTTGATATATGAAGGTTTCCAATTATCTCTCTCGACAGTTGCCCAGTCGATACTTTCGTTTTCCCTGAGCTTGGACGGTCACGCGACGGCGACTCGCTTGAAGCTCGGTTCAACGCCTTCAAGATCCCCGAGTCGAACTTCTTGGTGTTCGAGGCGACTGTCAAGACTTGCAGGGACGGCTGTCAGCCCGCGTATTGCACTGGCATTGCTGGTCGCTCAGACGCTTCGTTTGGTCGAAGGAAGAGAGCGGTGAACGAGACAGACATAGCTGAACTTGACTCTAGTGAGGCTGACGACGAAAGTCTCGCGAAACGGAATGGTAAATTCAACTTTGATTAATCCCTTGGAAAAATGCTTAATCGACTATTTTGCGTACCAAAATAGAAACGACAGTTTCCAATGTCAATTCGAAAGATGCAGATAATAAAGACGATTTTCCAGAGCAAGTCCGCGAGATGATCGAGGTGTTTGAGTCGAGGGAAGAGATGCAGCAAGAGTCGATAGCGAAGAAAATGGTTTCGGCCGACGCCGAAAACGTTTGCTTGTCCGTGGCGGAATACTACGGCTTGATCATCTCGACAATGCTTCTCCTGATTCTGCTGATGAGTGTCGCCGTCATCATTGGATTGCTTTATAGGCAAGACTCGCTTACATTTTGACTGAAACTCTGATGATTAACTCGACTTTCTCTCCCCAGAAAATATTGGAAAATAATTTTAAAGAACAACACGTTCGACAATCACTCAAGCACGCATTCATTCACGAACCACACTGCATCACGAGACAATAACCTCAAGAATTACGGCTCGCACAAAGGCAAAGTGAATAACGAGGACTTCAATGAGGCTTATCGCTCCACCTCGACAGTCTCGCTCTTCGGCTCGGGACTGCAGAAAACGTTCGCGACGGGCAATTTGTCGCGCATCTGTCAAATTCCTGTGATCAACCCGATAAACAAGTCGAATGGCTCGTATGATGACAGTGAACCCATTTACACTGATCCCAGTTTGTTCGAGAGATCGCGGTGAGTAGACTCGACTTAGTTAAGATCAAGATTTGAATTTTGAGTTCGTCGATTGACTAAACGTGCAACTTCAAGTCTTGACTCGATGTCGCGATTGCAACATTTCCACAAACATGAAAACATTTTGACGATAATCATCTCTCAACAGCATTTAATTAGCCAGCAAATTAATTCATCAACACGTTTCCCCCCTCCGCAAAATCATTTTATTTGTCAAAGATTGGTTTGTATAAAGCGACGTAGCTCGTAAGACATTTTAGAGATGAAGCGCAAGAAGATATTTCTCGCTTAAACTTTGATATGATAATTTATAATTTTTGTACGCGTAACTGGCGAATAAAATAAATTTATATTTATGATGCAACCTAGCCACACTCGTTTCTGTTCCCTCTGCTCGCTCATGCGTGGAAGGCGAGCGGAAAAATTTAATTACAGCCGATCTTTTATCCCCACAGCCCTTCGTTGCATATTAATTAGCTGTCGCTTCGACGACCGCCCGTGATCTCATCTTTATTTCAGCCACAAACTATGTTTCGTTCTCGACCCGTCGTCCGTCGTTTCCCATAAATCACAGCGCTCAGTCGAACACCTGTTTGATTTAAACAGAAACCTAGTTGTGGCAGTTTCGAGAGCGAAGACATAATGCGACTTTTGACTCGCGCTTCTCAGAGAATGAGCGAGATTTTCCGTGGAAGTTGCTTTTCCGAAACTTTCCAGAAGCCATCGTCGAGTTTATAGTGCAGTAATAATCGAGAACAAGCTGCGAACTTCGAGTTCGATCTTCCTCATCGTCTATTTTTAAAGCGTCGTCGCTGCTTTCTGGCACGAGACTTTTATATTTTGGAAAGAAACATTACATTTTCACTCTGAGATCGGCGATCTTGTTGACAGCAAGTCTCCTCAGTCAGTGTCTCTTCATCGCTCGCGGTCGTCGCAACGTCTAAGATCCCGGTTAAGAAACAAACGTACAAATGGAAAACGGTAGTGATTGCAAAAGCCGAGAGATGGAAAAGGATTTGGCTTTGTTGTGCAAGAGCCGAGACGATGAGAAGCTCATAAAATTCAAAGTCATGAAGACGATAGGTAAAGACGACGCTCGATCGACTCTTCCAGAAGTTTATTTTTAAAGCGTGCGAAGTTTACCAACTAGTAAATCATAATTTTATAAATAAACGGGCGATGGAAAGTGGAGTGAAAATTTACACGGAAAGGAAATTCGTTGACCGACTCATTGGAGATTTTCCTTTTCCGACATGAGATTAAGAAAAATTAATTCGTTCGTTTTAAAAATAGAAATTAATCGGCGTGTAGCTCGGACTAACCGGCGGGGCTATTTAAAACTGAAGTGCGCGGGGGAGCGACGGAGCAACACGTGAATAACTTGACCGTATCAAATCAGTGTCACACTTATCACGCTTAATCATCCGATGATTAGTGGCGCACGTGGGCGGTTTCTCTTTTCCATTTCGTCACTTCGGAAATGCCCGGTCAACTCTTCAATTTCCTCTCCATCGATTGATGGATGACTCGAGCGTGAAATCGCTCCCAAAACTTTCCAATCTGATTCCGAAATTCGATGCTTTCAGGCACCGGCACGTTCGGGCGAGTTGTAATCGCATCGGTGAAAAGCGGCAAATCGCAGTCGTCGTGCTATGCAATCAAAATTCTGTCGATCATCGACGTTATAAAGAAGAAGCAAACAGAGCACGTTAAAAGTGAAAAGAACATTCTGTTGGAAATCACTCATCCGTTCATCATCAACATGTGAGTACATTCGCGCTTCACCTATCGGACCTTCTGCGAGCGCCATACGCGCATAACGGTCCCGGGTTGCGTCAATCAATGCGCGAGCGGGAAGAGTTTTTGTGTTTGCCGGAAAATCAACTCGCAGTCGTAAAGCTGTTTTTCAAAACATTTTCCTATTTATTTTCTCTTTCGTCGATGGCTTGTCTTGTCAGCGAGCGATCACGTTCGGCGAGCGATAAAGATTTTCTAGCGAGAGCGACAGCAAAGCTGAAACTTTGTCCGACAAATTCTATTATTGTTTGGACAGTTCTCGTCTCGTTCGCTTGCTCGCCTTTCGCCAAGTCCCATTAAACCGCACATTAGTTTCGGCTCTCGTTTTCAGCTCATAAAACTCAACCGAATGTCATTTAATTAGGTTTTAATGAGAGCAAGTCGACGGTTTGTTCGTCGCTTGCACTTTCCCTGGCTTGATTCCTCTTAATTTATTCGTTTTCTCTTTCATTCCAACGATCAGGAAATATTTTTCGCGGGATCAACGGAACCTTTACATGGTAAATTGCTTTTTTGACACGTCTGACATGTCACGTTGCTTGTTGCAAAGTTGATTAGCTGTTTGGAGTGAGAACATTTTCCTTGCCAACTTTTAAAATGCTTTCCATTCCGACGTAAATCTATTTTATCTCCCCTAAACGCTTTTTACGAGCTCCGTCTTTCGTTTTGATGTTTTAATGTGGTTTTCCATCTGTTTGTGTGTTTTCCGAATTATTTGCTTATTGATTGAACGTTTCAGCGATAAACCGTCGATCGCTTTATGGCTGACGCGCGTTGAATCGCTTGAGAAGTTCACTTGGGGGAGCCAAAACAATTAGAAAGTTCATCGCTTCCGCAGTTCAGATAAATGTTTGTTGAATTGGTTGGCTGCTTGAAAATATTTTCGTTCTTTCCGAAAGCTTTTTAGATCTCGAAAAGCTTCCGAGAGCTTTCGATATTTTGATACAAAACTTCTTTGCATCATTTTCAGGTCTTTGACTTCATCGGCGGCGGTGAATTGTTTTCATATCTTCGGAAGGTGAAGCAGTTCGACAGTGATACAGGTGAAAGGTTTGAGAAATTATTGAAAAAGATTTGGCTGACAAATTTTATTGCTTTCACAGCAAATTTCTACACCAGAGAAATTCTTTTGGCGCTGGAATATCTGCATTCGTTAAACATTATCTACAGGTTTGTGTGCTCTCTCATCAGCTGGAACTAATTGTGATGAGTTTTATGTCACGTTGCAGGGATCTGAAGCCTGAAAATCTCCTCCTAGACGTCGACGGTCACATGAAAATCACAGATTTTGGCTTCTCGAAGAAGCTGAAAGATCGCACTTGGACTTTGTGTGGAACTCCCGAGTATCTCGCGCCCGAAATCATTCAACATCGAGGGCATAACAAAGGCGTTGACTTCTGGGCGCTGGGAATTCTGATCTACGAGATGATGGTTGGTCGGCCGCCTTTCTACGCCAAAGACGCTTACGCGATCTATGAGAAAATCTTGAGTGGGAAAATCGAGTGGACGAAAAACTTTGATAACGTGGCGAAGGATCTCATAAAAAAGCTTCTGGTTCTTGACAGGTGAGCGTCGCTAGCTGATCAATCGAGGATTATATTTTAATCTGAGACTTTGGTAGAACGAGACGACTTGGCTGCATGAAGAACGGAGCTCGCGATATCAAATGTCACAGATGGTTCAAGGACATAGACTGGAACGACGTGTACAACAAGAAGTACGCAGCACCAATCAAGCCCGTGCTGAAGTCGACTGACGACACGAGCAACTTCGACGAATACTCCGAGGACTTTTCCCCGGAAGAAGCCAAAGCTAGTGATTATGAGCTGTTCGAAGATTTCTGATAATTTGCTTGACTGTTTTCTTTTGTAAAATAAAGTTGATTTGAAATGATGCAATGTCTCCATTTGGGTTTCTGATGAAAAGGATGGTAAAGGTCTAAGGCTTTTCCCGGAAGGTTACAGTGGCAGTAGCTGTGGGTCTAGACCTCCTAATGCACTGACAATGCTTCATAAGGTACTAGGGACGAAAGCTTAGTAAAATAAGTGGAAGTTGGTCTTGTTGATCTAGGTCTAAGGCTTAGACTTTAAGCATATAAAAAACAAACTAAAGGCGACCCATAAGCTCTGCCGCAGAGCTTCTGTGTGTTGTTGGAGAACTCTGTTCCTTCGGAAACTCCTTGGAAACTTTGCGCAACGACGGCACTGGTCAGCTACGGATAGATAGATTATCAGAACGCTGGTTCAGACTGCCATTAAGTCAGCCCTCCAGCTAAAAGACCAGTGAGGCAGTGTCAGTGCCTCAGTGATGCTCTCACCCACAGATACTGCAATTGCTCGCATTATAATCCTTCCGGGATTGGCCTAGCAACGAAGTCTAAAAACAAATCCGTTAAACTTCTACACGTGGGATTATGAAAATTAATGTTCCATTGGGAATTTCTAATCTGAATTTCGCTGAACTTGAGAGAACTTAAAACGAACTAAGCTACAAAGCATCAAAAGGAAAAGACCTTAGATATTTTTAGTTTTTATTTTGCCTTTCGGATGATCAAAATGATGAGAAAGAAAATAAGTCTTTTGCTTTGGAAACACAAAGAAATTCCGTCTTTCTTCTGATAATACTTTATAATTTTATTATCCAAACTCGGCCGCACAAGATTTCCATTACCAACTTCAAACTATTTACACTCTCACATGACACTGAGCCTCACGAGCTTGGCCTTTTTCTAAAGTTGAAGTTGACGACAGCTTAGGAATTCCAGTTCAATGACTTAATCAAGTTCTAACGAGACCAGAGGAGCCTTAGTGGACTTGCCAATCATTCCTTGAAGAAATCCATAGCCAATAAAAGCTTCTGAAGAAATCCAGAGCCAATAAAAGCTCCGACTTTCGTCAGTGAAGATATTTGATTACCTCTGATTGTGTGAATCGAAGATTAAGCCACTGAACCGGAGCCTTTGATAACTAAACTTAACACTGCATATCGGATTACGTTTGATCAGCCTATCGATGCAACTAATAATTATGGAATTGTTGAATGAATCCTCATCTTGTTGTTTAAATAGACGCGAAGAAGTTTTTACCTATTGCGCAAATAAATTTATTTTGATGCTCCAGTAACGAGTTTAGTTGTTAACAGATGAACGGCTGTTGGCGTAGAACTGCTGGCCCGAGACGATGAGTGTGAGAACGTAGATGCAAGCAGCGATCCAGCAGTTGTAAGCGTTCTACAAGAGAGTGAATCATCAATGAGACAAGAGATCAGATGACCAGGAATAAGGAAAACAAACTTGGCTGTAAGCTCTGTCAGCGGCCGCGTAGAACTCCTCGGGTGTTCTGTAATGTTCTTCCAACGGTAAGTCCTCAACCAGCGCCACGCTGTGGATGTAGTAGAACAAGCCCATCAGCAGCTGGAGGGTGATGAAGTTTTAATTTTCCATTTTAATTTTCCTCGTCTTTCCACTCACCAATTGGATGATTCCCCAGATGGAAATGATGATTCCGCATAGCGAGAGCTTCGGTCCACACAATGCCATTCTATTAATCCTTTGGTTCGGCCGCTAGCTTCTAAAATTTAGTGACTTTAGTTTTCTTCCGAGAGCGAAAGAAGAAAATTTTCAATCATGTGATTTTCGAGTTCGAACGTTCGAGTGCGACATGGGAAACGAAGAAAATTCAAAGCTTGTGATCCGCATTCAGTTTCGGTGTTTCATCGCACGTAAACAGAGAGCAGTCGCGCAGTTTGAAGAGTGAAATGTTCCGACCGACAGTTAAGTTAATCCTCAGCAGCTCGAAGTTCATCGGGAGGAGCCCGACGAAGGCGCTGCTGACAGCCGAACGATTCCAGCGATTGAGGTAACTCGAGACGAATTCCTTTCGTCTCTTCTTCTTATTTGCATAATCAGAGATGTTTTCGATTGTCACGGCCAGCGGCGAGCGTTTGTTTGCCTTGCAAACATCTTCAGCAACTCGCAGCCCATCAAATTTCGCGAGACCGGTTCGACGCCCGCATGCGCTCAACCAGAAACGTCAAATTCCAGCTTCGATCTCTATGCTAATTAGGAGCAACTAATGCAAAACTAGTTTGTGCGTCAGAACACGCTGATGTAAACTATATTTAAACTGTTTCTCTCGCTTTGTTTCCGCGATCAGCAGCGCGATAACTGCACGATTGTCTGCTAACGAAAACATTGTTCCTCGTTTCCAGGCCGCTGACGACACAGAATCACTTGAGCCACGCTCCATTAGCCGCGCAAGGCAGCGCCGCCTCGAAGGATGACCTGAGAGACTTCATGGGAGTTTGGCCTGACATCGTCAGAGATCTCACGGATTACGCGAAGAAGTACGAGACGAACGGAGCGCCGAAGTGGTTCGCGAAGTCTCTTCAGTATAACGTACCGAACGGAAAGAAGAACCGCGGACTCGTCTTGGTTCTCGCTTACAAGATGCTCGAGCAAAGCAATAAAGTCACTCCAGAGAACGTCAGACTCGCTCAGTACTTGGGCTGGTGCGTTGAGATGTTGCAGAGCGTCTTCATCATGGCAGACGACATTATGGATGGAAGCGAGACGAGACGCGGCCTCCCTTGCTGGTATAAAGTCAATGACGTTGGCCTCTGCGCCATCAACGACTCGATGATGATCGAGAACGGAATCTACTACTTACTCAAGAAGCACTTCAGCGACAAGCCGTATTACAACGAAGTTCTATCCTTGTTCCATGAGGTCACGTTCATCACCACGATCGGACAGCTTCAAGACTTGAAGACCGCTGGCGGGGACGTGACAACGTTCACGATGGAAAAATATAAAACGATCGTTGCCAACAAAACGGCTTATTACTCATTCTACTTGCCCGTCGCTGTCGCGATGCACATGGCCGGCTTCAAAGATCCAGAGATGTTCCGGCAGACCAAAACGATTCTTCTTGAAGTTGGAAACTTCTTCCAAGCACAAGACGACTTCATCGATTGCTTCGGCAATCCCTCAGTCACTGGAAAGATCGGAACTGATATCCAAGACGGTAAATGCTCCTGGTTGGCAGTTGTGGCCATGCAGCGAGCCTCCAACGCTCAGAAAGAAGTCATGAAAGAATGCTACGGTCAAAAAGGTGAGAGCGACCTTCTGTTCAATCAATCTAGTGCTTCTCCTTCCCGATTGGAGCTTCGACTATAAATCCCAATCGACCGTGAAATTTCTTATCAACTCTTTATTTATAGATCCCGAGAAAGTCAAGCGAGTGAAAGAATTGTACGAGGAGCTGTTGCTGCCCCACACGTACGAAGTGTACGAGGAGGAATCCTACAAGATTATCACGACCCACATTCAGCAAATCTCGCGAGGTCTGCCCCATGAAATCTTCTTCAAGATTTTGGAGAAGATTTATAGACGAAATGCATAGAAAGCTCAGCTCAGCTTTCTTGAAAGCTTCGCCGCTTAAACAGAATTTTTCTCTTAACTTTGATCTTTAATATTTTTCTAATGAACGGAATGCATGGCAATTAAAACTTGTAATCGAGATGAAAGAATGATCTTAATTTGTTACTTAAAATAAAGAATCATACTCAATAAGTTTACGATGTTTTGTCTTCTAGAGCTTCGAGCTTAAAAGCTTCGCGATTTCACCTTAAAAGCTCAACAAGAAAGCATTGAACAAAAGCTTAACTTTTGAGATTAAGCTTTGAGCTTTGAGCTTTCATGCTAAATATTTTATTTTGTTCGAGAGCTTTCAAACATTAATTAAATTTTAAATTTCAAAAATCACTTTAAGCTCTTAAACCTTGGCGTTGTTGACGCAAGCTGCTGAGCAAAATGGAATGCGATCTCGAAGGCAGAAACGTCCGCCGATCAGTTCCTTGCGACAATAGCCGCACTTGAAGCACGTCATGTGGAAGTGAACATCTTTTAGAGACACTCCTTGCTCGGTCGGAGCGATGCTTTTCTTGCAGCAGGCACAGCAGTTGGCGTAGAGCTGATCGAAGCATTTGAGACACACGGGATTGTTGTTGGGGGTCTCGTCGGAGACGTATTGTTGACCGGCCAGTTGCAGATCGCAATGGAAGCAGCAGAAATGTTTGATGTGGTAGTTGTTTCCGTCAGCCAGCGTGTACTCAGGCACAAGAATCAACTCGTCGCATGCGGAGCAGCGAGGAATCTCCATCAGTTCAGCGAGATCGCGAGCGCAGTAAATCTCGTTGTTGAAATGGAAGTAGATGAGATCGACGAGCAGTTGAGAACACTTCTTGCACTTGAAACATTTGGGATGCCACTGAGCATCTTTGCCTAGCCGTTCCGCTTTCACATACGCCGAAGTGATCGGCTCAACGCATCCTCGACACGACAGAGCTCCTTCCACGGTCAGATTCCTCATGTTGTCCACCAGATTGTTGTTAATCGCGTTCAGGTCAACGCCAGGACGAAGATGAGCGACGTTAACTCGTGACGGAATCGTCGTAGTCTGATGAGGCTCAGCTATATCGACTTGACCCTGTCCGAAGTAATTGTTCTTGACATTGTCGATATATTTCTGCAGCTGTTGCGCTTCGAAGTCGGTCAAGTTGTCGCACTTATCCGGAGCGAAATCGTGAGCCGGGATCTGCTTCGACGCCAGTTCTTTCCGTTTGATCGCAGCCTCAGAGTTCTTGAACGGAATCGCTGCCTCTCCTAGGTCTTTGGCGAGATCCTCGAAATAGATTTGCGTGATCTTCTCCGCTCGCTTCGCAGCGTCGGCAGTTTCCTTCGTCGAGACTGGATGCGACGCGACTGGCGGCACCCATTCAACCTGTTGCGCCTTCTGATTCTTCATCGAATACTTGAACAAGTTCTTATGCTCCGGGATTTTGACCCCCAGAATCTCAAACACTTCGTTCTGGTCGTCATAATCCTCCGGCAACAGGTCGTGATTCTCCTTCTTGCACTTGCAATTAATACAAATCTTTCTCCAGAAATGCAAGTTCAACCCACCCACGCATTTCTCACCGCACGAGAGACACGGTCGGCCCTGGCCTAAAACATTCACCATTCGAATTTTGACATATGAATTATTCAAATTAAATCATCCACCCATCTCGAACTCACCCAACTCGTGTTTCAACTTCTGCCGCTGCTTCCGGCTCAGCTCGAGGCGTTCTTCGAGCTTCGTCACCGCTTGAAACGAAGCCTGATCCATCTTTCAATCGCCACTCAGTTCTGGACGAGGTAAAAAGAAAACTCGAATGAGTCACATGAACCAACACAGAAGAATTCGATGCCGAGCATACATGAAGTCGATGCCGAGCATACATGAAGTCGATGACGAGCATACATTTGCACAACGACGCTTACGGAGTTCATGTAAATATCCACATATCGCTGAGTGTAAAAAGAGCTCAACGCTAGTCGTGTAAACATTTCGTTGTGTTCCATCAATCTGGAAAATCGTTGGGCGATAAAGAGTTTTTGTTCGAAACATTTCTTTCTCTTGTTTTATTTTACGCTTTTTTCTTCTTCTCGTTTTGGAATTTTACAAAAATAATTCTAGCATTAATCGCATCGCTGTAATCGGAAGTGGACTTCAACTTCATCTCTCTCATGATCGAACGATTGATGTTCAACTAAATGCAATGTTAAGTTTATTAATGACAGAGGGAGAATGATAAGAACGAAAAACTGTTTCGTCTCTTGAAAAATTAAGAGATCACAATCGACGTTGGTTAGTTAGTTTCGCTGTTGAGCATAAATCAATTTAAAAGAATCCAAAATCGTGTTGCGCTGATTATGAGAGACAACAGTAAAAGGTTTTGCTGATAAGAACGCTTCCCTCTGAGCAGCACCGAGCGGCTTATCAATCGCGGAACGGAAACAAAGAAGAATCTCAATTCGATCGAAGACTTGAATGGACTGTTAGGAAACTTTGTTAGCGAACGTAGAATGTTTGTGTGACTTTTTAAAGTAGCTTTGTGTTAATTAAATTTAAAGGAGTTCGAAGCAGTGCTGTTTACAACTCGTCCTTGATTTCCTTCTCGTCTTCAACTGGAACTTCCTCCTGGAATTGCGACAAAAAAGAAACATTCGTTAATAACAAGGCAGACATGACAAGGCGATAAAGAAATGTCAACATGCAACAACTTTTTTCCGCAACGTGTCGTGGCGATAAGACACCGCAAAGAGAATTCCACCACGTCAACGTTTGTCGAAAGAATGTCGTTCAGCAGTTTTTGGGGACGAGGGCAACATGAGAAACGACTTACCACGTCGGGCACGCCGGCGGCGTCTTCCAAGCCTCCTGATTCGAGGAACTTGGTGAATCCTTCGAGAGTACGCTCGCCGTTGTAATCAACGACTGCGTTGTCTCCCTTCTTGAACAGTTTGATTGTTGGGAACGATGTGATCTTCGTGTGTTCCAACTCGTTGGCTGTCGAGTCAATCTTGGCAACGACGACGGTCTCAGAGTCCTTGAACTTCTCGCCCAACTGGTCGAAGATTGGAGCGAGCTGCTTGCAGTGTCCGCACCATCTGAAGTGGAATAAATCGATTAGGATTGGCTAGCTAGGTCGATGAGGTTTAAACTTACGGAGCGTAGAACTCGACGAAGACATCTTTGCTCTTATCGAATGCGATTTCATCGAAGTTGGTGGCGACGAGAGTCTTGACCGGAGTCTTGTCCCAATCCTCTGGGGCTTCTTGGCTGAGCAAATGTTGCTTCAATTTACCGTCCAAGAACTTTTGAACGAAAGCTTCAATGGTTGCTGGGCTCAGATCGTTGCTCTCTGGCTTGAACTTGGCCATGTCTTCTTGCAATTGGATGATGCGCATCGATGGGACTTCTTCCTTCTTCATTCCGAAGAACTCCAAGATACGTGCGTGGTCTTCTTCGTCAGCGTTGATCGAGACGAACAAGATTTGTTCGCGGAACTTCTTGGCAACTTCCTTGGCTGGCTCAGAGTATTTCTCAAAGTCTCCGGCTTCCTTTGACAAGAACATAAGCAAGTGCGACTTGATTTCACCTCCAAAGATCTTTTGGGCTGAGTCGTGGTTGAAGTCGACGACCAATGGCATAGCTTGAGCGGTGACGAACTTCTTGAGTGATTCTTCATCGAACTTTCCATCGTAAATTGCTTTGCCATCGTCAAAGTTCTTGAAGAGAATGACCTTTCCGCATGAGGCTTCGTATTTCTTGTAGACGTCTTCGTTCTTTGTGATGGCGAAGGGATAGTCATCGACTGCGTTGGCGGTGGACAGGAAAGCTTTAGCCTCGTCCGACTCGCGGTCACCGAAGAATCCGATAACAGCAACGTTGTTCTCCTTGATGAATTCCTCTGCGGCTTCGACTGATTCGAGTTCCTTGGCGGCGGGTCCAGTCTTCTTGCTCAACCACGAGACGATGTCATCAGCCTGACGACCTCCGCTGTATTCGATCGGAGATCCCGAACGGAAGAACTTGAGTGTTGGATATCCACGGACTCCGAACTCTTCAGCCAATTCAGATTCTTCAGTTGCATCGACCTTTCCAAGCTTGATGTTCGAGTCACGGTCGGCTAAAGTCTTAGCGGCCTTAGCGTATTCGGGAGCCAACTGCTTGCAGTGTCCACACCATGGAGCATCTGAATCAAAGGGGGAAAGCAGAATGAGAATCCCGTTAGGTTAAAAGAAGAAAATCTAGAGAGATCACTTGCGAAATTCGTATGAAGAACACGTCGACTTGTTCTTCACTCACACAACGAGACAAGCTAATGACACGTCACTTAATTCCATCAATTTTCCGCTTTAATCGAGTCAAAGTTAAAGCGAAAGTGGAAATGCCCGTAGGAATTTCTAGCTTGCATCTCGTGTGACCTTTTGCCAGCGTTGCTGAGTCGCCATTAACGCGACGTTGGCGGTTTTCATTCGCTCTTTGTGACTCAACTTGGACAACTTTATGTATCGAAATTTAATGAATTTACGGGTCGTGAAGAACTTTCAAGGGTCGAGGAAGGTTTATCGGTTCATGTGAAGAAGGTTTTGACTTACAAAATTCAACCAAGATGAACTCGTGCTTCTCTAAAGCGCCTTTCCAGTTTGCCTTTGTCAGCACGAGAACTCCGTCTTCCTCCTTAATGTCTTCGGCGTGGGCGAGCCCAGCCACGAGCAATACAACTAAGCAGAATATCACCTTCATTTTAATTATAATTAATAACTTAATGAATCTGAAGAATCCGGACCGGCTTAATCGAACTGTGCAATAGAAATGAACGACCGACAAATGTTGATGTGGCTGTCGAAAGTGTTTCGAACTTCAGCTGCGTTCAGTCAACGAAATGCATTCGACATCGCAACCTTGACGTGTAATAAATAAACAGAGTACTTTAGTTAATCGTTGAAGGTAATTAGTGTTTAATAACTGATTGGCGATCAAGAGAAATTTGACTTAATTTGTCTTGACAAATTGAAAAAGTTTTTATAAAAAATTAACGGATTCCAGAAATTCAAAAGTGTCGACTTTCGGTTTGGATTTTCGTCTTTGTTTTTGTTCAATTTTAATTCGATAAACCAGAGAAAACTCAACAGCACGGCGTCGTTGAAAGTTATGCGTGATATCGTCGAACTTTTCCTCGTTGACATAAAGGAAAGCTGTGAGTTGAACGACAGAGAACGATGAGTCACATTTGATTTCATGAACTGATTAATATTTGCAGTCACGGATTTCCAGCTCAGCCTGCTCTGGACCTTCTTGTTCATCCTTTTGTGCAACATCGTCCTCATTTTAGTGTTCTGGGCGCGCTACGGATCCACTATAAGCAGTCACTTCATCCGATCGAGCACTCTCATCGAAATTGAAAACTTGCGAAAATCTGTTGAGAAGTTGAAGCTGCCGCGAGAGCACACGCCGAGAATCTAGGATGGACCAAGCCGCCAGCAAGATCAAGAAGTTCTTCTCGAAGAAAAAGACCGAGGCAAAGTTTAAATCAGCCGGACCTGGAAGAAAGTTAAACGCCGAAAGTTCATCTGCTGCGTCATCGTCAAAATCTCATTCCAAACCCAAAGATGTTTACGTTCCGATAAAGAGAAATGACTTGACTGATGAAGCGAAGAACGCTCGAGATGCTGCTATGAAAAGGCTTGTCGATACCAGCAAGAACAAGCCGCTAAATGTGTCACTGATCGCTATAAGAGAACAGGCAAAAAAAGAACTTGAAGAACAGCGAAAGCACGAGACCGAATCAAGTCTTAAGCAGCTCAGCATCATCAACGAGCAGAAGAAAAACTACGCCACCGAAGGAGTCTTCTTCAGTTGCCCACTGGTCAGCGAGGAAGTGCTGCCAAAGAGCGAGTGGAAAGTCAAGATCAAAGCTTTCTTATACGAGCAGCTGGAGAGCGATCCTGGTCTGACCTCGTGCCTGATCATCAAGAACTGCAACACCCTCGACAAGGCAGAAGATTGCATCGAGACGCTTAAGAAATATTTGCAAAACATCATAGCAAATCCGACTGAAGAGAAATTCCAAAAAATCCGCAAGAGCAATCGGATCTTCAGCGAGAAAGTGGCGCCAGCTGAAGGCAGCGCCGAGTTTCTGAAAGCTGCGGGATTCCACGAGCAAGAAGTAGACGGAGAGCCGTTCCTGATTTGGTCGCCAGACTATCCAACCGAGATGCTAGTGCAGCTAATAGAAGCTTTAGACCTCTGCGAGGTGATCACTCTGGAGCTCGACAGATGTTTGAAGGTAAAACTAATCTCATGTCAAATCCGTTGATAATTTTGATCGAACGCTTTTGAAGGTGTTGCTGCCATCGCAAGTCCAAAACATCAGCTTGCCACCGGATTTCTTCCGCATCTCCCCCGAGGAGCTCAAGAAGGAACAACAAGCGAGGTACGCAAATTTCTTTCCTCATTCGTTCCTAATGATTTCACGCTGCGCGTCGGACAGATTGATTCGCTCGATTGAACTTGATTGTAGCCTACACGCCAATTTAACATATTTAACATATAAACACCTCAGTATCTGTTTGTCGATCTGTTGGCGCATGAATAAGTGATTTCTGCAGCTTTAATAATTGGAAAGGTCTCGAGGATCGACTCCATTTCCGGTGTGATTAACCGGAAACCTTCCTGCCGACTCTTGGCTGTGAGAACTCCTGGTGCAACGACAGTGCATCACAAGATCTTGAGGCAACTAAGAAAAGCCACATCCTTCAATCTATCTTCCAGTTGTTGCGCGAGCTTGCAGTCAAACAAACTCGCGTTGACAACTGAGACGATTCACGAAATTAATTCCGTTCTTAAGACAGTTCCGTTAAAAAACCCCAACGTTTGACGAACGTGATGAGAAGCTTATCAAATAACTGTGTTAATTTAGCAAATATTGATTGTTTCTTTCAGAGCCGCGGCCTTGGAAGAAGCTTCGATTTTGAAGACAAAGGCGATGCGAGAGAACGACGAGAAAAGATATGCGAAAAACTTTAAATA
The DNA here is from genome assembly GCA_033064975.1 of Smittia sp. YW1114-2. Lineage (NCBI taxonomy): Eukaryota > Metazoa > Arthropoda > Insecta > Diptera > Chironomidae > Smittia > Smittia sp. YW1114-2. Next base: position 21,869,538 of record CP093832.1, read on the forward strand.
TGGGCTCATTAGAATTCGGTTTCCGGATGGTCTCTATCTTCAGGTAAATAAAACAATCTCGATTCAGATCTGATCTCTTATCTGGCAACTTGTTTGTGACAGGGAACGTTTGGGGCGCACGAAAAGCTTGCCGAGGTCTTTGATTTCGTGCAGGGCGCGCTTCAACACGAGTCGGCCGACTTCTCGCTCATCTCGCCGGAAAACCAAAAGTTCGCTAACGAAGACGTCGACCAGACTTTGGTCGCTTTGAGGTGATTAGCGGAACGAAGTCGCCTTCTAAACTGATTAACAAGATTCTTTATTTCTCACTCAGATTGGTTCCAAATGCGACTTTGAAATTCGCCTACGAGTCGTCCAATCAGAATCTGCAGGAATATTTAAAAGAAGACTTGCTCATGCTCGTCCAACAACTGTAGATTTATTTATTCATCTGCGATGTCATCGAAAAATGATCCGCGTTATGTTTTTTTTTCGTCAAACTGTCATACTAATTTATTTATTGCTGGAAATTAAAATGTTTTGCAATTCAAATTCCGCCGGTCTTAAGCTTTTATTTTGCAGACAAATCGTTGGCCATTAAGCGTAGTTGCAGCCGTTAGCTTCTTGTGCTGGCCGCACTGATGTAATCGATTTCCGAAACGCGCGAGGACCTTGAGTATTGCATGGTTGTTAACGTCTTCATCGAGCGGCCGCCTGACGCGAGCCAATATTTGTCGGAGCAATAAGGAACTTTACGCATAATTAACGCTCCTTGCACCGTCGATTGTTGTGCCACTCAAAAGCTTTGGAAGTTTAAAGAAAGGAGGGCTTTTGACTTTAGCCGCGCTAAGCCTTTCCTCACATCAATTAAGCTACTTGAGGTGTACGACAAAGACTACCGCAGCTAATCGCTGTTAACTGAACTTCAATGTTCAATGAAACCGTCGCCCATTATGATTTGATTCGATAGCCGGCTGTGTTGGCTAAGTTCAAGCCGAGCGAGAGTTCACGCGGAGTCAGCTCAGTATTGTCTTCGGCCAATTATTGTCAGAAAACTTATTAAATTTTTAGCCTTCCTCGAGATGCGAACGCTCGAACGATAATATTTGAATATATCAAGCTGTAAAATTCATTCTCAAGTTGCCGTGACATTTTTGCGGTTGTTCTTCCTATTTGATTAGACAAAGAAGCGGCGATCTCCCAAGCCCGGAATCTCTCGCTGGCGCGTTCTTGAGTGCACGTCGAGTGTAAACGAGAACTGCCTCTTGATGACCGACCACAACTTTTTTACGACATGAAATCCCCCGACTCAATCGATCGACCTTGAATCATCGCTGGCCTTTCATGAAATCGTCGCACGGGTTGATTCGATGAACGAACTAATGAAGATTAGGGAACGACAAGCTCTTTCATCTTTCTTTCCGTTTATGTTTCGCTTGTCTCATCATCGCGACTCGTAAACATTCTGCTAATTTATTCAAAAGTGTGAAACGGATTTGAGTCTCTGAACTTTTGATCAGACTGAAGAAAGGTGAATCACGACAGTGAATAATGCAATGCAAATTGATTACATTTCTACTTACCACCTGGCTCACCTTTTTTGGCTGAGTTTAAATAAACTTTACTCAAGACTAATCACTAGACGGTCCAGTCTATAAATAGCAACGCTGATGGACCACAAAAAAGTTCTCGCTAAAATCTTGGACTCACTTCAGCTGACGCTTCGTAATTGTTTCTAATGGCATTTGGTTCTTGGCTTCAAAGCAGCGTCTATTGATTCCCAATTCGAGAGCCACTAAAACCAAACAAAGTGGCCATAAAAAAAGTTATCAGTTACATCATTGTTGTCATTCTAGAGTCGAGATGTCTTCGTTTGACCAGTCGGAACTCGGTTCTCGATCCTATTCGAAGACGCTGCTTAGATGAAAAACAATCTGGGCAGAATAAAATTTGAATATTAATCGTCGCGAGCGATAGCATTGGCCATGAAACCGGCGAATGATCCGACTTAAGACGATCGCGATATCGATGGACGAAACGTGCTGAAAGCAATTTAGAGTTTCGTGAGTTTGAGACGGCACGCATTCTGGGCCATTAGTCTGGCGATTTCTTATGTCAGCTAATGCGACAGGATTCGACTTTAGGAAGAAGTTCATTTCGAGTCTCTCAGCAGAGATCTTCGATTATTAGCTCCGATTAAAAATATCTCTTCTGGTTTCATCATCGGTAAACTTGTTGATTCCCGCGCCGATCCTAATCGAAATTGTTGCGCGAGGCGACAACCGCTTAAATTTCGTGAGAAGTCATTTGTTCGGAGAAGACATTGAGTCGCATCGCTGCCACGAGTTCTTTAATCCGCAGCGCTTCTCCGTTTTAAGCTTGGGCCTTCATCACGTAATGGCCCGCTCGTCCTCAGCTGACAATTCCAATTCGATAATCTTCCGTTCCAACCATTAATTTCCCGGCTTGTGTAATAAATCTCTCAACAGCTGAGATCAAATTTCTTCTTCGTATGTTCGCTAATCACGTTCGAACGAAATATCCAAGCGCTCGCTTAATCTTAGAATGAAAATTGTCTCTTCGTTTACCCTTTTCCAGCGAAAGAAACCTGTTCACCAAAAGACGATGTCACGATTATTATGATGTAACATCGAGATGAGAGAACTTACGATTTCGAGATAACAAAAAAAGTTTTTGCTTTTCCGCAGACGCGCGTTCATTGATTACGTCGCGGAGAGGGTCGAAGTGGGTAAGTTCTAGGAGACCGTGAGGGTGGAAAGAGGTCGATTTATTCATTGACTACATCAGACCATCACTCTAATCTGAAGGCGAGAGATGAGACAACAGTCAGAGATTAACAGAGCATCAAATGGGGCTTCAGGGAGTCTGTTACCTTCTTCGTTCCGGTAGGCATCCCATGAATGATAGCTAGAGGAGAAAAGAAGATTCGGCGAGAATTAAAACCTGAAATTTATTACAGCTGCGGCCGTGAAATCCGGCTCCTCGAGCTGTCAGATCCAGCTGAGTTTTTTCCAGAGGGAAAAAAATGCCGGCAGAGTCATCTAAAAAACCCAATCGATTCTCGTCGAATCCGGCTGCGTTGGTAGAGCCAAATCTTCTTCAATTAAGCAATTAGCTAGCTTAGCTCAAGCAGGAATTTTAGCGCTGCAATCAATCGGTTCCTTGAACAATGGTTAGCTTAAGCGCAAGCAAAATAATTATTGTCTGTAAATACGTACGAGAACATCAAACACGATCAATCTAATCGTTGCCAATAATGACATTTTGATTAAAATAGTTGCTTCACAGCCAACGACTTAATTAACTCGCTCGATCGCTCAAAGCTCAATTACAATTGAATAAAAATATTCTTTACGATGCAAAAAGAGTGCCGACTCAAGGCCAGAGAGATAGAGATTACCAATTGCTGGGCTGCCTCCGGTTGTTGGATATTTATGAGCTTCGCATAAGCGACTAATTGATTTCTATGAAAAAAGCAAGTTGATCGCTGGAAATGGGACAGCGCGCCGCGAGAGACTCAATCTAAGAAGTTCAGGGATCAACGGTTGTTGGACACGAAAGGTAATTGCTGCAAATTGCTGTGACCGGGAAAGAAGAAGTTATGTTTCAAGCTTTTAACGAGCCTCATGAGCGGGCTGTCGCTCTTCGGCTTGTTCCTTCGCCGCACCGTCATCACCTTCACACTTCCATAGACATTTAACATATTTCATCAATTGATTCTGCAAACATTAAAGAGAATCTATTAGCTATCGATGTTGCTGCTGCTGTTGTGTTCACTCAGTCTCACACATTACACGTAAATGTCTTCAACTTCAACCTGTTTCGACGGCGCACAGTGTCACATATCTCCGTCGGAAAGTTGAAAAAAGCTCGAAGCGCATGTATAGTATTGTTTGCCTTCAATTTCGCTTTCAATGAGTTACGCGTATAAACATCCGAACCGATCGTCTTCTTCACAGTAGTGTAGAGAGTCGGGATTTTTTCGTCTTGGAAGCAATGATGTGTAATGGTGGTCCGGGGTCGAACGAATATAAATAACGGGCTGCAAACAGATTTGCTGTTTATTCGTGTCTTTACAACTCATTTGAACACCTCTCGTCCTGTGCATCGGAGAGCTTTCATCGCAGGGATTAAGTTGAATTTCAGGCTTACAATGGTACGACAAGTCGTCGATCGAAAGTTATTTGTGCTGTTCGAGCTTGACCGTGCAGTGAATCAAAAGAGAATTTATGTTTGCAAGTTAAGATCAGATGATAAGGCGAAGCTCATTACGCAAAGAAATTAATGATCGTCGAGATTTCATTGCGTCGAGCCACAGATGAATTTCGAAATGTCAAAAATTGACTCAGTGATTCTGAATGCCAAGAGGTCGAGTGATCAGAGGACGATGCATTAAGTGGATAAAAAACTTTTTGACAAAAAAACTTTGCTTCGTTTTGTTTGGCTTGAAAGGAAGCGAGAAAAGAAGCCGCAAAAAACACTAAGCGGCTCGCGTAAATCGATAGAATCGCCTGATGAAGAGCAGCAATTTGCTTTCGATTGTTCGAGCATCGGAGATTATGCAATTAGTGTCAAAGCGAGTTTAGTGCTTCTCATTGAAACGCAGCTTTTCTCGAAGGCATTTGACATTGTACGACAATGGTGCAAATATGGATTAATGCCGATGCTGCCTCGTTTCGAATAACGTGGACGAACTACAGAGAAGATGAAAATGAGAATCCGAAGATGATCAGAAAAAAAAACACTCGAGCAATTTACAAAAATGACTTAAACGAAAGTGAAAAGAAGTTGCGCAATCTGAACTTTTTCGTTGTTTTTGCAATCTGTAAAGTGTCAATTTATGGTAAAATCGTATTGCTCGAGTGGCGAAAATATTAAAGATGAGGTGCGCGCGGGTTTTAAAATGACAACGCGCGCACCTTCGTGATTTCTGAGTAAGCCGTCGCAAAATTTCGGTTGAAGGCCAAGTCTTCGGGGACTCGCAATAAATTCGATATATTTATTTTGTCAAAATTAGAAGCAATTAGCAAGAATCGGCACACGTCCTTGACTGCTCTGGATCCGTATTAGCTCATTGTTGATGTTACGGTTGCTCAACAAACGAGTGACATAATCTTGTTGAGAAAAGTTGTTGTTTGTTCTGATTTCGAGCTGATTGAATTTCACATCTCAATTCACAGAAAGCATTCATCGTATTGGCTCTGGCCTTTACAGGAGTGTTGGCCGATGTCTCTCATTTAGGCATCACCACACACGTGGAAGAAGACGGGTATCATTACCCCAAACCAAATATTCCCTTCCCAGTAAGTGATGGCAGTTACGTCTCGTTCCTATCTAACGACATTCTTTTTCTCAACAGCCACCACCGCCAGGTATGATTCGTAAACATGACTCTGTCTTGTAAAAAATGCCCTCGATTAAATCATAAAAATTTCTTGGCGGGATTTCTTGACACGAAACATTTCGTGAGCCGCATCTTCACTTAATGATCGGTGAATTAAAATGATCTGTACATATTTTTTTTGCGGCATTTTCATGCTAAGTCTACGACGAGATGTAAAATATTTTTTTTCATTAACAGTCGTTGACAAGAAGGAAGAATATTTACCTCCACCACCAAAGTGTTCAAACGGAGCGCCAGACTCTGCTTATCCTGATTGCTGCACCAACGGAGGTCGAGGTCAATACTGCTGCACTAATGGACAAAACAATCCAGACTGCAGCTTCCCAACTAGACCACCACCACCTCCTCCTCCTCCCACAAGACCTCCACCAAAATGTTCGAATGGAGCGCCAGACTCTGCTTATCCTGATTGCTGCACCAACGGAGGTCGAGGTCAATACTGCTGCACTAATGGACAAAACAATCCAGACTGCAGCTTCCCAACCAGGCCACCACCACCTCCTCCTCCGCCCACAAGGCCACCACCAAAATGCTCGAACGGAGCACCAGACTCTGCCTATCCTGATTGTTGCACCAACGGAGGTCGAGGTCAATACTGTTGCACTAATGGACAAAACAATCCAGACTGCAGCTTCCCAACTAGACCACCACCACCTCCTCCTCCTCCCACAAGACCTCCACCAAAATGTTCGAATGGAGCGCCAGACTCTGCTTATCCTGATTGCTGCACCAACGGAGGTCGAGGTCAATACTGCTGCACTAATGGACAAAACAATCCAGACTGCAGCTTCCCAACCAGACCACCACCACCTCCTCCTCCTCCCACAAGACCTCCACCAAAATGTTCGAATGGAGCGCCAGACTCTGCTTATCCTGATTGCTGCACCAACGGAGGTCGAGGTCAATACTGCTGCACTAATGGACAAAACAATCCAGACTGCAGCTTCCCAACCAGACCACCACCACCTCCTCCTCCTCCCACAAGACCTCCACCAAAATGTTCGAATGGAGCGCCAGACTCTGCTTATCCTGATTGCTGCACCAACGGAGGTCGAGGTCAATATTGCTGCACTAATGGACAAAACAATCCTGAATGCGCGGCTCCAACCAGACCACCACCACCTCCCCCTCCGCCAACAAGGCCACCACCAAAATGCTCGAACGGAGCACCCGACTCTGCTTATCCTGATTGTTGTACCAACGGAGGTCGAGGTCAATACTGCTGCACTAATGGACAAAACAATCCTGAATGCGCGGCTCCAACCAGACCACCACCACCTCCCCCTCCGCCAACAAGGCCACCACCAAAATGTTCGAACGGAGCGCCCGACTCTGCTTATCCTGATTGTTGTACCAACGGAGGTCGAGGTCAATACTGCTGCACAAACGGACAAAACAATCCTGAATGCGCCGCTCCAACCAGACCACCACCACCTCCTAGAACAACGCCAAGAAATGAATACTTGCCACCTGTTGAAGGTAAAATATCCTTTCCTTATATAAAAACCTATCATCTAGAATATTTTCACTTCGTGTCAAGTTCCAAGTAGGATTTTAACGGTTAAGATATAACAATTTTTTACAAACTCTTTTCCAGTTACCAAAAAAGAGGAGTTCGTTACGCGACCACCACCAAAATGTTCGAATGGAGCGCCAGACTCTGCTTATCCTGATTGCTGCACCAACGGAGGTCGAGGTCAATACTGCTGCACTAATGGACAAAACAATCCAGACTGCAGCTTCCCAACTAGACCACCACCACCTCCTCCTCCTCCCACAAGACCTCCACCAAAATGTTCGAATGGAGCGCCAGACTCTGCTTATCCTGATTGCTGCACCAACGGAGGTCGAGGTCAATACTGCTGCACTAATGGACAAAACAATCCAGACTGCAGCTTCCCAACTAGACCACCACCACCTCCTCCTCCTCCCACAAGACCTCCACCAAAATGTTCGAATGGAGCACCAGACTCTGCCTATCCTGATTGTTGCACCAACGGAGGTCGAGGTCAATACTGTTGCACTAATGGACAAAACAATCCAGACTGCAGCTTCCCAACTAGACCACCACCACCTCCTCCTCCTCCCACAAGACCTCCACCAAAATGTTCGAACGGAGCACCCGACTCTGCTTATCCTGATTGTTGCACCAACGGAGGTCGAGGCCAATACTGCTGCACTAATGGACAAAACAATCCTGAATGCGCCGCTCCAACCAGACCACCACCACCTCCTCCTCCACCCACAAGGCCACCACCAAAATGTTCGAATGGAGCGCCAGACTCTGCTTATCCTGATTGCTGCACCAACGGAGGTCGAGGTCAATACTGTTGCACTAATGGACAAAACAATCCAGACTGCAGCTTCCCAACTAGACCACCACCACCTCCTCCTCCTCCCACAAGACCTCCACCAAAATGTTCGAACGGAGCACCAGACTCTGCTTATCCTGATTGTTGCACCAACGGAGGTCGAGGCCAATACTGCTGCACTAATGGACAAAACAATCCTGAATGCGCCGCTCCAACCAGACCACCACCACCTCCCCCTCCGCCCACAAGACCTCCACCAAAATGTTCGAACGGAGCACCAGACTCTGCCTATCCTGATTGCTGCACCAACGGAGGTCGAGGTCAATACTGCTGCACAAACGGACAAAACAATCCTGAATGCGCGGCTCCAACTAGGCCGCCTCCACCACCCCCACGAGTCACTTCTCCTCCAGAATATTTGCCGCCACAAACTTGCGGAAATGGCGGTAGCGGTCCTAACTGTGACACTGCAGAAGGCTACAATTACGAGAAGCCCTCGAAGCCATTCTTGTTTTAAATAAAGATCGATATTTTCTTCGTGCCTTTTCAGTCAGTTGTTAAATCTCAGATTGTTCACTTTAAAATAACTCGTTTCATGTGTATATTTGGATTATCTTTGTACTATTGAGATTCTACATAGTATCAATGGATCAAATAGAACGAAATAAATATATTAAATCTTGTAATAAAATCTGTGCTGATAAAATAATCTCTTCAAAATATATCGTTGGAACTTTCAGTGGCCAATTGTATAAGTTTGCCTCTCAAGGTATACGATGATAAATATTTCAGCTAAGCACAACGCTCACTCTTTGCTGCACTTGAAAGGAACCATTCTTAAACGATTTTTAGTATCCTTGCGGAATTGAAAAAGTTTACCAGGCGAACTATCAAAATCGTTTCGTTCAAACGACACACAGATACTTTGATACATGACAGGCTCGTGCACAGACGCTGTTTCTCTTTAAAAGATTTCAGCCCTTTGTAATTAGACAAATTCTTTCTTAAATGAGTGACTGAAGGCATTGCATATTCCACTCACGGAATCTTTTCGCATGTCTAAAGACTTCGGAAAATCCATGAAGTCAAATTAGAAAAGACTTCAAACTGAACGATGATATTTGCGCGATATGTTTGCAATCCAGAGTAATCCAAGGATGGTTTAATTCTGTTTGCGTTTACTCATCATCAGAAAAAACGAGTTGGGCAAGTTTCCCTCCGCTCAAAGCTTTCTTCTTCTGGAAGAGAACACACAAACAAAGCTCACCGACTCCTTTAAAAAGTATTCACGTTCAATTCAATTTCTGCTCTTGACAAAAGTATCAAATGAGTGCATTTAAATTTGCGACTAAACGTTTCCTTATCTACCGGTAAAGATATTATTATTCAAGAGTGCTTGAGACCAGCTACTTCCTCATCCATCGTTGCTCAGTCGCCCGCTGCTTTCAGCGTGATATATACCGAGACGCCTCATCGATGTTAAGACAAAGAGTTTCATCAATCAACTTAAGCTCTTCTATGAAAGCTCTGCGTCCCGAAAGCACGATGTGGACTGGTTATTTACTTTTATGCTCGAAGCCAGTCCGCAGCTCTTCATCTAATTAAATATTTCGTTATGTAAATACGAAAACTTCTTTCGTCAAATTTGACATTTATGTAGATTTCGCTCATTAATGAGATAGGAAAATCAAACTTTAGCGAATAGTCAGATTTACTTTTTTTCAGTTTTGCTTGTTTAACTTTTCTCGAGCAATAATGCGATTTGAATGTCGAGGCTTTACTGGTAATGACACACAATGAATGAAGAGTTCTGTTTGCTGTTTGAAAACATTTTTTACTTCGAAGATTAATCGACTGAAATTAGCAGACTAACAAATATTTTTCAAGCCTCATGAGAGAAGCCTAGACGATGTAAGAACGTTTCTTTGTTACAAGTCCAAATATAGAACGTTGTTAATTTATCAAACCATTAATTTATTTTGTAAATATTCAGAAAAAACTTTAAAGCTCTCATAGCCGACAACATCGATGGAGGAATGTGCTTGAGACGTAAATGTTTTCAGCTCCACTCAACTCTCCAACCTGTTTCTCTCTCAAAGCCTCTTCAGTTTGTTGCTTCTTCTTTCAAGCGCAAAAAAGCTCGCACATATGTGCTTCATTCTTTGCCTTCGTTTTCGCTTTCAGCGAATGACGAGTGAAACACGTCACAGATCCATAAAATATTCAACTGATCATCTTCACAGTAGTCCAGTGTGTCGAGTTTTTTTTTGGCCAAACATGTATCGAAGATGCGAGACGGCAAAAAAAAACTTTGATGGTAGTCTGGGGTCTAAACGATATAAATAACGGGCGCAGACGAATTGAAATTATTAGTAAACCTTAAACAGTTTAAGAAACATCTCGTCCTGATCAGTAGAATCGAAACGCGAATCAAAATGGTACAGTGAAAAGTCCAACAGTTGTTCAAGTTTCGTTCTCGATCTTTCAATTCGATAGAAGTCAAGTGCAATCGAGCACAAAGTGGAGCTCGCAAAAGTTCTTCGACTTTCAAGCCCTTGACAAAGTTTGAAGGGTCGACGCTTACCGGAATTAGAGGAAACCGCCAAGGCTTCTTGCTCACGAAAATCCGCGATCTTCTTGAAATCGGCTTCAAGTGAAGAGACTCAAGATTCATAGAATGAACAAGTGCAAAAAAACAAATAACGAATTAAAAATGAATTTGAGCCTCTTAAAAGGAGGAAAAAACCTCTTAAGCATATGAAGTCAAGCAATCATTCCATCAAGTGTCTGTTAAAAGATTCGAGCCAACTCTTTAGCGATCTATTGCTGACAATATGCGCAAATATTTTCGATCATGAAAACCGTTTGCAGTGGAGTTATTTAAAGCAGCCATCCATTTAGAACTTCCTAAAGAGCCGTCGAAGAGACAGTTCGTCTCGTGCAGTTTGTTGAGCCAACTTAACATTCAAAATCGAAGGCTTATAATTTCTTAAATCTTGAGCTCTTCACAAATATCGGAGTTCGCTAATTTATTCATCGCGTTTCAAAATTCAAATTTGCTTATCTAAGTCACTTTAAAGAAGAAGCGTTTATTTACGACAGAATTAGATCAGCGAAGCTTTGAGAACGCCTTGACTTTTAAGAATGAATTCCTTCGATGCTTTGTCGGTCAAACGAGATCGAAACGAGACTCGAAGACTCGTAATAAATTGTACCTAATTAGAATATCAAATTTGCAGAAACTTTTCATCCTTTTGGCTTTGGCCATTACTGGATTGATGGCTGATGTCTCACACATCACCACAGTTCTTGAAGAAGATGGTTACCATTACGACCAACCTCAACAACCTTTCCCAGTAAGTAGTTTGAGGATATTGAAAGGCTGATGCGATACTAATCTCGATTATCTTTTCTTTGCGACTTTAGCCACCAGGTATTCATCAAAAATTTAAATGATACAGTGATTAGCGGAAGACCGGACGTCGCGATCATCAAATTTGATTGGTCTCGTGTCTCGCCACCGTCTCAAAGACATTTAGCCGCTCAGCATCTAATTTTTTTCATTCCAATTTCTAGCACTGAAAGATGATTACTTGCCACCACCTCCACCACCACCTCCTCCACCACCCCCGCCTCCAGTAAGTTTATTAAAACATTTTAGAAGAAAATGATGTTAACAATTTTCTCACTTCTTTAGCCTCCCCCACCTCCACCACCCCCTCCACCACCTGTAAGTTTATAAATTGTTGATCGATCGACTTGATATTGATTTTGTATTTCTATTCTAATTCAGCCACCACCTCCACCACCTCCCCCACCCCCAGCTGACTACTTGCCGCCAGTTGCTGCTCCACCACCACCTCCACCACCAGTAAGACAATTTATTGTTCGATAGAAATGAATATTAACTTATTTCCTCACTGTTTCAGCCCCCACCACCTCCCACCACCACCACCTCCTCCACCACCCCCTCCACCACCACCTCCACCACCCCCACCTCCTCCTCCACCACCACCACCAGTAAGTTAACAAATTAATGTTCGATTGAATTCGTATTAATTCATCGTTGCTTCTTCCTTACTTTAGCCACCACCACCACCACCACCCCCACCTCCAGCAACAAGCCCACCAGAGTACTTGCCGCCAGTTGAATCACCATGCGGAAACGGAGGATCAGGACCAAACTGCGATACCGCTGACGGCTACAACTACAACGCTCCATCTTTCCGATTCAGATATTAAGCAATTGTTGTTCTTAGTTCTTTGTTTGTGTCTAATTAATCGTCAGATGTATTGCAAAAGCCTATACCTTACTCAACTTTACGATTTATCGTTTTGTAAATCCTAACAGTAGCAACGAACAGAATAAAGGTTCAACTTCTTTGTAAATAAATCCAATCATCTTTCATTTCTGGTCACTCAAGTCTAGCAAATTTTCGTTGACTTATCATTCGCTATTGAGAAGCGATCGCTAAACTATATTCAAGGTTTCTATCTCACACAATCTTGCTCCTAATATGTTTAATGTTAGCCATCAATCACTGAAAAACTTATTGGAAGAAATCCGGTCGGCATTCCTTTGATGCTATTTTAAGAAACCTGAAAAGTGGTGCAAATATAAGAATCACGTTTGCTTCAAAACTGATTTCGCTTCTAATTTAGTTTCAATATTGCAAGCCCTTGTCGAACACTTGTGTGTTAGACGCAATAAATCTTTCGCTGAAGTCGGCATCGAGTGTGAATAAAATTTGTCTTTCAAATTTTCATATTAATCCGTTCAATATATTGAAATTTATGCACCGGCAGCTACTGCATAACTTTTTTTGCCGGCAAACTTTAACATTTCTCACGCTCTCCTAAGTTATGCGCATCGTTTCGTTTCACATTTATCGGCTAGAGATAAGAAATTTTATAGCTGAAGAACGAAAGAACTGAACACAAACATTGTGGTTTTGATAGAAATTCAAAGTCCAGAAAGAAAACTTAGAATTCAAATCAAACGGTTTCATTCAACATATCAATGACAGGAACTTTTGTGCTTTAATAAGTTTTTGTTCTACATTTACAGACCTCGAAAAGCTCGATGCGACAAAAGCTTTCCGAGTGTCACAGTCTAACATTTTTCATCGGCAAATTGGCCAATGACCCGAAAGCTTTCTTGACGCTTTTCAAGGCCAAAGCTTTGAAAGCTTTCTAGAGCTTTCGATTGACAGCTTTCAATTTTCGAACTGAAGTTGAGAAACCGAAACTGAAGCTTAGCCATTAAGCTTTAAGCTGCGCTCGACTGCTTTGGGTTTTGGTTTGCTTCTTTGGCTCGACTGCTTTGGCTTTTAGTTTGCATTTGCGGAAAATCTTTTTCCCATTCTTCTAATTTTATATCAAATATTTGGGACGGCGGGAAATTTGAGGCAGACAAAATGTTTCTCAGTTGAAATCCATTCGAGATTTTATTGGCCTAAAAATCAGGTATAAATTGACTTGAACTGGTTCAGAATTCAGATCGGACATTATTGAATGTTTTGTCGCTAATGAATTCAGCGGATCCGAGCGAGACAAATCTTTTGTTCCTCGTTACATTTCCAAGTCTCGATCGATCAAGTGTCTCATCGCGTCTAGCTTGGCGACAAGTCACGATGAATCAAAACTATCAGACGCAACACATCTTCACGGAACCCAGAAATGGATCAATCCATTTGCATATTCGCTCGTATTTTCCAACACATTTTTCGTGTCGGCCGACAGAAGGAAACCTGTTTTAGTTTTCCTACGGCTCAATCTTCTAAGTAGCGTATCGGAACGTGAAACTTTTGCTTTCGTTATACGCTGCGTCGCCTTAGCTGCCCGCTCTAAAGCGTTTTCGTATTTTATGACTTTGTTGAATCGTGGTACTTGACCTTGAGTCAATAGCGTGCCTGCCATACGAAGTGACATTATATGGTCATTTAAACTGTAGCGCTTCTCGCAGCAAAAACGTCGAGACTTATGGTATCATGAATAGCTCGAATTTGCATAATAAGGCCTGAAACACTCAGCTAAACACAGGATTTGAATTTTAATTTGATAAACAATAAACATGCAATAAACAACATAGCGCTTATGTAAACGGAGAAATTCATAAGCTCTCGAGTGGGAATCTTTACGATGAGAAAGTGCATCATGTTGGTGGCTCTGTCCAACGCGAGCTATCGTGTGAAGCACAGAATTTATGAATGAATCGCGTGCTGTGAGTTCCCCATAAATATTTCTTGAAGGCTCCACACCCGTGTTGAATAATTTAGAATCTACGACTGATTCAATGCATCAGATTTGATCGCAAGAACTGGAATGCGTCTTGTTTTATATCTCGCTGACATTTCGAGACATCACCTACATTCAAATCTAATTTTAAGCATCGATCTGTTCTGGAAATGAAATCAACACGAAACGATAAGTTTCAGGTAGAGAAATAAATTAGTCAATTTCATTTTATCGGCGATAATGCTTTATTCGCGAACGACAAACTGTTAAGGCCAGAAGAATCGAAGCCAGAAGACGGCGAATGATTTTGAAAAACGAGATGCTTCACTCATCAAAAGATTAAAGTTTTAATTTAGTTTGGGTGTTGGCAAAGCTTAATGACTTAAGATTTATGATTTTCGAACTAATCAAGTTTGCATTTTAGTAAAATGATTTTACTGTGCGACATAAAATGGTTGGAATTTGTTAATGGATCGAAATAGACCAACGTGCAGCAAGGCAAGGCAGCAAAACATTCCGACAAATTGCTTTTGCGTTCTAAGCTTTGCTGGTTCACCTCAGAAGCCATCGAGGTTGTAATCACGCTGAGACTAAATCGGACTTAGAATCATTCTACCCTCGAACGTTATTCCAACAGTTTGAACAGCACATGGCGCGCGTCGACTCTCGATGATGATTCTGCGCTGAGCTGGCTGTTCAAGTGTTGGTGAGACATTCTGTCGAACAAGGAACGGAGCGAGCCAAGGTGAGGGGGACAAATATGTGAACATGAACATATCAAGCATGTCGATTGCAGTTTATCTTGAATTGCTTTTGAATTATTATTCGTTTATAAGACTACCAGTTAATTCATTACTTAGTTTCCTTTCCTTCTTTTAAACTCGATTCTTATGTCTCAAGTTATTTTACTACTTAGTTTTCTTTTCTTCTTTCAACTTCTATTTCTTTCTTCTGACTGCGCTTCTGCCCAACGCGCACACATCTCCGCTCCCTGTTCGATCATAAAAACGAAGCCGAAAAGAAGTTTTTCTGTCGCACAGTGAAAATTTGAGATTGCAGAGTAAACATGGGCGTTGACATTGTACCGATTTCACCTGGAGACGGTGAGTCCTGAGAGGGATCTAGATGTGAAGGAAATTCAAGTGGAAATCGCGAATTTGCTGCGAAAACGTTGATTGAAAAATCTATTTTTGCGGCGAGTTTTTCGTCGACTTGTGCGCTCTTCTTATTCTCAGTTCGTTCTTCTCTTCACCAGGAACCACCTTCCCAAAGCAAGGACAAACCGCTGTTGTACACTACACCGGTGAGGCTTGAGAATTGTGTCAACATAAACATTTTCAAACGACCGCGCTTGTTATTCTTTCAGGAACACTCGACAACGGAACCGTCTTCGACTCGTCTCGCACTCGCGGCAAACCCTTCAAGTTCAAGATTGGAAAGGGCGAAGTGATCCGTGGATGGGACGATGGAGTCGCTCAGTTGTCGGTTGGACAGCGCGCTAAGTTGATCTGCTCTCCCGACTACGCTTATGGCGCTCGCGGTAAGTCTCGACGTCGCACAAATAAAACATCGAACTTTACGTGAAATACTTCAACAGGACACCCTGGAATCATCCCGCCCAACGCCACTCTCACCTTCGATGTCGAGCTGTTGAAAGTTGAATAAACAGTTCAGCCCTTCGCAGCCATCACCAAGAGAACCAAAACTTCATTCTTCAAATAATTGCATTTCTTCCTTGCTGTTAAATTTCTTCTCGAGTTAGTTTAAATCTGCGAGCTAGTTCACTCGCACTCTCCATCAAGCCAGCAATTTTCCATACCGAAATCGATTTTGTGTAATTCTGTTTAGCATTTGAAGATTTCTTTTCGAGTAAAGTTGATTCAAACTCCACAAAAACTTGAATAATTTTCAGATCTTCGGCGGAGATTTTTTAGTGACAAATTTTACGACGATCAAATTGATGTTGAATGACTAAATATTCCTTAAACGGCAGTGCTTCAAGTCGAATCGAGAACAAAGCGGTCTCTTGATTATCTTGATTGGGATGATCGTCGCTTAACGAGACAGAAATTGTGGATTGATTTTGTGGGAAATTGACGTGGCTCGAGTCACGACTTCATCCAATCAACGCCTTTATCTTGTTACCGTTGTATCAAAGTGAAGGAAGCCATTGAAGACGAGACGATCTTGAATAAATATTTTGGATAATCTTCGAACTGTCATCAACCGGCTTCATTGAATTCACATCAATTAACAGCTGTCGTAAATGGATCGCGAAGCTTTTCTCGGCGTGAGTCAACGGCCTTGGCGGAAACGAATCCCAAGGTTACTTTTACTTTTTCTCGTGCTTTGATTGTCCGCAAATGTTTGTCGCCTGCGTCATCGATTCGAAACGTAGTTGCTAAAGTCCGCTCAATAATAATTGAATAAACATTTTCTGTTTTATAGTTCTAGTCTTACTTTGACTTTTAAGTTTCAACGCTCCAAAGCTTCAGGAAAACATCTTCGAACGACTTCAGCTTCAGGTGGTTCGCCCGTGATTTATTTTTCAGGCTCTAAAACTTGCGGCAAAACCAGATCGAGGAGGCGAAATAGAGCAGAATGCTTTGACATTTCGCACGGACTCACGCTACGAAAAAAATGTAAATCTGCTTTAGTGTCCACTTACAAAAGCTTTGAAGCCAAGCGAACGTTCTTTCGAGTTGGAACGTCCAACCTAGGATTGTCGACGAGAATTCAAGGGGTGGCACGTAAGACTTCTCGGCGACGCATCAGCCGATAATTCTCTTTGTGGAAATGCGAAAACTTTGCCAATCAAGCAAGCAAGCATGGCCATCAAACATTCTTAAGATCTTCTGCTTCTCATATGTTCTCCGATCCTAGCCGCGATTAGGCCCGAATAAAAAAACCTATTTGCATAAATTCTCAAGGCTCGAAATAATTTTGAAACTTGATAAATTCTGTGATCAGCATAATCCATTTTAACGATTTTACAGCTTTTCTCGACTCGAACTTCTCGAGGGAAAATGTCAGACTGCCTTAAGTTCCGTTTGAAGCTCGTAAAAATTAGGGAGAAAGAGAGTTGCGAAGATCGCGATTTGCATAATATTGGACATGAAATTCTGACCATTCGCATCGTTAATTTTCTCCTCAATCCACTCGCGACAGAACACAAAGCGATGGTCGATGTTGTAACTCTTATGGAAATATTTCTGCTCGCGTTGCCTTCTCGTATGTGATCTCAATATTGAACACATTTTTCTCATCGCTTTTGGAGAGACGAATGATGTCTTACAAGCGCGTGGAGACGCTTTTAGAAGAAGATGAGCTGAGTCGCTTGTCTCTAGTCTCTCAGCAGCTCTTTTTCAGTAATCATCTTTTATCGGTATAAATATTGGAAACCATTTATTTTTTGATTTTAGTCGGTTGAAATTGGTTGACAAGTTTAGTTTCGAAAACGATCTTAACGGAAAGCGTCTTGAGGAAGATTTTCCTTTGTTTCTGCGAGCTTTTGTGTTCAATGTGATTTAAAATGGTAAGGAAAGATTGCCAGAAAAAAAAGACGAAGGCAATAAATATAAATATGTTGACACATGTTTCTGTTTGAATAAAATTTAATTAAGTGAGAGAAATTAACTGCGAAGCCATCAATCATTGCATAATTAATTAAAATTGGATCAGTGGATTAAAGTCGTGAAGTTTTTAAAGTTTCTATTTGAATATGGGACGCTAAATATTTATGAAGATCAAACGAAATCAAAAATTCATGTTGACGCAGTTGATGGATAAAAGAGATTTATGCAAATGCAATGAGGTTGCACAATCAGAGAAAATTCATTGTGAACTTTACCATTGAACGCTTTAGGAAAAGCTAATCAACTTCCGTACAATTTTCGGTGGTCGAGCGATAAGTGATAGCTTAAATAAACTCAAAGTGCGCTCGAAGTGATGATAAATGAACGGACACAAAACCAGAAGGACTTTTGAATTAAGAGCTAGCTAAGCGTGTGAAGCTATAAAGTGTTTAGTTTATGTTTCACATTGAAAAGAATCTCTTAATAAGTTTACGCAACATCTATTGACACTGCCTTAGCTATTTCATGATCAATATCAACTCGTTCGAGGAAGAAAGACGTGTTGTGAATTGAATTAAAAAATTTACATTCGGTGTTGTTGAACTTCTCCAACACAAAAAAAAAAAGTTTAAGCAGACTGGAATAAATTTGACTACGAGAAATCGAAAGTGAATGAATCGCTGGAGCTTATAAAAAATATTCTGAAGATCGTAAAAATCTTGAAGTTTCATAGTAGAATATTTTCAGAAATCAACAGCAGTTGTGTTGATCGTGCTTCAATCAGTGTTACTATGTAGAGCAGATATCTCCTTGATATCTGCTGCTAACAGCTTCGAAGGATATGATTACCCCAAGCCGAGCATTCCATTCGAGACGGGCAAAAAAGCAGCCGCAGAGAGCCCGCCGCCAACGTATCTTCCTCCGGAAGTAAAAACCACAACGACGCCCAGGTGAATAAAACAAAATTCTAGTTTTATCTCTCACGACTTGAGACTTTATCTGCGAGTTCAACGAATCCAAAATCTTCGGAATATGCTAATTAATTTAACGAAGACCAAATTTTAAAAGCTTTATTGATTGTCTATTAAAAATATTTGGATCCTTCCTGATTGTTTATCGTCATCGCTTGCTAGAGCTTTTCAGCGATTCTTTCGAGATATTAAAATTTGGCAAGAAATTTTTTGCTGACGACGAAAACCCACGAAAAATTAGCATGTTGATAAATCTGAGTCTCAAGAGTTTAATAGAGGATGTGGGCAGATAATGGACATAAACTTTAGAAGCTTCACGACTTGGTGCATGATTTATTAGATATATGGTTGTTGATTAGCAATCAATTTTTTATGAACAATCTGTCAAGATAATTTTTGTTCGGTATTTGAGGATCCAAAATGCAGCAAATTAATTCACTGCCTCATAAATTTGCATTAATAAAACATTAATGTGGAACCAACGGCGCTGCTACGCACAGGTTTTTAGAGCCAACAGATTTATCGGAAGAATTCATAAGAAATCTAGAATCAAATGTTGCTAAAATCAGAATATTTTCCTGTTCGGTTGAATTTCATACTAAATTTCCGCTTTGATTTCTGTAAATATCGCAGCAAAAAATTGGATCTGTTTAGAAAAGAGTGAATAAAATTTAATATATTTTAGACCGACAACAGCAAAACCAGCGCAGCCAAAAGCTGACTACTTGCCACCTGTCGTTAAAGCGCTAAAAGCTGCACCGACAAAACCGGCACCACCGAAACCAACTCCCGCTCCCGCAAAGCCAGCGCCTGCTGTAGCTAAGAAAAATACTGCAGAGGAAGGATATGATTATCCAGCACCAGCAAAGCCACTGACGCTTCCCCCAAAGTAAAGATTAAATTTACAATCAGCATTCAATTTTTATAACTAAAATTTTCTAGACCAACTCCTGCAGTTGCCAAAAAGCCTGCTGATGCACCAAAGCCCAAGGCTGACTACTTGCCACCTCCAGCAACTAAGGCAACTCCTCCAGCTACAAAACCTCCAACGCCAAAGCCAACTCCCGCAAAGCCAGCGCCTGCTATAGCTAAGAAAAATACTGCAGAAGAAGGATATGATTATCCAGCACCAGCCAATCCACTGACGCTTCCCCCAAAGTAAAGATTAAATTTACAATCAGCATTCAATTTTTATAACAAAAATTTTCTAGACCAACTCCTGCAGTTGCCAAAAAGCCTGCTGATGCACCAAAGCCCAAGGCTGACTACTTGCCACCTCCAGCGGCCAAAGCTAGTCCACCAGCACCAAAGCCTCCAGCGCCAAAACCAGCAGTTGTGAAGAAGCCAGCTGATGCACCAAAGCCAAAGGCTGACTACTTGCCACCTCCAGCAACTAAGGCACCTCCTCCAGCTACAAAACCTCCAGCGCCAAAGCCAACTCCCGCAAAGCCAGCGCCTGCTGTAGCTAAGAAAAATACCGCAGAAGAAGGATATGATTATCCAGCACCAGCCAATCCACTGACGCTTCCCCCAAAGTAAAGATTAAATTTACAATCAGCATTCAATTTTTATAACTAAAATTTTCTAGACCAACTCCTGCAGTTGCCAAAAAGCCTGCTGATGCACCAAAGCCCAAGGCTGACTACTTGCCACCTCCAGCGGCCAAAGCTAGTCCACCAGCACCAAAGCCTCCAGCGCCAAAACCAGCAGTTGTGAAGAAGCCAGCTGATGCACCAAAGCCAAAGGCTGACTACTTGCCACCTCCAGCAACTAAGGCACCTCCTCCAGCTACAAAACCTCCAGCGCCAAAGCCAACTCCCGCAAAGCCAGCGCCTGCTGTAGCTAAGAAAAATACCGCAGAAGAAGGATATGATTATCCAGCACCAGCCAATCCACTGACGCTTCCCCCAAAGTAAAGATTAAATTTACAATCAGCATTCAATTTTTATAACTAAAATTTTCTAGACCAACTCCTGCAGTTGCCAAAAAGCCTGCTGATGCACCAAAGCCCAAGGCTGACTACTTGCCACCTCCAGCGGCCAAAGCTAGTCCACCAGCACCAAAGCCTCCAGCGCCAAAACCAGCAGTTGTGAAGAAGCCAGCTGATGCACCAAAGCCAAAGGCTGACTACTTGCCACCTCCAGCAACTAAGGCACCTCCTCCAGCTACAAAACCTCCAGCGCCAAAGCCAACTCCCGCAAAGCCAGCGCCTGCTGTAGCTAAGAAAAATACCGCAGAAGAAGGATATGATTATCCAGCACCAGCCAATCCACTGACGCTTCCCCCAAAGTAAAGATTAAATTTACAATCAGCATTCAATTTTTATAACTAAAATTTTCTAGACCAACTCCTGCAGTTGCCAAAAAGCCTGCTGATGCACCAAAGCCCAAGGCTGACTACTTGCCACCTCCAGCAACTAAGGCACCTCCTCCAGCTACAAAACCTCCAGCGCCAAAGCCAACTCCCGCAAAGCCAGCGCCTGCTGTAGCTAAGAAAAATACCGCAGAAGAAGGATATGATTATCCAGCACCAGCCAAACCACTGACGCTTCCCCCAAAGTAAAGATTAAATTTACAATCAGCATTCAATTTTTATAACAAAAATTTTCTAGACCAACTCCTGCAGTTGCCAAAAAGCCTGCTGATGCACCAAAGCCCAAGGCTGACTACTTGCCACCTCCAGCGGCCAAAGCTAGTCCACCAGCACCAAAGCCTCCAGCGCCAAAACCAGCAGTTGTGAAGAAGCCAGCTGATGCACCAAAGCCAAAGGCTGACTACTTGCCACCTCCAGCAACTAAGGCACCTCCTCCAGCTACAAAACCTCCAGCGCCAAAGCCAACTCCCGCAAAGCCAGCGCCTGCTGTAGCTAAGAAAAATACCGCAGAAGAAGGATATGATTATCCAGCACCAGCCAATCCACTGACGCTTCCCCCAAAGTAAAGATTAAATTTACAATCAGCATTCAATTTTTATAACTAAAATTTTCTAGACCAACTCCTGCAGTTGCCAAAAAGCCTGCTGATGCACCAAAGCCCAAGGCTGACTACTTGCCACCTCCAGCAACTAAGGCAACTCCTCCAGCTACAAAACCTCCAGCGCCAAAGCCAACTCCCGCAAAGCCAGCGCCTGCTGTAGCTAAGAAAAATACCGCAGAAGAAGGATATGATTATCCAGCACCAGCCAATCCACTGACGCTTCCCCCAAAGTAAAGATTAAATTTACAATCAGCATTCAATTTTTATAACAAAAATTTTCTAGACCAACTCCTGCAGTTGCCAAAAAGCCTGCTGATGCACCAAAGCCCAAGGCTGACTACTTGCCACCTCCAGCAACTAAGGCACCTCCTCCAGCTACAAAACCTCCAGCGCCAAAGCCAACTCCCGCAAAGCCAGCGCCTGCTGTAGCTAAGAAAAATACCGCAGAAGAAGGATATGATTATCCAGCACCAGCCAATCCACTGACGCTTCCCCCAAAGTAAAGATTAAATTTACAATCAGCATTCAATTTTTATAACTAAAATTTTCTAGACCAACTCCTGCAGTTGCCAAAAAGCCTGCTGATGCACCAAAGCCCAAGGCTGACTACTTGCCACCTCCAGCGGCCAAAGCTAGTCCACCAGCACCAAAGCCTCCAGCGCCAAAACCAGCAGTTGTGAAGAAGCCAGCTGATGCACCAAAGCCAAAGGCTGACTACTTGCCACCTCCAGCAACTAAGGCACCTCCTCCAGCTACAAAACCTCCAGCGCCAAAGCCAACTCCCGCAAAGCCAGCGCCTGCTGTAGCTAAGAAAAATACCGCAGAAGAAGGATATGATTATCCAGCACCAGCCAATCCACTGACGCTTCCCCCAAAGTAAAGATTAAATTTACAATCAGCATTCAATTTTTATAACTAAAATTTTCTAGACCAACTCCTGCAGTTGCCAAAAAGCCTGCTGATGCACCAAAGCCCAAGGCTGACTACTTGCCACCTCCAGCGGCCAAAGCTAGTCCACCAGCACCAAAGCCTCCAGCGCCAAAACCAGCAGTTGTGAAGAAGCCAGCTGATGCACCAAAGCCAAAGGCTGACTACTTGCCACCTCCAGCAACTAAGGCACCTCCTCCAGCTACAAAACCTCCAGCGCCAAAGCCAACTCCCGCAAAGCCAGCGCCTGCTGTAGCTAAGAAAAATACCGCAGAAGAAGGATATGATTATCCAGCACCAGCCAATCCACTGACGCTTCCCCCAAAGTAAAGATTAAATTTACAATCAGCATTCAATTTTTATAACTAAAATTTTCTAGACCAACTCCTGCAGTTGCCAAAAAGCCTGCTGATGCACCAAAGCCCAAGGCTGACTACTTGCCACCTCCAGCGGCCAAAGCTAGTCCACCAGCACCAAAGCCTCCAGCGCCAAAACCAGCAGTTGTGAAGAAGCCAGCTGATGCACCAAAGCCAAAGGCTGACTACTTGCCACCTCCAGCAACTAAGGCACCTCCTCCAGCTACAAAACCTCCAGCGCCAAAGCCAACTCCCGCAAAGCCAGCGCCTGCTGTAGCTAAGAAAAATACCGCAGAAGAAGGATATGATTATCCAGCACCAGCCAATCCACTGACGCTTCCCCCAAAGTAAAGATTAAATTTACAATCAGCATTCAATTTTTATAACTAAAATTTTCTAGACCAACTCCTGCAGTTGCCAAAAAGCCTGCTGATGCACCAAAGCCCAAGGCTGACTACTTGCCACCTCCAGCGGCCAAAGCTAGTCCACCAGCACCAAAGCCTCCAGCGCCAAAACCAGCAGTTGTGAAGAAGCCAGCTGATGCACCAAAGCCAAAGGCTGACTACTTGCCACCTCCAGCAACTAAGGCACCTCCTCCAGCTACAAAACCTCCAGCGCCAAAGCCAACTCCCGCAAAGCCAGCGCCTGCTGTAGCTAAGAAAAATACTGCAGAAGAAGGATATGATTATCCAGCACCAGCCAATCCACTGACGCTTCCTCCAAAAGTCAAGTAAGATAACTTACATTCAAATTTTTGTCTGCTGGTAACTATTTTCTCGATAGACCCACTCCGGCTGTGACAAAGAAAAGCGTAATCGAAACACCTAAGCCGACATATTTGCCACCAGCGAAACCCGTGGCTACAACCACGCCTAAGCCAAAGCCAACGTAAGAAAAATTGACTTATCGCTTTTCCAATTTTATTTTATATTCTTATTTTCTAGTACTACGACGACAAAGAAACCTGTGACTCAGCCAGAAACATATCTGCCGCCTGCTAAAGATGAGGAAGATGGCTATAAATATCCCAAGCCCGCGATTCCCTTCATTTACTAGAGTTCAAATCAAGTAGCACATATTGTACATAAATTATCAAGTGATTTCGTTTAAAAATAATTTTTTGGAAACGAAATTTTGAGTCAAAGTCTTGGTTAAAATTTAGTCATCCAAGATGATGAATCTAATATGAGAAGCTCAAAGAATCCGAACTTAATGTATTCCGATTAATGTTGATATTATTTTTATTTCCTTGTTCTAAGCCAAGTTCAAGAGACCTCGTACGAAAAACTGCATGCGGAATCGTTAAAATTGTGAAACGTAGGAATGATTTTGAATAAGAATGTGCCAACTTGTTCCACAATAAAAAATTTAATGCTATATGAATTTGTTGTTTATTAATCGAACATGGCTAAGCTGAGTTTTTTGTATCCGCAACTCCAATTATTTTTCTCGCTCACAAGTGAAACAATTCTTTTCTGAACCTGTGAGAGTTTCAAATATCAACTTGCTGCATATCCATTTGTTGCCCCACTTCAACTCTTGGTACTGGACACATTTTCCGCGATTTGTATAAAATGAACCCAGAGACCTAATTCTCTATCAAAGCACATTCAGTTGTCTAATTGTTAACTTCTGCATTAAAGCAAAACAAAACAGAAATCTCAAAATGAAAGTGAGTGAAACATAAATATCAATCGCTGATAAAGTTTTCATTGGTTTTTCATATTAGTTCGCAGTTGCTGGTTTGTTGGCTCTTCTCGCCGTCTGCGCCGAAAGCTCCGCCGTCTACCCATACGGAGCGTGGCCTTATGCTGCTCCTGGATGGGCCCACGCTGCCCCCATCACCCAATACTCAAGCTACCCAGCTGTCCACTACGCACACGCCGCCCATCACGTTGCCCCAATCTCATACGCCGCTCATGTTGCTGCCCCACACGCATATGCCGTCGCTGCCCCACACTGGGCCGCACCTCATGCCGTCGCTCACGTTCCACATGGAGCCACCTACACTGCCGCTAACCGCGGATCAGTCCACACCGCCCCTCTTCCAGGACATGTTGCGTCCCAAACCAGCCTCAACCTTGCCCCAGCACCAGGAACTCATTAAATCATTCCCAATATCCTTTAGTCTGCTGCCAAACTGAACAAATTTATTATAGAGAAATGGAAATGTAATAAAAATTAAATATGAAATTCGTTGCATTTTAAGTCAAATTTGTCGTTGACGAAAATTTAGGAAAATAAGACTTTCAAGTGATTCTTCTATGACGGGCTCACCTTCTTATACAAAAAGCAATAAAACTTCTCTATCAACTGGAGACAGAACAATTATTTTTCGTAGATACTCCTTTCTAAAGCTACACATGGATAGATACTGATTTAAGCCAACTTTCTTTGTATTCAAACCGTGAAGTTCTATGCATGAGTGGTCCATGTTTTCCAGGTTTACATTATCAATCTAAGTCAATTTAAGAATACATTCGAAGTTTTCTCAAAGTTCAGTCAATTTAATGGCCAAGTTCGTGGATCATTATCAATTTTATTCATCAAAAAACTCCTAACTCCTTGAAAGCTCAAGCTTTTTTTCTGTTACAACATTGCGTACAAATGCTGAAATATAAAATGTTCATATGTTGGCAATGCGACAGACTTGACAATTGATGGATCCAGAAGAAAAGATAGCATTCGAAGAAGTTGTAAAATTGAAACTTACAGCTTACCATTCCGTTCATACTTCAATTTCTCCAAAAAGCCCTGGAAATGTATTGACGGTTTTTCTAAATATTTCTGTGACTCCAAATATCACAACATGCGTAATAACTTTGCTTAGAAATTTGGCAGAGAGGCTCCATAGAACTTTGAGTATAATAAAGCAATTTGAGGTTGAGTTTTTAAGGCTCGACATCAGGAAAAGGATTTTGAGTATGGAGAAACAGCATGGACAGATCGATTGCAATAACTGCTTTTTCATCATAACTTTTACTATGTAAATGATTTCCTGCGTCCAAGTCTAACTTGGCACGTGTACAAAGCACCTCTCAACTACAATTAACAGCAATAATCTTGTCGTATTATCAGACCTGGCTAAATTGTTTAGCCTAAGCTTGAATATTGTTGGTAGCTCCGAATGTTTTTCTCGCTCACAAGTGAAACAATTCTTTTCTGAACCTGTGAGAGTTTCAAATATCAACTTGCTGCATATCCATTTGTTGCCCCACTTCAACTCTTGGTACTGGACACATTTTCCGCGATTTGTATAAAATGAACCCAGAGACCTAATTCTCTATCAAAGCACATTCAGTTGTCTAATTGTTAACTTCTGCATTAAAGCAAAACAAAACAGAAATCTCAAAATGAAAGTGAGTGAAACATAAATATCAATCGCTGATAAAGTTTTCATTGGTTTTTCATATTAGTTCGCAGTTGCTGGTTTGTTGGCTCTTCTCGCCGTCTGCGCCGAAAGCTCCGCCGTCTACCCATACGGAGCGTGGCCTTATGCTGCTCCTGGATGGGCCCACGCTGCCCCCATCACCCAATACTCAAGCTACCCAGCTGTCCACTACGCACACGCCGCCCATCACGTTGCCCCAATCTCATACGCCGCTCATGTTGCTGCCCCACACGCATATGCCGTCGCTGCCCCACACTGGGCCGCACCTCATGCCGTCGCTCACGTTCCACATGGAGCCACCTACACTGCCGCTAACCGCGGATCAGTCCACACCGCCCCTCTTCCAGGACACGTTGCGTCCCAAACCAGCCTCAACCTTGCCCCAGCACCAGGAACTCATTAAATCATTCCCAATATCCTTTAGTCTGCTGCCAAACTGAACAAATTTATTATAGAGAAATGGAAATGTAATAAAAATTAAATATGAAATTCGTTGCATTTTAAGTCAAATTTGTCGTTGACGAAAATTTCGGAAAATAAGACTTTCAAGTGATTCTTCTATGACGGGCTCACCTTCTCATACAAAAAGCAATAAAAATTCTCTATCAACTGGAGACAGAACAATTATTTTTCGTAGATACTCCTTTCTAAAGCTACACATGGATAGATACTGATTTAAGCCAACTTTCTTTGTATTCAAACCGTGAAGTTCTATGCATGAGTGGTCCATGTTTTCCAGGTTTACATTATCAATCTAAGTCAATTTAAGAATACATTCGAAGTTTTCTCAAAGTTCAGTCAATTTAATGGCCAAGTTCGTGGATCATTATCAATTTTATTCATCAAAAAACTCCTAACTCCTTGAAAGCTCAAGCTTTTTTTCTGTTACAACATTGCGTACAAATGCTGAAATATAAAATGTTCATATGTTGGCAATGCGACAGACTTGACAATTGATGGATCCAGAAGAAAAGATAGCATTCGAAGAAGTTGTAAAATTGAAACTTACAGCTTACCATTCCGTTCATACTTCAATTTCTCCAAAAAGCCCTGGAAATGTATTGACGGTTTTTCTAAATATTTCTGTGACTCCAAATATCACAACATGCGTAATAACTTTGCTTAGAAATTTGGCAGAGAGGCTCCATAGAACTTTGAGTATAATAAAGCAATTTGAGGTTGAGTTTTAAGGCTCGACATCAGGAAAAGGATTTTGAGTATGGAGAAACAGCATGGACAGATCGATTGCAATAACTGCTTTTTCATCATAACTTTTACTATGTAAATGATTTCCTGCGTCCAAGTCTAACTTGGCACGTGTACAAAGCACCTCTCAACTACAATTAACAGCAATAATCTTGTCGTATTATCAGACCTGGCTAAATTGTTTAGCCTAAGCTTGAATATTGTTGGTAGCTCCGAATGTTTTTCTCGCTCACAAGTGAAACAATTCTTTTCTGAACCTGTGAGAGTTTCAAATATCAACTTGCTGCATATCCATTTGTTGCCCCACTTCAACTCTTGGTACTGGACACATTTTCCGCGATTTGTATAAAATGAACCCAGAGACCTAATTCTCTATCAAAGCACATTCAGTTGTCTAATTGTTAACTTCTGCATTAAAGCAAAACAAAACAGAAATCTCAAAATGAAAGTGAGTGAAACATAAATATCAATCGCTGATAAAGTTTTCATTGGTTTTTCATATTAGTTCGCAGTTGCTGGTTTGTTGGCTCTTCTCGCCGTCTGCGCCGAAAGCTCCGCCGTCTACCCATACGGAGCGTGGCCTTATGCTGCTCCTGGATGGGCCCACGCTGCCCCCATCACCCAATACTCAAGCTACCCAGCTGTCCACTACGCACACGCCGCCCATCACGTTGCCCCAATCTCATACGCCGCTCATGTTGCTGCCCCACACGCATATGCCGTCGCTGCCCCACACTGGGCCGCACCTCATGCCGTCGCTCACGTTCCACATGGAGCCACCTACACTGCCGCTAACCGCGGATCAGTCCACACCGCCCCTCTTCCAGGACACGTTGCGTCCCAAACCAGCCTCAACCTTGCCCCAGCACCAGGAACTCATTAAATCATTCCCAATATCCTTTAGTCTGCTGCCAAACTGAACAAATTTATTATAGAGAAATGGAAATGTAATAAAGTTTCGAAATTCTGAAACAAAACAAAACTGAATTCGATTAATCACAAATTTATCTTATGAGATATTCGCAAACGCTTTGTTTGACAAGTAAGTGTCAAATCGAGCTACGATAATGCGCGAAGTAGAACTCACAAGTTTTCCTCATATTCACATCAACTCCTTACTCGCTTACCGCGAGTCTTATACGCTTACACTCCCAGCAACTGCTCAACAATGTCTCATTCATTCAACTTCGCTGACATTGACTTCTTGACGTGGTCATTTATCGGCGATTTACTCGATCGAACTTCAGCTAATAAAAAATTCCTAGGAGAAAAAAATGTTCACGTCAGCTTACATAAACGGCTATGCTTTGAGCTAACGACAGCTGATCAGCAATAACGCCGGCTTAAATGATTTATTCGTCCGATTAGGTGTCAGCGATAGCAATGTTGCTGAGGTTTTATATACGAAAAGATTAGCGAGACTGGGATCACTACAGTTGGAATACATTTCGAGTTATTTAATTTAGTTGAAATGAAATATTTTAAGATCGAAACTTTATTCAAATCCCTAACAGAAAGGCTCTTCCGCGACAAGGTGGAAGCCAGTCTGTATGAAGATAGAAGCATCTGATCGTGTAGCAAAAGTTGGATAATGTGAACTCTCATCAATCTGAAGCTTCAACAGAACTCGTCGTTAGATTCTTCAAGTCAAACATCAGCGAGAAACCATTCGAATGCTCCTCGTTGGCTTCGCGATTTTCTGAGTTGAACTCAGTGAGTTCTGATTAGGCTTTTCTCAAGGCATTTTAGTTAAAACAAAATCGTTACAATTCAAAGAATTTATTGTATCATTGCTTTTAATTTTAATCTTCGGATGGCAGCGAGTGACTAAAGCGGAATTTAATGAGTTCCTGGAGCTGGGGCAAGGTTCAAGCTGGTTTGGGAGACAGCGTGTCCTTCAAGAGGTGCAGTGTGAACGGCTCCACGGGTGGCAGCTGTGTAAGTGGCAGCTGCTGGAACAGCAACAACGTGAGCGTGTGGGGCAGCGACAACATGAGCGTGAGCATCAGTGACAATGGCATGAGGGGCAGCAACAACAGCGTGGTGTGGAGCTGAATAAACGGTGTGTGGAGCTGCGACGATGGTTTGTGGGGCAGCAACGTGAGCAGCATATGAGATGGCAGGAGCAGCGTGGTAAGCAAGAGGCAATGTCGAGTACTGGGTGATTGGAGCCGAAAGAGCGAGTGGAGCAGCGTGTCCCCAGGCAGTTGAGGTGTAGGCCAATGGGAGAACTCCGCATTGGGCGCTAACGGCAAGAACCAACAATCCAGCAACGGCGAACTATGAAAAGAATTTTAATAATTTTGCACTTTGGATCTCCCGATCATCTTCAACTCACTTTCATCTTGATTAGATTTGTGTTTTGATTTGCTTCACTGCAGAAGTTGTCAATTGAAAATCTCAATTTGCTATGATAGTTCTGGATCTTCGACCTATTTTTATATAGCGAGCTCGCGACAGGTTCTACAATCAAGCGAAATGTGTCCACTGAGAAATTAGCAGCGAGGTGGGGCAAACAGACGAATTAGCTTACGAAACTGAAATGATTATTACATGTTCTCTCATTATTGTTGTTAAACACCCTAAGTCGTTGGCGTAACAGTGAAACTCATACGATCTAGAAGCCGCCGAGTGTTTTGCATGATCGGGTCAATAATTTAAATCAATACAATTCAAATGTATCTAGTTGCTCAGGGACGATCGTAAGTATCGTTGAGACTGAATATTTTCTCACCGAGTTTGTCCATCGATTTGTGGTTCTGTGATTTACGATCGTCCCTCTCAGGAACCCACAGCGACCAGCTGGTTGAACCGCGCGCTTGACGTTTCCAGAACTTTTTTGTCGCTAATCCGTTTGTGGAACTAATTTAAATTAAATCAGTCAAGACGACAATTCTGCAAGGAACGGCTTTTAATTGAATTAAATTAGCCTCTGATTTGAGCGTAAACATTAGCGTTCAATTAATAAAATGAACATAATTGGGTCGCACAAAATTAGCTATGCAAATTTTTGAAAGAGCTTTTGCCGAAGCTTTGATGGGTCGTCGCTGATCTTCGTCTATCGATCACTAAGCCAAGCCCTTAACAACCTGTTTCCAACCATCAGAAGAGACGCAGCATGACGTTGCGATCATATCAAGCCGCTTCGATTGCCCACCATGCTCTCCTATGACCACGCGCATTCCAGGAAAAATTAAATGTTGCTCGTACGCCTTAAAGCAAATTAGGTTTTTTCTCTCCATCTGAAACAATTGAAATAATTCCGCGTTCAAGTTTTTTTTTGGTTTGATAATAAATCCAATTGGATCTGAGACAAGACGAGATAACCTTCCGTGATAAATTCTCGCAAACCGGTTGAGCTCGCGCTGGAACAGCTGTTGGCGCTGGATGAAGCGAGCTGAACATGAAGCGAGCTGAACATGACGAAATTCTTAAGCTTCACGGTGAACTCGGCAGTGGCGGTTGTGTGATTAATCGAGCGGATTATTGTTATGGTGCACTGAAGGGGGAGCAACGAAACACACAAACAAGTTACACGTTTAATTAAATTCACAACTCCACGCCTCAGATGTAAATTTTAGGTAGACAATCGCAACAGGTAAACCAGTCGGTATTTCTTAATTTTCCTTTAATCGATGCATGAGCTTTTAGCCTGGCGCTATTTTTAGCGCTCGGACCGCTGTAATGAAACCCATGGCGCTGCACGAGTTGCTCAATTGAGCAGGAAAAGTTATTGAACAAATTCCTTGAATTCTTGATAATTTTTCCTTTTATTTCTTTCAACAGAAAATGTTGAAGAACATAAATTGCACAAATTGTGTTTCGTCTTACGATACATGTAAAATAAAATTTATGGCAACGGCGACGTCAGGCGACGAAGAAAATTTGTACGAGAAATTATCGCGTTCCGCTTCGTTGTCTCGAAGGCACAAAGTCAAGGTTGCTGTACAGCTGGCGCGCACTTCACTTCAACAATCACGACGCGAGTCACTTCAGCAATATTATGACGTGCTTGTCCATCGAGAGTTGAGCTTCTAGCTGTCGAGAGGTGCAGGCTGTTTTCATACAGATTTCGTCTATCGAAATGATTGGAATGAGAAAATGATTTCCAATTGAACTCGAAACATGCCGAAGGATTTCGCTTACCCAATGTTTTCAAGCCCGTGAAGGCATTTCGTGTGATTTTCACGCTGTCAACGCTTTGCCTCTTGTTGGAGATTGGAATGCAGAAAGAATTGTTGGCGGCACTTGTCTTGTACTCTTCATAGCCAACGAACAGATTCTTGGTTACCGCAACTGGATACTTGTAGATCGGCCGTATCAGCTGCTCGACCAGGCCAAACAGAACCGTTTTGCGCTCGTCGATGTTGTGCTTTGATGGGTTGAAGCGCACGCAAAGCTCGCCCAAGGTAGCACCATGAGTCATCGAAGCGAACAGCAGCAGAATATTTCGAATCGTCGCCGTCTTCAACTCCGACTTCGAACATTTCTCGATGGCTCGCTTTTGCACGTCGGGACATTTCGCAAGAATTTTCAGCTTCGGCGTCGGACGGTAAATGTTGCTGTATTGGAAAACAGGAACCAGCACTGCAACTCCCAGCAGAATCAAATGCTTTACACATTGTTCGACGATTGTGGTCGATACGTCAGCCATCGATGCGATTCTGTCAATGTGTCGGAAGCCGTTGATGTAAGGAAGAATCTGGTTTATTTTATGGAGGAGAAACGAGTTTAGCATTAATTTGCAGCTGTCATGGATGAAGCTTAGTCGTCAAAGATCCTACATGCATTCGAGAATCAAATTTAAAAGTGCAAGGCGGAAGTATTGACAATCGCATATGGAATAATCTCCTTGTCTGTCTTTGTTTTTTTCGTAGATAAGCAAATCGTGAATCACGAACTGTCTTTAGACTTGTAAGCTTTTCTTCTGGGACTTTGACACTTACTCGTTTGGTTGTTAGATCCCACTCGAACTTGTAGGTTTCGTAGAAGCAATCCAGAAGCACTGGCGCTTTGTGTGCGAACTCGTCGCTGTCTAACTGCTCGCAGTCGCCGTAGTAAGGGATGATGCAGAGGGGAAGGATGGAAGCTCCATCGTGAATGAGGCAATGACGCGTCTTATTTATCTGCATTCGTATCTCATCGAGCATTATTTCCAGTCGCTTGAATTTGGCCTCGTCCAACTGCGATAGGAACTTTGACGATAGCTCGAGCGAAAGCTGTGAAGTGGAAGAGTCAATGAACTGTGATAATCGACTGCGCCGTATCGTGTCTACCAAATATTCCGCACATTTTCTGATTATTGGCTCGTGGCCATGAGTTCTCGTACTCGGAGCGAAAGCGAAGCAAAGGTTGAAGTAAAATGCATTACGAACGTAGCTCTTGTTGTCTATTCGGATGGGGAACCCGAGGATTTTCAGATTGAGCAGCGATATGCTGATGAAGCATCGTTGCAGTTGGACCTTTGGAATCACGTAGTTGGAAACTTGGTCTGTGAAGCAAACAATAAATTAAACTGAATGGGCAACAAGCGAGAGAGGCCAACCGAAAACGTCTTTGGTGATAAAATTGGCTGGGCTTTGATAGATAATTTTCGTTCCGATCTGAGAGTGAAACTGAAATAAAAAGAGATGATACGGTTAATGACTCCGACGGTCAAACATCTGTTAATTGTTCACACAAACCTCGCACAGGAATATACATTTAATTTCATCTTCGTCGAGCTTCGCAATCTCCATCACAGACGACGATCGGAGTTTTGATTGACTAATAAAAGAGCACACACGAATAGCTCACAATGATAAGCGAAAGATCTCGACAGTTGCTACGAACGATGCAATTAGCACTCAATCAATTAAGCACCAATGTCAACACACACTTGTTGGGCCTTCCGAATCAACTACTGCTGCGATGATTCCGACAAACTGTGTCATCTTCAAGATCACTCTCCGCTTATAAGTCAAATTTTCACAAACTCACAATGCACAAAGCTCCGATTACGAGAATTTTAAGAAAACATTTTGACTGTGAATTTTCTTTATTACAATCTGAGGAGTTCGAGCTCCACTTTCTGGGGGTTTGCGCCGCAGAAGGTTTCGGGAGGTGTCAAGAAATTGAAAAATGTCATCGTGACTCAGTCGTGCGTGATACAGAGTGTGGCTCATCGTTCACACGTGGTCGATAAGTTTTCCGAAAAACCGTTAGGACTCAACCACGTGTTGCATTTGAATTGTGGTCGCTGAGCTTTAGCCTTCAGTCGGATTCATCAGTCCCAAATCTCTCGGTATCCAGTATTACTTCCACCCCAAAGATAACGACGAGCTCGTGTGCAGCAATTACGTTAGGTATTCAGAGGTACTCGTAGCTTTTTGCAAGGCCTAAACCCTCAACTTCTCCATCTCATAAGCCTCGAGTTGCCTTTGAATTGAAGATTTCACTGCGTCCGCCTGGCTAATCGAAATCGCTTTTTAGTTTGCGAGTTGTAAAATCACTTTTCGTTGTTTTCATTCTTTGTTGAGATTATAAAGTTATCTTTCCTAACTCAGATCAGTCCGTAGAGATCACGCGATCATGAAATCGTTCATTGGTGCTTTCCTGCTCTTTCTGAGCCTCAATTCGTTCGCATCCGCTGAAGGTAAAGAAAGTTATAATTGTTTTACATTTGATTTAACAACTTTGGACATTGATAGTCGGGACATGGAAGGTCACGCAGCAGAACAAGACGTGCCTGATCGTTCAAATGGACATTCGAGTGAACTTCACTTACACAACGATCGGTGAGCAAATTGGGTTTCAAAGTCATTTGAAATTTTCCACTCAGCTACGCTTCAACTTGCATGAGTCATAGACAACGTTTGACCGCTCGAATATCCACAGATAACTCGTCGAAAGCCGTCACGTTTGAAGTCCCTGCGAACCAGACGAAAATCGATCAAACGGGAAGCGCGTGCGGAGACAAGGAAGACACTCTTAAGGTTTCATGGGAGTCCAACAACAGTTTCGACATGAAATTCAATGCGAACGACTCGCATTATGACTTATCATCGATCGTTATCAGATTAAACACATCGAGTCTGTTCAACGATTCTGCTGGTTTGTTTACTTTGCACAATATCGCATCATGACAGAATGAATCATTCTTCTTCTCTCCAGCTAATCAAACAGTGACTCTGGCCTATGCGAACGAGACCTTCGACATTCCAGCCAACTTCTCTTATCACTGCAACCGAGAGCAGCACCTCAACGCCACGAACGGCCTTCTGATCTTATCCAAGGTTCAGTTCGAGGCGTTCAAAGAGGACAACAGCGGCAAATTCTCGGCGGCCAAAGATTGCGACTCCAACATAACACCGGACATTGTCCCCATTGCCGTCGGAATTTCGCTTATCGCGCTAATTGTCGTGGTGTTGATCGCGTACATTGTCGGACGCAGGCGACAACAAGCCCGCGGCTACTTGAACATTATGTAAAGACGTTTCTTAGCTTTAAAGTAGTTGCAGTCAGCGTTCGGGTGACTGAGTCGATCTGTCTTATCTTGAGACATCAGAAAATCTTTCTTCTCGTGCGCTGTAATTTAAGTTTTCAAGTGGGCTTAAGACACGCGTAAACCTGATAACGAAGATTTGTAGGCTTTCATTTAACTGATTTCCCTCTCTCCCTCGACTGCGATTGAGTTTCTATCAAGCGATCTCGCATCATATTGGCTGAACTGATGAAAATAATATTGGGAAATTCCTCTCGAGACTGTAACTGATTGCCGGGCTGTCGATTTGTGAACCAAGAGCAAAATATTGATTAGCGAATAAATTTTGAAGTGAAATGGATTCGTTTTATTCAAATTATATCGCCTGACGTAGAAAAGATAATTTATCGAAATTATGGAATATTGGCCAAATAGTCCTTGACGTTGGACGGGTCCAAGCGGCGGAAGCCGTTCTGATCACAGATGCCAACTTCGATGTTGTTCTCGTTCATCTGGCCCTCGAAGCCTTCCTTCAACGTCAGGATCGCGGTGTGCACGGCGTCGTCCAGCTCGAGGTCTTCGCTGTAGCGCTTCTCCAAGAACGTCTTCCCGTTCACCGAGTTCTTGCCCATGGCCGTCGCCTTCCAGGCGAAGTAAGCGCCCGACGGATCGCATTGGAAGAGCAACGGGATGAAGTCGCCGCTGTGATTGTGGGCGGGCTCCATTCCGCAGATCAGCAGAGACACTCCGAAGGGACGGACGCCGCCCGATTGCGTGTACTCTTGCATGACGCTGGCCACTCGCTGCACCAACTGCGACGTTGGGATCGACTCGCCGTACGTAAGATAATAGTTCTGAGCCATTTTCCTGGCTTGACGGACGAGCAGACGGTAGTCGGGGCCCATGCCGCTGTAGACCATTCCGATGTTCTCGGTGACGTTCTCGATCTTGTGCACCGAGTTTTCGTCGTACAGCAGAGACTTCTGCTTGTTCTCCGTGGCGAAAACAATTCCGTTGGATGCTAAAATGACAAGCGAAATATTAAATTTCAGTTTTCTCGGGAAGTTTCTTCTCACCTTTGATTCCCACGGTGCTGGCACCGGCAGAAACAGCATTCAAAGCATATTCAATCTGCACCAATTTGCCGGACGGACTGGAGATTGGAATAAAGTTTTTATTAGGTTAAGGAATGATTTGCACAAAACCGAAAATATTCTTCAACTCCGCAATCTACGCCGCTCACCTGAAGGTCGTCAGCGAGAACGAATAGCGCTCAGATGCCATGCTAAATGCCAATGACTTTTACAATTTATAATCGCTGAGTTTAGCAGCAAAATGAAATTCTTGTTTAATGTTTACAGATCGGCGACGAAAATTATTTTGTTGTGCGTTCAGTGAGAATTTTTTTTCTTTCGATTTCTTGAGCGAAACGTTGAAAGCTTTCGAAAGCTCAAAAAGCTTTTTTTATTAGAAATTGATGAGCTCAAGATCTCAGGAGAAATGGGAATCTGATGCAGACTGATGTTTTAGTACTTGCGTATGCTCAGCAGCTTAGGAAGGTTTGATCTTCAGTTGAAGCTTCTCGCAACACTTTGACGACAAAGCCAAACCAAGAAATCTCTTTAAACGTGTTGAAAGATTAACTCGAACACGTCTGGGTTCAACTGGCTGAGAGGATCAGCGTTAACCTGAACGTTATTTGATTTTGGTTCATCACGAGGAATACAAAGTAAACTTCCCATCGTCCAACTCTAAAGAATTTATTTTCGCTTGAGGTTTGTTTTACATTCGAGATGATCGTTCAGAAATCGCGTGATCTTTTGAATCGCGTGTATAACAAAAGCTGAGCTTTGAAAGCTCTCGCTCAACTTGGGCGGCACATGACTCGAGCTTCCGACTTGATATTGAAAGCTCTTATGTTGTTTAATCCTTAGAAATTTCTCTGTGATTTGTGGCATTGATTAACGTAGACCTAACTCTGAAGCTTTTAGGCCGCAACTTCTACCGAAACAATCGCGAGGTCCGAAGGTAAACGTGGTGATTGTTTAAGTCATGCTTGTTACAGCACGCACACTCATCCACAATATCTTATGCTGCCCGTTCGAACACCACCGAGCTTAATGCTCAGCTCAACATTTTCTTTCGTTCTCTCTCCGTTCGTAGAATTCATTCAGTTGGAGTTGAGACAACGCGCGGACGAGACGTAATTTCTGTTACACGTGAAAACTTCTATTGTGTGACAAAACAATATATCGCTAGTGAATCGTTTATGTGCACTTCAATCTGATAACAAAAGCAATTTCGCAAGGCGATAAGCGATATGAAGTGCTGTGGAGCAACGGAAGATTCTTTCTGATTGACTCAGTTGTAATTAATCATCAGCAATGGATGTAACAGATAAAGCGCTCACGTTCAAGCGAGTAAGTGAAGCGATTATGGAAAGATTGTCAGAAACGGAGCAGTTTTAAGGTTGAAATCTACGATCACGCGATCATAGAAATTTTGACGACTTCCAAAGCGATGGATTTCATCCCAAAAATGACTCAAAGCGCTGCGCTTGCTGAGAAAATATTAAGCAACGAGCAGAGCAGAGAAGGAAAAAAATTGTTTCATTACACGAAAGCCAAACATTGGAAAACAAAATATAAAGTGAAGAAATGAAAGAATGCAACATAGACAGAGAAGCACTGGCGAAGCAGTGTGAGTCGAGTCAACTGTAAATCAAGTTATGTCTCGTTCGGGTTTCCGGTGACTCGATGTTGTGTACGAGAGCAGCGCCTATGTCGCCTCATTACACACTCGAATTAGCCGCCGAAGACATGAAACCGTCGGGCATTATATAATCAATCAAATTGGTGTCGATCGCTTACGTTTTATCGGGAGACTTCGGGTGTCCCGTTAAGTCAGGCCAGCTTCTTTCTCCAGCTTCGAGACGATGGACCACTAGAAACGAATTTCGTGTTCGTCTCTCTCTTTCGCGCTTTTCACGGTTGCCAACAATGTGCGATTTATGATTAAACAATTTACGATTATCAAGCGCGAAACAAACAACAAGCGAGCGCTGAGATAGTGACGGAATGTGATTTCCATGAGCGATAACTTTCTGTCACGTTTATGATCGAAGGCAGCACAAAAAATCGTTGATTTCTCTACACTTTGTGTTCGTTTCAATGCTCTTTTTAGTCGCTTAATGGCTGTGCATTCTCGTGTTCCCAGGCACAAACAACGCGTAGCAAACAACAGCGCGCCGCCCGTAACTCTCTGCCTTGCATCAATTATCTAGAGTATGTTAATAAAGGCTTGTGTGCTTGCTCGACTCGACTCGGTCTTGATGCCAGATTTATGCGCATTTTTGCAGTTCATCAATGAACCAAACCGTCGTCGCCGGATGATCCGTATTTGAGGAAGCATTAGTGACTTACATAACGATCGGTTCCAATCGAGTGATCGAAGCTTTGTGCAGTAATCAGTCATCATGTGATTACGAAAGACATCAGCAACAGCGACATTATCGTAATGACATTATAACGATGTCGCAATATTTAGAGAGAGATTAAGAGATCTTTTTAGACGGCCAGTGAACCCATAGGCTTAGCTTAAGAGATCTCTGAAGCTTGCAAGCTGACGATCAATCTCTTGAAGCTCGAATGATGAAGGAAAACGTCGATCGAGCTTCGAGGATTTTCTCGAGAACCTCAACACATTCCTGAATAATTCCATCGACTGCTTACAAATAAAATCGTACGATTACGCAACCTCTGCTCGTTGATGACTTTATCTAAATGACTGTGTTCGTTCTATAATTAACTATTCAATCACCAACGATTCATTTAGGGTTCTGATCCTCGACTCGTGACGACGCGCGGCAAACTGCAGAACCGGAGATGTAAATTGAATCAGGTGATGCGTGCAAACTGCTCGGCAACTCGAAACATTTCTGAACTAATTTATTTCTT
This sequence comes from Smittia sp. YW1114-2, assembly GCA_033064975.1. Classification (NCBI taxonomy): domain Eukaryota; kingdom Metazoa; phylum Arthropoda; class Insecta; order Diptera; family Chironomidae; genus Smittia; species Smittia sp. YW1114-2. Next base: position 21,908,309 of record CP093832.1, read on the forward strand.
TTGCCTCTGTAAAGGAAATTAACAAAGAGCTTCGATTACGGTAAGAAGCTTTCGATCGACGCGATTTTCACTTTTCAATTGACACTCGATCTCCTTTAGAGCGGGCGCTGAAAATCTTTACAAAGCAACGTCGAACAAGAAGCTAAAAGAAACGATAAACCTCGAGTTGAGCTTCATGAATTCAACACTCCAGCTGCTCAAGGAACAATTGAGTGAGCTGAATTCGGCGGTCGATGTGTACCAGCACGAGAAGTAAATACCTCGAAATTTTTTGTAGCGGGCAACGTAATTGAAATCCAATTTTCTAATTAAACTCGAAGGCATGATGAGTATCTGCCGATGATCCCGCTCGGTCTGAAGGAAACGAAAGAAGTCGATTTCTTCGAGCAGTTCTCTGACTTCATTCTCGAGCACTACTCCGTCGATCCAGCGTATTTTGAAGAGGCCATACTCGATCTAATCGATACAAGACAGGTGGGAGACACTTAATGACTTGTAAATTAGGAAATGATTTATTGAAGCTCACAACCGTTTCCTATTAGGCCACGCGAACGCCAACAAGAGATGAGAACGGCGTGGATCTGCTGTGCAGATATTACAACCTTCTCTACTACGCGGAGCGTCGGTTCTTCCCCGGCGACCGACACATCGGCTTGTACTTCGAGTGGTTTGACTCATTAACCGGTAAGCGCAACAAAGAAACAATTCAATTCGCTTCCTCTCGTAACCAGCCGTCGTCAATGCTGTTACAAAGGCCTTGTGTCATCGCCGTGAATTTCAAATTTAAATTCTTTCGATTTCGCAAACAACTTTAAGGTGAGCCAACGACTCAGAAGACAATAACTCTGGAGAAAGCATCAACGCTGTTCAACATCGCAGCGCTCCACACGCAAATCGGCGCGAAGAAAGATCGCACGCAACTTATCGAGCTCGATGGAGCCGTTGATTGCTTTTTGAAAGCTGCAGGAATTTTCCAACATATCATCGGTGAGTTTCTGGTTTTGGGGTGGAGATTGGCCATCGAAAGAGCTTGACGCAAGTCCCCAAAATTTCATGAACCAGCTGAGAATTAAAAGAGAACTCTCGATGCATTGAGATTGCGACTCATCGAAACATTGAGAGCTTGAATTCCAACTTCTAACAAATTTATTGATTCACCTTGTCAACACAGAAACGTTCACCAACGCTCCATCGTCAGACCTTAAGCCCAACGTGCTCGAGGTGTTTGTGTATTTAATGAGAGCGCAAGCGCGCGAGTGCATTCTGAGAAGACTACAAATGGAAAATCCGCGGGATTTCGACACGCTCCTTATCGAGACGACGTGCTTGATGCGAGAGTACAGCAAGATTCACTTCGACATCCAAAGCAACTCGATCAATTTTCCCGCATGCTGGGAGGCGCTAGTTCCGCTCAAGACCGAATACTTCAAGGCGCTGTCGCACGTGTACTTTGCGAAGAACGTCGCGCTCAAGAATGAGATCGCGGACGAGAAGAACCGTTTAAAGACGATAAAAGCTCATTTACAAGCGTCGCAGTCGAGTCACGAAGAGATTCTACGCTTACAGCGGATGTGTCGGGAGTTGAGAGTGAGTTGAACGCGATCTCTTTAATTTAACGTTGATTATGCATTCATTTCTTTGTCTCGATTTCTTTCCCACCGAAAAAAGAACAAAATTAAAATATCAAAGGTTCTCCACGAGCTGGAAGAATGCATTGTAAGTGAGATGTACACGATTCCCGAGAATGTTAATGAGGACGAGGGCGACATAATAGACACGACGCTCAAGGAGTCGACGTCGAAGTTCAGCCTGGCGAACACGGTTCCCGATTTCGGAAAGGTCGACGATCCATTCCGAGACCTCGGACCGATCACAGTCTTCTCAGCGCGGCGATCGTGGACTGCGCCGCGCAGCGTTCGACTGCACAAGACCGACTACCAAACGAAGAGCCAAGGGACCGAGGAGTTCGGATTCTCGTTGAAAGGCGAAGCACCAGTTATGATCTCACATGTGGACATAAACTCGGTGGCCGATGTAAGTCGTAACTCTCTTGAAACTCTCTCGGCAGATAACTGATACTCAATCAACAGTTAGGCGGAATAAAAGTCGGCGACTTCATCGTGGAAATAGCAGGACATGATGCCAAGTGGTTCTCGCAGCTACAGGTTCAAGAACAAATCCGCGCATCGATGAACACACTCGACTTGAAGATCATTACGCCGATGGTTTACAAACCGGTAAGGGAAGAAGTTTGTTATGCAATCGCTGAAACTTGTTCGAAGATAACGCGAAGTGGGACAAAGATAAATGTTAGAACCTAAACGCGAGGATCTAGTTAACTCTGCAGAGCCTTCGTTTACTCTGCAGAGCCTTCGTTTACTCTGCAGAGCCTTCGTTTACTCTGCAGAGCCTTCGTTAACTCTGCAGAGCCTTAACACGAGCTTGATGAACCAATCTCTCTCTTCGCAGACATCCGTGGACGTGACGAGCAAGTCTGAATACGCCGAGTCTTCGTCGGGAGTTTCTTCCGGCGCGTCGAGCCCAACAAACACAAACAAGCCAATGAAGGGAAGTCGGTTCGTGATGAAGGGAGTGTGGAACCGCTTCAAGACCAACAGCTTACAGAGAAGACTGTTCCAATAGACAAAAACAACTTCATGTAGAAAATTGATTTAAGTAAATTATTCCGGAAAGTGAGCAAATATATGTAAACTTAAGTATGACAATTTATGAAAGAAATGTGTTTGTTTGAAGAGTGAAACTTTATCGTCGATGATTGATTTTGTTTTTCCTGTCCTGCTCAGATCTTGAAATTATTTCTTCGGCGTTTTGTTGAGCTTGCCTTTGGCGAGAGCGTCTGGAATGAATAAGAGAAGAAAGGCGACGAATCGATTAGAGACGTTTAACTAAAGCTTAACGGGAGACGGTCGAGAGCCTCCCAAGGATTACAAGGTCGTCGCGCGCGCCCTGATCACAACAGCGCAAGAAAACTGTCATCGCTTTCCTTACACAAAGTCCTTTTAATCATTTTTTTTATTGATTTACTTAAAACCAAAGAAAGAAACAATCTGCTATGTAGATTTTGTTGTATCTTTGTCCCGATAATTCTAAACATTAAGCTGATTTTCTTTAATTAATTTTCTTGTAGTTGATAGTTTATGTGTTGTGTGTGTCTGTGCTTTCTCGCTTGCTCATTTCAATTCAGCAGTGAAGCTCTCGCTATCACTTCACGTTTCTCTGATTTCTCGCGCGCGATGAAAATCATGCAATTATGACGATAAAACGGTTCATTTTCTTTCTATTCTGCCTCGAATGTTCTTCTTTTCTCATTAAAAAAGGTAAAGCAGAAACTTTTTTCAGCTTCTCCATTAAATAATTAAAATTATTAATTACCGATTTAACTTTATAAGGACGAGAGGGGGAAGGAGGAGAGTTTTATATTAGCTTTCAAGAGGCGTGGGTGGAAGCGATGTAAAGAGATTTGTGAGGCTCAAAACGTTCCGGACTTCCAATGACGCAAGTTGATTTTGATTTTGTTTTTCAGGAAAACTCCGCGGAAAATTTTGAGTGCTCGAATGCGAAAGAGAAAGCTCGACCGGGACTGGGCGAAGCTTAAATGATAAGGCCAAAGGGGTCCGAATCGATTCTCAATTGTTCTCAGTTGTTATAAAATGGACAGTAATCAAAAGGTTTCATTTTTTTAGCTTAAAAGGTTTTTTTTCTCCTCAAAACAAAAATCTTGGCAACAACTTCAACTTCTTCTTCCGTCGCTTAGTTCGTTTACTTCATTTATAGTTCAGAGAAAATATAAATTTTCCAGTCGCGTCGCGTCGTTTGAAGATTTTTGTTTTGGATGTCGCGTCGGATATATTGAATTAGTTGTATTTCATTATAGTGACATTGAGCTGACAAAGCTGTTGATAAGACGATGACGTTAAGTCAAATGCTTATTTCTTTTTGTTTTTGTTGTTGGCAGCGCGCGGGGGTGTGACGGGCCGGCTACCGGATAAGTTACTATATTGAAATTTACGTTTGTCGGCCGGCTTCAAGATCTGGAACGAGCACATCAGCGTGTCGTCGACGGACATCATTGCTCCTGTTCGCGGCGATAAAAGAAAGGTGAGTTAGGTCATCGGAGCTCCAATCAGTCACGCGAGAGACTACGACGTAAATATTTACCAGCGTTATCAAACTCGCCGCAGTAGTTCGGGGCTGAGAACAGCGTCACGAGCTGGCGTTTGGCGAAGAACTCGTAGCCGTCCTCGACGACTTGATGGGCACGGCAAATTAGATCAAAATCATGCTTGGCCAAGAACTTTGCAACAATCTACAACGACATATGGTTAACTCATGTTCGACGAAGCGTATCTGACTCATACCTCTGCACCGAATGTAAAACTGACGCCGCGATCGTTCTCCCCCCATCCCATCGTGTCTTTGTCGGGATCGGACCACAACAAGTCGCACAACAAGCCTTGATCCGGTACGTCGGTCGGTCGCATGATGCGGCGGATCTGCTCCATCGACTGAAGATCAGGGCTGAGTCCTCCGTGGCAGCAAAAGATTTTCTCATCGACTAACAAAGGCAAAGTTGATTGATGAGTCATCAAAGCTTGCAAGTGAACTCACCAATGGCTGCTACGGGCAAGCAGTTAAAGCAGTCTGTGAACGTCTTCCATAACTTGATGTTGTAGCGTCGTTTGCATTCGTCATAAAATCTATGGGAAGCGGTCGATCAAATGTGTGCAAAATGCTTCGTTCTCCTTCATCCGACTTACCCGTAAATTCGATTTATACTGGCGCACTCGTGATTACCGCGAAGCAAGAAGAAGTTTTCGGGATATTTGATTTTGTACGCGAGGAGCAGGCAGATGGTCTCCAACGATTGCTTGCCACGATCAACATAGTCGCCTAAGAACAAGTAATTTGACTCGGGTGGAAAGCCGCCGTACTCGAACAATCTCAACAAATCGTAATACTGCCCGTGGATATCGCCTGATAAAGGGGAAGATAAGACTCGCTGACTGACGCCGATCGGAACTCGATTACTCACCGCAAATCTTCAGTGGAGCTTCCAGCTCGAGTAGAATTGGCTGTGAGAGGAAGATTTCACGGGACTTCAAGCAGAGGCCTCGGATTTCCGATTCGGTGAGCTGGACGTTCTTGCCAGGCCTGGAGCCGCGGACTAAAAATAAACGGGAGTCAGCTGCGAGGCGACGGAAATCGAGAGAGGAAAAAATGCCACGGAAAATGAAAATTTCGGCCCGGGCGTTGGTTTCGTTTGGCGTTCGTTCATGTCCGATTCACGCGAATTCACTTGTTTACCAACGGCCGAGCCGTTGGCCAACGTCAGCACGTTTCGCAATCCGCGCTTACCTTCCAAGAGCCGAGCTATTATGTTGTCTATGTTGAGAATGTCAATATCCGACATTTTTGTCTGAGCGGAGTGGAAAAAAATGATGAAATTATTATTCGCTTTTTCGCCTCGAATCGATCGTTTCCGGTCGCAGTTTCTACTGCTTCCGCTGGCCGAGACACTCACTTTTGTTTTGCACTATGATGGAACGACAAAAACTCTAAATTTGTGGGTGAAATTTAAAAGAAATTATCTCAACTTCAGGACCTGAGGTACGCGATGTCGAGCTCAACACTTCGGGTCTGTAACTTGGCTTGGGCTTCGACACCGCATCCGAGACACTTTCGAAGTATTTTCCATGCTGTCGTGATAATCTAAATAAACGATTCACAATGAGCGACAGCGAGTCCGATGGCGAAGAGCCGCAGAAGATTGAGCACGTGACTGGGCCGGTCGAGGACGCGTGGAAGATGAAGATTCCCGAGTTTAGGCCGGAAGATAATCCAACTGGTGAGTGAATGTAAACAAACTGTTAGGTCTTACCACTGAGATACTCTTACCTGAAAGTATATCGCGGAGAACTAACATCCCGAAGACCTCATTCACACGCGGAGTTAGATGCTCTTACCACTGAGATATCACAGCAAATTTGCTGGCTAAATTCCTTCCTAAAAACATCGCACACTTCATAACACAAATCACGAAACTTCCCTCTAATTCAACTCATTTTAGGTCTGTTGGAGGAAAGTTCATTCGCCACGCTCTTCCCAAAGTACAGAGAGAAGTATTTGAAGGAATGTTGGCCGCTGGTGCAGAAGGCGCTCGAGCCACACAAACTAATCGCCGAGCTCGACTTGATCAAAGGTTCGATGACTGTCAAGACCACCAGAAAGACGTGGGATCCGTTCATTATCGTTAAGGCCAGAGACATCATCAAGCTGCTGTCGCGAAGCGTTCCATACGAGCAGGCCGTGCGGGTGCTCGACGACGAAGTCTCGTGTGAGATCATCAAGATCAAGAACTTGGTGCGGAATCGAGAGAAGTTCATCAAAAGACGAAACAGATTGATTGGACCGGGCGGATGCACACTGAAGTCGATTGAGCTACTGACAAACTGCTACGTGCTGGTTCAAGGAACGACAGTCTCGGCCGTTGGGCCCTACAAAGGCCTGCAACACGTCCGCAATTTGATTGAAGACACGATGAAGAACGTTCACCCGATTTACAACATCAAAGCGCTGATGATCAAGCGAGAGCTGATGAAGGATTCAAACTTGAAGAACGAGAACTGGGACAGATTCCTGCCGAAGTTTGAGAGCAAGAACCCGAACAAGAAGGCGAAGAAACCGAAGACCGAGCGCAAGAAGAAGAAAGACTACACGCCGTTCCCTCCAGCGCCACAAGAGACGAAGATCGACAAGATGCTGGCGTCCGGCGAGTACTTCCTTACCGAGGTACAGAAGAAGGCCAAGCTCAACAAGGAGCGCAGGGAGAAGCAGGCAAACGACAAGAAGAAACAGGACGCGAAGCGCAGCATGGACTTTGTCGCGCCCTCGGAGGACGAACCAGGGCCAAGCAAGAAAGCGAAAGCTTCTGATAAGATCGACGTCAAAGCTCTCAAATCTAAAATCAAGAAAGCAAATAAAATGAAGTAAACTAACGTTCGTGAGTCGTTCAATTCCCCCTCGATAGCTTCACAGCGCCATCAACCCCGCGGCGAGTGAAAAATAACAACAAACAGAATCAGAATTTTCTTTATTGATTTAAATTCGAGATAAGACAAATTAGAATTACAGTTTAGTGTTAGACAATTAGCGAATAACCGCGGGCTGTGGACAAACATCAGCTCGATGGTGTGGCAGAACCGCAAAAATAGGAATTATCAAAGGTTTTCGAGGAGATAGATAAGCGGAATGTCTTATCACAGCGGATATAATAGCGAGAACGACATGAACTTCTCGAGCGGCAACAACATGTTCTACTTCGGCCAGGTAGGCTTGAGCCGTCCCACTGCGCCTATCGATTTTTCACACTTTGTAATTCAATTAGGATGACAGCGAAGAGGAAAGCTCCGTTCACAAGGTCATCGTTGGCGTTTGTGCGATGGCCAAGAAATCTCAGAGCAAGCCGATGAAGGAAATTCTGACGCGGCTCCAGGTGGGAAAACCTTGTCTTCCGTTATCGATTTTTCACTGTTTTCCTTTCCGATTTTCCACCGTTTTCCTTTCCGTCAGGAGTTCGAGTTCCTCAAGATTTATGTTTTCCCCGAGGAAACGATTTTGAAGGAGGACATCGACAACTGGTTCATCGTCGATTGCCTTATCAGCTTCCACTCGAAAGGGTTTCCTTTGGAGAAAGCCATCAAGTACGCGAATCTACGCAACTGCTACGTGCTTAACAATCTGCCGATGCAGTTCGACATCCAAGACAGGAGGAAAGTCTATGCGATTCTCGATCGTGAAGGCATCGAGATCCCTCGTTACGCGGTGCTTGACAGAGACTCGTCGGACCCAAAGCAGCACGAGCTAGTTGAATCAGAGGATCACGTCGAAGTTAACGGAATCATCTTCAACAAACCGTTCGTGGAGAAACCAGTTTCAGCTGAAGATCATAAGTAAGTCTTTCCGTTAGCTAATCGTTGTGCCTAATTCGCGGGTGTCTTCGTAGTATTTACATCTATTATCCGACATCTGCTGGAGGCGGATCGCAGCGGCTGTTCCGAAAGATCGGCAGCAGAAGCTCAGTTTACTCGCCAGAGTCGCGCGTTCGGAAAACTGGCTCGTTCATCTACGAGGAATTCATGCCGACAGATGGTAAGCGTGTTGATCTCTAAATAATTGGTTTCGCTAATTCGTTATCAATTAATTGCCTCTGCATTCTAGGAACAGATGTAAGTTGGAGATAAGAAACTATCTCGCAATAATTCTCATTCATTTTCACTCTTCTCTATGCATTCAATTGATTGCCAACAGGTCAAGGTCTACACTGTGAGTTGCGCGATTCATTTCCCATGTTCACGGACTAATCGCTTTATCGATTTCAAGGTTGGGCCTGACTACGCCCACGCGGAAGCTCGCAAGAGCCCAGCGCTCGATGGAAAAGTCGAACGTGACAGCGAGGGCAAGGAAATCCGATATCCTGTTATCTTATCCAACTCGGAGAAGCTGATAAGCCGAAAGGTTTGCATGGCGTTCAAGCAGACAGTTTGCGGCTTCGATCTGCTTAGGTATGAACTTCAGTCACTTCTCTTATGAGTTTCTACTCCATTCTAAGTGTTTGCAGAGCGAGCGGTAAATCTTTCGTTTGCGATGTAAACGGCTTTAGCTTCGTGAAGAATTCCAACAAATACTACGACGACACGAGCCAAATTCTCGGCAATATGATCTTGCGGACGCTCGCGCCAAAACTCAATTTACCTTGGTCGATTCCGTTCCAACTGGATGATCCGCCAATTGTGAGTATTTCCGGAGAACTTTCGGGACGCTTCGCTTATCCTCTGCTCTCGCTAGGTGCCAACGACGCTCGGCAAGTTCATGGAGCTTCGTTGCGTGACGGCCGTCATTCGACATGGCGACAGGACGCCGAAGCAGAAGATGAAGGTGGAAGTTCGCCATCAGAAGTTCTTCGAGATCTTCGAGAAGTACGACGGATACAAGAAGCTGTCGATCAAGCTTAAGAGGCCGAAGCAACTTCAAGAAATCCTCGACATCTCGAGGTATTTGCTTAACGAGATCCAGCTGAATCCGGGATGTGACAAGGAGATCGAGGAGAAGCAGGGAAAGCTCGAGCAACTGAGAGCCGTGCTGGAGATGTACGGGCATTTCTCGGGCATCAACAGGAAAGTTCAAATGAAGTATCAGCCGAATGGCAAACCGAAGGGATCGAGCTCTGACGAGGAGTCGAAGAATTCTGATCCGTCGCTCGTGCTGATTCTCAAATGGGGAGGTGAGCTGACGCCCGCTGGTCGGGTGCAGGCTGAGGAGCTTGGACGAATGTTCCGCTGCATGTATCCTGGCGGGGGCGGCGACGACGACACGACCGGGCTAGGACTGCTTCGCTTACACTCGACGTTTCGTCACGACCTGAAGATTTACGCGAGCGACGAGGGGCGAGTTCAGATGACTGCAGCTGCTTTCGCAAAGGGACTGCTCGCGCTGGAAGGCGAACTGACTCCGATTCTTGTTCAAATGGTGAAAAGCGCCAACACAAACGGACTTCTTGACAACGACTGTGAATCGTCGAAATATCAAACTCTGTAAGTGGCGACAAATCATTTAAAATTTTCATCAAATTATCTTTCATTTCAGAGCAAAATCAAAACTTCATGACTTAATGCAAATGGACCACGACTTAACGCCCGAGGATCGCGCGAACATTAATCCAACCAACTCAACGAGCATCGCCCAAGCGCTTGAATACGTCAGGAACCCTGTCAAGAGCTGTCACACTGTGTTGGAACTCATCAAGATGCTTGTCGAGCTCGTCAACTTCAAGAAAGACGACCCAAAGACTAAAGACAATGTTCTCTACCATGGCGAGACGTGGGACTTGATGGGAAGACGTTGGGGGAAAATCGAGAAAGACTTCTACAACAAAACCAATGGAACTTTCGACATCTCAAAGATCCCAGAGATTTACGACGCAATCAAGTTCGACTTCTCGCACAATCAGCATTCGCTGCAGTTCAACGAGGCGGAAGAACTTTACATCTACGCGAAGAACCTCGCGGACATTGTGATCCCTCAGGAGTACGGATTGACGCTGGAAGAGAAGCTGGCGATTGGAACCGGCATCTGCACGCCGCTGCTTCGCAAGATCCGAGCTGACCTCCAGAGAAACATTGAGGAAACCGAAGAGAACGTCAATCGATTGAATCCGCGGTATTCACATGGCGTTTCGTCTCCTGGCCGCCACGTTAGGACTCGATTGTACTTCACTAGCGAGAGCCACGTCCATTCACTCCTAACTGTGCTGCGTCACGGAGGATTGTTGCCAGCGGACGACAAGCAATGGCGGCGTGCAATGGAATACGTCAGCATGGTTTCGGAGCTTAACTACATGAGTCAAATTGTTGTCATGCTGTACGAGGATCCAACGAAAGAAGTTTCATCGGAGGAACGATTCCATGTCGAGCTCCACTTCTCACCCGGTGTGAACTGCTGCGTTCAAAAGAATTTGCCTCCGGGGTGAGTTGACTGCACAGTTTCTCTTGCCGCTGGGTATTTCAACTCTCCTTCCAGACCTGGCTTTCGTCCTAACGCACAATCAAAGTCGTCGGATGATGAGAAAACAATCGTGAGTAAGATAGACGAAGAGAACGACGAGTTGGGTAGCATGAGCGAGAAGAAGCGGCCGTCGAGAATCTCCAATCCAATTCACATCGGCCACCACACGGTCTCTGGACACGAGGCGATGAATCTTGCGAAACGATTGAGCGAGGAGCTCGCCACGCAAAATCAAACGGGATCTGATTCCGCGGCTCTGAACTTGCCGCGAGCCATGAGCCCGGAATGCGAGCAAATCTCGCGATCGTTTGAGGGCAAGAAAGGTGAATTGAAATTGAATTTTATGTTGCACACGTCTATGTAAGTGTTTCCACAATTGGGCAATGGGACGACCGCTGAGAACTGCGTCGGACTTCGTCCCATTGCCAGGTCTTAACTTGTGTTCCTATCTGTTTTCTGCTGCATGCGATGTGTTCACTCGACAATAATTTCTAATCCTTTCGCTTCAGCGACTCAAAACCTCCCTGACAATCTGATTTATCTCACGCTCACTCAGTTAGCGATGCCAATGCACCAGTTCCCTTTTGTTTGATTAACATCTAACCGAACTTATTTTCAATGAACGAAAGACTTTTTTATGGCAAATTGATTTAGAAGCAAATCAGGTAAAATGGGAAATCGTTGCATCCGTTTTGTTTCTCACTCATTCAGCGCACAGCACAAAATTCCTTTCAAACTTAGCCGGTGACGATCGAAGACAAAATTGAAATTTAATCATTCTTTTCTCATTTTAAATTTGATGAATTTCCCGTTGGGTTTGTGCGGAGGTTGCGCGATGGAATCGAAGCCCTTTCGATGCGAGATGAGGTGGGTGAAGTCGATAAGCTTCAGTCAATCTCCATCTCGAGTCGTTAAGAGCTGAGCGCGACCGCCGCACAGTCCCGAATCGAAGATGAAATGAGTTTATCTGGGCATAAATCCGTGTCATTGTTGTTTACTATAAATGTTGAATATTCAAATTATCCACTCGAGATCATTAACTCATTGATCGGAAGTTCAACCCTCCACAAAATTTGCATCGTTTTCGTTTTCTTCAGGTTTGCATTCGAGCGTCGGCGTCGAGTTCCAGCGGACCAAAGTCAAACCTCCGGCGAACTCGCGCCGACCTTGAAGTGATTTTTGGTTTCGCAGCAAATTTTTCAATGAGCTAATGACTTTGCGCTGGATGGTTTTTTGTAGCCGTAAGCTTTGCTTGCAAAAGACAACCTCTGAGTTCTGTCTGTCTCCTTAACACTCTTCTAAAGTATTTGGAATGATTATGACCAGAATTTCCCCTTTGATTGTTTTAAACTAGGCAGGAAGTTTTCTGCTTTCGTTTCAGTCAGGATAAATCCGGAGCAGGAAGTGATTGACTAGTTTTATTCTGAGGTAGGCCAGAGCGAAAGCTCGCTGAGCTTTTGCTCTGGATTGCGTCAAGATCAAACTGTTGAATCTCGTTCTGCTTGGGCTCTTGAAGCGAAGAGTTGCAGGCCAATGACTTCATCACACGATGATCCGGAAATAAGCAAATGATTCGTTGATTTTCCTGAAGCTATTTGATGCTAAGATCGTTGACCTGAGGATGACGCTCAAGTCTGATTATGTCATTGACCCTGCTCGTCTTCCTGGACTGAAATGAAGAAAGCACTAGCCACCTGACCCTTGAAGTTTAGTTTGATTAATTAATGGACGAGAGCCTTGGATGGGATCAAGTTTTCAGTTAATCGTATTTGATTTTTAATGACCGTTTGACGACGAGAATCCTTTTGACTTCCTTCTCAAGACGAATTGAATGATTAATTTAAAGATTCGACGCGCGCAAGACAACATCGACACAGTTTATGCCACCAAATGAACCCTTTCAAATTCCAAAATAAGCAAATGAGATCTAGCAGCAGCTTCATCTTCTCTACGGCCGTGATCAGTGGTTCGAACTCTGCTCCTAACTTGAGCGAGATGATGATAACGAACACAACGACGCCTGCAGGTAATTGTTACAAAGATTCCTTAGTTACTCGAGCATTTAACTTCATTTTGTGATCAATAACACGAAGAACAAAAAAAGCTTGAAAAGCAAACTTAGAAAGCTCAAAATTAATTTGTCAATCGACAGAGCAAAAGCTTCCAGCCATTAACCGCTGTCCGCCCCCCGGCAATTTAACTTGGAAAGCCATTTGAGGTTTAACTTTCTTTGTTTGGCTCTTCAAACCCTTCTGCAACGCTTTCTTCAGCCGTCGAATGAAAACTGCGTTGCCCTCAATCGTCGCCTCTCCTTCCTTCATTCTTATAACGCTTTTCTCGTTTTTACAAGTACCAGGATTTTTTGGCTCGCCTCCCATAAGGCCGCTCGAGACTCTGCACAACGCGCTGTCGCTGAAACAGCTCGACGGCTTCCTCAACCGGATGACAGACTTTCTGCCCGCCAGCAAGTCGGGCCAGTTCGATCGGCAGATGTCGATACAAGACTAGACAAAGTAGCGATTGAATTTGTTCTTGCATAAAAGACTTTATTTTGAAAATAATAAAATGAAACGTTAAGTAGAAAAGTTCAAATGTTTTGCTTTGATTCTCGAAGATTTGGAATGGAAAATTTATTCTATTTGGTCAAACGAACTCCTTAAAGCTCAAGCTGAGATTGCCGGCTTCTTTCTTCGCACGAATGTCTCGGTCCGATGCGATGATCTTCATCTGCTCTCTCGTCGAGTAGTTGGAAAAGATTTCATTGAAGTTGTACAAATCGGTTTGGAGCTGGCGGAACAGCTTTGCCTTCAGCAGGACATTTTGGACTGGACTCTTACCGAGATCGTCTTGATGGCTGAGGTTCAGAACGAACTGCAGCGTCTCTTTGATGTTCCGAATGTGCTCTTGAACGTAGATCGTTCTCATAAGTCGCCGAACGAGAAATCCGCGGGCGAACGCGTTGATGATTGTCGAGGCTTTGATCTGAAAATATTCATTAGCCATTCGAACTGCAAGAGAATGCCAGCAGTTACCTCAGAATCGTGTTCATTAACGATCGTTTTTTCCTCCTGGCTGAGGTGGTCTTGAAGGCACGACTTGAACTCGGTGAATCCTTCATCGTCGGTCGTTATGCTCGGAGCCATCGAACTGTTGAGCGGCGTTGACGTTACTAACAAATTAGATTCGATGTTAGCCAGAAGCTGTTGCTGCTCGGTTGAGAATTTGGCCTTCAAGCTCTCCATTGCGTTGAGATATTCCTTCTTCTGTCGTTCAATGAGCTCTCTAAGGTGAGTGTTGACTTGAGGCTCGATGACTGACTCGTAGAGCGAAGAGCCTGGCGTTGATCTCTTGTCGATCTCGTTCTTCAAGTCTTTCGAGCTCTTGTCGGCAGCGTTCTCATCAATCTCGATCGACAGTGGCCCGTCTACGATCGTTTCCATCGATTCTGAAGACTCAGAAACGATTTTGGGAAGCAAATCCGATGTGAATGTTGGTGAAGACAAAGTGTAAGAGTTTCGTCTTGATCTTGCAGCTCCATCGTCTTCGTCGGTAGCATTTTGCATTGCTATATTCTTACGATCCTTCTCTGCTTTCAGGATCTGCAGCTTCAGCTCTTTCTCACGCACAATTTCACGGATTTGTTTGATTTCATCGCGCAATGTTTTGTTGATCTTTTTGAAGAATGAAAATCAATGTTTTTACAATCGCTACAGATTTTCTTTTTGTTTACTTACGACAGGCGGCATAATCGGAACATTGTTTATCTTAAAAATCGACTGGAACTTGGGCGGAAGTTGCTGCATAATTAATTTTGTTTTGTCAACTCGAGAGCGATCGCGAACTTTAAATTTAATCTAACTCTGATTCAAATTTTAATCTAATTCACAATTTGAAACACAAAATTCCGTTAAAAATTATAAATTCACACGAAAAACTTGGATCGCGATCCACTTGGATTACTTTATATTCCTCCAACACGATTTATCATTTAAATATTTCTCTTTCCTCGTTTCGCACTGAATCATAAATACACAATCAAAGCTCTTCAACTTTCGTTTTTCAGATGTCAATGCGTTGACCTCTCTCAAGTTCGTCGTTTGAACTTTCAACTTTCAAAGCTCTCAATTGATTCTTTAGAAACAATTATGTGTCATTAATTATTCACCCAGAAATCTGATTGAATGTTTATTATTTGCATAAATGTGGGCTATAAATTTATTAATAAGCAGATGAGCCGCGTTAAACGTTTTCGCATGCCGAGCTTTACTATTTCATCTTGAGCGTGTATTTCTCATTTTCTGGTTTCTGTATGTTTCACTTTTATTTTCTTTTATTCACGAGACACCAACTTGGTTCAGTTTAGTGTGGTTTGAGTCGTCGGGCAGTGAACACGAAAAAGCGGTGAAGAAGTAAAACTATCCGAGCAGCTCGTGGAGTAGAAAAGAGAGTGGTAAAGAAAATCTGATCTGCAGAAAGTTCATTGTCTTTTAATTGAAACAACAACGAATTACATAAGCGCCCCTCACGAAAAAATGTTCGAGCAATGAGGCGGAGAACGAAGAGTTTTGATAACGTGAAATTAAGTCCGAATATGAGCAGCACGTCCGCTCCATTGTAACGGAAATCTGGCGATAGAAAGACGACAAAAAATCGTTAAAAGTCAATCAATTGATCGTCGTCTGGAGTTTGAGACGTGCAATAAAAAACCAAGTTTCCAAGTTGCGGAGAAAATTTAATTAAAGTTTCTTTTTTGCATTATACAGAAGAAAATTAAAATTCCACGCTGATTCACTAAAAAGCGATCGAAAAAGCAAAGAACTGTGAATGTGTTAAAGAGAAGTTGGAGGAAATCGATGAATGCGGTAAGTGAGCTTATTCTCGCATTGAAGTCTTTCGTCGTTCAAGGCGTCAGAATGCAGAAAGTGAATTGCAGTCTGCGAGCGACGAAGAAAAAGAACTTTGAAGGATGAAAGTCGAATCAATCTTAAGGTCAGCGTGGTGATGAACGAGTTTGCCATTCGTGATTCAATAAAATCCACGGAACGCGTAGCTGCGCTCTGCCTTCGCGCGCGTTTTCTCCGCAGCTTCACCTAGTTTTCCCATCTCGTTTCTCTCCCATCTGCGCCTAAGACTGCAGCTAGCCGAGCGTGTGTTGTGTAGTGACGAATGTTTACGACAACTTCTCTCGCAATCAAAAATATTTCACTGCAATTAAACATGGAATGAAATGTGAACAAGCTGGTGAGGGCCTCAACGGAAGTTACGGCGACCGGAAAATCTTGTTTCGCTTTTGGTCGCGTTATTCAATCGGCGTTCCAAATCAAGCGCCGGATTTAAAACTAAAGCAATTCGCCCTGTGACGTCAGCGATGAACGCACCCCGTGCCATATTTTCGTAAAGCAAGCGATTCATTGAAAAGGAGTTTTAACCAAAATGCCATTTCGAGTTACGTAAGTTCCTCACCATCGCGTCTTGTGTTAAATTGATCTTTTAATATTCAGGCTGATGATTCAATCGAATTCCACACAGGCAGATGATGGCTCTCTCCCTCTTGTCTCCGCCTGCTAGTCAATTAAATCGCGCACTGTCTCAACCTTCTGTTTCATGACTGGAAGCAATTAACTTCGGAAAATACGGAACACCCAAAACCAATAGAGTGCGAAAATTGTATTAAATAAACATTATAACATCTCTCGCTGTTGATAGAAAGTTTCGCAGTTTTTCATAACCGCAGCTTTCGATACTTCCTTCGTTCAATTTGAGTTTTATTGCCGGGCATTCGGCCGAGTCTCGCTGTTTTGTGTACTTCAAACTTTATAAAAAAATGCGAGACGACTTGAAAATAAAAGTGAAAACTTTATCGCTGTTAACTCGCCGATAATCGACGAGGCGGAGGAAGGTGCCAATTTCTTCGCGTTACATAAAGTGCTTCAGTGGCCAGCTCAAGTGCTTTTTAAATAGTCGCGTGTACATCTGGCTAATTACAAGACTACTTCATGTCTCTTCCGAGTGCAGTCGAACGCATAGCAAACGAGACGCAGCGACGTGAGAGATTCATCAGCGGCGAGACGAGAAATCTTTTCCCTTTTCAATTTGATTAACGCCGAAATTCCGCCCGTCATGTTCGTCTGCCGAGCGATTAATCGCGTCAAAGAAATTTCACGGAGGGACGAGCAGAGACGAAGATCTCTCTCGAGGCAGGCAGCAGGGAGTCGGTCGCTCAAAAGCTCCCACAAAACTCCTCGGCAACCTTCTGATTTAAAATTGAAATGACTAAGTGTTAGATTTATTCATCAGTTTTGTAATGGAATCCTTCTAATCCACCTTGGTATTGAGACACAGTTAACAGCTCCTGCGATGGCTAAGCCCATAAGTTAACAGTTTCGCTCGGTCCACTCGCATTTGCATTTTAATTAAACCAAAAAAATCTTCACGAATTTCGAACACAGAGAAAAACCCGCCGGCCTTGACTATGCCACGGAAAAATATCTGTAGCTTAACATACAGAGACAGCAGACGGTCTGACTTTTGACTTTTCTCGCTCGTCTTATCGATACAGTTACCCACATTTTTCCTTCCTCTCGCCCAGCACTCCGATCGATCGATACACACGACGGCTTGCCGATTATGTAATCGTCACCTGAACGGCATTCTTCTACGTTTTCCTTCTTTTACATAAGAAGAAGATTCATAATGTGGGATTGAATCATCGCGCCCAGAAACAAACAAAGTTACGTTAGGTCGTCTGACCGTGATTTGAGTGCGCCTTGAAGACGGACGATCGCCCAAAGTCATTAGAACAATGGCTCGATTAATTCACCTGCTTCATAACAGTCGCCAATGAGCCAATGAGATTCCCCAATGTGTCGCAACGACCGCTCGAAAAGAAGGCAAACAAACCGCGGCTGATTCGTTCGTGCGGTTTTCTGATCCATTGTTGTAATTAATTCGTTCAATCGTCCGGAATGAAACGAAGGCAACGGGTGAAGTAACAACTCTTCTTGTTTTGGAAGTCTTGAGCTCAATCGCAAAGGTGCAAGAAACTGTTGTCGTAATTACTCAGCTTTACTATGGGAGAATTCCGTTGGCATTTCGATGGCAAAAAATTCACGCAGATTGAATTTGAGACGAGAAATGTTTCAGAAATAATTGACATTTGTGATTGAAAAATGCATAAATCGTTTCGAAACGAGACTGCGAAGTTTGAGGAGGCCGAGACGTTTCAAGAATTCGATGACGAATCCGTGGAGTTCCGGCTCGCGAAATGCCAACGTTAATTATCATGAACGCGATGGTCTCTCCACTTCAACCTCGAGCCGCGCTCAGAGCGCATTGTCAATAATTCATTCGAGCAAAGACAATTCCCAGGAATATGCAAATTCAGAAATATAAATAATGAGTTCAACTTCCTTATGGCGGCGGTCTCCAAGCCCCTCACAAATGTCACGACGGTGACTGCTCAACAGTCGACAAAAGTAATTCAATTAAAAAATTCATGTCGCTTCTCATCAAGATAAACTTTATGCCACAACTTTGTTGTGTGACAAGTTGTGCAATGGATCAAGGCGGCCGGAATCGAAGTTCGATAAAGCGCGTAATGAACAGCTTCGCATATTTTACACGAGCCCAAGGGTTATCGTCCAATCTGCCCTAAATATTTGAGCGCGACTGCCAACACGTGCGAGACAAGTTAATGAACTTTCGAAGCTGCTGAACGTGTTAATTCAATTAGCAATAAATTCCCTGAGAGTTCTGATCGGCGGAGCTTTTCGTTGAATTTCTAACTCGATCATCGAGCAACTATTTCTGCTCAACTCTTTCCTCAAGCTCTGATAAAATCAACATAACAATCATCGTCTAAAAATTCAGCAAACACGTTCAAACACAGCCGCAGTCTTTCGCTTCGCCTTGCTACACGATAAACGACTTCAGCGCTGGCCAGAAAGAACTCAGCCCAGTTCGCGTGTCATTGAATTTTCTCCTTGAAAGCATTCTTAACGTTATCTGCGCGCAAGCTTGTCGTGAGTTTATTGTTCCGCTCAAATATTCATGAGAGTCTGAGTTGTCACCAGCAGAACTGGATTTCCACTCGAGCCGAGAAAACACTTCGCAAAAAAGTCAACCACGTCTGATTGCAATGCGATCGAGTTTTTCTCGTTTTACGAAAGCAAAAGCATTTGAAATGAAACTGAGAGTTGCAGTCGTTCGAAGGATCGCCGCCAATAAACCGTTGGCTGTATAAGCCTCGACGTTTCTAATCTCCATCAGATGGTCGCTTCACGCATCGTCGAGAAGAAAACATTTTCATTCCATTAACATTTCATTGGTTAAATAGGCTCGAGCAAGAAAGCTCACTTGATGCACAGAGAGTACGTGAAGACTTCAGGGCAAACACATCGACGCTAATGACTTGATTACCATTGTCTCGTGGGCTCAATGCTTATTGAGTTATCACAAATGCTGATGGGATTTGTGCATCGCATTATCCAATATTGACGCAGCATGATCACAGAAAAGCTTCCGAGCGTTGTTCGCGCTCGGCCAGACTCCGATTAATTCAATGTAAATAAGCGTCGATGGGTTTTTCTCGCAGCCGACTCATAATAATCGTCGAATCTGTTGTGTTTTTGTTTCCAAATTCACGATCAACCGATTGTTTATGCACACTTTGCGTGCGGCGGACGGCCGACGCGCTATAAACGAAACATGATGTTTTTAGGTCACTCAATCGACGGCTGTTATTATGTAATGAGCGCGATCACCGCTTTGCGTTAATCAACTTCATTGGCTTTCAATTGCGGTGCGCGCAGAGTGAGAGAAACGAAAGAGAAAGCAGCGATAAACTGCGGGAAAAATGGGGCGCCGATCTCGGTGCGATTCAATGTTAACAGCCTTCGCTTGTGACTCACTGCGAGCCTAAACGTTTGCTTCCTTCCAGCTCGAGTGAACGATGCAGTCGATACACACACTTGGAATTATTGCGCTGCTTGTCATAAGCTCGCTGATAGAATTCTCGATCGGGGAGCCGAGGGTCGTCTGTTACTACACAAACTGGAGTGTCTACAGACCGGTAAGTCGAGCTAGCCACCTTCACCATGATGTCACGCTCACGCATTCCATTTCAGGGAACCGCTAAGTTCAACCCGCAGAACATTAATCCATATTTATGCACGCATTTGATCTACGCATTTGGTGGCTTCACCAAAGACAACCAACTGAAGCCGTTCGACAAATATCAAGACATCGAGCAAGGTTCGGCTTAAATTATTCGACGAGTTATTGATGCTAAAGGTTATAATTTATCGGCTTCAGGTGGCTACGCCAAGTTCACGGGCTTGAAAACGTACAATAAAGAGCTCAAGACTATGTTGGCGATCGGAGGTAATTTTCTCTGTCATAACACGCGTAACCGCCTTAAAATAACTTTTTTCGGGGTTCGTCCGCAAACAGGTTGGAACGAAGGATCGACACGGTTCTCACCTTTGGTTGCTAGCTCGGAAAGAAGAAGCCAACTTGTCAAAAATGCAATCAAGTTTTTGAGGCAAAACAAGTTCGACGGATTGGATCTGGATTGGGGTGAGCGCGTCATTCGTCATCGTTGCGAGATCGCCGCTGACTGATCATTTGTCTTGCAGAGTATCCGGCTTTCCGTGACGGAGGAAAGTCGAAAGATCGCGACAACTATGCGAAATTGGTGCAAGAGCTTCGCGAAGAATTCCAACGCGAGCACGACAAAACTGGTCGACCGCGCTTGTTATTGACAATGGCCGTGCCAGCAGGTTTTGAATACATCGAGAAAGGTTACGATGTGCCGAAACTCAACAAGCATCTCGACTGGTTCAACATTCTCAGCTACGATTATCACTCGGCGTACGAGCCGTCAGTGAATCACCACGCTCCCTTGTACCCGATCGAGGAAGAGAACGAGTACAGCTACGACACGGACTTGAATATTGTAAGGACGACTTGAGCTTTTGTAGAGCTTTCAATGACTCAGAGCTTTTTCAGAACTCGACGATCAACTTTTACGTGAAAGCAGGCGCGGATCGTGAGAAATTAGTGTTGGGGATTCCGACCTACGGCCGATCATACACGCTGTTCAACGAAGATTCAAGCGAGATTGGAGCGCCTGCCGATGGACCAGGTCAGTGAGAGATTAAGCGTGATTTGCTTTCGATTGACACACTTCATTGAATTTCTCCGCAGGTGAACAAGGTGACGCAACACGTGAAAAGGGCTACTTGGCCTATTACGAGATCTGCCAGAGCTTGAAAGAAGAAGACTCTGATTGGGAGGTCGTGCAGCCCAATCCCGATGCCCTCGGTCCCTACGCAGTGAGCGGCAATCAATGGGTTGGCTATGACGACGAAGACATCGTGCGAAAGAAGTCGAAGTTCGTGGTCGAGCAGAACCTCGGCGGTATCATGTTTTGGTCGATTGATAACGACGACTTCAGGGGATTGTGTAATGGAAAAGCATATCCGCTAATTGAGGCGGCCAAAGAGGCTTATCTGGACAGTCTTGCGTAAGTTTCGATTGCGTCACATGGAAATGTTTATTTTAAATCGAAATCTTTTTGCGCAGCAACGGAGTTCCCACGAGAAACGCCGTCGGGTCAAGCAAGCCAAAGCAGACTAAGGTGGCAACGACAACCAAGCGACCAGAATCGAAACCAAAGAACTCTGGAGGGAAATTCACGACGCCGCCACCGCCGACCACACCGGTAAAGTCAATCAAAGTCTCACAAACTGTCCGAAGGTTTAATCGACAAATTTATTCCACAGGATCCTGGCAGTGACTTCAAATGTGAAGACGAAGGCTTTTACGCACATCCTAGAGATTGCAAGAAATATTTCTGGTGCTTGGAAGCAGCTGGTCTCGGAATCGTCGCCCATCAGTTCACTTGCCCGTCTGGACTTTACTTCAACAAAGCCGCCGACTCTTGCGATTACTCGAGAAACGTTCATTGCTCGAAGGCTGAGGTCACATCGACCACAACTGAAGAGCCTGAAGTGTACACGACAACCACGAGAGCTACCAGCAGTTCTACTTCTCGCGCCAACCCGCTTTACAAGAGCCCCAGTCGAACAACGACAGCAAGAACTACCACGGCATCGTACGATGAGCCAATCTCCGATTTACTCGAAACTGACCAAGAAGATCCAAAAGTTATCAAAGGTTCGTTTAATCATTATCTCGCTGTCAATGATTCTAATCGATTCGACTCCTCTCCGTCTATAGAACTTATCGACTTGATCAAGAAGGTTGGAGGTGTGGAAGAGCTCGAGAGACAACTGAATCTTCAAGAAGACGGAGCATCTGTCACGATTACTCAGAAGAATGTTCAAGGCGACGCCGCTACGACACCGTCGTCGATCATCAGCAAATCTCTCTACGATAAAATCAAGAACCGAGCGTCAGTGTTGAACAAGCGCCCGAACTTCAACGGAGCTTCGCAACCCGAAAGAGTTTTGGAAAAGTCTTCAACGAAAGAAGCGAAAGCTTCAGAGCGTAAAACTACCGCCGCACCTTCGACCGAAGCTTCAATCGCTTCCAAGAAATACAACTCAGTCAACAGATTCAACCGGCCAAGTTCTCAGAGCGCTGGCATTGAAAGTATCCCAGAGTCCGATGCAGTTCTCATTGAGAAGCCACAGTACACGTCGATCAGACGAAAGCCTGCAGCCAAACCTGCAGTGATCTCTGAAAACGATTACAACGGCGACTCGGAAAGCTCCAGCGGGGAACGAACAACTGAGAAACCTCAGTCGGAGGCGCAGAAGAAATACGCAAGCATCAACCGATCAAGGCGACCACAAGTTCAGCAAGTCGTCGAAGAAGACGTCGACGAGTCTGATGAAGAGGAAGAAATTCCCGTCTCGACCACGTCAACAACGACAGCCAAGCCCACATCGAAATATTTGAACCTCAGCCGAAGACGTTCAACGACTGAAACGCCCGAGATTGAACGGTAAGCTCACGCTCGACGCTTTACCTTACTTGATTTGATTGCCCTTGAAATTCTGCTCACGTTTTAGAACCGAAGAAACAGTCGACACGACGACTACGCCTTCCAGACGTCGCACGACATCGCCCACCCAAAAAACGGTATTGAATCTCAGTAATAGAAATCAAATCCAATCAAACATCCAAGACATTAAAGACACAAGTAGAAAATCTCAGAAGGAAACATTAACAGGGAACAGTTTGAGGGAAGAGTTTGGCGAGGATGATGACGAAGCTGACAGTTTAAATGTCATTGCCCTTCCCACCGAGTCCGTCACAGAAAACGTTCCTTACCCTGAAAATATCTTAACCACTCTGCCACCGCCCACAACTCCCCCCAACAACATTCAGGTAACAGAATCTCTAATTCAGACCGAGTCATTGCACGACATTATTGGCGATGCTTCCAATGAGATCGACGATGATACGACCACCTTGATTAACGACTTATATATCAGTGAGAGTGGCGGCTTGTCTAAACAAAACGAAATTAATAAACCGGAAGAGAAACCCATTTCGATTGCTCCCCGTCCCTTCTCGCGCCCTTCTCTAATTCGCACGAGGTCACCCATTGTAAATGAACCCACTAGCGAGGCTTCCACTTCAAATCGTAGGGATTCCACGTCGTCTAATCGTCGAGAAACAACGTCGTCAAGTCGTAGAGAAGCAACGACGACAAGTGAAAGGGAAGCAACGACTACAAGTCAAAGAGAAGCAACGACGACAAGTGAAAGGCAAACGACCACGAAGAGGGTTCGAACTCGTCCTACAGTCAAGTTTACGACTGAGAGTAGCTTAGCTGATAACGAGATCGAGTCAACCTCACGCGCGCAATATTCTTACCGGCCGGGTTACAGAGGAACAGCCAAGTTCAGGACGTCATCTGTTAGGACAGGCGAGTACGATCGACTACAAGAGGATTTGAAGTTGAGCAATTTCCAGCCAATCGAGAACAATCGACTTAGAGCTTTGAATTTGGAAAATCCATCATTGAGATCGGAAACTTCACCATCGCCGGAAGTGACCAGACGACGCTTGACACCCAGAGCGAGACCATCGACCACGACGACAACGACTGAAGCGACAATTGAACAAGAAGAAACGCATTCGACGAGACGGCGGCTGACGACAAGATCGAGATTTGCCTCGACGAGTGCTGCGCCTATCGAAGACGACGAGGAGACGACGACGGAGCAGAGAGTGGTCGAAGCGAAAAATTACTTCAATCTCGCTGCTGGCGAGCGACCAGACAGAATTCGGTTCGAGCTCGCGGTCGGAAGGAAAATCGACTTCGGCGTGACACCAGCGGCTGCAAAGACGAAGAGCAAAGGAACGGAATCCGATCCATCGAAGGTCAAAGTTCTCACTGGACCTCTCGACAAATCGCCGCTCGTCTCCGGCCGAGATTACAAAAAAGGACACGTAGAGGAAATTCCTTTAACGAACACGCAGACGACAGAGTCTGTGACCGTTCAGAGCTTTTCTGACAAGCTCAATCTAAGCGAAATTCCATTGAATAAATCTGACATCGAAAGCTTCGTGGCGGACGAAGATCTTAGAACTGAAGCGGCGATTGACGAGACAACAAGAAAGCAGCGACTGCGGCCGAGCATCAAAGGATTCGCCCAAAGGACTCAAGGCGTCATTGAGAGTAACGACGAGGAAATCACAACGCAAGAAGCTGACGAAGAGACGACCACGTCTCGCTCTAGACTTCGACCGAGTAAACTTGGAATTATCCAAAGAACTTCAACTCAAGCCGCAACGACAGAAGCTTCAGTCGTAGACTCCACCCCGAGTCGATCGAGATTCACAGTTGGCAAAACTCGCTTCCCAATAAGAGGTAAGATTGAGACTGTAAAGCCTGACGAAGAAGTTTCAGTTGACGAGGAGTCGACGTCAAGACGAACTCGCCCGTTGGCTTTCCAGAACCGATTGTCGCAGAGAACAAGGACGACTGAGAGCAGCGTTGACGAGAACGTTGCCAGCGAACTTGAAGAAGATAACTCAGTCAGCGAAGAATCAACGTCACGACGAACTCGTCCGTTGCCTTACCAAAACCGTTTCTCCCAAAAGTCAAAGACAACTGAGAACAGCGTTGACGTTGAAGAGACTGTCAGCAGTCGAACTAGACCGACGGGATTCAAGAAACGTTTGCCAACGAAATCCGAGATCGACATAAGCAGCGTAGAAAGCGAAGATGAAACTGTCACGGCGCGCACGCGACCCTCAGTTTTCAGAAATCGATTCGCGACGAAATCGAAAGCCGACGACAGCCAAGCGGAGAACTCGAGCAACGAGGAAAGCAGCTCAGTAAGAAGTCGACCGACAGCTTTCAAAAAAGCCACAGAGAAATCAAAGTTCGCATTCAAAAAGCTTGACGACTCAAACGCCGAAGAGAGCACGACCGTCAGAGTTCGTTTCCGGCCAAGCCAAACGAAATTCCTCCGAGTCGAAGACATCAAAATCGAAGACGTTAACGACTTGCAGACCGAAAGTCCCTTGGACGAAACCACTCTGAACTTCTTCAATTTGCTGGCAAGCGCGGGCAGTCGATTCGCTGCGGCTTCTTCGAACAGCGTTGAAGACTTTGAAAGCTACAATTTGGTAACAGCGCTGCCTGAGAAAAAATTAGTTGGCGATGACGATGATGAAACTGACTTAACAACGAAATCGAATCGCGAAAGTGGCGAAGAAGAAGACGAAGATGAAACGACTTTGAACTCTCTGATTGACACGACCTCGACGACTCTTCGTTCGGTAGTTATTCGCAAGCGGCCTGTTAAAAAGCTTGATGCCGTCGCTACGAGACAAACGATCACTGAAGGAAGCACTGACGAAGAAACGTCCAAGAAGCCTGAGGACGACGACGAAGAAGATTCCGAGGATAAGGAGAAGAAGGAAGAGTCTGACGAGCCCGTCGTGATACTCGAGGAAACGGCAGAAGCAGTTGTAGAGTCATCGACTCAAGCGAGTTCGTCTGCTCGACCCACGAGAAAATTACTGACGAGAGTTCGAGTTACGACAGAAGCTCAAGAGAAAGATTCGCAAGAGGCGCCGGAAGTGTCGAAATCACCAGTCACGACACGAAAGCGAATTGTGTTCACTCGACCAAGGCAAAAAGTTGTCGAAGAAGAGATTCGCAAAACCGAGACGTCAGAGGATCAGAGCGAAGTAAATCTTGACTCCGATAAGAACGAAGATGAAGCAGTTAGCGTGTCGAGTAGAGGGCCGTTTGTGAGAACTCGCCCGACTAGAAAAGTTCTAACGCGTGTTCGAGTGACGACCGAAGAAACGGAAAAAGATTCGCAGCAGCTGAAAGACTCGCAAGAAGCTCCAGCAGAAGTTTCATCATCGCCAAGAACAACGAGAAAGCGAATCGTCTTCACTCGACCCAGGCAAAGCACTTCGACAACAGATGAAGGCGAGAACGATGAAAATCGCGTGGTTGAAACGTCAGAAAAATCCGTTGTGAATGTCGATGAGACGAGCGCGAGAACAAATGATTTTGCATCGAGAAGGAAAGTCAAGGTGTTCAAGACGAGACCGTCGACGGAGAGATCAGCGCAAGCTGACGAACCTTCGTTCACCAGAGGTCCAACAACCAGAACGCGAGTGTTCAAGCGTCCACTGCCAGAAGGCGCCGAGCCCAAACAAGAAAGCGTTGGCGACTTTGAGCTGAAGACTGACGATGAATCATCGACGCCTCGATCGAATTCACGTTTCGGCAGCGACCGGCAACGAAAGCTTTTGAAAATCAAGAAACTCGTAGTGGCTGACAATGAGGAAACTTTGCAGCCCGAAGCCGTTGATGCTTCAACTGCTGCACCCAAGAAACGAATCTATAAAGTCTTGCGAACAAAGACGCCGAAGCTTCTGGTTGATCGACCTTTAACTGACGACAGCTTGATCGTTAAATCTGAAGATCAACAGCAAGACTTGGAGAATGATTTCCATGAGAACGACCAAAGATTCGATAATGAAGAGAACAGCGAGAACGTGGACGAAGCGCCCGAAGAACAGTCAGCGAAACCGCTTCTGAGATTCCCGACCCGGCCCAACAGTGCCAACAGAATCGTGACAATCAAACGTCGCCCAGCATTCAGCCTCAACGCGAGAACTTCAACTGTTCATCCAGCGTCAGCCAAGTTCGGCAAAGAACCGCTACCGACGAAGGCAAGACAAGTCACGATCAAACGGAAGTACAAGCCAACGGCAGTCAGCAGCATTTCTGATTCGACGACCGATGACATCGAGCCGGAGAAGAAGATCGCGCTGGGCGAGAGAAACAAAAAGATCTTCTCGAAGGGCTATCGCAAGTCACTCTCGACCACTCAGGCACCCAACATAACACCTCTCACTGACACAGATACCACAGAACCCGAAGACGACGTTGTGGAAACAACAGAGATTCTTCTTGATAATAATGATGAAAATATTTTGCAGAAGGACACGTCGGCTAAGCCTCGATTCTCGTTGAGTCGCTTCACTACGACGACAATCCGACCAACGACCCTTCATCACGTTTTCGCCATCGACGTCGACGAGGAGGAAACTGCCTCGAAGAACAAGACGACGATCAAGGAGAACAATGCCGATGAAGTGATCAAGAAACTGCAGAAACTCATCGAGATCAACAGAATCGTTGAGATTTACTCGAAGGAAGAGAAGCACAAAGTGCTGAAGAACAAGAAATTGAAGTCAATTAAGCAATCAGATTTGACTGTTGAGCGACCGCCGTCCATAGACAAGTTCGGCGAAATCAGTCGCGAAACGATCATCAAGCTAGTGAAGCGCAATGAAACTGTGTCGACGACCGAACAGCCAGCTGTGAACCAAACCCGTTCGCCCAAGAGCGTCGTGTTCGCCGAGACAGTTTTCGCCGAGCTTGAGTCATCGACGATCAGCTTGGAAGGACTTTTCGACCGCGAGAAGAAGTCGAACGACGATGAGAAAGCAACGACTGAAGTAGTCAGCTCGTCGACGCACGTTCGATCTCCCGTTCCGCTCCTTCGTCCCGAGTCTAATGAGACAAACCCCATCATCATCAGTCTAAAGTCGCTAGACAAAGTTATTCTGAAGAAGGTGCCCACGCTTGTCGAGTCGGAACCTGAGGAAACGTTAACAACTGAGGATCCGTCAGAGGAGACAACATTAGTCGATGACAATTAGGAATTTAGGTTT
The DNA here is from genome assembly GCA_033064975.1 of Smittia sp. YW1114-2. Classification (NCBI taxonomy): domain Eukaryota; kingdom Metazoa; phylum Arthropoda; class Insecta; order Diptera; family Chironomidae; genus Smittia; species Smittia sp. YW1114-2. The sequence goes on from CP093832.1 coordinate 21,936,080, forward strand.
CGTTCTTCATCTCCATTCCATCGGCTTCGCCCTGTAAATATTTGAAAGCTTTCGCATCCACGTGCGGCCCAATCATTCTCTCTCCCTTTTCCGTCTTTCTCGAACCCAAAAATGCGTTTGCAATACTCGTGAAATTTAATACTCAGTCGATTATTTAAGAGCTCCGAAGTTTTGTTTAGATAATGCCATATTTCTTAGACGTGTAAGCATAATTAAGACGATGAAACATTCTCCAAGCCTGTAAATACTCGAAGCGTTATTCAATACAGATTCGAGATTAATTTCGATGCATTTGAACTCAACTCACTTGTTCTGTACATTGTCCCGATAGTATTACTAACATCTTATGTAAAGTATATTCGTAATGCCGACCGCCATGAGTGTGTAAAATAGTTTACTCGATCGGCTTATTTATCAACCTTAGATTGCACACATCCCTCGCCACGAGGATCCCGATACACTTTCCAAAATTCCAAACACTTTGATATTTAATGTTAAGCGTTTTGTAGCGAATGAACACAAAATTTTTGGTAAAGGTACAAATAAAGTTGTGCAAGCATCAAAAGTCACTACACGAACTCCACAGACTCTTCTTGGTTTTATGTGTCAACGCAACTCTTCCCAACAACACCTTGAGTTTCAGAACCCATTCGCTTTGGACCCGCAAAGCTTATTAACGCTTATGTTGAATGTACAAAGGAGCAAGCAAGCACATTTTGGCGATGGTTGAGCACTTAGAACCGCACGTATGCAAACCTTATGCACGTTGAGAGAACTCGCTTTTGCCCGATTTAACAGTTTTCTTGAATCGACACTTAGGTGGATCGCCCAACTCCATTTTTCCAAAAGCGCAACAACACTCGCGTGGTTGTCAGAAGCCGCAATACCCTTCCACCACGAGCTTTCGCTCGAACAACGCAAGCTACGACGAGCACAGAAGTCGTAACTAGCCCGCCGAAGAATAACAGGAAAACCGTTAGAAGGAAGATCACGAGAAATCCTACGACAACCCTTAAAGAAACAACGACGACTGCAAAGTTAACTTCAACAACTACAAGACTTCCCTCAACGACAAAGCTTCCTTCAACTACAAAGCTCCCTTTGACGACAAAGCTCCCTTCGACGACAACCACCGAGATTCCATCAACGATTCCTCAAGAATACGAAAAGTTCAGTGAAGAGTTCAGCGATGATATTGCGAGCGTTTTGCCAGCGCTGACATCTGTGAAGCCCAGAAAAACTTCTCACGCAGTTGAAGCAACGACTCGTGCTCTGCAGCAAGTTCAACAGAACCATTGGGAGACTGAGCCGAAGGAAGTAAGGAAGCAAAGCTCATTCGACGAGATCCTTGAGCAACAATACAAGATCAAAGGCATTGACATAAGCAGCGAAGAGAACTATGAGGATGAAAAGTTGATTGGAGTTTTGGGTTCACAGGTTTGGAGGCTTCAAACTAAAACTGTAAATTTCCTAAATTTCTTTTCGACAGGTCAAAGTAATTCTTCATTCGTTGGGCAACGATCCCAACAGCGTTCAAGTTGAGTGCCTCGACGTTGGCAACTTCCCTCACCCAACTGACTGCGCCAAGTACATCCAATGCGTCAAAAGCCGCGGCTACTATCAGGGCTACGTCTTCGACTGCGGCCCCGGTCTAAGCTTCCAAGTTGGTGGAACCTGCAGCATCTCCAAGTTGGGATGCACAAGAAACAACGTTCGTCTGATGTTGAGCTAAGGAAAACATTTATAAATGTTGAGCCACATGAACAATTTAGTAAGAGAGATTTATTGTATTTAAATAAATGCCATTAGTCGTTTGAGATGTTTGATTAGAGGAAAATCAATAAAAATGTGAATGATTATAAAGGAAGAAGACTTAATTTATTAAAATAATAAATAAATTTCACTGTTCTTGAAGAAGAAATTGGCAATCTGGATTTCGAACCTAAGAACTTCCAATTAAGCAATAGCATGCCCAATGCTCGGACCAACGGAGTCATGTTAAATCAAGTTGAATAAGGACGTAAGTTGTTTTTAGATTCTCTTCTATTTCTTAGTGCACAACGCGTAAGTTCCAGTTTATATATTTAACGGTCAAAAGTATTCAAACTGCAGCGCTTTCAAATTTCCGATTCCCGTTAAACTCGCGCGGAATTGCAAAAGCGCGAGCAAAGCGCTCGAGTTCTTCGCATCTGCGAAATTTAAGCTGAGAATGGAAGCGTCATTATTTTTGTAATCGAAGTTTGTGTTGAAATAAGTTCGAGATCGGACTAGAAGCGCGTTGTCTCGATGCAGGACAGCATCGGCAATAAGGAAAACCACAAGTGAAGCGGATTGAACGCTTAGTTACGATTAAAGCTTGCTGAAAATAAATGTTTATGGCGAATTTGTGCTCGAGCTGTACAGAAGTGTGAATATTTTCCGTCGTTCTCCTCCACGAATGTTGGTAAACTTAGCTTTGTTGTCTCCGCTCGATACACAATAATGCATAAACAGTAACGAAGTGAAATATTAATTGCGAGCCAGTCAGGAAGACTGGTAAATTAATCATCTGAATTCTTATATACTGAAAGTTGCACGAGTGTTAGTGCATTCTCGAAAAGTTTGTGTCCCTAAATTAGTTAATTAACGCGAAAGTCAAGAGACAATATGTCGGACCAGCATCGAGGAGCGTGGGGAGCTCGCGAGGACGCGGTTTGGTGGCCAGGCGCGCTTTCCGCCGCCGACCAGAACAACTTGCACCACCAACAGATAATCAATCAGCATCATCAAAATCAACAGAATCACATGCAACAGCAGCAACCTCAGCAGATCCATCAAGTTGTAGTGCAGCAGCAGCAATCACAGGCGCATGATTTAAATCGCAGTAATAGCACGACTTCCACTGTAGCGACCCAACAATTATTCTCATACAAAATGGCCAGTAGTTTCCCTTCGCCGGGCGTCACGGTTTCCTCATCCAACCCACCATCTGCGTACGACTATCGCTTAGGAATGGGAACTATGGTTTCGCGACCTGGCGATCCACAAGCTATGAGCGCGCCGCCTGGCACGCAATGGTGGTACGCAACCGCCGGTCAAAACACGCTAGAGAATCTTCAGCAACAACAGCAGCAGCATCAGCAGCAAGTCAATCACCAGCAAGCTCAACAACAACAGCAGCAGCAACAGCAACAACAAGCGCAGCAGCAGGTCAACCACCAACAACAGAACCAGCAGCAGCAACAACAGCATCAAACCCAACATTCTACTCCTAACCCGGTGAGTGTTTTTGTTTGAAAACATCTTCTTTCCTTCCTTTTCTTTCTCTTATTTCACAAATCAAATCATTTCCCCTAAACGAGCATTCATAAAAAAGCTCGAGAAAGAGGAAAAGTCTCTTTGAATCCACGTGCTTCGTTTTATAACAATTATATTGTTATGATTATGTACAACGTCGGGCTTGCTCTTGAACCAGCAGAGTGAGTGAGAGGAAAAAAGGGAAAAAATGATTGTCAATTGTTATGAAGATAAACAAACATACAATTATAGAAAACATGTGTTTATTGATAAATAATATATCGTCGCTATTTATGTATGAATGATTCACATGTCAGCATTTCTCTGATGTGTGTTTGTGACTTTGTTTCCCAAACGCTCTGCCGATTCATCAATGAATTGCATTACAAATATATTTTACGATAAGTTAAAACATTTCCACGCGCCTGAGCCATTTTCGAATGGTTTTCCGTGAAAAAAGGAATGCAAACGGCTTTAGGCTCGGCCGATGCGCGCGATGCACAGATGTATGCGAGTTTTATCGGCGTGTATTGTGTTAATGCCCCTTAAATTCTCATTTCTTTAAAGAAAACGAACGATTAAAAAATAAGAAAATGAAGACCGGTTTCTCGGCCCAAGAATGAACACATAAAAAATCGACTAAACATCTTTTAAAACAAAAAAAAAGTCGAGCGAAACAAAGGGACCGAGTGTCTGAAAATGTTCTCATTGCGCTCTTCAAACGAAAACCTATATTTTCGATTAATGTAATTAATCATCTGCGCTGTCTCGCGAGAGCTCGAAACTATTTTATTGACCACCTCGAACGCGCTGTCTGAAATTTCTCCTCCCTTTTCAGAATCAAACCCACATACAGAATGCAAATCAGAATAATCAAATAGCGACGAAGATGGGACGAGGAAAGGGTGGCGCTGACGCGAAGCCTCGTGGTCGAATGACAGCGTACGCGTTCTTCGTGCAGACATGTCGCGAGGAGCACAAGAAGAAGCACCCGGAAGAGTCGGTCATCTTTGCAGAGTTTTCCCGAAAATGCGCGGAAAGGTGGAAGGTAAGAGATTTGTTTCTGTCGAATTCGTCAGTAGAATTAGTACACCGAGGCTCTGAGAGAGATCAAGATGGATCGAGCTCTTTGTCTTTGTCTGAGTTCGCGGTTTACCAAAACAGGTTTTGCCTGCTACATAGCCAGAGAGCGACTTATGTAAACCCCTAGGTGACTTGGCTACAATGAGAGTCACTCTATAGATTTTTAATTACCGTCTCCTCGCTGATTTGTCTGAACTTGATCTGGGATCATTTATGATTAATAACATCTCCCAATCCACCGGAGACCCTCGAGCAGTTGATGAAGTTTTCATTTATGAAAATATGTGACATTCTTCCTTTTTGGACTTCACATATTTCTTCCTTCCTCGTTTCGAAAATATATTGCATGCATATTTCAGTTCTATGTACTCAATTGCGTTTGCGCTAAAACTTTACATACATACGGGAAGAGAAAGAACAAAAAATAATCGACACAGGGTGCACCGACAGCTCAGAACATTCTTCAAGTTCACGAGAACTTCGAGCTAATTTCTGGTGCTCTCGAAATTGCCTTTCGCTCAATGTGCAATCTCGAAGCATTGGATTTTTAAACTTTTATCTCAGCATGTAATCGGTGCCGGGTGGAAGCGAGCGAAACAGAGGTTGAAGCTTCAACGTTTCCTTCTTAAAAAATCGATCGCGAGGAAGTTTGATACATGCTTTTTATGTAAACTTTTTCCTGCTATATAGACGAAGTAATTGTTCTTGTATGCGTAAGTTTTCCCCATGTCTTCGTCGCCAGATAACGGCTGAAATGAAGGTCTGCTGCGGCGGTTTGGAAGCTCCAACTCTCGAGGTCCTTCTGCTCATTTAAACCAACTTTGCCCGCTTTGGATTAAGGCTTTAGCTTCCTCACTCGCTGAGTGTGAATCGGTCTTGAGTTAGTTTTGAATTTGCAGAGAAGCTCAAACGTTTGCAACAGATGTGTCATGAAAGAAACTGTTTGAGCTTCTTTTGTCTGATGGAAACAACTTGAGTCTGTTTCGTCTGATGGAAACAGTTTGAGTCTGTTTCGTCTGATGGAAACTGTTTGAGATTTGCCACTTTAACGTTAGGATTTGATGTAGAGACACTTTCTTTTCCTAAAAAAGAAAGCCTTCGAGACAATTCATTCTACCTCCTGAATAATTTCAGACGATGTTGGATAAGGAGAAGAAGCGCTTCCATGAAATGGCTGAGAAAGACAAGCAACGTTACGACTTGGAGATGTCGAACTACGTTCCACCGAAAGGCGTAGTGGTCGGCCGAGGCAAAAAGCGAAAACACGTGAAAGATCCCAACGCTCCCAAGCGATCGCTATCAGCGTTCTTCTGGTTCTGTCATGACGAGAGAACAAAAGTGAAAGCGCTTAACCCCGAATACGGCGTGGGAGACATCGCGAAAGAGCTCGGGCGTAAATGGTCCGACTGCGTCCCAGAGGTCAAGGGAAAGTATGAGGCTATGGCTGATAAAGACAAACAAAGATATGAAAGAGTAAGGCGAATAATTCACTCACCCGACTGAGGCTAATAAATGTTTTAATGTTTTAGGAAATGACCGAGTATAAACTAAAGTGCAGGAACGCACAACAAGGTATTGTGACGCCCGCTCTCGAAAATAAAACGGTGAGAAGACTTTGACGTTTTAAATTAAGCTAGATTTAATATTTTGTTATTGTTTTCAGCCTCCAAATCATATTCAAGTTCAACAGCAACAACAACAAGCCCAGCAACTTCAACAGCAGCAAATGCAACAACAGCAGCAGCAGCTTCAGCAGCAACAGCAAATGCACGACGAGGATTCTGAGGAAGAGGACGACGTCGACGGCGAAGATTAGGCCAGGGCCGACATTTTGAGATTACAAGGTTTGAAGTGACTCTTCCTTGACATTATTGACATTTAAGCTTAAGACGAACATCTTTTGATTATGATAATAAGATTAGGTTTCCCTGTAATCGCTTTTCATCTTCCGTTCGACTCCATAGAAAAGCCTTCGGTACTATCAAGGGCAATATTGCGTGGTTGATGAGATAACACGAAGCTTTAAAGCTTCCTTTCGTTTCCTTCCTTCGAGCGAAACGGCGCGAGAAGACTGAAAAGCTCAGCAGTTCATGCGAGACTCATCAGCCCTTCGACAGTTAACACGATGACTAATTGTTTTATAAAACATTGTAAATGAGTTTCTTATAAAAATGTGAGATTCTCGCGCTCTTGTCAGATTGTCTTCTCGCGTCTCCTGTGAATCTGGTAGAGAATATTACTCGGTTCTGAACCGAAACAGTACAAAAGTGTAAGTTTTGTTAATTTCGATGCAAACGATTCGTTTCTAAGTTAAGTTCCGTTTGGTCTTTTCACTCGGCCCTCCTCCGAATCCTTTTATTTATTTCTTGTATAGTAATAAAGAGCACTAAAGGGGCGCGTTCAAGAGTTACGTCAGTTAAGCTCGCTCGAGTCTGCTCGGCTTCAACGCCACAGCTCGAGTCGACCAACCGTTGAGGTGACAAACAAGGAACATTGCTGACAAATAAGTAGGAAGGTTAAGAATTGATTGAACCCTCGTGACGTTATCGATGCACGACGCCCCCCAACTTCCCCCCAACTTGAAATTAGATCATTCGAAGAAAAGGATAACATGTAAATATGCTTAAGCATAAAATCAATTACTCAAGCTCTCACGGGAGATCGAAAATCTTAATCGGATCATCTCCATCACATCACATTAAGTTTCCAAGTGTTTGTACATTGAAATCGGCGATCGATCCAAGCATAAATAACGTAAATTTGAAACTATGAAATTAATTACGATTGCGTAGCGACGTCGCTTTTGGCGCGAGTGTCAAATAAATATTGAAATCACCCCCGAAATCAAATTGTTGATTTTGTTTTCGCATTACAACTGAGTTCAAAACGATGGTCTCTCATCACGCTTTAAATGATGAATCTTAATTTGTTGCCATGAAGAACATTTTGTCCTTTTTTTAGTTCGAAAGTGTAAATTGTTTTACGTTAAGTATCATCAATCATGAAGAAAGTAATTGAAACAATAATAAACTGTGCTTTGAAATGATTTTCCATGCAAATACTTGATTTAAGAATCAATGAATTTCTCAAATTCAAACTTAAAGCTTGTAAATCGGCGCAAGTCGAGCCGGCACTTTTAGTAATCGTAAGTTGATTAAAGCAAACGCGAAGTTATGTAAAACATGAGTGCATTGTGTGAAGCGACATTCACGATTAAAAGTATTATTTGCTCCGCGGAGCATTCTTATTTATGGTTGAGTCTGTACATACATGCAACGTCTGTCCGCTCCTCCCTCTCTCTTCCACCCTTTCCTACCCCCGAACAAGAAAAAGGAAAACATTTATTAATTCAGAATATGTTTTTGTAAGACTTGACATGAGATTAAGCAAAATAGATTGTATCGACAAGTTTGTTTTGTAAAAAAAAGTAAGATAGAAACAATAAAATAAAATTCAGAAATCAACTCGATTGTCGTTGTAAAAGTTTTCGATTTATTGGTGTAAAAGTTAAGCTACAAAGTCCCGAATCCAAAGAGTGAAATGTGATAACAGTTTCCGATTAAAGCTTGAGCTCCTCGGGCTTGTGATGAGTGCAAGCTCGTCTTGCTTGTCACTGGGTGAGTCTTATAAGCTCGACTTCATGAAGGGCTTCAAGTACAAGTGGAATGATTTGTTGACGTCTTCTTGGTTCAACGGCGAAGCTTTGGCGGCTTCGAGGAGTCTTTCGTAGACGTTGCCGTCGCTAGCACCAAGGACAGAGCTCAGAACTTCGTCGGGGATGTCGAATCCATCGACGATTCCGATTGCGTTCGGCTTGAACTTCTTCAGCGCAGACTCCAAACGACCTTGCAACTTCTCAAGATCGGTTGACGTTAGATTGACAAACTGAAAAAGAATGAATTGATTTACTGTTGAACTTTATCATTTTAGTTGTTTCTACCTGCAAAAGATTTCCAAGCTGTCTGATGGCAAGATCGACTGCATACAGCTCGAGAATGTCTCTGAAGACGACAGCCAATGCCGGTGAAGCACTTTTGGCTGAGCCTTCGAGAACTTCAATTGCAGAGTGAAGCAAAAATGCTTGGCAATGAACTTCAGCGGCACTCGCCAACTCGATGCTGCTTTGGTTCGCAGCGTCTTCCGGTCCGTTCGTCTTCTTTCTCTCCTCTAAATGTTTATAGGCAAGAGCAGTTTTTCCAGCGGCGGCAGACTGCAGAGCTCGGAGGATTCCGTGGGGTGATCCGTCCCACGATTCTCGTTGAGCGCCTCGCTTCACGTACTTCCTCAAGTACTCAACTGTCGGCGTGAGCGGCTCGTTGTTCAGGGCTTGCGCCCAGGCTTTCACGAGATATCGCGCAGTTTGCAAGAACAAAACTGTGTTCTCTCCCTCGTAGGTCTGGGCTGCGGTGACACTGCCGTAAATGTCATTGAATGCTGAAGACGCCAGATATCCGTGACCGCCACAGGCGAGCCGGCAAGTCTGGACAGCTTGCGTAGCTTCGTTAGTGCAAACTGCCTTCAGGCAACAAGCGAGAGCGTGAAGCTCTGGCAGTCTTTCAAGGTTTCCCTTATCGAGTTCGTGAGTCACTTGGTTGTACATATCCCAAATCAGCTCCGCCGTCATTTTGAAAACGATGACCTTGACGATTGCTGGGAAAATCTTCATCTGCTGTGTGACGTGTTCGATGATTTTCGGCTCCGGCTGCTTCGGGTCGATTGGGCTTTGCCGTCTGACCGTTGAATATCTCATCGCAATCGTCACAGCCTTCGATAGATAGCTTGCCATGTCTTTCAGAATGACCACGCGAACGAACATCATCGTGCCATAAGTCAAGACGGAGCTCTGCGGTTTGATGAATGTTCCGTTCTCCAGCACTTTCGCGTTCTTCATCAACATGTTCTTCAATGGAATTCTGACTTTATCGAAGCCTAGGAATCCGTTGTTCGCCGTGTTCATCCCGACTTTGTTCCCGATCTCTCCGATCGTAATTCCCGGCAACGGCTTGTGAGTCTCTTCATCGCGAAGCTGCACAATGAACGGTTGAATGCCGTGATGTTGCCCGAGCGAGTACAGCTGAGCGATGACGATTGCATAGTTTGCTGTGTGACCGAGACCACCAGGCCACCACTAAAACATAAACATTGTCAATAGCATCGTCAGCATGTCAGCGTGAATTGAATTTACTTTGTAAGCAGTTATTGTCGGCGAGTGAATGACAAACTCTTTCGTATTCGCATCGTAGGTCGCTGTCGTCTCTAAGCCTCTCAAGAAAGTCCCGTGCCCGAGCTCTGTCTGAGCATACGTGCCAATGATGTTGCAGTTCCAAGCTCTCGAGATCCACTCCGCTTGCTGGTCGCTCGTCCCGTGGTTCATTAGCGCGGGCAGGAACATGACGTAGTGAACACCTTGAATTAGATTTGATAGATTGACGATCGCAGTCGCTCATTAAGTTGAACTCACTCATCGGATTCGCCTCACGCAACAGGCTTGTCCCAAGCATTCCTCCGAGCAGCGCCCTTCGACGATAAGAGATTCGAACTTGGTTCAACTGATAACGAACGAACTCACATGTAAATGTCCACTCCGTCTCGACCCTCGGCTTGCAGGTCGCGGATCTTCCTGAACACCAAGCAGGCTTTCCTGATCGAGTCTTCGTACTTCTCCTTGTGACTCAAGTAGCTCACTGGGACAGTGTCACGGAGTTCGGGGTCGGAAAGGAAGAAGTTTTCTGTTTTGTGATGACGCAAATTATTTAATCGTCGCTCGTGAATCAGTTCAAGGCAACAACAAACCCAAAAATCTCTTCTCTTCGACCTTGTCAGCTCCGCGGTGGTACCAGTTCGTGAACTCCTCGACATTGAAGCTGACTTTCTCTCGCTCTTCTTTGATATCGGGATTCATCTTGGAATGCGCCGTCATCGCCTTATCAAAGAACTCTTTGTTTTAATTTAATCCGCGATAAAGGTCTTCGATTTATGACTGGCGAAAGACGCGATAACTCTACGTTGAACTTTGAGCTGAATCTTTGTACTCAATAATTGTGTTCTCCCCTCCAATGATTTCTCTTCTTCGGATCACGATATTTTGTAATGTTAACTTTTGTGTAATTTCTGCGACACTTCGCGATCGTTTGGACTTGCGAAGTTCACGACGACGAACGAGAACCGTCTGCGCAAAACTCTGGAATATAACTCAGCAATGAACGTCCGAGATCTAATGGAAACAATTTCTCACTACGTCGTCTCGAGCGCTTTAGCACTTCTCTGTTTTTATTTTTCTTCGTTTTCGTTTGCGGGTCGAATCATTCGACTCGAATGTATGTAATTCACAGAGTTTCAGTGTATTTTCGAGCGGAGAAATATTTTTCGTTTCAAAACGAATCAACCGCTGCGGTTTCAACGACCGCGTGCTGCTACAAAGCGTGCTGCTACTTCGAGCAGGCGCTGGAACCTACTGATTTAGTGCTTAAAAACCCGATGACAACACTCGTGAGATGAAATAATTCAATTTTTAAAAATCATTTTTGTCCTCCAACGTTGAAATAAAATCTTGAAAACTATAAGATCAGATTTGTGGTGGATGCATTTTGCTTTGCTATGTTACAAAGTTCTTGTTTCATTCTTCTTGCAGCAGGTCATTGATAGGAAGTAAGCAGCAAGGAACAACGATGGATCGACTGACTTCAAACCTTGATTTGTGTCAAATGACTTGCCAGGAATAAATCATAATAAAATTCATCAACTGCTGATCACATAAAACTTATTTGTTTCTATCTAAAGTATCCATGCTTTAATCAAAGACCCCCCCAGCAATACAAGCTTCCTGGTACTTAATGTATCCTTTAAACAACGAGTATAACATGAAACAAATTAATTCGAGCCCAACACGTGAGTGATCCAACCGAAAAACCAAAATAAAATATTTCATTTTGAGAACGAAAAGCGTTCAACCGAGGACGTCGCTTGGTAACTGCTTAGTTTGTTTGTCCCTGACTAGCGATGGGAGGTAAAGGAAAGAAGAAAGGCAAAGCTAAGAAACAGGCATCTTCGGCGGCAGCAGAGGAAGATGGAGCTGAGACGGAAGCCAACGGGTCAGCGAAGAAAGGAAAGGGGAAAGGAAAGAAGGGAAAAGCTGGGAAATCGTCCAAGTTCCAAGGAGACATTTTCAGCGAGAGCGCGATGGAAAACGCTTATTACATTTGTCACAATCTCATGGACGTTCTGAAGGTTTGCAGATCACTAAAGCATTCAACAATTTCAACTTTCAAACTCTTTTAGGCTCGAGGCTTCGCTTGGCCTGAATCTCAGAAGAAGAAAAAGAAGGGAAAGAAATAAACTCAACTCGGACGCGTCGGGATGATTCTCAAGTATTTATTTCACCTGCACTGTTTTTGTTTGGTTGCTAGATAATCTCAAATAAATTTTACAAACTTGAATTCATGAAAGGCTTCAAGTACAAGTGAAACGATCGATTGACATCTTCTTGGTTCAACGGCGACTTCTTGGCCGTTTCAAGGAGCCGTTCGTACACGTTGCCGTCGTAAGCTCCAAGCGTGGAGCCCAAAGCTGAATCGGGGATGTCGAATCCATCGACGATTCCAATTGCGTTCGGCTTGAACTTCTCTAAAGCCACTTCCAAACGTCCTTGAAGCTTATCGATGTCAGCTGATGAAATGTCAACGAACTGAAGCAAAACACATTGAGATTTAACTCAGATTAGCTTGCAAAACTTACCTGAAGCAAAGTGCCAAGTGATTTTATCGCCAGGTCGACAGCGTAGAGCTCAAGGATGTCAACGAACACGGAAGCCAAAGCTGGTGACAACTCGCGCTTTAAAGCTCCGACCATTTCCATTGCCGAATGCAGCAAGAAAACTTGACAGTGAATCTCGGCTGCCCTCACTAGCTCGATTCCAGTTCGATTCGCTGCTTCTTCAACCGGCATTGATTTCTTCTTTTCATTTACAAGTTTGAACGCCAGAGCGATTTTCCCTGCCGCAGCGGATTGGAAAGCTCTAAGGATTCCGTTCACGGAGTCATCCCAGTGTTCTCTTTGGTTTTGCCGTTGAACAAATTCCTTCAAATACTCGACAGAGCTCGTCAGGGGTTCGCCCTTCGAGGCTTGACTCCAAGACTTCATCAACAATCTCGCTGTTTGAAGCAGCAGCACTGTGTTGTCTCCCTCATAGGCTTGGGCAGCCGTCGTGTACTTGTAGATGCCGTTGAATCCCGATGACTCGAGGTAGCCGTGACCGCCGCAGGCTAAACGACAGATCTGAACTGCGTCCGTTGCCTCATTCGTGCTCACAGCTTTCAAGCAACACGATAAAGCGTGAAGCTCTGGTAGCTTCGAGAGATCTCCAAAGCCAAGTTCGACGTGGAACTCATTGAAAATGCTGGTGAGCTTATCAGCGGCAGCTCGGAAGGCGAAAGCTTTCGCGATGACAGGGAAAATTTTCATCTGCTGCGTGACGTGTTCAATAATTTTTGGCTCAGGTTGCTTCGGGTCGATCGGGCTTTGACGTCGGACTAGCGAATATCTCGTAGCTATCGTCACTGCCTTTGAAAGCAGAGCAACTTGGTCTCGCACGATGTTCACTCTAACAAAAGTCATCGTTCCATAGGATAAAAGCGAACTTCTCTCCTTCACAAACTCTCCGTTTTCTAGGACCTTCGCGTTCTTCATCAGCATTTGGTTTAGTGGAATTCGCACTTTGTCGAAGGCCAAATATCCGTTGTTGACCGTATTGAATCCGACTTTGTTCCCGATCTCGCCGACCGTGATTCCCTTCAACGGCTTGTGCGTTTCAGAGTCGCGAATCTGAACGATGAACGCCTGAAGTCCGTGGTTCTGATTCAAGCTGATGAGCTGTGCCATGATTATCACATAATTCGCAGTTTGTCCTAAGCCGCCAGGCCACCACTTGAAAGGATTGAGATAAGGAAACGTGACAAACGAATAAATTTTCGCTTACCTTGTACGAAGTGATTGTCGGCGAGTGGATGACAAACTCTTTCGTAGCTGCATCATAGGTCGCTGTCGTCTCTAAACCTCTGATAAAAGTTCCATGTCCAAGCTCAGTCTGTGCGTAAGTGCCGATGATGCTGAAGTTCCAAGCCTTCGGATACCATTCCGCTTGCTGCTCTTCGGTTCCCAAGTTTTTTAGTGCGGGCATGAACATTCCAAAGTGCAAAGCTTGACGAAGCTTGCCGTTAATAATTGAACTGCATTCGAGACTCAACTGAACTTACTTAGTGGGTTTCCTTCCTTCAGGATATTCGAAATCTGCAGGCCGCCCAAGACTTTCCTTAAGACATCAAGCTTTCAGCTTGAGAAATTTTAGAGCACACAAGCGCTCACCTGTAAATCGCTTCTTCATCGTGACCTTCGCTTGCCAGCTGCTTCAGGCGTTGTATGATTAGACAAGCTCTCCTGATAGACTCTTCATACTTCTCCGCGTGACTTAAGTAAGTCGTATCAAACTTCTCCTGAAGCTCAGGATCGGCAGCGAAATAATTTTCTGGAAGAAAGTTCAGTACAAATCGGAGAATTTGTGCAAATTAATTAAAATTACCGAGAAATCTTTTTTGTCGCACGTGCTCGGCTCCGCCATGCCACCAATTCGTGAACTCCTCAACATGAAACGAAACATTGTCTCGAGCTTCTTTCAAATCTTTATTCATTTTGCCAAATAAAATTGCAACGTGCCGAGCGAATCGTTAACAACAGACTGAAGAACGAGTGGACTCGCTGAGCGTTTTATCTGAGTCTTCAAGATATCGAGCGGTTCAAAGTCAAACGCAACCTTTGATTAGATTTCTTGCATTATCATCAAACGTGATTCACACAAACAAATCCTTTAATGTAAAATAATGCACCACCTTAACCACCCGAGTTCAAATGATCGAACTACAAATTTGACTGCATAAAAGGTTTTAAGTATAAATGGAACGATCGATTGACATCTTCTTGGTTCAACGGCGACTTCTTCGCGGCTTCAAGGAGCCGTTCGTACACGTTGCCGTCGTAAGCTCCAAGCGTTGAAGCCAACACAGCGTCAGAGATATCGAATCCATCAACGATTCCAATCGCGTTCGATCGCATTCTCTTGAGGCAAGACTCCAACCGCCCTTGGAGCTTCTCGATGTCAGTCGAAGTTATGTTGACAAACTGTAAAGAATTAATGACTTAGCTTTGATGTTCTCAGGAGTTTTAGGTCGGTTGTTGATCTGTCCAAAAAAGCACGAGATGGATGTTCTCAATTGACTTCTTCGGACGATTTCAACTAAGAACGATTTGGCAATTTACCTCCAACAAACTTCCCAGCGATCGAAAGGCAACATCGACTGCATAAAGTTCGAGAGCATCTCTGAGAACGAAGCATAAAGATGGCGAAACCTTCTTGATAGCTTCGTTGACCATTTCGATGCCAGAATTGAGCAAGAAAACTTGACAGTGAAGTTCAGCCGCTTTCGACAACTCGATTCCAGTTTGGTTTGTTGCTTCTTCGTCTGAGCAGACTTTTTTCCTTTCTTCCAAGTGTTTGAATGCCAACGCGATTTTTCCAGCCGCAGTTGATTGCAATCCTCTCAAAACACCGGCCGGGGAACCATCCCAGTTTTCTCTTCTGTTGCCTCGCTCGACATACTTCGCCAAATAGCTGACAGTCGGCGTCAAGTCTTTTCCTCGCACTGCTTGACTCCACGACTTCATGAGAAATCTTGCAGTTTGCAGAAGCAAAACTGTGTTCTCGCCTTCGTAGGTCTGAGCAGCTGTCACCATTTTGAAGAGGTCGTTGAAGCCCGATGAAGTTAGATATCCGTGACCGCCACAAGCCAAGCGACACGTTTCAACTGCTTGGGTTGTTTCGTTGGAGCAAACGGCTTTGAGGCAGCAGGAAATGGCGTGAAGCTCTGGAAGGCGAGTCAAGTTTCCTCTCTCAAGCTCTTGGGTGATTTGAACGTACGAGTTCCATAGGTAATCCGCCGCTGACTTGAAAACAATCACCTTGGCGATGATTGGAAACAGTTTCATCTGCTGTGTGACGTGTTCAATGATCTTCGGTTCTGGCTTGGATGGATCGATTGGGCTTTGGCGTCTGACCGTTGAGTAACGTGTAGCGATCGTCACAGCGTTAGCCATAAATGTTGTGCCTTCGATCACGATCCCAACTCGAATGTAAGTCATCGTGCCGTACGCCAAAAGCGAGCTGGCCGTCTTCTGGTACTCGCCGTTCTCAAGAACCTTCGAGTTCTTCATCATCATGTTCTTCAACGGAATTCGCACTTTGTCGAAGCCCAAAAATCCGTTGTTGACCGAGTTGAATCCGACTTTGTTCCCGATCTCTCCGATCGTGATTCCCTTCATTGGTTTGTGAGTTTCTTCGTCACGAAGTTGAACGATGAATGGATGAATTCCGTAGCCTTTGCCAAGCGAGTAGAGCTGGGCGAATATCAGAGCGTAGTTGGCTGTGTGGCCGAGGCCGCCGGGCCACCACTAAAAAGAAAATCGTTGACTTGATTGCTAACGTCAACCGATAACGAACCTTGTAAGCAGTGATCGTCGGCGAGTGAATCTCGAATTCCTTCGTCTTCGGATCGTAAGTCGCAGTCGTTTGGAGTCCTCTGATAAAAGTTCCGTGTCCCATTTCTGTCTGCGCGTAAGCTCCAATGATCTTGCAATCGTAAGATCGCGGTAGCCATTCCTGTTGCTGCTCGGGTGTCCCAAGATTCTTCAGGGCAGGGATGAACATGTCATAGTGAACGCCTTAAAATAATTCTGTTGATGAAGTTCGAAGGAAGGCAATCGCTCAACTTACTTAAAGGATTTCCCTCTCTCGTTATGTATTTTTGGAAGGTGCCACCAAGAATCTTGCTGTGAAGAAGATAAAACGCTTATCAGCCAGTTATCTCGAGTAGGTCGTTGCAGAAATTATCTGATAACGGCCGCCGTTCTCTCACCTATACAAATCTTTACTGCCGCGACCTTGAACCTCCAATTGCTTCAGCTTTCGCAGAGTCACTGTAGATTTTCTAATCGCCTCTTCGTAAACCTCTTTGTGACTCAAGTAGCTAGTTGGAACTTTGTCTTGCAGTTCGGGGTCGTTGAGAAAATAGTTCTCTGAAGTTCAAGCGCCGGTTTAAGTGGAACGTTGAACGTCAAATTCACCGAATTCTTACCCAAGAATCGCTTCTCTTCGACCTTTTCTTTTCCGCCGTGCCACCAGTTCGTGAACTCTTCGACGTCGAATGCGACTTTCTCACGTTCTTCTTTGATATCTACGTTCATCTTGGAGTTTACCGGCATTGCGAGCTTCGCAATCTCAATCTCTGTAACTGGCTACTTAAGAATGTTCACGAAAGCGACTTAGCCTGAGCGATAGACGAAGGTAGACTGAGTGGAACAAAAACATTTTCATTCTAATAAAACTTTATTATAAAACGCTGATAAGAAAACCAGCGATCGCAACAAAGTTCAGACCGAATTTCTTTCGTGTGCGTGGATTTGATTTCTTTGGACTTTTTATTTTATTTCAATTTGAGTTTCTATGAAAGTCGAGGACAAGAATCAAGCAATCTGAAAAAGTAGTTCATTGATTCATTGTTCTATTGATATCTCTGGGTGAGAAAAATGAAACTAAATCCAACATAAATTTTCCCGCCGAGTTTCGAAATCTTTTAGCACGTGTCGAGCTTTCGTTCCCCTCGTTTGACGTAAACAGAAGAGCATGGCGAAGCCCAAGTCGAAGAAATTAAAAGGAAACACGACTTGGAAGTCGGTGGCGATTGCTGGCAACCTCATAAGTGGATCGGAGGACTTCGAAGGCTTTGCGGGACTCGAAGTTCTAGAGAATTACGACTCGACGTTCCTGACTGGCGATTCAAAGAAACGAAAGGTAATCTTGAAGATTCAAACATAATTTCTTGATTAAAATACTTTGGACTTGTAGGATTTCTCGATCAGTGAAATTGAAGGCGAAACTTATGACGCTAGGAAGAGAAAGTCGAACGATTCTGATGAAGAAAACGTCGAGCTCGACGAGAAACCGACGAAGAAGAAATCTAAGCAGAAGAAACCGGCGGTCGACGAAGACGCTGCAGTTGTAAAGCCTACAAAGAAGAAAGCTGAGATCGCGGCTGTTCCTAACGACGAAGGAGAACCAGCGAAGAAAAAGTATAAGAAGCAAAAGTCGGAGGTGAGCAGCGCGCCAGGCAAATACGTGTTGTTGAAGAACGTTTCTCTGGAAGACGACGTCGATGACAGCAGTAAACTTGATGAGATCTACCAAGTAAGTTGACAAGCCAACTGCCCAATCCATTGCGACAACGAGAAACTTTATTTGTAGAGCTGGAGCCGATCGGTGACTGAGGAAACAGCGAAGGCTTTGGTCGACTTGAAGTTCTTGAAGCCCACAGAAATCCAACAACAAGCAATAGTCGCAGCAGTGAGCGCTAGGAACGACATTCTCGGAGCTGCGCCGACGGGAAGTGGCAAGACGTTAGCGTTCGGCATCCCGGTCGTTCAAGGAATCGCAGAGACTTTGGCTGCTGATGATGAAAACGATGGAAATTTGTTTTGCATCATCTTGACGCCGACTCGAGAGCTCGCTCAGCAAATCCACAAGCATCTACTGGCCATCTCAAAGTACACGAGCGTTAGGATTGCGTGCATCATCGGCGGCTTGGCAGCTGTGAAACAGGAACGAATCCTCAAAACAAACCCACACATTGTCATCGGAACTCCCGGACGCATCTGGGAATTGTATCAAGATGGCAACGCGCATCTTCAGAAGCTCACGAGCCTGAAGTATTTGGTTGTCGACGAGACCGACCGGATGGTCGAGAAAGGTCACTTTGCTGAGTTGGAGGAGCTTCTGCAAGTGCTCAACGCCAGTGAGAGCTGCACGAAGAGACAAACTTTCGTCTTCTCAGCGACGCTCAATCTGATCCACGAGTTGCCGGAATATTTCAAGAAGAACCGAAGCAAGAAACAGCAAACGGTCGACGGAAAGCTGAACGAACTGAAATCGATGTTTGGAATGAAGAACCCGAAAGTTATCGACTGCACAAACGTGAAGGTAGTCGCGGAAAATCTGGTCGAGTGTCGGATTCTCTGCAACAACGACGAAAAGGATTTCTATCTCTACTACATTCTCCTGAACCATCCCGGCCGAACGATCGTCTTCTGCAATTCCATCGAGTGCGTGAAGCGGAACGCCTCCGTTCTAATCCATCTCAACATGACGCCAATCGTGCTGCATGGGAAGATGGAGCAGAAGCAAAGATTGAAGAACCTTGAGAACTTCCAGAAGAACGAAGACAGCGTTCTGATCGCCACTCAAGTCGCAGCTCGCGGCCTGGACATCCCAAACATCCAGCACGTGGTGCACTACCAAGTTCCAACGACGGCCGAGGATTACATTCATCGATCAGGAAGAACGGCGCGAGCTGATAAAGAGGGATTGTCGGTGTTGATAATGGAGTCGAGTGAAGTGTCCAACTTCGTTAAGCTTCAGAAAACTTTAGGCAGAAGTAAGATGCGAGTTGATCCGCTGAGCATTTGTAACAAGTTTCCTTTTAGATGCTGACATGCCAATCTTCCCAATCGACGCCAGAATAATGCAAAACGTTCGAGAAAGAGTTCGACTAGCTCGTGAGATTGAAAACCTTGACCTGCACTCACGAAGGCAAAACGATAATCGAAACTGGAAGAAGAAAGCTGCAGACGACATTGGCATCCTGGATTCATCGGAAGACTCGTAAGCTTGTCGATAATCGGAGATGAAACCTAATTGACTTCTCGTTCATTCTAGTGACGACGACAACACCAACAACCGAGCCCAGAAGCAGATGAACTTGGCAGTGAAGCAGAAAAAGTTCGCCCTGGGAAAGCTTCTGTCCAAGAACGTGATGCCGAGCTCCGTACAGAGCTTGAAGTTCCCCATCGGGACGATTTCCCAAGTTGAATCGACTCCAATCGAGGCTGTCAAGAAGCTCGTGGCACAGAAGAACGGACGACAAATCAAACTGTACAAATCGAAGAGCAAGAAGTGAAGTTGATCTGCTGACAAATTGAAGTGTTTGGCTATCGATAAATCTCGAGATTCTCCATCAATAAAAAGAACAATTGCTTGAATTTTTAGTAAATTTAGGATTTTATTTAGGTTTCTCAGTTATATACAACGATTCATAATTCTTGATTCATTTCCTTTACAAAACAAATGTCAGAATTCTCTCGTATTCCATGTCTGCTGTCGAATCCGTAAAAGCAGTGCGTCGGCCAACAGAACAAAATCAGATCGAGCACGTCCCGATGATATGCTTTATAGAGTAAGCGGCGTTTGAGTTTTGAGTGGAAATCAAAGGAAATCTTTAACTTAACTATTGCTCCAAAACGCACAATTTCAAGCGGCGAAGCTTTAAATGCGATTCGGAATGTCATTGATCGTTGATTCTCAGCTGCGTAATTTTAGTTGTGGATGGCACTAAGAAGGCGCAATAAAGAGGGAGATTGAGTGTCGAGAGTTCTTGAGGAGAACCAGCGACAATCAAGTGTAGAACGAAGGGATAGCGAATCAATACGTATAAATGGCGAGCTTGATTTACGAACTAGCAGTTCCCGTGGAAACTTTAGTCATTAATTGCGACGATGGACACAAGGATTGAGTAAAGGCGGAGCTGCTTTCTCGTTTCGCTGGGCACGTTTCAGTTCTGGAAGAAGCGTTATCGTTTTGCGTTTCGACGTCTCGGATGTCTGACGTGCTCGTTAATTATGTAAGGCGCTTAGGGAGTAAGGACAACTGTCGACTCAAGGTCGAGTTTAATGTTGCTGCTCCTTCGCATAAACTGTGAAACGAGGTCTCATCGCTCTGAATAATTAACGACCAGCGCCTTTGTTCTCCTTTTTAGAGCCAACAAGAAGGTTGCAAATGAAGTTTTTATCAGTCTTAAAACGATTTTTATCTGGATTAAAACGAACTTTAGTGTCGCGCGAGACGCCAACGCAGCTCCGTCGTCAGGTTTTTGGATTACATTAATTTAAAACTAAAGCTATCAACTTAAGACTACAAGAGCTGAACTAGCAAGACTCGTTTTCTGCTGTGTATCGAAATGAAGGAAAAGCTTTCTTGATTGTTAAGACTGTAAGTTTGCGTTTTGATTAATTTCGTTTCATCGGAGGAGCGACGACAATTTTGCTTTTTGTAAAACCTTTTGTGTATACGTGGGATTTATGCTTAGCGATTTATTACATTTATTAATTCAAATGCTTTCTTGTCTTACACGAAGGTACTAATACAGTTTGCCCGTGCGGGGGCGACGAGAGGGAAGCCTCGCGGTATCAAAATTAACCCATCGGACAAGCCTATGATGAAGATTGCAAAGAAATGCGTCGAAGCAGTTTACTCTCATAATTATTATAAGTTTTCCCCACCAGCTGCGGTGTTGCTTCGTCTTCAATAATATTCTTAAGACAACTAGTAGAAAATTACCCCCGATTAAAACAATCTTAGCTTAGGATCTATTATGACATTCTCTTCTTCATTAAAGATATTTTCTCTTCCTTTTTTTTTTAAAATTGATTATCGTTAGATAGAATTTTCTATGAACTTTTCATCTCAAACAAACAGCTAATGACGACCTTCACTCGTCACTTCACTATCCCAAATACGACGTTAGAAAATGCGGAGCTTAATGCCGACGAGAGAGTTTTGCTTAGCAGCGCGCGCGATCCCTAAATGTCTATCCACTCAATGCTAGCCGCGTGTCTCCAAGGATTCCTCATCTTTCTCTTGTAAATATTTCTCTTAACATTTCCTAAGAAAAGATTCTCATCTTCTTGTTGTTCTGTCTCGATCGTCATTAAGTTTAGAAGCGCGCGTTATCTGAATTTCAAGCATAGAATTCCCTATTGTTATGGTTCTTAGTGTAGGAGTTCGCTTGCGGTGAACGCTTCGGCTCGTCTAATGCATACGAGCCTTCGTCCTTTTTCCTCATTCGATACACGATAAACATCACTACTAGGATGGCGAACAAAAGTCCAACAACGGCTCCGCCGACGACAGCTGAAATGGAAAGCAAAATTTGAATCTCCATCGGCCATTTGATGGCTTGCTGCAGTGCTCACCCGCTAAGATGCCCGGCTGAGCGAAGAAGCTCGTCTGTCTGTTTTCGTTCTTCGTGTCCATGATCAACACTCCATTGCCATCAATGTAAGTAGTGTCGGTAGTAACTGCTGGGACGTGATGGTTCGGATCGACGTTCTCCAATCCGTTCCTGTTGTATTCGATATCCTTTCGACGATTGTTGAAGTCTCCGCCGCCAACTAAATCGTTATCAAATTGGAGACGTTAGTGTGTGGACCAACGCATCGCAAATTTTTCTTTTATCGCTAACATGCAAAAAATGAAATTTGTGTGATGGTGGAAACTAAAATATCTAAAAGGCTGGGTGGAGGATGAGCAACCAAATGAAGTCATGAGGGTATGAACCATGATGTGAGCAAGGGGATG
Organism: Smittia sp. YW1114-2; assembly: GCA_033064975.1. Classification (NCBI taxonomy): domain Eukaryota; kingdom Metazoa; phylum Arthropoda; class Insecta; order Diptera; family Chironomidae; genus Smittia; species Smittia sp. YW1114-2. Next base: position 21,957,948 of record CP093832.1, read on the forward strand.
AAATCTTCAATGACACAACAATGACACAACATAAAACATGAATGATTTTTGCTTTTGATTGATACTTGAATATGGAAAACCATCGGAAACTCTTATCTCAACGTATCCGCTCAGTCGATTGTGATGTTTAGTGAGACTCGAAGGTTCATTCTCGCTAGTTAGTGAACCCATGCAAGCCTTCAGCCAGAGGAGAGATGAGCAAAGCCGGGAAGAAGTGGAAACTCAACGACTCTCCACTTCCATTATCGTTGAACTTTGCTGACGATCTCAACCCAAACGAAGGCGAGCAGGCAACAGTGAGGGAGAAATTAGAAGTTTTCTTGTTTGTTTTGAAAAGAATTTGAATCGCAAGAAAACAAAAAATAATAAACTCAACCGAAACTTGAGAGCTTTCAGTGCTGGTCGAAGTGGAGGTCTTCGAGAAAATCGATAGCATCATATCATCGTCCATTATTAAGAGGAAGAAGTCTTGTTGTGAGAGATAGAGAAAGTAAATAAGTTGGTGTCGGACTTCGAGTGTTAGAATTTCGAAAGCAAGACCGAGAATGCAAATCCAATGCGCCAAACCAAATCAATCTCCTTAACCAAATCAAATCATAAACTTAAAACGAAATAAAAATAAAGAATGTAAACTGACTGTCTTCATCGTCTGTCGTGGTTGAGGCGATTTTGTTATCAGTACTTGTCGACAAGTTATTGGAATTGTTATTCGAATTGTCAAAGTAAAGACTATCGTCCTCGCCGTCGATCGGCAACGGTTCCCGCTCCTTATGGTTTTCAACATAATCATCATCGTCGTCGGTACTGTCGAGATTGACTCGCGACTCGGATCCATCACCTGATTGATGAATGTTGGTCGTCTGCTCCTTAATCACGCGATCTTTGTCTTTTATTGTGTGGATGTCGTCCTCGTCGTCTCCTTCGCCGTAGCCCGAGCCCGATGAATCGATGTCATCGTTGTCACGTTCTAGTGCATCATGAATCTGCAATGAGAAGTTTCTCGGTCATTGCAGGTGAGAATTGATTCAATGCGAGACGAGGTCAGAAAGTTCTCGTTATGAAATATTGCAGGGCATGCGATGACGTCAGATAAATGGAGCAGCAGCGCTCAGATGCGCTCATTAAAACTGACATGGGTGGGGTGCTCGCTTGTTGTTGCTGCCGCTAGCTTTTTCCGTAGAAAAAGTGGGAAGCTTTCACCTTTTTACGCGTTGGACAAATGAAAGCGACTCACTTTTAATGATGATAAATCGTCCTAATTGAAATGGAGAGCGAAAGTGCTTTGCGACTTACCTCGCCTCTGCTTCCAGATCCTTCTACTTCGTCATCGTTGTCGATGTAAATGTCTCTATTGTTGAGCTTATTCTGCTGGAGCTTTTCCGATGTCGACTCTGATAATGAGCTTAGCTTCGACGTCTGGAAAATCGATGTAACGAAACGTTAGTAGCAACTCGCGAAAACTCGACAGCAATGTCAAAAGATTATTTTCTTTATCGCGTTCCTTCCCTTGAAAGAGTCGAACTATTTTTGAAAACAGGAAAATGTGGAAAGCTCGACGAAGGAGCGAAAGATTGCGAGAGAAGTTCGTCCTTCGGAAAATGCTCGGGCGAGGAGAAAATGGAAAACTGCTCGAGAGAGCGAATGACATCGCGGCGGAGAGAGGAAAATTAGCATTCGTACGTTCTACGCAATAAAAATGAATGAATGACATGGAGCCGCGTCAAGTATGCAATTTGCAAGTAATCTCGTTAAGGTTTTCTTATGCAACGATGCGTCGCAATTGCTGCGGCCGCACAAAGCGCTCGGCTTACTCTCGGAGCTGTCAGGTTGGAAAATCGATAAGTTTAGGCTTGCCCGAGCGATTTGCTCTCTTTCGATAAGGAAAAATGAGATGCAAATTCGGTGATAAAAATATTTTCCCGATTTACATTGAAATCGCTTTCGAGGAAATGATTTTGATACAGAAAATGTTTATGTGGAACAGCCGCAAATCGATCATTGCTTTCTCCCACTGCCATAAAAGAACAATAAGAGATCTTTAACCAAAATAAAGTCTGATGGTAACAAATGAATGTACGAGAAGAGAAATAAAGAGAAGTTCCAGGTAAAAGGGAAACGAAGAAAAATGTTAATCACGAGACCTTCGACGATCTCTTTCAATCAAAACGTGATTTCCTTTGTCATGACAAATTCTCTTCGAAGGAACTTGAACGTTCACAATGTGAACTTCACACAAACGTTTGGCTTCTCCATTCATAAACTGCTCTGGCCTTTCGTCTCGAAATGCAACGCAACTCGGCGGGGTAATTATCGCTAATTTTTTTCTTTCGCTTTTCTGCGTTAGCGGGAACAGAGCGAGGCAGTATTGGAAACACATGCTACGGAGGGAAGAGCCATTCGGCTTGCGCGCCTCAAAGACAGGAAGCATTACTATAAATAAAGTGAGCTCAAAAAAGAGTTTGTAATGATTTCTCGCTATCGGGGCGGTGCAGGTTGTATGTGACTCAACTACAAATCACGGCTGAGTCGCCTTCACCTACGATCGCTATGTCGCAGTTTTTCTGCTTAATTCGAATTAACATTTTTGATGATTCAATGCAAGAGCGAGCGAGCGAGGGAGAGAAAATGATTAACAGATTATCTCGACGAAGATTTGTTTATATGGCGATAAAATTGAAATGGAAACCCGAAGAAATGAAAATATACAGATAGACATATCGCATGTTTATCTCTTCTCCTCTGTATTTATAGAAGTTTCTTTCTCGAGAGCGATTTAATTGGGAAGAGCATCGACGAGTCGCGGTTTACCTGGTCGTTTGCATGAGCTCCCGATGTCATTAGAAACGAGACGATAAGTGTGAGAGTCAGCAGCCGCGAGCTATCCATCTTAATCGCGCTGATATTGCACCAACTTTTAAAATTCATTATTTTCTGTGTAATGGCTGGCCGATCTGAGTTGTCGGTCCTGATTCTTCAAACTTCCCTCGCCGGGCACAAAGTCTCTGGCACAAATTCGAAGCAATCACTGGTCTCGCACGATTCCGACGCGCTTTTCAAAACATGTTTGCGAGGTTTAGATTGTGTAAATGTAATCCAATAGATTCTTTCACTGCGAGGCGCCCTCTACAATCTCATTTACGGTGAAAATTCCGAGCTAAGTGAGAGCTCACGCGGCATCAAGCTACTGCAATAGCGAGTCCTGTCACTTCTGAACACGATTCAGCCACAACACTTCCGGTACGAGAACGATTAACCACCGAAAAAATTACTTTTAAATTTGGTTGTTTTCCTTCGATTTCTTCTTACTAAAACTTTGAAGTTGAAAACCCCGCGAAACGATTTGAAAATCTTTCGGCCGTTAAAATAATAAAATTCAAATAAAATTACCCAGTTAAAATTTTATGATCACGTTTCAGGTTTTCCAATCTGAAAAATGCAATTTTATTGATGATCTACATCAGTTAATGAATAACAAACAAAACAATTCTCTTGAGAATAGATTTATTTTCCAACATACATAATTGTTCCAACATTTATATTTAGTCTTTCAGGTAAAATGGAAACGAAATGGCGAGACCGGCTACACGAACTGATAAAGTTTAAAAATATTCACAGACGCAGTTTGAACATTACAACTATAAATGCAAAATCATGATCAAGTGCTTAGAGCGTAAGTTATGCAAATTCACTCTGATTATCTTCATTTTGCGGGAGTTTCTCGAATTGATAATCAGTGAATATGCTTGAGTGTGACGACTTTTCCCACGGCTTTTTAAATACTTTCCTGCCTGAAATTGATTTTGTCACACATCAATTGATAGTTAAGTCATTAGATTGCCTTTCAGAAAGCGGAATGCGTGAATGTCTTCTCGAATTTTGCTTTGATCGATAAGCTTAAGTTACTTTGCGTCTTCAAAATCAATTGCACAATTGACGTTCTGTTTGCTTATTTTGTCATTAGCGAGTGATATTCATTTTCTTCATTACCTCGTCTCTTTTTACGCGAGATGAGAATTGCAATGCCGACCGTGAAAATGGTGAAGAGGAGAACGATCGAGCCGACGATCAGCGCTGTCTCGCCTCGATGCACTTTGAGCTTCGCTGGGGAGTTCGACGTGTCGCCTATAACAGAACAGTTTCATTCATATTTTATTTGCATTCACAGCAAAGCATCAACACAACAAACTACACAACAAACTACATAAACATAACAAGCGACTTCAATTCAAACCTGAAGTTATTGAGGGCTTCAATCCGTTCAGCAAGAATTTGTGGATGCGATGACCGCTTTGGTCGGCTGACAAGTCGGCGACGTAAATCTTAAAGTGGAAATCGATTAGTGAAACCTCAGCGAGGGTTTTCGAGTGTTCACCTCCTTGGCGTCGGTCGTAACTGCAATGTCATGCGGATCGACGAAGCCTCCGAATCTTGAGGTGACTTCTCCACTTTCTAGATCAAAAACATAGCCAGCGATGAGTTCCTTGTCTTGTCTTGCTGGGCCATTCACGACGAACAGGCTGCCGTTCGCATAGTCAACGCTGCAGAGTCAAACGTCTTAAAAATCAGTTAACTGTAAAGGGTAAAACTTCTTACCTGAACAAACGATCGCCAACGAGTTGGCTGTGATATTGAGCAACGAAGTTTCCATCAGTAGAATTGAAGCTGTAAATCAGACAAATATAAATCTGTTCAGCAACTCGAGGCAAGAGCTTTACCATTGAACTCTTCCGTTCTCTCGGTCAGCGACGCAAAGCTCCTTCCGTTCAGGAACAAGAGTGAGCGCGTGTGGAACGGCGAAAGTGTTTGGTGGTGACACGGGATGATTGTAGCCCGTAAAAGAGCTTGTACCCCACTAGAGATCAAAGGATATCACTCAGTGAATGAGTCAGGATAAAGATTATGGCTGCTCACCTCCAAAATTCTTTCTCCTCTGAAGTTAAACTTGATGACTCGACTGTTGCAGTAGCCATCGGCGACAAAGAAATCTCCGTTTTCAAGCGAAGCAACAGACGTCGGCTTGCAGAAAAGCTTAGCGGATTTCCCAGGTCTGAAAGCTTCGCCTAGAACTAGCTCGGGAACCTTCGTCGAGTTGTTGATGTTGAAGCGGAAAACTTGATGGAGAGCTGGAAACAAATTGATTGAAGGCGAGAGATTGCAACGAACATATGTTGTGATTCTCACCGACGTCCGTGAGATAATAAAAGTTGCCGTTGATGTGGAGGCCGTGCGGCATATAGAAGAGGTTGCTGCCCCATTCCTTCAGAACGTCTCCAGTGTCGCGGTCGAAGCTGATGACCGTCGTTGACGCAATCGGTCCGAGGCTTCGTTGGTTGAAGATGTTGGTCGACTGATCGAAGGTCTCAGTGTTCCAAACTCTTTCTGCTCGCTGGAAGATAACGACGTTCTTGTACACGTCGAGTGCGACAGCTGAGATTGCGCCCCATTGTCTCGTTGTCGTCGGCCAGTTCTGAACTCTCGAGTAATCTGAAATGATTTTTTTCGGTGTCAAAATTATTGATTTTTAGAAAAACTGATAAGAAACTGTTACCTTGTCTCAGTTCGCTGAGCTCCTTGCTCTTCCTAGCTGGCGGATATGGCACAGGAGCCTGTGGCTCGTCACCCTTCTTGCTCAGGGCTCTTTGCGCTGCTTGCAGGTTCAGATAGTTCTCGTAGTCGTCGTATTTCTGTCGAACGATTTGTCAAACATATGTTGACACAAAACAAGCTAACTTACATCGTAGGAGATGACACAATTGACGGAGATGGCAATCAGCAGCAGTGCAATCACTTGTTTACTCATATTCGAGCGATTCGTCGCGGAATTTCAAGATTTTCTAAATTTTCTTAAAATCTAAATTTTCACTCGAACATCGAAAATGAGATCAATCAATTAGCAACTAGAACTACGACAACTCTCGATCAGTTCAGCATATATCTGTCACTTATAACTGTTGTTTACTTGTGCAACAGATAAACTTATGCCCGAGATATTCCCTCGAAGAGTTTGTAAAGCCGACTGAACTCGAAAGCGTCCAAACTTTCGCCGTTCGCAATTCTCATCAACTTTTTGAAAACGTTTCGGCATCGAGAGATATAAACAAATCGAATAACTCGATCATTACTTCACCTCGGCAGTTGAAACCAAAAGTAAGTTCAAGCTTGACGCTACTCACGCTCGTAATCAATCGATTCCAAGTCATCGAACTTGTCCAAGTTATCAAAATTTATTCTAAAAAAATTCTTTTTATTTCAGCATTAAAAATGTCTTACAAAACAAATCCAAAGGTTCAGAAAGGTAAGTCGATCTTCTTGTCAACTCATTCAACTCACCTCTAATGCAATCTCTTTTAGTTATGGTTCAGCCCATCAACTTGATCTTCAGATATCTCCAGAATCGTTCGCGAGTCTGCGTCTGGATTTTCGAGAACATCAACCTCAGAATCGAAGGCGCGATCGTTGGATTCGACGAGTACATGAACTTAGTGCTCGACGACGCCGAGGAATACAACGTCAAAACCTCCACCAAGCGCAAGACGCTTGGTCGAATCATGCTGAAAGGCGACAACATCTGCCTCATCCAGCAGGCGACCACAAAGTAATTCCACATAAGTTAATCCAACTATTTTATAAGCGCCCAGAGATGTAACAACAGTTTGAAACGCTGGGATTCTGGATCAATGCAGAGTGGCCGTGATGGGAAGTAAATCTTTTAAATAAGCTTAGAATAACGCTAAGAGCGAGCACTAGATTGGGGAGTAACGTCAAGTCAATTCGCTTGTAATCTTGCTGAAGAACACGCGAGGGAACCAAAGGATGACAACAGGATCGGTCACTTCCATCAGTCTCTACGTCACTTGATGATATTCCCTTGTCCAATCGATTGCTTCCCTCATACAATTGCTTGCTCTTCTCTGTTCCTATCACCATCACTCTGACTTGAACTGGAATTCCTCCGCTGAAATGAATAAAGCATCGAAGAAGTAAAATCCACTCGCGTTTTGATTAGTCTTATTTTATTTACATCCTTACGCGGTGTCAGAAATATTTGCGAGAAAGTTTCTCTTTGAAATGAAACAGCAAAATATTATCCTGCGCTCGTCACTTATCGGAATCGTCTTAGCTAACGTTTTTCTTTCTCTTAACATGTAAATAATAAATTTGTAGCCTTTTCTTATAATCTGCACTTTGAAATACATTATCACGGCGGAGGTAAAACTTTCAGTTGCAATGCTTTATGACACAAAAATGTTTCGGGGGAGAGAGAGATGATCGTCGGATGATTAAAATCTTTTACTGAATTTCCGGGCAATGATTTGAAGAACTCGCTTAGTTCGTGATGAGCGACGCCTGTGCTCGCCTCTCCTTATCTATCCGTTGTAATGGAAGTTGTGGAAATTCACTGGCGTCTTTGGGCTGGAGCAGAGGAACAGGAAGTCGTCGTTCTGCAGCTGCGACTGAGTCAGATTCGGCTCGCTGGCGCTTCGGTGAATTTTTGGCAGAGTTCGCAGAATGTTCTCGAGCATGTTCAGCAACAGACGGAACAAAGGTCGCTCGCAATAGTTGAACTTAATACAATCTTCGACACAACGCTTAAGTGCTTGCGGGCAGTCGGAGCGAATCTTCGACGGCTCCGGGCGCAGCAATCCGCGGCCAACCATGAACAATATCTGATCCTTGTTGTTAATGTGAGCGTATGGAAGCTGCTCGGTCAACAGTTCGTAGAGAACGATTCCGAAGGAATACACGTCGGACTGGAATGAATACGGATTCTGCTCGTCCATCCTGATCACCTCAGGCGCCATCCACAAAATTGACCCCGTTGGCTGGTTCTGACCGGTCGATCCCGACCAACGAACCTTCGCAGTTGCCAGCCCGAAGTCGCCGATTTTCACGGTCAAATCCTCGTGCAGGAAAATGTTGTTCGACTTGAGATCTCGGTGGATGATACTTTTAGCGTGCAGGTAATCCATTCCTTGCGCCACTTGTCGTCCGATGTCGATGAGCGTGTTCAGCTTGAATTTCGTCTCATTGACGTGGATGTGCTTGTACAAGCTGCTGCCTTCGCACCACTGGGTCACGATGGCCAACGACGGTCTGCTTACGCAGCCCATGAACAGAAGAATGTTACAGTGGCGAGTCTTCTTTAGCATCGCGACCTCATTCTTGAATGCTTGTAATTGAGCTGGCGTCGGGGTCTTCACATTCAACGTCTTGACTGCGATCGGTCCGTGCCAATGAGCTGATGAGATTCAAACGTTTATAATTCATTCGGAAGCAGATAAAAGCTTCGTCTCACCTTTGTACACCGTTCCAAAAGAGCCCGAGCCAATTCTCGGTCCCATTAAAATCTCGCTTGCGTCAATATTCCAGTCCTCGCCGCCTTGTATTTGATCACGAGGCGACAAGATTTTGTTGCTCTCGTCGGCCGATCGAGCTCTCTGCCGTCGCTTCACATGCTTCAAAGTGTTTGTCGGTGATGCTTGCGTCGAGTGAGAATGCTCGCAGTAGTTTTGAAGAGGAACTGGACATTTGGCATTGGCTAAAATCTTTGCGTCGCCTCCGAAGAGAGGCTTAAGCACGCTGTTGACACAGACGTTAGGAGCTGAGTTCGATCTGTTCTCAAAGTTGAGAGTTTTTGGATGTCTGAACGGGAATAAAATGAGAATTGTTAGAAATGCCAAGGTGATTGCATGGTGCAGCTTACCTCTGGTTGCCTGAATACATTCCTGTGCCGGCGCTGTCGGTGTTGGCCAACAGGATCTGATAGTAAGTGTCCATCTGCAGTTTGCTGCAGAGCGGCGGAACTTTGTCGGCGCAGCGTTGATGGAACCGGAAGTTGCACTGATTGCAGTAGAATCCAGTGAACAGCAGGCGTCGGCAGCATTCACAGAAAGCGAGCGAGAAGAATGTTTTGCGAATGAATTGATGGGAAATGTAAGTTGGGAAGCCAACGATGTCCAGAATCCTAACGCTAATCTCGTCACAACGGAGAGAGCTAATGTCAGTATCCCAGGGAATCTGGTTGTCCGTGCCGGATTGATACACTTCGCACATGTCGAACGTCATGTTTCTGCGGCTCAACGCTTTGGCGAGCGCGTCGCGAAGCCTCTGGCCAGGAACGATTTGAACTGACGTGCGCTGCTGGTTGGGCAGGTGAGCTCGAAGGAAAAGCTTCGGCTGTTTGGCTGGCTGTGGCAGCAAAGCCTTCTGCTCCAACTGGAAGGGAAGCGTTAGTGGGAAATTGGGGAAATGCAATCATCTCTCTCACCTCGTTCTGCTCGAAGATGATTTGAATTTTCTCGATTAAGTTCTGCTCCATGTTCTTCAGCTCGTGGAGTTTGCTCGTGAGCTCCTGATACTCCTCGAGATAGATCTTGGGCGACGGATTGAACTTGGAGAAGCGAGCGTTGAGGGCGTCAATGTTCTCCTTCGTCAGATAAATCACGCTCTGGACATTCGTGAGCTCGAGCTGAATCTCGAGTGGACTCGATTTTTCCATCTTGAAAATGATTTTCGTCGCCGTCTAATTTGTCATCACCTTGCACCGTTTATCGAGCGATTCTTCTACCTTCAATCGTTTCCACCTTCAACTGTTTCTTCTACAAAACTCTGCCGGAACTTCCAAGTTTGACGGACGAATTTATTTTCATTAACTTCACTCGCGAAAAGCAGCCAAACTTATCGATTTCCTCGATATTCTCAATGGTTCATCGTCGACGCAGAGGCTCCTGATGTCGGAGGAAGGTCTCTGGTTCAGTTTAAACAGCGAGCACTCCGCAATTCGTCGGTGATAAACATGAAACTCTTTTTCTAAAAGAATCCGCAGCCAATTCCCTTCGAAGTTTTACTTCCAAGACACAAATCGCGTTCATCTCGCACCCCCGCAACCTCCAAGCTTTGTTTTCGTGGAAAGCTTCGTCGTAACAATTCGCTCTTATCAATATTATTTGCCAAAGTCGAGTAGAAGTGAAAGTCGTTGCATAATAATGTCCAGACTCCTCCGAAACATTGGCAAAGGTGAGCGAAATCGAAAGGATTACGAAATCGCGGGCTGCTGACCTTTGATCTCCCATGTTTTCTCCTTTTATCTCAGCTTGTTATCGTCATCACTGCTTTCAAGGAGTGCAAAGCAGGAGCTACGCCAAAATAACTACACATTACACAATTCACCCGCGCGACAAGGACGAGAGATGGAAGGACGTCGACATGGAGAGGTTCGTCGACGAGACTGATCTGTTGATCGTGGGCGGCGGACCAGCGGGGCTCTCGGCCGCGATCAGAGCTAAGCAGCTTGCAGCTGAACAAGGGAAGGAGTTGAGAGTGTGCGTGGTTGAGAAGGCTAGCGAGGTTGGCGCTCACATCTTGTCCGGCGCTTGTCTGGATCCCGTGGCGATCAACGAACTGATTCCGAACTGGAAAGAGCTGGCAGCTCCACTGAATACTCCTGTGACGCATGACAAGTTTGGCTATCTGACGAGCTCGTCGCGTTTCCCGATTCCGATCTTCCCTGGCTGGCCGATGGATAACAAAGGCAATTATGTCGTTAGACTTGGTCATGTCGTTAAGTGGCTAGGAGAGCAAGCTGAAGCGCTCGGTGTGGAGATTTACCCTGGCTACGGAGCCTCCGAGATCTTATACAACGACGACGGTAGCGTGAAAGGAGTTGCAACACAAGACAACGGAATCGCCAAGAGTGGCGCGCCGAAGGATAACTTCGCTCGTGGAATGGAACTCCATGCAAGATGCACAATCTTCGCTGAGGGTTGTCGAGGTCACTTAACGAAGCAGATTTCTCAAAAGTTCGGGCTCAACTCACAGAGCGAACCGCAGAGCTATGGAATCGGACTCAAGGAGGTGTGGGAGATCAAGCCAGAAAACCATAAACCTGGTCTGGTTGAACATACGATCGGATGGCCGCTAGGTGAGTTTCAATATTTAAAATTCAACTGTGACTTGAGATGATCTCGAATTTTGTAGATAAAAACACGTACGGTGGATCTTTCCTTTACCATCTGAATGAGCCAACGCCAATCATCGCGGTTGGCTTCGTCATCGGACTCGACTACAGCAATCCTTACCTGAGTCCGTTCCAAGAGTTCCAGCGCTTCAAGACTCACCCGGCGATCACTGGAATCTTCGAAGGTGGAACCAGAATCGGTTACGGCGCTCGTGCAATCAATGAAGGAGGCTTCCAGTCGATTGGCAAGCTGACGTTCCCTGGTGGATGTTTGACGGGCTGCAGCGCAGGATTCCTGAATGTTCCAAGGATCAAAGGAAGTCATTACGCAATGAAGAGTGGAATATTGGCAGCGGAGAGCATCGTCGAGAAGCTTTTCACTTCCGAGGAGAAAACTATTGAGCCCGTCGATTACTCGGATCGTGTGAAAGAGTCTTACATCTATAAAGACTTGTACAAAGTCAGAAATGTCAGGCCGAGCTTCCATTCGTCGCTTGGACTTTATGGCGGCGTCGCCTACAGCGGCTTCACGATTGCTGTGGGTGGAAAAGAGACCTGGACGTTATCGCATGGTGGAGCTGACAACACGAAGCTGAAGCCGGCTGCCCAATGCAAACCAATCGAATACCCGAAGCCTGATGGAAAAGTTACGTTCGACTTGCTGTCGTCTGTGGCGTTGACTGGAACGAACCATGAAGGCGATCAACCAGCGCATTTGACCCTCAAGAACGATGACGTACCAGTCAAGACGAACTTGGAGATTTACGCTGGACCTGAGTCGCGCTACTGTCCCGCTGGAGTCTACGAGTTTGTGCCTGACGAAGAAGACAAGACTGGTAAAGCGATGCGCCTTCAAATCAATGCACAGAATTGGTAAGACAAACTTGACAAACTTAAGAACAATAAATTAAGTTGAAATCCTTTCAGCATTCATTGCAAGACTTGCGATATCAAGGACGTCACTCAGAACATCAACTGGGTGACACCAGAAGGTCCCGGCCCAGTCTACGATGGAATGTAACGAGATTGCCAAGCTCACAGTGAAAGATTCGCCGAAGCATTTATTTTTTATTCGCCGTTCTTCGATTAAAGATTATTAGTCCCATTTTGGATTTTTACACAACAAGGTCTTTTAATTCTTAGGGAAATCCCCAAGAACGCAGATTGTTTTCATCACGAACTGCGTCGTGTTCAATTCAGAGTCCAATTCAGAGTTGAAATGTCTAACGATTTTTCGCGCCAGAGAAAATTCAAACGAGCAACAACAACAAATTGAAGTCGTTTAAGAACTCGAAGGAAAGTGATTTCGATTTATTGGCTTAAATAAATAAGGAAAACATGATAAGTGGCTGCGAGAGTGTTCATTAGTGGTTACATAAGTGGAGACAATTGAAGATAAGATGGATTCAAGTACGGACTGCTGACAAAGTTGAATTGGAGCGAAGACTCAAGTTCAAAACTGAAATTTCTCGACAACTTCTCGCTTTCTTAACTAAGTTAACACAAAAACAATTCGGCTACTTAAGTATACTAATTGCTTAACCATCGCATAACAGTGTGAACGCTTTAAATTAAGTGAAAATCGTCAAAGAGGTCACCCGGCGAACCGTTAGCCGAGCGAGCTCAGCTCAGAATTCCGGAAGAAAATCTTTAATTAAAGGTCTAATTGTTCTTTGCAACATGACCGACAATTAAGCTCCTAACGTAAACTAAGGTACATGCCACCAGTCACCATCATCCAGCCCGTTCGTGTCTCAGATTTAGTGAATGAACAGTTACTTTTCTCTCGTAACCTTGATTTCTGATTGGGAGAAAAAAGTCGTATGATGATATCGTGTGTGTTGATTCCTCGCTGACGTCACAAGACTTGTTTACTGCTCTCGAGTGGCGAGCCTCTTTATCGCGATCGGAGATAGATTGTTTAAATGCACAGCGACCAGGAGTTGGGATTGAGTGAAGTTTGAAGTGTCAGAGAGTTCTTTAACTCTGTGACATAACTTTGGATTGTGGGTCGAACATGCCGGCAGCTTCGCCCGTTGTCCAATCAGTTCTTTGTAGATTGTCAGATTTGCAAGAGGAGCTGTGGCCAGATTTGAAGTGAAGATCTGTGGCAATGCCTCCCAAGCGTTGGTTCAATTTCGTTCCTCTTTATTTCAGTAAACTTCTCAAAGGTAAAGTGTGTCAAAGATTGAGCTGAGCTTAATTAAAACGAAAGGTTCTCGTGCACCGACTGATTGCGATAAGTTAGATAACGTGCAAATGATAAGGAATCGAAAACGCGTCTGTTATCAGTCGGAGACAACAGCGGCAATGAATGAAAGCCGATTGGCTTAATCTGCTGCCTTTCGTAGCTCACCGAGCGTGTTCGGCTCCAATTTGAATATTGAAATGTGTTCTTTCCATTTGCTTATCATTTAAATTCTACTTCGTCTTTTCACTGAGACAGCGCGTTAGTCACAGTCGAGACGAGTTTCGAGACGGTTCTCCTCAGTAGGTTAGTGAATTGCATTCGCTGCATTGCTAATTAAGCTCATACTTGCGTTGATATCCGCGGTCGTTAACTTGTTACCTACGACAGAAGATTGCAGCGAGCTTCATTACGGCGTAGTTGAGGTTGGCAGCGTGTTCGGCGAATAAAAGTAAAAGCTATGACGAGGCGATCATGCCATTTCTGTTGTTGATGTGTGCTCGGAACTCATTTGATCGGGATTAGAGAATAATAGAGGAGAATCACTATGAATTGTGCTGTCGAATGAGTGTGAAGTGGAAACAACCGAGTGTGTGGAACTTCAAACTAATCCTCCGAGTGTCGTCACCTGTCGTTGTCGGACCACATTTTCTGTATTCGTTACATAAGAGTTCTTATCAGGAACCTTTCTTCCTCGTGCGGTGACCTTCGCAACAGATTGCCGATGTCATCGCGCTCTGCCCTAGTTTCATGTGTTACTTCATGGTGTTGATCCTTTGCTTTACTGTGGCGTTGTATAAATTGTATTTGCATAAATTAAAGTTAACCTCAGACCATCGAATAGCCGTTAAGTCTTTAAGTATGTAGTGCCGCGTTCAACCTTTTTCTGCTTTAATCGGCGATTTTTCGCGATTCACAATAAGTTTTCGCTGTACTATCAATTGAATAACAAGTTGCTTTCATTGCTCGCTTCTCAAAGATCATCAATCTGAGGTCACGGACGCAGATCTGTCATCGTCAGAGGACAAAGTAGCGAAGAAAGTTACATTTAGTGAAGAGAAGGTTGAGAGCAAAGCGGAGACGATAAGAAATTTCTACATGATGGAGACGTCGAAGGAGGAAGGGAAGCCAAACTTTATGATGGGCGGCGAGGATGGATTCGAGGACATCGAGGAGAAAGACGAGTTCCCGGTCAGCATGAGCAATGGCGGAATGCTGACGAAGCAACTGTCGGACGCCGCTTTGATCGACAAACGTCGTCGTTTGAGGTGAGTTAGCGCTTTCATTTTTATTGCAACACTCGACTAGAACACACGACAACACACCTGTTCGATACGGCACATCCAACTGTTGTTAGATTGCTTGATAATCAATTCGAAACGGGTTTGCTTGCTTCACTGGCAATCAACAACACAAACTTTACTCGCGCTACTTCTCAACACGAGACAAACATATGCAAGATACAACGACCTGGCGCGATCACATGTGTAAGAGGAATGCAGTGGAGAAAAACATCTCAGCGTGGCGAGCCCCCACAAGTGTGGCTTCAATTCAAGTTCACACACATTCGCGCGAAGCCGACGATGACGAAGGCGAAGACCATTTGCGTAGAGAGACGTGAGAAGTTGTTTGACCAGTTGCCATCAGACGGTGATTTGCTGTTGGCGAAACATTTTCGTTTCCAGTTTCGTTTCGAACGTTGAGCGCGATAGCCACAAAACTCGTCGAGGACTCGAGCCAAATTTTGATTTATCCAGTGCGAAAAGAGAAAAAGTTCCAACACATTCGAGTCGTATTGAAAGTCGCAACTTTCGGTAATTTACATGAAAAGATTAATCACACGAGTCGCTCATATGCAACAGATCGCGCAAAGCTTCAAGCTTTCGCCGAATAACTTCATTTGTTATGAATTACATGTTAGGCTGCTTCGCTAACAAGTTGTCAAGAGATAAGAACGTTGCGGCCTCGGTAAATATTCGTGAGAGTGAACAAGCTCCGAAAGCTTCATCAGCTTTCACCTTTGCGCAAACTTTGAATGCACAAATTTCTCTTTCGCTTTTGGGGTGTCCGGTTATGTAAGACGTCGCAGCCGTCATCAAACTGGTTGCGGAATGACAACACTGAATCACTAAAGCACGTTTTAACAAAGTTTACATACTCGAAGCTGTTGACATTACTCAAGTTTTAATTGCGCGTTACTTCACCGATCTTGACCAGAATTAAACGAATATCTCATGCTTGGTTCTGCTCGACGATTGTCTGAAAGGTTCGATAAAAAGTTCAAAGACGTAAGAAGAAGTGGCCGAGGTCAACTGTTACGTAGTTCTATTGAAACGTGATGTTTCCTCAATGTCAAACGGTGGAGCGAAGCAGACTTTGCGTTCTTCTGTTTACACTCTTCACCACTTTTATTCCGCATGTTGCACAGCGAACTCGAAGCTCGAACAGATGGGAGCTCTGCTCTCGCGCGAATCTCATTCCAATATTGAATTTAATGTGAGGCTTTCGCAGCTTGAATCGTCTGGAAGTATGTTAAAGCGACGGCCTAGTAAGCGTTTTGTTTTGGCCGAGACCGGCGAGGAAAGTGCATGGAACACAACCACGGACAATGATCCGGCAGCGCCAGCCGCTCCAGCTCAACCGCCCGTTCCACCTCCGCCGCAGATCGAAATCGGATTGATCACAAGCTCCAGCAGCAATAACATCGAGGAGGTTGTCGAAAGCACTCCACCAACACCAACTGCTCAACTTCTCACCATTCCTACCCCGATAAAGTCGGGAATGAAGTAAAGTTTTGTTCATTTGCCGGTGAAGCAATTTCGTAGCTCGTGTAGTTGAGAAGTTTTGCGCAAACATTCATTAACGAACCACTCAAAAAACTTTTATCAACAGACCAAGCATGTCGCATGGCACCGGACTGGGACTTGAGCGACATCCTGAACGAGACTTCCTTCTCGCGACGACTGAAGAGTTCGTCAAGCGCTTCGGAGGCAACAGAGCCATCAACAAAGTCTTGATCGCCAACAACGGAATCGCCGCCGTCAAATGCATGAGATCGATCCGTCGATGGTCTTACGAAATGTTCAAGAACGAGCGAGCAGTTCGCTTCGTTGTTATGGTTACACCCGAAGATCTGAAGGCCAACGCTGAGTACGTCGAACGACCTGGAGGGTCAAGTTTGGAATTATCTAATTGGCTTGTTTCTTTTTCAATCAAGGTACATCAAAATGGCCGATCATTACGTGCCAGTGCCTGGCGGCTCGAACAACAACAACTACGCCAACGTCGAGTTGATAGTCGACATTGCTTTGAGAACGCAAGTGCAGGCGGTTTGGGCGGGATGGGGACACGCATCGGAGAACCCGAAGCTCCCGGAGCTGCTGCACAAGAACGGACTGGTGTTCTTGGGCCCACCAGAGAAAGCCATGTGGGCCTTGGGAGACAAAGTTGCGTCCTCCATCGTCGCTCAGACTGCAGACATTCCAACGCTTCCATGGTCGGGTTCAGAGCTCAAGGCGCAATACAGCGGCAAGAAGATCAAAATATCAACGGAGCTGTTCAACCGCGGTTGCATCGTCTCCGCTGAACAGGGATTGA
This sequence comes from Smittia sp. YW1114-2, assembly GCA_033064975.1. Taxonomy (NCBI): domain Eukaryota; kingdom Metazoa; phylum Arthropoda; class Insecta; order Diptera; family Chironomidae; genus Smittia; species Smittia sp. YW1114-2. The sequence continues at coordinate 21,974,690 of CP093832.1, forward strand.
TAGCCGCGTCCAAGATTGGCTTCCCCGTGATGATCAAAGCGTCGGAAGGCGGCGGTGGAAAAGGAATTCGTCGCGTTGACTCCCCAGACGAGTTCCCGGCTCTCTTCCGTCAAGTCCAAGCTGAAGTTCCCGGCTCTCCAATCTTCGTCATGAAGCTCGCCAAGAGCGCTCGCCATTTGGAAGTTCAACTGCTCGCTGATCAGTACGGCAACGCTATCAGCTTGTTCGGAAGAGATTGCAGTATCCAACGTCGTCATCAAAAAATCATCGAAGAAGCGCCAGCGATCGTTGCTGAGCCCGAAGTCTTCGAAGACATGGAAAAGTCTGCCGTCCGAATCGCAAAGATGGTCGGCTACGTCAGCGCTGGAACGGTCGAATATCTCTACGACATCGAAGGGAATTATTACTTCCTGGAGTTGAATCCACGTTTGCAGGTCGAACACCCTTGCACAGAGATGGTGTCCGATGTTAACTTGCCGGCTTGTCAACTCCAAATCGGCATGGGAATTCCATTGTTCCGCATCAAAGACATTCGCCTAATGTACGGAGAATCCCCTTGGGAATCGTCCATTATCGACTTCGACAATCCCCCGAACAAGCCCAGGCCGTGGGGCCACGTCATCGCTGCTCGTATCACGTCCGAAAACCCTGACGAAGGTTTCAAGCCGTCATCGGGCACAGTTCAAGAGCTAAACTTCCGATCGAGCAAAAACGTTTGGGGCTACTTTAGCGTCGCTGCTTCCGGAGGTCTTCACGAGTTCGCCGATTCTCAGTTCGGACATTGTTTCTCCTGGGGAGAAAATCGTAATCAGGCTCGTGAGAATTTGGTCATTGCGTTGAAAGAGCTGTCGATTCGAGGAGATTTCCGGACAACTGTCGAGTATCTCATCACTCTGCTCGAAGCGAATCGCTTCCTAGAGAACACGATCGACACTGCTTGGCTTGACGCTCTCATCGCTGAACGTGTCAAGTCCGACAAGCCTGACGTGCTGTTGGGAGTCATATGTGGTGCGCTTCACATTGCTGATCGTCAGCTTATCGAGACATTCACCAATTTCCAGACGTCGCTCGAGAAAGGACAAATCCAGGCCGCCAACACGCTGACTAACGTCGTCGATGTTGAGCTGATCTCTGAAGCTGTGAAGTACAAAGTTCAGGCAGTCAAAAGTGGCAGCAATTCCTACTTCTTGGTGATGAACGGATCGTTCAAGGAAGTTGACATCCATCGATTGTCCGACGGTGGAATGTTGCTGTCATTAGAAGGCGCCAGTTACACGACTTACATGAAGGAAGAAGTCGATCGTTATCGCATCGTCATCGGCAATCAAACGTGCGTTTTCGACAAAGAAAACGATCCCTCGTTGCTTCGCAGTCCATCGGCTGGCAAGCTCATCAACTTGCTAATTGAAGACGGTGGGCATGTGAACAAAGGTCAACCGTACGCTGAAATCGAAGTCATGAAAATGGTTATGACGCTGACAAGTCAAGAGAACGGAACAATCACCTTTGTGAAGCGAACGGGCGCCGTTCTTGATGCCGGTACATTGATCGGCCACATGGAACTCGACGATCCGTCGTTGGTCACTAAGGCTCAGCTGTACCGCAACACTTGGCCGGTCAACGACAACATTCACGTTCCGGAGAAGATGAATCGAGTTCACAACAACTACAAATCGATTCTCGAAAACACACTCGCCGGCTATTGCTTGCCAGATCCATACAACGCTCCAAGGCTTCGGGAGATCATCGAGAAGTTCATGCAGAGCTTGAGAGATCCGTCGCTGCCCTTGTTGGAGTTGCAAGAAGTCATCGCCAGCATTTCCAATCGCATTCCAGTTTCGGTCGAAAAGAAAATCCGAAAATTGATGATGCTCTACGAGCGGAACATCACCAGCGTTCTTGCTCAATTCCCGAGTCAGCAAATCGCATCAGTCATTGATAGCCATGCTGCAACCTTGCAAAAGCGAACGGATCGTGACGTCTTCTTCTTGACAACGCAGGGAATTGTTCAACTCGTTCAGCGCTATCGCAATGGCATTCGAGGCAGAATGAAGGCTGCTGTGCACGAGCTGTTGCGTCAATACTATGCAGTCGAGAGCCAGTTCCAACACGGTCATTACGACAAGTGCGTCGCTCAAATTCGAGAGAGCAACAAGGACGACATGCTGACTGTGGTCAACACAATCTTCTCTCATTCTCAAGTCGCCAAGAAGAACCTGCTGGTGACACTTTTGATCGATCACTTGTGGAGCAACGAGCCCGGTTTGACTGACGAACTAGCGGCGACCTTGAGTGAACTGACGTCATTGAATCGCGCCGAGCACTCGCGTGTCGCTTTGAGAGCTCGTCAAGTGTTGATCGCCGCGCATCAGCCAGCGTACGAGCTGCGTCACAATCAAATGGAATCGATCTTCCTATCGGCCGTGGACATGTACGGCCACGATTTCCATCCAGAGAACTTGCAGCGCTTGATCCTCTCGGAAACTTCCATCTTCGACATTCTCCATGATTTCTTCTATCACTCCAACCGCGCCGTCTGCAATGCGGCTCTTGAAGTCTACGTGAGACGAGCGTACACATCTTACGAGCTGACGTGCTTGCAGCATTTGGAGCTCTCAGGCGAAGTTCCACTGGTTCACTTCCAATTCCTTCTGCCCACTGCGCATCCCAATCGACTTCCAGCTGATGCGAACGGTGAAGTGTCGAACGGAAATTTCTCACGCGCCGGCTGCATGGCCGCTTTCGATTCATTCGACCACTTCCAGCAATACTCCGACGAGATTTTGGACTTGTTGGAAGACTTGACGTCGCCAGGCTATGGCAACGGAAAGGTGTTGGACGCTGTTGAGGCAGCCGACTCAGTGTCGGAAGACCGTCGTATGAGCACGTCGATCAACGTCTCGCTGTCTGTGGACGGAACCATCCGACAATCTGATGGCGAGCAGTGCGTGATGTCGTCGGAGCCGATTCACATTTTGAGTATCGCTGTGCGCGACATGGGAGACTTGGACGACATTCAGATGGCGAACCTGTTCGGAACTTACTGCGCTCATCATCGCGAGGAGTTGATGACGAGACGCGTTCGACGCATTACGTTCGCCTCGTTGAAGAAGCGACAGTTCCCGAAGTTCTTCACTTATCGCGCCCGCGACCTGTTCGAGGAAGACCGAATCTACCGTCACTTGGAGCCAGCGTGCGCCTTCCAGCTGGAGCTGAATCGCATGAGAACTTACGACCTGGAAGCGCTGCCGACTGCCAATCAAAAGATGCATTTGTACTTGGGCCGCGCCAAGACAGCAAACGACCAGAAGGTGTCGGACTATCGATTCTTCATTCGCTCGATCATTCGTCACTCTGATTTGATCACTAAAGAAGCTTCATTTGAGTACCTGCAAAACGAGGGAGAAAGAGTTTTGCTTGAGGCTATGGACGAGCTGGAAGTTGCTTTCTCTCATCGCCACGCCAAGCACACTGATTGCAATCACATTTTCCTCAACTTTGTTCCATGCGTCATCATGGACCCCGCAAAGGTTAATTGATCTTAAAGCGTTTCGAATGATTAGCGCTAACGTTTAGCTGTTTTCAGATTGAAGAGTCGGTGACTAAGATGATCATGCGCTACGGGCCGCGTTTGTGGAAGCTGCGAGTTCTTCAAGCCGAGCTTAAGCTTGTCATTCGCCCAACGCCTCAGTCTGAAACAACAGCGATCCGTCTCTGCATCGCCAACGACTCCGGCTACTTCTTGGACATCTCGATGTACCAAGAGTTGAAGGAGCAAGGCGTCATCAAGTTCCACGCCTATGGAAAGCGACAAGGTCCACTGCATCAACTGCCAATCTCAACGCCGTACATGACAAAAGATTATTTGCAACAAAAGAGATTCCAAGCACAATCCAACGGAACAACTTACTGTGAGTTCAATGACCTTTCAAACGGCCTTGAGAATAATTTGATTTCATTGACCTTGACAAATTATCATTCAGGTTTCGATTTGCCGGACATGTTCCGCCAAATGACTGAGAAGTTGTGGAAGCAGTTCTCTAAGGAGCGTCCAACGGAAGACATTCGCATCCCCGAGAAGGTCTTGATGGAGTGCAACGAGCTCGTGCTGAACGGAGACACGATGGAAGAAGTCCAACGACTGCCTGGCGAGAACGATGTAAGTCTCAATCGCAGCTCAGTCGAGCAAATCTGAATCATAAAATCTGTTCCAGATCGGAATGGTTGCATGGAGAATTAAACTAGCCACGCCTGAGTTCCCCAACGGACGCGACATCGTCGTCATAGCCAACGACTTGACTTGCTTCATCGGCTCGTTCGGCCCACAAGAAGATATGGTCTTCCAGAAGGCGTCGGAGATCGCTCGCGACCTCAAAGTCCCGAGGATTTACATCTCGTGCAACAGCGGAGCGCGAATTGGATTGGCTGAAGAAGTGAAATCGTTGTTCAGGATCGCATGGGAAGATCCCGACGAGCCCGAGAAAGGATTCAAATATCTCTACTTGACAACAGAAGACTACAGCAAGCTCGCTAACAAGAACTCTGTCCGCGCCATTCTCATCGAAGACGAGGGCGAGCCTCGATACAAAATCACTGACATCATTGGACAGAAGGATGGCTTAGGCGTTGAGAATCTTCGCTACGCTGGAATGATCGCCAGCGAGACCTCGAAAGCCTACGAAGACATCGTCACCATCTCAGTGGTCACTTGCCGCACCATCGGCATCGGATCATATCTCGTCCGTCTCGGTCAGCGCGTCATTCAAATAGAAAATTCTCACATCATTCTGACTGGTTACGCTGCTTTGAACAAGGTGAGATAGTGAGACAGCGAGGCTCAAGTAATTAACTAAACAATTTCAAAACAGCTTCTCGGCCGCAAAGTCTACGCTTCGAACAATCAGCTTGGAGGAATTCAAATCATGTTCAACAACGGAGTCTCGCACAAGACTGACGGTAAGCTTTCCTGCTGTTGTCTCAGTCTCTTCTTTAACTTCTGATTCTTCCAGTCTGTGATCTGGATGGAGTCTTGACTGTTCTTCATTGGCTCTCGTACATGCCCGACCGTCGCGGTGGCACTTTGCCCATGGTGATCTCCAACGATCCAGTCACTCGTAACATCGGATACATTCCAACGAAAGCTCCCTACGATCCACGATGGATGTTGGCGGGTCGCGTCAACCCTGTGAACCACAACGAATGGGAAACCGGATTCTTCGATAGGAACTCTTGGTCAGAGATTATGGCTCCGTGGGCTCAAACAGTTGTGACGGGAAGAGCTCGCTTGGGAGGCATTCCAGTTGGAGTGATTGCAGTCGAGACAAGAACTGTTGAAGTCACAATCCCTGCGGATCCTGCCAACCTAGATTCAGAGTCGAAGACTTGCCAGCAAGCCGGACAGGTCTGGTATCCCGACTCGTCGTTCAAAACTGCTCAAGTCATCAAGGACTTCTCGCGAGAAGAACTCCCGCTCATCATCTTCGCCAACTGGCGCGGCTTTTCAGGAGGTCAGAAAGATATGTACGAGCAGATTGTGAAGTTCGGAGCTTACATCGTCGATGGACTTCGCGAGTACAAACAGCCTGTGATGGTCTACTTGCCGCCGAACGCTGAACTTCGAGGCGGCGCCTGGGCCGTGTTGGACTCCTTGATCAACCCACGCTACCTCGAAACGTACGCTGATCCAGAGTCGCGAGCTGGCGTCTTGGAACCTGAAGGAATTGTTGAAGTGAAATACAAAGAAAAAGATTTGCTGACGACAATCCAACGCATTGATCCAGCAACTCTGAGCGTAAGCAAACGATTTGGTTGAAGGTTTTCGAAGCCAACAAATTTTTCTTCGTTCACAGCTCCAAAAGGAAATCGCTGAAGCCAACGGCAACAAAGAAGTCATCAGTGCCTTGGAGCACAAGATGAAGGAGCGAGCGCAAGCGTTGATGCATGTTTATCACACGGTCGCCGTTCACTTCGCAGACTTGCATGACACACCCGAGCGAATGCTCGAGAAAGGCTGCATCAGTGACATAGTTCCATGGAGAACATCGCGAGGCTTCTTCTACTGGCGCTTGAGACGCTGCCTCCTCGAAGATTACTTCGTCAGGAAGATCACGAGCGCCCAAGATATGCCAGTTGGACAAGCGAAATGTTAGTAGAACAACATTAACGTTTCTTCAATTTTAAAGCTTTCGTTTCTCTAGCAATGCTTCGTCGTTGGTTCGTCGAGGACAAAGGAGACACATACGCGTATCAGTGGGAAGAGAACGAGTCAGTCGTTGAGTGGATGGAAGAGCAAAAGAAGAACAATCAGTCGTCAGTTAACCGCAACATCAACTCTGTCAAGAAAGATGCCATTATCTCTCAGATCCAACGATCGCTCGAGGTAAGATTTGACCGTTTTTCAAGAGCTTAAGCTACAACTCTCGCACCTTAGGATTGCCCGGAAATGGCACTCGACGCCGTCGTCGGACTATGCCAAGCTTTGCTGCCTGCCCAACGCGGCGAGGTCGTCCGGACTCTCGCGCAACTAGAGTTCGAGAACAAAGAAGGCGGCCAGCTATCAATGTGATCTTTATCACTTCGTGAGAATTCTTCTAGTGAAGAATAAATTGTTGAATAAGAAAACTGTTTTGAATTTAGAAAAGCGAATGGGAAATAAAATAAATTCTGCAAAATATTTCGGGAAATGAACTTTTGTGTTTCAATGTCAAACTCGCGATCTGTAATTTTCTAACGTGCCAACTATCGATGCGATGATGAACGGTAATCAGTTGAGCTGTTATCAGCTTTTTGCGTTGATCCGGAGGGCTTTGTGGTCGATCGTTTAAAAGCCGCAGAGCTGAAGGTAAATCGATCAATCGTTCAACAGCCCTCAAAATGTTTCGAAGCTGGATTGCGATTCTCAACGTGACTTTGTTCTTCGTCATCCTAGTTGCGTCACTTTCGGTTCCTGAAATAGACGACGAAGGTGACGCGATGTTCATCGAAGTCGACGAGAACAATCGTAAGTCAAATATTTAACAACTTTATTTAGCAATTCATCGGATTTCCTAGGCGAATGTTTTAACACTTCGCGGTTTTTCAATTCAACGAGAGTCAGGCAACGGCTTCAACAGGCCAGGCAGAAGTTCCAGCAGCGAATTCAGCAACGACGAGGCTTACTGAACGAGCCCTAGAGCATTCACTTTAATCGGGAAACGATTTTATCAAATTGAAATAAAGGTGGAGCATCAAACATAATCGAGCTGTTCACCAATAGTTGGGACTCATTTTGCCTTTCGGTTGCTCGAACTGATTCTTGCTGAAGAACGAAGCCAATGTGACGGTCTGCAGTCGATCGAAAGCCGCTTTCATGCCTTCGTCGACCTTCGGCTGAACGGCGGGCAGATAAACGTCGCGCAGAAGCAACATGAGCTTCACGAACTGTTTGCCGAAGGTCTGATGAAGTGTTGCGCCGGCGATCTCCAGAATCTTGTCGATGAGATGCAAGTAAAGCGGATCAGGCGTTGTGTTGAGAGTGTTGGCCAGATACATCCAACCATTGTCGATTCCGCATGGGTTCGGCGCTTGCTCGTCCCGTCGCGATTGAGTAATCCAAACTGCGGCGTAGAGCGCAGCGAACTTCGATGTCCGTGATTGGAACTCGTAGTATTTCTCGTGTTGTCCATTCGCCCCTCGTCGATATCCCCACGACTTGAGGAACTCTTCGCCGCTTTGTCCGCTCAACTGCGGGGGTTTGTAAGGCGCGAAGAAAGGACATTCCTTGAACAGCTTGGCTATGAAGAACTGGCCGAAGTCTGGGAACCTTTGCCACAATGCGACAGTGAGCGCGGCAATGTAGAACGTCGCTTCAGGCTTCTTATCACTAATATCCTAAGGAGAAGTTCATGATTTACTTGGCAATCTAAGCGTTATAACTCACAATCAGTTTCTCTGCGAGTCGCAGCTTCGTCCAGTCGTTGGCTTGCTGATGATCGTTGATCGAAATTACTCCTTTCGATGTCTCGATTCGTTGACCTGACAGAAGATTGTGCAGTTTCTGGAATCCTTCGGCCAGTGACGTTCGGTTGTCCTCGTTGAGCAAGTTGATTGGAGTGTTGACTGCCATTTTAAGGGCAAACCGAAGCGTTTCAAGTTCTTTGGCTTCAGACAGTTGTTTTGTTGCTGTTTGCTTCTCATCCAGGAAGCGCATGAGCTCCTTGTAGTATCGACCAGTCTCTGATTGACGGCTCGTCGGCTGCTCTGTCGGCGGCTCTGGTTGCTGTTGGACGATAGGTTTGGCAGCTTGAGCCTTCGCTAATGCTTCGATTCTCTCGGCTTCTTTCTGCGCACGATCGTCAGCTTCCTTCTGAGCATCGCGAGCTTGCTGCTGAATATTAAATTCCTTAATAGCAGCACCGAGGGCGGAGCAGAGCTCTTCGACGTTTATGCAAGCTCTGTTGAGCCCATCCAATGACGAGCTGACTGTGCTTTTCTGTTGCTTGACTTCCTCCAATTGTCTTTTGTAGACGTCCACGATCTGTGACATCCCTGGACTGCTGGCTTGAGCGATTTTATTGAAATGGTTCTCCAGTTTGCCGAAATGATCGTCGAGACGCTTAAGATTCGTTTTCAATTCTTTTTCTTGTTGATCTAGGATCTTGCGGTTGTTCATCATTAGGTCGATGCGCTGCTTTTGATATGCCATTTCCTCTTGCTCTTCGATCTTCAGGGCAGCTTCAATTTGTCGATCAAGAGCTTCCTTCCTCGCTTTGCTCCTGTTGTCAGCCTCCAGCTTCATCTGCTCCAATGCCGTCTGGATCTTTTGTAGACTTTCCGCTTCCATCTTCGCTCGGGCTTCCAACTGTCTGCGAACTTTCTCTTGGAGGTCTCTGTTCTCAAGTTTCTGTTGAAACTTTTGCTGTAGAGCTCTGAGATCATCGCTTGTGATTGAAGACGGTTTGTTTACCCGCGATATGTCTTGTGTTTGTGATTTGATTTTGAATGAAATCTTTTTCTTCTCTGGATCTTTCGAGACGACAGCGCTAGGTTCCGCAGGTTCAACAACACTGAATGAACTGTTCGGTCCCAGGGTAACCGAGTCCACTAAATGGTTGATCTTTGCCGCTCGCTCGAACGCTGTTTTCTTCACATTTTGGTCAGTCAGATTTTCGAGGAACTGTTCGAGTTTGTTTTAGTTAAACATGCTTTACAACAGCCCAAATGATTGATACTTACATTGCTGTACACGCGATTGTCCTTCTCTGATAGCACCGGAGCCATTTCCTGAGCGAGAAGTTCTCAACAAGCGCGGAATCAGCGAATTATGAAATGTAGCGCGAGATTTTGTTCGGCGCGAAACTTAACGAAAAATTGTTTACTTTTTGATTTAAAAATTTACCGTTAAATTTTCAGTCGCAATCACACGAAACCTTCGTCAAGGTTGATTTTTTGTTATCACAAATATTTTAGCTCTCTTGACAACAACAAACTGCAAATTTCATTGAAGCTGCACTGAGAGTCAAAAGAAATGAATGAATCGTATGTAGAAGTCAGTTCGGTGCCGACTCATGTGATGACATGGGGTCAAAGAATCGAGGACGAGTTTGAGGCGAAGGAAATCGTTCTGCTTATCGGTGGGAATCCTGGAATTTGCGGCTTCTACACGACATTCTGCTCAACAATCTTCAATGAACTCGAGAAGAAACTTCCAGTGTGGGTCGTTGGTCATGCAGGTAAATGAATCTCCACTGATTTGACCGACTTAATTTAATCGTTTGTAATCTTTCTTAGGTCATGACGATCCGAAGAAAGAACTCGGGATGGTGACTCCACAGCTAAAGGGAAATGAAGGATTATACGATCTTCAGGGTCAAGTTGACCACAAAGTTGCCTTTATCAATGCGTTCATACCCAAAGACGTGAAGATTCATCTCGTTTCTCATTCCATTGGCTCGAAAATCTCGATTGAGCTGCTGAAAGTTGACGATATGAGCGAGCAGATCAAACAGTGCTATCTTCTGTTCCCAACCATCGAACGGATGGTTGAGGCTAGAAACGGATATTGGTTCTATCGAATCTTCAACCGGATCTACTTCTTCTTGCAACTGTTTTACTATGCGTTTTCTTATCTGCCGTTGTACATTCGCACGTGGCTGCTTTATGGATTCATTGCAATCGCTGGATGGCCGAAATACTTCCTCGGAACAACTCTCAAGTTCTCGTCGCCTGAAGTCTTGGATAAAGTTTGGTTTATGGCCGTGGATGAGATGCATAACGTATGCGACATCGACGAAGACGTAATCAAGACAAACTTGCCACGCTTGAAGTTCTATTATGGCACAACCGACGGTTGGGTGCCGACAGAGTTCTATCACGAGCTGATCAAGAGATTCCCTGGAATCGATGCGGAACTTTGTACCCAAAAGATCTCGCATGGCTTTGTAATTGCGAGTGGGCCAAAAATGGGTCGAATGGTGTCAGAGTGGATCGGACGCTGCGCAGCTTCGAAGCCACAAACGATCGAATTGTGATAAGCGAAATACTCAGAGAAACGAAGACATTCCGACGTGGTTATCTTAAGTAAATAAAGGTGGAGAAATCATCAACTTTATCTTAGCTTGTTCTTTATGTACTGCAAAATTTGGTTGGTACAATCTTTGCTCATTGAGCCGCTGATGAAAAACATTTGGATCTGAACAGCTTTCGCTTTCAATCGAAGCTCGAATCCAATGTGAAGATCTTGGCTTTTATCGACAGTTAAACCTGTAGACGTTTGACCAGCTCGTCGCTTTCTTCTCTGGTTCGACCAAGTATTTTCTTGTGCTGTCAACTCCCATCGATGGAAGTCGTTTGGAGATTCTTCAATGACTTTGATTTGGATTTTCAGTTCTGCGAAAATGGCTTGCAGCTTCAATCGAGTCGGTTCAAGTTCTGCGGTCGGAATTTCGTGTGTCAGGACATTTTTGGAAGTTGAGAGCTTCTTAGATATCACCGCGGGATCTCTGACCGATTCCAGCTGATGACAGAAGCTCCATGCGACTCCCCATCTCGTCGTCTTGCCTTGAACAAATTCGGTCGTCGTGAAGCTTTGAATGTTTCGCTTCCTGATTTCGTCAACTAGTTGCTGAAGGTTTCTCTTGCATCCCAGCATTGTCGTGTAGATCTGTATCTTCTCCTGCAGCTCGATACTTTCGTCTAGGATCTTTTTGGCAAATGCCAGTTCTCCTCCGTTCTCATAAATCAGCTCGGATGGCGTGCCCGAGTTCTTCGATCGCGGTCGTTTTCTGTTTCCGGTTCTGTTCGCAGGATTTGTGACTTCGTTGGCGGAGCTGAAGAATGGTGGGTTGCACATACAGAAAGTCTTCTGATTCGGGCTTGCCTCGAGAAGCTTTTTGAATATTGTTGTGGCTCCTTGTTGATGTACAATGGAAATTTTATCACTAAGCTGGTTCGATGTGACATTTTCTCTCGCGTAGTTCACGTTGTCGTCATCAATTTCCAGCGCAAACATCTTCCAGTCTATGTTTGCCCTTACTGCTAGTAAACAGTAGATGCAGGAAGCTCCACAGCCAATGTCGATGCCGCTAACGTCAGTTGTTACTTGGCAATGCTTCAGCAAGTCTTCGATCCACAGAATGTAATTCAATCGCAATGGCAACGTCGGCAGAAGCTTGTCCGGCGGTAAATTGACGTCCAACTGGAAGTCCTTCAATAGGCAGCACTTTGTGAAAACCCTGGCCACTTCAGGATCCTTGAAATCAACTCTGAGTTTTCCTTTTTCGTCCTTAAACAAAAAAAATCGAATCAACTTGAAATTGGAAGGGAAATTCAAACCTGGCAGATCCTCGCGAACTCAGGAAACACCTTCGCTAGCTCTTCAAAGCTTGGTGGCGTATTGTAGATGTTTCTAGGATGCATATTTTTAATTTCCCTCCACTTGTTGCCGCAAATTTTCTCCAGAGCCGGAAAAACTTAACGAAATAAATTTAACGAAATCGCGAAATCAAAACAAACTTCGGAAGATTTGTAAAATCGAGTGAATTAAACAAATTGAGCTCAAACTTATCAAGTGAACAGTGATAACTGAAAGCCATCGACCATCCGACGCTTGCAAATCTGAAGAACAAACTAGCTGAAGTGAATTAAGAGCAATCAAAGTTTTCCTCGTGTTTCCCGCTTTCCCGTCGACTGATAAACTTTAATCCAAGTTTTCCTCATCATCGAAAAGGTGAGTGAACGCCACAAGTTGTAAGTGTTAACCTAGAGGCTTCATTTATTTAAACTCTTAAGTGTATAAGCTCATCAGCATCAGCTCGATGAATTTGAACCAAGTTTTATAGAGAGAGATTTCGAATTTTGTCACGACTACGTCCAATTTAATTCGGCTTTCAATTACACGAGGATGTTTCGCTATCACCGCTTGCCAACGCTTCAAGTTGATCCGTTTGTGTTTCGCGACTGCTGCTGGGCTTCTTTGTTCTTCTGGGTTGCGTTGTGGAGGCTTTCCAATATGTGATCTGTGTCCATTACAACTATCGGCGTAGCTCCGTCCATGAGCTTTTGTCTGTTGTGGAAAAGAAAGTTAGAAGTGCTAGACAGACGGCTCAAGGACATATCAACTTACATGCTTCCCTGTCGTTCGAATATTTCTTGCGAAACGTTTCGTGTGAACGAGAAGCGTTGAGAATGCGTGCGATCCAGTTTCTTGAGGGTAGGACGGGCAGTTGGTCGCTTCTTCTGCGGCGCGATCTCCGTCAAAAGCTCCTTGGCGAACTCTTGAATCATCACCCAGGCCTTCTCGACTTGGTCGTTGTTGCAATGTTCCTGGTTGGCGGCGAATCTTATCACATACTTTCCCTTCACCTTCGCTGGCGTGAGATGAATCTTTCCTGATGCGTTCATTCGAGCGAGGAATTCTTGGTTTACTGCGTCGGATTGCCTGCGAGAAAGAATCGTGTTGAGTCTCTAAGTTCATAAACTAAGATTGGTATAATCTTACAAGAGTCGGAAGCAAATCAGCCCGAGGAAAACGTCATTTCTGACTTCGAAGCGATCGTCAGACTTCACCAGCTTCTCGAAGTGCTTGCCAACCGAGATGACGCGGCGGACGTAAGCCTGAAGTCCCTCCAGCCCGTACATGCGGAACATGAAGAAGAGCTTGAGGGCGCGGAAGCGACGACTCAGTGGGGTTCCGAAGTGACGCAAGTCGACGACGTTCGACTCGTGTTGATGTTGGAGATACAAAGGATCGACAGCGAAGGCGGCTGTGAAGGCGAGAACGTTGCGAACCCACATGCACGTACAATCGAAAGCTGTCATCAGCAACTTGTTGGGATTCACCTCGAACGAGTCGACGTTCTCCATTCCATTCTTGAACTTCCTCATCTCTGGGACGATGAATGAGTTGCCACCGTACGCGCCGTCAACGTGAAACCAAAGAAGGTCGTGCTTTTGTGTGACGTTTCCGATTTCCACCAAGTTGTCGAACGATGCCTGGCTTGTTGTTCCGACTGTGGCGACGACGAAGAACGGCGTCAAGCCTCTCAGAATGTCGCGCTCGATGGCTCGCTCCAAAGCATCGCCTCTCATTGAGTCGTGGGAATCTGGTTCGATGACTCGTAGCTTCACAAGGTTCATTTTGGCAGCCTTCTCTGTGCTACTGTGAGCCTCGGTGGAGGAATAGCAAACAAGTTGCGGCAGATAGACGCTGTCGTGGATCTCGTAATTATCGCCTTTCAGTTTTCTAATCGCACGGGCACGAGCTGCACACATGCAAGAGAAGATTGCGTCCGATGCCGAGGCCTGAATGGCGCCGCCGCCGCTGCTCTCTGGGTTGCTGGTCTTGCTCAGAAAGAATTCGGGAAGATCCAAAGCTTTCGCGTACCAATCCAGCATGATCGTCTCCAGTTCTGTCAGCGCTGGGCACGACGCCTGTTGAACAAACAAAACATTAACACTCAATTGTCGTCAGTGATGTGAAACGCAAAGAAATCAAAGTCGACTTGGTCGGCTCTTAAATTCCTTAGCTGGCTTAGTCGCACAGTGAAAAGACGCTCGATTGTTCTAGCGGGTGAGGCGGTTGGATCATGTGAGACAAATCCGATTGATGCGGTTACAAGCAACTCGTAATCGGTTCCAAATGACATCAATGTCATACACGAGAGTCGGTTTTATGAAGCTTCCACGTTTGTTCAACAATTTGTTTCACGATTCCTTCCACCTGACGCTTCGTTTCACAGAGTTTTCCTTTCAGTTTTCACTCAGTCACCTTCAGACTTTCCGTCTACAATTTCCCCAAAAAAAAAACGCGCTGCTACTTTTAACCCATTGGAACTGGTCGAACTTTTTTGTGCCGAAGAGATTCAGCAGATGAAATAATTGAGTAAACACAAAACGGTTTTTGATTCTGCTTTACACACTCGCGTTTTCATTTCTGGACATCGAACGTAATTTGTTTAAACAAAAAGATTTTCTCTCGCGTGAAATCTGTGGCGAACCGAAAGTCTCAATCACGTTGACATTGTTTGCTCACCCACGAAAATCCGATTGCTGCGATTCCCGAGCTCAACATGTCGCCAAGCAGCGAAGGATAAGCGTTGCCAGCTCCGAAGTAGGCGTAGAAGTTCGGGTGGTTCCAGTGAAGGATTCCCGGCATGATCTTCTTCTCTATGTCGTCCATGACTTCGTCGTAGCTGTCAGACTTCTCTGGCATTTCCTCTGAACAAAAAAGAAATTAGTCCAAGCCGAAATCACAGCAGTCGGTGGAGCTTTACTTGTCAGCAAGGGAACCAAATATCCTGGGTCGATTGTGGGCGCGACAGGTCGCTTGTCCATGGTCTGAACGTAATCACAAATGTAATCGATCATTTCCTTTCCGTGCTTTCGGAACTCTTCAAAGTTCTTGGCCATTTCAACTTTCTACTCCGAAAATTTCCAACTCAAAATCTTTCAAATCGCGTGAAGCTTCTCACTTCCTCTAACTTCGGATCACTTGCGAGACACTTCAGCCGCTGCGGTAATTTGGAAACCTTTCACTTAGTTTCCTTCACGAGCAATTTATCTTTTCCGAGATCCTCTCGCTTCAAAGTTTCGAACACTAATGCCGACTTCGATGTGAAAATCGTTGCTTTATACTTCGCTTTGCACAACTCAAAGCTGAGAAAGAGAGAAAATTTCTGCTCTTTTTCACTGAACGAGCTGAGCTTTCGTAGCTTAAAGGACGACCGTCAATCAACGATTAAGATTCGCGGTTTGCGGGCTTGTTGATTCGACTCGCTAGCTTCAGTTTGAAAGCTCAAGCCATCGACTTTCATTCAAGAAGCCAAAGAGTCGACGGAGAGAGACGATTCGATCCCCCAAATATCTTTGAGCGCGGATTTATCGCAAGAGAATAATCGCGGATCCACGGAGAGCAGTTAGCTCCAAAAGGTAGCCAACGATCGCCGCACACAAGCTCGAACTACCGCCGATCATCGCTTTATTGTCTGTTTAAAATTGAGTAATGAAACGTGAATTATTTTTAAGAAGAAAAATCATTTTCCGATTAAAATAAATTCCGAATCAAAGTTAAATGACTGAAGTCGAGAAACATTTCATGGAACGATAAACATTCGGTTTGATTGCCTTTGCGGTGGCCTTTTGAACAGGAATCAGACGCGAACTAAAATTAGACGATTGTGCATCGAATGAGTGGGCGGCGAGTGTTTTCTCAAGTTGTAAGGATTCCGTAGTTTACGCTGTGAGTGTTGCGTCACGGCCGCATATTTATTTGGATCAAATAAAGAGTTCATTAAGACAAGTTTACGGCGTGTCGACGTGCAAACAAGCGCCAAAACGTTCTTTAAGAAAATATCTTGGAGATCGCGAGATAAGCAAACAGACGAGAGCTGCATGGCGTGTCAGTGCCGCATGGCTTTGGTGTTGTAGCCAGCCCGATGGTGCTCGGATGGCGGGAAAAGTTTTGTTGTTACAACGCAGTTTCCACAGTCTTAATCAACCTCAGTTCATTCACTCAACTGAGGGAGGGAAATTTATATTCTAGAATTCATTATCGATTGAATATCTAATGAAGGCTTATTTATGCTTTTCCCTCGAGAGACTTTCGAGATGATGCAACAAGTTTCCGCGCGGAAAATCGACATTTCTATCAACGGATTCTCAATCCAGTTGCGCCATCGCGACGCCAGACTCGAACACCTCAGACATACGCACCAGACAAGCAGCATGTTGAACATCGCTAGTCTGATTCCTAAAATATGTAAAATCACTGCGCGGTTGCGTCATGGAGAGGCTCAGGTTTTGATTTATCTATCCGATTGGCTGCGGCTGGTGGCTGCCAATCTGGAATTTCCTGTCATTTTACGAAACTTTGCGAAATAGATTCGAAACGGTATCATCGGCCACGAAACCGTGGAGCTGAAAGAATGTGGGATTAAAGAAGAATTCAATAGAATTAGAGAGGACGTTCTGAGATAATTGAGTTGTGGATACAAGAAGCCGAAATAATCGAGTTGATGTGTTCACTTTTCTGCTGTATCATTACGAGCTTTTCACCTTTGGAGCAGCGAAAAAGAAAAAATCCGTCAGACGAAGCGCGCTCGATGATTCACAGCCGGTGTTAATGAAGCGTTAGGTAAACATTTAGCGAATAAAAAGTGGATCATTTGTTTTACGCGATGAGACTGTCGGCCATATCTGGGCTCGGCCGTGACAATGAAACTGTTTTATCAGCGTCTGATCGTTCTCGAGTGTGCGAGACTGCGATCGAGGTGGAAATTCTAGCGTTCGGATGTTAACAAGTGATGATGATCTCAAGAAGGTTTCCGTGGATTTATTTCTGAAGCTCAAACAAACCGTAAACGATTTCCATTTCAATGATTTCCTGATTCACAACGTTTGACGTTGTTGACGGTGGTGGCGCTTAGCAACTGATAAGAGTGACGCTCTTGAACGTTCCTTCGATTCACGTGCCACGCTCGACACAAGCAACGCCTTCCTGACCCATAAATCTCTTCAACGTCACTCTGCTTTATGACAAACTGAATCAGAAATTTGTTCGAAAAGTGTTAACCAAAATGTATGAAGTCATTTGCCCGCTTTCACTTCAGCAAATCCAACATTAGACATTCGGTAATCAATGGCGTTGTAGACGCAGCGGCTTGCTTCTTGTGACGTTCTGTTCTAGTAGAGAACACTTAACCGAGCTTTCTCTGGCTCAAAAGAAGCTTCAAACTGATTGCTGGCCTCAAGGCTGACGACCTAGCTTATCAGATGGCAAAACATCAAATCAATTCTCAAGATAGAAATCTTTACTGAGTTCGGTAGCACGAATGATCGCTAGAAGAGTCCCACGGAATGAATGGAACGATGAGTAACAATCGGGGAAGCTATTTAAAAAGGTTAACAACATCCAGACTTTGATCAGTGTAGCTCGTGAAGCGGAACAGAAGAATGACGACAGAAATTCTCTCCTACTGAAATAGTTTCGGGCTTTGTCGGCAGCGCCATGTGCTGTGCGATCTTGTTTCGCCGCGCTTGGTAAACAGATTCACTTCCATGTTTGCACAACTCTAAAGCCGGCAACTGCACAAACAATTTGACTGAATCAGCCACAATCAAAGAAAATCTTTATCAGATTTATCAACAGATCGAGTGCGCGATATTTTATGTTCATGGTTAATCTATTTATCGTAGTCATCTCGACCGCATTCTGCAGTGATTAATCTCACAGCAATCCTACTTTGCATCCTGTGCATTCCGAAGAGTTTCAGGCGTGAACCTTCTCGCAGTTATTTGCTCTTCTCACTCAAACGTTGTCATAAAGATCCGCATTGAATCATTGCGTTTCCAACTATCTCAATAAGCTTGACCGTTAGACTTTGACGTCACACGATTTCGCGGTTCTCCGTAGAGTTTGGAGTTCCATTGGGCATTATTTTATTTCTTCTAAGCTCAAATGCTTTGTGAGATCCCAACAGTGAATTACAATTTCAAGAACGAGTCTGGATATCAATGTAGAATTGAATAACGATTAAGTTTTGGGGAATTGCTGGTTGCGAAAAGCGTCAAACTGTTCAATTATTGCTGCAGGAGATCTAAGGGTTTCCATTGGCCTTCGTGTTGGGCGAAGTTCCTCGCTTGCGCATCATCTGCGGCGACTTCTTTGGAGATTTGGATAGCACCAAAGAGTTCTCGTTTTCAGGAGACGGCGTGCTGCCTCCGGTCGCTGAGTTTCGACGAGACGATCCCATGCTCACGTCCAAATGGCGGAAGCGCAATGTCACGTTGTTCTTCGGATCGTCAGTGCTGTTGAACAAGAAAGCCAACGGCCATGAGATCCAAGAAGATTCACTATAAGGAAAAGCAGAATGAAGATTTTCGCTCGTTGACAATCAAAGGTTTCTTACTGTGGCGGCGACTGGACCGTGACGGTTGTTTCGCCAGTTGGAGAAGTGACCTCGGTCGACATTCTTTGCGTGCCCGTCTTGTTGATCGCCGGATTATAAATCTTTGGATCGCTGACCATGCGGACAAAGAAGGATCGTTTCTGAGCGAGCGTGTGCTTCTTCCGCGGATCTTCTGTGATCTCAACAAAGTCGTCGTCTTGCTCCTTCTCCAGCAGTTCAGTGGCGAAGTCAGTGATGACCTCCCAAGCATAATGAATGTCTTCCTCCGTTGCGCTTTGTGCGACGACGCAGAAGCGAATGATGTAGCGTTCGTTGACAGAGGCTGGAACCATGTGCAGCTTCCCTGAGCCATTGATAATGCTCAGAAGTTTTTCGTTAAGCTTATCCGACCCAGTTAATCGAAAGCAGACCAAGCCAAGCTTCACTTCATTGCACACTTCGAATCGTTTGTCTTTCAAGACGAGCTGCTCGAACTTCTTGGCCAACCGAATGTGATGGCGAATGTACTCTTGAAGCCCGGTTATTCCATAAGTCCGGAGAACGAACCAAAGCTTAAGCGATCGGAAGCGACGGGATAGGGGAACGCCCCAATGTCGGTAATCGATAGCGGCGTCAGAATATCCATGCTTCAAGTAAAGCGGGTCGACGACAAGGGCAGATGTCAGGCGAATTCTGTCACGTACCCACAAGGTCGAGCAATCGAAGTTCGTCAGAAGCCATTTGTTGGGATTCGTGTAGAAAGAGTCTGCGTACTCGATGCCCTGAAAAAAATCAATTACTCTCTCGCCATTTTGGATTGTCAGTGACAATTTGTCACCTTCAAAAGCGGCTTGAGCTCGGGGCAAATGAAAGCATTTCCGGCGTAAGCTGCGTCGACGTTCAGCCACACGTTAGGGAACCTCTGAAGTCCCCGTCCGATTTCCTCAAGCGCGTCAAACGAGCACGAGCCGGTAGTTCCCAGAGTGGTTGACACGAAGAACGGTATGAGCCCTTGAAGCTCATCTTCCTCCATCGCCTGAGGAGCGGAAGATATTTTAATGTTCTTCTAATTCAATCAATCAAACTTTGTTTATTTTGATGAGTTTAAACATCGTTAAAGCTCGCTCGTGGCGGCAATAATATTATTATAAGTGCCTGGAAGCCAATTAAACGAGAACAGTAAGCATTTACCTTCATCAATGTTTCCCCACGCAAACTACAGTTCGAGTCTGGCTCGAGAATCCGCAGCTTCACGAAACTGATCATCGCCGCTTTCTCGACGCAGCTGTGCGCTTCCTTCGAGCAATACGCCATCAGCTTCGACAGCAAATGGCCCTCCTCGACGAAAGGATGTCGCTGCTTGAGTAGTCTGATTGCTTGTGCACGCGCTGCTAACATAGTCACGAGAACGCATTCAGATGCTGACGTCTAGTGCGACAAATAGTTTTTTAAATCCCAAACTGTGAGCTCCAGAAGAATTCACCTGAATAACGCCACCGCCTTTGCTTCCCTCCTTCAACGCCAGGAAATCGTCGGGCAGTCCAATCGCTTTTCCTTTTAAGGAGATGCGAACTAATTAGTAAAGAGTCTCAGGCATCCGGAAAAGCTACAAGCGAAGACTAAAATAGCGATCGTAAAATGAAGACATCATCTGGCACTTTTTAGTGATCCAACGTAATTTCGCATTGAAAACAATTCAATCGTCATTAAAAGAAAACATGTGAGAAAAAGCGTGAGTTGGCCTCACGTTCCGCCTATTTTTAGGCGCTCAATCAATCGATTTTCCTAAAAATAGCCGAATGTTTCAACTGCCAGCAATTCGAGCCCGCGTCGAGTAAACCGTCAATGAATGGCGCGAATTTTCTCGGATTTTATCGTCTCCGCAATCGTAAAACTTTTCTTTCCGACTCGAATCTGTTGATCTGACTCACCCAACCAATCCAAGACAATCGTCTCGAGTTCTGTGCAGGCTGGGCTGGCCGCCTGTGGATATTCAACATCAAACGTTTGTTCTCGCTCGCCTAGGAAGAATTTCTCACCCACGAGAAGCCAATGCAGCCGATGGCGTCGCCTAACATGTCGCCCAAGATCGAGGGATACGAGTTTCCCGAGGGGAAGTAGGCATGGAAGCGTGGGTGTTGCCAGTGAGTGACGCCAGGCATGATTTTCGACTCCACGTCTTCCATGATCTTCTCCCATGGCTCGGGCGTCGTGGGAGCTTCGCCGGGGATTAAATTGCGCAAATATCCTGGCTCGACCGATGGCGTCACTCGACGATCTCCCAGTGTTTCCAGGTACTGACAGATGTACTCGACCATCTCGGTGCCTCGTTGTCGGAACTCCTGGCTGTCCATGGTTCAACTCTGAGAACGACAAAAATTTCTAGTGAGTGGAGAATCAATGCGAGTCGAGTTAAGACTCTGACGGTTGTGAACAAAAAGCAAATTGTTCCTCCCTCTCCAGAACTTTTCCTAACGCTTTCGCGTCAGAGAAATCCACTTGAAAACGTCTCCGACACTTGGATCTTGCACAAATCGAGTGGCAAAGATGCCGTAATTGATTTTCACTGCGCGTTCATTGAAATTCGTTTCTGATGAGCTGCGTGACGAACGTGATAGAAAATATAAATTTGCAGGCCGTTTTCGTGCGAGAAAAGTCAATTATGGAAAGTTGCGAATTCGATTTTCAATGCTAATCATAAAGCGAAAATTTGTTCTGCAACTTTTCCTTTATTAACGACTTGATGATTGCACAAAAATCCGATGACGAAGTCAGAGAAAATGTTGTGAAGATATTTTCGTCCGTCATAGACGCGATACATTTTCCTCCGATATGTCGCAACTTGTTGAACGCTACAATGTTTCGCTGTGTTCGTGAATGAACAACTTCGATAGCCGTAAAGCAATCCAACTCGATTTTCCTCTCGTTCTTGCACATTCGCACCTCACAATCTCATGGAAATCTTCATCCACAGCAACTCAAATCTTGCCACAACTCGAAGTAATATTTTTATAATTGAATTATTCACTGAGCGATGCTCGAAGCTCTTCACATCTAGATCCTCTGACCAGCACTCACTTTAAATGTTCCAAAGTACTTCGCAAGCCAACGAAGATTTTCACCTCGAAATTTCAAACTTTTCCTTCTTCCTAACTTTGGATTGAAACTTCCTGGGCTAAGTTTTGTTCCGATTTCTGGTTTCCCACGACTTCACACTTCAACAGTCCAACTAGAACTGGCACCGAAGCGCTCCGTCGAGGATAATTTTATTCGAGGATGGAATTTTCTTTCTCGCTGGGGATGTGAAAATATTTCTCCTTTTTCCCTCAGCTCAACACAGCAACAAATGGAACGAAGAACTCGTGATTTTCTTGTTGTTCACTCGTGCGACGATAGACGTTGATGATGTAATTGATAACGCAGATAATTGGAAGAGTTCGTAGCGCGGTTGCGTTTGTGATGCGAGTGTTGGCTTCCTGTTGGTGAAAGCCTTTCAGCTGTCAATGTGATCGAGAGCCGCTGGATGTTGAATGAGAGTATGCGATGAAGCGTGATAGGCATTTCTAATTAGTGGAAGAAGGTTCTCAATGAATTCGTTGACTTTGAAATAGAAAGCTTGCGACGAATAATCTAGAACAGAAATTTAGAAAGTCTGGTGACATTTAAAATGCCAGAAATTCTTCTCTCGCGATGGCTACAGTTTTGTGGGCGGAGGAATCGGAATTCAATTAAGTCATGTAAGACTTCTCGAGAGTGAGGGAACTCCGATCAGATGTCGATAAATTATTCGTTGCCTTCACCGTCGTGACCGACATTCTCATCTGACTGAATTCCATTTCACGACAAGTCGAGGGGGGAAATGAAATTCAATTTAGTTTCCCTCAATTTGCGCAACTCTCAATTAAAATCTGCAAACGCATTTAAACGACGATGCCTACATAAATTGTCTCATTGAGATTCGCTGTCGATGCTTCAAGTTTTCTTTCTATCAGAATTATTTAAGCGTGATGGAATCCAGGGCGAGATGAATTCTTGAGGAAAATTCCTTGTGAGTGGGAGATGAACATTCAACCATCAATATTAAATGCTCCTCGAGCTGCGGGGAATTTTTGAGTTTCGTCTTGGCATTTCGCACTTCAAGTCAACGAAGACAATCTGTCGGCAATCATTGACGTTGGCGGGCTTCAAACTATGAATGGATTATTGATTTTCCTCGCTGACGAAGCGAGCAAAGTCGGTTGAATATGAGTAAACGATAATCCTTGGGTAAGAGCGTGTAATCGTGGAAGTTAAGGAGCTTCGCCTTGTTTCGCCGGAGGGAAGAAATCTAAATTGAAATTTTAATTAAACGAAGCCGCAAAGCTGCAGCTCGATTCTAATTGCACAGTTTTCCTTCGCAGATAATGGAAAATTATAAGAAAGGGAAGAACGTCGAGGAAGAGTTGACTCAGGATCGAATTCCCATCGATGTCTTGCCCGAAAAGTTTCTCTGGATGCACGTGAAGGGCGGAACGAAGGTTTCGAATGTCGTGGAGTACGCGGAGAAGGCTTTTGCTTCCGGTGATTACAGATCCGTGGTGTGGAGCGGCAGCGGGGGTGGCGTGCCGAAAACTATTTCGTGTGCCGAGATCATGAAACGCAACTTCGACGTTCATCAGGTCACGCAGTTGGCTTATCAAAAGTAAGAGAGTATCTCGTTTGATCTAAACTAATTCTGATATTCCTCTCGCGTAGGATCGAAGAGTATTGGGATCCAATCGGGCCAGTCGGGCTCGACCCAATCATCGTCACGCGACAAGTTCCCGCCATTCACATCTTCCTATCACTCGACGAAGTCGATCCGAAAACGCCGGGCTACCAGAAGGCGAACGAGGCCACGAGCTTTTGGCCTGAACCCACAGCGAAGCAGACGAGACGAAACGACGACTACGCAGCCAAAAACAAGAGAACCTCGAACGGCAGCAGCCGAAACCACAACCAAAATCGCAACAGCAAGTCAAGACCTCAGAAAACAAACCAATCCAGTGACAAAACGAAAGGATCGGAAACTCCTGGAACGTCGTCGAGCCAGCGACAAGAAAGCACAAGTTGATCTTCTTTAAATTAATGTTTTATTGGTTTTGAAAATGAAAACTTTCTCTCAACAAGATTTTGCTTCGTGTTCGTATGTACAAGAATCGGGAAATAAAGATTTCTTCCACTCGAAGCTTGGCTGACATTCATAGTGCGAGCCACGAGAAACCTCAGCTTGGTTATATTTGAGTTAGGTTCGACGGTGACTGAGTGTTTCTGGCTGGAAGTGCTTCACTACATTTCTCATCACACTAATAATGCTGATTCATTTTGATTGTGTTTCATCCTCCATTGATTAAATACACTTAATAGTAACGAGGGAGTTTGTCAATTGTGTCCCAATCTCTTTGCCATCAAACTGATGTCGCTGCAATCTCGAACGACAACGCTAGCTGATTTGATAGATCGAAACAAAAATGTTTGAAGAGTCAGAGAGCTATGGCAATGACTCGAGTGAACAGCGAAACGCTCCGCGCATAAATGATTATTCTCACGACTAATGCTTCTTGTTGAGTTAGTGAAAGTGTGGCTTGGGCAGACAGGAAAGCTTTTCTCAAGTGAATGTCGTAGCTGTATTTTCTTGCTGCAAGAGTTGTCAGATGTTGGATCGTCAAAAGCTGAAGCCTCGAGACTCTGAACAGCTCTTAAGACGATTACTTTTACACAAGGAAATATGAATTAGCAGTAAATTCTATTGAGAATCGTTTTCCTTTAAAGTATTCTTGAGTTAAGCTTCACTCTCTCCTGGAACGTCGCCCAACGCGTTGTCGCTAATAGGGACAATCAAATTGTCCTTCGACATCAGATTATATTTCGTCACGAAATGCGTGAAGCGAAGACAAAGCGACGTCTCCTCTTCGAACTCGTTAAATATCCGACGATGATGGAAATAAGCATGAGAGAAGATCCTATAGACGCGTCGGCAGACAGAGCCGAGCTTTAACACCGATGACTCCTTGATCGAGACACTAGAACGAGAAGAGGGTGATAGGGATTAGCAGCGGATTGTGATGGCGTTGCCAGTGAAGGTAAACGAGCTGAGTGTTCATCCACTTTCAGTTCAAAATTCGTAACTTTCAGGTCGCTTAGGCTAAGCCTCTGAACTTCTAGGCTGCTCTAGCTAAGCCTCTGAACTTCTAGGCTGCTCTAGCTAAGCCTCTGAACTTCTAGGCTGCTCTAGCTAAGCCTCTGAACTTCTAGGCTGCTCTAGCTAAGCCTCTGAACTTCTAGGCTGCTCTAGCTAAGCCTCTGAACTTCTAGGCTGCTCTAGCTAAGCCTCTGAACTTCTAGGCTGCTCTAGCTAAGCCTCTGAACTTCTAGGCTGCTCTAGCTAAGCCTCTGAACTTCTAGGCTGCTCTAGCTAAGCCTCTGAACTTCTAGGCTGCTCTAGCTAAGCCTCTGAACTTCTAGGCTGCGCTAGCTAAGCCTTCCAACTACTTGGCTGCTGAAGCTCAGCCTCTTGGCCGCCTTTCGTTGTCAAACAATCAACTCACCGAGACGGAAAATATTTGTTGCTATTGAGTAAACATGCTGCGCCATCCAGAGTGTGTCGCGTGTAGTCGATGGCTGGACACTCTTTGGGAGTCTTGTGTGCCGCACACAAGAAGATCCACTGCTCAGTCGCCGTCATCTGAGTGCACGTCGCTGGAAAACATTGAGTCTGAAGACGAACCGCCAAGCCGTTCAGTTCCATACAGAATTGTCTGCAAGTTCACGTTTAGGGAGTTGACCAGCTGCTTTCCAAAGCCACAACTCACCTTAAGTGTTCGTATTTCCAGACACCCTCGTCCTGCCCATCGGGCATCGTCAGAATCAACTCGACGTTCGCGGGCTCCTTGCGAATAAGCTGCTGTATGTATTGCTGCACAACCAACGTGCTGTCCATCTCCTCGAACGGCTCATCTTGCCAGCCGCAAAACTCCTGAAACCAAAATATTAAATTTTCCACTTCGCCAAGCCCTGAATTTTCTTTTCCATGTTTTCCAGCATCTTCGCCGAGCCCACGACTCAGCGTCGCGATGAACTTGGACGACGCAATCTTGGCTCTGCCTCGCACTTACTTTTGCCGATGTTCCTGGCCTGTTTCGTCGGATAACGAGAGGGTTCGATGATGATGCTTCCATTACCATTTTCGAGAAAGCCAATGAATTGCAAACTGAGAAACGAACGCGCTTTTGCTATTCGGACAAAACGAAAACTCGCAAAAGCCTCAGCAAGCAACCAAACGACTTTGTCATCTCGGAAAAGTTTCGGCAAATCATCATCGCATTCGAGGACTGAAATTTGTTGATTTGCAGCGTAGATATTCGTTTGAATTGAGTGAAATGTCGAGAGGTAGCAGCGCTGGCTTCGATCGCCACATCACAATCTTCTCGCCCGAGGGTCGATTGTACCAAGTTGGTGAGCTCCGAAACTTCAATTTCCATTTGTGCAATTCATCGAACAGTTTCCTAAACTTGTAGAGTATGCTTTCAAAGCAATTAATCAGGAGGGAAACACTTCGGTCGCCCTTAAGGGAAAGGACGTCGCCGTCGTCGCGACCCAGAAGAAAGTTCCGGACAAGTTGATCGACCCCGAGACTGTCAGTCATATGTTTGGCATTACGAAGCGCATTGGATGCGTGATGACTGGAAAGGTCGCCGACAGCAAGTCGCAGGTTCAACGAGCTCAGTACGAGGCTGCCAACTGGAAGTACAAGTTCGGGTATGAGATGCCCGTCGATGTTCTTTGCCGTCGCGTCGCCGACATCGCACAAGTTTACACGCAGAACGCCGAGATGCGACCGTTGGGCTGCTCGATGGTGCTCATTGCCTTCGACGATGACTTGGGCGCTTGCGTTTACAAAACCGATCCGGCTGGTTATTACTGCGGCTTCCGAGCCATCTCCGTCGGCGTCAAGCAGACTGAGGCCAACAGCTATCTGGAGAAGAAACTCAAGAAGAAGATGGACTTCAACGAGGACGAAGCGATCCAGATGGCCATCTCCTGCCTGTCGACCGTCTTGGCCCTCGATTTCAAGTCGTCGGAGATCGAAATCGGAGTCGTCACACGCGAACATCCCGAGTTCCGTAAGCTGGAGAAGGAAGAGCTCGAGAAGCATTTGAACGAGATTGCCGAGCGTGATTGAAGAGCTTCACATTCGGTTCGACACGATTGATTCATTCTTTTATTATTAAATTTGTATTCTTCAAAAATCTTGTGGAGTAAATGGAAAGCTTAAAATAAAATTTCTTAAAATGAAGTCGCCGGTCGTCTAAGCTGTTCCCGCTGCCGCTGGATTGCGCAACACCAAGACAACGGAGTCGCCTCGCAAGAACATTTTGCTGATGAATCGATCCTTGTTGACGGGCTTCACCTTCTTCTTGCCTTTGCCCGTGCGAGGGACTTCAGTCCACATTTCCTTCACGTTCTCCAAGACCATGTTGCAGTGCCGATCGAAGGCTTTAACTCGGCCGAGGAGCTTCTTGTTGTTGCGGCAGTTGATGAGAACTTGCGTGTTGTTCTTCACTGACTGCGTTAGCACGCTCAACGGGCCCGTGTTGAACTCTTCCTCCTCCAGCTTCTGCAGCTCTTCGGGAGTCAACTCGGATTTCGGTTTCATCGCTGCTAAAGAAAAAATTCCATTAACTCGACGCTGTGGAAGCCTTCGCGATCAGTTCACTCACCCATTGCGTTCGCTTTTCAATTGTTTTCCTCTGATTTAACTTAAATTTACTTAATTGTTTGAAACGTTTTCGGTGTTTACATCTGAGGAGACAAATTTCTTGAGTTGGTTAATCGATCGTTTGTAGTTGGCGGAAGGGCAAAAACAGAATGTTTTCTGGCTAAGATGAAGTTCAGTAGTTCAACAAGGTTCTCGCTTGCGACGAGACTAAAACTGGCTCTTCCACGAGCGCAGTTCAACAAGCAATCACCGAAGCCCGGGTTGAAAACGATTGCCATGATTTTGACAGAAGAAACGAACAGGAAAGATCTGACAACCGAAGTATCTCAGTCACCAAACGAGCCATCGAGCGGTGTCACGCCTTCAGCCCTTGACAATGAGCCAAAGATTCTTCGCCCTCGAAATGAGATCGAAATCAAGCAAGAGATCGACATGGAAACATCGAACAGCCCGCGGCAGTTGAGCGAAGAGGAAGAATCGACTGATGAAGCAAACGTTGGACACTCAAACGGAGTTGTCGCAATAGCAACAGATGATGTCAAGGAAAAGGAATCAAGTCCTGTGATTTCTCTGCCTAATAATCAAGTAGTCAAAAGCGATTTGATTGTTGAAGAAAACTTAGTCACGCAATCAGATGAAAATCCTGAGATTCCACCTGAAGCTCAATACGAAAATAACATCACAAGCGACCTCGAGAAACCGATGATATTAAGATTTGATATGAAGAGCTTTCTTGAAGAAAAGGCTCTCATGGAAACGACATCCATCACTACACACGAAGGTGTCCAGACTGCTAATCATTCTCCTTCATTGCCGCCACTGGCATCTCCTTCGGTACCTGAGCATCAGCTGTTACAATCTGACAGAATGACAGAGTCGCTTCGCAAATTTCCTGAATTGAATCAAGTAGCTCAACACAACGTTTTGGTTAAAGCCGAGATCAATTATCTCAAGTACAGGTTCGTTCGACGATTTTCATTGCTTTATCAAACTCACATTTCATTTTGAAGTTCTCTGTTGAATACGGCAACGCGGAAAAGCGTTTCACTCATTGAAAGCACTCTCCAAGATGCAAAGAAGCAACAGCAAATCAGTCTGCTCATAGCTGAGCTGACGGCAGAGCTCGATGCTTCTAAATCTAGTCTGAATTCGATGAACCATAAGGTGGAAACCAAAGCGAAGCAAATAGCAAAATCTCATCGCAAGATAATCAAACTGAAGAGCGACAAAGATCGCTTCGCTAGAACTTGCCAGCAGGTTGGAGTGCTGAAGAACGGAGATCAGTACAGGTGAGCGTTCACTTTTGTCATGAAGTTTCTTTCGCATCTTAAGCATCCACAGTCTGCCTAACGCCAACCCGTCAGAGCTCGTGGATAACTTCAAACAGATCGTCGACAAAACTGAGGAAATCAGCAAGGCGTCCAACGAACAAATCATCAAGTCTCAACTACATTTTGTCGCTGAGCGAACCAAAAGCTTTATGGTTGAGGGTCACGAATAGATTTCAGAGAACTTCTAGTTTGATCCAAGTGAAGTAAAGATCCTGGAGAGCTCCTAGATCCAAGTGAAGCTACTTAGTAAACAGTGAGATTACCGCCAAACAAAATTGCATAGTTTCACGAAAGCAACGTTGAACGAGCGACAAAAATATGTTGAAATATGTATACAGAAATCCAACAAAAAATACAAAATGTGTTCAGAAACAAAGCTCGAGCGGATTTAAATCCATCTAGTTCAAGCTTATTTTTCACTTTTCAACTGCAACTGTAATGAAATTTTGTAATCAGGATCTGGAGACCGACAGCCAGATTTGTTGCAGAGTGGAAAACCTCACTAGATTCTTCTAAAAAAAGCTTTTTACTAACGTTTTCCTGTCAACATCCGAGCGGTTTCCTGTCGACATCCGAGCGGTTTCCTGTCAACATCCGAGCGTTTTCCTGTCGACATCCGAGCGGTTTCCTGTCAACATCCGAGCGTTTTCCTGTCGACATCCGAGCGGTTTCCTGTCAACATCCGAGCGTTTTCCTGTCGCAAGTCACGCGCACGTTCTCTCACTGGTGTCGTCATCTAGCCATGAGAATCGCTGATAGCTTAGCCAAGTCTTGGTTGTGTCATCACTCACTCGAGCTCTCTTAGTTTGGAAAGGGCCACAACATTTTCCCATCTGCACAGAGATAAACATTCTGTTTCTTCTTCAATCCTTTAATCTTTCTTAGTTCGCCGTATCTCACTAAGGAGCATGGAGACCTTCGACATGTCAGACGGTGAGATAGTCGAGGATTTGTCTGAGATATCGTCGGAGGAAGGAGATTACTTTGAGCACCTGAAAAAGCTGAGCGAGAGGAAACTCGAGCTCGAAATTGAGAACTCGCTGGTTCTCGGACAGTTCGGTGAGTGTGCAATTCCATTCCGCCGCCGTCGTCAGTTAAAGTATCGTTTTTCATGTGATGCCAAAAGCTGAGAAAGAGAATCGCTATTCGAACCATCGCAAGCGCTTTCGACCTTCGCCACCGAAGAAGAAAAGGCTGTCAAGCCACTCCGACAGTTCTAGAGACATCCAGCGAACCAGATCATACCGAGCCTCGTCAGTGTTCTCCAACTATCCGATCCCGAAGCGCAGGAAGTCCGAGCGATGGCGTGCCAATCAGAAAGCAACACGTTCGTCTCGGAAGGAAAGGCGACCACGAAGCAAACAGGAAGTTGGCGAATTTATAGGGGAAAGAGAAGAGAAACGTGTCATTAGAATCGATGACAACTCAGACGACGCGAGTAGCGATGAAGAATTACTTGAACTCAGACTTAATGCACTGAAATCTAAACAAGAAGTGAAGGAATTAATCAATGACGAAAACGTGCTTGAATCGCCAGAGCCGCAGATTGAAGCGACGAGCTCGGGTCTTACGGCAGAGGAGAACGATCTTAGGATACTCGCCCTGAAATCGACTCTAATTAAGAAACGAAATTCTATTCTGGAAAGGAAGAAAAGGAAAATGCTGGAGAACGAGCGACCTTATTCGCCTTCGGACGATGTTACGCCTTTAGCCCTCGACGACGATCCAATGATTCTGAGTCCTCTCGGGTCGCCTTTCAACGAAATTAATGAAGAGATCGATATGGACATATCGAATAGCCCGCGACAGTTGAACGAGGAAAAAGAATCAAGTGATATGGACATCGTTGGATCGCCCAACGGAGTTGTCGCAGAGACGGAAGACGACGCCAATGATGAAGAGATATCGCTGCGATCAATGCTGCTTTGCTCAATCACAACCAAGAAAATGACTGAAAAGATTCGAAGTCCAACGCCCGAGACTCCGCCAGACAGCGGGACGGAGTCGTCAATTGCGATGAACCTTAAGCTGGCTGTACAAAGAATTAAGCAGAAGCAACAATCAAAGTCTGGAAGTAAAACGATTGCCATGGTGTTAGCAGAGAACGCAAGCAAGGAATCAATCAAGAAGGAAGCAGAAGTCGAGAGTGAAATGACTGTTGAAGAAAACACGACAGTGCAATCAGACGAAACGGTTTCTGAGATCCCACTCGACGTTACAGTTCAAGCTGAGAACTTCATCAGAACAATCAGAAACGATCTCGAGAAGTCAGTCGCTGACAATCTGCAAGCCGTCGCACTCGACAGCCAACCGAAAAGCCCGCAGACAGAAGCTGACACTTCTTTCTCTACGATCACTGATACGAAAAACATTCCACTGGTGCGCGGAAATGACAAAACCCAAAAGAGTCGACTGATAACTTCGTTAGTAAAGCGAGTAGTCTCGCCACTTGTGAT
Organism: Smittia sp. YW1114-2; assembly: GCA_033064975.1. Classification (NCBI taxonomy): domain Eukaryota; kingdom Metazoa; phylum Arthropoda; class Insecta; order Diptera; family Chironomidae; genus Smittia; species Smittia sp. YW1114-2. The sequence goes on from CP093832.1 coordinate 22,005,576, forward strand.
AACGGTCAACACTGGGAGCGATAGCGAGGACGACACTCGACTCGTTACATTGAAAAAGACTGCGCTGCAGAAAAAGCCAGACGGAAAGTCAGCAACGAAAACGCCAAATGATATCGAAAGCTTTTTGAAGTCGATTCGCTTGCAACATGAAAACGCCGGCAAGGACAAAACGACAAACGAAATGAAGCCACCAGCAAAGGTTCAACTGACACAACCAAAGTCGTCGCTATCTTCGCCAGCCACAAAAAGTTTCTCGTCAGTCAAACATCTGCCGATCTCTTCACAGATTGAATACGAAAAGCTCGTGCAAAAGATGAGAGTTTTAGAGGCGAAACAGAAAGCTCGGATGGTTAAGCAAAAGGCCAAGCAGCCTGCAGCTGTGGCAGCTTCACCAGTGCCTGCGAAGCCTGTTCAGTCAACACCGAAGCTAGCGGAGACGAAGCAATCTGATAAAATTGCAGAGTCGCTTCGGAAGATTCCACAATTAAACGAAACAGCTCAACAAAGTATACTGACGAAGGCTGAGAATAATTATCTTAAGCACAGGTTCGTTCAACGATTCTACTTGGAACTGCAAGCTTTTTCTCTTGCCTGAATTGTCGAATTTATCGTTGCAGCTCAGTTCTGATTGAGGCAACTCGCCAAAGCATTTCACTCCTCGAGAACAGTCGAAAGGACGTAAAGAAACAACAGCAAACCAGTTTGCTCATAGCAACTCTCGAGAAAAAGCTCCTGGCTGCTAAATCTAGTCTGAACTCGGTGAACCATCAGGTGAAGACAAATGCTCATAAGATTGTGCAATCGCATCGCGAGATAATTAAACTGAACGGCAACAAAGAACGCTTTGGTAAGATTTGCCAGCAGGTTGGAGTGCTAAAGAACGGAGATCAGTACAGGTGAGCGTTCACTTTTGTCATGAAGTTTCTTTCGCATCTTAAGCATCCACAGTCTGCCTAACGCCAACGCGTCAGAGCTCGTGGATAACTTCAAACAGATCGTCGACAAAACTGAGGAAATCAGCAAGGCGTCCAACGAACAAATTGCGAAAACTCATCTTCATTTTGTCGCTGAGCGAATCAAAAGCTTTATTGTTGAGATACCGACAACGTTACAATCGAAACCGACTGTGGCTGACGCTGTTGCCATAGAAACTCCTTGTGCCAAAGAGACTTCTCAGCTCGATGCTAGTGCTATTAATCCAGCAGCAAGTGATGAGACGCCTGTCGATCAAACTGTGGACGACGATAAAGATTCTGCAGTTTCAAAATTGATAAACGAAAGCTCCGAAGGACTTGAAGAAGTGCCCGATGCTTCAATAGTAATTGAAGAGAAGCCCGAATTCCAAAAGCAATCAAAACTCACCCTGGATGGAAACGTTGAGTTGTATAAACGAAGACTTTCGCCGCTGAACGGGAAGGCAGTTGAGAAGAAGTTGAAGTACGAGTCACCGCTGGAGTTTCTTCGCGTCCCGAAAAATAAGTATGATCGACATCGTCGATGCGTCGATTGAATCTTTCACGCAAAGATTGTCGCTTCGAGAGACAACTAAAGCTTTTCTCGTACCTCTAGGACTTCGTCATTGAACAAAATCATCTGCCCATATCATCTCGAAGGAACTTGTAGCGACGACAAGTGTCAGATGACGCACATTTGACACGTTTAATCTTAATTGTGTCTCTTCAAGAGGTGACAGTCGTGCAGAATTTGGGGTAAGTCTTTGAAAACGCAAACACTGAATTTCTCCAGAGCATCCTGAAACGCATCAAACCAAATGAAAAATAACAATTAGTTAAGTGACTGAAGAGACTAAGTTTTTATTAAACTATTTTCTAAACGAAAACATCTCAGCTTCCCAAACTTCCTAGTTTAGACGAGAACTTGGCGTCTTGTAAGAGAGCCATTGATACTCATAGAACTTCCGGTTCGTCTCCCTCCCCCAAACCTAAGCGAAGAAGCTGAACAAGTGTTAAGTTTTACGTATTTTTTATTTGATGGAAAACTGAAGTACTCAAGAAAGTGAAATAAAAGCTGATACTTGACAACTGATTCGTGTCTTAGGCGTTTGCTTTTCAGCTTGAAATCGTTTCAAAGAATCCTAATGCAAACCGATTGCACATTTGATGTTGTGTAGAGGAATGAATTCTCTGTCGAGTGACCGTTGCTTCTTCAACTTCTTCTGCGTTTTCTTCAGTAGTTTGCTGACGAGTTTGCATTCCTGGAGTTTCAGAGCTTCGATGCACTCGGCCTGACACTCTTCGTATCTGCAGCATTCGTACAAGCAGCGCACGCGTCTGTGATGGATCAGAAGGTCGCCGGAGTAAAGCTCCATCGCTGCATCGAAGTCCAATAAGGCCAACTCGAAGAGATTGATCGATTTTCGTGCCATGCCTCTGTTGATGTGAACCGTCGCCGTCACTCGCTTATTTCCTGAAGCCAACTTCAGTGCTTCCGTGAACTTATCCAATGCGTGTCGATATTCGCTTCTCTTGAAGTTTCTCTGACCTTTCTGCAGCAACACCAGAAGCCTCGAAACTTTGTCTCGCTCTTCACGAACAGTTTTAAGAATGTTTAAAGGGTTTGGGTTCCCAGCTATGATCTTGTTGAACATCTCGATGCTCAACGACAATTTTCCCTCTTGATAGCGGCACAAGGCTGCAACGAAATGAGCTTCAGTGTCACTTGGATTTTCTCCCAAGACTTCTTCAGCAATCGCGTCAGCTTTGTCAACCTTACCCAGGTGGGCTAAACAAACGGCTTTCGCCATAATCAACTGACGATCGACCTCGATCTGCAGCATTTTATCAAGCAACGCGACGCACCACTCAAACTTTTTGTCGGCCATGCGCGCAAAGATTTCTGCTTCAATCGCTTTTCTGTTACTTCCAATGATGTCGAGAGCTTCCACGTTGGTTGGTTCATCCTGCAGAACTTTAGCCACGAAGTCACACGCATCAGCGACTTTCCCGATCTGCATCAAACAGTTGGACTTCAAAATCAACCACTTGCTCGAGTCGTCTTTCTTCAGCATCTCTTCAATGAAGCCGAGAGCAGCGTCGTACTGTTGCGCCTTCATGCTCTCGCTAACTTTGGCTTCCAGATTATCTTTGTTACTCAATTTATCACTGACAAGAAGGTTGAGGCTTGAGAGTGCCGCATACATTATTTCCTGACACTGAACTTTCTCTGCGAAGATTTTCATCTCAACTGACGATGTAGAGCATAAGGCAGAACCGAGTTAGTCATCCTGTAAACATAAGTAGGCTTTCCATATCAAGGCACTCGTAGCTGCAAAATGACAACAGACTTCCCTCGTTAAACCTTCGAATTTGTTCCACTTAAAGTGAGAAACGAACGCGTGGACAGCCAACGGACGACATAAACAAAATTCCTGCCGACTGACGAACTACTTTGTTAGACGATCGGCTTGCTTATCACGAGATTGATTTCCAGAAAATAAACAAAACTGCTTACGACTGCGAGAGCGTGCAAGATATTGAATCAGTTTATAAAACGAGAAGGAAATTTTAACAGAAATATGATCGGGGTTTGACGACCGCCGGCTTTAGGCTACTGGAATCTTGTAAAAGCAAATCTTCCGGTCGTTCCCAGTGATGAGGAAGGAGCCGCTCCAAGCGATGTTGTTGGCGTAAGCGCATATCTTGGTGGAGAAGATCGGGATGGTGCTTTTCTGGTGGATGACCTTCAGCTCAGTTCCAGCTCGCGTGCATATTGTTGCTGACACCAGAGGATTCGTTGGATGCATTTTGATGATTTTACCGACATCGTTGAGCCGTTTGCTGTAGATTGGAGAGCTGGAGGGAGAAGAATTTTGTAACAATTGATAACAAAGCGACAGCAACTGCTTACTCTGGTTTCGAGATGTCGAAATAGAAGACTTGCTCGCCGGAGAGCACGGCAACGTAGCAAGGATTCTTGAACGACCAATCGAAGTGCATCAGCGGAGCCGGAGTCTGGAAGCTGTAGAGCGACTGTCGGAGCTTCAAACAGAAGATGAAGAGACTTCCGTTCTTGACGCTGATGATGAGCTTGTTCAACTCTTCAGGATTGAAACGCACGCATGTGACGGCAGCGGCAAAGTTCAAGACGCTGTGCTCCTCGTAGTCGTCTTTGACGGAGAAGATCTTGCAAGTGTGGTCGTCGCTAGCCGTTGCCAAGAAGTCTTCAGAGAAGTCGATCGAGTTGATGTAGCCGTCGTGGGCTTCGATTGACTTCAAGCAAACTTCCTCTGTCTCGTTTGCAGAGAAAACTTTGATCTCGTAGTTGGACGCGGCCGCGAACAAAATGTCTTTGACGATGATGGACGAGCAGAGCTTCAAGATTCTAACTTCCGACTCTGCGATGTCCCGAACCTTCTTCCAGTCAAAGCTGTTCTCCATCTCACTGCTGTCGAGCGCTAATATCGACAATCGCCTCTTGAACGCGAGCAGAATTATGTTTTCCCCATTCGACGAGTCGAAGCAAACGATTTTCTCGCTCAAGTCAATCTCGAACGTTGGTCGAGCGCTCGGCGTATGCGACTTGATCATTTCAACTGCAGTTTAACTCACAACACTAAATTCCAACAGAACAGATTGGCGGCAAAACAAACGATACAATTGAGCTCCCTAAGTCCAAACTGTAGTCGAACACCAAGCATAACATTCAGCGGCCGTCACACGCCTCGCAACACCAACAGCGAAATTCAGGTTTTCGTTTGTATTAGGTCGTCAAGTGTCGCGCAAAACATCGGCAAAGGAAAATTTATTACGACGAATTTGTGTTCATTTAGCTGCTAAAAACCCTTGCAACGTGAAGCGGAATCGAAATGACGTGGGGATTCGTAACTTGCGGCCCGAATGAGGCTCTCGTGGTGTCGGGTGAGTGAAAATTTTCGTAGCGCCATTCTGACGGAGGAAAAAATCGATAAACGTCCGAGTTATCATTGGCGATAGAAAAGCCTATCAAGCGATACGATCTTTGGATTGAGTCACAGACTCTGAAGCCTTCAGCTTGAGCTGTCGCACGTGACTTATCGGAACAACGCAAACAGTTTCCTTGACGACGATTTCCTTCCTCCCATTCCAGGATGCTGCTACATGAAGCCGCTTCTGGTCCCTGGTGGACGGGCATTCGTCTGGCCTTCAATCCAACGAGTTCAGAGGATTTCCCTCAACACGATGACACTCCAAGTAGAATCTCCAACTGTTTACACCAGCCAGGGCGTTCCCATCTCTGTCACTGGGATTGCACAAGTCAAGATCCAGGGTCAAAACGAAGACATGCTGTTGGTAAGTGACTAACTGGCTGGCAGCTCCAGAATGTGATTAACTGGCTGGCAGCTCCGGAATTTCTGGAAATGTTAAGCTCAACTTTCGAGTGTCTGTCAAGGACCTACTGAGCTTGCTAACAAGTTAACTTCTCAAGAGATATTTTAATCAATTATCTTTACAGACTGCTTGCGAACAATTCTTGGGGAAATCGGAGTCGGAGGTAAGACAACTCTCTGTCCAATCTAAGCAACTTGAACTAACTTTCTGCCTCCTTCAAGATCCAACACATTGCACTCGTTACATTGGAAGGACACCAACGAGCAATTATGGGGTCTATGACGGTCGAAGAGATCTACAAGGATCGCAAGAAGTTCAGCAAGCAAGTCTTCGAAGTGGCCAGCTCGGATCTTGTCAACATGGGCATCACTGTCGTGTCGTACACGCTTAAAGATATCCGCGACGAAGAGGTGAGTCTTCAAGCCAAGCCTCTACAGACATTCATTCTCTTCTTCATGTTAAATTTAATTCCATCTCGTCGGATAAACTTCGCATGGTTATCGGGGGCGTCGCTAAATTCATCGACCCCCGATTACGACGCTTGAGGTTACTGGAAGACGAAAGGATCCTCGTTACTTACTTTTGTTTTCCTTTAACAAGACCGTTCCTAAAACAAATTGAATCCTTTAATTTAACTGCTAATTATTTTCCGTAAAAACTAATCTGCCACCCGGTTATTTTATCAGGGGGCCAAGGTATGTTTTAATACATTTCTGTGAGATAAGGTTTTATGTTCGCTTATAACTCCGCCGCCCTCTTCTTCTTCATCTTGCTTGGCAGCGTCAAGATGTGGCGACTGGCGGGCTATAAACGTCTAAAAGCTTTTGTTTCTATGTCACAATCATCGTTGATGTAAATACTTAGACACAAGAGATCTCTCCATCACTACACTTGAGCACACATTTTCTTGAATTACACCAGCAAGAGTTTGGCACGCAAAAGTTTCTTCGAAGTTCGATCGAATCAAATTTCGAGTATTCTGTAACTTCAAAGTGTCACTTGGTGCAGGCCAAACTTGCTATCATACACCCGAGTAATCAATCCCACCCAGCTAAAGTTGATGTAGCCACACGTTAGATGTTGTCTGGCCGTTGAACGAATTCTACTAATCCTTTCATGCTCGCGATGCTTCGCTTTTAGGGATATCTCAAATCTCTTGGTATGGCGCGAACAGCTGAGGTGAAGCGTGATGCGCGCATTGGAGAAGCTGAAGCTCGTTGCGATGCTCAGATCAAGGAGGCCATCGCTGAAGAACAACGCATGGCGTCACGTTTCCTTAACGACATTGAAATCGCGAAGGCCCAGCGCGACTTTGAGCTGAAGAAGGCTTGCTACGACATCGAGGTCAACACGAAGAAGGCAGAAGCTGAGATGGCTTACGAGTTGCAAGCTGCCAAGACGAAGCAACGCATCAAGGAGGAACAAATGCAAATTAAGGTCGTTGAGCGAACTCAGGAGATTCTCGTTCAGCAACAGGAGCAGATCCGTCGAGAGCGCGAGCTCGAAGCCACTGTTCGTCGTCCAGCAGAAGCCGAGAAGTTCCGTTTGGAGAAACTGTCGGAAGCTAACAAATTGCGAGTCATCTTGGAAGCTGAAGCTGAAAGCGAGGCCGTAAGATTCAAGTGAAATCAGTTCAAATGGATCTTCAATTCTTCCGTTTCATTCAGATTAAAATCCGTGGAGAAGCCGAGTCATTCGCCATCAACGCCAAGGCTAAGGCCGAAGCCGAGCAGATGGCAAAGAAAGCAGAAGCTTACAAAGAATATCGTGAGGCTGCCATGATCGAGATGCTCCTCGAAACATTGCCAAAGGTGAGCGAAAGTTTGATCGTCATCCTTTCATTCTCTAATCGTCTAATTCCTCGATCAGGTCGCCGCTGAAGTTGCCGCTCCATTGTCGCAGACGAAGAAGATCACGATGGTCTCGTCGGGCTCTGGCGAGATCGGCGCTGCTAAGCTCACCGGAGAAGTTCTGTCGATCGTTGGACGCATTCCCGAGCTTGTCAAGCAGATGACCAACATCGACATTTCCCGGGTAAATCAAAATCACAAATATATTTAAGCACATCCTGTTCCTTGTTTCACCACGCTGACTGACAAATCCTCTGCTTTGACTCTCGATAAAACTTTGAATCTGACTGTAAATATCAAAAGCAAAAACTGTGTGTCTTCATCTGATTGAAAATCGTTCGACGTTCAGTCCAAGTTTTTATTTCCTCAATGACCCATCGCTCTCTAATCTTTGGTTTCGTGTTACTTGAGTTTGATTCGATCGCGTTTGTGTTTTCTAAAAATAGATTGCGTTCCAACTTGCTAAACTTCGACTTCATATCAAGCTAAGCTCAGCATTCTTTCCATGTGTTTCATGTGTGTCCGTTAGTGACTTTTCTTCTTTCGTACGACATGATGTCAAGCACTCCATTAACACAATCAATTTTAACTATAAATTGTTAATTTGTTTCTGTTGTTTCTTTCTCAATTTAGTCCGTGCATGCTGGTTAAGCCTTGAAACGTGACACGAAGCGAAACGAGAACAAAACAAATTTAAAAGCGCGTAACGAGAAACATTTATTTGTGTAATTTTGGTCTTGTGTCTTGTAGTTATTAAGGTGAGTTTTCCGGCTAAGTTCAGGTGTAATGCTGGAACATGTTTAAGCCTAAATGTCTGTAAATTGGAAACAAGAAAAAGCTTTTTGTGTTAACAACGGAAAATCGAAGGAAAAATGATGAATTTCGGTTCGGAGAGCATCGCAGAGATGCGCAAAGTCAAAGGATAAATTGTGTGGAAAACTCACGGAACAAGTTAACTCTGGTAAAAGCTTCTATTGATATCCCGGAAAAGAAAAACTTTCTAACAAAATTGTGCAATTTGGCAAACGTTTTCTAATTTTGTTTTTGTTATCAGTTAAATATTTGTTGATTCAGGCAGTGAGCTAAGTGCTCGCTGATTCATATTTTCGAGGATTATTTGTAATAATTTTAAGGACTAACTAACGAACGAACACTTGAACGCATTTTCAAATTTATTATGTTGTAAGTTACCAGCCAAAGCGATCGGTGAAGTGGAAGTCTTCATCGTGAAGAGTATTGAGACAGAATGAAGTTCCACCCAAGCCTCCCACAAGTCTCGCTGCCATCGTCTACCTAAACCTTTACTGTTTTCGAAGATAAAGAACTTCTTTCTTTATCTTTAGTTTTTGCACGTTTACAAAACTTTACATTCTAGTGAAAACGAGGAAAAAAGCCGCAGCTAACTTGAAGCTAGCGAATCTATTTTTAATACAAATACTGAGAACCTTCTTAGATACAAATTGGATCGTTTGAATATTGGGATTTTAAATTAAATTTTAGCTAAATTCTGTCCAGTAAGAGAACAACAAAACACATTCGATTGATATTGATAGAGCGATTGCTTTATGTTTAGGGCAAAACCTATTTTCTGTAACACGATTTCTGTAACCAATAAAAATATTTACATTCTAAATTCCGTAGTTTCATTTATGTTTCATGTTTCAGCGTCAAGGAGGGAAAAGTTTTTCTCGTCGAAGTTGCCGCAATCATTTCCCTCGACAGTCGCAAAAAGCATCGTCATTCTAATGTGGCCCGTATGAGTCGTGGCAGTTAATTATTCGATACCAATCATGCTCTCGAAACTCTCGTTGCATTCTCGTCTGCAACGTGAAGCAATAAAGTTTCCTCTCAAAGGGCACTGGCAGCTACAATTTGCGAGAATTGAAATGTTAATTTGGAATGTTTGTTTGGTCCGGATTGCGAGAGCAAATTTCTAACGTTCCTGCCATGATCCGTCCTCGTCTGCCTTCATCAACCTCAACATAATCCTCCTTTCATCCATACATTAGACGCCCGAAACAACAACCCTTTAAACACTCCGGCCTTCAATCGTCTGCCTTGTTCCAGCATTACGAACAACAATATCATTTTCTCCTCCAACGAATTTTGCATAATTTTCGAGCTCAATGTCTCGTCATTTATGGAAATGTTAATTATGCTTCATCACCGTCTTTCTTAATCCACTCAAAATCTTCTATCGAAAGTTTACAATCTGGTCCAAGTGACGAGAAGAAAGGGAGTTAAGAAGCAGTTAATGTTTGTGGGCACGAATTTATGTAGCGGGTTGGGAATTCAAACGAATTACTTTTGAAGCCATCTTAGGCTAGTTTCTGTGATGACAAATCCATGAGGGAAAATCCTTCAATCATGTCGACGAATTGGAGATCAAAGCTACCTCAAACTACCTGATTTTGAGACAAGAGAGTGTCTGAACAACTACAAATTCAAGCGACCTTCAACGTCACAATCGCCCGATCCCTTTCGGGCCTAAGTTAATCAAACTTAGACGAAATTACTCAATCGTTAGGGCTCAAGTTTGCCAGTTCCCCCGCTCAATAAACTCACCTTCATCCCGCTTCGTACAATCACCTTCATCCCGTTTCCTACAATCAAACTTTCCACTGTCAACTATCATCAGGAAAGCAGTTAAAGTTCCATTGAAAACTTTCTGTTTGCTGTCGAAAAAAAGTTACTATTTATGATTCGCCTCACAGCATATTTTAGCCCCGGAGCGCCGCGCCGATTGTTATTCAAATAAATATTTGCTCAACGACTTTCGCATCAAATGAACAACACTACTCTGCTATATGTTTCACCGAAAACCTATTTTGACTCGGCAAAACTTCTCTCGGCTGAAAAAAGCACAGCAGAGATTTATGCGAACGTTGTCGCTCCATATGAATATATATGATGTTTTGCGTTGCCGAAGCAGCCGAGAATTTATTTCTGTGTTGTTTTTTGTGGGCACCAGGAATCACTCCGCTCGAATGCATGACAGCATGCTTTATGTTTTATCGTTCGACGAATTCATTTTCCTGCTCCATTTGGAGATGAAGAATCTCCGCTCGTTTCTCTTTAATGAAATTGTTTGAGTTTTCTTCTTGTCACAATACGATAACAAAGTTTCGCTCGGCAAATATTTTGACGGAAGGAAGACTCACGTGCTTTCACTCTCGGCCGAAAGCTTCGAGAGCGGCAGAGCTTCCCGAAGCTTTCTCTCGTCGCTTCTCTCTTCCTGCACCGCATGCGATGATTCTGTTCGTTCATCTCGCCGTTCGTTCATCTCGTAAATTTCATTCTTGCGGCGTTTGTTCAACTGTCCAGACGGAATAATTCTCTGGATTGTGCAATAATAAATTCCCAACGGTGTGCCAGCCATGAGAGTGGTTTGTTCGGTGTAAGAGAAGTGGCGAAGGTTTTTAATTAAAGCTATAATTAAATCGTGCCGTGGAGGGTTTCGCGATGCAGCGGCGTAATCAATAAAACTAATAAGTGAAATTGCATTGCTAATTGCAATATAAATGATTGCACTGGATGAATAAAACATTTGCATTTGCCAAATTGCACAAAGTTATGGCAGCAATATTAAACTTCATGAAAACAGCGTCGCGGAGGGACAAGTTTTAATTTTTCGTAATGATAAAAACAAGATTAAATCCACTCGACAACGCTAGAGCGGAGGAAGTTTGTGATAAAATACGTTCTAGTCTCAAAAAGATTTTTTTCTGCTCTCGCTCCTCGACGACTCATAATTAAAAATCATGTTTTTATCGCAAACTCCCGACGACGAGTCGCGGCAATTGTGCATAGTAAATTATAAGTGAACGTCGCCTTATCGGAAGAAATTAAATAAATTGAAGGACCCGCCGGTCGTCGTTATTCAGCGTTGAATTTACGAGCTGCTTCGAACCGTGCTTCAATTTCACTTTCACGATAATTTGCCATAAATTTTAATAGAACATCGCGAGCCATTGCTCACAATTTAATTTACGCAATCGCTTTCAAACGAGATTCCGTGTACCTTGCCATCTAAATTCTCTACTTGAAATCCAAACTAATTAGCTCAACGGATGATTACATACTCGAGTGCTGCTTATGACAGCAAAATGTCTCATTGACCCGATTTCGACTGTCAATCTCGAGCTTTAAATTTAATAAGCGACCACGTCAATCAATCAGAAGAACCGAAACAAAAGGAAAATTAATAAAATCCTTTCCGTCTTTAAAGCGATTCGCTTGGGCGAACAACATGTTCCAATCTATCGAGAACATGGTGCTGAGGATGGATGGCTCTATGAAGAGAGAGAATTGATTTCATAAATCGACGAGCTATTTTTCCGGCTCCGGCTTCAGCCTCCTCCGTCCCGTAAACATTTTGATAGCGATTGATTTATGTGAATTGATGGTGATTTAATATATTCTCGAGTGTCTAACGAGCAGCGCTCGTACGAATTGTTTACGCGATTAGGAATTGAAATTGCGTCGATCTGATGTGACGACGAGTGGTAAAGCCTCCGTGAAAACGGGGATTTGCAGGCAGCTCTCGAGGGAAGCAAACGATCGCAATTATTCTCTTTAATCTTGTGATTTTCTTGCGAGCAAACTTTGCACGGCAAACAAGTCTTTGACTTGGAAAAAATATTCCGCTCGCTGGTCCTTGATGCTTGCTCCGTCCTCGTTTAGATTAATTTACGACTTCGTTGTTTTCGTCGCTGCTTCCGAAACTCCATCGACAATTTGTTTAACTCAATTTGTCATCAGTGAAAAATCGACAACCGCAATCGACAACTTTGTGTGCAGTTTGTAGATGGAATGAGTGAATCAGTTAAGCAAATCTCAATTAATTAAATCAGACTGTGCGAGAAAAAAGATAAAAGTTGTGCACTTGAGGGGAGCTGGGAAGTATCATTAAATATGAAGGAAGTGAACAAAAAACTGTCTATCGCGCTAATTGCATTGTGCGGTTTCGCGCTCATGAGTTGTGTCAATGCTCTGGGCTGTCCCGAGAAGTGCTCGTGTCAACAAAGAACAGTGCGCTGCATTCGTCAACAGTTGAAGACTATCCCGGAGTTCCCGGCAGACACCAACATAGTGTAAGTCTCCTCCACCCCCGCAATCATTCAGCGTCGCTTTCGTTTGTCTTTCGTTGACGTTTTCATTAAGTTTTTATTTTCCCCCATCGCCTATCGATTTGAACTTTTTGCTCTGCGGCCCTCAGGCCCATCCAGACGTTGAGTGCTTCGAATGAAAGCGGAAACGAGCGATTTCTTCTTTTCGTACATTTCGGGAGTCTGATAAAATTTAGCCTTGCGGTTATGTAACGAAAAAAACGAGATGAACGCGAAGCATAGAATTATACTCATGCTGATAATACTTACACCCACTTGTGGCTCCCGATTTTTTTCCTGCTTGACATTGAAACCCAAACGACTGGAATTTATGCTAACAACCGAATTGCTTTCATTCCACAGAGACTTGCGATTCAATCATATCAAAGAAGTGCCATCGAGTGCATTCAAAGGGCTGAGTCAACTGCATTCGATCTTCCTCAACGAGAACCAGATTGCGACGATTCACGAGGACGCTTTCAGCGGGTTGCCGGCACTGCGATATTTGTACTTGAACCAGAATCACATCAAAAACATTTCTCCGACTGCATTCGCCAACCTCACCCGGCTGGAACGACTGTGAGTGCTTTTGAGCGGTTCATTAAAGCGAATGACTGACGCTGGAAGTTTTGCGAGCAATCATTGTTGAAATGCGCGAGAACGGGTTGAAAGGCTTCCATTTCAGAGCTTCAGAGTTCAGCCAGATGTGAATTATTGCAGGGACAATTTGGGAGTTTCGTGAAGGAAAATTGCCCGATCAAGCAATCGACAAACGTTCAAGCTCACAAAACATATTCATGAACTCAAACGTTATGCATTTCTTTTTGATCGTTCATGCGACATTTCGCTTCGAACTTCGTTTATAATTTCAGCGACTGTCAACGCGACTTCTGCATGTGAAATCGCACTAACGATCGTGCTAACCAGAAATAACAAGGGACAATTTAAAGCTCGTATGAAGTCTCCTAACCACAAGTTGCATTTAAAGCAGTAAATTTCCTTCTTTATGTCCAAGCATCTGTGACAAAAGTTGTGTCCATGAATCAGGCGTGCTCTCATAAAGAAGAGAAAACTCATTTTCCAGAAAGATAATAGCAATGAGGTTGTGCAATTTATGGGGGATTCGGTCTGGGGTGTAGCAAGAATTTGAGAATAATTCGATTGCACTGAGACTTTACAAACTTTCTCTTGTCTTCTTGTCTTAACTCAACTCGCAACAATGGTAAAATTCAATTGACGGACTTTATATCGGAGGAACTTTCTGTGTCTCTTTTTGCGGGCTTTTTTGTGAGCTTTCGAAAGTCCTCTGGAAATTGTCAATTTTCCAATCTTTTTCGTTTTGCAAAGCGGAACAATACGGAGACACAATGAAACCATGAATAAATTTTATTGTGGTTGCAATGAGCAGACAGTTCGAGAGGGACCGAGCTGCTTAAAAATGCACAAACTAACGCTTTTCAATTTATGCAAAACCCAAGCAAATCGACACGCCAGCCTCACCAAAAGCTCTTGAAATTGAAATTTGTTTACCCACACGCTGCCGAGAGTTTCCCACTCATCGATGAAAGTTCTTTCGCCAGCGTCTCGGTTAAGAAGTTGTGTGAGAAGCCCGCCTGATGAATTATTGAGCTTTGACATGTGAAGCTCGAATTAGCATAGATAAACTAGATTACCTAGACTTGTTAGCTTAAATTAGACGACATTAAGCCGCTCGGAGATGCATCGATGTGCAAGTGAAGCTTTCCAACCAAAACGAATAAATTAGCTCGACTCGATGTCGTTGAAGACGACACATTTACATTTTCCACCTCTTTCCATTTTCATTCCCAGGAATTTGTATGGAAATAAAATTCAACGAATTCCGTTTGGAGCTTTCGACAGCATGAATTCACTGAGAACGCTACGATTAGATAGCAATTTATTAGAATGTGACTGCTCGGTGATGTATTTGGTGAAGCATTTGAATACGGCGAGGAGTCATCTCTCCGCCTCGGCGAACTGTAAAACGCCCGAACCGATGGAAGGGAAGAACTTAGCAGACATGACCGAGGAGGATTTCCATTGCAGTTGAGTCGCTTTTCAATTTTCCGCTTTGCTCGTTGGCCGCGCGCGCCTCGGGAGAATTAAAAGTTAACAGTTTCATGACATTTTCCCTTTCTCCGTCCGTGTAGGGAAGCCTGCGATAATGCAAGACCCAAACGATCTCGAAGTCGTGTTCGGCTCGAGCGCGGTTTTCAAATGCTCCGCTGAAGGCGATCCGACCCCAGAAATCAAATGGTTGCGCAACGCTAATGAAATTGATTCATCAGACTCGAGGGTTCGTGTTAGCGACGATGGAACGTTGCAGATTGATAGAATCGATGCCCGAGATCAAGGTGTGTACAGTCGAGGCTCTCTGATGGAAAAATCGATGCTCATAAATCAATTTTCTTCGAAGGAACCTACACGTGCATGGCCAAGAACAACATGGGCGAAACAATTTCGAGAGAAGCTCGCATGACAATTCGCCGAGGCCCGCAAGCCGAACCGACGAGACCGCAGTTTGTGCAAATACCCGCCGGACACGTGTTCTTTGATGAGGACTCTGATTACATAATCATGCATTGCGTTGCGTCGGGTGTGCCGCAGCCACATATCTCTTGGACCCTTAACGACCAGCCCATCCATGATAACACGGAGCGCGTCCACATTTACGACAATGGAACTTTAATGATTCACAGCCCCATTGAGGAAGACGAGGGCAATTACAGATGTGAGGCGACCAACTATCTCGGCTCGATCTCAACTGTTGCCAGCTACAAAATCAATGGTAAGCAGTTTCTGCTGAAAGGAAATCAGGCTAATTCAGGTTTTCTCCTAACCAAATTGTTTTTCCGAAAAAACTTTTCTCTTCTCTTTGCTCTCTTCCGCCTTCTTCTGTCTTTTCCCACCTCGAAAAACCAGCAAACAACACTAAAAAGACGAAACCCATCGAAAGAGGTAAAGGCAAATAAATGATTGAGGTTTCCCCCCGTAGACTTGGTGAGAGAACTAATTGTGCAGTGAAGCTCTCGGTGAACTCGAGTGTAAAATTCGCCTCAATATTTTAATCTCTGCATCCGGATGATGCTCGTAATAAGTTTTCCTGGTGTCAACAGATGCTGCCGCTCCGCTCCTTCAAATATTTGCTTCCTGCACTGACTGTCAAACGTAAACTAATTAGAAAGTTGCTTCCTGCGTTGCGCTCGCTTTACTGCAAACGGCTGCAGTGATTCCGAGTTTTAATTAAACCATTCATATCTAGAAACATTCCTCGAAGTCTCTGAGTTAATTAGAACGACACTCGGTTGATGGAAGGAAGGTAAAACATGAATACGTTTGTTTGATGTCATCAACCTTCCACTTTGCATGATAACATTTACGCAAATGAGCTTTAAAAGCTGTCGAAAGCTCCCACCCTGTAATTCAAACTTGAGTGCAGCCAGGCATTAATTTGCCAGATTCTTCACCTTCGCTTCACGATAAATCCTTAATAAATAAGACGAAAAACTTATCTCACATGGAAGCTGCTTAATAATTAATCGGGCTCGTTTCTCGGGGGAGCTAATCTTGTTGACGATGAGAGGGAGAATTTAAATTACTGGAAACTTTGAGTCACATGAAATATTAATGCAACCCGAGAATTGGGTGGTGAAATATGATGCGAAAAAGCCGAAAGTTGAAACGCCAGAAAAATTGTTCAACACGAAAAGTTTCCTTGAGAGCTTAGGGGATATCGAAAAAGTTTCCACCTTAAAAATTCATTCACTTTTTCGCTACTCGGGAAGAACTAACGAAATTAAAAAATTAACAAAAAAGAAACTACGAAACAACGCTCGTCGTTAAACATTGTTCTGCAAATGCCCGTGTTTTGCTCTTCCTTTATCCTCGTCGATCTGCCTCGAGCTGAGCTCGGCGAGGTCGAAGAAAAGTTGAAATTATTTAAACTACAACTCATTGTTCGATGGGCTCATTCATTCATTTTGTTCGGGATCTGTTCGCTCCGACCGTTGCTCTTCACTCGCGGCTTTCTTCCTCGATTTTAAAGCAAGCTAGGTGTGAACGTAATATGCAACTTCATCGTCATAATCCTCACTAAAACGACCCCCAACCTAATCCCCACAAAAATTATTGGTAAAGTTCTTAAGCTCTTTCCTCGCCAACTCGTTCCGGAACGATACAAAAGAGTGAGCCCTCATTCAACATGTTCCGCTCCTGCTAAATGCTTTCGTTTTGCGTCTCATTTGATTCAATTACACTTTGCAGTGCCACTCATTACAATCTCGCCTGAAAACAAGAAAATTAAGACCGGAACGAATGTGGTTCTGCTGTGCGATGCCGAGGCGAATCCCGAGCCGAACTTTTTCTGGTCAAAGGACGACCAAACACTGAAATACACAAATCGCATTTATCTCGCCACGGACAATAAAACTCTGAACATCGACCACATTAAGGAGTCTGACGCTGGACTATACGCTTGCATCGCCGAGAACATTCTCGGATCAGACGAGGCCACAGCTCAAGTCGATGTCCTGAACTCGCACGGTCCACCGAATCTCATTTTCGAGCCTTATGATTTGGAAGCGATTCCCGGAACGACGATTGAGCTACCGTGCGGCGCCGAAGGAGATCCGCCACCGTCCGTAAGTGCAATCGTAATGCGAACCGTCGCAGCTGAACTAACATGAGAAATAACTTTTTCGCTCGCAGTCCAAGTGGAAGAAAGACGGGCGAACGTTGACGAAATCGATAAAGTACAATCTCTCGCCAGCCGGCAGTCTCTTCATCGCAAATGTTAATGAGCTAGACGCCGGCCGCTACGAGTGTACCGTAACGAATGAACACGGACGAATAACAGCCGCGTGTGTTGTCACTGTCAGGTGAGCGGAACTTTCTAGACGTCAACTTTTAAGCGCGCTTCCATTAATCTCCGTAAGGGCCCTCGAAACTTTTCTTTCCGCTCAGAATTTTCCACTCGACATCTTTTTACAAGCTTCAAGTTTTTAAACTCACTCAAGAGCTTGTCGCTGTTGACCTTTTCCCTTTCTGATGCATGAAGACGAAGAAGAAGTGAGAGCGATTCGCATCTTAATTT
The DNA here is from genome assembly GCA_033064975.1 of Smittia sp. YW1114-2. NCBI lineage: Eukaryota > Metazoa > Arthropoda > Insecta > Diptera > Chironomidae > Smittia > Smittia sp. YW1114-2. Next base: position 22,022,974 of record CP093832.1, read on the forward strand.
AATGGCATGAATATTTGTTGGCCCTAATGCGCCACGAGCACTACAGACGTAGCTATGGAAACCGAACGAATATCCGGTCAGATCCGACGAGCGATTCCTGAACCTTTTTCCTTCACCCTCTCCACGACTGATAAGTCAACAGGGCGAATCAGATGGACGATATATTGGGCCTTGTACCATCCAAATACTCTTCAGTTTCTGATGAGATAAAAAAGATTTCGTCGTTCACTTCTTGGTTCAAACCCAAAATTCAAAATCAAGTGAGAGAGAAGCGTCGTCCTACCACCTCTCCCGACCCTCCTCTGCCCCATTAAACATCTTTTTACTATCGAACAGGACTCGAGCCGAGAGGAAATTGAGAAATGTGTTGTGGCAATAAAGATTTCTTAGTGTTTTTATAGGTTCTCGTAATCCATCAGCAAAGATCGCTTTCCATTAATATTTCTGGCCCGAGAAGGAAAATTCTCATTACCCTTCTACGTCTTTATCTTTCTTTTAAAAAAACTTCAATGATTTATCTCTGATAATAAAGTCTTTGCTCTCCTGTTCGTTTAGAAAACGGGAAGACTTGGCGCCGGGTGATAAATTCTTCCGTGCAGCATTTGCCGAGGCATCGAACGAAATAGATTCGGCCATCAATCAAACAGTTGCATCGCTCTTCACTTCGAACGCCACAGCTCCGAAGAACCACGGTGATTTATTCCGAATCGTGAGATTCCCTACTGGGCCAGCACGCGAACTCGCCCGAGCGAGCGAGATTTACGAGCGGACACTTGTCAACATCCAGCAGCACATTAATGCGGGCATGAACCTCACGACAAACACGACGGAGTTTACGAACGATGATATACTCTCGCCTGAATATCTCGAATTGCTCGCTCAGCTCTCCGACTGCACAGCTCACCGCATCACGCCCAATTGCACAGACATGTGCTTCCATGGGAAATATCGAACGATTGACGGCAGCTGCAACAACTTGCAGAACCCGCTGTGGGGCTCTTCGCTCAGCGCTTTCCGTCGACTCCTGCCTCCAATGTACGAAAACGGTTTCAACTCGCCCATCGGATGGAACAAGGAGAGAAAGTACAACGGCTTCAAACTGCCCAGCGCTCGTCTCGTGTCAACCAGCTTAATTTCCACCGAGGAAATTGAGCAAGACTCTCGCATAACTCACATGGTAATGCAGTGGGGGCAATTCCTCGATCACGACTTGGATCACGCTCTGCCGGCGGTCTCGTCCGAGAGCTGGGACGGCATAGATTGCAAGAAATCGTGCGACTTCTCTCCGCCTTGCTACCCGATCGAAGTCCCCGAAGGAGATCCACGCGTCACCAACAGACGCTGCATCGACTTCGTGAGATCGAGCTCCACGTGCGGCTCCGGCATGACCTCCGTCTTCTTCGGAAAAGTCCAACCTCGCGAGCAGATCAATCAATTGACATCTTTCATCGACGCATCGCAAGTCTACGGATATTCTCACCAATTCTCGCGTGATTTGAGGAACATCTCGCTCGAGGGCGAAGACAACGGCTACTTGAGAGAAGGCGTTCACTTCCCCAACCAGAAGTCGATGCTTCCATTCGCAGCACCAACCGACGGAATTGATTGCCGAAGGAACCTGGCTGAAAGCACCGTCAACTGCTTCACAGCTGGCGACATCAGAGTAAACGAACAAGTGGGCTTGCTGTCAATGCACACAATTTTTATGCGAGAGCACAATCGAATCGCCCACTTCTTCAACGAGATAAATCCACACTGGACCGGCGAGCAAATTTACCAAGAGGCGAGAAAGATTGTTGGAGCTCAGATGCAGCACATTACGTTCAAACAGTGGCTGCCTAAAATCATCGGCGAAGAAGGCATGCAGTTGATGGGCGAATACAAGGGCTATAACCCGAGCGACAATCCATCGATAACGAACGAGTTTGCGACTGCCGCTCTCCGCTTCGGACATTCTCTCATCAATCCGATTCTCCACCGTTTGGATTGGAATTTCGAGCCCATTGAACAAGGACATCTGCCGCTTCACAAGGCTTTCTTTGCGCCTTGGCGTGTTGTGTATGAAGGCGGCGTCGACCCTCTGCTAAGGGGATTAATCAGCGTCCCTGCGAAGCTGAAAAAGCCAGAGCAGAATTTGAACTCCGAGTTGACTGAGAGATTATTCACGACGGCGCATGCTGTGTCCCTCGACTTGGCAGCAATCAACATCCAACGAGGCAGGGATCATGCAATTAAATCGTACATGGCGTATCGAAAGTTCTGCAATCTCCCGACTACGGAAAGTTTCGATGGATTAACGGATATCACGAATCAACACGTGCGAGATAAGTTGAAGGAAATTTATGGCCATCCATGGAACATCGACATTTGGGCTGGAGGGATTCTTGAAGATCAACTCCCTGGTGCCAAAGTTGGTCCTCTCTTCCGTTGCTTGCTGATTGAACAGATGAAGAAGTTGCGAGACGGCGACCGATTCTATTACGAGAACCCGTCAATCTTTAAGCCCGAGCAATTGGACCAAATCAAGCAGACGACGATGGGACGAATTCTGTGCGATAACGGCGACAATATAACTCGAGTGCAAGACGATGTGTTTGTTCTTCCCGAGCTTCAGGGCGGTCGCAGACAGTGCGAAGACATCCCGATGATTTCATTAAGGATGTGGACGGATTGCAGTGATTGTAGCCAACGGGCAGCGTACAACCTCGACGTTACAAAATTACCTCGTCGAAATCGTTTCCGACGTGATCTGCAAGCGATGAGCGAGAATTCCGGTAATGAAAATTCAATCGAACATGATGACGTTCATTTCATCATCGACAACGATTATTTGGACATGAACGAGGAGCGAATCGAAGGACTCGAGCAGTTGATTGAATCTTTCCAAAAGACATTAAAGCGGATGCGAAGAGAAATTCGTCAGCTGAAGGAGACGAACGACGAGCTGACTCGCAACGTAAACATGACCCATTATCAGCCCGTCGAAAATGCTGACTCCGTTAAAGATAAAAGCGCCTCGAAAGCGACGAAGCACCACTACCAGTGCGTTGATAAGAAGGGCATAAACAGATTGAACAACGAGATTTGGATGGAGGATGACTGCACGAACTGTTTGTGCCAGCATCATCAAATAACATGCACGACCGAAAAGTGTCCGAGCGAAGCGCCCAAATGTGAGCAAGGGTTCATCGTCGGCAAGAAGAACGCGCAGTGCTGCCCAGCCTGCGTCTCCGACCTAAAACCGTCTCCCAATGATGAGACCACAATTACAAGCAATGTGACAAGCTCACGCTAATTGAACTGCAAACAAATTTAATTGTTTGCCAACATGTAATGATTGAGTGAAACCTGAATCGCATTGAAGCCTAGTTAATCGAAAAATAATGAGCTGAGGATGAGATTGCGTGGGCGTGTCGCGAGCACAAAATTTAATATTTACTGGCGCTTTCATTTCCGACAAGCTGTTAATTCCACGATTATAAAATATTTTTCGAAAGTTCTTAATCACATCATCAAACCGCTTAGTCCCGATGATACGAAAATTTCATCAACTCGTTGAAACTCGTCGAATATCGACTAATAACCCACTAAGCTCCAGCTCAACACGACATCACACACGCAAGAAGAAGCTCGAGCAATCAATACATGCCGGGTTGATGTTTCCTTTCCTTCAAGAATGTCGCTCGGAGAGATTTAACGAGTCTTCCCTTCATGCTCTGTTATTGCCGCAAACGACGCTTGCGATGTTATCAGTTCATATTAATGCCCCTTGAAGATTATTTTACGACACAACGAGCTTGTGTGATGTTCTTTTCAATTAATTTTCCTCTTCAATTGATATTGTAATATCCTTAAAGCTCCAAAGCATGTAGAACGAACACGAAAGAGATCCAAGTACTTAGATCGATAATTTATCTAGACATTCAGGGGTTGATATCTTAATTGGGTCTAGGCTTGGTTGGTGCTCTCCAAGCCGACGACCCGGCGACGTGACCGACCCATGAAGTGAGCAAGTTGCAAATGAACATAATCACTTTTAAACGAACATTTCTTGACGAATATTTCAACGACTTAAAGTTCAATTTGACGACACAAATTAATGTTATTATAGCGAGTAATTAATACTGAACGATTAGCCGAGCGAGAACTCAAACTTTGAAACTTTTTCATTCTGAAACTTTTCACTTCACGATGTAAAGACATTTGTAGATTATCAAGAATTTTCAGCCAATAAAGAGACATAGTTACATCAATTAAGCTCTGGCGAGTAATTATTCCGCGGTCGCTTTGGCTTTTCAGCGGTGAGCTCGCTCGTTGATGGAAGTGGATGCATCGTCAATTATTCATAGGTGCTTGGTGAACCGCTGAGATGTGAGCCAAAGAGTTGAACTCATGCATGAAGCTCGAGTGTGCAAATGTGGAGCGCCGCGACAGGAAATCAAATCAATCCCCGAAGCGCTATCGAATTTAATAATATTAATAACGTGCGACGGGAATTCAATTTTTTGAGGAATTTAATTTCCCATGAAATTTCTCAGCTTTCAATCTGTGCCAATGAACGATGAAATATCTGCACATGATACCAATCCGCTGATGACGAATTGATTTCGCAAATTGAATTTTTCGCTGACTCGCTGGTAATGTGTCACTAGATTCGATAAATGCGACAACAGACTTCATTATTACCTAAATAAATAAAGCATTTGACATCTCGACTAGGTCAATTTGGCCCACCGCATAGCATTAATCTCCGATTCACTCTGTTAGCATCGATTGGCTGCATTCTATACGAGATAAGAGCTCAGACTTTTGTGGCGTTATGGATCGAGGGGGGTTTGAGGGTAGCTAAAGAACAAAAAACTTCCCGATGATGCGAGGGAAAGCTCGGCAGTTGCAGAATGAAATCAAAGAATGAGCTTTAATAATTTCATTACTGTAAATCGCCCAATGCTTTTGGCGCCCAACGACGGCAACTGCGATTCAATTAACGTCCGTGCTGATAAAACAAAAGTTGGGAAACGTAAGCTGGAAACTTTTCATGAACGATAACTGCATCGGCTTTAAAAATCATTCGCTCAGACTTTCACGAGCAGCACAGAAGCTTCCGCTGCCATGGAAAAAGTGCACATAAATCTCTGACAGTCTTGCCATAAATAGAAACATTTTGCAACATTTTTTAATGCAAACAATCAAATGTGCCACACATTCAGCAAGATGAGCTTTCTCCGTTGATGATCATTTAGATATCGCCCCTGACGCCGTTCGAAATGTATTTAAACTACTCGCGAAAATGGAAAAGCATCGCTCATATCACAATCACTGCACTCCGAGGTTATTGTTATGCGTGGTTTTATTCATTGCAGTGCATCAGACTCGCGCGAAATGGCAGCAATTAAGATGAATTATTCAGATGAGTTGTCAAATTGGGAGCGTTTTAAAGGTGAAGAGACGATTGAGGTTCAGGCTGCAGCTCAAAGCGAGCAACTTTTTTCAATGAACTTTTACCAAAGCAAAAGAGAATCTAAACTTGGTGAATGGCTCGAGACATTTCAGCTTAAACTTGTCGAGTGAGACGTTTAATAAAAATGAAAGTTTCTCTTCATCCCTGTTGACGACGTCGCTATTGATCAACCAACTATTAAACTAGATTTTGACGTTCCTCTCAAGCGTCTTCTCTCGACGACAAAGCTTGGCTTTAAGATTTGAGACGGTAACAAGAAGGCGGCATCGGACAATCTTGATACCTTCGTCGGCGACAATTCATTCAGACATTTTTTTGTGGCAGCACCGAAGATTGAATCTATTAAATTACGCCGTGTTTAACAATGCATATAAATTTCAATTTTAAATCATTCTCCTTTTTGCCTTCTCTTCCCTTCGTCTTCCTTCAAATGGAACGTGACGAAAATTCAGGAGTGAAGCACTCAATTTACAGATTCAATAGAGTTGCGACGAGAATCCGATTTTCATGAATAAGTTTGAGACTTCAGCTTGCATAGCTGAGCTTAGCCGTTGGAACAATGTCATTAGCATAAGCTGCGAGGGCTCCCAGAATTCAACGTCAAACTCAAAGAGGCTCTGACAGCACTTGCGAACATTCAACAAAGGCTCACGAAGGCTTCGGGCCGAAATTTAATCAGAGCAAGTCACAACACAAATGGATTTGAGATTTCGCCGCTTAGCCTAGCGAAAGCCGAAAAAGTTATGAACAGACGAGCAGATTTTTTCTGTTGATTCTCTTCGGCCTGAAACCAAATTGCATGAATATTTATTAAGTGCAAAAACGCGCTCAAACGACAGAAAGCGGCAGAGAAAATGTTTGTGGAGAAAATTGAAAACTAGAAATGGAAAACAAATCGCAGTCGATTTGCCGAAAAAGTTTTCAGGGCTTCGTCAAACGTTTGAGTACGGAAAAGTTGCGATGACTCGAATTCCGGTCACACAAAGCGCGGATTATGAGCCTCGAAAACTGTGAAAAGAGTGCGAAAACTGCCATCGATGAAGGAATAACAATCCCGACTCGAGTAAACTGTTATCGCTGTGATTACGCTGTTCTTCCTCAAGTTGGATGTGATTATTCACCCACTGAATAAGCTTGGATTGTTCATAGATTACAATATACAAAGATGCGACCCAGTGAACGAGCTTGGATTGTTCATAGATTACAATATACAAAGATGCGACTCAGTGAATAAGCTTTGCTATGCAATGTCGTCAATCTCTGTTTTTGGAAGTCTATGAATCTTTTACCTTGTTCCTTCGGTTACTTTTCGACTCCCAACCACCCAGTTCTCGATCAATAGTCCCAAAGAACAGACAGAGAAGTTCATATCGTGCAAAAACTTTTCTCGAATTAAGTTTCAATCAAAAACAAAATGATAAAATTCAACATTTATTTCGTCTTGACTTTGAAACTTTTCGTGTTATCTTCGATTTCAGAAAAACATTTAATTGGAGCTTCTCCATTCTCCGGTCTCCGTTTCAATCTTCAATATATAATTTAACAGTTTTTGTAGAGGCAAAATATTCTTTTTGAAGTGGCGAGCAGAAAAATCTAAATTCCTCGAGACTATCAAAGGTGACGTTGCCAATCTCGAATAAAAATAATTTACATGGACTATGAAGTTTTATAAAACGTCTCACAGCTTCTCCGGGTTTTCCTTTACTGTTGGGTTGCTTCTTGTTGTTGCTGTTGCTGCTGCTGAAGCAGCTTCTGGCGTTGGTGGTCGTAGTTGACCAGTCGCTTCCCCACCAAATATTTGTCGTTCTTAATTGCCACGTAAAGCTTCTTGAATTGCTTGATTTGAAAAACGATGATCGCACACACGATGATGATGATGAGGAAGAACGGATAGATTCTTCTCGCAATTAGCACGCGCGTCATTTGGTTTGTGAAGAACATTGGCATGATTGAGTGGGCAATCACGTATGGAACAGCGAGAGCTAAACCGAAGCACGAAATCACAGGCGTCGCCAGTTCGCGAATGATAAATTTCAAGTCCATTTCGCGTAAGCCGTCTCGATACGCTTGTTCTATAGCTCGCTTCAGTCCCCACTCGGGGCCCATGAAAATCAAGGCGCAAGCTATTTTCGTGTAGAGCACGCCAAGCGCCCAATCTTGCCAGAGGAAAAGCACCGGCGTTTGGTTGAGCGGAACTCTAAGCGGGACGACGACGACGAGCTCAAGCAGAAGACCGAACATCAGCGGCACGACGCCCAGCATAAGCACGAAGATGACCGCCGCCAGTCCATAAGAAACAGCTACGGAACACCAGTGCTTGAACTTGTCAACGATGGCGGTTCGCCCTTGTGGGAAGAGATTCACCGCCAGCGCGATTCCTTTCGAAATCAACCAACAAAGATAAATTCCTATTGCGGCTGTGTAAAGCTCGTGCGGTTTAGATGTTGGAACCACAGCGTGAACGGCTTCGTTTGCTCCAACATCGTCAGCTATCACATCGACATTCATGCCCTCCGGATTCACGACCTTGCCCGCGGCCATTCCAGTGCTCAAAGTCCAGATTATCATCCCGTGTCGCCCGATCCAAACCGGGATTGTTAGTGTCAGCAGCGATCCAATGACAAGGCTGATGCACATAAACACAAGCAAGCCGACGAGTCGCACTGCGAAGAAGGACGGTCGATCGAAAGGCTGGTATCCTACTGGAACGTCTCGTTGAAGCAGAGCTTGGTGCGCGGCAGCTAGTCCGCCGCCTCCAAGTCCTTGCTCCGCTTGACGCGGCTCTTCATCGTTTGGACGTGGCTCAGTTCCGAGCAAGTAGCTTTTAATTCCTAGGATCCATGCGATGACAGTGCACCAGATGCGGATCAATCCTTTCAGCCAAATTCTTGTCTGCGACTGTTCGAAGAAGCCTGGTAGAATTATTTGAAGCAGCAGCAGCTGTAAGCTTAACTCATTCACTTCAGAGTCTCCAGAAAGTGTGTAGGGAAGAAACGCAGGCCATGCGACCTTCAAAGTTTTGATAGGAAGCCACAGCATCAGCAAAACGGCGGTCCCGAAGATTATAGCTGAAGCAATCAGCCGGCGGATGTGGCGAAGGATGGACAAATGAATCATTTCCTGTGAATGAAATATTATGAAACAATCCCAAGTATTATTCAAGGTAATCTTACTTGAATTGGGGAGAAATCTGGATCGTTCAGATTGCGAAGGAACCAGAGAACTCCTGGTCGAAGGACTTCGCGTAAAAGCACGATGAACGAGGCGAAGTAGTAAACGTAAACCATTCCGAACATCCAGTGAATGAAGAGGGAAGTTCCCGGCGCTGACTTGAAGCTCGCTTTGCGATCTTTCAGTGACGCATCGAACATTGGAAGCGAGCACAGATCGAGCCACCAGCCGCAAATCAACGGGAGAACGCCAATCTCGACGACAGACAGCAACGAAACCTTCACAACGATGTAGCAGAGGCCGAGGATCCGACGAGGTCTTTTCAGTCTGAGAAGCCTTGCGATCGCGTGAAGCTTCACGAGAACCACTCCGACAATGCAATATCCAGTTAAGGTCGTCACGAGGCCGTGGAAGTGAAGCTGTTTTACGCCCATAAACGAGATGAAGCAGTTGCCGATGGTGTAGGGAATGAATGCAAAGATGAAGATGAAGAGCGTGTCGAGTGAGACGACCCAGAAGACGTGCTCTAAAAACACCATCGAGCCGTCAAGGCCAAGGAGCCGCTCCCAAGTCAGTTCGAGCTCTGCTCCGTTGTTGAACTCAATCGGATTCCAAATGCCTTCGTTTCCATCATCATTGTTGGCGTTGTCAGCTTCCGCTGCGGGATCGGGCTCGTCATTGTCTGGCAAAGGCGGCTCGGCGTTGTTCATCGGGTTGTGCTGGGGGATCTCCTGTTGCGGTGGCAACTGTGGGCCGATCAGTGGCTCGTTTTCGTTCTGTGGAAATACCGCGTTCGCATCCAGAACGTTGTTGTTATTGTTATTATTAAAGTTTTCGTCGTTGTTGTTTACATTTGGATCATCTTCGAGTGGCTCTTGCAGATTGTCTGCTTGCGGCGGCGGAGCTGCTCGTGGAACGTCTTCGATTCCATCGTTTCCGTCGTCAAGCCAGTCGGGCCCTCCTCCATGCAGGATCTGTTCTCGAAGCCAAACCAGTCCGATGAAAGCGAAGAGTGTACACGTGACGACGAAGCATCCTCGGAAAACGTCAGCGGCGAGATTCTCTGTCGAGAACATCTCGAATGGAAGCGTGACGAGCATGTCGAGGGACGTTGAGAAGAAGAATCTGTACGTGCGGAAAGCTGTGAGCGGCACGACGCCAAGCCAGGCCACTAAAATGTAAGGCGACGCTGTAATTGTGTTTCAAGGCTGAGAGATCAAACGAACCTGCGACGAGCGTATAGTGAAGCCAATACTTCACTGCTGTGCCTATGGAGGAGACGAGGCCTCCTGCAACGACCCGGAGCGGCAGGACTCGCGGCATGTCAGGCGAATATATCGGCGTGAACGAGAACTTGTGGCCACAAAGCTCGCAAAACTCCTTTCTGCTGTATCTCATCCACTGCAACGAAAGAGTTGAGACTCCAAAACGATTTCATTTCTATCGATTTTCTTACCTGTGTCAGACACTCTTGGTGTATATATTTGATCGTTCCCGTGCAAATACAAGGAAAGAAGAGTGGACGGTCTAGAACAGACAGCACAAATTAATAATCGAGGCTTAGAAATGGAGACAAACATTGCACAACTGTTTTCCTCTGGATGTTTCGAAACGAAATGTTAAGAGAAGCTTCGTCACAACTCAGAACGAGGCTCACGGCCACTTGCCAGCGTTCGACTCACCTGGACTCGCTTCCGTCCTACAAATTCTGCACTCTGGAGCGTTCTCCATCGCGTTATTCTCAGCTGACTTCGATTGAAACTAAATTCACTGCACTTGATTTGAGAAGCAAAATCCCGCGGAACGGGAATTTACATGATAAGCAACACTCGATTCCTCTTCTGTACTTGGTGGTTCTCGATAATATCAATGATTGGAGCTGCTTGAACGCTTGACAAGTCGTTGATTCGCTAATAACTTTCGTGTCTTTTCTCCAAATTCTGCGTCTTCGCTTAAAAGTCGAGACGAAGTCGACGAACGAAGCGACAGCGACGAAACTTTGAACTAATTCGTTTGTTGACAGTTTCCTTCTCGAAGTTGCAGCTTTAATTGCTCTGGAATTAACCATCCAAGATGATCCGAAACATCGCAAAACTCAGCCTGGCACGTTCCGTCGTCGCTGGCAATCGAAGGAATTTGTCGTCAACTGCGAAATTGAACGAAATCTTTAAAGTTCAGGTAGGAAGAGGAAAATTATGCAAGCAAACTTGTTTTGGTGTTTATGACAGTTGCATTCATTATACTTGGCTTTTATCTCTTCTTCAAGGACGAGAAAGACTTCGACACGCGTGTCATGAAGAGCAAGACGCCGGTGATCGTGGACTTCTTCGCGACCTGGTGCAACCCGTGCAAGATTTTGACTCCGAGGATTGAGGCGAGTGAATGAGTTTGCTTAACTTCCTAGTCGACTAACAGAGGTTGAAATTTGTAGGCAATTGTGGCGGAGAACAACGGCAAAGTTTCACTGGCAAAGGTACGAAAATTGGCTGCGAATGACAATCAAGGTCAAGAGATAACGAAGCTCTTTCATCCTTAGGTCGACATCGATGAGCTGACAGAGTTGTCGCTCGAGTACGGAATCCAATCTGTTCCAGTATTAGCTGTGCTGAAAAACGGAAAAGTCGTGAGTTTCAAATCTGGTTTGCAATCTCCATAATCACAAGATCGCTGACCATATTTTCGTCTTGAAGGTGAACAAGATGGTTGGACTGCAAGATGCGGACAAGCTGCGCAAGTGGGTTAGCGAAAACATTAAAGACTAGAGACGACGGCACCACCAGAACATATTTGCTTTTATCGTTTTGTACTAGAAAAGTTCAAGAGGAAATAAAACGTTTCTCTTGATAGAAGCTTCTCTTGAGCTGGAGATCAACGTTGAAAGGCTTAAGCATCGTCCATAGATGCACGGTATTCATTACATGTCATTCCTGCGGGGCTTACAACAATCAAAGCTTATCGTTTTACAAGTATTTTGATGTCCGAGTTGATTGCTTGCTAAGCTGCAATCTAAACGCTTCATTTTAAATCACAAATGAAGGCTTGACCGGCTCCATGATAACTACAGACTCGATCGATACATGAGCTTATTTGGGTCAAATTCCTTCGACATAAGACGATGTCAGGCTTGAAGAAAAACTCCAAATGCTTGAGACATTTTCCTTCTCAAGTTTCAACTTGAATTTCCAACTGAAACGTCAAACTTTTTTGTTTAAACTTCCCATTTCTTCGTAATTCGATGCCATGGTTCGTCCTCAAACATCAGCCCCCGCAAACTCTTTCCGACATTAATCTTTAAGCTCATAAACAATTCGCTATGATGCCGCTGGGACCAAATTTACAAATCGATGCGACGGTATCGCTTTTCCTCAACACAGACGAATAAACAATGCGCTTCTTCCCCTCATCCCCTTCCGATCTCCCACGACATCAAATTACACAGATGTGTGAAAGAAAATCGTTCAACGAAATGGAAAAGCCGCAGCCATCAAAGGGTGAACCCCCAACCTCATACTTTAGACGACGAGCTTTTTATTTCGCGCGCGACACGCTGAAAATCATCAGTGACAGAAAAGTGGAAAGCGGAAGGGCGAACGTGGGTGACTTTCCTGTTTGGGGATGTCACTTCGCTTGCTTAATTAATTAACTAAATAAACATGTCTATCGCCAACAAGGGACAGCCGAGCATTTTGCACAATTGCTGTCTTTCCTTCGGCCACTTTGCATTGCGAACATTCATCCTTCGACCTAGTTAGCGTTAATGGAAACTGTTTCGATCGAGTTTTCGAGGAAAGTTATTAAAAGTTTTCCGTTCCGGTTTGGCACAACATAATTAAAACATGACTCGGCATGGGGAAGAATGTTTTTTGATGTCGAGAGCATGAAGACAGACGGAGGTTGATTCACGAGCACACGAAATATTTCTAAACTCAATTTAAAATGCATTAAGCGAACGCGGGAATTTAGTTGCGGGCGAAATTGCTTTCGCTTTAGCTCTCGATTATTTTATGGTCGCCTTGCATGTCGTCAACAGTCGCATTGCCATATTGGAAGTCCTCGTGCTTTTAATTAAATAAGTTTAATTGCAGTTTAATAAAACGAAGGCAAGTGCATCGGGAATTCCCTGAAACTTATGCCGACAATTTTTGTGCAACTGCACAACCTAAATTAATAAATATGCTGACTCAGACGATGCTCCTCGAATTCAATTTCCGTGTCGCCCCAGCGATTTCCCTGAATTCTGTGCACGTTTGATTATAAATCAATAAAAGCACAAGCTCGACATTAGAACTCGCGCCAAAAATCGTGAGATTCTCGAAGTGAAAGTGTTTTGTTTAGTCTGCGGTGTCGCACAAAGACGAGCTTCTATTTTCATCGCAATAAAATTAATGCTTAGGGAATTTATGAAAATCCGCGCTCGATTGAGCTAAAAATAGCTCAGCACTTTAAAACGCCCTTGAACGGAAACTTCATGCTTCAGTTCGAGTGATCAATTTGTGGTTGAGACCGAGAAGGAATGGGACACTGCAGGGGTTTTTGCCAGAGCCTCAAGTGCTTGCTGAGAAGGTTTTGAGAGGTGTCACGAGGTGTTGCTAGATATTAATGTGACCAAAAGGCTTGGACAGTTTTTGAGAAACCCGTTGAAACGTTGACACGCGTTTCATTTGATCTGTCGACGCAGAGGTTTTCGTAGGTTTTTTAAGACGATTTCTGTAGTTTTTACGAATGCTAAAACGTGATTTTCCAATGATTTTTACTGAGAAGCAGCGACAAATGAATTTCGCGAGAAACCCGAGCTCGAAGAAACTCAATTGTTTCCGCTTATCGCACGTAGAAAAGTTTTCTCGGTCTCTCAGTTTTAATAATCTGCATCCTTTCGAGGGCCTTCTAGAGCCGAAAGGTTTTCCTCTGCAAAGTTCAAACTGCGAATTTTCTTTCCGCTCTCAATTCGCGGGAAAACTTTCACAATAACAACAAGAGCGAGCGAGCGATGAAAATAAAATTATGCACAATCCGGCGGCGTCGTGCGCAGAATCTCCTAATCAGAACCAGAGAAAAAAGTTTTCACATTCAGTTTGCAAAAATCTTTCCGCTTTGAAAGTTCGGTTGTTGTCGCCAGTGCGCGAGGAGATGGAAGGGAAAATGTCTTTGAGAAACCATGAAACTAATTTGGGGCTGACAGACCATTGTGTGAATTAACAGACACGAGTTTCCGAGTGACAATCGGGCCAATCAGTTAGCGAGTCGCGGAGAATCAATCACGAGAAGATTCACTGCAAACCATCGACGAAATCAATAGCCAAGCATTAAGAGAAAAAAGCTCTCTCGACAGACGAGCCACGAAGATGTGAGCAGCGTCAAAAAATAATTCACATTAGTCTGTTATTAGACATGTAATGAATACGAGCGGCGAGTGAATCAACGAAATAAGTCCTAATAAATGCTTTATTGTTGCGTTAAAGTAAACCCGCGTAGTGGAGAGAATGTGCTGATAAGACTCGTCGTGAATATTCAGCACAGAAGGCGTTCTAGTGATCACTTGCTGGCGAGCGAGAAGAATAGAACGAGATTCATTTAATTGACGTCGAATTTTTTGGACATTTGTTGAAGGTGAGAGAGGCAATTCGTCGGGCTAGAAAGGGTTTTGGTCAGTAGTTGGGAGCTTGATGGTGTTCAGTGATTGATTTTGTTACTGATGGTAACTTGGTGAATGCCAAAACTGCAGTGAGAAAAAATCTAGCTGCAGTTATCAAGTGAAATCTTGAAGGTTGACTTCTACTAAATCTCTAGCCAGCTTCAATTTTGGTGGAATGTTTCAGTGATAACTTCGGTCCCGTTTTCGAGTTACGACTGCTCATATCTTGAAGATGATAATTTGGAAATTTTCATCGCAACATATGCAAGGCCTGATACGCAAATGCCTCAATATTGCTTCAATATTTTCTCAATAATTTGTTCATGGCTTGCATTTTCAATGAGTAGAACGATTTCATTTACTAGAAATTTATCCAGAATTGGGTTGAATAAAGGCTTTAAATAAATAAATAAATTTACTAGAAACGGCAGTAATTTCTGCTGTAACTGCTTAGCTATGAGATTATTGAATCGCCGGCGATAAGAAAATGCCAAATGGCAATATTTGCTTTGACACTGCTCGTTAGTGAGTGGCGGGAATCGAGCGATTGAGCTGCAGACCGAGCCGACTGTTCAGGCCAACGAACATTCGCGCCAAATGAACTGACAGGAAAATTTGAAAGGGAAACTGTCAGAATCGATCTCAGTCGCTTTTGCCAAAATTTAGTCAGTCTGAATTGAATCGTCTTACTGAGAAGGCGAGAACTTGAAAATTGAAAACTGTTTAGATCTTTAATTGTGCTGAGGTAAAAGTTTGAGAAGTCAATTCAAGCCAGTTGCTTACAACATTGTCATTTTAGATTCGATAGAGAGTTAGGAATCAAACGCCTTGTTTGGGAAGACAGTTGAGAGCTTCCACAAGGTGAGAATAAGAAATTGTTGTCAGGATCAGAATATCATTGAGAATTGTTTTAGGCGGTTTTTGCATCACCGACTCTGCGATCCACCCAATAAAGAATCGAAATCAAACCGAAGTGAATTGGAAACTGAAAACCCCGAATCGATTTGTCGTCGTCAAGCCCGGACCGACAACCCCTGGCGTTTACAGTCCCGCCATCGAAGAGTTGAGTCTACGGGCTCAACAGAAGAAAACCCCCGAACACCGACTCTCCTTTCCATTTCTAAATTGACTCACAGCGTCTGAGTGTCGCTGGTGTTTTGTTAGGGCAAGACGAAGCCAAGACATTTATCACATTTCTACTTGACATAATTTATTTTTCTTGGAGCTGCTAATTTGAGCCGCACGAGAATTTCTTATCTCGTTTCACAGACCGAACGTCTTTGTAGTTCCGGAAATCTTCGCAATATCACAATTAATCTCCCACACTTCGTTGGCATGCTTCAGCGATATTTATCTCTCGTTTATCACGAAAGCTTCCGCTGTTTTCGAAAGCATTTCGTTCATTGAATCATCGTCAATCGGCACGCTCGATGGCATTGTTGCATCGACTCCATCTGCATGCTAGTGCGATGCCGTCATCGCAAAGCCTTTTGTAGCGTTTGCAATCACTGTTTTGCCTCATCGCGAATGAATAATGTGTTAGAACCTTCACAAACAACGAAATTGTGTCATTGCAAGCAAACCGGCTTTGTCGTCGTCGGTGATCAAAGCCGCGACGAATTACCTCGTGTGAATTCAGAGAATCATTAGGCGGATTGCCTGGATACATTTGTTAAGAAGTCTTCGGACAATGGACGAGCGAAGCAAGCCGCCGGCGACTCGAATCAGAAAAAACCTGCGACAACGCTCGAGGCGATTCTTGACAATGAAGTCGTCAAACGATTAACGAAAATTAACATCCGTCAATGTTGCCAAACATCAAGGAAATCTTCTGATGATTGGTTATTGATTGCTCGAGCGTCGCTTGTCATAACTTATGATTCCGTCTGTCGGTTAACTTTCCGAATTCTTTCGCCCAGACTTGATGCGAAAGGTCAAAACTTTTTTCATCGTTCTGATTCCTTCAACAACCGACTGGTCATGATGATGCCCATCAAATGGTTTGAGCTTCGCGTTTCGAATATGCGCGGAGCATTAATTTACATGCTGATTAATGGCGTAAAATTCGAAGCATCACAATGATGTTTAATGCCATGCAGAGCTCATTAATTCTTTGAACGATGAATGGATGTTAATTGAAGCGAAATGAGTCTGATTTGAGCGCGGAGCATTTCGTAATGGGCTTTCGACTAACCCGTGACCTTGACAGAAGCAGATAATTCTCGCTGTGGCGGGAGCCGCCGCCTCGGATGCGGTCATCATGTGCTTGAGACTCGACACTGTTTGCATCGTTGATCGATGATGATCAATCAACGATTGGGGACGTTAAGTGGAATAATGAGACAACTTAGGCAAAGCCTTCCTGGTCGTGAGAGCATCGCCGAATCAGCGAAAGAAAAAAGATTCCGTCGAGTTGATGAGAAGCGAAATAATTTGTCACACTCGCCACCGGACACGAGCTTGAATTTCGAGATTTTTTGCTCAGCACTCGCCAGTCAGCAGAACTGAAGCACAAAGACGGAGCTTAATTCCATGAATCACGATAAAACTGTGGATGTAGGCAAATAGCGATGTCGAGGAGGGAAAAAATTATTTGGGCCACGAGCGGAGCTGAGCGAAAGAGAAACAAAACTTATTGTTGTGGCACTTGTTGAATTCCTTTTGCTTTTTTCTCCATCGAAACCAAAAGTAAAGCGAGCGATTTGCATGTTACAGACTCGGAGCGACCAGCGTTTGCGGCTTCGTCATATTTCCGTTGCTGGCAACTTTTCATTTAACGCGTTAATATGATTTAGCGCCGCGTTCAGTGCTCTACAGAGGCTTCAGTTAATGCAAAGTTTCGGAATTAATTCTTTTATTATGAGCAGCGAGCTGGTTGGAGAGAAAGGTTCCATGGAAATTCGTGTTCTCCCTCGTCTTTTCGATTATTCAATCGCAAACTTATGCGTAATGCCTTCGGGACACGCGAGATGTCAAACAATGTCCGATGGATACCGCGAAGAAGGCAAACTTTCTATTTCGCCAGCCAAAAGAAAACCACAAGTTGCGACTTAATCAACGTCGCTGCCAAAAGGAAACTCTAAATTATCGCATTACAAACACAGCATGGCCGATTGGGCGCGTAGATTGTTCGTTGATAAGGGTTCGTTCTTTCGTTCCGTTACAACTGGAACCTCCTCAAACCCCCTCGGTCGTTTCGTTTAGTCTATATTGCAATTTATGCTACGATTGTGATTGATTTAAAGCCGCTGTCAAATGGAGTGGAATCGATCGTTGGGAGCTCAGACACGCTCCATTGAAACCCAATCTAATTGCCAGAATTTACTGCTTTCGTCATTAAGCTCGCGCACCCTCCAACATGTCTCCCAATCCTCTTGGCTCGTCATATTCGACCCAAATAATTCGAGGCAGCGCAATAATTTACATTTTATTGTTTTCCTCGTCTGCAATTAATTTTCTCGTTCGAAAGTTTGTGACGGTAATAAATTCTAATTAACGAAGAGCGTTTCCTGCTTTACTCTTGCAGAATGATTGGCAATGTCACTTAATAGGAATAGTCCGGACTTGGAGCCACTTATCGAGTCGTCAACCACATCTAATGCCGCGAACAACAGCCGATGGCGCTTCAACAGGAAAGTGAAAATCCCAGGGCTCACAAATCGACGGCGCGACCCGAAGGCTTACCAAGAAAAATGCGGGAGAATTCGACTCGGCGTCATCCTGTGCGCCTTCGCGTTCCTTTTAATTTATCTCTCGAACCTCAAACCTTATCAGCACTTGATGGTCGTTCGAGTCCCCGAGGACGACGCTTCAGTGCCCGGACCAAAAGGTAATTAATGTCGCTTGAGCGCTTGATGGCTTCACCCTGAAACGCTGTAAGATAATTTTTGATGTTCTGCAGTTGCTCTCAACTAGTTAGTTGTAAGCTCTAATGAGTTGAGAACCAAGCAAGAATTGGCAATTGTGAATCACAAATTGTGAAGCAAACTTTCGTCAAAACCTCGAACGAAACGTAATTCGTGTGAGAAACTTCGATGGTTAACCACAAGTCGCAAGTTCGTTTGATTATCGCTGAAGCATCTTGAAAGCCTTCGCTGATAGTCAACGCATCATACAAACGTCTTGCAACTCCAAAGCTTCTCCTCAAACTCATGAGCCGACAGTTGAGAGCCGCTGCTTTATGTTTTTGGCACAAACCAACGACATTTTAATGATGTCTCGTATTTTTTACGTTTCTTTTTTATGTTTGATGTGCTTGGATCATAAATCAACCGATTTGTTTTTTTCGGATCGCATAAAATCATTCCTGCGTGCACCATTCGGATCCATCCACTAATTTTACTAAACTTTCATTGTCGTAAATGAAACTTTTGGAAACTTTTATCGAAATTGGCAACTGACGGAAATATTCTTGCTGTGTTTGTATTTTTATTCTCCTCCACTCCCCTCACCACCCACTGCACCGCCCCCAATCAAATGTAAAAATATCTAACACTGATTGTCGTTCATGGCTTGCAATAAAACAAACAAAATGCATAAACTTTGAATGATAGACAGCAATGCTACAACAAATAATTCAATCAACTCAGTACCGCCAGGTTATTTAGTGTGGTCACCACAATGCAAAATGCTTTCGCTCGAGCCACTCGCGTCTGATGTCATGCGACTGTTTTCGAAGGAGGAGTTCGAGCCGTGCTCGAAGAAGCGACCGCTGACGTCGGTCGAGCAGAACTTCGAGGAAGACACGGTGAAGATCATCTTCAACCGAAGCCTTAAGGCGAAGTACATGGCAGCTGACCAGAACCAGCTCGACTGCTGTTACCAGGAGATAACACGCGGTGGCGCCAACGCAACGGCCGACGACAAGTTCAAGTAAAGACTTCGATTCTCCTTACTCAACTTTTACTTATGGAAATCTTGTTCGCAGCTTGTCGAAGTGCCAGTACTTTGACCAGTCGTTTGATCTCCCTCTAGGCATTGAGTTCATTCTGATTCAGTGCAAGGCAAGCAACTCCAAAGACAGCGACAAGAAAAAGACTAAAACCGTTTACTCGAATGCTCACGCAATTGTCAGGCGGAAGCCGCAAATGCAAAAAGTCTTTGATAGCTTTAAAACTTTGTACCCAAACGACAGACCGCTGAGCGTGCTGATGATGGGAATCGACTCGGTTTCGAGACTCAACCTGATACGAGCCATGCCAAATACAGCGCAGCATCTTTACGACACTGGTTGGTTCGAACTAAAAGGTTACAACAAGGTAAGAGCCGGTGCATGTTGAACTGAATCGTGGCTTTAGCCCTTCCACTTAACAGATGGACGACAACACGTTTCCGAACTTGATGGCAATCCTAACAGGGTTCAATCAATCGCATGCTTACGAGTCGTGCGATCCGAAGAAGATTGGTAAACTCGATAACTGCCCATTCGTGTGGAAGCATTTCCAGAACAGCGGGTACGTGACGGGCTACGCGGAAGACGAAGCGAAGATTGGAACGTTCAAGTAAAGACTTCGATTCTCCTTACTCAACTTTTACTGATGGAAATCTTGTTCGCAGTTATCACAAGCTCGGATTCCTGAATCAGCCAACTACGCACTACTTCCGTCCGTTCTCGATGGCGGCGGAGAAATATCTTAAGATCAAAACGAAAAGCTCTCTAAAGTTCTGCCTCGGCTTTCAGAACTACGCCGATTTCATTTACCAGTACGCGCTCGACTTCGCGACCGCCTACAAGAACGATCCTTACTTCGGGCTCTTTTGGACCAACACGTTCTCGCACAACGATATTAGCGACCCGTCGTCGATGGACGAGCGCATCAAAGGTTACCTCGACGAGTTGGACAGCCGCGGAATTCTCAACACATCCGCCGTGATTTTCTTTAGCGATCACGGCCTTCGATTCGGCCCAGTTCGGCTTTTGCTTGTAAGAAATATTCATGTCAATCAAGTCAAAATTTAATTCGGGTATTTTCAACAGACGGGTTGGCTTGAAGAGCGATTGCCATTCATGTTCATCTGGCTGCCAAAATGGTTCAGAGATCGTTACCCTGAGATTGTCCAGAGTCTCAAAGTGAACCGACATCGACTGACAAACCCCTACGACATTCACATGACGCTGAAACACGCACTCGAGTTGTCCGGACGAATTGATAATCTTCCGGCATCTGTGAGTTGTCCGGAGTGCCAAACCATCTGGCGCGACGTGCCGTGGAATAGAAGCTGCACGGAAGCTGGGATTGAAGCTCATTGGTGCGCCTGTGCAGCTTACACGACGATTGACAAGAAAGACAGCGTCGTCAAGAAGGCTGTGTCGTTCGTAATCGATTGGATCAACAAAGATTTAGAAAAGAAAGCACGCATGCCAAACAGCACAAAGCCGTTATGCGCTCACATGTATCTGAAGTCCATCATTCTCGCGAAGAAGTCGGAGATAACTTACGTCAACTCGACGCAGCAGTATGTTGATTACCTGCTGATGTTCGACGTTGCGCCATCCAACGCCAAATTCGAGTCGACGGTCAGAAGCTACCAGTCGGGCCAGAAGAACTTCGAGATCACTGGCAGCATCTCGAGGTTGAACGAGTATTCGTCACAGAGCTATTGCGTCAACGTAGATAATTTAAAGAAATATTGTTTTTGTATCAAGCGGAAGAAGAGATCGGGCTGGCTGAACTTTGAGTCGCCGAATCCTTAACTAGTTTTTATAAGAGAAAATTCTTTCGTCGACTAGCTGCCGGCAGTTGGCTTTGCTTGTAAGATTTCCTTCGTTCAAAATCATTGACGGGACCGCAAATTCATGAGAGCCAACAATCTTGGGAATCACAAGTGAACTAGAATGTAAATAAAATAGTATTTTTCCAACCTTCCCTCTAATGAAATAAAGTTTCTCGTGCCACGATCTTACTTCTTCCTCGTCATTCTATTAGGCTTTAAGAGAATAAAATTTATGAAGTGAAAAAACAGCTTTTCATTATGTTGGGCCTGTCTCTTTGATTCAGAATTTATTCAAAGATTATCTGCTTGATCGTTGTGACCTGAGAATCGTCTGCTCGATTCAAAGTTTCAGCATTCAATTGCCGGAATGTCCGGGAACCTCGTATTGATAATTGCACGGCTACACAAGCCGACGATCCTCGCTTCTTTCCCAATATTAAACGAATCAACTGCAACACCGTCAGAGAAGAAATCAAGCAAGTGATCCGCAGAAAGCACCAGAGCGACGAACTCCAGGCTTTGCTGGAAGCTCGCTTGCCTTAGAAGTGCCTGAAAATCCGATGAGTTAGAACAAGAGCTCGCTGCCTTAGAAGTGCCTGGAAGCTATTAATGAAAGCAGTCTGAAACTGTGATGAAACCACCTGAAAAATTGAGCTTTGTTCCACCTCAAGTAAAATTTCTACCTCAAGTTAGCGATCGATTGAAGCCACTTGAATAAAGTTTGAAAACGTCAAGTCAATCTCCGAATCTTCTCTTATTTCAATCGAATAAAATTAGTCGTACATGTCATTGGAATTTGATAGGCAGAAGAAGCTCGCCGCTTAGTATGGCCGGCGGTCACGTCTGTCCTGTCTTTGCTCTGGCTTACGATTAGCGGTGGTGATGTTGATGTCCAAATAATCTCCAATTTGAAATTTAACTTGAGCGAGCGTTTTGCTGTCGTCGGCTCCTCGTTGTCCCGAGCACGTGATGCCGATTTCTAGGAGAATGCAAAGCTCATTCGCTTGGATTTAGACATCGAAAGCGTTTGACCTACCTCGCATCCGATGAGCGCCTGTTCGCACATCGGGGAAGACGAGCGCGAAGTCGAAGTAAGTCCCCTTTCGTCTCGTGTCAGGATTGACGTCCCTGATGAGGCTCGTGAGCTCCTTCAGCGATGCATCCATCCAAGTGTAAATCTGCCAACGAAAGCTTTCAATCGACATTCATGAATTAAACTTCGACTGAAATCACCTGCAACTCGTTCGCTGGTGTGCCGCCGTGCGAGTACTCGCTCATGCTGTGATGGCGACCAGCGGTGGAGCAGAAGACGCGCAGCAACAACGGGCAAGTCTGAAGGAAGATTCGAGGGATTTAGTTGTAAACAAACAAAACTTTTCTCACCTTCTCGCGATCAACTGCACGCGACGGCGCCGGCTTCTCTTCCACAATCATTGACTCAACACCAGCCATTCTCTCTACAGTTCCAGGCAATTTAAGAGCGTCTAGATTAGATGATAAACACGATTTTCTTCCTCAAACAGTTCACGGGGGGCTGACGACTGAACCAAAGCTGCGATTCCAATTCCAAAGACTCGAATCGCTAGAGCTTCGCGCCTTCATCGTTTATCAAAACAATTCAAATCGTAAAGGATAATTTGCAGTCATGGCTTCGACTTCGCTAGCCAACAAGAATAAAAAGCATTTCCTAGGGATCCCGGCGCCTCTCGGCTACGTCGCTGGTGTTGGACGAGGGTAAGAACGATCGCGAACTTCTCAATTCAGTGAATTTGCAATTCGAATGTTTGCAGTGCCACCGGTTTTACAACTCGCTCGGATATTGGACCAGCAAGAGATGCGAATGACGTCTCCGATGATCGACACGCGCCGCCGACAAAGCGCAAAAAGAAAGACGAGGATGAAGACGACGACGAGGATCTGAATGATTCGAACTACGACGAATTCTCTGGATATTCTGGATCTGGGTTGTTCTCAAAGGATCCGTACGACAAGGACGACGCGGAGGCGGATGCGATCTATGAGGCGATCGACAAACGAATGGACGAAAAGCGCAGAGAATATCGCGAGAAGAAAGAGAAAGAATTCCTCGAGAAATATCGTCAAGAACGTCCAAAGATCCAGCAGCTCTTCTCCGACGTTAAAAGAACTCTTGCATCTGTTTCCGAAGCTGAATGGGCTGCCTTGCCTGAAGTTGGTGATGCTCGTAACAGAAAGCAAAGAAACCCAAGAGCCGAAAAGTTCACGCCGCTGCCTGACAGCGTTTTGTCGAGAAGCCTCGGCGGCGAATCATCGACGACGATCGACCCAAGCTCTGGATTAGCTTCAATGGTCCCCGGAGCGCTGACACCAAGCGGTGATTTGGATTTACGGAAAATCGGGCAAGCTCGTAACACGCTGATGAACGTGAAGCTCTCGCAAGTTTCCGACTCCGTGACAGGACAAACGACCGTCGACCCGAAAGGATACTTGACTGACTTGCAGAGCATGATTCCGACGTATGGAGGAGACATCAACGACATCAAGAAAGCCAGGCTCTTGCTGAAGAGCGTCAGAGAGACGAATCCCAATCATCCTCCCGCTTGGATTGCCAGTTCGCGTCTCGAGGAAGTAACAGGAAAAGTTCAGATGGCTCGAAACCTTATCATGCGTGGGTGTGAAGTGAACCCGACGAGCGAGGATTTGTGGCTCGAGGCAGCTCGGCTTCAGCCACCGGAAACTGCTAAGGGAGTCATCGCACAAGCTGCGCGACACATCCCGACCTCAGTTCGTATTTGGATCAAAGCCGCCGATCTCGAGAACGAAACGAAAGCAAAACGTCGCGTTTTCCGAAAAGCGCTCGAGCACATTCCGAACTCCGTTCGTTTGTGGAAGGCTGCAGTTGAGATCGAGAACCCAAATGATGCTAAAATTCTTCTCTCGCGTGCCGTTGAGTGTTGCAACACGAGTGTCGAGTTGTGGCTGGCTTTGGCTCGCTTGGAGACTTACGAGAACGCAAGAAAGGTTCTTAACAAAGCTCGAGAAAGTATTCCGACCGACAAGCAGATTTGGACAACTGCTGCGAAGCTGGAAGAGGCAAACGGCAACATCCACATGGTTGAGAAAATCATAGATCGAGCGTTGTCATCACTGAATGCGAACGGAGTTGACATCAACCGAGATCAATGGATGATAGAAGCGATGGAGTCCGAGAAGTCAGGAGCAGTTCGATGTTGCCAGGCCATCATCAAATCGGTGATTGGACTTGGCGTTGAGGAAGAAGATCGCAAGCAAACTTGGATTGACGATGCTGAAAACTGCGCCAGAGAAGGAGCGTTCGAGTGCGCTCGCGCAATCTACGCTCACGCTCTTCAAGCTTTCCCGATGAAGAAAAGCATCTGGTTGCGTGCTGCTTACTTCGAAAAGAGTCACGGAACGCGAGAGAGTCTGGAAGCTTTGCTACAGAAGGCAGTGGCCAATTGTCCAAAGGCCGAAGTGCTTTGGCTGATGGGAGCGAAGTCCAAGTGGATGGCGGGAGATGTTCCAGCGGCTAGAAGCATTCTCAGCTACGCTTTCCAGGTAAAGAAAAGTTTGAATTCTGTTTTGAGAGTTACCTGAACTTTAATTTCATTTTAGGCGAATCCAAACTCTGAAGAAATTTGGTTGGCTGCCGTTAAGTTGGAATCTGAAAACTCAGAATACGAACGAGCTCGCAAATTGCTGGCAAAGGCTCGTGGATCGGCTCCAACTCCTCGTGTCATGATGAAGTCAGCGAAGCTCGAATGGGCTCTCAACAATCTTGAAGACGCTTTGAATCTGCTCGAAGAAGCGGTCAACGTTTTCCCCGATTTCGCCAAACTCTGGATGATCAAAGGTCAAATCGAAGAGCAGCAGTTGAAGCTCGAGCAAGCGGTTGAAACTTACAACCAAGGCATCAAAACTTGTCCTAACTCGATTCCGCTGTGGCTTCTGCTTTCTGCTTTGGAAGAGAAGCGAGGAATATTGACAAAGGCTCGCTCAGTCATCGAGCGCGGCCGATTGAAGAATCCGAAGACTGCCGTTCTCTGGCTAGCAGCCGTTCGAATTGAGATCCGAGCTGGGATGAAGGAAATGGCCAACACGCTTTTGGCCCGAGCAATTCAAGAGTGTCCAACTTCAGGAGAACTCTGGGCCGAAGCGATTTTCCTCGAAGCGCGACCACAAAGAAAATCCAAGTCAGTCGATGCACTCAAGAAGTGCGAACACGATCCAAACGTTTTGCTGGCCGTCTCAAAGCTGTTTTGGAGCGAAAGAAAAATCCAGAAGTGTCGCGAATGGTTCAATCGAACCGTGAAGATCGATCCCGACTTCGGCGATGCATGGGGATTCTTCTACAAGTTCGAGCTGCTTCTGGGAACTGAAGAGCATCAACAGGAAGTCGTTACACGATGCATCGCAGCCGAGCCAAAGCACGGAGAAGAGTGGTGCAAGATCAGCAAGAACATCACCAACTGGTGCTTCAAGACCGAGGACATTCTCAAAGTTCTGGTTAAGACTCTGCCGATTCCAATTTAAATAATTCAATTTGATCGCATCAATAAAGCTTAAGATACATTAATAGACCCAAAGACTTTTTCATTCTTCACTTTCGTTTTCCAGTTCGCACATTCAAATGATCCCAAAGTAATTTTATTGCCCAGTAAAACAAAACTTACCTGCTCAGGATATTCCAATAGGTTTATAAAGCAATTAACGATCTCTTCTTAACCATTGTCAGGTAATAAAACTGACATTATCCTCAGAATTAGCGTTGGCGTTTTACTCAGTTGACAATCAGCAGCCGACATGGAAGCATCAAAGTTCTCGAGCGGAAAAATTATTCCCGATACCAAAGGCTACAGAATCAAGTTACAGAAAAGAAAAGCTAGTGAACCGATCAAAACGACGAAGTCAAGTTCACAGTCTCGAAGATCTCAAGTGCGCACGACAATCTTGAACAGATCGTCGAGCCCCGACAAACACGGCATCTGCGAGCATTGCGAGCATCAGCATGCGAGGGTGAGATTCACATTCCGTTGGAGTTTGAGCGGATCTAATTTCATTTGAATTTCCAGACTTGCTGTCTTTACATCTACGACGATCTATCTGATATCGCGAACTACTCGCACTTCAAGCAACAGCTCGACAAGCCCTACAGCGTCACAAGCGAAAGCGACGATTTCTATCTGAAGATCTTCAACACAACGCCATCGCACTTTCCAAGTGAGAACTTTATCATTTTTCCTTCCTGATTGATTTCTAATCTCTCAATTTCTTTCAGACTACACAGTGAACGATCCAAGCAAGATCGATCGAAACCTCCAATTTCCGAAGCCGGTTGTCTACCTCCGCCAGTTCTTCTGGCCGGTTTTCCTTCCTCCGGTCTATCACGTTCCAACTCCAATCAATCACTTCCCGATCCAAGGAAACTTCTACACTAACTCGAGTCCTATCACGCACCAGTTTGCAATCCCTGTGCCACAGCCTGCATTTAAATATCAGTATCAGCTTCCGTTTCCCCATCAACAAATATTCGAGCATCACACTTACATGCCGATCCAATATTGCTGAGATTAATCAAAGATAAGAAAATGCGAATAGCTCGATTTCCATTCAGTAAAATTTTATTTTGTTCTTAATTGATCGCGGAATTTCATTTGCTTAAATCACAACATATTACAAAGAAAATACATTTAAGTTGCTCGAAGGATTCCGGTTAGCTTAGTTTTCCCCCTGGAAGTTAACGCATGAAAGTAAAAGTTGTTCCCTCAACATTTAAAAGTAATTTAAGTTTCCACGTTGGAGTAAAGTGAAACCCATTTCCTCGGAAAAGTTATGGAATGAAGTGAATCTCATTTATGAGCCGAACTCTTCGTTCGAGCCGTCGATCTTGCCGAACTCGTAGCCGCCGCGGCCGTCGAATTTCAAGAAGTATTCGTGATGAGTCCAGAGAGACTTTCGATGCGAGACGGTGAACAGCGTGATGCCGACTTTACGACAATATTCGTACATGCTTCCTTCAACATCGACCGAGACCGCGCTGGTACATTCGTCTAAGATGGCAAACTGTGGATGATGGTAGAAGAGACGAGCCATAGCGACGCGCTGCTTCTCTCCACCGCTGAGAACGTCGATCCAATCTTCAATCGAGTCCAAGCCTCGCTCGCGTTGTTGGACGAGAGTGCGGAGCTGCACGATGTCCAGGAAGTTGTGTAGGTCTTGATCGGTTTTGCCACGTCGTTTCATCTCGTCGAAGGTGTGCGGATAAATAATCTGGTCGCGGAGGCTTCCAAGCGTCATCTGTGATCAATCATAATTTTTATCAAATGAAATTAAATAAAGAAGTTAAATCACTCACATATGGACGTTGTGGAATATAGAAAAGTTTGCCGCGTGGCGGCTTCACCACCTTTCCTCCCCATGAAGGCCAAAGCTCTCCGAGGATTCGGAACAAACTCGACTTTCCACAGCCGTTGGGACCGCAAACCAAGACGTTGGTGCCTGAGCGGACCTCGAATGAAAGTTCCTTCACCAGCAAATCTCCGTTCGGCGTGACCAAAGGTACTTTGTCGAATTTGATGATGTTGTCTTGGAATGAAATCAATCCCTTTCCAACTCCAATGTCGGCGTCAGCTGAGGCAGAGTTGCTGACCATCGTTCGCTCGTACTTTCCTCCGTTCAAGTCTTTCAGAACTCGAATCAGCTCGTCCATCCGCGATGTGAATCCAGCGAGACGCGACATCTCGCGTCCGGCAAGCACCAACCGACCGATAGCCTCAGCCAGCTTCACTAGCATTCGTCCGAAAGTGTAGTAATGCTACAAGATAAGAAAGATTAGCGATAACAATCGTTGAGTGTCAGCACTCATTTACTCTCAAACGTTCGCCGTCTTGATTGTCCTGGAGCAGTCTGTTGTTCTTGTCGAAGAAAGGAATCGACACAGCGTAAAATCCAACGCCAGTTGCAACGTCTGAGAAGAGACAAATCTAAGTCAAACGTGGCCTAGATTGACGAAAGATTCAACTCACATTTTGCTACTAAATTGTCAACGACTCCCATTCCAACTCTGAACTCCAGGAACTTCCGAAGGTGAGCCGTGAGTTTGTTGAAGCTCGCCCAGATCGTCAGCTTTTCGCGGACGTTTCCTTGGTAGAAAGCGACCTCCTCTGAGTTGGTAATGAGTCGGCTGTTGACGTAGCGATATTCTCCCTCGAGCTTTTGCTCCTGTATCGTCAAGCTTCCAGTTGGCCGGCGAAGATGTGTGAGAACAACTCCAGAGAACAGAAGATACCCGATGATGATTAGAGGCGTTTGAGCACCAATGGTTGAGGTCGTTCGGTAGATGTAGATGAAGACATCGAGAAGAGGCTTGCAAGTGTTCGAATAAAGATCCGTGACGCTCTCGCAGAATTTGTCGATGTCGGTGGTTAGAAGTTGATCGGCGTTGGCAATGCGATTATCCAAATTTGTCATTTTGTAGTAAGTGTAGCCCTTCAAGTACTCGTCGAAAAGATACTTTGACAGGTTTGTTCGGAACCTGATCTTCAGCTCGCCTATACTCCACTTCAGCACGTTGTTGACGACAGCAATCTAAGATCGTAATTGGTGTTAATGAAGACCTCGTTTCGGCTAAGTGACAACTTACGGCAGGCATCGCGGCCAAAAACTTCCAAAGCGACGACCTGAATTTCGGACGGTTCATTGTGATGATTGCACTTTCGATCACAGTCGCGTTCTGGAATTGGATTCGAGTTTATAATTTTGTCGCCTTGGTCTCATCAACCTCGTCTGACCTGAATCATCCAGATATCGGAGATCGAACGGAGAATAAGAGTGCCAGCGATCCCGATCAAGAGCCCAGTCTCGGCGCTCCATTTCCTCGGCACAATAATTCCTACGGAAGTGAAAGACGAAAAAGTTTAGCGACAAGTTCGAGCTTGAGTTGTCTGACTGAACTTTGACCGAAATCAAATGAATTCAAAGAATAATTTACGGCAACCGTTCGGCTCAGGCTGTTTGCTTGGGTGTGTGCTCGCAGAAAACAAATCAAACATGACCTGGAAATTGTCATTCGATGTGAAGCCTTGGAATTTCCTCAACAATCTTTTGCTTGCTACAAAGTTCTTGATTCTCATCCAAGGTTTAGTAGTTGTTTAATTGCTTTGCGTCAATAGAATTGTCTTGCGCATTTTAAATGGACTTGGAACCACCGGAGAAGCGACAGAACATTTTTGTATAGAGCGAGGCTTCATTCCAAGAAGGCTCAAACACTTGGTTAGACAGTAACGATTTAGTGATCCTGTGCTAATTCTTTATTTGTCGTGTCGCATCAAGAGAGTTGTGTAAGCTTCTAAGCCTCTCTGACCGATGGAAGGCACGATCCATTTATTGACCAGATGCACTAAAGCCTCAACTGTTTACCAAACGAGAAGCGTTAACGGGTTTAAGCCTCATTGCGGTTGATGAAATCAACTTGATAAAGAGCAAACATCCTCAGTGACGATTCATCAAACGAGTGAATTCGATAGGAAAAGTTTCCTCGAGTCATTGACGGAACATTTTTGCCTTCGAGTCACTGCCAAATGAGTTGAGAATTTTCAGGTGCAGAAATCGTTGCGGGCTTTTATTACTTCGCGATAAGATAACCGCTGATAATCAAAGTCCGATGGCAGTGGGACACGAGCGATGTGATGGCTCAACGATCAGTCGCTCTCGTCGCCGGCAAAATTGTTTTCTCTCTGATTTTTTCTCGCAACATTCCGCTAGCCAAAATGTTTATTCATGATCTGAACCAACTCACCTAACAGAAACTTGAGCTGCTTGAAGAAGTGCGAGTTGACGTGGGCCTTCACCCGCTTCGTGTCCTTTTTCTCGTTGATGAAGTATTCGATCTTGTCCTCGGGACGAAGATTCTTCCTCCTGGACACGAGTCGATCATTAATATTTCAGGTTTCACCAGCGAATGCCAAGAGATCAAAAACAATCGCGTGACGTCACGGCTAGTTGGACTCGTTAATAAACCAGCTTGCGCTTCGTCACTTTTGGTTTCACGCGCTCCGATAAACGAGTTTGGCGAGAAATGCCGACATTGAAGTCATTCTCTAAGTCATAGGAAGTTGAGTGGGAAATTGCGCGAAGCTTCGGACCAACACCGTCGAGTGATTTTATTAGAGTTTATTGTCATCGCAGCCGTTATCATGGGCCCATCGTTAATTAACTTTCTGACTTGACACATTTATCGTGCGACTCGTTCTCGGCACTCGAAGAGGGAAAATTATCAGCGAGCGATTCGCGAGACTTTTGGACTTTGACATGGGCTTAGCTCTTGAGCTCGCTGTTCATTGTTTCGTAAATCTGAGACGCGTTATGCAACAATTTCGTGAACGTTTTCTTCTTCATTAAACGAGTTAAACGAGATCCACGGTGGCGATTGGATTGGATTTTAATTGAACCCTTTGGCATTCGCAGTCGTCGGGCCGTCGGTCACCTCACCTAGCGTCCCTCGAGTACTTCGAGATGAGCAGCAGGACTCCAGCCGCAGCGATTCCAGTCGCGCAGATGAACTCGTTGCGCTGCGTTAATTTGCTTAAGTTTGCCATTTTTTTTGATTTAATTTCTTTCACTTCTTCTGTCGGCAATTATGATTTATTATTCATGCTTTTCACTGATGAGTTCTTAGCGTGCGTTGAAGATCTACAACCACCACAGAAATGCACGACAGCTGATTGCACTGACTAATTGGACCGAGTAAAAGTTGCTGCCCGAGTTAACTCAGTCGAAGGCTCGCGAATCACTGCTCAGTGGTTAGCGGAGAAAAAATACTTCGAGCGACTGTTGTAATATTTTCCACGCGACTGTTGGCGGGTTCAGATATTTCAGAATATCTCTCAACTATTCGAGGCATATTCAGTGTTCGACATATCGAGCGGGAGACAAATTTGACTTTTCCGAGCGAGTTCGGATCAGTGCGCAGAAGCGTAGTAAAAGGAAATTGTTATCGCGAGGAGCCGTGAAGGAATCTCAGTCGTGAAGTGTTCGTTCAACTAAATGGTAATTAGAGGATCTATTTGTGATTTTAGGACTCTCTTGATGAAGTGATGGAGCTCATTAAATTGTGAGAAGCGATTGGAAAAGTCTGTGCAGTGGAATTGTTGCGATAGCCTGCGAACAAGTGGCGAAACTTATTTTGGGTCAATTGCGGAGCTTTTAAAGAAAAGTTTTTCTCGTTTTGGGAGAGCGGAAAAATTAAAGTCGACGGGAAAATTGCTGGCGAAATTAAAGTTGAAGGACGTGTGAAGCCGTCGAGTTCATTTTCGCTAAGGCGAAAGCTCCAAGGGAACTTGAAAGCTCAAGCTAACTTGAAAGCTCTTCATGAACTTTGCTAATCTCGCATTTCGCAATCTTCTCTTCAACCCGGCTTTGATCCGATGATTTATGTTTATCCATCTAATTTCGATTCCACACGCCGAAGGAATGTCTGAGGTTTCATAAATGCTGTTGTGCTTCCGCCTCGCTCTCTTGACATGTTCGCACCATCAAACCGCAAACTGAAACGTTGAAAACAAACAGCCAACGAAGAAGAGGGAAAATTGAAAAGAAATTTTATCGATTTCGGTGTCACTGCGTGTTGTTGGCTTTGATTTTCCTTCTCCGGCCCGATGATTGAAGGAAAAACTTTATTTCCCTATTGTTGTGGTCTCTCCACCCTCCCACCAGCGACGACTCTCGCAATCCAATCTCAGCCCACCGAGCACCGTGGAAACTACCAGGCAACGAAAAGGAAAAGTTTCGGTGCCAACAGTGTGAGAATTTATGATTTAATTTCAATTTTTTGCTGCCGCTGCGATAGGAAATCACTTTCCGCCAACCTCCAACCCACCCCCTTCACTCGTGCTCTCTATATCATGTGCTGTCGTGTATCGTAACAAAACAAGATTGCTTGCGTCGCCCTGTCTCTCCTCCCCACTTTTGCCATTTGCGGTTGTCGCATGAAATTCTGCTTCAGAGTTTGCATTCGACTGCGATGAGAGATAATGGTGTGGAATGCTTGAGGAGTCTGAGAGTGACGAGCTTGGTCGTGAAAATCTTTGGGGGACTTATGAGCAGTCAGAAATAATGCCACGCTATGTTGTTCTCTCATCCGCCGCATCGATAACAAAGTCGTTCGCTCTTATGTAGACCAAAACTGTCGTGGGAGCTTGCAAGACGAGAAAGTTTTTTCGCTTATTAGAATAGATTACTCGTTTAGTCGAAACTTTGTTATCTCCTCGATGAGATTGCCATCGAGGAATTCCATTCACTAACCAGTCGCTGGACAATTTCAAATTAAATTCCCGAGACCGTCGTCAATTGACCTGGAAACTGAAAGCTTCAATTCGCCCCGCTGATCCTCCCTGGAATGAAATCTATATATTGCTTGTAATCTTGTAAAGATTGTGATTCCACTCCAGGTCTCCCGTCCTTCCCTTAAGGCTTTTAACAAGCTTTTATCGCTTGTGTTGTGTGCACGTCTGTATGCTCGACGTTGACATCCCTCGTTTCCTTTCAAGACCCCTCTTGTCGTTCAGAAGGAATTTACGTGATTTCTGTGGCAGAATTTATGAAGAGTTACACATGAATCTTTCAAATTCTTGAGCCGTCCTCGCTCCACCTTTGTCATTCTTTCCTTAAAGCTGAATTAGCCTTTCGTCTAATGAGGAAAAGCTTACCAATGAGAACTGTTTAATTTAATTATCTCGTTCCCTTGCCAAATTCATTCGGCCGTTTCAAACTTTCATCCCACATGAACTCACTCGTATCCAACTCGACAACGACGATAATTTAGAGATTTTCACGTTGGAGCGGAAATCTGAATTAGCAAACTTTGTATAAGTGCATTGGATCGGGCAAGTTTGAAATCTGTCTTCAATTAAAACGTTTTTGCTTGATTGTCGAGAGAGTCTGGGATGGTTTGTCATTGCAGGGGTTTTTACATTAGAGTGTTAGCCTAACACTGTTAGGTACTCTCAGGGAAGGTTTAGAAGTTTCTGGGGAGCCGAGTGATGACTGGTTGTCTGTCCTTTAAGTTTATCAAATAGTAAGAGTTTTCATGAAGAATATTTCACGTGTTTTATTCGAACATTCATGAATAATTTAACTAAAGATCATGAAGCGCTTTTGTAGCTTTCAAGGAGCTTTCAGTGGAGGGTACAACCGACCCTCTAACTCGAGTCGAGCTTGTTGAAATCTCTTCTGTATGTCATCGCTAATGAGAGTTAAGCTTCTTCCTTCCCTTTCTCGACTTGATGATGACGAAACTTTGCACGAAGTTTTTGTGCAAGTAGCTTTGCTGGGTCTGTCAGTTCACGCGCTCGGTTGATTGATATGCGGGAGTTTAACGACTCTTTATCAGACTCAACTTTAAAACTTGATAGATTCGGATTCTCGAAGAGAATTTCTTGATGGCGCAACTGCGGGCGGCGCTGAACTCTCGAAAGCAATTTGTCCTCCGGACTTAATTTCCGTCTTGTCTGCATTGGAATTGATCAATTTTCCGTTGTCACCAGAATCAGATGAAAAGTTTTCCGAGAAAGAAAAAAGTTTCTGCCCCTAACGATTCTCCTTCAGTCGCTTTCCCGCTGCGGACTAATAAGCGACAAAAAAATCTTTCCGTCCTCAGAGTGGAGCAGAAGACTCATCATCATTGACGAAAGGAATTCTGACACAATTTGAGGCGCATTCGACAATCCGCTTTGTGATGGAAAATCATTCATCAAGCGGAAATTGATCTTTTCTTCGGGAAGTTAGAAAGCGGAGAAGAGCCGGAAAGCCATAAAATAACAAATTATCGTCGAGTGATAAATGGATGTGCATTTGGCTCTTAATTGCTGTCGGCGTGGAGCCCTTTGCGCCTCGTTCAACTCACTTCTAACGACCGCGCTGCTCATCCTTTCAGTGCTCTCGAGGGGATGTTTGTCGGAACCCAGCAAAACATGTGAGTACTCCACCTCAATCATGCTCAATTGCTGATAAATTAACTCCGTAAACAGATCAAATTGGAGAGCTGTGCGAGCGATCCCACAGCTTTCTCTCCACCTACCGAAAGATTGATGGCGCTGAAGTTATCTCGAACCGAGAGCGTAATCTAGACTGCACTTTAACGTTCCAAACGCACTCGATTCTGCAGCGGTTCATGTTGCGCTTCGAGGTCCTCAAACTCGACTGCAACGACCACTTGTATATTTTCGACGGAGCTCATGCAGCCTCGTCGCACAAAGCGGACATTAGCTGTCGGAACACGAAGCACTCGCTCGGCACGCTCTTCACGCGAACCAATTACGTCACGTTGAAGTACGTGACCGATGGCTGGGGATCTGACAATTCGTTTAAGTTGGTGATAACGGCGATAAAGGACGGAAGTGAGTCATGAATGTTGAAGCATTTACTAGATAGAGAGAAGGTAACGAGCTAGCAACAGAAGGTGAACAACTCTCTGTAAGCTTCCTCGCCTGTCTCTAAGGTCACCGGCTTGAAATATTCATGGCAACTTACGCAATCGTTTCCACTTTCTTTCTTTTCTATTAACAATCTGTCGCAGAACATTCCTGCAAAGACTTTCGTTGTACCACGAAGGAATTTTGTAAGTTAAAACTTCGACAGTTTATCATCGAAAGAGAGCGTTTCACGGCAACTTTCTTTCGCAGGCATTCATCCCGACCTGCGATGTGATAAAGTGAACCATTGCGAGGATGGCTCAGACGAAGGTCTCGGGGCGCAGTGCCAAGGTAAGATGAAAGGTTAATAATGTCTTCCTCTATGTTCATCCTTTAATCCGCCTCAGGCGATATCGACGAGAACGCCTTCGGCATTACGTCGGAATGGATTGTCGTGATAACGATTTGCACGCTCCTAATGTTGCTGGCTTGTGGTGTCGGCATTGGAATCTGTATTTGCCGGAAGAAGACGAGCCACGACAGCTCGAGGAAAGCTCAAATGAATCAGCCCGATGTAAATGGTTCCAAGCATTTAAACTGCTATCGCCCTGCAGTATTAGGTGAGAAGCGCCCTTGATCCCACGTCATTCACTAATGAAACTGCCACTGTTCACAAGGGTTTACACTCAGCTTACATGACATTTTCAATTCGGAAATTCCATGAGGTTTGCTCGTGGGGCGTTCGGCTTTCCGGTTCGCTGCTCGGAAATTCGAAAAATAAGCGAGAAGTCCCACTCGAGTTCAAGGGTTTCATTTATTTAGTTCACAAATTTAAATGAAATCCCAGCAAAGTTTGCACTTAAAACTTTCGAGAAAACGGAATAAATTATTCACATGTCTGCATGTTTTTCTCCTTCGCAGATTATCTCCACACTTCACTACGAAAGGCAACCGAGGAGATCCGTCCTTGCTGTCGAATAATCATTTAAATGACAACGATTCCCGAACCCACAAGGAAGAATGGTTCGTTTAAGCGACGATTGATTAAGTTCGTGACTTCGAAGCACTTCGTAATAAAACTGCAGGGCGTTAAACATAAAATGTAGAAGCGAAGAGAAACTAACAAGCAGAGCTAGTGAAAGTCAATTTATAATTTCATTGGAAATCGAAGACGTGCAATTATTTATCAGTTTGTAAGTTCGAAACGGAACCTAAGACGTTAAGCGAGGACTTCGAGACATATTCAGCGCTTGCTTGCACAATCGAAATGAAAACTTCACAGCGTATCAATAACTTGACCAATCGAAAAATTTTCCTCAGTTGACGGTATCAAGTTAAGCGCAAACTTTTCGGAGCTGGAGCAGTTCGGAGCCTTCCGATCAATCCCGAAATTTTTCGATGGTTCGTTCAGCAGTGATTTACAATTTGATGTCGATGCATTTGCTTTGACCCTTCCTATCGATTTGGGTCGAATTACTAACCCTCCCCATGTCCCCTCGATGCCGAAATCATCGCTGAACGTGAACTAAGATCCGAAACCTTTAGCGCAACGGATTTTACAGGATTCTCTTTGTTGATGTTTTCATTAAATGTTGAAAGCCGTGGCACAAGTTAGCGAAAAGAAAGATTAATTGGATGTCTAATTAATTCCACTCCCCTTACATTGTCATGTTACCTCATTCCAACATTGTTATTAGACCTCACCGAAGGAATTTTCGTCGAGACTCTCGAGCATTAATCACAGAATTATGCCCACATGAAATATTTGTTGATCGTTGACATGATATTTAATGTTTAATTTATGAACAATCTTGTTAATTCTCGTTTACAAGAACTATCATTGCCCAACATAATCGTTACAATTACTAGCGTCTAACCCAGATCGAAGTTTCCCACTAACAAACAATCCGAATCTAATTATCAACGACAATAAATTTTAAATATTAAAGCTAAAATTATATCTAGCAGATCCGGCTGATGCAATTCTCTATCTAACTGAACTTTAAATCAATTCTCATTCAATTATCGAAGTAAGTAAATCAATTGTCATAACAATTTTTCAAATGGAAAAACAATAAAGCGATAACTTAGGAAACTATTCAACTTTTGTCATTCGAATTCCATTAACTCAACTGCGCGATCCGACGATTGACTCATAGAGTGACACACACTCAATCAGAAATTCGGATCAATCAAACCGCGAGGGTTGGGGCAGTTTGTAAGCTTCGCACAAAGCTTTAAGCTCTCACAAAAGCTCAGTTTCAGAATAAAAGTGATCAGAGTAACGACAGTAGCAACCTGGACTTGTAGCCCGAGCTTCCCAGTTCATCTAAGTCTCTAGCGTGAAACTGCGAATGATAAAGTATTTGTTGTAAGCTCATTAAGAGCTTTTCAAAGGTTAAAAGCTTCATTGAATATTATTTAATCTTCTTCGCTTGATGATTCGTCAAAGGAAGTCGATGAGAACGGCAAACAGTTGTGAGAGTAGAAAGAAGCGCTCGGTTTTTCTTTCTGATGAAGAGCAGTGAGCTCGTTGTATGAGAAAGACTTGTCGCTGATTTGGGGCAGAACTTGAATCTCGCTGATCTCGTTGGGCTGGAAGGA
The DNA here is from genome assembly GCA_033064975.1 of Smittia sp. YW1114-2. NCBI lineage: Eukaryota > Metazoa > Arthropoda > Insecta > Diptera > Chironomidae > Smittia > Smittia sp. YW1114-2. The sequence goes on from CP093832.1 coordinate 22,059,962, forward strand.
GCTCAGATTTTGCGAAGGATATCGTGGAAAGCAATTGCAGAGCTTGAGTCCCGGTGGATTTGTAAAGGAGTTGAATTGTTTCTTGTTCACTGTAACGCTCGAGTCCTTTAAGTCTTGAAAAGAAATTCTTCCGTTGCAGGTCGAGCATGTTTTCGGAGAGTAAAACTTCTCGACGCAATCGCCGCATGTTGACGACGGTCGATTCTCTTGACGAAGAATAAGATTCTTGCAGCGCTCGCACTCTAACTCGTTGATAGTCAAAGTGGTCTCGAACACTTCGTCGAATTGAGAGGAGTCACAGAAGCACTTGCTCCTGCTGACGGAAGAGTCAGAAGCTCGCTCGTTAAAAGAAGATCTGAGAAGATTACGAACAAGATGAACAAAGTGGAGATATTATCTATAAAAGACTTTGTGCTTTTACCTCTCGACGGAGCACTCTTTGAAGTGCGCTCCACATTTGCTTTGATTGCAATCCTCTGCCATCGCTGACAAGTGCTCATCGAGATTATTATCATCAGAGTTGAACATAATCCACGATTTCTTATATTTGCTCGACTTCGCCCAGAGATGCTTCGGGCTCGAATCTAAAGAAGAAGCTTCATGAGTTTTACTGAGTCATAATCAGTTGGATATCTTACTGTCGAGTAGTTGAAGTTGCGATTCGTTCATCGGGGGGATGTTGGGGTCGTTGCTGAACATTCCAAGAAAAAACTTCACTGATTAATCTTGAAGTTCAACGCATCAATCAAGCCGATCAAGTTACAATTTTACCTTTTACTTGTCGACGAACTTTGGTCGCTTATGTTCAGAGCTGTCTCTTTATTTTTGATCTCGACAGCCGCTGACGTCTCAGGCGCTTCTGCAATTTCTGCAAACGACAATCTTTAAATTACAACGCTTTAAGTTCACAGATGATTGGTGGAATGAAAACAGATTTTTCTGCTGACCTATCATGTGAACTGAAGGCAGAAAGTCTTGACTCATGTTGATGCCAGCGTAGTAGGGAGATTCCGACCCTATGGAACTCGTTGAAGCAACGTCACTGTCGTCGACAGCTGAGACTTCAAGCAATCCACTCTGATATGAAACTGCTGGGTCGGAGCGTCTGGAAGTTTTAATAATTATCAAACGAAGACTAAACTTCGCTCACTCACCTTGGCCGTTGCAAACGATGTTTGCGAGCTGTTCGTTTGGCCTGCTTGCTTTTTGTTATCTGCTCGTCCATCCCTACTTTGATGATCTCGTCATACGCTGGCGGTTCCTCATAGTTTGGAGGAGGCTCAATAATTTCCTCTGGTCGGTTGTTATTGTTGTTCCCATCTAGAACAAAAATGTTGCGTAGAAAAGTATTTCATAGATAACGGAGCTCACCTAACAGCTGACTTATCGTGTGTAGCTGGTTTTGCAATTCTTCCTGCTCGCGAACTCGATTTCCATTGCGATAAAGTGTGATGATTAGACATGAGATGACAAACAACAGCGACATCGAGCTGATGACGAACGCCATCGTCGTGGTGCGAATGTCTGGGAACCGCTCGATTTTCGGGAAGTAATAGTTTGGCGTATGAGAATACCAACGACGATCGACGATGCTTCTCGCCCACTCTGCCGGACAAGAATCGGGCTCGTCAGAGTTATCTCCGCATTGATTGAAGCCGTCGCACTGCAAGAGCAGCGGAATGCAACGCTGATTCTCGCAAAGAAACTCGCCGCCAACATAACATTCTAATGGATAATCAATGTCAATTAGCGACGAGAAATTGATTAGATAAATTAAAGAATTTTATTGCGAAATCTACAAATCACGTTTCGGTAAAATATCATTAAGCAATAAAGGAGTGAATGAGCTTTTGAACGGTCGAAACGTGTTGTCGAAGTCCACGCACGTTTCAATTCGCGCTGACATTCTATCGTAGGCGGTTGACACGTCGTCTCGAATTTCTTTCAAGCAAAGCTTCAGCTTCTCGTTCGATTTATTAATTTCTTTAGTTAGATCGACGGTGAAATTTTCCACTTTCGGTTTGATTTGCTCCCAAGCGTCAACTCGCCGATTGTATTCCGCTTCAAACTTCTCGACGATTGAGCTCTGTTCGTTGAACTGATTCCTGCCTATGAAGGCTTGAACCACGAGCTGTTGAAGCTCCACGAAAAGCCCATCGTACGAATTGATGAAGTCTTGAGCTGCCCGAACTTCCTCGAGCACTGATTTGTCGTGGAACTTAACGCAGTTGCTCGAACCATATCCAGTGAACTCAGTCACAGCTGTGAGAAGGTCTCGCAAGTTACTCGAGCAGTCGCCCTGCTTGAGTTCACTCACAGCTTTTCGCACAGGCTTTTCAAGCTCGAGAATTATCTTGGCGCTCTCCTCAACTGCCTTGAGCGCTTCCTTCGATGTTTCTTTCAACACCCTCGACACTGACGTTCGAAACTGATTCACGTCGTTGTCTATGCCCTCTTGCCTCGGGTTTAACTTGTTCTGAAACTCCCAAGCTATCTCGAACAACTCGTCAACACTTAATTCAGGCCTTATCACAGCACTGTTGTGCGTCGCGATGCAGATTGCCAGCAAAATTGCTGTAAACAGGTTCATGTTAACAGCTCGACGTTGAATGGAATAATGAAGCGATAACAAAGCTTGGATACTCAATTTATATCGAGCACATCAAAACATTTCTAACTAGACAGCGGTCGAGATAAGACGCTTATCGGATTTATCGAAATAGTTCACTCACTGGAATAGCTAAAGGCTGTATAGACAATCGCAAGACGTGACTCCGAGTTGAACTTTCCCCTCAAGCGAACATAGAATCCCGACGAGATCGGAACGACGAGAGTTCGGGACGAAACCGATTGGGAAGACGACGATTCGAGTCGCTCCATGACCGGACGGTCGGAGGTCATTCCTTGAATCACGACGATCTCAGACTTCGATGCCATCTTCTCGAACGTGTCGATTCTCAAGGAAACGTGAGTTTTGATGTGCATGTAACCTTCCGGAGGGCGCACAATCCAAATGCAGTCGAACAGCTCGTCCGTGTCGTTGGAGCTTGAATCCACCATGTCCATCTAATTAAGTTTCCGTTAATTGAGTGATCGGCGAAGTCATTTCAATACGAACCATAGTGATTGCTCCTCCAACGGAGTCTACCGTTCCGCCACAGCCAGTCCTAGCTTTCTGATCGGGATCAAACGCTTGATCTTCGGTGATGAATGAAACTTTGGCCTTGTAGCCAGCATCAGATCCACCGTTTGCATAAAAACGAATCATGATGCTCGACCCAGAGCTGATCAGGATCGGTGGTCGGAAGGTTGCGCCAGTGACAAACAGTCGTTCGCCGTTTGAGTCGTAGAACTCCATCGACGACGTTCTCGCGAGTTGAAAGTCAGAGAAGATTAGTCGAATGCGGCACGCTTCGACGCTGCAAGTTATCACATGCTCAATGCTGTGGTCACGCGGATAGAGAGCCGGGAAAAACGGCGACGTAAGTTCTACGTTTCGCCTCCATAAGTCGATTGAATCATCGACCGTAATCACCTCGCGATTACCTAGACAGAAAGACATTCAAGCTCGAGACTAACAGGAAGCGCGCTCGCACTCACGTTCTGCCGAATACTCCAATTGGAATGCGTCGGTGTAATTATTCCAGTGAACGAATTTTATTTGTATCGACCGTGTTTGCGACTGATAAGCGAGCAGGTTGCCGCAGTTGTAGACGAGGTTCGACTGAGTGTCGTAAGGCGGCTCACTCAAGATTATAAAATCGCATCTGCAGACTTCCTTCCTAGGGTTTTCGCAGTTCGAGGGGAAGTTCAAGTAGTTGAACTTGAGCTTGATGATGCACGATGGACACGTGACGAGCTCGAGCGTACATTGCAACGTAAGGGTTTGATTGAACTGCTTGGTGACTTCCTTCATATACTGATTTGTATTTAAGGAAGAAAATAATTTAGTTCCGACGTCATCGCGTTAAGCAAGAGCGATCGATAGTCTAATCCAATTTGTGGGGAAAATCAATTCGCGACTTACGCCTGGGACTGTAATATTTGTGGCAGAAAGTTGTCCACTCTCGCCTAATTCCAAGTACTTTCGATGGCCATTGTGGTAGCCACAAATCTCCGACTGCCGGATCAATCGCTGGTACGTAAATCCATCTGCGTATATCACAAGCGCGATCACTATCAGCACAAATTCTCTCATTACTTTTCCTTTCAGTTTGCTTTCCTTCGCGGTTTGAAGCTTACTGACTCGCTTCGACTGCGTTTTGCATTCAGGAAAGTTCGCTGAAGCCTTTGAAAGTCAACCAAGTTGTTGTCATCCTAATGAGCTTTATTCCGACAAATCTATCGCTAGCGATTAGAAATCAAGTTATGTTGATCAATTGACCAACTCGTGCGACAATAATTGTCCATTGATGAATCAAGAACAAGTCTAGCGATAGCCTAACAGAAGGCAGGAGAGAAAGCCCTTCATTCGAATACACAACGTGGGCACTAACGTGATCAGAAATTGTGTCCTTGGGATTCGATGAAATAAAATATTTCTTACGAAGATCGAACTGATTTATTGCTGGTCAGAGTCCGATACAATATCATCTAGTTTAAAAAGTAAATCTAGATGTCTTTGAACTAAATCCTAAGAAGTCTTAATACGTCAGGAAATAAATTGAAACGAACCCCAATTTTTCCATGTTTTGTTGTTTCTCAACTAGAATATTTTTTATTGCATTCTCGTATTAGAATAGTAAAATCAAATAGAATAAAACTTAGAGCAGATTTGAATTGAGATTATTTTCATTGAACGCCGCTTTCGGCGTATCAGCAAATGAAACAACAGCCGTCTGATCGTTTTTGATGATGACTTTCTTGTCGCTACCCATCTGAACTTGTGAATATAATCCTAGGACTGATGACAAAGAGTTAGATCAAAGCAAATCCGAGTTCATTTTGATAGCAACAACTTACCACTACTTAAATTTCCTATCGTTGTCACCACTGGCTGATGCATGTTAGATGAATTTGAGGGGAATATCAGCGAGCCCATTGTTTTACCCTGATCTTTCACAAGTATCCTGGGATGACTTTGCTTAATTTGGTACTGGCCGTTGCTGTTCATGCTGATAATACAGTTGCTGATTGAACTCGGTGCGGCCCGAGTGATCATCGTTGTTTGGCCCATGAGATTGAAATCTTCCGTCTTTATCACAGAAGTCGAAGGAATGACTGACTTCTGGATTTCCTTCACCACCGTTGTCTGTTGCTGGATTGAGGCTAAGAAGCTTTGTTGTTGCTGTTGTATAGCAGTTGTATCAGGCACTTCATGCCTCATCTGGAAGACACAACATTAGAACGAGCTCAACCTAGCAAACGTTTAAGCAAAGAGCTTTTTCTCCGGCCCTCCGTTACGGTGTGGATACACTTTGATGTTCGTATGTTTGATGCTTCTGTTCTCGCTCTAATAAAGCGACTAAAATCCACATCAAACAAACGGACAAATGTACAGATCAAACAGACGGACAAATGCCCTATGGAGGTTCTTTAACCACATCGAAAAAGCCCTGAAAACGTTTGTGATGTTCTTACCTTTTTATGACCATCGATGAAATGCGGATTTCTACAGCCTTTGCATTTGCAGTCTATGCACGCTTTTGAGTCTACGTAGCAAGGGCATCTCTGACCACAACAAGTCAGTTTCCCAGGAGCCGCTGTGGCGTTTCCGCACCTGCATCCTCTACGCTTTGTTTGGTCGTTCGAACTTGATCCAGTGGAAGATTGATTCTGCGGCGAAGGTGCTGTAGACATTTCCATAGGCGGCCGCCTGAAGCTTGTAGGATTCATGGAGTTCTCAGTCTTGATCATGGTCATCTAAAACAGAAAAACTTTTCAATGCTATTCCATTTCGTGATCTCGTTGCCTTACTTTAGTTTGACTAACCGGAGAAGAAGATTCATCGGGAGGCTTCCGCTTCAGTGTTATTTTGTTGCCGGTGCCCGTGTACATTACAGAATAAATCGTTGGTGACGGTGTAGCAAACGCTTGTTGTTGAATTTTCATTGGAGCTATGATCGGCTTTGTGCCCATTGGGGTTGATATAGTACTTGTTCTCGCCGGAGGCTGCGGCAGACTTGGTATCAATTTTGAGGTCGTTGGAATTTGTGGTTGATGATATTGAACTGTTTGAGGAACTGGCGATGGTTCTGAGATGGCTGCGAATCGTTCGGGAGATGATTGCACATTGCTCGAGTTGATTTTTATTGAAGACAGAGGCGACATGGTAGGAAAGACCTGTGAGCCATAGGAAACTGACTTCAGCGGCTCTTTGCTCGTTTCGAAGCTGCTGGAACTCTCTTCGCTGGATGTTTCGTCGAGGATTATCGATATTTGTCCGTAGTTCATACCAGCATCGATTATTTCTGTCATGCTCCGTGATTGCACCTGGCCGGTGTCGTGATTATTACGTCTTTGTAGATAATCGTAAATCCAGCACGATCGAACGAGCTCGCACAACTCCTGGAAACATTGCAGCAGAAGCTTCGTCGAGTGACTTTTTTCGAAAAGTGTATAATCGCTACACATCTTGCAGTTGGTTGGCGGCAAACGCTTCTTGCCGATGCAGTCGAGACAAACGCGATGCTGGCAAGACATATGCTGTTTCTTCGGTATCACTGGCTCGATGAGTAGATTACTACAAGTAAGGCAAAGCACAGATTCGAAAAGTTCCCTCAAATTCCGCTCAAACTCTTCACAATCCTCCCACACTTCAGCTGGCTCTACATTGAACACAAGTCTGGAGCAGTTGATGTACAAGCTTAGTGGGTTTGAGCTCATTTTATGTGATTTTTCGAAAGTTTTACGACGAATTTTAATTGTAAACACAGGGGCGCTCGACTGGTTGAAGATTTTCAAGCGCTTGTCGTTCCCTGACTGGCCGTTTTCGGCTTTAAAAAGCGATGGAATGATCCATCGGTTTGTGATACCAGAAATGTATCGAACAGAAGAACAAAGATTGAATAGATTGGAATTATTACACCAACAAATATCCACATCAATTGGAAAGCAGGAATTTAACTAGAGTATTCAAGAGTTGGTAGAAAGTTGGAGGTCTGCGGTACTTGGGGATAAGTTGTTTTATACTGAAGTTATCGCAATACCCTTCACAGCACTGAAAGACTATTAAACAAAGTATCTTTCTGTATACTCGGTTTTCTAATTTGTTCATCTAATGATTTTAAATAAATTCTCTAAATTGTTCAAACTTTGAAGGAGAAATTAAAAAAAAAAAACGACTTAGAAGACACGAGATTGATCTCGTCTCAAATGAATTCATTCTCGTCTCAAATGAATTCATTCTGCACAAAGAATCAGCATCAAAATTAGAGAAGCCAGGTGGGTGCTCGCGGTCAGGTCTGTCGTCAGACGAGAATCATTCTTCAGCCTGCCGGAGGTCATACTCGTACATCGAAACTCTGCGTCGTTACCGAGGAATTAATGGTAAAGCACTCGACTCAACAGGCTACTACAAATGAATTCATTCTTCACAAAGTATGTTTTATTCTTGAGTTACACAGACGAGCGACTATCCAGCTTCTCTCTGCTATAGCCATCTGACCCGACTCTTGACAAGGTGGAACGGTCAACTGGCTCTACTAAGCCTTGAGGGATTAAAACCCCAGAAGGTGCGAACATCTCTTCTCGGGCTTTTGGGACTCGGGCTTTTGGTGTACACTCCAGCAAGAGACTCCAATCAATCGGAATCCACCTTCTCTGAAAAAGCTCTGGAGAACAGTAAAGGCTAAGAGACCAGTGAAGCAGTGTCAGTGCCTCAGTGATGCTCTCACCCACAGATACTACGATTGCTCGCATTATAATCCTTCCGGGATCTAAAAACTCGGATGAAAAGCCAACTTATTTTTATCAAAAGTTCTCATGATGTCATTTATTTTAATTGTCTACAATATTTCTTTGCTGAAATGAGTTACATATTGCAAAGACTCTTAGTGCATCTTTCAATTAAGTTCATCTCTCAAGGTAATTGTTCCTTTTACAATTTTCTTTCAGGAGCTAAAATCGATGAGAAATTACCGATAAATAATATCAAAATTCAACCGATCTAGCAATCGAATCGAAGTAAATAATTGCCTCATATTTACAAAGTTTGATTCCACCCATCGCAAGAGGAAATGAAGAAGTTCACGTTTTGAAAAAACGTCTCTGTCTGGTCCTAAGATTAGTTTAGTTTGCCGTGATCGCGCTTTGAATTCGACGACACAGCTCGAGTTCCTTCAACAAATATATAGGTCAGGCTCGCCTGGGGAGCCACTGGAGTGAAACCAGAGCATGTTACTCAATGGACAATTCTTGCGAAAAACGTTATCTCTTCGTCAAACTAAAGTCAGATCAGATTTTGCAACTTAGGAAAGTTTTTCTCTTCTTATTGTCATTCATCAATGATTTGTTTCTGGTTCTATGGATGATTTTCCTCTTTTGTGAGTATGTTATGTGTTTTCTATTAGCTCATGCTTTAAAAAAAATATATTTATTTTACTTTAAAGTTTCACAGTCTTGTTTCAATTGGTTTGTCAACATCATACATTCATCGGTAGAGTACACATGTGCGATGCCTGATCAGTGATAATCGCGCATGTTTTGTTTAAGATTCGTCGTAAAAAATTACTAGCATGTCGCTTCTGCTCCGCGATTACAGCTCGATAAGCAGCGAGAGAAAACCACAAAAAGAAATCCATCTCAACTTGAGAACAAACAGAACAAATAAAACAATTTTGAACCTGTTGCGCTTGACAGAATGATAAAAATCTTGAAGGACTTTAACGAAATATCCTTAACACTTTTTTGTGATAGCAATCCTGCACCATTAAACTAAAAAATGAAACTAATAAAATTTAGAATGATATCAGCGATGAAGGTTTTATGTTAATCATTTCTCGGAGTGAATAATTGACGTCGTGCTCAACGAAATCAAAAAGAGTCTTGCGTAATTCATCAGGAGTTTACTCTTAAATTACGTTTTTGTGTCGAAAATAATTTAAAGTTTCATGGAAAAGGCGAAACACAAATTGCAGTTTAAGAGTTTATTCCAAGTTTGAGACTCCATTACGTAATTGTTAGATTAACCCAATAAGCTTTTAGTTTACAAACTTCAAAATTCCAACATCTTGTCGGCGCAGCGAGAAGAAACAAAAGTGATGCTGAAAATTAGGTTCAATGTTTTCACGTTAAGTTCTTTGAAAAAGCTTTCGTTTCATAACAAATCTGGCTTTCGTGTCATAACAAATCTGCGAAGATTGGAGAAACAAATCTGCGAAGATTGGAGAAACAAATCTGCGAAGATTGGAGAAATAACGTTCACCGACAATGACATTGGCTCCTGTGTTTTAAGGAACTTTCTCTTTCATTTGTGCACTGTTGGGAACAAAGATCGCTTTTAGTAGCAGCACTACATGTTTACGTTTCGTCGAAGCTTCTGGATGCCCGCTTGCACATATTTAACCACGTTATTTAGATTGCTGTGAAGCGTGATTGGTCCGTTCTCATGATCCAGTTCGATAAAAAAATCTAAAAAAGTCGTTGAAGGTTTGTCGGCAAGATAAACTTTTCCTGTCATACCTGTGTGATTGCCTCTTGCAACGAGCATGTCTGCTTGCTCCCACAAATCGTGGCAGCTCATCAAGTAATTGAAGAAAACTCCTTGACGCTGGTATGCTTGATGAACCTTTAATGGAAGTTGAATAGGTTAACATCGCCGCTATAAGTTTAACTTCAACGTTTACCTGAAGTGGCATCATGTAACAAGGAGGATTGATTGTATTCTGCTGTCCAGAACTGTAACCAGAGCTCTACAAGCGAGACAAGAATAAGATTAATTCAAAGTTAAGAAGAAAAGAAAAATAAAGTTGAAAGTCTAAATTTCAGAGCAACTGAAAGTTTGATTAGAAAAAGCGCGAAAGCTTCGTTGTAGGTTGAAACAGAATCTTCGATTCTCACCTGCGATCCCACAGATGTAGGCGATAAAGGCGATGGCGTATTGCCGTTTGTCATCTCTGTAATGTTGGGTTTGTAGTCGGAGATGATCCGCTGTAAATCTTTGATCTCGTGACGACAAATTTTGTACAGCTTCAAGTAAATATGTGATTGGCATCGAAGGCTGAGTAAAGGAAAGATTTAGCAGGAAACTGTGCGATTGAAATGCAACAAATCGTTACCTTAGTATAGCGAGTTTGCTGTGAATGTTTCCTTGCATGGTTGCGTGTTGTTGTTGACTTCTGAACTTCGACGAAATATATCTGTGATTAAGCAACACGCGATAAAAAATGTTTTCGATAAAATAAATTCCATTCATACTTGATTAGTTGAAGAGTATCTTTGTACATCGTAAAAGCCACTTTGTCTTTTCCAGGTTCGGCGAGGATTGCTGCGCCGGTGAGCAAAAAGTAAAGAACTGCCTCGAGGTAGAGCATTGCTTGAGCGAGATCGTCTTTCTCTTTGTCAGCTGCGTGCTTCAGTCGTTTAGCTTCGCAGAGAAAGTCATTTTGGCCCCTAAAAAAAAAGAGGAAACAGTAAAGCGATTGAAAGCAAGATTGCAGTACGAATATACCTCGCCTGCTCTGCCTGTTCTATCTCGTCGCTCGTCCGTTCAAAATACGAAACATAAACCTTTTTCACGGTCTCATTTTTGGACACATGAAAGTCTCCGTTCATTATCCCGCTAGGCGCCAGCCTCTCGTGATTCGTCGGTGGTAGGGGAAGGCTGTTGTCGCAGGCTCCGTCAGGTCGTTTCCGCTTCTTATCCTTGAAGACGTGGCTCGTATTGTTAGTCATGCTGGAAGATCGTTTCCGCGTTTCCTGGGAACTCTCGTAGTCTTCTTGCTTCACTTCGACCTTAATCTTGTTCTTAAAGTCGTTGCTGGGCACTTTTCCATCTTTAGTTGCACTTTGCGATATGTGAAATTGTTTGCCGTTCGGCTCGCTCTCCAGCTTTGGAAGCTTCGTGTCAACGCTGTTCGGCGAGTGATGAAAGCAGTTTATGTCCTTCGATTTGTGATCGATGTTGTTGTTGAGCTGGTCGCTGGTGTAGTTTGTTGTCGTGTACGAAGTCAATCGATTCGCTGGGTTCTCTATATTTTCAGTCGATTCCGTCGTTGAGGATGAAGAAGATGATGAAACTGAGAGCTGATCGAAGTTCTTGCTGTCAGGATGATGTCGCCATCGATCTTGTTCATCGTGATTGAAGTTTCTTTGTCGTTTCTTCGACTTGCTAGGCTGTTCGGCTGATGCAGCTGAACCTTTTGTTCGTATCACGTTTTTCTTGAACTTCTCGATTGGAATTTGGAGACGCGACAAGTCTAATCTCGCAAGATCGATCCGAACCATGATGGAAGACATTGCTGTGTTAAAAGCACTTGACGTTGAAAGATATTTCGGAGTTTGAATACTGGGAACGCCGTTCGACGATGCATTTGAGTCGTTGGATTTCGATTGGTTTTGAGCCTCTTCAGGTGTTATAACAACCACTTGGCCTTTACCCTTAGCTCCGCCTTTGCCGCCTTTCCCACCTTCGCTTACTTTGGTCACGGTGAAAAGTCTTCTAACCATGTCGATTTTATTCTTGTCACTCACAAACTTCTCGATCTTCTTGCCTTTGATTTCTGGACTAGATCGACTTGACACCTCTGAATCTGACTGTTCTGAAGACGAACTGCTAACTGGAACCACAGGCAAATGGAAAGAAGAATGTTTGGATCTCAGTTCCTGTTCACTATCACTTGACGAACCTATGTGGCTTGCAATGTTCTCAGGGGATTTTGGCTTTTTCTTTGAAGGCTTTTTCACAGCTGGCTTATAGTTAACCGACTCCTTTACAACGGGAGAAATCTTTGAAGGCTTCTTAGTCTGCTTCTCGTCACTGGATCCGTCAGACGATGGAATCGTTTCTCGACTTTTCTTTATTGAAGCGCTTCGGCTTCGAGCTGTCCCAGACTTTCGACTCTGTGGCTCATTTCGTTGCGCTTTGTGATTATTTTTAGTTCCGTTAGTACTGTTGGTGTCACTGCTGTTGAGCGCGTCATAAGGAAGAGACACTGGAACTGACTGCTGTATTGATGCACTGTTGCTTTTCGGGCGACCTCGAGGTTTCTTCTCGTCCATCGACAAGCTTCGGCGACTGTCCGAATAACTTAGATTTTCATCTGAGCTTGAATCGTTGCCATCAATTTCAGGACGAGACCGCTTCTTCGGACGCTTCTTCTTTAGTCGTTCTGTTCCGGAAGCGGCGTTATCGACATTGTCTTCGGAATCTGATATACTCGAAATAGGTTGAATGGTTTGGAAGTTTTTCATAAAGTTGAGCACTGAGCTGAGAACTAAGTCAGTTTTATCCGGCGTATCCTTTGGACTTTTCGTTTTTGAAGGCGGCGGCATCGATCGTTCATCCGCCTCCTGACTCCTATCCGACTTCTCTGGGGTCGACGAACTGCTGTTGTCATTCTGATATCGATCAGAAGGTGTTCTTTGTACTTCTCCTTCCTCCTCCTCGTCGTTCTCGTATGTTTTTACAGCATCGATAGGTTCATGAGAAAGCGGCGCTTCGTTGGGCGACTTTTGAATTCCACCCGGAAGAAACTCGGAAAGGTTCCACTTCACATTATTCTCCGGTTCAGCCTTAGCTTCGACTGCAGGCGGTGGTGCGGGAGCCTCTTCTTCTCCTTCAGACGATGAGCCATCACTGGTCCCCGATGCATCCGACGAGTCACTCGATTGATCATTTACAGGCGAAAGTCTACAAAGAGAAATTATCAGATGAATGTGACGACTCAGAATAATCTACTTACGGTTCGAGCGATGACTTTGTCTTCGACTTATTGGCATTGTCGCTATCCTCTGACTCATCTAAATCAGCGGCCCTTCTGAAATGATCAAAATTGGTGAAGTTAACATCATAAATTCGAACATAATTTAAACTTACGTTGGAAGATCAGCTGTATCAGGTTGTTGTGACGATGGTGGTGGAGGGGGAGACTTAACGTGAGGTGGTTTCAACACATTTGCCAACGATTTGGGAGGTGACAACGGTCCGGGCAAACTAAGACTATGGTACTGTTAAGAGAAGAGAAATTGAGCTCACGATAAGCTTTCCACAACAAACGGAGTTCTACCTTATGCTTGGGTGGTTGGTTGATGTGGGACAAATTGAACTTCTGCAAGCTTTCGTTATTCCGAGGCGTTGCACCGATGCCGTCCAAAGGAGCTTCTGGGATCGTATTGAGAACTTCTTTGAGCATCTCATTGATTTGAAGGCTTTTCTTGTCTGTCGATTTTCTAGTTGCATCGCGACCATTCTAAGTAACGAGAGATGAAGAAAGAAATAGTTTGTAGATACGATGAATGAGTTAGGCACACAAGAACTGTTAATGGATTCATCCAGCGAGGGTTCATATGATCTTATTCATTTGGCCTTGATAGATAGATTGTCAGGACGCTGGTTTAGACTGCCTTTTAAAGCAGCCCTCCAGCTAAGAGACCTGTGAGGCAGAATCGGCGCCCCAGTGATCTCTCACCCACCCATTTGGCCTTGACACATCATAACTTTTGCATTTTAAGCCTTTTCACAACTTCATTGATTCGTTTCTTTTCGCAAAAGTTTACCATTTGAATTTAATTTTAAAGCAAATACCTTCAGACTGTTAGAAAGCAGCCGGGCTTTATGGGATTGCTGTTGTTATTATAGCTTAAAGCTTCGATGAACAGACCAGACAACTCAACAATCTTTCAACATTTAGACCGTCGCTGGTCGACTCAAAATGTTTCAAGCCAATAATGCACGTGACGGAGTTATCTGAATCTTGTTACTTTCCGCGACGCGCTATCTTTCTTTTTGATACGTGATGTAGATAAAATGAGTCAATGGCGAGTTTTAGTTAAATGAAAGTAAGAGTAACAATCTTGTCGTGAAGCAAAGTAGGAAATTAAATGGCCAAACTTACGTCTGTTGCTAATCGGGGAATGTTAAACTTTGAATTTGGCGGATTGCCTGGAAGGTAACCACGTCCGTTTGGTGGCACCAATTTTGACTGTGACAATCCAGGATGCTTCAAGTGGATTAAATTTTTGAAGGAGTTGGGTCAATAAAACAAACAAAAAATTATAAAAGCAATGATAAAAATTGTGGCGACTTTTTGCCGTTTGGGTAAACTTCTTTTGGGCAACGCGAATAGCACGTGCACAGATGGACCCTAAATGCCTCCAAAAGGGGGCTGAAGGTAACTCTGGGACCCCACACAATTAGCTCAAGCTAATTGGAGTCACTGGCCGTTTGGGTAAACTTTATAATGGAAGTTGACGAGTGCTTACATCTTCATCAATGTTGTTGATTATTGAAACAAATCTTTTTATGTTGAGAAGTTATCTAAAGGAGTTCGCGTTGACTTTTCGATATTTTTTTAATGCTTAAAATATTCATCAGAAGCAAAAAGTTCTGAAGACTTTTATCGCGTAATCAAATGAATTAAGCGGAAAAAGGCGCAAAGACTCAAAGCTGTGCCAACTCAAGTAGCTGACATTCGTAAGTTTTCGCTTTCCTGAAGTTCATTTGCGCTATATTGAGTATTTTTATCTCGAGATATCATGTTTGAGCATTGATCAATAGATTATTCCACGACAGCTGGGTCAGAGAAGTGCGCGAATCTCGTCAAAGCAAAGGCTCGTAGCTTACCTCGTGTTTGCTTGATTGTGATCCTATAGCATACCGTCCATTCATCGGGTTGATGTTGGAAGTGATGTTGTTTGCGCGTAGTGTGGCCGGCGGCGGTAGTGACGGCTTGGGCTGCTGATGATAATTATTTACATTGTTGTTGGTGATGCTTATCGGCTCTTTAATATTGTTGTTATTTAGGTTATTGTTGTTATACGTCCGACCGTTGCTGACGACTGAAGACTGCGAGGTTGAAGCCATCCCGTTGTTGAAAGATACCTGTTTGGGCTGTGGGAATACCGGTGGCATCGTCGGCTTAGCAATGGGTGTCGTCGGAAACGTATTGATCCCAATGAAGTGCTTCGCCTCGCTGCTCCCGAACAGCGGTGCGGCATCACTAAAGCTACCAAGTGTCGAATCTATTGAATAGTCAACATCAGACGAACTCAACTGCAAATAGAACATTTAAATTTGGGGTTTAAAGAATTGAAATAATTAGATCTAGACGAAGGCCAAATGAAATGAAATCGTCGTTCTCACCTTTTTGGGAACGCCAAACAAGGGTTGCTGCGGAGTATCCATGTCCTGCATCTGCAGTCGCTGCATCTGCTGCTTTTGATGAAGCTTAGCCTGCTCGCGCCTCTCTCGATCCATTCGCTCATTGTCTTCCAACCTGTAGCGAGAAGAAAATGTGAGATCAACAGGTTTCGAAGCTTTTTGTAACAAGAGATGTTTCCTCGAAAAGCCCTTTGCTATTTTGAAGGAACTGATTGAAATTTAATTAGGTTGAATCTTACAGAGTTTGTGTAAAATATTTCTTTAGCTTTACTGGGTTTGAATGTCTAAATATTTACAGAGTTTGTGTAGAATATTTCTCTAATTTTATTGGGTTTGAGTCTAGATATTGTTAGAGTCTCACATCGATTACATCTGAGAACAATCGTTGGAGGAAGTCACGTAATCGGGAATGAACCCGATCGGCTCAAACTTTCTGGTACTCGCATTTAAAGACCTGAAATGTTTCCCGCGAATTTCTCACTGAACAGTGAAAGTTTTTTAATTCAAATTATCGCGTAACCCTAGCAAAACGCCGGGTAAAATGCCTTTTATTGCAATTCGCAGAGATAATGTTTAAGACTTTCAAGTTCGGAAGGTTACAGTGGCAGTAATGTCACAGTAGCTGTGGGTCTAAACCTCCTGATGCACTGACAACGCTTCATAAGGTTCTAGGGACAAAGCTTAGTAAAATAAGTCGCGTCTTGTTAATCTATCTATGAGACTTTCAAGTCAAAGTCTATTTATTTTGAAAGCTTTACTCTCCCGAAATTATCGTAAGAGATATCGTAATGTACGGATATGAATCGTAAAGATTTGGTTTCAAAATATAAACCTTTGATTGAAACTGCTTAAGAAAAGGGAGAATTCGAAAGCGAATTTAAATTTTGATGGATCCTTGAGCAAGAAATATTCCAATCGCATTTGTTGTTCTTGTTGTTGGACCGAGCACCAGAAGAAGGTCGTTGCATGATCTCGCATCGCTTAGAGGTTTTTTCAGTCTTGGGAAAGTTGACAACATCGCGCGATATCAGTTTGATCGCCGCGACGGAGTTTTCGCACCGTTCGTGCTTTCGGTGCAAAATGAGTAGAAAACATTTGAAAAATGGAAGATGCAGCAACTTGACCACAGTCGTGACCTTATTTCAGTCGTAATCGATCAACCGGATGTAACTCAATCAGCTTTTGCTCGCGAGAGAGCAACGTGACGTCACTCGCAACTTGTTTTCGATATTTTTGTTTTTCCTTTCACGGAAATTCGTAAAAGAGAATTCTAACTCCATCATCATAGTTTGCTCGCAGCAGTTTAATCTTCAGATGATGTCTTTCTTCGCATACTTAGTGCCACCGAATTGCGCAAAAACATTAGAAAATATTTTTCTGGCGACGATGTCGAAACAAAATGTGAAACATTCGACGGCACGACAGTCAAAAGCCACGACTACTAGCGAGCACACGTCTGTGATATGGGAAACTCTGGCCTCCCGTAACTGTTGTCACAAGATTGGACCACTGCTCAACAGTTTTAGAAAAAGAAAATTCGTACTCACCTTGGTTTTTGTTGTGGTTTTTTCATTTCAATTTCGGGGTAAAATTTGCTATTTTTTTTCATTGTGCTACATTCTTGTTACAACTTAATGTGATGGGCTCAACGACTGAACGATTCACAATCATCCTCGTGTAATTAATCCGAATTAAAAATCTTTTAGCGCTGCAAGTTCCTCGAGTGATTCGCACCTTGTTTAGCTTTCGTCGGTTACCGAACTACAACAGTTTGTCTAACTGCTTCCTCATTTGTTAATCCACATCATAAATTATTTAATCCACTTAAACTTTTGTCATTGTTTTCACTTCATTCCTTCGCTTTTTTCCTCCCTCGAGAAGAATTATCGAACACAATTTTGTGTTTGTTATATCAGATTGATTTACTTTGATGCAGGTGTCTATGAAAAAAAGATTGATCGTAGTTAGAAAGGGAAATCCCACTGAATTGCACAAGAAATGGAGCCTTTTGACGATCATTAATGAAAGCGCAATCTTAAACAACAAAAAGATATCCAAGAACAGCACTTGAAGTGCCGAGAACAGAGCTTGAAGTCACCAAGAACAGAGCTTGAAGTACCAAGAACAGAGCTTGAAGTACCAAGAACAGAGCTTGAAGTACCAAGAACAGAGCTTGAAGTCACCAAGAACAGAGCTTGAAGTACCAAGAACAGAGCTTGAAGTACCAAGAACAGAGCTTGAAGTCACCAAGAACAGAGCTTGAAGTACCAAGAACAGAGCTTGAAGTACCAAGAACAGAGCTTGAAGTCACCAAAAACATCGCTCGAGGTCACCAAAAGTGGAAGAAAATGGGGAAAATTGGATCACCAACAAGTTAAAGTGTTAATTTGTTGTTTTCTCCCGCTTCCGATTCATCTTCGCTCTCAAATATTCCAGAGTTGAGTCAATATCCGCGATCCTTGTCTCTCTGCTATGTCACATTCGTCATCACCTCAACTATGTTTTACTTAATTTTCTTGAGAAAATCGCTCACTCTTTCTTTTGAAAATCAAACGTGTGTTGGTGCGAGTGTGTGTGTGTGTACGTTTTTTTTTTCAAAAAATTATCAGATCGCATGGTTTTTCCAGTGATGAGGAGAAATTTTCCTTTGTTTATCACCGCGCGATTCTCGCGAAATGTTCTTCAAAACGTGATGAACTTGGTCGTGGATATTAATCACAAAACAGACCAAATTAATTAATCACAAAACAGACCAAATTATTCATTTTAAATCGACAAAATCGTCGCCACTCAAAAATGTTGCATCGCGCGATTTCATATCTCGAGATATCGGAGATTTCGTCGGTAGTTCTCGCAATTGGCTTAGAGAGTTCCGACTTTATCAGTCAATCCAGAGGTTTGTGGATTCTGGAAAAGGCTTCGTCGAGAATTATTGAATTGAAATTAGAGGGAAAAATCGACGGTGAAGAAAAAAGAGCGAACAAACGAGTCAGGCAGCTGTGAAGAATATAATAAGAAGTTGTACATGTAATTTCTTATATTTAATGTTATGAATGTGTGTTACTTTTATATGAAAAAACTGCGACGAACGAAGGTTTTCTCATTAGATATTTGGCTTATTCAATTCGCCGTTTTCTTCAGAAATGAAACCCTCTCAGGATGGGGAGACGCAATCGAAACGGATATAAGAAGTCGCTAGAGCGCAGTGATAATATTTTCAGATCGAAAATCGCTTTCAATTTTCCCTTCTTCGAATTTCTATTTTTTTCTTACACTTTTTTTTCGTACACTCCGAGATAATTTCGCGTTCAATCCAACGACTAGAGGATGTGCTTTGATTTATTCTTGACGCGTACGCGATAGCCAGTTGATTAAACTACAATTTGGAGCAAGATTTGCATTGGTAAAAGGATTTTCTACCTTTAAACTTATTTTTCTCGCGATATCGAAAACCATTTACGGGGACTTCAACTACAACGGGCCAGTTGGCCTGACGCCATCGAAGGCGCTTCCTCCTGGCCCACTCCGTAATCCATTCTGTGTCACTACACTTTTCACTTCATAAGCAGCGTCTCTATTTTCAAGTTAAATTTCCGGACGAGTTTCTGCAAAGATTCCTAAGCATGGCTGACAAGAATAAAGTTTACACGTTTAAGATGGACGATTTAGTTTGGTGAGAGGCTAGCGAAGGCTTGAATTTATCCCGAGTAAGAATTCAATTTAACAGTAAACAAACACTTAAATTTTAGGGCCAAAATGCTGTCGTACTGTTACTGGCCAGGACGCATCGTCGAACCAAACACTCCTGCAATCGCGAAGTTGAGAAAAAGCCCATCGCAGCACTGTGTGTTTTTTTTCGGGTCTAACAACTAGTAAGTTTCCCTAACCGTGTTAGAATTTTCTGTGAGCTTATCTTTCATTTTAGTGGATGGATTGACGAGAAAAGCCTCCGACCATACGCTGAGTTCCGCGATGAGTTTAAGGCAAAGGGAAGGCCAAAAGACGTGTTTGGGCAAGCTATGAACGATATTGAGTCGTTCATCGAGAATCCCGAAGGATTCTCGGCACTTTTCGAACGCAAACCTACTGTACAAAAGAAGAAAGCGTCGCCAAAGCCTAAAAAGCAAGACATTGAACTTGACTTTGACAGCCTAAAGTCTGACTCAAGCGTTCCATCACTCAATGTCTCGAAGTCTTCGACACCGGCCTCAGCTTCTAAACGATCATCTTCGGTGCGTTCGTCTGAAAAGCCGAAAGCTTTAGAGAAAACACCCAAAGTGCCTGCCATCAAACGTAAAGCAACGCGCGAATCTGAGTCGGAAGAGACAATTGAACAGGATGTTGCTCCAACTCCAACGAAGAAGCCACGAAAGACATCTCAAACTTCCGCTGCAGTTTCGCTTCCAAAAAAGGAGCATGTTTTCGAGCCCTCTCGCCGATCAGCTTTCGTCGATGCAGCAAAAGAAAACCCAGCACGCACTGCCGTTGAAGCTTCTCGCAGCGTTTTCGGCTTCATCGGCTTGGGTATTATGGGTCGTAACATATTGAACAACTTGCTCAAGACTGGTCATGAAGTCGTCATTTGGAATCGCACACAGGATCGCTGTGTTGAGTTCATCAATGATTCCGGTGCTCATTGCCTAATCGCAAACTCTCCAAAAGAAGTTTTTGAACAAGCTCACATCACGTTCGTTTGCCTTTCTGACTCTGAAGCTGTGAAAGAAACGATTTGCGATGGAGAGCGCGGAGTCATCGCCGCTGACATTCTGGGACTTGATAAGGGCCTAGTAATGTTGAGCTCGATTGATGTCGAAACATCCAAAGACATTAATTCAGCAATTATGATACAAGGAACTGTTCGCTACCTTGAGGCTCAGATTCAAGGTTCTCGCAAGGAAGCCGCTGATGGACAGCTCATCATAATTGCTGCAGGGGATGAGTCGCTCTTCAAAGATTGCAACTCATGCTTTAAAGCCATGGCCAAGGACACAAACTTCATTGGAGAAGAGATCGGCGCTGCTGTTAAAATGAATTTGGTCTTGCAAACGATCGCTGGAGTTCAGTTAGCAGCAGTTTCTGAAGCGTTTGCTCTCGCAGATTCGTTTGATTTACAACTTCGCGACATTCTCGAAATCATAGGCATTAGCAACCTTCAGTCAGATTTCATTATGGAAAAGGGCGATGTTATTATCAAAGAGCAGTTCCGTGATCCCAGCATGAGGATCAACACAATGCAAAAAGACTTGAAAATGGCGATAGAGTTTGGAGACGCGTGCGAGCAACCTCAGCATCTGGTGACGACTTCAAACGAAATCTTCAAGTCCGCAAAACGTTTGGGCATGGGCAAAGATGACATCGCATCGGTCTATCTCGCCCTCAACATCAAGTATCCGTCAGAGATTAACGGAATATAGCTTTTACAGCGTCTTGATCACAAAACATTTATTTGAATTTTCTGTAAACCTGCATGGTTCACAAATATTTCTAATGCATGCTTATATGTTTCCTAAATTTCCCATTAACGAAAAATTTAATAAAAGATTGAGGTCTTTCTTTGCTTCAAAGCCTGGCCAACACCTTATCACAGCCTAATTATATTTTACTTCTTTTGTTGGGCTATGTTTCTGTATAAATAGGTCCATCAGACCTTGAACCTCGTCATTAGGATGTACAAGAAAGCAGTGATTATGGTTTTGCAGTAGAAATGGAGTAGAAATTTGGCCATGAATTTCTTTGGGGTCTCGAAATGAAGCGTTAAAGATCTTCGGCGTAATTTATCGGTCGGAAGCTTCAAACCGGTTTGTGACAAGTCTCGCAATTGATTGTAAATATTTGTCTGGCGATTTCAGCAGCATGACGGTTGAGCCCAGCGTGCTCGTTAAAAGCGAAATGCAACTCCGGAGATGTCCAAAGCTCGTTGAAGATCTTTGGCGTCGTTACGTAATGATTTTCAAGTGAAATTTCGAGCCGTTAAAGATTAAATTGTTCTATACAAAACGAGGAATAATAAATTAATCTCAAACGCTTCAGCGTTCTAAAGTCACAAATATTTGAATTGATGTTGCGGATAGTCTAGAATGAAGTTGTTGAGAAATTGAATTCTAAACTTAAATTACAAAACTTTTATTAATTTCTTAATCATTCAGGCCCAAAGTTCATGTCCATCAGTTTGCTCCAAGTCCATAGGATTATCAACAATTAAGCTTTACGTCCATCGTAGCTTTCGCCCTCCAGGCAACGATTGCGAGCGTTTGATAGTTGAAGCAGGGCTCGACAAGCAAGTTTTTTCAACTTGAAGTGAATTGGCGTTGCTGCGAAGTTGATCACAAATTAAAGAGCTAATCCTAAGCCTTAGGAGAGAAAATATATCTTAAAACGTGAAGAAAGCATCAGCGATCGGGAAGGCATCAAAGTTCAGTGGAATGGCATCGTTCAATGTCGGAGATTTCGTTTGGTAAGCAATAACAGAAAACAAACAAACAAACAGTCGGCAATTTGGCAGAAAAGTTCTTTTTGTTGAGAGTTATTGGCAAAGATTAGTAAGCCTTATGGATAGTTTGGCTTAAACAAGAGGAAATGGGTTCGTAAAGACGAATTACTGCGATGAAAGTTTAGGCGGTTTACCATACGTAACCTTAAACATTCATTTAATGCCACCAACAGACTGTCAATAAACGGGTGACAAGATATTTATTTCGTTTGTTATCGTAGGGCTAAAATGAAAGGCTTTCCAGCATGGCCCAGTCGCGTGAGTATTCCAGAGATAGTTTCGCAATATCTGAATAATCTCGATTCCCGTAATTTCTTTAGATCGTTGAACCAAACGAAGCACTCAAGAAGGCTCAAAAAACTGAACACTCGAAGTGCGTTTACTTCTTCGGTACACACAACAAGTAAGTTTTAACTCTTTAGAAGTTCGAATTGGTTTTAATCAAGATGTTCAACTTTCAGCGGCTGGATCGAGGACAGCAATTTGAGCTCATACTTGGATAACAAGAAAGCTATGGAGAAGGCTGGACACAAGAAACCAAGCTTCATAAAAGCAATCAAGGAAATCGATGCGTTTATGAAAGATCCGGAGGTAAACTTTTCGGTAAACGAAATCTCTGGAAACTTATCTGACTCTTTTGAAGGCAACCAAAATCATCACAACGCCAGCTCGACAGACATCAGTTCAGGTTCGCGACGCCATGGATGAAACCTTAGACAGCTCAATTACTAGTGAAAACGATTCCGCTTCTGCTAAGACACCGAACACAAAAGTGCCCGTGATTAAACTATCGCAAAAGAAACAGAAAGCGACTGAGACAGACAATGAGATCCCGGCGAAGCGATCACGAGCGGTCACGACTCCAACTGCTCGTCAAACTCATGTCAACAACAATACCATTGAAACGAACGATCACGCCATGAAGAACGAATACGCTTCACCTGTACCACGTTCTCGAGCTGCTCGCGCCGTTATCGATCGCCCCGAGATCTTTCAAAAAGCAGAACCCGAAGAATTGGACGTCTCGACCGTCTCGGAAACGCTCTTGTCAAAGAAAATCACTCCATCTTCAAGCAAATTTGGATTCATCGGACTGGGAATCATGGGAAGCGGCATCGTGAAGAATTTGATCAATTCCGGACACTCCGTCTGCGTCTTCAACCGAACACACGAGAAAACAGAAAAGTTCAAAAAGGTCGGAGCTGAAGTCATGCTCACGCCAAGCGACGTCATTGAACATGCTGATATTACGTTCTCATGTGTCGCTGATCCTGAAGCACTTCAAACCGTAAGTTCCTCTTGAACGTCAGCTGTTAGTGCAGCAGCTAATTGACTTTTTACAGACAATCTTCGGCCAGTATGGAGTGAACAGTTTAGATCCAGCAATCGCACGTGGTAAAAGCTACGTTGAGATGACAACAATAGACACGACCACGTCCAAAGACATTGAAAGTGCTTTGAATCGAATCGGTATGACATACCTGGAAGCCCAAATTCAAGGAACAAAATCGCAAGCGGAAGAGGGAAAGCTGATTCTGTTGGCTGCCGGAGACAAGGCGCTGTTCGATGCCTGCCAGACTTGCTTCGAGGCTATGGGTCGCAACTCGTTCTTCGTTGGAGAGACAGGCAACGCAACAAAAATGAATCTTGTGCTCCAAACCATCACTGGAATCCAAATTGCTGGGCTCGCTGATTCCATCGCCCTGGGTATTACAGATTTCATACATTTTCCAGACCTTTTAGAACTCATTGTTGCTTTTTTCAATAGCCGAACGAGCTGGACTGAACACAGAAAACTACATGGAAATCTTATCGCGTACAAACATGAGATCCGATTTGATCATGGAGAAGGGACTTGGTAATTTTCCTCAGTTTTCAATGGAAAATGAATAATTGAATTTGAATTTTTTAGCAATGATCGACAACCGATTCTCGAACGTTAGTCTTCCGTTAATGCACATGCAAAAAGATTTACGCCTTGCTTTGAACATGTCCGACGCTCTGAACCTGCCCATGCCTCTCACGGCTATCGCTAACGAAGCTTACAAGAACGCTCGTCGTTTAGGCCTCGCAGAAAGTGACGCTAGCGCAATTTGCTATCGCGCTCGTCATTGAAACTTCTGACACAACCGACAAAGTTATCAACAGCTGTAAAATCGTCAAGACTTTCAATGGAGCACTCGGAAAATCATATCCACATTAGAATTCCCTTCGTTATTATTTGTACCATCATGGATAAGTCGATTTTATTCCGTTCAGTTTCCCAACTCTAACTTTCTTGCAACCTCTAGAACCTTTCTGTCATTTCTTTTCTCGGTCATCTCAAACGTAGTGGAAATAAGAAATTTGTTTCGGAAAAATGATAAATGAAAATATTTACAAAGTTTTGCCTCATTTGTAAGAAGGAAAAGGTTCTTAGCTGGCAAAAACTCCTCGTGGAGTTTATCAATTTCAAAGTAACAAATCTGAAAACGAAGAGGAAAAAAATAGATTTTAAATGAAATGTTAGGGAGCAAAAACTATTTTTTTGAGCAAAGAACAGAATGTAAACGAAGAAATAGTTATTGAAAATAAAGATAAAGAAAACGAAAAGATCTTCCGGCGTTTTCCAGTGCTGAGCATGCTCAGTGGAAAAGTTCTTTCGAGAGAATTTTCCGGGAGAGTGAAAATAATCTGGCGAGGAGTTTTCATGCTAGGGAAAGCGTCATCACCATTGCACAGCGCTTGTTTCGTCGAGTTGAGAGCTGAGCACAGAATCGTCGCACATTAAAGTTACCCATCCATTTTCCAGATTCGCATAGCAAGGACGAAATATTTTCAAATCAGTGACAGAGTAAACTCTTCCATTTAGTTTTCGGATTCGCTAATATCGAGTAAATTTTCTGTTGTTCTGTAAGTAGATTGAAGGTTGAGACTCCTTAAAGTTTAATCTCAATGTTAGTGGCTGAAACAGCGAGACGAGTGAAAATGTTGGTGCTGGTTTTGCTTACTTCGGGGTTCGGTTCGAATTTAAGACTGAAGGCGAGTCGGGAATTAAGTTCTGTGTAATCATTGAGACGTTTTCAATGTTTTCTGTCGTAAAAATACCTCAGAGATATCTAAAACTTCATCGTCACGACGACTTTTTTGCCATGAACACTTGAACTCATCGCGTTTCATACTTCACACTTTTATCAAGAGATCCAGAATTTTTCTGTTGAATTTTCCAATTGAAAATCCTTTTTCCTTGTGGATAAGGTGTGTTAACTCATTGTTCATGTGAAATTGTCTCGATTCATGCGTTGCATTGTTCGCTTTTCGCCGCCAGGAGCGGTGAAAAAGAAGAATGAAACTCCATTTCTTATGAACGCTGTTGTGATGGAATTTATTGGCTGGCTACATTTGAGGGCGAGGCGGCTCAAACAAAGAGCGAAATCACTGAGATTTCCTCGTGTGGCTTTCCCTCGAGCACAACTACGTGAAATTTCTAGGAAGGTGCAGAGTTGAGAGGCACAATGAGCGATCAGGAGTGCAGCTGTGGGTCAAGGACTCCTGATGCATTAACATTGCTTCACAAGTACCTTGTTAAAATGACACAAGTACAAGTTGACTTGATTCTGTTAATCTGAACTGCTCTTATGCTAGTGCTTCACCAGCTCCACAAGCTTTGAGCTCAGGCCCACGAACTTGACATCAGTTCAATCGTCTTGAGCTATCAAATCCGCCGATTTCAGCGAGAAAATCGCAAAAAACTTCAATTGAAATTGACCAAAACTAATTCTCTGGTTTACTCCAAGGTCTCCGTGAACTTTTCATCTCCAAGTCTGCAAAAGCGGCCAGCCAAGTTCCATTTCAGTTTCTGGTTCAGATATATTGTTATTTGCGTCGAGACAGAACGTTTGCCGGTCGGTGAAAAGTGGAGGGTGTGAAAAATTAAAAACGCATATTCATCGATATTTTCATTGAAGATTTGAAAGCTCAAAATTTCCAATTGGAATTCGCGACAAAATATTTAATATTTGACTGGAATTATTCCTCATCCTGAGTGATTAATATCATGCGGGACTCGGAGAAAAATGTGTTTCCTGTTCTTACTTACGTGCGTGATTGCCTTACCGACCTGTACTTGATAAAACCATTTCCGCACTAGTCTGCATCTCGTCTCGCTTAAAATTAATAATACCAAAGACTTTGCTTCAAGATACAAAATGGTTTTTGTATGCTCGAAATTCCTTGCGTTAATTTCATAGTTTCTCTTGCCTCAGCATTTTATATGCGGGCTTTTCCAATCCAGTTTTGTACTAAACGATTTGTCTATCTCTTCTATCTTTTTCAGAGGAAAGCGAAACACTAAAGCACCATCGATTTTTTCTGGGAAGCATCAGAAAAGTTTAACGTCGAAAACCAAATAGTTCCGAAAGCAGTTGATATATTTTAGCTGATGAAAGAAAAAAGAAAATATCTTTTATAGAACGAGAAAAGCGCGTACGTTGGAACACAAATCTCGCGTGCAAATGACAACATAATTTGTGAATCCTAATTAGTGAAATAAATTGAAAAGAAGAGTTGAACGTTCGAGCAAGATTATTGCTTAGTAAACTTTGTTGCATAAAAGCATTGAGCGTGAATTGGTCTGATCGTATCATCAAGGAAACATATTGAATCGAGAGGTGAGTTTTCTCCGTAGTAGATTTGATAATAACTTTCGTATTTTGACGGAAGGCTAAAGTGAGTGAGCGATATTGTTTCACTGAGAAAATTGCTCTTCTCGTTGCTGGGACGAGACTAGATCGATACTGCGAAAAAACCAATCGCGAGTGGAATCGCTCACAATGAAACCATTTCTTATCTCTCTGCGCTGTTCCTAACGTTTTGCATGCCGAGGAGCTGCAAATCGATGAGAGTTCTCAGTAATAAAAATTGTCATTCTAGTGAATTATTTTTACAAATTACAAAAAGAGATTCATTGACCAAAACTCCAAACTCAGAATGATCTAATCTTTAATCTATGTGTGCAGTTCACACTGTGAATTTCGTCATTTCATCGTTGTGATTATTATTATAAGTTTATGACATATTGAACGGATTAGTGACGGGAATCAAGTAGCAGAAGAAACAAAACTCAGAAGAAATTATTTAAGAAATTGAAATTCACTTGTTGAATCGATTTGAAACATTTACAACTTGTGCTCCAATCATTTGTCGACAAACCTGTAATCTTTTTGGAAGCGTACTAGTTCATTAGTTATTGATTTTATTGGCGGAAGTTGTTGGTGTGTCCAGTTGTAAAGCGAACTTGTTTCAATATGTTATTTATCATATTTTAATTAAAATTCTCTAAGTGCTGAAGATGAGATTTCCAAACGGATCGAAAAGGGTCAAACTGCCTTGGAACTCAATCGTGATTCGGCGAAGATCGGTGGATGTTCCGTTGAAGTTTCGGAAGCAAGCCTGCAGTCCGTTGTTCAAGGAGAGTAATTCTTCTTGATGTCCGAAAATGAAATCCCTGCTGACACATCTGTTGCTGTCGAGATTTATATAGTCCAAAGACGGCGGCAGGTTTGAAGCGAATCTTGGACTAACTTCGTTGATCTGATTTCTCTCCAGATAAAGCTGCGACAAGTCGAAATTGTTGGTTATCAAACCTTCATCAAGACGAGTCAAATTATTTCCTTCAAAGTCCAGATAAAAGACTTGGTGCAACGGTCTGAGAGTGTTTTGGTTGATGCGCTGAATGTTATTGCCAATGAAAGCAGCGAGGATCACGTTTGGCATGCCGAGGAAGGCGCCGTCTTCAATTTCCACAACGTTACTTCTATAAATGTCGATTACAAAGAGGTCGGTTTGATTCTGAATGTCTCCGTTGCTGATTCTTGAGATGTTATTGAATTCAAGTGTCAAGTAGACCAATCGAGCGCTCGAAGGCTGAAAATATAATGTTAGTTCACATTTAGTAAAACTAAATGAATTTTCGTTACTATTTCAATCCGTTGCAACGTCGTGTTGATGTAAATGATCTCGTAGAGGTTTGGAAAAACTGTGAAGGCTTCCTGAATCATGAATGGAGTGTTGGAGTTATACACTTGAAAGCTTTCCACGTCAGCATTCGTGAGATTGGAAATATGTTCGCCTGTAAACGTTCGGTTCTGAGTTCGATCTAACGTCGTGACTCCAGTGAGTCGGCAAGCATATTCGTCAAAAGCGGTAACGAAAAATGTGCATCGCAACTCTTGTGGTTTCACATGACTGAGAGCGGCGAAAAATAATAAAACCGACACTTTCCTAAAATTACAAATTGTTGGACAACTTTTTAAGAACAAAAACTTCACTGCCTCACCACATTTCGTTCACTTTTCTAAGTTCTCT
The DNA here is from genome assembly GCA_033064975.1 of Smittia sp. YW1114-2. Lineage (NCBI taxonomy): Eukaryota > Metazoa > Arthropoda > Insecta > Diptera > Chironomidae > Smittia > Smittia sp. YW1114-2. Next base: position 22,088,056 of record CP093832.1, read on the forward strand.
GTACAAAAGCGACCAATAAACTTGACTTTTATATCAATTCGAGAGACGATTATCTCGACCATTTTTATCGGCTACATGGAGATAGCGCTGTTTATTTGCCGTAGCCTCTTAGTGTTCATAGAAACTTGGCTGTGGTGCCTAAGTTGAAGCAGGAAATTATAAATAACTCAGATTGGCAGATTGTCGAGGCTAGACAAGGAAAATATTTTTTTCGTCTAGGTATTTTATTCCTTTTCCAATCACACTTTTCAAGTAAACAAAATAAAACATGAAGTTTAATCTCACTGCAAGCTAATCGGATAGACTCTAACTGCATTCCATTGATTTCTGCATCAAAATGTTCTGTCAACACATGCGAAGACGATAGCAGCGGAATGATTATCGATTAACCGTTTCGAGCAAATCTTAAATCGTAGAAAAAATAGTTCACTCATTCTTTTGTGCTTACAAAGCAATGAAGGCATTTTGACAATTGTCATCGGACGCAGGCTTTATCTCGTTTTGTTGATTTTGTGGTTTTGTTATCCGACTGTGATTGAACTCTGGTTTCAAGAAATAACTTACACTTTCTACTCATTTCTGCTGGCAAAACTGACTTCTTTCTCATAAACAGAATAACGGACTCATCGTTTAAACTCATTTGCATGAAACCTGATGTAAAATATCCAACGCTCTGCCAGTTCACCTTTAATAAAGATTTTGACGTTTCAAGATTTATTTATTTATCACTCGAAACCTGCAAAGTTTTCCACTTTGGTAACATCAAGCAAATTGCGTTTTTTCGCTCCTCCATCTCAATCCTAAACCTTTGAATAATCGATGTTTACATCGATGTGAAAGACTCAGAATCGTTTGATGGTACGTACGAAACACTCATGTTGCATTAGTTGCTGACTAGTCCAAGAGAATAAAAACATGTTTGTTAGATTTTAAGAACAATCGCTCTCCTTGCGAGCCTCCTTGCGAGTCTCCTTGCTCATTCATGAGTGATCCCTAAGAAGAAACTCATGTCTTTCTCCGGTTAAATGTATCAACACAGCATACGGATGAAATGAAAGCAGGCTTAAACGATCGCATGACCAATTTTTGCTTTTCGAGTAAAGTAAACAAACGAATTTTTCCTTCCCATAGTTGAAACTTTTCACATTTAGATTTCCAATCTAAAAATAATCTGCAGTTAAAAAATTGAGAATTCTATAAATAGTCATTATTACTTACTACAGATTGAAGTTTTGGATTGTGCAATTTCATATCAGAAAAACTCTTTTCATACATCGAAGAGCGTTAAGCGAAAATTGAGATCGTTAAGCGACGCTGGAGCACGAAAGTTATTTTTTAAGCCGGTCAAACTAGACCAAAAATCGAGTCTCAAAGTAAAAATATGACTGAAATTGGAAAAATATATGATTAGACTTGATGAAATAAGTTTTAGTTGCAACATGAATCAGTCAACCCCAACTTCTCTTGGTGTGCGTATGAGAACGGGAAAGAGATTCATTCACAAAGCAGAGCGTTTTCCAAGCTTTTCCGATGTGTTCCACCTCGGGGCTACGTTCCTACGATTTTCCTAGCTTGTGTTCACCCGACTTATACCGTTTTCACGCATTGTACCTCACGGATACTGTGAACAGCGCCTCTTTGGTTGACGTCGTGCGAGGTATAAGTATAGTGAGCACATCGCTAGACTTCTTCAATTTCATTTTGTGTTTCCTAGTGAACATACAGACAATCTCTGGGCCGCGCTAGTGCTATCATTTTTTAGTTTTATTTTTAATTTATTTTCGTCTTCTTTTGAGTTTCTTGTGCTTATCTTGAACCTGTTGTATCCCTAAGTTTCAATCCTTTTGTCTTCGGTTGAAGTGGTTTTGTTTTTTTAAAAAAAAAGATAAAAGAAAAGCAATTTTCGTGTGGAACAGTGAAGTTCGTCGATTCATCGAAAGCATAAAACAATTAGTCATTTGCCGAACTTATGAGAAAAAGTTGAAAACAAAAAGGAATCAGAGCCAAACGGAAGAGATAATAGAATCAGAACAAAGTTATTAAGTTTCCTTTTGCATGTGATAAAAATTCCAAGCACCACTCAGAAGGAAAACACCTACAGATTTGAGCATCTTCGAAAGAGCAAGAAAATATTTTCGTTTTAATAAGTAGAAGTACCGTCGTGAAATTTTATTTATAGAAGAGAATAATTTTCATGTTATACGAGACAAGAGAACTGTGATTTCAGTGAAAATATTTTTGTGGAGCACATGAGATTGAAGCTCAGTTATCACGGCATCTTATTAAGATTACTGGTGAACCCACCGTTCTTATAAAAGTGAGACTCTTTCTGAGTCGTTGAAAGTTTAGGTGAGTTTCGTATGAATTTCCGGAGTAAGAAAGTCTCAGTCATAACTGAAATTTCCTTTTTCAAGTTTGATGTCTTAAAGTTGAGGCTTAAAGCCAAAGTTTATGGACTAATGGCTCGCTGATGCAGTTCAGTTTAAACTAAAAGTTCAACAAGTCAGCTCACTTAGTTGGCAAACGATTATCACGTCATGAAACATGATTCAAAAAAAATCTCATTCAACTAAACATGATTCAAAAAAAATCATTTCAAAACCGCTTGTCTGAGCTTTGTGGACTTATCATTTGTATTTATTTTCGAGCTCGTCAAATCTGCTTACTATTTTAGCCTTGCCGATAACCATGACTGCCAAATGATGTCGTTTTTGATTTAAATAAAAGTTAGTTGCACGCCTAAAATTCAACACGGAATTAAAAAACTCTTGCAAAGATAATATGTAGAAGCGAATGTTTTATTAAGAAAACATCCATCTGATCAGTCGATGATACAAGAGTGATATTTAACTGTCGATGACACAAAAGTTGATATTTAACTGATTCAAATACCCACAATATCAATTTTTTTCTGATGGTAAGATTCACTTTCAGCAGCATCGAAATGTGAAGACTTAGAAACTAATGATATTGATGCAAGCGTCGCCTATAAATAGCATATAGTTTTTATTTTAAAAATAATATGTCGCATTTCCTAGAGAGGGGGACTAAGTAGTTTCACATAAAATCATTTTGAACCGAGTCTAAGCTTTGCGAAGAAGATGAAAAAAGTTTCTATTTTTAGTCTCTTTTCACTAGGAGAAAATTCGCAGCTCCAATGACCAAAGGAAATTTTAAAATAGAGAATTTCCAAACAGCGCAGATGATTCTCTGAGTCGAAACTCTCTTGCGCATAAAATAAACTTGCAAGCAAAACACCTTGCGAGGATCCCGGAAGGATTATAATGCGAGCAATCGCAGTATCTGTGGGTGAGAGGTCACTGGGGCACTGATCCTGCCTCACAGGTCTCTTAGCTGGAGGGCTGCTTTAAAAGCCAGTCTAAACCAGCGTTCTGACAATCTATCTATCTAAAACACCTTGCTGCAAGGTCCTTGCGGTTCTTAGCACGACGACATACATTTTGCACTTCGTTGAAAATCCGTAAAAATGAGCAAACAACACGTGAAGAGCTGACGGTCAAGTCTGAGCAAAAGCTGCGTGAAACTCGTTTGTATAATGAATTGAATTTCGCATTCCTCATTTGCGGTTCTCGCCCGGCTTCGATTATCCCACCTCGACAAAAATTCTGCTGTGTGGTTTCGTGAACAACGCAAAGAGCGCAAGAGATTTTTTGATCGCTTGAATCATAATTTTTATTTGAAACTTTGGCCGAGAGAATTTTTGAAGGTTCCGATATATTCCGATACTAAATTCAATAACCAAGCTTACAATTTTATGTAGTTATTCTATTAAATTGTTGCCCAAAAATAAGTTTATTTCGAAGCTCTTCTGCTCTCTGTCTGTCATAGTTAAGGAATTTCTTGGCTCCACCAAATTCAAAGATGAGTCTGATATGCTGATTCCTTCAAAGGAAAGAAGGACTGAAGAGCCATACAAAAAATCATATCCGTGAATTTAATATGCAATAAACGTCATTTTGATCGAAAGCTCGTTTTATTTGTTACTCATCACCCATTTTTCGTTTATCTTTACAGATCACTGTCTATTTTATTCTGCAAAGTGGAGAACGCAATAATCAGTATTAAAAGAAGACAACGACAAACATTTTATATAAACTAGGAGAATTAAAAGTAAAACAAAATTGTCACGAAGAGAATCGTAAATTCTATAACGACAGAAGAAATAATTATGACCAACGATAACTGTAGTTCCTTGCCCGATGCGGGTCAAAATAGCAATGGAACCGACGAGTCCAAAACCAATCTCATCGTCAACTATCTACCACAGACAATGACACAGGAGGAGATCCGTTCTTTATTTTCGAGTATCGGAGAGTTGGAAAGCTGTAAGCTCATCAGGGATAAAATGACAGGTAAGCGAGTGCGATCTCTAAAAGCGTGAAGTTCAAACTTCGCTTCACTTGAAAATCTCATCTCACGCTTTCAAGATTTCTCCATAGAAATTATTAAATTGTTGTTTTAGGACAAAGTCTCGGATACGGTTTTGTTAATTATCAGAAGCAGGATGACGCAGATAAAGCCATTAGTACGTTGAACGGACTCCGACTGCAGAATAAAACGATAAAAGTAGGTACAGTTCAAGGGCGATGACATAACATTCACTCAAATTATACGAATTGCAGGTGTCGTTCGCCCGGCCGAGCTCAGAGTCAATCAAAGGCGCCAACTTGTACGTGTCAGGATTGCCGAAGAACATTACCCAGCCGGACTTAGAAGCAATCTTCGACAGTTTCGGTCGCATAATTACATCGCGAATTCTCTCTGACAATCTAACAGGTACATTTGGTTTTTGTTCTATCTTCGTTTCTTGAAAGTGAGAGTCCACCTTTCCTAGCAGAACGAATTTGAAGCTTCTGATAGACTTTTCATGATTTTTTCTGGAAAGGCATTGACGACCATTTCGTTGCTTCAATTCAGTTGTTTTCGTTCTTACCGCTTCTGTTCTTTTATTTTTATGTTTCTTCATTTTCTTTTTATTTTCAAGTACAACAACAAGCCGAACGAGCCGAACCTGGTAAGATAAGTTTGAACTTATTAACACTTGTCATTCAAAGAAGCTAAGAGAAATACAAGGAAATATATGTTTGATTGCTTTGCTGTTCTGAGAATCACTTTCGTTCATTTCTATATTTAAGATTTGAAGCCCAGAAATCGTCATGAAATTTCTCTTTTGACGCCATTCTAATTTCTTGTTTAAAACAACTGACTTATGTGTACGCAATTTAACATTGACATGCAAGTAAAATTGACATTTTCGGTTTGTCTTTTAGGTTTATCCAAAGGTGTTGGATTTATCCGATTCGATCAACGACATGAGGCTGAAAACGCTATTAAGGAACTCAATGGGACAATACCGAAAGGCTACACTGAGCCCATTACGGTCAAGTTTGCCAACAACCCGAGTAACAACAAAGCCTTTCCACCTTTGGCCGCATACTTGACACCGCAAACTGCTGCAGCCGCCCGTCGATTTGCTGGTCCCATCCATCACCCCACAGGAAGATTTAGGTGAGTTCAATATTTATTTTTGGCATGTTTAACGTTTTTTTGTTGGCTTAGTTTTGATTGACTTCATTCCAATAGCAATTTCTCATGATCTAATCCATTCGAACGAAACACTTTCTTCAAACATGCAAACCTTTAAATAAGTTTATTCAATATCTTAAGCTTCCTCAGAATTTGTGCTCTGCGCTAAATTGTTTTATTTCCCCATAAACAAAATAATAAAAAGACCTTTTAGCTTTATTTTTCTATTTATTTTTACAATTATTTTAATTTACATTTACCTCCACAGCAAAGTTGAATAGCAAACTCTTAATATAAAAAATATAGCTTGCTTAATGATTACAGATATTCGCCATTAGCTGAGAATTTATTGGCAAATACTATGATTCCTGGTAACACCATCAATGGCTCAGGTTCGTTTTTTAGAGCAATAAACCTCCACGAATGGCTAATTTAGACAACTTTTTTTCTTAGGGTGGTGCATATTTGTTTATAATTTGGCCCCAGAAACCGAGGAAAACGTCCTCTGGCAATTGTTTGGACCATTCGGCGCCGTTCAGTCGGTTAAGGTGGTGAATAGCTTTCAATTATTTATAAGATACTCAACTGTTGCTTCCTGGATTTTCCAAAAGAAAATTGGAGTTGCACAAGCATTACGAATATGGTAGTTGATATTTCTCCTTTCAGGTTATTCGTGATCTACAGACCAACAAGTGCAAAGGTTTTGGCTTTGTTACTATGACGAACTACGACGAGGCAGTCGTCGCCATCCAGTCACTCAACGGCTACACGCTTGGAAATCGAGTTTTACAAGTTAGCTTTAAAACGAACAAGACAAAGACTTCATAAATTGGCTACCAAAATGATGTTGAAGAAGCAAAGCGTTGGGACAAACTAAAGAATTGATTAAATGGAAAGGCTTTCTTAGTTCTCTACTGCTTTTTCATTGTAAAACATGCTTTAAATTGGTTTTTTTTTTCTAGTCTGATTCCGGTTTTCGTTATTTTATGTGTTTACAAATTAGAATAATTCGATACGTGCAGAAGTTTGTTTTCTCTTTTTGACTTTTTTTAATTTTGATTCATAAACAGAAATCCATTTCAATATGTTAGCTCTCAATTCGACATAACATTTCAAATCGACAAAGCATTTCAAGTTCGTAAGACTAACCGATACAAATGGAACAATGTACTTAGCAAGAATATTTATTTTATGGCTATGCTTGGAAGAAAAGGAATATCTAAGACTTATTTTTCCGTTATGTTACTGACAGGCAAAGCGATCATTTCGATTGGCCAATTTTCAGTTTTATGAGTGCATTTGTTTATGTTTATTTTATTTTGTTTCCAATAATAAAATATGTGGAAATTAAATAACTTTTTGAGTCAATCAAAAGTCTCGTTACACATGAATTGCAAAATTTCTTTCAGCTTAGAGTAAAGGATCGAATCTCCGTCAGGATCGTTTGACCGATTTCCGGCTATCGATCCTGACGGAGATTAGATCTTTTCCTCTAGTTTTTTCTTCCTATTAGTTCAAAACTACTTTGATAAAGGTAACCCATAAGCACTGTAATGAATAAAATGAGTAAGTTCTACACGTCTTGCACCAATTAGGGTTTCCTAAAATTGTTTCGCTATCCTATGAGAATAATAACAAGCAACGACGCTTATTATTAGGCTAAGCATAACAAGATTCATTAATTTGTCTTGAATCAATAAGTCATTGAGGTTGTGCAAAACTCGACTTTACCAAAATGAAATCGCGACTAATCTATAAAAGTTTTATAAGTAAATCATGACAGAGATGATGAGAATGGTATTTACAGCAAAAAAAATTACCTTAAGTTGTTGATTGTAATGTATCCAAATCTTGAAGATGTTTGCTTTGAAAATGCTGTCAAAACATTAAATTCTATCGCGCCAAACCGTCTGCCGAAACTTACATTGATCCCTTGATTTTTGCTACAAATAAATTACATGTCTACTTATTAAAAAGATCTCCGATTGTTTCTCAATAGAAAAATGCAAAAAAGCTAAACAAACTTTTCGCTCGACGACTAAAGTTTTCAGTTTTTTCGTAGGCCAAACTTGGAAACTTTGCAGAAAGTTATTAGTATCAACTTTAAAGAAAAAGTATCGATCCCACCTAATAATATATTATCCCTGTAATCTTAGAGAATAATTTTATATTCGTAATAAATGAAGAATCCCCAAAAGATATGAAAACATGCAAACAACGTTAACAGAAAAGAAAAAGTAGCTGTCCAGCAATTATATGAGAATTGAGATAAAAACATTCACATTTACAATACATTTCTAGTCTACTTTCTGAAGCGGAAGTTTTGATAAAGCGCGAATGAAATTTAGGGTTCGCAGTTGATTTCGAAGGCTGACGCCAGAAGAAAGGAAAGTACGATTTAGAGAGTTGACATTTCGATAGCAAGCAGCGGTTACTCTTTCCATAAATATTTCGATATCAACTCAAGCGAATCCGATGGCGACGGAGTAAATATCACTTATACAACAAATTTAGATGAGGTTGAAAATCAGAGAAGCAATATTATATTTCGACGAATCATATTTGTAATTTTTCAAATGACTTTTTACATAAGTGGGTAAAATTGAAACGATTGCTATACCAATAGTATAATACTATTACGGAAGAGCTTTCATTAGGATTATCGAGAGTAATCGCTAGACAAATTTTACAACGTATCGTCAGTAATTTCACTAATAGTTTTTTCATATTCGAGCATATAGAGCAAGTTTCCATCATTTATTTCAAACCATTACTTTATTATTCTAATCGTTCAGCTTGAAACTTTTCAAACTCTTCTCTCACGAAGATTCTTTTAAACTCCATTTTAGAGACAGGAAGAAAGTAAAGTTCGCAATAACCGTAGGGTGCAATAGGGCCTAAAAGTCACAAATTTACATGCTTTTCTAGAATAAAAGAAAATTTTATATAAAAACAGTAAATTTCAGAAAAATCATAGCAGAGGAAAAATGATAGCTCATAATTTATGAGATACATGAGAACTCAGAAGTCCCGGGTCAGGTCTATTACAAGCTACGTGACTAGCAATCTGCATGTCACTTCAGCTCGAGATAACAATCGAGTCTGTCGCAACTTTGTTTCTCGCTAAGAATGAAGGATATTAGAGCAAAAGATCGAATCTCCGTCAGGATCGTTTGACCGACGAATTGCATTTGCGGGAAAACGGTAGGGAAAATGATATGACGTCGAACGATTTTCCAATTCTTCACATGTTGAGGAGTTATTGGATTTCCAGCAGCTTTCTTCAACAACCGAAACGATATCATTAGAAACGTATGGAAATTTTTTTGATTCTAACCTTAACTTTTTGCATAAATCAATTCCTACTATCTTAATGTGAAGGTAGAATAATAATTGAAGATAGACACCAATCTTTAACATATATAACGGAGTAATTCAAGTATGATCGGAAAACTTAGGGAAAAATAGAACCGCGGAAATTTCGAGAAAATCAGGCCGCAGGAAGGGCAAATTATATTAGGCAAAATGTGTTTAGTGAGAAATCAAACTATTTGAAACGATCAGAGCTCACCAAAATCTACTCAATGATTTGTTCGATCTCCACTCAATGTAAGTTCAATCCTTACGTTCCATGTTGGAAAAGTATTGCAAACTTATGTTGAGTGATGGAATGAATAATAATTTTTGAATCAGCATAAGTTTCGGAAAACGTTCGCTGTTCAGGAAGAGAATCTGATGAAGCGTTAGTCTAATTAATATTTTGAACTTGATAAAACCTTTTTCAAAAAAAATCCATCACCAAAAACCTCCTTAAACTATTCTTCTAATTCATCATTTCCCGTCATTCGAATTTCCATTATCTGTTCCACTGAAGAAATTTCGATTCAATGCCATAATTAAGAGACAATTTTTTGCTTTCTATAGATTCTTGGATTCCTTCAGAATAAACTATTTAATCTTTACATCTTTCCAAGTTTGAAATTCGAGCCAATGATCTTCTTATTCCGCAAATTTGTGCATAATAGAAAGAAAGAATGTTTTATGGTAAGCTTTTCCCTTTTCCAACGTTTTACCACGCAAAAACGAAAAAAAATGAAAATGAAGAAATGTTAGTTTTCAATCCGGATAAATGAAAAGTTCTTTAACTAAAGCTAATACTTTTTGAAGTTAAATAATTTTTTGTTTGCCCGGGTGTAAAACGAACACTTCTCTATTTGTTACGGTTCAGTGCATTGACCTCATTTGCTAAAATACTTGAAAATATTTTGTCTGGAGCTTATAACAAGGAGTGTCAATCAAATTGAAATTTGGGCAGCAAATCTTTTTTGATGTGAACTCGCCTCAACAAGTTTCGAACTTGTTGAGCCTGAAATCAAAGACTCAAGCATTCAAAGAATTCAAATGCTGCATCCTTTGGACTGGTGACACTCAAAAAGCCAGAGCTTGAGGGCGCATTAATTTTCGCGAGCGCTCTCGGCTATCGATCTTGTAACATTTCCTTCAAGCTAGCGCTCTCGCCCTCGCCCAGAGCGATCGCCAAATTTTGAAGGCGCTCTTTGCAATCGCCCGGGGCGAGGGCGCACAGAGCGCTACGGCACACTAAAGAGCGCCCTCAAGCCCTGCAAAAAGCTTAGAGCAAAGGATCGAATCTCCGTCTGGATCGTTTGACCGACGGATTGCATTTCCGGGAAAACGGTAAGAAAAATGATATGACGTCGAACGATTTTCCAATTCCTCACATGTTGAGGATCCTTTGCTCTACTATCGAAGTGAAGAAACAAATGTCATCGAGAAACGAAACAGTTTTAAGTATTTTAGTCGAAATGAGAAAGATCATCGACAAGATTTGAAAAGGATATCCTGCCAAATGTGATAAAAAGAAATGATAACATTTTAGTCGCTCATAAAACTTAATAATGTTTATGCTTCGAACTTACATACTAAAAATTTATTGGAGAATATAGAAATTAAGGAGGAAAATCAAAATGAAGATATAAACATTTAATTCTTTCATTCTCATTTTTCAAAACCACGTCTAATATGGAAAATACTCGATGAGAGCCACAAAAGTTTTTTTCTCCCACGAGACAATTGACATTGTACTGATTTCTCGCAAAATATTGATTCAGTACCGATGAATGACCAACTTGAACTTCACCATCAAGAGAAATCACCATTAACGCTGCGAAAAGAATTAACACACAACTAAAATGGGCCAAATTTTACAAAGTTGTATTTTAAAAAGATAATCAGAAGTAAGAGAAATAAATATATTTAGCACATTTGTGACAGTGACGGAGATTGTGTGAACTGATTTCAAGAACAAGAAATAAGAATCTTCCATGAGAAACTACATAAGTAGGTGAAATCTGTGAGAAAATAAATGAAACATTTTGAATTATTTTGTTTCAATGCAAGAAAGCTTCATTTTTCCTCATAATTTCGTCAAATTTAATAGTTTGAACGAATCTTGATCTAAAATTCGTCGACACTTTTCAGAATTCGGAGCAATTTATTTCATTTCAAATTTCTTATGTGAACCATAAATGGTTCGGAAAAGACTAAGAGTGCAATAATAAGTTCAATTCATTTTGAACCGAAGAAATGTTCGAGGTTTTGTCGCGGTATCAACAACCTATTCTCATTATTAAAAATATGTATTCAAAATGTATGTTTTGTGTTTATCTAAAAATGAAATAAAAATAAATAATTTCAAAACTTAGCTTGTTTTGTTCATAAGTTATATTGAAAACAGTTGTTAAATATCTACGTCAAGTTCTTCCAGTTTTTCAGAGATGATTCAAAAAGTAAAAAATAGATAGAACTTTCTATTGAACCCAAACTCGGACGAAGTTTTTTGATTTCGCGGCGAATTGGAAGAAAAATAAGAACTTAAACTTTGTGAACGTATTCAAAATCATTGGATCCACGGCATGATAAAACAAGTATACAGAAAGATGCGCAATTTAATAAACTCTTAGCGCTGTGAGAACCAACGCACTAGCTTTGCTGCAAGTTTTCCTAATTTTAAACCCCGCGGACTTCTACCATTTTGGCCCACTCATGTGTGCCACTCACGAAATCTTCCTCTAGTGTAATCCGAAGCATCCACGTGAGTTTTGATCTAAATTCCTTCAGTTCTACCGTGGCACATTCACGTCGTTTCAAACTATCAGATACATATTGCGTTGTTCTAGTCGAAAGCTCCATACTTAGAACTGGTAATTTAATTAAAATATCGGGCCGAGGGCGAAGTTAATACGGAAATCAATAACAGACAACGCGACTAAGAATTTTTATTTCCAATCCAAGTCCAAAGGAAGTTTGTGAAATGAAAGTAAACATGCATTGTCTTGCTATCGATATTCTATAGTTTTATTACTTGGTCCTTGTTACTATTTGAACAGAATTGAGAGGTCCAGCTCGCAGCTGACACAAACGAATTTCTATCATAGCATTGAGAATAATATTTCAATCAAAATGTCAGTCGTCATTTAATGGCAGCAAAAAGGGGAGAAATCAAAATGATTTAAGTAATACCCTATGTGAATTGAAAATAGACATTTAATTAATTGATTCTTGATTTAATCGTGTGAGTTTTTCGAAGAAAATTTCACAAGGGAGTTATGAGCGTAAAACATGATTTTCATTTCCTTTGGGAACATTTCAACTTGCTACTGTATTAAAACAGAGATCGCTAATATTCGCGGCGTGCGAAACTTTTCTTCGCTGAATCGATTAATTTTACAATAAAGGTTATCGATTCACTGTGAATATTTTTGTGCTCTAGACTATGTTCCGTGAAGATCCGGGAAACGCTACTCCAAACGGATCATTTATCATTGTTTGATTTTCCTGTCAGCTCGCCAGTACTTGCTGATATGTACATCAGATCTCACGTCAGTCGATTGTTTTAAACAAAAGTTCCTCCCGAAATCTACGAACTGAACTAAAACATCCCTGGAATCTAACAAACAGTTAGAGACTGCGAGACCTAATAAGGCGGAAAAGCTTTGAAATAGATACATAAAATAACAAATATCTAATCGTGTTAGGCACTTATTCCTTTCAGTATAACTTTCGAAGGTTTGTTGTTGCTTTTAAAACGTAGAAGACTTCGAGAAATAAGAACTCGCTGTAAATTTTTTATGTGTATACAACGGACGAATACATATAAGTGTTTTTTTCTAGTTTTTATCAATATATTCTTGAATTAGAGCGTGCAAGTGGCCGATATTAAAAAGCAAAACAGTTACTGAAGTGGTTCCGTCATAAAAGGTTCGAACGCCTGAACGACGACAAAGACAGAAAAACATTTTACTTCCTAAGTTTTCGCGTCTCATTTTATGATCTTTGTTTTGACTTGTGACAGTCAGGACAGCGCGTGAAGATTCTCTGGCTCATTTCTTGTAAATTCAGGAAAGATTTGAAGGTAAATAGAATGACAAGTGATTTTGATAAAATGAAATGAATTGAGATTGCGACCTCAAAGAATGATAAAATGATCACACTGAGATTGCGACCTCAAAGAATGATAAAATGATCACACTGAGATTGCGACCTCAAAGAATAATAAAATGATTCTTTCAAAAATGTTCAGTTGCTTTGAAGAAAAAAGGATTTAATAGAAAGTTTTTAATTTTTCTGGCAAGGCAGTAAAAGTGTTAGTTCTGAAGCTTCCGATATGCCCGATCGATTTTACTCTTAATCCGATATTACGATGATCTTAACGTTGATATTTAAATTTTAAAAATTTGTCAACCTCTCCTAAAAATGCTGCGTGAAACTTTTTCTCTTCATTTGTATAGATTTTACTATAGATTATCTACTTGAATTAGTAGTTTAAAATAAATAAAACTTGAGAAAATTAGCCGACCTCAGCAGGCAATAAATTATCTATCATCGTTCAGCTACCGATGAACCCTTAAACAAAGTTCAAATTATGTTCAAACCACTCTCCAAAGCGTGAATCGTCTTTCCGCGTTCCAACGACAAGCTACTGATGAAAGAAGATAAATTCAAATGACAGTTTTTCTTTCGGCTGGAAAATATTTTATTTCTCCCTACGTAAGTTTTGAGTTTGCATAAATGTAAGCTTCAAGTATTTCCATGGTCTGGCTGGAAACTTCCCCTGACGGACTCTCGAAACTCATGTATTTATTGATCGGAGCCTTTGCAACGCATGCGCCATTGTCGAGGGAAATAAATCGAGCTGGTTGTCGCATAAGAAAATGTCCTTCGAGGAAAATGTAATCTTACATGAAAACGCTCAGAAACATCAAAAAGTTAAAAATACTTTCATATCTGATAACACTATTTTTCTTCTCGCAGATGGATCCAAGGTGCGTATGAGTGAACGGAGAGCGACGGGGAGGGGAGAAGGAAAAGATTTTCTCTCTTGAATCGAGCGCGTCGCCTTCAGTTGTGTTCAAGCTGCGGAAAACGTAACATTTCTGCCTACCGTTTTCTCTTCCCCTATAAATTCAGTATTTTAGCAAATATGGACCGTGAAGCACTCAAAAAACAGATCGAAAATATGAAATATCAAGCGACCATGGAGCGTTGGCCGTTATCGAAGTCTATTGCAGCGTAAGTGGAACAATCGTTTGCTTTTTACTCCTGATCCATCGGGGATTTACCAACTCTGATACGGGGACAGAAAAAGCTTTTCTGCTCGAAACGTGAATAATAGAAATGGAAAAACCAAAATGGAGAAAGCGAAAGAATTTTCTTCGTGCTCGAGTCGATAATTTTGGGGTGTGTTATGTGTGTTTTATCTCGAAAGTAAGCGAAATTTATGTAGAAGAACAGATCTCTGAAAAAAGTGAGACGTTTTCCTCAAACTCAATTTCGATATACACAAATGAAAATAGGCCCGCCGGATAAATTGTGACATCCCGTCAAGTGATTAGACTTTAGATGCACTGATGATGCTTCTTAGGCCTCACAAAAAGTGGCAACTAAGTGTCTGCGACAATTTCTTTCAATTTATCGATCTATGAACTGTGACACCGTTTCCATAAAGGAGTAAGTGCGAGATAAATAGATTGATAACAAATCAATTCAGCAATTTCCAACTGTGTAGCTGACCGTAGGTAAAAATAACTGGAAGAATGGATGAGCGGGACGACGATTACGTTATAAACCAATTGATTTTATGTTCAGTGTTTAATAAAAATGAACGAGCCATACATGATGGAGGATAAAATATTGCTCGTCTTGATTCTTTGCTGCTCCCGAAAGCTTGAAAAAGAAAATTGACAGGAAGAAGCAAATCAACTTTGTATATTTGTTACCGTTTACGTTATCGTAGGTTTTTATCTTATTACTTATTCAGCTTTTTGTCGAATTATTATGAATTAAATCGAGTATTCAACATTTATAAATTGAGCTATCAATTAAAAATTCTTCTGGCCTTATATTTCACTGTAGAAATTTTTATTTACTCAGCAAATTTTCTTCTCGAAAGAAATTATATTTTTTTCGCAAGCTTAACTTGTTAATTTGTTAACTTGCCACTTGAGATCTTGGCCATGCGTGACTAACGGAGTTGGAATCATGACCCTAAAATAAGTAAAAACGATATTTCTGTACGATTCTGTTAAGAGGAAGTATTCATATTGATATCTAGAATTCGAATTGAAAGTAGACCGAGTTTGTGACGAAACAGTAAGAACTAGATTTTTTCTTACAACTTGAACTTGTTTGCTCTTAGTTGTTTATCGTTTTAAAATCAAAATCTTCAGAATCCGTCAATTGGTAAGAAAGTTATTCAAGCCCAAAGTCAACAGTACGAAATATATCGCCCTCAAATGAGTGATTGCTCTAATCCTTCTAGGTTTTAATTTGTTTTATCTTCTTCCATAAGTCGAATTTTTTCAAGCCTTTATTCAAAAAATATCTGTAACTGATCCCGTTGATATTTTTCTCTATTTCCAGAATGCGCGAGTTTATAGAAGAGAATGAGAAGAACGATCCATTGATCCACGCAGTCGATAAAAAGAACAATCCTTGGGCCGAAAAGAGCAAATGCATAATCATGTAATTTAAATAGATTTGAAGTTAAATTTTTATTTGTTCAGAAAACTTAAAATTTCTGATCGAGAATGAAATGCGTTCAGAGTTCTTAAGAGGAAGGTTTTTTGATTATGACATTATTTAATATAACATTTAATACAAACCTTACCTTCGCCAGATTGAATTGATTATTTTCAATTTATTTACTTGATGAAATTCAACGGTTATTGAAAGCTTATGTTAAATATTTTTCATTTCATTTTACAAATGCAAGACCTCTGGTTATGCTAAGATTCTGAAATTATGAAATGTTATATTGTGTTATTCAAAGTTTTAAGATGAACAATTATCAAAGTTGAAATTTTAGAAGTTTATCATTTGCAGTATCATCGCAATATTAAATTTTTTCTTGTTCTTCAAATTGTAACTGTATGCAAAACAAATTTCTTCCTTTGCAGTTAAATAACTTATGTAGTTCTGGTCGTCGAAGCATTTTGTAAGATGTTATTATCGTTTCCGGATTATATTCAATGATAAGTGGCGACGCAAAGTGACGACGAAGTTCCGCATTACTTTTAGCATCAGACCATTCGTAGCGAAGATTTTCGACCGACGCAAGTTAAAGTTACATAGAAAAGCATTCCATTATTCTTAAACAACAAGTGTTTTTTAAATATTACCCTTCGCAAGAGATGCAATACGTCAAAGGGTGTGAAGAGAGCAGTCGTTTTCGAAGCAAACTTTTTTGAAGCATGAACAAGAACCAAAGCTGAAATAAACAACAAAAGAAGAATTGCATTTTATCAATCAGAGTGGATGAAACGCACCTTACTCACTTCAAAGCAGAGCCTCCTTTATTCCTAAACATCCTAGCATTTCGAGAAAATCGTCGAACAACTTATGTTCAATGAGTTTTGTACTTTATGAATTTTTCTTGTAGTTCGAACGAATAAGGATTTTGAGAAGAAATTATTGTTCAAATGTTTTGAGAAAATTGTTTTCGGCGCTTTAAAAGTTGATTACATTTCAGACGTTAATATCCTTAGAAAAACAAATCCATTTACCTTCAGAAACATCAGAAATGTTTACCTGAATTAAATAGCTGACTTGTCCATTACCAAGAATTTTTTCTAAAATAATAAAATCTGCTTCAAAATGAACGAATCTTGAAAAAATTAACAAGCAATCAAATGTAGTTATCGGTTGATTTTGGATGTGTGAATTTTCTTATTTCATTGAATTATATTGCAGAAACAAAAATCTGAAGTGGAAAAATGGGAAATGATAGAATTATTTCAAGACACGAAGGATAATCAGCGACGGCCTGGAAAGCATTGAGGTGCTATGGGCGGTCTCACACAAACTGGCCATGGCAAGGCAAAGAGTGTGAGCGAGTCCCGAAGCTGGTGGCAACACCAGTTAGGGATCCCTCTTCATAAGATAATCAGCGACATCTTGAACAAATAAAAAACTTTTGAACGAAACTCATCTGAACGAAAACCTTTTCAGTTGCGACTGATTGCAGAGATCGCTAGAAGAAAATGTAAACCTAAACTTTTGTGAGTGAATTTGTTTTTCAACTGCTCGCTGACACCGCAAGAAAATTATTTAATTGGATACACATAAATCTTATTCACCGTTTATTCCCGTTTCCATAATCAAATCTTGCTATCAACGTTCTTAGAAAAAGTTATTAGCAACAGCAGTCGCGTTTGAACGACTGGTTTTCCTTTCTGAAAAAGCTCTGAAAACGGAAGCAAAAAAATCCTTATTCAATGTACAACTATCCATACTTTATTCGACTTTTCCATTCAAATTAACCTGAAATCATTTAGTTATTCAGTTACGACTTAAATTTCCAAATATTTTAAATTTGTTTCATCGAATTTACTCTGCTCGCATGCTACCTTAAATATGCTTTATACCGATAATCGTTTGTAAAATTATTTTCATCTAAATTAGTGTGTTTGTGGATGGAGAAGGAACTGAAATGTTCAAAACTCTTACTACGACCCGTGGCTCTTAGTTTTGTTTCTACAGCGTCATATCTCAACAAGTCCTCCAGTAAAACATCGAAACTTTTCTTTCTGTATATTTGACTATCTATTTTCTCAACAACTGAAGTATGACTGAAGAAGAGGAAGAAATAAAAATTATTACACAGAAATCGAAAACTGCTTTACATATTTTTTCAAGAAAAAAGAAAACTTGAGTTCTTAACATTTGGATTTCAATGACATTTAAATAATTCCTTTTCTAATTTAGTTTTACCTAACATTTCTGTCAATTACTTTTAGTTTTTAGCACCATTTCTCATTAAAGTTTTTAAAATCAGAGTTTGATCTATGTCTATGAATCATATCAGCCATTTCAATGTGAATAATTTGTGCCTGAAAAATAAATCCAGTAGAAAATGTTGCAAAATCTGAGACAATTCATACAAGAACGAAGTTTTTTTGCTTCGTTTTGTTAGAATGTTACCTTCTGCTTTTACTGAGTTGAGATCACTAATCAACTCAACCACTTTGAAGACTCATCTAATCAACTCATTTTATTTTGATAATAAAACCCGGAACTTGACAGCTTCCTCCATTTTTAGTTACTCAGCCGAACGACGGACAAACGGACCACGTACAGATGTTTTTAGGCAAACTTCAAAAACAAATAAAATAAGACAGAGTAGAACTGTGTCAGGAACAGATTGAATTGAAAGTTTTTGAGACTATTTAAAGCCAACAGATTCCATCACGATCACGATCAATGGTGATTCCGAGCGAAAAATCATTTCAAACCCAAGACATTACTTTTCTATAAAGTTGTATTTATAATTTCTCATATTTTCTTAACTTATATTTCCCATATTATGCTAAACACTTTACTACGTTTTTTTTATATCAATAGACACAGATTCTGTCCATAATTTTCTAGTAGATTGAAATGATTAGACACAATCTTCCTAATCTAGATTTAGCCTATCTAGCTGATTACGTCATTGAATCTATACAACCTTGCTACCGGCATGTTGAGAAAATATCTTTCAATTGGTTCAGTTTCATATTAGCAGCAACAAAATTATTTACGCGGTTCGAACACATGCCATGCCATTGAAATAAAACGGTTTAAGCTTTGATAACGAGCTTTACTACTGGCTTCTATAGTCCTGCGGTAGTCAAATATCTTCGCTCTATCAAACTACCAAATCTTTCAGTTAAACTAAGAACAAATAGTCAACAGAAGCGAATGAGCAACAAAATATTTCAGATTGATCTCTCAAAAATATTTGAACAGTTTGCTCCAAAAGTGTTATGATGAAGAAGCTAATTGAGGTTAAGTTAGATATCTCATTAGGTAATTAATTTAGTTTACAATTATTCTACATTCGTTATCATTGATAACTTACTCATCTAAATGGCAGTCTGTTTGTTATTGAAAGGAATCTAATTTTTTCTTTTCCAAGTGTAAGCGTCCTGTTTAAGAAATGTTCTTTCTCAGCTCGTGACACAATGATGAAATTTTCTATTTTTCATGTAAAGATCATTTTGGCATTCGATTGACATTAAAACTTATCGTCTAGGCTTAAGCGCTAAATCATGAACTCGTAGTTAATTAGTATACCGTGAATAAACGTATTGGTTCCTCTAAATCATAAATTTTCGTTATTACCTGCAAACTTTTATGTATCATTTTGACTTAACAAAACATGCTTTTGTTGCTCAAGTTAAGCATGCAAAGAAGTTTAAATATTTTGATAGGCGGCAGTTTGAACATCTCTTTAATTGTTTTACTTTTTACTACCTGATTGGTTTTGTTGCCTTTGGGCTTTCAAACTTTCAGACTTGGCGAAGTCAATTTGAGCATACGTAAAAGCCGGCTGAGATTGCTGCGATGAGGCTGACGATGAAGATGATGATGTCTGTTGTGGACTTGGGCTGGTGGAAAAGTCCATTTTTTGATCGACGTCCATCTTCGAATGAGGGTTCGTGCTGCACAGCGGCAGCTCAAGACTTGCATAGTGAAGCTCTCGTTCGGAGGTTACAGATGGTGGGCGCGATGCCATAAGAATATCAGACGACACTGATTCAGGTCTTGAGATTCCGCTCATAGGCGAAGGTATAGTTGATGCATTGTTCCGAAGTGTTTGAGAAGAAGAGTTTTGGCTTTTTGTCTCGCACAAGGCAGAAGATGACAATGAGGAAGAGCTGAGCGCTGAGCTCGGCCGATTTGATAGGAAGCTTGTGGTGTTTTTGATTTTTTCACTGTTTACAGAGTTTGGACGCAAAAGGCTTGGTTTTGCAAGGATTTCGTAGCCCGAGTCGTTAGAGTATTGAAGACCTCGCTCTGAGACATGCCGATGTAGCATCTGATGAGTCCGATCGTCCTCGACTATTGGCTTGAAACATGAATTACTATTTAGCTTCTCTTGGCTTGATAACTGCAGAAATAGTGATTTTCTTGATGCTGTCTGTGGAGGAATCTCGCTGCATCCAGTCGTTTGCACAGTAGACATAGATGTCTTCAAAGGATTCATGATAGCATAATCGCCAACCTCTTGCGTTGAATTATTGGCTGCCGGTGATATAGGCATGGGCGTTACAATTCTTGATGAGCTGACAGGCGCTTTGGGTGTGCAGTTTATATAATCGTTTTTTCCTGAATCCGGAAGTGACAAAAAATGATTCATGTTGGCACTTGGTGGTGAGGATTTGACTTGGATGGGAGTCGCGGATAGGTTTGGCCTTTTCGAGGCTGGTTCACCAAGATTCATTACAGCATAGTCACTGCTCAAAGTTTCAACGTGCTTTTCACTGTTCATTGCCATTGGAGTCGGAGTACGTGGCTCTTCCTCTATTATGTCATCCTCGCTAAGTTTTATTGTTCCCGAAGTACCGTCCATAAGACACTTTCTTGATAAGTCTTCATTCGCATCAAACTGCTTTGGACTTGCTGGTGAGAAAGGAAATATGGTTGCTTGCGAGCCACTCGACGGTGTAACAATTCCACTATCTCGAGAGTCACAACGAGTTCTGTTGGTTGATCTTATTGGACTAATACTGGTAATTATCGGATTTACCAAAGGCAAAAAAGCGGGCGGAACTTCATCAATGCTAGTTGAATTCAAAGATTTTTTGGACCGATTGCTGATGCTGAGTCGTTTAATAGTAATTGGCATTGATATCAAACGATCTTTAACTGATGAACTTGGGTCAGTCGTTCCCGCTACGTCATTGTTGTTGCTAAAATCCATGTTGATATACTCGTCAGACGAAGATGAAGGATGGTCACCGCCGTGGTCGCTTTTCACAGCTTTTTTGTTCTTGGAATTCCATGACATTTCCATATAGCCATCAGGGACGCTCGATGGCATTGGCAGTCCAGTTTCAAAAGTGCTTTTGTTTACAGGGCTCATATTCAAATAATCATCCGAAGGAACTTTGTTAGATAACGATGATCCTGAAGATGTCATACGGTTCTTTTTTTCCGTTCCATCGTAGGATCGCGGTGACATGTCCATGTAATTGATGTTCATGGGCGAAGGAGGAAGCGGAACTGTTTTTGAAGTACTCGGTATTTTTATCGGTGAGCTTGAGAGACTCGAGGACGGGTTCGATCTATTTTGAGGCGCATTCATGTCCATGTATACGTTATCGGTGTTCTCGCTTATACGACGAGCGGAAACAGGTCGCATGTCAACGTAGGGTGACATGTTTCCAGAGGATGGAGTTTGAGGCTTCGAGTTTCGACCTTCCATGTTCATGTAATCATTTGACTTGAGAGGAATATTCATGGGCGAGCTCTTAACAGATGTACTGCTGTTGTTCATGTTTGAGCCAATCGAATCATTGCTGCGATTGCTATAATCGATTTCCATGAGATCATCCATATGATCGAATGAGCCGTGTGCCGCCTTCCCAGAGTGATTAACAAGTAGCGGTGCACTTGATGATTTTTTGTTCTTTGTGCTATGGTTGTTGTTGATCTCATGTCGGTTCGTTGCAATCGGTGAATTTTGTGACGGCGTATGACTTCCACTGTGGCTAGTGAGCTCCGCTCTTGTGACTTTAATATTTCTCGAGCCGACTGAATAAGCTCTATGACGAGAGTTTAAATGCTCAGCTGTTATTCGATCGATGTGAAGCTTTCGCTTAGCATGTTCAAGCTTACTCCCAACTGAATAGGTTCTCGGTGGACGGTCGAAATCGTCATCTTCGCTCGGAGTGAAACGAGCCTGAACTTTGTCCAGATGATACTCCGAAAATCGAATGTCTGTCGATGGAGTTCCCGAGGTAATGCTACAGCTCGATGTTGCTGAGCTGATATCGCCTCCGCGTGTCGAGGTCTGACTACTGTTGGTACTTGCTGCGGGTTGCATATTCATGTAGTCTTCAGTGCTAATTGCCATCTGTGACTGCCCATCGCCAGTATTGCTGACCGGATGCATTGGTACGTAGCTGTCGTTGTCTTCCGCAAGACTTGAAGCACGACTATGTGCACCAGAACTGTAAATTCTGGAAAATGATACGTTCAATAACCAGAAAGGCACTAAATTTTGTCAACTTACCCTCCACGATAATCGACGCCAGGCGACATTGGCATGTAAACATTTGCATTGTTCAAATTTTCTCCCGGACTGCTACTGTACGGACTGCTGTAGGGCACCATATCCATGTAATCTGTAGATGCACTGGGAGCATTCGGACTTCCCTTTCGACTGTTCTGATTCAACGGCAATGCCAAGTTGTTGTTCCATCTGTGCCAATTCTCGTTTTCTTCAGGAATTGTTGTTCTAGAAGTTAGTGAACTGTTGATAAGTTATTAAATGTAATATCTGGAAACGTCTTGATAGCGAAATAATTACTTGTATTCCTTTGCATTGTAGAAATGATCATCGGTCGATACATGATGCGAAAAGTCGGTCTCATCGATGCTAATCGAGGATCCATCGCTTTCTGTCAAGTACTGGGCAGAAGGTGGGCTGAGAGGTGACGAGGTATTGGGTGGACTGTTTCGCTGCGAGAAAGCGTTCGAAAGCGGCCGACTTGGAATTTTTTTAGGTGGAGGCATGCTGTTGTTATTGTTAACATTGTAAGCAGCAGAGCCATTCTGCTGTAGTATTGACTGAAGTTGCGGTTGGCTCGAAGTGTTGCTACTGCTATCGCTGTTTGTTCGTGTTCTCGTCAAAGTGAGGCTATCGCAACGTTCTCTCGTTGCCACCTGTGAGCCTGTAAATTATCAATATCAATTAAGTGAGACTCAATGTTATGCCGTTTTGCATTTTCTTATAAGTGAGAGAAACTGAATGTCGCTCTTTTTGAAAATTATAAAGACGATTTTGTCATTAAAAACACTAAACTAAAACTTAACAAAATCATGCAGATTTATCACGAAGTGCATTATCAAAATGTGAGTTTCAAAGGATCATCAGTACGGTTGGATAAGGTAGAACCAAACACAAAATCATTCTTAACATATTGCATATTATGAATGATACTTATGAATGAATGTGAATTGGTAAAAGCTTTTTGATGTAAGATGAAAGAGTGAATATTGTAGGAAGAAGCAGAAATTACAAGTGAATGCAGAACTATGCGCAATGATTGGGAGCATTCATTTATATTGGAATTTCGATTCGAGGAGATTTGGCTCCGTACTTGATCTCTTTTACATGCCTAAGTTATCAAATGCTGAAATTTTTCTTTAGTTTTTCCATTCTTTGTTCTTTCCCATGGTGAGTTGCGGCACACAAGATTTAGTTGTTTGTTTTTTGGAAAAGTTTTTTAGATGTGGTATTGATCATATTGATACGTACTCCTCAGCGACGCTGTTATGACATTATGATGTTGCCGTTTTTTGCGCAGTTGCAAGGGCGACGAGGCGTTTGAATTGGCTATTTTCGACAATTGCTTTAAGATGCTACTGTTGCCATTATTTAGGCGACTCCCAATATTATTTGACGTATCAACGCTGTGACAGTCTTCAATGATGCTTTCCATAGAATTGTTGTTGACTTTCGAGTTTGCAGGACTTTCGCCTAAAGCTGTCAAGGGCGGAAACCTTACGAAAATTGGAGGCGATTGAGAGAAATCAATGCAAGTCTCTTCAGTTAACGGCAAAGATCTCGTCCGCTGGTGCACTGGTTGAATGACGTTTGCTCCCTTAGTTACACTTGTCGCCACTGGTAATGGTGCAGTTTGGTTATTGAGAACATTCAAATTGGAATTTTGTGGTAATGAAAATGCTCTTTGATGACAGATTGTCGATGAAGATGAAACTGAATCCAATAGAAAATAATATTTTTGGTTTTTGATTAAAACACATAAAGTGAGACTCGAGTCAAGAAATTTCATTGTAAAAATGGTTAAACTTTTCTAACAAAGTAAATAGTTTAGATTGTGTTAATGTAGAAAATGAAGTCCCATAAGTTCGAATAAAATATGTAGCAGTTTGTACGGACTGACAAAGAGTTGAAAATGGTTTTGTCTTTTAAAATGTTGTTACATTGATCCCAAAGCTAAGCGCACTCCTGCAATCATGCCAAACTACCCGTGTTAGTTATGCTTTCAATTTGTAGATATTTATTTGTATTGACAGTAAATGTTCTGTTTCTATTAATAAATTTTACGAAAACCGATTCATCTTGGGGCTTAAAGATATTAAAGATTTGGAAATAATCATGCAAGTTTTCGTCGTGTTTTACCGTAAAACGTAGGAAGTTTTTGTATGAAGAATATTTGTTTCAATTTAAAGAAAACACACTTTGAATTGAAGGAAAACATAAGGGGAAGATGATAGCAGGAATAGCTAAGTTTCAAAGCTTTGACCGCGATTATGATGGCAAATAAGCTTCATGCACTAAGCAGTTGAGCTCTTTTTCAATCATGTTTAAATTCGAAATGAAATAATAATTAAATAAACAATGCCTTCTTCAATTTCATGGATAAGACGTGAACAGTCGATGGAGGCAATCTTATACTAGAAGAGCATGTTACTTCATACCAACATATTTGTAGCTTTAAAGCCGAGAAAGAAAAATGAAATCAACTGATAAACAGCTCAAGCATCAGCACCATTATGGAATATTAGCATTGACCTGCGACGGTCGAAATTAATAAGAACAACATTCAGTTTTATCTCTTCCCTCCAAGAACGAACAATGAAATGGAACTAAAACTACGCTGAGCGGAAGTTATTCAATGTCGTCCAAGATGACACTGAAGTTTCCGCGATCAGCCCTTCGACTCTTAAGATTGCGTACCGTGGCTTTTTGAAGTGTTTTGTGGAGTCTGCAGATCTTTTTGGTTAAAAGGTGGCGTCATATTGGCATACGTGGATTCAATCAACTGAAGTTTACTCGGATTTTCATTTGTAGGATAAATTTTGGAGACAGTTTCGTTTGATTGAAGGGACATCTGACTCACTGAATGAGTTTGATCGTTTTTTGGTTTCAGAGCGTTGTGATTGCATATGACAGTATTGGTCGAAATCGTACTGGCAGCAGAAGAGAACGGTGAGTCTGCCGAATCGTTCGTAAGGTGCACAGACGCTGTAATGAGTATGGTTGAATAAAATTTTGAAAAAATTCTAATAAATTTCAATCAAAAAAAATTTCGAAACCGAATTGATGCTGAAAACCGGATGTTTTTTTCAGAGTGCTTCAGCATGATACAAAAGCTAAAGTCAAAGTTTTGTAGTTTTTGTTAAATGCCTTGCTTTTTGACGAAGAGAAGAAATATAGTAAAACTACTCAATTAAAAAAAGTAGACTTTTACCGTGCGGAGTCACATCCCGTTGACTATTGATATTGTGAAGTTTAAAGAGTCAATTTTCTGATCGAGGATAACATTTGATTGTAAATTTCATTCTCTTTAACAAAGAACCTCGACTTTCTGATCCTTAGGGTCACAGACATTAACTTGAATTAAAATATCTGTTTGTTTTTTAGAGCTTTTCTTGAAGAATTTATTTTTCATTTCAACGAAGATTTGCAAAGTGTTAGACGAGAAAAGTTCTTTTCAGAAATGGGCCAGTAGTTTTGTCGTTTTTAACGGATAGAAGGACTAATTTCGCAATCATGAAAGGTACGAAAGGCAATCAGAACAGTTTATTAATAGCAGTTCACGAGAGTAGAACTTGAAAAATGGAATGACTATTTTCTAGTTCTAAAAAGCATTAAAAAAGAGAAGTTACTACAATAAAATGAAAATTTTCAAAATATTTACAAATGAAAAGTGTTTCGCATTTTAAAGTTAGGAAAATATAAAACATTCCTAAATTCAAATCTATTTTCATTCTTAAAATCAAACTAATAAGTAAGAGTTTCTTCCCAGGTATGAATGTTGACAAATAAACCAAAAACAGAGAGTGGATAAAAGTCTATAACACAATAACTTACCGGAGACTGTCGACTTGACCGGTCCTATAAGTGTCGCTCGGCGGTGGTTTATAGGTTTTGATGCCTCATTAGCTGATTGTGAACGAATTCGCATGATTGGTCCTAAGTTATCCTCATTATTGTTTGAGCGCTTAGTTCCGGCAGCACTAAAATGAAAGAAGGACGATCAATGAAGAAAAATCATTAGAGAGCAATGAATGCGTTTCTTTGGGCAAGTAATGTCTAAGACGATTATTGTCATAGTGCGTTCACTTACCGTAGTATCATATTATTCATGTTGGTAGCAATTACTTGATCTTCAGTTTCCATCCATATCTCTCCAGCTCCCGTGGCTGTGAAGCGACCGACTTCCATGAAAAATACGCTGTGCGTGCAGCCGCAGCTAAAACAAATCGGCAAACATCGGTTAAATATTTAATATGGCAGATCCGACGTGGCACACTTACCGTCTCATATTTGCCAAGGAGAATTCAACATGACTAACGCGAGTTTCCCCCGTCGTCGTTACGGGAGGTCCTACGCGTATCAGCGACAGCGTCATATCAGAAACACACAGTCGATAGCTGCCAATGATACCATAGCTCTCTCCCAAGCCTCTCCTAGTTACATTCACCTCCCATACGTGCTCTACAAGAGAATCCATTGTTATTATTCACTAATCAGTTTTGTGCATCTTGAGACGAATGCAATGAAAATAAAATTTAAACGTCGTCTCAGTAGCGTGCCTCATTAGACAGGTAGACGATTCAGAACCTAGCATTGCATCTATTATGTCAACTGTTTTTGAGCCGAAGCTTGTAACAGCAAAAACAGGGAAAAAGACATACATACAGGTAAAGCTATTATCTGAAGGACTAATTTAACAAGACTTGCGTTCATCTCCGCTAACACCTGTTGGAACATGTCAATGGAAAGCGTACGCATTAATCCATTTCAAGCTCATTCAGTTTTCTAATCAATGTGCGATTTTAAGTGAGTGAATGGAACTTTTCAGATAAGAACCAATTCGTTGTCGCTGTGCAAATGAAAAGCAAATCTAAACTTTGCACTTATATAAATCGTATGTAGATTTTTTGACTTTTAATCGGCAGAGGTTTTAACAAAAGATACATTAACAATCGGTTAATTGAAGTGCAACTTTTAACATGCTCTGTAGGCTTTAGAAAAAAGGCAGCAGCATGACAATGGCAACTTTTTCCATACAATTTCTCAACTGTAACTTCGCGTCTAAACATTTCGACAGAATCTTTCCAAATTTCTACTTAAATCTCATATTCGTTTACGTGCCTCGGCATGCGTCTCCATCGAGGTTCGAATGTAAATCAGATCCATGAATAAACGACTGAGGTTACCCGAAACGCCAAAAGGTAAATTGTTTGAGTGTGTTTACAAGCTTCGACGGACTAAAAGAGCTAATCGTTGAAAAACAAAATTTCTCGCCAATGATTCATCGTCAGCTAACGTCACCAACAAACATTTTACAAATTCGCTGTTTCGTTTTGCGGACAACAAACTTCTTTTCGTATTTTCATGTTGAAACAACAACAAGCCGATTTGAAGAGTAATACAATTATCGGTATCTGATTACGTCGTTCCACCTCAGCAAACTTCTGTCATTCTAATTGCGCATTTAACAATTGCAATAATGGCATCAGATGGATCTTGTTTAGAGGCGCTATACACTTCTAAACATGAATCTAGACTATTTCTAAACTTTTGTTCCACAATATTGACATTGAACCAGATTTGTTACGCTGTTGTTCGATTGAAATGTCCAGTGGTCTTAAAATTTGGCATGTGACCCAACAAATTTTTTATCCGTTTTAAGAAGAGAGAGATGAAAAATGTGAACATAACGGAAATACACTTACCAAATGTAGGTCGGGGGTTGTCTCCATCAAGTAACTCCTTGCCTCGCTGCAAGATAAGTAACTGCTTAAGCCACTCGTTCATCTCTTTCTCATCTTTCATGATTATGCTGAACGTATCATCTTTTCGATAAAGTCCGATGACGTTCTTGTATTTCGGGACATCGATGCGCCGATTGATGTTGAAGCAATTGCAGAGAATGATACTGCGCTTCTCGTCTGTGATTCCGTTGTCGACACTCTTCGCCATTGACGAGCGAAATTTCTTTTCATTGTCAAAGTATTCGAGTCGCGCCGTACCTGGTTTGTTAGGCGCATCATCGAATATGACAAAATATCTGTGTTTTTTCCCGTTCCTCTTTTGCAGTTTATACAGCGTTCCTTGTAGAAGCGGCTGCTGGCGGTTTGTCGTGTTGCCTGCACTCGCTGTCGTGACGCTATCGGATGATCTACTTGATGATGTCATAGCGTTCGACGACGTATGATTTATTGAATGGATTAAGTTGCTTAATATGTTATTGTGTCCGGCATTTGGGTTAGCTTTAGACATTGTTGCGTTTGTGGTTTGATTCCCATCGGCTCAGATTTGCAGAAAACAATTCACGAACGACGTTGTTCCGGCTACAAAAAAAAATAGAAATTATTATTATATTGCATCAATTTTGTGTAGAAATTGTTCTTCAACAAATTTTGACAAAAGGAAATAAATAAAGTAAAAAGTCGAAGTTTTGCTGGAACGTTCGAGTTGCGGTTACATAGTTATCACATCGAACAACAAGGAAAGATGGGAACAATCAAAGTATATTTTGATACCCGTGTGTTTGTCAACAAATCATATTTTATTGTAACAAATTCGCCATAGCTGCGAAGTAGAGACAAAACATCAAAATTAAATACTTCGAATTCAAAGATTTTTCCAAAAACTGATTCATTGCGAACTACGATTTTCCTGTTATAAACTTGCAGATGATCATACATAATTTTTATATCACTTGTTATGCCAATTCGTCAATAAATTAAAATGGATATATTTTAGTTTGAAGGTCACAGAAGCAAGCAGCTGAAAGCGACAAATAAATTTTCACGCTGCAGTAAAAATATACGGCCTTATTCACGAAACACGTCACCGTTTTTCTAAATTTCATATAACTCTCATATATCTCTCTAAGTCAACAACTAAATAAAATGAGGTTGATTTATTTTTGCATAATTCAATAATGTTTGGGTTTTTTCAGTCGCGTCATAACAAACTTTTCTCGTGTTGTTTCAAAACATAGTGGCGAACAAAGATGAAGAAGCTTTAAAATTCAAATGATTTATTTTAAGCAAAATACGCTGTTTTAACTTCTTCTCACAGACACCAAGGAAAGCTTGGATTCTTTCACTAATAAAATTGATTTTACTCGACAAAGCGGAAAACGAGAAAAAAGAAAATTTTACGCGCTGAAAAAGGATGAGACGAGCCGAGGCATGATCAACCGAAGGTTGCTCCGTTGAGTGAAAGAGCTTTTTGGTCTATCCAAACAAACTGGAGGATAACAGATGGACTCCGGAATAGAAGTAGTGAAAATACTTCAGACTCCAACGTTTAGGGCTTTTCGACTTAGTATTTCGTCAGTCGGCTACATTCATCTCGAGAACGGAACATGCTTGCGACGTTCAAATCCTACAATGCCATGGATAACTTGTAAAGTAAAATTGAGTTTCCAGATGTACTGGGTTCCTTGATTTTTACTAAGGTTAACTAGTACTAAACAACCGTAGCGTTCACCTCTTTTTTCTCTTGCTTCTAGCTCAAGAGTTCAAAATATTTCGATTTCTTTGTAGGTGTAAATGTCTGTCTGTGGCTCAAGTTGGTCGAGCAAGCAACTTGTCTATCTGTGGTGCAGATTATTCGAGGACGAAAGAGTTTAGAGACTTCTAGTATCCGCCATTCGCTAGAGAGTTTCCCTAAGACAGTCTCAATTGGCTTAGCCCTTCCAGTACTCGTCACAGAAAAATTGAAACAACGCCAATAGGCGGAATTCCCCGGAAGGTTTCAGTGGCACAGCACCCAAGCAATTGGGCGCTGGTGTCACAGAAGCTGCGAGCCGAGACGAGCTGATGCAGTGACAATGCTTCACCGAGTCAAGGGACAATACCTAGCAATAGGTAGAGTCGCGTCTTTTAATCTATCTTTATCTATCTATCTAAATTGAAACGATGGAGACTGGGCCGGTGGCAAGACAGAATGATACGAGAGACAAAAGCATTAACGCTTGCAACCGGATATACGAAAAATCAAGTTTTTTAATTTTTCATCCGTAGACAGACAAAATTAGTTTTCGTGATATTTTTCTTGAAACTTTATTTTCGATAATCGAAAAAAAAGTCTTGTTTTTCTCTTGTCTCGTTACACAATAAAGAATTCAATCGAAAACACATTGCTGGTGTGTGTAAGAGCGCCGTTGCTCTACGTGGAGAAACTGAAATGGTTATGTCATGGTGAACTTTCGCAACTATGTATTAAATAGTTATAAGTCGCTGACTGCTTCAGTAGAATATTTGCATAAAAATGCAAGCTCTAAATTTGTGGCCGTGAACCTTTAGGTAGAAAAATGGGTCGACGTAGGATCACTGTTTCAATTTCTTTCATTTGAACTGTTGAGAAACTTTCACATTATTTTCTACGATTATTTTCTAAGGTTATTTGCCTGTTTTTGGATGTAGTGAGCGTTATTCCTTTTCTTCGTCTCACCACAGATTTCCAAACAATCTAAGCAAACAACACGCAAAAAGCAATCGAATTATGTGAATTCGAATCGAAAACACAAAAAATATTTCATGTATTAGTCGCGTTAGAACGCGAGACAGAAACGAACACAGTCGAATTTTCCAAGAAAAATTACGCAGTTTAGAAAAGAATCCGCTTTCGTATACCTCGCGAGACAAACTCTCGCGCATACCAGGAAAATTGATTCTCATGAGCGATCACGGGCAAATAAAATGGTTGAGAATGTGAAAATATCTTACTTTTCATTATTCTGTTATATTTCCGTGAAGATATTTAAGTCGAAGACTGAAGGTTTTATGCTGTCGAATGTTTAGTCTAAGCACTTCCGATTTATGCTGTGTTCATGTAATGTCGAGCTTTTCGAACAGAAAGAACAAATGGCATTTTTCGAAAATATTTTCTCACACTACCCAGTCGAAGAGAGGAAAACGAGAGAGCCAACGCACTTTTAATTTATAACTTTTCATTGGATATCTTGGATATTTCTTTACTCTCCGGGTTGGCTTTTCTTGTTATCTCTTTGGCCTCAATATTTTCTTTTATATTTTTTTGATATTTTTCTCCCAACAGACACAAATATTAATTACGCAATTGATTTTTTTCGTGTGCGCGCAACTTTCAACTTTTCACTTTCGTTGCAATATTTCACCTCGTAAAATCGTCTGCAACATTCCACTATAAAATTTTTCTTTGCAGCTTTGTATTCGACGAAAGTGTAAACTCCGACAAATTGTGATATTCTGTTACGACCCGTGTCGCAAATGATTCGATCACGACACAAGAGAGCTCAGGGCTGCCACAATGAAATGCGCAATAAAATTTGATCGGCTCAGAATATTTGAGCTATCGCGTCAAAGATAATTTATTTCACTTAATTTCCACCGAAAAGTATTTTTCCTTTTGTTTTGGTTTTCTTTTTGTAGTTTCAAAATAAACCGTGCACTGAGTTTAGTCGAGTGTTTCGTCTGCAAGCGCTAAAGGCAGAGTAAACGAAAAATAAACTCAATACTACTGAGTAGACATGACACGAGAGCGTTTGGGGTAACGTAAAAATACTATGAGCAGCATGCGAGCAGGGAAAATACTATGAAGCATGGACTGCGTGGCTACATGTCTGCATATTTTTCTCTGGCTCGTTTTGTAGGAAAAAACGATATCTTTATGTATTTTCTCTGAGAACTACGTTAATTGTATTAGTACTCGCTCTTTCTCTCATGGCTCACAATCTTGCTGTTTTAAAATAAACAATATATTAAAATTACTTTCATCGATATGTGTAGACTTTAATGGAAAACAACAAACGCTTTCGTCATCAAACTACACTAACGTTGCTGATTAAGTATAAGCAACAGCAGATCAAAATATGGAAATCGGTTTATTCACGGAAAGTCACCACGTTTTATTTACGTCACCATCACGTCACTGAGCTTGGTATGAACGCTGGATCGCCGATGAAATCTTGGCTAAACCGAGAACTTTGGGGATTAAAGAAGTTCTCGAAATCACGGCGAAATATGAGAAGAAGAAAACTGAAGGTTGGATCAGGATGATTTTAATTAAGAAACATCCAAGGGTAGTTTCACTTGGAAAGGTTGCATCGACATCAAATTGAGGACCAACGACCGCGAGCTTCAGTCAAGAAGGAAACTGTTCAGGGCTTTATCGATAATGACTGAAGAGAAACTTTTGCAATAATTTAAGAGAACTGAAACCAATTCTGCTTGGATGTTTAAAGGGTTTTCGTAGGCTGGGCTCAGCTCACGTTGCCTGAAATACAGCTCAAAGGATAAAGCTTTGCCAAATGATGATTTCGTTGTGTAGTAGCAGAAGATTGTCGAAGGTGGAGATAAAGTTCAGATGAAGGAAGCTAACAAATACAAAATCCTAGCTATGCTGCATGTTCAGAGTAAACAGAACAAGTTTTTAGGTTCTCAATACAGTTCGCTAGCTTAATTATAATTATTTATTCAGTATTGCATTTAATACAAGGAGTTTGCGCATACTGAAGTTTCAGCGAAGTTCATGAAAAAAGTAAAAACAAACGAAAATCTTTTAACCTCAAGTTTTCTTGCGAGTTCGAGCGAGTTCACTCTTAAAAAAAAATTAACCAAATGGAGGAAAGGCCATTGAATTTCCGAAATGTAACAAGCGTAGAACCCAAGGAAACATAATTTTACACACACGCATACTGTAATCGGCATGTCTGAAGCATGGGAGACGGGAAGCAAGCATCGCTCGTCATTGTGCTATTGCTCTGTCTGCTCGCTCCGACGTCTGCAACATCAGCCGAGAACTGCGCCAACGTTCGTTGCGCAGCTCATTCAAAGAAGATGGGAAGCAATATTCTCGGTGGTGTGTGAATCTACGTTGGATCGAGTCGAAAACGAAGTTTCACAGGTCAATGGAAGTTTGCTTGTGTTCGTATTTTTACGTTTTGTTTTGATTTTTTCGAACGAGCAAACTTGGAAAATTTTATTGCGTGTTTTGTTTGCGAATGAATATTTCACCTTTCGAATGACTTGTAAAACTTTCAAACTTGACTTCGACATAGGTTCAATGATTGCTTTTTCGACGCAATCTCGAGAGCCTTGATAGAGACGTTGAACGAAAATAGTTTCTCTTGCTTATCTAAAATAAATGTGTAAATTTATAAAATCTGTCAAATTGACGATCTTAATTCTTCTGATGATACCGCTAAGTAATAATTAGTTCTCTGTTGTGTGAAGCTCTCATACATTTCACGAAACCCGCCAGTTCCATGATTTACTAGTGATAAAAATTCGTTTTTCACTCGTAAACTCAAAGACCGGGAGGTGATTTCAATCACTTTGTGATTATTTCTTAACAAACAACATCAACACAGTCTAGAAAGAAATCTATAAATCTTTGTCAATGTATTTCAAGTTGAAACGATCCTTTTTGTTGTTATTGGATCTACTTTGACGGCCTTAAATTGAGATATGCGTGAGCTTTGTATTTGATACATTTTTCTATCTACCGGAGCTATCTTCTATGCCGGTTTTGTTGTCGATCAAAAGAGATTTCAAACAAAATGAAAACATAAGAAATTCACAGTTTAAACGAGATAAACTTCATTCATGCTTACATGAGAAAGTGTCGAGCTATTGCTTGTGACGTTTTGTTCAATCAATCGAAAATCTCTGAACCTTCTCATTTTTTCGCGCACTCAAGTTTTCATCTCCGTTGAAAGTAATAGAGTGAGAAATTCATTCATTACCCGGCCTCGATATCAGCGAACTACGCGACGAGATGGATGAATGAGAGAAGAGTGTTGAAGAAGTAACGAAAGCTTTAAAGTTCGCCCTACGCGGTTCATTCAAAAAGTCTGCAGGAATCTCAAATCAATCTTACGTAGTGGACAAAACTTTCTTAGGACCGGGAGCAAAACGGATGAACAAATATTTGGACGTCGAAAAAGCTCTTTACGCATTTGGAGATTAACGATGTCGATAGTAGTGGTAGGAACGCCTAACGGCGGGATGTCCCGGAAGGTTACACTGACTGTAGCTGTGGGTCTAGACCTCCTGATGCACTGATAATGCTTCATAAGGTTCTAGGGACTAAAGCTTAGTAAAATAAGTGGAAAGTCGCGTCTTTCAATCTATCTATCTTGGAGATTAGCGTATCTCTTGCTCAACTTATGCTTTGAAGGTCTGATAGGGCTAACTTGAAGGATTAGTGTTCTTGCTGAAGAATTATTTACCGTTTGTTTCTGTTATGTTGTCCACGATTTTTCTGCGGGCTCTGATGATTCCTTGCAGTTTGTTTTGCGCTACACACAAAACGTTCAAATTCTCATAAATTTCCAGGTTCACTCTTAGTTGGTTTGAGTTTACTAGCTTTGATTTATTCCGCTTTTCATAAGAGATTCTCGAGAATTCTTAAACACAAACAGTTCAACAAAACAGAGATCTGTTGTCCGAACCAAACACTTTGGGTTTTAATTGGCAGAACACTTGATATCCTGGAGCGTTTTTATCAGTAATTGTTTTGTTATTCGTATCACTTTGTCGGTGACGTTGCAATTCGCTGAGGATTGTTATACTGCGTTTGTTCAATATCTCAATTGTTGTGCATATCGCTTAGCGAATCTTCTAGCTTTATGACCTTGACGACAACACCTTATGAAGAATTTAAATCTTTATGTTCTTGTGAATCTTGTTCTTTGCATAAAAACTTTTACACCAAGACAGATTTTCCCGAACCACACCAAAACTTTTTCTGTTGTTTTTCTCGCTCGCGCCCGCATTAACCGAATTGAGCGAGAGAGAAAATTCGATGGCAAAATGAAAATATGAAATTCAAATTTGGTGCACTAAAGTTTAATCGCGATATTCTGCGTAGGTTGAAACACAATTTGAACTTTCTGTGGAATAGTTTCTCACTGCCGTTGAAGCTTTTTTTCCGAATTCTTGGAACTCACGTAGTGAAATTCCTCACTGCAAAAACAAAAACACTCGTTCAGCACTTCCAGCGTTTCCAAAGATTTTCGTCGATTCTCAGGTTCAATCGATGTTACGTGTCCAATAAAATGAAATTCAGCAATTACGCTTCAGTTTTCATGTGACTATTTAATTTTTTTATCCAGCCGAGATATTTATGTGTGATTTTTAAGATGTCCGACCGATGTTTTGCTAGAAAACGTCGAAACTGCTGGAAATATTTTAGCTTACAGCAGAAGTTGAATGAACAGTTTGTTGCCTTCGTATGCGAGACGACGAGAACATGTTCCAACAACCGACGTCACACTTGGGACTCGACAATAGCTCAGAGCATCGAGCGTTGAAAGCAAAACAAAAGCATCGTCTGTGGCAAATATACAACGCTGCAAATATATGTAGTCATTCTTACTGCGTAAAAAATAAGTTTATTGGTTCAACTAATTTGTTTTGAGGAAAAACAAGGCTCGTTCAACTCATCTGAAACACCAAAATTAGTTCAGTTGAACTACTTCTTTGCTCAAAACGGACCAACTACTAACAAGTTCGTTGGGAAAATCGAGGTTTCTGCGATTTTTAGAGGCTTTTAACTTAGCGTTTCACTTGTGTGAAAGTATGGAGCTACTGCTCGATCGATAGGAGAAATTATGGTTTAGGACAGAACACAAAATTCACGTTTCGATCAACTTCCAACGCACACGTGGTTGAAGTAGCTAAAGGATTTTTTACTACGTCAAAAACAAGAAGCAAGTCATGGTCTAATAACAACATCAAAACACAGCAGAACTATCCAACTGAAAACGTTTAATGAGTCTCCAATTTACTGAATCGTAGAAAAAATATTTTCCCGTCTGAGTTGCGATAGCAAAATTCGTTATTCTGCCTGTAAGTCGCATGATCTGAATCGGAAACGAAACCACAAAATGTAGAAGAGGCAGACAGTCCAAAACATCAAACAGCCATTTCGAAGAACTTCGAGAGCGCATTGAACTTCCTGTGAACAAAACATTAACATTAAAACGTCTCACTCATTATTTTCAGGGATAGCGATTGGAATTTTGATTCGATAAACCTAAAGAACATTTTTAAATTTCAAATTAATTGGAACAGAACTTGCATTTGTAAACTGTTCGATCTCGAACGATGAAGAATATTCACGATTTAGTTAAATGTTCTACTGATTCTCTCCCCTGATTGCGTTGCTGGCCTTCAAAGTTCATTAACCAAACGAGATTTTTTTTCGGTTTAGAATATTAGACTTGGTTTTAATGCCTCTCAAGGTCAATAAACAAAACAACGCACACAACGAGAGTCAGTAACTTCAGGTTTAAATTGTTTATTTCTGAGATTTTTAAAGGAACGTTCGAATTGTTATTTTTATTCCGCGGCTTTGAGAAATTTGCGAAGAAATGCAATCAAGGTCTTTCTGTTATCATTAGTAGGAGGTGATGAGCTGCCGCCGTTACTTCGTTAAAGCTTGTGGATTGTAACTTATTTTAAGGTGCTTTAGATCGGGGGAGGTGCTTTGAAAAGAACGAAAGTTGAAAGTTTATCAATTCAAACGTTGAAAGCCACGCGAGCACTAAAAATTCTTCTGCATTTGTTCGTTTTACAAATCGTTAATAATTTCTTGAGATATTTGAGATTCAACAATTCATTTTCGATGTAAATTTAACTGAGTTAGAAGTGACAAGGCTTTCATTAGGATTCTCATGTTGAAACATAAGAACTGAACAGAGTGAAAATGATTTCGCCGTCAGGTCAATTTGAAATCGTCACCGCGAGTTTCGCAGCGTTAACTCCACGATTTTCTTGAGTCCAGGATTTAAAATTCGTAGCCTTTCTCGGTGACCCAGCTCAGCTTCGAAGCACCGAAAACATTCAGCAGTTTCTGACGAAGCTTCATATAATCCGAAATTAAATGGTAACATCTATAATAAGGCGATGAAAAATCTGTAAATTTATTTGTCAACATAGAAACATTCAAAAAAAAATTATTATTTAATTCACAAAACGATTTTTTAGATCGTCGAATAGCTAAAGGTTGCTTAAACTTGTGTCAAAAAAAAGTCGCCACCATCTAAACGTCAAGTTTCTAAGTCCTGCAACTTAAGTTTATCGTCGAATGATGAACTTCATCACTTAAAAACAAAGCACGCAATAAATATTCCAAGTTTGCTCGTCCACAGAAATCATAACAAAACGTAAAACTACGAACACAGACGAGCTTTCATTGACCTGCGAACCTCATTTTTGGCTCGACTCAACGTAGACTTACGAATACAACATCGTTTTCCATCTTTTTTTTGAATGGGCTGCGCAACGAACGTTGAAGTTCTCAGGTAATGTTACAGACGTCGGAGCGAGCAGAGAAATAGCACAATAACGAGCGATGATTGGATTTCATGTCTCATGCTTCAGCGTAATATTGCAGAATGCGCAAACTCCTGCTTTGCTTGATAAACAAAGAACAGAGTTTACTATTGAAGACATTAAATTAACAAAGAAGTTAGCGAACCTAAAATAATGACAAAACGTGGAAGCTGAACACGCAGCAGCAGCATGAGTTGAAAACATTTATGTAGGGCAACGTTTCCTCTATCTAAATTCCACCCTTTCCACTACCTACTCCTCCTATGCTCTCATCTACATTTAAGTTCTCCAGCCAGTGCTGTGTCTGTAGTGAATTTGTTCTTTCCAGTGACGTTTCCACCAAATTAATAAACAACAATCATAAACCAAATATTGAGCAAAGAAATTTCATATTCGACGAAACATAGAATTCAGTTTGAACACATGCGTCAAAGAAGCCCTAAAAACTGCTGGAAAAGTAAGTTCTTCAATGTATGATTGCTTTGCTCGTCCGTCGTGAATGTAAAAGCTCAACATGCACAGCGTTGTGGATTTTTTCCGTACAAATATTTTCCGCCTTTTGTTATTCTTCCATGCTGAAACTTTCGTCATTTTATCGAAAAGAAAATGCGCCATTTTTCGAGCTTCTTAATAAAATCCTTCCAGACAAACGGAAATTTTTGGGGCTTTTTCTCGAAGACAAAACATTCACTTTGTCTGTCTGTTTGTGTTCCTGAAAACTCTAGAACGGAAACGCCTAGAAAGTTCGAAAACTACCGGCGTAATTATCCCTCAGTAGTCAAGCTCATCAGCGTAATTTATCGAACCGGCGATGTCCGATGAATCCTGACAAGTCAGATAAATGTTGAACTTCAATGTGAAAAATGCAATTGAAATATTCGCCAAAAGTAACTCCGATTTCTTCAATGAATTGTTTCACAGCTTTGAGAGCTTTTACATCATTTTTAGATACTTCGCTAGGTAGGGCGACGAGGAATCTAAATCATCAAGCACGGGTCGATTTGCTGATGTACAGGCAAGCAATGCTAGGACTAAAGCTGTATCTTTCACTGTCGAAACAAGCGTAGTTTGATAAGACACAACTCGAAACTGAAGGCCCACGCGTCTGTTATCAAAACTGGAATCGAGGATCGTCGAATTCAGACGAAATGATGGAAAGAAAGGTGGATGACGTTTGGAAGAAAGGATGGTTAAGTAGGTGAATCACAGACGCGAAATCGATTTAAAACCAAAACATTTGAATTTTTTTAATACACATCAATTTCTTTACGGTTTATTCATACGAACTTAGGCAGAGAAATTACATTTTTAGATTAATAAATTTTTCTTTTTCAACTTGCGAGTTTTTTTTTATGTTTTCTGGTTGATTTTTCCATTTCCTCACTCAATTATGTGGAACAACCAAACTTTAATAAACTTCAAAGAAAAAGCCATTCGAGATAGGAATGAAATTTAAGGGAGAACAAAACTTTTACTGATTCTCATAAGCTACCACTTCGCCCATATTCATCAGATCAGTTTCAATTATTCCTTTTCCCGCGAAATTGGCAAACGTGGCTTGTCTGTCGAGCTTGTCCGAAATTGATCGCTTGTACACACCGCTAACGAACGACTCGAGACGGTAAATCTTCATGTTTTCGCAAGAGGAAAGAGTCTTCTTTGAAATGTAATCGTTGCTCCGTTCCAACTCAGGCAGGACAACTCGCATTTTCTTGCGTAAGACTGTCGTGTCTGGGAAGTAGTATCCGCTTTGCATTTTGAGGAAAACGTCGGCCATCGATTGGGGCGGAAGCGTCGTTTCGTAGTCGAGCGGGTACACGAAACATCTATTAGAAATGTCGTCAATGATTGTGGTTTGATTGTTTTTGTAGTCATGGATGAAACGACCGCTTCTGCCTTCTTTGAAATCTGGAATTGTAATGTCAGCGTAGCTGTCCTCGGAATCATCTTTAAGCTCGAGCTCTTCCTTGAACCATTTGTTGTGGATCGTGTCGGAATCGAGTGCGCTGATCTCGGACTCCATAGTTTGAATTTCCTTCATTGGTTCATTGAAATCATGCTGGAACTTCTCTAGCATTTGCTTCAAAATGCTGCGCAAGTCTTCAGCTTCCTCGCTTCGAATAAAACAAGATTTAAAAGAAAATCTCGCCTGAAACATCTCGTGTGAAACTCACTCATTAATCTCATCGCCATCGACCTTGTTCATCTCCATCGGGTCAGCATCTCTCCAATGTGCATTTACCCAGAAATTCTCTTCGCGATTGACGTCGTCTGAGTAAGGAATGAAGCAGTTCATCCTCAATCGATGGATCTTCTCGCGTAGAAATTGACGATAAAAGCAAACGCCAGCGAGAACTCCAACAAGAAGAACTAAGATTGCAAGAAGAAACACCAACCAGGTCGCTGCACGAGTTCGATTTCTGACTTCATGCGTAGTTGCTGCTTCGCCATCCAGAGACTAGACGAGAAAATTGTCATTAAATAACTCGCTGATTCGTGTTTTCATCTACATTTTCAAAGGTTGATTTCAGTGACTTACAGCACTTGGAGCTGACGGAATCGCCAGCAGCTTCTTTTTGTCGGTTGATTTTGTAAGAATCGTCATTTTTCCTTCGTATTTACTCTTTTATTCTTGAATTTTCCTGGCTCACTTTGAAGAAACGAAAAGCTTATTGTGGCCGGTCCACGATTTTTTGTACGAAAACATTTTTTTCTACAACAAACCCTCAAGACATTGAGTTAGCATAATGCTAGATTACGAAAACATTTCAAGGAATCAATTCAATTGAGACAGTTGACATCGCTGGAAAATTCATCACCTACAAAACAATCTAGAAATTGCAAATCTTATTTAAAAAAATATTTGAAATTTGGAAATAAGTACGAAAGTTGTACATGTAAAGGAAAATTTGGATAGTTGAAGTGCGGGCAATTATTTTGTATGGATTCTGAAGAGATATGGCAAACTCAAGAGAATTTAGTCCTAAGTGAAAATTTTATAATAAACGGCGATCGCTATAATTAATCATAAAAGTGATTATGAGCGATTTTTGGTCGTTCAATTGACTACCAGAATTAAAATTCCCGAAGTTCAAGGATGGTTTCTTGATAAAGGTTTCTATGATCGACCGCAAGTCTAACCATTTCGTTTTATTTCATCTGCTTTGCTCTTACTCGAGAATTTCTACAATTTAATTTTAAAAAAATATGTAGACATTTCTATGAGTTTTTGTCTTCGCGAAAAAGCTCCAAAAATATTTCGATAATTGAGCTTTTTGTCTTCGCGAAAAAGCTCCAAAAATATTTGGATAATTGAAAAGCAATTTTTTATGAATTGAAGATAAGCCGATATTTTCTGTTAAATCGAAAAAAATCTTTGCGTTACTGTAGTGACCGGAGTTCCTAGTTTTCACTATGTTGCGGGGTATCAACTACCTCAATATATTTAGTTATCCGAGGGGGTCATATGAAGTGATAGAGTCGCTTTCCCAAACCTTCGTAGCTCTCGATATTCATTTTCTTCTCTGAAAAGAAGTAATTGATATTTGGTACAAACTAAGTCACTTACTTACTTAAATCGAACTTCAACTGATTGACTAGTTAATAAATAAAGTGAAAATGGTAAAGTGCTGAGTGCAAAGAGTGAGTGAACAGCCAAAATCACCTCCAGATCTCTTCAACAATTTTCCAATTTTCCTATTTTCGGTACTTCGTGCTCAAAGTCAATTATTCATAG
The DNA here is from genome assembly GCA_033064975.1 of Smittia sp. YW1114-2. Lineage (NCBI taxonomy): Eukaryota > Metazoa > Arthropoda > Insecta > Diptera > Chironomidae > Smittia > Smittia sp. YW1114-2. The sequence continues at coordinate 22,129,220 of CP093832.1, forward strand.
TAAAATCAATAATATTATCATTTGTCCAAAGAAGTAAATTTGCAACATTTCCGTGAGATTTTGGAGTCGAATTTTCGGCACAAAATTCGTCATGTTCGGCACAAAATTGCTCTAATCCGTGCGCGCAAAACTGCCTTCAATCCTCAAACTTGATGCAGCAATCACCTCAGAAACCGCTCGCTAAATGCCAGGGAACGTCTCGCAGTTGACATTCTTGAAAAGGGTGGAAAGCCCAACAACAACGGATATCGATTTTTCCCTCTTCCGTGCACATGAAATCTCGCTTCTTCGCTCTCTGCCTTTCGGGAAAGCATATTTCAATGACCTTTTTCGCCTCAAACATGCTGCATTTCCATCGGAAGAGATTTTTCTCATCAATTGTTTTTCGCTCCACAGATTCATAGTTCGCTGATGGGGGGTTTAATGACTTTAAATTGATAATCAACACAACAAGAAGAAGCGCATCAAGTGAAATAACTAACTAAAAATCAACAACAGAGCGGTTGCGTAGATTTCAGGTGGGCAGAGGATTGACATAAATGGCAGGAACAGGAAACATGAGACAAGGTAAACTGGTAAAAAACAGTCGCTCAACAGCTTGGATCTAATGCTTTTCTCTTCTATTTCTTCCCTACTTGGTCACAACAGAAGACGTTGCTACATATGTGGTCGCCAAGTACGATTACTCTGCACAAGGCGCTCAAGAGCTTGACTTGAGGAAGAACGAACGCTATCTTCTACTTGACGACAGCAAGCACTGGTGGCGCGTTCAAGATGCTCGCAGTCAATCCTCCGGCTATGTGCCGAGCAATTATGTTAAAAAGGAGAAAAAGTCTGTTTCGCTCTTCGACAGCTTCAAGAAGAAAGTGAAAAAGGGCACCAACCCACGAACCATGCCGAATCCTTCCCCGTCGCGAGCAGTGGATTCGCCAACCATGGGAAGAAAGCTTCCTCCTGACCCTTCAGAAGCCATCGGAACAGCGATCGTTAAATATAACTATCAAGCACAACAGGCAGATGAGTTGCAGCTTACGAAAGGCACGCGGATTTTGATACTTGAAAAGAGCAATGACGGTGAGCTTAAAGAAAGTTTTGATGTAACATGGAAGTTATTGGTTTTTCAATTGTAGGATGGTGGCGTGGACAAAGTGGATCACAAACTGGCTGGTTTCCTAGCAATTACACAACGGAAGAGAACGATGACGACGGAGTTCATACATACGCAATGGCTGAAAGTGTTCTAGATATTGTCGTCGCTCTTTATTCTTTCAATTCTAATAACGATACGGAGCTATCGTTTGAGAAAGGAGACCGACTAGAGATTGTTGACAGGCCTCCAGCTGATCCCGAGTGGTTTAGGGCTCGCAATCAGAAAGGACAGATTGGCCTAGTGCCGCGCAACTATCTCCAAGAGCTGCAGGAATACTTGAATACTCCTTACCGAGGTGGGCCCGACTCGTTGGATCGACGGCCCGAGATGCCTTCGTCCGTCACTTCGACGATGCAAAGTGTTTCGCATGGAGCCAACGGAAATGGGCAGCTCGAGAGACCTGTGCTGAGCGGCAAGAGCTGGTATTACGGCGCCATAACGAGGAATCAGTGTGATACCGTGCTCAATTCGCACGGTCATGACGGTGATTTCCTAATCCGTGATTCAGAGACAAACGTAAGTCGAACGTTCGTGAAGTTAATGTCAAGTAACAACACGAAATATTTTCAGTCAGGAGATTTCTCAGTGTCGCTGAAAGCGCCAGGCCGCAACAAACACTTTCGAGTGCACGTCGAAGCAGGAATGTACTGCATCGGTCAACGGAAATTCCACAATCTCGACCAGCTTGTCGACCATTACCAAAGAGCGCCGATCTACACAAATAAGCAGGGCGAGAAGTTGTACTTGGTGCGTCCACTGCCAAAAGCCAACGGAACCTAATTGCTTCTCGCCTCGTTTCGCTGTCCTTTCCGTGAGAATCAGTTCTAAGCAGTTTGTGCATTTTTAAACTAAACATATAATTGTCAGGCAAATCCGGCCGATCAAGGAAAACTCGATTAAGGAAAACTACAAAGAAATAGTTTTCTTCTCCCATAACAATACAAACCCGAGTGTTTTAGATAAAAAGACGCACGCAGAACATAAGATTTAGTCAATGGCACTAAGTCGAAGGTGGCGTGCTCAGATAGGCAAGAAGAAGTTTGTAAAAATTAGCTTTTCATTAGCATCAACGACCTTGCGAAGTTTCTGTAAGCGGAGCAACTACTCGAGAGCGAAACTGACATATGTAATGCAAGTCTTAACCAAACACGATTAGGAGCCGCTAACTACCGCTAACTCGCGGTCGTAAACATTCGACAAGAGCTAACGAAAAAACTGCTATGATAATATTCAGAGACATGTTTAATCGGAGCAACAATATGAAATGTTATTGAAGAATGTCAGGGTTTGAAAGACAAGTTTCTTATTGAAATTTTAAAGAGAAATCACGATTGATTCCAACTTTATAGAAAAACTCATTTACATTCTCGTATTTAGAAGCTCACCTGAAGGGCTGAACGACTTTCATTTCACTGCTAATGATATTAGTATCATATAATCGATTGCGCCCTTACATATATCCGTAAATTAGATTGATACCCTAAGACAAAAGGAAATCTTACCAAAATATCTGAGAGAACTTTCAATGTGTAATTTGTGTGAATTCATCTGACGCAACTTTCTCCAACTTTTTTTTCCGAAATTCCTCGAAAAGCGAGAATCTAATTTCAAGTCGAGATCATTGTGATAAACTTTTAGGAAATTTTTAAACAACACGACAGAGGGAGAAAAGTAAAACGAGTAGGGACAGCGATTTCACGCATAATCATTCTCATCGACATTTGTAAAAATAAGCGGTTAGTGACAAATTTCGATAATCTTGCGAACATTTTTCTTTTCTTTGCTTTTTTTGAAGTTTCGCGTTCAGTGGAGTTGTAAAAATTTGATTGATATTCCAAAGGTTTTACCTTGGTGAAATTATTCTTTGTGCTTTCGATCGACGGATCGACTGAAGTAGTTCGAACTAAAGACATCGCTCTAGAAGAAGGAAGTTCTCAGCTGGATTTCGTGTAATATTCCGGTGTCAATATTTCTTATCGAAGTTGGAATTCGCATGGAAAACAAGTTTGTCTAATCACAGTAAGTTGTAGGACGTTGGAATCAAAAGAAATCAACCGAACATTAATTTATACGTTTTATAAAATAAAGAAATGAACTCGATGAAAAACAGTTGGTTTGAGTATTCACTTCATAAAATAGTTTAACATTTTATTGAGATGCAACACATAATTATTTCAATTCACGATATTGATGGTTCAATAGGAGTTTAAGTTGTCATGGATAAGTTTTAAAGATCTTCGCCAACGCATGTTCTTATTCTTCAGTATCAATGGTGTCTTGTCGGAACGAAGCCACTTCAGCTTGCGAGTCGGCGTGGATGAGCTTTGGCTTCGTCCCCGGCTTCGGAAACATGAGCACGAAAGGAAGTTCAGCAGCAAGCTCGCCGCCCAGCGCTCCTAAGAACACTTTGACTTTGACGGCGTAGGAAACAATGATGCCGAAAGCGTCGCGCTGATCAGGTGAAGCCAACCTGTAAAATACGAATTCAGTTGGGAAAAATAAGCCTGAATTAAGTTGGGAATCATTTTCAAAACGAGCCTGAGCAACTTACAAAGTGGTTGAAGCTAAATTCGTATCTTGATGTTTCAACTGACCGTCAAGCGCAATGCCACGCTTGTCCTTCACAGAACTAAGAGCCGGTGACAAGTAGATGACTTTTTGAATCGAACTCCCTGGAGATAACGGACAACCTTCCTCAGTCTCCATCGAAGCGATAGTGTTGCGGTATTGTCCGTTCTGGAACAAGACGACATCAACGCCTTGTTGTACCATGGCTTTGATTTTCTTGACAGTTTTGTTCGAGTGATTTCTGATGCAGAGATTGATTGCAATCTTCTCGCCGTGCTGATAGAGCTGCTTGTCTAATGTAACTTCCATCTCCAGTTCACCAGGTGAAAGTAAAAAGTCTTTGCGGACTACAGTACAGGGTTGATTGCCTGTCTTTGACGGTGCATACTGCACTTTCCTGATTCCCAAAGTGACAGTTGAACGACGGTGAGTTCGGTCAGTCTCCGAATCACCAGCGAAAACTTTCACAAAATACTGAACTCCACACGGCTCGCCAGCCTCATCTTTAGCTTGCTGTAGTGTAATCGATGCGGGAGCTGATGGGGGGATATTGAAGTTGAAAGGGAACGCATTCTCTCCGAGTTTCTTCATCAATCGTTCTTGAACTTTCGAAATAGTTTGCTCCGATTTTTCAGGGGCGGGATAGATTTGCTCTGAAGCCAAAAAGATTTCCTTTTGGAAGTTCAATCCCATGACTTCGTCTTCCTCCCGCCCGTAACGGAAGCTGCAAACGATCTGGCCGAAAATCTTGCGGCGATCGCGAATGTACTCCTCGTCAATCACCACGATTCCTTCGACCGGCTCTACAGCCGATAAATGATCAACGAAGTCGCGCTTTCCCATATATATCTGCACTTTTCCATTAGGTGAGCCCTTCTTGAACACTTTGAAGTTGATAACCATGATGCGACCGATTGAATGCGACCGATTATTCCAAATGCAAATAAATGTTCTTGTAGTCGGTTGATATTTTTTTATGATATGTTGGAACTCGTCGTCGAGAGTGATTCGTTCTAAACTGAAATGTGAGACTGTCGCATCGCTCATTTTATAGCTTTGTGAGTGGAATTTTCGTCATAGCGTTACGTTCATTCAGAACTCCGTTTAATCCAATTTGTTGATTTGTCATTTTCCTTGTGAGTTCGTCAGTCGTGGACTAAGATGTTGGCCTGTTAAATAGAAGCAAACAAATCATAACGAAATTGATCCAGCCCAATCTTGATGAAGTTTTTTTAGAAGGCAAATCGTATGTTCAGCATGGGCAGTCCAAGATGAAACAGGACTCACAGCTTCATAAATGAGTTGACAAAAGTTTGCTCCTTTTCCGCTTTCGATTCCTGTCTAATCCAATAAAGGGAAACCAAGGGCGTCGTCTCCAGCACGTGATTGTGTATTTAAGTCTCATCGATTCTTGCAAAGGCAAATGTGGGTGGACATTGATTCACAACAAACTACTCAATTGTATTGCGATGTTCACTTGACACGTTCGCTTGCAAATTTAAAACTGAACAGAATCCAGACTGGCGGGCTTTTTTCTTCCGTAAAAGCATGTGATTCCCGTCGAAGAAACGTCAAAGTGGCTCACATTGCGCGAGAAAGAAAACACAAATTCCAATAAACTCTCAACAAGTCGCTGGTCGTTCGCTTATTTTTCTCGTCATCATCATCATACAAGCAAGTGATCTGCTTCATTTACCAGCAGACTTTGTCGGTACACCGCGAAAGAAATCAATTAAGAAGTTCGGCCGACGTATTTCGGCAGCGTTTTCATTCTTCGGACCGCGCTTTCCTCCTCGAAATCATAGAAACGGCAATCCAATTATTTAATAAGATTTCGTTCATATTTATTTTCAAAGGCACAACAAAAATAGTCCATGGGATTTCATGATTTCTAAAAGTTCAAACAAGAATAGCAGAGAAATCTATAACAACAAAAGTAGATCTTCTACGGTAAATTCATTTTAAATAACTTGAAATTTTATTTGTCTGGTTTGATCTGGTTGTTTCAATCAACAAAGGTGATGCAAATCGCGATTATCCGATAATTTAACTCTTTAGATATGTACATTTGGCACTTGATTTTTGGTGATTATTAGTTGGAGAAATACACAGCGATTGTATTTTAACGGGGGCGTAATTGTGATGTTTACGGGCGAAGTTATTGGCGTTGTTGTGTTGATCTGCATTGATCCAAATGTACCTTGAGTCAAGGTTGAAAATATTCTCTCCGATCCATTAGCTTAGAAGCTCCTCGTCTTCATCAGTTGATCGCCATCTATACACAGCACAGTATGCACCAATGAGAATTAGGAGAGCTCCAACTCCAGCGAAACCATAAGCGACCCAAACTCCAATGTCTGGAATCATCACCGCTAGTTTGGCGTCGCCTGCGAGCTCTTCGGTTAACTCTGCTGTTTGTCGGAACCAAAACATTGGAATCATTGTTTCTGGGACGTCTCGGATCGAAGTCCATGGATACGATTTCATTAGAAGGTTGATTTGCATTTGCGCTTTGATTTTGAGCGGAATGCCCGTCCGTGGTTCAGCTGCGATTTGGAACTCGTGTTCTTCTTTGCTTGGATTCATTCCTTCTATTGCATTGGTATAATTTTCGTGTGCGAGGTAGAAATGAGGGAAACTGACGAAAGCAGGCGCTCCAAACTTGCAGGACGAAGCGTTGAACACGCCAGGAAGCAAGTCAGGACACGACTCTTCATCACTGCCACAGTAACAAGCCATCTCGGGATATTTTATTCCATTATCAAACACTGAATCATCTCCGACCCATTTGTAGCCTTTGATCCCGTGGGCTGTATAATCAGAATCGTACTTGAGCGTGACAGTTCGGCAGACATCGGTCGCGAAAACTTGCAGTGGCGGCTTTCTTCCATTTGGTATTGGCGGAAGCCTAAGAGAAAATTCAAGTTTACCTTGAGCATTTGTCTTCAGCTAATGATCTTACAGTTCTCCCGTTGTTCCAATAACTAAATCGCAACTTCCTCGGAACAAATCGACCTTGTTCTTGTCGTTCCAAAGCTGAAGCACACCGAGCTTACTCATATCGGTCTCGCCCGTGAACATTGTGAAGTTTCCATCGTAGGTTTCTGAGTCATTGCGTTCGACGAACCATCCAAACTTTTCAAACGGTGGCTGTTCAAAGAAATATTTAAAGAGTTGAGATAGTTGAGTTGGTCGGCCCGGTTTGGACGAAGATGAACTACAACTTACTTTGGGAATGTCCGGGTTGCCATTGGCGCGCACGAGTCTCAGAAGATCATCGTCGTACCCGTCAAATAACAACTCTCTGACTGTTTTTGTCACAACGAGCGGAGCTCGATTATTGCCCATCATTATCTGCAAAAAAAAAGTTGTCGTATTTTGTTTTCAAGTTGTTTAACATCATCTTACGCTAATGACGAATTGTAAGGCACTGTTGAAGTTTCTTGATGAGTAGGCCACAGTCTGCAAATATTCAAGCTAAGCACTTGTCTTAAGACTCTTAATCGATGATCTTACAGCAGCGATGGTGTTAAAGTTTGTGACTGAATCATTGAGAAACCCGGACGATAAGGTTTCATTGAAATGCCAGACTCTCTTCTGGTAAAACGTGATGGTACCGTTGTCATTCCACCTCTGGAAGGTTCTGTAATGTTGTTCACTACGATGATTCGAAATTAGAATGAAAGTTTTACAGATATTGAAAATAATAAATGCTCACACGAATACATAAGGGCCCATTTCTGTGAATTTGGGTTTAACGGAGCGGTTGTGGACCTCTTCAGGGTTCGTCCAGTTGAAGAGAAAGACTTCGAAGTAAAGCGGGATTGGAGTCGCTTTCCAGTTGTCGTAATTAACCGTTCCTTTCTTCAGGACTAGTTGTGGGTAGAGCAAAAGGCGGAGAGAGATTGTAGGCCACAGTAAGCCGAGAATCAAGGCAAGCCCGAGCATGACAGCGCTGCATCCTGCTATCCAGAACTTCTGATGTGTGACGGTGCAACTCATTGTGTCAGTTGTTGAATTGTCAAATTAAAGTTTTAGTTTTATCTACAAGAGAAAATTACAATTCAGCTTCGTCGAACTAAGCCTCATGTGTCACTCATTGCGTGTCAACGACTTGCTTGCATTATCTTTCATATGATAAAGCGCTTGCGCGTTTTAATTGGATCACTGAAATCCGTTCACTTGAACCGCAACCTCGCATAGAATAAATATTAGCAAATAAAAATATTTGTTATAGTTCCACGCTCAGCTCTTTATATTCATCAAGATTACTCGAGATCTTGACTCGGACTCAAATCATTGTTGAATCGTTGAATCATGAAAATTTCCAGAGAATCTCACGAGCAATTATCAAAGGAGAAAACCTCAGTTTGACTTTAATCGTTTCAAAAATTTGTGGTTCGTGTCAGTGTTTCACAGTTTGTGACTCACAAGTGAGAAAGATTCTGCATTGATTGATCGAGACGAATATTCTTGAGCCCGAACTTCACTCACGAACATTTAAAGTTCACTGTCGGTTCTACTACAATCTGTGTCTTTCGCAAACGATCAGTTCGTGAAAGCTCAAGAATCGGAAAAGCTTTCATTCGTTTTCGTTGTTATCAGAAGAGAATGAGGGAGAGTTGAGCAGTTGAATCAATTAAGCGTGGGCTGATATTTAATGACAAATCAAACAGTCGTTTGCTAATTTCAGTAATTTCCGTAACGTCAACAACTCAAACTGATCGATTATGTGCCATGGTAGGTTCTAAGCGATCCGTGACTTGCATGTTTGTTTGTGTAGTCTGTTTATTGTAAAGGCAATTAGCCGAAAACGATGATGATATTTGGATGAGAGAGGAATATATCTGTATTGTTCTTCAGTTGATGCTTGAGTTTCGGCAAGCGCTGTTCGCTTTATTACTTTCCGTAGTAACATTCACGAAATAAATCAAGTGATTGACACACCAATAAACGAAAGACAAGATAAAAACATATGAGTGGATGAGTACGTAGCGAAAGCGCTACTCAAACAGTTGATCGCGATCACTGCTTTCTGCTATCATTACTTGGCACATCGTCAAACAGTTCGCCGAGGTCGACGCGTCTGGCAGGTTGAAACAGTCAAACGAATTTTGTGTCATAAAAAGACAAATTTGAAGAATAATTCTAATGGAGGAAGAGAGCACAACGCAAGAGAACGCCTCCTGCTTCGATGGCATTCCATCGGCTAGCGAACTTTTCGCCGGCTTTTCTCCCTATCACGAGTTGATGCTGCTCGTGCCGTTAGTTCCGTGTCTGATGACACTGGCGATGTTTGTGATAAACTTGCTTGCGACGATCAAGCACGAGCACAAAGATACAAAGGCAAACGTTGCTGCTCTTCTAACAATCTATCCGGTAAGCTTTTAAAGAATGAATCAGCTTCGACCTTTGAAACTCTTCCGGATTCTTTCTTAGATTGTAGCTTGCAGCTCGCTCATTGCCATTTTAGTGCCGCGAACCTTTTTCTTCTGTGAAACTATCGCCCACATTAGCTTCATAGTCATATCTTATCAGTTTTACCGGTGAGCAAATGCGATTATCTTGTTCAACAGTCAACCAAAGACATTCTTCTGATTCTCTGCAAGGTTGTGCATTAATTACGTCGAGGGCGAAACCAAATTTATTGCAATCTCGAAAGATGGAACGTTTTCACTTCGAGCTCCTCCGTGTTGCTGCTGCTTCGTTTGTTTCAAAAAGTCGGTGATAACAAAGTAAGATTGATTGCCTCGACAAGTACTTGAAAATCAAGTCTCGAACACATTTCAGACCAAAGTTTAGGATATTGCGATTCATGGTGCTTCAAATGACCGTCGTACACGTTCTAATCTTCCTGGCCTTGAACTTGATCTCTATTGAAAACCCGGAGCTGCTTGAGAACGTTATGATGTTCTTTGTGCCGTTCATAGCGCTAACCATCGTCTTGGGCGTCTGGTCTTTCCAAATCACAATACGTGCCATCGTGCCTTATTACGAAAACCTCAATCTGCTCAAAAAGTTTCTTTGCTTTCAACTCGTTTTAATTTTTTGCAAGCTCCAACCTCTGCTGATTAATTTGATTCTGAAGCACGTCATCGTTGACTGCGAGGGTTTCTTTACTGTCAATGTCAAAATACGCTGTGAGTTTTAACAAGCACGAACTATGACATCATTTTCATTAAATGTTTTCACAGCAATCACACAGACTGTGATTATTCTCGAGATGTCAATTTTATCGATGTGGGCTCATTCTCTCTACACTGATAAGAACTAGGCCAACTTAGAGCTTGAGCGACCAACAAATTAAAGCTTGAACGACCAACAACTTAGAGCTTGAACGACCAACAACTTAGAGCTTGAACGACCAACAACTTAGAGCTTGAACGACCAACAACTTAGAGCTTGAACGACCAACAACTTAGAGCTTGAACGACCAACAACTTAGAGCTTGAACGACCAACAACTTAGAGCTTGAACGACCAACAACTTAGAGCTTGAACGACCAACAACTTAGAGTTCGAACGACCTTTTACCTTCGAGGAAGTCGATAGTTTCGGCTTTCGACCTTGAGCGTCTTAAAACGAGTCAACACGCAGCACTGATCGCTTCCACTTAAGCAGCGCAACTGATCGAGCTGTTCATTGATAACCGATGGAGATTAAGCCTCGAATGAAGTCGCACAATTTATTGCACGATAACAACACTCGACTTAAGGCATGTGATTTCTTTTTGTTTATAGACAAGAGAGAAAACATTTCTCAGAACCTGTTTCACTGCTTCGGACTCTCGATGATTCATAGAAATCACCGGTACAACCAGACTTGCTTCGAACTTCACAGATCACAACAACAAATAACAAATAAATATTAAGTTGGAATTTCACCTTTGGCTGTTTTGGTTGTCCGTCAAAACTTTCATGTTCTTGTCAGAGCTTTAGTTCTCCGTTCAAACTTGTCACTGTCTCTGCTTCGTCTAAGTTCTTTCTTCCCTAATTAAACTGATTTCGCTGCTCTTTGTTTTGGATATTTGTGATCAGCCCAATCCGCAGCTCTCCGACTTGTTCCAGCTCGGCTCGTTTGCCCCGCACGCGAACTCGCAAACTACGAAACCTCAATAATTCCATCGAGTCTGCAGTTGTGAGAAGCACTCGGCGCTAAATCTTCAAGTTTTCCGCATTTAGGATCGCAATTTAAATTGTAAGTAGATCATCGAAAAGTTCAATTCAAAGTTTTGTCTCTCATGAATCGAAGAAAAACAACAAACGAAGTGCGAATTTAAAGGAATTTCAAGTTCACGATAAGAGAAAAATCCAAGGCTAATTACGAAATTCTTCCAATCTCTCCAACTCATCGAATCGCCAATGGACTAAGCCTTAATTACTGAAGAAAATCCTTCGTCTTCCTGTTTGATATCCGATGATTTTTGCGGTTCGCGAAAATTTTGATTGCATCACACTCCATATCTCATAACTAAATAGGTTAAGCAATCCTTGAGCTTCAACTATTCTAATCTTTTCAATCAGTTCATCACGTTGTCAAGCTTCCTGAAGCCATAGATTTTCTAATCACACTGAGAATCATCAGTTGATAAGGGCGAGAAAAATCATCATTACGTAACCATCATTGAATTTTCCTGCTCACATGAAAATATTTCTGTCGAGATGTGTTCACAAAAGTTGTTCCTTAGCTCATTACGCATCGACTGATACCAAAGTCCAGCCTCTAACTTTATAGCTGACGAAGTTATGAATTTTCTGAAGTTGAGGAAAATCAATTTCTCGAATCAATTCAGATTGAGGGCTGATCTTCGACTTCAATCGAAGTTATTCGACTTCAATCGAAGCTATTCGACTTCAATGGAAGTTTTTCATTTCTTCTGTACATGTGGCTCAGCAACACGAGTTTTCTACTCCAGAATCACGTGTTGAACGCGGAGGAATCGAGCGCGAAACGGTTTGAAGGTCAACAAGGCGATGATTAAGTTGGAAACGGAATAGGAAAGAAAAGAAAACGCGCGATGCATTTTCTGTCTACGTTTTGCGTCATTACTGCGGTCAATATCATGTTACTGCGTTGGCTATCATGTGATTTTTCGTTCTACAACTTCTCGTTTATTTTTAGTCAGACAATGGGAATCCCAGCCGGAGATGTTGAGAAGGGAAAGAAGCTTTTCGTGCAAAGATGTGCGCAATGCCATACTGTCGAGTCGGGAGGCAAGCACAAGGTCGGCCCGAACCTGAGCGGACTCTTCGGACGCAAGACTGGACAAGCTCCAGGATTCGGTTACACCGATGCCAACAAAGCCAAGGGAATCACTTGGGGAGAAGACACTCTGTTCGAGTATTTGGAAAACCCTAAGAAATACATTCCCGGCACCAAGATGGTCTTTGCCGGTTTGAAGAAGCCAAACGAACGCGCTGACCTGATCGCTTACCTTAAGTCAGCGACCAAATAAATTCACATCGATCTTTGTGGAGTGAGAGTTCAGCAGCAACAACTTCTTAATGACACAGCAAACGTTTGATTAGCGCATTTTATTTTGTGTTTCCATCCCTGTAAATCGACAGAATCCAAATGAAAATCTGGAACTATATTTAGTTAGATCAATTTCGTTCATAGCGTTTCGTATTATAGAATCAGATGGATTTATATTTTCGTAATAGCTTGCGTTCGCTTTCTTCGAAATCTAATCAAATAACTAATTTATTCTACATGATAAATATGATTGTTAAGCTGAACTTAAAATAATTTAGACAAACAATAAAATTGATTGGAAATCGAAACAAGAATCTTTGCTCGCCGTGGATGCTAAGGTTTTGCCATTCAGACTCAGAGAAGCCCACGATCTCGGTCCTTAGTCACGATGCAGTGCGTCTAAGGCTTAGCCCTTCAGACTCAGAGAAGCCCACGATCTCGGTCCTTAGTCACGATGCAGTGCGTCTAAGGCTTTGCCCTTCAGACTCAGAGAAGCCCACGATCTCGGTCCATTGCAGGAGGATACGTGAGTGAAGCTTCCGGCTACCCTTGCCACTTGGGCAAGCTTGGGTTACGAACATGAAGCCCCACAGCTTGTTCTAAGGCTTTGTCATTCCAGCTGAAAGTAAAATCGAGTAAAGTCGACTTAGCCTTTTTCGAATTCTTTTATTGTTACATTTTTCAGAATGTCAACTTGTTTAGATATATTGATTGAATATTTTTTGTTGGATTAGTGTTTATTACTTTTGTAAACGATTCTCCATAAACAAAAAGCGATTACTGTGTTCAAAAGGAAGAATATTCACTTGCATGTTCGTTTAGAGTTTCATAGAAAAATAGCACATTAAATAATAAAATATCTTCTCGTCGCTACGATTCGTTAAACTTTAGTTAAGATTTTTCTTTTTGAGACACTTCTGAACACCCGTCAGCGGAGGGCTTGCTGGATTGCATTCGATTTGTATGAGACAAGAGCGACTTATGTTTCATAGCACTGAGCTGCCTAAGACATAACAAAATATTTGAGACGAAACCAGATGAACGTAAGCATTTCTCAAAGCGTGGAATAGATTTACAAACTACTTTTGTTGAAGGTTTCCGCGTATTTCCTCCTTCTTCCGTTGAACGGCCAGCAGCTCATCGCTCAGATCCTTGCACAACTTCATCAGCAAAGAGTTTTGGTCCTTTAGATGTTTCAGTACTTCGTGCGCACTTTGGTCCGTAGCGTTCCGGAATCTGACTTGACGCAAGCTCTCGCTAATCGCCAGCACTTGCTGCTCGTACTCTTGAACCTTAGCTTGATCGGCTGTGCTCGAGGATGGCAGACCCGGAGGCGATTGAGAGCTTCGCGATGGTTTTCTGTAAACCTCAAAGGCGCTAGTACGTTGCGACGTTGATCCTAAAAGCGTGTTTGTGAGATTCGAGCGAGGTTGCGGGGGCGGAGGGTTGGAATCCAAACGAATTGTTGTCACATATTCACCAGATTTTTGCTAGAAAATAAGACGTTTCATTAAACAACGACTTGAAGTCGAAGCCAACATACATTTTGCTCTGGAAATTGAGTAAAATCTGCAAATGACTCGTCGCCCTTTCGTGGCTCGTCGACCGATGCCATTTTAAAGTTCCTTTCGGAGATTCTGGGCGGCGGTAGTTCCGGCGGCTGGACTGAGCCTTTCTTCTCTTGAGATGCATTGTTATTGGACAACTTAATCCGCTGAAGATCCAAACTGCTGCTTCGAGTATGACGATGAGGTCTAAAAGTGTAAACTCGGTGAGTTGACGGACGAATTGCATGGAAGATCTAACAAACCTTGGGGGTGGCAACGGTGGAACTTCCTTTTTCACTGCACATGAAGTACTTCCTGTAGTCGTCATTTGATTGTTGCTGCTCGCGTGGTTCGTCTCGGGTGGCAACGGAACTGCGCCAATGTTCTTTGAAACCGATTTCTTTGGATGCGGTCGTTGAATCGCTCGCAGATCGTTTGGTAGCGAATCTCGTTGATGCTGCACATACGAAGATTGTTTTTTGAATTGATGTTGTTTAGGGCTCGAGCTCTCTCGGTCTAAAGTCACACCGGCAGCTTTAATCACGCCACTTTCGTACACCAAACTGTCGGCTTTGCGGAATGTTCTCATAGCCTCTTCATCAGCAATTTCCATACCGATTGGCGTCACCCGCAATGGCACAGGATGTATAACGTGAGACGGGTCAATTATGTTCGTGGTGACGTTCACTGGCTTCGGGCTCGAAACACTAGAAGTCGGCGACTCCGCAAACTTCGTCCATTCTTTGTTTGCATTCTGGTTGTCGTTCGTTCCGTCCGTTGCTGTTTGAGATGGTGGCGAGTTGGAGCTCGATCGGTTTGATGAGTTGGATATCACATTTTTATTGATAGCAATTACTTTGTTGTTGTTTATATTGTAGTTACTCTCTGCGTTTGAGTCGCCGTCGCCTTCACCTGTCCGCTGATGTTGCGAGTAGTGGTTTTTTGGCAACGTTGATGATTTATTCACGATTGGATTAGACTTTCCGTTCGACGAAGATCGAACATCGCTGACCATTCGCTGATAGTCGTTCTTGGTTGCAGCGGAAGACCGTTGCATTGAGGACTCTTGATTGTCATCGCTTTCGAGTTGAAGGAGATCTGCTTCGGGCAGCTCTTCCTTCTGTGGCAATCCGAGGCTCTTGTACAAATATTGAGGCTGAAGACAGGTCGGTAATGCTGATGGTATCGGGATGTTGTTCCGCCGGAGCACGACCAGATGCAAGGCGGAAGTGAACTCGGCCAGGTCCAAGGCACCGTCTTTTGTAACGTCGCACAGCTGCCAAATATGGCGCAATTCCTCCACTGGAATGCGAGATTTCTCGAAAAATACTCTGCAAACGAAATCAATGAGCATCGAATGATTTAAAAACACAAAAAGCTTAAACTCGCCTTGCAATAACGCCTGAAAGGAGGCCTTTAACATCTGGCTGAACAGTGCGGAACTGTTTGAGGTAATATTCTTTCTGCTCTGGAGTAATTTGATACAGAGCGTCCAAATCAAGATCATCTTCGTCTTCGTCACTGCTATGTTTATCCGAGGATTCTTCTTCAGTGCCTAATGTCATTGAGGTTCATTAGAGACTTTCACCCTCAGCTAATTTAGAGAAAAACTTACCCAGAAGCTGTCGCTGTTCTTCGCATAAAAGTCCCTGCCAGCTTTGAGAGTTTACAGCCCACGGTCGTTCAGCAACGGAATTGGTTGGCGTAGGACTTTCACTGGCTGTGCTCCATGTCTCTGGGGAGCCGCTCCGTTTAGGTTTAGATTGTTTGTTTCCGGAAGCAACTCCGGCGCCTGATCGCCGTCGACTTATAGTTTCACGCTCATTATCGGTTTGCTCCACCTCGGAATCTGTCGAAGGCAAATCGGAATTCACATTTCTATCTGCGCTAAGGTGATGAGATTCTTTTGCAGACAGTTGAATAAGATCTGGGCTGTGTAGAATTCCAATTCCGTTCTGAGCTGACTTCATCGGTGCTTCAACGATCTGGGGAGGCGGCTCGAGCTCTAGATTCCAGCTGAATTTGGGCAAAGGAACTTGCAGCGTAGTTGAGGTGAGAATCTCTTCACGTAGCGGAATTGAGGCTTGATATGCACCGATGAGCTTTAAGCACGAATAAAACTGTGTGCGATTGAGGAAGATGACATTTGGAAAAACTCCAGAAAGCTGATAAATCTGAAACGGAGAAGACAACGTAATTCATTATTAATTCGTTCACATTCGGACTTTTACAACAAACTCATTCCGCACAGATAAGTTCTGTGCGTAGGCTTGCATGACAAATTATGCAAAGAGTATTCTGACGGTCACATTCCAGCTGATAATCTCACGAAAGATCCAGCGAAGAAAACATTGATCCGTTCCCGAAAACACTTTCCCAATCGAAGCTACGGAGTCCTTATGGAAGCTACGGAATCCTTAAGGTTCTCCATGCATCTTGGACGAGCCATTTAACTCTTACCTGGGCCAGAACTGAGTCTTCAATGTTCGTCTGTCTTAGAAATTCGAGGGTTTTGAGATTTGATATTTTTCCCGTCTTCTCAACGTCGCACAACGTGAACAAATCATTGTAGTAGCGGCTCTCCGACTCGGTCAAGCTAATGTCCATTGTATGGATGTGGGAAAGCTGTCTCAATCAACGATTTCACTTTATTACACTTTATTCGACATAAGTGACTAACCCCGATGGATTTATCTTTCGAACCGAGCGACGGCCGTTAACTTCCCGAACGAAACAAACCGGAAGTCATGGAGGGACTGCGTTGTCTTGGGATCCTACGGGTTTTGAGTCCACAGTGAGACGGTAAGCACGGGCACGGGGGCTCCTTATAATCCTAGAAATAAGAACGAAGGAAACCCCAGGATCTCATGGATTAGCGGAAGGCCATCGAGATCGCTGGCCGTCTACAGACAACCGAGATCCCTGGCCGTCTACAGACAACCGAGATCGCTGGCCGTCTACAGACAACCGAGATCCCTGGCCGTCTACAGACAACCGAGATCCCTGGCCGTCTACAGACAACCGAGATCGCTGGCCGTCTACAGACAACCGAGATCCCTGGCCGTCTACAAACACTGCAAGGAAAAAGCCAAGTTTAATTCACTAGGAGCTTTATTGGAATAGCAACGTATGAGAACGGTTGTTCAACCGATGGGGATGGGATGATGAGCTTCTCTGGTTGCTCCGCCAGAACAGCGCTTCCCATAACTCAAGGAAGCAGAGCTTTCCGTTGTTCAATCGAATACAAATTGTTAATGTCAACGTTACTGCTAAATTTTAGTTTAACAAAGAAATCCCTAGAAAATAAATCCCAAATATTCAGCAGACTATCGAAACGTTCGTTCTCGTTCTTTCCTTTTAAGTGTTGGAACATTGATGATCAAACTTTGCTGCAACTTTGAGAGTTTAACCGAAGTGGAAGCTGAAGTTGTTGCCTCCATTGAAGCCGCCGCCGCCACCAGCATCAGAGGTGAAACTGAAGAATTGACGGAACATTTGATTCGGATCGATGTCTGAAATTGGAAACAAGTTAGCATCACGCCTCGTTTCAAGGCTCTGAGTCTTACCAGGCATGTCCATTTCCTCCAGATCTTGGCCATTGTCGTACCGACTTTTCTTCACGGGGTCCGAGAGAACGGTGTAGGCTTCTCCAACTTCCTTGAACTTCTTTTCCTCCTCTTTCTTTTCTTCGTCGGTAGCATTCGCATGTCGGTCGGGATGGTGGACAAGAGCTAAATGTTATCTCGTTATTAAAGGTTTCCTGTATCAACTGATTAATGTAACTCACCTCGTTTACGATACGCTTTCTTTATCTCATCTTCTGTTGCTCCTTTAGTCACTCCAAGTATTTTATAGTAATCCTTACGCTTTGACTTCTTCAGCTGCAGTTTTGCATCCTTCAAAGCGTTTTTGATCTCCATTGATTTATCCATTTTGAGCGCCGTTTCATAGTCCTTGACGGCCTCTTCGAAGTTCTCCATGTCGTACTGGCATCGCGCTCTCTTCAAGATCGCCTTCACGTATTTGTCATTGATCTTGAGGGCGTCAGTGCAGTCAGTGATAGCATCTCGAAGATTGCCAAGCTAAAAGTGGATGAATCACTTGTTAGGCGTCAAACTTGTGTTGCGCAATATTTTACCTTCGTGTTAACCAACGCTCGATTGTAAAACAACTTGCTGTTGATTTCTTTGTTAAGCGGATCAATGGTTAAGGCTTCGCTGTACGTCGACAATGCCTCACGGTATTTTCCAGTTTTGAAGAACTCGTTGCCCTGCTCCTTCTTTTGCTTTAAACTTCTCGACTTTGCTCGCATCAACTTTGCTTTCTTGTGATCGGGATCAAGTGCCAGTGTGCGTTCAAAATGCATGATTCCTTTATCCAAATTGTCGCTGAAATACAGAGTCAGTCCTCGAACGTAGATCGCATCGCAGTTTGTCGTGTCTATCTTCATGATTCCGATGGCCATGTCGTTGGCTTCTTCCATTCGTCCCAACAGTGCAAGACATTCAGCCTTCAGGAGCTTGTATCGTTGACAAGCCTGTGCTATCTTCATTGCGGATTCGATGTGGAAGAGACATGTGCGGTAATCCTGCTTCTCATAGCACTGATTGGCTTTCTCCTCATAGACGCGAAGCTGCTTCAAGTTCTGGATTTCGCCTTTCAAGGCAGTGTTGCGCGGATCGATTTCAAGGAATTTTTTGATGATTTGCTCGGTCTGGACGAGGTCGCCTAGCAGCAGACAGCACTTGGCAACGCGTAAATATCCTTTCTCGAACTTTGAGTCCAGCTGAATCGCTTTTCTTGCATCGTTCAGAGCTTCTTTGTAGTTCGCCAGCATCATGTAGCAAGCAGATCTGTTTCCCAGGTAGGCCGGGCTGTCTGGGCACAGGGAGACTGCATCCGAATAGTATTTCAGCGCCGCATGGTAGTTTTGAGCTTTGTATTCCGCGTTGCCCGTGTTTTTCCGTTCTTCAGCGATTCTGGAAGAAAGAAAACGAATTAATTTGGGAAGAAAGAAAACGAATAAATTTGTAATTTGTCGAGGAGCTAATCAACGAAGTTTCTCTGACACGATGGCAATTACTAAATAGTCTTTTACGTTTCAGTCTCCATCACTTTTTAAAATTCGTAAGTCACTGAAATCTTTGAGTTTTCTCTCTGATGGAAATTTTGATGGAAATTTCTTGAAAGTTTCGCGACGATAAAAATTTTTTGAATTTTTTCCGTTGAGGTTTTTTTGATATTTTTCGTTATTTTGTGAATCTAATTTGTTTGTTGGAAAAGGACGAAATAAAAGGAGGGAATAGGATGAAGATATGATCTATTCTATGGTGTTTTTATCCCTCTTTGGAATGGCAATTTTATGTAGTTTATTTGTAGCTTTCTCTGGCCAGAAAACCACGAAGATTTAACGGCAACGCAAAATTCGCCTCGCGACCCTCAAAACAGTTTCGCGCCCCGACGTATCAAAATTTCTATTTCATTTCTCAGTTTTCCGCTATAGTTTTCGTTGTTTGAAGTCGCAAGAACAGTTCATCGTCGCCGTGAACAGGCGTGCAATCGATTGATAGACAATTGCGGGCGCAGGACCGCGGATTAAAGTGACTAAAGGAATTTTCGAGATTTTTCGAATGGAGAAATTTTAGAGCCGTGAGTTTCGTTTTATACAATCGTTCGCTTCCTCAACCGCCCATGGCTCTGGTGCATTACACTCGTCACTCTTTCATTTCGCCGCAATCACTCTACGAGTCTACATAACCTCGGAAGAGGTTGAATTCGCAAATCTTAGAAACCCGCCGCCATGTTAAATTTGATGGTCGGAAAGCCGTGAAAACGAATGATAAGAAAAGCCTGGCGACGCTAACTCCGCAGCATGTTTGCCCTGAATGTTACACAACTTTTCTTCTGCTTACTTTTCAGACTCGAAAAAGTCAACAAACGAAAGAAAATAACAACAAAATGGATCACAATTTTATCTTATGGGATCAGGAGGAAGAGCCGAACTACGATGAAATAATCGAGAACGACGAGCTCGACGAGCTCAACAATGACATTATAGAGGAGCAGGTCGAAGGGTACGAAGAGGTGAACATGCTCGAGGAGAACTCAGAGACTGATGAAGCGTATTACATCGACGGAGAGATGATCTCAGTTCCACAAGAAAATCTGATCTATCTCGACGACAACATCGTCAACGGAAGCTCGCAAATCGGTGTTGGGATGAGCCATTTGATCGAGCAGCGAGTTCAAGAAGCAGAGAATAAAATCATTGGCGATCAAGACGATCAGCAATATTCTGCGACTGTCGAGGAAGTCATCACACAAGATTGGCCGCTTGAAGGCGAAGACATGGTTCAAGTGGCGATGGAGCAAGTCGTAATCTCTGACAACTTCCAAGAAGACGACACAGAAACCGTTCCGCTCCACACCGATCAAGACGAGTACACAACATCGAGGCCTTATCCTTGCGACTTCTGCAGTCGACGCTTTCGAAAGAAAGCAAACCTGATGAATCATATGGTCGCTCATCAGAACGTTCGGCCTCACATGTGCAACCTGTGCGGCTCGAGATACGTTAGGAAGTGCGACTTGATTAACCACTTGAAAATTCACGCTTACAACATCGAGGACGAGTCAATGGCTGCGGGATCAAGTTCGGGAGGGAAAAAGAAACCACCAAAGTTTGATGATCTCGACTTCTTCGGTAATTGTTTTGTCACAAACGAGCAAAGTAGAAAGATAAATTTATTTCCTTTTAGACAACACGTACGACGACATCCCCGAAGAGGATGATTTTGATTACAATCATTATTCCAAGCCGACCACATCAACCGCTCCAGTCAAAGCAACGAAGGCTCCAGCGAAAAAGAAGCAAGCGAAGAAACCAGCAGTTCCAAAGTTCGAAAAACTGGTCAAGGACAAAGCTCTTCCAAAGGAACTGAACATCACGTTCAGCGAGAGTCACGATGACGAAGAAGGGCCTCAGCAAATGGCTAAATTCATAGACAGATTTCCCATCACGGACCCTCGAAAGCCTTTTGTTTGCCAGCATTGCGGAGTCGCTTTCACCAGAGAGAAAGCGCTCGAGTCACACACCAAGCTTCACGCTAACCAGGAGCCGACCTACGATTGCGAAGTCTGTGGGGATTCCTTTTTCGAAAGCTCGTCGCTCGAGGAACATTTAGAGCTTCGACATGACTTCTCGTCACGCATCAAACGAACTGGTGGCAAGTCAACTTCAGGTGGGAAGACAATTCCACGGTCGAAGATGTTGGAATCGATGGATTATGACGACAGCAACTCGGAATATGAACCAGACAAGAACAACGAAGACGCAGATGACGATGATGAGGAAGAAGATGCCGGCAACTCGTGCGACAAATGTCATCAGTCATTTAAATCAACTGAAGCCCTTAAACGACACATCAAAACTCATTTTATCAAGTCAGAAGTTCTCTCGGACGACGACAGGCCAACGGCTGTGGACGGAACATCGCTGGGCTGTAACGTTTGTGGAGAAAGCTTCACAGAAGCTCTCGACCTTCTCGCACACGCAGAGATTCACGCACGCTTTCAACCGTTCAAATGTCAACTGTGCGGTGACACGTTCTTTGAGGAAAACAAAATCAAGATTCACTTGATGGAGAATCATCAAAACGAACTCACAGAATCTTCCTGTCGGCTGTGCGGAAAGCAATGTCGTGATCAGCGTTCACTTATCAAACATTCGTGGGAGCATTCACGAGAGAAAAATCATCCGTGCTCCAAGTGCGGCAAGACGTTTCACAACAAAGCCAGGTTGAAGCGACACATCTCATCTCATCGGAACAAGAGCGTGGTGTGCGAGGTTTGCCATGAAGAGTTTCCAGACGGTCGTCAACTGATGAATCATCGGCATTCGCATACGAAAGCAAACCAGTTTCCGTGCCATGAATGTGGAAAGACGTTTGGATCGAGAAGTTCCCAACAGATTCACATTAGGTGAGTTGATTCGCCTTCAATGAAGATTCCAAGGCAACTTTCCCTTTTCCGCACACAGAATTCACACAGGAGAAAAGCCCTACGGCTGTCGTTTCTGCTGGAAGGCCTTTGCCGACGGAGGAACGTTGCGAAAGCACGAGAGAATTCATACTGGTAAGTTAAACAGACCAATCAGCAACTCGACGAGTCTTTAACTGTTCCCGTTTTAGGTGAAAAGCCGTACTGTTGTCTTGTCTGCCCACGTGCCTTTAATCAACGCGTCGTCCTTCGAGAACACATTCGATCACATCACTCAGCTCCAGATGCAGTCAACGGTACAACTCTCACGCCTTATTACTGTTCGTTGTGCGGTGATCTGTTCGCTGTTTCGTTGGATCTCATTCATCACCTGATTGAGCACAGCGACCGCAGCACGGCGGCGAAACGCGTCCAACCAACTGGCCCACGAAAGTACAAACGACGCCGAAAGCTGAACGGTGACAGCGATAACAGCGATTTCGTGGCCCTCGAAATCAATAACCAGCGCGCTCAAAAGATGATAAAGAAGGAAGTTGTTGCAGTCATCACGAAGAAGAACGTCTTAGCTTCGGCCTTCCCTGTTCCTGAAGACACCAGTGATTTCAAGCTCCCAGACGAAATCTTCCAAGCAATTGGCAAACGAGTTCCTGCGATTGAGGAGAAGAAGACGACGGCAAGAGCTTCAAACTCCAGCGCTCGTCCAAAAATGATTTACACACAAAAAACTCGGGTGGCTGCGGCGGATGGCAAGCGAAAAACTCGAACAATGATCCAGAAGCAAGTCGTACAAACTAAACAGAAAGCCTTGCGAAGCGGCCGACAACAGAAGAAAAATCCCTTCGAACACGACGAGTCAAGCGAAACCTGGTCAAACGACGATCCCAATGAAGATGTTCTTGATACGCTAATGAAGCGAGAACGCAAGTTGTCCGAGAAGTTCACGATGGATCTGGTCAACGACCTGCAGGATATCTTGAGATCGCCTTTGAAAATCACCGACGAAAAGACTTTTTCGAACGGCGAGGAAGACGAGTACTTAGACACAAGTGCCAGACGATCTCGTCGTCAGATAATGTCGCGCTACGGCACATCAACCTTCAAGAAGTTGGGCAAGAGAGATCGAGAAACGACGTCAGAAGAAGACGAGATGGAGCAGATGGCGGTCAAGCAAGAAGTTGGCGATCTGCTCTGTGGCATTTGTGGCGATTCGTTCCTGTCTAAAACCGAGCTGCGCGACCACATATCCATTCACATCTAATCTTAATCGCTCTCAATTCGACATTATCAATGAACTCCAAATGCAAAGCTAACATTAATGTGCAAACTGTACATTTCTCTTCAAGTTTTCCGTTTTTTTTATCAATTAAGGAGCCTTTTAAACATCTACGCGATCAATTTTCTCCTCCACTGCTGTGGTTCAGTCAAGATTGTAGTTATTCTCTTAATAATTTGTTAACGAGGAAGTCAAACTTGTTCGGATTGATGAGATACGACTCATCTTCGAGTAAATTAAGCATTTGAAATGACATGGAATGTAGTTAAGTTTTTCAAGGATGTAACTCGAGAAATGATAGAGAATAAAAGATAGTTGCTTTAAATGAAGGTGGCAGTGGGTGGGCGAGGGCGGGAGGAACTCGGGGGGTCAAAGCAAAGCGCAATCAACTTTTTAACTGCTCGCTGCATTCATTTGCCTTATTCAGTGGAGTTGGAAAGTTAAGAAACTTTCTTTCTTGGTTATGGAGCGTTCTGGAAGAAGAACTTCAACCTTTCCCACCACCCACGCTTTATTGCTACGAGAAGTTATTTGATTTCTTCCAGTGAATCAATGAACTTTCTCCCAAATGAATCATAACGGTTGATCATCAATCCAACGTCAATGCCAAAGGAGTTACGCAAAGCTGACTAAATTGAGTTCGTTGGATGTACCGTGGCCTCTTAAACAAGCGTGCTTAATGTAATTGCGTTTGAACAGTGACCCAATTAAGTCTGCCTTCGTTTGGGTCCTCGCAATTGGAATTATCACGAATTGAAATCGATTTTTCTAACCACAAAGCAGCCACAAGGATTTTTCTTCTGACAGATTAGAGCCACTGGGACGTTCGACGACATTTACTCACGTTTGGTTGTTGGGATTAATGATGTCTCCATCGACTTCCATTTCTGAACTCTCAGCTCGTTGTTGATTTTCCTCAACCAACGAATTTTCCTCCGACAACTTTTCTTTAACCAAAACAACCTTCTTGGCAGGAACTTCGGCGGCGATATCCTGTTGTTGCGAGATACTTTCCGTCTCTGAGGTTGCTGGTGTTGCCATAAGAAATAATCGGCTCGAGAAGTTTGAAGCAAAATTCTGCTGCAGTTTCGGCTCACTCGCTTTGGCAAAGCTTCGCACCAAACTTCGTAGCTTTCGCTCCTCTGACATTTCGTACCCCAAAAACGCGGTCTAACATTCGTGATAAAATCGGAAACAACTGTT
The DNA here is from genome assembly GCA_033064975.1 of Smittia sp. YW1114-2. Taxonomy (NCBI): domain Eukaryota; kingdom Metazoa; phylum Arthropoda; class Insecta; order Diptera; family Chironomidae; genus Smittia; species Smittia sp. YW1114-2. Next base: position 22,153,433 of record CP093832.1, read on the forward strand.
AATTCGCTCTCAATTGGTCGTCAGTCGATAGACAAGATGGTAAGCAAAGTTAAGAAATCAAATGCGAAGCGGAAAATTTGTTATTTCGCTTGAAAGAATTTGTCGACATCCAGACCACGTTTTCTCATAACTTCCGCTGGCATTTTAGGCATCGCTGTTTGTTTTATACGAACACGCATCTGGCTATGCCCTGTTCAAGGTGAAGGAGTTCGAAGAGGTGGAGATGTTCTTGCCTCAGGTCGTGGAATCTGTCACCGACATCTCAAAGTTCAAGTCGATCGTGAGCCTCGCCGGGTTCTCGCCGTTCAAGACAGCAATCGCCGCTTTGGAGAACGTCAACGCGATCTCCGAGGGCATCTTGCCCGAGGATTTATCCGTCTTCATCGACAGCACCTTGCCGAAGGTTTCCAAAAAAAGCAAGCTGACTTTGGGAGTCGCTGATGCTAAGCTAGGAGCAGCGATTTCTGAAGCTTTAAACGTGCAATGCTCACACATCGGAGCTGTTCCTGAGATCATCAGAGGTGTACGCATGCATTTCGCTAACATGGTCAAAGGATTCACTTCGAAAAGCGCCGGAGTCGCTCAGCTCGGTCTCGGCCACAGCTACTCGCGTGCTAAAGTCAAGTTCAACGTTCATCGCTCTGACAACATGATTATCCAATCAATCGCGCTCTTGGATCAGCTCGACAAAGACATCAACACATTCTCTATGCGAATCCGCGAGTGGTATTCGTACCACTTCCCAGAATTGGTCAAAATCGTTCCCGACAACTATTTGTACGCTAAAGTTGCCCATCACATCAAAGACCGCAAGAACCTCTCGGACGACAGCATCCCGGAACTCGAGGAGATCATCATGGACTCAGGTAAAGCCGCTGCAATTGTCAACGCTTCTAAGATGTCAATGGGAATGGACATCTCGGAAATCGACTTGATGAACATCGAAATGTTCGCGAAACGAGTCGTGAATCTGTCAGAATACCGCAAGCAATTATCGGAGTATCTTCATTCAAAAATGAACAGCGTTGCGCCCAATCTGCAGTCACTCATTGGTGATCAAGTTGGAGCCAGACTCATCTCGAAAGCCGGCAGCTTGACGAACCTGGCCAAATACCCAGCGTCGACTGTTCAAATTCTTGGAGCTGAGAAAGCTCTCTTCAGAGCCCTCAAGACACGAAGCAACACACCGAAGTACGGACTTCTCTTCCATTCGTCGTTCATCGCAAGAGCTGGAGCTAAGAACAAGGGACGCATCTCAAGGTTCTTGGCCAACAAATGCTCAGTAGCCTCGAGAATCGATTGCTTTGCAGGTTTGTGGGAATTTACTTTAATAAAACACTTTTACTTATTCGCATCCTTCAATCCTTAGAAACTCCTTCAAATGTCTTCGGCGACTTCTTGAAGAAACAAGTTGAAGATCGCTTGAAGTTCTACGAGTCCGGCGAAGCTCCTCGCAAAAACATTGACGTTATGAAGGAAGCCATTCAGGTTTGTTGAGCAACTTTCTCTGGAATCTTTTGATTTAACTTCAATCATTGATTTACCAACTTCAATTAAAGGTTGCAAACGCTCAGAATCAGGAACTGGAAGGCGGCAAGAAGAAGAAAAAGAAAAACAAGAAGCGCAAGGCCGAGGACGGAGAGAACAACGGCGACTCGACCATGAACGTGACAGACGAGCCACAGGAGAACGACGAGCCGAAGAAGAAGAAAAAGAAGGACAAGCAGAACGGGGACGCCAACGGGTCGACGGCCGACGATACCTTGGATGCCTCGCAGAATGGGAACGGAGAGTCCAAGAAAAAGAAGAAGAAAAAGAAGCAGGCCGAAGCCGACGAGTGAACCTTCAGGGCCAGCTCGGGCCTTTGAGGTCTTTTCCTTGAGGGCCAGCTCGGGCCTTTGAGGTCTTTTCCTTGAGGGCCAGCTCGGGCCTTTGAGGTCTTCTCTTTTGGGGCCAGCTCGGACGATCCCGCGCATTTTAGTTCTGATAAGTTTTTTCCCTTTTAAAATACTAAATAGATTATGAACCCAAACTTTAAGGTTTATTGTTGGATTAATCAAACTTTCTGAAATAAATATTTTCTGACTTAAACGGACCGGAGCTAATGAAAATAACATTTTATTTAAGTTTCCAGTTTCATAATTTACAATTTTACAAAACGTTCTCATTTCTTGGGGTAAATACAACTTAAAGAGATAAACATCGAAAGTGTCGTCGCTGCAGTTCTTGGACGAGACCGTGAAATTTAATAGGAATCGCTGTCATCCACAGCCAACCAAATCGTGCGATGATTGGCAATGAATTCTGCGTTTTTTGGTGACAAATCCTTTGACTGACTTAATGACAACTGTCGACGAACCTCGGAAGCGCTTCACTTGAAATTGGCAATCGAAGTAATCGCAGCATAATGCAGAGTTCTCATTGCCAATTGCAAGCGAAACGAAGTCTAACCTGACGATTAACATCAATTTCTAATTTTTCTTACATTAATTAAAACGTGAACAATTAAATTTCGTGTCGCAGTGTTGCAGGTCGCTGCCTTATTATATTTGATTAAACGATTCTCGTTTGGATTAGTCGAGGATTAGTAATTTCTCTCGTTAAGATAAGGGAATCTGTTTTCCAGCACCAAAGAATTTTTGTATCAAGTTCACGCGTGAGCGTTTAACTTTAGTAGCGTTTGCTTACGATTTACAGCGTGAAACGAGCTCTGAGTCCGTGTGACGAACTCTGAGGCCGTGTGACGAACTCTGAGTCCGTGTGACGAACTCTGAGTCCGTGTGACGAACTCTGAGTCCGTGTGACGAACTCTGAGTCCGTGTGACGAACTCTGAGTCCGTGTGACGAACTCTGAGTCCGTGTGACGAACTCTGAGTCCGTGTGACGAACTCTGAGTCCGTGTGACGAACTCTGAGTCCGTGTGACGAACTCTGAGTCCGTGTGACGAACTCTGAGTCCGTGTGACGAACTCTGAGTCCGTGTGACGAACTCTGAGTCCGTGTGACGAACTCTGAGTCCGTGTGACGAACTCTGAGTCCGTGTGACGAACTCTGAGTCCGTGTGACCGAGGATGTTTAAAATATCGTAACTTAAAGCATGTTTTATTGCCACAGCTTTCGGAAGAGGAATAAAAGAAGACAGGGCACCAGTCGGCCAACACAACGCATGATAAACTGTGTGGAATGTTGCGATAAACTGTGCGCGTTTCGGTTGAATACTGATGAGAACAAAGACGATAATATCGTTGAATGTTAGGAACGGAAAATCTTCAAATTGCTTCGGTGGCATTTCAGATAGACGCGCTACAAGATAGAGCAAGTCAGACTTTCGATTGATGATCACCGCGTCAGTTTTATATTGCGAAGAATTTGGCATTATTCACTTTTAGTTCACCAAATATCATTGAAATGCGTTGAATTGGTTAAAGTTATTATTGTTGTTGGAGGTTGATTGAGTGAACATGAAGTTTGAATTGTTGCCCATGGGCGACTTCAGACCAGCCGGCGACGCTTGCGACTTCACTGGGCTCGTGTTGGCGCTCTTGAGCTGATTCATGCTTGGCGCTGCGCCCTTCGTCGTCTTACCGATCAAGTTGTCGAAGTCGATGTTGATATTGCCAGCGTTGGTCCAAGTGGATCCGATTGCGGTTGGCTTTTTAGAGGTCTCGCTAGTCGTGGTGTTGTTGTTCGTGGAGTTATTGTTGATGGAGCTTGACGGCAGAAGAATGTTGTTTGCTGTGAAACGAGATCAAACGTTAGGAAAGCAGAAATATTTGATGCTCAAAGTGATAAACATCTTCGTTCAAGTTATCGTATTCGATAGACAGATAAAGAACGCGACTCCGCTTGCTTGTCATGTTTGAAAACGTTTATTATTAATCATTAGAAAATAAGGTTTGATGGAACATTTCCAGAAGTTGCTTCGCTAGTTCACGACATTCCTTGTCTGGTTCGTAATTCACTACAGAACTCTTGGCAATCATTTCCAAGTAGCTAATGAACTCTGTGATTTCTTTCGAGAACTCAGCGTGAAGAACTTTCCGAGGAACAGCGAGGATGACTGTAGCGAGCATGTGGAGCACCGCAAGACGAATTTTAGCCTCCTCATGATAACGCAGGAAGACGCTCAAGTTCACAATCTCCTTGGCCATCTTCGGTGCCACGAGAGAGTTTTCTGCGCACAACATTAACACTGCGATGGTGTTCAGGAACTTTACGAGGATCGAATTGTCCATTTCTTCTTTGAGCAGCGTTCCGGTCTTGAAGAGCATTTGTTTGCGACCGAAGCCATGCACGAGAGGAAAGAAGAACCAGCCGGCGACTTCAGAGAAACGATTGGTGCCCGAATGTTCATCGAGTGCGGTTGTTCTTGTAGTGATTCGACGAGTTTTCGCCAGTAATCTCTGACGAATTATCCGCTGAGCGTCTCTCCGGTTGCGATTTTCCAGTTCCTCGTTGAGTTTGATCAGCAGTTTGTTCTGATTTGTTTTTGCAGCCGCCGAAGGAGCAGCAACTTCGACTTTCTTCACTTCCAGTATCGACAACTTCTTGGCGGTCTCAGCGAGAACATCAAGCATGAGCAGACGTCGGCTGATTGCGTACTTCGATGCTTCGGAATTGAACTCTTGGCACAAATAGCCTGCGCTTTCTTTCGGATGCGTTGAACAGATCTGAACAAGTGTTTTCATCTTCAGCTCTTCAAAGTTCTCCAGGTAACAAGACTTATCCAATCCAATGAATATCTTCAGCAAGTCTACTCCGATGTCTGAGTGTTGTGATGGAAGCTGTTGCTTGACGATCTCTTCCGCTGAATTCATAGCAAGTTCAAACTTCTCAGAGTCTTCGATGCCTTCTTTGCTTGTGAAACATTGAATTAAATCTAGAAGATATCTTGGTCGTTTAGTCTGATGTCTTGGCAAATCATCTGGATCGTCGTAAGATTGAAGGTCTTCATCGTCGTCTGAATCGAGTTCGATGTTCAAAACACTCGAACTTGCTGGTGCTGTTGATTCCACTTCAATGTCTTCAACTTTCGTTTCACTTGAATTTGATGCTCGGTAACTTTCAACGGAACCGCGAGCGCCAACAATCGAAAGCAGATTCTCAACAGCGCTTGCGACTTCCGCTTCATCGGGAACTTGGAGAAAGTGCAAACTGTCATTCTGTGTAGCTTTTTCAGGATATTTCCTAATGACTTCAACGACTTCTTTGTACATTTTGTCTCCAAAGTCTGAATAATCAAACTTGAGTTTCTCTTCATCTTTCAGGTTGACGTCGATAATTCCAAGCATAACTTCAACGGTTATCATTCCAAGAACTTGAATTTTTCTGTCGCTCGACGCCAAATGAATTTGCATTCCATTGAGCAGCAATTGTTTGATCTTTTCGTCGGGTTTTTGAGCGCCACGGAAGTAGAATGCCGTCATCAGAACAATCAGCTTTGTCACATAGAAATGCTGCTCAAACGACGTATCGTTCACATGAGATTTCGTGCACCAAACCATGAGAAGTTCCAACAAAGTTTGACTCATTATCTCCACATTTTCGTGGGCGAGAAAGCTTGACAAGTTCTCAACGAGTCGATCGTTGTCGGCGTAACTTAGCAGCGGAAGCTTCTTCGTTAAAACGTAGCTCCAGTCACTCGATGTCTGCCAAACTTCTCCAAACATTTGTATCAGACTTTGACTTGAAAGGTCTTCACCGAAAGTGAGACGAACGATGATTTCGATAGCTGATCGATCAACTTCGCCCATCAGTTCGCGAACACTTTCTCGATACAATTCATGACCAGATAGTAATGAAATGACTTTGAGCGAGCTTCTCAAAACGTCTTCTTCGGTCTTGAAGTGCACGAATATTCTGCTTATCAGCTTCGACAGAAACTTCATTTTGTAGACCTGCGATTGCTCGAGTTTGTTTATCTTGCAGACGACGTGGAACGCTTTTAATGTGTTGACCATTAGATTACCGCTGAAAGCACGCAGCTCGAATGGTCGCGGGAAGTCTGATTTGAGTCTGTTGGCGACTTTGCTGGGTAGGCTAATGAGTTGTTGAATGAATTGAGCAATTGCAGTCGTTTCGTCGAGGTCGTTTTGGCTTAGACGGGTGAATGCGAAGATAAAGAATGATTCGCTTTCAAGGAGATGCTCAATTAATCGTATAACGAGGTGAGAAGATGTTTCCATCAGCGTCGGATCGCAAAGGACGTTCATCGTTTCAAGAACGAACTCAACGCTATCAGAGATTTCTGTCAACTTATTCAAACAATCGGGAACTCTATCGTCGCTTCGATAGAATCTTCCCAACTTCCGGATAACTTCCGTCAGCAACTCTCCGTATTTATCATGTGCAAAGCTCCTGATTCCACTGCAGTGGTGTGCCATTAACTCCGAAAGTTCTGGGTTAGGCAACAGCTCAACGAGTTCTTGAAGATTTATTACGAGTTCTTCGAACTGTTCCGACGATTCAATGTCAACGATCTTTTCTAAACACTCATTAATTCGCTCACACTTCGCGTTAATTTGTTCGAGTCGCGTCGCAACTGAAACGGAAGCAGATAAGCCTTGTTGGGACTCTTTAAAATTTAATAAATTGTCTTCAGCTTAAAACCAACGGAAGCATGCATTTCGATAACTTGAGCGAGATGTTTTAGGTGAACTAATCAAATGCTTACCTTGAATTGGTGTCATTGGATTGAGTGACAAATCTCCGAAGTCACTAAGCAGGTCCTTGTTGCCACTTGAAGGGTAATTGAATGCGCTTGTTATTACGTTGTTCCCGAATAAATCGGCGCTACCAAAAAGGTTTTCATTAGTTGATTGCGTTGACGCTGGCTTTGAAGCGAATAGGAAGTTATCGACAACAGGTGCAGCAACTTTTGATGTTGATAGCACAGCAGAAGTGTCTGGTTGTGATGAAAAAGCGGAGGAAAAGTCGGCGAACTCCGTTGCGACTGGCTCCTCAAATGAAGGTTTTGGTAGTGGCGGCGCGTTGCCGCCAAACGCCGAAGTGAAATCGCCGAAGTCGGCAGTAAGCTCAGAAGCGCGCGGATCAAAGTCATCGATCGGATCAGTCGATGCATTGCTAAAGATATCTTCAATAATATCGTTGTTGTTTTTTACACCGCTTGTCTTTGACACGACGGGCTCACTTCCAAACAAGTCTTCATTATGTGTGTTCCGATGCGATGGCGAATTGATTCCAAGCGCACTCGATTTTCCATAGTTCAAAGCTGCGCCCATGTCGATTTTCTTAGCTCCTCGTGCCGGCACGTTCGACGACGTGGTTGCTGCTAATGGCTTCACAGTTGTCTTGACACTAATTGGCTTTTTGTTATCGTCGCCTGACTTGAATGTTGGCGCTGACGTGACGACCTGATCGGGAGTGTCTGTTCTCTCTTTATCATGATAGCGTCTGGAAGATAAATGCTCAATTTTTGTGCTCTCATTCTAGCGATAGAACTTACTTTGCGTTACGATTGTTGCCACCTGATTCTGTGTCTGAATCTTCCCTCTCCTCGCCGTAATGATAATCATATTCCGCTTGATCCGTATCTGTCGAAAACTAGCTTAGTCAATGAGCAATACTCAGCTTAATGTGAACCTACATCCTTTCTCCTCGTGATCACGAGCGGCACTGAAACTCTCTCGATTGCGGTAATCGTCGAAGTTAGATCGCATGCCTATTCCACCACCCATCGCATCAGAACTCATTCCAATGTACTTGTCCTTATTCTTCTTTGCCTTCTTACGCTCCTCCCGCAATCGATCATCATCTTGGATGAATTCTATTAAATCACGCACTTTGTGTCTCACGTTGACTCCTTGATCCTTTCCGTTTTCATCGACGAACGTGTAGTTCTCGAGTGAGCGCAGGTCGTAGATGTGTTCACGAGCTGAAGTTACGACTCGTTCACTTCCGTTTTTGACGAGATAGCTCAACACAAGCGTTGCCTGTCAAGAAAGAACATGCAATGAACTGGTTCATTTAAATTGTTGGCTACGTTACCTTATACGTTCTTCTCCAATTTGTTTTATTGTCTTGCAACATCCTTCGCCAGAGCATTGACATGACTTCGGGAAAATGCTCATAGGTGAACGTTGCGTGTGCGAGCTCTTGCATAAGCGGGCCCGTCGGTCCCCAAGGATCGTCGTTTGTCGCTTCCCGAACCTTTCCCTCGATTTCCGTGTAGTTCATGACAACATTGGTTCTAAAAGAAGATGCGTTTGTGTTACAAAGTTATCAGATATCTCAAAGAGATCAGGGAGGCAAATCAAACGAGAAAGCGCTGGCAGGGCGAGGCTGGCAATGTTATCAGACTTGAAGTTCTGGAAATTTTACAAAACTCTGTCGAGAGCTCACAATTCGCAATACTAACACTTTATCCGCTATCTCCCGGACCTTCCACATGCTGATGAACTTATCCATGATGGATTTGGTATTTTTAACTCTTCAACTAACTGGATAACTCTTTAAAACTAACTTGGGAAACCAACTTCGAACGTCAGCTCTGCTAAAAAAAAATCTGCTAACATTTTGAAAATAAAAAACCGTTAAATACTTGACGGATTTCCATCATTCTGCATTAACAACGATTGATGAGTTGAATCCGGATAGATTGGGTGGATTTCCCTTTCTCAATAAAACATCAGAGAGTGGCAAAAAGGAAGGATAAGAACTTACCATTCCTAGTTGGGCGGTGAAATCCATAAAAAGTGGCAAAACCCTTCGAGTGACGTTAGGTTGTTGGCCCCCCGCAAGAAATAGAGACATTAAATTACCACTTTCTTTCGTGTAAAGATATATATCGGGCGTTAAATACTCAAACTAGACTCTTCGCGTTATAGACTAGCAGAAGTTGGCGTTTCAGGCCGCGAAGAATCGAAGGAAACCGCAAAAAGCGACATGAAAATTTAGTGTTCGCAAAACAAGCAAATTCTTTGGCAAAAGTGGTTCGAGAATGCCTGCAGCTCCGTAATTGTGCAGTCTCTAGCGTCACAAACTGCAATAATGGATCGCCGTGGCTCACACAAAATACGAATCACAAGTAAACAACAACAATGTCAATCAATAGGAAAAGTGTGGATCTTAACTAATCTCCGTCTCTCCTTTCCTCGCCTCGTTTAGTTCTTGGAGCTCGCAATCTCGCTCGCAAAGATTTGTTCCGTAAGTGTAATATGCCAAATTGGTGAAGTTTCTGTCGCCGATGATGTGATCAAGTTCCCCGGAAGCTTCAGAGTCGGTAGCAAACCTGAATGCAATCGACAAGAGCTGCGGCTCTTGGATCTCTGCAGCATTGACAATGCCTCACGATCCAAGAGGAGAAAAGCTCAGTTAACTGAGTAGAGTAACCAATGCCTCACGATCCAAGAGGAGAAAAGCTCAGTTATTTGAGTAGAGTAACCAATTCTTTGATGTCATCAAGATTTCAATCGGCGGTCTCGTGCAAAATGATCTCAACTAATTGCGATTGTTTGCAAGCAATCAAATTCTTCACGAACATTACTCAACTCTGCCTAGATGTTAGTTTTGTTGCCGTTCTGCACAACATTTCATAATCGTCAAAATCACGAATGAAACGGAGGAAGTGCACTCAATTGTAAAGACAGAAGCAAAAAACATTTTGTGAAGCACATGAAACGAGTAGAGAAGCACAACAGAAATTACCAAATTGCTCTCTTCCATCCACTTTTCTGTGTTCCATTTCATTCGTCTTTCGCAATGGAATGTCTCAGTCCAGTTGAGAATGTTTATTCGTGTCCTTCACCGTCTGCCATCTCAATTATCATCGTTCTTACAATGTTGTTGTCGGCGGCGGTTCTGACTCTAGCGCTGGTGTGCGTAATGTGTAATCGTGCCTCACGACCTTATCAATAAACCTTCATCATTTATTTTTATATTTTACCAACTTCGCTTATCTGTCGCGCAATTTTCAGAAGACGAAGAAAATGTTGTGCAAGAAGAAATACAATGACACTTGTTAATTAACGGTTCTGCAATGCCGGACTCTCAGTGCTGACTGAGAAGCCCTGAGCGAAGCGCCTTGACCACAAACTCCAATAGTAACTTTGTCCTTTTATTTTTGCCTTCAGGACTTCCGGATCCATTCGCAAAGATCGTCGTAGACGGAGGACAAGTCTTTTCAACTGACATTTGTAAAGCAACTGTAGATCCGAAATGGAATTCTCACTACGATTTGTTTCTGTCGCGCTCCGATGGCGTCACGATCTCCGTCTGGAATCAGAAGAAGATGCACAAGAACTCCAGCAGGTATTTGCCCCCTTCCACCCCCTTTGCTACATCCCCGTTCCTAACTCGTTCACTTGTCAACTTGCAGCGGATTTTTAGGGTGCGTTAGGATCACTGCGTCCACCGTTCAACGACTGAAAGATACTGGATGTGAGTTTGCGTATTATATAACAACGCTCGATTTAATTTGACCTTCATTTTTAGATCAAAGACTGGACCTGTGTAAGTCATCGCCGGATGACCAGACACCAGTGAAAGGTCAAATAATCATATCGATGTTATCTCGTGATGCGATCACGGGAACGGGCAATCCAGGCTTAGCTATTGTTGGACCGGCCGGCGATGTAAGAGGCCCCGATGACGACGAGCCGGTAAACGAACCCAGAATCCCCGAAGGATGGGAAGACAGACGGACGCCGGACGGGAAAGTTTATTATGTCAATCACGTTACAAGAACGACTCAATGGTCACGGCCGACGCAACCAGCGAGCGCACTGCAAGCAACAGTCACAAACGGACAAAATGGAACAGAGAGTAACACTCAAACCCCTCCCGGTCCATCACGATCATCCACAATGAATAATATAGAGCAAAGTCCATCAAATGGAAGCTTAAACATTGAAGCGCCAGGAAGTCGACGACACTCATCAGAAAACATAATCGGAACGACGAACGGAGAAATCAGTAATAGCAGTAGCACCAACAGCATCGAGAACAAACTCTCTACGGCTTCGCCAACGACTGCTACAGAAGTTTCATCGCCTCGGAACTCAATTTTGGTGCAGAACGTTCAGCTCAGTGCTTTAACGAAAAACTTAAGCTCGCTAGCCATAGACACAAACTCAAATGAACCAAACGAAGCTCATCCACCACTTGTGCCAGTGTCTTCGTCAGCAACCACCACAACCGCGACGGTGAATAGCAATAGCGCTAGGACTGTAAGTAAAACGACCAATTTATCACCAACGCAACAACAACAAGTGCCTCCAAACACCACTGCCCCGATGAACGGAGTTTCGCCTAGCCCTGGCGACCGCTCGCCGCCCACAACGAATTTACAACGCTGCGAAGACACGTCAACGCCTGGAACACCACAAAGGCCTGCGGAAGTCATCCAGAATCGAAATGCTGCTGACGGTAGCGACCTTGAAATTCGTACAGTCATCGACACCAACCATTGCTCTATTTTTAGCTCAAAGATCTCGCAGATCGTCTCGAAGTCAAGATGAGTCACAGCGTCGTCAAAGACAACGCCAACCTCGCCAAATCCCTGTCATTTTAGGCGCAGGGATGAGGCCGAATGGTGCAAGGCCTGCAATCGATTTACCTCCTGGCTACGGTAAATGAAAGAAATATAAAATAATTCCATTTACTAATTGCTCGAATCAATCCCTAAGAAATGAGAACAACTCAGCAAGGTCAGGTTTATTTCTTCCACATTCCAACTGGCGTCTCAACATGGCACGATCCAAGAATACCGCGCGACTTTGACACGCAAAATATCACACCCGAGCAACTTGGTACTTTGCCCAGTGGTTGGGAGCAACGGAAAACAGCATCTGGTCGAGACTATTTCGTCAATCACAACAATCGGACGACGCAGTTCACCGATCCACGACTCAATGGACAAGTCTTGAATGCTCTTCGAAGATCAGCCGCTCAAAACGCGTCATCCGGTGGCGCTCAGCCTCAGGTTGTTTCCAACGGACCAACAGCCATCATTCGTCCGAACAACGTCATAGAGCACCGATCGAACGTCATAACTAACACGGCCGTGACTGGAGCGCTGACGGCATCACAACAAACGACAACCGGCAGCACGATCCTGGATCTTCCTGTGGGACTTCTCGAGAGCGAATTGCCAAAGTACAGACGAGATCTGGTTGGGAAACTTCGAGCGTTGCGATCCGAACTGCAAACGCTTCAACCACAATCCGGTCACTGTCGACTGGAAGTCTCACGGCAAGAGATCTTTGAGGAAAGTTATCGGCTTGTTATGAAAATGCGACCAAAGGACATGAGAAAGTGAGTTTGACCTCAGCAGCATTCGGAGAAAAACTAGAAATCTTTCATTTTTTTAGACGACTGATGGTGAAGTTTCGCGGAGAAGAAGGGCTCGACTACGGCGGCATTGCTCGTGAATGGCTTCACTTGCTGTCTCGAGAGATGCTGAACCCCCAATACGGCCTGTTCCAATACTCGCGTGACGATCAGTACACGCTTCAAATCAACCAAGACTCGAGTAAGCTTCAATCTAATTGAACAAACGACAACTTAAATATCTTTAAAACTCATTTTCAGGTATCAATCCGGATCATCTTTCTTATTTTCACTTCGTTGGGAGGATTTTGGGAATCGCTGTGTTTCATGGTCACTGTCTCGACGCTGGCTTCACACTTCCGTTCTATAAACAGCTGCTTAACAAGCCAATCACCTTGTCAGACATTGAGGGTGTTGATCCCGAACTTCATAGAAGCTTGACGTGGATGCTGTAAGTAAACCGATGGTTAGCATGTGGAGTCAGAGCAATACGCAGACTATTTTCAGTGAAAACAACATCAGCAATGTCATCGAGTCGACGTTCAGCGTTGAGAACAACAGCTTCGGCATCCTCAAAGTACACGAGCTCAAGCCGAATGGACAGCAGATCCCTGTGACTGAAGAGAACAAGCGGGAGTACGTGAAGCTTTATGTCAATTATCGGTTCATGCGAGGCATCGAGCAGCAATTTTTAGCGCTTCAAAAAGGTAAGAGAAGTGGCATAAAAACCAAAATCTTCTTTATAAAAACTCTTTTTCAGGTTTCTGCGAATTGATTCCGAATCAATTGCTGCGGCCGTTCGATGAGCGTGAACTTGAGCTGGTGATTTGTGGCATAAGGTAAGCGAGAGTTTCTTCGTTAACATCTTTATGTTTATGTTTATTCTCCACCTAGCAATATTGATGTAAACGACTGGAAGCAATACACGCGGCTCAAGCACTGTTCGCCTGAGACACCGCAAGTAGTTTGGTTCTGGCAGGTGAGCGAAACCCTTTTCCATTCATGCTGAGATGTCACAACAAATAAATTTTAGGTGGTCGAGTCATATTCATCGGAGATGCGAGCACGATTGCTTCAATTCGTCACGGGATCATCGCGCGTGCCACTGCAAGGATTCAAAGCGTTGCAAGGGAACACGGGAGCCGCCACGCCTCGACTCTTCACGATTCATTTGACCAGTGACGTTCCGATCCAACATCTACCGAAGGCACACACATGTTTCAATCGAATCGATATTCCGGCCTACGATAGCTATCAATTGTTAAACGACAAACTGAGTCAAGCTGTGGAGGAGACTTGCGGCTTTGCGGTTGAATAGTTGAACCGCTTCGTGTCGATTGCGTTTACGATTTATCGAAAATATTTTAATTATTTATAGACGAAATCAATAAGAAATATCATGCATATTAAATACTGAAAAATAATTGAAGATACGTCAGAGTTGCTCGTTCGTTTTACAAGAATACACGATGAAAGTTTTTAGATGAATATTTTAAAGCAATTAGCTCAAATCTCCAGTTGAATAAAAATAGCTGAATCGTGAGTTTGGGTTTGATTTTTCCGCCTCAAATATCCAGATATCTGGATATCAAACGCCATATTGGAGACCCTGCCGGATTACACTGAGTGAAGGCAGAGAAAAGTTTAATCGAGATTCGTGTTTTGCTGTTTTCAGTACTGCGAGATTGACATTAAAAGCCAAGTGAAAGCTTTCGTTGGTGATAAGAGACGGCGAAAGAATTTTAAAATGACGTGAAAATCAGATCGAGGAAAATTGGGTGGAGAAATCTGAGAGAGAGAAAATCAAAAAAAGAAACTTTTATCGTTCCAATAACAACCTAACAATGCCTCAAGTCATCGACTCACAGACTTCCAACAATAATCCCGACGTCCAACTGCTGTCCAGGAACTATTATTCGACCTTTTTTAGTACGCTGATGAACCAATACAACGCCGAGAGATTTTGTGATGTCGAGCTGATTGCGGGAGGCGAACAGGCTCACGTTATCAAAGCCCACAGGATTGTTCTGTCGAGCAGCTCCAGTTATTTCGAGGCGATGTTCCGACATGAGTTCAACGAGAACAAAGAAAAAGTCGTGAGGCTTCATTCCATCGACCATCGAGTGCTTAAGAGTCTCGTCGATTTTATCTATTCTGGGAAGATAGAGATCGGCCAAACGAACGTTCAGGAACTTCTGGCTGCAGCCGACATGCTCCAGCTACCTGATGTTGTGACTGGCTGTGCTCAGTTTCTATGCAGAGGCAAGTTGAACTTTAAAAATAATTATTACTATCTCCTCATTTTTTCTTTGAGCAGAGCTTCATCCATCGAACGCTCTTGGAATCCTCCGATTTGCTGAGGCTCACAACTGCAAAGAGTTGGCCGACAGCGCTAACGGATTCATCAACGCTCATTTTCCGGAAGTCATTTTGCACGCAGAGATTCTCGAGATTTCCCAGACGATGTTGGCTCGTTTGCTGTCTTCAGAGCTCATACGAGTCGACAGCGAGTTTCAAGTGTTCTCGGCCGCTCTGCGTTGGATCAAACACGAAGTCAGCATCAGGAAGCGGTTTGTGTTTGACATTCTCGCGCATGTTCGGCTGACTTTAGTTCCGGTGCGACTAATAGAAGAGGAAATTTCACAATGCCGCGACGTTTCTCTCAAGATCGCTCTACGCTCGATTTTGAAAGATTTGACATCACGCCGAGGAACCTTAGTCCCCATCGGGACAGCGCCTAGGCTGGGAGCGAAGAAATCAATTTACATCATCGGCGGTTCGAAACGAGAATCAGCGTAAGGAAGACTCGATGGAACTCTGAGTGGCTTTGACAATCTAATTCCTTACAGGAGCGGCTGGACAAACGATTGCATTTTTGAGTCGGTGATCAAGTTTGACATCTTCAGGTGCGAGTGGACCGACGTTGCATCAATGGAGACTGGTCGCATATTGCCAGGAGTTACTACGCTGAGTTCTAAGATTTACGTCGTTGGAGGTGAGAACGGTTTGATCGAAAATTCAAGATTGCAGCGCAATCTAAGATTTACACTCACTCAGGATCTAGATTGCGCTGTCACCTTTTAAATAATAGTTGGGCTTGCTAGTTTCTCGTGGTTGTGACCAACTTTACAACTCTTCTTTAGGTGAACGTGGCTCCCAAATTTTCGCCAACGGAGAAGTGTACGATCCAATTTCGAACAGCTGGGATTCGCTAGAACCGATGAACACGCCGAGATGCGAGTTTGGTTTATGTGCTCTGGGTGGGACTATTTACGCGATGGGTGGCTGGGTCGGAGAGGACATTGGAGACTCCATTGAGTGCTACGACCCTATCAAAGCGTGCTGGGAAACAGTCGACAAGTTACCGGAGCCAAGATTTAGTATGGGAGTGGTGAGTTGTTTTAATTATGCAAGATTATAGCAAAAGATCTGACGTTTAATGTTTTAAGGTTTCGTTCGAAGGACTGATTTACATTGTCGGTGGCTGCACACAAGCTTCACGTCACCTTCCAGACCTAATCAGCTACAATCCTGTGACGAAAGAGTTCGAGCATCTTCCCAAAATGCAAAACGCAAGGTGTCAGATGGGTGTGGCGATTCTCGGTCGCTATTTGTATGTAGTGGGAGGGAATTCAAGTCACCAAGAAGTTTTGCGAAGCGTTGAAAGATGTAAGACGCTTTGAATAAGTTTGAACTCGTTAACATTCACATTAACTTTTCTATTAAATCTCTCATTTTTTAGATTCTTTCGATGATGAGAAATGGTCGAGCGTAGCTCCGATGTCTGTGCCTCGCGCATCGCCAGCAGTCTCGTCTGTTGATGGGCTTCTTTATATTGCGGGCGGAGATCAGGTAACACAATGACTCAATTTCACGTCAATTCTTTCTGAATATCTTTTTTTACAGACAAGAGAAGTGAACTTTTATCGAGCGCAAATCACAATAAGCTCGTTTGAGTGTTACGATCCACTCTCAGACTCATGGAAGGAATGCCCTTCATTGCCCACGAGCCGCAGCGAAGCTGGCGCCGTAGTGATTTAATTTATTACTGTGACAGGAGAGGAATCTCGTACCAAAAATATTTCTGCTGTAATTTGCATTGCTGAATTGACTTCAACTGCAAAAAACGAAAATATTTTATTGCACAATCCGGTTCAAGACGTGCTACTCAGTTCCTTTTACCCTTGCATTACTTTTCAAAAACATTTGCCGTAAATAGCGTGAAGATGTATCGATGTTAATCAGTCAATATTTGAGAAATCAGCAATAAAATTAAGACGAAAAATTATCAATTTTAAAAGCGTTGGATGGGCAGTGATGATTTTAAAACGGATTGTCATCTATAGCGGATGTTGGGGTTGATTGAAACGGATGATTGAGTTGTGGGATTATTCTACACATCTTCTGAACTCTTGAAAATCAGGTTAATAGCATAAATTTCACTATTCAAGTAGCTCGTTGCCATTCAATTCCATAACTTTTGTCAAACTTTAAACAAGAACTTCCTCTGTTCAATTCAAGAAAAACAACGGATTACGAGATAGATAAGTATAAAAATTTATTAGAACTTCGAGTTACTATTGTTCGGATGATTAATTTAAAACCTTATACCACAACTCCCTGAACTTCTAGTTTAGTCAAGAAAATATTGCAACAAGTTTCAATCCATAAAGATCTAATTGAGTTTGTGAATGGTTTTATAATCTTCGAGCTTTTTGAGTCGGCTGAGGTTTTCCCACCACAGATTAAGCTTTCCAGAGCTCAGGATCAGCTCAAACCATGGCGTCAACGGCTGGTCCAATTTCGCGAGGTCTCGTTCTAGATTCTCACGTTTCAACCATCGAACCTCGCTCACCTCGGCGGGGTTGGGCTTTACGTCAACATCTTTTTGAAGGAACAGGATGTAGTCGATCTCATGTTCTCCCCAAAGGCCGTCGCCGCGATCGATGTAATGAATCCGAGTCAGATAATGGAAATTTTCTGGGCGCACCTGCAAACACGAGAAGTTGACATAACGTGAATAAAAGCTAAATGTCAATAGGCAAAATCGATGCGTTAACAATGAAGGAAGATGAAGGCCATCGTGTAAACTGGAAATCACAACCAATACGTGAACAACGCATTTCCTATGACGAACTAAAAGCGAAAGTTTTTCGCATTCCGCTTAATGAGTTCGGCCCACATTCAAGCTCCAAAATCATTCGATAACGTAATCGATCTTCAACGTTCTTATTACTTTATCTAAGTCTTTATATTAATACTTAAACTAATTGCTCTCACCTGTGAGTTGGAAATGCCTAGCTCGAAGCTGAGTCTTCGTTGCGCTGCACGTTTGATTCCGATGGCATTCAACTCATCCCTCTCAGCCTCAATGTCATAGAGCGGATGTGAGCAGCAAGCGTTTGTGTAGCAGTTGGGAAAGGTGACCTGCGTGGAAGATCGACGTAATTTATGCTAATCAATGAGGCGATTTCCAAGGAATTTCAATGAGCTTTTACCTTGTGGCTGGATCGCTTCTGCAGCAGCATGTCACCGTTTTGGTTGAACAGAAAGACACTGAAGGCTCTATGGAGCCTGATGTCGTCGCCATCTACCTTGTGGCAATCTTTCTTGCTCGCATGACCGATCGCCTTGTCGTCAGGGTCCACGAGAATACAGTTTTCGCGAAAGAAGTCGAGCGGAAGTGCATCGTTTTCCTTTTTCACTGAATCCACGAGTTGATGAGCGAAACTGAAGCGTGATTTGTTGAACAGGTTGATGGCTGGAGCTAACAACGTTTTTCCTTTCAACAACGACATTTTCTGATAAGAGATTATTTCACACTTGGCGAAAGCAGTGAGGGAGAACTCGAGCTTACGAAAGCTACCACGGATCACGCGGATCAAAACAAGATTACGCGGAAACCTTTTCACTCGTCGCTTAGTTTTCGTTTAACTTTGTCTCTAAGAAAATGGGAAAGCACAAGAAAAGCCGTGAATATTCTTCATCTTCAAGTGACAGTGACAGTGAAGAGATTGAAAGAAGCAAAAAGTCTCGCAAACGTTCTAAGAAGTCGAAGAAGCATAAGAGTAAGAAGCAGCGGAAAAAGTCATCTTCAGAGTCGGATTCTTGGGTTGAGCGTAATGTAGATGGTAAGAGCCCAACGCCACCAGCCAAAGCAGTCCCGACACCATCAGCCGAAGCAGTCCAGCGCGACGATTGGATGTCAGCAGCCAACTTTTCCATTCCCACGTTCACGAAAGAAAAGCCGAAGCCTAAAAACGAGAAGGCAACCCACACGGCTTACGATCCGGCGACATCATCAAGAGAACTGAATCCTTATTACAAAACCGGGGAAGGTGGAATGCCAACCTTCAAGAAACCAAATGATGACGATGGCTACGATGACCGAAGACGAAGCACAAGCCAAGCACTCTCGACAGGAAACTGGAGGAAGTCGAGGCCTCAAGAGCAAGATCGTTGTCGGGAAAATAGTCACAGACCCCAGAAATCGACGTCGCCAGAGGAAAATCCAAGGAATTTGTTCCCGGAAAAGCCTCCGGATGACAAACTTGGAATTACAGCTTCGCATTCCGACTTCTTGACCGATGAACAGATGAATACGATTGGAGCGAAAATGATAAAAGCCGAACTAATGGGAAACAATGAGCTTGCCAATAAACTCAAAGATAAGCTTGAAAAGGCCAAAGCTTTTGCCAAAAGCTTGGGCGGTGCAGCTGGGCAATCGAATCGAGAAAGTGTCGTTTTGTCGATCAGAAATGCTGCTGGTACGAGTCGACCTGTAACGCAAGACAGTGAGCCCAAGCAGCGGCCACAAGACAGAAAGAAAAACAAACGCGTTGAAACACATCAAGACGGCGAGAGAACGAAATACTACGCTGATGATGGAGACTACGACATCAAGCAAATGGTGAGCATTAACAAGATAGTTAACTCAATCGTAATTCTCATATTCATTTTTAGTTTGAACAAGAGAGAAATACTGACGGACGTGATCAGGATATTGAGTTTGCGAAGCTCATCAGCAAAGTGAAAAGCAACGACAAGATGGACATGGCTGACATATTTTCCGACAACATCAGAAAAGAGAAACAGAAGAAGACTGACGATCGCGATGAAGCGATTCGTGAGCATCAAAGAATGGAGAAAGTTCTCGACTCTTGCAACAAGTGTTTCGATTCGAGAAAGATGGACAAGGATTTAGTGATTCACGTCGGAAAGAAAATTTACTTGTCGATCCCTTACTACGAAGGACTGTGCGATCATCATTTGACGATTTCCCCGATCCAGCACATCGAATGCAGCACGAACGTCGACGAAGATGTGTGGGAGGAGTTCCTAGACTTGAAGAAAGCTCTGACGCAGCTGTTCCAAAGCAAAAACGAGGACGTTGTGTTCTTCGAGACTGTGAGATATCTGAACAGACGGCCGCATATGGAAATTCATTGCGTTGCTAGCTCCAAGTTCGAGATGATTCAGTTTTATTTCAAAAAAGCGATTCAAGAAGTTGAAAGATCTACTTTGAACAAGAAACTTATTGAGCTGAAAGAAGACAGAAACGTGAGACGTTCAGTCCCGAAACGCTTGCCTTACTTTTGGGTTGATTTTGGATTCACTGGATTCGCCCATATCATAGAAAATCAGGAGACGTTCCCATTCAACTTTGCGCAAGAAGTTATAGGCGGAATGATGAATCTCGATGTTAACAAGTGGCGAAAGCCTCGTAAAGAACAAGAGCCGAAGAGGAGAATAAGTTACTTCAGTAACTTGCTGAAAACTGTCTTGTCAAACTTGTAAAGCTGCTTACAAAACCTTCAACTTTTAGTACAATAAAACATTTTAATTATAAAACACATTGTTCATCTAATTGTTCAGCGTTTTCACTCATCGAATTCTTTGAGAATCTCCACAGAATTCTGTCGTAAAAATCACTTAATACTTGAAAAACAAGATTGATATTTCAGTGGTGCTTTATCAATGAGTCATCCAGAAAGATTTTCCAGTCGTAACTCTTGTTGTGTGGATTCTTGCAAGGAGGTTGAATCAGCCGAAACGAATCGTCAACTTGCTCTACACCGATCGCTGCGAGATAAGGAATCCGATGAACCAATTCTCCAATGAGGAACTCCATCGAACGTTTCTCCTTTCCTATCAACTGTCTGGTGCATGTTTCCAGGCTCCCGGCATGGGCAACAATCAGCACGTCGCCCTCATGACGTTCAAGAATCTCTTTCGTCGCACGGAAGTTGCGATCGTAATGTTCACTGATTGATTCTTTATGAGCTGCCTCTAGCTCACTTCGGAGCACAACCGGATCGTAGCTAACATTGATGTTGAAGATTTCAGCGGCTTCCTCAGTAGTTAGCAGGTCTGGCCATCGATGGCGATAAAATCCGGTCCATTCAAAGAGTCCTGGGTCAATATTCATTGGCAGTTCCTTCTCAATTCCTAATCCTTTTAGAACTCCTGATGCAGTTTGCAAGCATCGAAACGCCGGCGACACGAAGACGTGGGAGAGTTTGACACCAGAAGCTTTCATCGACGAGCCCACGGATTCTGCTAGTTGCTCCCCAAGGACAGTCAGCGGCGTATCGTTCAACCAATGTCGATGGCTTTTCCTTTTCGGAAGCCTCTCTGGCATATTGGCGTCGGTGCGAACGTAATGCTCCTGAATCCAAGAGTATCCGAATGTGAAATCCATCCGCTCTCCATGACGGAGCACAATAATTTTCCTATTTCGCGAATTACTGACTGTCTGAGTCATAGCTGAACTGTGACTGAAAAAGTTTTTCCAATATCAAAACACAGAGCTCACACTGTTGCGGAAATGTTTGGCAGTAAATGTGAGCCCAATGAAGAAGAAAGCGCGTCAGAATGAGCTTTGAGATTCACGAGAGCTTTGAAAGCTTTGAAAGCTCATCTACCTGTTAAACTTATTAACGATTTGTAGTTCTCGTTGCTTTTAATATTCTCGAGATTTCTCGAGATTCAAACAAAGTTTCTAACTCGAAATGTTTTGTTTATTGTCAGAACAAAACATTTTTGTGTGTAGAAAGTGTGAAAATTGTTGGGAAATATTTGTCAGTTAATCAGAGAACTTGAGAACGCGATCGCAGTGTAGAATGTGCTTCTTTGACAGCAAATGCATCTGCAGCTCCACTTTCGTTTCCCAGCGGAAGTTGCAGAGGTTGCATAACTGAGGGTATAAGCCACCGCTTATAGCGCAACGTTGTAAATCTTCGATGTGTCTCTTCAAATCGTCACGGGCTTCCGATGTAACAGGTTGAAGTTGAGCGAAAGGAATGTCGTCAAAGATTTCCTGTTTTCCTTGAACCACTTCGACAGCTTCTGGATCGACATTCCAATCGAAGGCATCTCTTGTCTCGGCCATATCAACGATTGAACGTTGCTTGTTGAAAATGTCCATGACAATCTTTTTTATATTCTGCTGAGAAATTTCTTTTTCAGCTTCAACAGCGTTTGGAATCCGTTTGCTGGTTCCAGTCATTAACATGTAAGAGAGATGCGAGCGCAGTCGATTGATGAGTTCGAGGTCTTGTAAACTCAATTCAAAATCAATGCTCATCGCTGCATCGTGTTCGCCGAAAAACGGTCGTTCTCGTTGGGTGTCGAAGCCCAATCCTGTCAGAGCTGACACGAAATTTGTCTTTGTTTCGTTACGTCGAAGTTCAGCAGTTGGCGAGAATATCAATGCGACAATTACAGCCAAACCTGGACGGCTTGGCATGACCGTAGTTTCGCGTATTGTCATTGTACGGAAGTCACGGCTGATTGTAACATCTCCAGCAACGCAAAACTTTCCTCGAAAATTTAACAAATCTTCATTGAGCAGAACGCAGTTGACTGATGTGCTGTCAGTGACAATCTTCGACCCTTGTGTTCGAGAAACAGGCTTCAGTTCCAACTCAATTGGGCTGAATGGTCCTTTCAAACACAAGATCTTGTTGCACTCTGACAACGGAGGCGAAGGAATTTCTTTCACGTTCAAGCTCTGGTCGACTCTTCCGGCAAATTCGTGGCCGGGGTCGTTTCGTTTATCGATGATGTACTGTTGTGCTTCTCGCATATCGTGGTTTGTCTTGCTTAAATAACTTTCTTCACACTCTTCGGCAAATCCTTCGTCGATGAGCTTTTGATTCCAATCGATTCCCTTGACAACAAGCTGAACAGAAGCAACTCCATCAACTACCGAGTAGATGCGAAGACTCGCTTTTCTGTCCGTGACTCCAGCACGCATTCGTTCCGTCGCTTCTTTGGTCCATTGATCGTTGGTCTCTCTTGCAACTGACGAAGGTTTCACTGCCGTCAGCCAACACTCGAAAATGCGTGGAGTAAATGCTTCAAGTTTCTCTTGAATTGTTGGATCTGCCATGACGAAAAGATTTCCTTTTTCGATGAAAACTGTTTTTCCGCGATCTATTAGGTAGATTGCAGCTTTGTTATCGATGGATATTCCTCTGAAATTTCCTCGTTCAAAAGTCTCTTTGAAAGCAACAACGACAAGTTGATTGAAGTCGGCAGTTTCCATGTCGAAAGCTTCGCGTTCGAAATTCTTCATCAACATCTTCAGTTCGGAGATGTAGTCTTGATAGCGCGTGTCGCATTGATCTGCTGGCCCGAATGATTTCACAGGTCGGAAGTAGAACTTGCTGCAGTTCTGGACGAACGTGACAGTGCCGTACATTTTGTGAGTGGCCAACGTGGGCTCAACAATGTACTCAGGGTGCTTGATGACGTTCTCTGATTTCGTGAAGACGCCGTTCTTGATCGTTCCAAGTCCCTGTGCGGCGGCGTATTCGTTTGTTTCCGCGTGACTCTTCACGCGGAGCATCACTTTGTTCTGAATCTGACGCAGCTTCACCGCCTTGTAAACTTCTGGGCGAATTCTTCCAACTTGATGAAACAGTTTCGTGTCTGGCATTTGGTTTTCGTTTTCTGCGAGCTTCGGATCGTTGGAGAAAGTCACATAAACCTTCTGACTGCTGGGATTGTCGAACACGATGTCCACTTTGGTTTGTTCATCGGCTACCTCTTTTGAAATGAAAATCTGTCGAAGTTGCTCCTTGTACACGTCGCCGAACAGATCGCGATCCATATTGGTGAAGAAAACGGTGCGGAACACATCGAGATTGTTGATGGTGACGTATGATTCGCGCTCGCTCTGGTCAGAGTTTGCAACTTGCGAGAAGAAATGAGAAGGTCCAAAGCTTCCGGCGATCACAACCTTGAGAATGAATAGTTTATCTTGCGGTTCCCATTTCGGTGTGTTTTCTAGATCCTTGATTCCCAACTTCTCCAATCGAGATTTGATTTCGTGTATCAACAATCTCATTTCGTGGAGATTCTTCGCATCAAGACCGTGCTTTTGGCACCATTTTCGTTCTTCCTCAGCGTTCGGCATCAATCCATTCGAGAGCGTCCAGAAATTGTAAGCGTTAAGAATCGCAATGCAATCTGATTGAGAGCCCTGGGCGTAGTTCAGCTTCTTAACATACGCTTTGATGTCTTGTTCGCCTGCGCGTGCGAAAACTGTTTTGCTTGTGAGTCCCGCTGCGATGATAACCATTTCCTCAAGAACGCTGAACAAATATCCAATGACGATCAGTCTGACGAGATGAACATCCAAGGGAAGCGAAGCCATGACTCTGCCCAGGTAAGTTACATCGGCGTCGTCGTAGGAGAATGTTCCATTGCTGTTGTATCTGTGAAGCCCACCCAAACTCTTCAGAGATAGCACAGCATCAATGACTGCTGATCGTTTCGGAGGATCAATGGCAAGAGCTAAGAGTTCCAAGGGTGTTCCCATCTCTAGTTCTTTCAGACCAATCACGACCGTCTCTAAGTTGGCTCGTGTAATCTCCGGCACGGGAAAAGTTTTCATTTTGTTGAAGAAATCTTGGCTGACCATGCGAATGACCTGGAATTCATTGGTTACACACGAAATCATCACAAAAAATCAACTTACAGTGCCACTGCAAACTCTTCCAGTGCGGCCAGCTCGCTGCGCGCAGTTATTCTTGGAAGCCCAGTCGAGGACGAGTGATGTCATCGTCGAGCCTTTGACCTTCGTGTTGTATTTCGTGAGACAGAAGTCGATGACATGAGTGACGTTGGGCAGGGTGACACTTGACTCTGCAATGTTTGTCGAGAGAACAATTCGAGGTCGTTCTTTGTTGGCGACGAAAACTGCTTTCTGAAGAATCGTTGATAGAGTTGAATGAAGCACAAGGATCTCGGGGTTTGCTCTCATTTCATTAAAGGTAACAGCTGATATGTTAGAATTCAAAAGTATTTTGTGAAGCTCTTCAATCTCGTAGATTCCAGGTAGAAAGATTAGGATCGTTGGATTGGGCAGTGCATTGACGTTCTCGAAGTGTTTTCGGAAGCATAAAGAGATGATCTGTGCAGTCAAGGAGTACATTTCTGTGCTTATTCCTGGCTCCTTGTAGACAACAAACTTCTGGAGCTGTTTCTTCATGGTTCGCTCTAGCTGGTCCAAATAAATTTCTCTGATAGGGAAAGACCGTGAGGATGCGGAAAGATCGATGATGGGAGGCTCGAAGACGCTGCCGTCTTCAAGTTTGATTCGGAATATGTTCACGAATTGCGTCGTGTCCATCGTCGCTGACATCAAAATGATTCTTGTGTTGAATGGGTTTGCAGCCATGAGCCGTCGGATGACGATGAGCAGGAAGTCAACCTGGATGTCACGTTCGTGTATTTCATCGATGATTATGTGCGAGTAGCGATTCATAGTCTTCTCATGGATTAGCTTTCGTAGCACTACTCCTGTTGTGCAGTACAGAACTCCCGCGTGTTCGCCTCCTTCAGTGTCTGACTTGCTCAAGCCAACTTGATAGCCGATCTCGCGACCTAGGAACGTCTTTCTTTCGTTGGCTACACGCTGAGCGAGAGTGATTGCAGCAATTCGTCTCGGTTGACTTATAAGGATCTCGCATGGCTTCTTCAGAGCCTTGCAGCTATCGTAGATGTACTGAGGGACTTGAGTAGACTAGTGAAGAAAGGGATTAGTAAATAAACAACCTGTTTGAAGTCAGGTACCTTTCCACAGCCAGTCGGGCCGTTGATGATTATCACCGGGCTCTCAGAAACCTGTCTTAGAATGTCCAGTCGCGAATCAAAAATTGGCAAGTCTACACGATAGTTGTCAATGTTAGGAGCCTCATTAGCTTCCAACGGCATGGTGCCGGCGTCAGTTGGCATTGTGATGTCTGATGTTAGGTTGATTTTCTCAAAGTTCTGACGATGAGAGCGGGCAATGAAGCATACAATATATTAGCAATTTGCGAATGCCTTCGAGTACTGTGCAGCAGCAACAGGAAGACAGGACTGAAGAGGTTTCACATTTAACTTTACCTTGGCGATGGAGAGACAAGACTTCTCCTCGTACTCCTTCGCATATTCGATTCCACTTTCCTCTCTCTTCTGATTCTGAACTTTCTTCTGAACCTCAGGTTGCAAGGCTCGAGCTGGAGGTCTGATAAACATCCTCGGCCGATCGAAGTCCATGAAAATGCTCAACAGCTCATCAGCGTCCATATTGCCGGTGTTCTGTTGGCGAGAAGAACATTTAGGATTCACCACAATTCGCTTCGGTATATCACGAGTTCTCGAAGTGATTTGAGTAATTAAATGCCTTACTGTTTTCAGTGTCTGAATTCTGATTGTATTAAATAAGAAAATACCTTCACCGATCTCTTTTTATCCAACGATTTGAGGCGCGGGTCGAGCAAACTAGTTTGAGCGTCTTTGAACATCTCGGCTGTTACAGTTAGGAACTAAATTGATAAAACTCGTGTTTGTAGAACCAGCTCGAGTCACAATATCTTCGAAACAGTTCTTAGTACCTTTTGTCACACAGTATTCGTTTTCTTAGGGACTAAAAATCTGATAAATTACGAATAAATCTCGAGGGTTCAACGATGATTTTGTTTGAAAGCCAACGAGAGCGTTTTGCTTCTGCCACAAACCCCTCGAACCTCACGTTTCGGTCACAATAAAAAACAAATAAGTAAGTTCACCATGTCGCTTCCCGAATCATCGCGCAAAGTGGGCACAAAGTGGGATCTCGTGATGAAGCAGTTGCGGGAGAATCACCGGAAGTTGTTGAGCAAATCGCGCTGCGAGATTTCAGTGATAAATTCTTTGCACACTCGGAAGGAGATTAAAACAATGCTGATTTCTTATCTCTGCAACCTGGCTCCGATCCTTAAGAAGTCGTCGAAGCTATCGGAGGAAATAAGAATTGAGGGCAACAAGATTTACAAGCTGCCGAACGCAAACCTATTCGAGGCTTGCTTTCTCTACTCGCTTGGCTTGAAATGCTGCGAGACTCAGCTCGATTTTGCGTATTGCTACGGAAACCGGGCAGCAGCTTTGATGAAGATTGGCTTCAACGAAGTGGCCCGGTACGATTGCGAGGAAGCCATAAAGTTCTCACATCCGGACAAGTTCAAAATATACGAAAGGTATTTCATTGCATTTAACTAATATTTCGTTGATTTCTGATGTGTTGATTCAATAGATTGTGCTCCTTGAGTCACGAAAACTTGGTTGCGATGCGCAAGAACTTGGCTGGGTTGGAAAAGCACTTGAAGAAAGCCTCGAAGCAATCGAAAGAGATAGTGCAACAGTACAAGATCCGATTGAAAGCCATGGAGAAGGAAAAGTACGTTGACGATGAATTATCTGAGTTGGACAAATTGAAGCTGGAAGGCGATGGAGACGAGAAAGTCAAACAGTAAGCGACCAACAGTGAGCAAGATTACAGAAACTAATCTCGTTTGCTTTTAGAATGCATTCACCTGAGAGCGGACGCTTTGTCGTCGCACAAAAGTCAATTGCGAAGAATGAGAAAATCTTTAGCGAAAAACCTTTCGCCTTCATACCAGTCCACAATTACGGGCTCAAGAAATACTTCAACAGTGACTGCGAGAACTGTGGTCTCGTGAACATTTGGCCGTTTCTTTGCCTCGAATGCCGCATGGCCTCTTACTGCTCACCGAAGTGCTGTGAGAGTCACCAGAAGATTCACAAGTACGAATGCGCCGGATATCAAATTAACCTTTGGTTCGAGATCGGAATCGCTCATCTTTCGATCCGCTGCCTTCTAGTCGGTTTCCCAGCCTTGATCAAGAGACTCAAGAGCTTCGAGCGAGCGGAGTACAAGAACAAGCCGGGGAAGATCTTTCAACGAATCCTCCAAATTTGCATCGAGGACTACAAAGACTATTTCGATGCAGAAAAAGACGAATTCCAGAACTACGCTAGAGTCATCGGTCTGCTTCCGAATCTCTTCCGGAGTGAAACATTTCCAACGAAGAATGTGCCCTACGCTCTCGTAAGATTAAATCCTTCTGTGTTCATAGCCAAAGCTACATCGAATATATTTTCAGACAGCTCAAATGCTCACAATTTACCTTAGAGAGAAGACGACATTCTTTCAAGATCACATCACGAAGGACGTGACCCTTCTAGACAAGAACTCCGACTGGGATCTGCTCGTTAGTGCATTGCTTTTGCGCCACATGGGCCAACTCGTGTCGAACGGTCACGCGATCATCGACTTCCGTCAAAACATTTTCACTACCGACTCATTGAAGCTGATGCTGCTCAAAAACCAAGCAAACGGCGGAGGTTTACACTTATTACTCAAGTCTCAGAGAGTTTTCACCGCGATCTTCCCGAAGATTTCAATGCTTAACCACTCATGCTCACCAAATATCCGCAATGTGTTTGAAGGAAGGAAGCTGACGATTTTGGCGACGGAAGATTTATCGGAAGGCGACGAAGTATTCAACTGCTATGGACCTCACTACAAGCTCATGTCGTATCAAGAGCGACAAGACTCGTTGCGTCTTCAGTACAATTTCATTTGCAAGTGCGTCAAGTGCCTCGACACAAGCGACGAATACGTAATGATAATCAGTTTTGTTTGGGTCTAAAATAATAAGTTTTCTTCCAGCGGTTCAACAATTCAGTGTTGTGTCGCTTCTGCAGTCAGCGGATATTCTATCCGGACAAAAAGGTCACCGACGACGACGACGAAGAAGACGACGACAATCGAGAAAACTACTTGCTCAAATGCCCTGATTGCCTTAAAGTCCACGAGAACGAAGCCATGAAAGCTTTCTTCACCCTGCTCGCCCATCAGACTGGTGAGAATCGTCCGATTACTATGGATCAAGTGTTCGAGAACTACGAAGCGGCAGTCAGTGGCTTTGGAACGCTCGATGAAATTCGCTATCACATGTGCGAGATGATGCTTCACACGTTGATTACAAACCGGGATGCCATCAATCTGCACAACGCCACAATTCCACTCGAACTGTCGATCGAACTGATGAACGTCAAAGAAGAACTTTATGGCCAGTTCAGCATTGAGTTTGTCGAAGCCGGATTGTTCTTCCTCGACGTGATTTCGATTCTGACCGACAAGAACATCCTGAGCGACTTCAACGACAAGAAAATCGACCTGGAACCGATGAAAAAGCTTTTGGACGCTGTCGAGATCTGCTCCCCAGACATTCGCGTGATCATCAAAGACTATGTGAAGCGCTACTGTTACTCTTGCTCGGGAGATTAGTTCTCGTTTATTATTTGTAATGCAACTTCTAACATCGAGCTTAAACAATAAATAGAATTCACACTGACCACAATTTCAAATCCGCAAACACAATTTCCTTGAAAATCGAGCTGCTCAACTTGTCGTGGGTCGCCAAAGTTGTCTTGCGGGTGCTGAAGACATCCTGAATCTTTTCTTTGATCTCGTTAGTCTTGATTTCATTCCGGATGTAGAACAATCTGATGAGATGCTCTTCAGTGATCGATGGATAGTTTGTGAGCAGAGTATGAAGATCGAGAATTATCATCTCGATATCGCAGCTTAACAATTGCGACAAAACGATGATTGCGTCGAAAGGCGAATCGTTCTTGAGTACGTTTGGAGCGATTTTTTCGAAGAAGGATTTGATTTGACGAACTTCATTGATGATTTTCTTAACGATGATGTCACACTCAGCTTTGGGTTTGCTGATACGCTTCGAGAGAAGTGCTTTGATGTAACGTTTCGCGACCATTTTCTGAGCTTCCTTAATGACAAACTCAAAGTTGACCACTCGCAAATGATTATAATCCTGGAAGTAATCCTGGAGCGTGACGCAAATCGTGTCAACCGCAATGCTAGAGCCAATCCATTTGACAGTGAAGAGTTCATTGAAATGCCCGTCGAGATCAAGAAAAGCTTCTTCCAAAAGATAAGTCGCTGTCTCGTCACGCAAAGCTTGGAATGTAGAGAGAAGCTTCTCAAAGTCTTCGTAGTGATCGGTGCGTGTCTTTGGCCAGTACAACTGCTTAATCTGCTGTGCCAGCTCCATGATTTGCTGGCAGTTGTTCACAATTGTGATGATATGTTGCGTGAAGAAAGGCACCAAGCTGCGATCCTTGAAGTGTTTCTCCTTAAACTCAATGATTGCGAGCCGATACTTTTGACCGTAAATCGTCACCTGTTGAATGCTAAGCACGAGAGCATCAAACGTCAAGTCTTGTTTTATCGTGTTCGTGACTTGCAAATGCTGATCAAGCATCTGGAAGATTATGACGGGACTCGCCGTATGGAAGAACTGATCGTCTTGATCAGGCATCCCAGCTTGCCAGTCGAGCTTTTCTGTTTCCACAGTTTTGTCCATCCAATCCGTGTAGTTCTTCTCCATCGTTTGAAGGTAAGCTCGTTCGAGAGATTTCAGAATTTCCGGCTTCACTAGAGGCTTCAGGTTTTTGATCTGTGACATGTCAATTCTTAGCTCAGGATGCTGCATCAGCTCTTTGCCAGGATAAGTGTTGATGGTCCAGGAAAGCAGTGAGATGTACTCGTTACCTTCGATTCCCCGTTGCATGAGTTGCTCGAGCTACAAGAGAAAACTTGTTCAAGACTCAGAGTGATAGGCTTAATGAAACTTACGAAATTAGATACAGCTCGGTGATACATTTTCACATACTCTTCAAGAATGTTGTAGTCTGGTGGAAAGCAAGGAATGCAAGAGCTTTTAACAACCTTGAGATCGTCGAGAATGAGCTGACGCATAATTTCCAGATCCTTGACAAGCCACAACTTCTCGTCGCGTTTCTCAATGTTCGATCCTTCGATTCTCTCTTCAACGGTTTGGTTGAGAGTGTGGAACAGCATGGATCGCCATTCCTTTGGACGACCTGGCGGCAGAAATCCCGTCACCTTCTGCTGTTGCAGAGCGAACTGATCAGCTTTTTCCTCGCGCTCCACGATTCGCAGAGCAGTGACGATGACGGTCGGCTCTTTCCGAACTGTGTTCAAAGTCCTGGTGAAGATAAACCGAAGTTTCTCGTGTAGAGCGTTGGAAACGGTCTCCACCTTGTCGAAGTAACACTTCAGAGTAACTTTATCGTGCGTGTTTTGCTTTGTTAGCTTGTGCAACTCAAAAAGCAAATCGTCTCGCGAGTTCTCCAGATCAGACAAACACTGATGAGCCAGGAGCAACTTGTCTTCTTCAATCCATGCCATGGCCTTCTCAACGGAAGACTGGACTGTGAAGATGTGCTTCAGGTTCTCCATCGCTGTGACATATTGCGAATACTTTGTGTTCTCCTCCTTTACTGGCTCCAAATCGTCAGAGAGCTCAGGAACATTTTTAATCAGCGACTGAATACTTCTTATTCTTTCCTCGACAAGTTTTGCATCTTCCAGGCTCGACTTCAACTGCTGCAGTCCTGATCCCACTGAGTTTAGTTGCTGATTGAGGGCGGATTTCAGCAAAGTCTCGTCGGTCATCTTCTTCCTTTGAATCCGGTGCATGAAGGCGTCGATTTTCTCGAGCTGACCGCTCCTTTGAAACATGTTTTGGATCTCCTTCAAAGCAGCAGCTTCTGCTTCTTGGTTCAGCGACTTTAAATCCATAGTTTTGCTGTTCTATTTTGCCAAATCGTTTGACCCCCGCGCGGGTTTGTAAACTTTTTTCTTGAGTCTTCAACTACGTCGAGCCAAAGTGTGGAAAATTAGTTCAGCTTAATTCGAGTTAGTCCGCGCGTATCTCAACTGAAAACTGTTGTAACATATCCAATAAACTCTCGGGCAGTGAATAACATAAAAATAGCTCCAATGAGGGGCCCGAAATTGCCCTCGAAGGAACATTGCGAAAAGAACATTGAAATCAAATGGAAAAGCTGCGAATATGCAAAAACTAAGTGATGCATTGAACATTTGTCTCATTCAAATTCATACTTTGGTTGATAACTTATCCAAAAGGAACTTCCCGCAGAGCGCTCGTGAGATAAGCGAGGTAAATTTGGGATTGCGATGTGTCCGGTGCCAAAATGGCGAGTTCGCTTTTCTTTGTTCACCTTTGGGTGCAATTTGTACCGGAATAACGACGAATTCGTGGTGTGGAAATGATTAAATGCTTCGTTCTCCTTTCAGCTTTGTAAACAGTTTGGCTTGGAAGCAGAACGGCATCTTCTGCGTTGTTTATTTTCATCGATCGATTTCGGAGACGCGCACTCAGCGAAAAACTCTTTACAAGCGAAATTACTGTCCAGTGAGCTAGCGTCTCTGTTGAATAAATCATCCTTCATCTCTAGCCTGTGCTTCGCACTTGAAAATCTTTTCCCGCAGCAAAAGGTGAGTGAACCGAGCGAGTGGAAAGTGGCCAAGAACGAAAATCTTCTTCTTCTCGTTTTAGACTCTCCGACCAACGCAAAACCTCATCAGCCTCATCTCGAAGGTGTTGAACTGCTCACAGATTCAAGAAACTTCGTTGTCTCTGGCATTGCGTAACTCTCTCAACCCTGATTTGTTTAAACACGCTGATCAGCATTTGAAAATCTGTCTGCCTCAGCTGATCCAATCGTATAGTGAATTAGGTAACATAACTTTGGGCCAAAGTCTTTGGTGGTCTTACGGAGCTATCGTGACTATAGACCGAGACCGTGGCAACTCACCAGACTTATCTGGTTCTGATAACTCTGGGCCAAAGTCTTTGGCATCATCACCACTGCTTGATTTAAATGCGTTAATCACTTTTAGATTCCGGTCGATTCTCACAAGAAGGATCGCTCACTGATATCTCACCGGAGCTTCTTCAACTGCTTCTGTCACTGATTTCCTACGACAAACACACGAATTTCAATATCTCGGATTCATCTTACATCAAGTTCACCAGAAAACTCTGCCGAGACTTCCCGCGAGACCACGTTCCGTTGATTCTTACGCCTCTGCTTTACCTTGAGGACAGCGAAATCTCAACTGAGTCAATTCTATCAAACTCGCAGAACATCTTCAAGTCAAGCATTATGGACACGTCGTGGTCGAAAATGGTAATCGAGATCGGATACTCGTTCACGTCCTCTGTTGATGAATGCAAGTCGCATCTGATGAAAGTTAGCGGGCGCGACGTTACTGCGCAAGATGTGGCCAAGATTATCTCTTTGATGAGTCAAACGCACGCCAATCTATCTGATAGCAGCATCAATTTGCCAACTCCTAACGCATTTTGGCCAAGCTCATCCCAAGCTAATGACTCAACGTCCGGCAACTCTTCACAATCAAAAGAGAAACTCACAACGATCGACAACTCATCATGGAAACCCGAAGTTTTCGTGCAAGCTCTGAAGGAAGTGGTTCCGAATCTTAACTGGAAGGAAGTCTGCATCGGCCTCGACAACTCAGAGTTCATGATCAAAGATCGAGCCGGCCTTAATCTTCTGATTACAACGGTTCGCATGGGAATGCAGATCTACGGAATCTCGCAAGGATTCCCCGCCGAATGCATTTACCGGCACTGGACGAATGTCGAAGGTCTGCTATCGCTGATCACATCTATTCTCAAGAACCCCGACATTTACTCATTTGCCGATCACATCTACACGCCAACAATTCCCATCGAAATCCTGAAGACTCCGCCAGAAACCGACAACAAGGAAGTGGCGGCTTGGAAGTCAACTCATCTCGTTGAGATTCTGCTTTTCATCTCCGAGAACGGCTTCTACAATCAAGTTCTAGAGCTTTTCAAGTTTCCTATGACGCACTGTCCCGACATTCTCTTCATGGTGCTGCTGCATACCGGTGGAACTAACAACATGCTTCGGCAGGATCTCTTCACCAGCCTCGTGCCTATCTTCATCAACAATCATCCCAACTCGGGCCCGATTCTCCATCATGCGTGGAACTCGTCAGCTTTTGGAGTGGCGCTTAAGAACATCATCATGCTGTCGATGAGCGATTGGTACTTACGCGGCGACACGGATCAATCGAGGCTTTGTCGAATCCTTGATGTTGCTCAAGATCTCAAGGCGTTGTCAAACTTGCTGAATTCAAGAACGTTCATGTTTGTCATTGACTTGGCCTGTTTGGCGTCTCGTCGCGAATACTTGAAGCTGGAAAAGTGGTTGACAGATAAGCTTCGAGAACATGGAGATCAATTCGTAGCAGCTCTTGTTAAATTCCTTCAGCGACGCTGCCCGCAAATTTTGGGAAAACCTGACGACCAAATTCTTAAATCAGGACAACTGCAGCCCGAAACAATGAACACAATCGTTCAATGTCTTCATGCTTTCATTCCCAACATTCATTCACCCGAAATTGCTGAACAAGCTGCACAAACAGTGACGAACTGCAACATGTTAATGAGTAAGCGGAGACAATTTCAAACGCCAATGCTGCGCGGAACATCTCATCTCGGCATGGATACGCCTTTCAGCAATGCGAACCAAGTGTTCAATCAAAATATGAACCTGTCGGATATGACTTCAAGCATAAATGCTCTTAACTTGAATGCAGTCAATCAAGGCAGTAACGCTTTCAATTTCGGAAACATGTTGAGCAATTTGACAGCCACTCCAGCGTCGCCATCTCGCTTGATGTCAGCCCTTGGAGGTAACAGTGGCACTTCATCAAACAGCCCATTCCCAATGGGCATGTCGGGACCTCAAAACCTTGGTCGAATGGCAGCAACACCGACTAACGACAAGCTTAACCTGATGAATCCATTGCCTGCTCAGCAGAACCCGACTCCGCAGCAGCTGCAACAGTCACTGTTTCCTGATCAGCCAACCATCTCTAATGAAATCGAAGAAGAAGCGAACGGTTACTTTCAACGCATCTACAATCATCCTCCTCATCCAACGCTGTCAATCGACGAGGTTCTTGACATGTTGAAACGTTTCCAGGAGTCAACAAACAAGCGGGAGCGTGACGTCCATCACTGCATGCTTCGCAATTTGCTAGAAGAATACAAATTCTTCCCTCAATACCCCGATAAGGAGCTTCAGATCACGGCTCAGCTTTTCGGAGGAATGATCGATAAGAATCTTGTTGACACTTACGTCACGCTTGGACTAGCTCTGAAATGCGTTTTGGATGCTTTGCGAAAACCCGAAGGCTCGAAGATGTATTACTTCGGAGTCACGGCGCTTGATCGTTTCAAGAACAAGCTTCATCAGTACCAGAAGTACTGCGAGCACATCAGAACGATTCCGCATTTCAATCAGTTCCCACCACATCTCATCAAGTACGTGGAGTACGGTTGCAACGCCGAAGTGCCAGCAGATATGCCACAGGGCTCATTCAATGCTCCAGCATCAGCGACAGATCCCAGCGGACAATTGTTGCCCAACGCATTGTCGCACTTGCCTAATACATCGACTCAATCTTTGTACCGCAGCAACTCTGTCACTGGAAATATTGTGACGCAAGCCAAGGCGACGACTTCTTCGGCATCAACAACACCAAGCAACTCTGTTTTGTCAACAAAGTCAATCAAATCAATCGCTAACGCCACCAACATCGACACCTTGCTCGTGGCGAATGAAACTGAAAGCGAGAAAATCACGAATCCGCCTGATGCCGTTCAGGATAAAATCGCTTTTATTTTCAACAATTTAAGTCAGCTCAATCTAACAACAAAGTGCGAGGAGATCAAGGAAATCCTGCTCAAAGAATATTTCCCCTGGATGTCGCAATATTTGGTGCTTAAGCGAGCCAGCATCGAGATCAATTTCCACACGCTTTATTCAAACTTTTTGGACGCCTTGAAGATGCACGAACTTCTCGTTCTCACTACGAACGAGACGTTCCGAAACATCAAAGTCCTACTGCGCAGCGACAAGAGCATCGCCAACTTTTCAGATCGCAGCTTGTTGAAGAACCTTGGACACTGGATGGGAATGTTAACGTTAGGAAGAAATCGGCCGATCCTTCACAACGACATTGACTTGAAGTCTCTCGTGCTGGAAGCTTACAACAAGGGACAACAGGAGCTTCTTTACGTTGTTCCTTTCGTGGCCAAAGTCATCGAGTCAACGGCGAAAAGCAAAGTCTTCAAGCCACCAAATCCATGGACAATGGCGATCATGAGGTTTGATTTTATTAGTTTTCCACTCAATTCAAACTAACATAAAATTGATTCCAGTGTGTTAGCAGAGCTTCATCAAGAGCCAGAGCTCAAGCTCAATCTCAAGTTTGAAATCGAAGTGTTGTGCAAGGCTTTATCTCTCGAAGTAGGAGATCTGAAGCCAGCTTACTACTTGAAAGATCCTGAGAGAAGCGGCAAGATAATCCATCAACTCTCGCCACCTAGCAAGATGAAGGATACCGGACACCAACAACTGTCGCTGACAGCAGCTGATGAAGTCGCAAGCACTTCTATTGCCCCGTCGCATCAATCAGCGTCACCAGCGAACTCACAAAATGAATCGTTCGCCACTGGTCCGAGCGAGCCACGCTACACGATTAACGAAATTGGCTTGCAGAACTTCACTGCGAACATCACCAACCTGATGGTTTTGTCGCCAACACTCGTTCTGCTTCATCCACAGCTTAAGTCTTTCGTTCGCAATGCTCTAGAGAAAACCGTTCAGGACTGGGTTGGTCCGATCGTCGATCGCAGCGTGAAGATATCAATTAAAACAACCGAGGCAATCATCCGCAAAGATTTCGCGCTCGATTCAGACGAGGCAACGATGCGACAAGCGGCTCATTACATGGTCCGCAATCTTGCTGCAGGAATGGCCATGATAACGTGCAAGGATCAATTGATCACGGCCATCCAATCAAACGTAAAGACTGCTTTTGCCAACGTTATGGCGCCACAGCAAAAAGATCAGATTGAAATGGCAGCGAACATGATTGCCAACGATAACGTCGAGCTCGTGTGCTGCTTCATTCAAAAGTGGTCAATTGAAAAGGCGATTCCCGAAATAGACAAAGCGCTCATCGCCGAGTACGATGTCAGGAAGATGGCTCGTCAAGAGGGCAGAACGTTTTGCGATCACACAGTTCTGGCTTTTCAAGCTGAGCGCATTCCCATGCAAATTCGCTTGAAGGTTGGCTCAGTGTCATCGAACCAGCTTTCAGTTTACGAAGAATTCGGCCGCAATGTGCCAGGATTCCAGCGTCTAACCGATCGGGAGCTCTTCTCAAAGAATGTGGAGCCGCAAATGCCAATCTCAACAGGAACGGGCGTCGCCTCTGTCGCTTCATCGGTCGCATCGAATGGATTGCAGTTGTCAGGATCACAATTCAATGCAGCGTTTGGACAAGATGACTTTGGAGTTGTGTACGATGACCTGGTCAACAGAATTGAAGCGTTCATTGCTATGTGTGGCATTCTGATGCCGCTCCAGGTGCAAACTCAGAACATGCACTCGCTGTTGGAATGCGTGATGCTTGTTCGACGAACTCGTGAGAATGCTGCACAACAAAATCTTCTCAAGAAGGCAGTTGAAGGTTTGATGGAAGGCTTGGTGTCCATCTCTGAATATACCGATCAAATTAAACTTTACCGTGACTTACATCTGAGAGTCTTGAAGATTCTCCAAGATAACCGAGCTTTCGGGTCTCCGTGGACGAACAAGAGCGTTGCAAGGTTTATGATTGAGTGTCCCGAATCGTGCCGCTATAACGTCGAAGCCGCCGATGTTCTCATTTCGGCCGGCTGCGTCTTGCTCCCACAATTCGATGCGTGCCTTGCAGCTCTCATTGAAAGTGGAAACTATCCAGCCGCTGGATTCGCGACGAAGTTGCTCCAGCTTTACTTCTTGGACGAGCGTTCGTCTGTGATGGTTCAAGACGGAGATTTCCACAACACGATCACAATTCTCGAGAGACTGGCACAGCATAACAACGGGCCAGAAGCGCTCATCAACTTGCTTGAAATATTGCGAAACCAACAAGATCAGAGTGTGCATCTAACCGATCGCTCGATCCACGGCCCGACTTCGTACATCCACTCCGGAATGCTGCAGGCCCGGAACTCAGGCGATATTGATGAGCCGCCGGGATTTATCGAACGATCAGAGTACTTGCTGAAAGATTGGATTACCATCTATCACACGCAAGGAGTCCAGCGAGATTCGATCAAGTCATTTTCTAACTTTGTCAACAAGATGAACATCTACGGCATTCTCAAAGGCGACGAAGCCTTGACGAGATTCTTCAGACACGCCACACAAATGTGCATTGATGTCACCTATCGCAACGACCCAACGATCAACAACACGAAGATCTTCAAATACATCGATCCGTATGTGCGACTGATTGCTTTATTGGTGAAACACTCTGGAGAAACCTCAAACTCGACGACGAAACTCAATCTCCTCAACAAGGTAAGCCGCAAAGACTCGATGTTGCCACCGGGTTTCGACTAATGATTTTGTCTTTATAGATCTTAGGAATTGTGATTGGAATTTTGCTGAAGGATCAGGAAATCCACAAGCAAAACTTTCAGCAAGTTGGATATCATCGCATCTTCATCATGCTGTTCTTGGAGCTGAGCTCGTCAGATCCCGTCCTCGAGAACATAATGACGAACGTCTTGACAGCTTTCTGCCACGCGTACCACATCTTGCGTCCTTCGTTGGCTCCAGGGTTCTGCTACACTTGGCTGGAGCTCATTTCTCATCGAATTTTCCTTCAGAGAATTCTCGCAACCACTCCACAGGCAAAGGGCTGGTCAATGTACTCGCAACTGCTGGTAGATCTGTTCAAGTATCTCGCACCGTTCTTGCGCAACGCTGAGCTCGCCAAGTCCGTGACGTTGCTGTATAAAGGAACGCTTCGTGTGCTCTTGGTCTTGCTCCACGATTTCCCAGAGTTCCTCTGCGATTATCATTTCGGTTTCTGTGATGTAATCCCGCCCAACTGCATCCAAATGAGGAATCTAATTCTGTCGGCGTACCCACGCAACATGCGATTGCCCGATCCCTTCACACCAAACTTGAAGGTAGATAAAATATTTTCGCTTCGATTTGAAGTCACTAATGATCTTAAACTATTAAAGGTGGACATGCTAAGTGATATCAACACAGCCCCGAGAATTCACAGCAACTATGCCGCAGCGATTCAGCCGCCAAACTTGAAGAAAGACCTCGATTTGTATCTAAAGCAGAGATCGCCAGTAACTTTCTTGTCTGAGATTCGCGGACACTTGCAAATTTCTAACGAACCTGGATCTCGTTACAACGTTCCGCTGATGAACGCTTTGGTTCTCTACGTCGGCACACAAGCTATCAATCAGATTCGGTAAGTTTTTCGTAGTTCTTTCGAGAGAAAATGTACATAATGTTCTGTTTTCCAGCGCCAAGAGCCAAAATCCAACTATGACTAACATCATTCACAACGCTCACATGGATATTTTGCAAAACTTGGCAGTTGACTTGGACAACGAAGGTCGTTATTTGTTCCTGAATGCAATCGCCAACCAGCTGCGATATCCAAACATACACACACATTACTTCAGCTGTGCTCTTCTCTATCTCTTCGACGAAGCGAACTCTGAGGCGATTCAAGTAGGTTGAACGAAAGCTTTCCGTGAAGGAGTTTGCTGATCATATTCTCCCATACTTTAGGAACAAATCACTCGTGTTCTGCTCGAGCGTTTGATCGTGAACCGACCTCACCCATGGGGTTTGCTCATCACGTTCATCGAGCTCATCAAGAACCCGTCGTATAAATTCTGGGACCACGATTTTGTACACTGCGCTCCAGAAATCGAAAAGTAAGTTGACATTAATCAGTTGAAATTATAAACTAATGATTTCTTTCTGCTAAAGATTGTTCGAATCAGTTGCCCGCTCGTGCATGGTGAAGACCCAGCAGAATCCGCAGTCACAGCAGGCAGCGAGCGAGACGGAACTGCAAGAGTGCAACTGAGATTGGTGTTAAACCCGAGGCGATCGACACACTTTTGATTTTTCACCTACTTTGCTTTAGTTTAGCTCATTACTATTCCTTATTCTTTATTTCCTTATGCTCAATTCGTCCTAGTAAAAAAAGAATTTGAATTTCTGGAATGCTTTGGCAATTTTTTTGAGATATTTACAAGAATCCATTAACCGATCGCACGAGGTCAATGATGCCTAACACGAAAATAAAACTAGCGAAACTGTAAGAACACCGAAAAAAAAACATGAAATTGTGTAACTTTGTAAAGTTGAAGATTTTGAATTGAAGGAAAACTAAATAAAAAAGCTTAGTAAATAGATTTTAACCGAAGAAGTTTCTATTTCAATCCATGCTGAGTTCACCAAAGACAAAATTTGCATTCCAGCTTTTGCTTTTGACGACGGAAGCTTTCATTTTCAGTCAGTGGTGACCGTCAGGTGCAGGATAACAGATTCAGATAGAGGAAGGTGCTTACTCCATTCCCGCGAGCTTCTTGCACGTCCACCGGTGCAGCATTGTCAGTGCAGCAGAAGTGGATACGCCCATAAAACTACTGTCTTTTCCGGGCAGGATAATAAAGTAAGAACGAATTTTTGTGGTTGAAAAGCCGCTCATCTCGATGATCTTTGCATCATCGCTCGTTACGCTGAGTGACGAAACATTTCCGATTTAAGACCAGGAAGTCAGTAAATTGGCTGATGCGAACATCGCAAGACCAACGACCGCATGGAATTAGCGACATTAATTCGCTGATAAAACGTCTAGTTTTATTTCTGCCTTGCTTCGAGTTGGGAATTGTGAATGAGCTGCTAGTGATAATATATTGAAGGCTGCAAAACAGGTTTCATGGTTTCGCGCCAAAATTGATTTCTCTTCACCGATGATCACCAATGAGAACAGTTCTCATAATTGGGAGTTCCACCGCGTTTTAAAATTGTAATTCAATCATAAAACCTTTATTATAAACTGTAATAAATTGTCATCTATGTTGCTTCCTACACAGCTTTGATTCACTGCTATTGGCGTTTCAACCGTTTTCGTTATACAATCGCGCGATTATTTCGTAACTTGGATGGAGTTTCATTGAGAAAAGAAACAACAATAATGTCAATTGTGGGTTTCAAATGTTGACTTTGACGTTCGCCATTCATGTAACCTTCCGATGCTTTGCGCCATCGAAAGATCAGCTATGACATCATTCCTGCAACGATCAAACGACGAGCATTTTTTAATATGATTGAATTTGGCCGAGTTTAACCAACACAACAGCGCCGAAATGTTTGCGTATATAAGCGAGGAGGGAAAGAAATATCTATTTAAACATGAGAAAAAAATATAGAAAAATTAAACACATGAAATTCTCGCTGTATTCCATCAATGAGGTTTGATGGTTGAAGATGCTGGAGCGTCTCATGAGACACCAGAGCCTCTAACCACGAAGTTGTGACAACCTTCTCATGAACACAAGAAAGATTTTCTTTCTTATAATTCAGAGCTCACGAATATAATTTTTTTTCAATGCTTGATGTTTAAAGACAAAATTTTCATGTAAAATGTCCCAATTTTTATTTTATTCTCAGTTAAAGGTTTCGTACATTTCTCAGTTGAACACGCGAATAGGTTTCGTACAATGCTCGAGCTTTCATAAAGAAACAACAGTTGATCATCATAATTTCATTTTTACTGCGAATCGTTTTTCCTTTGAGCTCGAAACTTCTTTTATGTATCTGGCATTTTATGGTTTTATTCGACTTCAAACATTTCTTTTGCCGATAGCTTAAAGAGTGCGTCTACATTTTGCTCCTACATAGCAACAGCCGAATATTTACGTGTCGCTGTTTCGAGCAGCAAGCGTGAGCATGTGAAATTCCTCGAAGTTTTCTGTTTCATCTCTCGAATCGACATTCGCTTGACTCACAGGAAAGAAGATTGAAATATGATCAACAACGCTCTCGTGTTCTCAGAAAGCTTGAGATCACAATAAAGTCTTTATTTCGTCATCAAGCGTACAAACTCTTTCGATTAGATTACTTTCGACCGTGGCCATGCTTTTTCTTCCGCCCATTGTTGCGAACAACTTCAGTTCCTCCGTTCACGCAGGGGTTGCGATCCTTTCCTTCGAACAGGGTGTATTCCATGTTCTTCCTATTCGCTTTGCTCTCGTCGTTTCTTCTCTTTTCAGCTTATGTCGCTGCCCGTTGCCTACAAACACACACACGGCTCGTTTTGGGTTAGGTTCGTGTATGAGGAAAAAATAAGTTTGAAGTACGCCTAC
Source organism: Smittia sp. YW1114-2 (assembly GCA_033064975.1). Lineage (NCBI taxonomy): Eukaryota > Metazoa > Arthropoda > Insecta > Diptera > Chironomidae > Smittia > Smittia sp. YW1114-2. Next base: position 22,195,224 of record CP093832.1, read on the forward strand.
GCAAAAATGGAACTGTGTGCTCTTTATTTCCTTCATCTTTTTTCATGAAGAAGAAGCTCAAACGAATTGAAACGGTCGCACCCTGCAATTGAAACGTAGAATTTGGGTTTGTGTGGATGGGAGCCTCGCACGCGATCGATTGTCATAAGCTACAAAGTTGGTGGATGATGTCATGCTGAATCAACAGTAAACAAATCAAGCTCAATTCATTTGGAACAACAGCTTAAAGCTCGTTTCACGCGCGGGAAATATGTATGTAACAGTTTACATCGTTAGTTGCTGACTCTTGCGGTCGAAGAAACGAATGAAAAGACGAGAAATGAAGGAAAATGTTTGTTCGCAAACAGGCACACTGACACAGAAAAGCGCGAAGCTTTCATAACGTAACTTTGATTTACTGTAAAACCTTGTACTGTGTTAACGCTCTTGGTTGGAGCATGGGGAAACGAAAAAAAAATGTAGGCCATCGAGCGTCGATGATGAAAGAAAAACGACGAAAAGAGAAGAAAAAAAAAGTTAGAAATACAATTTCAAGCCTTGGCTCTTCTCAAATCGCGCGGCTGTATTCATGTTACACTGGTTTGCTTCATTTCAGCCTTTTATTTTGTGGCTGAAGATTGCGCGATTGAGAAGCGGAGTGGCTTGCTGGATGTTGACGGTTGATGCGTTAAAAGTAGTATGGACTACGCTGATAGGAGAGAGAAAAAGACTGACTCGGATTCGAGCATTCTCGCTCAAAGCAAAAGCCTATGAACTTGAACAACAGTGAGTCCCAATCTCGCTCCCACAAGCAATAGATCTCCAGTTGCCCCAGTCGTTCCTCCATTACTCCATCAACGACAAATCGAAATGCGCAGCTTCAATAACGTGGAATGCCCGCGCGCGCGATCTTTACTCATCATATTTCACCAGCCGCCGCTGGGCCCCAAAACTAAAAATAAAACAGCACTTCATAGTTTCCACATAGCAGTTTTCCTCGTCGTGGTTTGTGTGGCCCGTTCGACTAACAAAAAAATAATACAATTACGCAATCATCTAATAATATGAACAAAAAAAAAAGGCGAAACTTTAACACATTTTCAGCCATTTGTAATTTTTTCGCTTCGTCTCTTCTTCGAGAAAGACGGAAAAGGCATTTAATTAAGCAAAGTGTTGCCTCACTGTTGCTCTCATCCACTGCGCGATGAATCACATGATGATGAAACTATTGCGCGAGATACTCGACTTGTGTATTCTTTGTCATGCTGAACATGTGGTTCCAACCAAGAAAAAAAGAAGTTTGCTTTGAGTGAGCTGGCAAGCAATTAATATCCATTCGAAGCACGTTTTAATTTAATTAACTATTATAAATTGCACCAATTCGATGCTGAAATAACTTCACTTGAGGCCTCCGAAGCGCAAACCGAGCGAAGAAAATAAAAATCCAAAATGGCGTTGCTAACATTGCGGAAGTATAAAAGCTTTTACATAAAAATTAGGTCGATTGGAGCTAACGAAAAAAATTCTATTACGCAATACTGAGCAAGGAGGAAAACGGAAAGCTCTTCGCCCCCAAACCAAAAACTCCAAGCTCGCAGCCCAACTTCTTGGCGAGAGTCAAAGTTGAAGTCACACGTTTCAGCTTTCAAACTTTTTTCTTCACTATCTTCTCATGTTTTATCAAAATAGAATATGAAGAAAATTAAATGAAATTAGCACACGAGAGAGCAATTTTTTTCTTCAAACACAAGAGAAATATTGTAAAAAAAATTCCTTAGTACGATCAAGAACGAATCGAAATCACAACTTTCGCGACGACTTTGCGAGTGACGAATAAAACTGAAAGAATTTTCACAGAAAATATTATACGGGAAAAAATATTTGAGGCACTTCGGGTATATAAGCGAGAAGTAGGGGAAATGAAGTGCTGGCCGAGTGCCTCTATGTAGTTGACGTGCGCACTACACACTGCGGCAGCGAAGGCAAAGTGGGGCAGTCGAGTCGTGTATGTGTCGCTTCGGGCTTCGTATACATGGAATAATCGTTACGCTCATACTCATGCAAGGCACGAGAAGATATTTTGTATTGTATGTTAATTAATAACATATTTTTGGAAATAGCCCTAACGCGCTAGAAAAACTATGCTTGGCTTAGGAAACGCGCAGCTTAGCTAACAGCGACGGTGGAGCTGCGAGATGCAGTCATGCGCTGCAGCGAGCTTTGAGGTTTGAGCCTCCTCAGTGACCTATTTTCCTCTCATTACATAACTTTTTGATATCCAAATTTTCTGAAATTTTCCTTAGAAATGAAATTTTAAAGTTGATCGACTTCGCCTTTTGCCTGATCAACTTTGTCTTTTGCCATTCCCACATACAATCGTCGACAGGTTCACTCTAGCTTTATCAGACCACGCAATGAAGTTCAATTTGTTTATCACAAAACACACAAATTCCACTTGGAAAACTTTTCCTCTTGTAAAAATGTTTGAAAATTTACACTAGGCCTAGCGCTCTGTCGAAGCACAACTGCACTGCTCGACGTGAAACAGTCAAATGAGTTTCTCTCTTCGAGTTGAGCAAGAGCAGGCAGCGAGAAACATTCGGAGCCAGTGCTTTGTGACGGTTCTTCAAACTTCGGAGAAAATATCGGGGTCAATGAATGAATACACGAGGCATGCTCGCTCTTGTATCGACTTCCCTGCTAAACCATCAAACCTAATGGACTTTTCTTTCTGGAGTTGGGAAAATGTTGCATAAAGACGAGCAGTGATTAATGAATGAGGAAAATTCTTCAGCATTATGACGGAGCAAGAGAGCAGCGAGCTCGTACACAATTCAGGCCTCGCCATAGAAACTTGGGTTAAATTACCTCTAATCATTTCCTCTGCCTTCTTTCTGCTTTCTCGGGAAAGCAAAAAACAAACATGAGAGAAAATTGTCTTCTTGAATCCTAACGAAATTGCCCGGAGAAAGTCAGAAAATTTTCTAAAATGGCCCAATGAAATCACGCTCCACTGAAGACCTCAAGCGTTCTCTATCAAGTTTTTGAAAAATTTGGAGCCAAAAAGATGTTTCAACATGTAATGGAACTCTATGCAAGGGGGTCAATGAACTCCGTGATGACACGTGAATGCTCTAGGAACAAAAAGAAAGAACTTAGAATCGTCAAGAGCGAGAGAAAGAGAGTATCGAAGGCACTGTGTGCTAGGGGAACGCCAGCCAGAAATGCATGCCAAGAGCTCTGTGTGAGTGCAGGGCTTGGCGAACTCGATTTCCCTTTAAACGCACTTCGATATTTATGTCCACAGCTGAAATCGGAATGAAACGAAAATAGAAACGCATGAGAGTCTAATCAGAGTTATCGATTCTTCACTGTTGCGATGTTTGAACACAATAAGAAAATTGATGACAACAACAGTAATCAATTAGCCTACATACGTCCAGATACGAATTAAACATTCAGTGTTGTGCTCATGTATTATTCACGTTTTTGTCTTTCATGCTTCGAGGTGGCATAGTTACTAACTTATTTGTTCTAACGCTCAGAAGATTTTTTATCAAGCTGCAAGTTAGTGAGACATAATCTGTTTGATTGTTAGTCTTTCGGCTTAACTGTTCGATTGTATCTTTCGGCTTAATCGCGTTGCGATTCCCTCTCCATCAGCTGAAGATTTCCGAAGAAAAGTGTGTCAAACAAGCGAGAGATTGATTCAAAAATAGTTTCCGTATGATAAACAAAATGCTATTCAAAGTGATTTGCTGTGTGACTTTGTAGCGATCAAATTTATGTGTAGAATTAAACATTTTATTTCAATTGAGCACGACGAGCGAGTTGATCGTACGGAGTCAGCAGTTTTCCGAACGAAGAATCGCAATTCTGGTCTCGCAATATGCTGATGAAAAAAGTTTCGTGATGGAATTTCTCGACTTCGTTGTTGTCCCAACGGAAAATCATCTTTTTCTCATCATGAATGATGAGTTAGTTCTACAGATATCCTTGTCCTGAAACCGTTTTGATCGAGTTTAAATTAAAAAGATTTCTTACAGCGACATAGCCGATTGATTTGAGTGCAAAGTAGTGAAATTTTGCGCATCTTTGCTGTGAAAACTGAATCAGAAAACTCTGGAATTGGCCCGAAAAAACTTCATGATAAAGCAAAATGTGTTTGACCTAGATCTTCTGTCGTTATGTGTAGCACGAGAATTTCCATGAAAAACCTTAGCGTTCTGCGCAGATCAATAACTTCTCTGCCTCGAAAATGTTTTTCTACAGCAGAGTTTTCATGCCAAAGCGAAAAAAGGCAGCACCAGAGTGTATGAGATACAACAAACGGAGCATTCATGGATTCTTTATTGGGAAATTTATGGTTTATATTATACTTTTCTCGAGACTTTAGCACGGTTAATTGAGAGTGCTGAGTTTACTTTTGAGCATTCACTATTCTCATGCGCTCGCCCCGTAATGAGGTCAAACACACAAAAGTTTAAAAAACCAGCGAGGGAAATTGCTTCATCCAACTTATTCCTATGAACGGCGATCGATACGAGTTTGGAGATCAACTATCTAATCAAGAGCTGCTGTTAATTAAAAATGTTTCGACAAGGCAAGCGCTCGTGGAGCGACTTTAATTTGAAGAAACTTTCTTCCCAAATGCTCCTGATTACGACATGCGCGCGTGATATTGAAAGACTTTTGTTAAAGAGTGAGTCGCCCCAGCACAGACACACATGGCTGCAGATTAGATAAATAACGAGAGCCTGAGTCGAAAAGAAGAAAGTTCTCCATCAAATTCGAAAATAGGTTTCCAGAATTGATTATTTTCCGCAGAACTGCAGAGGTTTTGCATTCCCAAATGTCAGGCAACATTCTTGTTGTCGTGGGCCAGGCTTGCGTAGGATTGCTCCTCACGCCTCCCTCACTTTTCGTCAATAAAAACAAAATCTTAAACAACTTTTTCAATCACAAACGAACGATTCATTCCACCATCAATCACCTTTGAAAGAAAGTAAAACAAAAGTTATGACACGAACGCTTTGTTGTTCAACGGTTAAAAATTTAGTGTTGCGAGCAGTTGAATGAACTTTTCGAGGATTTGCACTAAGATTAAGGTAGATCATCCTAATCCTCGATTCAAAACATATCGTTCTTACTCAGTTATTATGAGAGAGAAGAATTAGTGATTTATTTATTTTGGCTTAGCTCGAGTTGACGTAATCAACAATGATTTATGCTTTTATTTCCTCGCTGGCATTTTCGGACAAGCCAACTCCAAATTTATGTCTAAAAGCGAAGCTGTGTTGGCCTTTTATTTCCACTCGAAACATCAATGACGCCTGACCTAATTTCGGCAGCAGATCCGCTGATGAAGTCTAAGAAAAAGTATTATTCTTCACATCGACTGAAAATATTTCACTCGTTGAGCTGAAGGAAAAGCGCTTTGCGGAGAATTTCGCTGAGGAAATTCCTCTGATTTATTGCAAATTAAATAATAAACCAAATCAAACTACGCGGTACGTTTTTTTCAAAGGGTTTTTTCTTCGACATTTGCTAGATTTTCGGTGCATTTTATGTTAGATATGAGTTCAAGAGTAAATTTGAAAACATAGTTTGATATAGTTAACCAAACTTCAGCTACCAAGAAACCCGAGAAAGGTTTTTTCAGTTCATCAAAAAAGCCCTAAAAACATGCAATTGAAGTCAAAGTGGACTAGCACAGAGCAATGATAAATGTTTCTTATATATGTAACGTTGCTATTAAATTTTAGCAATTTCCTTCCGACTCTTTATCACACTCTGAATTCCCATCACGTTTCATATTTTATGTATTGTCATCGGCTCTTCTATGCATCATAATCATTTTATTTTTTTCACATTTCCCAAGACGAAATAAATTCCATGAAAATTATAAAAGAGTTCCAAATAGTTTAAGGGATTAAAAACAAACTCTACACTGGATGTCAGGAGTTCCCTACTGATTTTTATTAAATATTCAATTCCGTTTTATCCGCGGTAACAAAGCTGAAATATTCAACATAAACAGGCCGAAACCTCTCGTGAAAAAACGTGATTTTCGTTCGCGATCAAATCGTACAACATTGTGTTCAACTAGAAAGGTGAAATTTATGTGTGTGACTCCATAGAAGTTGAAACTTATGCTGCGCAGTATTTCCTCGCTCAGATGAGCGGTATTTTGTCTTCTTCGATGACGACTTGGCGAGTGCTAGCGAAATGCGTTGAAATTCAATTCATGCTTCGAGCGCTTTGTTCCAAGCTCCATTATGCTCGTTGCCTCACATATGTGTGCCACCATAGTTTTATTATGTTTATTACACATCAGAAGTTTCTATTTGCATGGAACAAAGTCACGGAGGCGAATTGGGGTTAATGGATGACGAGGGGAAACGGAAATTGTTAGTCTTCCTCTGAGCGACGAAGTTCTCTTAAACTGCGTTGTACTTGAAGCTCAAATGAAAGACAAAGAAACGCGATTTCCGTTCTGAGCTGGTGCATCGTTGCGCAATAGATGAAGGAACAGAAAATTCCACGAAATATTTCGCAGTTATCTCGATGAAAAGAAAGAGATGTTCGAAATTGTTTTAGACGCATTTGATAAATTAACCGCGCCTAAGCTCAGGTTTGTAGATTTAATGCAGAAGACTCTGAATTTTGTACTCTTTGACACACATTTTATCTCTCTGAAATGTTCTACGAATAAACTTGAATATGAAATTTAATTATTCAGCGCGCGTGAGTTCATCAGGGCTTAGCGATAACTTTTTGGATAATGGCTCAGAGATTGACTTCGTTAATCGAATCGCAACTAAGAAGGATGAGAATTGTTATCGTCCCAGTGGTGCTTGAAACTCCAGTGACCTCATTGCATAGGCTCTTCCGCTGAAAATTAGGCGTATGCCTAAGTCGTTGCGTGCTCGTTGCTCGTGAACAGTAATCATGATTTGGAGATTTTTCTGGTTTGTTATTGTCATGCGATTTCTTTGTTTCAGAGTTGTGCCTTTCGCCTCAACACAAAGAGCTGAAGTTAGAGATTTTGTTTATTGGGTTAAGCAACGGTTGAAAGTCGAATTTGAAAAGCATGGCGGCTTTTTACTCGCATCGTCTTTCACATTCACATTCAAATATGAACATATCCGAAATAAACATTTGTGAGCTGGTAAAAGAAGCATTTTGAGGGCATGGCCTCTTTGATGAAGATCTTGCGGTGCTACGGAAGCATCTGTAGCGGAGGACGGGAAACAAGCTTCAGCCCTGAAACCACGCTCGAAGAAAAAAAGAAAAGCTTCATAAATATTAAATCTGTAATGCATTCTCCAATATTAAACAGCGGTCTGCGTTAGCAATGCCAAAACTTAATCCGAGTTTCATTCGAATAGCATGTGGGACCTTTTCGACTTCCAGGCGCGATAACATGCGAATAATATTTAATTTTGGTTTGTAATTTTCAGCAACGAGAGTCTTGATGAAATTTTGATGAGTTCAAGAAGAGAAGGTTCGTTTTGAATATTCAAGTTTCCTCCAGGGAAAAATCGTTTGTTGAATAAAGAAAAAGCTCATTCATTCGAGATTGCCATCATCTCTAAAGCTAGACATGAGTTGTCGATAGTAGTTTTGGAAAAACAGGAATCTATGCTAATGAAACGATGATTCAGGCTGCACGGCAGATGTTCCCCGATGTTCAATCTAAACTTCCAGCCTTCTTGCTGCAGCCTGCTTGTGAAGCTTTTCTGCTGACACCATTCCGAAGCGAAGCAGTCGATATGTACATGAAGATTTCATCTCTGTTCGCCGCTATTTTTGGAAGGAAAATCAATAAAATCTCAACTGCAAAGCAGTCTCGTGCTGACCTCGTTTCGAGAAAAATGAAGCTCATAAAAGTTTGGGAAAATTTCCATGAATTTATTTCAATATTTTTCCGATCCGACATTTATTCGTCTGCCGCACAATAAAATTTTGCCGTGTGAAACAAAGAACGAACGTCTTACGTATAAATTTTGTTTGTGTTGGATCTGATGATCCTAAATTAATTTAAATGAATAAGAATCTTCCGATGACGCCAATCGGACTCGAAGTGCAAAACTTATTTAAAACGTCATATCAAAAATGTTCCATTCCTATAATTTGCAAATAGCTTCGATATATAACTGCGTCTTAAAATTTGCTCCCTATTGCGCAATCTGTTCGACTGACTCATCAGTCAAATCGATTGAAACGCAATTGCATTTTTCTTCTTTCTTACGCTTTTATTACTTCAACGAAGTCATTTAGACGACGAAGTTACTATGCCACCTCTTAGTGAACTAGAGCAAAGGATCGAATCTCCGTCAGGATCGTTTGACCGTCTTATTGCATTTCCGGGAAAACCGTAGGGAAAATGATATGACGTCGAACGATTTTCCAATTCCTCACATGTTAAGGTCTCACAATCTCTGTTGCAGAAGTATCAAACGAACATAACTTTTGTCTCATTGTAATCTAATTTCTTTCGTGCTTATCAAACAGATGTAGATTTATTGGAAGCTGATGCACGGCGAGTACAGAGTTCGAATCGTTATGTTGCAGCTGATTGCTTCATAATCGTCATCAAGCTTGACACGCCAGAGCTAGAAAAACTAATCGCCGATCGGTTTTAATCGAGTTTGAGTAAGGGGGGCGCTGATGATCCATAACAATGAATTAAAAAGAGACACAACTCGTTCCGCTCAGTGAGATCATTTTAGTCGCTACTTCGCTTGCTCACTCGACGTTCTGCTTACTATGCTCAAGTACTAAATGAGGTCAATCTTTCATGTCAATTAACGGTTAATGCATAGAAATTTTGTTTATATAGTTTTATGCTAGCTTCACTCATTTTTCATGGAAGCTTCCTCTCTCACTCGCAAACTTTCATTTGGATGTGAGCAGAAAAGTGAATAATTCTAATAGAAGAAACGCTCGTTCCTTCTTTCTCTGTCTCTTCTTTTCTCCCACTGTCATTTGTTGAGCGACAGGCACTACAAATTTTATATTCGGAAACAAAGTAATTGCTCGCTGTGTGAAGCGATATTCCCCTCCTCCCTCTTTGTAGCTCTCAGCTAAGCAGCTTTCAGCTATCAAGTGGATTAGTCATCGAATCCGCTTTCATTCCAGGAGCCAAACATTTCAATGTGAACCTCATGCGAAGCCTCACGCGATTTGGATGAGCTTTGAAGTTAGAAAAACAATTCGAATAAAATGAAATTTTTATTTGTAACTAATCCCAGCTACGCGTCGATTTCACTAGCTGCTAACAATAAGTTATCATTGATTCTGCTAATGTTTTGATAAACGTTGTGATCTCATGGTGGGGTTGTAATACGAACATGTCATGCTTTACCTACATGAGTAACAACTTGAACTTTTACATTGCGATTGTCGAGCATGTTTGTTAAGCTTTTAAAAGATTTTAGTCGCAAATCTCTTTTTACAACCGACAAATCTGGTGAGAACTTACATAAGCTGCCTACTCACCCACTCTTATCCCCATCCCAACACCATTTCGATCTTAATCCCAACAAAGGAAAATTATTTTTGCTATGCCAACAAGAAGCATTCGAACAAAAAACTTCTAAGTGATATGGGTTCGAAAAGCTTTCCTGTGAAGAGTGAGCGAGCGATGCAAATGAAAATATGAGAACATAGAATGTTAGAACTTGGATCGTAATGCTCAAGAGGGTTTTTTTTTTGCGCCCGATGTTGTTTTTCATCCTTCAGCAACGGAGCTGAATTTTACACGCAAACACACTTACTCGCTTGCTTGCGCGCAGTGTTCGAACAGGGTGTGTCTTTTAATTTAATAAGAAGGCAGATTAAGGTCACGAGTGGAAATATTTGATGATGAAAATTAGCTTTCTAAGCTTTTTGTCCTTTGAAAATCGCCCTCCTGTTCGCGTTTAACAGCGCTCAGAAGCAATATGCCGAAACACATTCTGTTAACTCGGCACGGTTTCCAGTAAAACATTTTTATTGTCCTCGCAGTACAAAAGAGTTTAGCGTAACGATTATCAATGTTCTGTGACCCACTTTTTCCGCCTACGGTTTGTCTATCGAGTTTGGGGATTAGGTATCCGCTTAACCATTTACTCCTTGCCATGAAAGATTGAGACGGAGAAGAGCGAGGATGGAGATGGGGGAACTTTCACCAAGATTTGTGGCGACATCCGGCAAGTTTTATGTTACTTACATGGAAGAGCTAAGCATCAAATAAACATTTGAACTGCCTCGAATTTCCATTCCTTCCAACCCTCGCGGCTGCATAGAGAATCTTGTTTTTGATTTCTTTCTATTTCTACTTCTGGCACAGACTCAGTTCGCAACGCCAGGTGATTTTTTGGGTGGATAGAAAGTTTCTGTTCTCGTCCTCGTTGCTCATTACCAACTTTTCATGTTATTAAACGTTTCCATTCATGAGAAATCTGAGCTAACGCTGCCATCGCGCAAGAGTTTAAATGATATTGGCTTATCCATGAGAAATGAATTCTTCCATTAAACGCTTTGTTCACGTAGAGGAGTCGGGAGAAAATCATTTACATTGTAAAGCGTTTTTCTTAGAATAGTTTGCTTCATGTCAAGAAAGCAATTTAGCTCGAGAAATGCCTCTCTTTTGGTATCGGGTGGCGTCTTTTCATGTACGTAAGCTTCAAGGAGATTTCTGGTGGAATCTAGGTCAACTTTACATAGCGTCGAGCGCTAAAGGCGGAAGTGAGGGGCCGACACGAGGGTGAACGGTACATAAAATGTTTGGGGTGGAAATTTCGATTTGGCTCGACTCTCCTTTAAGGGGAAGTGCGTGTCGTTTGCCATCTCTGTGTGAGTTTGATGAAAATTTCATCAACATGAAATTGATTTTAGAATAGAAAATATTGCTGCCGCTGTGTGGTGGTGCCATTAAAATCTTACGAGTGAACGTTCCATCATCACGATACATGAAACAGCATGAGACCGAAGCTCCAACACAACGGCAGAAAAACCTCATTTGGTATTTTTCTTTGTTCGGGTTTTCATGGTTTTTCGCAGAACGAAGAAGAATTCTTGGTGAGGAAAAAACGACGCAATACACAACACAAGAATATCGATCGGGAGCGATGCGGATAAAGTAAATAAATTTCGGAGCAGTGTGAAGCTTTTGGGAGTGGAGCCTGCACTAAATAATTTATTTCAGCCTTCTCTTCATTTAAATGATTTAAATTAAATCGCTGATATCAGGCGATGAATCATCAAGCTCCCATTTAAATGCAAAATGTTGGAAATTATTCAGTAGGTTAGAACATTCGTAAAGTTGCAAAACTCCGAAATTAAAAGCTCTTCAATCTTGAGCATGATGCGTTATGGATTTCATTTGAATTGAAGACTTGAACTTAAGTAAAATGTGAGCTTTCAAGCTCTGAGCTTTCGACAAGCTTTCGAAGTACTAGACAAACACGAGCTTTTAATTTCTTGTGATGTAAATGTTAGTTACATCGAAAGCTGTTTACAGATTCAGAGACGAAGCCACGAGAAACGCGACAAACTATCTGTTGCTAGTTACAGTGAGAAATATCTTTGAAAACTGTTTGGAAATTTGTAAGACTTTAATATCTGAGTTGCTTATTCGCAGAGTTTTCGTTTGTAACATCCAATGTAAGCATTACACTTATTGCAGAAATGAAGTGCAGTCTTAGTCATGTTGTCCGTCATATAAACACAAGGAATGCAGCAGCAGCAACTAAAAGATCTGTGCATTAGAAATCAACTTAATTTGGATCTCTCAACTTGACCTCACCACATAGCACATAAAATTGCTGCGAAAATGTGAGTGCGTATTGTGTTTTCTTGCTTGATCGTCGTAGAGGCTTCTTGATGGCAATGTGGACATGGCTGCAGTTTCATGGGGAATAATCCGATCCTCGATTGATTTCGAAACACCACATTCGTTGCTTGAATTTTTAAATGTTAGAATATCAATTTGATCCTCTTCAATATCCATAATATAAACCTGGCTGCTGAGTAACGACGACTGGCGTTCGATCGGGTGTAACAACTTCTGATTGCACTGTTGGTGGATTCCAGCCCATGTTACTACCAGGCTCAGGAACAGTTGGATAGATTTCGGTGTATGCAGGAGGATACGGAACCTTCTCAAAGTTTGAACCTGTAAATTACACATTAGCTAGTTTCGACTTTGCACTTTAACGTGAAATAACTTGCTCATGATTCAGCAATATTTCAATACGACAGTGGTTTCTCGACTGAACACAACAAGTTTCACTTTTGCTTCCATACTGAAGTGTTAACGAAACACAAGAGCGCGAGAGAAAAATGAGAGGTTTGGTTTGATTAGTTTCACAAGTCTTCAATGTTGTTACATGAAGATGTTTGTCTCATCATTCAATGCTCGAATTAAACTCAACGTAAGATCAAAGAAGATGAGACAGTGACTCACTGTCAGTGAGATTTTAAGAAACTTTTCTTATAATAAAAGTTGATTGGAAAATATTAAATGGTTGAAAATTTTATTTATTCTCTTTAATCGAGGCTCAGAGATTTGGTATTATGCGAAAAACTTTTTTGCTTCGTAGCTTAAAGGTCGAAAGTTCTAAAACTGACGACGGTTTCCTTCTGTTCTCCGATAAGTTCCAATGTATCCATGGCACTTTGCACATTTGTGAATGCAATCTTTAAGGCAATCAGTACAGTAAGGAATAACGGCACACGGACACCAGCTACAAGACAAAAGTTTAGTTGATTCCCGTAAAGTTTAGTCGACTCACCCCATCAAGCACAAAACTCCTGCCATTACATGAGTCAGCCACGAAGTCACATACTCAATTTTCGTTATGGTCTGCTGTTGACAGTGTGGACACACCATGCCCACGGGCGAATCTCTGAGTGGAACCTGCTGGTTGATTATGACAATGGCTGAAACCAGATAAATAAATTTCTTGCAAAATTGGAAGACTTTAAACTTGTGCTCACTCTGTTGGGCCGAATGTAATGGCTGTGCGTACTGCTGATACGGCTGGGCCGTGACCGGAAGTTGTGGATATTGTTGAGAATTTGGTGTCCATCCTGCATTAGGCGGAGCATGTTGCGGTGAACCAGACATCAGAGGCGCTGTTGGAGGTTGTCCTGATACAGCTTCGCTGTAGGAAGGCGGCAGTTTCTCTAAAATCGTCAAGTTAGCCCCTGATAAGTGTAACAACGATCAGAATTACCCATTTTCAGAAAATTTCTGCCAATTTTTGACTCGAAATGCTATCAAAACAAACACCAAGCAGCGACTAATATTCCCATGCGCACTTCGGACTTGCCTTCTCTTTTTCTCTTCGTTCAAACGCTCCACACTCTCGTATGATTCTAATAACATATCCCATGAACAACATTTATACTTCTCGTGCATATCCCAAGACGATTAAGACTTGTGGATTCAAAAAACTGTCGATTGACCGTCACAATTTCGGAAGGAATCCAATTAACGCAAGCTGAAACTTCAAGCTTGCGTTGATTGGATTCCTTCTGAAATTGTGAGTCACAAAATTGTGAAAGAAAAAGAATTATTTTTGTTTTTTTATTGTAGAAAAAAACATGATCAGTGTCGTTAACTTTTTTTTCATATATTCGAAAGCAGTCGCATGTAAATGCATTTTTACAAAAGAAGATATCGAGGTATTAGGTCGTTTAAAGCGATACTCGCGGTAGCTCGGAAAGAAGAAAGATGACAGTTCTTATTTCTAAAGAAGAGAGATGACAGTTCTTATTTATGAAGACAAGAATTTTCCATTGAGACTGACATCACGCACGTTGTTAAGATTCAGAAGTTTTACGATGCATTTCCACCTCAGCAAAATCTGTAGTTCCCCTTGAAGTTTCCAACGTACCGGTTGCACTTTTGACAGTAGTGACGAACTGCTCGGAAATCTACAAAAATATTTAAGCACTTGAGATATCAAATGATGAGTTATAGTGATCTACCATTGACTGTGTAAGGCAGCCAAGCGCACAAGCAGCAGCTAGAATCAAACAAAACTGTTAACCCGGCGGAAACATAAATAATTGTTTTGATTTCACCCGAAGATACACATGAGAAAAGCCAGAAGATGTGTCTTGTTGGTGTTTTTCACTTCAACGTTCGTGTTGGTCGGACTGTGGCATTTTGGGCAAACGATATGTGTTGCAGTTTCCTTGAGGTCGGAATTATCTGCAACAAGAGTATGTTAACGATTTCTTAAGAAATTCATCCGAAAGTTTATACAATAAACAATTTCCTCGGCCATTTCTTTTCGGCAAATCTAAATAAATTTCCCTGCTTTCAACTTTTTCACTTCTGCTCCGGCGAAAATCTTAAATTGACTAGAAACAGTCTCGCGCACATCAACCCGATCGCCTAAAAATATCGTTTAGGATTTGTGACTTTATTCCGGAACGACTGTTCCGCTAACAAGTAGCAAAGGCAGTTAATCAATCCACAAATACAAATCGTTGGAAAATGTATAGCGACTTTGTATATTCGCTTATGAACAATGTGAGAGATAAGCACGAGAGTGTTCCGCGGAAATGTTGGTGAGAGCAAAAGCAATTTCTGAATTTTCTTCTCGTTTTCGTTCTTTTTCTTGGGAACCTCAGTCATCAAAACGATGAGCGGAAAACCGAAGGATCGCCAATGTTTTTTTCTCGTGAAGAGAGAAAAGAAAATCGTACCCGAAAAATATTCCGAATCGGCTCAAGTTCATGATGAAATGTGAGAATTATTTAGCTGATTAAATTGATTAACGAGCACGCTTAACTATGTAGAATATTTTCTTTGCCGTCAATTGTTCACAATCGTTTTGCAGATTTTTCATTTGAAGCTGACAAAAGACGAACGAAACGGAAAACGTTTTCACAGCGCGCTTCGCACATAATTAAAGGCCGAGCCTTGAGCTAACAAACAATTAGAAGAAGTAATTATTGCAAAATTATTGACTCTATTTCTCCATTGCTGAAACAAAAATGAACCAGCAGCAGCTCCTCCCGTGTTTATATATTGAGCGATATTTACCGACATTCGCTGGTCTGATCGAGAAGGTCTCGCCATGTGTTCGTCGCTTAGCGTGATTTCGATTCACAATTAAAGACGCATGGCCTGGCAGAATCGGAGAAACATCACACGTTTCTTAAGCTAATGCGATGTGAATCAAAGAGATCAACACATTCGGGATTTCGTCATAATCGGGTGAGCTAATTGCTTGCGCGATGAGACTTGCACGCCGTTCATATCTTTGCGAAAAGGAAGACTGCCGTTCTCGGGTTTATAGTCGAGTTTATTGATTTCTGAAAACGTTAATCTGTTCTCGCCTGAAAATTGTTTAAGGTTTCAACCAAACGCCTTTGTTTAAGTTTGTTCGTAAAAAACTAATAAAATTTTATGTCTTTATTGTGTTATTGCGATAGTTTTACAGCTAGCAAAATAGAAATAGTTTAAATCTTTAGGCGAAACAGTGAAAATGAGGAAAATGTTTTTTAGAGGATCGTTTTGCAAACAGACTGCAAGTGATCGTTGGCATTTGAGACGATGATTACAATGTCATGTTATTTGTCGAGCGACGATGTGGATCTTCTCCTTCTTAAAATAAGTTAAGGGTTCGCTTGTGACAAGCAACAGCTTAGCAAACTTTAAAAAAGTTCACCGAAAATACCAATAAATTTTGCCTGTTGTCACATGTCAACAAAACCCGCCGACATTGTGTTTACATCTCGGAGTTTCTCCGAATTCAAATGTAAACTTTTCCTCAGCAGTTTATGGTTTTCCAATAGTTTAATACTCTGCTCAGCTTGTGGATGTTCATTTGGGTTTCTCTTCCTTCTTTGTGCGATAGTGTTGATCTGCGAATTCTTCGGAGTTGACATAATTGACGACAAAGATTTTCTTTGGCACCTGCTATTTTTACTAGACATTTTCTTTCACCATCAAGATCTCTAATGAAGTTAAAAAAGTGGTCTGATCACCGAGAGAATTTTGCGACGAAATTGAGTAAATATTTTTTATAACAACGCTATGCGTTGTAAGTTCCAAGATAATTTCGGCAATTCGGGCAATCTGAGAAGAAAGTTAGTTAGTGATAACTCTTTGACGATTCATAAAAAAGTCACTGACAATGATGTTTCTTCTTCCAAGTGTCGAGTACGTATGGCAGCCAAATCATCGGACAGCATCTGAGCCAAAACAAAATTGTAAAATGATGACAGATAAGTTTGAAGATTTGAATTAAAAATTAAAAAACTGGAAACTGTAATTTCTTCAAGGAAAAAGTTCAACACTTCGTGAATAATCTTTGATTCAAAATGCTTATTTCAAATTTCATGATATTGTTCAAAGCTGTGCAGTTCAAGGCTTGCGAATTACACAATTAACAGCAAATTCATCTGATCAAACCTGAATTTTTGAAAAGAAAATTCAGCTGAAGCTCGAAGCTAAGAAACAGGTTTTCTTGAAAAACATGAATCCGAAGAGCTAAGATGAAAAGTTTTATTTGTGTAGCGCAATTCCCGACGCTTCATTAGGTGAAATTGTTTTTAAACAGAAGCCGCCTCAGTCTTTAGCGGCTTTTAATTTTCCCTCCGCTTAGAAATTGAGAGTGTAATTACTAGAAGCAATTTAATTAAAAAGTGAAATTTTGATTTTCAGACGGGAACATCAAACAGCGAAGCAACGTTTTAGAGTTTCGCGAACGAGTCTGCACATTAAATGGCTTCAAATGCAATTCTCGTAGAGGTTTCTTTCACGTGTTACTCTCTACTATGAAATGTTGCTTTAAAAATTGGATGAGCGAAAGATTTGAGTGGCCAAGAGAAAGATTAAAGTGGCCAAATTTCAAGACAACGCAGCGTCAACTTACACAATTGTCATTATTAATGCAGCAGCACAGAAATGTGTTTTCGAGTAAGTTTCTGTCTCAATCACCGATAGAACTTGTTTTGAACAGGAGGGACATTTTATGCGGATCGGATTGGGCCCAACTTCTGGTGAGTGCCGAGCGATCAAAGCGGCTAACCAACGAAATTAAAATTTGAATATTTCTTTCTGCCTTTACGCGACAAAATTTCAATCTCACATTCCACAAAGCTCCAATTTTGCTTATCACTTCCACCACCTACACCAGCGGTGTGGCCTTTCTGGGGATTCATGAAACCGTTCATCGTTCAACGTGTCTGTCTTATCTGTCACAATATGTAATCCTTATTGACTGTCTCGCACTCTTTTTGTCAATCAATTAAAAATCGTTTAATCCATTTACTCGTGGATTTTTTTCGCTAAAAAAATTGAGTTTGCGACACCTTCTTGACACGCCAACCTCATCACGAACAATAACCGAGTGTACAGAAGATTCTCCGCGTTGTGGATTTTTTTTCTCTCGTCGAAGACTTCGCGTCAAGTAACTGAAATACAAAATGAATATAAGTAGAATGTGTCTATAAATACAAGTTTCGCTAAACAGAATGAAAATTAGTCAGATAAAGAGCTTCTCTTCGTTGTGGGAAAATCATTTTCTTGTCGCTGACCATTGGCGAACGAGCTTTTGCTGATCGTTTGGAAAGGATTAGAAAGATTTCGAATGGTTGCAGCGTCTACAACTAGGAAAAGCTGCAATTAGAAATTATTTCGTGTTGCCTTATCATGAGCTTTTGAATATAAAATTTCCCTTCATTCGCTTTTGAGTTTCTAATATAAATTTTTTTATGAAAAATCGTAACGAGACCTTGTTGATCCATCCATGCTTTCTTATCTTGGGAAGTTCCGCAAGTCAATTTCATCGTGTAAATAATAAACAAACTTAATGTCGAAGCAACATTTATTAAAACCTTGATTGAAATTACAACGATCCTAGTTTTTCCCTCTCGATCTTATAGAGCTGCGCAATCTTATCATCTCATCAATCTCTTGTTTATGTGTGGCTGCCCAAGAAAGTTCCACAGTTCGGGCACGAGTGATTAGCGTTTTGACAAGAGTCGACGCAGTATGGAATCAAACAGCAGCCCAGCCAGCAGCCGACAAGGCAGATGAGACCAGCGAAAATATGAGTCTTAGTCGCCGGCTCGTACTTGACACTCGTCATTATTGTTGCCCGGCAGCCAGGGCATTGCATGTTCTGAGGATTTGGGCCCAGGTGAGGCGACTGGATGACGACAGTTGTCGCTACAAGAAAACATTTATTGATCTGTGGGCTTAGACATATATGAAAATAAAGCTTACATGGCTGTTGCGTGATGACCGTTGTTTGTAATGGGGGATTGGGATTGTACATCGGCGGTGCATTCTGCGGCTGTTGTGGATAGAAACCTGGTTGTTGGTTCTGGAATCCCTGACCTTGTTGGTTATCGAGAGGAGGGTAAACTTTCTGCTGGTTCGAATCTACGATATGTAATCGACGTTAGCTAAAAACCCATATCACGTTTCTGATAACTCACCCATTATAGTTGATAAGACTACTCAGTTTCAGCGATCAAATGTTCTCACGAAGTTCGAATCTACACTGAGCCTTTTGTGAGCAAAAGCGAATTATTTAACTCAAACTTTGTTGTGATTGCAAAGCTGTCCGATAAAAGATAAAAGATAATGACACTTCGTCAGAAATAACTCCGCTGACTCACAATGATAAGGGCTGCAATGACGTCTAGTGGACGATTGACGGCCAACTGTAACGCTGTATTGTCGTTTCGAGTGATTTGTTTTGATAATTAGAAATTTATGAGGTCAATCATGCTTGCATGTCGCGTGCTGCTAAAGCTGTTTTAACAACCACATGATAATTAGTAAAAGCATATTAATAAAAGCATAAAAAGATCAAAAAACGTCATAATTTCAGAATAAAGTTGAACTTTATTTCCAGATATCTCTCAAGTGCACCACTTGTGAAAAAGATTATGTCTTAAACTCTAGAAAGTCCCGACGAAATGACGGCAATTTGGGCAGCTGTGAACAGTTTTTTGACAGCACCCACCACAGCAGAAATAAGGAATCAACATGCACGGCCACAAACTAAAATACATTGAAGCAATAAGATTGGAAAACTGAAACTTTATCCTGTACAAACCCAATCAGACACAATCCCAACGCGCAAAGGTGAGTTCGACCGGAAATTTTGTAGTCAACGATGGTCGTCACAGGAGCAAGGCAGTTCGGACAGTTCATGAATGTTGGGCCTGGTCCTAGTTGAATCGAATGTACAATGACATTCTGTGTTGGCTGATGAGTAATCACGGTGAATGTTTGTTGTGTTGGTTGCTGATGAGCTTGCTCAGTGTACGGAGGCGGCGCTGACATCTTCGGATCTTTTACGATACTAACAGACAAATAATAAAACTGAAACAGTTTCCCTAAAATTCCGCTATCGAAGTAATACATCTTAACGATGACGTTGGGGGATTTGTGGAGAGATAACGAACGATATGATAACAGCCAAACAGATTTTTATTTTTAGTATTCTTCTTAAAGTGAACAATTTATTTCCTACGAGCTCCTGAAGCTTCCGAGATAGGCGTTACAGTGTGGACAGTAGTGATTCGCATTTTTGCACGAGTCGATCAAATATGGCAAACAGAAGCAAGGCCAGAACAGCAAGCAAATTAAACCAGCCATCAGATGAGTTTTCGTCGATGATTCGTAGTCGATTCGTGTTTGGATTAGCTGTTTGCAGCTGGGACAGCTCACGCAAACAGGCTCTGGACCGAAGAGATTGCCAGTTATCACTAGAAACGAGAACAGACATTTAAGGAAAATGACTCATTGAAATGATTCATAGACCAAAGTCATGAATACAAATACATGATTCATAGACATTCAGAACATACCGTGGATGACCTGCGGTTGGTGCGCAGTTTGTTGTGGTTGATATGCTTGCTCGTAAGCCGGCGGTGGACCCTGGAATCCAACGTTCTGATTTCCTTTCTGCTCCATTCTTCACTACTTCTCGCTTTGAAATGTATTTAACAATTGTTTCCAGAAAAACTTCTGTTCATTTCACAATGCTGCCTTATCTTATCATCGCGACGTTTCGAAAACAGTCTCTCGATAACATTTTCTTTGGTAGTAATAACTCTCGTTGCTACACATGTACTGATGACGTCAATGTTTCTCCTAGCAATGAGCTGATAAAACTTTAAACAAAAAAACAGCTTGCACCGATGTTTACAAATTTTTGATCTTCTACGAGCAAAACGATGACGATGATTCTTTTAGCGATGTGAATAATCGATTTAGTAACTTGATTTCAGCCGCTTGCCTCAGCCAACCTCCACATGCGCTAATGAATTTTTCACGATGTTATTTCAGGTGGTCATGTGAATGTGTCCATTAGCCCGCAATTCGTTGCACACATAAAAGCCGAACATGAAACAAACTAGCAGCGCCGAGCTGACGAGAATTTCACAACCAAGAACAACATTATAAACATGCGATCTCCTTTCATAGGTTTCAAGTAATGATTGCATAGAAGATGGACAATAGTTGTTGCATTCCAGCTTAATATCTAACTTCAAAAGCCTTCAAACTTCGCTTAAATTCTTTATTGTTCTTCAATTACGTCGAAATTTCCAATTTAAACATCGTTTCCATTCGATTTTCTTCTCGCATTCGTTAATTTTAAGTTACAGACATGTTTAAATGTTTAATTAGCGCATTTTCACTCATTAACTTTACGCTTCGCTATAAAAAAACGCCTACACTTATCGATGAATATATTTAGCTTAATCTAAGACAGAGAACTTCATACAAAAAAAGAATTTTGAACTTGATCGTTGTTGAATTAAAATGGGGAAATCTGATTGGTCACTGGAATCGTTCAAACGTCTCAAAAGAGAGCCAACTTAATGCAAACGTGGAAACCTTTAAAAATGCTAAGAATACTTCTTGATGTTTGATCTTGCCATGAGATACATTTCCATGAAACCTTCGTTTCATCGAGATCAACGGAGGAAGGATTAATGTTCCTTTTTCTTGGGCTTTTTCGGGTTGCGCGAGCGGCTTTTGGCCTTGCACAACGGACAAATTGGAGCGTTCCGATGAATCTGTTGATGGCATGACAGGCAAGACTTCATAGGCGGTGGCTGTTGCCTGTAGAGTAAAGAGAATCGTCAGAGTGGAACGATTGTTAAACGGTAACAAAAGAAGTTTAAATCGAATGAAATTAAAACATGAAACCATAAAAATAAAAAACAAAAGATGAAGTACCTTAATGAGACATTGAAATCAGACCTGAACGTAGGGTGCATTCCAATAGACGTTGGCGCTTGTTGGATTCGAGAAGCTTGGTTGTTGATTTCGTTTGGCTTGTTGGATGAAAGGCCACGCAGACCGGAGCCAACTGAAGGTGGAGCGGGAGGCAGGAATCCATGCGAAGGGTTTAAGGGTGTGATATGAGGGGAGTCCGAGGATGGCAATGGGTGATGCTGAGCTTGATTTTGATTCGACATTGAGACTGGAGTTGGCCTAGTGAAACTAGCAGTTGGAGTTGTGAGCTTTCCAGAGTAGTAGCTTGTGTGCTGCTGCTGTTGGAAACGACTGAAAGGAAATAAGAATTATATCGCTATTGCTATTGCGAAGTCGCATCGACTTACTCCGGCGTTACAATCGAGCCTTCTTCTTCGTGCAACTCTGGCAATCGCTCCAAGCCCAAATACTCTCGCCTCATTGTGTCGATCTCACTTTTGAGAGGAGAATACTCTTCGTGAAATCGATTTGCCATGCCCATCGACCGGCTGCGATTCTCCTCAGCTTGCTTTATGACTGTCTCCATCTGCAAGTATTTTTATTATAATTTGACTCGATATGAAAGCAACAGTGAATTTCTTACGGCGTTAATATCAGCGTGGATCTGACGCAGTTCTTCAACATGGCTCATCTTCTCTTGCATTAACAACTCCAGTTCCCGTCGGTACTCAGCCAGCATTTTCTATAATAATACATGGAATATTTTGAAGTTGTTCTAACCGAGTTCAATCAACTGCAATAGGTCGACAAATCAGTTCTTTCTTCAAGCGATTAGATGACTGGATTCCATTACCACAAATCCTAAATATTCCATCACAAAACTCACCTCTTCAGCATCGCTGTTCTCAACTTGATTCACAATACGAAGCTTCAACTTTTCTAATTGAATTGTCTTCAGTCTGAGCAAGAACGGAGAATCAAAAATTTAATTAATAAACTCAAGCGACTGCAAGAATTTATTTTCACTTACCGAATATCCTTCATTACTTCAAGCTTAGCAAAAATCGTTCTCTCCTCCACGGATGCCATGCCGAAAGCCTTCAATTCAACGTTCCTCCACTAACAAATTTATTCCAACAAATAGTTTGAGCGTAAATGGCAAAAATATTTGTGATATTTTCTGAAAACTAATCTTCGAATAATTTTTCGAGAACGCAAAATATATTTCTCACAAAAGATATTTCGAGTTGCATAATTCGAATTTTGAAATATCGGTGAACGTTTTCAGCTGTAGAAATTATTGTTGAAGTCGCCAGCTCACTGCACACCGAACTGCTAAATTTAGTCCGATAGTCGAAAGCTTATCAAAGCTTATGAAGTCAAAGCTACCTAACTCGATAAGATAACGAAAATATTTTGCTACGGCAAAGTTTTTATAAGCAAAAGAACTTCGAACATCTTGGTCAGTTGATTTGTTTATTTCAAAGTTGAAACAGTCGCGATGAAGGTTCTAGCATTGTTCTTGCTTTTCGCTCTAGCTCATGGTCAGGACCGCACGGTCACAGACGATCTCGTCGGAGCTCAACAGGAGCTAACAATTGGTCATGAATTCGCGGAGCTTTTCCTCGTGGAAAACAGACAACGTCTGTCGGATTACTTGGAGACCATTGAGAGAGTCGCTCTTGATCACTTCTTAACGGCCTATGCACAAATCAAGAACAGAGGTATTGAGACCCGCGAGGCTATGGAGGAATTCGTAGAATCCTCATTCTGCAAAGACGCAGTTAGAGCAAGATGGGAACTTCAAGTGACTCGCTACGGACAAAAACTCTCGCAGTGCTTAGGAGATACTCTTTCGTAAGTCCCAAATTCATGTGCTTGAGGCTTTCATTTAATACAAAACCAATTAGGTACTTGCACCAATTCAACAACATCCTCAACGGATTACACGACGAGAGCCGTGCCTACTCAAACATTATTCCAAATGCTGGAGTGTCGGTCTTGTCTCGCTTGGATATCTTTGACGGCCGTGACAGTCTCCAAGGTTTGTAAGACTAACAAGCTCATGCGATATATTTTAATGCTTGTTTACCTTGTGATCAGGATACATCAACAACCAGATGAGAGATTTGATCTTCAGAGCTTTCGATTTCCACGATCAATTCACAGAATTCATTGATGGAATCTCAGTGGACTTGGACAACTTGCTGGAACAATACACAGAATGCTACCGAACTTTGCCCGTCTCCTTCGAGTACGAAAGCGCTGCGGATCTCGAATCAATCCGTTTGTGCTACGGCGACTAAATGTGCTGTCAATGACGTTCGATTTGATAAAATAAAATCTTATCGCAATATTGCAAGAGGAAATTACTAAAAGAATAAGCTTTGTATTTTTATTCCTTTTATCGCAGCATTTGTCGGAAGATTAGGCGGTATCTTATCACAGGACCGCAATCGACTGAAAATGTGCGATACACTTGAGATGGAAATTGAAATCGACGTTTTCTTCAAATGTGCTCGGGAAGAGCTTTTACAAAATTCTTCGTTTGAAAGCTCGTTCTTCTTTTAAAAGCTCGTTCTCTGAACAGTTTGAAGCTAGAACTTTCTAGGCAATCGATCGTTATCAGTAGTCTTAAGCCCAAACTTCCGTCTGAAGTGCGCTTCCGTTCGAATGAATGATTTTACACCAGCCCTCTTATCAGCTTAATCTTCGAGCCTTCTTTTATTGCTGCGAGAACTGGAAGTTGAAAAAATCTGATTAGATAAAAGGTCCGACCTTTCGTTATTAAGAGCTGTGATCAAGGTTTACTTACAGTTTGCTTACGATTTTACAGCTGAACACACTTAAGATGAAAGTTGTCGTGGTTTTGTTATTCGCTTTATTCGTAGCTGATCTGGCTAATGGCCAGCAGCGCACCGTCACAGATGATCTCGTCGCTGCTCAGCGGGAGTTGACCATTGGTCATGAGTTCGCTGAGCTTTTCCTCACTCAGAACCGAGAACGCCTTTCTGATTACTTGGAGGCGATTGAGAAGGACATTTTGGACGCCTTTTTGCTTGGCTACCGAGACATCAAAATCACTGGCATTGAGACTCGCGAGGCAATGGAAGAATTTACCGCGCCCTCTTCATGCAAAGATGGAGTTAGAGCAAGATGGGAACTTCAAGTGACTCGGTATGGTACTAAGCTTTCTCAATGTCTCGGAACTGCTGATGGGTAAGTCAACTCATTGCTGTAACAAATTTAATTTAACGAAACAATTCCAGCTACATCAAACAATTCACCTCAATCCTAAATCAGTTGCATGACGAAAGCCGTAACTACTCAAACGTGATTCCTAACGCTGGTGTCAATGTCCTATCTGCGATTGATATCTTTGATGGCCGTGACAATCTCCAAACGTACATCAACAACGGATTCCGTGACCTGTTCTTCCGCGCCAGAGATTTCCAAGATGAGTTTGAGGAATACATTGACGAGATTGCGTTCGATCAGAGTGAGATCGTGAGGCAGCTAACCGCTTGCTTTAGAAGCTTGCCAAGAGCTTTTGATAACGAATCGGCTCAAGACTTGGAAAGCATTCGCGCTTGCTACGAATAATTTTTCTGTTGAACTTTGGAGCGCGGGAAAATAAATGTAACAGTCGAAGTTTTGTAGATTAGTTTTATTATGCAATCAAAATAGACTTAGGTGAAATGCTTATCGAATACATTAAAGAACGGTTCCAAGCGGATTATCATCGTTTACTGCTACTCGTTGTTGAGTAAGTGGGAGAACCTGCGTCGTCATCGGAGTTGTCATCATCAGAGTTGTCTGAATCTGGCACTGACTCGTGTTCGCTCGAGTCTTCATCATTTATCAGGTCCCACTGCTGCGAATGAATACAACAAGTTTAATGATTTATGTTACAGGTGAGAAGGAAGAGCTTACTTCTTTAGTTGGCTGTTCCATTTTGTTCGTCGTCTGCTGAAGAAATAAGTCCTTGAGGAACTTCTTGGTCTTCTTCTGCTGCTCGATTTTGCCTGCGAAACGCGAAGACAAAATAATTTTGAAAACGTTTTCAATATTTTAATAAAATTATGTTGAACTTCGATCATTTTGGCATCGAAGGATTACGCACCTTCAAGGTGTTTGTTGTCTTCACGCAGTTTCTTGACTCTTTTCATCGTCTCTTCAGCTTTCTTCTTTGATTTATCTCTTGATTTCCTGACTGCCTAAAATATAAAACAGGATTTAGATCCATGACACTAAAGCTCTTAAAAAGCTTTAAGTTTAGAGGGCTCATGACGACCTTACGCCTTGTTCTAGCTACGGGTCTCAAGTTGTCTTTTCTGGCACTTCCCTATCTATCTATTCGTCTATCTTTCCCTCTCGATGGTTGGTGTTCATGTTACAAGTATTGCAAAATAATTAACGAACTTACTTCGTTGTTCCTTGCTCTCTTTGCTTGATATGCCGGGTCGCCTTCGTTGTCCGACGCTTTCTTGCTGTTTTTCTTGCTGCTGTTCTTAGGCATTTTCAATATTTATATCTTTATTTATTTTTATGCAAACAAATGACGAAATTCACATTAATCTTCTCCGAATATTTTTCGAAGTCGTAAAATATCTTTCGAGTAGAAGCAAAAACTCTCCAACCTCCGTTCATCAACTTTATATTTCTCTGTACTTTAAGCTCGCTTAAGTTCATTCCTCAATTCCGCTCGTGCTTCACTCATTCTCACAATTAGAACCGCGGGGTGATTAACCAGGAAACAAGTGAAGGAAAAATAGCGCAACTTACCCCAACGTTAATTTTCTATGTGATGGAAATTAGGGAAAATGTGGAAAACAAATCAATTCATTCCGTTCAGAGCGTCCCAATATTTTCGTCACCTGCGGAGGCTACAGAGAATCAAGAGCACGAAGGCACTCGAAGGAAGATTTCAAAGAATCGTCGAGTCTCGTTCGCAAACTCCACGCAATACCTCGAGCCCGTCAACCCTTTCAACACTCTCGGTAAGTTACGATATGCCTGTGAGAAAGAAGTCATCAATTTCTTTGTTTTTAGCTCCGATTTCAAGTTCCAAAGAGCTCTCGAGCCTCTACCGTGAGTCATGTGAGAAGCACAACACCAGACCGATTACATCGATCGTTCAACAATTGGAGGAGTCACAGAACTATCTCGAGCCATCACCTGCTCGCACAGAAGTTTTGAATCTTCGACATGAGACGCTTTCGCACGAGAGCTGCGAGGCACTCGAGGAGCTTTTTAAGCGAATAAAATATCGGGCGATAGATTTGACATCTTGCTCGCTGGACGATGTGTCCGCCACGGCAATCTTCGACATGATTGAGTACTACGAAGCTTGCAATGAGCTCGACATCTCAGAGAACTCCAACATCAAAACTCGCGGATGGCAATCATGTAAATATTCAAGGCAATCGTTATCAGCTAAGTGTCAACGATAACGCTTTAATCAATTTTTTCAGGCATCAACATGATCAAACGTTCCCAAGCACTTCATAGTTTGTTTACACGAGGAACACCGCTTAGCGATGCCAATGGTAAGCAATCGAAATGACCAGACACTGGTCACCAGACTTGCGAGACTGCTCGACCAGATGAACAGCTTCGAGGATTTAGAATCGAGAGCTTTAAAGCTTTCGATCGAGAGCTTTCCTCTTGTCGAGAAATTTGGCTTTGTCTTTCGGCCCATTAATGTCTTTGTCAACGGTTTATAGCTCTTGCGCTTGGGAACGCTCTTCTCTCATCATATATCTACACCCTCAAGCTTGAGAGCTGCAGCCTTAGCGGACGTCCCATCTTATGTCTGAGTAAAATATTCCAAATTCGTGAGGGTGACAAGTTACTAAAGCTATCTTCTTTTAGGCGGTGCATTGCAAAAGAACAAAGTGTTGAAAGAACTTTGTCTTGCCAACAATGAACTGAATCACAACGATGCCTTTCACATTGGTAGCGTGCTGAAGAACAATTTTCATCTGCAGCTGCTCGACATCTCCAACAATGATATCGAAGACGAAGGCTTTCGGCACATCGCCGAAGCCCTCGGCTATCAATCAGTTCATGTCGATAAGACATCTTCGGGCGACTCACTGCTGTCAGCCAGCAAGTTTGACTTCAGCGACTTGACTGCCAATCTGAATAATATTAACAACAACCGCAATCGTTTTTGTCAGACGCCACCTCCGAAAATTCACGTTGCTGATGGTGTCGCCAACAACAGTATTTTGCAATGTGATAACGACGAGAAGAGCGAAGGTGCAAAGTTGGTGGAAAGCGAGCCAACTGCGGCTGTTGCCATGATGAGTACAAAATCCGCGAAGGCTGACGAAGATTCGCTGAAAGATAAGTTTAAGTACACGACTGCATCGCTTTCCCCCATTTCACATGGCTATGACGACAGCACTATCAACCATCAGATTTTCAACGCTCGCTCGCCGGAACGATCGTTCAGCTCTGAAAGCTTGTGCTCGGAAACATCCATCGAGTCCAACGACTCCAAGAGCTCGATCAGATTGATTGAAACAAAGTTCAACAACAGAAATGGAACGCTCGAGCGGCAACTCTCGAGCATGGTGGCCACAACCGGACTGGGAGAGAAACCACCGAGTGGATTGCAAGTTCTCATCCTTTGGAACAACCACTTGACACCGAAGTGTTCAGCAAGTGCTGCAGATCTTCTGGAGACGTCCGAGCATCTTCAAATCATCAACTTTGGTCAGAATCCAATTGGGAATGAATTTCTGTTCGAAGTGAAATCATCGCTGAAGTGCAACAAAAGCCTAACGAGCCTGGGACTTCAAGCGACGCAGATGACTTGTGATGGGCTCAAAGTTTTAGGAGAAGCTTTACAGTTTGGAGGCAACTCGACCCTCCAACGAATCGACTTAAGAAACAACAATATTGCCCTCGTTGGCTTGAATGCGCTCAGCGAGACTTTAAGAACTAACAAGAACATCATACGAATTGACCTGGACGAAACACCCAAAACTAACACGTTCGACAATTGCTCGGAATACCATCGATTGATTTCTACCATACGACAACAGTGCGCACATAATGAAAACCCGCCAGAGCCTCCGCACGAAGAAAAAACAACGACGGCTGTCGAGAAAATAAAGCGAAATCATTTCAGCACGAGGAAAATATCGCTGACATGTCAGAGCGTACAAGTGATTCCGAAACAGCTACTAGAGCCCATCATCAAGAAAACGACATCATACAGTGGGCGCCTTCAGTCTCCAAGTCCCATTTCTTCACCCATTGCGTCGCCCCTACCGAGTCCGTCCCGTAATCGTTTTCTGGTCTCGCGAGTTTCCGAAAGCTCAAGCGGTGTTAGTAGCAAACTGGCATCTTCGACTTCACCGTCACCATCATCAAGTACTGGAAGCCCAACCTTCTTCCCCACCAATCCACGATTTAAGATTGTCACTGTTCCCGATGAAGTTTCAAAGAAGTTCCAAGTTTCAACAGTTGCAAGCCAACCCGAACCTATGAAGAAGAACGAGACTGAGAAATCCAAGGAGATTGATATTCCAACCAAGACATCGACTAGCTCAGCCGCAAAGTTTACAGTTCCAAATGCTTTCCTCAACATCTCTGACTCGTCTCTGCTACCGTCGCAAAGCTGCGAGCAACTCGACCTCGAGGTGAAATCATTCATAGACATGGACAGTTGCAGTTCATTCAGCAGTTCAATGGACTCAGTAGACCAACAGAACGAGATGAGTTCCACGGAGAGTTTCGATTTGATTGATAAGTCGCCGCTCATTGTAGAGCCCTTGAAGATCATCGAGCCCGAGGACGAAAAGAAAGATATTTTGAGTAACGAAAACACTTTGATATCGACTTCGTCTTCGTCTTCTTCAAATGAGGGACTAACATTGACCACAAACAGTCCCACATCAGAGCTATCACCAAAGCACGTAGATGCACAGAAAAGAGTCAGGAAGACTTCTTGGATTCAATCGGCAATCGGTGCAAGCGGAAAAAGTGAGAATTATCCTGCAACTTTGGATAAGCTACTGAATCTCTTCCATCATCCGTCGAGTCTTTTCACAAAAACCAGTCCAGAGTCAACGCTTTCATCATCACCCACAGGAAAGCCAAGGCTAACACAGTGCAAAGATGAAAAGCCACTAAGCAAAGAGAATTCATTCAGCGGATTCTTCAATTCGATGCTGTCTCTGACACAAACCAAGAAAGAAGACAGACTTCAAGCAAGTGGATCATCGACAATCCTACAAAACATTTCACCTGAGAATTCGATTGGTAAAACGTCAACGAATCCTCAAATGGTTCTCGACGCTCTTCCGAAGAGTGTGAAGGTTGAGTTCAAAGAAAACATTTCTCCAGAGAACACGATATCGTCTGAGAACTTGGCAGAGCTCGAAAAACACTCTAAAGTTCTCTTTGTTGTCGGTGAGGGAAGCATTGACATTCCTGATCCATCAGAAGAGTCATCGGCAACTTGCGAAGAGTTCCTGTTTGAAGGAGATGAAGACGAGAGTGGATCGTCGCTGGGCGACATCACCAGAGATTC
Source organism: Smittia sp. YW1114-2 (assembly GCA_033064975.1). NCBI lineage: Eukaryota > Metazoa > Arthropoda > Insecta > Diptera > Chironomidae > Smittia > Smittia sp. YW1114-2. The sequence continues at coordinate 22,224,947 of CP093832.1, forward strand.
GATGAGCATCATAAAGGCAAGGACTAATCAAAATGAGGATAAATCGTTGGCCGGTGGTCCGAACAGCAGTCAGCAGTAGCAAGATTTCAGCTTATCGTGTCACACACAAACAATTCGGAACAAAATAATATTTCCCACCATGTAACTTTTGATAAAAGGCAGACGAGGCCCGGAACTGACTGAAGGATTTTTTAAGCGAATGAAATGAAAGGAAGTAAAGAGTTTGCCAGATCTGAGCGAGCTCGTCTGCCTGAAGATAGAGGAAAACCTAATCCCACTTTACACCAACACGATTTTTCAGCGGGAAACTTATAAACCTTGCGATGTTTATCATACGTTATTTCTGTGATAGATTTCACAATTTTGTGATAAAAATATCATTTGGTGAAAATTCGTGAAAGAAATTTGATTTTAACTCCAGCTTAGTATGAAGATGAATGACAGAAATTACTTAACAAATATATGTGAAGTGCAGTTTGAGCCCATGAGAAACTAACTTATTTGCACGCGAATGACTTCGGTGTGTCGCATTGTTTCGAAGAGCCATTGAGTGGTCAGGAAAGGCAAAGCAAAGCAAGGAATTTCCGCTTCGCCACAACTTCAGCATGTCTTAGAATAATCAATTTAGATTTTTAAAAGAAACTGAACTTAATTATGTTTTTCGTTTTGCATGTGAGGCAAGATTTCTTATCAGGAGTTTTATGTACTTCTGGCCATGAAAACTGTTTTGAATGATCAAATTTAATGACAACTTTTGAAGGGATGCGATGTGTGAATTAAGAAATAGATTCTAAAATGAGAGAAAAGTTTGCTGCTTACGAAAGAATCGGAGTTTGATACACAATTCACTTACAAATTACTTAGAAGTGTTGTACAGATGATAACTAACTAAATGAAACTTTACGATTAAATCTAAACGATATGTGTAATAATTATTGTGAAATAAAAAATCAATTTAAGCAGATCGAAGTTTATTCAATTCAACTGCAAAAACTCCACAGATTATTGCAGAAACAAACATTCAAATTAATGGGCATGAGCTTCAATATGGCTTTGGTACGCTGCCTTCTTGGCAAAGCCTCGGCCGCACTTGCAAACGAACGGGTATTGTCCTGAGTGGACATAGAAGTGATTCCGAAGATCTCCAGGTGTCGGAAATGATCGAGGGCACAGACTGCACTTGTGAGGCTTCTCTTGGAAGTGAATCATTCGGTGATAATAGAGGCTGAAACAGATTGTTGTGAATGTTAAAATGTAAACTCACTGGAGACTTACTTCGAGGAGGCAGTGAAGCTTTTCCGACACAAAGAGCAACTGAATGGCTTTTCTCCTGAAAGAAAATTGTTGGAGTTCCTGAACTCTCGTTAAACTAGAGCTTACCTGTATGGATTCTCTTGTGAGTATTTAATGAAGACGATGTTGAAAATGCTTTATTACATTTGTCGCAAACATTTGGTTTCTCGCCTGGAAAGCAACCATATTAGTTTATTGCATTGGCGTTGGTTAAATTGACAAACAAAGTATCCAAAATCAATCCGTGGAAGAATGATAAATTAACACTCTTGAGTTCAAGAAAAAAATCTTGTTTCATCCTGATTGAATTCGGTGCGATTTATTGCTCAATTCAAACCTGTGTGACTGCGAATGTGGCGGGTCAAGAGTGACGGGCGATCAAAAAACTTGAAGCAAGTTTCGCAAATCAAAATGTTTTTATAGTTTTGGATCTTCGCCAGTTTGTCCTCTGTCAAATGCTGCAGCGACTTCGGGTATTTCAGCAACAGGCTCAGTTTTGAGAAGATTTCTTTGGACTTTAACGGGCGATTTTGTAGTCTTTTCGCCAGTGGAAATTTCTTCATCGACAGATCTAGAGGCTCGTCGTGATTCATTTTGAAGTCCTGACACTTGAAACCTTTTCCTCGAACTGAAATCAAACTCTTTCGGAGTGAATCTTTTATAGAATTTTCCAGCCGAAGTTCTCATTGTGGCTCAACAAATGATTTTTAAGGGAAATTACATCGAATTTTCCGGTGCATCAATCGACGACTCATCGTCGGGTCTAATATCACGGTGGGACGTTTATGGATTGATGATTTACCAACCGAAAGGTGGAACGAAGAGGTAACGGCCGGAAATAAATGTAACAAAGGAAACTCTAGACAAAGTGTGGAAAATGGAAATGAAAATTCACTTTTCCACTCGAATGTTTGCTGCTTTGCCGATGACTCGAGAGTGATTCAGCAGTTCACAATACAGATACAACAACTTTTAAGTGATATTATCAGAGCTAAGAATATTAGCTCCACGTAAGGCGAATTTATTTCGGGTGAATCTAAAAAATTATACCGCAAGCTCCCTTGAGAGCCAAATCGCGTTGACTGTTACAAAAAATCTGGCAGCTTTACAAATTTTTGCTTGATGATAGTCAGCGAGGAATGTCTCCAACCCCTGACACGGTGCAGCGGTCGACTGGCTCTACTGGCCATAAGCCCCATTGGAGTTAAATCCTGAGAGGTTGCAGCTAGAGACTGAAATCCATCGGATCGCTTCAACTGAGATTTAATGTGAAACGATGAAACGACTTTGCAATAATTCCTTTAGTTTATTCATTTTGGAGGAACAAACTTGTAAACAGTCACGACAACGTCTGAGTTGCCGAAAACCTTGCGGATTCTTTCTTCTACTTCGTTCCATTTCAAGCCGTCGATTCCACAGCCGATTTGCGGCATTGCCAACTCCTTCACGTCGTTGGCAATCATATGGTCATGCATAGCCTTCAAAGACATTTCAAGCGAATCGTAGGTAGGGAAACATCCAGCTCCCGATCGGTCCTTGGTGACCAGATAGTAGATGAATCGATCTTTTGCTGGGTCTTTGAGCACAGCGCATCCTCCCGTTTGTACCTAAAATGTTAAGTGAACTGTGAGGAGAGAGAGAGTCCGATTTAATGGCGCGTTTGTTCTTACGTTTTGACGACGCAATTCGCTCTCGCCTCCAAATAACTGCTTGAATTTAACTGCAATGCCCATTCCCATCTTCAGATCTGCACCAACGCAATTGGCTAATGCTGACTGCAATGACAAGTAAATCTAAGAAAATCGCAATGAACTTGTTTGAATTGCACAGACCTGAGCTGTGAACAGATCACCGTTTATCTCTTTTAACAGGAACTTTCCCATGTTTCTCGACGATGTATATAAAGCTGGACCAGCGAGGGCTAATAAGTTGTAAAGCAATTTGGAAATTAAACAGAATCTACGTTCTTTTTGCAATCGACATAAAACTTGCCGGTAAAACACGAAATAAATGATTAAACGGGGAGCTGTTTCTGTTTTCGTTATCATGGATTTTGGCCCAAATAACTACGCAACTGTGATAGTTTGAATGAGTTGGGGGTCATCGTAGAAGATTGAGGAGTCATCGTAGAAGATTGGAGAGTGTGACTGAAAACAAACTCGTAGTATTTTCATATGCAGCATTGCTAGAAGAGATCAAATGTATATCGAACCCGTCCCTACCTCCCTTTGTATCTTTATTTTCGTGAATTGCTGGAAAGAAGACTTTGACCAAAAGCAATTGGGCCGAAGTGAAGGTTGGAAAGTGAAGTTGACTCCATTCCCTTGAAATTATTCAGCGGGTTAACTTGCCTTAGCTTGTTGCCAGCTGTAAGAGTTCTAGCCGGGATGAAGTGCAATAGGTCGACGGAGATAGATCAGATCTATGTAGCGTTTGAGTAGAAAAGCAGTTTGCTTTATTGTTTTTTATTCTATAATCCTTTCATTCTCATATTTTTCATGTTACAAGCCTTACAGTAACAGTTATTTAATCATTTAGCGTTTTGAGAATCTTTCCAAATTTCCTTCAAATAAAGTTTTCTTTTCTCAAAAATAAAAAATAGAACGCAAACATATTTGCAGAAAGTGTAATTACCGCTGTTATACAACAAACTGTCCATCGTTAAGAAAATATATTTCTTCCTTTTTCGGATTGCATGTTTATTTTACTTTCATTTCAAACTTCAATGGCATTTTCGTAGTGATAGAGCTCGATAGTTTTTACTTATTTAGTGGTAAAAAAGCTAAGAAAGTTTTATGTGGTCGCTTGTGCAAAGGCTTTTGACGAGCCACTGGCCTCAGTAGAAAAGCTGCGACAAAATGGCATTCAAGCTCTTCACAATGTTCGTGGTTTGGCTGCGGTGTAGTTAAGTCATTTCTACGTCGAGGCGTGCGGGTTGTAAAATTCGTCAAGAAACTTGTCGAGGCAACAATGTAAATTTCGTTCGCTCAACTCCAAGCGTCTCATCCTAGACTTCCTTACATGATTGTGAGCTACTTTGAATTCAGACTCATCATTTCCTAATGCCTTCATCTGATTGAGTTTTCACTTGCTATCTAAAAAATCGTTCGATTGAGGAGCAGACTAAAAAATTGTTCCATTTGTTTGCTTGGAAAGATTCTAATTTTCGTTGATATCTCTCGTCTTTGTCTCATCTTTATCGCATAGCTTTATTGAGATGTATTGAAGTGTTAGCAAAAATATTGGATCTTAAAGAACATCAAAAGCTTTTCGTTACAATGAATATAATTTTGAGAAATGTTTTATATGATGGAATAGTAGAACGGAATGCGTCGCTAGTTACGAATCTGGTTGTTCGATATAAATGAAGTAATACCTGACACAAAACGATCGACGATGTGCTTCGCACAATATTTTATTTGATATTATTATTAATGAGAGCTACAATATGCTGAGGCTCTTCTGAAAACGCAAATGGACATTTGATGAGCAAGGAATATTCCCAATAATGGCACGAACAAATAAAAGTAAGTCGGAAAGTATAAAAAGTGTGCCGATTGTTTTGCTGGCAAAAGGCATTACGACGGATATTCGACTCTGCTTATCAAATTCCAGTAGCGCTAAACTTGACTCGTGACATTTTATTCTCTGGTCCGCTTGATGTACACATAGAAGTTGATGATTATGAAGTAAAATGTTTGAGCCTTTCAAATCCGCATCCACTTGGCTCAGTTATTATTTAGAATGATGACGGTGAAACATTAAAGCAATACAAGTTAAAGAATGAAAAGTGAATAATGTAAGTTGGAATTTTCCATTTCTAGCAAATAAAATGAATGAAGAAATTAAAACGATAATTGCGCAAGAGATTTTGGACATTTGATCTCAATCTCTATTTGGATGTTTATTTAAGGTTTTGGCGTTCAGCTCGATTCCTTCTTGCCTCCTGTAAACGGAATAGTGCAGAAATTAGTATATTGCAGCAAGAAAGCGTAACATTTGAAAGAGAGAGAGAGTTCGGAGGGTTTGATGAAGGAGAAGGAAAAGGTTAAGGCAAAATATGTACATGAACACTACTTTGAACCACCTACAGATGTGAAGGGAGTCAGGAACAAGGCTAGACAAGAGATGAAACTCATGCAATCTTTTCGGGCAGCTCACCAAACAAAACACTAAATTTCCCACGAGCGTTAGTGCACTCGGAATCCGCCAAATCAAAATGTGAATTTCAAATCAAAAGTTTCTTTTAATATCAGAACTTAATTTTTGATTTTATACAAGTTACAAATAAAAAGGACAAAGATGTTGTTCTCTTTACTCTGCGAGCTGACGAACTATTTGCAAGGTTTTAGGGATCAAGGACAATGTTAGTTGTTCAATCAAAAATACTTGTTGGTCTTTTAAGATGCGATTGGTAATGGTTTACTAAAGATTAATCGACTTGCAAATAATTCCCAATCCGCACACAAGTCCAGATCACTCACAAATAATAAGTTATCTTCTTTTTAAATTATTTAAAATCTAAAAGTTAATTTTTCTTCTCGCTAACAAACAAAATAATATAAACCTAAGAACTAATTAATCGATTTCTCTTTCCTTTCATCTTCTCGTTATTATAATTTAATCGTAAAAATCTTGTAAAATCTTTGTTGAGTAATTAAATTGTTTTGTTTGTTCATCTTCGCTTTTGGAGCAAATAATTGAGGATAAGATCTGCGTGATGTGAACGACTCATTCCGAAAAACAGATGAAACATGCAAATACTTAAATTCTTCACACACGCACAAGCGAATTTGTTTTGGACAAAATGGATTTGCAAAAGGATTCTGAAGTTATTTGCTTAACATTCTCGTGAGCCTCGTAAGCGTTGAACTCTTGGACTTTTGCTTACCATCGCCGTTGGTCTCAGCGGACTCGCCATTCTCTGCGGGCTTAGCGTCGCCATCGCCGTTCTCCTTCGGCTTCTCAGCTTCAGCTGCTTCGCCGTTCTCGCCAGATCCGTTCTCAGCGGGCTTTTCGTCTCCATTCTCTACCTTCTTCTCCTCGTCGGTGGTCGGCGAGGTTACCTTCTCTTTCTTCTCCTTCTTGACCTTGGTCTTGGCCGGTGTGGCTGGCTTTGGCTTCGGTTCAGCTGATGGATCCAACACGAGCTTTCCAATGTTTTTGCGATCGTGCATCTTCTGCATGGCTTCGGTGACCTAAAATACATTTTGTTAGATGAATCGTCTTCATGACACTCCAAATGTCTTACATCCTCGAGGGCCCAGACTGAGTCAATGACAGGCTTGATCTTGCCGTTCTTATACATGGCGAAGACATCGTTAATGACGTTCTTCACGTACTCTGATCCGTCTTGCTGGTAGAGCAAGTGACGCAGATTGAAACCTGTGAGTGTTTTGTTCTCGTCGAAGAGTTTAATCGGAGAAACTTTGTCGACTTGCCACCACTGCGAATTTATGTAATATAATAAGCTATGTATAAGGATGAGATTTTCAGGATTTACCGAGCGTGCAACACTGAAGAAGCTCTTGGTTTCACCAGTGACGACATTCGATGATCCAAACAGAATGTATTTTCCCATGGGCTTGAGCAATCCGTAGCCGCGGTTGCAGTCGTCGCCGCACAAGCAGTCCAAAATGATGTCAACGCCGTCCGAAGAGATTCTGTTGAGCAAAGAAAACACTTTTTGAACTTGAGAGCCAAATCTCATTAGTGCGAAAACTCACTTTCTAACTTCGTTGACGTAATCTGCGCGGTCAATCAAGTGATCGAATAATCCTCCTGCTGCGAGCTCCTCGTGCTTTCCCTTAGATGCAACGCCAAACATGGTGATGCCATCAAATGTGCGAACGAGCTGAGCGATGGCTTGACCCTGAAAAGGAAATATTCGTGCTTTACTTTAGCTTTTTTCAGTGTCCGGCCTTTCAAATGTGATCTAAGAGTCTTGTTTCAGAATAGGAAGCAACAAGTCGTTTTTCAAAGGGCGGTTTAGGTTGTTTTGCAGAACAAAGTTTTAGGTAGACTTTACTTTATAAGAAAAGTGTAGAAAATGCGTTGATAATTCAATCCTGAAAAACTTTTATCATTAGCATACCAAATTTTATTCTATTGCCTAAAGCTGTTTGACAACGAAGGACAATTTCCCTAAAGTTTGCAAGGGCTTTTGGCAAAAGGTGCTGGAGATCAGGTGCTTGTGAATTGGGAAATCGTTACGGCTCGAAAAATCCGTAGATCTAAAAGTGAGCAGCCCAAAATATCGTAAAAACAACCCACAAAAATGCCATAAAATTCATTACACGGATCCCAACAAACAGAGAAAGGTAATACGTGGAAACTTAAAACCAAATTGCGCAATATACTTGGCGAAAACTCTTGCGAACTTACTGAAGAGAGCGAGCACGAATGGATTCCGAGAACGACTATAAAACATTGGAATCGGAATTGCTCAGCAACAAGATTTTCTATTCACGTTTGGTTCAACAAAGCCTAATAAAAAGGAGCTGGGGAGAAATACGGGCGTTAAGGGAACCAAATCAAATTAAATAGAATGTCTAAAATATTGTGGAAGATCTCCGTTTGGTTTTGGATATGGAAATGTGGGACTTCCATTCATCCAACCCGGCAATGCTTTTCATTCAACCCGACGGATGTTATCGATTTTCTGTTATCGTTTTCGCCTAAAAAAATATTCAGTGTCACTGTGTTTGTTGTCGACCGCGCGGTTGTAAGTCTTCGATGCTTCGTTCCATATGGTGAACGCCCGAAAAAAAGCCTTCGCCGTAAACTCGTTTCAACTTTAGTGCATTCTGACTTTAGCTGAAGACTTGCATGTTCCGATGTAAAACTGGAACACGCTCAATAGCACAACTCTCTGCAATTACCGATCGCAGGGCAAACGATTTGAGCTACACGAGCGCTACACAGTGTTTGCATTTAGCGATTGATTCGCTGGAATGCATTAAAGTTCACCAAATAATTACTGGCACGTGATGTTGTCCGACTAGGGTAACTTTTTCTGCTTTGCCTCAGACAGTGCACAGACCGCGTCGCGACTGTAACTTTAGTAAATTATTCAGTTTTTCATTGAGGGAGGTGAATTTATAGTTTTTCATTTCCAATCGCGATATCACACGAACCCTCGCTATTCTTCTATGCTATGGCACCAAGTGCTTATTATAAATTCATAGGCAAAGCTTCGCCAGAGACGACAACTCGTCTGCCGGCCCAATTACTTTAACTATACACGCGGCTCCGTTTGATAAGAGTTCTAGTATGACTTACAAATCACCCCCGAAACTTTTAAAAGGAGTTCGTGTTGATTAAACATCACAAACAACGCTTCTGACACACATTGGCTGCGTTACTACGCAATATAACTTGAATCAATTTTCTTGAATCGTCAATAGCAGCAAATCGATGAAGTCTGATAACGCATCTGATTGAGTCTCCTTTAACACGCATGGAAGTGCAACAAATTTAACAGAGTGCAACAAATTTAATCTTCGGGACATTCATTGATCCGATTTAATCGATCCGATTGGTACTTTCTGATTCAGACCCTCAGCGGTACCGTGAAGTTTATTTAGTGACGTCCAGTGTCAATTTCGTCAGGCTAAGATTTCAAAACCGCAAAAGCAAGAAGAGGGTAACTTCATTAAGTGAACTTAGTTCACGTGGAAGCAGTTTGCAATTTCCCGAAGATATTAAATTTCTGCTTCAGTGCGATGGCCTCGGAACGAACGAAAGAGATTTTATTTTTGGGTAAACATTTTCTTTACAGCGAAATGAAAGTGAAATGAAAATTTGGAGACAATCCAACCAAGCTTTAAGCCCATGCGCGCTCCTTAAACAACAAATGGTTTCTATGCAAATCACCACAATATTTTACACATCATTGCGCTTTGACATCACATCAACATTTTATCGTCATTTGCTCTTTTGAGTGTAAAATTTGAGACTGCATAAAGAAAGTCTTAACAGCTCGAAGAGTTTGGTTTTCTGCTTGATGTCAGCAGAGCTTTATCACAAAGATTTTCATAGCAAACAATTATCGAAGCATCTCGAAAAGTCAACAATGAATATCAGGAATCGGTTTCTACTTACAACACCACCGCCTGCAGAATGAAGCATGAGAGATTTGCCGGGACGAAGGGACAACAGCTCGAAGACGATAATATAGGCGACCAAGTAGTTCATCGTGATAGCAGCGGCGTCTTGGAAAGACATTTCATCGGGCAGCTTGTAGACATACTTTGTCGGAACAGCACACAACTCAGCCCAAGCACGAAACTCTGGCAGAGCAACGACACGATCTCCAACCTGCGAAACGTGGAGAAAACGAAAATGTACTGCGCTGTTATCGCTTGCGCAAGAACCTTCGTCTCACCTTGAAGTCTTCGACGCCTTCGCCAACTGCTTCTACTTCACCGGCACACTCGAAGCCGAGGATAGTTGGAGTCTTGGGTGGAGAATCGATTGCTCCCAAGCGCACCATCAAATCCTGGAAGTTCAAACCGCTGTAAAGAAAAGAATTTAGTCAATGAAATCTACGAAGTTTTCAGGAGCGTGTAGCTTTATTGCTGCTGCACAATGAAATTTCTCGCAATATTAAGATGATCTGTACCAAGAGAATTACAATCATTGCGACTCATCGTCTGGCGTATCGACTCCAACGTTTATATCTCTGACTAACGAAGCGAAACATGAAACGAATATTTTGCAACTGTTTACTGCCTCGGGAATCTTGAGTGTTTACGGAAGTCTCGTAATCTATCCGTCAGTGGGATATGAAGAACTTCACTATGACGAGTATGTGACATGAATAATTCCCAGGAATTGTGAAAAGTTCTCGTCTGTTTGTGATTTAAACTCGCAAGTAGTCAAGAAGCGTTGGAATCTGTGGCTTCTCTTTCGATTGAGATTTTATGTTTCATCAAGTGGAGTCGAAGCATAAAGCTGCCGAGGTCAATTAGAAGTTTACTTATAGCGTGTTAAATATCTACATAGATAGCCCAGACAAATCTAATCTTAAATACGTCATTTGTGATGACTCAAGAGCGAGATCAACACGGAGGAAAGCGAGGCAAATCAAGCTACTCTCGAGAAGCATTCTTACAACATCGCCCATTCAGTTTCTTTTCAAGACGAGAGCAATTTCGAGGCAATGAACGAAACCGATCTTCAAGTGGATATTTTTCCGCTTCGATCTCCTTGTTGTTATTACATTCGATATAAAACAAAATTAGAGAATAAACAAGACAGAGATGAAGCCACTTCAGATAGATTTTTTCTGCTGTGTGTGACGTCGAAAGCGAAAAGAAAATGAAAACTAAATTATAAAGAAGCCAGAGAGGAGAAGAAATCTAATCTAAATTAACAGGCATAGCCGTAATAATCCTCGACATAAAACTTTGAACCGTTCAACATATGGAATTTTTCTTGCTCGCTTCGTCTATGTGTTTGTTTGTCGTGTCCCTAAAAACCAGACCCGCAACATATCTCATAATTCTCTCCACAATTTCGTCTTGTTCATGACAGAAAGCCGTTGAAAAGAATGCGATAAGCAACAATTATAAACAAGCTTCGATTGTTATATCCCGATATTCCTCTGTCATCCAAGAGAAGCCGTAAGAAACATTCTTATCAATTGATATTCCTCGTGCGCTTTACCGAAAAATGCGCGTGCTCTGAAATTCTACGTCTCAGATTTAATTTGTTTTCCTGCTGATCCGTTTGAATCGTAGCTTCGCATTTGTGTGTAGATTTGCAATCATTAAATTCTAAAATGTAACACAAGTGCGAGCGAACAAATTTAAAGAAACAACTGGAATGTTTTTTTTTGGTGGATCAGTCGCCGACTCTAATTGAGCCAACTTTAACACATTTTTAATTTATATTTGACTCGATTCTGTCAGCTTGCTTCTTGATGAATCATAGACAGAATCGATAGTTCTTGAATCAAGAATCTTGATGAATCAGTTTAACTTTTGCGTGCTCCAAAAAGTCATAAACTTTCTAATATCTTCTTGTTTTTATTTCATCTGACGCACTGCAGAAGTCGATTCGCAACTTTCGTGTGAGAAATGTTTCGGTTCATTTCTTAATATGCGATTTCATCTTCAAATATAATTATAACATTTTCCCCAGAAAAAATTTCACCTTTTTATGTTTGAAATTTCTCGGTCGCCTTTGGGCTTCATTTATGATACGAACGAGTCAAATGAGTAATTTGTTATAACAGCAATTAGATTCTCTAGTAACGATTCAAGACTGCGAGCCATTACTTTCAATCGAGATCGAAAAAACTTTCTCTGACCTCGCGCATTCATCTCAATTGTGCAGCATTGCGGAGAGTCCATAAAGTGTTAAAAATTCATTACCAAGTTTAATTAGATTTTAAGCTTTTTGCTCGGCTGTTTAATGCTTTCGAGAGGGAAACGCTATAAGACTATAATTACAAACAATTTGAGATTGAATCATGCGTTGCTGAAGCGAGGAGAAAGAAGACGGCGCTCGGTAGCATTTGTTAACCAACGCTTCCGTCCAATCGAGCGCTCGGATGAAGTTTTGTTTGTTCCAATATTTCAGCAATTAAACAAACAGCAAAGAAGAGAAACCATACGCAGAGGAAATCATGAAATTAGTCTCGAAAGAGTCGGATAAAAAACGATTGGCTCGTCCCATCTTACGATAGCTAAAATGATTTTTTGTCACACATTTAATCGCTTGAATTGTAATTAAAATTTGTTTGCTCATTGCTCAGGCATTCTCAGACGACCAACCCATTGCATTGAAGTCGTAAGCGCCTGATATTGCATCGTGTCAAATGACTACGAAGCGAACATCGCAAAACCACATCCACTTTTTCCCGGATTCCCCTTGGGAAAAATATTTGGCTCGCAGAAATAAATTGAGTAAAAGAAATTAAATTTTATTTTGTCATCGAGAGCAGCAGAGAACTTTCTTCAAATCTAATTACGTTCTGGCAACTGCGAGACGAAATCATGCTTGAGAAGTCGAAGGCCGTTCGGTTCAGCAAACAGCGAGCGAGTCATGATGATAAATCAAATAAACTGATTTTCCTTATGAGCATAGCACATTCCACGTGTTGGAATTATTTCGTTTACTGAGTGTTTCGCGACGTTTGTCTCATGTCCATAATCTCAAGCTGAAAATCATGTTTGCTTCCAGAGCACAACGCGCGCTTGGATTATTATCTTCCTCATTTAAAAAGCTGCGAACTAAGAAATAATCGAAGTTGTTAGACTATGAACAGCACCAAGCAAATAGTTTTAAACGTTGTAAGAGTGAGTATTTAAAAGCTCATGGTAGCACGAAGTCAGCTTTTGGAAATTGAACTCAAATGCCCAGCGAGAAACGAGTGCGAGTGCTCTGGCGCGCCGCTGTATTCTTCTTAAATAAATCTTCATTCCTTTTGCTGTAAATTCTTTAATTTATTACACAGCGAAGACGCATTGCCCTCGTACGTATCAGCCTCCAACTATTTAATTTACATTTTAATTATAAACAACGTGATGTTAGTAAGAAGCGAATAGTAAGTTAAAACATTTTTTGATTCTCCATGTAACATTCCATTTCAGTGAAAAGAGATTTGTTTATACTTCTCTCCCTTAACCACAGCAAACTAAATCATTTGCCCTTCAATGTACACAGATCATGAAATTCATGAGTTTGATAAATAAATCTTTCGCATAAATATGAGGTTGCGAATGATGAAAGAATGAAAGAGAACCTTAAGAAGGAAACAGCCATCATAAGGCATCATTTTTCAGAGAGAGAAATGTTCTTACATAAATCATGTGTGCTTTAAAACGAGTTTTAATTCAAAAGTAGGGAAGATATCCAACGATAAACACATCTGTAGCTTAACGGACAACTTACATGTGATTGCCAATTTCTTCGAGACAAATTAAAGTCTCGCAATACGTTGGATGTGTCTGAATGCTCGATTGTTTCGCTTTTGCAAGCCGTAGTTTGATCTTTTCTTGTCCGTTCGTTTGCTTCTACGAAGAGCGAGAGTTTAAAATTTAAAGAGCCGAAGAACTACGAAGAAATGAATTTAGCTTTGTTGTTGCTGTCGGTGTTTATCCAGCAAACAGAATTAGAGTAAGCAAAACAGAAAACAAAATCAGAGTAACTTCTATGTGATGTAGAAACTGACTTTCGTTGAACTACGGCTGTTCGTTCAGATTAACTAACGTTTTTTGACGTTCTCGTGAGACCGATAAAAAAAAATTAACTTTATAAAAGACTCATAGCATTAATATCTGTTAAATATATAGCTTCATATCTCCGCCTAAGTTCACCCTTTCGGGGTCCCAAAAATGAGGCTCAATAAAAGGTTTGAATACAATGATAAAATTTCTCTTTCAACGATAGCGACACACCCAGATGAATAAGAAACAGGTAAGGAGAATCGGTCTCTTTCAGAAGGCATTAGCAGCTCTGGAAGGCTCGTAACCGTTTCTTAAGAATCGAAGCAAACGAACCATTTATGTTTCTAAAGAATCACGTGATTGATTTCGAAGAATGCAAATCCGCTGTCACTGTGCGCAAGTTCGTTGATCAGCACGAAACAGGGCTAAAGGCAATTTACCGAAGAGTTAATTCATATGGAGTCACTTTAACGTTTTGGAAACAACTCGCATTAAAATTAAGAATAAAACTTCCCGAAAAAGTTTTTTTTAATTGCCAGTTATGAGCTCTGCTCGTTCGTCAATCCGTTGTGTGTAAATAAAGATTTCGCAGCTTCCATTAATGGCATATCTGTAAGGCTTGTCACTCAAAATCATGCATACAACTTCATGTCCACCCTGGAAGTTCATCCAAGGAAAAGTTCTCTTTAAATTCAAAGTGGCAAATCAACAATTATTCCGTTCGGATGATGTCAGTTTCCGTGGACTGAACACGATGAACTTCCCTGAATAACAAAGCTGACTCGGGCTCAACGACTGGTTCACAGTCATAAGGAAAATTGAATGCGCCATAGCTGAGCAGAACGAACGGAAATTCCAATTTCTCACAGAAAGAAGATGAGTGCATTTCATTTCACTATGACTCACGTATCTGGATAAATGGAAAGCGCCATAAAGAGTGAAAATGATCTCTGGAAAATTGTTCAGTTTCCGATTAATTTCATCAGAAAATGTTTCGCTTGAAAAATACGCAATGAAGTTTAAGTTTCCGTGAGAATCGAGCCTCAAGTTTTTGCCACTTCCTTCGGTAATTTCTGATTGTCGTTAATCATCTTCCATGTCTAAACGTTTAGAAAAAACTACAATTTGGCTTGACAGCGTTTTGCATTCTTAGTCACAATTGGTTCGTAACACAAACAACGGCAGATGATACAGTTAAATGATTCGCCTTCGCGATGAATCATGGTCAATTTGGAGTTCAAGACACTTGGTCATTGATTACACTTATCGCGGCCAACGGCTTGATGAACTTCATCCACTTGTGAGTCAGTGTTGACAGATCACAATCAAGCAAATTACTCAATAATGCGGCGGAGTCTAATTTACGCTCGAACCTTCAGCTCACGGTGGCGTGATGTTCTCAAAAAATGTTCGTTAGCAATCTTCATAATTTGCATCATTACTCAATGATACATTTGCTTTAATTGTAAGCTTCCGGTCTGAACTATGCGACGTGCAAAAGAGATTTCTCGGTATCGTCAATCGTGGCTGTCTCGATAAGAGTTACGAGAATTATTCATTCAACAAAAACACTCCATTGCGCAAACACAGAGCAGCCTTCTTTCTTAGGAATCCAGATGAAACACCGAGGTGAACTTGAAGCCGCACATTTGCCAATTGGTGCGTGCAGTGAAGCAATCATTCATTAACCGAGGCATTTTGGATTCGCAAAAAGTACTTCACAACTGACTTGGCAATAGAATTGAGAAAGAAATTAATATCAAAGTGAGTGAAACCCTCGAGTTTCAGGGCGAGCGGAACTGACAAAATCGAAGCAACTTTTTGCCCAACGCTGTGACTACGAAACCGCATCCGAGGGAACAAAAAATGATATGAAATGCTAATTACGGGCTCTGCTGAACCTTTTCTTGGCATCGAGAACTGATTTGCTGACTCATACGATCATGCTCACGCCGTCCTTGAACCTAGCTCGCCTGAACTTGATTTGTTGTAATTAGATATTTTTTCTTTTTCTACTTGTTCGTTAATTCTGTCGATTATTAAAATCACAACACTCATACGGCTTTAATTGGGAAACGGCGTGGCTTCTATTGTCAAAGCTGTCGACTGTTCCAAATATCTCATCGTTAGCACCGGGCAACACGTAACAAAAGGTTTGTTCATTCTTCTCTTGCTGTACAGCAAAGAATATTTGCAAGCGAGCCAATGTAGAGTTAGGGGAGCCAATGAAGTGGGAGTTTATGATAGGAATAAAGTGGGAACTTATGGTAGAAATATAAACAGAAAAGTTTCGGAAAAAAAGTCCAAGACATTCAATTTTTTCTGTAAAAAATCTCCGAATCAATCAAGACATTTTTTGTCCACCATCGCTTTCTCACGCGCTTCAAGCTTTGAGTCAATGAAGCGATCGGTTTTTTGCGCAATTGAGTGGTCATTAATTATTAATCAGAGAAGCAGAAACGAGAAGAAGGAGAAACGAGGAGACTCAATTGTTCATGTCAATTTAGGGAAATGTAGCAACAAAAGAAAGCGTCATCAATTTAACGGTTGACTTCGTTTCCTGGGGGACACAAGTTGAAGCAAGTCGTATTTTACCAAGACACTGGTTCCCGAGAGTAACTTGAAAAGCCGGGCACAGAGACACACTCAGCGCTTCTAAGCCCAAATCGTTCGCTCGATGGCATTAATGTTGTTATGTATTATTTTAATAGTTTCTTATTTCTGTTCAGTTCATGTTCGTAAAAACGAGAAGGCAGAGCGCGTTTTTGAACTTGTAGAATGTTTATACAACACACATGAGAACGGTCGTGATACAACGCATTAAACAGCAATCATCATTCAAACGAACTAAAGTTATTCGCCTCTTCCCTTGTTCTTGATTTTTCGTTCCTTGCTTTAATTCTTTTTCACGTTACACAAGAGTCCAAGCGTTTTGTTACTTCTTGTCGATGACGAGACGATGTATGTGCTGGCCCTTCTCAAGTCAAATTAGCTTGGCAGTCGGCTGGGTATGCGAAGAGAATCAACGTGAAGATGAAGCAGAGAACGAGGACAGCCATTCGTATTTAGATTCATTCCCATAATGAATGCCGAATTGACTTGAAAATTTCATCGGTAATCTATGTCACGTGAAGCCTCAAGAATTCGAAGATTAAAGAGTTGAATAATGTTTGTGCTTCTACATTTAAGCGTAAAGATGGACTTAGCATTCCTAAACTCCAGACAATATTAACTACTTCCCGACGTTCCAAGTCAGCGCACCACCAAAAGAAACACCTTCCCACACGAGTTCAATTCATGCTGTTAAATCGGGGACATTCATAGATCAGGAACTTACGAGATGATAGGCCGATCAAGTGATAAAGTGTGAAAAGGTAAATAGAAGAATCGAAAACCTTCTGAGGCTTGAATCGAAAGAAAGTGAAAAGAAATATCTTAGCATCGTCGTGAGTCAAATATTCAATTTCTCATGTGCTCGCTCCCAGCGACCAAAAACGTTTATGAATAAATTACTAATTCTTAGTTCTTGTCTTCGTGTATCCTTCGCCGAAGACTCAAACGTTTCGTCACAATCACGAAACAAAATCTCTCAAAGCGGCCACACATCATCGCACAGAGAATGACCTTCAAAGACGACCGAGCGACTTCAAAATGCATAAATGCGACGACGGCTTCAGACAGAAAGAGTCCCGAAATACCGAAATTTTAATTATGAAGCTCGCATCTGAGACCAAGTGAAGCACATGGGATTCAAGCTGTCTGAAATTTGAATTTATTTATCTCGTGTTGGCCTCAGTAGTCAGCAGGTTTCTTAGGATCAAATCTGAAGAACACGATGCTGATATTCCAATGAAACTTTAAAATATAATTCTGAGTAGGTCGAATATCCGATATGTCGCGATGCAGTCGGATATTTAAAGTTTTCGAGTTAAAGGTTTCGACATGGAGCTTTCAATTTCAACCGGGATCGAGAAATAATTCGGCGAAAATGCCAACCAACTCTTGGCTAACACGTACACCGATTTTCTTGCTTCTGTCTTCTCACTCGAGACGATTACAGTGAGGAAGAAAAGGATGAGAAGAAAGCTAATGACGGTAACAAACACCAACGCAACTTCATCTCAACCTGATGCTCGCCTATCGCGAAGGGTGTTACCAGATTAAAGTAATTCAATCAGACTGTCTCTACTATCCAATCTCATTGCAAAGAGCGCACATGAACTTTTTCTTCCGGTTCCTTTTTCCGTGCTCATCTTCGAGCATCTAAAATGAATGGAGAAACTTTTATGAGCGAGATTTTGCTTCCCTTTTACGAAGTTTTCTTCGGTCGATATTTCGTGCGTGGCATATTCTTGTTGCTTTTCTCGCAGTCGCATGAGTGAATGGGAATCTGCTGTGTGCTTCCTAACCGTTGCCTTCTTCATCGTAAACAACAGAAGTGCTTAAAGTTTCTTTATGAGACCGTTAAAGAACGAGACTACTGAACAAACCGAAGGGGAGACTGAAAGCGAAACCGTTTTCTTGCTGAAACCCGTTAGCGTCAAGCCCAAGTCTTTGGTTCTTTACCAAAAACGCAGAGGAAGGAGGAATGACAGAACACGTTTTTCAGTTTAATGAACGCTGTAATGTTTCCGCTTTTGGTTTTTAGGACATCCTGTTGCTTGCATGCCTTGTTCTTGTGTGCATTTGATAATTGTTTTCCGATAAATGAAACGATGAAGATAACGACATTGGTTTATCGGAATCTCCATTAAGCAGGCGCAATGGATTTTCTAAACAGATATCTCGGACTGAAAATCACACGAATTGACTACGAATTAATTTTTTTAAAAGCTTAGACGTTGATCAAAACGCAAACGAGTCAATCTGTAAGTTTGGCAAGTTCTATTCAAGGAAAGTTGCTTCATACTTTATCAACTTATGAGTTTCCGTCTTGCCACTTTCGCCGTCTACTGTCTGGAGCGCAGGAAGAAGGAAGAGAAGATCTATAAACGAAACGTGACTATCTTCTACGTGCTCAGTTTTCCTATAATTTTTCTTGGAGAATTTCATGGAGTTCAACGTGACGTCAGTTTCTGCGATAGTCGCCCTCCAATGTCATTGACTCGAACTATTCTTTTCTCTGTCTTTAAGTGAAATTTATGGTTTTTCGATTGCGTTATTCGGTTGGCGAGTGAGAATGAAAGACAAATTCCTCGTTCCTTATCAGTTTTAGTCGGTCCGCATGTTATTTTTTGGATAACTCATCATGCTCGGCTAGCATTGTTGCCGCTACGAAGTTATACAATGAAGCATTTCAGACAGAGTCATAAATTATCCCTTGTGATTATTTAAACACTTTTTCATTCTCGTTGAAACATGTCTGTGTTTATCCTGCTTTAGAACGCTTGTTTTGCATCGGTCATTTCTTCCTTGCAACGTCCAAACTGTTTCCCATCTCCTGTTGTCGCGTTTCTATTTATTTGTACATCAGAAGTTGGTGAAGATTGAAAAACGCATCAGCCATGAGTGATTGTCCGGTCTATTTGAGGTCAACTCAGACTTGGAAGGAAAACTTTCTTCTTAAAACTTTACAGTTTGGTCCTCGAGACTTGCTGAAATCTTAGAATGAACGTTCGCCTATTTATTTACATAGTTGCAGGCTCAAGACAAGTAAAGAGGGAGCAAAGCCTCCTTTACCTCCTTTTTACTTGTCTTTAGACTTAATTCGATGCTCAAGTATCTAGAAATATCGACAACGCGCAGACAACGTGCAAAGATCTAGCAGAAGAAGAGTTTGAGTTTCTGCATTTGAGTTTGAAAAGACATTTTTATGTTCTTGACGTTGAGACGAAGCAATAAAAAGCCAAGACATCCACACATGGAACTCGTAATATTCATAAATCATAAGTAATTTAGGGAGCCTGGCGCAAATAAAATAATTTACTGTGAATACATCGCTGCAGAACTTGGGTTGTCAATTGATAAGGAAGCAGTTGTTGTTTAAATTGCACTGAATTCTTGGCTGCTCGCACTTCACAACATGAATTGTCTCGTTAAGATGTTACGTAAATTGCAGGCCGTCGAAAAATGGTCGACACTAAGACTCGACGAAGCAAATTGTCATATTGAGATTCTCGCTCGTTCTGCTTTATGTTTGGGTTTCTTCTTTTTTGCTGCTCCCGCATTTACGACTTTTTTTCGATCTTGAGCGTGAGACGAACTTTTGATGTTGCTGCAGAGCAAGCTCATCATTGGATGTGTTAGCAAGTCAAATCAAGGATCGGAAGCGACAGTTGCAAAATGGATTTCAAGCAATAAATGTTTATCCATTGTGAATCAATGAATGAAACTGCACTGCGTAGTCATGAGGGTAGTCGAAATGCCTACAAGGGCAACTCGATGTCACACGAGCATTTTTAATCAAATTAGTTGAAGTCTGATAGTTCAATCCCTCAATTTTCATTCTTTGATTTAGATTCCGCATTCCAAACGATAATTTATCATTACATCTTCATCGGGGACCGTCATATAAATTTCTATTGGTCTAATTAATCAAATTTCCGTTAACAATCAGCTCCCTCAAATGGTTGTGAGGAATGCAGCGATTGCAACGTCTCATCGTCACCGCAAGATGAAAATAGAAAATATTCAATGATCTGTCTCATGAATATGAATGATTTTCTTTATGATTCACACATGTTGTCGTCGAAACGTTCTTACAATTTACTTCAAAAATCTTTCCGGAGTTCGATGGTGATGTGAGAAGGGCAGATAGCCCAAGAGCTTATTGAACGGATAAATTATGATCTTCTCAAGAGTTTCACGTGCTTTCCCCGCAGCGAGCTAGCCGCAGACTCAGCATCTGTCTGGCAACGCTCTCTTAACACCCTTTTTTATGGCCATAAATATTTCATTACACTGAGCGATAAAAGAAAGCAATTTATGTGTTTTAAAAACGACATCGGGAATCCAGTTTCGTGAGCCTAGAACTTGACGATGTCTATTTCGTTCTGATGAAAGTGAAGACATTCAACCTGACGATTCGTTTTAGACGAAGCCTCAATATTCAAAAGCCTTTAAATTAGAGGCTATCGAAACGATTGTGTGACTTGGTATCAGAAACTTGTGCAGCAACAAACGAGTAACAAAAATTTTAAACTCACCATGCGTGAACTCGAATCAAAACTTCGCCAGCTTGAGCGGTTGGCTCTGGTTTCTTCAGAATTTTGACGCCCTTGTAGCCGCCGAATCCAGTCAAAACGATCGAACGCATCTCCTTTGGTGGGTCTTCCTTCTTTTCCTCTTCCTTTGCCTCTTCTTCCGTTGTTCCATTGCCATTTGTCTGAGCTTCAGCGACAGCTTCGCCATTACCGTTTTCTGCGGGCTTAGCTGGCGTTTCCTCAACGGGAGCTGACTTTGTCGTTTCGGTGGTGGCTGGAGCAGCGGCGACGGTTTCGTTAGTTTCTGTCATCTTTCTTTTGTTTGGTGAACCTTAGAGAACTGTGAAAAACTTTTTGATTACAACTTAGCTATGAGAATTCGTAGCAAGGAGTGGCAACAGGGAATGGCGAGCAGAACAGGCAACAGAGCTTGGCAATGGCGAGCAGAACAGAAGACAGAACTTGGCTTGATAAAATTCTCGATACCATGAGATCGAAATTGCAATCGAGGATGAAATTGAAGGTCAATGAAATTCCAACCCAGAGATTGAAATCGTTAAGTGGTAGCTCGATAATTAACCTTGCACAGTTTGTCTGTTTTCATGTTCGCAAGATATGAATTGAAATCAGATGAACGAACATAAAATTATTAGGGGCTCAGCCCCTTTCCCGTATCAAGCTTACACTTCCTCCATATCCAAATCTATAAGTTAAATATGCTTGAAGTCTATAATTTAAATTTAGGTTCAGTCATAACTTTATCGAAGAATTGATGTTTGTCTATCATTGACATAAGAAAAGATTTATGAAAAATCTCACTCGTACAAGTTAGATCGAATTAATTGCATCGCGAAAACCTGCGTAATTAAAAATATTTTATCGATCAAAAACGTTTTCAATCATCATCTGCAGTAATTTCGCTAATTTCAACCGCCGAGTGCACTTCATCATTTTGTTGGCCAATGAGCAGGTTCATCTGCAAATTAATTCCGCGAGGAATTCTTCGATCCGAGGTCGAAGTAATAACCCAGAAAAGCAACGTTTACAACTCAAATTCTTATGCAAATGTTTTCGTTCAACGATGCAATTAGTCAGTCGAGTAAATTATGACACAATGGAATGCCCGATCAAAGCTTCGGACGAAAATAAGTCACAGCTCGTGATAAGACTCGGCAATGATTCACAGATTTTAATGAGTTATACGATGAATAAACAAGTGAATCGGCGGCGAGATTCCAATAATTTGCGATGTGTCGTGATCGAGGAATGCGAAGCTTGCGCTCTAAGATTATCGTTCTTTATGTAATTGCGACTTTTCTCAAGCTGCTGGCTGACTAACGACAGCTCAATCGACTATCATAACGTGAAGCTGGTTCTGTTGATGTGTCGACGAACGATTGAATGTAAATAAAGGCAAATTCCTATCCGCATTTTTGAGACGAAGCTTGCCTGTCCTCCATACCGAAAAGGAGAATTCCAATGCTTTGTTAATATTCATTTATATTCGAACCGAGTATCGGACGCTTCAAGCATAATCACCCGAGCAGGAAGTTTGGATGCACTTGACGATAAAAGCTAGTGACTAGTTTTATCGCTAGGCAAGTCGTCAGACGTCAAAGGGACGAAACAAACAGATTGTCGAGTCTTTCTGGGTGCGCTATTGATCAATTTTGACCCTTTTGCGTTCGGCTTTCTAGCGAAACCGTTTGCTTGTTGATTCGCATGGAGCCCGAAGTGTAAAAAGAAGACGCGAAATGGGAAAAGTTTGTGGCGTCGCTCGAGTTTCGAGGCCATCGAGTGGAGGAAAGCGTTTTTCGTGAAAAGCGAGTCGGACGTTACCGTTAGGGGCCGCGTGAAGAGAAGCGGAATACGAGAAAAAATGCTTGTTTTAGCTGGAGATAATTAAATTAAACAGCCACCATATGTTGTGCTGTCTGAGACTCATCGCATCGGAGCGATGGCTCGGCACTAATCGCACCATAAGGAACTCGTCTGCATTCATTTTTCGGGACAAATTCTTGCATCACAATTATGAGTTTCACTGGCTTGAATTTGGATGGAGATTTAGGCTTGAATAAGAGAAAACTTAGATGGAAACTTCCATAACCTACAAAGGACTTCGTCTGGTTGATGCTGCGGATTAATTTCCTTCCATATGGACGAATACGTTTTATTCTCGCAAGCAATCCAATTTCAAGGGTTCAAAGCCAAGCTCTCGTCGGTCTGATTCCACTCACCACTCGTTTAGTAATCCTTTGAGTAACGGCCAAAATCTAATTAATGAGTTTGATTCTGAGCGTCTATCCCGGCGAAACTCGAATTAACTTCAAATCACCTTCGATAGAGTCTGCTTTTGAATTTAGTTATTTAGGTCTGCGACTGGTCTACGATTTTTCACTGATAAATCCTCAGGATGATTTGCTTTATTTGAGTAAAAATTATTTTAACTTGTAGGACGCGCGACAAAATGCGACTGTACGAAGCGAACTCAGCGAATGAAATATTTCTTCTCGACTTTTCGGTTGGTTTTCTGTTTTGAACTTTGTGTTTAGGGCTTTTTCGACAAAGATCCCTTGTTCACTTTGTCAGTAGGTCCGTTTGGCTGTCTTTAGATGAAGCCCGTTCGTGTTGCGTTCTTCAAGACGGGCTGGCGAAAAAGTGGAAGCAAGAGAACCATGTTGAAGGTTGTGTTGGACGTCATGAAACCAGAATGGGGCCCAGAAAGGACAGAAAAGTCCTAGCGGACCCCAAAGCGTTACTGGCTAGATCGATCAGGGGAAGAGGTACAGAACCGGGTAGAAATACTCGGGGAAAGCATCATCTCGTCATTCTGAAGACAAATTTTACTTAAATAATTAGGACTGACAGTGCAGACGTCGAAAATGAGTGCAGCGCGTCTGTCTTTAGGCGCCACGACGCGAGTGATGTAAGGATTTCTCGCCACGAGAATCCCTTCTTTTCTAAATAGGTCCACCATTCGTGGCATTTCGCAGCGATGGTGTTATAAGTCCTTAGCGGCTTAATCAAAGTCCGTTCAGCTAACTTTTCCTTCCTTTCCATACCGGTTGGACTTGGAGTTGGCTTTTCAACTCCGGGTATGAACTGGATGAACGCTGCCAATCAGTGTATTGTATTGCTTCGGACAGGTTCTTTATAGTAGTGCAAAGAGGTTCTCTAAGCAAGTGTAAAAAGGTTCATTACAGTAGTAGGATTTAAGCGTGTTGTAACTGAAGTGTTGGCACAATGGATCCCTAAAGGTCTGCGTACCCGTGAATAGTTTCATTAATAAACTATTCTCTTCACATTCTAATACAGTAGATTCAACAACCTTAAGGCGCATATTATGCAAATTAGTCCAATTGAATTCCTTTTTTGTTAATCGGTGCAATCAGAACTTGACTACAGACGAACATACGGACGTGTCGAAAAAGCCCTCGAGAAACGAAAATTGTGGAGAACTTTTGAACTTCAATTTGAATTTCGATTTTCCGTTAAAAAAATGAAAACGTGGATTTTAATTTAGATGTTTTATTTTATTCAATAGAGTCGATAAGATATATTTTCACTGTTAAGTTGATTAAGACGAAGAAACTTAGATGAAGCCAAATCACAATGAACGCTTCGTAAAGTTAGTTTTAACCAAGATTATGGTAAAGAAATATAGTTGAAATAAGAGTAAAGATTGCCGACGAAAGATATCCTTGCGTTCAACGGTTAATTAGCCGGATATCCACCGGATTGTTAAGTGATTGCCACTTATTTAGTTGCTAAGTTCTTCGCGATCTGAAATCAACAGCTGAATCGAGTCTTTCGCAACTTTCTTCTTGGGATAATCTATATCGTTGTCAATGTTGAGGCGCTTCGTGACGTTCAGCTTTCGGTTGATCAGCGTGTTGATTTTCTGAAGATCCTAAATCGAACAATTTGTTAGTTTTTAATAAGAAATGTTGAAAGCAAATCAGCCAACCTTCGAAGGACTCTGTTCAATTGTGAATGTTATGGTTCTTGCCGACGGTGAAAGGATGCTTTGCTTCGTAAGTGTCTGGACGTAGACTTCATGAGAGGCCGAAATTTTTCTAGGTGAGATCTGGGGTCGTGCACTCGGCAGTGGTGACAGCAGCAACACGTTTTTCTGCAATGAAAAGAGCTCGTTCAACTCGTTCTAGAGCATCACAGCGGGTCGACTTACTTGAGATGAGTTCGTTGAGAATCTCATGGCGAACGTCTGCATTTTGGGAACAAAGATTTTGTTGTAGAAGTAAATGATGTCGCCTCGCGATTCCCTTCCGTAGATTGTGTTCCGGCCACTAACCACTTCTGGCTCTGTAACGCTCATCTCTTGATCGGTTTGCACTGCCTCGTCTGCGTTGTCTGTCGCTTGAATGTACTCGATGAAGACACTGCGGTAAATGTGACTGTCGGCTTGCGGCTGGTTTCTGTAGAACTTCATGATGTCCGCAAAAGTGTGATTGTTTTCAGAGTTCCGGATTTTACACAAGACATAAACACAACACATGAGGATTTGATCAACGTGGCGGTCCTTCATCAGTTCAGTGTGTTCAATTACTGCATGCTCGAAGAGCGTCCATATCATCTGCAGCAGGTTCTTTGCCTCAGAGTCTTGTGGATCGTGGACGAACTGCAAGTTTTTGCAGAGATCCTTCAACCGCAGATGCGCCAGCTGGTAAAATTTGCGGAAGAAGAGCCGTAGGCTCTTTGGCGGTTGGCTTTCGGGACTGCCTTGTGAACTTCCGTTCAACGACAAGTCAACTTCCTGATTAGTTGGCAGCTTTACTTTGTATTCTTCTATCTTTTTCCACAACACTGAGCCCTTCGTCCATGCCAGCGAATCCAAGCACTGCTCTTCAATCGCTTTAAGATGTTTTATGATATCGTTTGTGAAAAAGTCCTTGTTGTTACGAATCGCCACCTCGATAAGCTTGTAGAAATGGAAGGGTTCCATTTTGAAGCAATCCAGAAGCATCGTCAGCTCCTTGTGAAGCGAGAAGGTGAATAGAACTATTTCGAGGCACAAGACGTAAAGCGCCTGATTGACAATATCGTCGTCGATGAAAAAGTCTATTCGTGCATGCGTTTTCAGCTCGGACCTGATCATGCTTTCAAGAAGCCTATAGTAAAGAGCCTCAGCATACTGAAAGCGTTCTGACCCGTTCCTCGAGCAGAACTTCTCGAAAACCGCTTCCATTTTGCCCAAGCGCGCCTGGAGTAGCTCGAGGATGTTTCCGTTTGGGCAAGAAACCAGGAGCAGATCCTGAAGAGTGTCAGGTGGGCCGCGGTGTCCATCGAACAAAGCCTGAAGCTTCTGGACGTTCTGTTTATAGCTGGAGATTGGCGAAAGCTTGCTGTTCGACGCGTGTGATAACTCCTGGCCACTCAATGGCGTTTGCGGCATCAAATTCGACTGAGAGCCATCTTGACGGTCATGAGATCCGAAATTTCCGATTGTCAACGACTTGCCGAAGAACTTGGATCCAAATTCAGGGTGCGAGAGGAAAACTCGTTCGTCAAACTGACCGTAGTTCAAGACGTGAGTTTCATATAGATCGTTGAGCCGAACGAAGTTGGCTTCGAAGTTCTCGCTTGATGTCATTGTCTTGTTGTCACCTATCAAGCCCTTCTCATTGAACAACCGGCGCACGATGGGATCCCAACGTGTATTCTTCAGCTTCAACACTTCTTCACACGACTGTCGATCACGCGCAAGCTTCTCAATGACATTGATGGACGGCGACTTCTTCTCGTCCCACGAAGGCGAGAAGAAACCTTCCGGTAATCCACTGAACGACGGATTTATGAGGTCGCGGCGAGAGTCGCGGATCACATTGTGGAACATGAGCTCCAAACAGCACAGCAACAGATTGCATGAGGTGACAGTGTCTATCGCCTTGTCGGTTGATTCGCTTTTGACGGCCACAAAAAGCGACCAGCTCATCTCGAAGAGTTTCTGAGCTGTGTAAGGCGTGTTCCTAAAATGATACAAGTTCGGTAAAACAAATGGATGGACGGCCAATTGATAGACGAAGGATTTGCTTACTTTGATTTCCTGCGACTTTTCGTATTTCTCGGCTCTTCAGCGATGCACTTGAAGAGCTTCGAGAAGTTGCATGAGAAGTCGCTGTAGACGAGCTTTGACAGGTGGAAGCTTCGCTTGAGGGTGTCGATTTTCTGCTGCATATGGATCGGCATCGATGACACCTTGAACCAAGTGTCGATATTCTCGAAGAATGCGTAGATGCTAAAATAAGAAGAGTTGATCGTTTACCGCCAAAAATTTTCCTACTCGTTCGACTCTCACGATAAGTTGCAGACTTGAATCAGCTTCGCCAACGACGGCGTGTTGCCTTGTAGAAGCGAGCTGCTCCCTGTTGTCATGGTAGACCTGTTGCAGGCGCTCCACAGTGCACAGGCGAACCAACTTTGAGGATTTCCCTACGAATAAGAAGAAAATTGGGAGGTTAATCGTGTTTTCCGAGGTAAAATGGCAACGCAATATTTTCCTGGTAATCGAATCAATACGCTTGCCAAAGAAAACCGAATTATCTCACCTCGATCTTCGTATTTTTGTAGATTTCCTCGAATTGTTGGATCGCCATTCGTTTGGAAATCTCGTCGATGTTGAGTTGAGAGCAAATCTCATCAATCTGCTCCTTCTCCATACTGTTGGGCTTTGATTCTCTTCTCGCTTCACTGTTACTTTGAGTTTCAGCTTGTGAACGAGTTCGTAATCGCTTTCGTTGCTATCGAAAACTTTAATTTTCTCTGATAAATTTAGCGGGAAAGTTAAGTCTCGTTCTAAACTGCACGATTCGTTATAACGTCGCTGTCACAACCTCGCTAACTTGAGCCAGAACAGAACAACTCGGATAATCCGGCAGACTCAGAACTTTTCATCAGCGGCGAGGAAAATGGAAAGGAAAACTTGCAGGAAATAAAGAGCGATCAGATCGATCTCTGGCGGCGGAGGTTCAGCGTTCTCTGCAGTTTCAGACAAGAAACTCAATTCCAGAGTAAGTTCCACTACAATTCCAAAAAGGATTTCCTTTACTTTTCCGATATCTTTCAATAATCTTTCCTTTTAGATTGTTTGCAATGACAGATTTTCGCAGAAAATCAGCTCATTCGTCTGACGAAAGCATCAACCAAACTGTCCACCGCCTGGTGCCCACTTCGTTCCTGGAAAAACTCGTTGCTGACCTGCGGAAATTGTATGTTCCATATGAGATAAAGTGGATGAACTCGCGGCCCGAGCACAAGAAAGCTTACGAGCCTACAGAGGTCAGTGTAGCCGTTGATTCCGGCCTCTTATTATCTCTGAAACAAAAACATTGTGACGTAACGACGCGAAGAAAGAATGCTCCGTGAACGGAAGCAAGAATGCTTCGCGAATCTTATCTCCACGCGGCATTGACCTTTCCATTTAATTCCAGATTGAGCACATTGCGAACATCATCACTCATGGCTTTTGGATCCTTCCCGCTGCCTACGCTGCTTTCCTGCTTATTTTCCGCGCCCAGAGCCAAGACCAAGTGATGGTTGCGTTGATTTATGGCTCGGCTCTTGTGCTGCTGTTCTGCATCTCAACTGCCTTCCATTGCGTGTTTTATGCCAACAAAGATCTCCTGATGAAAGACATTCTGCATCGGATGGACCGCGCGATGATCTACGTTTTCATTGCGGGATCTTACTTCCCGTGGCTCAACCTAGGGAAGCATGCGGATCATCATGATATTGTTGGCGTTCTCAGGTGGATGGTTTGGGTTCTGGCAGCTTTCGGAATCATTTATCAGCAGGTCAGAGTCGAATTAAGATCTCGTTTATGCAAGTTAAGCATTCCATTTCATTGTAGGTCTTCCATGAGAAGTACAAGAACCTGGAAACCGTCTTCTACGTTATCATCGCCGTCGGCCCTGCCTTCTTCCTTGGGCACGAGTTCCTGGCTCTGCCAGAGCTGAAAATCGGAGGGCTTCTGTATCTCCTTGGAGTCTTCTTTTTCAAAGCCGATGGAAAATTGTCGTGCGCTCATGCGATCTGGCATCTGTTTGTCGTTTTAGCTGCAAGTGTTCACTATTTTGCAATCCTTCGGCATCTTTTTTCCGAGCAATTTATCCATGAACAGACAGAAATAACTTCGAATCTCGAATCGAATTCCTAGGCGACAGCTGAAGGTTTTTGCCACTGTCCTGACCTATGTTTGTCCGCTGATCTAATACTCGAAAAGATCTGAATTTACTTTAAGTTCCTGGCTGTGGAACTGTTAAGTTCGACACAACTTCCTGGATGAGAATTAAGTTTCAAAAGTTTTCCCTGCCCAGTTCTGACCAAAACATATAATTTGTGATATGATCATATGATTTTTGTATGAATCGAGACGAAGCAGATCACTGAAATGAATTAGATTTTTGATTTCAGTTCTCTTCCAAAGTAAATTTTAATCCTTAAGTAGAATAACCCGAGCCCGAGTCTCGCTGTCTAAAAACAATCTCGTAGAATATAAAATTGTCTTTGAATCTGTCCTTGGAACTCTTGGAAGGTTCAGCAAACCTGAGAAGTTAGGAATGCGAGAGCTGTGGGTCTTGGAAGGCTCAGCAAACCTGAGAAGTTAGGAATGCGAGAGCTGTGGGTCTTGGAAGGCTCAGCAAACCTGAGAAGTTAGGAATGCGAAAGCTGTGGGTCTTGGAAGGCTCAGCAAACCTGAGAAGTTAGGAATGCGAGAGCTGTGGGTCTTGGAAGGCTCAGCAAACCTGAGAAGTTAGGAATGCGAGAGCTGTGGGTCTTGGAAGGCTCAGCAAACCTGAGAAGTTAGGAATGCGAGAGCTGTGGGTCTTGGAAGGCTCAGCAAACCTGAGAAGTTAGGAATGCGAGAGCTGTGGGTCTTGGAAGGCTCAGCAAACCTGAACGCAACCGACAAGCGCTGAGGCTCTTGGATCCCTGATGCATTGACAATGCTTCACGATCCAAGAGGTGCAAAGCTCAGTAAACTGAGTAGAGGAACCAATTGTTTGAACCTATCTGTCTTGGAACCTGATAATAAAGTCAATGAGTTTCCAACGGTCGACGATGGATTTGGATTTCTTTCGATTGCAGCGCCAGTCAAATATCTGCGATTTCACAAAAGCTTTCGTTCGTGAACCGTATCGTCGATTATTATCAAACATCTCGTCACCAAGTCTCGCTGATTATGGATAAATCACCCTCATGTAAGTCCATTGCAGTTAGTTGTGAATTCCGGTACAAGTTGCAAAGAAATCGCGAGAAATCAATGATGAGTCACACTTTGAGTTCATGCCGATGAAAGTTTACTATTTACATTAAATTCCTCTAAACCTCGAAGTCCGTGGAACATCTTGTCGGCACCTGTGGGCGTGCTGACCTCATCAAATAACGATTCCATTCATCTAACTCAGTTTTCACTCGGGAAATCTGTTGGATTTCTTATTCTCAAGCCGTCGCAAGTGATAAGACGTCGTTTGTTATGTGATAAGATCATCCCAATCAACGATGAATCAGAGCCTACGAGACTAAGGATAAATATCTGCGCAACGATTCAGTTTGTGCCACATAGACAAACGAACGACAAATCATCAATTTTGCTTCACGAAAATTTGCTTAGCAAATTTTAAAAGATTTTTTATTTCCAATTCGGGAGCTTCACCCACATCTGATCTTAGCGCTGGCCTTCTGCTCCTTCTCAAACTGCTTAATGATTTGCTCCTCCATCTTCTTGCGACGCTGGCGATACTTTTCACGCGCCCGACGGTACTCAGTTTCCATTTTCTTTCGCTGCTCTTCCGTGGTGCATTCTTCATCAGTCTTCGGCTTATCACGTTCTTCAACGCACTTCAAGTTGTTCTTCACTCGCTTGTTCTTGCCGTACATCATTTGTCGCTTCTTCTCCGCTTGAATTGCTGTCTTTAACGTCTTTCTTGCACATTTTAGGTCATCGTAAGTCGTCTGAGTCAACTTCGTCGTTTTCGTGCTGCAGAAATTTGACTTTGGTCGAGCTATCGGCTTCTTCACAAAGCAAGGGCAACACTTGGCTAGGAATCCTTTCTTAGGCTCTTTCGGGCACTCAGGTTCCTTCGCTTTCGTGTCGTCGGAACATTCTCTTTTCTTCGTTCTCGTGGCTTTCGGTTTACGTTCGCAAACTTCTTCCTCGTTCTCAGACTCAGGTTCAGGCTCACATCGCTTTGTTTTCTGTGATTGTTTCTTTGTTTCGCAGTTTGATTTCCTGGATTTCCTGTCGTCACACTCAGGAGAATTTTCTTCCGCATCAGAATCATGATCGCAGCAAGGATATTTATCCTTTGTGACGCAATGACGATGCTCAAGCTTCTTCGGCCTCTCGTTCTTTCCGCTGTCATCACAACAATTTGAGCTTATCGCAGCCGACTTTCTCTTACAATTGTCGGATTTCGAAGGCTGTTTCGGCCTTTTCAAACATCCCGGTGTCGTCTCAAGCTTGCTTACTTCCTCGCTTTCGCACACAACTTGCTGCGCTGCGCCGCCGCCACATGTTGGGATAGCAGGCGCTGACTTGCTGCAACTTTTCAACTTTTCCAGTCGCTGTTTCCGTTTCGCCATCAAATCTTCGAGCGCTTTGTTGTAATCACAGCAAATGAATTTTTCATAAGGACTGCGGGTAAAAAAGTTAACGAGCAATTGAACTCTGAGATTCGACAGAAAACTTACAGAACGAGAACAAACGCTGAATCATTTTCAATTCCGTCGAAGCACGTCACAACTTCGCCGTCTGGCTTGTGAAGACTAAAACCATAAACAAGTGTTTTACTCTGCTTGCTTTTTCCCTTCCGCTACTCACGTTTTGGCGTGATAATAAAAGCTCTTTCCACTCCTCGTGAAAAACTTGTCCATCTCGGTCGTGCGGACTCGAAGCTTCTCGTGCTCACACATCGATCCATTCTCGAACAAGTAGAGACTCACAAAATGACCTTTTCGTGAGCAGTTGTCCATCTTCCACTGACAATTACGCCAACAGATGCACTGAAAATTTAGAATTTCTTTTCAAGCTCGCTTTAAAATGAAAGATAAAGTTGAAGTGTTTCGAACAAAGTCTCCTAAGATTGAGGATTGCTGTTGTTTGAAAAGCATAAAATGCGTCTGGTTCAATATGTTTTAAGCCATCCACCAGCAGCAACGGCGCTACTTCTTCCACACGATTACCCAGAAATGATTACCGTTGAGAAATTTATCTGACCAAAGGTTTTTCCGTTCTTCTTTTGCGATCTTCTAACGAATGCTTCGTGTTCTTCCTACAAACATTCATGAACGCTGAATGTTTACGACGAGAAATGAAGACTTGCGATGTTTTCCAACGGTTGAAACGATGCCTCAAATTGCGTCAGTTTCACGCGAGCTGTTGGACGGCAAAGTATTTCATTAGTTCCTCCGCTATAGTTTCCAGCGGCTCATAAACTCAATCAGCACCTCAAACTCAATATTAATCACGTTATCGTAACAGAGACAACTCAATTATTGCTATTCTGTCACAAGTTTCACTTAGACTCTCGAAACATTCCATTTTGTGTCGAGTTTCTTTCACGGTTGAAATCGCTGGTTCAAGATCACCAACACAGACGAATTGGCTTAGAAAGCTTTTCGTGACATGCGAAACTTTCAATGAGCGAACTTACCTGAGCCTTGGAGGATACTCAAAAGCTTCTCGTGCCTTTCTCCGGTTACCATAACGAAGACATTTAGTGCAAACAAATAAACTGGGATTCATTTGAGTCGACTCCACGTTGACGGAAATGTAAAACTGTGTCGTTTAGTTGGTGTTGCTGGCTTTCTTCGATCGTGTGTGACTGTAACATAGTTCGTCATTTTACGGTGGCTTAAAGCTATGAAAAAGGAAGAAGATGATCCATCGATAGAACCATCAAGCCTCGAGTACATCGAAGACTCTTACCTCCCAAAGCTCGATCACAATGTGACGCCGTCGCTAGACGAATACGATGATCGATATTTAAACTGTGATGAGTTAGACTTAAGCGATATTTATGACGAGAACGGCGCTTGCCACTGGTCTGAAGAGACGGACGCATACCTGCGTTCGCTTACACTCGATCAGATTCTTAACATACCAGAGGATCTCATGGACGAGTCAGAGCTCCAATCAGTGGAAACAGAATTTACTAACGTCGATGAAAACTTGCCGGCAAACTCGTTAAGCCCCACAGGCCGACTTAAGCATTTTCTTAGAAACAACAAACTTCGGTATCTTACCCGGAAGAAAATGCGCGATGTTCGAGTGACTTTCGTTGACTTTTCCAAACCTTACCTCGCGAAAATCTCAAGCGGCGATAATTACAGAACCTTTCTCAGCATTGGAAACACCACAGGTACAAGCGGAATGTTTTGTTGCGAAAGTTTGGCTTCAATCGATGAAGTGAAAGCAGTCAACGGAATTAAAACCTTCCTTTCATTTGTTTTAGACGGCTCTGAGAAATTATCTGACGCGTCCCCGGGCGGCTCAGTCGGCTCTGCTTCTGATGCCTACAATGAACTCGCTGGCATGGACGCCGAAGAACAGGAGCGACAACGAGCTGAATGGAGCCAAGAGCTCTCTCGCGTCGAGGAGGAAATCACGACTCTGCGAACGGTTCTCGCTTCTAAGATTCACCACTCGACGGAGCTGAAGAGAAAGCTCGGAATCACTGTTTGGAAGGAAATAACCGACGACGTCTCGTCTGGAATCAAAAATGTCAAGGAGAGCAATGTGTAAGTGGCATCAAACATATCGTCAATGTCTTAAACTGGGGGAAAATGCAACTTCTGCTTTACTTGTTGCTTAAACGCTCATTATTTATCTTCAGTTACCAGACAGTCGAATCAAAAGTGGACGGCTTGAAGTCTGCTGTGGTTGAAACGCCGATGTAAGTCTTCGCTTGAAGTTTAAGCGATGGTTTGGGTTTCAATTTCTTGAATCGACTTTGTTGGTTCATCTAACTTTGTATGCAATTTGTCACTAACAAAAACGCCAAATAAGAAAAGTCTGGGATTCTTTCAAACGCTGTTAACTGACCTAATGAACAAAAGCAATAACTTGCTTAACCTGTAACAATCCTAAGCTTAAACTGTAACATTCCTAACATGTCCTTCTTATGCTTATTCCACTCAAAAGAGTCAAGAACTCTAGGATATCGAAAGGGTGAGTGGACGTCTACTGACCTAGGTTCTCTTAGTTTGAAATGTCTTAATTGCTTTGTGCATGGCTTGACCTTTTTGTGCTTTCCTTTCTTCACTAAGAAGCTTTGTTAATCAAGCTCCACCTATTCCACAGCTATCACAAAACTAATGAGGTCATCAAAACGACAGCCGAGAAGACGTCGTCTCTTTTTAGTGGTTTCACGAACAAGTTGAGCCAGATGAAAAACTCCGATTCCTTTAAATCGTTCGAAGGTAAAGTCGGCGGTGCATATGAAAGTGTAAAGGTAAACTTTCCTCGTTTTCTCAAGACAATCACTAGGATTTTAATCGTTTTAGACAAAGGTGTCAACTTCGCGTTCGGGATCGGTCCAAAGCTTCAACGACATCGCCAGCTCAACCAACAATACTGCTCCAACATCTCCCATCCACGAGGAAAAGCCTCTCCCGTAAATCGTCACGCGACTTCCTCTTGAATTATAATAAATATGGTTAGCATTTCCAATTAATTCATCGCTCAGTTCGAAGCACTCGAAGCCTAAGCGTTTTCAACAATATAATTTGGTACACAATCAGAATTTGTCTTTCTACAAAATGTGCCTCATGACTCGAGTTATTTACAGAAAAGCTCTCGTCTCAAGTTC
The DNA here is from genome assembly GCA_033064975.1 of Smittia sp. YW1114-2. Lineage (NCBI taxonomy): Eukaryota > Metazoa > Arthropoda > Insecta > Diptera > Chironomidae > Smittia > Smittia sp. YW1114-2. The sequence goes on from CP093832.1 coordinate 22,259,387, forward strand.
GTTACAACAGAATAGTTTAATTTCCATCGTCTGTAGTTTCATTTATTCCAATCGAAGAACGAAAGAAATTCCATCCGAAAGAAATATTTACACAGCGAGAGACTTAAACGATTCGTGATAACATTTTCTTTCCTTTATTATTGCCTATTTATGAAATGAATTCAATAAAATCAGTAAATCGAAACATTTCTTTTCTAAAACCACAAGAGATATTTGGTGATTTAGCTCGAGCGCTATCGTCTAACAAGATGAAAACTGTTCGAGCGTTTCATTGCGTGAACATTTTGTCGCATTCCAATTTTTACTCGGCGCGGGCCGGAAGGCTCGAGTTCGGGCATAAAAACCCGATGTGACCCCCGGATGCGTGGCTATTGCTTCTTAGGGTGTAGCCCAGGCTTGCGACAGGCTCGGTGGTGAACCCCGGATGCATTGATGCTTCTCAGGGTCCCCAGCCGCTAGCCCAGGCTTGCGACAATCTCTTTAATCGATCCAACGTTTCCTCAAGGGTCGCTTCACATTTTGTGCTGCCTCATTTTCTTACAAACTTACAAAACTTTTGTTTGTTGGCTCGAAACAACTGATGAGCCTTAAATTTTTGTAAATTCTCATTCAGCAAGTTTATAAATTTGAAGCGAAGCGTGAAACACAAAACAGCAACTTTATGAGATTCGTGTTTCGGCAGAGATTTTCTCTCCAAATATTTATCATCCACCTCAGCTAAGATTAAACAGTGATTTCGTTGAAGTTGCGTCCTAAACTGACCGTCGTTACACACAAATCCCAGGACTTGATAAACATCTTCGGCTTCGAATCGGGAAACAAAACCAATATTATTCGCTTCCACGTTTGCTCGAGGCACTTTGAAACACTCTTCCCACTTCCACTTATCCACTTCTGTCATCTCCAAAACCATTTGCCATTTGTATTGATTGCGAAGGAGATTTGAAGATGCGGCTTAGCAGAAATGTCTGAGCAACTTTTGTTCCTTTGAATTTCAGTAACGTAGCTGGTGGCTTCGTGGTTGAAGTTTCTCAGTTTGATTAGTTCATCTTTCAACATTCGTCAGATCAACAGTTGAAATTAAAGCTTTCATGATAAAGCTCTCGACTTCTGTTTAGGAATTGTATTTCACTTAATTACAAAACATTGACGAAAATGCGATTTTTCCTCAGATCTAAGCAATGTAAATTTGATCATTAAGCATTTTTCCTTACAAACCGGCGCTCTTGAATTTTCTGAAACATTTGCACATTTGATTCCTCCACCGAGTACAAAAGTAAAAGTGATGACAAGTTTATACTTTTTTCGTAAAATGCTGCTACTTTATTTAATAAAGTTTATTATCTACCTCAGATTATTTTCTGATCCTCAATCGATCTCGGGAGAAAACAGCGAAGAAACTACGCGAGACACGACCAGAGATTGATGCGAAGAAATAAGTGAAAATCCCCCAAATGTTGCGTAAGTAGCTTCGTTCCGCAGGTGATGATTCTTTAGCTGCATCGCTCATTCTGTTACATCTGATAGCTCAAAGGTTTCAATAATGCTATGTTGGTACCTATGGATAGCTTGACAGCCTAACTGAGTTCTGCCAAATAAACTGAAATTCGACTTGCGAATCGTTCAAACACAATTTGACAATTGAGTTTATTATCAGCTTTTAAAAATGTACAGATAACAGAAAACCTATTACACGATTTTTATTGGATTTTGTAGTTGATGCGGCCAGAATCAAAATTAGAGTGTTGTGATTCCTGATAAAGCACACGCTTTGAAACTGATGTAAATCGATTTGAGGTAAGACTTATTCTACGACTTTTTTTTGGAGTTTAATTGTAAGCTCTTATTGAAGAAAGAGATACAGATGAAAGATCCGGTTCGTATTTCAGGGTGAATATCTTCAGACTTGAAGAGGGTTCAGAAAGCCCTCACTTTGATCGCTTTATAATAAGGACGACTGCTGGGCTTTTATTGGAAAATATTCGTTGTGCGAATCGTTTCTACCTCGTCAGCAAGAAATATCAAAGCGAAATTGCTTGAATCAATTGTAATCCTAGTTGGAAACTACGTCTTTTTAATGAAAGAAACTTTTCTAAGTCACGTTGTACTTGTCTTTAGTTATTTCTCGTCATCTTTAATCAACTTCGAACCTGATGCATAATATTTTCGTTCACATGTTACGCAAAATCTGACCAGCGAATAATCGCCGTTGAAATCTTATTTTTCACTTTCGTTACATCTCAACCAAGCAGCCAACACTTTGCGATGAGCGGAAGAAACCGGTTGCATGGCACTTTCTCGCTTCCACTTCCACCTGATGTTTGTGCTTGCTTCGATGTTTGTGTTTTCCGAGTTTCCACTTGATTTTCATGCCAGTGAATAAAAGTTTAATAACACTTAAGCAATGAGCGATGTATGTCGTAACATAATTGAATTGAGTTGTTCAAACGTTCCGAGTTTGCTTCTTTCCATTTCTTTGTGTTTACTATTCGTGTTTGAAACGTCAAGCGCTGAGCAGCAAACCAAACGCAAACCTAAGCCATGTGAAAACTTGTACGACAAAGTGAAAATGAAAGCTCTCCCGTGCGGAGCATAATTCTATTAAGTGAACCCAAACAAGTTTCTAGTTCGCCGTTCAAGTGTTCTGTATGTAGAATAAATTCAGTTTCGCGTGTTCGCTTCGTCAAGATGCAAGGTTCGTAATGAAACGTTTGGAGATAGTGTCAAGAGATAAATCGATTTCCTTTCAATGATTCCAGTACAAACGGGTGTCGCAAAGACGGGTGGGTATCGATATGACGACGGAACGCGATATATTGGCGATTGGAATCAAAAAGGTCAGAAGCACGGCATGGGACATTTATTGTTGCCCGATGGCACCCGCTACGGTAAGGCGTTGCTCGCAATCATAAGCACTCAACCAATTTCATTTTATCTCATTTAAGATGGATCGTTTGTGAACGGCGTTTGTAGTGGATTAGGAATCATGAATTTTCCCGACGGCTCAAAGTACAAAGAACTCAACTCAAGCGTGCAGTAATGTTCATTCTTTCATTTGATTCTCAGATACGAAGGCGAGTTCATGCAGGGATGGTTTCATGGCAGCGGAATATTCTTCCGGTCCGACGGAATGAGATTCGAGGGCGAGTTTCGAGGTGGCAGGATTTGGGGCCTTGGGCTAGTGACATTCAGCGACCTTTCAAATGGGTTTCCGCGAAACGAGGGCTTCTTTCAAGATTGCAAGTTGATCCGAAAGAAAAATTGTCCCGACATCGTACAGCGAGCTCAGAAGATTGCGTTGATGGCACGAGTTCAAAGCGAGCAGCCAAATCAATTTAATTAAACACTTAAAGTGTCTCTGTTAAAATTGTGTTATCGTATTTCGAGTTTGACTCCGTCAATAAATAAAATTCATGGGGATTCCAGCTATGAATTGCGAGGCAGAAAAACTTGATCCCATTTTCTAGGCTTCGATGATCACATTAATATAAAACGAGCGCTTCGGACTATTCACTGAATAGTATTCAGTCACTCCATAATGTTGCCAGACGAAGCTTTCGACAGATTTGTTGAAGCTTTGTCCTATTTGTTCCAATGGCCTTCACGGGACAATCAACTTTGTATCTTCTTTCCTCAATAATTTAATAAGGCCTCGAAAATATATTCTGTTCTCTCATATCAAATATCGTACTGTCGTAACTAATTAGAGACTTTACTACTTTGGATTAATGCTCCCACGTTTTATTCATGTTTTAATCCCTCTGAATCCATCGTGAAAACGATACAAGTTCAATCTGTTTCAGTTCTAATTCCTTACTAAATCAACATGAAAAAGTTATCCAGACACAAAAACTTTTTAAACAACCGGAAGGATTTCTGTTTATCGATCGATGTAGACATTACCTGCATTCAAGCACATGGTCCAATGGAAGTTTCCAGCGAGCTTTTCCTTTCGCTGAACGAAATCTATGAGTCTATGAATTCCCATTAGTTTTCCAACGGCGAGAAAACATATAAATACGCGAATGGAATCAATTTCATTCAGTTTATTATGAATGCGGGTTGAAGTATTGACGCTCTGACCATCGATCGTAAGTCGTTGAGAAGGAAGAATTTAAATGCAGTTGATGAGGATAAGCGTTTCCCTTTTTGAATAAAACATGATTGTTCTTCGTCTCTAAGTGCTTGCCATTTTCTAAAGCGGAAAGAAGAAACTTTGTCTGATTTGGCAATTAAGTTCTTTTCAAGTACTTTCAGCATCTGAGTCTATTTTTAACAGAATCGTTTATGATATTTGTTTCAAAATGGCGTCTCAAATTTATGCGCCTTTAAACGTCTGAAAACAGATTTCTTCTCTCGAAATTATATTTGGGGTGGCGGTTTCCGTGTTCAATTTAACAGGCACGTTTACAGTTTTATGTTTAGAAAGCAATTTCCGGGAGGATTCCACGTACAAAAGAAGGTTCTTTGCATGGAAAGTTACTCTGTGTGGAAGAACTTTTATGTTATGACGAAGCTTCATGGAAGAACGTTTACGGCTGAGTTTGATTTTACACCCAGCACTCGACATACTATGCCTTAAGCGAGCGTCGTTAGCTACCTGCTGTTCGTCGTCATAACATTTCTCTGCTTGGACAGTTGTCCATTTTAATTTCATCATGAATTTTCAGACATATTTCACTTAGGATTAACGACATATGTTAAAGGGCTGCAATAAACGTGATTGCGGTAGCCTAGAAGTTCTCTAGAAAGATGATTGACGTCTAAACAGATTTGAAACGGGTTTGCTTTTAATGTCGCTGAGGAATTTATCAAGAGGCTGAAGCTCAAACATTACCACATTCACCTGCAATACAATAAAGATAACTTAACCACTTCAAACGTTTGGGCCCAAAATTCATTTCACTTGAAATCTCTGAGGGAATTGTTAACAAACTTGACAATTTGCTTTTCTATTTAAACCAATGATGCCAATTGAGAGACGCATGAGCTTCGTGTTCCTCCAAATCTTCGAAATGCTTTGACGTGATTTACGTAGAACATCGACTCAGAAATAATTACGAAACCCACTCTGTTGATTCATCCGCAAAAATGAACGAATTTTGAAAACTCTTTTGATCAAGAAAATTCTTCGGGAAAACCACAATATTTTCTTTTTCCCAGAAAACTTCCTAGCGGAATTTCTAATTATTTCATGTAACCGGGCAGCCAGTTTTTGGAATTATTTGATTTTAATAACTTTTCAGTGGAGAGAGAACCTTGAACTCAAGGAGGAATCACTTTGATGATTTGACACCCACTGCATCATCTAAAATTGACTAAAGCTCGCTCAATAAAGAGTTTTAAATTTGATTGATTGAGATTGAAGTACCGAGGGCAAATTGTTTGCCCAAGGATTGAAAGAAATTGCTCAAGGGATTAGGACAAAGTTGCTTTATTGCTTTTCGAGTTGTATCTACACAACACTTTTCCATACGCTCAAACCAGTTCTTGAAGCAATTATTCCACTCCGACGTAGCGATCTTATAAGCTTAATTGCTTCTAGGGTTGCTAGAATTGTTCAGCTTTTGCTTAACTCTTGGGAACATGAAGAAGTCGTAGTCAATGATCAAACAAAAATTTGCCTCGGTCAATTTCTTGCCCACCGACGACTTGGCAATATCAAAAGTTTAGTGTTAACTCGTTCTAACTTAGACGCAAGAGCAAGAATTCAAGCGCAGTTTCTTCCATGTTTGTCAGTATCTTCAAAGTTTAACCCTCCGATGTTGGTTTGCTTTAACTCATTTCAAATTTCTCTGCTAAATTTCTCTGTACATTGCTGAAAATGGTTATGTTGAGAAGTGTGGAAATGAGCTGCAATTTTGCTCTGGAAATCGTTTCATGAGGTGTCAAACCGAGGGCTTCTGAAATGCATCTCAATGGAGCGTGTTGATGAAGCTTTTTCCATTAACTTCTGAAACTTCGTCTCTGCTTCGAGGACAAAACACAAAAGTTTCTATTCACAGCACAGGAACTCGTTGCTGGTCTGGGGTGCTTTCTCTTTTAAGTTGTTCGCCTTTGCCCTTATTCGAGATTTTCTCTTATACATGATACCGTAGATTTGGTTGCTGCTGAAAACATCTGCCGCCTCAGAAAATAAGTTAAGCCGAGCTGTTGCCCGGAAAAAGGATCAAAAGAAAATTGTCGAAAAGTTTCCGACGGGGGATTTTTTCTTAAGCTCTCTCAATCAACATCCCTCCCCCACCGTCACATGTAATGCTGTCTGTATTACAGACTTTGCGTGATATCAAAAGCGATTTCCAGATGGATTGAAAGTCTTTATTTGTAGCAACAGTATAATTGGAGTGGGAATTGAGTTCATTTATCATCATCCAATCTTGTTTGTCATTCAAGACAAGCCGATGTCTCCCATATAATGAGCTTTCCATAAACCCTATCTAGTAGCCTTGTGAGCGTTATTTTCTAAGAACCTCTTCGGTAAATAGCAGACCACAAAGCTTCTGATATTGCAATCATTCAGTTTCAAGTTTTAAAGTCAAGATTTGCCACAAAGTGTAAAAGATATTAATTTTTTTGTGTGGAAATTGTATTGTCTCTTCAATGCTTTTCAAAAAAATGTTTCAACAATGTTCGTTATCGAATCATTCAATGCACTTGATCCCCTGAATGTTTGACGAGTTTTTAACGAGGCTTTCAGGTGCTGAGAGCACGTTCCTCTCTCTCATCTTCAGGAAAATATCGGCCAAATTGCTGCACGTGAAAGGATTATCAGACAGGCCAATGAATCTCAAGCTGGACTCGAAAATGCTGAAGTGAATGCTTTCGATTCGATTGCCGTGAAGCAGAAGTGTTTCGAGATTGTTCAAAAGCGAGAAGATTTTGAATTTGTGATGAATGTCGATGTTATTATATGACAAATCCAAAGTCTTCACAAACTCCGGGAAAATGCCGAAGCGGATTTGAATTCGGTTGAAACGGAGATTGAGGTAGACGATGCTGTTCAAAGGTTGAAACAATTCAAAGGGAATCGTTGTAATCTGATTCTGACTCAAATCTAAAATCTTCAAGCTGCTCAATTTCTCAAAAGCACTTGAAGAGAACTCAGAAATTCGATTGTTAGAAAGATCCAGAAGCTCCAAGTTCGGGATGTCGTAAAATACCGTCTCTCGTATTCCCTCAATCTTATTCCCAGAGAGGTTGATGCTCTGCAGCTTTCGTCCGAACGCAAATGAGATTCTCCTGAGCTCGCTTATGTCCACATCATTTGCATATAGATGTGTGATGCGTGATTTCAGAGTAACGAAGATGCTGCTTGGAATTTCGTACACCGACGAATCCACAAATATCAAGCATTTGAAGTCATGAGCTGCTCGCTCGATGGTGAACGATGAATCTTTCTCCAAGTCCAAACCGCTGAGGATGCAAGAATTCTCTTCGTCACATCCCGGGAAATTCCAATCGCCTGAATCGTAGTCTGAACATTGCGCGTCGTCAGCTCCGGAGATTTGAAACACCAAAAGTTGAGCGCCCAGCGAGAAGAAAACTAAAAATAAGTTTCTGCAAGCACCCTTAAACTTTGAAAGCATCCTTCAACTCTTTTTTACTGATTAACAAACCTCATGTTGCTCTTCTATTTGATTTCCTATTCAAACTGCTCTCGAAAACTGACAGGAAGAAAATACGACGGCTCTCTTTATTGAACTAATTGACAAATGGAGTGGAGAACACATTATTGGGAAGCGATAAGACGATAACCGACAGTGCAGATAATGAATTTATTGTTTTACTGTGGAAGCGGAAGTTCGTCTGATTATAGAACGGAAGCAGTTCCATTACGCTTGTAGATCGGAATCTCCGCAATTTTGTTTTGCGCAATTTTGTTTGTCTTTTATTTTTACATAGATATTTTATTCTATTTGAACTTCTTCTTTTCAAAGATTTTAGAAAAGTTGTCAACAATGTTAAGAAGAGAACCAAACTCTCCGTCTATGTTTTAACAAAGGAGTGGGCAGAAAAGGTCATTGATATTGATCATTCCATTTGTCTTTCAACAAATTGATTTCTTGAGAAGATTGAGAAGTTTTACTTGAGTAAATTCCAGTCGAAGGGCAAAAGAAAGCACTTGAAGTTCAAGCATGTCCCTTCGCCGAATCTTGTACAAACTATAGAAACGATAAAATAACAAAGATTGATGTTTTCAAATTACGTTTTATGCCAGTGAACATTAATTAATTCTTCACGAAAAATATAGGAAAATGTCAAAAAGCAACTGCTGGAGGTTAATTATATTTCATTTAGAGCCCTCTGATCCTAAATGAATGGCCCAATTCATCCAAAATTTCATTCAAAAACCTTCAAAGGAGTAACCAAAAGCAACGGGACGGCGAAGCTACTTGATTGCGGTTCGAAGTTTACAGGGATGCTGGGTCGACGAAACGCAGAGCTTTCTCAGATGCTTCTTTGTTTAAATTTTGTTTTTAGCCTTCATAAACAAAAGTCATGCAATGCCTTTGGGTTTTTGCTTTTGTCTTCGTAAAATGTAAATTTCATTATCATACTATCGTACGTGAGAAAATTGGTTGAGACAAGCTATGCGATGGAGAAATTGCGTCTTGTGCTGAAATTGCTTTGAAAATTTATCGCGCAAAACTTGACGCCTCGAGGTTCTTAATTATTTCGTCGTTATGTCACAATTAAGCTTTCATGCATGGAATATATTTACAAGATAAAATCACATTGAAATTTTCCTTAGAAGCTCAAGCGTTTCCTCTGAAGCTTAGACCAACGGGGACGCAGCATGTAATCTTTGTCGAGAATAATAACTTGCTCATTCATGATGAATCGAATTATATCAATTTTGCATGAGAACATTAAAGGAAATGCCGGATATTAGTCTGAAGTTTATGGGGAAATCCAATACATCTCCTGGTTTATGTTTTCTTGTATAGCTTTTCCATCCACACGAGCGAAAGGTTCTAAATATCCGATGGGCACAAAATTTTGCGTTCAATGTTGGCGGTTACTTTTACTGCCTTCATGAACTTTGGCCATAAATTATATCCTAACAAACATTGTCTACTCGGAGAGTAAACATTGTTCGTCATTTAAATGTTCTCAAGTTATGATTTGTCGAGTTTTTTTTCGACTTTGTACAACATTTTGTACAGCCTTAGGAGTAATTAAATTATACTCATGAATCAAGGCTTAAGCGTTTTCATTTGTGATAGATCCGGATATTTTGAAGAGTTCATTTGAAATGAACATACGAACCATCAAACTAACCTTTGTGACTGCCCTAATTGAATTTTCAAGTTCATCCTCATCCATCAATCACGGTAAAGCGATTGCGTTAATAAATATAAAAAGTTCTTAATTTATCTATATTGATGTTTTGAAAAGCTTGGAGGCTTAAGACGTAATTTAGAAACGTTTCATTGAATTATTTTACAACGAAGCCTAATTAAAACTTCTCATGTGATCGACAACATGTTTTAATATTTTGCGTTGTGCTCTGAGACGAACTGAATAGAAAATTGAGACGAATCTGTTTTGTTTATTTGACTCCACTCAATTTAATTATTCTCCGATTATATTTTTGCATGTTTCAAGCTGATTGTAATCGGATTAAATTATTTACGTTTCTGCTCTTGGCATAAAGTTGGAGAAGTCGTAAGATCGTTATGATTCCACTCGAGCCTAAAATTATAGATTTAAATAAATTTCACCGAGGTCTGTGAATAGGAAAAATTTAGAATCTTTTGGACTTCGAAAGAGAAATAACTCGTCATTTTTTGAACTGCCTATGTTCGTGATGAAAACAATCCCACAACTTTTCCTAAGCGTTAGGGGTGTGCGAGGGCTTTGACTTTGCTTCTTGGAAACGTAAGTACTCAGGAGAAAGACGCTTATTGCTATCGTATCAGATGAATCAGAAGGAATATTGTTTCGATGTGAAACCTAAACGAGCCCATGTCACGTGGTATTGATTCACCTTGATACTGCCGATCAAATGAGAGGTAAAATCAGGCTGCGCCGGTGTACGAGCGCTTGTAAATATCCGATGGGCACAAAATTTTGCGTTCAATGTTGGCGGTTACTTTTACTGCCTTCATGAACTTTGGCCATAAATTATATCCTACCAAACATTGTCTACTCGGAGAGTAAACATTGTTCGTCATTTAAATGTTCTCAAGTTATGATTTGTCGAGTTTTTTTTCGACTTTGTACAACATTTTGTACAGCCTTAGGAGTAATTAAATTATACTCATGAATCAAGGCTTAAGCGTTTTCATTTGTGATAGATTGAGCTCTGGATATTTTGAAGAGTTCATTTGAAATGAACATACGAACCATCAAACTAACCTTTGTGACTGCCCTAATTGAATTTTCAAGTTTAGCCTCATCCATCAATCACGGTAAAGCGATTGCGTTAATAAATATAAAAAGTTCTTAATTTATCTATATTGATGTTTTGAAAAGCTTGGAGGCTTAAGACGTAATTTAGAAACGTTTCATTGAATTATTTTACAACGAAGCCTAATTAAAACTTCTCATGTGATCGACAACATGTTTTAATATTTTGCGTTGTGCTCTGAGACGAACTGAATAGAAAATTGAGACGAATCTGTTTTGTTTATTTGACTCCACTCAATTTAATTATTCTCCGATTATATTTTTGCATGTTTCAAGCTGATTGTAATCGGATTAAATTATTTACGTTTCTGCTCTTGGCATAAAGTTGGAGAAGTCGTAAAATTGTTATGATTCCACTCGAGCCTAAAATTATAGATTTAAATAAATTTCACCGAGGTCTGTGAATAGGAAAAATTTGGAATCTTTTGGACTTCGAAAGAGAAATAACTCGTCATTTTTTGAACTGCCTATGTTCGTGATGAAAACAATCCCACAACTTTTCCTAAGCGTTAGGGGTGTGCGAGGGCTTTGACTTTGCTTCTTGGAAACGTAAGTACTCAGGAGAAAGACGCTTATTGCTATCGTATCAGATGAATCAGAAGGAATATTGTTTCGATGTGAAACCTAAACGAGCTTATGTCACGTGGTATTGATTCACTAGTCACAATGGCCAATAGATTGTTCAGCTTGGAGTTCGAAGAACTGTAAAAGAATCCGATTCATTTCATTTTTTCATTTAATCCATTTTCAGTTTATTTTAGACAAAGCAACAATTCTCAAAACAATTCAAACTCAAGACCAGAAACATCCAAAGTGCGTCAAAGCACAGTGATCATCCACAACATCTCCCGAATGTATAAAATCATTTGACAATTTTTTTCATTTTCAATAAAAAAATTTATCAATCAATCGCGGCGTTGAAATTTTCTTCGCCACAATATTCCGGCAAGCTCTTCTGATCAATTGGATCAATTGAGAATCTGATTAATTGGTTGATTTGACTTAAATTAAGCCCAACGACGAACTTCACGCTACATTAAGGTGGAGATGCCGAGATGAATTTCCTCGTGAGTCTCTCATCGTCTCTATGTAAGTAATTTCTTCCTTGAAATTCCAGAAAATTGAATTATTTCCGGCATGAATTATTTCATTTCTTTTCCAATTCCAATCGATATCAATTTTTATAAAATAAATATGCTTCCATTTTTCTACGCCATTATTGAGTCATGTGGCGTCAATGCTGATTGTGAGTTTGAAATTACGCCTAGCGATGTTAAGAGGAATTTTCATTGAAGCAAAAAAGTCTTGAATGCCAATCTTAATCATTTCACACTCTAAATCGCATGACACTCATGAAATCTCTCTTGATTTATTCTTGCTTGAATAAAGAACGCTGACTTCCTTCATACGTTCTCTCCACTTCTTCTCGACTGGCTTGACAAAGATGCGTGGCTTTGGTGAGCTCAAAGCTTAGGAGTCAAAGTCATGTTATGATGAACTATAATATTTCTTATTCAAAGTTGAACGTATTCCATTTTTATTAAGCTCTCCTTCAGTTTGGAAACATTTATGTAGCAGCTAGCACGATATAAGTTTTAAAGACTAAGACTAAGAAGTTTTGATTCTACGTCAAACTTCTGCCGCTGAACTGTGGAGTCCACAGGCCTATGAAATGACATGGACTTGACCTATGAAATGAACTGATTTTCTGCTATTTGCGCTTTTCATGAGCGTTTCAATTTCGCTTGACGTGAAACCTTTTCATAATTTCCGGGGCAATTAGCCTTTTCACGTAACATCAAAGCTACTCCCTTCAAAGACCCCTAATTAGTCGTTTGTTTTGGCATCCTTTCTGCTAAAAAGCACAGTGAAAGTCAATTGAACACTTTCTTTCAAAGCTTTGCAAAGCTTTTTTAGTCAGACAGCATTTGATTGTGAAACTTTGAATGCAGAGCTTGATATAAGTGGAAGTTTTTCTGCTACAATCGGAGTCAAGCAGCTGCTCAAAGCTTTTCTGAAATATGAATAACATAAACGAATAATTGTAAAAGTATAAAACATAGTTTTCCGTATTTGTACACTGAATTCAAGAACTTTAACTGAAGAATTCTCGCATGCAACGCTCATATCGAAATTGTGTTGCTATAGCAAAATCAAATTAAATAGTCCATTGAGGCAAAATGCCAAACTTGTTAAAAGTTCTAATTGGACCGATTTTGGAAGTTTTCCGAAAGAACATTCAGTTGACATTCTGCAATTAATTTTTCGGATTCAGTGAACAGCGATCCAATATTACACAGCGTGTCCAGTTATCTCACAAAATAATTGCAATTCGGATGTTTTCCAGCTCACGGGAGTTACAAAACTGTTTGATGTGGTTAGTTACAATATGTTTTCACTTTATTTTTATTGGACTTGAAAGTGGTTTCGTACGAAACAAAGCTTTTCAGTTACGTTCGTTGAAAGTTTCATCATGAAACACGTTCAGGATTTTAGCGTTTGAGTGAAGATAGAACCTGAATAAGACTCTACTGTTATATTCCCAAATGACCGTCTAATATTCACAAATGATTGTCTAAATGGCCACAACTATCATTAATTTTTTCAAGCAAATATTCGCTTTGCATTTTTTTATTTTATTCAGAAAAGAATGTTTCTATTAAAACATAGTTTGCGTTTTTACTAACAAATATTAATTGGCAAGATGATAAGTTTTTTGTGATACTTTCTCTCAATCTCTGATGGAAAAAGTTTTCCAACTATTCAGTCAACTATAGCAAAAATTCTTCTCGATAGTAATAATGAACCTTTTAGTAATAACGCTGAGAAAAAATCTAATTGAATTTTTTGCCCAACGAACCTTTAAAAAATGTAGATCATGATTATGACGCTTGTACATAATTTGTGGAAAGTCCTTCTAAGAACCGAAAGCGAATGAAGCCGTTGAAAAAAGCTTGGCTTTCATAATTAAAAGTTTATTACAATCAATAGGTTCAGAAAGGAAACTTGAGTCCATCAAACGAAACTCTTCAATTTCAGAGCAAGACGAAGTTTGTACGAAAAATATCTTTTATTAAACTTTCGACCGACGAAAAACTCCTCCGCCACATCAGTTTCCTCGTTCCATTATAGATTTTTCTTAAAAGAAACTTTCCGGGTGAACAACTCATTGCTCAACGACACTAAATATAATTCATTGATATGGAAGACTAACAGAAAATCGATGTAAATTATTATTGAAGGGAAAATATGGAAGTTGTTGACGAAAAGTTTCTGCCACAATTCTGTAACTGGAGACAAAGACGTGATCGCATTGCACATCTCATTCGCCAAAAATTAGACTTCGCCAAGGTGAAATTCGTATTGTCTAGGTAACGTAGGCACTTCTTCCATTCTAGATGCGTACAATTGTAATCTGCTACAGCCTTATTTGGAACGCTTGTTTTCTGAAAAACAACGAACGAAAACAAAATTGATTGACGTAGATTCGGAAGAAAATTTTGTTTTCGTTCATAACATTTTCATTTTCGCATTTCTGGGCTTTTGCTAAAATTTTGTTCGCATGCAACCGCTCAACCACTGTGGCGTCGCTTAGTTGGGAAAAGGTTTTCACATTTGGTTTCTCGGTTAACAGCCCTTTTATCTCATGAACTGTTATGAAATATGTTTGAGGGAAAAGTCAATAACGTTTTCAAGTCTTTTGTGACTGACCTCTGCTGAAGCTAAACTACAACATCTTCTCTCCCTAAATATCATTTCCGAAAGTCATTATCGGCACTTATTATGTCACTGATTAAATCCATTTTATTCGCAGAAGCAAACTCATTCAGGCGTCATATGACACTTATTGATTGCTTGCCTATCAATACGAAATGTTAATTACTATTTATTATCGTTAAATGAATCAGTGTAGTTCATGCCTCAGTAACGACAAACATTATTATTGAAATTGATCCGCGTGCTTATCGGAAGCTTCGTGACAGAAGCAAGACTTTCTGTTCGATCTATTAAACTGATTTGGTGAAATGATTTGTCTGAAGTATCTTGACATCAGTCGGTGAGAGAGAGATAAAAGTAAAGGGAGCAAACTTGGGGACGCTTCTGCTCCGCAAGGAGATATCGAGCGTCGTTTGAAATGAGTAGCGATTAACGAGAGCATAGTAAAGTTCCTAGTGAATGGGATCGTGTGACATGTGTGACATGATGAGACTCAAGACATGAAGATGTCTGAGTAGCGGGCCCGGAAAGTGCATTGCGCTATGGGATCCTCAACATCGAACTTAGCACGCCGAAAGGCTATCAGTCTGAGACCTCGGAGGATGGCAAGAGCTTGACAGTAGTGAAAGTGAACCCCTGTGTCAATCTGATCTGATCTTGACATCAGACTGAAAAGTGATTTCCACTTAATCTGTTCATACTGTTGAACGTACAGAGCAAGAGGATTAAGTTGTACAATTTTCCCTCAAGTTTTCTCTTACTAAAAGTTTCAGTTCTGCATCAAAACGAGTGATGAAATTAAAAAAAGTTCACAATATTCTTTGACAAAATGTCCAAAACGAAAGCTTTTAATGTTAATCATTGCATCAATAAAATGTAATTCCTGCTAAATGAGTTTAACAGAGTTGAAAACACGCTCCAATGAACTGAATAATTGATGAATCTCTTTCCCATTCGATAATCAAAAATTTATTTGTGGAATCGTAAACAGCCAACGATTCGAAAATTGTTCTGTTCAAATGTGTCTTCAACATAGACTCATTGCACCTCCTAGAGAACTTTACTACTGTTTTCTTGTTAAAACAAATCATTTGGATTTGAAAGCCATGTTCGATCAACTGGGAAATTCATCAGTGTCTACCTAAAATAAATGAATGCCCCAAAACCAATCAATGCAAGCTGAAGCATGAAGAAATGTGTCCAGATGAAGCATTTTTTTTTATCAAATCTGTTGTCAGTCTATTCCTGTAGTTATAAAATCGTAATATAAGCAAAGATTTTATTCGTCTTCGCTACTTGAGAATACTTATCTCTATAACGTAATACTCCATTATTTATTTCCTCGTATGAAATGATGCTTCTCTACATAATAAGAGAGATAACGTAATGCAAATCAGAGGGAAACGTGTATCAAGTTTATCGAAAGAAAAATTTATATTTTATCGGAGAACAGCTGTGGAACGTGATTGAAATGTAAACTTTTCATGAGACACTCCGACGAAAAGGTTTGTACGTCATTATGAAAAAACCCGTCAGTTGAAATTCGATTCAATTTAGTATGAATATAGAGTCACGTTAATGCTAATAAGGTTTTTCAGCGTATGAAACTAGGATGATACCTATCTGAAAATAACTTAAGTTTATTAGGTTCAACGTTTTAAGGAACTTCAAACGATTCTATCGTAACATTCAGCTATGATTGAACAGTCGATAATTAGTCATCAACACAACACGATCACGAAGTTGCCGAAGTTGCTTTATTTCGTGACAAAAATCGATTAGTTTTCCCAACACAACACAAAGTATGTGGGATATTTCACACATTGCTCGTCAGTTTTCTCAGTTCTACCAAATAGCCGTAAGGCTTGAAAAGTTGAGATCAAGTTGTAGCACAGCAATTTAAAGCAAATTCGAAACTCAAACTTGCAACAGCAGACGAAGTCACAAAGTTTGCAAAAAAATTTCTTCATGCCAGAATTCAACGAGAGTAGAAAATCAATTCGTAAGCAGAATTCTGAGGCGTTTAAAGTCAAGAATGCAATTTTCTTCTCGTGCACTGAAACTCGACGAGGAATTCAAGTTTGAGTTCGATGAACCGGATGAAGAAGACTCAGATAGTTTGGCGCCAAGAACAAAGAAGTCTAACAGACATCGTCTGCAATCCGCCAAAATTATTCTGATTCCAGTTTCACTACTTTTGCGATAAACACAATTAATCACCGCTTCTAGTTTTTCTCAGACGTTTTCAATGAAGCATAATGACATCATAAGTCAATTAAATTTATGGCTACCTACTTTGATTAGCTAAAACTTATGGCTTTCTGCACGCAACCAAGCGATAAGTAAATATTATATTCGAGCAACATTGCAACTGCAATTAGGACTCAAGCTCGTCACGAAAATAAAAAATATACAAGTTCACAATTGCCTGAAGCTCATCGTTTTATTTTTCCTTTGCTTACAATGACATTTTACAGATCAAAATCCATCGGTCGTACACAACATCGATTTATATAACAATCACATGAACATCATGTAAGTCCTGGAAATTTTTCCACTGAAAAATTCTGAATTTGTTCCATGTAATTTCAAGGATATTTCTCTACACCTTGAAGTGGCTTTGGGACGATAATACAGTGCACTGTTCATTAAATTTAAATAATGTACAATCTCACAAGACTGCTGCCAAGATATCGCAAATGAAACGTCAAATTAACTCTTGAAATTTCTCGATCAAAAATTTCATCGGTTAAAAAAGTTATCACAATTCACTTTGCATCATCAAAATTTCTACACAACAAGGTTTAAACTTGGATTATGATTTCTCAACAAACAGAATCAGTTGTTCATTATTTGATTTTCAACAAACAGAATCAGTTGTTCATTATTTGAAAACGCATTTCATAGTAAAATAAAGCCAGGAAAATCAATAGGAATCGATTTATGCATAAGGAAGTAGACAATTTGACTCAGTGCAGTTTTTAAACTTTCAGAATAACAATTTTCAGTAAGTTTCAAGACTTCGCATTTTCGGGTTTCATTTGTTCAACGTTTCAGAAACAAAATCAGGCCATACGAAAGAATAACACTTAGACTTACATCGAGAGAACCTTTCTCAATAAACAGCTTAGAGTTCAATATGTTTGTCATTTGTGCTGAACTTCAACAGTTGATGAACTTCATCAGTTGAAGTATGCAACGAGCAAGCTTCTAATAAGCCAAAAATGATTCACTGGTCGTTCATCTCGACCATTCGCATATCGGTTTAAAGCTTGAATGCAATGGGCTTGCTTGAGAAGATAATTACACTTTCTTCATAGAGAGAGAGAAAATTGTGTTTTTAACAAACTTTTCTTACTTAATCTACAAACTTTTATGTTCGAAGGTCTCGAGCAATTGGTTGCGTCTATTGGATGGAGCAGTCTTCGACAGTTGTACCAGCGTTCTGTATTTGTTGCTTCGTCTTTCTCGATGACCGTCTAATGAGCGATCTGTGAATTAAAAAGCAAGAAAGAAAAATGATTAATGAGATTATTTCGCCCCCGCACATCTGTGAAATCAATGTGGGAAGTTCGTCGATGTGTATCAAGGAGAAACGAGTTTCATCCATTATTCAACACGCACTGTTTCCCTAAACGAAAAACATGTCTCATTGCCTAACCTCGCCAATCTCAGCCTGAAAAAAAGCATTTGAGAGCGGAAGCAAAAAGAAACGAAAAATAAGTTTCGTCGATTGAAAAGCGAAGAATATTTTTAGGGGGAAACTTCAACCTTACAAAAATCTATTGGAATGACAGGAACTTTTATTGGAAGCTTCGAGCAAGGTGAAAAAAGTATATTTTGCTTTTCTGTATAAGAAATCTTAATTGTTGGTTACATTGTAAGTGGGTAACAGAACGTAGAAGAGTTTGATAGATTTCAAACGTAGCAAATGTCATGAACTTGTAAATAGAATAGGACGATGACGTATCTCAATTTAGTCTCAACCCAATTTGGTTTATAATCTACACAATTCAAGTGAGCTACAACAGCTTTATTTAATCTCGCAAGGAGGGATAAAGTATGCAAAATAGAAAGTTAGTTGTTCAACAGCAGAAAGTTTTCGGGGTTTTCTATTCATGATCCATGGAAAGGAGGTCTCTGTTACGACATAGTACACGAGGAAATTAAATCAGAAAAAGGGTTGATGGCGAGGGTGATGATGACGTGGGTTCATAGCTTGGTTTTTTGTTTGGGCGAAAGGTTATGCATTGTTTTACTCTACCTCGACCGCGGTTTTGATTTGATATCAGATCCAGACGCTTCGCTTCCGTTGCTGCTTGAAGCCATGAAAGACGACTTGTCGCTTCCTATTGATGGACTCGGTACACGATTCCTCCCTTCGCGCGAGTGAACATCGAAATGTTAATGGAAAAATTCGATCAAACGCTTCACTAACCTTTACTCGTTGCACTGACATAGGCCGACGATCGTCTTTTCAATGGTCCTCCGTTCGTGTCGATCGAATGCTCAGCTGGCAATATTTTAGAGAGCGACAGCAAGGTTTTAAAAAGCTCTGTGGTGTTGTAGTTATCTTTGGCCGAACATTCCATAACTTTGACTCTAGACGAAAAAGCAAAATTTAATTGAATTTTTAATGAAATGCGGACTTGTTAAATTACTTTAATTTGGGTAGTTCGCAGAAAACCCATTCGGAAACATCCTGCAAAAGACACGTGTGACAAAATAATGAGTTTATAATTACTTGAACAAATTGTATATTCATAGGTAACTACCTCGATGCGAACTTCCCTGTGCGTTTCGACTAGATCTGATTTATTACCGGCAATGACTATCGGAATTTCCTATCAAAAAACTTCTTAATTAACGGAAGATAAACTAACTAATCACTTGATTGTAATTAGAAGCAGAAAAAACTTAAAATCCATTAATGAAAAATGTTTCCATGTTACCTGGAAATCGGCTCTTTGCTCTTTTATTTCTTCAAAACATTGCTTAACTTCCATGAAGCTTGGAGCGGAAGTGACTGAATAAACTAACAGAAAAGCATGAGCAGTTGCTATCGACAGTCTTCGCATAGCAGGAAACTGCATATCTCCTGAGGTATCCAAAATATCAACCTGTTCATGAAGTGGTATGAAGTGGTGAGTTTAGAAATTTTGTATGTTGACTTACCTTCAGCGTCACGGGACCCAAATCATATTCACGGTTGTGCAGATCTTCAACGGTTGGTCGGTACTTGTCGCAGTAGGTTTTACTTAAAAACCGTCTAACTATGCAGCTTTTCCCGACACCCGCACCACCCAAAAGAACAAGTCGAATCCGCTCAAAGTCTGACATTTTCATTTATTTTAATGCGAAAACTTTTCAACATTCAAAACTTTATGTTGCATAATATTCAACAACAGTTCAACTTCTCAAGGCTGATTGCACGTTTAGTAAATCACGTAGGGACGAAAATTTCAGGCTTTTTATTCATCTGGCTGACCGTGGGAAACGTGAATTTTAAACAGCTCGCTTCTCAAATATTAAATGTTTGTGGTAATTTATTCATCACTGGAATGAAATTGTTCATTACAACTTTTTCATCGTCGAAACTTTTTGAAGTTCTTCGTCACTCTGAATTTAATTTATTCACTTCTTCCTAGGAAATGTGAATTTCAAATTTGACAAAAACATTTCGCAGCAATTCTAAAGTTTCCGTGCACTTCATCGTTCGCCTTTATACGAGATATGAGCAGCTCGAACACTTTGGCAAATATAGACTTCGTGTTTTATAGCCTTTTAGGATCCAAGCTGTTAATACTCGATTTAACATTTAGTTACGTTGTGAAGTCCACTTGTGTAAACGCTCAAATATTTATTTTCGTCCTGAGCATACAAACAAGCCGTTTAAAGCTCAACCAAATATCTGAACTCAACAAGATTTCATTAAAATTGTTCTGGTCGGTTTGTTCTCGGAAAATCTACTTTTCATTTGTTATCTACATACAAACGTAAAAGCCTCGAAGAAATATAGTATTGATTTTCTCTCGTCGTTTCAAGTAGTTACATAGAAATCAAAGGAAAACAATTGCGATGTTGGATCGGCTAACTCAAACCGCTTTTCATTCTCCTTTGATTCTTTAATCTAAAAATGTGTCACGAACGCCGCGCATATTCAAAATCGTCGATGTAACTCGCTTGATACAGAAAATCGGCTTGCAATGACAAAATTCCGAAACATAATTCGGATAAACGTGCACACGCATTAATAAAAAAGCTTTCCAAAAAATGTATTGTTAGGGTAAAAGGAATTGTCGCGAGGGTGAAAATTAGGAACTAATGAATCTTTAATGCGTGGACTGCATAAAATACTTTTAAATATTAATTTTCGTCCCTTTCGCTTCTTTAAAAATTAATGATGATGAAGCTTCTTTTTGGCGCTCCTTAAGGCTTATCTCAAGTCTCCATGAAGCGTAAAATGTCACTTGAATCTTTTTCTTTCTCTTGAAAATTTGCAACTTTCATCAAATTCTAAACATTCTCATTTCACAGGCTTGAAGATTCAGCAGGGAAATGTTTTGATTTTATGGTTTCGTATCTCGTGTTGTCTTTCATTTCCGCAGTGATATCACAGTTGAAACTTCAAAAACACAACCTTTGTGTTACCTTCAGGTTCGGGAAATAAGCTCACCGACGTTGATGAGCAACGAGGAGCTGCTCTTATTCAGTAGGAATTCCACATAAAGGTTCGCTTTAATTTAAATTCCACTTCATCATTGTGTAAATAATGAAGACGCAAAAGGAAACAGAAGTTATCGTTAGGAGAATTGTCTTCTGTTTCATAACGACTTCGAAATGAAAATGTTTCGTAATGAATTTTTGCTATGCGGCAGAGTTTCGTCCAATATTTTGTCGCTAGACAGACGCTGCCTGCATGCGAGGTTAACAAACTTTTCATTACAATTTCAATTGAGAATTTTTATTAGAATTGACGAAGAATTCAGAGAGTTTAGTTAGCCGTCATCCACAAACCAATTATTCCCGTGCAGTAAACTTAATCCGATATGCTGTTTAAACTTTTGACCAAAAGGTGTTTTAAGTCACATGATATTACTGAGACCTCGAAGGCTCGACCGACTTCAATCGCGATATTTTTTGAACTAAGGATGGCTGTGTACATTCTGTGCAGCATAACAATTTCTATGTTTTCTTCCAATGGGAAATTTCTGGAAAGTCGATGGAAAAGTTTTCGCCACTGAAATTCCTCGTTGGAACTTGATAGTAAATATTCGCGTAAAATTATAGAACTGCAGTTTCTGGATGTTCAAAACTTTGCAATCAAAGGTTTGACATAGCTTGATCAGCTTTTGTGCGTCCGCAGATTATAGATAGATAGACCTTGATAGATTACAAATATCCTCGCAGTCAGGAGCCGAGAGGCTTGGAAGCATCTCGAGACGTTCTTCATCCAACGATGAGTTGTCTTCAGACATAAATAAATAAATAAATCTTCTCAGCCACTTCATGAAAATACTGAAAGGTAAAAATTCGAATCCAAAAAGCTCCGACAAACTTCAAGAAAGCTCATTCGAAAGATGAACGTTCTGTTCAAAGCTCGGAAAAAGACGAAAGCTTATGAGTGAAAGAATATTGGAATTCTTGAGCTTTGACACACTAACGAAGACAATCTTCGCATTCTTCATTTACTTCTCATTCTTCGCTTTTTCTTCTCTTCTCCTTTATGTTCTGTAGAACAACCGCTTCGTCGAATGTATGTCACGAGAGTTTTCGTCACTTTCGGAAAGTAGAAACGTTTTCGTGTCGGCTTTTGTAAAAACGTTTAGTAGTCGCAGAATGCCACCTGTTCAAAAAAAGGTGCATGAAACCCTTTTCCATATGTTACGATACGACAAACCACGAAGCAACTAATACAGCCAAGTGTTCGACTTTCTTATCAGCCGAGTTTACTTATCACTCCAAGTTACTGTGAACGTAATCGGTTTCGCCTAAGGTACGAAGATATTTTCTTCTCGCTCATCAAAACAGAGTGAATTTTCGGTTCTTCCGAGAGATTCTTTCGAGAATGTACGGGCTCGGCCTCAGTCTGTGTTTGTAGATATTTTTCTTCGGCATTAGTAAGAGTCTCTCGGGAAGATCTATGTGACAATCTGTTCTTCAATTTAATTCATTTCTCAATTCTTGAGAGCTTCAAATTGATTCGTTCTGTTCGGACTTGTGTGCTCAATATTAGGAAAAGTTCAGAACCTTGCAAAATATCGCGGTGCAAACTTCATTGCAAAAAAGTAAAAGAAATAAGTTTCTAACTCTAACCCAATTCTTCGGTCACTGTAGAAAGGTTGAAAACAGTGCAGAGCAAAAGAGACGGGAAGAAGAAAGAAAGTTTTTCGGATGCAAAAAGTCGCTGCTTGTTCTAAATAAAAACGTCCAAGCCCCAAAAGAAAAAGTAACTGTTAAATATGCTTTTGCCTTCTTGAGCCACCGTTCGAATGAAAGAAATTCTTATCCGAAAAATGTAGTGTCAGAAGAAGATGGCAAATGACTATGTAGCAGAAACGAAAACTGAAGAAATTTCTTTCTCCCGCCAGTGGATCGCGAGAATGTGTGTCGGATCATCTCGGTGTAGTGGAACTTCTTCTCTCACTGAAAGTTTCCTTTACGACGATACAGTGGACTGTCTATGATGCTCGAAGCTTTCATATGTTCTGAGACTTTTCGACATGGATTTTACCGTTGCTCGAAAGAACTTTTTGTGATAACAACAAGATTTCTTTGATAAGATTAGATTGCGTTCAAGTTTATTCTAACGCAAGGTCACCTTTCGAACGCAACAATCTTTGGAATTTGAGTATCAGCTTGCTCGATAACGTTCTTCCACGTATGCAAGAAATCTTGTTGAGATAGTCTCAGAAGTTTTCTTATCGACCGTCGACTGTATTTTTCGATTTCCACACTCAAGTCGCAAAGAAAAATTATTTACAACCGAGAGAAAATTTTCTCTTTCAACCAACACAAGTCGATTCGCTCTCTTCAGCTCGTCGCCATACACGAGTCGAGCTCTGCTGTGTAGTTGAATTTAGAAATTTTTTCTCATGCCGTAATGTTTTTCGAGTAAAGGCAGCCGAAGAAAAAAGTTTTCTTTTCTCGTATTTTTATATTTCTCTGTTTTGTTGATCAGAGACTGCCTCTCGATCGATCGTTACAATATCATGATCGTTCATTCATCAACCTCGTCTCCGTGGATTGAAACTCGTGTTGGATGCGTCTTGCTGTGCCGAAAAGTTCGAAGTGATTTCTAGTTTTCTTGGGACGAAAGTGTTGAGTGTCGTGTGCTTTCGTGTTGGAGGATTTTTCAGTTTTCCTCGCACAGACGAAGAGAAGAAAATTTTCTTCAAGGAAAAACAGACGTTTAGAATAGAAACAAGAGAGACTTTTTTCTGAGAAGAAAACAGATTTTCAGAATTTTCTCATCGCCTTTTATTTTCGGTGGAAAATTGATTTAAAGTGTAACCAGAGCGGAGGAGAATAAAGAGTTCAGTGGATGAAAAAAGTTTTGTGAAAAGTCTGAAGCGTGAAAAAGAATCAAAAACTGAAACATATTTTTCGTGACCACCAGTTGAAGGATTATCAGCCACATTGGATTTAATCAAGAAAAGCTTTGCGATGGCTCAGCCAAATCAAAGCTCCATCCGTTACTGCTGTGAGTTTTCCCCACGAACTTTTATAATATTTTTACAACAGAAAACAACATTACGAAAATTCTTATCAGCTTTAATAATTTGTGCCTTATCGCTGAACGAGGAAAAAAAGTAATTCTGAAATTGCCCGTAACGTCACACCGTCGAGAAGTCGAGAGAGTAAAAAATATCACCTCAGTCAAGAAATTCTCGCAAGATACTTTTGTTTTTCGCTAACAGATTGTTTTATTTTGTGAGATAACTCAAATACAATTTTCATTATTCCTATGGAGTGACGTCTTCCATATGGGTGATGAACTCGAGCCCAATTATTGATTTTCATAAACAGTCCTCGCTCAATTGAGAAAGTTCTCCTCTCATCTTGAAGGAACTTCCTCCAGAAAACGGCAATTAGGTTTATTTGTTGCTTCTTAGCAATCAGTTCGTCTCCGACTGATGCTAATCCTCTCCGCATTTTGTGAGCAATCGGAACCCTTTTCTCCCTTCTTATGCGCAAATCGATGAAGAAAATCTTACGAGAAAATGAAAACAGATTGTTGTTGTTGATTGCGTTATGAGAAATCAGAACTCGAAGACTCCCACGCGAAATTTAATTTTAGAAAAACTTTCTATCTGCCGATGCAAACTTCGTGGCTTCTTTCTTATATTTTGAGACTGAAGATTCATGAAGGCTTCTAGAAAGTAAATTATTTCTCTGTAAATGTGTCATTCTTTTCAATCTCAACCAGTTGAGCACGAGATTGTTTCGTTATTCTTGTACAGCGATCAGAAATCTTAAAATTATCAACGGTCGATTAAAGTATTTTCGGTGAAAGTTCCACCTCTTCTTCGCCCGCTTTTACTCTCCAAGTCTCGTTTGCTTGTTGTTGGTGTCTGCCGTCAAAAATGAAACTTCTAATTAGCACAAATTCATGCCCGAAAAAAAGACAAGCGACATGGTGAAAGAATGCAAAGTGAAAATCGCTCGTCTTCTTATTGTTGCTATTATCTCCTTGCTAACAGCAAAGGTAGCAACAAAGCGAGGCTGCTTTCTAGTTGTGACTCCGCTTCACGAAATTCTGTTTATTGTAAGCGGGTTTCACAAGCGAAGCTTTATCAGTAGCAGCTGAGTTAGCGAGTAAAAGCCGAAGGTGGGGACAGGTGAAAATTCTGAGGGAAAGTTTTCTCTTCTTCTTCTGCTATGAACTCAACTTCGTTTCATAATAATTGCTCGTGCTGATGGGAAAATTCTCTTGTCTGTGGCTTTTATTATGGAAATAGAGACGAAGCTTTAAAAATCTCTGAAGAAAGAGTTTCTACATCCCCACCTCCAGTCACATCTGACGGCTATGATACACCAAAAAAAGAGCCCACAAAATATGATACAAGTAGGTTATGTATGTGAATAAGAGTTTCTAAATCTTTTCGTTGGTTTGTTCGTTATTATGCCCCTAACCGATATGAATACATAAGCATCGCCCGTGCAATAAAAGCCAACGTTCGCATACAAATAAAGCTGCGCGCAAGAAAGAAAAGCAGAAAACATGATATGGGAAAGAAAGCAACAGGTTGGAAGCAGCAGAATTTCACATTGGAATGTGTGTTGTTTGCTATCTAATTGGATACTCCGCGGAGTAGAAAAATACAGACATAAGCGCGAAGAAAGAAAAGAGTTTCACTTTCGATTGTTATCTGCTATAAATGGAGATCCAAAGAAAGCGTATTATTTTCTAAGTTTATGAGGCTCGCTATGCTTGGAAGGTTGCATGATAATGTCAGTTGTTTAATTAAAGAATTTATGTGCTCGCGAAAAGGCTCAATCCGAGCGTACTTTTAATGGCTCTATGATCTCGTAGAAATTATGTCTTGATTGGAAAATCCTTAATCTACAAAACGTTAGCCTAACCCTACAAAACGTTGCTCCAGAAGTCGTTCATATTATTCGTTGTAAAGATAAGTTTGATTATTTGAACTTATCCAATTGCAATAAGCAAATACATTTGCTCTTTTCTAGTGCTTCTGCTCGATTGTCGGTGGAAGTAAATATTCTCAAACGGTTCTATGAACTGGATCTACCTATGCTCCGTTCGCTAAAGTAGCAGCATGGCACAATTAAGAATAAGATAGAGAAATTTTCTTGATCGTTTCAGACACATTCTCCTTCTTCTGTACGATAATATCTCTTTCCGTATCGGAAATCGTCGATTACAAAAACGTTTTTTGTCTGCAGAATTAAATATCTGCCAATGCTGGTAATCCCTTAGCAGAAATGAAGGCTGCTAGGCTAGCAGTGCTAGCATGAAACAAGCTCATAGTTTAAAAATGAACAGCGAAATAAAAAATTTATTTCTGTTTCTATTTGAGAACTACGCGAGTTTGAATAAAAACTTAGAAAATGTTATTTTTCCGTTCTATATAAACGTAAAATGATTCTGAAAATCATTCTAAAATTAGATCAAAAGAGAAAGAAATCGTCTTCATGTGTTCATTCATGTGTTTATTAACGATCTTTAGTATTTCACTTCTAGCAAGAAAAGATGAAAAAATTATCGTTTTCCTCTTGAAACGGCGGAAAATCTTACGAAAAGATCTTCTCCGCTTCTAGCTCAACGATGAATTTCTTGAGATCGAGGCGAGAGCAAAACAGGTGTCTGAGGAGATTGCAAAATTAGATTTAGAATGATCGTCTTTCTTGCTCAGCTCCCACCCGCAAACGCTCGAACCCGTTACGGCTAAAAATAAAAGTTGCAAAAGTTCTGAATGCTAACGTCTGATGCTATTTTGATCACCGTCGAATCAACGCGTTCACTCGTTTCAATAGCGACGAATCCTTCTGCTTTGCGGGGTTTTCAAAGCAATAACAAAAGAAACGAAGAAGATTGTTCTAGTTATTCTCTAGTAGTTTCTCAGCAAATATCAAAAACATTCGAACATTTTGCTACAAAATTCAGCGAGCACTGAGAAATAATTTTACGATTTTGTTTTCCTTCGAAACCTGAGTCAGCTGAACGGAAGTCAAATTAGAATCACTGACACTTGTTGTGGTTCGAATTTCAGTTGAAAAGATTTTCAGCCAAAAAAATTTCCCAAATTGTCATAAAATTGTGGAATTACTTTCTGAAAGATCACGCGCCAAGACCTGTTAATGTTCGTTTAATTGGAGCTTTATGTTCTTTGGCGCGTTCGGTATTAGAAAGCTATTATTATCTCATCGGCAGCGGCTATTCGAGGGGAAGCGGGCTCAGCAAGAGGGAAAAATGAACAGCTAATTTGAAAACGTATCTTAGTTAATAGCTTTGAATAACTTTGCATTGAATCTTTGCAATTAGGCGATGATCTTCGCTTATTTTTTTATTGTTGAACTCTCAGTGCGCGCTGGAAATAATTTATTAATTTATATATTTCTTCTTCATTTTATTGCTGAGGTGTTCCATCTCTCTAGCCTTGCTCGCGATGTGAAATCTTTTTGAGATTTGTATTCCGACTCGGAATTTCTTAGCTTACCTCTCATGTGTCTTCACCGCCTCAGTAATTTTAAATCAGAAATTTTAGGCAGTTTCAAGCCTTCATGATTGCGGATTCATTGGCCCGTCAGTGCTGCCTCTCATATCATTTTTGTAGATTCAGATGAAATGACTCAAAAAACTTTTGTAACATGAATTACGTAAGATTCTACTAACTCAAACCAATCAGGTTTACTCTCAAACCGATCAGGTTTACTAACCAAAATTGTCGTGATAATTAAGATAAATCTGAAGCTCACTCATGACACATTTTTTCTCTTATTCAATTTCAGGGGAAGCAGATAAAGTTAAAACACTCATCAGACTACGTGCCGAACTCTCACCACTCTTCACTGGCAAAAGAAACGCATCCAAATATGCATGGGCGTAAGTTGAAACCTTTTTAAAAATCTCCACGTTGACTGTCGACTTTCTCAATATTTTTATTTGAGATTGTTTGAGTTTGAGAAATTCGTAAGATCTTCTAGCAAGAAAGAATAAAAATTTCCTTTCCATGTAAATAACTCAAATCATCTTACGATAAACTTTTAGCTCAAGATTCACCTCTTTTCTCTTCATTGCTTTTCTTTTTCGTGCAGAGTCGTGGAGCGAGAACTCAATGTCCCACTTCCAATTTCAAAGATCATCAAAAAATGGAATAATTTATTGCAAGAGTACAAGGTGAGTTAATTTTTTTATGAAGTTTCCAGCAGTTTTTATTACAAGTGCGAATCCGTGTCGGCTCAATTATGTTGCAAAGAATATTCATTCTAACTCGTGATTAAAACGAGCAAGGTGTTTGTCGAAAAATCATCCTTAAATATCAAGAGAATCAAAGT
Organism: Smittia sp. YW1114-2; assembly: GCA_033064975.1. Classification (NCBI taxonomy): domain Eukaryota; kingdom Metazoa; phylum Arthropoda; class Insecta; order Diptera; family Chironomidae; genus Smittia; species Smittia sp. YW1114-2. Next base: position 22,287,539 of record CP093832.1, read on the forward strand.
TTCTGTATGCACAATAAGGTTGAGAAGAGAAAAGATATTTAGAACACTTTACAGTTAACATATCTACCTTCTTCAGATACTCGAGTTCTTTGAATAAAATAAAACTTAAAAGACATTTAAGCATGTACACGAATGAAGCCGAACAAAAGCCAGCGAAGAGACTTTTTAAAGAGAAGCGACGAAGAAAGAACCCGAAATGAAACGAGTAAAGAAACTGTGCTTCTTTCGCCCAGAATTTGTGCTGAATAAAAATCTCGTTTTCGTTTAACATTTCCCATGAATCGAGTCGAAGAAAGTACGATAAAGGGCTCGAAACAGTTACGTGTATATCGCTAAAGGCATCCGCCAACCTGTTGTAGCGCGATCAAATAGTATTTCGAACAGTTTCACGTGATGTTTTCGATTGAAGGCATTTGTGAATAGATAAGCGAAGCTGACGATTGAAGCTGGCGATTTTACGCGTGATGATTACATGACGGAGGAGTTGGAGTCTCAAAAGAAAGGCTGATTGTGGTACATTTCTGATGGTGGAAGTGCTAGCAGTGGGCATAAATTAGAAATCTCACAAAAACCTCTCTTGCTCCCTCTCCAGCCGAAATAATACCGATTTCAGGTTTTCTAATTTTTAATGTGTTGCTCAAATATATGTGCGACTTGAGCCGAGTCCAAAAAATGCTGATTTGTATAGCAAAAGAGCGACGAGGCCGCATAAGAAACGAAACACAACGAAAATGAAGCCCGAAAAAAGCGACGTTAAGAAAGAGCTTAAAGTTTTGTTGATAAAGAGGAAAAAAGTTTGTTTTCTTTCAAACACACGAGACGTAAAATTTCTAAAAATTTACATTACGTAAAGGTTGACCAAAATGAGATTTTTATTTCGAAACGGCTGGGAGAAATCCGTGACTGATGAGAATCGAGTTCCTGATAAGATTGAGCTTTTTGATTGGGTAATCGAAAAGCTGAAACAGTTGCGCTTAAGTTATTTTAAAGGAAGATCCTTGTTCTCCATCATTGGTGGATGGAGCCATTCAAACTTCTTCCACACATTCCAAAAGCTGCGCAACGAATGGAAAGAAGAAAAGAAACAACTTTAATATTTTGTGAACAATTTGAAGCACAAAAAGAGCATTTCAACAAACAGCGAAAAAGCGAGGCCCGCGAGACGAAAGAAACCTCTAAGAAGGCTATTTAGGTCAGCCAAAGAAAAGCTGCTTTTTGATTCTTTCCAGTTTCTGAAGTCTTTCAGCCACAAATTGAGAATAAAAGAGATCAAATATTCTTAATGTTGCACAGCTTGAAAGCTCAAAATGATTTATTTATTAACAATTGACAAAGCGGAACTAGAAAATTTGGGAGCGGAATTTCATCGCAGTAGAAACTTGTTGAGTAATTCATGTGTCGTCTTCTGAATGGTTTCAGGCCAAAAGCTTAAGCTGGAAGAGATCGAATATTTTCTTGTGCTCGGTCATTCATCTCCAAGGACTTTTAAAAAACGACCGAAGGCTTTGAAAAAGAATGAAAAAGCATCGACGCGCTTTTGTCAACAAAAAATATCATCGAGGCGCTCTCTTCTTGTTTATGAATAATTTTAATCATCAATGATTCTCGGAGAAGGCTAGGTCAGTTACCAAGGACTCGAAAACATTCAAAGTTTCTCTGATGATTCAAGAATCTCAATTCGAGAATGGTGAAACCTCGTGACCTCAATCGGTGACGATGTGAGTGTGTAATAAAAATTCTTCTCGCCTTTTGTCATCGCTCGACTCGCGTGCAAGACTGCTTTTCCCTTCAAAAACGAGGCAAGCGATCATAAATTTTAGAATTCACTATGTTCGATCATCCATCCAGGTAGGCGCGTCCTCATCTTTCTCCGTTCCAATTACAGCAGCGCAAATTTATTTCCATTTCAATATTCGTTTAATACGATGCGAAAGATCTTTTTATGATTTCATTTGGGACTCTCGAGAAGCCAAGAAACTCCATTTTTGGCCAAGCCTTGAAGATTTCGATTTTCACAATATCCTGTTACGAAGATCTTTCTTGCTTTCTTCGTCGCTCATTGTTTCAACAACACAAACACATGCGAGCAAGCCGTGGCAAGAAAGAAAGATTTTTATTTAATAGACAAAAAGATTGGCGGGGCATTGCCTACGACAAGCCAAGCAGTTTAATGGCTCTAAGAAGAGAAATTTTCTGCTTTTCTTCTTCTTAAGACAGCGAGCGACTTGCAGTCAAATAGAAAATATTCAGCATTCCACTTTCCTCAAGAGTTCCTTTCGATTGGAATTCCTCGTGATTCGAAGGAATGGAACGTAATCTCGCGAGCTTCAATTTGCCTTGGGATGCTGAAATATTGTTCAAAGAACGCGATCCTGACAATGAGTTGGCCATTGGATCAAGCAACATAAAATTGCTCTGTGGTCCTTTTGATTTCGTGGTTCGCATGGTGTAATGAACATGAGCAACGCGTAATCACTTCATAAGCTTTCAGTCGACTGGAAATTGCTCATTCGTAGTCGTTGCTATTGTTGATGATCGCGCAAAGATCACTTCATGCCAAATCGCATGAAAGCAAAGAGGTGAAAATGAATAATCTCTTCTCACTACAATGAAAACGATTGTAATTTCACCTGATCACACCTTTATTATTAATAATCTTTCGTGTTTCTTCTCTTCGCCTTCGTTCACCATCAGCTTCTCCTCGGTTTCTGTTTTTGTGCTGCACACGAGAGCCAAGAGTCGAGAAAAGCGTTAGCGTGATTGTTGTTGTTTCATTTCTTACGCTTTGCTTTGCATGCCTTATGACCTTGTTTCTGCCGCGGCTGTTTAAAGCTTTAACAGGTTCTGTAGTATTTCTTACTCTTCACTTTTTCTTCCACATCTCTGTTCGTTTTCGTATTGTTTTCTTCTTGTGGATATTTGAATCCATTTGAATGCGAGACAATCATAGGTAATGATGCTTTTCGACGAGAGCTTCAAAGCCCTCGCAGTCCTAGACTGCATATGAATACTTGATTCCCTTGTAAAAAGCAATGACAGAAGGGTTCGTAACGCTGTCGATGCTTCATAAGTTAAATCGTAAATTTAAAAAGGAAATTTCACAATATCCAAGCAAGAGTGTACGTAAAAGTTATCAGAAGAAATCTTTGCTACGAACTAAGCGATTATTCAATCTGCGAAGTGAAATCTCTTCCACATTGCGATGTGAAAGAAAGAATAAAATTTCACCTGGGAGAGGAAAAGCATTTTTAATTCGGATGCGGAGAAATCCGTCCGGATGATATCGGTTTCAATCTGTGAATTTGAATAATTTAAGCTCAATCTAACGTCGGCCGTGATATTTTTCTAACTGCTGTCTTGAGAAAAAAAAACTTTCGACACACATCACGCGTCCTTGACGCTTAAGATTATTTCCATTTTCGGCTGCAGCTTTTATGTTAATCGAAGAAATCGAAATTCTTCGCTCGGTGATGTTGACGAGACTACAATGTAACGCTTGTCTGCGGCAGCAAGAAGTAAAATGAATAATTAAAAGTCAGTTTCTCTTCCATTAACATCGCGCTGTCGATCTATCAAATCATTTGCATGTTTTTCAATCGTATTATGTTCCCCAACATGCTTCAAATTGATTGCAGCCTGGAAATCTATCGCGACTTGAACTTTTCGTTTGTTCATCAGAAACCCAGCGATGAAACCTTTTCAAGATTTTGGACAATGAAGAAAACTGGAACGAGCGGTATCACAAAAGAAACATCAAGTTAGATTGCAAGTGGTTTTCAAACATCTGCGCAGGTTGCTCTGCTGCTGATTAGTTTGAGAGACCATTTCCAATCTATCGGCAATTGTCTGATCTTAATGACATGTAATAAGCCTTTGAGCCATCGAGGCCTGTTACGAAGAAGCTGTGCACAAACATGAACTAGTAGAGAAGCTCGGCTAATGAACTGGCTTTGCTGGTCAAGCTTTCGATGTAATGAAAAACGATTGGTTGATAGCTTGAATCGGCCAGTAGAGAAACATTGTGTCTGAAAATTAATTTTCGTATGTGTAAAGAAAGACAACAAGCAGAAATCGAGAGGAGGCGCAAATAACAAAAAAAGTTCATTCGAGCTCTCGGTCGATGTGAGCGAAATGAAAATGTGAAAAAGAACTTTCTATTTTTTGCTTTTAAAGCAAAGCCAGGCGATCGTTGTGTTTGTGATAATGCTCCTCAAATCTACCTGAGCTTTTGTCGGACCTGAGCGGTGATGTAAGGCTCTGATCGTATGGTGAACGGCTCCCACCAAGTTGCCTTCTTTCCAAATGGCTTTTCTTCGCTCACAACAGAAGATGTTTATTAAGTTCAGTGGATTTCTATCGAAAAAACGGACTCATCCGTGTGTGTAAGAAGAGATCTCTTTCAACTCTTATTCAAGAAAGCTTACACACATTTCCCATTTTTGCTGCGACGCAAATAAAAGAAACAATAAATAAAAATATGAAAGTTTTTAATTTTGATTTCGGAATGAAATTCGGCTCTAAAGATCCTACGATGAAGATTGTGTAAGCGTGTTAAGTGTATGATGAACGTTTCTTAGGTTTCACTAGAAATTCTTAATGAGCTTAGGCTCTCGACGATCGTATCCGTGAAGAAACTTTGTTTCCCAGACCAAACTTTCAGCGATGCTTTGGGCTGCTCGTGTCTCTTCCTTCGGAACAACCTTGACATGAACGTGAAAAACTGTGTCACACTTTTCACGTCACAAGTACCTGACAATTCAGAGTCGCTTTTCTTACGCCATGATTTTTTTCGTACGATTATCGTCGTTCGGAATGGAGAAAAAAACTTTCTATTTTCTTTTCAATTTAAACAAATTAGCTATTCAAAGAGAAACGCGCAGCATTTTTTTTCTTCCATTCCACAAGTTTTTGAACTCCGCTTAGCACTTTAGATAGCTCGGAGCGTTCGTTATATAAATCATTTTCTGCTTTTCTAACGAGCTTTTTTACGCCGTTGTGATGAATCGGGAGGGGAGAGCGGGAGACTCTCGACAGTAGAAACGGATCTCGCATCGTTTACGACTAAAGCCGCAACGATCGTCTAGAAGTATTTCTTTGTTGTTGCGGCAAGAACTGCTGAATGAAACTCAGTCAAGGCAAAAGGCGAGCCCGTAATGAGCGACACAGTTAAAGAAGAATCGATGATGAAGAATAGGAGAACGTGTGGGGAGCGAGAATTTCTTTTTGTTCTTACTGTTATGTGATCTTCAAAGAAAAGTAAGAAAATGGGTTACAAGAAGAACGAACGAGCTAAAGAAGAGCGAAACTAACGGGTTAGGAAAGATTTTCTGTTTTATATTTTCGAAATAAAATCTTTTTATTCCCTAAAATCCGTGGCTTTCGGCCCGTTTTGTCAACGTGTATCGAGACTGCTTAACGACCAACGGGCAGCTGTGTATTGCCAATCAGATAGAATTATTCATGGAATTCTGATCGTCAGAATTTTCCCGGTTGAGATTTTATTACCAACGATAAGAAGACTTTAGCTAAACACGGATACACGAGACTTGACAAATAGCTTTTAGAAATCTGAATGTTTATCGTTTTGTTCTAACCCTAGACAGAATTCAATTCCCTAATTCACACAATTCTGTTTGAATTTATTGGGCCCTCATGCAAATGTTCTTTCATGAAGTTATTTTATCACTGAGCTGAGATGTTTTGCCTCGAATGAGCGAATGAATTTTTACGGTATTCTTCGGAGAAATTAGAACATGAACAGAGAATTGAATTGTAGATCAGCTGCTGTAAACAGTTAGCACGTGTTGATTTCGAAGTTTGTTTCAGCAGTATCGACTATCTGTAATCGACCCCATTAGCTTGAACCAAAATGTGGGATCTTAGAGTGACCTTCAGCCTTCATATGGAGACAGTTATGGTCCCTCCGTCCTCATGCTAAGTGCGTTGCGCGCTTAAAAGACTATCATGACGCTTCATCCTCGTTTGACATTTAGCTATCGAATACCAAAAAGAATTCTAACGGAATGAGAAACAAGCGTCAACTCGCCTAGGATAGATGCAGTTATTTGGGGTTCGGATTTCCGAGAACTCAAGAACATGGTCAGAGATAATTACCGAAAGCAAACTGGGTTAAGCCATTGATCCGGCGGCCGGATTTCGGCCTGAGCGTGACCATTCGATGCGTCTCTCGATCAAGAACAAAAGAAGCTTTTGAAAGAATTGAATTTCTCTTGAAGATTATCCGCTCATCGATCTAGAAAAATAAATTAAACGCTCGAAGAAAAAGCGAAACAGAACAAAAGCGATTTTATAATCAGAATTCTTAATGCGCGCTCGCAAAAAAGCGTTCAGCGGTCTTAAAGATAATGAAGAGAAAATTTTTAGGCTCACAACAGTTAGACCCCTTTAGAAGATGATCTTCTCAATTTTACTTTGAAACCTACACCGCAACTATTAGGCCTTTATTTTTATGAGATGCGAAACGAGTTTAGCCCACAACGGAATTGGAAACACTAAAGCTATAACCGAACTCTTAATAAATTCTATAAAATCTTTTCGTTCTGTAGGCTATTAAACTATCAGAAGAACCGAAGCGACGTGAATGGCCGTTCTTTACTCTAATGGATGTTTACTTCAGCGATCAAGTCAACGATCCCTCGCTACGTTTGTTCTCATCCACGAAACGTTTCGACACCGATACATTCGACGATAAGAATTTTGATGAAGAGTTGCAAGCCGTTCTTGCTGCGGCAAACATTAATGCCTCAATGTCATCGGTTCTGTCAAATCTAGGGCTCGGAATCGGTTTAGGAAACAGAATGAATTGTCTGAAGCGCGATTCCGTCATGCCCCCAAGCAACCCTGCCAATATGCTTGATTATGATTTGGAGGATAAGCGGGAAGAGGATGAGACAAAACCTGACGTTTCCATTAACTTGAGCACAAAACTGCTGAGTACCATGAACAGCAACCACAGCACTAATGATAAAAACAACAACAAAAGTCATCTTCCAAGTCTCAACAACACCAACAAAAATAATGAATATCAGGCCGAGAAGGATGGCGACATGCACGAGCCCAACAATAACACGATGAGCAGCAACAATCGGAACTTGATGGGAAGCAACAGCAGTTACAGCGTCAACAGTGAGGCGAGTCTAAACAGCAGCCGCAATAGCGCCAGTAGCCATCCAATTACCAACAACAACAATGACGAGGACTACGAGGACAATATGGTTCGGTCCTACGAGCGAAACTTGAAGAACTTGAACCAAAAGTTCTTACACGAAATGAACGAGCACCACAATATTGATCAATACTTGCTGTCGTGGCGCGGCTTCCATGGAAATATGTGCAAGGGATTTCACACTCTGCAACGCGATGGACAAATGGTCGATGTCACCATTGCAGCAGGTGGAAAGATCTTCAAAGCTCATAAACTGGTAAGTGATTTGATTTAATGTTTGCTTCTGATTTCTAATAATAACGTCCGCTCTCAGGTGCTGTCAGTGTGTAGCCCTTACTTCCAGAAGATATTCATCGAGCATCCTTCAACACATCCAATCTTGTTCATGACCGATGTCAACAGCAATCACATGGCAGGCTTGCTGGACTTTATGTACAGCGGACAGGTAGCTAAGAGGGTTCAGATTTTAGAAAATTTCTCTTACATTTATTTCCTTACTTTCATTTAATTTCATCTTCAACTTCTCTTCTCTCTTCTCTTCGGCTCGTTCTCGAATCTAGGTCAATGTAAAATATGAAGATCTACCGAATTTTTTGAAAGTTGCCGAAGCGCTTCAAGTCAAGGGGCTCCATGGCGAGGTAATAAGTCGATGTGTTAGCATTTTTATGAGTGAAATTCTAATTTTCTCTACGCCGTTTCTTAATTTCTAATTTCTTTTCGTTTTTTCTTTCGACTCGGCCACAGAGCACAACGGACAATGCAGAGGAACGAGAGCGTGAAAGAGAACGTGAAGAGAACAGCTATGCCTCGCAGTACCGTCAACAGCAGCAGCAACAGGCTCTTCAAATTCAGCAGCAGCAGCAGCAACAACAGCAGTTCAATTATCCCGGCCATATGCGACAACCAACGCCGAATCATTTCCAACACCCCGACAACATCATCAATGAAAACCGCCAGAACATTAGACATCACATTAAACCGAAAACGTCACTCAACAACAGCAACCCGGACACAACGAGCATGAATAATAATAACAACAACAATATTAACATTGCGAACAATAATCACAAAGCAAAGTTTGGCGTTCAACAGGTGAACTCGAGCAGCAAAATGTTGGACAATCAGAAATATCAAAAATACTTCTCGAAACGAAAGCTTGTGGCTCAGTACGAACAAGAAATGCAGCAAGAAAAACGGAACAAGACTGGCGAAAGTATAGAAGATGATGACGACAACAATAATCGACCTCTGAACATGCGAAGATCTCAATCAACGACCGAAGACGAGAGACCTGACAGTTCCAAAAGCATTGGACTCAACTTGATTCAGAACATTAAAACGGAGAAAGGCGAAGATGATCACATGGACGTTAACGGAAACGAGGACAACGGCGGTGAAACGATTGGATTTTACGGAACACAATTGAGCAAAATTAAGCATTCCATTCTCGAACCCAATATAGTATTACAGCACAGTGACGAAGTTTTGTCACCTACAAATGGAAACAAATCAATTGCCAATACGCTACAGAACAACACAAATTTGAGTCAAAAGACGGCGAGCTAAACAGATTTTTCATTGGAATATTTTATTTAACGTTACCTCAGTGGGCTATGTTCATACCGTGTTGGAAGCTTTCGTCAGCTTTCAAGGAGCTTTCAGCTTGCATCGGAAGAACTTTTGAATGAGCGATTTGTAAATAAGGAAATCACAATTTAAATTAAAGCATATAGATAGAATAAAACCACATTCAATAGTCAATCAATCGCTATTGCCAACAATCTTCTAACTAAAAGTCTAGCGAAATTTAAATGCAAAACGTGTGCAGTTAACATTGCACGTTAAATAGTTTTAAGCTTTTTGTTGATGTTTTACCTTGAGAAGGATCAAAAGTATCGATGTGCAAGTTGTTTATTTCTTCCGCTGCTAGATAATCTAGCCTAGATTTCATTTGAATAGTTGAAATTGTGAAGTAAAATGTTTTATTTATAACAAAAGTGAAAAACACAAGTATAAGTTGAATCTAAGTTGAGATATTTTAAAAAGTCTAACTTTAAGTGTTTGTCCATAAACGAATTGTTGTTGTACCATTGTGGGTATTGATTTTCTGTTTACTGGAGAATGTTTATGAATTGCGTAAGACTTCGTCGAAACTTTGATACGAAAATGGAGTTAAATTGTGTTCAAAGAAGTCTACACAATTTATGAAAGTTCTTCGTTGTTATTAATTAACGTTAAGCTTAAGAATCTTTCTTTTTTATGGTGGCGTTCTCAATGATATAATTACCTAATTAAACTTATTTATTTCTGTTGAACTTGACATCTTCTGACTTCTCCTAAGACGCACACGATTCGTATTTGCTTATAAATTTGAGATCAATTTCACTGCTTGAGGAAGAAGTTTGTCGGATTGAAGTTTGCATCACATAGTTTGAATGATTTAACCTCAGGTTTAGTTTTTGTTGATTATGAAGTACTTTTCTCCGAATGTCAATTAAATTTCATTAATGTTTTCGCTTGTGTTTGACGAGCTTGGATGCGGGTTTTGTTACACTAAATTTGAATATATTTTATTTCCCTATCAAATCGATTAACAGCGATCGTTTTCGATGTCTACTGTTAGTGGTGCTTTGTTTTCATTAAAAGTGTTTTAAGGCTATTTATTCTTCAAAATGTTAGTCTGTCTGTGTCCTTACAAACTTTTTCGATTCCATTTCAGGCAAAACATTAAACCATTACTACTAACCGAATTGGTTAAATATCGAGAATAATCATTAAAAGAAGATTTATGGTACTATTTTTACTGCTCTTGGATGTAGAGACAAATTATATAAAAAATTATCTGAATTCTAATAAAAACTATGATATTTTCACTAAAACGTCAATTTGTTTAATTCAGAATCAGAATCAGTTGAGCCCACGAAACGTTAATTTGTTTCATCACGTCGAATACTTTGATTACAGATTGAAACTTTTCGATGAAAGCTTTTCAATACATCGATTTTTCTATTGCAGTTTAAATTAAGATTTTTCATTAAAGCTTTGATTATTAAGCTTTGTCGAACGAAACACAGAAAGCTTACGCGAGCTTTTTGAGAGCTTTAAGCTTGCTTCATTGGAAAGTTGGATTCGCTGTCTCTTTCTGCTGAGAGACTGGAAGCGGAAAATTCATTTCCTCCGTTTGCGGCAGAGCTGATTATTGTCAACAGTTCATTTAAGTCTTCTGAAAAGATCGGTCTGAATAATATTTTTATGATAAAAACGGAAACAGTTCAAGTTTAAACAATGAGTTTTCCGATCGAGGCAAAGTTGTGGATTATTTCTGTCATGATCCTTGTTAGAGGTTAGTTTAAAGTAAAAGAGAATTTTTGTGCTTTTTAAAACAAAAACATTTTTCAAAAAATGAACAATGAAACAAAGCAAGAAATTTACAAGATTTTGTCCTTCAAACGTTAATCCAAAATCTTTCTAGAGTCAAAAGGAGAAATCGTTTGTGGTAGTGCCAACAAGCTTTTCGAGTCTTGCTTCTCGGGTGAAATTTCAAACAGCTCAAAAGCTTTTCTTAGTCAAAGCAGGAAAATTCCTCAAAACCAAGAAGAAATTCAAGATTATTGCAAGTAAAGTTCATGTTTTTTTAAAGTGGATCAAGTTGTAAGCAATATATTTTAAGCCTTTTCGAGAGAGGACTTCGTTGCTACAACGAATATGCAGAGAAATGTATTAGCGACCCCGCAAACCGGCGTCTCATTGAAGGAGAAGTGATGCCAGCAAAAAATTTCTACGAAATGATTTGCAAAGATAAAGTTTTCAAGAAGGATTACTTGCATCATAGAGATTGTTTTCGATACATAGAAAAGGTAAGGTTTTATCACGGAAAGAATTAGTATCGCCAACAAGGATTTCTGTAAATAATTAGAGAGGTTCGAAGGTCGTTAAAATATGAAGTCTTTGAATTTGTTGTCTACGCTAATCTAATAAAGTGTTTTTGCTTGAGGACTAAACATGAACAGCAATTTTTAAGGCTTTATCGATGAGATCAAAAATTTAGGATCGACCCTTAAAAAATCAGCTTTTTCGATTGACCTGTTTAGTGTTTTGAAGTGAAATGATTTCCAGGGCAAGACAGATCGGTTAACGAAATTTCAGACAGACGTATTTTGATATTTTTCTATGAAGCTTTGAAATCGATGAATCCTTAGAAAGACTATCAAAACTATTTATTGGAATCTGCCGGTTTTTTGACTCAAACGAATCCGCAACCTTCAGGGAAGGTCGAAACGAAGTCACTAAAACACGGAGCTCAATGCTTCTCTTATTAGTCGTTGAACCAAAAATTAATCCAATGTTGATGTTCCGTTGAAGGACTGGAACCGTTGCACGCTGCAATTTCAAGAAATCCTGGAGAGCGAGTTCACTAGAACTCAAAGGGAAAGGAAGAGTAACATCAACACTCAGTACATGCATTTCTGCTGGTGAGCTTGATAACTTGTTGACAATAACTATTTTAACATTCGATTTCAACAGTGCTCGCTACGCCTATGAGAATTGCGTTGGAAATTCGGCTCGCGCTCAGTGTAGACCAGATTCTGCAAAGTTTACTAGGAATTTAGTTGAACTGCTATCCAGCGAGCGGCAATTTAAGAACTGCGCCAAAATTGAAGACTCCTTGTGTTCCAAATCTCCTAAAGCGAAGAACTTTTTGAACTTCATTTTACTGCTTCTCGTGCTTGAAAAAATAGCTTTTCATTTTCAAGCGCATTAAGAGCTTTTTGAGCCCATTATGTCTGCATTATTAGAAAATCGTTGGCTGTACAAGATTAAATTCTCAACACCAAGAATTATTTGATTAAATGCGAGGAGTTTCTCTCATTTCATAAAGAATCCATGCAACTTCTATTTTCTATTCATCGTTTCATAAGTCCCATTTAAGCTTTCCAAGGACGTTCGTAAGTTTATAAAAGTTATTGTTTGAACTCCTTGGTAACACGCTGGTGCTAACGGTTTAAATATCCCGACTTTCTCCAATTTATTTTCCACCGAGATATTCGTAATAAAGTTTATAGTGAAGATGTATCAATTTTTTTAATTGCTGTTGATGATGTTTAAATAAACTAACTTGTTTCAGAAAGCTCTGACCTGAAGCATTACAAAGAACTGATTTTTTTTCAAGTCACAATTTACAGGACGCCTGAAAATCTTTAGAGGACTGAAGCCAAATCTTCTCTTGAAGGATCAACTATGGAAGTTTGTAACTCACTCGCTCAGAAAATGTTCAAGGCCGAGAATGTTTCACGAAGGTCAATCCTTGGAATTTGAAAGGGTTTGAAGATCCAACTGTTTTCTTCAGTTTTATTATTTCTCCACGACGAAGATTCAGCGACTAAGATCAAAGCTTCTCGTTTGAAATAAAATTGTAAGGAATAAGAGATAAAAATGTTTAGCTAAATCACTCTAATTTGTTTTTTTCCAGTTTGGAGATGAATTCGATTAATTTTTATTGGATTTTCAAGGGAGTTTAGAAATGCGATTTTTATTTACGTAACATGATTTCACTTTTTCTACCTTCAGTGAAATTATTCATTCCGTTTCTTCATCAAAGTATTAACTGGAGACATTTTCTTTAAAGATCGAGGTAAATTATTCAAACGATTCTTCTTTAAAATCAAGTTACCTGCCTTGCATTTTTTATGAAAAAAGCTGAAAACGGAAATGAAAAATTCTGAATATCCTCTTCTCTACTTTACCTGGCGTTCAGCGTGCAGCTAAAGCTTTAAAATGTACTGCAGTTCCCCAATAATAATAAGCAGGAATAATATTTTAAGAGAAATAGTTCAGAATAACGCAGTTCAATTTAAGCATCATCTGAAGTTGTATCTAATTAACAATAAATTGCAGTTTCAATTTCACTAATGAAACATCCAATCTGGTTCATGTTGATTTTAATTTATTCACTTTTAAAATAAATACTTTACAGAGTTTAATTACTAATTAACAAAATTCTCTTCCATTCCAAAGGAAATAAGTTCAGCTTTTGTTAATGAAAGGACGATCAATTAGGATTTGTCTACAAATTCCGTACATCCGCTTTGAACGAAGCATCGATACTTTTATTCTAAGAAACAAGAGCCACAAGTTTCAAATGAAGTCAACGTTTCGTATCGTTTGAAACTGGAGAAAGAATAAAATCAGACTTTTCAATTCAAACGAATTTCTCGTAAGCAGTGAGCTTGAAGCTCCTTCTTTTCAATACTGTTAGTTGTTATCAATGCGATTAAGGAAAGATTACAATTTATATTCCACGCTATATATTTTGCTAAACACTCAGGAACATATAACAAGCATTGTTAGGATATGAAGGTCAAAAGTTCACGATTTAACAATTTCGTTTGGTGTAAATTTCCAACTTCATCTTTATTCTGCTATGAAAAATTTGCAAAATTTCTGAAATGCTACGCGTGATTGTACGAGAGTTCATGAAAACGTCCAAACGGTTGTGAAAAATTGTTCTAATATTGCACCATTGTTCTGTTTATTCATTTGTGTTTTTGGATAATTTGCATAATTTGTTAACATGAAAATATTCAACACAAATCAACACGCAGTTCGCCGCTTCACGTTACAAATTGCAACTTGAGAATCATAATGAATGATAAATGATCTGCGTATTTGTTTCAGAAATGAGATTTAGAGTTTGGGGATTCGTAATAACTTTGCGGATGTAAACCTTGGGAGCTCAACTGATAACGAAGATTTTCCCATTCGCAATTAATTTGTTAAACGGAATTCAATGATTCAAGAAATTATTTACATCTCCTCCGACCTCCTCTCAAACGCGATACATTGACGCAGTTCATTCCATTCCTATTCGAACATGAAGCCTCGAGCTCAAACATGAAGCAGACAAGCTCACGCTTATCAAACTTCGGAGCGTTTTTTTACGACTCATTTGGCAAAAAGCACGATTATTTACACATAAAAAATTGTTCCTGTTGTGTTTTATTTTTCAGATTCGATGAACAAATGATAAACATCGAGTGGGAGTTTAAACATTAATATTGCAATAATGAAATAACGACATTCGATTAATTGGTTCTCTGGCGTTAAACTAATAATTACAAATTGCTTTTCCTCAAAAGAAAACAATGCTTAAAGCTTATCGGGTTTTAAGCAATCACGAAATTCTGATGCGTGACATTGAAGTGCGACAAAGAGATTTGCTGAGGTGTTATTAGATGCACTACGAATTATAAAACATTAACAGCACACTTTCCATCAGTCGCTCCAGATTGTTGACATCAAACGACTCGATTTATGTAGTTTCGAATTATTGGCGTAGATATTTCGATTTAACTTCTGACTTTGCCGGTCCGCGATGACTTTTTGACGCTTCCGTCAGCTCCTGGCGCTGACAGATATGCACAGGGAACCCATCCCTCCATGTCATCGGCTGCTTTTCCAGGATCATCAACAAAAACGAGGAACATTGAAACAAAAACAAACAAGAGAGAAAAATAATTTGTGGTTAATAATTGATTTAGTGTAAGTGAAATGTCTGAAAAGGCTGAATCATTTCATCGACTTATGCTCAACATAACTTTTTTAATACGTTTCTTCGTAAGAGTTTAGATTCTAATTGATGTTTCCGGAAAAAAGTTTAAAATTTCTTGCAAATAAATCAACGAGACAGGCGAACAAGTCGAGAAGAAAGCTCACCGGAGCATTGCGATGAGAAGTCAATAAATTAAGTGGTGAACTTCAAGCGAATTTAATAGAGCTAGTACGTGTCTAATAACGTGAAAGAAAGAGCATTACCTAGGACTCTAACAAACCACCATCCAGCACATCCAATCTTTTTCAGCTCAACTGCAGAACCTTCTTTCATGGACACCTCTGAATTTCCCATTGCACAATAGTCAGCCAGTGAAATAAACTTTGTTCCCTTCATCGGTGCGTTTAAGTGGAAAGCGAAGATTTCGTGTAGTGTTGTCAGTTCGTAATGTTTATTTCATTACAAGGGAGAGAAAGGATAGAGCCGGAACGGTGAGCAATGATAAAAGAAAAACAATTTAAAAACAATTAATTGAAACATCAGCAACCATTTCGACAAAATAAAAGCCACGCATAAGAGGCCAAATTCTCGTTAATATAAACATTTATTAAACACAAATATTGTATGACTTAGTTGAGCATCTAAGCTCTATCTCGAACGTTATGTTAATTTCAGTAGCAAAATATATGCACGTGGCGCGTTGGGGTAGGAAAAAGAGCCTAAAGAGTTTCACAATTAAAAGGTTTTGGAAATAAGATACTTGAAGAATTGGCTGCAACCTTCCATGAAGGAAATTTAAAGCTTTGCTCTGAGTTCAAGTCCCCCAGAAATCAGAAGATTGTTTACAACATTCCGGCTTCCATAACGTTCGTAGATAAGCTTCATTGGTTTAGATCGAATTATCTCCTTAACCGAATTTACTTGCTAATCTAGTCTCTAGAAAAGTATAAATAAGCAACTTTTACAAACTCTAACATTATATATCGACATAAAAATTGAGATTTTTTCATCAACGAGCTATCGGCAGTAGCTTGAGATGAGTTTTAGTTCCTGGTGTGTTGAATCATCAGATCAGTTATTAGTCCCACACCACATAAAAGACCGATGAGCTCGTCTCTGCATTGGTCTCGTTTTCGTCGCAATTATTATCACTACGTGAGCTTTCAACAGATGAAGTCGATGCGATGCTGAGGCGATTTGCATTTCTGTCCGTCTCGTCAATAACCTTGTCGTCCACTGGCTCTGTGATAATGATAGAGCATGGCAAAACAGCTTTGCACTTCTCTTTCATCGATTGATATTTCTCAATTTTCTGTTTGACTCTCAGATTGTGAGCTTGCACGATCAACTGAGCCGAGTTGCGGGGATTATCACTTGTCTCGCCCTGCGATCAGCAGCCACCACAAACAACGTAAAGTGTTAGAGTCATGAATCCGCCAAATGCCGTCGCCACAAAGCAGTTTTAAATATTTACAAAACAAATGTGTGGGGATGGTGAACCAAAATCCAATTTTCAAGTATTTTTGTTCGTGAGAAGAACCAAAAAGATGCGGAAAAAAGAAAAAGAAAGAAAACAAATTAATGGAAAGTCATAATCAAAAGCTAACATGCCAGTCTACCCCAATCTCATCTAACCTCTTTGAACTAATTCCGTTTATAATCTAACTTCGAAGCTCTGTGATTTGGTTTGTTACTTACCGGCAAAGCGCCCTCTTCTAATATTGTAAATTCATCCTCGCTGTTCGAGTAGTCAGAACTCCATGCGTTCGTTTCCTGATTATCATGTTCCGAAGATGAGGCGCTGAGGCCTGTGGAGCTCCACGCGGGCTGACATTCGTCGTTTTGATTCGGTGGCGTCACGTTTCTCTTCACGTCTCCATGATCTACACTCATAGCTCTCTGCTGTGCTGGAGCCGTCAAAGGAACGTCGTAGGAGACTGAGTTTGATTGTTTCAAAGGTCTGTCAGATTTCAGCGAAGCAAAGTAATTACTGAGATTAGAGTCGTGAACGAGCGGATATAATCTCTCGTACCTGTGGTTGGCGTTTCCGTATTGCTTTATCTTCTCGTCTTTCAACTCTTCGAGTTGATTCATGAGAACCTTCTTGATTTCCGTCACCCACTTGCCTTTGATCTCGACAGTGGCGGCTTGAAACGTGTGAACTTCAGCGCGTCCTTGAAGCCAAACTTCGAAGCGACGCGGATCGCCCCGAACAGACTCTGTTAATCCGATTATGGACATCTTTGATAACAAAAGAGAAAGGAGAACCTTAGTCGTTGATTCTATGCAAATCAGTTAAAGCTTAGGAAGATTTACGGAGTCGTGAAATAAAACAAAGCTTTATATGAGCGGAGCTTAATACCTTCAACCAGTGTTTAAACTGGTATGTTGATTTGTTGTGTCCCGTCTTCGTATCTTGTTTGCAGAAAAGCATTGCCTTCTGATACAAAAAAATGTGTCGCTGTTGAGGCTTCAGCCGTAATCTCAAATCTTTCTTACTCTCAGTCCAAATTTGGAATGAGTCTTGAAGTAAAAGGTCACCTTGTTGGGAAAGATCCGCCTGGGCAGAAGCAAACAGCCGTGAGCTTTTGGGAAATTTGAAACTTTCAAGTGAATAATTTACCGGAAACCCTGTGATAGCGATTTGATGCATTGAATCGTTGACACACTTTAGAACGACCAGCATACAGTCAAGAGCTTTTTGCAGCTCTTTCGTGCACGTTCCTGTATCACTAAACCTCAGTAAGTCTTTGAGCAGCAATTGATATTTCGTGATTCTTTGTACTGGCTTAAGTAAATAAGCGGCAAGTGGCAGCTTGTGTCCCAGCTTCTTCTGACATTCCTGAAGGAACAAATGCGTATCGACTAAAGTTTCGCGGAGCCTCTCGGAACGTGGAATATTTTGACAATAGTACGAGTACAGACGGAAGAAAACGTCGCGCTGTTGAATGTAATTAGATTAGTGAAAAATATATTAAACAGCTCTTGGCATCTGCCAGACTTAGTAGAGTGAATGCGACAGTGAGACTTTTGCTGGAATCATTTCAAAAGTTTCAATTAAGGGTAAAACTTACTCTCTGTACAAAACACAAAGCCACTAGCTCGGTGGTCGAGATGCAATTCTCTAGATCTTTGAGAAAAGTCTCGCTGTGGAAAGTGTACAACTCATGGAGGTTTCCGAAGAGAACGTCGGCGTTGCCTTGAAGACCTGATGGCACCACCGATGCCATCTCTTCCGACAACACTTTGTCACGATAGCCCTAGAAGGAAATTCATAATTGAATCATTAATCAAGTAAATCGGAAGTTGTGGAGTTTTCGCAATTTCCTGACAACGGAGCAGTAAATTTTCGAAAAATTACATTTTTTGTCTTCTCACGAACACGCCGCCTCTCAACACATTTGCTGCTATGGTGCTTGTGGACGCCCCTAATCGCTTCACCACGAATACTTTCGTAAATGTTATCAACGCTTCGCTCGCCCAACTTGCTCAATTTCCGATCGAATTGACTGGAAACGCAATCGTTAATTCGATTGTTACGCGCATCGCAATGTTGAATTTCACTTTTGAAGCTTTCGCAGCTCCGACTGTGCCCACCAGCCGCAATTATCTCGTCATTGCCAGCAATTATCTCGTCAAAATTGATTCCATTGTCGTGCATATCTTTGACAAATTTGAAAAGAACGCGCTTTGTGAGTTCATTGCTATCAAGCGATGAAGGTGTC
The DNA here is from genome assembly GCA_033064975.1 of Smittia sp. YW1114-2. NCBI lineage: Eukaryota > Metazoa > Arthropoda > Insecta > Diptera > Chironomidae > Smittia > Smittia sp. YW1114-2. Next base: position 22,305,999 of record CP093832.1, read on the forward strand.
GCCTTATCCATGTAATCATACTGTTTGTAACAATCGTCGAGTGTTGCCTTCGTTTTCGGTTGATGCCGCTTGTAGAAATAATTGCTGGCATCGTTTTCATATGAACCGCTCGTGTAAGGTGGCGGCATCGAGTCCAGTCGAGTGTTAGCAGTGACAGAAGATTGAGTTGTTGTTCGAAGAATCGGCTTTGAAATCACCAACTGAGCATCGTGGTTTGACAAAGCTTCCTTGAGTCTGCTACGCAAATGACTGTCGAACGATTTGTCCAAGACTCTCCCGTAGTGATATTGGATGTACATCTCAACGCTCTCGAAGCCACGAAGGCGAGCAAACGCTTTGAGTATTTTCGCATAGGATTTCTCGGAAAATTCTTTCTTACTAAGCTTCTGCCACTTTGCTAGCTTCACGTCAACCGTCGTGTAAGCTGCAAAGGACTTTTCACGGTACAAATTCTCGTAGCATTTCTTTTTTAAAGGATAGGTTTGATACTTGGTAAACTCTGAGCTGTCATCGCGCTGTCTTCCTTTATCAGGATCGTAAGAGATTTTGCAATTTTCACGCTCTATTTTCTCGTTTCGTGAAGACTTTCTCGTGGGCATCGTGCAGTAAACAAACGGCTGGCTTTTATGTCCGTAAAGCTCGTCAATCAACGACTCGTCATCATTCATTTGAATCAGGCGACTCGCACGTTCGTAAAAATCGCTCAAGTCATTCCGAAAAAAGTCATCGTCGACCGTCTTTGTCGCCTCATAGAAAATGTTCGTGTTACGCTTGTAATAATCGTCGAACTCCTTGTTCGACTTGCAGAAGAATTGCGAGTTGTCTTTGTTGTAATACTTTCGTCTGTCGAGCGACAGAGGCGTCTGCTTCTCGTTCTTAATAGAATCGCAATCATTAGACTCGCGTATAATGTCGAGATCAAGATCATAGTATCGTCTTAGGACATCGGTCGCCGCCCCATAAATCGATGATTTATCGCCTCTCAACGATGAGCCCATTAGGCTAGTTCCACTGTAAATGTAGTCGATTGCGTCCTGGTAATTTTTCTTTTTCAAATAGTTCTTAAAGTCTTGGTCCTTGCAAATCTCCGAGTAAGACATCGAGTCGAAGTAATTCTTTAGGATTTCTAATTCGGCTTTCTCATCGTACTTTGGAGCCTTGAGCAAAGTCGTTAGATCCATTCGGATTTTGGGCTCGTCATCGATGCGTGGCGGTGAAAACTTGTATGATTTTCTCATTGAATCTTTGTGCAACGAAGCAAGCTCTATAGACTCGTAAAGATTTGATGAATTGGCGTATTTATTGGTTTTGATGGTGAAATAAACATTTTTGAGCATTTTGTGCTGCCGCTTGCCGGAGATTGCGTTGTTTATATTTGAGAATTTCACTTTGTCGAACACGCATTGCTCGTTGGGGGATTTTTCATCGTCGAACAGACCTGAGCCAGGGCGGTGGAAGTCAGATGGAGAATATTTCTGGCTTCCACATGACTCGTAAATGCTCTCGTCGGTTCGAAACTTTTCGAGCTTTTCGCGTAACTCTCGGCACAGCTCCGACTGCGGCAGATGTTTTCTCTTATCATCGAATAAAGAAGCTCGGAATGACAGTGGAGATTCTATCGACTCCTTGACCTTCCGCTTCGAAATTCCGCTTGAGTTGCGAATCGTAGTGATTTGATTATTGAACTTGCCAACGATGTAGCTCGAAGTACTTTTCACTTTCTTCAATCGCGAGAAAAACAAACGATTGTGCCTCTCGGTTGCCGTTGTTAGATTATAATTTCCAAATTTCATTTTCTTCTCTCTTTTTCACTCTTTAATTGCTTTTTTTCGTGCACAAGCTTTTGCCAGGCAGTTCCTTTAATAGCGAACCGATTGATTATGAGTCGTAAATTCGATGTGGCGGATATTTTTTATGGCTTAATTGAAAAGCATGAGTTCAGCTTTTTTCTTTGTTTTACCGATGCTGGCTTTCAAATCACTTTTTAACGTTCCAATCACTTGCAATCGTTCGTCATCGACTTAAAGTTTCTTTTCAACTCACAAAAATTGTTGTAATAAATCTTCTTTAACTTGTTCGCAGCTAAGGGGAAGCAATAAAGTCTTCTCTTGCACATCCGAAGACTGCCGTAACGAGGGCTGCAAAAGCTCCGATAAATTTGCGTCTTTCAGTGCATCCGATCTGCATAATTCATTCACGAGCCACGCTTCGTACGAGCTCCAACTTTTCTCGGCTGCTACGTGAAAAGCTCCAACAGCTCAACGATGTTAAACCGAACGCTTTACAATCAAAACTGAGGCTTATTGTTACTTCTTTTGACTGAAAATCAAATTTTCTTCGCTTTTCAGCTCAAACTCAATATTAATTGCTATCTCCGATTGCAGACAACCGCGCTCAGCGCACCACACAGACTTGAAGCATTTGAAATGCACTGTTAATTTTCTTTTCCTAATTTTTCAGCTTCAATAACTTTTAATTGGATGAAAAAATCTCTTGGATTTATCGTATTTCCGATTCAATTTGTTTCTCGCGGCACCAGACGATTGCCAGTAAATTGTCGATGTAGCTGGCGGCCTCATAAATATTGGGATTTCAATGAAGTGAGGTGAAAATTGGACTCGCCAAAATGTTGCGATTTAAACTTTTTTTGTGGAAGCTTTACTATGACAGCCATATCAATAGCCTCAGCATGCCCAAAGCGACAAGTTATTTGCGGTTGTAGTTTTTCGCTAGAATAATAATTTATTTGTATTCATCGACACAACTGCATCTGAAAGCTATTCGCTTATTTTTAACGAGAGCGAGTCCGAAAAAACAAGTGGACGGAGGAAATCATCGGCTTGAGAACGAAAGCAAGTTGAAAGAAACTTCTTCGATGAGATAACTGAAGTGTTATGTGTTCGCTTAACACACATACGGGAGTCTGGGTTGAAAAGAAGAAGCCAATTAAAACATTTAAAATGTAGAGTAGCGATATTCGATTATGATATCATTTCTTACTGATAATTTGCATTTTCGCATCATCGCTTTATGCAAGCTTCAGTCAGTCATTAACATTAATTTGCGAAGCGAAATTTCGGATATTTTGCTTGAATATTTATTTTATATAACGACGGAAGAGATTCAGTGAGAAGACTTCGAATGCGTATGAAAAATAGTGAGGGAAGCAAAATACTTACGGTCAATATTGACTTCATCTCGTTGACATAAATCCTCTCCGAATCCAACAGTTCTGCTAGCACGTGCCCTCGCTTGAGCCGATGGGATTCGATATCCTGCATTGCAAGATTAAAAAGCTTTAGTTAGAGAAAAGAAAACTTTCTTCGCTTGCGCAAGCTTGAAACAATTGCTTTGTTCAAGAACAGTCAAGCGGTTTCAAGCTGAGCTGAGTTTTCTTCGAGCTTGTGAAACAAAAGACTCACAGTTTGACTTTGCGCCGCCAGAGACGAATTGTCCCCGTCGGTTGTGATGTACTCGCTGGTGACACTGACACCTGAGTCCGACGGGCCTTCGCATGACAGCGGTCTTGTGATGTAATTCTCAACCTGTCAAAAGAATTTATGCATTAAAAAATATTCTTCACGATATTTTGAGTTTCTAATCCATTCTCGGGAAGCTTTTTAAATTACAAATATTTTGACGATCTGCAGAAACAATTTTCAGAAAACTTGAGGCCTTCTGTTTTCGTTTTTGTGAACCTCTTGTTCCCCACTCCGAGCCGGAAAGAAATAAAGAAAGAGCCCTAATTGAATTTGATAGGCAACTGACATTCACGAAGCAAATTACCGATTAGCTTACTTCCATAATGCTCGATTTGTTGCTATTACTGATGCGGAACATTTCCCCCCCGAAAAATACGCTATGCAAATCAAACGTTTTTGCTTCCCTCTTCGTAACTGCGTAGGAAAAACATTTTATGACTTATGTCTGCTATGCAATTGACTGACGGATGGCAGACTCAGACTTTCGCATCCATTCAATCGCGTGCCGAAGATCATACATTGTTAAGATTTGCAGTCTATTGACTACAGTCAGGGCTCGGAAAAGCGGCCAACCTTTGCTCCATTCGCATGTAAATGTAATGAAATTGAGCGCGTAATTACCTGGTTACGACAAATGCAATTATAATTATTCAATAAATCTTCCGGGCTCGTGCGACATTTTGTGCATCCACGCTCAGTCTTCTTTTTCATTGCTGTCAGCATTGCGTCGGCATCGTCATCATCAAAGTACGAATTGTTCCAAAACATTGCGCCATCGCACCCCAGCGGGTTTGAATTTAAATTGCACATTTGCCGGAACTTTTTGAACATCTCCGCGAACTCCGGCGACGAAGAGCGACCTTGAGAGCTTGTATCGAAGTAGCCGTAGTCTCTGTCCGAGTCGGACGACTCGAGTGACGAGCCGAGAGATGGCGAAGTGCTGGGAGTCGGCGATGCACTGTCGTTTCCAATTACGTAGATTTTCACGCTGTTCTCCTCGTTCCTGATCTTATTGTTTATGCCAATTTTGTTGTCGCACTTCGGCAGTGGATTATTTTTCACCTTGATGTTCTTATCCCATTTCACGGCTGCTGCACTGTTCAGCTCGATAATATTTCGGTTCTTCTCGTTGTTGTTAATTTTCACATCGTTATTGTGATCGACCACAAAACAACTCTCGTTAATTTTTATGGTCGTTTTATTCTGATTGTTCGGTTTTGAATGGAATTCTTTCTCCTTGGACTCGTTGATGAAGACGTCGTGTGCATTTGGCGTGAAATGGTTTCTCATATCGTTCACAATGATGTTGCTGCTGCCGTTCACGCTGATGCTTGCCTTGTTCACGGTTATTTCATTGTTTTTTGGCATCGCATTCGAGTGCTTTCGCATATCTTCAAACTTCTTAATGAACCTCTGGTCAAACTTGCCCTGTCGCCCGTTGGAAGCCACAGTTGAGGCCGAGTTATTCGATATGGGACAGTTCGAGAACTTACAGTTTATGAAACCGCATGATGAAGGCGGCGTGGGCGCACATGGAGGCAACATATTGTTAAGATCGGTCGAAGAGTGATGATATTTTCTCAAGTTGTCCTTCGTGAGAAGTTTGTCTTCTGACACATTTTCTACTTTGTCTCCATTATGTTTTCGATGTACCTTGTACTTGTCACGTTCAAAATCGGATCGAAGTGCAACGGGATGTGGTCTCGCGTTTGCAAACAATTGATTGATACGGCTCACGTCATGGCTAGTTTTTTCTGAGAGGTCGCTAATTGACTTTGAAGTCGAAAACTTTAGGTGAGGCTTCAATCGACAGTTTTGCTTTTTGAGGGATATTTCGCTGCAACTGCTGGCACCACTTGAAGTTCCAGCGCTCTTTGTGGTCTCTGATTTTTGCGATTCAAGCTTCAATTCAAAGAACTTCAGTTTTGACTCTGTTTTGGTATTGTCACGGTACTCCCAGCTGTGAGAGTTCTCGAACCCATTCAGTGAACCCTCATCGTCTCTTGCAACATTTTCGCTGAGAATGTTTTTGCTCTGCAGCTTGTTGTCGACATATTGCTCGTAGCTCTTGTTGTCAAAATAATATTGAATTGAATCCAACTTGTTCACGCTCTTCTTGCTGTCGAAAATCAAATACTTTTTGCGGGACTCTTTTACTTTCGGTGGATCAGGCTGCGACATTTTAACCACTTTCTTGTTACCACTGACATATCGAAGTTTATCTTTAGCATCTGGCGTTGTCACGCCGAAGATTGAGTGCTTTTTCTTATAGACCGAGTACTTCCCTTCAGCCTTCGTCTGCTTCTCTGGCTCGCTGATGCTGACTTTCATTGCCGACTTTGCAGCATCCGGACCACACTTACACTTTGCAGCAGGAGGCGGGGGTGGTGCACACTTTGGCTTTACGGCTTTCGACACATAATCTATCGGCAGGAGCTTCATTTCCGGCACATCAGCTCTCGCCACATAATCAGCGTAGTCTTCATCGGTATAATCATTTTGGTCGCTTTTAGCTTCACTCAGCTGATTGCTTTTAAGCATAAAGTTTCCGCTGCTACTTTTATTTCCAAGCATATTTTCTTCCGATTTATTTTTCGTCTTATTGCTTTATTAGTCGAGAACGATTCGTTCCAAGAACTTTTGTTGATGTGCAATATTAGTTTGAATTAGAATAATCACTTAGCAGTTCATTGCTGCACAATTCACTATCAATGGATTTCTTCTGATTGCACAAAGTTTCGTCTGATTGCACTCTGTTTCGTTCTGTTGCTTTTTGGTAGAATTTGCTTCCCAAACTACATGAATTTCACGTTTTTGATCCGATCATGATTCATGAATTTTCATGAGATCCCTTCATGGACATTGCACTTCATATTTTAACGTGTGACATAGCTTCATTGCAGCGTTGTAATCATCGTACATTCATCATCGTAATAATTAACAAGCCTTTCAAAACACTGAGCGAGCGCCCATCATCAACCGTTTCTCATTTCACTTTATGACTCTCAGCTTTTTGTATGGTCCAATTAATAAGGCTTTGTGAGCTGCGTGAGCATTATTAAAGTCAGTTTCGCGGCTTTCCTCGTCTTGCTTTATCGCGTTTCGGAAAACCGTATCATTTGCATCGTTAAAGCCTCATTCAGTGATAAATCTCACTCGTTTTTGTCTGAGGAATGAAAATCAATTATAATTTTCACTTTTGTTGAGCCGCCGCCACCAAGCAAACAAAAGACGACGAGCGGATTCATCCAAGAGATTTTCCCGCAAAAGTTTTCTTTTCGCTATTGTTGCGATGTGCGATGATATTCTTCTCCATCTGTTTGCCTCCTCTTGGTGATGCGTGCGAAAAACTTTTGCCTTCGATTCCATTAATTTTCACCATTTGTCGGAAAAGCTCAGCGACTCATAAACTCGAGTTTGTTAAGTAGTCGCTGAGTAGGCGTGAAGATAAACTTTAAACAATGGTTTGTTTAGGACTGTTGCTTCAGTCTCTGCTCCACGCAGTATCCGTTTTTGTCGTTTTACTTAAGCTTTTATTTGCTTTTGGATTTTAAAGCCTTGAGCCAAATTTCAGTTTGCGATTCACTTCTCAACACACAAAGAAAGTCGCCAAAAATTTAAATCAACTCTCGAAATATTTATTTTATTGATCGTCCCAATGGTGTTCCGTAACGATTGGTGAAATGTGTACGAGCAACGATCACGCGCGCGTCCGACGATCACGAGAATACAATTCGAAATGAAGCAGAAAAGAAACGAGAAGAAAAGCCACAAACTCTCGGACTTACAAAGCCGCATCGCAAGAGAAAGAGCGAGCGGCAAGACCCAGCAAGTCGGCGTTGGTAGATTCGAATGAAAATTGGCGAGCAATTCAACTTGCGGCCGCTTCACCTGAGTCTTCTTGCTCTCCGCTAAGTCTCTCAGCTAATCGCTCTTTCAAGCTTGTACCGCAAGTGCAAGCGGCCGAAGCCATTTTTATGACTTTAAACTACAGTTGATTTAATTATACTTTTATTTCAGGCGAGGTTTTTTGCTTGTTTTTATTGCTCTTCGTTTACTTTTTGAGAATGAAAGAAGTTTCGACGGGTTTTACTTCCAAAAAATGTTACAGTTTACGAACATTTCATATCGGGATCATTCGACAATGATTGGCATAACAGTCATGTTCCATCAGATAAAATCTAACTAACGTTACCCTCAACTCTGTCGTGTCTTTCTTGATTCTTTTTGGTTGAACGCTGACGACTGCAAGGATTCAGTGTCGCTTAAGTACCAAAACCCTCAGATGAACTTATCAAAAGTCCCATAACGAGTTTCGGAATAAAGTTTAAGTCGCTGCTAACGAGCCACGGATCCGCAGCCTTTCTTTATCTACGCTCGCTGCCGTTAAATTGCAAGAATGTTATTTGGGGACGTTAAAACTTTATATAAGTTATTGACTTTTGAAATTTATGTATTCGCCTGATTGCGTTTAAGTTAAGTTTAAGTATTTTGGCTTTTCTTGTTTTATTCCCTCATTTCTCGTTCAACTATGACAACATCACTTAGACGTAACTGCGCGCTCACTGATCAATTTGAATTGATTGCTTTCTTTGTATTGTTAATTGAGTAATTCGGTGATTTGTGTGTCATTTCTTCAAAAAAATCGCAGCTGAAAAAACTTGCAATAGCGTTGAGAATTAAATCAGAAATTAAATCACATTCATAAGGCGAAAAGTCTTTGATATCATTCGTATAAAGCTTGAAACAGTTTCAACGCTGCACGTGAAGTCAAACTAATTTGATTTATCTAAGAACGTTCTGCGTGGTTATTGACAGACAAGCTTCTTAGTTGTACATAGTTATCTTAGATATCACAAACAGAGCAAGCGAAATCCTCTTTCGAGGTAGAGTCGTTAATTAGAAATCGTTTGCGAGCAGCCGCCCGAAGAGATTTGGAGCAGCTCGAAACGTGGCGAACAACAGCCTAAAATCGTGTGAAACTAATTTCGAACGGTCCAGAAAGATTATGGGTTTTATTTGATAATCGCGGCGGAGCGCGAAACCATAAACTTCTTCGTCGGTGCTTTGTCGTTCAGTGACCGAAATAAACAAATTGTAAAGTGTATCGTGATGAATGGTTATCCACTGAGAGCATGACGCTCATGCAAATCGGAACAAGACGAAACCTATGCTGGATTGACATTTCTTAATTTGCTGTGTCTCGCCAGCACATAATTAGCGATTTTCAACGACAGACCAAAGCTTTAATTCGATTTTTACGAAGATTAATCGAACGCTTTCCCTGTTTTCTTCTAGCTAGACAAATTTGTTTTCTTTGATCATAAACAACAATTTCTATTTGTTCTCTTCTATTTTCCTGGTCCGAAAAATGTTTACAGAAAACCTGAGCTAAGGCAATCAATTTGCATTTACTTGTTGCGCCACTTGGATGATGAGAAAATATTCTCATGTAGCTGCATCGGGAAAGTTGAAACGTTTGTGAAAAACGAGTTCACATGGTTAAAGCATCTTCATGAAATATTCGCCTCATAATTAGAATCATCCATTGTGATCATCTCGTTCAGCGTGATTCCCATAAAGCTCTCTTTTCGACATCATTTGCTTCGAAAACGAAAGTTCGCAAGATGTTCTGAGCAGACTTTTCAACTGAGGGAGTAGCAAACTCCCTTTTCAAGTTCCCTTTTTAAAAATAGACTCATAATTGATGAATCGCTGAAGTCTTCTTCAATTGATTAATCGACATTTTACTAATGAACCGAGAGGCGTAAAAGTAAAAACTTTCCTCTGATACGCTCGCTTTATACTATCGGAGAGCACCTCGTTTCGACGCTAATCACGAGCTGTTTTTTCAGCGACGTCAGATGAGACTTTTCCAATGGAAAGCGAAATTTCGGTCGTCAAACTCCATCGAGTTCCGGAGTGAGACAAATTTTCATTGTTTAACCGAGTGAGAAGCAGACGAAAAAAATAATTAAAATTAGACCTCGCTCAATTAGTTAACCGCCACGAGCAGAAAATCCCCAGGAGCGACAGCGAAGTTTAACTTTTTTTCAATTCATTAGCGATTTGGAAAATATTATTTTTTCCTAGTCTCGCTTCTTCTTTTTTCGAGCAAACGAGTGAAAGCAGATGCACAGAGCTGTTTGATTCTTTCTCTAATCATCGTTGTCTTCATGTCGATCGCAGCTACTTGACCCAAACTGTTGATTCAACTCGACGTGAATCATTTCGCTGATGAGCTTTTAATTCACTTTTCCTTAAACGAAAGCATTCGAGCCAAAACTTTTCTGCTTTAACGAGAAGTGAAAGATGAGTTTCATATTCTGAAATTTCATTTAGAGCAAATCATTCCGCACAAATATTTCTCTTTGTATTTGCTCATTAGCATGACAACGAACTTCTTAGTTTCATTGGACTAATCGCTGAAGCTCTTGCATCCTTATCCAAACAGCCTCGAGATCGTAGGCATGTGAATGTAATTAACGCGAAAACACATCGATTGACCAACTTCGAGCACATCGACACTGCGATTTTTCTCTATCAGCTTCGAAAGTTGTTGACCGTAGTCTTTTGCTGGTTCTGCGACGATGCTCCGCGACAACAGTCGAGTAGTTAAATGCATTTACGCGACGTCAAGCGAACTCGCCGAGTATTCGCTTCAATTGAATTAATTATCATGAAAGCTTTTCCATGCGACGGTTGAAAGTATTTATAAAACTGCTACTGCAGTGGGTTGATAAGTTTTCGATTGTTTTCCTAAAAGCAGACGCGACATCCATCAACAGGAGATTGCAGTGAAACGTTGTAGATTTTTCGTGAAGCAATCAAATTAAATTCATTTTCTCATGGCAAACATTTCAATTCATCACAGTGGAAGATTCATAACTCAAATTGCACAAACGCAACAACAATTTGTGTTTGTAAAATAAGGAAATATTTTTAGTAAGTTGGAATTTGGCCGAAAATAATCAAATAGCGAGAGTTTTGATTATTAGCTTTGGTTCAATTGACCCTGTTTCTATTATTACAACGACCTAATCATCCTTTGCTTTTGACGCCGGAACCGACGCTCTGGCTGGAGCAGATGAAAACGTAAAATTCGTGAAGAAAATTGCTTTTATCACTTTGATGAATGATTATTGAATTTTCCACTCTCGTCGGCCTTTTAAGACGATTTTCAATCAATGACCCAGTAGATTCTTAACCTACTTCGTTCCATTAGAAGCATCCATTAGTCCAACGTTGATTCCGGTTTCTTCCGAGAATTTATAGTCGTTAAACTCGTTAGGCAACGACCCACATCTGCATCAAGAACCTCGGAGAGAAAGAGCCAATAAAAGTGCACATCAAGAACGGAACAAACGAGATTTTTTAGTTCTCCTCTTGCGCAACTGTTTAATGACTTTGTTACATAATCCCGCATCAGACCTGTTCGCTGCGATTCACCTACATTTATTCTAGCGTTCTCATGCCGTCAGCACGTTGCCATTATGCAACGTGACGTCTTGTTAGATTCGCTTCCGCGGTGGAAGAAGGCAAATGAAATTGCTCAATTAATTTGAAATTTCTCCCTTACTCTGTATCAGCCATCGGTCATCAAGGTGTCATCATTATTAGATTAGTTACATGTCGCTTTAATTCAGCGTGGTCTCTCATCCGCTCACGTAAGTTTCGAGCTTCTCAATGACATTTTCCCTCAACTCGACAATGACACGACGAATGAACGAAACTAATCGCCCGTCAGCAAAAAAATCTCCCTTCACGGCAATTTCCAAGATAACTCTTCTTCCGCGTTTCATATCTTTGGACCACCGCAACATTTTACTGTAAAAATATTCTGCGAGACATCCGAAGACATGCGGCAGGCAATACGTAACTGTAACACTTGCATTACGTAACTGTGCTAATCGACTTGAACTTCAGAACGTCTTCATTTTGCGAAAGAAACTCCAACTGGTTTGTACAACTAGGTGACGGTGTTTCTTGCTTTATATCGGAAGGCAGCATAGTTTCTAGATAAGCTTTGAGCACTTCGATAATATTAGTTCTCGTTCTGTTCAAGAAACCTGTTCTAAGTTGAAAGAAACATCTCAAAATTGGGACGAGACAACGCAAAACTCTTTTCGATCTGCAAATGGATTCGATTGAATCGGAGAAAACGCTGAAGAAGCAAATGAACTTTATTAATGTCAAGGCGCCCGCTTGGAATCAATCAGTGGATGCTGCAGTCTATTGAAACGTCGCTTACATGAAAAGTCGAATCAATCACAGTTGAGAGTAATCCAAGATCGAAAAGTTTTCCGAACAAACAACTCTCGCGCCGGAAATCAATAAAGAAACGCGAATTTTTGTTTGTGAAGTCATCAACGAGGCTCAAATCTGAGGGAAGCGGAAAGTATCGGAATCGCGATGCGTGAAAATTGTGTCAGACAAACGCGATAAGTTGTAAATAATTTGTTCGAAATTCTTCATTCAAATCCAACGCGACTAAGCGCAGAGGCTTGAGCTCAGTTTCTCTTCAAATGCGTCACAAGCAGCGGAGGTTTCTTTTCATGAACGCGTCAACAAATTTATTTTGTTCGCTGGCTTGTGAAACCTCCGAAGCGCTCCTTGAAAAGAATTTAATGTTTCTTCCCATTACAGTTTGAGCTTCTCCCGGCCTTGTCAGTAGCGAGAAAAATTCCTTGAGGAGGAGACGTGCTTTTTCTCAAGAATTCAATTTCGTTCAAGAATTCCATACAAATGTGGCATTTGTGAAATTAAAGAACAACATTTTGGCACTTTCAAAATTAAACTTCGTAATCTGTAACTCTACCGCTGCCATCTAAGCAACATCGAATGTTCAAAATATGAAATATTTGATTGACTCTTCTTCATTCAGTAGAATAATCTCCGATGTCAAGAGCAATTAACTTGAAAGAGAAGTTGAAGAAGAAACTTTTCTGCAAACTTTTCTTTGACATGAAACAATTTGTTGGCCATTAAGAGATGTTTGTTTGCTTTGCATCCATTTCAAGTTTGGCCAACTCTTGTTGACTGCCGTTCAAGTTTCACTAACGTTAAGAGCGTGTTATTCCAACATAAACATTTCTTCTATCATGCCGCTCAATTACGAATTTTGGTGAAGGAAAAACCGCAACTTCCTCTCGAAGTTTGGATAGCAAATTTTTCTTATCAATATCCCGTCGAGTATTTGGCAACAATTTTTGCGTCAATCTGTAGAAGTTGAATTAACAATGATTTTACTTTGTATTTCTTCTGATTTTCTAGAAATTCTAAATAGGTTTTCTTGAATAGCAAACGGACATAAAGAGTTGTAATCGAAGAAGAAAATTGATTATCGTCGTTCACAATTAGATTGCATAACTGGAAATTGTTCTCAAGGAAATGAATTGGTCGACAACGCTTCTGCAATTAGATAAGTCTGTGATTTGTGAGATGCCGATGGAACAGAAGTTAAGAGCCGATCATTAAAATTCAATTGAACAGGAAGATCGATAAATTGAAGTCTTTGTGAGTAGCGCCGTTAGAATCTTCTTTGCTTTTCATTCACATAGCAATCTCATTCCCGAAAATTGCGCAATCGCGTTAAACACTATCGCTGAGCATGGTAAATTAATTAGGTTTATTTCGTACACGAGGAAAAAATCATTTCTTATCTCACTTGCTCCCATCTTGAACCATCAGATTACGTGGAGAAGTGGCAAGATTAATAGCTTTTGACCATCAATCCAAATAAAAAAAAAACAGGTGCAATGCTGAAAAGCTGTGACTTGTGATTCATGGCGTTCGTTTTAAGCCGGCAACTCTCACTCGATTTCCACTCAGCACTTGATTAAGCAATGCGGTTCAAGTAAGGGCAGCGTGTTGAGAAATAAATAGTTTAAATTCTCAGCAACTCAATTAATCGTGTGTGGATGCCATAACTTAATTTGACACTCTCTAAACACTAAAACAAACAATGCTCGCATGCGTGAGGCAATTGCAGCTCAAGAGGCGGACAAATGAACCCGCCACGTATCTCCAATTAATTTCGCTTCTTTTTCTTCGCACCATTCCAATTTACAATTCAGCTCGCATGCAGTCAACTTTCACGACAGCAATTATGACGTTTGGGTGAATGTTTTGATTTCATTGCCGGCCGCTGGGCGACCCGACATGAGTTCTTATGTAAATTATCATCCGTCTCGAATGTTGTTAGCGAAATTATGGAACCGCAAACTTTGATTTACTTTTTAAAAAGTGAAATACGCGCTTATTTATTTACCGGTCGAGCTTTCGGATGACTCTGAACATGTAGCAGCTTGAACCAAACTGCTCAAATTATTTTCGTCAGTCGTTGTTTACTTGAAAATCTGAATTTCATTTATCTATGTTTGCTCACCGCGACGCTGCTGGTCAAATGGGTCGAGGAAGTCGAATTTTCTTTCGTCTAATGCCCCGTGACATCAACACGCAAATTACCAATAATTACAAAAGTCCGCAAGACAATAATTTAATTGGAAAGGTTCGATTAAATAATTAAATTTCCCCTCATCAATTTCGCAGGTGTGACAATAACAGCCTGTGAGCCCAGAGTAAAGGTTGCGCAACCAATGATAACTTATCAAACTTTCATCGTTACTCATCTTCAAACAAGAAAGGCGGTTTTGCTGAGAGCCCTTAATTAAAGTTGCAGAAGAATGCTGGGAATTCTGAGAGTTATGAGTGGCGAAAAAACAAAAGATGACACAATGAGCGCCATTCGCGAATGTAATCAACAACACTCGACATAAACAAAAACAAAACTGCATAATCAGCGCAATAAATTCGGAGCAGCGTCTCAGCTCTGCACTCCGTAACAGGCAAAAGCGCTTAAAAAGCTCATTTATTTCGCTGTCCGCTGATGATAAAATCACTTCCGAAATTATTGTGTCGAGGTGAAACCAAATTTAATTTCCCTTTTCTTCCGTACTTCGACCACAATCGTTGACGACAACGACGAACATCAAAGCGAATTTGCTTGTAGAGTAATCGGTGAGAACGTTGAACGTTCTCTGCGACTTTAAAAAGTGAAACTTGTCCATTGTTTGCTGCTGCTGTGGCCATCACGTTAGTGTGGCTTTCCCGTCGGGTATGATAAATCAAATTACACACATGTTCCGTTCTGAACTCTTCTCCAAGTCTACAACTTGTTTTTAGCGACGAGAAATCCTCGCAAGTCAAAAATCGAGAAACCATTACGAGCCGCTCGTGACTCATAAATCATCGACCGTAAATAATTAAAGGCGAAAACATTGTAATTTGCAACCCGAGAAATGAAACTTGATTAAAAATGGGTAAGATTTCAACTCACCCTCTGTGCCGAGTTCTTGCGATGCCTCAGAAGATGAGGAGCGCCTGTGTTAGGCTGCAAAGGAACTGCCGGTTCTGGCGTCACAGTTTGCACGGGTCTCGTTGGCTTCGTTGCCAGTTTCTTCAGCGTTACAATACGCTTCTCGCACATCAGCGTCACATCATCAATCCTTTGCAGAACCTGAGTAAAGAGATGGCAGAATATTAAATTATGTTTTCGAGACAAAAAGCCGTGACAATAAGATTTTGTGTATTGCAGAAATTTGCAATGCATCAACCTCGACATTCTTCGAATGGATTCACAAATAAAAAAAGTAAAATGACAAATATCTTCACGTCTGGTTATTGAGGAGTCCATTGACACCCTTCAACTTCATATCAATTTGTCGCTTAACTTCTTTTGTTTAAATATTTAATGAAAAACTTTCTGACTCACCTGCGACACTATGATGCTCTCGAGGTTCAAAAGCGAAGAGCTCTCCTCGAGTTCTCTTAAGCTTGAAAGCTGGAAGTCATTGGCAGACTCGACAAAATGAATAATTTCATGTAGCTTTATCTCGGCAGTTTCCGGTGGGACTGAGACGTTCTCGATTCTTTGCGAGGCGAGGAGATCAATGCCTTTGGCACACCATTCGTTCGCGTTCTCTACACGCTCCATCAAGTCGCGCGCTTTAGCAAGAGTTTCGGTTCGTTTAGCCAGCTTCTCATGTAACATTCTGGCTATGCGCTGCAGCTCGTTGCACTTTGGCTCGACCATGTCTTTGGATGCACTTTTCTCGTTACCAACAACGATGGTCTGTCCTTTCGCCATCACTTCACCGACTCGATCCAGCTCGGGTTGACAAAGTATTTCAAATGAATTCATCTCGTCGATAAGCTGATCAATGCGGGTGACAGAATCGCCGATTTCCGTTAGCTCACTGAGGTTTTTAAAATGTGAATCGAACCTCGACTGCGAATTTAAATAAACTCGATATTGTTTTGCGGAACATTATGATTAATTTTGCTTACCTGAAGATCACGGAAATCATGCTCGAACTTCCTCAGCTCTAAGCAGCGGCTGAGCTCTCTTGTGTGCTCTTCGTAGAATTGATCGAACCTTTGCTCGGTCTCTTGCAACTGCACTATCAATCTGGAGGTATCACGACTTGATCAAAATGATAAACAATGAAATTTAAATGAGGCGCTTCTGCACTGTGAAATCGTTTGTACTTCATGTTTGAATAGCAATTTGTTTTCGATTATACAATCGAGAATGCGTGAAACGATTTGTGGTGAAAAATCATCGTCGAATTCATTCATAGGGAACGAGGAAGACTACGATATCTAACGCTTGATACAAAAAATATTTAAGCTATAAATTTAGAGTTCGATTTTTCTATGCAAGCGAAAACTGACAGCAACAAAAAGTTTCTCATGATAAGGGAATGTGCTTCGTATGAGTGGAATGGTGAGTCTGTCTCTTGAATGAATAATCATCAATCTCAATTTCAAATTGACAAATGATGTTGGTTGAACGATGTTTGCTCGATTCATTCGATTACTTACTGAGGTTCTTCTATCCCCAAAGAAATTCTCGATGCTCTCGGGACCATCGGTCGAAGCAGAAACATCTCGCCGCTGTTCTCGTTTGCAATTATTATTTGAGATTAACTATGTGTGACGATAGACGTGCTGACGACAGATATGTAAGGAAATGGTGACACCCTACGCCTAACTATTTAATCGAATGTTTGAATGTGTTCTGTGTGACATGTGCTCGTAATGTAACCAAGTGCAGGCAACGACAAATCACAATCAACTGAGAACAAATTAGTCGTAACTGAGAACAAAATTATCAGGGAAAAAAATGTTTTTTTCATGATGATTCAGCATGAGCAAAGCTCATTTGCCAAATCGTAGGAGAAATAATGTGTTCAGGGAAAAGATAATGTGGAAAGTTGAACAGTGCAGAGCTAAAAAGCACAAACGTCTAAAACATTGCTAAGCAAAGCTTGAGTCTGATTCATGATGATATGACCATAAGAAAGTTCACAAGCTTACCGTTCGATTGAGCTGATGTTACCAATTTTATCGACACACAGCTCCGTTTTCTTCCGAATCTCAGCCAGCAGTTCTTCCCCTTGACGACCCGCTGACGAAATCTCATCCTGCAAAAAAGCGAAGCTTGTAATCCAGACACTCGCGCATCCAATTAATATCGTTTACCTTGAGCTTAGTGTAATCCGTTTCTTGTTCAATCAACAGTTGTTCGGTTGCTTCCACCGAGTTCGGGAACTCGGTGTCGTGAATTTGCCTCATAAAAGCCTCCAGATGATGAGCGACGAGCGTTGTTTGACCGGAAAACTTTTCGAGCGACTGCAAGCGGGAAAAAATGCAATCTCAGAAATAGAACTTTATCACATAATCGGAGCGGTTTCGAAGCTCTCAATTGACTGACAGGGTGAATGCGCTGATGATGTGACAAATATTTATTGTAACCGTAAGAATGATAATCAAGTCTTTGGAACTTTTAAACCTTTCAAAGGCTAAGCTATGAAATTTGCACATGACGAAACGAGCAAATCAACCCAAACACTCTTTAGCAAATCAACGCACAATCATCCATCCACTCTTTCTATCTATTCGAACTCACAATTCTCTGCTGAATCCATTCGTGATGGGAATAGAACAAAGACCCGCCGAGATCCATGGTCAGTTGTGACGGATGAATGAACACATGTAGCTCTTCGATTTGTGCACAAATTATGACTTTGAAGCGAAACTCCTCTTTGAAAAACTTTGAACTGACTTCGGATATGGCTTTCTGGAAGAACCCTGCGGGTCTAATCACATAAACACATTGTATAAGTCCTGGGAAGAAGGACTGAAATCGAAAAGACTGCATCAATGAGCGTTCCAGTTAGTGATTTGCAAACTTACAGAGATCTTGACTAATACTGCTTTAACTGATGCCCAAGAATTTTTACGGCGATCAATGATGAGCTGAAACCCCAAGTCGGCGTCTTGAAGCGATGTCACGCCAATCAGGTACTGAATTAATCTTTGATAGTCGCGTTCACTCAGCAGATGAAAGTTGTTGTTGTCTGGAAACGTTATAAGTGGCGAGCCCGTGTCCGTTGAGCGGGCTCCAGTGATGACTGCGAATTGCTGATGAAGCAAGTCAGCAACGTCAGAAATGTGGAGTGGCTCCTCAGCAGAGCTAACACTCAAGGTCTTTTGTCTCTGACTTCCATTGCTTGATCTCGTCAAAATCGAACTCAAACTCTCGGATCCGTTCATCTGCAGAATGTTTGACTCGTCGCCACTGCTCGACATGTTTGAGTTGAAGATCACAGTTTGTATTGATGTTGAACTATTCACTGACACCTGCTGCTGATAAATGTGGTTCCTCGATGCCGTCTCACTCATGTGCGCATCATACCGCTCTGTAACGAACCACCAAGCGACATGGAAGATAAAAATTAATGTCAACATAATACAGATACACATTTTATTGCTTGCAAGTGAGCGCCTCCACTGTTATCAAACCCCAATAGGCGATAAGACAGCAGCGGTTCATGTAAATGTTCAACAGAACAGGCTCTCCCCACAAATTGTAATATTCGAGTGGTCGTTATGCAGTTGAGAGTGTCGCGAAACAATTTTAAATTGTTTTAAAAACTTTAAAACTTGAACTAGATATCAACGATGATAGTTTCATGTGACCGATGAGTCCGCGAACTGTTTTTGTATGGGGACGGCCCTTGATAACGGCAATAAATTTGGCCTTCTACCGAATCTGGTTCCCCTCTGCACTCCCATTTACACGAGTCTTTGTTTCTCGATTACACTTGCAGTCACCGTACCGTCTGGGAAGTTAATCGATTAATAAGACGTTGATTGCAATCGCGAGAAGATATTTTGTTTGTCGCTTTTCGCTCACCGAAAAAAACTGAACATCAGCTGGCTCAACTTACACAACGAAAAACGATCGCGCATTTAATCATCACTGAGTGCCAGAGAGCGAAATGGAAAATGTGAAAAGTCACATCAAAGTGAAAATCACGTCGAGGGCTGCCGGGAATTTGTTTTCTGATAACGACACTGGAAATTTGCTTGCACTGCAACAGAGAAATTTCCGATCCGTGAAACAGAAATTCTGAGAACTGACTACGAGCGCAAATAAATATGAGCAAAGACGAGTTTCAGGGTTGTTGACAGATGCAAATTTAATTTTCTTAAGTAAGCGAGAGCTGTTTGTGTCCAAAGATTTGAGCAACTTCCCAATATTTTTAAGAACATCGAATTGATGACGAGGAGAGAGCGATATTTTTAGACCAATTACTTATTTATTCTTCAACAATATTTACGACACTTGAACAAATTACTTAAAACCCAATCTCTTCTTCTTTCACAACTTCTTCCTCATAGTAGATCAGGTCGTCTGTGTTCGAGCATCCAAGATCGTCCATCATGGCCTCTTCGACCACTGAAACATGCTTATGAGAAATCGAAGCCGGCACCTTCGACGTCGACAAGCGAACGTGTGGAAATTGCTTCTTGAAGAATGTTCGGAACGTTGAGAATCCCATGAACTGCTTTGCATCCTTGTCGAATTCCTTGTACTGTTGATAAACCCTAGACAATGGATCAGACAGGACGACCGATTTTCCCGAGAGTTGTTTTTCGGCCTTCAAGTAGATCCGCAGGAAATTTTCCACCCTTTTGTAGAGATCGAGCGAGAACGCGTTGTGCGGGATCTTGTGAGCATTGCCATGCTGAATCGCTATAACTCCGTGCTTCATAACGTGATTCCGGATCTTCTTCAGCTGGTAGATAGTGACGTTCTCGAGATACAGAAAGGCGTAGAGACAAACTTTTCGGCCATAGTAGGTATACGAGGAACGTTTCCTCTGTCGCTTAGCTCCTCGGTCACTTGTGTCCATCAAACAAGCTCTGACTATTCCCATCAAGTAAAAGTCTTGTTCATTCTTCGTCAACTCGGCGATGTTCAGCCGGTGCTTGTAAACCGCTTCCGGATCAAGCCCTAAGAAGCAACTGGTCTTACACTCGCATCCGCCTTTCAGTCGCTCGTCGACCTCTGTCGCTGATGATTCCAGAGTCATTTGCGAATAGTCTTTGTTGAATTTGTCTTTCTCCTTCTCGCCCTAAAATAATATTGAAGACTCAGCAAATCAATCCAAAGGGATTCGAATGTTTCACCTTTTCCTTCACTGTCTGTTCCGCTTTGGAAGCAGCTGCAGTTTTGGGACATTTCTTCGTCTTTCGTCGTGATTTCAGTGATTGCGTCTCTTCGGCAAAACTTTCCGATCCTGAGTTCTCCATGTCATTAAGCGCAATTCGTTGTTTCTCTGGTTATTGGCACTTTTTTCGAATATTTAATTCGTTCTCGCTGAGTTTTATCGGTGAAAAATAATTTTTCTCTGACGACAAAATCTCGATTGTTTACCAAAACTGAGTTTCTCTATTCACCACACTTAGTCAGAGAGCTTCCATCTGAATATATCCGCAGCAAAAACTCCTCGAAAACTCCAAATAAATTTAGTTCAAGAATTTCAAGCTGAACTCGTGACGTGTTGGAATTTTCATGCTTTTACCAACGTGGAAAATGTCATCAAAATTTGATGACCAAATCTTTTAAAATCGTCAAATGCAATGAGGTAAAGGTAAGGCAACCGTCAAATGCGATAAGCTCCCCTGGACGAGCTCTCAATTCCCACGACTCTCTTCACCACGATCTCATTTTCCTGAGTTTTTCCACACGCTGCATTTTCCAAGCATCTTCCTAAAGCTTTTTATTGATTGACGTTTGACTCTTCAATCGATTCGAGCACACGTTTTCCGCCACAGCTCTGCGACTACTTCAGCAACCAATTTCCTTTCTCAGCTCAGAAAGTAACGGTGGAACTTCTTCGTTTTCGAAGAACTTTATTCAATTCACTTCCCTAATTATCTTTTCATTGTCAATTGAAATTGGGATGAGTCACCATCTGCCACAAGCATTGGGAACGGTTCAATAAACTTTCTTCGGCAATTGCCTTGTTTCAATTGCAGAAAAAGTCTTTTCTATTCGTGCCAATTCAACAATATTGCGCATTTTCGCTATCTCTGGCTTTAGCGGAACAACAGCAAAGGCAAAATCGCTCGATTGAGAACAATGGAACGTTGTTGGAGTATCGAAGTAATGTCATGTAATTAGATTAGTCAATGTCACCCCTTTACCTGTCATTTCTAGCCCTTCATCCATCAGGAATTTGCCTCGACTCCTCGTTGTCAATCCCTCGTTGAACTCTAGCTCATCTTCGATTGCACTATTTGCGGTTTGATTGAAATTCTCAAGGAATTCATTTATTTTCTTCTCCAGGTTGAAATTGCTACTTTCCATGGGTTATTTTTACACGCTATCACTTAAACACTACTTAATAAATGCTTGATCAACAGTTAAATTGGCCGAGATGCGTCGAAAGCATCAAATTCACTGAATTTCCACAAACTATTTTCCCGCAGTTGATTTCTGGATCGATTTATTTTCTGCGTGTTTTCTCAGAGAATATCTTGGCATGGTTCATAAATTATGTATGCGGCTGCCAAGAGTTTTATTTTTATTTTAAATACATCCTGAACTTCGGAGCGCTTAATCACTGCATGTGGGAAACTTGGCCTTGGCTCTGTGACGTCGTTTTTTGGTTTGATGTTCAGCTGTATCAGGCAACACCGATGGCAACAATTTGTCTCTCTTACAGCATAAAATCATGTTCGTTTTTATTCACCACAATCTCTTTTATGGAATAATTTTTATTTAGTATATTTTTTAATTTGTTTTAAATATATTGTTAAGCCTTAAAATGATGCAGATCAAAAATATACTTGAAGCTGATTCCAGCTTAGTAGCACTTTCGTCATTTGCGCCGTCGCTTCTTCTGTATCGCGCGCTCTTGGATTTCAAGTTCCTTCTCATCGATTGCAGCTTGTTCATCGGGCTCTTCTGCCTGTGCGTCTGGTTCGTTAGCAACTTCAGACTTTTTGATCAACCTTATCGTTTGTTTCAGTGGAAAATCGTGTGAAGCATTGTCGATGCTGTATTCTTGTTCCGCAGGCTTTTGCTCTACTTTATCGTCTTTATCTGATGGCCTGCTGTTGCTGGAAGAGTCTTCATCAATTAAATCCTTGCTCAACGGGCGGATTGGACGGTTCCCCTTAAGTTCTTCTATCAATTTCGCGAGTTCATCGCGGTTGGATGCCACAACCGTCCACGATTCCTCGTCCTGGTTCTCCTGATAGACTTTGATGTTGGCTGTTTCATCTAACTGACAGTAGTAGACATTGCCGTCTTTATCTTTGCCAAAAGGCTCCAAGCGCAATTCCTGACTCGGCTTAGCATTAATGAGATTCTTAAACTTTGCATTCACATCAAACTGTCCCTCCAGTAAGTTTTTCAAAATGCGCAACTTCACTGCCAGACTGGAATGTTTGTATCCATATCTTTCCACTTCAAAGGCATCGTCAGATCCACCGTAGAAATAGCAGAACTTGATAATAGCTTTCTCCCACTTGTCAGGATTCACGGATCGTTTCAGTTTTCGCAGGAGTTTCACATGAATGTCTTGGAGCTCAGGCGGAACTAAAAAAATGTTTTTTCATAAGAAAATTTCACGTAGAAGATCGAGCTAATGTTTGAGCTAAAAATGCGTAAGGGTTTGAAGCCAACCAACTTTGAGCTTGAATAAGAGGAATGCTGGGAGGGAACTCACCATCTTCGGTATTGTTGATCCATCCCATTAGCTCGGACATTATTGGCGGTTTATCTGTGAATACCATCGGGCCGAACTGACTAACAAACGACATTATCACTGCCACTAAAAGCGAAAGTATTATACTTTTATATCCAAGCTGAAAGCGAAGAAATTCACCATTCGGGTCCGAGTAAATCGACTCCTCCTCTTCCTTATCGTCTTCCTCTTTGACAGCGGAAATGCTCACTTCTGTTTCTGTCATCTTTGCAATGCAATTGTAAAAATTATCAGATATTTTTCTCTGCGACGGGTGCGAAACTTTGGAAAACAAATATCACAGCCAAACTTCGGGATGAATTTAGGGTTTTTCCCACTTTCGAAATTTATTAGAGTACTGAAATTCTTTCTTCGTATCTACAGGTGAGAAGATAAAGTCGTTGGATCCTTCCATTCCTATGAACGCTCCGTCAAAAAAGTGATCGTCTTAATGGGTAGTTCTGATCTAAATTTTCAAAAGCACACGTGAGCGATGTAAATTTTGAATGAAA
Source organism: Smittia sp. YW1114-2 (assembly GCA_033064975.1). Taxonomy (NCBI): domain Eukaryota; kingdom Metazoa; phylum Arthropoda; class Insecta; order Diptera; family Chironomidae; genus Smittia; species Smittia sp. YW1114-2. The sequence continues at coordinate 22,329,102 of CP093832.1, forward strand.
TGTTCTATTGCTGATCATGGAAAATCATTCATAATTCCTTCGATAAAATCTTAAACAACAATCGTTGTTCATCATTATATAGATCAAGGTGTTTGAAACAAAGATATTAGAGAGCTCCCATGTTGATCACAGTTGCATAGATCCTAATGCCCTGTAAGACTTCGTCCTCGTTACCGACCGTTCTGAGGTTGCACTCTATCATATAATCTCCGCTTCCGAACACTGGGGGAAGTTTCGATGTATCTGGTTGGTATCCTTTCGATCAAACACAAAATAACAATTGTCATTCTATAAAGATCAAGTTTACCTTGGATATGATAAACTCCTTTCGGCCAAGGACAAGTACCGATTGGAGGGAAGTCTGTGACTTGATGGAGCTCAGGGTAGAAGATTTCTTCGCTGTTTATCAACTCGCAAACTTTCGCGGGACCGATTTTGTAGGGCAATCGCTTGTATTCATTTCCCGCTTTCTTGTGCGAAAAGCAAATTCCTTCATATTCATCGCTAAGCTCAATGAAAGCTTCAATTTCAGCCACCAGCAAATGGGGATGAGTTCGATTGACTCTCTTGATTGCAGCTTTGTCTCCGTTGATAGTTTTCTTATCGTTAGGAATCACTATGCTCAAATGAGTCAGATCAACATCGAGCTTTGCTTCCATCGTCTGCAGTAGAACCGAAACTTTGAAAATGTGATATTCAATTGATACGGTTACATTACACAAATGAAAAACACGAAGAAAAATCCGAGAAGCTTGCCTAAGAAGGCCAATACGTTGTCACTCATTGTGGCTGACTGAATACTTTAATCGGCACCATTGAGCTTTCAAGCTTTTTATAGCGAAAGTGCAATTAATTTCTAGCCACATTCAACGACACGATCTAAGATAATTAGATTAGCATCGCTGATACCAGCGGATCATTCATGTATATTCCAGTAATTGCTTAGATAATTGCACACCTAATGGATCAGAAATAATTGGAAGATGCAAGAAATTGCAATTTATAAATTGAGAAATTTTAATTGTAATGAAAACTGATTTTATTGCATTTTTTTTCTCAAAATAAGTACAAATCATGTTGGAAGACATTTGTCAGAATACTGAATATTCGTTACATAAAATCGTATGACTAAACTCGTATGGCAACGTAGTTAACATGGGATTCAAGAATTCAGACTCTTTTGGGTTTACTGATTATCGCATAATCTTTGCCGTTGCATTCGCGATGAGCCAAAATATCGTCATCGATCAGAGCGACCGTCTGCGAAGCTGGAGTTGATTGTGGTAAGCTTGTCTTATTAGTATTGTTACTACTTTTGCGAATCATTCCGTAGCCTATGAAGCTGTCGTCGGCCATACGCGAAGGCACAAGATCTGCTGTATAAGTCTGTTGTTCTTGTGAACTGGAAGGAATGTTTTGAATTGGTGTTATAATCTCGTAATCAGGATCGGAAACAGGCGCCTTCTTCTTGATAGGAACGACAGGAATAATCGTTTTGTAAGTTGTTCCCTTAGCAATTTTTTTGCTGCTGGCCGGGAAGAACTCCAATCGATCGTATTCGCTTTCATCTTCGCTCTTTTGCTCCAACATCGAAGAACAAGTGTTGACACTAGTCGTTGTTTCATTGATATCGACAACGGATATTTTCCTGGTCTCGTTCCTGTTGAAAGATTTGCTTCTTTGCCAGGCAAACTCTTTCAGCTCATCTTCAGGAGTTGAAACATGCTCAGTGTGTTTGACATCACTAATTCCAAGAGTCTTCCATGCCTCAGTTATGTTCTCGATGCGCTCATAGTCTCTGCTTTGGCCAACCATTGACTTGTTTCTCTCTGGTGGCGTTGGCGGAGAATCTAATCGTATGAGAGTCTCGTGAAAGTTTGAAGTAATGCGGTCGCTGTGAAGAATTTTCCTTGGTGGCTTATTTGGAATGGAAATTGGTTGATTTTTAGCTGGAGGTGGAGGGCCCGGAATGAAAGGAAGATGAATTGAATCGGTCGATGATAGAAATCCTCGGAGAGACGCATGTGAGATGTCAACGTCGGGAGAGTTGGGCGAGTTTATAAATGGTGGCAAAGGACTTCTCGAGCCTGCTTCCATCGACAATGCGACGTTGAGCTGATTGTCACCGCAGTCGAGGCTTGAAGAGCTGTCACTGTTCAGCAGCTTTTTCATTGATTTCATTTTATTTGACATACAGCGGAAGATCTCTTGCGGATTCACGTGTTGCAGTTGGAAGGTTCCTTCGCCAGTCTCGCATTTCCGACCCGCCTCGAACGTGAACTTTCCATCTCGATAGCCATACTTTCTAATAAACCGATAGGGCCACTTGACCAGCACACTGTCATCGTCGTAATTTCTCAGTTGTATCTCTGCCATCGTCAGCTCCAATGTATAAATTTTCGGCTCCAGGTTATTTCTTTGTGTAATTTCGTTCTGTACGAGAGTACAGGTAAACTTTCCTTCCATTGTAGAAGAGCAGTACAGCTCGTTATATTCGACGATTGAGTTACGTTTCGATGGAGACAATTTGTCGTTGAACGCCACAGTGCATAACGATTTTGTCCATTGATTCATGTCCAGTTCATTCGAACATTGGAAAACGATTTGACCAGATTTTGTAATGACACTGATGAGATGCAATGGCGATGGCTCGGAGTTCACTTTAATGCAGTTTTCTAGCGTGACGATCTTCGTGTTTTTGTCTACTTCGCTATCCGAAATCTCCAGCCGCTCAATTCCTTGACTTGATCTCGCGAAAAGCTTCACATATCGTTTCTAAAAACGCACAAAAGAAGAAAATATTCGTGAACGGAAATTCCAGAGTGTTGTCAATCACCAAATGATTAATCTTGAAATGTATCCTACTGCCTACAGCCTACAATGCACCCTTCTGCCTACCTTATTTGGATTTGGCTTGATGTTAAAATTGCTTTGAGATTTCACAACGAGAAATCCACTTAACAAGCAATCAGCAGCACCAGTTTCTGACATTATTGCTTATCTTGAATATCTATTCTATCATTTAGATTGCTTAAGCTAAGTAAAAACCACGTTTTATGGACGGACTGCTTTCTTATTTAAATAGATGATTAGTTTCTTAGAGCAGAGCTGGCACTGATGTGTGATAAATTATATGAAAAACATGAATCCAAATTAAGAGTAATATTCGAACTCAAAAATATTATTCAGCTTATTCGAACATTGGGAAAACGCGGGAGGTTCAAGCTCCACCTCGCAGCCTTGAGATATTTGTGCAACAGGTCTTGAGTTTTCACAAATCTACGGCGCATGTTCACGTAAATTTTCCTTGCTAGCAAAGTTCTGAGAAAAGTGTTTTTCATCAAACTGTCCGTAAAATGTCAGATAGATTCAATTCCCAAAAGAAGAAAAGTTCCAAACATGAGAATCCGAGTGTCTAAGTTCGCCGCTGTGTTCATCGCTCTCATCAATTTACTGCTTTTCGCAGCCTCTTGGAAGCTATTCGCAGTATCGGAAAATGAACCAATTCATGTTGTTAAAACACCAAAGCCGCGAGATAAAATCTTAGAAGCCAACAAGTTCATTAAGGAATCACTCACAGTTGTGTTCCGCGACTTCTTTCACTTCGATAACGATTTGAAAGCATCTATTGATCATCTTCTGAAGCATATCGTTCCGGATTTGAACATTTTCGTCCTAAGCGATTCCCTTCCTTATCCTCCGATCAACATTTTCACATCTTCACTCTCAACGAATCTAACTGCAGCTGGCTCATCACTCATTTATAAAGACAACGTGAAGTTTTTCGCTCTCGACGATGAGCTGAACAAAGCAACTCGTTGTCCACTGAAAAGCATACAAACCAAGTTTGTGCTGTTCATGCCCGATAGCTTCCGACTCTCTAACGGAAGGCAACTTTTCCAACGTTTGATCAGAAGCTTAGAGCACGAATCAAGAGGTAGACGTAGGATCCTCGTAATACCTTTCGCATCCACTCACAAAGGTTAGCAAATAAAATGTGTATAAGTATCGCTGAAATGAATAAGTTATCTCTCCTTGAACAGATATCAACTACTGCTTCCAGATAAACATGGACGTTCCGAACTGGACCTTAGAGTTCGAAACGAAAAACTCGACTGCGAACTGCAATCTAGTAAGAAATTCTCTTTGTAAATATATCGATCTAATTAAAAACTATGTTCTAGTTCACTCAGAAGCATGCACTGTTGCTAGAAACTGCATTGTTGAGCGACTTCCTCGATCCATTTGCTCCACCGTTTCCTGAATACTTTTATCTTCAAGCTAAAATCGGAGGTTTCACGGTAAGAATTTCTCTATCGATTTTCTTTGGTTGTTAAAATCGTGGACGGGGAAACGAGTCTACGATTGGCACTGCAATCGAAAATTACATGTAAACATGAATAATGATAGATCTATCTAGATCTATGATCTATGATAGTCTATCTATCTGTCATGAATAATGATAACGCATAGCGTTATGGGACTTGTTGAGTTTCGTGTAATTTTAGGTGCACGAAAAATAACTAAACTCTCTCAGTAATTTCTTCATTTCTTTTAAATTTAATTTAGCTTGAATATTCAAACGAGACCATGCAGGATGGAAAGCGATTGATGACGAGCTTTCAAAGCAGAACATCGCGGAAGTCACTCAAAAAGAATCAATTTGAAACGATGTACAAGAAGCTTCAGTTCAAGAAAGTTGTGAAAAAGTTTCATGTCGTTCCCCAGAAAAGTCATCAGAAGAGAGCGAAAAAAAATAGGAAAGGAAAAGGTGATAAAGGTGGCGACAACAGCTGGAAGTATGCGAAAGACAGCAGAGACTTAGATATTCTCATAGAGCCGCTCGAGATTTCACCAAAACTTTTGTTGAACCAAAGTTTATCGTCTGTCATTCAAATGAAGACCGACAACTTCTTTTACGGCTGGTACTTTATCAACCTTTCGATGAGATCTTGGCTTATCAATCTGATAATGTTTTTCTTTGAATTAGCGAGAAGAACACGAAGAGCTGCATAGGACAGATTTACGGCGAGAAACCTTTCTTCCTTTATTTAAATCGGCACATGGTAGATAAAAATATACAAATTTGTGGAAGTTGTAATCTTGGAAACTCTGTTCTAGCCTCCGTGCTGCCTAGATAAGCTCAAGACTGTCTTTCATTACCTAATTGAGGAACTGGAAAACACCGGAATTCGATATTGGCTGGACAACTCGGCACTCAAAGATGCGATCGAGTTGAATGGGTTATCAAATGACACGTTTGAAATCGATATTAGCTTCAACGTCAACGATTACAACCGTTCCAGAGCCATGAAGAGATGCTTTGACTCGCGACCTTTCACCGATCTCGCTGGATATTACTGGATTAAGGCGACCGATGGACAGTATCTGAAAGTACAATTCTCGAAAACTAACGACGTTCGAGTGAATCTTTTGCCTTTTGAGCTTCTGAACGATAAAATGATCCCGAAAGGTTTTTACGGACCGAAAGCGAAAGAGTTCTCGGTCGATTTTCTCCATCCTGTGAGTTGATTTAAAACGTTAAGCAAGAGTGAAACTTTCTTATAACTATTTCTTACAGATGTCGAGTCTCTTGTTCCTTGGAAAAAACGTTTTCGCACCTAACAACGCTCCGTCGTTTCTAGCTTCTAAAGGATTCAAATTGAACGAGCATTGAGATGTGCAAATATTAAGCAATCAACCCTTCTGTAAAAATGTAAAATAAAATCAAATCGCTTTCTTAATTCATCAACATTTTAGTGATCTTTTTGTTAAGGATCCAATTTAAGTCATTTATGTGTCATCTGATGGATCCGAAGCGTGTCGGGACGGCGAAAAGCTTTACTGCATTTGTCGCAAATGTGATTTCGCTCGTCAGTGTGGCTTTTCATGTGGCAGCTGAGATGACAACTCTGCGCAAATCTTCGATGACAAACTTTGCACTCATGAGGCTTCAGGTTCAGGTGAAAGCTTTGATGTTTTTTAAACGACGACAAATGTATGAACGATTTTTGGCATTGCTGAACGTCACATTTATAGATAAATTCGTTGTTGTGAATTTTAAGATGAGCTTTTAAATGCGAAGATGTGAAGAAAGATTGCGGGCAGGATGGGCACTGATGATCCCTTTGGTTGTTGTGCATCTTCTTGTGCACAGTTAGATTGCTGTTGGACTTGAATGCTTTTGAACATTTCTCGCAAACGAAAGGTTTTTCCTCCGAATGTATAAATTTCTGGTGCATTTTGAATGACGACAAGTGCCGGAAACTCTTTGCGCAGTCAGCGATCTCGCATATGAAGACATTCTGCTTGTGATCTGCTGTGTTAATCTCTGGATCAGAGTCTTTAAAGAAATCATCGTCCTCGTTCTGTCTATCAACTTCATCAGATGTGAACCTCAAGACCGTCTTCGTGAGTTTCTCATGGCAGGGAATGCTCAGCACTTTTCGTCTTAAATGAACTTTTCTGTGATGTTTCTCAAGTGTCACGGGCTTGATGAAGATCAAATGGCACAAATGGCAATGGAACTTCATAGCTAAGTTTATTAAACAACTATGCGAATGTGATTTCATTTGTATCTTCGAACTATTTAAGAGTTTCGAATTTTAAGCTTGTTAATCATCGCGTTACTCATTTACCTTGAGGGCTTTTTCAACGTTTTCATCTCGCTATGTGCGACGGCTAAAGTAAATGTGCTCGACCAGTGAAGAATCAAACGTTTCGCCTTCCAATAAAAATCAAACGACTTGCAATCACTCAAAAATTTATTTAGTCAAAAATGGTTGTGGTAAGAAATGGAATAAAGTTGGTAAGTCAATGGAGTTTGCGGACGCTGGAGACAGGAATTCGCGAAGATCGCTCGAAGTCTGCATTGAAAGTCTTCGATTTCGGGGTTGACGTTGGGATTCGTGATCTTGGAGTGTTTGTGTTGGCCACGCAACTCAGAGGAGTTCTGGTCGTCATTGGGCCTTCTCTCAACACAGCCGTCACTTTCTTAGGTGGAGTCGAGTAGCGATCGTTCTCGTCATCCTCGTAAATGAGATTCTTTGTTTTCTTAGCCTTCTTCGTGGTCTTCTCTTCCATCTCCTTGCTTTCGTCGTCCGCTACGTTAGCCGACATTAGCTTCTCAGCAAGCTTTTTCACCAGGTTATCGTCTTTTCTCTTCTTTGCTTCATCGGCGGCGATTATTGGCGTTCGGACGAGTTCTGTGATTGGCGATCTAAAACGAATTGATGAGCCGACGAACAACGGAAAGAGCAGAACAGATTTACCTCGGATCTGGAAGCATTTCGGTTTCGTCGACTGCTGTTTCGGCGATTCCACCGGAAGCCAGCGATTCTTCTTCTTCCGGTGTCAAAATGTCCAGATCTACTTGGGATTCGATGGACTCGTTGAGCTCCTTGTGAGAAAACTTCGATGCAGAGTTGTTGCGGAAAACAGCGATAGGAGTTCGGGTGATAAAGGCAGAGGGACTGCGAGGATCGAAGCCCAAAATGTTCTTGAAGAGTCCTGTTCGTGTTTGCTGTTGACCTGAAGGTGTTGGCGACTTTTCTACCTGCTTTTAAGTGAAAAATATTTCAATGTAATTGCGAAAACTAAAATTCCTTTTAGTCACTCACCTGAGAGTACACAACATCGCTTGCATCACTTTCGTTGAGCTCAACACTGTTTGTTGTGATTTTCGTCACCAAATTTCCCATCTCGACGCTTGTTTTCGTACAATTAAATAATCTCTGCAAACTTTTAGGGTCGTGGGACAAACGGCTTTTGGGTTGCTTCGTCCTGGCTTTTGGGTTGCTTCGACCTCACAGTTTCGCTTCGATAAGTCGAACGTCAAACTTAACGAAGATCAACTTCCTGCACAACAAAAACATTGAGAATTAAACTTCATTTTCGGGCAAAATTGATCTCTCTACTGTCACTTGAAATGTCTCAAAAGGCTCTTGGAACCTTCGCGCTTGTGCTGTTCCTATTTATTTATCAGGCAGATGTGAGTAGAACGTTGAACGTCATGTCTTCGTTGTTCGGTTTGATGTCGCAATGTCTGGAAAGATTCTCATCAAACATGAAGCTTAAACACTTAAAGACTTTGCCACTTCAATCGTCCCCAAGACTCCGGAATCCGCTTCAGCAAAACTCCGCTTCAGCATAACCCGCGGAATTAAAAAATCGTGACGACGAAAACTTTGTTTGTCTAATCTTGTTTACCTTCTTTTAGTGTCAAAGCTATGAAGACCGACGCTGTAAATGCATTTGCCCATCAATCAACTCAGTGATGAACAACTCTCAGGAGGACAACAGCCGGATTCTTGTCATAGCCGACAATGCTGCTCCCAATAAATGGTAGCGATTGTTGTTTGATTGAATTACGCCTATGACTCATTTCTTTGTAGTGATTGCGATTCTGTAATTCTGCCGAAATGGGGAGATAAAATCAAGGGAAAAGAGCAAGAGTTTTGCCCGCGATGCGAATGCAAGTACGAGAACAGAAACACCACAGTCATTAAGGTTCGTCCTTTACTTGTTCACCGCTCAGCAGCAACAGAAATCTCATTTCAGGTTGTCGTGATCATTGTGATATGGATCATCTCGCTGCTGTCGATCTACATGCTCTTCCTGAACTTGCTGGAGCCCATTCTGAACAAAAGGGCGAAGCAAAACTACTCCGAGCACATCAACGATGACGAAGCAAGTATCAGCACTAACGGTTCTAGTGGCTTAAGCTTACACAAAATCGCCTAATCGTTAATCCAATGCTCTCTCGCTTTAGCCTCCTAATGCATGACTGACATAGAGTCTTCCTCCACTATAATCGAATTTATATATAATTAGTTAGATGTAGTTTGTTCATAAAGCTTATATTTTGATTAAACTTCCGCTCTGATTTGTCGTATTTTTTATTTTACTTCAATTTCTTGTTCCAGGACGATTCTGGATCAGTTTCGGGTCATCAGCTTCCAATGGTTAACGTCAATGTCAGCAGAAACAATGTTCTGAACAGAGTCACAAACCAGCAAGACAAATGGAAGCGACAGGTACGATGAACACGTTTCCGTTTGAGCTGAATAAAAATGTCTCGTAACAACAGGTGCAGGAACAGAGATCGAGGATTTACAATCAACACTCAATGCTGAATTAAAATCCTATTGATATGTTTGCATCATGCAGCTGAAAAAAAGATATCAAAGTCATCAGTCAACCTAAGCAGAGAATGCTGAAGTACAGAGAATTGTTCTAGTCTTCAGTATTCTCTGACCTAACTAAGAAGTCCAAGCTTAAGTAGCAAGACGAACTTGCAGAAAGTCACATTGGAAATGCATAAGAGAAATCGTTTTTGAAGCTTGGCAAGGTCCAAGTGTCAGTCAGTTCTAATAATAAAATCGTCAATCGTTTCAATTAAATTCGCCAATCGTTTTATTTCGCAACGTGTTGGGATCAGCTGAGGGGATTAAAAGGTTCAATGCTCTCTCTCCGGAGTTTCCTGAATAAATCAGCTGACACAGGTCGATCGAGCCAGCTCGTGAGGCTCCGAAAATAAACCGTAAGCGGAAAAGCTCGCTGCAATGCCAATCGATTTTAAATAAAACTCACTCGCGAGTCGTCAACACACTTTTCGCCTTCTCCGCCACGTAATCAACTGCGCTATCAAGCGCGCGAGCATCAAGGTCGTCGTCGGTAATTGAATTCATTACTCGCCGATCTTCTTCGATCCTTTAAAATAGAAAACGTAGAGTTAAAGAAGCTTTCAAGGTCGTCCAATGCGCAAGATCGATAAATGTTCTCTCTCGTAGGATATTACGTCACATGAAATTTTCTCGGAACGATTTGTCTGCGTTGACGGAGAAACAACGTCGGCAAAATGCGGCCTAAAGATTCAGTGGACGTCAACAAAATTGCGACCTAAAGATTCAGAAAGAATGCAGAAAGATTCGGTGGAGAAACTGAAAGATTCGATGGAAGATTTTGAAGAAAATAAAACTTTTAATTTTTGTGAATTTTATTTATTCCTTCTCCATCGCGAGGATCAAAGTCTGGGGTCAGAATCGCCTCGGATGCGACGGAAAATTCATATAACTAACTCAAAGAATTCGCTTGTGTGTTCTACAACGTGTTACAATTATTTTCTTGCTTTCCATTGATTTAAATACTATTGCAAAGATTTTCTTTTCGCTCGATTTTCTTGTCGTTCTTTCTCTAACATTAAGCGCAAAATAGTCTCGTGGGTAGAGGAAGGTGGTAATTGTTGATGAGTATTCGTTTAGCCGTTGCAAGTCTGTTGAAATGTGGGCAGAGGCAATCTGAGGATTTTATGGTTTCTCGAACTTCTGGGAAATTCAGGTAGATCTTAAGGAAGTTTGCCAGTGAGAATGCAGAAAGATCTTCAAGAGAAAGGCTGAAAGCCTTTTCTAGAGAAAGGTTGAAAGCCTTTAAGGCTCTGGGTCAGATGGGGAATGTCGTGTTCTAATTTCTGCAAACGCCAAACCAAGTTACAGACTAAACGAACGTTTTATTCAAATAAATTATTTCAATTATTACTTTTGCTTGCAATCTTAACTGAAATTGTTTTAGGTTTTCTATTTGCTCATCAACGGACCCCGCTGCTGTTGACGGGGTTTAAGGGAAATTTGAAATGAACTTGGCTTCATTTCGTGTTTCGATGGGGGAAAAAAAGTTGTTAATGGAATTTCTAGCAAAGTAATTTTTCTGATCTTCGTTCTTTGCTTCCTCGGATGTTTGTTTTTAGAGTTTCGTTGACAGAAAACATTTAGAGAAGTTTCTTGAGTTCGTCGTAGAAGACCAAGACAAGAGCACCTCCAGTTCCACGGAAAACGTTGGACAAAGCTCCCTTGAAGAAGGCCTTCGAGCCTTCTTGCTTGGAGATCTTGACCCAGCAGTCCAATGTGTTCTTGTACATGATGTCTGCCTTTGCGCGTCCAGACTGCATCATCATTCGTCGTCTGACAGTGTCGAATGGATATGACAAGATACCCGAGCAGATGGTGACAACCTGAAAGAGAACAGAATGTGGATTAGTTATCATTCGAATTGACGTCTCGAGGACCGTGACATGTTCCTCGAAAACGAGAGCAGATCCTTAGCGACATGTGATTGTTTCTATTTTAAATCTTCATAGCTGCGCACATTTATTTTAAGGTCAATCGGCTTGAATCAGCGCCAGGCGGAGCGTTTTATTTTCGATGTTTGACTTAGCACAGTTTCTACGTTGAAAAAGAAAGAAGCTTGTGACGACGCCGCGTCATCCGAGAACACAATTACCGCGGGCTGATAAACAACAGACGCAGACGTCGTCGCTATGTGACATTGGAGTCGGCCAAGTTTCAAAGCTCAATCAAGCTGATAAGATGAGAGACTGCCACATTGAAACGAGCCCATGAAGCTCATGGAATATTAGATAACCGGCCGCTCTCTTCGTATATTCTGTTTCACTCCCACAACTACGGAATAATTTTTTCTTCTCCGCTCCCAATATTCTCGCACGTTACGTAAAATATAAATTTTCATGCCAAAATCTTGAAAATTTCTTCTGTTACCTAATCTCGTTGTCTTGAATTTGCTTTTAACTAAGAGAGCGCCATAGGAAGAAGAAAGTGTCTTAATGACGCACGATGTGGGCAAATCACATGCAAAATTCCTTCTTTCTTCACTCGGTCAGTTACGTAAGGTCATGGATTGGGATTGTTAAGCTTACCTGAGCAATACCGAAGTTGACAATGAATGGAGAGTTCTTGGGGTCGGGCAGAGAGCCGCGAGCTGTGTCGTAGCAACCGAAGTAGGCAGCGCGGTAGATGATGATACCTTGCACTGACACGCTGAAGCCACGGTACAATCCGACGACTCCATCGGTCTTCAATGTCTTCTTGATACAGTCGACTAAGCCGTTGTATTGACGGTCAGCGGCGCCTTTGCCGACATCAGCTCCCAAGCGGGTACGGGCGTAATCCAATGGGTAGACGAAGCAGAGAGAAGTGGCACCAGCAGCACCACCGGATCCCAAGTTGCCGACGAAGTAGCGCCAGAACTGTGTCTTCTGGTCAACGCCGCCCAAGAAGATCTGTTTGTAGACGTCCTTGAAGGCGAAGTTGAGGGCCTGGGTCGGGAAATATCTGATGACGTTGGCCAAGTTACCGCGCCAGAAAGCGCCGAAGCCTTGTTCCTTTGGAATACGGACGAAGCAATCGATGATGCCTGCAGATAATCATTGAAATTAGTTAAAATTGAAAGTTGAGGTTATTTTTTTTCGGTGAATTCTTCTCACGAATTATCTAAGATCGAGCAGCTGTGATTTTAACAGGTCGCCGAATGACTAAAGTGAGTGCTAATTGCATCGCGGCCTCGTACTTTCTCGTGAAGAGCAAAGGGGCAGTTACGCAATCAAACGAAGAAAAAATGTGTCACATGATGGAAGAACAAATCTTCGGTCTTCGGTCGAGATTGCGAGCGACTTAAGGACGAACTTAAGTCGATAAATGGAATGTCTGTAGATTGACTTTAAAGAGCGCTAAGGTCGATCGAAGATTCAGGCGAAAAGTCAGCCATGTTGGCTCACTCACACACACACACTCACCCTTGTACTCTTTGCCAGCTTCGATCTGCTTGTTGGCGGCTTGAACTTGAAGAATCAGCTTAACACGCTCGATGGGGGCCACGGCGGTCTTTGACACGGCAGCTGAGATACCACCGGCCAAGAAATCCTTAGCGAAAGACATTGGGTCCTTTCCTTGCTTGGCCATCGTTTGATATTGATTAAGTTCTTACACACAAGCGAAAACTTAAGCGACTATACTGTTCAAGCTCTCTGACTCGAATGAAAGCTCATTCTCTCCGTCGCAGATTGGGAGTTCTCGGCTGACGGCCAACGCTCAGCCTCAGCGCGCCAAAACGTGTCTTGGCCCACAGGCTGAGCTTCACAGCCGAAGGCCAAGTGTGCCGGATAACGCTCGGCTTAGTGCGAACCACCACGTCAAATTGCGAGCTCCGTTTTGGAACTGGAATAAACAGAGATAAATCGATGGCGGGGCAAAAGTTTCAATACGACGAATCCGGCGGCACTTTCTTCTACTTCATCCTCTCGTTCCTGGCGCTGATTTTGATTCCAGCAACATTTTACTTTTGGCCTAAGAAGCGGATCGAAGGTAGGAAAAGTAACAGTAAACCGTGGAGCGTCAATTTCACGCTTTCATGCTTCGATTCTCAACCCGTTTTCATCTTTTAGATCCGAATAAGAGTAAGGATGATTGCCAGTGCGAGGGCTGTTGCGAGAAACGAATCATAATCAACAACTCGGATCCGTACAAGAATCTGAAATCGTGGGCAATCAAGCTTGCGATCATCACGGGATGGCTGCTCCTGATATTACTGACTTACAAGGTTTCACAGTTCGACTACGAGGCTGCTAACTTCGATCCGTTCGAGATTCTGGGAATCCCTCTAGATTCTTCCAAAAGTGACGTGAAGAAAGCTTATCATCGGCTCTCGATTGTTCTACATCCGGATAAGGAAACCGGAGACGAAAAAGCTTTCGTGAAATTAACTAAAGCTTACAAGGCACTGACGGATGATGACGCAAGAAAGAACTGGGAGAAGTACGGCAACCCGGACGGGCCCGGAGCGATGAGCTTTGGAATTGCTTTGCCTTCGTGGATTGTTGAGAAGGAGAACTCAGTTTGGGTTCTTGGTCTATACGCACTTGTGTTTATGGTAGCTCTGCCCATCGCCGTCGGTACCTGGTGGTATCGAAGCATTCGCTTCAGCGGCGACAAAGTTCTCCTCGACACGACGCAACTCTACTTTTATTTCTTCCATAAAACACCGAACATGGCTTTGAAGCGAGTCATCATGATCCTTGCTGCTTCGCTAGAGTTTGATAAGCGCCACAACGCTCAAGTTCCTGAACGACCGACGGACAACGAAGAAGTTCCTTCTCTCATAAAACTGTTGCCGCACCTCAACGAGAAATGCAAAGAAGTTCCACTGTGTCGCAACTACTCCGTTAAGGCTCGCGCTATCATTCATGCTCATTTAAGTCGGCTTCCGTTGAATCCGAACACTCTCGAAAAAGACCGTCAGTTTATCATAAAGAAATGTCCTTATCTCGTTAACGAAATGACATCGGTGGTTAACCAACTGATTATGCTCGCGTACGCCGGCCGCATTTCGGGTCAAAAGCTGCCGCCGATCGAGACAATCGAAAACTGCATGAAACTCGCACCGTTGATCATTCAAGGCTTGTGGGAATTCAAGAGCCCGCTGCTGCAACTGCCTCATCTCACCGACGATCACTTGAAGTATTTCGTTAACAAAAAACGATACATCAAGAGCGTGCAACAATTCGCAAAGCTTCCCGCTGAAGAGAGCAGAAGCTTGTTACGTGATTTGACAGATCAAGAGTACGAGAATGTAATGAAAGTACTCGGAAATATGCCCCTGATCGACTTCAGCATTCGATGTGAGGTCGTTGATGACGAAAACTCAAATGTAGTGACAGCTGGCGCAATCGTAACGGTGACTGTGAATCTCGTTCGACGAAGCATGAAGGAATTGATTGGCGACACTGCAGCAGTTGAGAAGCAAACGATTAAGGAAGAGACAGCCGACGGCGAGAAATTGACTGAAGATGTAGCAGCGGATGGTGAACAGAAGGAAGTTGCAGAGTCGAAAGCGAAGAAACCCGTTTGGCTGAAACAAAAGGGTCACAAGAGCAAGTCCAAGTCTAAAACTTCGAAGGCTAAGCCGGCAGTTGGTGCTATGAAAACAGGAGCAGCAACTGCAACTGGAAAGGAGAACGCGAAAGAGAACAACGCGAAACCAATCAGCATGAAAGAGGCAAACGACTCTGATGCCGACGAATCAAGCGCTGAAAGTGACAACGAGAACGCTGAAGAAGCTGAGAGATCGTCGGAAGATGAAGTCAAAGCTTCTTCGCCCGAGGATGACGACATGGAATGGGAAAAGTGAGCAGAACCGCCAATGCCAAACCATCAACTAACAAAAATTTTCATTTAGGTTCCAGCAGAAACTTAACAAACGCGAGAAGCTGGAAGGAAAATCCAAAACGTCGCACAGCGTTCACTGCCCAAGTTTCCCAGAGGTTTGTTTCTATACCTTCGACATTTCAAGTGTAATCACTGATTCGTTTGCTTCTTCCAGGATAAACAAGAGTACTGGTGGACGTACATCTGCGATAGGAAGTCGCAGACTCTGCTGACGGCTCCATACCACGTCACAAACTTGGTCGATCAACAAGAAGTTCAGTTGAAATTCACTGCACCTCGTTGGCCTGGAGTCTTCACATTCACAGTTTGTTTAAGATCAGGTGAGAAAGGCGCTAATTGCTTGTCAACCGACTGAGTATTTACCTTTCAAATTCTAACATCCAGATTCTTACATTGGAATGGATCAACAATTAGACTTGAAGCTCGATGTTAAGGAAGCTCCAGCTATACCGCAATATTCAGGTAAGATTTGCTGTGCATCTTCAAACAGCAAAGCTCAAATATTTTTCATATTACAGAGCACTGGAACATCAGTGAATCCGAGGAAGAGCATCAAGAGCAGAAGGATAACGAGAGTGAGTTCACAACAGACTCTGAGGATGATGAAGCTGACGACAAATAAAAAGTCTGGAAGTTCTGTAATCGTTTATCGTTTTCCCCGAGAAACCTCATCGACTCATTTGAGAGACATTTCCATCATCGCAGCTCATAGATATATTCACATTATTTTTCCAACTTAAGTAAAACATATTTTTCGAGTGGACGGATCTTTACTGCTAATCATCCACCTGCGCGGCGAGCGCGAATAGTTTTTGTTACTAAATTTCCATGTCGTATCTGAGAATAAATGAAATTAGTTTCATCGAAATTAAGTTGTTCTGACCTTTGTTAAATTACTCAACAGTTTCGAGTCGAATTTTAATGATTGTCATTCCTTTGAAACCTTTTCAAAGCAGGCCTGAGTTTATTTTTGGTTCTCAATGAAAGTTGTTTCAATCTTAGCATTCCAAATTCCTCAAACGATCATGAACCAAATTCCCAATGAACCAAAGGAAGAGTTGCAAGATTCTGCTCTGATATCTGCCGACTTAATCTCTAGCAAAACGTTCAAAGTAAGAACAGCTCGCTCTCAAAATTTGTCTAATTTTCTGAAAATTATTTTCACAACCTTTCAAGTGCTTCGGATCAGTTCTTGAAGAAGGCAATTTGGATGCAGCCAACCTCATACGCTTTTCAATTGCTCTACTCCAAGCTGACAAAGCGAATTTCCAAATGCCGAAGAAGTTTTTTCAGCAACGCTTCAAGAAACGACGGCAATCGAGGGCTAAAGAATGTTTTCACATGCTGATCACTTCATTGATTAACGCGAATGAAGAACTGCTGGTCATCTCAACAGTCATCGAATTCCTTCGCAAGGAAATGTTGTGGAAATCAGAGAGCGTCTGTTGCGAAGTCATCCAGACAATTCTGTCGTGCCAAGCGCTGTCGGAGTTGGTTTTAGACAAAATTCTCGACTACATTGAAGAAATGGTGGCAATCGACAACTTCGACGAGTGCCGGCATGTGATCCGAGTTCTGCATTCACTCATTTCTGAAGAAAACTTCTCAAGCATGCCAGGTAACGGAGCGACCAAGTTGCTGGAGTTTTATCATTCGATGGTGGAAATGAACGTGAAGGAATTATCGTTGATCCGCACGGGCCTCGAATGCGTGCTTGTAAGAATCCTGCGAGCAATCAGCGAGAAGGAAATTGAAAAGCTGTTTCCCAATTTTCTTCGTCTGACGTTCCAATCGAACCTTGCCAGGCTGGAAAACAAGGACTTCGGCTTGACGCTAAGTTATGCAATCAAACGCATGCGATCGCCGGAGATGGAACAAAACGTTCAGCCAGAATTCGTCGCATTTCTCCTCTCAGCGATGACGCTAGATTGCGACGTGAAAAGTTTCCTTGCAACCAGATATTTGACGCTCATCATCGATCACTTCAGCAACTTCGAAAGCTTCACGTCTCCAGTGATTTTCCATGAGAACACAGACTACCAGATCCGTCTTGGGCCCGAACACGAAAAAAATCATTCGATTGTCGAAGAATTCCGGGAGCAATTCGAAAGCTCGATCATCACTGGCATCAAGGCTCACAGCGACAAACTCGACAACTTGAACGCAATCTACAGTTTGATCTGTGTCCTTGTTGTCAGTATTCCAAACGGCCTCACAATCGTTTCCATCATTTGCATTGTCATGAACCTCCAAGCATTTCTCATCGCTGACGATAATCACTTCACTACAACTCAAGTGAATCGTCTGCACTGTCTGATTGCGTCCGTCCTAACACTCGTTTGTTGGGTCACGCGTGCAAAATCTTTATCGAAATACGTTCACGAGGTTGTAAACCTACGATTCGATTCAGCGCGGCACTTGAATCCACCCATCATGGACCAACATCAAGCAGTTACGAACAAGAAAGATTTCTACTTCGACGCTTGGGAGCTCCGCTACTGCCTTTGGAAGAGATTTCGCCTAGGAGAAGAACTTCTCCCGGCAGTCCGCACACAGTTTGAACGACCGAAGCCCCCGAAATCAAGCCGACGTAAGCAAACCCATCATCGACGAGTCACATTTGCGTGAAAATCTTTTATTCAAAATTTCCTGATTGTTCCAAATTGAGCTTTCGTTGCTTCAAAATTTGAGCTTTCATGGTTTCCTAAAAGTTGCAGTGTTGCATTTCCATATAAACGAACTTGGTTAGAGTTGCTGGCTCGGAACATCAGATGAAATTTTCTCCCGCGATCGGATCGTCTTCCTTTTCTTCAAGTTCTTCGATGGTTTCGGTAGCGAGTCCAAAGAAAAGAGCGATCCGCTTGTAGAGAAAGGCAATGTCCATAGTTCGATTAGGTTTTTGGTTTCCTGGTTTTCCGATGAGCCAATGAAGTTATCGAATGCCTCAGAATTTGAGCCAGAAAAAGCAAGTCGTATCAAAGCAGAAGCAATTAAGATAAACTTGATCATTTTTCTCTTTCAAATTTTACACGAAAAAGAATTTAGATTTATTGAAAAAACCTTTTTCTGGCTCCGTTTCTTACTTTTAAGTGTTCCATATTTTGCAATGTGTAGCATTTATAAAGAATTTTTCATCAATCGACAGTTTCTGATCACGAGCTGCTCAGCCACGAGGCTTGATTTTTCTAATAGTTCGAACATTTCACGAATTTACCTTCGTGATGAGAACAAGAATAATAAGCTAGTGTAATTTGGAAGCTCCGAGATACTTCCTGGATTCACCTGATGGACAAATATCAAACTCGTGACTCTGCTACGAGCCGCCGTGCTCACTGAAATTCAGTATTCGGTGTGCATTCGTTCTTTGCTTGTAGTCAACAACCAACTTACTTATCAAGCGCTGTTTAGTTTTGGTGTATTTAACTTATTAATCATAATCTTTATCCACAAATTTTTCGCTTCTTTATTGAAGAATAATCGTTATCGTTCTTATCGCGGGCACATAATTGTTCTACCACCGTCGACTGACAATGTTGTTCCCGTAATAAAAGACGAATTGGTGTTGCTTGCTAGGAAAGTGATGGCATGTGAAGTTTCCTCAACAGTTCCGATCCGGCCTATGGCGTGCAGTCCATTGGCTCTTTCCACATACGCTTCGTATTGTGCCACATCCATGCCCAGTCGCTTGTGGAACTCTGTTCTGATAACAGCAGGGTTGATCGAATTCACTCGAACTCCGTGAGGTGCAAGCTCAAGAGCAGCGCATCTTGTAAACTGATCCAAAGCAGCTTTTGACATGCAATAAGAAATGAAACCAGGATTGGCTCTGATGCCAGCTACCGAAGAAACGTTAACGATGTTTCCTTTCGTCTTGATTAAATGAGGTGCAACTAGTTGCGTCAAATGGAAAACTGAACGAACGTTTGTGTTCATGACGTTGTCGAAATCTGCCATTGATAAAGTCAAAACATCCCCAGACTGTCCAAATCCAGCATTGTTGACAAGAACATCGATTTGTTTGAATCTCTTCAGTGTCTCACTAACGATGTTCAATCGATCACTCTCGGAATTCATATCCGACACAAGTGAAAGAACTTCGCCCACGCAACCTTCCTCAGTTTTCTTCAAGTTTGCCTCATTTCTTCCAGTGATAACAACTTTAGCTCCAAGCTTGGAGAGGTGCACAGCTGCTGCCGCCCCAATCCCACTTGATGCTCCGGTGATGATCACAACTTTGCCCTCAAAATTCATTTCAAGACTGCTTTCTTTGATTTTCAACTCAAAACTGAGTTAATGAAATTAGTTGGTCGATGTTTTGTGATAGCAAACCACTCAAAGCAATTCAATCGCGATTTTTTTTGTGTTATCGTTCGGTCGCGCACTTGATGATTCTCAGTCTTTATCTGCAAAGACACGAGAACTCGCAAGTCATTGTCATAAAGTTGCATAACTACAATGATTGTAACAAGAAGAGAAAATGGTAATCTACTATCAGTTCAAACTAATTTAGGCTGATGACTAAATGTGGATTACGCAAAACCGATTATTTGAAGTAATCCGAATGTCAATAAAAAATTAAAAAAAACCTTGAAGCCAAATTTTGCTCGAGCGTTCTCGCAATTTAAATAAATTGAGCCAATGACTTTATTTATAAATTTCCTCAGAATCTACAGAATTCATTAACGAGGACACATGATTGCTCGGCCACCATCAACTGCCAAGGTTGTACCTGTGATGAACGACGAGCAATTATTGTCTGCAAGAAAGGCAATGGCTTGCGACGTTTCTTCGACAGTCCCGACGCGACCCAAGGCATGAAGAGCTCCAGAATTCTCCAAATAACCTTTATAAGCCACATCGTCCATTCCCATTCTTTTTGCAAAGTTCGTGAAAATCGTTGCGGGATTAACAGAGTTTACTCGTACGCCTTGAGGCGCAAGCTCAAGAGCAGCGCATCTTGTGAACTGATCTAGGGCAGCTTTCGACATGCAGTAAGAAATCGCACCAGGATTGGCTCTGATGCCAGCTACGGATGAAATGTTAACGATGTTTCCTTTCGTCTTGATTAAATGAGGTGCAATTAGTTGTGTCAAATGGAAAACAGAGCGAACGTTTGTGTTCATGACGTTGTCAAAATCTGCCATTGATAAAGTCAAAACATCCCCAGACTGTCCAAATCCAGCATTGTTGACAAGAACATCGATTTGTTTGAATCTTTTCAGTGTCTCACTAACGATGTTCAATCGATCACTCTCGGAGTTCATATCCGACACAAGTGAAAGAACTTCGCCCACGCAATCTTCCTCAGTTTTCTTCAAGTTTGCCTCATTTCTTCCAGTGATAACAACTTTAGCTCCAAGCTTGGAAAGGTGCACAGCTGCTGCCGCCCCAATCCCACTTGATGCTCCGGTGATGATCACAACTTTGCCCTCAAAATTCATTTCAAGACTGCTTTCTTTGATTTTCAACTCAAAACTGAGTTAATGAAATTAGTTGGTCGATGTTTTGTGATAGCAAACCACTCAAAGCAATTCAATCGCGATTTTTTTTGTGTTATCGTTCGGTCGCACTTGATGATTCTCAGTCTTTATCTGCAAAGACACGAGAACTCGCAAGTCATTGTCATAAAGTTGCATAACTACAATGATTGTAACAAGAAGAGAAAATGGTAATCTACTATCAGTTCAGACTAATTTAAACTGATGACTAAATGTGGATTACGCAAAACCGATTATTTGAAGTAATCCGAATGCCAATAAAAAATTAAAAAAACCTTGAAGCCAAATTTTGCTCGAGCGTTCTCGCAATTTAAATAAATTGAGCCAATGACTTTATTTATAAATTTCCTCAGAATCTACAGAGTTCATTAACGAGGACACATGATTGCTCGGCCACCATCAACTGCCAAGGTTGTACCTGTGATGAACGACGAGCAATTATTGTCTGCAAGAAAGGCAATGGCTTGCGACGTTTCTTCGACAGTCCCGACGCGACCCAAGGCATGAAGAGCTCCAGAATTCTCCAAATAACCTTTATAAGCCACATCGTCCATTCCCATTCTTTTTGCAAAGTTCGTGAAAATCGTTGCGGGATTAACAGAGTTTACTCGTACGCCTTGAGGCGCAAGCTCAAGAGCAGCGCATCTTGTGAACTGATCTAGGGCAGCTTTCGACATGCAGTAAGGTGTCGCACCTTTGAAAGCTCTGATGCCAGCTACGGATGAAATGTTGACGATGTTTCCTTTCGTCTTGATTAAATAAGGTGCAACCAGTTGTGTCAAATGGAAAACAGAGCGAACGTTTGTGTTCATGACGTTGTCGAAATCCGCCATCACTGTAGTCAAAACATCTCCGGCGTGACCGATGCCTGCGTTGTTGACAAGAACATCGATTTGTTTGAATCTCTTCAGTGTCTCATTAACGATGTTCAATCGATCACTCTCGGAATTCATATCCGACACAAGTGAAAGAACTTCGCCCACGCAACCTTCTTCAGTTTTCTTCAAGTTTGCCTCATTTCTTCCAGTGATAACAACTTTGGCTCCAAGCTTGGAGAGGTGCACAGCTGCTGCCGCCCCAATCCCACTTGATGCTCCGGTGATGATCACAACTTTGCCCTTAAAACTCATTTCCCTGATTGTCAAAGGTTCCACGTTCGATGTCAGAATAGAACTGCGTGAATGAAATGAGCGATTTTGGTTTTATTTCTCTGCCTATTCTCGTTTTTGACGACTGTGTGATGTTTCTTTATACATGTGCAACTCTAAGTTTTTCTTATCGAAGTCTTTCTTAATCTTATCTCTACGCAAACCTCAGTTTGTTGCAAATTTTCGTGCTCCCTAGTCGATATTTTAAGATGGTCGAGAAATTCAAGCGACCCGAGGGTCTTTATCCAATAATGCATCATTCTTTCTTCGCTAAGGATGTAGAAGGAGATGAGCTTGTCGAGTATTACGTGCAAGACTTGACAGAGGATAAAAGCGACGCAGCAGTCGACTTTTACGCTCGATATCTTTCTCCTGAGTGCAATCTCCAGACTGCTGTGAAAATCGCCGAAGATCCACAATCCGTTGCGATGTTGGAAATATTCAATCGAAGAGTTATCGAGGAAAAGCTTTCATTGGCATGCTTCAAAATGTCGACACACGAACTGGTTGGGATTAACTTGTTATCTTCGATGACGCGAGGAATCAAGGAGAATCTGAACGTAAGAGTAGCGGCTCATCGTACCTGCTCAATTAAATTCTTTTTGGTTTCAGGCTCCAGACCCCAAGGTGCAACTTTTGATAGACATCGTAGGGTCAGTGTCGTCGAGTGTTGATATTGGCGAACTCTATGATGTCGATCATCATTTAACTGGCTTGGGGCTTTGTGTGAAGTCTGAGTATCGCGGCAGGGGAATAGCGACGGAGCTTTTGAAAGCTCGCGTTCCACTTCTCCAAGCTTTGGGGTTAACCGCCACTGCTACGCTTTTCTCAACGATCGGGGCACAGGTATCAGCCCACAAAGCTGGATACGAAGAAGTGTTTGCTATAAGCTACGAAAAGCTGCAGGAAAAATTTCCAGAAGCAGATTTTTCAAAGGTGAACACTTCGCACTGCAAGATAATGTCGTTGAAAATTTGAAGATTATCGCGATTTGGTGATTCGGAGAACAAAATAAAATCGTCGATTTCAAATATTTTTTGTTGACAGTCAGAAATTTTTTGAGTCTATCGGTCGCCTAAATGGAAACGTTTCGCAAACATGTATGGACCGACTCATACTCTTTGTCAGTCGATAGCAGGTTAGCAGTATCGTTAAGCGAGTCGAGAGCGAAACAAAGAAATGGTCTCGAAGTTCGAGAGATTATTTTTCCGGCCACAAATATACTCAAGCTTCACTTTGCGTAATGGAGACGTCAACGAAGAGTTCACCATCGAGGATTTGCCAGAGGAAAAGTTCGAGGAGGCTGTGGACTTCATGCTGAAATATTTCGCATCGGAGGAGACAATCATGCGAGCTTTCAATGTCTCTGAAAAATCGCTGAGTGAATTGTATCGATTTCTCTTCAATGAACGAACAACTATTGTTTGTTTCAAAAAGGGATCGCGGGATATTTTAGGGCTGAATGCTTTGAGTGTAAAAACGAAAGGAGCTGAGAAAATTTTCAAGGTAAGTCAGATCGTTATCTGAGATTTCAATGTCAAACTTTCTCATTAGACGGACGATATGAACTTGAGCCGCGCGCGTTTGGCTTATGCATTCATCAACAGCCACTACGATGTGTTTGATCACAACAACGTTCTGCACTTCCTGTATGCTCACGGGCTCGGCATCAGACCTGATTATCGCGGCAAGGGACTCGCCTCAGAAATGCTCAAAGCCCGAGAGGCATTCATGAAGGCTCACGACTTGACCGTTACCACTTCGCTCTTCACATCGCTTGGCGCACAGAAAGCGGCCTTGAAAAACGGTTACAAAGAAGATCTTTCCATCAGCTATGCAGTCTTGAAGCAAAAATACTCAGACGTTGACTTTTCGATCGCGAACTGCGACGATTGCAAACTTCTAACGTTGAAAATTTGATTCAAGGTCGTTCTAATAAAGAAACTTGTTGAACGCAAATCATTATCTCGAATTTTATTTTGGTGATGTGCGGCGAGCGCTATCAAAACTTTTTGTTGCTTTAGTCCGGAGTTTCGAGTGTTCTCGTGCAGACGATGGAGTTTAAACGTCCAGAGGGATCGCTTTATCCAACAGTTCACTCTACGTTTAAAGTGAAAGTGGGAAGCGACGAGGAAGAAGAGTTTTCTGTTCAGGACTTGACGGAGAATTATTTTGATGTAGCGGTTGACTTCATCGTTGCAAACCATGCCAGGGGTGCAGTTTTTCACAGAGCTGCGAAGACATTGTCAACTGAGGAAGGAGTCAAACGTGTCAGCGACATGTACCGCAATGTTTTCAAGCAGAAGATTTCACTGATTTGCTTAAAGTTGGGAACAAATGAAATCGCGGGCCTTAATGCTCTGTACGTAAAGTCTAGAGACGATGTTCCAACAACTGAGGTAAGTCAATAAGAAACTCTGATGAATAAATTAACGTTCAAACTATTGTAGGAACCTGGCGACGAGAATTTCCAGCGGCTCAATCAGTCATTAGGATTCATCAACGATTCTTTCAACGTCATGGATCACTATGGGGTGGATCGAGTTATGTTCGCTGCCGGACTTTGTGTTGATGAAAAGTTTAGGGGACGAGGAATCGCCACTGAAATCCTGAAAACAAGGCTGCCATTGATGCGAGCGATTGGAATCACAGTCACCTCATCAGTTTTTTCTACCGTCGGCGCACAAAAGGCTGCTAAGGCTGCCGGCTATGACGAGAACTTTTCGGTCACCTACGAGGAAATGCAAGAAAAATTTCCCGATCTTGACTTTTCGTTCGCATTTAAAAATTCCTGCAAAGTCCTTTCAATAAAGCTTTGAGCTTTCACTAAACCTTTAAGATTTGAACTTTCACTCAACCTTAAAGCTTTGAGCTTTCACTAAACCTTTAAGCTTTGAACTTTCACTAAACCTTTAAGCTTTGAACTTTCACTCAACCTCAAAGCTTTGAGCTTTCACTCGACCTGTAAGCTTTGAACTTTCACTCAACCTTAAAGCTTTGAACTTTCACTCGACCTTTAAGCTTTGAACTTTCACTCAACCTTAAAGCTTTGAACTTTCACTCAACCTTTAAGCTTTGAACTTTCGCTCAACCTCAAAGCTTTGAGCTTTCACTCGACCTTTAAGTTTTGAACTTTCACTAAACCTTTAAGCTTTGAACTTTGACTTAAACTTAAAGCTTTGAACTTTCACTGAGCCTTTAAAAGCTTACCAGAGTTTGTCTGTCATGCCATCGCCGATGTTTTGTGTCTAACGGACAGCGCTATTCGAACGAAGCCCCTTTTTCGCCCAAGTTAACTCCGTATAATTTGTATTACGTATAAAATATCCAACCAATCAGAGAGCAACACGACAGTTTCCTTCAATTTTCCAGAACATTGCATCAGACGAAATATTTTTGTATGTAGAAAAATCGAAGCGAGAAGTCATTTCGCGTTCGCAAACGATTCGAGGTGGAAGTGCTCGAGAGGTGACTCTTGGAGAAGTGATCGATTCATGAAGAAACAGTGAAAATTTCTAACTTCAACATCCGCCAAGTCATCAAATCAAGTGAGACACAAAGAAAGTTCGCGAAAAATGACGTCAAAATTTCTGGTGCCCAAGGCAAAATATGATTCGTGCTCGGACTCTAGCACCGAGTTCATTAGCCCGATGCCAGGTCGCAAGAGGAAACTCGACCACCTCTCCTTCGAGGAGAAGGTGCAAAGAAAGAAGCTTAAGAACAGAGTGGCTGCTCAGACTTCGAGAGACAGGAAGAAGAAGCAAATGGAAGAAATGCAGGACACAATCGAGCAGCAAGCAGTTCAGATCGCTGGGCTCGAACGACGCTGTGACCAGCTCTCGAATGAACGCGATAAGATTCTTGCGAAGTATGAGAAGCTGGAGAAGGATTACCAAAAAATGAAGGCAAGAACCGCTGGCCAGAAGCCCCAGCCTGACAACAACATTCCAGAAGAACACAAGTACACCCGCTCAGCCTTTGACGACAAAACGAACGTTGAAAGCTCTGTTGGCTCTTTTACCATTAAAACCGAAGGATCTGCTGAATCCCCGAAACCTCTGCTGAAGGTAACAAAAATGGAAATCGAGTCAACAAAGCGCTCAACAAGAGTCCACAGTCAATCGAAAAGCGAAGTGAAGGCATTGCTGAAAGTCATCATGCTCTGCCTACTCTACAGGAGCTCCTCCAAGATATCGAGTTCGACAAATTCGACCTTGAACAACTTGCAGAAAGCTTGCTCGAAGATGTCTCGTCAAACCTGGAAACAAATGTTCCATCAAGCAGCGTTGCAGATGCCAAAGTCAAAAGCCGTAAACAGCTCCAGCCTCAACGAGTGGTGGGGACCGAAGACGAAGCAATGGAATCCGCCGAAGATAGCCGTTTAAAGGCCGACGTGACGCTTGCGACAGCGACACAGTTTTATGAAACATACAAGAACAATATTATATACGGCGATGAAATCCCCGTCGAGGAGGAAAGTCTGGAAATCGATTCGACGCCTGAAATTTGTTTAAGATTGAAGAGGGAGCCAATGGAAGATCTCATTTCACCGATCCCCCCTTATGACGACGAGCACCTGAAGAGCCCAGTTCACACAATCTCTGACGGCGGCTACGAGTCTCACGGTTCACCTCTTTCCCTTGAAGATTTTTCACTACGCGAACAGCAGGACGACTTAAACTATCTGTTGAACGACCTTTTCCCTGCACTCGCTTGAAATCCCTTTCGAGCTTTTTCTACAAAGTTTCTCCACATTGTACAACTAAATTATTTAAGGCGATTTCATGTTGCTCTTTATAATCGATATTCTATTGTATGTTTGATAAACTAGGTCATAAGTATCGCATAAGCCTAATCACATGGAAAATAAAATTTTGTTGTAACAGCAATTTCGGATTTTCCATTTTCACTGTTCGAGATTTTCAGAGATAATCCAGGAGTTTCCACATTTTGTTTCTCCTTCGTTCGTCACTTGTTTGTAAACAAAATTGATCACTCAGCCTAAAAGTTTATTCCATTTAGATTGATTATAAACGTTTACTGAAGTGATGAAAAACCTCGTCGGTTATAGTTCTTCAGATGACGATGAGGAACAGCCGAAGAAAGATGAAGAACAGCCAAAGAAAGATGAAGAACAGCCGAAGAAACCAGTAAAGTTAGATAAGCTGCCGATGCTTCTGAAGGTCACAAAGAAAGTTCAGAAAGATTCGCCAATTGACCATGAGATGAGAGTGAGATCGGTCCCGCACACGGTCGGCAACTGGGCGACTCACGTTTTCATCGATTGTGAGTATTAAAGGGAACGTTCATGGTGATGATGTTTAATGATTCTAAAATATTTTAGGTCCCTTGAGTGAGAAGATCATTGAAACTATCAGAGGACTGACTAAGAAGCACAACGATGTACATTTAGTGGAATCACCTCACATAAGCTTATCAAAGACATTCATGCTAAAGTTTCACTGGATCGACTCATTCTTCAAGTCTCTTCGTGAAAGATTGTCGTGTGATCCATCATTGTCGTTTCACCTGCAATCCTCCGCTGACATCGTTTATCTAGCAAATGAAGAGAAGACGAGACACTTCGCATGCTTGTCGAGCCAGTGGAGTTTTCAGAACCTGTCAGCTCTTGTCGAGAAGGTCGATCTTTGTCTGAAAGAATTCAATCTTCCCATCTACTATGAAGAGCCGTCATTTCACATTTCGATGCTCTGGAAGTTAAAAGAGTTCACACCAGAAGAAAAACACGAAATTTCCTCACGATTTCAAGAGCTCAAAGGAAACAATGAAGATTTATTTAGCATATTGGTTGATAAGGTTTCGTGTAAAAGTGGAAATAAACTGATGGAAGTTTTGCTTTGAGAGTTATCCCAAATCGTCTAAAAGCTTCACCTGAATGAATGTCGACCTTCGATCTTATGTAACAGATAGCAAGAATGACTAAAATTGCTTGGTGATCCGCCCAACGCGATTAAATATTCAACGGTGTGCGTGCGTGAGCCGAAATATCTTCTCAGTTCTTTCAGCTTTGTTCAACAAGTGACAACGATGCGCTTCTTCAGCAATAAGATCGTACAAATCGTTATCGCCTCGGCGATCCCTTTGATAGGCGCAGCTATCTTCGGCATTGGAACGTCAGAAAATATGTATCCGTGGTATGAAGAACGAGAAGTTGTCTGGAAGTTGAAAATAAAATATATTTTTCTAGGTACAGAGAAATCAAGCGGCCAACTTGGCTTCCTCCAGATTGGATTTTCGGGCCCGTTTGGTTTCTTCTCTACGTCTCGATGGGTTATGCGAGCTTCCGTGTTTGGGATGAAGGTGGAGGATTCTCAGGAACTGCACGAAATGCCCTGATTATCTACATAATCTCGTTGCTTCTCAATTGGACTTGGAGGTGCAAAGATAAACTTGCGACAAAAACAAATCTAAAACTAATATTTTCGCA
This sequence comes from Smittia sp. YW1114-2, assembly GCA_033064975.1. Classification (NCBI taxonomy): domain Eukaryota; kingdom Metazoa; phylum Arthropoda; class Insecta; order Diptera; family Chironomidae; genus Smittia; species Smittia sp. YW1114-2. The sequence continues at coordinate 22,357,210 of CP093832.1, forward strand.
GCCAAGTGTTCTTCAACCTTCACTTAATCGGCGCAGCAACGATTCACATCATTCTCCTCACACTCGTGGTTGTCATCACTGGAATCTCATTTTACAGAGTCGATGAAGTCGCTGGAGTACTTTTCCTCCCTTATGTGGCCTGGCTCTCGTTCGCGACGACCTTGACTTTCGTATTCTGGCGACTAAACTCATGAAAGTGTGTCTAGTTGATTAGACTTGAATCTGTTTTAAAATAGCTTGATTGTGTAAAACGAAGATCTAGTTTAATCATAAAGAATCATCAGGCCTGGATTGAGGATCACACAGAAGTTTTATTCGTTTATGTTTATTGCTTGGAAAAGCGCTGAGCTTCCTGCAATTGTCGTGTAAGTTTGTACCTTATGTTTTGAACTGTAAGATGCGTAAAAGCCTCTGTCTATGAATTGAGTTTATTTCTATTGTAACGTTTGAACGATAAGAAGTAAGAACGATTTTTGAGTGCTGGTGGCTACAACAGAAAACGAATTGAGCAATGACGAAAAACAAAGTTTGCAGTGACACTGCGTTGCAGATTTTTGTCGCTTGCCTTATTCCCAACATGGGAGCCATAATAATTTTCATTATCCTCGGTGATCGAGTCGAGGAGAGCGAAGAACGAGCGAAATCATTCCTGGACCCACCGAATTGGGTGAATAAAATCGAAATTGTCATGTCAATTTCACGCAACGATGACTTCAATTCACAGGTTGTTCCAGTCGTGTGGTTTTGCCTATTTTGCACGATGGGATTCGCGAGTTGGAGAGTTTGGCATATTGGGAAGGAACGGGCGAAGATTCCGCTTCTCATCTATGCAATCAAACTGCTGCTCAATTGGTTGTGGCCTCTCATCACATTCGGGCTGGGATCTATCATTGGTGCTATCGTCGACACGATTATTCTGCAGATCTTTGTCATCATCACCGCAATATTTTTCTTCCGAATCGATAAAATATCTGGAGTTTTGTTCGTGCCGTATTTCTTTTACCTCAGTTATGTTCTAGTTCTTTGCACTCATATTTATATTTTGAATTCCTAGTGACAAACTTTATTGGTTTCGGACGGAGTATTGCAATAAATTATTATGTCTCAAACTGAATTGTTCTTGACAGCATGCATCTGAGTATTCGATCAGTTGCAGCTTATTGATCAGGGTTGGCAACATATTTTCTTTGGGTAACATTGGGAAAGGAGTCGTTAACTACTCAACCTTCGATTGAGGTTGTTTGTAGTAAAGCACGGCTGCCCAAACAGCAGACGAAAGTCCTGTTGAAACAATGAAGTTGGTCAAGAGCATCGCGTCAGCGCTGTCAATGAAGATCGTGTAGATTCGTGCTGTGAATTAAGGAATATTAATTGAAGCTCCACGACGAAAATGAACGCGACTTACTCAGGTTTGTAAATGCAGATATAAACCAAGTGATGGAGCTGATTGAGCTGGAGTCTTTAGCTTTGATGATTTCCCTAAGTTGAAGGATTTTCGATAGAGCAGACATTGGAAGCGTGCCAGGCTAAAAATAATCTTTGAATTCTCAGACTTTTTCACATTAAGCAGGAACTTACGATCAAAAGAGTCAAAATGCTTTTAGGTAAAATCCCGAAAGCGAACAAGGACACGACGGAAGCATAAGCGAGGAATATCAAAACTGTTTTTTGATTGATTTCACGTCGATAGAACAAAACGATAACGATGAGCATGTAGTCTTGGACAATTAAAATGATGTACTCGAAATAGTTCATCAGCCTGTAGCCATTCGTGAAGTTGTAGAGCGTTGAAACTGAGTAACTTATAGTTTCAATGGTCAAGGACTTCAACGAAACTCCTTTCGCACTTTTCTGCCGGTAAATCGTCTGAATCTGAGGAAGTTTTGCACTAGAAAAATGAAATAAATTCAGATCGAATTTCTCATCACAGCAAACGAACTCACATCAGACATGAGCTAATTGTCAGGAACGACAGAATGTCCCCAATCACAATCCACACATTAGCCATCGCTGACTGACAATCTGCTCGACTTTCTAGTTCAACTTCCTCCCAATTCGACCGACAATCGTCTCGACTTTCTAGTTCAACTTCCTCCCAATTCGACCGACAATCGTCTCGACTTTCTAGTTCAACTTCTCGTCAAGCACTGAGCCCAGCCCAGCGAGTTTGATGCGACTTTCAAACCAAACTGAGCACTTATCTTAGCTGATACATTGCACCTTATTTCATTTAGGCGATAACATGCTAGATGATTACAAGCTGATCTCCAGCGAAAAAGGTTTTCCTTTTGATTTTCCTTGCACTGCAGTGCCGACCGTTACGCTCGCAGTCCAGAGCGTTTGAAACTCTTGCGCAACTTGCGATTGTGAAGCGTCGCCGTGTCGCGTTGGCTTTGCGTTGGAACCTGAAATCGTTTCGAACTTATTAGATTATCGACTGAAGTACGTAGAAAACTAATTGAAAAAGGTAGGAACACGACCAGGTTAACTTAATTGAACGTGAATCCATCGAAGTTTCTCGCGAGTCGATTCAATTTCAGTGAAAATAACTCGACAATCGCAAACTTTCTAAAACCAAATTTTACTTTTGGTCCTCAGATGAATCCTGCAATGAAATTCGCTGCTTTTGTGCTGGTCGTTGCCACAATGGCAACCGCAACAACTGAGACGGGAGAAGAAACTCGAGCTCGTTTGCTGGTGTCGAAACAAATCCTCAACAAATATTTGGTGGAGCAACGTGACGTGCTGGTCAAATACACTCTCTTCAACGTCGGATCTGGAGCTGCTACACACGTCAATCTGGTCGAGCAAGGCTTCCCCGCTGAGGCCTTCGATCTCGTTAGTGGGAAGTTGGAAGCATCCATCGATAGAATCGCCCCACAGACGAACGTCACTCATGTCCTCGTTGTGCGTCCCCGTTCTCACGGATATTTCAACTTCACTGCTGCCGAGGTTTCATACCGTCCGGTCGAATCGAACCCTGCTGTAAGTTAGAAAGATTTAAAGAGATAAACAGCTGGCAACAATTCCACTTTTAGCTTCAGTACTCTATCAGCTCCGAACCAGGCGAGGGAGGAATCATCAACCTCGCTCAGTTCAACAAGCAGTTCTCTTCACATTTCCTCGATTGGATTGCCTTCGTCATCATGACCCTTCCGACAGTGGCGATTCCCTTCAGCCTCTGGTACAAGTCGAAGACAAAGTACGAACTGCTTGCACAAAAGCCACAGAAGAAGATGAACTAGAAATCGTGAAAGAACCATCAACCAATCTCGTTTCATAGCAGCTTGGCACTTACGCAACAACTGTGGGTGCTGATAAAGCTTCATTCATCTTCCTAAAAATTTGTTTTTGCATTGTCGATCATCGTGATTGAAGCTGCAAGTTGCAGCAAGAAAAAAAAAAACAAATAAACAAAGATTTTCCTTTAAGGCTTCGTCTTGACTGTAAGCAGATCATTTGTTGTATTTCAGAGTAGATTCTTGGACGGTCTCGACTCCTGATAACGTAGCGGATGTTTGTGAAGAAGATTGTTTGTTTTACTGAAGATTTTGTGGAAGGTTTTACTTGCTCTGCTTCACGTTCAAGGGTCACAAATGTGAATGTCAAAAACTTGGGCTTGTGTGGACAAGCTCAAGCCTTAAATTCCAGGCTTGGACCCTAAGCTATTTTACCCCAAGCTTTTACCAAGCCCAAGCTTTTACCAAGCCCAAGCTTTTACCAAACCAAAGCTTTGACTAAGCCCAAACTTTGACTAAGCCCAAGCTTTTACCAAGCCCAAGCTTTGGCCAAGCCCTAAGCTTGATAAAAACTCTTCGAACTTTTGATAGAATTTTACCAGGAAAAACTATTCAACCCCAAGCTTTTGACAATCCTAATCACAAATCATTTGATTTTGACTGCAAGCAATGAAAACCGTTCGCTCTAATTCACTTGATTTTATTTTAATGCTTCTTGTGTTTCTCAATTAAATTTATCGTTTACAATTCATTTTATGTATAAATAAATAATTGTAATTAATTGTAATTGTTTTAAGGTTTGGGGCTCTTGACGGAGCTGACGAGCGATGTGACATTGTCCTTGAAATGTTTGTGTCCACATAGCCTCGTTTTAACCTTGCTAATATTGATTTCAGTTAAAATTAGTTTTCATTTCTTTGATATTATGCAAGTTTTGTTGGTTTCTACAAAAAATAATTTTCTTTATTTCCTTAAATTGCTAGAAAAGTTTGTCAATATTTTTCAGCTATTTCAGCGAAACGCCACCGCAAAATTCGATCTCTTTCGTTTGTTCTTTTCGTCCCATCTCGATGAGGCTTTGCTCGTGTCGTACAAAGAAATGTTTTCATCTAAGTTGTTCATTCTACGCTTAGTGTCTAGAAAAAGAGTTTTATACTAATTGCCATTATTAATACATGTTACACAATCGACTTTTCTCAATGTTTGTCGTCGCAAACTCGCGGTAAATTTCGTGCTTATGAGTTTGAAATTGCTTGAACGAACAGCTTCAGAGAAGTCTGGAATTCAACATCAGCACAGTTCAGGGATCGACATCGTGTAAGTCTTGAAATGTATTACCAAAAGAACGAAACATTGAAAGCCTTATCGATTAAGCAATGCATCCCTTGGAATTCTTAAACTTTACACAAAAATCAGAAAGTCGAAATCATCGAAACGTAAAATTTATAATTGAACTAAAAAATTGTCGCTATACAGTCGGTTGTTATCCGTGAGGCTGGGTGAGGGCGGAAATTTACAAAGAGTCCTAAAGCGAGTCAAATGAGTTTGAAAGTAATCAAATCACAAGTATTCTCCAACCCGAAATGAAATAGGAAGCCGTTTTAAACAAAGCTTTGACGCGTTACAATCGAGTATAAGTAAATTTAGTTCCTTCCTTGACCACTCAAAATTCCTTAACTTAGTCTTATGAAACTAAAATCCTAATGTGAATCGTGCTTCAACTCTTCTATCTCCTTCGACCCTCTCGATGGTCTCGTTAAGTCATAGAATTTCTATTTGATCGTAGAAGAATTTTTTTTGTGCAGCTAAAGTTTCAATTCCGGTCACTTTAATGTTTCCCAGCTCGAGATGCTTCCTCCATTTGCCTCATCTTGTCGTGTTGTTGTTGTCTAAAAGGATTCAAATGGCTTAGATTAGGAGCTAAGGAGATCAGGCTAAGAACTCTCACCTGAAGTATTGTTCATGTATCGAGTGAGCTCGATCGAGCGCAGCCGTTTGTCTTTGGAATTCAGCGGCCTTGAAACAGATAGAAACATTTTAATATCGAACACCAAAACTGATCTTAGCCACACACTAACCTGAAGTTGATCGGCGTAATTCATGCGAAGCAAAACATCCGAATGCGGATCGCGAGGCATCATCATGTTCGGTCGCGGGTAGGGCGGAACGTTCGCTGAAATATTAAAGCCTTTCAAAATCGCATTTCGTTTATTCTTTAGCAAGAAGAGTCGGCTAGAGGAAAGTTAAGTCATTGAATACAAACTCACGTGGTAGTTGGAATCCAGCGGCGTGTGCTTCCTGTTGCTGTGGAGAATGTAGGTGTAAATGGGTATGTGAGTGAGCATGGTATTCACCAGCCAAACGTAACTAATTTACATAAGATTTCGTTTGTACATTAAAGGGGCGAGATTTTCATTTGTTTATCAGGGCAAGTTTCGGTTTCGGGCAGAACAGAAAAATATGGAAAAAATAAAAAGTAAGACAATTTACATTGAAAATTAAATTAAAACATAAAACTGCGAAATATTTGTGAAAGGATTCAGTTGGCTAATGAGATGATTGAGACCAAAACAATGAGACGATAGGCTCTAAGTAGAAAGTGACTAGAGCAAGAGAATTGCTCCAATGTAATTCGATAATGAAAGGTAAAATCAGTACAAGAAAATCTACTTTCTACTTAAACCGATCAAAAAGCAATGATTAGAAACCATCCACCGTCTAATGGATCGTGGATATTAGGAGAAACGAAAAGGTTTCGCCACTTACCATTTGCTCGTTGGGGTCTAAACCATGTGGTGGGCCCGGAGGAAGGCCAAGCCGCTCTCTGTCAAGTGCCGGAAGTCCAGGGTGTGGATACAAAGGCGAATACTGCGAAGGATGAATGCCGCTAAAAAAACCCAACGGAACATTAGATGTGGAATGAAGTGATAAGTAAAGAACATTTTACCGTCGATAAAACTCCATCCAGCTTGGATGTGACTGCGGTCCCATTCCTTGCGCGTTCTTTAGTTCATCAAACTCCCTAAAAGTCAATTGAAGGTTCATATTATTTGAATATTGGAATACTTCAGGAGGAAAGCGCATGAGATGTCAAGCATTTGACTGCCAATTGATGATGGATGTGAAAATATTTAAGGTTTTGTTGATCGCTTATTGATTCTTAAGTGAAATTAAGACTGTTTTAGGATGGAATTTTGATTCATGAGAAATGATAATGGCGTTACAGCAGCAATGGGTATTTTATTTGATCATACCTCTCACGATTATAGAGCGGATGATAAGGTGAAATCATGTGTTCCACGGGACTAGAAAAACATTTACAAAAATCAAAATCGTTTGTCATCATCGTCGACGAGGCGCCGTGGGAGAAGAGAAACTAGAAACATTTTCTAAATTAATTTGAAAGAGTCCTCACCTGAATCCGACGTGAGGTCTTGCGAAATCACTGAGTTGTCTTAACGCGGGTGTATCGGGATATGGAGATTTAATTTCCGGTTTAAGCTTTTGTTGAGCTGCAGCTGCTGCTGCTTGCTGTTGTTGAACTTGCTGCTGCTGCTGTTGAGCTTGTTGCTGGGCCTTTCTTTCACGTTCTTTTTCTGCCAGCTTCCGGTCACGTTCCTCGCGTTTTCTCGCAAGCTTCGAGTCAGGCGTCGGCTTGAATTCTAAATCGGTTCTCGTACATGAGTTGTGGACTCCTCGATCACAACGACGAACGAAGCTGAAACAAAAATATTATAAACTTTAACCGTCACAGCGTCAAACGTTAACTCACATTGCCGATTGCGAACGATGGCACTCGGTGTCGTCTGGTTTGGCTTCAGGACTTGGTCCTCTGTCGAGCGCTTGAACAGGGCTTGGTGGTTCGGGATCTGGTTCAATATCTACAGCCTCGATGTGTACTGGCTCTGTTGGATTGTGACCTCCCGATCCCATCCCTGCTGCACTCGCTGCGTGTGCTCTCAGAGCTTCAATGTGACTCGTCTTGCCAGGCGGAAGAGTATTTTCCATGAAAGGATGAGACGGCGGATATGGTGATGAGTAAGGACCTCCGGGCCCCGAATGATTACTGTTCTGTTTTGAAGGAGCTGGAGACTTGTTCTTGTCGTGCATTGACGACAATGACTTGGGACCATTGGAGTGCGGTGATGGCGGCTCGTCCGAACGTGGCGGGGGAATACTTGTCGGGTGATGATGTTGCAGAAGACCTCCATCTAAAGGTCCACCGCTTTTGATGTACGAATATGCACCAGGCGGTGGACCATACGCCGAATAAGGATAAGGCGAGTTGAATGGGTTGTGAGCAGCGTAAAACATTGACGGGTGGAGTAAATGATGTGGGTAACTCTGCGATGGATGCATGATCGGGCTCTGTAAGAGCGGCATCGCAAGTGGCATTGACGGATGCCGCACCACTGGAGGTGACGCTCCTGGTCTGAAGTGGCCTGGCGGTGGCGAACTAGGTCTTTGTCCACTTTGAGGTCCATACCGCAGTGGACTTGAGACCATAGAAGATGATGAGACTGGCGGTGGAGTCATGTGAGGTGATTGTTGTCTCATCAGCTGTCGTTCACGTTCCGCTGAAATCGCAGCTGGCGAAGGTCCCACCGGTTGGCCACCTAAATGAAGTGGACTGTTTCGACTCAAATTTGCCGGGTGATTCGAGCTCGGCGACTGTGGGCGATGTGAGAATGCTCCACCACCGGGTGATGGATGAACAAGTGGCGACGTTCGACTGAGTGATGAACTTAGATTCGAAGGAGCTGATGGCGATTGGATCACTGAGTTGTGCTGTGAAGTTGGGTTCGCCATGTGGCTAATGGAATTCGGGCCTGTCGTTGGAGTTCCTCGACCTGCTGCCTCTATCAAACTCGTTAAAGGGTTTGTCGTTGGCTGCGGTCCACCGATCAACGGTAACGGCGTGTTCGGTCCAAGCGGTTGCATTAAGTGACTATGCATGTGCGGCGGCAAATGATGATGTGCCATTATTCCAGGATGGCCCAGATGATGCAATGGTAACGGGTGACTCAAAAGCGGGTGAGGACTACCGTGAAGCAAAGGCCCGAGCGGTGATGTACGGTGCAGTCCCTCGCGGTGATTTTCTAATCTTGACGTTGCGTAAAGTGGATTACCAGGCCCTGGACCGAATGCACTTCCAGACGACGAGAGCGATGAGATGGTAGTGGTTGATGTTGACGTGGGGAACGTTCTCGAGCCCGATGAAATGGCTTCGGGACGATGAAGCCCTCCCTGAATTGGTAAGAATGGAGACGAACCAGAAGTAGGAGGGAGCACTCCCATTGGCGGACCACTTGAGCTCATCAGCGATGGATGGTTGGCTGGCAAGTGCCCAGAAAGATTCAGTCCTGGATGACCGACGAAAGAAGGAATCAGAGTTGATTGTGAAGTTAGCGGAGATGGCGATGGAAGCGTTGTCGGTTGTGAGTTGCTGTTGCTTCCTTGTGAATCTTGATTTGGCGTGATTCTCGACGAAGCGTCAATCGGTGCATCGTTCGCTGACGATGTCGGAGGATAATTTTTCATATCTGGAGGATAATGCGGTGCACCTTTCATAAGATTATCAGCCGAAAATTGACTCTTCATTGCTCCTTCGGCAAAAGCTCTCGCAGGATGGTCAGGTGATAAGAATTTCAAGTCCATGCCGGGATGCGACAGTTCATATTTAGCCATCGGGTCGAACTTCATCATGGGGTCAAAAGGATGACGTAGCATGCCAGGCGGCGTATGCTCTGATTGCTCGTGAACTGCTTTCGCTACATCATTCAATCTTTCGTCTTTGACTTGCTCTAGTTTTACACCGTCACGCTCCATAAATGACTTCATGGAATAATCTGCTCCCTCTGGCCGATTCTCGGGAGTTTTCGGTTGTGTTGAACCCTCCGTCGACGCTCCTGCAGAGAACTTTTGAAGTGGCTTACACACTAAATTTTCAGCATTGTTATTGTTATCTTGTTCATTTGGCATTTGATTGCTGTTATCACTTGGAGCCGCACTGGAAGCTGAACTCTTGCCAGCTTCGCTTTTGACTTCCATCTTCACTTTAAGATCGGTTGGCGATGAATCTTGAGAAACTTCTTCGTTGGGTTCTTTTTTAATGAAAACATCCTTCGACTTAAAATCAGATTCGCCGGAAGCTGTCAAGTTAACTTCTTGTTTCATGTTGGCGAGTTTGGCAAGCATTTCAAGCTCATTCAACTCTTTGTTCGGCTCGATGTCGTTAGCCTTTACTTCTCCAATAGCCGCTTGTCTTTTCTCTTTCTCGCCGTCTTCATCCGGGGCAACCTTGGACGATTGTGCAGGAATATCTGCCTCGTCGTCGGGTGTTGCAACGTCTGATGGTGATCTCTGGTCATTCTCCACGTGGTCTTCCTTCGTTTGAGTATCGGACGACGGCGTTTCTGGGAGCGCTATCGATAGCGGATCTTTCTCATCTGCCTCCTTCGACAAGGAAATCATGCTCTCTGGTGGTTCGCTGTTTGACTCGCCCTCGTCCATGACAGAGCCAGGGCGACTGTCTGTAGTAAGACTTTCGGCTGGGCTCTAAAATTGAATAAACATTACAAGCATCCGTTGCAGCACAAGAAATAAATTGCAACTTACGTCTGATCTTTTCCGTTTGAGCCCATCCTTGTCATCACCTTCGTTCTCCACATCGTTCACACGTTTTTTGCCTTTACTCGGTGTCTCTTTATTGTTGTTAGTCGATTTCTTCTTACCCCCACCGTTTCCATCGTTCGTATTGTTTCGGTTGGGCGTGCGCGGACTTTCTACAGCCGTTTGTGCGTCTGGTGTCTCAGTGCCACGCTTTGGCCTCTTGTTAGCGTTCTGCTCTTTAGCAGTTTGCTTGTTGCGCGTCCTCATTCTCGATGGCGAGTCTTCGCCCAGTGTAGATCCTTTGTTTGTGTTACTGGAATCGCTATCACATTCACTGGCCTCGTCTTCGCTCACGGACGAATTGTCTTCGACCTTCGAGATGGACGTAGGACGTGCAGGCGCGACCGTTTCTGTAGGTGCCTGCGGTTCAGGCGTTTGCTCCTTCTTCGTGCTTGTGTTACTGTTTGTACGAGTATTACGGATACGTCTCAACGAGCCCTGGCGTCGTCGTCGATGCGGACGATTATTGTTGGCACCGGGCGTCTTCTTCCACAGGTAATAGAACTCCACAAGCTCCGGTGTGGGCTTGTGAGGCAGAAAGTCCTTGTGGATGCGAAAAAAATTCTTACCAAAATGACGGAGTCCCTTAATAAAACGTTTTGTTTCCTCCTCCGTCCATTTCTTATCAATGCCTTTAGCTACAGGACACTTCAACAATGCTTCGAGTGCTTTACCGGGATCGTAGCCTGAATCATGTAACACGTCAAATGCAGTTATTGTGGTATCATCACGACTTGCAGCGATACAACCATCCTCTTCGCACATTCCTTGAAATGCGGCTATCGATCGAGCGGCCGTGATATACATCAACAAGTCATTATCAAGAAACACATTTGGACGCCATCGTGGATCCTCGAGGTCTCTAGCTTCGTCGTCTTCGGAACGATAATTTTCTATCGGCTGATAATCTGGCAATTGTGCCTGAACGGAGCACATGGAACGAGAGAAAGAGAGAAAACTCGGTGAGATCACATGCCAAGAAAATTGAGGGAAGAAAATCATGTGGTGCGTCTGATGATGCAAAATGTGTATAATTTGATTCGTGTGTGGAAGAAAACCAAAAGACTTCAGTGAAGCATGATGACGATGATGTTGTTACGGCGTCTCCGTTCACACCACGCGATGCGCGGAATTAATAAACTTCAAGCTAACTCTCTGTTCTTGCTCGACGGAATAAACTTCAGGCTAACTCTTTCTCCTTGCTCGATTAGATGAAGCGGAATTGAATGTCTTTGGAAAGCTAATTGAAAGTGCTAAATTGCTTGCACATTTTGATATTCATGCAAATGTATTGAGAGCGTTACGAACAAGCATGTTCGCTTACAACTGAAACTTCCGCTATCTTGCTGCATTAAACAAACATTTCAACATCATCGGCAACATGAAACATGAAGCTCGTCTGTGTGTAAATCTCAGAAGGAGCGAGAAATGGCGATGAAAATAAAATTGTGTAAACTGACGAAAAAATTGGCTTAAATGAGATAAATATTTATGTGTCATAATGATTATTTAAATTGCGTGTATAATCTCTCGGCGGTGTCGACGTGAAAATAAAAAGCAAAAACAGAAATTAATTGAAAATCTTTTTCTTCTTTGCTACTCGGAAGTTTCACAAAGCGATCTCCATCTCGCTGATTCGAGTCGGAAATCTTTCTCGGACGCGGCAACTAAGGAATGCCAAACTTTTTGCCATCTTCATTTTAATCTCATTTTTTTACGGAAGTTTTGCAAGGAAAACTCGAATTGAATTCGAGAATTTCATGATAAGAAGGGGGAGAAGAAGTTTCCACAAATTTAAATCTCTCTTGAATGAGAAAAATCTTCTTGACTTAAGCAAATAAAACAAATTTCTTATTTCAGCTTCTTTTCAACTCAGGAAAGTCAACGTTTCTAGGAATGAGAACATTTTCTTTTTGGCTTTATTCCACATCAAGAAAAAGTATCAAGATAAAATAAATCTTTATCCAAAAGTTAAACTACTTATTTACAGATCTTTACTCATTAAACCAAACATAAACAATCGGTTGGGGGGAATTGGAATTATGTTACTTGAACTATCTGCCGGATGTTTAATTTACTCTAGTAACATTACAAACAAAACGTGGTTGAATATCGAGTGACGGAGTAGCCGAACGACTCCTACACGAAGACACAGATTGAGATGTTTAAGTTAAGCCACTTCAACGTGTCTCCTAATCTCGCATCGTGCTCGAACGACTAAACAAGCCCCAAAAAGTCGGAAACAAATAACAAACATAAAACAATTTCTCCGTCCGCGGCTTGAAAAACTCAACAAATTTAAATATTAATAATATAATCATAAAATAGCAATTATAATTAATCTTTTCCCCCCTTTAATTTTCGCCTTGAGTCGCGCGGCTCTCGTATATTAAATTTACGACTGCTTCCATTAAATTGCTGTCACTTTTTCTTGCGACCGAAGAGGAAAATAAAGTTCAGCACTGTTGCGACGTTTTCGAGACAAACTCACTTAATTTATTGAGCGAGGAAGACGCAGACGAAAGCGAGAATGCATCATCAGCATATCTATTTGTCATTTAACAACCTGACATAGTATTAAACATAAACTTTTCATCTTGGAGCAGTGATTCCGACAATGCCATTCGCTCAGTCGTATAATCATGGACGCTGTTTACGGTAATGGCGGAGTCGTGCAAATTTAATCAAGTTGCATAAAACGGAGGAGAAGAAAGAAAAGTTTCTTTTCCATAAAGTTCTGTTCGTTCTCGGGGGAGATCGATAAAAATCCCGCCAAGTTTATTGGAATAAATTAGACCGTGTAGCGACGGCTCGAAGACCCCACACCACGCTGACTGGCTCACTCGACTATGGGGAGACCGGAGAGAAAGGAACTGTAGCTTGCTACACACGGCAACCATTTACTAAATTTGTTGTTAGTAATTCTGGCTTGGTAATTAATTGTAATAAAAACGAGAGTGATATAAAAACAAGCACAATGATAAATCTCCTCAAAAATGAGTTTTCTGATGGTGAAGGGTGACGAGGAAATTGTTTGAAATCGAAGCCATCGCTTAACTTGGTAGTAACTTTCAAACGAAGATAATTTCCTACATCGAACCAATCTAGCCAAGCGCTTAACTAGAAACCTAACCAATCTAGCCAAGCGCTTAACAACCCTAATGACACTGACGGTTCGAAATAACTTAGAAATAATAATTTTCAAATGCGGAGTTTGGTTGACAGAAACTCATAAAAATCTTCTTTTAATGACTTGATGTTGGGCCTCATCATAAACTGAGTAGAATTATCTTTAGAGTTTGCTTTCTCCGTTGAACTAATCGCCCGACTCATAAACTATAGTCAGATTGAACTGGTCGCCCGACTCATAAACTATAGTCAGATGAGATGTTCATTTGGTTGAGGTAGAAGTTGCGCAATATAAGATTTTACCAATCAATTTTCTCAGGCATCCAGAGCAGCGAAATGAAAATTTATGTGACTCTGGTACATTGCTGTGGAAAATTCAGAGCAGTCTGATGTTGACTCGATCAATTTATGTTGCGTTTTCTGTTTGGAATTAACTTGATTCGTTGGTTTACGCAATGCTCTGTTGAGCAGCGAGGGCGATACATGAATGGACATAATTTGGCGACTAACACACTTTTTTACACATAGGCCACATCAAGAGGAAAAAGTCATTTTCGTTGGTGAAGATACATCAACGATTAGCACGAACATCTCGCTTCGAACCGTTTTTTTTATCATGGAATCCCATCGCTCGGTTTCGCTTGGCGTTGATGGAAATGATGTATTGGTACTTGGATATGCCAGAGCCGATTAAGGAAGCGCCTTCGTCAGCATCTGCCCATCGTTTATTGGCTTTTATTGTCGGAAAATTTTATCTCTCAAGCTTTGTGGAAAATGAAGTAAAAAGTGTGTTCATAAAGTCAATAAGGCGGCCACGGTTCAAGATGGGTCGTCTCCAGGTAAAGGTTTATGAATTAATGAGGCGTCGTAAATGTGACCTAGTTGCAGCCTTCAGGAAGTTTCTCAGTCCAAGGGGTTTTACGGTTTATGGTAATTAGGACAACGAACGTCGTGACGATGATGATAGCACTCTACGAGCCAAAGACATAATCCTATGAGCATTCCAACATGTTTTCTAAGCTATTTACAATTGACTATCATCCCCTCTTGGGAACGGACCCAGAAAAACAATAACTAACTTCTAATCTACTCTGAAACTATCGGGCAACACGAGGATGGATGATTATGCGGCGGTGAAAGCAAAAACGTTGTTCACATTCGCAGAGAGGAAAATCTGATAACAAACATGCTATTAGACTTTTCCATTGCCATCATCACCCTTCCGTCCATCCCAGTCGGTTTTTATTCTGAGCTACAGCAACAAACATTCGCATCGTCATCATAATCAAATAATCCAATTCTGTTGGTCGAGATTTGAGGGGTCGAAAGGATGCAGAATGGAAACACAGCGGAGCATGATGATGCCGACGTGCGATGTTTGGCTTCATGTATTTAGACCTCGACTCATCCCTACGATTTACTTCTTCAATTAATCCTACGATTTACTTCTTCAATTCGTGCTTTTGCTCAACGTTTGTCATATTTTCACATCGATACGTACGTAGATGTCCGGTTGTTGCTGAATTACCTGATGTTGAGGACCCACTCTTATTCTTGGTTCTGATGGGGCTGTTTCCATAACTTATTGAAGAACGAGATGGATGGAATTCGAATCAGGGCTGCTGTCCGTGCTGCTGATCGACGCACGTTGCTCGTTGACGGATCCGTTGTTGCGGCTTTTGTTTTCACGACACTTTCGAAATTAGACACGAACTCGCAGAGGCTTTATATGTTTTTCAAAAAAGAATTTAACTTAACTTCTTCACAATAAAAGAGATTAAAAGCACGACGCCTCGTTTAGTTTCATAATCACTTTTCATCAAACAAACAGTTCATCTGTAAGGAGAAAGAAAACGGATTTTAATTCACGATTCAATCTCGTTCGAACGTGTTAGGCAGCAAAAGGTGATGCACAGTTTCGGTGATTCTGCCTCGTTTTCATGCAAATCGGGGACATATCGCTGGGTGGTTTGCCGACGATTTTCCGCCCACTGTGGGGTCGGGGGGAATTTTTTTCGTCCAAAATGTAGAGGAAGGTTCAAGCTCCATGTCGGTGAGTTTGAGAGTAGGAACGGTTGATGAGCAGAAATATTAAACGACCGTTTCATGAGATATATTGGACGGTTGCCAAAGCGGGTGGTTCTTAAAAATTGGTTCATGGTCTAGCCCGAGGGAGTGAAAGTCGCGAGAGGACAAAAGAAAGAGTCAATGAATTTTCGACAATGCATTCTAGCAGCGTGAAAACGACGAGAGGAAAATGAGAGAAGGAGCAACAAAGAAACATGAATTGCGCCAACAAAAACATCATCATTACACACATCGCATCACGAAGCGAAAAATCCCATTCATTTTCGCTTGTAAATCTGTGCTTAACTGTCTTCATTTCCAACAAATTTGTTAATCATTCTTTTCTTCTTCTCTCCGCCTTTCATTTCTTTCTGTTGCCGCACAGAAACAACAACTGAAGCTTCGCTTAAGCACCGGTGCTTTGTGGCTTTCATCGTACATTTCTTCTCTGATGATTCAATTCAAGCGTCACGAATATGTGAGCAACCGCCATTGCCGCACGAGTCCCGCTGGAAGTTTTTATGCTTCAAATTATTCAGTCAGATGAATTTCTTTTCGCCGAGCAGAAAGACCGAACGAAAAGAAGAAACTTCATCTTCATTCTTGAGCACATAAAGTGGATTTTAATAACTTTTCTTTTTTTTTGTGCCGGAGAAGCCGTGAAACAGAAAAATCCGTTTGAGGTTTCGAGCATAAAGTCGAGTATGGGGAGGGTCGGAGAGTCACGTCATGGTGAACCCGAACAGAAGCAGGCGATCGACTAAACGTTTCACATTGCTTCCGAATTGAAAACTAAAGTTTTGGAACGGTGAAAAGGGTCGAGGAGGAAGCACGACACAATTTACACATGATGCCACTATCGGGGTTTGTTTTTATTGCTATTGTTATTTTTACGAGGGATTATTAGTAGTTTAGTTTATTATTGGTTTACGGACATTCAATATAATACGAGGGAGAGGAAGAGAAGTCGGGGATGTCTTACATTAGAATCGATGCATTCTCGCAGGCGTAAATTAATAGCGTAGAGTTGCGTCGACACGTTTTCGTGCGCGCCGCTCTACTCTAGAGAAGAAAAGGCAGCCGAAAGTTATCGATTTGCCTGGCATATCCGTTCTCCACTGGCCGTGCAATGAGTCGTTAAATAGCCAAGGTTTGACCCCAATTTGACGCTCTTTTCACCCCATAACATCGTTAAACACTTAAATTCATAAATTTGCTTCGCCTGGGGGTAGCAGAAACTTTGGTTCCTCCTGTCTTGGCGCACACGACCGGTGCCTTTCCAGCGCGTTGTTGTTTTTTATTTTCAATTTGAATAATTGCTTAATTACACTTTGAATTATTCATAATTCTTATATGCCATTGACAAAGAGAAGGAGAAGAAACTTGAGCCGCAATCCGAGAAAATGGGGAGAAAAAACAATAAGCGGCATGAGAGAATGATTTGTGCGGCATAAAGCAATAAATTTCCGATTGTTAAAACGCTTTTCATTAAACGGCTGTTTGTTGTTCAACATTCTCTTCTTCATGCTCGAAAGTCTCTTCACGTCTCTCCGTTATGAACTCCATCAAATGTGCAGTTCACGTCATCTCATCCCTCCCCTCACAACATCCTAAACTGTTGGTTTTCTGTGTCTATTTTTATTGTTCGCCTTTCAACACATCTGTGCGTATCGATTGAGCCAGAGCCTTAAATGTTCCTCAAGCGATTAGGTCTATCAGCACTCAATTGAAAGCAAGATTATGCTGGAACTGAAATGCAAGAACTGCTTCACTGAGAAGGTGGCTAGTGCGAAGCATCGTAGCTAGTGCCAGGCATCTTGGCTAGTGCCAGGCATCGTGGCTAGTGCAAGGCATCGTGGCTAGTGCCAGGTATTGTGGCTAGTGCCAGGCATCGTGGCTAGTGCCAGGCATCGTGGCTAGTGCCAGGCATCGTGGCTAGTGCCAGGCATCGTGGCTAGTGCTTTCGCTATCGCTATCGAAAATGAGTCAAACTTACTATGACTAAATGCAGCAACATAGCATGTTTTATTTAAATCCTTAGCTTAAACTGAGCCGATTCCTAGCAGTCATTTAATGCAATCTCAATTGCATCGACTCCGATGATGTCTAGGCTGACCCGTCGCGCTTCACTGGCCCAACCGCAAATTCCATTCCATTAACCCGACCACGACCAAAACTATTATTTTGACTTCTTCCTTCCTTGCTGTTGCCTCAGCGGGTCTCATGCAAGAAAAAATTGTTGTGTATTGAAAAGAAATCGACACATTTTTCTCTTCTTTCTTCTTCGACAAAGAAGAACCTCAAACAAAAGAGGCAAAAACGCAAAGCGAAATTTACGAAGGAAGACGAGACGAAAGGCGAAGAAAAAGTTGTTTAGACTCTCCGAAGTTTAATTTACAGCTCAAGTCGAGCTCAAGTTCGCTTTATAATTCCTCATTCCCATCTTCACTTCTCGTTCCGCTCTTCGACGGTTATTTGCGAAACATGGAAAACAATTAATTAAATAATCCGTCGATAGCTCACACAGAGTCGTGCGCTTCAAGCACCGCCGAAAATTGAATTATCGGGGGTGGCGTTCTCGTCTATTCGAATGCACAATGCTATCCGGCCACCGACCATTTTGCTCTTTTCTCCTCATAAACATCTCGATCGTCGTCGTCGTCGGCTCTTGGTACGGAGAAAGAGAAAAGAAACATGAAGAGGAAATGGTTTCATCGTCGGATGTGGATTGGGTTGAGAGCTGTTTAATGGATTAATGGTTTATTCCCTCCCAATGATAAGGATTATTAAGCCTAATTAAGCTCGGATGGGGGAAACAATCGAGAGCGGTTTGAAGGCGAAATCACCACGAAAAACCGTCCGACCATGTTGCTGCATTTTTCTCTCCTCTTCGTCTTTACTCTGGCGAACGTGATGAATGAAGTTTAAGAACCCGAAAGTCGTCGACGAGAGAAAGAATTCGATTCCTCGAAAATATTTTCCCCGAGACATTTTGATTTCTTTTGAACTGCTGCCGACCACACATCGACGACTGCTGCGCTTTCTGGCCGTGCGAAACAATTCTCATTAAGCGCAAATTACCTAATACACTCATTTCGCTTCCTTTTTGCAAAAGAAAAAGGAAGTTTTCCACTCGCTTTTCCCCTCACTTTTCTCCTTCTTTGATTATTTATGCGAATTTTCCTCTTCGAATTTTCTTAGTTTTCGCGTCTCGCATTCACTTTCAATCAATTTCTCTCGTCGGATTTGGGAGTTTGCGGTGCAATGTTGGCGGCAGATGATAATCCATGGCCTGAGACGTAATCCAAATGCATCGAGTTTTCGCTCAACTTCCAAAAACGCTTGGTTTTCCTTTTTCAGAGACGCACTCACACACACAATCGCGATTGGTTCATCGACTTATTTCTTATTTTAACGACTCATTAAGTTGATCTAGACACTTTGTGATAGCGAATACACTTAGATGGAACATCAAAGAACAAACTTATGCTTATTTCGATCGAATTAATAAGCTTTTTCCGAGCTATTTTCAAGAAAATCCGAGACGAAAAGAGACACTGAACCGATTTCTTGTTACTCCGACCGATTGTGGTGCTCGACTACCCGCACCGTTTTGATCTTGGTCGTTACTCCGTCAACAAATATTGCAAGCTGTAGATCCCACTTAACCATGAGTGTCATAAAATTAGGTAATGAGCTTTGATAGAACTCGCAGAAGGTCCCAAACTTCCTTTAAATTGCTGTCACAAACATGAAAACATCAACTGAACTCACTCAGTGTAAAGCGGTTAGACCGATCGAATCTGCTTCGGCCCTAACGTGGGATAGTTTTGGCTTTCATCCTTCTTGTTGGCGGTTTCATCCTTCTTGTTGGATAGATAGGTGGTAGAAGTTTTTATCAAAAATTCCTCGATTACAATTTTCCACCCACGCTTGGTTACAAGATCGAAATATTCAATGAGATAAATAATTGTCAGATTCATGGGAATGGAACCCAGACATCTTAACGCTAAAAGATGGATCCGATTTTATCCGCCGACCTATTGAGGCCGCTAGACCAAGCTCAGCTAAAACTCCTACAATAATCACTGAAGACTCTTCAGTGAAGAGTTTAATCCACTGGATGGAAGTTTTTGGTTTTTAGGCAGAAGCTGCTTCCGGCTTCCACAAAAGCTTCTCATAAATCGAGAAGCTGCTTCCGGCTTCCACAAAAACTTCTCATAAATCGAGAAGCTGCTTCCGGCTTCCACAAAAGCTTCTCATAAATCGAGAAGCTGCTTCCGGCTTCCACAAAAACTTCTCATAAATCGAGAAGCTGCTTCCGGCTTCCACAAAAGCTTCTCATAAATCGAGAAGCTGCTTCCAGCTTCCACAAAAACTTCTCATAAATCGAGAAGCTGCTTCCGGCTTCCACAAAAACTTCTCATAAATCGAGAAGCTGCTTCCGGCTTCCACAAAAACTTCTCATAAATCGAGAAGCTGCTTCCGGCTTCCACAAAAACTTCTCATAAATCGAGAAGCTGCTTCCGGCTTCCACAAAAACTTCTCATAAATCGAGAAGCTGCTTCCGGCTTCCACAAAAGCTTCTCATAAATCGAGAAGCTGCTTCCAGCTTCCACAAAAACTTCTCATAAATCGAGAAGCTGCTTCCGGCTTCCACAAAAACTTCTCATAAATCGAGAAGCTGCTTCCGGCTTCCACAAAAGCTTCTCATAAATCGAGAAGCTGCTTCCGGCTTCCACAAAAGCTTCTCATAAATCGAGAAGCTGCTTCCAGCTTTCGCAAAAGAATCCCAAAATTCATGAGCTTCTGTCAGCTTCTGATTCCGCTTCCATTTCCATCCCCTGGTTTAATCCAAAGTCAATCGTCACACTGACGAGAAAAGGGAACCGCAGACCCGTTAAACTAGCTTCGTTTAAAATTGTTCTTCTCAGATAATCTGGCTGGCCAACCTCGACAACACAGAGCCAAAGATTAAGACAATCTTTGTTGATCAAAGACAACACCAACTCCAAGGAAAATCGACGACATATCGAGTTGGAAAGCCCGAAATGCCGCGGGTCAAAAAATTAAAAAAGTTCGTGGCTGTTTCTGATTTTCTCAGCCTGAGTGCGACTGATGTTCTGAAATACGTTCAGAGGCTCCATGAGCACATCAGCAAGCAGAACAAGAAAATTTGCAAACTGAAATTGAAGATACAGAAAATGGTAAGTTTTCCTGAAAGATCAGTGAACGGTTTTAATTAGTCTTGTCTTGTTTTAGACATTCCTTTCTAAGCTCGATGCCCATATCGCTAAGAATGAAAAAGAGGGTGCAGTAGTTAAAGGCAAAGGCAACGAGTCTGCAACTCTAAATGAATCAACGCCGAAATCCTCGGAAATCAAACAGGAAAACGTTTTGGATTTCGTCAACGAAATCAAAGCTCAAGCAATGGTGAACTCTTTCGAGCAAGCCGGGTTCATCTACGAACCGACTTCTGGGCTCTATTACGATACAAAGAGCGGCTACTATTATTCACCGGACCACGACCTCTATTACAACGGAAATGATGCGAATTGGTACAAACTGAATCCTCGCACAAACGAGTTCATCTTTCATTCAGGAACAGAAGCTAGCCAAGCAGCTAAAAAGGTAGAATTGAGGGCTCATCCTGCCAGAGCCAATACAACAGTTTTGTACAATTACAGGTTCAGTGGGAGCGTTCAATTGATTGTCTGTTGGACGATTTCAAAAGTCTCAGAATCGCTAAGCTTCGCGCTCATGCCTTAGGTGCGTAGTGAGTGAACGGGAAATCTCTAAGACGCGGCTTTCTCTCTTTCGCAGGAGGAAATTAATGAAAATGAAGCCATACGTAAGATTCTTGAAGACGGAAGAAAAACTTCGAAAAGTCAAGAGACTTCAAAAGAAGTCCAAAGAGAAAATCGACATCGTCGCTATTCAACGTCGTCTGATTCTTCTTCAAGCAATGAAAGTCGTCGCCGACGAAGAAGAAGCCGGTCGCGGTCCAGGCGAAGTCGGTCAATCAGCCGTAGTCGTGAGAAGCACAAGCGAAGAAATCGTTCCAGGAGCTACAACCGGGAAGATGGCGAGATAGATTCTAGTGACGAGCCTCTAAGCGACTACCGTGAGAAAGACGTGCAGCAGAAGTTCAAAAGAAAACGCAAGAAGAAGGGAACTGAGCATGAAGGTGATTGAACTAAACCGGATCTTGGAGATTTCCTTAATTTTTCGTGATAATTGTCCGGTTGTTGATAACATTTCCATTCATTTCAATTCTAGAAATCGCCAAAAAATATCCGCCGAGCCTTCGTCTGATGGTGATTGAAAGCGATAAGTTGGATACGGGAAAACTCTTCGTCGTCACTTTCAAGGGAGGAACCTTGGGGCGTGAGGGAAATCACGATGTCATTATCCCCGATATGAATGTGTCAAAAGCCCATCTCAAGTTCTTCTACAACCACAAGAAAGGAGTTTATCAGTTCACTGATCGTTCGAGGAATGGAACGCTGCTGAACCAAGTGCAGATATCTTTGTTATCGCAAGAGGAGTCGGATCCAAATAATCTTGAGCATGGCAGCATTTTACAACTAGCGAAAACTAAGTTACTTTGCCATATTCACGAGGGTTTAACTACGTGCAACGATTGCGAGCCTTATACCTACACGAAGAAACCTCAGGAAGAATTGAAAACAGCCACAATCGATGTTCAGCCTTCGAATCTCTCCCACAAGGAGCAATTGAAGTTGTTGCAAAAACGCTACGGCCTTGCAACCGAAAAGTATCTTGAAAACCCGTCAGGAGCATCAAACAAGAATTACGAGGATCGCGCTGAAAAACGTCGCGTCAAGGTTGGAAGCTCTCATTCTTCAGTTAAAACCGAGCAAGCGTCGGTGAATAAATCCATTTCGAGTGACAACAAAGGTTTCAAGCTGCTAGCAAAAATGGGATGGAGCGAGGGAACATCGATCGGAAAAAGCCAAGCGGGTATTATGGAGCCAGTGCAAGTGAAGACTCAGCAGGGAACGTCGGGATTGGGCAACGAGGATGCTCCAGTGCCAGTCAACTTTCAAGTCAACTCAAAGAAGAAGGAAATCTGGAATAAAACACAAGAACGATACAACAATCTTGCAAAGGGCGATATCTTCGACAATGATGATTAAGTTGTTCCCGTAATTGCATGGATAAATAAATAAACAAATTTGCTAGATTCAAATTACATTGTTTGAAATCTCCATCCAGACTTTCATCCCGATGCAGTAACATCTGCCTAATGAGGCGTATCCGAATGATTGAAATCTTATTTCGCGTACATTGTTGAGTGGAAATAATCGATATGTTTTCTTCGAGGCCTAAACTGACAATTCTCTTAATTTTTCAGAGGTTCCACCAGTTGCAAACGAAAGACATTTAATGGGCGAATTATTGTGAGAGCTCACATGCGATCTTACGAGGCATTCGCTCCTTCAAATATCCAACTTTTATAGTCAATAATTCTCCCAGTAATCGTCTTCATGTCGCACAATAATGTTCCTTTTGCAAAAAACGATCTGCCGCATAAAAAGTTATGAATATTCACAGCGAGTAATTTCCATAAATATTGCACGAATGAGCGGAATGCATGAATAAGAGGAATGCATGTCAAGTGTCCATCAGAATGAGTCAAGAAGTCATCAGCAAATTTACAAAGTTTCTTTCAACTTTCGGTTTCAAGCCGAAAATATTCTACAAACTTCAATTGGCTTGTTGTCGTTGCTCGATCCTCGAAAACAAGGATGAAAAATGCTTTCAGCGGTTGGCGGAGATTTCCATTTTGTCAACTTGAATTTTTAATTTGTTTCGATTGTCCCAGCTTAAGAGTTTATAGCTTAGGAGGAACTACAGCAGATGTCGAAGAGAGGCGACTTTTATTGGCAGGTAAGCATCGTCAGGCTTTGTCAGTTTGTAAACAAGCGTGTTACAGTGCAGGTTGGATAAGACAGCATTTAGAAAGCAAGCCAATAGATTATAACAGAATAAAAGCTGAAACTATCGCGATACAATTTTATTCTTCGCTTTCTGTGCATAGTAAAAAACCTCGACTCAAAAATAAGCTTAGATATCGCTGAAAGAAAAGAAAATAATTGGAGAGATCATTATTTCTAATGAAAAATAATAGACGTAGAGGGAACAATAGATGCGCTGCTATTTTGTTGCAATTGCTGTCTATTGGCATTTCCTATTCGCTGACCAAATGACGGCGCAACAATGGAAAATTAAGAAGGAAGATTTATGTTTCTTGTGAAAGCTCATGCGACCGCAACTGAAGACGCGTTTGCAATGTTGGCAGTTCTAAATAAATATAGCGAGGGAACATCAACGGCACGTAAACTCCATTTCATCGGCTGATTTATAAAATTAATAAATTTTCATTTGCAGTTCATGCAGCGACCGCTAATCACGGATCAACGCGAAAGAATCGCTGACTGAAATATTCTACAGAAGAAAGTTTATGTTGCTGGTTGATGGAGAAGAACGGAAACGAAGAACGTTTTTCTCAAAGTATTTTTAAAACCATAATAGATCTCAAACAATTGATATTAGGCGGAAAAAAGTTTAAGTCGATTGTAATACTTTTAAAAGTCAAGTCTTAGAATCACCCGGATCAATCTGAGTCTTTGTATCACCTGAGTCAGCTTTAAATGGAAAACTAAGCTTGCAGAATAAATCGAACATAAGAAGCACCTGTCGAGAAAACTAATTGTCAAGTTTCATTCAACTAATTTTCATAAAGTTCACGAAGCATCTTGTGCAACTTCTCCACAGCTTATTAGGAGGGCCAAGATCCTCTCCCTTGCTTTTCGATGCACATTGTCCGAAAGCAGCACATGAGATGAGTTGTTGCAATTGTGTTTGCGAGAGATGAGAAAAGATTTTCATTTGTAAAACCAACAGCGTTCCAGTCTCTCGAGCAGCAAGGAAATTTTGAGCTGTTCTTGGCGTTTTAATACTGTAACCCGTCGCCCGCCCGAATACTACAGAGAGCCGCGAAGAGAGAAGCGATATGTTATGGCACATACACAGCCAATGGGACTGTGGCAGAATTTTTTCATTTCATTTTTTCCTTTCTGTTACTTCACATGAAAACACAGAGCAGAAAAAATATTCCTCGGCTTAGTTTCTTGCCAGTAATCGAATGCTGAAGACGATATTGTCTGACGGAGCGTCCAGAAATATTTATTGAGATTAAAGTGAAGAAAGTGCGTGAGAAAATTTCGAAACGGTCGATCAAAAAAGTTTGATGATAAAAATGAACAATTTTCGTTCACTGACAATCGGTAAAAATAGATGAAATTTCTTTTTAATGACTGCGGGTTGAGGCGATCTCGGAAGTGCCTGTTGATTGTGAATTTTTCGCCGCGCTAGTCGTATTGATGAAACTCAGTGAGCTTTGAAACTTCAGCAGGCTTCGTTAAGCAAGTCATAAACTCCAAGCAGTTAAAAGTGAACAAGGATTTTCTAAATTGAATCGAATTGAAAATGAGTTCAGTGAAGTTTAGCTTATGTTTCGCGACAATTTTCCTGCTCAAAATTAAAGGATTGACAGGTGAGTTTCCTTCTTCAGTGTCGTCGTTACTTCTTGTCCTGTATTTGTTGGACTGTTCTGAGAAAATTGCAAGAATAAATTTGCCGGGTTCTGTTCACAAGATCAGAAGAATTTGGATTACCTAGAGCGGCGTGGAAATGTTCTTACATATCCTTTCGTTATTGACAGCATCTGAGTCATCGTAAAAAGTAGCAAAACAAAATCTACGAGCTTCCCGGAAGGCCGTCGAAAGAGAATCTAGTTTCGCGTCGCTGAGCTATCCCAGTTCTCTCGAATTATTTCCTAACCGCCAACATTTGTTGTATTGATGACTTGACGGCTTCTTCCCGGAGTTCCAGAATGAGTCAAAAAGTCCGCCGCGTTTTAATTCGATTTGCCATTCAAGACGGAAAAAATATGCATAATTCAGGTTGTCGCCGAAATGAACGCGAATGAAAATTAAAATTTTGTGTGTCATTTTTAGAAGGTCATCTATTGCACAATGGCCACAAAGCTCTTTGATCCAGACAGAAAAAAATCATTTATCATGATTTGGATGACTTCGTCTCGGCTCTTTGCGCGAATTCTCGCGCTGGGAAGACAAATTAACATTATCTGATATGTATTGCTTGGAGACCTATCGCGTATCAACTCGGTCAAAGTCAAGAATTTACGACGGGCCTGAAAAATGCATTGGAACAAGACGAGAACGAAGAAGAAACCCGCGAGAACACTGTGAATCGATTCAAGTCTGCATTTTTAGTGCTTTGCTTCTCAAATATTTACCAAATGTCTACAGAAATATTCGGCGGGCTAAGAATACGATTTCAATGAACTAAAAGGTGAAATTATAATGGTGAAAGGAGTGGACGACGGGCGAGTAGGCTATGTAACTAGAGAATGCAGGAAGGTCTGGTGCGACACACATTACCTAAATCAATTTCCGAAAAAGTGTCCTGCGACTAGCAACGCTTTTCGTCCTAACCGAGTTCTAAAAGAAGGCTTCGAGTTGGGCTGAAGACGTTTTCCTCCCCCGCAGCCGAAAGTTTTGTAATGTCCAATCTTGCTTTGCCGACATCGAGACTTGTGTAAAGAAACCATCATCGCAAAGTAATTTGCATATTTTACCGTCAAAAAATATCAACAAAAAATGTTTTCATTTTTTGCGTCTGCCGTCGACAATGTGTGCTTATCCGTTGACGCTTGTCTGGAACGCGCAGACGGCGTTATGCAATAAGTTTCGTTTGTGTTTCTAAAAATATTCTTTGGCGATGACCCACTGACCGCTTTTTCTCGGCAGTTCTAATGCATATTTCGCGGAACGGTGAGAATATCGCACTGCAGACGGTGAAGCATCCGATGGATTGGCACGTTCTGGAATGTTTGAAAGCTCGTTTTCACCGTGAATGAATTTTTTTTTGTGGAGTTTGCTATCGCGATTATAATTGATTCGTGTAATTATAAGCAAGTGCACCAAATCAATTTTGCTATCGATGTTAAGCAATCGCTACGAGTTGAAGGATCTGTGCCTGAAACCACTGAGGCCCTCAGTCTGAGGGTAAAACAAGACGACTTTTATTTAATTCACGACTTCATTCAACTCAACATGTAAATTTCCCCAGCTTAACGGTCTGAAGCTCAACGTTGGAGGTTTATACAATTATGATTCTTCGTGAATCTATAATTTGGTGTGACGTCTGTCCGTTCCAATTAATACGCCGGCCCATTCGAGTTTGATGCATTCCATTCATGTTGTTCGTTTCGGGTTGTTGACTCTCACTCTCACTATATTCCCTTTTAAACTCTCGTCGCATCATCCGCTGTCGGTTTCTTGCTTGACAGGCACAGCAGCAGCAGCAAAAAATCATCGACCAAACTCTCGTGAACTTGAACTTTTTATCTTCTCTCTCTCTCTTTTGGTTCTTGATTAACCGTGAAAATTCAAAAGCCTCCAAGAAGATAAAAATATCAGCGGCGGCTACGAATTTGTATTCAATTTTCACTTCCATACACGACTGACGAAAGTGAGATAACGCTCAGACGATGCTATATTTGTATTTTATTACACGCCGGACTCTTTCCGATGTGTCTGAATATGAGATGGTGAATGGATCAAGTTGATGACTTCAATATCGTCTCGACCCTCGCCTTAGCCGGCACGCCCTCATCGTGATTCAGAATCGAATTGTTCGAATTTTTCACAAACATTCTAAGTTATTTTCGGACATGAGGCAAACTGCATCGATTGAAAGTGCTCGCTGCTGCATTCGAACACAAATTAGTTTTACGTCAAAGTCACGTTTCCCGCGTTATTGAAAAATGATTAAAATCGAAGCTTTACCGCCCAACAGATGTCGATTGAAGCTGTGGACATTTATTGCACGCGTTACAACTTGAACCCGTTTGAAATTTCAAGGTTCTAGCCACTCGAATGCTAGAAACATTTACATTTCTTGAAATCCAAGCAACTGTCGACAAATGTCGTCTAACGGGTGAAGCATGTGCTGCTATTATCTGGCTAAGCCAGCGTTATGTAATGTTGAATATCTAGAAGAAAGTTTGCAATTTCATCTTCTCTGAAAATGGCAATTACAGAAAAATATTCGATTCCGGGAACAGCGATCGAGAGACGAAGCTGTAAGCCAAAGGCCATGTAAAGGGAGGGAGGGAGTGATATGCATTTATCATCAACCTGATCGAAGCTGTAATGGAGCAAAAGTAAAAAAGATTGTTTGATTGGGAGGTTGCAAACAAGGCTTGCGAGGAATGCAGTTTACTGTTTGCAAGGCATATCATAGACTGAGAAAAATTATGTGTTAATAAACTGCAAGTGAATTGCTCGCAGTTTGATTAAAAATGTAATGAAGGAAATGAAATTACCGAGAAGCTAGCACAAGAGACGACTTCGAATCTGCTTCGTTTTCCTCCGTTCAGTTCATTTTTATTCGCATTACATGGCCTGCAACAGCCACACAAGTGCAATAATTTAGAAAGAAAAATTGCGCGGCACGGCAGCGAGGCGAATAACTCATTATGTTCGCAATAAAAGCTAGAGACGATCGGTAAGGCGAGCGATATCAATTTGTTGCAATCAAAACACTTGTTCTACGTTCCCTTGGGCTCCGCTCGGTTCCACTGGCATTCGAGTTTCAATTGAAATTCAAGAGAGTTCGCCTGATCGCGAAGATCTCAATGAAACAAAATCCTGAATTGAACTTGACAGAAGCGAAGAAGTGAAATGAGAAACTAACGGTTGCAACGATGATCCCAGTTCACCGCGAGTAATTTAATTAGTTATCGTATATCTTCTGATCTCTCTAATTGAAGCGCATAAATGTTAAATTGAAACAAATTAAATTGCTTTCGGCTTGGTGGACGATGCCAAGCAGTAATTCTGGGACTGCGCGCTTCGCGTAAGATTGCTGCGCATTTATAAAATTCAATTAAATTGCGTTATGTGAAAATTAAAAGGTTTACGGTTTTCTGACAGACGCCAGAGAACGTCGATCGGCTCTTCAATTTGCGAGAATTTCAGGAAGAAATCTTCAATTAAATAAATGCACAAAACACATCTTCGCAATTAACTAATTTATTGATCTCTTTGAAATTATCCCACGATCTCCGAAGCTGGATCGTGTTACGAAAAAATTGACAATGATGGTCAGTGTCGAGCGCTAGTCGCCAATGATGTATCGAAGGAAGAATGCTGCTCGAGCTTGGGAGTTGCCTTCAACGAAGAAATTTCAGATGAGTCCATCTTCATGCTGGCAGCTGGAATTCGCAAGGAAACGTGCAAGTCGTGTCGAGGTTGGTTCTTCTACATAAATTGTTCACCATAACCACTTAATTTTCGCCTCTGTCTTCTTAATTTTCTTCCTCTCGCCGCATCTCACTCTTAAAATAGAAACATGCGACCACGCAAATTGCGGTGCCGGCAAACGATGTATAATGAAAAAAGGATTCCCGAAATGCGTTTGTGCGCCGAACTGTAAAGCTAATAAAAACCAAAACGCGAACAGCGCCAGCGAAATTGCAGTCATTCAGATGCCCGACGCAAGACTTTTGAAGCGAAATGATAGGCGATTAACACCGATCGAAATGCAAAGCGACGAGCCAACACTTATCATTGCTAATTTCAATCGACGACAGGGTGACAAGAAAGCAAATCATAAAGCGAAAGAGGCTTTATCTTACACACCGCTAGTTGACCGCGAACAGATCCAGGTTCATCAAATGAACGTTAGCAATGAAACCGACCACGCAAACACAATTGGCATGAAGATTCGAAGCGGATTCTTTAATGATCAGTCGCTGAAAGCGGGAGCTTTACACGATGACGGCTTTTATGTTGGAAACCTGGTGAGTTATTTCGTCACCTTCATCTCATTTCTGAATCTTTCTGCTTTTCAGCCAAAATTCTCTCATTACAATCCAATTTGTGGCAACGATGGCAGAACGTACAAGAACAGTTGCCAACTCAAGAAGCGAGCGTGTCGACAGGAAAACAAGTTGCTTGAAGTTGCCTATAAGGGCCACTGTCAGAGTAAGAAATCATATTCCATCTATCGCTTATCTACATCAATAAGTTACTTGAGTCTTAAAGCACAAAGCTAACTGAAAAGATTTCCGGGAGTAATTTTAGTTTCTTCCACTCAAGTTAGACAATTTTTTTCTGTAGTGACGTTGATTTCAAACAGAGCCCGTTTAAGCAAACAAAATTAATGAATCGCTGAAGCTAAAGGCAACAAAATATAAAGAAAATATTTATGGTTGTGACAAGTGCATCTTCATCTTGTTTCTCTCCACATCGTATGCCCGCGCTCATCATTCAAGTGTTGCGAGCATTCGTAAAAATTTGGCAAAGGGACAAAAAAGAGAAGCGAGCTGAATTCGCGCACACTTTTTCTTTGAATTAATGCATGGAGCGAAAACCAAAAGAGACTTTCATGCTGATGATGTTTACAAGTAAGGTCGTAATTAAGAATTTATGTGTCGTTCTCCTTGCGATGAAACCTTTTCGTGTCTTCGTGGTTGCCTTACTAGGATCTTGTCCATCAATCAAGTCTTCATAAGCTACGTCAAGCTGATGCTCAAGCAAACAGGTCATATTGCTGAAAAACGACGATGGCTTCTCAATTTCTCATAAATCTAAATTAGGTCGTCACAAGAAATTACTGTAGGACTTTGTAGGACGTGCAACATCAATAAGTGTGAACAGACAAATCTCTGCATTTAAAATAATTAGAATGAGCTACGAGAAAATCCCTGAAACGTTTCAAATATTCCGTCTCATTGAGGTAGTCACTGATTTGTTATTACGCGCTGCTTGGCATTTGTAAACAATTCTCTGTCTCCGCTTTCTCCCATTCATGATGAATTATGTTTACGCTGAAATATATTTACTGCGAGAAATTTTATTAGTTGCTTTGACGCAAATGCGCTGTTTAAGAGTAACGAGAATAATGGCTCATAATAATCGTTGGTTTCTCGCTTTTGCTTAAAGGTGCATGCAAGTTCATCAAGTGTTCGAATGGCAAAACTTGCATCGAAGATCAAAACTCGGCGCCACAATGTATAACTTGTCCGCGATGCAGCAACAATAACAGAAATCTCACAAGTCAGGTGATTTCTAAGATGGTTTGCGGAGCGGACGGCATCACCTACAGAAATCTTTGTGTGCTCCGTCAAAAGTCTTGCAAACTGGGGAAATCAATCCCACTTCTCCACCGAGGTCCGTGCTCAGGTTTGTTTGTTCTATTTTATTCCACCTTTACTAGTTTCGAACATCTGAAATGAAAGAATCACATTCATTAAGGCCGTCGAAGAACTCATTCTGCAACAAAGCGAGAAAGTTAAATCGCAATTGGGTCCTTGCCGGTATTTATCATCATCGTTTCGTTGCATTTACACACAAGTCTTCATCAGCGTGAATACCAAACTCATCTAGCAAACTTTAATGACTCTGACACACTTTCTCCAAAGTCGCTACTACTCGAGCCTAGAAGTCAAAACGTTAGTAACGTTATGCTCACTCACAAGTAAACTTTAGGTCGACTAATTGAATGATCCGAAATGTAAAAACGGTGGTAACAACGGGCACATATTGACATCGAATGATTGGTTCCAATACACAAACCGCGAGACATTTTGTATGCAAACTGATCGTGACAATATTTACAACGAGATGTTCAACGACCCATAATGCGCTTTGATGATGCATTAAATTGATTTTAAACAAAGTGTCATATGAGAAGTGATGATCTCATTTTGTTTCTTCAAATCTTTATACAAATCTACAAGTCAACTTCGCTTCTTAACTAGGCTTTTTAGCCACAAGTCGAATCCCCGAACTATGTTCAAAAGCTTTGATAATAGCGCACAGTTGTAAAGGTCGCAGTCATGCATTGCGATACCTCTTTGACTAGCTTGCTAGTCCCTCATAGTGGAAATGCCTTCACGGTAGCTAGTGTACGATGCATCTAAGTTTCATATTTTGCATCTTTTTAAGCTTCGTCTTTCTGGTGAAACTTTCGGAGTTCTTTCACCAGGTGACGAGGTGTTAATTTACGCGAATTGCGGTTCGGCACTGAATTTGTTAAGACCAACAATATTGATAAAATATATTCGGCTCTCAATGCTCATCCGAACGCATCACCGCAATCAAGTTTCAATTAATCGCTTCAGCTGCTTAAGCTGGAAAATTTAAAACTTAAATGGTGCAAATTATAAAACAAGCAAATTTATTACGACGATAGGTTCTGCGAGCGCAGTAAAATTTCCGAATTCAAATGCAAATGCACTTTCGCTGTGTGCAGGAAACTTTTCGCCGACGATCCTCACACACTTACCTGTGGATCCCATTATCATTCTCGACGTCTGCTCGATGGCCTTTTCAATTCATTTCTTGTCTTTAGCGTTTATTTTCAGCTAAATGAGAATTTACAGCATTCATAAAACGGAATAAAGAAAAAATAAAATAAAATTCATGATATGCAATAAAATCATGCGATATTGAGATTGGCAAAAGCGAACTTTTGTGCAAATTGCTGTGCATAGTTATAAGCCTTCGAGAAAAAAGCTCATTATTGCTGGCAACTGCTACGCGGAGCTAAGCCTTAGACAATCAGGATATATCGATCAATAAAATAAGTCGCGAAATATAACTGACGGGCTGCTATCTTCTTCAAGAAATTGAGTTGGTCTTCGAAGAGTTTGAGCTATAAAAATAAATTATTGTTTTGTTAAGTTTACTTGGCAATCGCCGTTTCACAGCCCACTTCAAGCTTCGTCGATTAGTTTTTGAACGATGGAGACAAGTCATTTTAATTTTATTTCCTTCTCGTGTTCCAAATCAAACCTCATCAAATTTATGTGATCTTTTTTCGATTCTCCTTTACTGCGTTCAGACCGGCTGATACGAAGAAGTGTAACAAATGGACACGAAGTTTTATTTTCTCTTGCATTTCTGATCTTTTCGTTCGCCCGCTCTCTTCCTGAAAAATAAGTTCCTGCCGTTTCGGGTTTCTGCGGAAAATAAATCAAAGTGACATGTTTCCCTCGTCCCGCAAATGTGGATCGTGTCAGAAGTCCACGGTCGTTGTGTAATTATGGACGAAGGCTTTATGCAATAAATCAGGTGTACATGGGAAGTTCTAGAGTGCAATTTTCATTTCAAACGTAAGCGGTGCACATTTGGTAAGGCAAGCGAAGTTCCGCGTTCTCCCGCTCAGAGATTTATACAGCCAAGAAGACCACAAGCGGCTTAAAGACTCAACAAGCTTCCACTTGGGATCAAAGCGAAATCTATATTGAGACCAGCTTTCATTTGAAGGCCCTCTTCTCCAGAATGAGCTTCGCTTGTCTGATATTAAATATTTCATTTATTCTCATTTAGCTACAGTTGTTTAAATTTTCATACTTCCGGCATTTTCGACTGCTCTCGAGAAATATTTTTCTCTTTCTGCTTCCTTTCTGGACTTTTATTTTACTCTTTTTTACCTCACGGGATCTCTTTTATGCTTAATGTATTACCAAATGGTCGGAACAAATTTGCTGAGATACAAAAAGCAACATGAGAATTTTATTATTGAACACGATAGGATTGCAAAAAAGTTACTTTGCTACGAGCGTGCTCTTATTTGAGTCGCTTCCGTGAGAGCTCAACCACTCATAGCTCTCAAGTTTTATTCCATCAAACAAAAAGTTTTGTCTCGAGGAACGTTTGAAGCTTTTTCGTGCTGTTGCTGCTACCAAAAAACCGCTAAATGCTTTCAACGATGGCTCTGCATCAATCCCAGACGTTCACCAGACAATAATGAGTGCACTTTTGTGAGTTCTTTGTGCTGCAAGTTGTTCATGGTTTTTGTGTTCTTCGCCTTCTCTTTTTTCCGCATTAAATTTATCGACGTCATTAACATCGTTACCATCATTCGAAATTTTGACAATATTTTTTTCTTTCGCTTTTGACTCTTCGCTTAGGATGAGTGAGCTGAGACTTATAAATGATCGAAATTAAAGAAAAAAAGCAACGAAAAAAGTCTGGAAATGTGTTAAGTTTGTAATCGTCTGCAGACGGTTGCGAATATTTCCAAGATGCAGTTCTCGTTTGTCTGGTCTGAGCTGCTTTTAAAAGTCTGCCACAATGATAAATTAAACTTGAACGGTCGTCGTTTTAGACAGCTCGTCGATTTTTGATGATTCACTCTAGCTAATAGATTTTGTTTTTTGCAGAGGTTCTGAGCTGCAATCAATGCTCCAAGGTACAGAAGTGCTTGCCAGATCTGATGACTCACCAGCCGAAATGTCTCGCGTGTAATTACAAGTGTCCAAGGAAGCGACGACCTGCAACGGTAAGAAATATTTCCACCAGAAACTTTTCACTACACTGGGAGAATCACAATTAACAGTGCTGCCGGTGAGGTGTCAAAAGGAACAGGTTCCGCGGAGAGCAGAAATGTCATTGTAATTATTTGCCAAAAGATCGTCTCGCTTCGACTCGACACAATCGATCGCCAAGTTGCGATGCAAATAAATTAACTCGTTATTCTTTCTCGTTTCTTTTGAATGCTCTGTGAAAGGCTGACAATTCATTTATCAAATTCATTAAGTTTTGACATTGAACTTGATGGTTTGCATCAAACGACATTTGTGTTTATCTTAAGCGACAGACTGAGTGGGAAGACGAGTCTGAGACGAGCTTGATTTTAAGTTTATCTTACGTTGATTCCCGAAACACAATACACCAGTAATAATGAGATTTGGGTATTATTAAAGTACGTACAAGTTGCAATTGAAACAGGTTTTGAAGTCGAGTTGCCGCTTCTCAGCTCTAGCTGTCATAATCTTTCAGATCTTTTATTGGTGACTTTAGTATTTAAAATATTGAAATCGATAGAAAATTGAAAAACATTTCGTTCTGATTTCACCTGGAAAGATTCTTCGTGATTCTACCAGCGCTTCATCGGCCAACTCACTGCGAAGAAACTTATTCGAACAGGAGAAAGAGGAAAGAAGACGGAAAATTTTAATGTCGAGCGAATTGTTCTCACGGACAGTTTCAAATTTTATGACGCATTTGCGTTTTCAGTTTCGCAATGCATTAAGATAGACAGATGTTTCGCATTTTGCTGCTCTCAACATCTCATTCATGAATGGTCGTGATGTTATTACAAAAAGGAAGCAGTTGCTTTTTTCAATGAAAGTATTACATGGACGAACTGTTGGCGAAGAAGAATTTATCGACCTCGGGTTTGACGGAAATTTTCTCGCTTTTCATCCTGAGCCAAATTGCCCAAAAATTTATTTTATTTTCATGTTCATCCGAAGCTTCTGACGACTTCTGGCTTTGACTCTCTGTAATATTTGTTTCTTCTTCGTACTTGATTTTAATTACAAAAGCAACCAGTTAGCCACCAGGCAAATGCTGTCCGGTGTTTTCTTTATTATTGCGTTTGGATAAATTGAAATTACTTCAGGTGCATCGGTTTAGGGTGAAAGATATGCAAGGGAATTAATAAAAGCGGAAAAGAATTGGGACGTCGACAAGACAAAGTCAAAAACCGGGAGGCAAGTGAACAGAGAAGAGATACGATAATTTATGTGGTCTCGGAAAAGGTTTTTTGAAGGTCGCGTTTAGCCTCTTGTGAGTAAACAAATTCCCAACATTGATAAATGAAATCGAAAATTACGGAAGCCATTCGCATAAACGTCGTCCTTTCTAAGAATTCCATTGATCAATATTGTTTATTTCTCGACAGGGTAAAAGGAGCGACCAAGTCTGTGGAAAGAATAATATTACGTATCATTCGTGGTGTCACTTGATGAAAGATTCGTGCAAGTAAGTTACCAACAGATTCTAATTGAAAACCTAATCCTAATCTCTCTTCTTTTCCCCTTAGCACAGGATATTACATTGAAATGAAACACGAGGGTCCATGTTTATCGTCATGATACATCATTCTTCTGCTCCTTGAAGATGGAACCAATGGTAAGTTGACTAATTGGAATGTTTATGATTAATGACTTTCTCCCTTCCGGCACTTAGCAGCTTGGAAAATTTCCATTTAGTCGAAAGGAAGGCAATCTTGAACTATGAATGCCAGCATCAAATCTTAATGTTATTTATTCAATCTCGATTTCGTTTCTGCTGGCTCTTCATTCAACGGTAAATAATTTATTTGTCTTACAAGTTGTGAACCAATTTGACTTCTGGAAAAATTGCGCTAGGATCCATTTGAAAAAGAGCAAGAAAGAGCTCAAAGGCTGTGACTAGATGATTAGAAACGAATAGATTTTAAATTGTAGTTATGAAGCTGTAATCAGAAGCGCTACGATATCCATTAAATTTATTAACATTTCTCGATGTCCAATCACGTTTTTCATCAATAAAAGTACATGTGTGTCGCACAGAAGAAGATAAAGAGGAAAATTGTAAATTAATTGCCCCATCCATTTTACGGCTTTTTAATTACAGCGCCGTCTGACATCATCGAGTTTTAATCATCAATTGATCCGCATCACGCGCAAAGACGCGAGTCTTTGCCTTTAATTGAAATAAATACTCAGTTCTTTGTTTTAATGCTGAATGAAGACGCTAACTTCTTCGTATGATTGTCGGTTGTTTCGTAGGCCATTAAAATGATGACAAAGTATTAGCAAACTACGGGTATGCAATTTACATAAATCAATGCAACGATGTCAAGAGAGCTTCAAACTCTTCTTAACTGTTCATCTTCGTTCATATTTTCCTGCACACTTGCTTAAATTGTAATTTATGTGATACTTAGTAAATTATTTGCAGTAATTTAATTAAACTCTCGGCATGAACAAGCACAGCGATAGCAGTAATTCATCCCACGCAGTACGCGTTAATTGGATCCGAGATTTCAGGGAAATCACTAGGAACAAATTAAAAATAACTGACTCAGATCTACCGAAAGTTCCGACAGCCGATGACTCAATAGAATATCTCTCCCGCCGGACTGCGATCTTACTTAATAAGCCAATGAAACCACGGCGCATTCTAAAATTGTTTCCAGTCGTTTAAATAAAGACATTTTTGATGATTTATTGCTTTAGCAAATTGTTGTTGCGCACTCTCGCGCTTTGTTGTGCTTTGAGCACGCGACACTGAATGTTAAGTCCGGGCGAATATAATATTGGAAGGCTTTTAGCAGCGATAAATTCTGCTTACCGATCAATACCTCAATCTTTGGGAAAAACAGGAGCTCAGCAGTTATCAGACGAAGCAGCTAAGAAGATTTACGTCAAAGAAGTTTCAAGAAAAAGAAAATGTTCTTTTGTTGCAGAACTACAGTCGTTAATCTTTAAAGCCCACGATGCAGACAGCATGAAAAATGCACCTGTAGAGGAAATGGGAATTTCAAGATGTAAGGAGATTGACGGAGATGGATAAACTTGAAAAAAATGTTGAAGCGCAAAATGAATTTCTTAGACTCTTGGGAGCCCAGTGAGAAAATACCTTAGAGTGAACTTTCAGTCAAAGTCTCGCCACATTTCAAACGTTTCAGGCCGGTTCAGGTTGAGCAATAAATTAATCATTCATGAGGCAGATTGAACATTTTTAATTCAACACACAATAATTTCTGTTTCACGAGTCTGTGGACATCAAGATTGATGTGTTGTGATTGCATACATTGTCGTTTGCACATGCTGCTACAACTAATCGTTGTCTTTGCAAGCGTCGCCACCATGTACCGCAAAATATTTCGTTGCTCATTGATAATGAAGTGGGACAAATTCAGCGTTTTTTCTTTACAGAAAAGCATCATTTGAAGGTCAGCGTAAGTCTCAAATTTCATGCGCTAATCGGAGGAATGTCGAAGTTATTTTGCATCGTTTCCGCACACCTTCCTTCTAAGAACTTTTTTGGGTTTTTGCGGTTTCGCTATTTGCTTTCGTTTTCATTCTGTTTCGCCTGCTCCATGCACAACTCTTGAGAAATTCTACGTTGAAAAGAATTCCTTTCAGCAACATTGTAGCAGTTTTTGCGTCGAGTGCAACGGAACGAAGTTGTAAATTTGAATACGTAGTTTGTTCCAATTAGACGGCGACTGCTCCCGTGGATTTGTTTTCTGTCGAGCTTCGCCCAGGCTCTCTCTGAGAATGTCTGGTGCTGTCATTTTAGAAGCAGAAGGATTAGCGAAACAAAAAACCGTTTGCTGAGACGCCCGCTAGACACGAGTTGATGCATTTTTTCTGTTCTGCGTTCTCGTGTGCTTGATCCAGTTATATAACATCAAAGATCGTCGTCTTTAGATTTTTTTCCTTTTGACTCGTGAATATATTAGCAAGCCTGGGGATTTGTTTAGATTGCGCTGATTCAAGTTTATTTTTTGCTGTTGTTTTGAACGCATAGGATTGGATTACAATTTCAATGCACACTGAAACAGCGTAACTTTGAAGCGAATGAACATTTGTTTTGGACTTGCGATGTTTACGACACGCGAATGGGTTAGTAATCGATGTTGGTTCATTAGGTGGTAATCGATGTTTCTATAAATTTCTGGATAGCTTCATCTTTCTCGAGTAACGAGAGTTTAAAGTTAGCTAATTTTACTTTTAAACTGACTAAAATTTGACTTCTCCATTGTTCAATCGTAAAATGATTCTAGCACGAATTGTAGACCTTGGCAAGATGAACATTTGATTACATACGTAGAACAGAAAAAGCACTTAGCTGTAAGTTGCAAGCATTTTGGTTAGCTAAAACATTGAAAAAGTGTAACATTTCTTCTCATAAAAATAAAAATAAAAAGTGTTGTTTGAAAGAAATCTAAATCTTTCCATAGAATGTGTGTAATGCAGTTCGGGTTGGAATCGATTACGTGCTTGCGGTTCTCATCAGCTGGATTTACAGCCAATATTTTGGCTTCTGTTTCTTTACGAAACCCTTTGCTTTCGTTTGGAACCGGTGAAGCGTGCAATCAATTTTTACGCATATTCAATTTCAAAACAACTGGATTTTCAAGGTCGTATGTTTATCGATCATGAGAGTTTCTGTCTTACAACGATGCAACTTGCATTATAAAAACATCAAAGTGACAAATTATTGAATCATTCTGGTTGAAAAGATTTTCAAGAATCAAGATAAAATATAGAACGGAGCCTCTTTTGGAAATTAGTTGATTTTTTTCTTATCATTTGGCGGCTTCTTATCTCTCAAGCAAACTCTGACCAAAATTTTTTTAGCCAGTCGTTTCATAATTTGCCACCAAATTAGGAATACTAATAGTGTGACGATAATGAATAACGCGAATACGTCGAGTGAATGACGTGCGAATAAACTTAAATGCAAAGACGGGCTAGCGAAATCAACTTCAGGATGGCGCAGGAGCCACTCGGCCCAGTATGTTACTTCTTCAAGCGGTGTCATTGGTTGATCTCGTAACGCAAAAGAAATCGCTTTGATTTTCTTTTGGTATTTTGGATTTTCTAACATGCTTCTCACTGTTTCGTATAACTGATCCTCAGTGAAATCGATAACAGAGAGAGTTTCACTGACGCCAAGTTCTTTCAAACGAAACGCGTTCTGCGGTTGATCGGCAAACACTGGGAATCCCAGGACAGGAACGCCATACCATAAAGCCTCCTGTGAGCTAAGCAGGCCGCAGTGCGAAATGAACAGCTTCGTGTTGGGATGAGCTAAGACCTGTTGGTAAAATTATTAGGCAATGAATTGAGAGGTTGATGAATAAATATTTACATCATTTTGTGGAATCCATGGCTGGATTTCGACATTTTGGGGCAGAGCGATAGGAAGCTTTTCTTTAGTTTCAAACTTCCACACAAACTTGTATTTATTGAGTCTCCCAAAAGCTTTCAAAATGTTTAATATTCTCTCATTACCCAAGGTATCGCTTCGGACATTTGTTCCAAGCGAAAAAAGAACAACTCCGTTAGGAGAGTTGTCCACTATTTTCCTGAGCTCATCGGGCAAAGCTTTGGGTTTCTTGATCTGAGCTCCACCAACAAGTTTAACGTGGGGAAACGCCGGTTGTCTGTAATCAGTTATTGGCTGAGTGTTGACCATTATCATCTTCGTAGCTTTTCGTTCGATTTCATCGATAGACGGTATGCCTGGATACTTTTCGTTAAGCAGCCGATTCATCTTCGGATTGGCGTAGATTTCGGTGAACATGATTTCGAATACAGTTTCAATTGTGGAAACGACTCTCTGTTTGAAGTTTAATATTTGTGACTTTGCACTGTCGGCTGGTGGAAAGAATGCAGGAAATGCAAGTGAGCCGGAAAGTTGAGTGAGTTTCCCAGAAAATAAGAAAGGGCTCACGGCCATCATCGGGGGATACTTGAATTTGTGAACGAATCCCAAAAGACACTGCGATATCGTGAAGTCGTAGATTACGAGATCAAATTTGAAATCATCTGGATAATCAGATAGTTGCTTGAATCCTTTCGAATTAAAGGAACCAAGGCAGATTTTATCGTACCAACTGGCAAACTCAATAAATGTTGCGATGAAGGATTTCTGGCCCATTTCGAAATAATTAATTTCCGTTGTGTTGTAGAGAGTTGGATAAATGTTGTTCAAGTGAAGGTACGTGAAGTTTTCTGTTGATTGTTCCACGTCGGGACTAAGGGCAGTAATGTTGTGTCCATTCTCGTGCAACGAAGTTAAAATTGATTTGCACCAAATGAAATGACTCGGTGATGGAATATTGGATAAGTAAAGTACATTAGCTCCACTTGCAGATTGAAAAATTGCTGCAAAAGCAAAACCAATCACAAATCTAAACTCCATAGAACTAATTCTTATATTTTCCTATCAAAATCTGAGACACAACTGACTGATTTGTCAGAAATCGTGTTCTTTTATCATCTGAAAATTGTATTAGTGTTTCATTTGATAAAAATACAATGAAAAATACCTTGATAACTCTTTACTGTACATGAATGTTTGGCTCATTCAATTGGATAACCCTGCAAAATGATCCGGATTGTTTTGTTTATTTAGCGACTCAAGGAAAACTGAACTTTTTTATAAGAAAGCAAATTTCAGATTGAGCGTCACGAAAGGAGTTTGTAGAAAGTTTTTGCTTCATCCTAGCAGTACTTTAGATAAAGTTTCTAAATATTTACCAGAGCCTGAAAAAACCATAGCGCATAATTAATTATATTATTTCTAAAGTTCATCTTTACACTAAAAAAACACATTTGTAAAAAAAAACATTTGTAAGCATGAAGGAAAAGTTTTATTCTGCCGAAAATTTCAATTGATCGAATATAAATTTTAATCGCTTGTTAAAATTAGATCCAATGGGTAATCGAGCGGATCGAGAGGGAGTTGATCAGGTTCAACGATTTGCTCTTTAAATCCTAGAGCAACGAGGAAAGTTTTGTTGGTTTTAGCCTTGTCTGGGAACCTGTTGAAATATTCGTGCAAATATTTATCGTAGTAGCCCATTCCATGTCCGAGTCGTCCACCGGGATGAGAGAAGGCAACTCCGGGCATCACGATGAGGTCCAATGCACCTAAAAAGCAAAGAAGAGATGCGACTAAAACATGAATGGGTTTGATGAATGTGCCACCTGTCATCATTGGATTTTCACGGTGAGTGTCATCCGGATTGGGTTGTTTGATCTTCCATTTAGTGAGTGGCAATTTTTCATAGTCTGCGAAATCAAAAAGCTTCAGCATCATCATCTGGTTTCCCGAGTAAGTTGGAACAAACACCTTTAAGTACGGAGCATTAGTGAAAGTTTTTAATTAAATAACTAACATCACCTCTTTGCCTTCGTTGAACATTTTCTTCAAGATATTGACAGTATCAACCTCACCGTCAGTGCTTAGATAAATCGAAACTCTCTTCGCAATTTGAAACTCTGGCATGCCAAACAACTAAAAATTAACCAGAGTCACCTGCTGATCGATAAATTGTTTCGTATATTTCAAACCTTTTCGGCGATGACTGAGGATTGCTGAGCTCGTGTCTCATCGGTGGTCTGCTTAAGCAGCTCCGCTATTTTCTTCCGTAATATGGCTTTCGCTGGATTTCTCATGTTTCCTGATTCGACTGCCGCAATCTACTGAGATAGAAATAATCTTGCAGCATTGACCTTCCCGTCATAAGTTCATTAGAAAAACAACATAGTAGAATCACATGAAAACATTAACGGATCTTTCATTCCAGCGGTTTGAAAAAAATATTTTAGCACGCGGACAGTGTCGGCGCGAGATATCTGCAGATATTTGAGAAAATCATTTCGAAATCTCGAGGCACTGGTTTAGCACTCCGCGAGTTTTTCCTTCCAAGAAGGATTTTCCTCTGTTACTGTGACTTTTCTCTCATTTCTCTGCTATCAAAGCGTGGTGTTTTCTCTCACTGAATATATAAATATCCCTCCGTCTTGTCCTCAGTTTCTTGTCGGGCCTCTTTCATTTCGGACGTGAAAACTCGCCTCGGCATCAGAAAATATTTTTTTAAGTGTTAAAATCAATAATCAGCTGAGATTTGCATGACTGTCTGGTTTACGAGTCAAAATAGTAAAGTTATTGTGCAATGCGTAATTAATCAACTGTTACAAAGTTTGTAGTATAAACGTGAAAAATCTTGCAAACAAAAAGTGAAATTGAAAATCAAATCAAATGGTAATTAGTGATGTCCTTGAACGATAATTAAAACTGATGATGATTTTCAAACTCTTAACTCAGCTTAATGAAATCCATCCGCTCAAGTTGAGCGGCTCAACTAATTGGAATGGAAAAGCTCGCATTTCCAAACATCTCAGTTATGAATATTAAAAGATTTAATTGTTTATCTACACAAAGTACAAAGTTTATAGTTAGCAACTCACAAACACTTCGACTAATTTACTCGATGGAAATCTTTCTTATTTTCTTCTCAAAATTCACTCAATCAAACTCTTGTAAACACCGATAGTAAATATTCAAAGGAAAATTGTAGATGTTTGGAAAAATAATTAGCATGAAAGGTTTTTTTAGCAAGAATCGTCATGAAAGTAGGAATAGTCGTTTCAATGATTTGGCCTCAAATAAAGTGAAAACTGTCGCTGTGTGAACGTGATATTATAACGACGTAAGGAATTCCACGGTTTCTGATTGCGCGCTGAGAAAGAAACGTGACAATGACCCGGCGAATTGACGCAACTTTATGAAATAACTAACAACAATTTGTTCGAATTCTGGACACTTCGATAACAATCGCGTTGGGTAGCCGATTCAATTATATTTTATCAGAGAGTCATATTAAAGGATACACAGTTTGTCCAGCAAGTGTGAAATGAATTAATATGTGCACTGAATTATGTATTTTCTCATGAACATGCTACATAGTCCATTAGCATATAAATCCTTTGTTTATAAGAAGAACAGCAGCACGAATGTTAAAGTACAATCAAAATATACGGAAACATGTATGAGACTGGGCTATAAAAACGAATTTTGTTGTTTGTGGGCTTTGATACTTTCGGAATGAACAACAGGGATGTGTTTTATTGCATTTACGCTTGTTACCGTTTCCATCTACTTATTTGGTCTGACACAGTTTGAGTGTCTCAGTGGACGCTTCAGATTTCAAGTGCTGCATTTTTCAATAGCTCCTGATAGTCTCGTTCGATTGTCGTTGAGGATTTAGAAATTGGAAGGCATCGTAAGAATTTAGTTGCTTTTTTAAAATAGCGTTTCACGTGACACCACTCAAATCAAACAGGTTTCCTCGAGCTTCACGTGATTGTAATAGCAAAAATTTATTTACATTGGAGTAGATTGAAAAAATTGAATTATTTTGCTTTTGGCAATTAGTCTCTGAAGCTTTGCAGCAAGCGAAGCGTCTCTTCAAACTGAAGGGGCCAGAAATTGAAGGTAGAAAATAAAACGAAGGCAAACAACGTCGTAAAATAAACAGTTTATCAATTTCACTTTGCAAGCAGCTTTCCCGCCTCGCTTCTTTTTTCACCGACAAACTCTTCATGGATTATTTTTCTTTCGTTCAATTTGAAAGATCGAAGCAACAAATTGATTGAATTATGGGTGTAAACCTAAATCACGTCGTGTTGTTTCTGAAGTTTCTGCACAACAACTGAAGAAATTTCAATGATTAAAAGCTTCTTATCATCTACTCATAATCTGCTATGACGAACTTTGAGTAGAAAAATCTCATCTCACCGATTTCCATCCGCTCTGAAGATTCCACTGAATTAGAATTTCAATGATGAATCAAAACAAATCTTGGAATAAATTCTCTATTTAGAATACGGTATATGGATGACAACCTTTGTTGCGCCAGAAGCTTTGTTGCTCCTTAATACCGTCAATCTCTTGTATTCATGGTCTTGTTTTCTTATCATTAACGTTCATGCGGAAAATGTCTGAGAGCAAAAAATCTCACTGTCTTCTGCAACCT
Organism: Smittia sp. YW1114-2; assembly: GCA_033064975.1. Taxonomy (NCBI): domain Eukaryota; kingdom Metazoa; phylum Arthropoda; class Insecta; order Diptera; family Chironomidae; genus Smittia; species Smittia sp. YW1114-2. The sequence goes on from CP093832.1 coordinate 22,400,781, forward strand.
GCGTTAGTAACGGAAGCTACAACGATTTCCCATCTCTGCCCAAAGGAAGACAGTGTTAGATACGTCATCTGCAAGACAACAAGCAACGAGATAAACTTATTTGCCTCTGAATTGTGAAAGGGAAAATTCCGAGAAGGAATTTTCAATTAAAACCTCGTGCCTAAAGAAGGGAAATTAATGTCACCATTAATCACCTCACTTATTCGAACGTGACTCCACATTTTCCACCCTATCGAGACGTTTCCGGTCAACGTAATTCGTCTTGAGTGCTCATAGTCAATGGTACAGGATACGTGATGATAGGAAATTAAGGATCATTCATCATATTTACGGCACATCCTAACTTCTTTCCCTATATAAACTTGCAAATTCCAACCGACCTCCGATCTCTTGTCGACACAAGATGTGCCATCCGAAATAATATAACAATCCATGTCACTTACGTTCATTCACGAAACCATACGCGACTACCGAGAGAGAAAATCTTTCAATATAGTCAAATAAATCTGTCAGCTGGGCGTGTTAATTAAACTGACAAACATCAAACACTTGCTGGGGATTTTCCCTTTTTTCCCTGCGATGAAGTTGACATGAATGCCATCGAGGCAAACAAGCAAAAACGTTTGCTGAGATTGAAGAAGTTTATTGAGGAGGAAGATTAACATTTCGTGCGAGTTCTGGTGAATGAATAGAGCGAAGTGGTAGAGATTCGCACAGAACTGTGAACCTTCATGTTGCGTTATTTGCTTTGGCGATAAAGATCCCCAAAAAAAGAAGCTTTTACAGCCTCGTGTCAAGGTTCAACATGTAAATAATCCTGAAAAAATATTTCTTATCCATTCGTATATTGCTTTCACACTTCTACTTGTCAAAAAAAGGGTTTGGAAATTTGTAGCTGAAACTGGAAAGTCAGTAATATTTTTCCCATGACACTCAATTCAATTGCTTTTTCATGAATATCAAAAGTTTTGATTTAGAACTGAAGAATAGCAAAAAGGTTTCAATCTGTTGAACCTCGCCCACCCTCTCATAAAATTTGCTTTATTTCGCCTTCTTCAAGAGGGTCTATTTTATATACCATAAATACTACTCCTCCGTAATGCTACTGCTGTCTGCGCCCACACTCCGTCTAGGAATTCCATTGAACGAAATTATTTTGTTTGAGCGCTTTCGCTAAGAGAGCAAGCGACATGCTTAAACTTCATTCTCTTGGAAAGGTTAATCGAAATTCCTCAGTTCTCGTCAAACTCAAATGAAAGTTTATTCAAATATCTTGCTGCTTCATCAGTGCAAGAATTTTAATCAAGAGAGTAAAAGGCAATCGAAAGAACAGTCGTCGCTAATGATGAGTGTCTCATCAAAACGGTTAATTGATTGCTGGTTCTACTTTTTATGGAGTGCGACTTGACTTTCAGAACAGTTTTTGCCAATATTTCAATCAGGATGTTTAATTTATCTATGATGATGATCAATGAATTTCAATTTAAACAAACGTTTTATTTTGATTATTGATGATGGTAAAATGATTGAATTCAACTTCAAAGTTTGTTTCTATCTTTTCAGAGACAATCATTCCGACGAGATGATCTTGTGAAGTGACGTCAATAGAGAAATGGAATTAGCTGAAGTATTGTTTTGGAAGTGATAAATTACAGTGCGATGACTACACGTGTTGATTCTTAATAAGATCAAAAGTTACAATCTGTGAAGCAATCTGTATCCTCTGAAGCACGACGCAAAGTTTTTCTGTAGAAAGCGACAAGTTTAACAGTGGAAAAATGTGACTGTGAAGAACCAAACAGGAAACTTCTAAAGTGAATTACATAGTTTCTGTTGGAGATCTCTCGAACGCCATATCATAATATTCATGCTCTATTTGTTCAGTGTTTATGCCACAGCGCTTAAAGCTTTATCACTTCTTCATACTTGTCGATACGTTTCTTCTCAAGAAAAACAAAAAGTTCCACGTTCTACTTGTTATTTCGAATGAACTTCCACCTCTCTGAGAAATGCTCAAACAAAAACGAAACCCCAAGCCGGTAAGCTCGAGCAATTGTTATGCTTTTACTGCTATACAGACAATTTAAGCCTCCAAGCTTCAATAAGATTTTCCATTTTCCTCTCGCAAAAAATGAGAAACAAAACGTTAATTGGATCGTTATTGAAAAATAATTTCCGAAGGCATAAAAATGTTGAAAACTTGGAAAGGAAAATGGAAAGCTGAACAGCAAATTGGCTGAGACTTAGTTAACTTTCTACCTGCTCTGACTCTTTTCGATTATCGTAAAATAATTGATTTTATTTCCAGTTGATAAAATTTTTCTCCTGTTGATTAGACCAGAAGATTTTAATTTATTTTTTTCCCAACAAAAATTCTATTTAATGGAGCAAAAACAGTTCTATTGGCTTTAGTCGTTCATCGTTTCTTTCCAGTAGTCGTTGGAATCTTTGAGAAAAGTCAGGAGTTGCTAGAGTTATCGTTGACAGCTCTCATTAGATTGAAGAAATACATATTATTAAGTGGACATGCTGATTAAGCCAAGCAAGGGGTGAAGCACAAACTAACATTTCTTGATACTTTCACTTGCAAATCTACTTCCCAGAAAACTCATCTGAAACGGAATAAATCTTTCACTTGTCTGGAAACTTTAAATTATTCCACAGTTAGCCTTGACCTATTTAGAATCAATCACAAGTTTGTTTACACAACAGAACACTCAAGCTTTTAATTAAAATGAAAAAGTTAGTTAATAAAATTGTTTGCTACAAAGATGAGTGGTGCTTCATCCCAATGCCTCGACCACAAGTTGTACATCTTATCTGAAATCGACCTAACCCTCTTTTTTCTTGTTTTGTTTGGATTTCTCTTCTCTATCCTTCCTTTCGCAACAACTGCACAAATCTATTGCAAAATATGTTAACACGACAAACGAATAAACTCTGCCGTTGATATCAAATGAAAAATCCAATCCATTTTTCAATTGTACAACGTCGCCCTGCGCAGATCCGATGGGGCTTGAAAAAAATCTGCTGGGGCTTGATAAATATTACAGTGCCTAGGGTAAGGAAGCTGACTTCTTATTTTTCGTTGATAACTTTATATTTTTTGGTCTATTCATTTACAAATGTGTTTGTTTATTTTTTTATTATTATGAACTTTATTGTCTTTGAAGTGGTTTTAATAAATAGTCAGTTTTGACCGCTCTAAGTTTGGGACTAAGTTCGATCGCTTTAACAAAATCGTTTTTCATTTCTAACAATGAAATGTTTGAAACTTTATGTTCATGAGATAAATCTCATGATTTATGGTCTGTTCATCGATAATTTCTTTTATTTGATGTTCGCAATTCGTCGCAATCTCCATGTGTCATTTCATTTTTCAATTACTAAACGTTAAAATATCAACATAATCGTTCTCATAATTTATTCAAATATATGCGATGTAACTAACGACATTAAAGGTTGATTTGATTATTTTTAGCGAAGTGGAAACTTCTTTGAGGGAGCAAAATAGTCGCAGTTATTCTCCTAGAGATTACAGAAGAAAGCTTTGAACTAATTATCAATCGTAGTATCGTTGCATTCCGTACTAACATCTGTGACTTGCGCTTTATACTTCGCACTTTTAATAGTGTAAAATTATCCTAGACAGAACAAGGAGCGAGTTTTCATTTTGTCAATCGAACTGATTGCTTTTTTCCATTTCTTAAAGTTTCTCGGGTTTCTCAGCTTCCATTGTTTCTGCGATTTCATCAAAAATGGATTTCTCAACTTCTTAAAGGACAAATTTCTTTTCTTCAGAGAGATAGAGGCAGATTGATTTATTTTTTAAACGAATAAGAGACGAGACAAGAACAAAATTTGCCGATTCTAAATTTGACTTCAATTCTTGTATCCTAATCACATGCTGGGTCAAAGTTGGAAGAAAGCTATTTCTCCTAAAACAACCGAAAACAGTTTGCGAAGATATTCAACAAAGAAGTTTTGGAGATTAAGTTCTCTGTTCGTGACAACTGCTCGATTTATATCAAATGCCAACTGTGGCAACTGTTTGTTTTCTGTCTTTCATAGCTTGGAAATAATTCAAATAATTTCCATTAAGTGTTTTTAGAACATTTTGTTAGTTTTCAAAATGATTAAAGTTTAATTCGTTTATCATTAAACTTAGAGGAAAGGATCGAATCTCCGTCAGGATCGTTTGACCGTCTTATTGCATTTCCGGGAAAACGGTAAGGAAAATGATATGACGTCGAACGATTTTCCGATTCCTCACATGTTGAGGAGAGATTAGATCTTTTCCTCTAACTCATTTAAATCTCAATTGAAAGTTCTCGACTTGCAAACACAAATCAATGGAAGCTTCGTTCGATCGGAATCTTTATGTGTAACGTGAACAAATTGAAACTCTTATCACCGGAATCAGGAAGCTATTCGACTATAAATAGTATTTGGTTTGAGGTGCCATCGAGCAAATATTGTTTGACGGCATGTGAACTGCTTGGAGTTGTATGAAAACTTCACGATAATTGAAACCACACACACTCCGTGTGTTATCACTCGTCTGCTTATTAACCCATTACATTATATCGCACTGGTGCAGGGTGACTTAGTGTTGAGGGTTTAGAGTTGTATTCAATGAACATTAGCAAAGTAGCAAACAAATCTAGCGCTGTTAAATGTAAACATGTGAGATTCAAGATAAACACACAATTAAAGCTTGTGCACTAGCTTGGAAGCGTGTCTGTATCGTCTTTAAAGATATCTTCAAGTCTTTTGAAGATGGACTTAAGTTTCTTTTTGTTTTCAGTTCGGGGAGCTTTAAGAGTTTACATGAAACAGTTGCAAAAATAATTTGTTTTGACGGTAGAAGAAATTGGACGCCTCAAAATGACGTCAAAGTTCTCTGAGTTCCTTCGGACTTTCCAACATCATCGATCGCTCAGTTTGTTCTGCGTCGACGAGGTACGAACGACCTGAATAAATTTTGCGACCAACACCAGAACACAATTTTTCTTGTCGCTTCATTGTCGTGTGGCTTTGTTCATCATCAGCCGGAGAAACAGATTTGCGAGAATATTTATAGATAGGACTTTTCTCGCTCTTATCACTCGCTAGATCAGTGAATTATTAAAACAAACTCATCACACTAGAATCTCTTTACAACCCTTCAATCTTGATCTCGTTTTATTTTCCAACTTTTCATTACTCAAGCTAGTCTGGTGTTACTAGAGCAGTTAAACATTTCGTGAAACATGAAGCAAAGACGCGACGTGTTTCGCAATGCAATTAGAGCTTTCTTTAAATTTCATTGCTTAGACCCGAACGCTTTGTTAGCTTTAGAGGTTCAGTTTGCATGTTCCAAACGGTTTTGTAGTTTCTCGTAGAAAATATTGGCATTCACCGTGTCGATCCTTGAAACTAGGTCAATGTTCATTTCACAGACCAAGTTGCATGAAGATTTATGTGTGTGACTTGTCTCAAGGCTCTTAGTTACTCTAGGGCCAAATTTCTTTTCATAAAATCTATATCTGCCGACATTGATTCTCTTCCAGCATACGCCAAGAAGTTGGATTGAAGCCAATTTTTTCAAACGAGAATGTGTAAAGTTCATCCCGAGCCCGAAGGATGAGGAAAAGTAAGTTGATAGTCATTTGTTCAGACATTTAAATAACGTTAACAGATCAAGTTATCCGCTCGAGACACAAGTGAAATTTAAAGCAAAGGACGTCATAGAGCTTTAACCGTTTAAAAGCACCCGCAGCAACTTCTTAACAACGTTTCTAATTGCGCAAATTTTACGCTCTCAGCGGCAATAAATTCAATGTTTATTTGGAAAGAAGGAATTGGCACGACAGAAAGTCTAAAAGAATATGCACAAGTGCTATGTTAATTGTGCTCAAATTAACTTTTCATCTTTTCATTTGTCTTTCGTAAACTCATGTATCAAGTTTACAACCCTAAAGCCTCCAGCTTAGCCTTATTTTTCAATGGCTCAGGGTAAGAGAAGCGTCACATCGTTGCGTTGAGAATTTAAGCTGACGATTTCATTTGGTTTTTATTACGTTAATCGTAAATTCCCAGCCACTTTCTCGCTACAAGTACCGCGTGCGTGACTTGATAACCTCAGAGGAAAAAGAAATATCCGCGAGATTTAGAAACACCAGCAAATTACAAAACAAAAATAGACTACGAATTTTCACTTGGCTTATTAACTTTTTCCAAGACTAAGAAGTTATTAAACCCCCAAAATCCAGGACGCTTTTCAACTCATAATAAATTGGGAATGGAATTAATATTGATATGTTTCAGTTTACTAGATGAATTAATTCTGTTTCGTTTGAACATTCTTGTGAACTTGAGAAGTTATAGTTAGGATTTAAATTAAACATGTGACCTCGTTATTTTACTCCCGCATTGCTGTAACCTTGAGGTTGCAAAGCCATTTTAAATGAAATGTCGTGGAAGGTTCATTCAGGGGAATGAGCTTCTTTACCAAGAAGCTTCGAATTAAAAATTTCTCAGCCTGTGGCGCTTCAACAAAACAAAATTATTCAGAGAGAATATAACAGGCACTGTTTCATCGTGCAGGGAAAATGCGATAAAAATGAACACTAATTTGACAGCCGAAACGGGAGTTATGCAAAGGATGCCTTGTTTATGAGCTATGGCATTTATTTCACTTCCTGGATCAACATTTATTTTCACGCCTGACTTTCATTGTTTTTCTTTACCTTCTCAGATGCTGCTGCGGCCAGGACCGAACAACGCACACAATCGTCGTCGGAATCGACGTTGGAGTTGCTGGAGATATATGGCTGCCCCACAAACACACTCGTCCGCATGCTACTGACGCGTATGGCACCATTGAATTTCAAGGAAGCGCCCACCCGACTAAAGCTCAAGTACAATTCGCATTTCATAAGAAAAATAATTTTTTCTAAACTTCCCTCCGTCCCCTTTGGGGACACGACATTCTTTTACAGTACGTCCGTCTATCGTATGACACGCGCCCCGAATTAATCGTCCAACTGTTCACCAAAGAATGGAATCTTGAACTGCCAAAGCTGCTGTTGACGGTGCAAGGTGGCAAGGCGAACTTTGAGCTTCAGTCAAAATTGAAAAAGGTAAAATTGAGTTTTAGATTTTAGTGCCCTTTCAAGCTGCCGCTGTGTCCGAAAATTGAAGAGATTCACCATCTTTACACTTGCCATTAAAGGCAATTATAGTACAGCCAAGCAAACCTTTTTCAATTTGTGCCATGTTTATCTTCAATCCTGACTTGGAAGGGAAGTGAAAATTGTGAAATGTGTTCAATCTGCTGGACGTAAAAGCTTTAAGACAGCGACGAGATCGTATCTAAAACTTTTTCTAATTTCGATAAAGCTTTAGAGACGCGTTCGAGCGTATTAAAGAGTCTTAAGCGCTGCAATAAATCATAGCTTTCATTGTTCTCAACGAAATATAGCGATGAGTCTCGTTGAAGCTCCACTCGAAACTGTTTGCTTATTGATCGATCGATGAAAAGTTTTAACAAAAAGTTCCAATGAATAACGAAAAGAACAAAGTTTTAGCCTTCTTAGACAACAGCTTTTCGTTTAACGTAAGCTCGATATAGATAGGAAAGACTTAAAGACTGAGAAGGTGAAAGGTTACTCTGGCGTTGAGAAACTGTTAACTTGATTTATTGTTGAGTTTAAAGGATTGATACGAAGTTGTTTTGTTGAAAATTATTAGGTTCTAAGGAAAGGATTAGTGAAAGCTGCAAGAACGACGGGCGCCTGGATTTTCACTGGCGGGACGAATACAGGCAAGTGAACGATGTCTTTTTATTTAATGTTTAAATCAATTCATTGTCCACATCAGGTGTTACGAAGCAAGTTGGCGATGCTTTGGGTGTTGAGGGGCAGCAGCGCTCTGGCAGACTTGTCAGCATTGGAATAGCGCCATGGGGGATTGTTGAACGGAATCACGAGTTGCTTGGACACAATCGCGATGTGCCGTGCCATAGCATCAGTTCGCCGAGGTTGATTATTTTTAAAAACGACTAGAAACATGCGCTTCAGTTCTTTTCATTCCTTTTCACAGGAGCAAACTGGCTGTCCTTAATAATCGTCACGCTTACTTCTTACTAGTAAGTACTTACACTCTAATCGACCAAAAGAAATTTAAAAGACTCAGAGATATAATGTTAATATATTTTTATGCTTTAATCTTCAATGACTTTACACATTTTCTAATAACCAATAACACTTTCAGGTAGACAACGGAACACAGGGAAAATACGGTGCCGAAGTTATCTTGAGACGAAAGCTTGAGAAATATATCTCAAATCAAAAACTTCAGCCATGTGAGTTTTGTGATTCTGTTTGCAAACATATTTAAGTTATTGTGGTTTTCAAATGGACCAGAAATGAGTTTCAAACCCTTAGACAGAGTTTAGTGACACGAAAGATATCGGAGCGGATATGTTCGCTATTCCAAGTGTATGACCTCTAAGCTATAGCCTGAATTTATCTCCTATAAAGTTTCCGAACACATTTTAAGCTCATAAAATCCTTTTGACTAAATTTTATGCAGCTTGAATCGTGTTTGCTCGATTCCGCTTTTCCAAAATTGTTTTCAACAACTCATGAACTCAAAACCGAATCTAAAGATTCCGCTTGAATCGCATCAGCGAAACTCAAATGGTGAAAGCTCATAAAACAAAATTCAGAAGTTACTTTCACCCTTCAACAATTTAAAACAATGCAACTCATAGGACGACCTAAAGTGGTTGTTGGTGGGTGGATGAGGTGAAATATTAAAACCGTCGCCAACGGCATCAACTGCTCATGCTTTTGACGGGAGAATTTAACCGGAGCTCATAAAATATGAATCAAACAGCAACTACAAGCGCACGAATGATTTGCGAACGAATTCGTGTCACGAAGTTGTTTTTCATTTTTAAGGAGAAATTGTGGAGGGTGGAATCATGACCACGTAGGCCATAAAGCAGCATTTGATATGAACGGCTAATATGTTTCATCTTAAATATGTAACAAAGTGAAAAGGGAGAATTAGTCGAGTAAATGTTCAACGCCCGTCAATCTACATTTCTCTGAAAGCTTTCGACACATCATTACAGTTTCGCAAATATATTTTTATTCTCCACGATTATTACATAGAGTTTTCATGTTGCTGCGCTAATTAAGCGCAGAGCTTTTTGTGTCCCAGCAAGGGCTCGCGTTTTTCCTCTTCTCCTGCTTCAGTCGAGCTTGCAATGTATTTTTATTAGCATCGTAGCATGGAACTAACGAGGTGAAAGAAATTTTTTGCTCTCCTTTCGATACGTTCGACATGGTTGCGAATAGCGATGATATGAGCCGTAAAATTAAATTGAAACTGGTACAAACTGTTCAGGATGAGGGTGAAGTTACAAAATGTTTTCCTAGCAAACCCAATGACTATTGATACTCGTTAATTTAACTCTTACAATATCGTTTTGTTCTGCCTTCTAGTTACCCAGTCTAGTACACCTGTTGTGTGCCTGGTGATTGAGGGCGGAATGAATACTATTCGAGCGGTGCTAGAATATGTCACCGACTCGCCTCCAGTGCCTGTTGTGGTTGTGGATGGCTCTGGCCGGGCTGCCGACATCATTGCTTTCGTTCACAAGTACGCGAGCGAAAACAACGAGCAGAGTCCGCTTCTAGAAACGATGAAAGATTATCTTATCAACATGATTATGAAGACATTTGAAGTTGGAACCGATCAAGCCGAACGACTCCACTATGAACTGCTGCAAATTACCAAATATAAAAACCTCATTACAGTATTTCGTATTCAAGACCGGCCTGAGGGGAAGGTCCAAGAATTGGATCAGACAATCATTACGGCACTGTTCAAGTCTCAGCACCTGAGCCCACCGGAACAGCTTAGTCTTGCATTAACCTGGAATCGTGTGGACATTGCACGAACAGAAATATTCGTTTACGGTCAAGAGTGGCCACACGGAGCTCTTGACGAGGCAATGATGCAAGCGCTGGAGCACGACAGGATCGATTTTGTAAAACTTCTATTGGAAAACGGCGTATCTATGCGAAAATTTCTAACAATCCCAAGGCTCGAAGAGCTATACAACACAAAACATGGACCGGCCAACACTCTCGGGTAGATATAACATTTAACTATCTTTTTCGTCTCATTCATATCAATTATTTGTTCCAGGTATATTTTGCGCGACGTTCGACCCCACATACCGAAGGGATATATTTACACTCTCCATGATATCGGCCTCGTAATAAACAAGTTAATGGGTGGTGCTTTTAGGTAGTAACACAACTCGATTCAGTTGACAATAGGAATTTGTAATTATGCTCATTGCAGATCCTACTACACTCGCCGGAAGTTTAGGCCAATTTATGCAAAAGTTATGAACAGCTATGTGAACACACATCGGAAGCCATCGACTTTCCAAAGGACGGCAGGAGCAAACTCAATGAGCTTAGTGACAGGTCTGCTGCCCTTCACGTCGGAGATGGCGCTTTTTAATTTTCCATTCAACGAACTCTTAATCTGGGCTGTCTTAACTAAACGGCAACAAATGGCTTTACTGATGTGGACTCATGGAGAGGAAGCATTAGCAAAGTCGCTTGTCGCTTGCAAACTTTATAAGGCTATGGCTCACGAAGCGGCTGATGACGACTTGGATACGGAAATTTACGACGAGTTGCGGAATTATGCTAAAGAGTTTGAATCGAAGGGCTTGCGCCTTCTTGACTTTTGCTATAGGTAAAGCTCCGATGAAAATTTTATCGGATAAATTAGAGACTTTAACTGAGTTTTTATAATTTTGGGTTCTTAACAGACAGGATGGCGAAAAAACTCAAAAACTTTTAACCTGCGAGCTTACTTCGTGGTCTAATCAAAGCTGTCTTTCCCTTGCTGTTGCTGCCAATCATCGAGCGATTCTCGCTCATCCTTCATCTCAAATTATTCTTGCGGACTTGTGGATGGGAGCATTACGGACAAGAAAGAACACAAACTTGAATGTGAGTGAAAAACGATTTTTCCTGTTTTCCAGTCATGTCAAGGTTGCACGGAATTATTCAGGTCATCGCAGGTCTGATGCTCCCGCTCTACATTAAGAAATTGGAATTCAAAACACGGGAAGAGCTGCAACAGATGCCGCAGACGGAAGAAGAGCATCTTGAGAATCAGTTTCTGGATTACGAAGACAAAGAGAAATCAATCGCGGATGCAGAGGTAAGCTCTCCTTTAAATATTAGCATTTGCGCATTCTCAAATCATGAAGCGTTGTTCTCATCTTTAAGTGATTCTGAAACTCATGAATTTCTCTGAATTTTGCTGCAAATTCTTTCTCAGAGCTCCGTTCAAAGACGTTCGTTCAAAAACATTGTTGGAAAAAAGACGACTGTAAAGGTATAAGCCAAAGACAACTCTTTATTTGTTGATGTGGTTCTAACCCTTTGCGAAAAAGTTTCATTTGCATTTGATTGTAAAGTATTTTCGATGTTGACTTATGTTCGTCCTTCTCGACAGGGACTCGATTTCCCCAAGAGATGCACATTTTGTCCCCTTTTCTGTTGCGACATTTTAAGTGAAAAATTTATCGGGCCGCAACAAGAAACTTCACTAATGGTAGAAAGTTATTGACGAATACTTTGCCTTCGTGGCTTGCCCGGAGAACAGACAACTGTCGTCTGCCGATTTATCTGCAGTCAGTTCAGTTCAATGAACATCTCCAAACGCCGATGGATCGCACGAAAACAGTGAAATCGTCGCTTTCTTTTACTTTGCCGCTCGTCGTAAAGTTTGAACGTAAAATAAATTTTCGCGAAATTTTCCGTCAGTTTAAAGTTTTCTGTGTACGTTCTGAAGCTTTAAAAACCTTCTCTTGATTTTGCTCCGTCTCCTTTAATATTGCCAGACTTTCTTTTGTTCCTCTATTCCCCGAGTCATCTTGAACCTACGCGCTCTCTACTAAAGTCGTATTTCCTGTCCATTATTTTAATCTCGCTGTCTTCCCGTTTCGGTGCCTTTACCTTTGTTGTCTTGCCAAGTGCTTTTAATCTTATCATTGTTCGGTATCCTCATACAATATTGAAGCTAGCAGCGAAATTATTTCAAGTCCTGGGATTCTCTATGACCAATATTTGATTCTGATTCGGAGTTTCTTTTATCGTAAAATTTACTCTTTCGTCTGCACTTTGAGTTCACGCGAAGGGTGAAAATGAGCTTTCCTTCTGCCGGATTTTCTCCGATTGTGAAGAAAATCACTTCCTTTGTCTCATTGCAGAGCTTTTATCTCTGTTTTGACATTGAGAGAAAACACACTTCCTTCCGAAGAGGCTCTGATCAAGACTTTATTGTGAAGATTACTTGTTCTTCTTTAGTCGCAAATCCCTGAAATTCGTCGACCAAAATATTCCCTCTTGTCGTTTTATGTTTATTCTTATGTTGGATTTTTGTGCTTTTATTTTCTAGGCGTTATTGTCAGATAGCTATTCAATGAAGGACACGAAAGTCCAGGAAAACGGAAAAGTAAGATCAAATTTCGTTGTTGAACGCCTCTCAGCACTCTCTATACTTACAAGCAAAGTTGGAGTAAATAAGCTTACGGCGTTGTCAATTTGAGTAGCACCTGAGAAGAAACTTGACGGTTTTAAGCTTGAATATATTTATCACAAAACTTAATCAATACTACCGGTTACTTTTAATTAAAAAGTTTTTAAAGCACAACCGAGAACCTCGATTGAAAGCTATCGCTTCGATTCTAATTGAATTTGTCTTATTTAAATTAGTGGAATGTTGCAATGAAGGAACTTTTAATTCCGTTATGAGTACAGCTTCCGTTAAGTGGAAGAAGGGAAACCAGTCAGCTTTGAATAATTTGCGAGAAATTGCTTTCCTGGCCACTCGAATCCATCCAAGATGTCTAGAGTCTACCCGCAGGGAAAAAATTTCAATCCCTTTGATTTTGCATTGGTAAATGTTGAAAGTTTACTGAAAGCTTGGAGAGAAGGCAAATCGAAAGCGAGAGACGCCGTAAATGTTAGAAGAGCTAAACCTTGAAAATATGATTGAAATCATAAATATTTTTATTCCAATTTTCCTTTGCACCCCCGACTGCCTAGGTGAATCTCACTAAAATCACCGAAACGACCAAAGTTAGTTGAATTGAAAGAATTCCTTGATGGTGTTTCTGTAGCCACATAAATCGTTGTTTTATGGTTTCCATGTTACGTGCAAGAGTTCATCTCAGATTGTTTCTGTTCAGTCGCTTTCTCCACGTAATTAATTCGCACTAATTACCACACTTTATAATTTCCGCAATCATGTTCACCGTTTGTTTGCATTAAAGACAACATCACTTCACGCTCATATTTTCTAAAGATTTTCGAATTCAGGCTGAAATCACATCTTCAGTCCTGAAGTTTTTTCCTTCAGTGGCATGCGAATCGTTGTACTTCATTATGATGAATGTTTCTCGCAATTTAAACCTAAAGTTTGAATCATTCATTTACCTTATTACACCCAAGGTATCGCTAACTGACTCCGATGGTACGCAGTACAATCATTTCGATGAAGATGCCCGCATTCATCGACCCCTAAGACTCAAGAAGAAATTTTACGAATTTTATACAGCGCCGATAACGAAATTTTGGGCTGATTCGGTAAGCCAAGTTTTGTTTTGTCTAATTTGTTTCATTAATTAATCATGCCTTCCCATTCGTTACAGCTCGCTTACATAGTTTTTCTAGTGTTATTTACGTACACCGTGCTCGTGAAAATGGAATCAACTCCGTGCTGGCAAGAAGTCTACTCCATAGCCTACATTACCACCCTGGGATTCGAGAAAATCCGAGAGATTTTGCAGTCGGAACCTGTTGCGATTTGGTAATTTTTATTATGCTTGTTTAGAATTAGCTCAGTAAACAATCAGGTCTGTGAGCGCCTTGATAGCACAAATTTATATTCGGCGTGCTCATAACGAAGTGTTTGTTTACCCTTCGTTATGAAATACGCTTTGACGGGCAGCGCGCTAATATTTGTTTAATTAAAAAAATCACAGTCATAAATTTTCCGTTTGGAGTTGGAACATGTGGAACCCATGCGACGGCGTTGCAATAATAACGTTCATTATCGGCGTGGGCTTGCGGTTCAAGCCGAATATGATGGATTATGGACGAGTGATTTATTGCGTCAATAGCATCTACTGGTATCTTAGGATTCTCAACATACTGGGCGTGAATAAATATTTAGGCAAGTTCTACGAAAAAATAAAAATTTCCACATCTTAAAAAGGAAATTCTTCCAACAGGTCCACTAGTTACCATGATGGGCAAGATGGTCAAAAACATGATTTATTTCGTCGTTCTGCTCCTGGTTGTGTTGATGTCGTTTGGTAAGAAACTTGAAGTGATTTTCTCTTGGCAGATTTGAGAAATTCTTCGTTGTAATTCAACAGGTGTGAGCCGACAATCAATTCTCAATCCTAACGAAGAAGCCGACTGGCGTCTGGTTCGTGACGTGTTCTTCCAACCTTACTTCATGTTATACGGAGAAGTGTTTGCTGATGACATTAACCCTCCATGCGGTGAAACCGCAGATCAAGCCCCGTGCATTGTTGGCCAGTGGATAACACCGATAGGTAAAACACGATTTGTGAAAAGGACGATATCAAGATTAATTCAACTCAACTTGTTTCTTCCGTTTATAAAGCCATGTCAATGTATTTGCTTATTGCTAATATTCTTCTCATCAATCTTCTGATTGCCGTCTTCAACAACATTTTCAACGAGACAAATTCAATTTCTCATCAAGTCTGGATGTTTCAGAGGTTTACTGTTGTAATGGAGTATCAGCAAAAACCCGTTCTTCCACCGCCTTTAATCGCATTTAATCACTTCTATTCGCTCTTGAAGTACTGCATAAGAAAATCGAAAGGACTTAAAGAAGTGCGAGATAATGGACTTAAGCTCTTCCTTGAGAAAGACGACCTAGAAAAGCTCTACGATTTTGAAGAAGAATGCGTCGAAGGATATTTTCATGAGCAGAACAGCATCCTGTTGCAATCAACTGAAGAGCGAATCAAAAATACGGACGAGAGGGTCGAAGTGATGACGCAGAAAATCGAGGATATAAATATCAAAGAAAATCTTCAATCAATCTCTGTTCAGAATATGGAGTTTAGGATTAGAAAAATGGAAGAGTCAAGCGAACAGATTCTCAGCCACCTCGCTGTTATTCATCGTTTCATGTCTGCACATATCAGTAGTAGCGAGAACCTTCAGGGCTCAACAACTAATTTAAATTTTCCTGTTCCACCAGTTGACATACGAGTCAGAACTATGTCTGAGAATGACACATCAAACGTTCTTGGGCTTCCACTTCCACCTTCAAGGATCAGAAAATTCAATCGCTCTATGACGGAGGTTCGACCCGACACTTACTTTTTCGACGAAGGTCCAGCTTTTGAAGTGCAATCAGCACTCAAAGAGTCGGAAAATATAACAAGGGAAGAGATTCAAGACCTAACTACAATTTTACGTTCACGACGACTTTCAGTTCAATCAGAAGAACCAGAATACTTTACCGGTTCGCCGACCACGTCTCAGCATGATAAAATTTCCCAAAGCGAAGTAAACCCTGAACTTATTCCAAGATCAGAGTCTATGAATCGAAGACCTCCGACATTGAACGTGAGGCAAGATACCAAAGAGACAAGTGCAAGTGCTGAGAGCCGAGACACGCTCACGCCGCTCGAAATCTGTGACGAGAAAACACTTGTTGGCGATGGCACTGAGGAAACAGATAACGGGTATGAGGGCATCAGGCAACGCGTTTCGCGTAGACGAAATTCTCAAATCGGGCGCAGAAATTCTGAGTGTCAAAATTATGACATTAATCGGTCCCAAAATAGCCTCAACTTTATCGGCAATCCAATGACTCGTCGACAATTTAGTTTGACACAATCGGAACCTGATACTGACAATCCAACTGGAATTCCAATTCCAAAGCCAGCGGTGAAGCCGGGCAGACATTTGTTGCTGCAAATTCACGCGGAGTACACGTCGATAACCGATGAGTTGGAAAGCATGATTGCTTCACCAACGAGTTCGTTGCTCGACGAGAAACCGAAGAATATAAACGAGCTTTCAAACCCAGAATTCGCTGCACTCATCGAGAAGAAACACTTAAAGGAGTGTGAAGACGACGATTACATTATAATGGAGCGATTACTGCAGACACGCGGTTCCTTCGACGACAGCGACGAAAATCTCGACGTGGGATTCGCGAGTGATTATTCGACGAGGCGTATGTTGAGGCGTGAAACAGCTATCGAGCTTCCAGTGACGCCATCGAGAAAGGTGGAAGATGCGTCACAGAAACAAGAGTATCACTTACGAAACGAGCGAGTTCCGATGGTTAGTCGGAATGTATCAAGTGAGAACAATAAGTTGTCGCCACATTCCGCAAGCAACCAAAACTCCCCAAGAAACTCTAGAGTGATCAACAGCGTATCATTCTTGAACCCGGAGTCGTCAGATCACAAGTTCTATAAAAAATCGAGCGAGAGCCTTCAGAAAAACTCGAGCTCAGAGACTGACTACTCAGCCCATCCATATCGAGTGATAAAACAAAACTCTAACGATACAAACAGTTCCTTCAATATTGACAACTCGTCTTTCACGAACGACCTTTCTCTCGACGCAGATCCAAACTTAAACCAAACTGTCGTTGAGGCTACGCATGAAGAACGAGGAATGCCAAAGCGAGCCCACACGATGGGATCAACGGAAAGCCGTCCAAGTTTCCTTCGAAAACAGTTCAGCATTGACGTGAAAAGGCTCGAAAGTCGTCCACATTCCGAAAACCTCGAGTCTCATCCGACTGTCAGAACTGTCGAAAGTTCGCAGCCCAAAGTTCCATTACGTCATATGAACATTTTAACAGAAAGCGCAAGCACCAGCACTGACGATGCTAAGGACGACTCTCGAAGAATGATTCCATCGATTAGCACTCATTTGGTACAGGATGAGATCGCAAAACTCTCATCGAACATGAAAAGCAGCACCGATGAAGACACTAACGATGAGCCAATGAATGAGACTATGTGCTGACTTCTCTTCTTGTTTCGTTTTTAATTTCATTATGCAATTATCTTCTCTCATCTTAATTGAAAACGATGAGTCTAGCAAAATGCAAATGGAATTAAACTGCCGGCATTGCCAATAAATACAACTGATCTGTTAAAGACCTTCGTGGTTTGTGAATGATTCGGATGGCTGTCCTTTTAAAATTGATATCATGGATGAGCATTTGACGATAGCTTGCATTGTTATTTTGCACAAATCGTCTTGGTTCTCATAAATTCAACACTTCTCGATGTTCGCAAATGAGAATTTCCATTACATTTTTATTCTGCTCAGATGATTTTGCTTTGAAAGCTGTTTGATTGTATCGTGTTTGCACTGCAAACTTTGCAGTCTTCGATCTAATTCTGTTTCTTCGCAATCACTCGTCGATAATTCAATTTGTAAGTAGATTTTCTGTAGTTTTTTCACGTATCTCTATCAAATTGAGAGAATATCAAAGGAATATCTTCCAGACATATTTTAGCATTGCAATCTGAACGTCAACCTACCCGCATCCCTGATGCTTATGAACTCATTGAGTGAGAATTCCTTATCAATCAAAATTTGTATCAAAGTTGTTGGTGAAAGTGTCAGAATTATTGTTATCGAAATGGCCGTCAGCGGAGTTATTGGGCATTTGGAACCCTCAAAGTATAATGTTAATGAAAATCTGAATTTATTTACGGTTGAAAATAAAAGAGTTTAACTGCGTTACTAAACCAATCAGCGCACATCACGATACTTTCAAAAACAAAGATTTAGTAGCGATTTCGGAATGTGAAAGACCGGAGAAGTTTGTCGTCGACCAAACTCTGAGCGATTTTCATATGTTTAATGATAAAAGCATAAGGTGCGACACCTTTCTTTATGCATATAGCGCTGTCGATTTTTTGATTTTGAATGCACAATGACTTTTTCGATCGAAACATTTTTTCACGAAACTTGAGCAAGCTCTGAACAGAGCAAGTGAAATTATGAATAAATTTTCTTGTAAATGGCGAAGAGATAACTTATTTTTGCCTGGCAGCATAAAATTTATCGCGCTTTGAATTTGGTTGATTGCAAACTTGAACGGTTCTGATTGCCAAATATCTTCAAATCGATTTATAAATGAAACAAACTCAGAGTGGCTCGCATACATTTCAGTTAATCTCGAGATATATTTACTTAATTTAAGTTAGTAACTCCAAAATTTGGAGATAAAAAAGTCCTACACTACATCTCAGCAGGAAAATTGAATCGGACCCAATTCAATTTCATGTTTTTAATGGAAGACATTTGGCTGTAAATTATTCAGATAAAAGAAATGTAATTGATGGCTAAAATCTTAATCACTGGTCCCTTTCGAAAACGATTGAGGAAGGTTGACAATGGAACCAAACGTAAATTAATCGTAAAGATAAAGAACAGTGGTTGATCGCCCAAATGAATCAGTGACAATATTTTCGAAAAGCAAAATATATTTTAATGTTTCTATTGATTGTCTAAAATATTCGTATAGATAAGTCCAACGACAGAAACGAATCGATATATGGCAGTAAAACCCCCAGCGTTTGGCTTGTTTTAAAGGCCACAGCAACGATTTTGTTTTTAATGTTATTTATTAGGCAATGAAATGCGTGTTGAATCATTTTATTTTAAGCAGGACAAATTGCTAGAAAGAAAATGTTTACATCCAAATGCATGAGTTTATTTCTGTTGTTCAAGTGAATCAACAAACCTTCTGGCTCAAAGACTTCATGGGAATAAAAATAATTTTGGTTAAACTTGATGCTTTCGATTTTCTTATGAACTTTCAGGGTTTATTGAATAGGGAGAGATGCGACTGATACGACGTTACTGAAAAGAAAGGCTTGTCGAGAAATATCATCAGTCACATAATTGAGCAATTTTGTGAACAATGTTCTCGAAGTTTTTGGAAGTTTTTTTATGGAAACTTTTTCATGTCTCAATTCCATCATAGAAATTTCGTCGCACTCACATTTCGAGGACCAATGAAGATGAGATGGATCGCAATATCCACACTTACGGTCACGTTGAAGAAGAATCAATGGTGATTTTACGAGTCTCACGTGAATTCAATATTCTCAAAAGCTTTCTGCCATTTTCTGTTCGACAGAGCTCGACGATTTGTTTAAAATAACTAGCGAAATTTAGGCAGCATCGGAATTCACAGAGGAATTTTTTCAAATCATTGTGAGTCTAATAACTCAATACCTCAAATAGACATCATAGATGAACAAGCATAGCAAATTTAGAAGAATAGATAACTTTTTCATGCTCAAATGATATGAATCCGAAAAGAGCTCGTGAGTAGAAAATGAGATTACAGAACTTTCTGTTCAGCATCTCAACCACTTAGCTTTCAGTTCAACGATCTGAAAGCTTCAAGGGAAACAGAACATCAACAACAGGGAGAGTTGACGACTAAGTTGTTTTGAATCAGCTGCTAGTGAGTTCAGATTTGTCAATTTAATACTTATTTATAGAAAGCAACAAACTGACAACCTTCCAGAATCACATGTTTCTACCCGACGTAGCTTTTTATGGCTTTTTCCGTTAGGTAAAAAACTCTTTGAAGCCACTGCAAAAGTTATTTCGCTATTCTTATTGGCCTCTTATTCTTCGTGATGAAGCATTTTGAGATTTTTTTTATTTTAAGAAATATTCAAATTTTATTTCTGGTTGACTCAATCAAAAAAGCTGCAGATAAAGCCCTATCATTGAACGTGGATAAATATCTCTTGTTTGCAATCTTTCATGTCGTAAGCTCTCGAATTATTCAGGTGCAAAAAATGTTCATAATTCGAAGGCTTTAAATTAAAGCTTTTACCTCATTTAATAGAATATCATAAGCTTCTAGAAAATTGTTTAAGCTTTACCAACACGCTTGCATCTTTACAACTTTTCTATCAAGAATTTCCACAGCTTTTATCCATGAAGTTAGTACTGAACTTTGTTTTGAAACTTCTAGACTCAAATCGATTTAGCTTGGTAGCCAAGCCTCGGTTTCTCTTCAGCTGAAAAAAACGTGAATCTTCGAGTAAACATCTTGAGCTTCTGGCTACAAATAAAAAATCTGGTGACAAAATGAGTTTTTGATTTAATTTTTTCCTCGCCCTCGTCTCGCTTGTAATAGAAACTCAAACCCATACATTGAATCGCAATTAATTTTTTTTACGTGAATACCCAGCCTAGAACGCGGATTTAATTGAATCAGAAGCGATTGCGAGTATATATTTCCATAAATCATTTTTCATGCTTTTGCATTATGAACAAAGTTGGTTTTGAACGGGGATTTAATTTAGGTTGACTGCAAGGCGATTTCTCTGCGCGAGTTGTAACAATTAAGATCTACAGAAAGTTTTACTTCAACACCTGAGCCACAATGAATTCAAATTCTCTATTTAAAAACAATTTTTTTTAATTAAATTTATACTTTGTTTTATTCCATGACAGAGCAAATTCTGAAACATCAAATTTCCGAAATATCAAACTTAAAATCAACACACAACTCAGCTAAACCTTTTTTCGCTTTCAGACCTAGTGCTCTTTGCCTTTGTTAAAAACAGAAACGCAAAAGCTAAAATAGGAAGATTAGAAATTTTAATCTCATTCAGCGAGCTTTGTCCTCAGTACTTCGCAAACGTTACCCTAGCACTCGTTGAAAAAATGGAACTGAACGAGGACGAAAATAGGTCACGCTCGTAAAGAGGCGCAATGCAAATCAGGTCGTTAGAAGCGTCCAAATAATTATTCGCGATTTGCATTCAAATAAAAGTCAGAAAATCAACAGAACCGCCTTCATTCAATTAGCAAATCTTAAGTTAAAAACTCAGTTTTCTTGAACTTTATTTTTTAGTAGTTGGTAATTATAATTTAAGAACTAAAACAATTGGTTCTTTTCGACGTTGTAGCATCTTTGAATCGACCACTGTTGTCTTTTGACGCAGAAAGCGTCTTTGAACAGAAGGAATATTTAAGTGTAACATAAAGTACTCAATTTTCCGCTTCCGATTTTCTAGAGATTAGTTGAATTTATGGCCGAAAACTGAAAGTTGTATCCAATGTGTGTATAAGGTAATGAAAGAAATAACTTACTTCAATAAGGTGGCAGGTAATTGGATAAAAAAATTGCTATGGACTTGGCCGTTAAGAGCAGAGAAACCTTCAAGTTTAAAGTCTCAAACGTCTGGCAGCTTTGATACTTCCGACAAAGAAAGAGAAGTCAAAATATGAAGAGCACTTCATCACAGAAGTTGAGTCAACTTTGTTGGAAGCAATTTCATAGACATTTCATTATTATGGTCCAATTTGTCTTCTGCCTTCATTTCATAGTATGAAACATGAGAAATTTCCTACGAGAATTTCGTTCAACAGGCAGCGCAAAGCGCAGATGTGCCATCCTCATTGATTTACTTCAGGAAACTTGAATGAGCTCGGTAGAAAATTCTGCGAGAGAATCAAGTCCTCAGGTTTTTCATCTTTATTATTTGCATAGACTTTCACCGTTTTCTAAATTTTTCTGGATTTATTTTTAATCGAAAAGTTTTGATTGAAAGTCGCTTTAGAATATTGAAACTTTCAAAAAATATTCAACGAGACTTGCAAGCATAACCGTCATCATAGTCTGCTACCCAAAGAAAGCTCCTGATTTCCAGTGTAAGAGGACTAGTTTAGCACAACAAATTGGAAGACAAGGGACATAATTTCTTCTCGGAGAGGTTTCTTCCATAATGAGAATACAATTTTCATTGGAAAACGATAGCACGTGCTTTTAGGGACCGACAAACATAATGAGCGTTCACTTTTGTACAAGAAACTTTATGAGGTTTTGATTAGAATGAAATAACTGAGGTGTTGGATACCCGTTCGTGTACACAAGACTTTGGACTTGCACCATTTAAAAAAGTTCTGCGGAAAATACTTGTCAAATTAAATGTTCAGCATGACTTGGTTCAAAAAGTTAGGGTAAAAATAAGAAGCGGATGTGTTTACATCAACGGATGTGTTGTTCGTAATGTCGGTAAAAATTTATTCAACCTAATCAGTAGGATTTCCTACTGAATAATCGGTTGAACAGTTCGATATAAATATAACGAAATTTCAATGATGTGACATCAGTTATTTCAACTCTTAAGGCTTCGTCTGTTCTTCCAAATTAAAAATGAAATTTCTTATTTTGTTCGCTTTGGTAGCTTTAGTGGCTGTTGCTCAAGCTCAAAATCAAGGTGAGATAAAAGGTACCACAATGTGAATAATTCTTTGACAACAGTAATTCCCCGGAACAGCCAAACCTGAAGCCAAGGGAAAGCCTGCCGAGGCTGGCAAACCTGAAGCTGGAAAACCAGACGGCAAAGGCAAACCTGCTGAAGCTGGAAAACCAGACGGCAAAGGCAAACCTGCTGAAGCCGGAAAATCAGACGGAAAAGGAAAACCTGCGGAAGCTGGAAAACCAGACGGCAAAGGCAAACCTGCTGAAGCTGGAAAATCAGACGGAAAAGGAAAACCTGCTGAAGCTGGAAAACCAGACGGCAAAGGCAAACCAGACGGAAAAGGAAAGCCAGAAGCTGGAAAAACCGACAGAAAGGGAAAGCCTGCTGATGTTGAAAAAGGAAAAGCTGTCAAAGCTGAAAGCAAAGGAAAATCTGAAGCTGCAAAGACTGATTCAAAGGATAAAAATGCTGAAGCTGGAAAACCAGACGGCAAAGGCAAACCTGCTGAAGCTGGCAAACCAGACGGCAAAGGCAAACCTGCTGAAGCTGGCAAACCAGACGGCAAAGGCAAACCTGCTGAAGCTGGCAAACCAGACAGCAAAGGAAAACCTGAAGCTGGAAAGGCTGACAACAAAAGCAAGACTGATGGAAAGGGAAAACCTGCCGACGCCAGTAAAACAGACAAGAAAGATGGAAAAGCTGATAAGAAAGACGAAAAGAAAAACAGTAAAGCTGACAGTAAGAAAGATAATGCAAAGAAGAACGACAAGAAGGCAACCAGATCAGGCAAAGGTGAGAAGGTCAGAGCTCCAGGCTTCTACTAAACTCTGTATTGCTAATGTTCTGCTCGATGTTTTGTGAATAAATGAAGCTTTAAGAGAAATAAATATCTAGGTAAATCATGCAAGCTTAATAATTGGTATTGTGGGATCTACCATAAATGATTTAGAAAAATCAAATCAAGCGCATAATTGAAACAACTCTGATAAATGGCGTACGAAGACTTGGCGAAAACCCGAACCATAAAACTTAGCGCAACACGACTTAGCTCGAAAGCAAAGAAGCTGAACGGTGGTTTTTGGTTTTTGCTGAGTAAATCGTTTATGCTTTTCGCCTCTAACGCTCGAGTTTCAAACTTCAAAACTAGTTTTTTGTCATGGAATGAGCGAGCCATTACATTTCAGTCGCATTTTCTCTCAGTATCTTTCTCACTTCGGAGCTGGGCAGACTTGCGAACGCGTCGATAAATGTTTTCCTTCTTGTGAGCGAATTTACATTGAAACGGTTTAATTAAAAAGTGATCTATATGGCCCATCGGAAAGTAATTCTAGTGTTGGATTTAGGAACAAGCTCCGGTCGGGCTTTCGTTTTCGATATTCCAAACTTTGAAGTATCCGGAAGTGCTCGGTTTGATGTAAGTGACTGAAAATATAGCAGCGCGCACTTGAAAGTCCGAAAGATTTTCACTTTTCCTTATCTGGAAAGTTTCATTTAGCTGAGTTGCATAATTTTTCACCGTCTAGCTGAGCATGCAAAATTCAATTCAACAAAAAAGAAACAGAAATGAAACGTTGACCGTTTAAATGCTTGCAGATCAACCTCATTCAAAATGAAAACGGAATTGCGGAGATTAACCCAGACGAACTTTACAAAAATATTGTGCAGACGCTTCGCAGTGCGTTGAACGGTCGGTTTCTAATTAAAGATGATAACGTCGCATCTTCTCACATGTTTGTATCATTTCTCATTCGTCTGCAGCTTCGAACACAACCGCGGAAAATGTTTTGTGTCTGGGAATCAGCGTACAACGTGCGACTTTCATTACTTTCGATCGGACGAGCGGTCGACCGTTTCATCAGCTGATAACATGGAAAGACTGTCGAGCCGATGATATAGTTCGAAACTTCAATCGAAGTTTCGCTCTGAAAGCTTTGAACGCTGGAGCGACAATCTTGCATTGGATCACCAGAAGCAACAGAACGAAACAAATGAGCAAATTCCGAATGGCAAACAATTTTGTAAAGAAAAAAATTTGCTAGAGCGAATCATAATCTTATGCCACCTTTCTTCTTTTTCCACGTTTCAGGTAACGCCAAGGTTGAATCACATCATATCGAACAACAGAAAGTTGAAGGAAGCAATGCGATCAGGCCGCGCCGTATTCGGAACCGTCGATACTTGGCTTTTGCACAAGTTGAAGAACTCCAACGGGTTTGAAAGGCTTGAAGCTATCACCGATGTTACAAATGCATCCGCGACCGGCCTCTTCGACCCCTTCGATATGGACTACCAACCGATGAATCTCAAATATTTCAACATTAAACGAAGTCTTCTGCCGAAAGTTGTGGATTCTTCCTACGATTTTGGGTTCACCCATAAGTCTTTGCTGGGCGCACCAGTAAAAATTGCTACGATAATCGGAGATCAATCTGCATCGTTGATTGGAAACGGATGCTTCAGAAATATGGACGCTAAAGTAAAAAAAAGGTTGAATTATATACGACGACTATAACATTTTCGTACGTTTTTAGATTACGATTGGTACTGGAGCTTTTTTGAACATTAACACAGGCAAGTGTCATCAATTACAAATCTCATGTTTCTAACTTTAAGTCACATGGAAAACAGGGAGCAAATGCAAAGGCTCGAAGAATGGAGCAAATCCCATGGTTGCTTGGGATCTATCAACCAAACGAAATAGAACTTCAAGAGTTTTCTATACCGAGAGAAGCTTCACCGAGTCCGCCAAGTTAATTCATTTTGCAAAAACTGTGGGACTGTGCAGTGAAGTGAAAGAATTATCGGAAATGGCTTTCAGCGTGAGCAGCACCGACGGAGTGTTTTTCATTCCGAAGTTCATGTGTTTCGTTGGTTACAAGAACGCGACGTCGAGAGAGCATTTGGTGCGAGCGATTCTCGAGGCAATCGTCTTCCATATCGCAACGTTCTTCTTTCTGACGAAGGAAGAAACCGCGTATCATTTCGACAGAGTGAGAGTCGACGGCGGAATATCCAGCAACAATTTTATTTGCCAGCTAATTGCGGATCTTGTCAACATCGAGGTGGAGCGATCGGCGAACAGCAGCGAGCTAACTTCGCACGGCGTGGCTTATCTGGCTGCATATTTATGCGGAGAGTTAGAAGAGTTGGAACACGCTTCGAAGTTCTATAAAGCAGAAAAGGTTTTCCAGCCCAACGAGGCAATCCGGAAAGAGATTTTCATGCGATACAAAAAGTACGAAGAGATATCAAAAAAGTTTGAAGAATTTCAGTTGAAATAAAATTTGAAATAAAATTTGGAAAATTATTGGCGGGAAAAATTATTTGGCGGGAAAATTATTGACAAAAGTTTTCATCGAAATAATTTTGTTGTTTTGTCCGTTTGTCAAACGTTAAGGGAAGTGATTTCCCCAATCTATTCGTCCCACATCCTGACATAAATCTGATTGTCATATATTTTTGACTGTTACTCGTTGCCAGTTTTTGTAACAACGAAGTTTAAGGTTTTTGTTTCACATGCGCTGCTTGTTTCGGCCTCATGTTCTTCTCAGTCTCGAATTCGATAAACAAATATTTTTGCAAACGTGTTTTTTCTACTTTAACTATGAATTTGAAGCGTGGTGCGTTAGTTGTCTTCGAAGGATGTGACCGAGCTGGTAAAACAACGCAAGCTAAGCTGCTGGTTGAGCGATTGAAGAGCCAGAAAATCAACGCGAAGTTTATGAACTTTCCTAATCGCGAAACTCCATCGGGAAAAATTATCGACGCGTATTTGCAAAAGAAGGCGGATTTGTCGGACGAGGGAATCCATCTGCTGTTCTCAGTGAATCGATGGGAAGCTAAGAAGGAGATGGAGTTGGATTTGATGGCGGGAACAACGATCATAGTCGACAGATATTCTTATTCTGGTGTCGCCTATACCGCAGCCAAAGGCTTGGACTTCGAGTGGTGCAAAATGCCAGAAAAGGGTTTGCTGAAGCCGGATTTGGTGGTTTACTTGACGCTCACAGCTGAAGCGATGGCACGGAGAAGCGGCTATGGAGATGAGCGCTATGACATTCCCGAATTCCAACAGAAAGTCATGAACATGTTCATGAAGATGGAAGAGAAGCCGGTGTGGCAGATCGTCAACGCCGACAAGACGGAGAAGGAGCTGAACGATGAATTGCTGGAACTTGTGAGCCAAAGGCTCAACGGCATTGATAAGAAGCCTATTGGCACTTTATGGTAATCTGGTTAGGAAATAAAAGTCACACTAAAGTTGAAGTTATTTGTTTTTGCTGTGGGGATTTAAAAAGATTACAATTTGTTTACACTTTGGGGGTTTGAACAGATTTCAATTTTCCTTTTCTAGCCCCTCGGCTCAGTGATTTTCGCCCCCTCGTGAACCTGCCAACATCATCGGAAATTACGAAAACTTAAATCAGGCCGGAAATACGAGAAAGAGGAAGTTCTGTTTGTGTTTAAGTTCTAGTTTTGCTTAACGTCAACGCCGGGAAGCAGTTTGTGGTCGAATTAAGTCGGAAGATTAAGTGGAAAAGCGATTATAAAAAATAAGTTGTGATTCGATTATTTCTCGGTTTTCATTTGTTGATAAGACTAAAGAAACAGTGAGATGAAGATTAAAGAACTTCAAAAGTCAGTTAACGTTGCGTGGTCGCCGCAGCAGCTTTCGCCAATTTACTTGGCTGCCGCGACTGCAGCTCAACAACTTCTTGACACATCATTGAACAGCACGAGCCCAGCCCTGGAACTTTATTCTCTGAATCTAACGGATCCCGGCTATGATTTGGAGTTGATAGGAGCACAACAAAGTGCTCACAAGTTTCACAAAATCGTGTGGAGCCCATTCGACAACGCCGGGAATTATCCGAATGGCGTGATCGTTGGAGGCTGCGAAAAAGGTCTTCTGAAGATCTACAGCGTATCAAAGATGCTGGCTGGAGAGGATGCCCTTGTAGCTCAGTCTGATAAACATAATGGACCGGTAAGGACGGTCGATTACAATCCATTCAAGTCAAATCTGGTTGCGTCAGCGGCGTCGGACTCTGAAATCTTCATTTGGGATGTAAACAACACGAGCGTTCCGATGACTCCAGGAGCACAGACTCAGCCAGCTGAGGATGTTTGCGGGGTTGCTTGGAATCGTCAAGTTCAACATATTCTTGCTTCAACGTTCGCCACAAGATGTGTGATTTGGGACTTGAGGAAGAATGAACCGATCATAAAGTTGAGTGATTCGCAATCAAGAGTTCGTTGGCGCGTTGTGCAATGGCATCCGGACGTAGCAACGCAGTTGTGGCTGGCAAGCGAAGATGATCAATCGCCCGTTATTCAACTTTGGGACCTTCGTTATGCAACTGCACCTTCAAAGACGCTTCAGATGCACTCGCGAGGAGTTCTCGGCATGACATGGTGCCCAACTGATCCAGAGCTGATGATCTCTTGTGCTAAAGACAACAAAATCCTTTGTTGGAACGCTAACTCGGAAGACGGCCACGCAGAAATCTTGTCAGAAATTGCATCGACGAGCCAATGGTACTCGGACGTTTCGTGGTGTCCGAAAAATCCCGCAGTGGTAGCTGCTTCGAGTTTTGATGGGAACGTATCGATTTACTCGCTCTTCGGTGGATCGCAACAGCAAGTGCAAACGTCAAGCAAAATCGCCGACTCGTTTCCTGGAATGGAAACCATCTCGCAAGAAACTCACCACCATCAAAGCTCTCAACCTGTCGTTTTCCATGATATGATCAAGCCTCCAAAGTGGCTGAAGCGGCCTTCCGGAATCTCTTTTGGGTTCGGTGGAAAAGTTGTAACTTTCAACGCTAACAGTCGCTGCATTGAAGTGAAGCAGCTGATCACCGACGAAAGCCTCGTACAACGCTCCAGTAAACTTGAAAGTGTTCTGACGCAAGGCAACTACATCGAATATTGTCGTCAAAAGGCGAACGAAGCGAAGGATCAGCATAATCGGTTCGTTTGGTATTTCCTCAAAGCGTTTTTCGAAGAAAACACGACAAGCGAATTCCTTAATTTGTTGGGTAAGTTTCAACCTTTCATCATCTTTACCGAATTCTAAAATCAATCTCTTGTAGGCTATCAATCCGAAGACGTTGCCATCAAGTTCAGTAAGCTCATGGAGCCAAGCGAATCAATTTGCAGTAACGGCGTTGATGGACTCACCGATCCAATTTCCAAACTGAATCGGGTAAGTCATAATCGGCTGTCGAAAACGATTTTATTCCTTGAAAGCTTCGATTTAAAAAAAGCTGGAAAAGCATTTTTCTTTGACTTGAATCATTTCCTTAAAAAGCTCTTTTTCAATTTCCCAATACATCTCAATCAAAGATTGATTCAAGCGAAGAGAGTTCCAGCGATGATTTATCGGTAAGACTGTTAGCATTTCATTCGTGTCTCACGTTCTGAGTTAAAATACTATGCATGACATTATCGTTTGTCTATCTATTTCTTTTGCCACACAATATTAACGTTTACATTGCGTTCAATTTAGAATCAAGATGCGCTTGACTTCAATGGGGTCAAAGACAGCGATTCCGGACCGAAAATCCCGTACAAGTTGACAACAAGTGGATCTGAAGGCTTGATCTGTGAAGCGCTATTGACAGGCAACATTGCCGCAGCAGTTGAGTTATGCATGAATGCCGGTCGGTCAACCGATGCTATCATCCTTGCATCGCTTGGTGGAAGCGACTTATTGGCAAAGACTCAGTATCGTTACCTGAAGAACAACGAGAGTTTCATTTCGAACCTTATATCTGCGATGGTCATGGCAGACTGGAGCGGAGTTATATCGCAATGTACAATTGATTCCTGGAAGGAAGCCCTTGTAGCTGCTCTGACTCACAGCCGCGAGCAGTCACCGTTGTTGTGCGAACGCTTAGGAGAAAGATTACAAATTGAATCTGGCGGTGATCAATCAATTGTGAAGAATTCGATTCTATGCTACATTTGTGCCGGCAACATTGAAAGAATTGTCGACGCGTGGAGTGCTGTCAATGGTTCTGATTCCCTCGAAGACTCAGAGAAACTTCAGGAACTTGTGGAAGTCGTCATACTTTTAAGCAAAGCAATGGAGCATCAAGGAAAGCAAGTTCCTGTTTACGGAAAATATGCCGAGCTTCTGTCAAAATATGCATCGCTTTTGGCCGCTCAAGGATCACTTGAGATGGCTTTAACTTACATAGGAACTTCCCAAGACGACGCTACTATTATCGATCTTCGCGAGCGACTTTATTATGCTCTCGGACATAAGCAACAGCAAGTTCAACAGCCAATGCCTTTTGGCCGCAAAGCCAGTCAACATAACGCTGCACCGCGCTTGTCACATCCTCGAACGATTTCTACATCGAGCCAATCCGGAATGCCGATGTTCCAACCACCAGTTCCCTCGGTTCAGCCGTTCAATGCTGCTCCTCCCGTCGTTCAAACCTTCAACACAGGATTACCGAACGCCAGTTCAGGCTTGAACAGTCATTTTGATCCAATGCCATCTCCATGGTCGCAACCAAATGTTCCAGCTCCAATTTCGAAACCTCCTCCTGTTATGATGAATCCAGTGGACAGCATGCAGCAACCACCGAGACCATCAAGTGTGTCGAGTGTCGGAAGCGCTTCGCAAGTGACAAGCTCATTACCTAAGCCTAAACGACTACTCGATCCTTCGGTTCAATCTGGTCCGAACTATGGACAAATCCAAGCAGCGCCATCACTTTACGGCGCAGCTCCCGCGTACAACACGAATCCAATTCAATCTGTTTCTTCACAATTTGCACAACAACCTGTTGCATCGAATTTCGGAGGTCAACCGATGGGTCATTCTTTTGCTTCTCAATCATTGAATCCAATGAATCCCATCACGCAACAGCCGTCGATGGGCTGGGATCAACAGAACTACAGTTATCAAAACACGAATGGCGGCTCCCAACTTCCACCTCCGCCACAACAGCAAATGCTGAAAAATCCAACACCTCCGCCAGGTTGGAACGATCCGCCAGAGTTCAAGCCCAAATCAACGGTGAGTTTGCTGAGAAACCCTTCTTCTGGTCTTTGACCGTCTGCGTCTTCTTTATTTAAAAATCAATTTCTCGCCCAGTTTCAATCTTTCACGAAAGACATGTCAGCCGAACACGCTGGCACAAAAAAGTGGCGTCAAAAACACTCAGATGGTCATCACGAGGTTTGACTCAGATTTCTGGCCGAAACCGAGTAGAATAGCAAAGAGATTTCTGAAGCTTTTCAACATCTACTAAGTTAAAACCTCTTGCTGACGACAGCGAAGTTATTCTATTTTCTTTTGATCTTAGATAATCTTCTCCAAACTTTGTCGTGGTTTTAATTTAATGAGACGTTGTTCGTTTTTTGCCTTTGGTTTTTGTAACACCGAATGTTTCAACCTCTGCTTAACAAACTTTTCCATCGTTCCTTCATTGACCGTCCCGCTTTTAATAAATTGGAAACATAAGACTCGTTAAAACTAATTTGTTATTCGCAATTTTAGAAGAAGGAAGTTCCTGTCGCTGCCCCAATAATGCATCCGATCTTCGGAGCAGCTGATCCACCATCATTTGCACCCAACGATCAAATGTATCAGCAACAGCAGCAGCAGTTTGGTGGTCCGCAATTTCAAGCTCCACCTACGATGAATCAGGCACCGCAATCAGGATACTATCAACCCCAGCAGAACATCCAGCAACAGTCGGCTCAACATCAGCAAGTAAACTATTCAAACTTCCAGAACTTCTCCGGTCAGCAGCAACCTTTGCAACAGCCGCAGCAAACGATATCGCCGCCACCACCCGTTCAAGAACCACCGAAACAAAAACTGCCTTTGCCGGAAGAATTCATTTATCTTCAGACGGTCCTCGAAGAGCTAAAGTCGCAGTGCATCAATGCGGCAGGAAATCCGGTAAGCAATTTGTGTATTAACTTGCAATCAGTTCGTGACACAGTTTCGTTCTTTTCTAGCAAACGAAACGCAAGCTCGATGATGTGTCGAAACGACTGGAACTATTATATGATCTTCTACGTGAAAACCGGGTACGTTGATACATTGAAACAAATGCAACTTTGTTCTTATTCTCTTTCAATTTCAGCTAGCGCCAGGCACGTTGGAGTCACTGAACCAGTTGGTTCAACTTATTCAAATTGGAGACTATGGAAACGGCCTTGCACTTCATACACAGATGGTTTCAGGCTCCGATTTCTCCAAAATTGCGAGCTTTATGCCTGGAATTAAAATCCTGCTACAACTGGCTCTTCAGCATCAAGTCTATCTTAGATAAGTCGACACGATCTAAGTTGACGAGTCCGATTTCCTTGTACGAAACTACGTTCTAACTTAGCTAAAATTATGTGCATTAATTTCTATGTTCTGTTTTCAAACGAATCCCTAATAATCTTGAGAAATAAAAATTTATATTATTATTTTAAAAACGTAAAATTGCTGTTCGAATCGAAAAATAGTTGGGAAGAGGTCGACTGAATCTTAAAAATCACCATAGGGAAATTTGTTGTCGTAGTTACGTTGTTTTGTTTCTCAAGCTAAATAAAGCTTAAGATATGAGCTGCTCGAACTCGCCAATGTCCTTTCTGGACGAAGATAAATACAATTCAGAACGACTTCTGGCTTTAAAATACATCAAAGAGCGCGTAGAACGAGCATCGACTGTTCAGAATATTTTGGCGCCGATAACGCCTCAAGACGAATACATTTTTGACGCCAGAGGTAACGATGATGCTT
This sequence comes from Smittia sp. YW1114-2, assembly GCA_033064975.1. Taxonomy (NCBI): domain Eukaryota; kingdom Metazoa; phylum Arthropoda; class Insecta; order Diptera; family Chironomidae; genus Smittia; species Smittia sp. YW1114-2. The sequence goes on from CP093832.1 coordinate 22,432,898, forward strand.
CGGACGTCAGTGAACTCTCGGATCCATTTGCTGAGCTTGGCGGCAACGTTGTTCTCGTCGCTGAGAATAAACAGAAGAGGCGCTTGAGCAAAGTAGAGGCGGATGTTCTTGTGATGAACTCGTTCCCACCAACTCACATGGAAGTGCAGAATGAAATAGTGGCAGAGATGGGATTGTTACAGCCTCCACAACTTGACATCGAAAAAATCATGGAGAGCAGATCAGACGATGAGGATGACGAGGAATCTGAGAGCTTCAAACAGGTCGTGTGCTCTTTAGAACAAATTGGATTGCAAGGTTTTAAAGAGAAAAAAAAGAAAGCAGTCGAAAGTGACAAGTCGAGGCAGAAACCTAAAAAGACGAAAAGCCAGGAAGAGCAAGATCTTGAGGCCAACTCATTGTTGTCTGGGGTTTGGAGGCTGTTGGGTAAATAAAATATTCTCCTAGTTAAGCGGCTTAGGCTAAGCGGTTTTATCAATTTCCAGATGCTACCTCGATCGACGACGGTTTTCCAATCACACAGCCTGGATATCACTTCTACGAAGACAAAAAGACTGTTCAGGCTTTGGTAAATCCAGCGGAGAAGACTTGGAATCAGAAGGAAGAGGTCAGAAAGAAGTGCGAGAATTGGTTGAAGGATGTCAAATAAAAATTAAGACCGAAATTTTGCAATGATTCAGGCGTAGAAGATTTATGTACCGCTTGGTTTACATCATAATGAATTTTTATTATTTTCCATTGGTCAACTTCTTGGTTTCCATTTGCTGTCTCATGAACAGATTCAAACCTTTCATCCAATCGATTCTACGCAGACGCTTTTCGTAGAATATTTCGAGAAATGCAACCACCAAAGACGCTCCGATTCCGTAAATAAAAATCATCAAAGCAGGTTGGATATCAAAGAGCCCAACGGAGATGAATTTCGATCCATGTCCAATACATTTCGGTTTCTTCGTGTATAAACTATTGGGAGATATCATGAGGACCGTTCACTCGAGTCAAGGCAATCTACCTACCGAGAATTTTCGCGATCTTGCAAGCCAAATTCGCGCAGGCTGAGCAGTCCAACCTTGAACAGCTCTGTGTACGACGAATTCTTCTGAATTGCATAGAACGGGTCGATGACCTGAAGATACTGAATCTCCTGCAATCCGCACTTTTCGTCCTCTTGGAAAGTCTCTTGTAATATTTTGTAACCGACGCCAAGCTCCATGTGAAAGGCGAACAAACCATTCTGAACTCTTTCAACGCCATGTGAAAGGCTGAAGAAATTTTCGTGTCCGTCTTTCTTCCTAATCTTGTTCGCATAGATAGCGTGGCGAACTGGTTCGTCGGCATGCGAAAAATAGTAGTGGTTGAACACAGTGTCGTCGACGCCTAGTTCTAGCCGTGAGTTGTAAAGGTCCTCTAAAGTTTGTATCTTGCTTGAAGGAGACTGAAGGAGAGCAACGATGTTTGCTGAGTAGCTTGCGTACATAAACATCAGGGCCGTGAAGGATATCATCGTAATAAGACGCGACCCGAAGCTGATGGGAAGCGAGAACGAGCCCTGCTGACAAAACGCGCATAAAAGCACGAAGAACGTTTCATATAACGTTGGACGAAGGGTCGATGGATCTTTCTCTTCTCTGCTGATGTTCGATTTCCATTCAGCTCGTGAACCAATGTAAAGAACCAACGATGAAATGAACACCATTGACATTAGAGAAGCCCATACTTTGGCATCGAATGGTAAAAGGAAAACGTTGTCGGTGTAAGACAGCTTGGGAGATCGAAAAACGAACTTCGATCTGGTTTCCGAAGTGCATGCAATGTAGTCGATAGCTTCAACACGATCGGAAGTGAAGAAAAGGGGCGACGCTCCAAGATCTGCTCTCTTAGATGTCAATTCGCCAATCATCCCACTCCATTGATTAGTTTCATTGTTCTTGTAGCCCCACGAACTGTCAAACAACGGAAATTTTATGGGACGATGATTGAAGCATAATACGTACTCGACAATTGAATAAGAAACAGTTGCATTTAGAGACTCGATGAGTCGGTTTGTTAGCTGATAATTCACTTTGGATATTGTATCAATGTGCTTGTTCCTGTAACGTAAACAAAATCACTATGATTTCGGTATGAGTTTGAGCCTTTGGTTGAGCAAGAGATGAAAGTTTGCACGAGAAAGTTGAGCTCATCGTGTGCTTCTTGAACCGTGTTGAGGCTAAAAATCAAAGTCTTACTGATAGTCATCCAGATGAAGAAAAGTGTCGTTATTCGTCACAACCATCGAAGCCTTCAATTTAGCTCCATTGAGATTTCTCCGACGGCGTGATGTGATCTTTTGCTTCCGCAAGTCATGAAATGTATCGTTTCCCGCAAACCATTTCCCATAAAGCTCGATTATCAATGAAGTCTCTATCGATGCCCTGTAAACTAAACTACTTTGTGATAGCAGAAAATAATGAAATGATGAGAAAGTTTACTTTGCTTAACGATAATTCCTTCGGAATTATTTTGGAAATAAAATATTTCTGAGCTTGGTAGAATTGGATGATTACTGAATATCTTCAGAACTTGATCCTCACTCACTGAGTTAATCGCAATCATCTTCTGCCTGTAAAATACTTGGGGTTGTAGCTGCAAATAGAAACGTTCAGAGAATGAAGTGAGAGCGGCAACAAAACTCAATTTTAGCCGAGCGTGTCATGATGTTCCGATGGCTCACTGCTAGCCTAAGAAGACATCACAACAAATTATCGTGGAGACGGTCGATGGTTCAAACCTCGGTGAAAGCTTCACTTTATTTTTTTAAGCAAGATATCCAGTCAGTCCATCTTGCGAATTTTAGCAAAGTTGGATCTCCAATTTAAGCCTTGCTACATAATTAGGCAGTGGTGTAACTCTTTCGACTTTGCACGATCAACCGTGATTGTCGAAAACAATATCCACTAACAAAATTCTTTTTACTTACTCGCTCTATTGCCTGACTAACGTTCCCACATTCCAAGTCGAGTACAATGAAATTGTTATGCTGATTTGCCGGAAAATTCGTGATTCGGTTGTTGTGAATGGCGACCATAAAGTTTCTCCCATTCAAAACTTTTATCAGATGAGTTGCGTATTCTGAAGCAGGCATTGACTGGAGCTTGAGATACGTTTTGCCGATTTCATGCTCACCTTGTTCCCAGCAGATGAACGCTTCTACAGTGAGAGAGTTCTTCTGGTTCGTCAGCAGATGCGTCAGAGTTTTAATCGAGTCGTCGAGATTAGTTCCGTTTGCGTACAAACTGCCGCACAAAAGTGTAATGAGAATTTTAACAATCATTTTGATTCACGCTCCAGCTGACGAATGAACGTTTACTGAACATTCCACGCAGTCCTTAAGTACTGATAAACGGCTTGAGAAACTCTTTGCAATCGCAAGTCAATAAAAAACGAAAATGTTCAGCACACAGAGAGTACAAAGAATGGCTTGACTAATTTTATTTGAGCTCTAATTGAGACACTAATTGAGCTGTGAGAATTGCTCAGATGTTGCTAGTAATCGTGACAACTCCACACGCCAAACGTTCACCGACTACATCTTCCTCGCTTTGATAGGACACAGCGTTGTCGAGGAACTGAGCTTCGGGTGTATAGAGATCAGGGAATTTAAGATATTCTGAAAAGTTTATAAAGATTAATTTCAAGTATTGAATATTTAAATGTTTGATTCACCTGACGCTTTCTCGTGAATGACGACGGAACGACCGAGGACTCCTGACAAACCGAACAGATTTATTCCCAAAGTCTCGTAAGTAAGCTCGAGAGGCTCATCGGCTTTCGCCTCGATGTTTCCAATGATGCTTGATCTGAAGTGAGGACCTGTGCTCTTGCAGCCGTCGGTTATGTCTCCGAAAGCATGAATGTGCACCGAATGTTTTCCAGCAGGCAAACCAGTGATGTTCATAGTGACTACAACCGGCGCGTTGAGGTTCCATTGCTTGAACGTTATTTCGCCTGTCATCGATTGCTCCGGATTGTCGCCAGAAAGTGTCGCTGATGCTTTCCACGATGGCTCAGGCCGTGGTGGGATAACTTCGTAGACTCGATAAACTAAATCTCTGGCATTGTGTTGCTTACGATTGAAATTCTTATTGAACACGTCAACGTCACGGTTTATTCCTGTGTTACCGAGGGCGACCGATCCGGCAAGAATAGCGACAAAAACTGTTGCGAGCCACATCGCGATTAAACAAACAATGAAGAGAATTGCTTGAGGCTCAGTAGCTTTTATACGATCTCGACGATAACGTTTATTTAATTACAGAAATTAGAAGCGATCATGATTGGCAAAGTCAAGGTGCGCTGTTTGAAGGCAGACATGCAAATTGATGAGTTGTTGTCTTTAATGTTAGCGCTCGTGTGTCGTTCAACTCACAGCTCGTGTTTGTTGCAGTTAGAATCTTGATCCTTTTTCTTCGGGAATCAGGAAATAAATTTTAACCGTCGCATTTGTTTCCGGCACTTCCACAGTCTCGTCGTGTTTGATAAGGAAGATAGCTGCACATCCGTACAGAAGCAACGGAATACCCAAGTTAAGCTTCTTAATCAGCTCATAAAATCTGTTCTCCATCGACAGATCTTTCACATCCGATTTGGTGCAATGAAATTTAATGTAAGGAAAACACCACGTGCGAAGAATGTGATAGTTTGCTCCGGTGTCTAGAGTGAAGTTGAACGACGTTTTTCCTTTGAGATCATTCTCACAATCCTTCAGCTGCAAGGGAAAACTTCTTGAAACGAGACTCGCTACGAGTTATACAGAATTATTTCTTACCTTGATGAAGTACGAAGTCCACGGGGGTTCATTCGTTTGCTTAAGGTAGGCTGTCAACACCTCTGACGATCTGGATTTTCGTAATCTACTCAATATTTGTGTAACTCTCATGTTTCACTTTCAGCCTCAACGTTTTTCCTTAAGTTCGTTTTGCTTTCAGTTCGTAGATATTTCGTTTTTCTTTCCATTGCACAACGAAATCACCGGCCGCTGTCGATGTTTCTCTTTGTGATCTTCATTCGTAAACTTTGTCATGACAACGCAGGTGAAACAAACATTTAAGAAATATCTTTCGAAAGTTCTCGCTATAAAATGTTTGTCTACTTGAGCAAAAAGGTAATTTCACTGCTTGAAACGTGATGTGGTCTTGACCATGCTGCTGTTCTTTTAGATAGCAATCCCGAACAACACGAAGATCAACTGTTTGTCGTGGGAGAAGAATCAGGGATTCATCGCCATTGGTGGAGGTGAAAAAACTTACTATTTCAATAGTCGACAGACATTTATTCAAACTCTCATTCTAGACGATGGAATGCTTAAAGTTCTAAAGCTCGAGCAAGCTGTAGTGTCAACGGCCCAGCAAAAAGGCGGGCTTGCAGCTCCAAGTAATCTCTCCATGAACCAAACGCTTGAAGGGCACAAAGCGAGTATCCAAGTCGTTGTATGGAACGAGACGCAACAAAAGCTGACGACTTCAGATACCGATGGAGTCATTATGGTGTAAATCATCCATACCTCTGATTACCTTTCTGTGCTTTAACGCTTTGTCTTTCGCAAAATAGATGGATGATGTACAAAGGGAGTTTCTTCGAGGAGATGACGAACGACCGGAAGAAATCCACGGTTAAGGGAATGGCGTGGACAAGCGATGGACAGAAGATTTGCATCGTGTATGAGGACGGCGCAGTGATTGTCGGCAGCGTGGATGGAAACAGATTGTGGGGAAAAGAATTGAAAAATTCAGCTCTGTCTGGTGTTCAATGGTCGCCGGATAACCGGCTACTGCTTTTCGCTATTAGAAACGGCGAAGTTCATCTCTACGACAATACTGGAATTTTCATATCGAAGCTCGGCATTCAATGCGTTCAGTTGACTGCTACGAGAAGCATTTCCGTTGTCGGGTTGAATTGGTTTAGCGGATTCGTTCAGAATAACCGACCGGCTCTAGCCATTTGCTACGAAACTGGAAAGATTCAGCTGATGAAAAACGAATCCGATGATTTTCCAATCATCGTTGATGCAACGCTGCAGATAACTGCGAGCTGTTGGAACGAGAACGGCTCCATTCTAGGCGTATGCGGTATGAAAAACACTTCAAACGAAAAGGAAAACAACCAAGTGATGTTTTTCTCTGCCTATGGACAACACTTAAGAACACTGAAGATCCCAGGCCGTGAAATAACGTCTTTGTCGTGGGAGGGAAAGTCAAACTGCCGAATCGCTCTGGGAGTTGACAGCTTCATTTATTTCGCCAACATTCGCCTCGACTACATGTGGTGTTACTTCAATAAGACAATTGCGTTTATTGAGTCATCCAACCAGAGCCATCAGATGAATCAAAACGCTGTCGTCTTTTGGGACACTCAAGGGAACTCAACGATATCGAAGGTCGTGGACACAGCGTTGGGCATTCATGCACATGGCGAGCACTGCGTTATTGCTTGTGAAACGCAAAAAATCATCGCTAAGGACAACAACATAGTTGTGGAAACGAGTTTCAAGGATCAAATTTATCAGCTCAACATTTGTAACTCGCTTGGAACTACCATCGATTCTAAGTACGTAGATCTAAAGCCTTTGTGGGTTGCGATGAATTCAACTCATGTCATCATCGCAAATCAGTCTCAGTTCCTTCTATGGCATTACCACACACCGAAATCAACGCTCCATGGCCTTAAGCCGAAGAAGGACAAACGATTTCATATCGATGACAATCCTTCAGGAGTCAACGACGTTCTAAGTGACCTTGATCGTGTTAGCTATGAACCTCCAGTGAAAAACATCCCAACAAAGGACCCAATCTGTTGCATTGCGTCCTCTGATAAGATTCTATTGATAGGAAGAGAGTCTGGGACAATTACTGAGTACATTTTGCCAAACGTTGCCATAAGCAACAGACATTCATTTGCGAATCGAGCGTGCAAAATTTCCATCAACTGTAACTCAACACGTGCAGCGATCGTCGATTCCACAGGAGTGCTGACTACGATCGATTTGAATGACTACGAAACCAAGTCGAGTGAGAGTCAGAAGATTGAAAGGAAAGATGTTTGGTCGGTGTGCTGGGCGAAAGATAACCCGCAACTGCTTGCAATAATGGAGAAGACTCGAATGTACATTTTTAAAGGCGCAGATCCCGAAGAGCCCATTTCATCCTCCGGCTATATTTGTTCCTTCGAAGATTTGGAAATCACCGCAGTTCTACTTGACGAAATTATTAGCGGGCAATCGCAACCGTCGAGCGACCATTTGCTTCATCTTAGAGTGAAGTCTTTAAGGGACACCGAGGATCTTCTGCTCCACGATCTTCTCCCTGAAGCGAAACAATTCATTGAAGACAACTCTCACCCACGGCTTTGGCGACTTCTAGGAGAATCGTCCCTGAAAAAACTAGATCTGGAGACAGCCGAGTCAGCCTTCGTTCGCTGCACTAACTATCAAGGCATTCAATTCATCAAGAAGCTCCGCTCGATTCAAAACCAGAGCATTCAAAAAGCTGAAATTGCTTCGTTTTTTGGTGACTTCGATGAGGCCGAAAAGCTTTACATAGACGCGGATCGACGAGACTTAGCGATAGGTCTAAGATCGACGTTGTGCGATTGGTTCAGAGTTATTCAACTGTACCGAATGGCTTCAGGAATTTCTGACCAGCAGATGGAAAATGCATACCGGGAAATCGGAAATCATTTCGCCAACTTGAGAGTTTGGGAAAGCGCTCGCGAATACTACGAGAAAGCTCATTATATCGAAGGCCTGATGGAAACTTTCTATCACCTAGAAAACTACGATGAACTGGAGAACTTAATCACTCGGTTGCCGGAGAAAAGTCCATTGCTAAGTCGTCTTGGTCAAATGCTCGCAACAATCGGAATGACAGAAAAGGCTGTCGAAGCCTACAAGAAATGCGGCGAGATAAAGCAAGCCGTTGCGATTTGTGTTTCTCTGCGGCAGTGGGGATTGGCAGTTGAGCTGGCGCAGAAATACAAAATGCCTTCTGTCAACGCCCTGCTTAACAAGCACGCCGCTCATCTGTTGCAAGAAGGTAAGCTTCCTGAGGCCGTAGAGTTGCAAAAGAAAGCTGGAAGATACATGGACGCGAGCCGACTTCTCATGAAACTGGCGGAGCGGGAAATCGAGAAGAAATCTTCATACTTGAGAATCAAACAGTTGTTCATCCTTGCCGGTCTGTTAGTAGAAGATCATCTCCAAACCCAAATCTCGGTAACTGGCGGTAGCAGAGCGACCGTCATTGCCCAGCTCACTCCGGAAGATTCCATTCTCATCGAGCAGATCTGGCATTTTGCAGAAGGTAAAAAATACAACGCTTTGAACTTTATCAACTGATGAATTTATTTTAGCGTATCACTTTGTCTTGCTGGCCCAACGGCAGTTGAGAGCAGGGCTGATGCACTCGTCTGTTTTGACGTCGATCCGTTTACGAGACTATGAAGACGTTCTGAACGTTGAAAAAATATATTCGCTCATTGCTCTCGCGAGTTGCGCTGACAGATCATTCGGAACGTGCTCGAAAGCGTTCATCAAACTGGAGGCGTTAGACACGATCAGCGAAATCAGGAGGCAAGAATACGAAGAGCTTGCGGTGAGCATTCTCTCTCGCTACGAGCCAAGGGACACCAAGATGGATCAAATACCTTGCTTTGCTTGCGAGACGCTCGTAGCTGACTGGCAAACCTCTTGCCCCAACTGCGGATCGCACTTCTTCGCGTGTATCGCTTCGGGACAGGCAATCTTGAATCCCCAAGTCGCGTGGCAATGTAATAAATGTCAGCATTTAGCAAAGCGGATTGAAATCGCGAGCAGGAAGTCGTGCCCGCTCTGTCACAGTTTAGTGACTTTGCAGCGAACAGAGCTTTGAACTGAAAGCTTAATCGATACTCGCACCACTTAAATATCTTTAGGAATTTCTTTATTTTCTTAGTTTCACCTTACAAAGTTCGATAAAATGAGATGAATGTCGAAACTCAATTTCTGTTGTCTTCGGATCTAGAATTGCTGACGTTTTCCAGCGCTAGTTGTAATCGAGATGGGAGCTTGGCTTTTGTTCTCTGCCTGACCAGTGGAAATGTTGCCGATGTTCTTCTGGACGACAGTTAAGTTGTCGCGCCAAGTGTAGAGCAGGTCGTGAAGCTGTTGCCACTGTGCACGGCCAAAGGTGCGATGCATCGTGCTAGAGATGTGAACTTTACGCTCCCTTTGATCAATTCGAGCGCGCACCAACTTTGTTTTCAATACTTCAATGATGAATGATTCGACTTCGCTCTCTTCAATCTGCAATTCATCTTTCAGCAGAGCGAAGCTCATCTCGGGATTGCTTTCAGCCAGCTGCATGAACGACAAAAGTCTCATCTTTCTAATGTTCTGTTCGTGGTTGAGCCCTTGCGAGGTCACAAATTCCTTGTGATTCTGGTAGAACTGCATGTAGCTTTGGAGCTTTTCTGACACGAAGATGGAGAGCAGATCGTGGATGAGTTCACCTTCGAGGAAGCGGACTGGCTTCAGTGACAGCAATGGGTCGAGCAAGAATGTGTTCGGGTCGGCGAGAGCTGTAACGATGCATTTCATGGCATCGTCTCGAGCATGAGAAGCGTTGTCGTTCGTGTATGTTCCCAGCAGCTCAATCATAACTTTAGATGCTACCTCACATTGGCTATCTTTCAATACGTCGTGCAGCAAGCGGTAGAGCTTTTGGATTTGCTCGTTTGAAGGCGGGCACTGGGCGAACTGCGACTTCAACACATCCAGTCCCGTGAAAACTTCCTTCACTTGATCGCACTGCTTGGCGACCTGGACCAGGTGATAGTAGACATGATAACGAAGGGGCGATGATGGATCCAAGTTGTTGAAGAGACGCCACAATGACTGAAGGCAAACTTTTGCGAGTTCCTTAGTTGGGGCCTTGGTTAATTTTTCGCAGAAAACTAAAATTAAATTCTCGCCTCGCTCCAAAGTTATCGATACCATGATTGACACGATGCTGGTAAGGATGCCATCAATTTCTGCTTCATTTCCGTCCTTTTTCAAGCAGACGTCGCAAACACCGCAAATTTTATGTAAATCATCTTCGATTCCTTTCGGTGACTTTTCCTCCGAAATTTCAGCTCCAAGATTCTTCAGGAACTTACGAATCTCTTGAGCTTGATCCTCGAAACTTAAATCGATGAAAACCGGGGGTCCTTGCATTGTTGATCTGATTGAATTTCCACTTTTTCTAAAACTCGGCAGCCACGTTTGTTGGAACTTCAGCTTTGCGTTTGATTCGTCGGCTGAAGTGTTCAAATTTCTAAATGCCGTTAAATCTCTAGGGATTACAAAAGATTTTGTGGATTTTCTGGATTTCCGAGGCTTGTGAAGATTTCCGAGTAAACAAACTTAAAAATGGAAGAAAACTTAAGCAGCCAGAGTTCTTGTGAAATCAATTCAAAAGTGAAGCAGCTGGCGTTGTGCAGTCAAGAGACTTCTATGAGCCAATGCAGTGAGATCTCAACGAAAGTTGGAGTATCATCGCAACAAACAACACAAATCACAGATGAAACGAGTTCTAGCGAAAGCAAAAGTAGCAGCTCATCTTCAACAGGAACTGAGCCAGAGCTCGAACAGATTGTCAAACGTAAACGCAAGAGGAAGCGAAAGCGGAAAAAGTTCACTGTCGCTTTTGAAGAACCGCGGCCATTCAGAGCTAGATACAAAAAGCTTAAACTCTTTGAGCCAGCAGTTCTTCCTAAGATTCACCTTCGATTTGATGAGCAGACGGGAGATCCCGATGAGAACACGTCTACCTACAACGTTAAGGCCAGAGTCATCAGAGCTTTATTGTGGAAATTGCCAATCAACGAAGAAAAGTCATCCGTTCTCAATAAATCTAAAAGCGAAGAGAAACCAACCATAGGAGAACCAAGCGCAGAGAACAAACCCAGCACTCAAAGCTTTGATGTCTCCTTAAAGCCGAGAATAATAAAGGCGAACATTGTTTTAATCTAATTTGAAACTTTTTTTTATATAAAAGCTCAGTCCATTTAAAATAAAGCTTGAAGCAAGTTCATGTTGCTTTTATTTCTCGATCAATACTTTAGACCGCCACTGCTGTTGAATCGAATGCTTCCCTAGGCATCTGAGGTGGCTAGATAAACTAAAGCTAACAGAGATAAACGTGCAGCTCATCGGCTGATTCTAGGTTGGTTCTACACTACGCTGGCTCTTCGAATCGAGAGATTATTTAAAAGTTTTCCATTCCATTATCAATCTTCTCTCCAAAGCATCCATCGATGTCATTTTCGGAAAGCGACGGTGCTTGAAGATTAATTTCCACTTGACACACTTTCTGTCGGCCATCCTGTTGATCCACACCGTCGTTGTCGTCTTCACGTTGTCTCATTTCTTCTTTGACCTTCGATTCATTTGCGTATCTGGTTGCGTCTACCTCGGTCATCATTTTTCCGTTGATCATTACGATTTTCGACGCTCGATCTCTTGGCCCATGAAACATTTCCGTCAAATTAGCGGCGCTGAAATCAGCAACCGCTGAAGAATTGCTTCGACTGTGTCGTGAGCTATGTGGCGATTCCGCCTCCATCTCTTCGTTCAAATCCTTTGTTGCGGAATTCCCTCCAGCTGTGAATGAAATGCCAACGACAGATGATGCAGATTCCAGTGCATGGCGAGCAAACTCTTCTTCACGCCTCGTTTCCTCTTCTATTCTATCTTCTTCCTGTCTTCGCTCTTTCTTTACTCTCATGAAAGCAATGCATTTATTCGTGCACCCTCCAACCCACTCCGAAACAAGCGCTCCGCCTGCTACCAGAAAACCTATTCCCAACAGCAAGAACATTCCTTCGGTATCTGCTAGAGAAAGTCCTCGCTCTTCTTGTGATGATCTTTTCAAAGTACTCTCTGTGCTGATTTGAAGAAAGCCGCCGGTTTTTGATCGAAGCATGTCCCACCTGACATCATTCTTGATCTTTTGTATGACTCCGTTTTGCTGGAGCTGCAACATCACAGAGTTTATCTTCTCGCGGTAAACTGATTTCTCTGGGAAAGCGAAAGCGACGCCGAACAGAACAAAGCATTCATTTGAGACATGGAGCGTGGATCGTCGGCTGAACATCTTGTCGTCTGTGTAGTTCGTCTGGGTTAAATAGTACAGTTGAGCCTTACTCCCGATGAACGCATAGGGGAATAAGAAAAACGGTTTCGTCACGTTGCTCAATCCTTCTTCGTTACTACGGACGAATTCAAGCTTTTTCAAAAGCTTTGCTGATTTGTCATCTGTTCCGTTTACAAACGATCCAATCCTCTCCCATCCACCACGATCTAGAGTTCTGATAGAAAAATAAAAGAAATGAATAGAACATCTAAAATTAGATGATTTACCCGACGCGGTAAAATCCTGATTGTAATTGCTCAATTGTGTCCACTGTCTCTGGAAAAATCGGGAGCGTGACGAAAGCTATGATCGATCCAGTGTAGCAAGCAGTGATAATGATGGTGAACATCCAATAGAAACCTGGAAGGAAATAAAACTTTCATTAGCTTCAAGCAATTAAGAATTCATAACGATATGAGTCGATGGGCTATTTTTAATTATTTTTGACTCCAACTCTCACCTATCAGCATTCTTGTGGAAGCTTTCTTCGAATTCGACCACGTCAGTTCACCGCTGAACGTCAGGCTGTTCGTAAATGTGCCGAAAACATACCAGAACATGTTCTCTATCTGCCCAGGCTTTTCAATTAAGTATCGAATCGAGAGAGAATCCGAATATGCCAATGGAATAATGGCGATGAGGTAGACAAACGTCAAACAAACCCACACCTGCCTGATAAAGGTAACGTTATGCTAAGTGATTGCAATGTTATCAAAGGTTTGTACCATTGAAAAGGTCCGAGAATTGCACGATATCTGTAATGAAAGGAGAACAAGTTATTCCACAAATGAATCATCGTCACGTCTAATTGAAGTTAGGCAGAAAATGTTATCAACCTTGGAAGTGCTTTTGACGAAAGCGTCATGAAAGCAGCGCAGTCAGTACTGTGAGCAATCGACATCTCCGATCCTCTGCTGTTTCGCTCTGTTGTTACGTACATTCCAGCCATGCCTATGTCAAAGTGGCTTTTCTGAATCGATTCTCCCACTGCGTCTCCGGGTCTTGAGGGTTCCAAACATGTATAAATTATTTCAAGGCTTAAAAGCTTATTTCATATGTACACACCCAAGCTCCAAAAGGTTCTTCGGCTCGACAACATCGAACGTGAAGTTGAGGCGCTGACCTAGCACCTTGAGGATGCGGTGCTCATAGCCGTCCCTGAGAAAAAAGAAGTTCTACAATATTTGAAGTAAAGTTTTACTGCGCTAACCATTTAATATGAACGTTCCCGACTCCATCAGTTTTCAGTATTTTGAACACAAAGGGTGGGAAATCAGCCGCGGACACAGAGAACCGATGACCAGCGAAGCCTTTCGTCAGTTTTTCAGGGAATAGATTGATGTGTGGGCGCGACAAACGTCCCTTTATCCAGCTTGTTAGCACTTTTGGTTTGTTACTTCCCAAGCCATCAACGTAAAGCTGATGAGTGTAAAGGACGTAAGGCCGCTCTTGCGTTGAATCAGCCGAGTAGCTTTCGCCAATGACGAGCAAATTGATGATATCTCGTGACAAAGGCGAGGATAGAAACTCTTGGAGCTTCCACTGCGTTGACCTCGGCACCACAATAACACGATTGTCGATTTGTGCACCCAAAACTTGTCTTGTTTTCAAAGCATCTGCGATGAATAGAATGTAACTACGACATCTTGCATCAGGTGGGTCGAGGATTTTCATGTTTTTGACGTTGAAGTCTGAGTTGATTCGGCCGTGGATGAAAGTCATAGGAAATTGTTCCAACAGCCTCTGGATAATTAGTCCTTCAGACTTCTCCACTATAGCGTCGTACAGAATCACAGGAATGCATGCGCCTAAATACTTAGCCACGATCTTATTGATAAGGAAAACGAGACTTGAAGATTGCGAAAATTCTTGAGTCGAAGTGTTGAAGTTCCTGGCCCAGATTTCTTGGATGGTTTTTACTTTCCCGCGAAACGTCGTATCAGTCGCTCTTGTCTTTAGATTTTTAGCTCCATCCAACGTCTCATTTTGGCTTGCGGCGATGGCTTGAAACGGCGAGTAGTAAACGCTCTCGTGTAGAAGTTCAAAGCGACGGTTCTTGATTTTCTTGCTGTCGTAGGCGATGAGTTCTCTCATCAGATTGTCAGGGCAATTTAGAAACTTTAAATCCACTGTTTGCACAAGAAGAAGCAGCCACAAAATTTTAAACTTTGCCATCTCGACTCATCGACAGACAAATGAAATATGATTTGTGCCTTGCAAGAAGTTCAGCTTTTTTATACCTCACGGAATCATTTTTTATTCAAGAGTTCTTAGGGCTTTCATGCACAGCGAAAGAGATTAATTGAACACCTGCAGGACTACTGCGAACTTCGTGCTCATTCGCTGGGATTCATCGATTGAGTTGAAAGCAACAGATGACTTCGAGTTGTCAATGTCTGCTAGCCGCGTTGTCCAATCAATCATTTCTAAAAAATGCATCGTTCAACACGTGATAACTCCTTCGAGATTTAGGCAAAAAAAATATTCATCATCTCAAAATTATACGCAGAAAGATGTCATCAATAATTTATGAAGACCGGTTCTGAGACGAACATATTTTCTAGGTGTGAAAGTATCCAGTTCACCGCTCACAGCTTCGTCTATTCTCATTTTCAACTCAACAGTGCTCAATTGAGAAAATCATTGAAAACTGCGATGAAAAGTTTGATTTGCGCCTGTCCAGATTCACGTCGAAAGAGCTTCGCGTAGAAAGCTGAGAAGAAAATGCCTCTCTCGGTTGCCAACAAGTCAGTGAGTTCTTTCAGTCTTTGATGGACAAGTCAACAGTTCAGTGCGTGCTTTCAGTCTTTGATAGACAAGTCACAGAAAATTCTCGCTTAAACTTTTATTAATTTCGTTAGTCATTTCGTCAAGTCTCTCAGAAAGGAAAGGCCGGCAATTTTAATATGTAGAATAGCGATTAAGTCATGAGGAAAACTAGTCGAGTAAACTTTCACTTTGGAGATGTCCGAGTCGCCCGTTGTAGAAGAAGTCACGATATCATAAAGATTTAGGAAGGCAAAGCTATAATAAATATTATTTTTGGTTACTTCAACCTTCGAAGTTTTGTTTCAACTTACCCAATTTCAATGCAATCGCTTTCATCGGAATCGATCGGCTCGCTGACAACGAAAAACTTGATTTTCTCCTTGGAATCTTTCGAAAGCATCGACTTGAGGGTTTTCAGCTGTTTGTCGTTACTTTCTGGTTTGATTTCGAACTTTTGTCTAAAGTGATAAATAAGCGGCTCGTTGGCTTTCAGCGGCTGCGGAAGCGACTGGGTTTCCAGTAAGTGGCCTCTGTAGCCAAGAAATGAATACTCAACGTAAAGGAAATGGGACTCATCGGCGTTCAATAGCTCAGAGTCTTCCACTAGCGTGAGACTAACAACTTCTAGTTCGATAACATTTGTGCTCTGTAAGTTTAATAAATAATAAAAATAAAATTTAGTTGCAAATCAGATTACGTGTTGGATCAAAAGTTTCTTGTCATTGAGAGTGTTCAGCAAGAGGCTCGGAATCCGGCTAATACTTCGGTTACTCGATTGAATTGAAGAGGTGCTTGAATGAACTGATGAGCTCCGCTTTATGAAATCGCCGAGCTTTTCCGGTTCTCTTAAATGTACAAGAATGCCGCCTTCGTATTCTTGAACTGCCTGAGGTTCATCTGACTTTATGAAGCTCAAGCGAACTCTCTTCGGAGTCAGCTGCTTGTCATGTGATGCCATAATCTCGTCAATCAAAAGGTTTTTTGTCCGCTCCACCACTGGATCAACTGTTAACTAAAAGAATTTTTACTCCTTAAGAAGCGATCGAGTTATTTTAGATCTTACATCGGTTGACCTCTTCAATATACCAATGGCTTCAATGAAATTTTGAGGAGCGTTCTGGAGAGAATGAACATAAATTAATAACTGATTGCATATTAAAGTAAAATCTAAGAACATTCACCACAAAGCTCAGTTAGTCATGGAGAGAAATTTATTAAAGTGTTAGAGAAGCTTAAAACTTTACAATCAGAAGAGTTAAGTCACAAAATAAATTACAGATTAATGTCTATCATCGCACAGATCGATCTACTGAAATACAAAGTTAAAACTCCAACCTTGTGGAATAAAACTTGGCATTCTCGTTCGTTGGGCAATGCTTAAAGACCCCAACCGCTATCCTAAGCTCTTCCGAGATTTCTTTTCAGATCAAAACATCTTAATACAAAAAAATTCAAGTTACTACAAACTAATTATCGATTTACGAGTTTACGAGTCATCCGGGAACTTAACAACCAACTACGAGAAAGTTTCATGCGAAAGTCAAAAGTTGTTGGCGTCAAACAAATATTCATAATCTTCTTCGTCCTCTATCAACTCGCTTACGCCTTCAGCGTCACTTACTTGATCAATCGAAAACGTGTTTGGATCAAAGTCGTCGTCAGTTGGCCCTTCCTTTGAAACTAGAAAATGTTTCGAGAAATTGTCTTCACAACATTCGCCAATATGTCTCACCTGATCTCGAGAAGGTTTCTGCAAACACTTTACTGCTAGGTACGGGAGAGTCACGCGGCATCGAGCCTTGGGAGTTGATGGTGCTCGTGTATTCTTGGTCGTTCGTCTTAACAGGTGAACTCAAAATTGGCTCCACAATCGTAGGAATCACTTTGAGTTCTTTCTCTGGAGTTGCAGGACGTTTCTCATCTGCGATGTTACCAGTTGCAGGAATTGTTAAGCTTGACGGTCCTGATGACAGCAGCGAACTCGAGTTGCGCCTCTCCGACTTCTCTACAACATTCTCGATTTTCTGAACTTCCCTAGACGATTTTGATATGATGCCATCGCGGTCTTGCTTCAACGGTGTCGGCATCTTCAGTGTATCGTTTATTTGTTGTAGCTGCTGCTTATTTTGATCTTCAAGAACTTTTATTCGATCCTCAAGTTTCTTATTTTTACTGAGCAATCCTTCGTTTTCGGTTTTCAATCCCTCGAGTTTCACAACCAGCTTGTCGTTTTCTTTTTGCAACTCTTTCATCTTCTGAAGCAGATTTTCTTGCGAGTGTTCTATTGATGCTTTATCGGACCGTTCCTTTTCGAGAGCTTTCTCCTTCTCTGCCAGCACTTGGCTCATGTCAGTCAGCTTTTTCTTGAAGCCTACAACTTCATCTGACGCAGTGGCCATCGACTCGTATTGACTTGCAAGCGCTGATTTCTCTCTCTCAACGGTCGCGACTCGTTCCATAAGTTCATCAATCGTTTTTTGCTTTGACTGAGTCTCACTTATTTGAGATTCGGTTTTCTTAATTTTCTGCTTTTCTTTTTCGAGTAAACCGTTGAGATTTTCTGTGATCGGAGGAATTTTATGAGTTAGGAGCTCACGAATATGGAAGAATCATTACCTTGTTCCTTTTTGCACTCTTCCATCTTCTTCTGGTAACTCTTTTCCACTTCATTCAACTGCGTCTGAAGCTCCTTTATCTTCTTGGTCAACTCGGCGATTTCCACATTAACTTCTAAGTCACTTTCAATTTTCCTGCTCTGCAATTTCTCCTTCAATTCTTTGACTTGAATTTCAAGCTGCGCGTTCGTCTCCTTTTCTAATTCGCTAATCTCTTGAAGCTTTTCCAGCTCTTCGGTGAGCTTTTTTATCTGGTCTTCCATCTGGTTCGAAGATAGCTCACTGGAATCCTTCTGAAAGCGAAAACAAAACTTTCTCAGTCGTTGAGCCGTTGAAAGCGAAACAATTATTACATTTTTTGAACCGGAATTTTCAGCACTTTCGCTTGCGTTGCCCTGCTGTTGCTTGCTGCTTTCAAACGAGTTCTCTCGCAGGAACAAATCACTATGGAGAAGAAAGTGTAATCGATCCAACGAAAGAATTTGGAAAAGATTTGCCCCAAATTTCGTTTTTATTCTAAGCCTGCTTACCTTTTATAGCGCGACAAGTTCGGCGTTGAATTTCTCGTGAACTCTCGAGGGATGGCGGAAGAGGAAACTGGTCGTCGGGGTCGGAAATATTCCTCAGCTTCCCTGAGTTTCAAGCTCAGCATAATAACAGAATTTCAGATAGAAAGAATATCAACTTACTGGATCTCGTTATGCTCGTCCATGAAAAGGAACTCGCGCGATTTAAACTTGCTGTTCTCCTTAGACAGGCGAAGAAGTTTTGTTGTTAGCACTTTGATCTTCTCCTTCTGCATGTTGTTTTCCCTTTTCAATTCATAGTTCTCATCGATGATACGCAAGTATTTGTCTTCAAGCTCCCGTCTGGTTAACTTTCTCACGATCAAGTGCTGCATAATCAAACCTAGCGAGAAAACATTTCCATCATTTGCTTCGTTCCAAACTTCATCTTTACCTTTCTGCTGGTTGGGGATTTTGTACGCGTTGCAATAAGGAGAGCCGAAGTCCATTTTATCCATCGTCTTTCTGACTACAGCTATTGCATAATTTTCCTCACACGCTTTTAAGTGCGACTTCACCAAAACACTACGTTCGAATGAAAATTAATCGAGAACTTTGTTTGCGGGCGTTGCCAGTGGTAACTGAAAGGCGGCAAGGGGAAAGTCGGGCAAACTTTATTTATACATTGTTGCTTAACGTGAGGGGATTTGCTAGTGATGAAGAAGTTTACGAAAGCGTGAGTTTAAAAGAGTTTTATGATTAGGTATTTCAAGCTCTAATGGAACTTGAAAGCTTTGTAAATTTTAATCACTTTTAGTCCCAAATGTAAAACTTGAAATGTTTAAATATTCTTTGTTCAGCTCGCATTGGTTATTTGCTTGACAAAGCGAGTGTGATATGTGGAAATGAAATGATTGGAGTATCGAAGCGATATCGAACCTCAGAGATATCGAACCTAATCTAATTAAGTTCTTTATTCGTTCTAATGTGATTGAGCAGTACTTGAACTCAGTTGAGTCTCCAGCCGGCAGAATGAAAGTTGATTTTTCATCGTCAAACATTTCTTATCAGCTTGGTGTGCTTACCTTGAGAGCTTCAGGATTTGTTTTCTTCTCTGTAAAGCTTCTGGACAATGGACGCTTTGAGTTTCAACAAAGCTTCATTGACTACTTGTTGTTTTCCATAAGTTTTGCTTTCAGCAGTTTTGTGGCCTTCGGGGGAGGCAGTCAGGATCTGGAAGTGAATATCAAGTCGCCCATCCTAAACATTGGAACGTCTTTTCTATGGCGCGTCTCGATGATCACAATTCTCATTACAAAAGTGATTAATTTCGCCGCTGCTCGACGAGCATTTAGCATGATAGACTATTCCAGCATGATTGACCTGAAAGTCCGTAATGAATTTGGTTTAAACCTCAGAACCTTTAATCAGTTTTCATTAATTGTTTCTAGATGAGAATGTTGAAACTGGAGGGAAAACATCGAGAACTGTTCGCTACAGCTGTAGCCGCGTTCGGGATCGGAATTATCTCATTTATGTTCGTCGCGATCAGTAATTATTACATCGTTACATTGGTAGCTTCCGACTTCAATCTAGAAGGCTCAAAAGCTTTTTTTTACGGACTCAGCACATTCACTTTCCAGAACATAGAAATCGTTTACGTTCTCATAATTTATTCCATTTATATTCGTTTGAAAATTCTAAGTGAATTTGTTCAATCTTTAGAAAATGATATCGGAAAAAGCGATCAGGAAATGAGCAAAGATCTGAAGACAGTGATGATTATTATTGACAAGTTCTGTGATCTGCTCGATTCTGTGAAGTTTTGTTACACCATCTACAAAGTAATCTTTCTATTCCACTTCACACTATTCACAATATTTGTCATTTACGGAGGTATCAACTATCTTTTACGGATTGATTACACAATTCTCGAGCTCTCTTACGTCTTGCTCATCCTCGTTTGGGAGGTTTATTACGCACCATTTGTCGTGGCGTTTTTCATACTTGCAAACTTGACGAGAAAGGAAGGAATGAAAATTGAAAAGAAAATGCAAAGCATTCTATTCAGTCGAAGAAGAGCAAAAGCTTTCAGCTCGGAAGATCTCGAGCAAAAGCTAGCGATTGACAAAAGAGTTTGCATGTTCTCATTGCAAATAATCCACCGGAGACCGTTAATTGAAGCAGGAATTTTTGTATACAATTGGAAGCTACTACTCAGTTTGATAGGAATCTGTTTCAGCTACTTGGTCATCATTGTCCAGTTCGAGTTATATAATTAAAAAGTTTGGAAATTCTTCTGCCTGAATAAAACGAAATAAATTAGAAATAAAATTTAGGAATGAAATCCACAAAAGCTTTGGGTCTTAGATCCCTGATGCATTAACAATACTTCAAAGGTTCTAGAGGAGAAAAGTCCAGCAAACTGAGTAGAGCAAACAATTCTTTGAAATCTATCGAATACTGAATCTATTGAGAATTAACGGTTGAATTTTTCAAAAAATCGTTCCACACAAAACTTTAACGGTTTTCCTAAATTTGAAGTCCCCTCGAAAACTACGGCGTGGCAGTTGCCGAGCCCTGACATTTAGATACATAAGTGAAATCCTTAAAATATTCGTTTATTCAATAAAGAGGTAAATTGAAATGATCAAAGAAGTGTTATCGTCGAGAGGAAAGTTCGAGGATCAAGATTCGATTGAAAGTTTCGTGTTATAAGTTGAAATTGTTGCGCAAAGCTGAAACAAAATATTTCCGATGCAATCCGAAAAATCAAAATTCCAGTGCGAATTGGCTAATCTCTTTATCACAACAAGTCAAACCCTGAGTCATTAGTGAGTGAATGAGTGGTTTACAATGTCCATCAGTCCAAGCGGTGCTTGCAAAATTTCGTGGAATGCTTGAAGTTCGGCCGCATTGACCCCAACTAAATAAAAAGTGATCCGACCGAGTAGGAGAGAAAAACATTTGTAGAACTTAATACGATTGCTCTATTAGAGGGAGGCTCGAGCATAGCGTCCCATAAAGTCCATCGTCTCAAAGCCACATCGGCCTAAAGTTAAACAGGGAAAACAATAAATTTACAAGCACAAATGTGTCCAACATTCTTGAGGTTTGTTGTTTAAAAATAGCATTTCCTCGAATGTGTAATGAGCGAGTGAGAAAAGGAATGCTAAAATATTCCACATTTATGATGACGTTTACGCGGGTCGATTCGGATTTTCCGGTGTTTGCTGCAAGCGAATCTCGAGCGATGTTTTCGCTCTGATCTGTTCGCGAGATGATAAAAACCTTCATGTGAATGACTCAGACCTCATCATGCGACAATTCCAAGGAATGAATCTCTGTGCGATGATGAAATGTAGGAGAAGAAGAAGAATAATGCCGCTTCTCGCCCGATCACCTTTCGTTGGATTGTGCGAAGCTCCGAAACTGGAAGAAGGTCTAATGGAATGATTCAGAATTGATGTACGCTACAGTTGTTTATTGACAGCCTCACAAGCCAGTTCATTGAAGCTCCACAAGCCAGTTCATCGATGGCAATCCATAGAACCCTCGAAAGGTGTTGAATGGAACAAGCCCGAGCAATGACATAAACTGTTATCGTTGTCGCTAGAGCATCGATGAAGCATTGATAACAATTTAATTACCGTTAGACGACTCGTTGATCCAAGACGAAGAAAAGCTTTGCGCTAACCGGTTCCAAGCTTCTCGCAGTCGCAGAAAATATTTCCACAGAAGATTATTCAAAGACGTGCTGGAAATTAATGAGCGCTTCATTGCTCCGCGTGATTACACGATGAATGTCGTCTCGTGAGGCTTCCGACGTGCCGTTGACTCAGTTCGCGCCCATGTAACAATAACTCGGGCTTTGCTTTTCCGTCGACACTCATAAAGTGATACTCGTGAAGGGTGGAAGAGTGTAGGGAAATTCTTAAAAGTTTCTAGGTCAATTCTATGTCCTGAAGTCATTCAGTAGGAATCAAAGCATAGCGAGACAGTAACTGGAAATCTAGCTAGACAAACACGATGTGAAGAATTGGAATGTTATTTTCGTTTGTGGTTCACAAAACTAAACATGAAACGCGGGTAACGCTTAATCGGAATCGGAAGCAATCGAAAACTTGCTCGGATTAGATAGTTTTTCGTCGGTTGGCTCCCGAGCGGAGCTCAATGAAAGCTGAGACATCTTGCTGTCAACAAGAACGATTTTTCAAGACCTATTAGAACGATCGTAAGTTCCGACGGACTCAGTGGCTTGTTTTGCATTCATCTTAATTAGATAATTATGTCACGATCCAACGACAAGCTCTAATCTTTGTGAACATTCTTCGTTCCCGCCAATAAACTTTAGAGTGAAAAATGATTCCGTAGGTCCAATTCAATTAATCACACGAGGTGTGAAAAGCTCATTCAATCTTCGAGAGCCCACGCACATTTCCAACGATTTCATAAACATGGAAACAAAAGCATTTTCATGTATCGATCGGAAAATGTTTCTCAATGATAGAGTTTCACGTAAACTGTTCATTTTTAAAGTGTATTAAGTCTATAAGAGAATCTAAGATCTTTTTAAGTTCTCTAAAACCTTTAATAGAATGCATTAAAAGCTAAAATCTGACTTGCCACATCTCGTGGAGATGATAAAGTAGCTGAAACATTTCTCGCCAAATGTAGAAACTCACAATTTCTCGAGCCGCATTCTGATAAGAATGTTTGAGCTTTGCTAATTCAGAATGTCTGCTGACACTGCTCATGTGACTACAACTTAATGGGCTACACTTTGTTCCTATTTCACAAGTTGTGGCCATCAGTGAAGGCATTTCAAAGCGGAAATCGTCGCGGACTACCCACGTTGTTATTTCTTGTGAAAGACGAGTGCAAGTGACTGTAATTGTTCTCTGTCAACGGTCGCACATACTCGAGAATCATTAAGGGGTCTGTGCCATCTGGAGCGATAACATAAAGTTCACAATTTCGAAGTCAGGAAGTTTCCTTATCATCACATGCAATGTAGTCTGCTTTGAACAGACGAATCAGACACACGAATTGGAGCAAATCTTGATGATAATAATTAAATTAAATGAGCCAAGCAAGAGAAGCATTCAACGACTTAAAAGTTTTCTGTATTCTTTGTGTCTTTGCCTGTATTGAAGGTCAGGTGATAAAGCAAGTTTTACAGTCCACTTATCATCGTACAGCTGTAATTACAATCACAAAGTCAGAAAACGAGGAAATCTTCTCCTTATCAGTTGGGAACTGTCGAGCAATGTAAACTGAAGGTGATCCGCAGGCATGAGTAAACAATGAAACCAATTAGCAAGACAATAAGAGCAAGCAAAGCACGACGTTCCAAATCTTACGTTAATGTTCGATGATTCGTCGGCGAGTTTGATAAAGCGAAAGAAGAAAATGTAAATTGATGATAATGATGAGGAGAAAGAACGGGAGCAACTGCTTCTACATTTCGGTCACGTGTACGTTTCCTCGTGACTAATCTTTACCATGTTGCTTGCTGAACCCTTGTTGATATTTACGAAATGCTGGACGTTCACAAGAGAATGGTCAAGGCCAAGGCTTTAACGTTTGGCGTTAAGACTATTCAATAAAAGTTTAGTGAACTCGATTTCCATTGAAAGTTCTTTACGTTATAGACTCGCCTCAAGTTTCCAATCTTCTTAGTTTGTTTCACATAACGTTTTTCCATTTACACTGAGACAACTCAACAAAATCTTTGTTACCGGCGTCTCACAAAAGCTTGTACAAGTTGTGAATCGCCTTGCTCGCGTACCTGAAGGGACATGAAGAGAAATAAAGTTTGCGAGAAATATGTTTGCGCTCGCCACAACCCTCGAGAGTTTCTTGAAGCTTCAGATACAAATGTTTTATCTGCAATTAAAAGAAGGACTGTTCAGCAGTTGTCTAGCACTCAAGTGGACTCGAAACAGTATTTTAATGATACCGAATGACCTCAAGTGGAATCTTTAGTTCTCAACAGGCAGTGGGAAGAAGAAACACAAAAAACTCTTAAGCTGCATTAATTCTAACGCGGATAAAAGTGTTGATTCGGTTCAGAGAAGCGCGTATGGATTTTGTAAACTTATTAAATCACTGGCATCGTTATCTCAGATAATGTTGATGCTTTATAAAGTTCAATATGATGTACGCGCTCGAGTTTTAATAGACGAGAGCAAAAATAATGAAGCTTCATATCATTTTTCGCAGCTAATCAACCCCACCGGATTCGGGGTTCTCTCCATAGACTGGCTTTCTGACTCAACCTTCTCAAACACTCACTCATCTTGGGGACACTCAATCCACACACATTATCAACAAGATGGGAAAGCTTTTATCGAAGATATTTGGCAATAAGGAGATGAGAATTCTTATGTTGGGTCTCGATGCCGCGGGAAAGACCAGTAAGTAGAACAATCGAGCAAACAAAAACCTTTCGCCTAGAATAAATTCACAATCGTTTTTCTTTTCTCGAAATTGCAGCAATTTTATACAAACTAAAACTAGGACAGTCTGTTACAACAATTCCAACTGTAGGCTTTAATGTCGAGACGGTCACATATAAAAATGTCAAATTTAACGTGTGGGACGTCGGGGGACAGGACAAAATTCGACCGCTTTGGCGACATTACTACACAGGTTCGATCCATCGCCAAAGTTCCCGAGAAAGTTCTCAAATTTGTCTTATCCGAAACAGGAACGCAAGGTCTCATTTTTGTTGTGGATTGTGCCGATAGAGATCGAATCGATGAGGCGCGACAGGAGCTGCATCGGATTATCAACGATAGAGAAATGCGAGACGCAATTATTTTAATATTTGCCAACAAACAAGATTTACCTGATGGTATGCGAATGATATTCCTGCGATTCTTTGAAATCCATGACAACTTCTTCAACTTTTAGCGATGAAGCCTCACGAGATTCAGGAGAAGCTCGGTCTAACGCGTATTCGCGACCGAAATTGGTACGTGCAGCCATCGTGCGCGACGAGTGGAGACGGATTGTACGAAGGCCTCACCTGGCTCACAAGCAATCATAAGTTATGAGAATAAATCAATGTTTCAGTTGACGCTTACGTTCATCCTCCCTCTCAAACAAACGTGAAGAGCCTGATTTATTCGCGATTAATTATTATTTAGAAACAAAGTCCTTTATTTCAATCCATTGCGAAGAAGTTAATTGAACGTGCCTGGATGCAAATGAGAGAGTTAAATATGAATAAAATTATTAGAATCGGGAAATTCTTAGCTTACAACCTCAATGATTTAACTTGTTCGCAGTCTTCTACTCCAGGCTCGATCGTTAACTCTCGTAATCTAAATCTGTTTGTATGTTTCCGATCGCGTCACGGGATGTCGTGAGCAAGATTTTCCGTTTAACTGATAAGAATGTGAAAATCCATCCCCTCTTCGATTGAGTGAAACGCGAGCCAGAAATTTGTGAAGCATGAGAGACGCAAATTAATTCTAATGGGAGGGAAGGAATGAAGCAAAACTATTAAAATGTTAATTCAATTACACAAATCGAAGAGAGAATTCCTAGGGACAAATTGCATGATGTTTTTTAATAAATTAGTGAGGAGTCCTAGTGATCGGGGCTGTTCGTGGGCTGCGCTCGTTTCAATGGCGAAAACTCATCGTGTTCAATCGATTATCACTTAGCAATACTAAGTATCCAAAGCCAGTTCAACTGCACGCAACTCACGACTGTCCCCAGGCGAATCAAAATCACCTAACTCGCGTAACACCTCTGTATATAAATCAAGAACATTAATTAGTCTCAAAGCTAAACAGATTAAACTTATCAACTTCATGCGTTGGAGAAGAAATGGAATCCAAGTAACAAGCAAATCAATTAGTAATTTGGCCATGATTTCTCTCTCTTTTTTGTTAATATCAGGAAGCTGCAACTCTCACTTTCTCGTTTTCGTGTTCGCCACATGAGATCAAAGCGGAACGCTTATGCGCTTTTTAAAATGAAACTTAATGCTAAGTGAATAAAGCAAACAAACTATTAAGATTTGTAAAATTATCTAAGTGAAGAGTACGAGAAGTTGAGAATGAAAAATGCCTTGCCAATATTCACGTTGTTGCTCTTTCTTTGATGAAAGCGAGGGATAAGGAAAGCAATTTTCCTTTGTTGATTGCGTTATTGAGGAATTCGTTCGAGAAAATTATTCAAAACAACGCGTCGTCATCAAAAAAGGAATAGCCAAATATAAATTTAGAGCAAACTAAAATCAAGCACGACTTCTGAGTTCGCAACGAGGTGTCAAGCTCCACGCACATGATTTTTATTCTTTAGCTCGACCGCTCGTCGTCTGCGAGTCGTAGACTCGATTGATATCGCGGCCGATGATTCTCCGTTTATTCATTTCAACTAACAAACATTCCAGAGAAGAGGAAAATGAAAGCCGTCAACGTTTTAAAAATTCTATTCGAGGACGACAGGAAATCTTATTTTGTATTATAAAAGCTCTCCTTCAAGACTCATAATTTCAATTATTTTTAACGCGCCTATTCGTTTGTGTTAATAAGAAAACAAAAGTTGATTCCTTTGTTCTATAGAGTAAAAAAGATGAAAATAAAGAAACAAGAAAATCTTAACTCGCTAGTTTTCATTCGCTTTTCATTGCAGGCTGCCGAAATTGGCCGAGGAATTTAAGTCAACATGAGATTTATTTGTATGCGAGGAAATCCTTCTGTTCGCTCGTTCGCTTGGACTTAAATAAATATCTAAAGTTCAGATTATAAACAAACAAACTCAAGTCGAATGTCAGTCAATGAAAAGCTCAAGTCGAATGTCAATGAAAAATTTCAGTCACAAAATTTAACGACTTTTTTGTGTTTAAAATTTTATTCAAAATATTTTGAAAGAAATCTGCTTATTTATTTATTTATTTTCTCGAAGACCACACAAGCTTCAAAGCTCCCACCAATCAAGCAAGTATTTCAGTAGTAAGACTATCGAGGATCAACCGAGTTCCCGCGATTGCAGCATTGGTTTGTTTCATATTTTCGTTTTGTTGTCAAAATCCAAATTCGAATTTACATTTTAGCTTTGATCATGGAATTTAATCAGCAAAACAGCAATCAGCACCGCTTTCAACATCCGGCAATGCAAAATAACTACTCGCAGTGGAATTATCCGAGACCAGATCGACGTGGTAGGGAGGTCAGCAATGTGATGCTTGACAAGCAGCCAAAGATGAACTTCAACTCTTCGATGAGCTCACAAATTACCTTCACTCAAAACTCAGCTGCGAATACTGGTGGCAACAGATCCGCAAAGAAGCAAAGTACCTTCCGACCAGTTAAGGGAAAGCGAGCCCACGAGCAAGAACCCACCAAATCAGCAGACTCTTCAACTTCATCAGAAGACAGAAATCTGAACTTAAAATCACCAGCAGCTAAGAAGCAAATCCAGAGGCGCGAGAGACAAAGCGCGACAGACAACAACAACGGCAAAGTGAACAAGAATCCGCAAAAGAAAAACACTGAAAACTCTCCAGCGAATTTGATTCGTGCTCAGAAGGAAAAGGAATGGAGCGAATTGTTTGCGTACACGCTGACGGCTTTGAAGAATTGCACACCTGGCGAGGAGGTCAACACTTTGCTGTACAATCTTCAGAACTCGCGATCTTACTGCGTGGCTCTTAAAAAGTCTATAACGGATGACTTACAAAAGCTCATGTCACCGTTGGGAGTCAAGGAAATTCTTGTGTTCGGATCAACTCTAACTGGCTTGGATTTCAAAGGGAGCGACCTGGATTTTCACATCCAACTACTCAAGCAACCAGCCAACGAAGACGAAGTGAAACATGTGATTCAAAGAGCTGGAAGACTCACGAGCATGAATTACGATTTTCGTGTAATCTACTCGATACAGTTCGCTCGAGTGCCGCTTATTCGCCTTGTTCACCATAAAACGAAGACTACTTGCGATATTAATTTCACGTCGAGGTTTGGGTACTACAACTCCTACTTCATTGGCCATGTTCTGAGTTACGATACGAGAATCAAAGACCTTGCGACGATCTTAAAACTTTGGTCGAAGGCTTACAAAGTCGCTGAGAAAATGATTATGTCGAATTATTGCCTAACGATGCTCATGATTTTCTACCTTCAAAACCTTGAACATCCAATGCTGACTACAATCAAGAAGAACCAAGAGGGCAAAAGACCGATAATCATTGATCCAAAGTTTAGATGGAACATTTTCTTCAACAACTCAATCAACCGATCTCACGAGAACCAACAGACGACTCGCGAGCTGCTTTACGGATTCTTTGAATTCTATCACAAACTGAACTATAGAAATTACATTCTCAGTTTGTACAATGGCGACTTGATTGCTCGAGAGGACTTCGCCACCCATCCAGATTTCGAGGAATATCGGAAGATCGTCGCTGAGTCGAAACTTCAGCCTCTTCGATATGACAACCCTGAGATGTTCATTGTTCAAGACGGTTTCGAGCAAAACCTGAATATTGGCATCAAGACGAAGCAGCATCACGAGTTTTTCAGTCTTATAAAAGATTCACATGAGCTGTTGAAGCAGTTGAAAGACGAACCATTGTCAACGCTGCTTATCAAGTTATTCACTGAGTTGAAAGTTCCGGAGACTGTCGGTGAAAAGAAAGCAATCGAAAAAGCGAAGAGAAAATTCTACATGAAGATTCATGCGACAGCTGGCGAACTGAAGGTGAAATTGAATTTCTAGACAAAGTTACGAGAAACTAATTCAGTTTTATTTTGCAGTTGTGCCAAGATATTCTCAGAGCTCAAGACAGCAACCAAATTTACAGCGAAGCTGATCAAACAGAACTTTTCTTTAAGCATGTCTGCGAAGGTACGACGAAGTTTTTATCTGAAGTTTACTTGTGCACGGTCACTCATCAACAAACGGAAGCGGAACCAGATCCGATGAAGCAAGAGATTGCCGTCACATTGCAATTTGATTGCTTCAACAGCAGAAAGAAAATGAGCTTTAGAGACGAAGCCACAATGAACGCCGAGATTGAGACGTCGAAGAAAATGTCTGAGCGAAAAGTTCCGATCGAACTGGAATTCAACATGACGATTTCCAGTAAGAACAAAGGCAAAACGGTCGAGCTCGATATGGCAGACAGCAAGGTGCTGAAAAAATCGTCCCTCCCAACCTTCGGCACGTTCTTAGGCATAAACCTCCCTTCAGCCCTCAACTGTTATCTCAAGAAAAAATGTGAAAACACGATTCTTTGAACTGTTTGTCAGAAGTTTTATTGAAGAAGACTAGTTTTGCGAAAACTGTGCTGTTCAATTGAGTTAGACATCACCGCCAGTCATCTCCAGATCAATCATCGCTTGAAACTCTTCGTTGCTTGTATCCATTGACTCAGTTAAGGATTTCCGTCCTTTCTTCTTCCGCATCTTCTTATCAAAGTCCGAAATGAATTCAAGATAGTTGGTGTAGTTCTCAGGACGAGTTGAAGTGTAAAATTGATTGACCGGGAACTCTTCAAGCAGCTCATCAATCATGAATGCAAACAGCCACAGAACGAGTGGAGTCTCGCCAGCTGTGTAAGATCCTTTTTTGTGGTAGAAGAGAAATCCATCGAGTTCTGTGCTGTCGAAGATTGGATGAGTTTGAAAGCAGGTTCGAACAGAGTAAACGTCCATCATGTCGACAGTCTTCACTAGCTCCAACTTGGTCTGCTTCTTATCATTAGTCACTGTGAGATTGTCTTCGGTGAATCTGCTTTTAATCCAGAAGAATCTAAACTCAGCATCACAATCTATCAGGTCGCGTCCTCCATATGCAATGACATCAAGGATGTAAAGTGTTTCCGTTTCTCTATCGTAAATGCAATCGAGTATCGTGTAGAATGGAATGTTCGTTCTTATTTCCATAAACTGACATCCGTTCTTGTGGTAAAGTATCGCGGTCTTCCTTTTATTT
The DNA here is from genome assembly GCA_033064975.1 of Smittia sp. YW1114-2. NCBI lineage: Eukaryota > Metazoa > Arthropoda > Insecta > Diptera > Chironomidae > Smittia > Smittia sp. YW1114-2. Next base: position 22,462,931 of record CP093832.1, read on the forward strand.
TCACCGGTCGACAAGGAACATCTGATACCTTTTGGACACGGTACTAAGATGAAATCTTCCACATCGTCGGGTCTCACCATCATCCACTCGGACAGCATCAGATTGTTCTTGAACAAGTGATTCAATCGCTGCTTTTTCCCGCTGTTATTCGTTAGAATTTCTTTCAGATCTCTTCGACAGGAAAACTCATCTTCGCGCTGCCGTTTCTGGTCTTCCAGCAAACGACTTCTTCTGATCAGTTGCTGTTCCTTCAACTGGCTGCTGTTCTTGTACAAATCGCGAAAGTCAGACATTGTAATTCCGTGTAAATCGCGCGAAACTGAGAAGTGAATTTTTCGTTGTCAACAAATGATTTAGTTGAATTCCCTTCAAAAAACAATAAACGCTCAGCTGGAGCTCAAAATGTTCAAAAACGTTAAAACGATTTTCGGTTAAATTTTGCAACTTCATCTCATTTCCAACATAGATCAAGATTTTTAGATGTTTTTTCAAATTGTAATCACTTATTGCATGCCACAAGAATACGATAGGCTCAACAAACGTACATAATAAAGATTTGTCGCTGTTCTTTTCATGAGTGACAACTTGCCACTGACAAATCTCTCCTTAAATAATTTTAATCATCTGATATAGACGAGAGTCGATTCGAAAAATCATAATTCGATAGTCGTTGAAGATATCGAGCTGAAACTTTTAATTTGAGCTTTTAAAGAGTTGGACTCGAATACGGATTCTCACTTTCCCGAAATTAAAGCTCCTTCATTCGTATGTAGTTAAACGACTTTTAATCAAAACATTCCAATTCAATTCTATTATTAGTAAATTCGTCAACAAAGTCTTTAATATCTAGAAGAAAATTCGAGATCGCAAGGCTATCGCCTAGGCTATTTTACTGAAGTTAAAAGGTCAGGCGTCTCTTTGAGAAAATTGTAATCATAAGATAGCCTTAAACTGTGGATTTCTGAAGAAAAATATAATCTGACAGCCTCAATTTGAATATTTCACAAAAGCTTGCCAGGGAAAATATTTTCAAAGATTTGCACGGAGACGAGACTTTAACAAATGCCCTTAAGGCTTGTACAAAGAGACAAGTTATCGGTGGGAGCGAGGATTGCTCATCTGCACAAACATGTTAATGTAACATGATAAGAGCAGCCAGATTTCTCCGACATCAGAAAGCTTTTCTGCAAGCACGTGCGTTTCACGCTCTTGGGAAAATTCTCTCTAGTTCATTCAAATTTTCGAATCTCTTTGATGCTTTATTATGTCTCTGGTCGTAGGCGTTAGAAGCAAATGCTAACAGGTCGTTTTCACTCATTCATGAAACAAATATCTTGAAGTATTCCAACGAAGCTCCGGAGAGCGTGCAAGTTATTGAATCGTTGCTGCCACTGTCGTTATTCTCGTTAGACGATGAAAATGTTCGAGCAGATGTGATGACGAGGAGAAATTCAATTAGAGCTATTAATTAAAGGAGCGTCTTGCTCTGCACACAATGTTGAAAGCGTTCTTGCGAACATAAATTCGAAAGCATTAAAGTCTCTCATAACTTATTTTCAATTTCCTTGCGTTACGGGTTATAAAAATTACGCTAAAAAATATCGTGGGGGGCTTTGGAAGCATAACTTTTTATTTCATATTCCCTTCTTTTGTCTGAGACAGTTCCAGTGAAAAGCTTTTATATTTGTTTGCCCCAACATTAAAATGTATGATCAAATTTCACCGACGAATAAACAGTCGGAATGCTTTGGCACGAAGCTCTCATTCGCAGAGAGAGAAAAGCTCTCGCAACAATGACGAAATGCCGAGTTTTTGTGCTCGGAAAACTCCGGAGTTCGAAAAGAAAATCTCATGAAGCTTGCGATAAAAAATGTGGTGGTTTAAAGTGTTCAGCAAACAGTTGGCGAGTTACTGCAGAGCAGAGCGGTTCAATCTCTATTCAATTGAAGCTTAAACTCCGATAATTATTCGAGTGTTTACAATTGAACTGACCAATGTTTGAAGAAGAAAATATATATCAGAAGATAAACATTTCAGCGAATATATTTTCCCCGATGCTAAAAATAAGAGAAAATAATTAAAACTTGATAATTAAAGTGAAGAAAAAATAATAACGTAACACTGAATTGAAATAGACCGAACCTAAGGCACTGCAGTGAATCAGAGAGGGGAAAAATTAACATAGCAATTAGTGTAATTCGTGCAGATTACAGCTGAACGGATAACGGACAGGCGACCATATGGATAAAAATAAATAGAGCATAAATCAGGTTCAGGTGATAACGATGAATGTTTGTTATTAATTATTATACAAACCGATAATATTCGTAAATATAACTCGGAAACAGACGACTTTTGTTTGCACAGCACTTGGTGAAGTGTTAGCCGATGTTATCGTCCCATCCCAATGTATTCAATAACAAACAGCTTTTACGATTATGATTTTCCGCAGACCGCTTTTCTTCATTAAAGCAGAAGTCCCCCGCAAACTCTTTGTAGAAGAGACTATTTGCTTGTTCGAATGGAAAATGTTTTCTTTAGCACTTCAAAAATGTATTTATTCAATAAGTTTTCAACGATTCATGGTGGGTTTGTGAGCATTTGTAGAAACACGTTTGAGTCAAATCTACTGCCAGTTGACTTTAGCTAAAGTTGAAAACGCTCCGGTCGTCTCCAGCTCGTAAAGACTGATTCGACGTTTACATGAAGGGGAGTTTCACTTCAATCCTGGAAAATCGCACTAAATCTCCCGGCAAGGTAAAACGCTCTCAAGTGAAAGAAAAGTTTCCGCAAACAAATATCACAGTGCTTCCGTTCGATACAATCTTCTATTCCACTTTTAACTACAACTGAATCGAATCGTCATATATTTCCGCTTCTGCTGTGGCATGCGGGAAAGTAAGACATTCTGAATTTCTTTCTGAGAGAATTGATTTTGTAAAGTGAATTTCATACAAGGCTTCTAATACGGGCAATAAATCAGGCAATTTCCCAAATCGAAATTGAATAGAATAAGGTTGACATACGTATCGGGCAATGAAACGAGTCAAAGCTATTCCAATGCTTTTTGTTATTCAAGACGAGATGATTCCTAATCCCTTAGCAACAGATTGACTTGTGGAATCAACTCAATGAAATCTTAAGAATGACTTTGAAATGAAGATTCATTGAAACGCCTTGCTCGGGGTTATGGAATGCTGTTGAGCTTTGCGTGGAAACATGACGAGACTCGTTCTGAATTAGTCCTACGTAAGAAGAAATTACACTCGTTGAGATTGACATTGAATTCTTCATTTATTCAAGATCCGAACAAACAACTTCAAGAGTTCTTCTCGATAATGGGATCGATTTGATTGCGACTCAACACGGCAAAATATGTCGAGTGTTACACAGCGAGCAACAACGAAATGTGAAGTTTTTTTCTAAAGAAAAGGTTTCACTCCTCCGCTACAACATAGCAATTTATCCCTGCTCAATTAATCTCTCTGATTAAGCCCTGAAGTTATTTTCGAGCTTTTTCCACGACTAAGGGATAATAAAAAAAAATGAGTTGATTTGCAACATATTTTCCTGTCGAAACTAATTTGAGCGTATCCAATCCTTTTCGAAGCAGAGAGCTTTGATTGAATTAATCCTTTCAACCTCAGGAGAAAAATTCAGCCATAGAAATTTATGAACAATGGATTAAAAATATCAAAAACAAAAACCTTTGTCGGAACATCAGATCGTTAATTAATTAAATTCCTCAGTTTTCGAAATTTTAAGCTTTCATTGGAGAAACAAATCATGGAATTAGAAGCCATAAAACTGGATACTAATGTCAGCATAGTTAACCGCTCTTAAATCAACTTGACACTAGCATTACCCGAACGAATGAACTTGCCTTCTGCGACGAAGTAGAAGGACAGCTTTGAGAAATTCCAGCAAAACAATTAAGAGAAACTCGCCCTCATGCTAATTACATCGCTTGAACTGATCTCAACATATTTCCAAACTCAATTTTAATGATTTATGGGAAAACAGTCGAGGAAAATCAATCTCATTTTAAGCCTGACGGCTCCTAATTCCCAGCCGTAGCAACCAAGTTTCCAAAGGTCAAATCGTTGCCCGTTATACAATATCTAATGACGAGATTCTAGTGTGATGATGAGATCCGATAAAGCTCTGTTTTGAAAGTTGCACAACACTTTTGAAATGTATGCAGTTGACACGATGATCAGAGTAAAACAAAACGCATTTATCGGAACTTGAGTGCTAAGCCTAGAGGCATTTATGTAGATGTAGCGAGCATTTGAAGCTGAATTACCTCGTGTCTCTATCACTATGTTCTTGTGAACATTGCGTAACTCTTTGCTGGCTGAACAGAGACAAAGAGTTGTGTACCGAATAAACAATAATTTACGTAGTTTGATAACATAGTGGCAAATTTACATGCTCCCAATAACAAACGCCCAGCAATTTTGTAAAATCACTTTGTTCGACGTTGGTTGGAACGGGGACTACCGTGTTTTCTTTATCCTTCGCCTTTCCCGCGATGTTCGCTACTACACAACTTTTGTTCGAGAAGCGAGAAACTTGTTTCGCACTCATGCTGATGTTGCCAATGAAGAGATTTACCAAGCATACAATGATTGAACGCTTTCTGTCAAAAGAATGAAATATTTGAAATGAAATAACTTTTCGCTGCTTTGAACACATATTCCGATTCGGTATTTCCGAAAGCTTAACGTCCGCAATGTGGTTTTGTTTTTCAGGACCGAAAAGCTGGAAGGGAAACCGCGCTTTGTCATATTGGCGTGTAGCACGGTTGGACTGTGAATCTGTACATGTGAGGATTTTAAACAAAATCGAAAGCTTTTGTGTTCAAAAAACTGGGGAAAAGGAAAAGTTGTTGTGGATCTAAGCCCAAGATAGTAGTGACAAAACTTTTTAGAAAACAATGAAGAAAGCCTTTGTAGAAGATAATCAGAGTGAGAAGAAAGTTTGAGTGACTGAGCTGATTTTTAGGTTGTTGAGGAATGACTGTCACTCAAGCGATTCACTCTTATCATAAGTTTTCAGTCTTCTCCTTTTTCCTTTTCTTTTCTACCCTTGAAAATCAGGACTTAGCACAGTCATAAAAATTTCAGATGAAACGAATAAAAGCAAGAACCAGGAAAGGCGTCAATTATCTTCCTCAGTTAAGCTTTTGGCAAACGCCATTCACGGTATAGCAATTTTCAATTAAATCAAACTAAGCTTCCGTCAACAAGACAAGACGCCTCGCTGAGATCGCCGATCTCGATATAAAAAGTTAATTGAACGTGATTCTTCTGCAACTTCAAACATGACTGCCAACAAGAACTTCGTGTCGAATAAAAAACGGATGAGATTATAAAGAAGCTCAATAAAATATCTAAGGCGAGATGAAATAAATTGCGCAGTTAAAGACGAGATGATGGATCAAAACTTCCTTGGCGATAATCACAAGCATTTCATTAACTCGTCCTACACCCTTTTGCGCAAAGCACGTGCTTTCAGACTTTTTAAAAGGGACAGCCCACGGAACCTTCGTTAGCAGCGCGTATGGCGGTTTTCTTCTGCCACTCGCTTAACGAGAAACATCAGAGAAAAAGAGGAATTAAAATAATAACCAGTTCGTGATAATTCTATCAAAAACTCAGTGGTAAACACGAAGCCTCCCGTGCTAACGTGATGCCAGCCACCGCTGTCTTTCCTCACTCATGCTTTGTAAGCATAGCTGACTTATGCTCCGCACTTTCTGAACCTTCCCAAGAGTAATGTAGCGTAATCACGAGAAATTCACCAGCACATTACCGTTGAACGTTAGAGAAATATCTTTCGAGGAAATTCATTGAGGAAAAACCTCAAACATTTCCTAAGATTTTCGTTTTCAATTTCGCCTAATGCGCTAACAAACTGATGAAAAGCTTCAAGCTTCAAGGTTATGAGCCGCATCAATCAAATGAACTGAGCAAATAAAGAAGAAAATCTTTAACTAATACCGGACGATGAAAATTCAATGACAACGATTCAATTTAATTTGCTTGATGTCCCGATGAATGTCCCGGAAAATTTCTATTAATGCAGAGGCACTTCATGTTCGCGACGCTATAAAATATGCTTAACGACACAACATCAAATATGTTCGACATCAAAAGCGTATTAAACAAATGATGTAGCTTTGTTTCACTTCGCAGCGTAATCAGTTGCCAAATGTGACGCTATAAAATTGAATCTTTCATAAAAACAGAATCTTTCTCGGATTAATATACTCTCGCCATAAAAAGCGCATTAATCTTCATTCGATTCCGAATTACTTATCTCTTGACTGGAAAACTCAGTCCGCTCCTCGGAGATTAATTTCTAGCGTCTGCAATAAACTGAGGAAAATCAATCTAATTCTCACTTGAGCAAGCACATTCCGAGGAACTTGCGTGTTTTCAAAGTTCCGACGAATGACAAATTGGTCCTGGATGTAAGAATTTGACAATGTTAAAATAACTTCGAATCATCAATTTCCCCTCCATCAAATAAATCAGACAAAGCAGCCGAAACCTATTTGATGAGATTGAAACATTAGTCTCCTATCGACGCATATCAATCCGATACCATAAAGCTGCTCCCTTGATTCTTGACGCCGAGAGGTTATCATAAATTTGCTGAAATAAAGCTTTGATTTACGTTAGTTCAGCCAAGCATGTGTCAAATCATTTTCCATCAACCCATGAGAGGACGAAACAAGAATGATTTAGGGGATTCTGCTTTTATTAAAGTTAATTTCATGCTACAGCTGTAAACCGAGCACACCTACGGGTTTCGTGAAGGGACGTCGAGGCGAGTCATGAGCCATTCAAAAGCTTTGTTAACCTTCATCCTATCTGCAAACAGCGCCATTCATATCCGAATGTAATCAAGCCCGTCCGTTCGTAATCAATTACCGGTGACTGCGAACGACGTCGATGGACCAGATAATTTACTTAGGTTCAGATCACTGTCTGCGCCTTCAAGAAACAACAGCAGATTGACTCCTCACAAATCACTTTGCCGGAATTCTGCTTGTAATTAGTGACCGGCCACGAAAAAAATCGTTCAAAAGCCGATCGACGAGCCGTTAAAAGCCTTTTTAATTATTCTCTTCTCCTTGCTCTTGTTTATGCTCCTATTAATACCAAGCTACATGACGGGCCGAAAACGAATGTTGCTCGTAAGATGAAGGAAGAATAAATAATCGGTCAAATTTGTCCATTCCAATTCCGAAGCGGTTTTGTTTCCTCCTTGACTTTTGTTGCTAGCACGTGCGATGCATAAAGCCTCAGCGGAAAAGCGGAGAGCGGAAAGGTGCCTACGGATTTTTAATTTTGATTCGCGGGATGTTCGAGTCAAGGATCAGTCCGACGTAAAGTTTAAAGCAAACAGAACAAGTTTATCCTCCAAGCAAACGAATGGACGCACGTTCGGTTTAATTATTAATAATACTTCGCAGATCTTCGGAGAGCTAAAGAAAATGGGCCGAAATTAGCCTCAGGAAATGAGTCAACAAAGCTTTACAAAAACTTTTTTTTACGAAAAGTTTCTTTTTATTTTCTTTTGTACAATTGAAAAATGAATTCTCTTCATCTTGAGCAGAAACAATCTACGCAACGATGAGAAAATTTCATTTAAAATTAATAGCAAAATAAGCTTGAAACACAATTTTTGAAAATGTCTTAAACGAAACACAAAAGTAATTTTTCACAAGATAAATGAGTTTATGGCAGAATAACCGCGCGGAAAGTCTTCTCTAATTCGATAAAGTCGCCGCTCTGGTTCATGTGGATTTGCATGATTGTATAAAACACGAAAAATATGACTTATTGCCTTATGAGATCCAACGCGGAAAAAGTAAAACACTCCTAAAATCTAACTTGGTTAAAGTGGCGACAAGGGCTTCATATGATGAGGGCTCGTTCCTTTGTTTCTTTCTGGTGATAGTGGAGTCGTAACCCACTTAAAAATAGATTGAGGCTTTGTTTTATTTGAACGATTTTCGCGGTTACTTCTTTTTCGATTAGCAAAACAGCAAACTGAACTGGGCCACTCCTACATAAATTAGAAATTAAGGGATAAAAAAGTGAACACAAAACTTCTTATGATAATCGATAGCAATTCTACGCTTTTTCTCAAATCATTCGTCCTATATGACCAAGCGTAAGTAATTCTCGTAAAGCAAATCAGAATGCATTGAGGAATGTAAACATGTTAATTGGAATGTTAATGAGAAGTAAATTTCGTATCGTAGCAACAACAACTTGTTGCCTTAAACGACGAGAGTGACGAGCTTTAATATTCAGGTTGAACTTTCAACGTTAAGGAATGAAATAAATAATGAATGAGTTATGAATGAACCGTCACGAGCAAGATTTAATTAAAAGTTCTCAATTTGACTCGTTAAATTAGGAATTTTGATCACTCGTACCATGCTCCTCATTGCCTTTCGAACGTCGCTTTCGTTACCAGGCTGTCGCTGAAGTTCAGTACCTCGCGAATTAGAATATTTTTCAGGGAGAACGCATCACGCAAGGGCAATTTGTTCAGTTCGGCAGCAATAAAGTCGCCAACATAATTAAAATTCCCATTTTCGCAGCTTTTCTGCTCGTTGCAGATGTTTGGCTCGCAGTTGTTGTCGTCGTCGTCGTCTGCAACTTCCATTTTGATAATGGGATTAAGGTGGCCGTTCTCGGTGGACTCGTTTAAGTTTGCAGTTGTTGTACTGGGGCTTGGCGTTGATTGTGATGATCGAGAGTAGCTTTGTGGCACAGTGTGATGGTTCATTTGCAGCATGTGTCGAATAATTACATTTCCGATTTGTTGCGGCTTTGAGGCGATTGGGGTTGACGTGTGGGTCATAGGAACTGCATGGATCGACACTTCGTTGGTGGAAGAGATATTTTCGCTGGATACAGACTCTGATTTGATGGAGATCGTGCCGAGACTTTCGCTGCCACTAAAGATGAAGATAAATGAAACAACAGACAGTGTACGTGAGAAAATATTCGAATCAATTAAAGGTGAATCTGGCTAGATGTATACTAACTTCCTCGGTATCATGTAGTCGTCCAGGAATCCTAATTTATTGTATAAATCCCATCGCTTCAGCTTCGAATGCTCAACGTTATTCGTCACATCACGCTCTAAAAGAATCTTTCGCCGACGATACTTCTCCCGAATCGACTTGAAGCGTCGCTCAGCTTCCGTGGCTATAGCAAAAGCAAGGGAACAATGAGAGAATCAGAAAAAGCGCTCACTATCCTTCGTATTTAATGCAACAAGAAAAATAAATTAACGATCTAATTTATGCACACACAGACTCGGGAAAAGCGAACCCCTTCCATCCCAAATCAATAGGCCGTTGTGTAACAACGATGGAAATCAGGCATTAGAATTGGTAAACACGGGTAGGAATTGGTTCTTGTGTTCATACATGTGTGAGTCGGTAATTGGATTAGCACAAAACTTCATCGGGAGTGAAGCGCAGATGAGAGAAATGAGTGTTGATGCAAAAGGCGACAATGGAAGATGATTCACCGTTCGTTTGTGTGTGCGAAACATAAGCGTGACTACTCACTTGAAATCCCTAATTGATACGCAACTCGACCCCAAGCTTGTTCCTTCATCGTGACATTCTTGAATTGCGGATGGTTACGCTTCCAAATGATTTGCTCGTGCTCGACGAGCTTCACAAGGACTTCGTCGCGATCCATTTTCTGCTCTGTGGATATTACGCATGGAATGGAAAAGGTCGAACAATGAAATCCTTCCTTGAAAGGCGACAACAAGAATCAATCGGTCTCTAAGTTATGTTGTTTCAACCTCCGAAACATTTATTTTTATCAAATCCTTTCCAATGTTTCGTCTGATATTTTCCGCGTAGTCAGTTGGAAGAAGGCGCGCGAATGCTTTTACGCATAAATTTCCAATTAACTGCGACGTAAACTTCAGCAGGAATTGTGCAATGAAGAAAATTAATGTTGTCCTTACGAGCCATTCGCTTTCGCAAATTAAGAATCCTTAATTTCGATTCACTTCACTCAAATCACGCTAGCAAATATATTTTTCACACTCAGCGAGATCATCTGCAGATGTTTTAATAAATTTCCTGTTTTGTTTACATCGATACACGGCTGATTAAAAAGATTTATTCGAATGTAAACAGCAATTCGCGAATTATCCAACGACTCCGGCTGAGGATTTCGTTCTCTCCATGTCGATTGCAGCAAGCACGAGCGAGCTACCAAATGGGAGAAGTCGGAGGTTAATCCGACGTCATGCGTCAGGCCGCTCTTGTAATTTGATCAACACTTAACCATTTTAATGACTGTACATGCTCGGGTTGAAGGATAAGTTTGTAGGCACGTTGTCACCACGCGTTAAAAATGCGCAACTTGCGACGATGGCGTCGAGCGATTCGGTTTCGGTATGTTATGGCGGATATTACATTTCAACGGCCGAACTCATGGCAGAAACGGCCGAACTCTCATGGCAGAGGGTCGAACATGAAGTGAAGATTATTATTAGGATATCTCAGGTTTGGGAGGCAAAATCTGAAGAACTAATTAGCGAGAGTAATTCGATTCTCCAGATACCAATGAAGCTTCTTTTGACGTCATGAGAATTTTTCTACCGAAAACAATTCACGTTACTTAGAATAAATACTTTTCATACATAAATACTTTTCCGATTGTTTGTTTTCACTTCGTTTCGGGATCGCACAAAGAGGGGAAATATCCAATCGAACAACAAAGAATTTTTTAATTTTCTCATTTTTTGAGGAATGTGATGAAGCACGCATGTGGATATTTGGCATAACATAAATCATGCAGTAAATACATATCGCAGTCATTTGTTTGAAAAATTCATTTGTTACTGACTTAGTCAGTGTCAAAAGCACTAAAAGCTCATCCCAATCTTAACTTATTTTCACACTCAGACTAAATAAGTAGGTCATAGTAAGCACGAATTGAGTTCTTCCTCGTTTGGATTAGATACTCTCGCTGAAAAGGACGAAGTGTCGGATTTAATGTAATAAACCGCTTCTTACATTTTTATCGCAAAGATGATGAACATACACACATGACAATGCGGCTTTCATTACTTTTATTGTCGTGAAGATTATGCGCATCCTATTACAATTTTCTCCTTATGAAAGTCGCTTAAGTTGCAAATTACAGTCGAGTTATTTTGATGACAATTCAAGGACGTAGAAAGTAGACAAACTCAAGATTAAAAAAATGTATGCAAGGCCATGAAGCTAAACAACGAGTTGAATAATCTTGACAACGTAATCTTATCTACTTAAAAAAACAAATGCATAAACAACTCCCCAAAGTGTATTCTGCTGGAAAATTCTTGATTAAATAAGGAATTTGTAAACGTGTTGCAGTAAATAGCTCCTGTTGATCCGTCAAATGTTTTCCAATAACATGGAGATGTTTCCTTTCGGATTGCTCTGTCATTGTCTTGAGATGCTTGGCAACTTGTGCCTAGGGTTACGAGAAGTGCTTGTAATAAAATATGAAAATTTATTGCGTAATTCCGAATCAACTTCAGTGTGTTAAAGTTGAGAGAATCTTCACCACATGCCACTCAAAATGAGTGCCACAATCTTTCACAATAGATCAACATCGTCGGCGTAAGCATGTTTCCCAATTTAGGTTGAATACTTGTTGCGTCGCCTTCTAACTTTAGGCAGTCGACACGCACCGCTGACACTTCTCAAATATTGTTTAAGCAATTTCCAGTAGAAGGAGTTATCGATTATTGAAAACTTTACATCAAATCAGCACACACTAAATCTACTTAACTGAATTAAACCTCACAGCGAGAATGTTTATCGTAAAACTGGAAGTTTATGCCTCACCTTTGAAAGCAATGAAGCTGAAACGCAAGCCGAGCACAATGCTTGATCTCGATTGTTTCCTAACAGTCTATAACTTTCTCAATCACTTTGTGAGGTTTCCAAGAAAATAAATTTGGGTAAAATAAATGGAAATAAATGGGATTTTAAACATGCCACGAAAGTTGGAGTGTTTGCGAAATAATTCAAGGAGCAAACCGTAGTTTGAAGTTGTTCACTTGTTGACTCATCTAAGAAAGAAATTTCTCTTCGACAAAGTCTCTAACTTCTTGATCGAAGAAGAGCCATCTGCAAAAGTAAAGCTTTCTTCTAGCATTTAATAGAAAAACTTTTACAGAAACTTGTAGCGGATGGTGCTGCGGAAGCAAAGCAACTTTCCATTACAAATATAGTTTTGTGTTTATCTTTTTTTCTATTCAAAACTTTAAACTTTGAAGTTAAAGTCAGTAAAGCATTGTATCCAATGAGTAAAGCACTCACTAACCCATTAAGTATGTACACAGTTGAAAAATGAATTAAATGCGCACTCGAGCGAGCTCTTTCAATGTTATTTCCTACAGCTTCTCATGTTGTTCTTTAAAGATTGCGTGGCTTTTTATTAAAAAAAGTGTGCTTTGAGTAAATAAACAAATAATTTCGAACGCAATGCTGCTGTTTACTCTGTTGAATGTTTATTAGTAAATCTAAAATTATCACGTCGAGTGAACGGATGGATTAAATATCTAGAAAAGCAAATGCTAACAAAAGTTCAACGTTCACTCAATCATCCAATACAGATTGCACAATGAAAAACACAGAGCGATTTCATAGAAAATCGATTTATCGATACGCGTTGTGACGGGGAGCATTTGGATGAATTTGTTAAGTCAATGAAGCAAAAAATCCACTGCTTTTCCAACATGTTTGTTTCGGGAAAAATGAGAAGCTCCTTCTTAGCCCCGAAAGCGCTTCGCTAGAATTTTCATTTGATATGTGATGGGTCCTGAATGTTTTGACAGATTATCCGCACAGCATGCTCTCGTAGTCCCAGCCTAAAATCGTAGTCCGCAGCTCATTTCGTCGTTGAAGTTCTCGGACATCAATTTAAAGTTGGGATGAAAAGCAAATCTCTTAATTAAGCCATCAACCTTTTGATTTATTATGAGTACACAAAATTATGCTGTTAATTAAATACACCCTCTCGTATCTTTTCAGTTATTTAAGGACAAACTCTTGATCGACGGCGAGCTCTGCCTAATAGGAAAGGTGAGATTTTGAAACCTTTTTACTTCGATATGATTATGGTTGAGCTGGGAGCACGATTAAAAGTTGGCAGTTGTCCTTTTGGGACTCAGTCGAATTCATTTGTGTATTTTATGGACTGGAGAAAGAAGCGACGAGCGGTTTTCACGGGACTGGTGATTTTCCTACACATAAACTTCTCACAATTCGTCAAGTTATGGGGTGCTTTCGGACGGCGAAGGTACACTAAAACAAATGCGAATAGTTACAATTTCACCGATAAAAACCGTTTTACTGCTCGATCTAATTAAACACGTGGAATATGAGTTTTTTTTATCGCAACTGACTGGCTCGAATATGTTAAAGCTTGTAGGATGAAGCTTGCCAACTTCTTGGAATTAATTAGGATTTGACACGACTCAAGGTTGATACTTTGCGAACAATTCAATCTTAAAGGCTCAAGCGCGTCCATAAACGTCAAGAAAATATCTTTGGCATCTGTTTCTGCTTTTATTGATAAGTAAACGTTGGGGAGCAAATTGTTCGGCTCAGTACCAACATTAGAACAAAGCACCCGGAGTTCAAAACATGCTTCGCAGGCGTAACAGTTGGCAAGCTCATTTTTCACTGATAATTGCGTAAGTTCAAATGAAAGTCTTTCGCTACTTATTATCGTCGGAGAAAGTTTCTACCTGCTCAGCTTGACACTTGAAGACGTGGCGCCCATACAAATTAGACTGAAGGCATGACAACCAGAGGATTATACCTACATGAATTGAGCTGTTGCGTTGCCGTGTATGAATGTTGACAATTAATGAGAGCTTTGCTATTCATTATCGTAATCTACAGACTCCGAATTTCTGGGTAATCGAGGTTGAAAGTAAACAGAATATGAAGTAGGAAAAATAAGTGACTTGTTTTTATTTCCGTTTCGAATGAAATCTAGTTTTTACTTCATTTATTTTAGGACTAAATTGTTCGAAGGATGTGAATTTTCCTCGGGTTTTTCCTTATCTTTTTCAACAGTTTTTGTTGCGATTTTGAAAACGCTCAGCTGCAGTCAAAGCCGCGGCTGAAAGGAAAAAGAAAATAAGAAAATCCAAAATTTACCAAATCTAAATCATCATAAAAACACCACAAAATTAGATTACACAAAGTTCAAGAGATAATTTCAGTGCCGTTGATCAGTTTCAAAGTCAAAACCAAAACTGATTTCAAAGTTTCGAGCGGAAATCTTGAAAAATACTTTTTTTTTAGTTTTATTCACTTTTAACATCAAAGCAATGGAAAACTACAATAATATGATGAACAACGACTACAATGCCATGGTGTACGGCGGTAACATGCAACAGCAACATCCCATGACTTCAATCCCGCGTGAAATGCAAATTCAACAACCGCAACAACAGCACCAACTTCCTTCCCAGCAATCCGACATCATCAACCTCTCGTATCACCAGCGCGAGCTCCACCCGCACCCAAATCTGCCTCAGCAAATGGGACTCTTCCCAACCGTCTCTATTCCGCCCCAACTTCCCCAACATAACCACATACTACAACAACAACACCCAGTCGTCGCCGCCGAACAAATTCCGGTCAATATTCAGTACAGCATCGACGACGTTAGCGTGAGCGTGAGCCTCGATGTTCAAAACAACAATAATGACAACTTCGAGCCGGTCATTGCAAAAGATCCGGCCGAAGAAAGCGAAGCTGCTATCGATCCAAGTCAACTTCAGCTGGCGCCCAATGAAGAAACTATCGCGGAACAGACTGAAGAGCAAAACGAAAACAGTGAGCAGGCAACAGCTGAGGTCAAGAGCGAGGAAAGTGCGAAGAAAAAAGAGCCTGAGGTGGATCCAAATCAGTGCCGGGTGTGCAAAAGTA
The DNA here is from genome assembly GCA_033064975.1 of Smittia sp. YW1114-2. NCBI lineage: Eukaryota > Metazoa > Arthropoda > Insecta > Diptera > Chironomidae > Smittia > Smittia sp. YW1114-2. Next base: position 22,477,935 of record CP093832.1, read on the forward strand.
CCGAGCAGCTTATCGACATCTTCGCAATTGAAGAAGAGATGAGAATTTGTGACATCATTATGAAAATCTGTTCAAGCGTGAGGATTCATGAAAGAGATTTCCTACCGCACATGATTTGTCTTGGATGTTTGGGAAAATTGCGCACGGCTTATCAGTTCGTGAAGGAAGTTCAAGCTACTGACAAAGAGCTGCGAGGCAAGTTGAAGCGAAGTAAAAGCAAAGTTCGTAAGCCGAGCGATGGCTTCGTGCTCATCGACTGCAATGAATTCAGTGAAAGTGAAGATGACGAACAGAATGACGACGAAGAATACAAAGTTTCAGATGTTGAGGAGGAAGAAGACGACACGGAGTCAGGAACCGACACAGATGATTCGCGGAAGGGAAAGCCACCGAAGAAACGCGGTGGACCTCGTCAAGGAAAGTCGAAAAAGATGAAGGAAGAACTTTTCTCGACAGCAAAGCGTTTGAAAAGAGACATTGTGTTTATTGAAGCCGATAACAGCGACGAAGAAAAAGTGAAAAAGAAGGAGAAGTGCAAAGAGTGTAACAAAGTCTTCTCAAACAAGAACAGCTTACGCCTGCACAGAAAAAATGCGCACTTTCGTTCGGGCGAGGATGCTCCGTTCAAATGCCACATCTGCGGGCGAGGCTTCAAGTACAGTATCAATCTAACATCGCACATGCAGATCCACAAAGAATCTTATGCTTGCGACGAGTGCGGGAGAGTTTTTGCTTCGAAATCTGACGTCAAGAAGCATGCACTGAATCAGCACAAATGCTCGTTGTCCTACGAATGCAACAAGTGTCGTCGCTTATACTGCAGCGTTAAACGGTATCAGAAACATCGAGAATCTTGTTCGGACTACGGAGCAGCATCGAGAAAGAAAATGCCGAAAGTAAAGGAAGATTTTTCCTTCACAGGACGAGATCTCTTCAAGACCGTTGCACCCGTCACAACAACTCACTGGTCCGACTCATTCAGCGACTAATTTCTTCTGAAGAAGTTTGTAAATTCTACGATTAACAAAATTAGACTTAAGAGATTTCTACACAAAAAATATCCAGCTTGATAGTAATTATTTTGTGCTATATTAGAAGTTAAGTGATTTCGAAACATGAAAAGTTTCATTGATCTTTCATTTTGCAATCAATCTTCCTTTTCCTCCTTGATAAAGGTTTAAACGTAAGAGCATCTAGGAATTTTCAAGCAGTCTGGGGAAGTGTGGAGCCAGCTTTCACTCTGTAAAATGAACTTATGCTTTGGAAATTAACCAGCAACAAGCGCTGCTGTCCGTAAAGTCGATTTTGAGTTTTTTTTATAAAGGATTAATGTAAGAGAAAGCATTAATAAAACTTCGATTTAAGCAACGATACGTCATCGCATTTCGATAATTTGACAAAGACGTCATGCAAGAGTTCGCTACAGCGAAGAAGTCTCATCATTCATGTCACGTTTTTGATGTTTGAAACTCAATGAACTGCGACTTCAACATTTCTTCTGATTTTTCAAGCTCAGAAGAGGATCTTTAAAAACATAGATGTTCTCTAGACAAGTATTTCTCGAGACGTTTTGAACTCTGTTCGCCCTTTCAGAAACAGTCGAAGCTTCGCTGAGTATATTTGTTCCAGGTTCTTGAACTTAGGAGCGTATTTAAGCGTGGCTAAAGAGCGGCTTCTCCTTCGGGTGGAACCGACGTACTTAATTGAGGATTCTTGTGAATGACATGCGAGCCTCGACATCTACACAAACTGTGGATTAGGTTTCAAGCTTTATCTTAAATCAATCAATCGAAGGCAGACAAAAACATGTTGTGCTTTAAGCTTTGCGAGGGTGCAAATTTGCCACTGAATTATTGGCGCTTTGTTGACTGAAAAAACAACTTTAGAGCGAGTGTTATTAATTTAAATGTCAATATTGTTGTTCCCCCTGGAAACCTTTTATCTAACATTTCCATCAGCCACGTGCACTTACGATTATTCGTCTCTTCACTTCACAGATCCAACGGTACGCCTTCGTTGCAAGAGTTTATTTTCTGCGGCTTTCATTATTCATTAAGGTAACCCGAAGCTCTCATCGTTCACCTAACCGTTACAGATGTGATGGAAATTAAGCAAAATTTTATACTGAAATTCATTTGTTTACAAAGTAAACAAATTTTAGTTAAATGAAAACGAATTTATTGTCAACCACCGTCGCTGCTTTCGTTGATAAATAATCATAGCTGTGAACATGAATCCCTCGACGAGCCACCAAAAGGTCATTGAGAATCCAGGACAATTCAATCTGACAGGTATCATTTGCGCACAGAACAAGAGAAGAAACTTTTAAGTGAATCGGAAAATTTACAGATGAATATCTTCAGGATTTCGTTTCAACACTTCGCGAGCACATGAAGAAGACAAACTTACAGAACAAAACGTACACTAATTCTACAAATGGAACGCTTGATGGCCCTGATCCTTATTCGGATCCTTGCCTCAACTACTGCGACAACGACATGCGTCAATTATTCTTAGATTACAGACAAATTCATGGACATGTTACGTTGGCGGTGAGTAAAATGAGAGACAACCTCGACGGCTGTTGCGATGGTGCCAATTATCAGGTGCTCAAAGTAATTACAATTTCGATCAATTTGCGAGTTAAGTGTACGCATTTCATGGTCTGAAAATCTCTGTCGTTGCGTTGCCATCATTTCTTTCGTCGCTTAGCCTAACGACTTTCGGTAAAATTTAATTCGAAAGGATTTTCCATGAAAGTTTTCGAGCTGCTTCAAGAATTATACGACTTTTGTGTGAGAGATTTATAATACTAAAGCTGCCGTAACCTCGCAACAGCGTCAGAGATGAAAAATTTAAAATTCAATTAATCCTCATTCAATATTCATCAGATTTGTATATTCGGAACCATTGCCAACATTTTAAACGTTGTGATTCTCACCAGGAAAGAGATGAGCAAAACACCCATCAACGCTATTCTGAAGTGTAAGAGCCCTCAGCAGCTGAAGCATGCTCGATTTGATTTTACCTTATAGACATGTTCAATTTTATAGGGCTTGCAGTGTGCGACATGTTCTGTATGCTGGAGTATATTCCTTTCACCACGCACATGTATCTCGTCATGAAGGGTAATTGTCAATCAGTAAAGATGTGGGCTGTCGTTTGATGTGCGTCTCAAAAAGGTCCTCGCTAAGCTGAGAAAATAACGAATCGGCCTAACAAAGTGTGGGAAGTTTGGAAGAGAAATGAATATCTTTTGTCAACATAAAGTATTTTTTAAGCAAATCGGAGAGGAATTTTTAATTAAAACACCAGGAAAATCTTGATCTTCTTGACACTTTGTCAAGTACAGCTTAATTTTGAAGAAGTGAGCTTATTGCTTCACTCCGAGCAACTGATAAATCTGCAACAGCAGAAAAGGAAGCTGAGAATAAAATTTATCGCAACGCGGATCAGAGCAAACTTTCACCTTGTTGAACTGCAGTAATAAAACTTTATCCTGGCACTCTCTAAGAACTCTTGCGCTCAGTGAGAACTCACGAAAGTGGAAAGTTAGTAATTTTTCCGTGAAGCTTTGTTACGTGCTTTAAATCAGCCAACGTTCAAGTTTAAGAGATCCTTTAAACAACTTGAAACCTTAGCACTTCAGCGAACTGAAATTACTTTAAAATTTATGCAGCTTCGTTACGAAGCCAAAAAAAGATCTGCATATTAAAAAGCAAAATGTGCCTGGAGAGCGGTAGATGCAAAAAAATTTATTTCGGTAGATGGAAAAGCTAAGCAAGCTGAAAGAGTTTTTCCAATTTCCTAGGAGTTCCCGACTTGAACTACAGCTGGACAGTTTATCTTCTCTTCCACATGCACTTCACCCAAGTTCTACACACCATTTCGATTTCGTTAACAGTAACTTTGGCTGTCTGGCGATACATTGCCATCAAGTAAGTTATTTAGTTCGATGCTATTTTGGAAAGGCTTGAGATGTTTTCACCAATGATTTGGTAATATTGGTCTTTTTTGCTTAGACATCCCCACGGAACTTTGGGCTTTTGCGCTCAGAATCACCACGCTGGAGCAATATTTTTCAGTTTCCTTCTGTCGCCTTTGCTGTGCTTTCCAACATTCTTTGTGTTTGGCATCAAAGAAGTCACTCAAAATAACCAAGTCGTGTACCATTTAGATGCAAATGAAGATTCCGAGCTGTACAGGTTGGTATTAATAAATAATCAAGGCCCTCTTCGCAGCCGAGAAATGATTGCTTTTCCTGATGAAACTTCAAACAAGAGTTCCCTCATTTTAAATGTAAATTGATTCTTCTAATCGAGGGAATCAGATGCTATAGAATTTCCAATTTGACGAGGCATTTGTGCCGGGCCAAATAAAACCCAGCAGCTCAAAAATAATTAAAATGTCGGATCATGTATTCTTCACATTAATTGGTGACAGTTTCAAGGACCCTTCTCCTAGCTTCAGACAGTTTTTATCGCGACCGTGGCGGCTACGGAAAGTAGGAGCGACAGCAAAATGCCTAATTAAACAAAGCGACCGCTTTCACGCCTAGGGCTTGCTAAGAAAGTTGTCGAATCAAGTCAGTTATTGACGCATTTCAAAACGAGTAAAACCATAAAAGTTTTATTTCCCGAGCCGAACAATCTCACAATAATATCATAATTGTGCAATGAATCAATGCCAGTGATTAATGAGCTCGCTTCTTTTTTTCCTACAGAATAAATTTCTGGATCCATTCGGTATTAATCAAGCTGCTACCTTGTTTCATATTGACGATAATTAGTTTTGTATTAATTGACGTTCTTTGTCGAGCAAATAAAAGAAAAATGAAGTTAAAAGGTTACAGCGCAGCAGCGGCAAACAACGGAGGACACAGGTGAGTAAGGCTTTTAGAGCTATTCAATCTGCAATGGAGCATTAAACGACTTCTGCACAATTGAACGTTCTATCGTTCATTGACTTCCCTTCGTTTTATTGAGTTAATACGCTGTCCTTTGAATGAAAGCTAATGAAACGTGGATCAATTGTGAAGAGGAAAATGATTCCATTTACGATTGACTGCTCAATTCTTTGCACTGACTGAGCGAACGCTTCTAAAATCATTCGCAGATCATCGAGAATTGACCGGAGGACAGATAGAACAACAATGCTGCTGGGTAAGTTAGATCAACAAATGTCGTCTGGGAGTCGCGTTCAATTATAACTAAATTACTTCTTTAAATGCTTCTAGTGGCTGTGCTGCTTCTTTTTCTAGTTACAGAGTTTCCTCAAGGCATCCTCGGATTGCTAAGCGGGATTATGGGAAAATGGTAATGCATTGACTAGTCAGACACATCGTGCTTCGGAAAATTGATTGCAAAATTATTTCTGCTTCAACAGCTTTTTGAAACGTTGCTACATAATGTTCGGAGAAACGATGGATTTACTAGGTGAGACATTTCAGCTCAGCCTTTCGTTAAGCATACTGAATTTATCTTCCTAAAGCCTTGACGAACGCTGCCATAGGATTCCTTCTCTATGGCGCGATGTCGAAGCAGTTCCGAACAACCTTCAAGTCGCTTTTTCTGCGACAAAAGCCACAAAAAATTGAGATGACCCGAATCACGAATACTAATAATACGAACGTTTGACTAAGACTTGGATTCTTGCGTAGTCTTCTAACTCCTAACCAAGATGGTTTGTAAGGCCTACAAGGAGAAGCAAGCGTACAAGTTGGAGAACTTTGGCTGTCGATGACTCAAAGGAAATTGTTTTAGACTTTCGAACTCGTGTCGTTGACATTGCAACTTTGTCACAAATGAATCAGACGCCTTGCGTCAATGCTAACTTGACTCATAATGAGAAAACTTTTGCCAATTAATGATTCATCACTTGAATATGAGAAAAATGTAAATTGCGACATCAAAAGAAAAGTCGGCGACAAAAATTTCGTAATGAGGAAACTAAAGTTTATACAAAAATTATAATTAAGATTCTTGGAACCGTGGAAGATTTTCCAACTTTCTTCACTTTTCTATCCAGCTTGCTGAAGCCCTTGTAAAGATTACGTTAAGAATTCTTGCCATTCATGGTAAATGATTATGAATCTTTGATAAAACAACTCGCTGAGAGCTATGTAAGTTGTTACAATATTAATTTACCATTTAGAAGCTTAGATGTTATGGCAGCAACTTCCATAAATTTCGCAACTCTTGAACTTCTTGAAACCTAGTCGGCCGTAACTGAAGTGAAAGCCTTTTAAGATGTCTCGCGATTTATGGATGGTTCCTTTCGTTTTTCTGTAAAAGATTTTCATTATCTTAAGTAGCAAACAACAACGAATTTAATCCAATATTGATACACTTTCGACACTTTCGCTTAATGGCAGCTAAGTCAGCTGTTCCTCACTTGAAAAAGCCTGTATTGAAAAAAGGAAAATACTTGTATATAAAATCTAGATGGAAAGGTAAATCTATAAAAAATTCAATATATATTTTTGTTACACACTGAGAGCCCAGTGTGCCCAGGAAAAAATATGTATTGACATTTTAATCGATGGTGATATGCTCTTTCTCTGAGGCATAAATCACATCTGTTGTTGAAAAAGAAATGTGTAGCATAATTCTTTGGTCGACTTGAAATGTTATTTATGGAAATTCCTCGGTTTAATTTGTATAATCCTTGTGTAAACGCTATGGTCGTTTTGCATAATAAAACTTTGTGATAAAACAAACTGAATTTTTGTTTTCGATCTAGGAATTACTTCAAATTTCCATACAGAAAGTTCAATCGAAAACTGCGCAGATTTTATGAGAAGAACTTTTCATGTCGTGCTGGGAAAATTGAACCGAAAGAAAAATGAGAAAAGTAGCATTGGATAAGGTTTAATGTCAGTCCCTACGTCGTCTATTTGTGATTCCCCTCTCAAGACGATGATAGTTTTGAAGTTCAATCTCTCGCCAACGACATATGAAATCCTCCATCGCTCTTGAATCCTTCTAAGATAATTGTGAAAGAAAATTTATTCGCAAGAAAGGAGAGATAACAATTGGGGAACTCTTTGTCATAGCAATTCTTATCTTCTAGCTTGTCATTTTTCCACGTGGAAGGTTTGTATAAATTCTGATGTCGTCATTCATGTCGCTTGAACCGATAGGACTTTATATTTTATCATTTTCGTGAATGAAATTTTCATCATCTCTCGTCCAGCTGCGCAACAAGCGCTAAAAATCTTTAATTCATTTTGGCTGAGAGTTAACTGTCACCTAGGATTCCATCAAGTCGTAAAATTCCCCGTAGTGATATTTCTTAAATCCTAATTCAAAGTGACGGTGAAACATTTCAGCAGAATCCATCGCCTTTAACTTTTTTGAATTGATTTTTCTCAGGTCCAATGCTCTGAAAATTAGATTCTTCTTTCGGTCGTAAAAGCATTTGTGGAATGCTCAATCGGATTGACAATTCAACAGGACGACTTAGAAGAGAATTGTAGCCTGCAGCTTTGGTTTGGAAAGATTTCTTTCTGTTTTTTTCTCAAGAACGATCCAATTGATTGTCTTGATTTTCCACACATTGCATATTTTATCATCATCAGCAAGACTCGCTCACCGAAGAGTGACTGGCAAATTGCTTTCTTGGCGCACTCTGTTCACATAAAACTCAACGACGATACAAAGCAAATTTTGTCTGTGGTCAAGACTTCCAAAGATCGAGTTAAACTTGTGCTGCAATCTGATTAACATTCATATGCGGCACTCACACTGAAGAAGAGAACCAGTTCCATGACGTCGGCGACTTTGTTGGAAAGCAACGTGCGCATGAAATCGTTGAAGCAACAACTGACATACTTTCCAGTCGCTTTCTACTTAATTCTCTTCTGACTTAAGTCAACGGTTTCAGTGTTTCGGTTGCTTTAAGACAATCAACAAGCTTTTGAGTGTCATCAAATATTAAACTGACGTCACCTTCGAACTCGTGTCAGTCTTTAACTTTTTCGAGATGAAACATTCGTAACCAGTTTAGTTTTGTTATTAATTTGGCGCTGTTAACGTCGCAAAATGTACAGTCTCGACTATTCTGATGCTTTGCTGCTTTATTATTTGTTTTTTGCCAAGTAATTGCATTTGCTGAATTCTGTTTGAACAGGCGAAATTAAATTAAAACCGCTTCTCTGTGCTTTTTTACTAGAATTATTCCGTTGCTCGTGACGTTCGCCTTCGAGAAATACTTGAATATAAAAATTAAATTCAAATCCATTTCGCTGTTCAGTGCCAGCATAGAAAGCATTTGTGTGAAATTGCCAGGTTACGAAATTGTGAGTTTCTTTTGGTTGTCAGCAAACTTTATCTTGGTCATGAAGATTCGAACGATAAAGTTATTTCATTTAAACTTTCATGCAAATTGTATTTATCAACTTCTGGTGCAGACCGTCGGCGAAATAGGATTGAAGACAAAATACCTCAGCTCGGAATACAAAAAACCGCTCTGCATTGAGCTTGAAGATGTTAAAATTAACCAGTCTTTCGAGGCCGACCTTGAAAAGCCACCGCGGAGTCTCTTGCGAGAAACAGACTGTGAAGCTCCGAAGAATAAAAGTGAAGTTGTTGAGTCGGCAAAACGCTCGAAAAATTTCTTCGTCAACACGCTCAACGATGTTTTGAAACATCTTCCGCCAGTAGCGATGGTACTCGCTCAGGTTTGTTTCAACTCGTTTACAATCAATAAAATGATATCAAGGCTCTCGTTCATTCAGTTTTTAGGCGTCCGCATTAAAAACTTTTCAACGACTGTCTTGAATAAGGATAAAGGCCCGCTAGCGTCGCTAAGTGTTCCAAGTTTGGAATTAACTTTTGACGGATGCGTTGTTAAGAACAGTAGAACGTTATTCATTGCTCTCACGTTACAACACATCAGAGTAAGTCACATTACAATCGAGCATAACGGCAGACGACAATTTCTTGATTCCGAATTATCTAGTCGAAGTTTTTTGCTTTCAATAAACAAAATCCTTCACGCAAACCCCATCAACCATGTTTGGCAGAATTAGTCTTAGACTTTTCGCTTGAGGCGCGCATCGCGTGGTGCGAGAGGAAGCTTTCATATGAGGTGAGATAGTCATGTTTGTGAAAAGCGATTGATGAAAGAAAGAACGATAGCGTGTCGTGCAAGATAAAGTTATCTTTTCTAAAACCCGCTCTTGGGTGAATATTCAGTGCTACCAAATTTAATAAAGAAGGGTTGTGAATGACTGCATCTTGCATCGAGCGATAAGCTATGAAAACAAATTCAAAATCAATATTTTGCTTTGTTTTTGCAGAAGTTGAACGTGTCGATAAGCAGCACACAAGTCACGTTCAACGGAGGGCTCTTCGACATCATTGAACATTCCATGCTGCACTTGAAACTAAATAAATCTTCCGATCCGTCAATTGAACCTAATTCAAAGGCAGTCGTTACCGCAAGTCCGCCCGATATAAAAAAAATAATCGAGAGGATAACTCCGGATTTGATGATAATCCATGTGGAAAATACTGAAATCAAGTCATTAAACAAACACAACTCATATCATTATCATCTCCTACTACAACACATTGAGGCAAAGGGACGATTCAAGTCAAGCATCACGACTCGACTGAAAATTTCGAACTTGCGAGTCTACACACCTGCTCACGAAGTCTTGCATACAAAGGAGGTGTTAATAGACGTCAAGTCAAGCGAGGATAATCTAGTCGTAATTGGCACTAAGCTCAACACCCTCAACATGGTTTATGAGCATGGTAAGGAATTAAAATTTCCTCTTGTACACATTTCTCAAGATTCATCTTCATTAGATGACATTTATGGATGGTTCTTGAAGATTTTCACCGCTGGGATGAAATCAAATCGAAAGGAACTGATATTGAAAGCTTTTCGAACTGCGAATGAGAAAATGGTCGAACTGTATCATTCTGAATTTACGCAGCGGCTCTTCAAACGGATTGTCCTCGATGCCCAGCTTGAGTTGCGTGACACGAGGGTGGTCCTTCAATTTGCCGATCAGATTTCGTCAATTAATGTGACGAAGGCGAACGTCGAACTGCATCAATCAAAGAACTTAAGACAACATCTCTACAAGGATTACACAATGAATTTGATATTCAAGAATAGACATTGGAGTATCGGATTATCTAGTGACGGGCCGCTGTGTTGGTACATGGACGAGAAATTTGATTGTTCGAGAATTGAGAACAAATCAGCGTACGTTCGTGGCAGTGCAGCTTTTGTTGGAAGTTCAAGCATCAACCTTTGCAGCGTTGAGGATTCCTTGAGATTGAAACTCCGTGTCAACACTCTAAGAGGGGAATACAGCCAAAAGCTAACGCGTTTCGCTGTTACATCGATTAGGAGTTTCAAAGAATATATCGATCTGTTCAGTCAGTTGAAAAGCAAAAGCGATGAAGAAGCCAATTCAGATGGAAAGGTCTCGATTTCAATTGAGAAAGCTTTGAATGAAATCGAGCTCGACGCGAAAGTAGTAAACATTTCGTTCTTCTTTATCAACCGCCACGAAATTTGCGCTTTTATGAATCTATTGGAATTTTCCTCCATCGATAGCTTCAATTACGCTTTGGACACGTTCCAAGTTTCCACCGTCGACTTGTCCAAATGTGATTCCGTACATGATTTAACAGAATTTTCCTCAGTTTACGTCAGCACAAAGAGTCTTAAGCTCCATCTTTGTGTTTCCAACGACCAACCGCAATTTGGCGTCGACTTTACTGACCAGCTAGATTGCTCATGGAATGCGCATCTTCTTCGTCACCTGTTGTCTCTGGCTCGAGATCTCCATGGATTCCGAGGCAACCTTAAAGCTGCCTGGGGCCTAAAAAGCGAAAATAGCTCCCTCTTACCTCACTCACTTCCGATGAGCCTCGACATAAAAAAACTTAGAAACATAAGCATAAAGCACGCTGATGTTAATGTAGATAAATTGATTTTATTAATTAATGAATTGTCGGGGGAGAATTTATTTTTTTACCACTATTTCAACTAGACAATAAATTGTTGGAATTTGAGATAAGACTTAACACGAATAATATTGGATGATCTGTTACAAACATTTGAGAAGAGAAAAGGCTTTCCGAGACTTTTATTGTGTAAGCTGATCTAGATGTTCGACTTGTAGCCGCTGGATATCTGTAGGATCAGTTACAAAAGGAGTAATTGGTTGTCTCCATATTCTTCTCGCAACAAGCTAGTGCTTCTTCTCAATACACGGCCTAATTGAAAGTCATAAATAATAATGAGACTTCTGCTATTTGTATGTAACCGCCCGGGGACTAGTTGAAAAGGAATTGTCTTTCCTATCGGTTCTCGAGAAATCACAAAACTCGTTACGTTGTCGCTGAAACCTTGAACATGTTTTCAAATAGCCGCAAGAGAAAGATTTTCTACAGTTCGACAAAACGTTTAAGTCTTCTTCCTACCTGATAGGAAATGAAATTTATTTCAAAGGAAAATAGATTACTTCAACTAAGTATCAAACACCGCTGTAAGAAAATTTTACAACGCAAATGTGAGAAAATCGGTCATTTGTCAGCGATTGCGGAAGCAAAAATACTTCGAATTGAAAATCGTCTTTGAAAAAGGTCGGAACTTATTCTGAGATCGTTAAACTTTTTTCATTGCAATTGATTTATTCCTTTTTATTGTTTTTTGCTTTCACGAATTGACAGTTTTTATTCAAGCAGAATGGAAGGAAAACATTGCGCTTGAGATGCTACAATTGCTTTCAAGGACATCTAAAAGGTCGCAACAAAAGTAACCGGAAATTACACAAGTGCAAAGATGTTACGAGAGTCTTTGATACCATCAGGTGCACATCGTTTCTCTTCCTTCTGCGAACATTTTTCTCGACAATTTAATGAGATTGTTTAAACTGTCAGTACGGTTGTTAATTTCATTAATTACAGCCTCGAGGAAAATTCTCAATTAAGGAAAAACGCTTCTCAGCATAAATGAGGACGATTTACTTGGTAAAGGACACGAGCAGAACAATTTAAAGTTGCTTAGTTGTCATTCGCGAAACAAATGAACTGATTTGATTTTTTTTCCACAAACGGTATCAGTTTTAAATTGATAGTAATTTGTTGAATTACTCGAGAAGCAATTTCGCGTATCCATTACACCCGGAAAATTATTGGCCTGAACAGCCGTGATACCTTTCCATATCACTTACTCAAGTTTTCCTCTCTCATTTTCAGTCTCAGTCTTAGACAAGAAAGCTTCGAAAATGAATTTCGAAAGAGACGAGCTTTTCAATAAGAAGCTTTTCGCTCTCACATGAATGAAATGTTTGGAATAACTTTGTTCCTCTTGCTTGAAAGTACGATGAGCTTATGTTTCTCGAAACGAATCGCGGTTGTTGTTGCAAAAATTTTGAATTATGTTTCAATGAAATGTTTGAAAGGTTTCCATTAAATATTTCGACTAGATCGATTCACAACTTGCGAAATTTTGGTCCGAAATGTGAAGGAAAAATATTCTTTTCGTCCTCTTTTAAATTTTATATCTTCATATTTTATAAGAAAAGGAAATCTCTAACAAGTTTAATGTCTCGGTAATTCATTCATTATCGATCTTTAAGTATCAGTCAGTAACTGTTGATTACACTCACTTAGTTGTGATAAGCAAAACGGAAGAAAAAGGGCCACAAAAATAAGCCTTTGCGATATTTAAATCAATTCAGAGCTTTTGTGGTATCTCTGGTTTAACTTACTGCATAATAACAATATTTTTGAAAAGATAGATTATTCAAATTTCAAAAACCTTTCGCCAAAAGTATCATTTGAAGTTGTAAATATGGAACTTTCATCAGTAAATCAGAACTTTCAATGGGGATGCTGTCCCACAAAGGCATTCGTGTTTTGTCATTAGTCAGCATCAGCACTCGCTAAATAAATGTATTTAAGGTGTGGATTCATTCGCAAAATAAATATTTTTCTTCTCCAAACTTCTTCCACGTTTTGATTAAGTTCGCAATTGTTGGCTGTTTGAAAAGAATTTAAATCTCACTAACGAGTTTTCCTAATTAAAAGCTTTTCATTGTTCATTAAACCAAATCATCGTCAATTTCGTTACCAGCGTTGACATCGTTTGCAGCTTCGTTGCCAGTGACCTCTTTCTTGTCATTGCCACTTTCTGCCGTGGCTGTAGTTACCTTGGTTTCTCTGATTTCATGATTTATCGCCCTAGTTTCTGGTAGTTGCATCGGTAATTTAGATAAAACTGTCTCTGCTATCTGGATGTACTGTAAGTGAATGATTTAATATCGTTTGAAGTGTGAGATTGCACATTTGATACCTCGCTGGGCACCTTCATCGTTTCACACAAATTATAAAAGTTGTTGAGATATTGCTGAGTTTCGTCGACGTTTTTCAAGCACTCCAGCGCAAATATTGAATAGTTCAAGTATATCAAAGGGTTCTTTATGGCACTGCTTGACAAAATGGACTTGCGAAATGCAATCTGGGCGTTCTCGCCATCGCTCAAGTAGTAAAGACAAACTTAGCGGAAGATAAACGATGTCATAAAATGCTTCGAATGAACGTCTAAGCTAAACTCACTTGCTAGCATCATGAAACTTTCTGCGCTATCTGGTCGAACGCTGACGGCAGTGACGAAGCATTGAAAGGCTGAGGCGAATTGTTGCGCTGTCGTAAAAAAGAAGAGATAAACGGAAATTTGATTGTTTCTCTTCCACTTCAACTAATCTCAACAAACCTGTCAGCAAAACCACCCCCAAGTTATACAAGACGTTGAAGTTCAAAGGACAAAGCCATGAAGCTTTCTTCAGACAAGAAATCGCCTGAGGAGAAACAGAAAATTGCGGCATAATTCAACCTGACGAATACCGGAAAACAGAAAAATTACAGCAATCAGCTTGTTCTTCCGATAACAGCACATCCCGATGTTGTTCCACACCTCAAAACCCTCATCCTGAATGTTTCGGATGTTTTTATAAGTATTAAGGGCAGCTTCACTGTCGTTCTTGGTCTGTAGGATTGCTCCAAGCGCGAGCAGCACGTTTACATTAGGTTCTGAAGCTTGAAAAGCAGAAGATATTTGGGTTAGATATTTGCTAAGTAAACTTGCGTGTTTTGTTTCGTGAAGTAGTTTAGGTATACTTAGGTAATACGCTTAAAGACCAAAGGCACTTTAAGAATTCATTTTGAAATAACATGTGTCTCACCAACTTTCTCGTTCGCCTCCTGTAGTTTTTCGTAAGCTCGATCCACCTCGTTGATTTTTAAGTACATGATTCCCAACTCCAAGGAAAGTTCCATATTGCCGGGGGAGACACTTACAGGAATCAATGAAATAAACCATGCCGATACTTTGAATCTGATTAAGTTAAATCCCGCTTACCTCATGCAGCTTTCGAGAAGCTCGATAGCTTTGAGAAAATCTTTTTCCTTGCGGTAGATTCTCGCAAGCGTTTTATAGGTTTCCATCTGTTTTCCACACATTATTGATCTTTTGAAATATTCCTTTGCGTCCAAGATGTTACTTTTTGAATGCTTAGCGTTCAAACATAGCAAATCTCCGATATAATGGTAAACTTCGTGATCTGGGGACTTTAGGCAGCTTTCCGCCTTCAAGAATATTTCGAGGCTTTGATTGTATCTACCCATCATGAACCTTAAACAAAACGCGACCGATTAAAGGCGAGGAATAACTGGAGCAAAATAGACCCGGAGGAGTTTTGTGATCAACGATTATCTCACATAGATGAAAGGGAAGATGTTCATCTTTTATGAGCGTCTGCTCTTCCACCCTAGTTTATTATATTTTCAAATGAATAACTCCCCTATTCAATTACTACATAGTATTTGAATAAAGCCAAGCGTGAAAGTGAAAGGCCTCAGGATGGAAAGCATATGTGATGAATAAGATACAAACAGCGTTTTTCCGATTTCTTTGTAGTTGTTGGCGTTCTTCGAATCGAATTCTATTGTACGTTGAAAGCTCTTGAGTGCTTCATGATATCGACCTTCTTCACGAAAAATCAAACCCTGAGGATATTTAAGAGTGGAAATGCATAGATATGAATTTCGTTACTACGGAGACTAACCTTCACTAACAACAAATACTCCAGATTGAAATTTTCCTTCATCTGTTGCTCGATCAGATTTTTGCAGAACTCAAAGTCTCGAATCAGAAACATTTTGTGTAGTAACCAGTTGAGGTTCGTCGTTGAAGCCATTGTTGTGTCTTGAAAAAAGAGAGATGAGTTATGAGGGTTTGTGTGTCTAACGGTAGGATATCTGTCAGTGACAGTCTCTGAAATGAGGACGAATCAAACAAGTGTGAAATATTTGTGAACGTAGGTGGCCTACCACTTATCTTAGCAGCTTGAGCGTGGGTTGATGAACTTTGACCGCTCGTGGTGCCATTCGATGCAGAAGTCTTCACGTCGTTCATAGCTCTTCGCACTTGTATATTTTAAAACTTCTCGTTGTTTGTCTGAACATTCGTCACCATAGAAACGCCAAAAAAAACTCCTTTAAACTGGGAGAAATCAGTAACAACCGTCTAGCTTGAACGTTAAATGTCATGTCGCAGTCAACAAACGCTGTTCAGATACTTCCTTCAGATTTTCTCTTCTCAAGATGTTGTACGACTGTTGAAAAATGAAACGCAATCATTCAAGTGAAATCTGCATAATTAGGACAAGCGACGTTGATGAATTGATGAGCTGTGGAGTGGAATCTAAGAGAAGAAAGGCTTTAGTATTTGGTCAAGCTTAACCTTGACGATGAATCATTTCACTTTTGCTTCAAATATATAATATTAGATCAGTAATTGTGGGTGATGTTAGGCTCGCTTATCACAGTTTGACCTTTGAATATGTTTGCAATTAAATCAGTTCTTGGCGCTGACCATGATTCTATTTTAAAAGTAAATGATAATTTACGTGCTGTGATTGACCTCGATATAAAAATAATTTTTCAGCTAAGCAAACGCTCCCTAATTGAATCACCTGTTGCTTTACATAAACATAACTTGAGATTTATTAAGTCCCATTTGTTCATGCAAACTTTTGACTTGAATCTTCAACGGCGACAAGATTTCTTTCTGTCAGAAAGTATCAACGAGGATACGAAACCAAATTATGTCTAACCAATTTTCGATGCCACTGAAGAATTTATGACTCTTATCAAGCGAACTAAAATTGAACCGTAAGTGGAAAGCGTCATAAGCACGATGTGAAATTGTCGAACTGAAATATTCATTAAGTGAATCAGCAGCTCAAATTGATTACTGAGGAATCATGAGCGTCTTCAGCTGAGTGTGTGTGATACTCATTTTTTGCTTGGACGAGCTTCAATTCAATTAAGAACAAATTTCAGTGCACATACTTGCTCTAAGCTCATCTACCGTAATAAAAAAGAACAATTTATTCAGCCTGTTGGTTCTGTGATGGAGTCAAGCAAAGGTTAAGCGCTATTTTTATGACTTTAGACCCTTAAGAAGTTTATCCGTTAAGTGACTAGATTTCAAGTAAGAGCATCGTGGTTAATAAAATACAATGAAAAACATTGAACAGTTTTCCCACACTGTTCGCATTCTCAGAATCGCTTGAAAATCGTTACATGAAAGCAGCCAAACAATTTAATTAAAAATTTTACATTCCGGACAAATGGTATAATTCTCCCATTGAGCCCCAGGGAATTTCAATTACAAAGCTACGGCGGACATCACGCAGAAAATCATTTCAGCCCACAATCAAATTGCAGATCAAATGAAGTAGAAAGCTCTGTCGGTATTTGTTCGCTTTGTGATTTTTTATAAGAAAAAAGTGGCGTAAATAGAATTTTCTGGGTGGGCAGTTCACATTTATTTCATTCATTTTGGTCCTTGTTTTGTACACATTTCATTTCTCTGGCTTAGTCATCTCTTCGAATATTGATCAGACATTGGCGATTTGTTTAATCCAAAGCCGGGCGGAAGACACTTTCGCGTATATGCCAGCGTAATCTGCTTTTGCACAGCCAACCCCAAACGAAACGACTCCAATCAGTTTTCCATCAGACAGTCTTTGCAAAGGCCCTCCCGAGTCCCCTTCGGATGATAAAGCACATTAAAACCCTTTCAACTATTCAATTAGTCAAACCGCTTTACAAGCCTTACCTTGACAAGCATCTTTTCCATCAATTCTTTCCGGGTGAGCAGCACAAATCTTGTTGGGCTTCACTTTAATCCCATAGAGCTTGTAAGCTTCTTCGCATTCTTCGTCTGATACTAAAATAAGTTCTACGCCTCTCAAGTAATCTGACGATTCTCCTGAGCTTTGAGTGTGACCCCAACCCAACACCCTAACCGACTCTCCAACAACTGATTCGTCACCAACATCAGCCAAACTCACGGTTCGCTGATTTTTGTTATAGAATATCCGGCCATAAATCTTCAGTAGCGAAAAGTCATTATCGAAGTTTGAACTGTCATACTCAGGGTGAACATGAATCTTTGACACAATATGTTGTTCGCCTTGGCCGAATTGACTCGAGCCTGTTCGAATCGAGAGTTGATGTGCTTTCATGTCTTGGGTGCAATGTGCTGCCTACATAAGGAAAGGAAAAATAGTCAGAATTAGAATGCGATCTCTGAATCAAAATACTCACAGTAAGAAAGAAGTTATGGCTGATAATACTCGCTCCACACAGTGGTCGATCATCCACTAACAGCATGACAATGAACGGGGCGTCTTGAATTTCGACCTCTCTCCCACCCACAATCTTAGTATTTTCTAACCTTGTCGCGTTCTCGGTCGATAGAGAGCTTGTGCGATAGAGAACAACAAGAAACAGAATGAGTGACTTCAACATTCTTCCCCGAAATGAAAACCTTCAAAGAAAGAAGTTTTTGAGCGAATAGAACACTTGAATTATTTTCCAGTTTTCTTATATAGAAAAGTTCGCGATAATGAAATGCAAACAAAAATTTCTTATCTTTCCAACATATTTGGAAACATTTTAAAATTTTATGGCCGTGACAATTTCTTCGTTCTACTTCGATAGTTTGCCAAAGGAAAGGGTAAAGAAATTTAATTCAGCTAATAATAGAAAAGTGATCATAAACGTGATATCTTCATGCGTGTTGCTGTTCGTTGTTGAAGGAACATCCCGATCTGCTGTAAAGTGGAATTCAAGCCCAGCTAGTGCCAGCAGTGTTCAGTGAGTTCTTCAAATTCATTGGCTGACTTCGGCTTCAAAACATCTAGAGGAAAAAATTGTTTGTCGGTAGTATCGTGTATCGGTAATAACGTTAGAGGTCCAGGCGGAATCATATTTGGTCGCTTTCCTTTTAGGCTGCGCTATTCAGACTTTTAACATTTATTGCTAATTAGACGGCGCATCTTTCTGCATACTCGCTCTTTCATGACATGATTATATCTACAACAGAACGTTCTCCTTCGTTTTATAGATAGATTAACAAACGCGACTTCCACTTATTTTACTAAGCTTTGTCCCTAGAGCCTTATGGAGCATTATCAGTTCATCAGAAGGTCTAAACCGATGGCTACTGTGATTGTACTGCCACTGTAACCTTCCGGAGTCCCGTCGTTTCATTTTATCATGTATACATGCACCGGTTAGGAAGCAACGATTGCGCAACGTCGATTTCGCTTTTGAACGAAATCGCTCCAACAAAAACCTCCGTAAGTGTCGCGTATTGCAAAACAGGTCGCAGTTTCTCCAAGAAAGTAATTTTAATCAGGACCAGGAGGTGTCTTATCGTCGAGTGAATATTTAATATTGAATCTGCGAGACCGTAACCCAAGTGTGAGCATGAGATAAAGCTGTTTTGATAGCTCTAAAGAAGGTAAAACCGAAAAAACAACACTCGGCTCATAATCGCCTTCCAAATATTTCTGATTCACTTCTTATCGTAATCGCGGTGATGGTTTTTGTGGCGGGAGAAAAGACTTCTGGCGACATCATTAACATGCGCGTCAACGAACGCTAGACGCGGATATTTGATGAGATTAACTTGCAATTATGTTCCTTGGAAGATTGCTAATGTAAAGCTTTTGTCAATCAGATTGATAACTTCCACAACGATTGATAACTTCCACAACCGGTGCTACTTAGACCTGTTTATGAATATTCATTTTCCCGTTCGTGAAACGTTCCCATCGCTTCAAGATGAAATTTAACTGTCTTACAATTCCAGACGCCGATGCGAAATGTCACAAAAAACATGCAATATGTAAATTGTAAGTTGAACGTCGACAGCAACTGATACACGCCAACGCAAAATCAACAGAAGATAAACTGCTAGGTACTCGAAAGAGAGCAAACATACAAAAATGTTAAACAAATCGCAAAGCTTAGGAATCTTTTTGTTGCTCGTGGTCGACGTGATTTGGGTGACATCGAGCGAGTTGACGAAAGTAAGCAAAACTTGGCAAAGTCGATAAAAAAACTAATGATTTGGTGTTCTTTTGCAGTTTCTTTATAGAGATGAAAACTTCGATAAACCTTTCTTCTGCACGTTTTTCAAGACTTCATTGTTTGCCATTTATCTCGTCGTTATGGGATTGATTGCGCCGTGCCGCGAAGCGTGTAGCAAGAACGGAAGCTACCAACTGGTTGATCCGCCGAGCGAAGACGATAGCTTTTTCCCCAACGGAAGTCTCAGCGATTCGACTTTTGTTCCAATCAAAACGCCAGACACAGAGAGCGACGACTCAAGCATTAGGAGCGTGCGATTCAGCAAGTTGGCAGAAGTTCGTGAGATGTCAGCGGCGGAAGCGACAGAGGCACTGCTGTCTCGCCTATCGTATGCTGCTTCAGTTCGCGTTCGACGACAGAAAACTCATCACAAGACAGCTCGAACAGCTTTAATGTTCTGCATTCTCTGGTTCATCGCTAATTACACGTTCCAACTAGCGCTTGATCCCAGCGAAACAGCCCTCGTGACGCTTGTCAGCACTACATCAAGTCTATTCACACTCGTGCTAGCTGCATCGTTCCCATCATCATCTGGCGATCGTTTCACGTTGTCAAAATTTGTTTGTGTGGCGATTAGCATGGCAGGTGGATTGATGGTGACAATGTCTGAAATCGACGAGCCACAGAACTCTCGCGGAATCGTTTTGAGTTTCCTGAGTGCTTTCTTCTACGCCTGTTATTTGGTGCTCGTGAAACGAAAGAACGACACAGACGAGAAGATCGACATCGTCCAATTCTTTGGATTTGTGGGGCTGTGGAACATTGTCCTGCTTTGGCCACTCTTTCTGGTCCTCAACTTCTCTCAGCTGGAGCCCTTCGAAATGCCAAACCGCCAACAATTTCTCGTGCTGTTCTTGAATGGATTAATAGGAACAGTGATCTCAGAAGCACTTTGGCTATGGTAAGTTTCCTGAAGCTCATCCGCTTCAAACTAATTAAGTTCTCTTTCTGATTTCAGGGGCTGTTTTCTGACGTCGAGTCTCATCGCAACACTCGCGTTGACTCTTCAAATTCCCATCTCAATGGTGCTCGATATGATTCTTCGCGACAAGATCTACCCGCTCAATTTCTATCTGGGATCCATTCCGATGTTTTTGTCGTTGGTTTTCTTAGCCTTTCTTATGAAAAACGAGGACAATGATCCCGTGCTCAAAGGTCTGAAGACGATTTACAAACAGCTAGTTTATTGCCGCCGCACAAGTGTTGTCAAGTGAGTTGATGCTGAAGTTATTGCAAAATCTTATTTGAATATTCTTTTACCGAACAGAATTCCGGATTTAGACGAGCAGCACGAGTCGCTTATCAATAACCACGATAACTGAGCAGCTGAATATGCACGTTAAATCTGAGCTAATTTGTGATAGGCGAAGATGTTCGCTGAAGTTCTGCAAAATATTTCTGTCGTGGAGATTATAATTTCCGTACTTTTCTTAAGTTAACTTTGGTTGTTCTAACTTAAAACATTAAGACTTACAAGTGGTGATAGAAGCCTACAAAATTGACGATTAAAGAGTCCACCAATAGCCAGTATTAACTACTAAACTTCTTTTACCTTAATTTATTTCTGTCTGACTTTATTCAACTTTTGATTTGATCAATACAAACTAACGAAAGTTTCAAGTTATCCACGAATATTTTTTCTGCAGTTCCTTGATTCGAAAAATTGAAAACTTATTGGAAAAATTGGAGGATCGATAAATTCTATTTTTACATCAATGCGACCGTAAGAGCCAACTGGATTTATGATAAAGTTGAGTGTTTCTAAAACTTGAGCCTAGCTTTCATGAAAATGTGTAAGCTAAATCACAAAACTGTGTCACCGAATCATTGCTGAAATTCATACTGAAGTCGATCTCATAAAATTTCTACATGTTGAGAAGTTGCCGATACAAACATGAAAAACTTAAATGACGAGTTTAGCTGCATCAAAAAGAAATCGCAATAAAGAAATTCATGAAAAACGTTAGCACTGTATTAGCTTACACTTGACATATGCGAACTTGTTGTTGAATTATCCCTGGAGAGATCATTGCCACTAAAGATCGTATAAAACCCACAACTTAATACCGGTAAACACCTTGATCTAGATGAGCTCCGATGCGCTGCTCTTGGCCTGAAGCAACCAACAGATTTTCAAGTTCAAATTTCGACACTCCGACGATCCTTGTCACTTGTCCCGCCCCTGCCAATAGAATCGTCCACACGTTTAGAAACCAAATCAATTTCGTAAAATTTCCCGATGGAGCGCAACAACCACGATCAATGGATTAGGCGGGTCATATCTTCGTTGGTGCGCAAGCTGGCAGCGGATGTCGCTAGAGTGGTCCAAGATATCGAGCCGCGTGTTGAGCCGTGTTCATCGTTTGAGAAGAAAGCGGAAGAAAATAAATCATTGCGTAAGCGTCCGTTCCGTGCTCGACGAAGACACCAAAGTTTCCTGTGATCGTCACCCAACAGCAGCGGATAAAGCAGAGGATCCTCAAATGTTAATACAGTTGTAATAAATGTTTTTCGTTGGTTAAGTTTCCACATGGCAGTTTTCAATAATCAATCACCAAACGCGCTCGGGATTCCCAATCGTAAAATATCCACATTCTCGTTAAGAATCACCTGGATGATTCACTCAATTGACAGTCAAACGCATTGCAGTTATTTACAAAGTTGATGCAAATGTCGTCGAGAGCTGCTCGTTGGGTGGATTACTATAAAAAGATTGTTGCATCAAGGTAAGAAGACAATCTTGCGAACAAAGCGCAACAGTTCACATCGTGTCATAGATACAGCAAATCCCAATGATGTCTAAGGTAAAGAAACAGCTTTGCGACGATTAAGATGAAGTGAAATTCTTAAGCAAAGGATAATCAAGGTTTCCGATCACAGGGAATTCTGATAGTTTTGTTCTTGACCGTGGTCGTCGCTGCCTTTTCGCTTCCTGTGGAAAAAATTGAGAGCCAGCAACCCACTGAGGAAATCGAGAATGACATTCTTGGATCGGAAGTCGCAGAAGACCTGGAGGGCTCGGAATCAAGACATTACGGAGAACAATATGGAGGATGGAGAAACTCAATCGGGTACAGACCAAATCACTATGGAGGATGGCGCGGTTAGTTTCTCAGTTTCCTTCAAAGAACGACGTTAATTTTATTTATCAGGGGGATATGGCGGAGGATATAATGGATGGCGGGTTGGTTATAACGGATGGGGAGGACACGGCGGATACTACGGCTAATCCACAGACAACTCAAGATATTTAAACCCCGAAAAATGAGCAAAGTTCGCTGAACTTGATACCACATCAGAAAATCAATCGTTCTTTTCGATTTGCATTATTTATTGGCTCAAAATAAATTGTGTTGTTGCTTAACGATTGATGCTACGGATGACAGAGTTTTATTCAGATTTTATTTGTTAAGCTTGGCAAATAAATAATTTAGAAACACAGAATCAAGTGACGTAAACGAAATAGTTTTGGTAAGAAAATAACTAAGCGCATTTATTTAAAGTTCTTCATCTAATTAGTTACAAGTTTCTCGCTCATTTATCTCGGTTTATAGAAAAGCAGCGAGTTCGTAAAATTATCGCAAAGGCCAATTTCGATATTCTAGCATTCTTTTATCAATCCGAACTTGTTTAATGTACAAAACCTCGAGGTGTTTGTAAAAGAAAATTGTAAAGAAAACTTAACACTTTTTCAGAGAAAACGAAAATGGAAACTAGAGAAATGACGTGTGATCATTTGGAAACTCGACACTGATGCTTGTTTTACGCTCCCATGCTATTTGAATTTTCAAGTGTAAGTCCGAATATTTCTCTGGTTAGTTCAAGAATAAAATTCGCGATTCGTGGTTCAAAACAAACAAGTGAATTTGTGTATGGCCATCGTGTTCGAGGGTTTAGTTGGATGGCGGACTGCTGAAGTTGAAGTTTGATGGAATTGCCTGCTGAGTGAACTGGAACCCTGTGATGGAAGATACAAGAGAAGCTGTTAAGAGGATTCATTGGATTATTAGCGTAGTATTACCTCCACTCTTCTCGATTGCCTCGCAACGTTTTTGGTTTCGTTTCTGCTCGGCTGTTACGAGAATTTGTTGCAGCGATTTTCTTTGCTCGTCTGTCAAGTTTGCACTGAGCATTGCGAACCAACTGGGATCTTGGTTTGGTAATTCTGTGGAGAATTATGTTTAGTAAAGCAAACTCAAGTTTCTATTCGTCTCACCTCTCATCACGTCTGAGAAAACGATATATTCGTCGACGTACTCGGTGCCGTCTTCCTCGTCGAGTGGAGTTGTGAAGCCTTCAAGTGCGGTTTCTTCTCCTTCATCGAAGTCTTCGTCGTCAGAATCATCATCTTCGGAATCTCCATCCTTGATAGTTGCTACGATATCTAAACCTTGCTCTTGGCCTTTCTGCTTTGCAAGCTCTGCCACTCGTTCCATGTACGTGTTATCAAGCTCATTCATTTCGTCCTCATCGCTCGAAATTCCTTCCTCGCAATCATCTAAATCTTCTTCCTCATCGTCGCTCTCTTCTTCTTCTGCTTCGGCTCTTGCTTCGTATGCTCGCTTTAGGCCGTCAAAAATCATAATCAATGATGGAATAATATCATTTGAAACCTCGCTCAGAACTGTCGGCTTTGCATTGCCGAGAGTGATTAACGTGCACATTCCTATGATCCACAACTTTCTGTCGTGAACCCCGAGGAAACAGTCTGTGTCGTGAATCCACTGCTTGACGAAATGTGCGAGAATAGAGTCGTTGGAATTTGGCATCGGCTGTTTACTTAGAATCTCCAGAATCGGACCTGGATTTGTGTAAAGAGCTGCGATAACGACTTGGAGGCACATTGTGCGCAACTCTGAAGTTTTGACTTCACGAATCAAGCGGCCAAAGACGAGCTCCACGAAGCTGGGAATACAATCGTTGACTCTTCCACGG
The DNA here is from genome assembly GCA_033064975.1 of Smittia sp. YW1114-2. NCBI lineage: Eukaryota > Metazoa > Arthropoda > Insecta > Diptera > Chironomidae > Smittia > Smittia sp. YW1114-2. The sequence goes on from CP093832.1 coordinate 22,502,351, forward strand.
CACTGAAGGATGATCACTTCAAGAAGTTTGGCTGCGTTGCACTCCGCTTCTTCCGTCACGTCGTTGTTCGTCAGGACTTTCTTGCTCATGTTGAACAGCGCGAGAACGTGGTTTTGATTCGATAAGAATGCATTCGTGTCGACAGTAACGTAGTTGTAGAGTGTTGGCATCATGTCGAGGAAATAATCGATTCCGTCCTTCTCGAACATTTTGTAGATCAGTTCAAGCAGCGTCCACATATCAGCAGAAATTTTCTTGGATGTCAGGTCGTAGATGAGTGAGAAGGCTTCTTCATAGAACTCGCTGATGTTGTTTTGGATAATGTGGCCGATGACTTGAAGAACGATTGGATGCAATGTCGCGATAACATCTGGCTTTTCCTCCATCACCGACAAAAGAGTTTCCATAGTGTTCAGGAGCCCCATAGCTGTGATTGCGCGATCATCATTTGAGTCGTCACCTTCGAGAACTTGACTGAATGTTGTAGCGAGATGCTGGCAAATTTCAACTGCGATAGGAACAAGTTGGTCGGAGAACGAGCAAACAATCTTCTGAAGTGCGTTGGTCAGATCTTCATTCTCAGTCTCGCGAATGATCTTAAGAAGCTCAACGGTGATTGGTTTGATTTGCGATTCGATGTACTGATTAGACTCTGGCTGCGAAATTAAATACATCTGAAGAGCGACAGCAGCTTCAACCTTCACTGGTAAATCAGGATCAGTGAGAAGAGCGTTGGATGTAAGCTGCATAATCATTTGAAGATTAGCAGGTTCTTTGATCTTGATGTCACTGAAGCAGTGAAGGACCCAACAACATCTAGCTCTGAGATGGCCTTGTGTAGCTTGGAATCCTGGGAAAACATACTGCACTAGCAGGTTCTCGACTTGGTCCTTGAAAACTTTCTTCTTCGGCAGAACTTCAGCCAAACTCCCAACCATATGCAAAGCGCCGTCTTTCTCTTTCGGGGTAATGCTTGGGTTGTTGATGATGAGTAGGAAAGCATTCATCACATTCGTCAAAATTCCCTTTCGAGTTTTGCACAAACTATGAAGAAGACTTTCAGCTGCTGGAACGGGCGACGAAATGTCGTCGAATACATCGAACTTCTGGCGAATGTACTCGATCGGGTCCATGTCCCACAGCTCTTCATCTGCTTCCGAGAACGACATCAATGGGAAAATGACATCTTGAATGAGAGCGATCGCATGAGGTTTGATAATCTTCCAAGTGTGAGCGTGCGAAACACTAAAACGAAAGCAAAATTTGTAAGAATTTCGAGAGCTGATTGCTTGAGCCGCTTACGAATTTTTCATGTAGTTCAAAATGTCAGTCATCACGCGTGGCGATACGTAGTTCCTATTTCGGTACTCGGCGAGCACCTTGAATTGGACTTGGAGGACTCCAGTCGAGAAGGTTGTTAAATACCACTTGGCGAACTCTTCGTACTCCTTCGACACAACATTTCCCGGGCTTCCATAACGCTCAAACATCCTCGACATGATGTGAGTTGCCCATTTCTTAACTTTCCATTCGGGCAATTCCATGTTTTCCTCAGAATTCTCATCAAGATTAGCAGCATTTGTTGGACGATCGAGAACCTGGACAGTGATTTCCATCCATTGTGAAAACATTTCCTTGGTGATGACGTCGAGCGGAAGCGCATATTGAGTCAAGGCGTAGTAGATCTTCAGGATGAGCTTTTGCAGCAAAACGAATTGATCGTTATCGTTGACTGGATCGTGTTTGAGCAGATTCAACATGAGCTGATACATCATTGGCAGCAAAAGGTTCATGGCCTCTGTTAGCGGCAACCTCTCGTTGGACTTTTTGTATTCGTAGTTCTTCACAAGTTGATGGAGACAAAGCAAAGCTCCGTTCCAACCGTTGGCGTCGTTGTTTTGTAAATAAATGCTGATTTTGTCTACGACTTGTGTCCATCGATTAGGGAAATCGTGCTTAATGATGTTGTTGATGCAAACGCAGAGTTGTACTCGGATTGGCTCTGGTGCCAGGACGATTGCGTCAACGATGCTATCACGAACCATCGCTCGATCTTGTTCGTGTATTGAGTAAACGAGCGGCTGACTGGGATCAACTTCTTGATCCTGCCAGTTCTGCATGATGGTATTCTTCAAGTAAATGACTCCTGCCTGTCGCACGGGCATGTCCACGTCATTCTGCATGACAACTTGCAGCAGACTCGGGACGAAGCCGATGATTTTATGAACCTGAAATGAGCGAATCGTTGAGGTTAGACATGAATGCATCATGAACAGAAGCCTAATTTGTTTGCTATTGGAGCGTTATTCACATTGCAAACTCATTATCGTTCATTCGAAATAAAAATCATTGGCATGATTCATCGCGCGTTTCCGCTGATTTTCCACGAAAGCCGAACGGAGAAAATTGCATCATTCCCACACGCGAAAGGACAACGAACGCTCGGATGTTTTCAAGGTCAAGCCCTGAGCGGCGTGGAACGCGAGCTTGGCACTGAGCAAATATTGGCGAGAACAAAGAAACGGAAACTCGAGCGCAAATTTCCTCCAAGCGCCGTCCCATGTGTTTGCATTGCGAAGTTTTGTATTTCCATTTTCCGCAGCTTTTCTCACCTGTTGAAGTTGTTCATGAGCTTGCTGCTGCTGGTTGGCGTCGAGCGTTCCTCTCAAAACCTCAATTATCTTCCTAGTGTCCATTGTAAGTGTCCAAATTAAGAATTAAACTCAGAACTAGTTTTTAGACTCTTCATGTACACATTGAAGGCCCTCGAACGTAGTTTGAGCCTCAACCGTTTGGTGTCTCGGAAAACGAGTGAAAAAATATATTGGGAAATGGATTTACCTGCACAGCTCTATTAGAAGTTTTAGCCCAAGAATAACGTTGCTGATCGGTTTGTGGATAACTTAAGATAACGCTGATATCAAATGCAAGGTTGCAGTCATTCATGTAGAACGAGAATGAAGTTCTTTATGTTTGTTGTCTGCTGCATCGTTCAAGTGAACTCAGAGGAGTTGGGATATTGCGCTCCGTATAATGGGAAAATCTGTAAGTCTCACATCAGTGGAGTGCAAGTCTGGTACCCGTCAACGAGATCCGGAGGCTGGGAGAATGAAGAGATCACGACTGGGCTGTTTACGGAATTGATTGGCGAAGTCGACGGCTTATGCGAAGCTGCTGCAGCAAAACTCCTTTGCGCTTATGCTTTTCCCAAGTGCAAGGTAGTAAATGAGAAAGTCATGAAGCTCCCGCTATGCTTTGAAGACTGCCAGGCGACCGAGAAACTCTTCTGCTACAACGATTGGGTGCTTCTCGAGCAGAACAAACAGAGAGGAAAATATTTGAAAAGCCGAGGCCATTTCCGCCTGCCCGAGTGCGAGGAATTGCCGCGGTACAACAAATCTTCTAAAGTTCCGACGTGTTCCTACGTTGGGCTGACAGAGATGAACCAGGCGGAGATATCTTGTAAGTGACGTTTAACTTAAACTGAAATGTGTTTGCTTGAGTTCTAATTATTTTTAGACGACTGCCGGATCGGAAATGGAAAGCATTACCTTGGAACAGTTAACGTGACTGAAACTGGAATTCCTTGTCAGAAGTGGACGTCGCAATCTCCTCACAACCATTACACTCCACCTCTGGTATTTCCCGAGTTAGAGGAAAACTATTGCCGCAATGCTGGCGGACAAGAGCCTGAGCCATGGTGCTACACAACGGACAAAGAGGTTCGCTGGCAACGGTGCGACATTCCGCTATGCCCCAATTCGACTGAAAAAGTAGCTACACTCGATTTGAACACTTCGAACATGGAAATGGACGATCTCTACTCTCCGACGATGATTTTCATTCTTGGCTCGATTGGATTGGTGGCAATATTGATTATAAATGTTTGCATACTTCTCATCTACCGCATTTCCCGGTACAACAAAAGAAGTTATCCTGCTGCCGGCTTTCAAGCAGTCGTTACGCAGAACGACGTCGACATTAACAAGTTACCAGCCAATGCAAACTATCATCAAACAGAAGCTAAGCTGAATCCCAAGCTTGAGAAGCTAGAATATCCTCGCAACGACATCATTTACATTCAGGATCTTGGACAGGGCGCATTTGGACGTGTTTTCCAAGGCAAAGCGCCGCGTCTCATCCCCGGAGAAGAGTTCACTTTGGTCGCTGTGAAAATGCTAAAGGATGAGGCGAGCCAAGATATGCAATCAGACTTTGAACGTGAAGCTTGCTTACTCGCTGAGTTCGACCACCCGAATATTGTAAAGCTGCTTGGTGTTTGCGCAATCGGACGGCCGATGTGTTTATTGTTTGAGTTCATGGCGCGTGGAGATCTTAATGAATTTTTGCGTTCATGCCAACCGGCTCTACAAATGGCAAGTCAGCAACGAACCGATGGCACGAGGCGTGAGTTGACACATCGTGATCTTCTTGGTATCGCTCGTCAAATCGCAAACGGAATGGTCTACTTATCGGAGAGAAAGTTCGTTCACCGTGATCTCGCCACAAGAAATTGTTTGATCAATGAAGAAATGGTCGTGAAAATTGCTGATTTCGGACTTTCGCATAAAATATACTTGCAAGATTATTACAAAGGAGACGAGAATGACGCAATACCGATCCGCTGGATGCCGCTAGAAAGCATTCTTTACAACAAATACACCATCGAGTCCGATATTTGGGCCTTCGGCGTTTGCCTCTGGGAAATATTCTCTTTCGCTATCCAACCCTATTTCGGAATGACTCACGAAGAAGTAGTAAAGTATGTCAAAGACGGAAACATGCTTAGCTGTCCTGAAAACACTCCCTTGGTTTTGTATAATTTGATGACGCAGTGCTGGAATCCGAAACCACATGATCGGCCCGCTTTCATGTACATTCAGCAGACTTTGCATCAGATATGTGTCGACTACGACACAAGAAGAGGACACTAATCGTTTCAAAAGTTGACTAGCAATATTTGTGACTCGAGACTCTTCCGAGCCTTCAATGAAGCTTGCGTACTACCGCCTAATTCATCCACATAATATGATCTCAGTTTCACGAACTTCCAAAGACAATAGATTCAAATGTCTCCGAATCAATCATCTTAGTTGTAGCGAAACGAAAATGGATAAGATAGAAGGAACTTTTAGCACAGAAGCAGTGACTAAGAGTGTTGAAGTATTTACTGAAAAAGCCATTGAGATTCGAAAGCCCAAAGATTGCATCTGCCATAATATTCAAGTAAGCATTTACTCGCATCTAGATATTTTAAGTGTAAGGATTGAAAACATAACCAGATTTCATATTTTTTATAACTGAGAATCTGCTGGACTCATTAGAATAGATCTAATCAAACCAAATATGATTTATCGTAAGAATAGTTTTGACGATTGCGCGACGCTTATGTTTCGATTAGCTAGCTTTTTGAAAGTTTGAGAAAATTCATCTAATTGAATGAAAAAGCGTTGACTTTGTTTGAGCAATAACAATTGGTTTGACATTATTTTAAGATTAGCACTTAGAAAATCTTTTGTATCGTCAGAAAAATCACCAAAAACTTTTAATAAAATGAAGCAAAAAGTCAACTCTTCTTGTTTGAGAAAGCATTTTAGTTAAATCGTAGCTCAAAAATCTGCTGCGCCAGATCAAGAAGTTGTGATTCGATTTTTCAGGAACATTGATCACGTGCATTTACGAAAAGGTTGATCAGTGCTTATGTTCTCGTTTAAATATTCTGTGGAGTTCAACCTAAGCGAGTGTCAAGAAGTAAATTGAAGAAGCGCCGACCATCTAGTCTCGTTGATTGAATAGTTCATACACACTAAGATCATACACACGATTGGCAGTTCTCTCCGCAGCTAAGGTGAGAATTTTTTATCGACTTTGGTGAGCTCTGAGAAAACCTGCGAAGATAACGAAACTCAGTAAAAATATTTCGAGACGTTTTCGCGACAGTTGAGCTTTGGAGAAGCTCTTGAGCGGACGCTAATTGAATTCGCAGAAAAGTTACCAGTGTAACGTCAAAGTGAAATTTGTGCAAATATTTATAAGGCAATTAGTCAGCAAAAAAATAATTTTCATATAAGTGAAATCAAAAATAAAAAATAATTATTTGCGCAAGATATTTGGCTACCGAACAATATGAACATCAGCGTCATTTTAACACTTGTTGTGTGTTTGCTTGACCTATCAGTAGCATCAGAGCGCTTGCGTGAAAATTCGAATGTTTTAGTGCCAAACAACGATGTGAATATACACGAGAAATTTAAGGCGCTGGGTGACGAGATCGACCCCGAAGATTTCAGTGATAATGAGATCGAGAGCCTTAGCGAGCTGATAAATACGAAAGTTAACAAGCTCAGCAAGCAAAGCGCGAATAAAGTTTTTGACGATAAAAATCGAGTTATCGAGGAAAACCAAATCGAGCGGGATTCTTTAATGATGGATGCAATTGACGAAGGAAACTTCACGACTTCGTTCCCCAGCAACTGGACTACATCGACATCGGACGCAAATTTAACTTGGTCGTCAGAACCAACTTTTACTGTTCTACCTTCAACGATAGCATCCAATTCAACACCTACAACTCCTTCGAACAAAACTTGGCCGGCAACTGAATCTACAACGCCTCATTACAATTTTTCCGAATCTAAATCAACAAATAATGAATCGATATGGGCAACAACTCAGAGCTTTATCACTTCAACTTATCCGGCAAATATAACAACAACTTCCAATTCCTCCTTCCCAACAAATTCAACAACGCCAAACAATTCGACGACGTCAACCACACTGGAGACACCCGTGACGTCGACCACAACAATCTCAACAACAGAAGAGCCCATCTTCGACGACCTTCAGTCTGATGAGTGTTTACTCGGAAAGGCTGAGCGTCATCTCAAATGGGTGATTGGCGACACAGGGAGATTAGACTCGAACGTGATTAAAGAAGTCGATGGCGATGTCAAATTCGCAGATCTTTCATGGGCCTTCATTAGCTACGATCATTACATTTCATTTGCCACCGATACTATTTCAATCGATTCATCGAATCGGACAAACTTCACGGTAATAAAACAAACGAATTATTCGACTCGACCGCGTTATCAGTTTACAAATAAAGTCATTAAGTGTCAACTTGAAGCTTCAATAATAGGGCGAATGTCAGCAGAAGTTAGAGAATCTCAATCAGGGCCGTTGGCTTTTTGTCTGTAACATGTGAGGCGTGTTATTCCAAAAACGCGGCTTTATTTTGATACTCTGACTTGTTATCAGCGATTGCCTTCTATCAGTTAAGTTGATGTATCGCAATTTGAAGCTTAACTTCCTTTCGAGAACAAAAAAAGTTGAACCAAGCATCCGATAAAGCTTTTCGGAAAATCCCATTGATACCAAGTCTTGCAATTTTCAGGATTTGAAATTCTTATCGGCTGGCTACAACCACTTGCTTCAATTGCCAAGCAAGTTACTAGGGCTATCAAATACGACTCTGAAATATCTCTCGTTGATTGGCAACAGCCTCACCAATATTGGTAAGTCTTATTTATTATCCTAAACTCCCTAAACTGAAGGAAATATTTATTTTCAACTTTCTTAGAGTTCGATTTGATGCCAAACCTCGCGCACTTGGACTTGAGACGGTGTGGACTTAAATATATCCAAACGAGCCAGTTCCGTAACTTGCCGAACATTGAGTTTCTCTACCTCTCCAACAACTTTATAGCTGATATTGAGGGCCATCCGTTTCCGAGCAGGATCATTCACCTCGATTTGGCTTATAATACCGAGCTGCCGCTTCGTGGAATGGAAATGTTGCCAAACGTTTTTCGAGACCTAAATTTTCTTCAAACTTTGGATTTGTCTTTCACTAAGATCAAAACAGAAAGCGTTGTCGCTCTTAAGGCTCTGCCAAGGAATTTGACGAGACTAAGCCTTTGCAATACCGAACTTCCTAAAATATCAGACAGATTCATCGAAGGGTCGGAGAATATAAAATATTTAGACATATCGAAGAATCCGCTTCTGGAGCTGAAACCCTCGATGTTTTCAAACTTTTCGGACTCGCTCATTGTCTTGTTCGCTCGAGAATCAAATGTGAAAAATCTCGATTGGGCAGAGACACTACACAATCTCAAACTCCTCGATTTATTCGACAACAATATTCACCGAGTCACTTCAACATCATTTTTACGTATGACGAGTCTAACTAAACTTAATCTCGAGCGTAATTCGATTGGAAATTGGCACAGCAGGCTCTTCACTCAGAACCAAAAGCTGAGCATATTGAATCTACGCGAGAACAAGCTGAGTCTCCTGACGAATGACATGAAAACGGATTTGTCTAGTGTAGATTTCTTGGCGATAGGAAAGAATGAGTTTGAGTGCAACTGCGTTCTGCAAGATTTCATGCACGAACTGTTTGAAAAGACGAGAGCAGCCAACAGCTCGAGGTTTCCGTCAGTAGAGGAGTCTGACTATTTCTACGAAGAAGCCCAAGAGTTGAATGAGATTCCCGAAGATGAAACAACAACGAGAGCAACTCTTGGCTTCAGGCAATATCAGCGACCCGAGTACGATGTTTTCTCACGAACTTACAAGAAATATTACGAGATGGCCGAAGCGAGCATTAAAGCACTGAAGAACAGAACTTCTGACGACACATCTTTCTCGATTGGAAATCTGATTTCAAGGTCGAGTGTGGGAAAAGTGCAGACAGGAAAAAGTCCTCGAACCATCTTATTTGACTACGACAATAATGATGAAGATTATCGATGCATGAACGCATCGCAGAGTGTTGAGCAGCCGATCATTGAGCTAAGTGGTTTGTGCGATAATGTTGATGACGACAAAGATGGAAGAAGTCACAGCGTGATGACAACTTTATGGGTTTCTCTCGTGGCGCTGTTCTCAACTGTCATAGTTTTGTTGCTGATTTATTGGAAATGGTGGTACATTAGATACTTCTTCATGCTTTGCAGAAATTCGGCGATATTAACGTTCATGGATTCGGACTCAGAGAGCGAGAAAATAATCAAAGGAAAAAGCGAGGATGACGTTGAAATATTTGCTTACGACGTGTTTGTCAGCTACAGTGATCAGAACAGGCCATGGGTGTTAGACGAATTCATTCCAAACATCGAGAAGCGAGAGTCGATCAATGTTTGTCTACACGAACGAGACTTCCAAGTCGGCTACGGCATCTTAGAAAACATCGTTCAATGCATGGATCGTTCACGGTGCCTGCTGCTTCTCGTATCAGAAAACTTCTTGCTAAGCCAATGGTGTCAATTCGAAATGAACCTTGCTCAACATCGGCTGCTAGAAACCCGTCGGGAAAAACTAATTCTCGTGTTGCTCGAGGACATTCCCGTCCACAAGCAACCAAAAACTTTGAAATATCTCATGCGAACAAAGACCTACATAAAATGGCCCCAGAACGGTTTGCCTGATCAAAAACAACTTTTTTGGAAGCGCTTAAAGAAAGCGATCATATCGAGTCAATGGGAGAACGAGAACTACGGCAGCCTTGCATAAAAGATTTTCCATATTTTCCATGTCTTCGTCCTCATATTGAGAATCTTCTTTATAATTTTACAATAATAGCTTTGGGTTTATTCGTGCGATATTATTCACAGTGTTAATGTTTCTCATTATTGCTGAGCTGGAAAAGGAATCAGACCTTAAGGAAAGTGATATTTTAGACAAAATAAAGCGATGTTTTATATTCTCTGTAAATTTTTTGGTAGCAATCGAAACAGTGAAGTCGAGAAACGGTAAAATACTCAAACAAAAAACTTTTCGCGTCTTGTAATTGATTGAATATACAAGAAATATGCGACTAACCGGTGTTCGCTAGTCTGCGCGCTACAGACTGCGATGCTTGTTTAGCAGGTCAGAAGTGTTTTGGAATTTCAGTAACCTCTCAATCACGCCTGGCGCTACTTAGATATTTTTAGACTTCTAATGATGACTTAGCAGCATCTTCGTACAACCCAAAAATGATTATGAGAACTGCAAAATTTACCGTCTGGAGAAACCCGTCTGGGTAAACTCACGTGTTTCAATCGTCAGTTGTTTGCCTCAGAAAAATTTGTTAACTTGTCGTGAACTTTTATTTCGATCGGTGTTTGCCTGAGAAGATTTCAACGATAACAAGATTAGATAATTACACATTTTTCTTTATTTATTATCAAACATTTAGAAATTTCTTTAAAATATTCAATTCTTATCACAAAACACTCATCGTCTATCTGTCCTCGACCATTCTACCGATTATATTTTCTATGCTGAATCCTTTGCTATTTCCATATTTTCCGCGCTTTCTATCACTTAAGTTCAAAAGATTTTGATTGGTAAACGAGTCGTTGAAGTAGTCGGCATCATCGTCTTCAGGTAAATAGGCTCGCTTCAAACTCGTCCGCGACTTTTCAAGACTCTTCCCGGAATCTAGGTCATCGATTTTCAATTCATTCGCTATGCAAACTTTCGGTGTTCCGCCATCGTGGTTAGGCGATGAATCATTTTCGGCAACGCTTTTCGGTGATCGCGTCGGCATTGTGCTTTTCACAATTTTACTCCACTCCTCGTGCTTCACCGTGGAATCATTGAGATTGTGATAAGTCATTTGCTTCAATTCAGTAACTTGCTGATCGGTATCAGAGTCTGTTTCGACATCGATGTTGTCACTGTTAAAATCGTCATCATCATATGACTTCTCGATCGTATTAAAGTTTTCTTCCTGGCCACTGAATAACAGTTTTGAACTAGCGATCAGAGTCGTGTTATTATTCATTAATTCACTTTTGATTGATTGAATACTGCTGTCATAAAACTCCTTTTTGTGACTAAACTTCTCCAACTGCTGGGCCGTCGGCATCATCGAGTGGTTGCTTCCTCGAAAATTCATAATGTTAAAGTTAGTGTTGAAGTTCGGGTGGTGCGTAGAAGGATGATGAGCTGTGGGATGATGCATTGAAGAAGGAAATTGCAGCGACGGTAACACTGGAACTGGTTTTCTAATCCAAAACGGATTGAACGGTGCAAACATGTTCGGAAAAGGAAGATTATGGTGGATTTGAATTCGTTTATAGCGTTTCCTTCGCCGGAGAAAACTTCCGTTGTCAAACATGTCTTCTGCTGCTGGGTCAAGAGTCCTAGGTAATAAAATTCATTGTCAAGTTGAATTCGAGTTTATTATTTAAATGATCGAAATTACCAAAAATTTCCTTTGCCTGGATTGCCAGGCTCGCGTGGAACTTTAATGAAACAGTCGTTCAAACTGCGAAAAATAAAATTAGACGCCAAATTGATAAAAGACTTTAGGCCCTTACCTCAAGTTGTGTCGTATCGAGTTCTGCCATGCTGGAAACTTTTCCTTGTAATATGGAAATCTGCAAAGGAAATTGCAGTCACGACAAAATTAAGTCTGATAAGTTGATCCACTTACCGACTCATTATGAATTCACATATTCCACTTAATGTTAATTTCTTCTGCGGTGATTGCAAAATTGACATTGTTACTGGAAGAATAGAAATTAATTAATTCAACTTGAAAGCTTTCTGAGGGTCTCATCACTAATTACTCAGCGCAATGTAGGAGTACGGAGGCTTAACAGCAGATGTTGAGGTTGCCGATGGTGGCCTTGACTTTTCAGAGCTTTTATCTTCACTTTTAGACTGATCACTTGGTTTGCCTTTGCACGGCACCGGCGAAGGAGACTGTGATGGGGCGTTGCTGAATTCCCTTGTACTCTGCAGCGTGTGCATGACTTTTCTCCTTTTCGACTCTTGCAAGAGAAATATTTCTAGTAGAGATTTTCACTCGCAGCACTCGACATGATCTGAACGCGACGAAAGCCAACTTACAAATGTCAGCGTCAACGAAAATGTTTGTCAATCCCGAAATTGTGTCTAATTTTCCAAATATCTTGTAACCGAATGGCGATAATATGCTTTTGTGCGAGGAAAAACAACATTTTACCTAACAGATTCACAAACACTGTGACGGCTCGTCCCTGGTGAGGCAGAAGGAGACTCAGATCCCGGCACACACACCCACACACTACAAGGGCGTCCTTATTCTTGTTGATGCTCTATGTTGTACAATCCAAAGCTCTCTTTTGTTATTGTTGTGTGTATACTTTTTTGATAAAACATTTATTTATGAGAAACCACGCCAATGAAAACATTACAGAATTTGAAATCTGTGCTGAGCGAGCGAGACGGCGACAGGCACACACCATCAACGGCTGGGAGGAAAAGGGTGTGTTAAAATATCTTCTCGTGTTGCAGATATTTTGTTATTATTTTCCATTTGTTACACAAAGCAATCGTCGGATGCTGACGGATGAAAGCCGCATCCTCTACCTAGCGCTTACTCTCGAGCGGTGGAAATAAATGTTAATAGCTCATGATGACAACAAGGCACACAAAAGATTTTCCCCGTTCTCTTGGCAAAAGCGAGCGCGATTCGAGAGCGACGAATCTTTGTTTTAAGGAAACACAAAGCACAAGAACAACAATTGTTATTTGCTAAAGTCTCAACAGATTTTCTTTTTTTTTCGCTTAGCTTCGAACTCAAACTATGTTCAAGCATTAAATTGCTTTTGACTTTTATTAAAACTTCCACCCTCTTGATTCAGCTGCTAATTCCTCAAGTTATTCCTCGCTTTCATCTCGCAGCAGGCTGATGAAAATTTCACCTTATGCTGTTGAGAATTCCACCTAAGCAGACTATCGAAAGCAATAAATTTTTATTACGCACTCCTAATCCTTTCGTTATTAACTTATATCGCTCGTTTATTGTTCTGTTATGATGGTTAGAGACAATTGAAATCCAACAGGGGTTCATATTCGACAAGGGGTGATTATTATCGTTTGGGAGATTGTGTGACAAATGATTTAATTTCTTCGCATGATTTAATTTTCTACCAACCCTGGTCACAAAATTTCTTAGTTCAATGGATAAGCATTAATGACGTCGCGTTGCTTTAATCGAGCTCAGCTAATATATATCTGTGTTTGTTTCCTAACTCGTGAACACGCCCGTCTGATTCACATTGAAAACCAGTGAACGTTTGGTGAGTTATTCATTCAGAAGATCATTCGTTTGTTGGTTATAGCAAACCCTCGATATGAGCCGGGATGATCCTGCTTTAATGATCTAGATAATTAATTTCCTCTTCCAGTAAATTTGAAAATATTATGATTGCTCTGTTGCTTTTATGAGTCGAAGATCGTTGTGATCCCTAATAGTTGAGGATTAAGGAGTTTTCACAACAAGTTTCCAGCAGCGAGATCCGTCCTTCATCTTTGTTTAACTTCTCAACTCAAGAAAACTTTCTGCAAAACATTTTTTACTGTGGTTTGATTCAATACAAGAAAGGTTGCATCATAAAAACGTAATTGAAGTTTAAGAAGTACATAAACTTGTCACAATACTTTTTTTATAAAAAAATTACTGGAGTTTTCTTCGTCGGGTAGATTGAATTTAAAATATTTTTAAAAGTTCTGACGAAAAACATTTGTACAAGTTTGTTCATTTTATCATCGAGCTGAAGTGTTTAATTTATTCATTCATGGTTCTGAAGAGGAGCGAGTAATGCTCACAAATCTACCCTTCGTTCTGAACAACAACAAACAATTAAAGTACGATTCGAGTTCGTTTTTAATCCTCCCTCCTTTGTCAATCCTCAAATGCACTGTGGTTACATTAAACTTTCCTCTTTTATTAAAACTCAAACTGGCAGAAAATTTGTGTTGAATTCAATGCTTTTTATTGTAAATTGTGCTACTTCCGTTCAACAAAATGTTTCAATGAAAGTCTTTCGACATGAAAGAAAATATGAAAATTTTATGGTCAAACAAGGTTCGATGCTGAAATTTTCTTGGATGTTCACTTCATCGTCTGATAAATCATCAGCAAATATTTATCAAACAGAGACAAAATCCAAATTGAAATCCCTTGTACCTTTATTGCTCTCACAAAACAGTTTAAAATCGCTTAATCCTCATGATCAATATCATATGCTCGCCTTCTCATCTCGTCTCAAATGGCAAACAGAAGATGATACAACTTTCCACCCCGAATGTTGATGACAAAATAGAATAATCTCTGCAATCCCTTCGAATAACAAATTCATCAGTAAATAAGAACGAAAAGTCTGTTTGTTGAAAGTTTTTGTGATTTACGTTGGCAGCAAACAGTAAGAACTGTCTCGAGCTAATTGAAATAATGAGGATTTTTTCGAGGATCTCATTCAGCACTAGAGCGAACGGTACAGCAGCCTCACTTCTTTGGAACATTTAGGAATGGCTGCTGATTGTTTCTCGAGTTTGACATTATAGCAGCTTTTTATCCTACGCTGCGTTACAATAGCGGATTACTTTGTTGATTCAATAGCTCTCAGCTATTAAATGATAGACGCATTTAACGTTTAAGTGTTCTTAACGATCCATTCATAAACTTCGTAAGATTTTCCTTGGCCTGTTTCCCTCACTCGCAGTTTTTTTGCAGTCCAACTGAGCCCATCTATGCACTGTAAATTCGATTTTCTTTCTACAGATCGCAGCCGGAAATTAATCTATTTCTTCTTTGCAAAATTCCATAGTGACACCCGACGTCGCTCTCGCTGATGATTCAATCAAGTTTGTAACCCGTAATCGAATTGAAAGGCAGCGTTTCAGTCTCCAGCAGCGAAGTAAAATTTAAATTTGAAATCTAGACCTAAATCGAATTATTCGTTTGCCTTTCCAACCGATCGACAAAGTGGCGTGTAATGGTCTCAATCAGCATCAATTCAAAGCACTCGAGATGTGAATTCATAAACATTTTCACGAGTCCTGCTCGACATGAAATGCTGAGTGGCTGACGCACTCAAACACTTGTTTCAGAATTTATCGATCGCAGGTTCTCTAGCAATTTTTCTATTCATGCTGGAATGAACAACAAGAAAATATTTCTGCGTTTCCCGGTGAAACTACAAAAGTTTTTCATTCTGTCGTCAAGTGGTCTTGATTTCATTTGACGTGCGGCAGAGGATGAAATTTTCAAAGAGATCGTAATCGTGGAAGCATGGAAACAAATATTTATCCAAACACTCTGAATGTAATTGATTCTTGTCGCTTCTCGTGTAATAAAAAGTGTTGGCACGTGACTTTGACACGCTCAGCGCAATCTTCTCTTCCAACCAATCTGAATAGCAATACTTCAAGCTTTCATCTTGTTGTATGTAAACTGTTTACAATCAATTGATAAGAGTTCAAGCACGCATTGAAGTCATAATTAAATAATTTGTAGTGGCATTGAACCTCAAGTTTGCAAAGAAAACTCGCTATTTATTACATAGTGCTATCTCCTATTTACAACTGCTGTTCGTGCTCATAATCAAACTGTTTCTATGAAGATACAATGTAGAATCTAGTTTGATTGCATGTTCTACATTTCTATTTGGTTCACTATAGTTCCATTTGCTCGAGTAGACTTTCCTTATTTCCCTTTTTAAATGAGACATTTGGTCGCAAAACTAAAAATAAAGATATCATAGCGTACACAAAGAACGTTGATACGAAGACGATGAGTAGCAGCTGATTTAATTTCAAATGCCTCAGGATATCGCGATTCTTGGAACGAATTTCTTTGAACATTTCATCGTTGTCTTCGTACGAATAATCGTCGAATTGAGTTGTCGAGCTGTTTGCATGGCATCGTTGCACAATGGAAGGGTCAGCGGTGAACACAATCGACTGCAAGTTATTACGAACGTACTTGTAGTCTCCACATGACAGAGGATTAGACCGAATGTTCAAGACTTTCAAAGATGGAAATCTGTCTTCGAAGTTATGAAGCGACAAATCTGTTATGCTGTTGTTCGCGAGCACCAACACTTCAAGATTAAGGAACGATGGGAAATCATCCATGTCAGCTATCTGATTACTCGTCAAATCCAAGTGCAAAATATCCGTTCGTCGCTCTTCCAGCTCTGAACACTCACTGATCTGGTTATGTGTGAGAATCAGTTCCACGATGCTCGCAGATTTTTTCTTCTCATGTGAGTAGTTGAGATCGAGTAAGTTTATGCTGTTGAACGATAAATCCATGCGCTTCACTTGTTTTACTGCGAGTTCTGGTACAAAGTCGAGTTTGTTCCTGGACAGATCAAGAACGAATAGATCTGTTTTTGAGTTGAACAGGTCAAAGCCGATCTTGACAATGTCGTTTGATTGTAAATACACTTGTCTAAGATCAGAGTTCTTCTTAAACACATCCGAATGTAAATGCTTCAAGCAGTTGCACGACAAGTCGATCATCTCAAGATGTGGGAGCTTGTCGAATGAACCAGACTCAATCGCAGTCAACTGGTTGTGACTCAAGTTAATTTCTTGCAAATCGTCAAAATCTCCAGAAAACATTTTTTTCGTTACTTTTGTCAAGCTGTTCAGCATCAGGTCGATCTTCTCCAACTTCGTGTTATCTGAGAACGTTTCGTTGTCAACTTCTGCTATCTCGTTAGCCCTCAAGTCTATGCTGAACATGTTTGAAAAGTTCTTCATCATATTCTTCGTGATTTTAGAGATTTTCATGTTCCTTAGCTGAATTCTTTGGCTGGTTTTCATCTGTTGCGAGATTTCGCCAATCACTGCGGACTCCAAAATTATTCCTGTCATGTTCTTAAAGCTCTTTGTCGGGCTGATCTGGTCTGTCGTTACATTCTGATTTCTACTGCAACAACAGTTGATGGCCACAACACATTGAACAAGGATAACCGCAAGAAACCTGTCAACGATCAAACTTAAATTTAAGTGACGCGAGATTAAGTTTTAGTTACCGCATTGCACCACTATGAACAACCGACTGAATGCTTCCTCTCAGAATGATTATTGTACAAAACATGGTTCGTTATCAGAACTGCAGTGACATTGAACTTCATTTTAAAGCTTGCACTTGCTTCCACTCTCGTTCGAACAACTACAGTTAAGGAATCAAAATTGAATGAGTTTCCAGTTAATAAAAATTTGCTGATGAGTTTAATCAATCTCTCATCTGCTACGAGATCACAGAGATTTTTTTAAATAATAAAAAGGAAAATGTCAACACCTTCAACATCTTTCCACTCGAAGAGATTCTCAATATTTATTTTCATTCGGTTTAGCTTTACGGCTCTCTTATGTTTGCTGAAATTTAATTTTGTTGACTATTTATTTTTTGGTGGGATGTATGTTGATTCGCATATTGAATTTGTATCATCGTCGCATTGACACGTGCAGGAGATCAACAATTAATATTGTATTTAACGCGCACTTGAGCGATTATTCGGTCCCTTTAAATTAGTTGTCAGCTTCGTTGGTGTGAAAGATATTTGAGTGAAAAATACTTAAAAATTTATGAATGAGAAGCTCAAATATTGATGTCCCAGTCGCGTTCCTTCCACAGTTCTCAAAGTTTCATGAAATCCAATAAAGAAACGCCATGCTGGGGGAACAGTTCCCCGAGAAATCGGCAGCAATTCAATTTAGTGTTCCGGATGTAAATTTCCTTTGATGGAAAACGAGCGAAAAATCAATAAAACTGAAACAGAGAATGGCAGCAAACAATTCAAAACACCAAAGCGCCTGGGAGCTATTAATTTGATTTCTGCAGAACAATCGAAACAACCAACTGGCTCGTTGGGGATTTGCAGGTTCTTGGATGAGATGGAATACGGTTGAAGGCCCTAGAATACTGCACCATGTTCTGCCTCGACTTCAACGAGTATCAATCACGGCAATTTTAAACCTATTCATCTTCTGTTTCGGTTGATTTTATTCATCTATAGCTAGCGCTTCTCTCGTCAGTGAAAATCCTTCGACAGAGCGTTACAAACATTAGATCGTAACATAGCTGAGCAAATTGATCCCCATCACTGAACTGTACAATAAATAAATATTTTATTATCGTAAAATACTTTTGCTTGTTATTGCTGAATTGTTTGGGTGAGCTAGCGTTAGATACTCCATTCCAGCTTGTTCAATTTTCTCCCCCTAGATATCGTCGCCTCTTCGACGGTGTGTGTTGGTTCGTCATGCCTTCTCGTTCTCACAAACTGTCTCCATAGTGACGACGAGCAGCGTTCTCCTGATTGGCCAATCGAGAAATGTTGGGAACGAAAATGTTTTGCCTTGACGGGTAAACAGAAAATATTTTTTTGCTCAACGCTAGCACGACGGAAAAATCTTTACACCGAACAATCTCCAAACGACGCTTGGTATGGTGTTTGTATTAAATAAAACAAACATGGAACTGATGGTAGAGAGTTCGTTTTTGCGCCATCCTGCTCTGGCAATGAACGACGAATTAGTTTTGGCACAAAATGTCATGCGAGGACTCTTCTTGCTGTGTCGAGTCGGAGCTCGAATCAAAATTGTTTGTGTAATAAAATAAATTTCTGGGGTGAAAGAAAATAACATGAGAGAGCGAGAAGAAGAAGCAGAGGGAAGCTAAGGGGGCCTCGTTCCATTTGTATGGGTGGGTTATGTTATTCGCAAATCTGCCTCAAGATGTGCTCCAAAGGAAGTCGGAAAATGTAAATATTTTCAAGCATTTCCCTTATTTTTTTTAGGAAATTTTCTCGTTTGATGATAGAAAATGATAAAGCATTTTCCTTCTTTGTTAAGGCTTTAACTTGCTGTAAACAGTTTTGTAGAATTCTCTTTGATCGTTAAAGAAACGTTTGCCAAAGCCTAGGCAGAAAACTAATTAAATTTGAAAGGAAGCAAAAAGGAAAGTCAGAAAGTCTAAGATGAAATCTTCGGGTGGGCATGAAAATTTCGAAGTCGCTTGGAATGAGACGAAGATCTATGAATGCATGTTGGAAACATTTGCTTGAACAAGAGCCTCATCGATAGGATGTTTGACAATCAACTTTCTTACTTGGATTATTTTCTCCCTTTGCCTTCTTATAAAAAAGGTCAAGAGCCATTACAAAGACTTTGCTCTTGATAAAAATAATCTTTATTTACACAACAGATTTAAAGTGATGGTTGTTTCATATCAAACTTATCGAAATACTTAGCAATACAATTGGCGATAAAATCGCGAGTATTCTCGTTGCGCTACTCTTCAGCGCGATTATGTTTCGTCCCAAGTTTTTCCGATCCATTTCGAATATTTTGAAGAATGTGCTTGGTCGCTTGATGTACTGTTTCATTACCGCGTTGAAGTTCGACGGCATTCTCGTGCATTGGCTCTCATCGAAGTTCAATATGACACCATTGCTGTTCTTGGCGAGAATGCAAACGTCAACGTTTTTGTCGAATTGGATTCCCTCCAACAGCGAGCTCGTGATGTTTCCGATTCGGGTGTCATAAGCGAGCGTTTTTTCCAATAAAATTTTATTCTTGCCATCACGAAAATGTAAATAAAAGTCAGCAATATCTTTTGAGATGGATGAAACGAACCATTGAACAAATAGCGAACCCCTCGTGCTGTTAAGAGAACAAAAGGGAGAAGTGAAAATTAATTTTCCAGCTTTTCATTTCGAACAAAATGGGGAAAAGAGAAAGGAAAATCGATAACGTTGAAGTGGGGTGAACTTACAAGAAAATGTCTCTGAATCGGATGTCGGGAAGAATCTCGTAATCGTGATTGAATTCTTCGATGTTAGATTTCTCGATGTCGGAGCATGTTAGCTGTCTATCTTCGACATCTTGCAGGGTTATTCCTTCGACGTGCTTAGGCTCCTTACAGATTAATTGCGAGTATTGCTTCGGTGGGGACTCTCGGCTAAGCAAAAAGTGCTTCAGCGATTGGATCTCGCAGTTGCAAACCAGTTTGTTCCCCGCAAACTTCACTGAAACTCCAGCCTTAACCGAATCAATCAGCGTTTTGTTGAAATGCATCAGTTGATTGTTCTCCAGGTTGATTTCTTTGATGTGCTCCAGCTTTGTGATTTTGTTATAATCGACTTTGAACAGTTCATTATTTTGCAGATACAGATGCGTTAGGTTTTCGGGGAGGTCGAAAGGAGCCTCGGAGTCGTGCAGGTTTGTTAATTTGTTGTTCGACAGATCGAGCACTTCAAGTGACGTCAAATTCCCCGTTACGTATTTTCTGATGTCGTTTATCGAATTATGCGACAAATTCAACGATTTCAGTTTCCTCGTACCGAAGGTAATGTCAAACGTTAGAACTGGAAGCAAGTTATGGCTTAAATCCACATGTTCCAGACGATAAGGAATCCATGGATTTGCTGGAAACATTTTTCTCGTGATGAAACTGATTTTGTTGTTACGCAAATACAACTGTAGAATAAACAAAATTTAGTTATCATATAAATAAAGAATTAAAGATCCTGACTTACCGTCTGCAAGCTCAAGCAATCTTCGAAGATGCTGTTGGTCTTGTTGTCCAGTTTTTCAATAAAGTTATTTGACAAATCCATTTTCCTCAGCGACACGAGACCGAAGAATGCATCAGTTGGTATCGTTACAATTGCGTTTGTCGATAGATTTAGGGTCAGGAGCTGAAGCAATCCATCGAAGGCCTTTTTGCTGTTGGCGAGATGAGTGAGTCAATTGAAAAATATTGACAAATTCCGTTGTACTTTTCGTCGCTTTACCTGATATTGCTGATCTGATTGTTGTAAAGATTAACTTCAAAGACGACTGGGAGTTTACCGAAGGCAGCTTTTGGCAGTTCAGTGATTTTGTTGCTCTTAAAAAAGAAATCAATATAAAGAATTGTTTGCGTTGAGCTGTATGCTTAATAGATCAATGTTACCTCCAAATGGATGTACTGCAAAGTTTTCATCTCGCTAAGGGCTTCGTAAGGAATTTGCGAAATTCCATTGTGGTCGAGATAAATTGTTTGCATTGTGAGAAGTCCGAGGAATGAGTAACCTCTCAGATTGTTTTCGATCTGGTTATAGCCAAGATCGAGTGACAAAAGCGCGTTCATCACTGGCCACGTTTTCTCGGGAACTTCTTTCAAAGAGTTGTTTCGCAAGTTCAGATGGTTCAGAGATATGGGAAGCTGGAAAATGGTTTCGATGTGGTTGTTTTCTACGGTGAGCGCTCGCACGCTGGATAGTTTCGCTAGAGATCCTCTCGAGATATCGCTCAGCTTATTGTTGCTTAAGTCGAGCTCCAACAGCGTCGACAAAGATCCAAACGTTGAAGGCTTTATTTTCTCAAGCGAGTTGAAGCTCAAGTTCAACGAACGCAGTGAGAACAACGGCATGAAAACGGCATTAGAGATTTCGTCGATCATGTTATGTGACGCGTCAATCGTGTGAAGCTCGTAGAGTTTGGGAAAAGTGTTTCTAGGAATGTCGGTGATTGCGTTGAAGGAAACGTTCAGTACTCGAATCCCTGTCATGTTCTGAAGTGGAAGCTGCGACATATTGGTGAATCTATTGAAGGAGACGTCGAATGCTGATGCGTAAGAGTTCTCGTCGAACGCAAGCTTCGGAATATTCTCCAACAAATTGTGGGACAAGTCGAGGAAGGTGATGTTGTTACAGCTTATGAATGATTTTGGCTCAATCTTCGATAGTGAATTGTATGAAATATTGATTCCAGTCAAGAAGAGCTCGGTGAATGATTGTTTTTGAATTTCTGTGATGTTGTTTTCGGCTAAATCTATCAGTTCGACGTACTGAAGCTGAGCAAACATTTGGTACTCAACTTTCTTCAGTTGGTTTCTCGCCAAGTCGATTGTTCCGATTCTTGTCACTGATCCGAAAGTTCCACGGCCAACGTCTGAGATTAAATTGTCGCCCAGATAGAGTCGCCTAAAATATTTGGAACTTGAGTTTCCAGAATGCGTCGAAGGTGAGTTGAATTTATTTACCTCAAAAATCTCATGCCGCGGAAGCTGTTTGCGTCCAGTCGTTTGATTTCGTTGAACGATAGATTCAGTTCTCTGAGGACGGCGTTCCTCGCAAATGCGCCCCTACAAATACCCAAATTTGTAATCGCTTCAAACCCAAATTAGTAAATTCTTACCTCGACAATTCTGTCAATTTATTGTGCGAGGCATTGCAGAACGTCAACTTTGTCAAGTCTGCGATGTGCGTTGAATCAAGCTTGGTCAATTCATTGAACGAAATGTCGAGAATTTCCGCATCACGCAATCCTCTAAATTGATTCTTCTTAAGCGTCGTGATTTGATTTCCGTGCAGGTCAATGCTCTTCACTTTTTTCAGGTGCTGGAAGGCATTAGCCCCAAGTTCGGTGACATTGCCGTTGGTTAAATGGAATTTTTCAAGTTTCGCCGGCAATTGGCTATCGTCAAATTCGTTTGTGTTGAGTATTGCGATGTTGTGTTGGTCCAGCTCTAAGATCTTAAGATTTCCCAAGACCTTAAATGCTTCTCTAGGGAACGCAATCAACGAGCTGTTGATTATTCTAAGCTCTTCCAATGTTGTGTTGATTCCCCAGAACGTGTATTCATTGATTGATTTAAATGGAACATTAGAGATTTTCAGCACTCGAGCGTTCAGTCGATGCAGCAAAGTGCCGTAGAGAGACGAGAAATGCGACTTCGTTATCACAACTTCCTCCACTTTCGTTCCGTTTATCGCGGCTAAGTTTTGAAAGGCAACTGACAGACTTGCCAAGTTTCCGCCTTCGCATGATACGTATAAGCCGACATCGCTGCCTTTATCACATTTGCATGGAAATAAAATATTTTCTCTGGAAGATTAACAACAAAATTAAGCTTGCGATTTGAATAGAAAACTTTTCTGCTTACTTGGTTGGACATTCGTATTTTGGACCCGGCGGTATGTAAACTGTAGTTACATGATTGACAACAATCAGAAGTAAACCAATGAACTTTAACAGCATCTTGAAGCCGCTAGAAAGATTTTCAATTGATTGTGATCATTGTGGGCAGACAAATCAATTTTCGCCGTCGCTCATCAATATCTTGAAACAGCGAATAAACGGAGCTGAATAAAATTTCTTTTCGTTTTAAGGAAAATATTGAAATTAAACGCTTTCCATATAATTCTCACTCTCCATCCCACGACTGACTCTTTTCAATCTTCTGTTAAAGTTCCACAGTCAAACTGTCGGAATGACTTGAAGTCGCTGTGTGGAACGTTCCTTACATGTTCATGACAATGTTTAATGGTTCTTGAAACTCTCGTCTTAAGACTCAACAGAGCCTACCGAATAAGTTATAAGTCATGACCGCTTAGAAGCAACAAATTAAAATAAAATGTTGCGCAATAATAGTTTTGAATACTCATAAGATTCGTGGTCATTCGAAGTGGAACGTTCATTTGTCAAAGTAAATTGCGGGTTTCAAAATGATGCAATAATTAGATATCAGCGTGATTACGAAAGCTTTTCGGAGAAATTGATTTGCATGTTCGGTAAAATATCGATCATGCAATTGAGAAATTCACATTTTCCCGCAATCACCACTAAACTGAATTAGTTCCCATCCGAAAACACTCATCAGAGCGGTAATCATTGGTATTAGGCTTTCCGCCAATTCTCTTTCCCGCTCAGGCGAACCTACTTTGGCTGATAAGTTTCTATGCCAGTAGACTTCATGCTCAATACAGCGGGGAAAGAAAGAGAAGCATGAGCAGCACTCCGAGGCGAAAAGAAACGAATCGAGCAACATTTTCTGAAGGCCACATAACTTCGATGGATTTCATTGTCTCTCGATCAATCTGAACTTACTTCTGATAACTTTTGCGGTAGCCCAAAGTTGTTGGTTTAGTCTTGAAGAGAAATCTCGATGGTCTCTTCAAATGATTTCATTTGATTCGTTCAGCAGCTTGATTTGCACTATAATTTCACTTCTGAGTCTGCTCATTCCAATTTCTTATTAAAATATCTCAGTTCACAGTTCTTCGCATAGTTAGTTGATCACAAAATTGATAAATTAAGGCATACCAAATGATCTGCGGCACCCAAACAGCCACAAATAAGTAAATTCGTAGAAAAATATTGCGCGATCGCGTCAAGTCTCGACAATTCAACTCAAAAATCTTTGTGCAACTGAGCTGTGAAGAAAAATAATATGAGAAAGTAAAATGTTAAACGTGCAAAGAAACCTGAAAGCCAAAGCTGAGAGCGTGGAACAATGACGTAGTCGGCTAAGTCGTCGGCTACGAATGAGAGAATTGGAAAACTTTATTTGAGCTCGTCGTCTTGTATGGGCTCTCACGTTTTACGTCGAGGTCGTGCAGAAGAAACTCGGCTGAGAAGAAGTGAGTAATCACAACAAACATGTGAAAAAACGTCATCTTGATAGAGAAGAAGCTGCGCACAGACGGCTGGCGATAGAAATTGTGGTGAGAGCAAAGTGTGAAGAAATATCACTTGACAGAGTTTCCATTGATTGTGGAACAATTGCCCACGATAAGCTCGTTATGTTTCCATCGCATATTCAAACGCTTTCACGATCAATTTTATCAATTTTATTTGTGAATTTTCTTCAGTTTCAACATCAATAAATTCAAGTGCTTTGGGTAACAACGGCTAAGCTCCATTTCTTTGAAATCGTTACAAAGATGTGAGAATTTCTGAATCTCGATTCCTTTCCCGGTCAGTCGTTGTATCATCATTAATTAGTTTTTATCAACTTTTCTTACAACTTCGTTGTTCATTTCAAAAATACTGCAGATCAACCTTAGAACTGATATCAAACTATGTGTAGAATTTTCTCACGATTTTCCAACGATTTCAAAGATACAAAACATTTCTAAAGATTTGTTAATACAAAGATACTCAACAAAACTTCGGTAAATTAGTTAAAGCTCTTTATAAATCATCAGTTATCCTCAATGTAAATGACAATGACTAGATTTTGTGTTAGACTAACATTAGAGACTCAATCTCAGATTGAACTAAATAGTTTCCAACAAAAATTGTAATGACTTCGTACATAACGCTTTGGCCTAAAAGTTTCAAACGTAAAATACTGAACAGTTACTACAATCACAATAATACTGAAGTTAGGAACAATTGGATTATAAAATAAGACTTGGCACTAATTTATCGTCTCGACAATTGAACAAATTGCACGACTTCGATTTATCTTGCGCGTTAACTTTCTATGTAAATGGACTACAATCCTACAAATCTACGACTCCTCATCGCTGCTCTCTTGGAAAATAATTTGTTCGGACCACCAGTCATGAACTTCGAAGGCCAAGTTAACGTGATGGTTCGTGAGATTCTGCTGTTGCTCTAAGCTGCCGTGATGTCCGTAATGGCCTGGATGATGGTGGTAAAGTAGATTGTGATGATACGTCGTCTCTGTAAGATGTGGCAGATGTTGCGCTTTATTTTGTTGCTGTCTCACTGATTTTTTCTTGCTATCGTTGAATCTGTCCTTGCTGCTTCGAGCCTGAGGATCTGACAAGGTGGGCGCTAAGAATTTTCTTCCACTTCCAGTGGAATCCGACCGGCTTAGAACATTCGGCGCTTTCTTTCTGTATTTATCGTTCTCTTTGTCGTTGTCGTTTTCTGCTGATGCATCTTTCTTCTCTTCAATCTGCTCGTTCCGCATCATCATCTCATTTGTGGCACGAAGACCAGCGATAAGCGAATTGGATTGTTTCTGGTAACGAAATAGAATTAAAATTTTAAGTTTAGCGAAATGAGTAAATCTCTTACAGCATTATTAGCTCGAATTTTCTTCATGCAGCCTTCGAGCCATGTCCGAATGGTTTGCTTTGCGACTTCTTCTTCGATGATGTATTCCAGCTCTTCTCTGGCTAACAACTCCTCCAATTGCAAAGCTTTCCTTATGTCAACAGAACGATAGGACAACATACTGGAAAACCGGGAACGTTAGATTGCGGTTAATGTTAAAACAACTGAAACGCTTACTTAATAACATCGTGGAACGTTACATCTTCTCCATTGTGAAGTTTGTCCAACTCATAGCACATGTACTTGAACAAGAGTCGATCCTTCTGCGGATCAACTTCCAATCTGCCTTTGAGCAGCCTCAAGATGAACTTTATTCGTCTGACCGGTATCACTCCGCGCTGGTGGATGTCAACGATGTTCCAAGTGTTTTGGAAGTTTCTGATGTCAGCGTACGATAGCAATGCATCTTCTTCGTTTGAGTAGAACAGGGAAAAGTTCTCCATGATAATAGCTGTGAGAGAAATCATTAGATTCTTGCTATCCTTAATAAGATATAAGTCATCATACCGACAAGTAAGTTCAACACAATGTAAGTTATGATGACGTAGAATGTGCAGAAGTATATCAAGCTCGCGGAGAAATTGCCACAGTCCGTTTCCCAGAAGTTGGGGCCTGGAGTACAGAACGGCGGTTGAATCATGCAATCGTGCATAATTTTATTCCAGTCCTCTCCCGTCACGATCCGGAACAACATAGCTACTCCTGTTATTGGACTTCCAAAGTTCGCGCGACGTCCAATTTGTTCTCCGTGTTTCACCGTTCCGAAGAGAATGGTCCCCGCCAACGCATAGAAAAACACGAGCAAAAACATGCCGAAGATGATGAAGAACGATTTGCAAACGGATACTGCGACCGTGAGAATCAACATCTTGAGAGTTGAATGCTTTCCAGTGATTGTAAAGAATCTAGAGAATAAAATTGTTTTTAAGTTAGATTCAGCTTCAAAGTGAACATGCTTACCTCAGAATGACAACCATGAACCCAAGGAAGTATGTAAGGTCGCTACGTAAAAGTATCTGCATGGTGACCCAAATAACTCCTAGAATTGTTACTGTCAAATCATAGCGATTCCTTCTCGATTGCCAGTATCCGCGAACCTTGAAAGTAATCATTTTATTAATTGTTCAACAACGAAGCAATAAATCAAACTCACAGTGAATGCTATGTTCTTCATAACAACTTCGCTAACGAAAACCATGTTCAACAGAACGCTGATGAAGACCAACCGTTCCGTTTTTACATCGTCCTTGATCCAAGTGACACAGAGAAGCGCAGAGTTTAGCAAAACTGAGCCAGCGATGAATCGCTTGAAGATAATGTTTTGAGTGATGTCGTAAACGAAAGCTCGGAACTTCCTGCCATCTGGTCTTGGTGGTAAGTGGAGAGGCTGAGCTATCTTCAATCGCTTCTTCAGGTCACACCAACGTCTTTGATCGACTGTCAGTAGTGCTGTTCCTTTGTTTTCAGAGTAGTTTGCAATTACAACGCCAACGAAGAGTGTTAATCCGATCATGCATCCCAAGAAAATGTAAATGTGAATGTAGATCGCGTGAACTGGGCCCAACACTTTTATAAGAACATCGCGAACGTCCAACCATCCTTTGAAGGAAAGAACCTCGAAAAGTGCAAGCATAGCATCACCGATGTTATCGAAGTTGAAGCGTCTTGGGTTTGCCCAAACTCGTGGAACAAGCATGGCTGGATAGCTTTCGTTTGGTGCAGGCTGCAGCTTCATTTTAGTCACGAAAACTCTTCGCATGAATACTCCGACGCAATCTTCTCTCTTGACAATTGTAGGATCGTTGCATCTCGCCAATCGCCCTCCATATAGTTGAACTCCGTAGCTCGCAAATACGAACATGAGCATGATCAGCATGGTCGATACCAACAGAATCTCTTTGAAACCTCTACACAGTTCATAAACTACTTTTCGCATGTGCGGAACCAGAGTGAAAATCCTTAGCGGTCGAACACATCGTAGGATCATCAAAAGTTGTGCGTTTGATCCACTTGGCACCTGAGTTGGCATCCAAATCAGGAAAGTCGCTGAT
Organism: Smittia sp. YW1114-2; assembly: GCA_033064975.1. Lineage (NCBI taxonomy): Eukaryota > Metazoa > Arthropoda > Insecta > Diptera > Chironomidae > Smittia > Smittia sp. YW1114-2. Next base: position 22,530,043 of record CP093832.1, read on the forward strand.
ACAGAAAAGATGAACACATCGAGAACAGCGGCAACATCTTTGATGTATGCTTTTGGAGTGAAGAAAAGTCCGTCAGCGAGTATCTTAAGAGTCAGCTCGAGGCTCATGAAGATCACGAACGTATATTCCGCGATTTGCAACGACACGTGATCCATTACGCGGTAGTGTGGAGTTTCAAACATCAAACTGATGCATGAGAGGGTCGTTACGAAAATCATTGTCCAGTCCAAGTAAGTTACCAAGCCTAGAAAGTTGTGGAACGTTTTGTATTGGAGCTTACGGTCTTTCGTTGGAGCGTCGTATCGGCCGTGAACAATTTTCTGGCAGATTTTTCGGAAGCGACTTTCGCGTGGAATTGCAAACAGAGGCGTATCGAAGAAGGGATGATTCTCTCGTAAATCTTCTTCGCGTTGATTTCGCCTCATCTCAGCTTGCTGTCGTTTTGCTTGTAATAGTTTGATGTCGAGATCGTGCGGGCGGACTCGAGAGGATGTTACTCGACTGCTTGTTGCTCCAATGTCACCATTTTCCATCAAGTGCTCATACGTCTGCTTCAACTTAATTGATCCGCTTCTGACACTTCTTCGTATTGATCGCGACCCAAATTTTTTCTGATCAACTCGCCAACCTGCTTTCGTTTGAATGGTTCCTTGAGATTTTAAGCTTTTGGCTCCAGCGACCGGAAGCATTGCTGAATCGCCTAACATCAACCTTTGGTTGTTCGAATCATTGATGATGTGAATAATCGCAGACTTTTTCAAATTTCCACCAGTTGATCGAATTTTCAAGGTTTTCGTCATCAGGCGCATCGGTCTCTGCTTTCTAAAAGCAACGTTGGATTCCCACGGCTCAGAGACTGGACGTCGATACCCTTCAGAGAACTCATCGTGCTCCATTTCAATCACAAAGTTCTTCATGAATGACTCGCGGACTTTCGGTAAAGTGAAGTCGCTCGGAATGCGATGCAGAATTGTCATCTGAGGCGAGTCGGGGAACTTCTCGAATATCCTCAATCGGAATGGAAGCGTTTCCTTGATCTCTGCGCTTTGCTCTCGGAATTTAAGTTGCTTCAACTTCTTTATGTCTTCATCGAGCTCCAAGTTGTCCAAGATCACAGCGACGAACAAACTCAACACGATGAGCGTGACAAACAAATGGTAGATGATGAAGTAAACCGCAACTAGTGGTGTCATTCGAAGGGGAGTTCGGATCATCTACAAAGAAAATGTGAAACAATATTCCTCACTTTTCGCTCTTCAACTTACCGTCTCGTCCATGACTTCTACCCAAGCTTCTTGCGTAAGGATCTGGAACATACTCATGAACGCTAAAAGTATAAAGATTTCTTAGTATTATAATAACTCAAACGCTTTGTCTTCTCTCACCCTCTGGAAACGTCTCGAACTTTGTGAAATCACACAGGAAGCAGAAAAGTTGCATTGAAATGCTAGAGCTGATGATCAGCAAGCACATGGTAAAGATGATAAGCGATCCCAGCTTCTTTCCTGGCCCAAAAATTTTGTGGACGAAACCTTCAAGGATCGGCGAGGCTTTTATCAACCGTACAACCCGTAACACTTGGAAATAAGTGAATGCTGACAAGTAGAAGAACGGGATTATATGGATTGACGTGCCAATCGCTAGCAGAAGCTCAAACTTATGGATCGAGTGCTTGTAGTATCCGCGCCAGCCAAGACAAAATATTTTGAAAATCGTCTCGAGATCGAAGAACACTGTGAACACGATCTCGATATAGTAATATTTTTCGTAGAACACGTGTCTAGGTCGCCCGTCGTGCTTAAAATTCATTGTCGCTGTAGCGATTCCGTTCGCCAGAATGACAGTCATAACGATGTTTCGAAAGAAGCTGGATTTGATGATTCTGTGACATGTTTCGTTGGCCGATCCGTGCTTGTTCTCATCAATCGTGATAAGCTTCCAGCCGCTGTCGTCTCCTATAAGCATGTGGGATGCACTGCTGCTTTGAATGTGACCTCGAACTCCCCACATTTGTTGGAACTGCACTCGGATTTCGTTGAATGTTTCAGTGATGACAGCGATGAAAACATTTTTCACCAACCACGCGAGGAAAAAGATCATCGTACTGAAGTAGAATGCGGCTCGCCAAGCTGGCAACGAATCGATTGCCCGGTACATGATGAAAACCCAGCCCTCTTGAGACGCCGCTTGGTACACTGTGAAAACACTAGTGAAGATCTCTTCGAATCCCTGATACCCTTGCTCATAGCTGGAGAGAAAGTCCGTTTTCATACACTTCATTCCTTTCGGACATTGATACCCAGATTCAGGATCCATCGAGCAGAACGTGTCAGGGATCGCTAGCGCGTTGATTGATAACGGTTTCCTCTCTTTAGTTGTGTTGAGTACGCAGTGGGATTTAAGTTCACCGAAGAACTGAACACCCAAAAGTCCGTAGAGCGCCATGAAGAAGATGAAAAACAGCGTAACGTTGTAAATCTGCTGACTCGATCGTCTAAAATTTTGAAACAATATTAGAACATATTCATTCACCGAATGAGTGTATGAATAGCTCACTTAAAAATTTGATAAATTCTGCTTCTCGGCATTGAAAACTTGAGGAAAACTCTCAGGAACCTGATCATGATGAGAGGCCTTGGAGATCTTAAGATTGAAAGCGATGAAAACTTGGGAACGATCTCGAGCATCTCAAGGATTTGGAGAACGACCGACACCCAAATTATGAGAACCATGAAGCAGTCGAAGATGCACCACTTGCTCGAGAAATAAGGGTTTTCGCCTTTGTAGAGACCGCGGGTGGAAATTTTCGCAATCATCTCCGTGAGAAACAGCACACCAACGCTCACATCGCATATGAACGTGAAGTATTTGAGGGGCGGATATCGTTCGAAGGTTTTTGGCGTGTTTAGGCAGACGGAGAAGAGCGACACAAGGGCGCAAAGTCTCATTAAACGTCGAACCCATAACTGCAAGTGAGATGTTAAATGTCAATAAACCTTTTCCACACAGTTATAGACGACCACTTACTTTGTTGACCCATTCAACATCCGCGCTTTCATTCATCATGTCTTCATTCCCGTAGTCGGCGAGAATATTTTCCGCCTTAATTGATTGCTTTCGACCCAGCATCGTCGTCTATTCATCAACTTCCATTTTGTTCAATTTCATAGCTCAATCTCGTCTAGACGTAGAAACAAGATTTTCATTTTTCACGCATCGACCATGTTGAATTTTCATGTGAAAAGATTTTCGTCCTCTTTGAAAATCTTGTTTCTTTACTTTCTGCAGTCGACGTTGGCTGCTTTCACTCACAAATCCTCGTCAGACCCTAAGAATCACATTAGAACTCGTCTCAGCCTTTTGAAACACGCAGAATCTTTTTTCCGAAGTTTTCCTCTCGAGTTTTCCACACAACAAATATCGATTTTCCTCTCGATCGATGATTTTCTTGACAACATTCATCAGCTGCTGTTCGAAAACGAAAACGTTAAAAAAGTTGGCACGCGAAACTCAAAATTGTCGCCGTGAAAATCGAAATTTCCGACTTTCCTCTTAAAAACTGAGATGAAGTTTCATTCATCTGGATATTTCGTTAATACCTACAAAAGATTTTACGTGGAAAACTATCTTTAAGCCGAGAAAAGTTGAGTTTAATTTCCTTCGGACATTTGAGCGGCTCCGGGGCGTTGATTTGCATCGACAGTCGGTCGCCTCCGATTCTGGCTCGTGCGTCGAAAGTCTGTGAAAGTCTCTGGCTGAAAAAGATGTAATTCAACGAAGTGGCTATGCTTTTCTGATAGCTGTTGCATAAAGTTGATGAGATTTTATTTAGTTAACGGCTAGCGTTGAAGTTCGCGACTAAAGTACATGAAATAGCGCATAAGCCCACAAATGGCTACGGCGATTGAAAAAATTGATAAAATCGAAAATGTTCACGACGATGGGACGACGAAGCTGTCAGATCAAGCAGCAACCACCAGAGAGACGGAGGACAACGGTGAGTGTTGCGAAATCGTGACGGAATGTGCAAAAAAGTTATTTGTCGAGTGAACACGAAAATGTAAATTCGAGTGAATCAGACATTGTGCGATCGTCATCGAGTCCAACAATCGCTGTTGATTGAGCGTCAATTAGCAGGAACATTGGCCTTCTGATTGCGGGGCACTATCAGGAGCCACTTCAAACCAATCATGAAAGATCCAGTGAAGAAAATTTTTACGATTCGAGCTGCTGTGTGTATGTGAGAGGCGTGAGTGTGTGCGATGTGATGGAATCATCATCATGCATGGATTCTGTTCGACTGTGAGGCGATTTTTCTCTCCACGGTCTATTTTTAATTAATTGCCTTTAAACAAAAGCTGATTGGAAACAATCTCCTCCAGCTGAAAGCGCAAATCTGTTGCGACTGTTGATGGTGGAAGCTGTGAGTGCGATAAGGCCGCGGGTTCATGTTTATAGGTCGAATGGACTCGCGACTTTAAATTCTTCAGATTCCAAAAACCTATGTGACTCACGGCGATTGTCTGAATCGAAGCCTTGTCTGCGTGTGTCTGAGTGAGTTATGTCGTAAGCTTCATGGCGAAAAGAATTGTGTACGAGGACTTCATAATTGTTGATGTTGATCCCTTGAGAATGAACATTATTTATACATTTCTCCGGGTTTTCGTTCACAGCCAAGAGTGCGGTCGACAAGAGCGCAGCTAATGAAGTAAGTGTTTCTTTCATCAAAACCATTTCTGACGGCTAATAGACACAACTCGGTTGATGATGAGCAATGTCATTGGCCTGAAGTTCGCGTTTTAAGCGGAGGTGCAGTCTGGTCAGAGAGTAATTAACGGTTTTTCTGATTGTGTAGCCGTCGACACTGGAAGGAACCAGAGGGAGTGCTGTGAACAGCTCAATTTCACGGGGAACGAAATCGACTGATAAGGAGAAGAAGATTGGACATCGGCGGGTTGGCGAAGATGGAGAAATCACATACAAAAAGATCCAGACGAGCACCATCATGGGCTCAATTCAATTAGGCATACAACACACGGTGAGTGACCTTCACGAATCGATCAGGTTTTTCGCGTGCGCCTCAGCCACTTCCTCGATCGATAATCGCCTTGCAAGCAAATTTATTCAATGTGTTTGTCCAACAGGTCGGAAGTCTGGCCTCAAAGCCCAAACGGGATCTGCTGATGATGGACTTTTGGGAAATGGAGACAATCTCGTTTCCTCCCGAAGGATCTAGCATGACACCAGCGCATCATTACAGCGAGTTTAGGTTCAAGATCTACGCGCCGATTGCGTTTCGATATTTTCGTGATTTATTCGGTATTCAACCGGATGACTTCATGGTAACTATTTAACAAAACGGCTTTCCGCTCCGTTTAACATTTTAAATGTCGTAATCATTTTTAGATGTCGATGTGTTCATCCCCGCTGCGGGAACTTTCCAATCCCGGCGCTTCTGGATCGATCTTCTATCTCACAGATGACGACGAGTTCATCATCAAAACTGTCCAGCACAAGGAAGGCGAGTTCTTGCAGAAGCTGCTGCCCGGCTACTACATGAATCTGAATCAGAACCCGCGTACCCTTTTGCCAAAGTTCTTCGGCCTATATTGCTACCAATGCAATAGCAAGAACGTCCGTCTTATAGCTATGAACAACTTGTTGCCGTCATTCATAAAAATGCATTTGAAGTACGATTTGAAGGGTTCGACTTACAATCGAAAAGCAAACAAATCGGAGCGGCAGAAGAAATCGCCTACCTACAAGGATCTGGATTTCATGGAGCATCACCCGAATGGCATTAGCCTTGAAGCAGACACTTATGCAGCTCTGATCAAAACCATTCAGAGGGATTGTCGCGTACTTGAGTCGTTCAAGATCATGGACTACTCGCTGCTTGTTGGAGTTCATAACATGGACCAGGCGCAAAAAGAGAAACAAGAAGAAAGAGCGAGGAAAGAGTCGCAAGGTGAAGATTCGGACATGGAAGATGCTCCAGAAGCCGATCAAGCAATGCACGAAGAAAGATCAGGTGCAGCTGCACTCAATCGAACCAGGTTAGTGACTCGGTGTTTCTAAATTTCTTAAGCATTTCCATTAAACTTCCATGAGAATTCTTTTCATTATGTCTAGTGCTCTTCACAGATCAATAAACCGACAACGTTTAGTTGCCCATTCCACGGCTATGGAGAGTATCCAAGCAGAAAGCGAGCCGATCGACGAGGAGGACGACGTTCCGTGAGTTCGCATTTTCCTAAACGTTGCCGATGAACTTGACATTTCCCTTTCTTTTTACAGTCCCGGAGGGATTCCAGCGCGTAACGATAAAGGCGAACGGCTGCTCCTATTCATCGGTATCATTGATATTCTACAATCTTATCGATTGAAGAAGAAACTGGAGCATACGTTCAAGAGTATCATCCATGATGGTGTAAGTATTCACTCGATCACAAATTCCTTTTGTCATCTTAATCGAGTTCTGTCGATTTTCCAGGATACCGTATCTGTCCATCGTCCTTCGTTCTACGCTCAACGCTTTCAAGATTTTATGGCCAAGACTGTTTTCCGGAAAATTCCATCGCGTAAGTTTACATTGCCCACCACGCCAAATAAATATTCGATGGGTCAATTATGATGTTTATTTTATTATCGAACCTTATCATTGACTATATTCTTAATTTGTTTATGACGACAATCAAAATTATCATTTAGTTAAAACGAGTTTCTTAATTATAAGTTAAGTCATTGAGCGTTTCTCGCCGAGATTGGTTAGTTCCTCTCTACGAAGACGTCTCGACGAGATCTTGCCGAGAAAACTCTTGTGATGGGAAAAGTTTCAAGTAATTTTTATGTTTGTTAAAATGGAAACTGTTTTTCCTTTTGTTTCATATCAGTTTGATGGAATTTGATCGTCTAAACGTAAATGTATTTAACTCGACGTGTGTGTTGGAACGGAATATATTGTTTAAGTTAAATATATTGAGATCGTCTCTGAATGGTTCGCTGTTGTATACCAAACAAGATATTTTTAATTGCTCCCCCTACGCCTCCCTTCTCACAACATCGCCTTAATCAACGTAAATTGAATCCAACCACATCCAGTAGAGATTGGTTTTCCTCTCTATCTCCTTGTGAATAATTATTTGCTTCTATTTTTCTTGTTTTTGTTTCACCCCAACGTAAGAACACTTCGTATTCGTGTCAGGTGGAAATTAGTCTTAGCATTGCTATGTGCAGGAAATATAAATTAATATTTCTTCAATTTAGCGACTGCTTCATGTGAGAATGACAGAAATCAGTAAAGCTCGACTCATTCCGAGCATTGGGAGAGCAATAAAGCTTTTGTAAGAACACTTAAAGAGAATTATAACCGCGATGGTCGTTTGGGTTTTTCGGTAGTGATTCAAACATTTTGTTTTGTTGCCATTCATGCTCCCTTGACCAACTCGCTTTCGTAATGACATTTAGCGAAGGCTTATGCTCGTTCAAAAGATTGCGACTGAATATTAAGAGACGCGAATCACAATACACACGAGAAGAAACAATTTGTAACGAAAACACTTTCACAACACCAATCACATCTGCAACATTAGCGATTGTCTTGGATCACTCGGAAGCGTTTAGTCAATTTGCTCCTTATATAAATGTAGATTGATTATCCAAGTGATTGGCTAGGAAACAATTTTGTGATTCGAATGACAGCAGAACACTCCCTCCCTAATGACACACACAAGATGCAATGCGGGTTTGGGAGGCTTTTAGAGATCAACCAACGATTGTTTTCTGTTCCATTACGCAATTTATCATTTTGTGAACTTTTTTAGATTTACAATTTATCATTTTATTCTCCGCCCTTCATGGGTGTTCTCAGTTCATTTTCTTTTGAAAGTTTTCCGTTTGATTTCGTTGCAAATAAAAAATCCATTGATCGATGAGAGCACAAGACGATTTGATCGACTTTCTTCTTCCTCTTTTTTTCGATTCTCAATTTTTTCCATCCACTTTTTCTATTCTCTAATCTCTCTGACCATTGTTTGAATAAAATTCGAAGTGGATCTTCCTGAAATCAAAGGACAACATCGTAAATTTCGTACTTTGGTGACTAGCTACATAGGTAAAGTTGGACAAATATTTATCTACATATTTCTAACGATCCGAATAATTCCGAAGAAAAAAATTTGCACGCATTTTACTTTTGTTATCATTCCATGAATGAACTGAAACATTATTTTTCGTCTTATCCAAACTGTAATCCGCTAGCATTTCATTTTATTTTCAAGTAGACTGCACGACAACTGTCGTTATGTCCTGAAGATTTTACCCTCCTTCTAGCTAACTTCTAGTGTTGCGATTTAGGATCTTAGATTTATCAATGGCTAGACAACCATTGAGACGATGAAGCAATGAAAAAGTTCTCTCTCCGTCAAGCGCTAAAAGAAAGAATCCGATTTATTGCTCAAGATTAAATTAATTGACTTGTCGCATATATCGTAAAAGAGAAAACATTCAATCGTTAATCGTTGTGTTTATTACGAGAATGTGACGACGCTCATGTGTTTCTCGGCTCCATCAGTTATCGTTAAGCTGTAAAACGTCCAATTCATTCTGGTTTAATTGTTAGAGTCACACACAAAAGATTGGAATGATAATAATTAATTAATGTAACGTCGTGTCTCTGTGGCCCTATCAAGTAAATTCGGTGATTCGAACATCATCGAATCTTCATAATTAGCTTTTGAATGAGGAGCAGATATCGAGAAAAATGAAAGCGAAGAAATGGATCCAGCACAACAATTTTATTCTTCACGGAAACTTAATCACTAACCACTTTGCGTCATCGTGTTTTCTACAGTGATAATTGAATTACGAGCAATTTTCTGCGCGCGAGTGAGAAATTATATAATCATTTAGTTTATGCGAAACAACAACCTTGGAACAAAGCATGGCAAACATTACTGAAATTATTCAAACATTTTGCTCTTACACTCCTGCAGCATGAAAATATATATTTAATAATTAAGAATCCCGCTCGCTCGACGAGAGTAGTTTATCTTTTCACTGCACGACTAAATTATTTTATTGCACTGGAAGGAATAAGTTTTAGTTGATAGAATCATTGTGAACATTTATGTAAACAAAATACGAAAATACTTGCAGACAGGAATGAAGTTTGTTTTGAAAAATTGCAGCTTGTTATCCGCCAACCCATCACAGTCCTTTCGTCCGCACAAACCTTTTCCTCCTCATTTGCAAAGCATGGAAAGCCATTTATTTAATTTAATCACTTTCATACAATTTCCCTCTGATTCAACGAAGTCTCTCAGACTTTTAATTTCATTTGCTGTCTTCGTCTCTGTAAAAATGAAATTTTTGTTAAATATGAAGAACATTAAGTTTGAGACGGTTCATGTTAGGAAGTACTTTTCAACTCAACTCCATCCTCATGTTCAATTTTCATTCCGGAAAAACACGAGACGTTCTCAACCTCGCACATTTTGCTTTTCATCACACGCCAGAAAAAGGTTTCGTCTCGTTTGTTTGCATTTTGAGTTTTCTTTGCACAACGAGGAACACAAAAGTTCGGGTTCACCGCGGCTTCAACAGCGCAATTTCCATTCCGTCGATGTTTGATCGCTGTTATCGGTTTTGTTGATTTTTATTTAATTACGAGATTGGCTTAATAAAAATATTCGCTCGTCATCGCTCGAACCGCCCTGAGTACACTATCAGACAAGTTTCTGTTAGCGGGATCATGGCGAGTCTAAACGATGATGAACTGCAGAAAATGAAGTGAAACCGTCCCGTGCCATTTCGTCTTTAAATTGAGTTCAATTGAACGCGCCTTTTCCTCGCACTTGTTTTCGATTTTACGTTTGGTGATTGTTGGTTTTATGTGATGTGTTGCCAGGTGAGACAAATCAAAATATTTGCTTGGTGTTGGCTTTGTTGGCAAACTTAGAACAGTGTTAGCACAGGAAAGTGATTGTGGCACACATCATACGTGAACGAGCGTATGGCTCGATAACAACGCTTAATAAACTTTTTGTTAGGTTTCATCATTGTTTCGCTGTGCCAGTAATTGTTGCATGGAATTATGTGGGATCTGCGTGTGCTTACTTTCGCTAATAGCACAACAAGAGAAAGCACAAGTTACTTTAGAAGCTTTACAGTGCAAATTCTTTGTTCCTGATTTGTTTCGAGTTGTTGAGAAAGAACCCGAAACAAGATTTTCCGCTGCTTTTAACCTTCGAGGCGAGAAAACCGCACGGGAAATTTTGCAATTTATTATATGAGTTCTGCTATCACAACTTTCTACTCACGGAATCTTTTTGTTGATGCTGCATCTGCTGTGAATATTGAACCACATTTTAAGTGTGTTTACATTTTCCTGTTCAGTTCTCACACTCGCTGCGAACTGATGATAATAAATAAACTAAGAATGTACTCTGATAAGATTTATGTGGCTTTTTCCAATGTTGCGCAACCTTTTCAAGTCATTCGATGTTATTCATAGCAAGAATATTTTCAATTGAACCTATAAGGATGTCTTAAACCCGCGCGTCTATTTGATAAATGTTGACTCATTCAAATTTCTTTCTCTTTTTTCCTTCACAACTTTCAGCTCTCAAGCATTCGCCGTCGAAGCGGAAAAGCTTGTCGAGAGTGGCTCAACAAAGATCAACAGAATCGGAAGCTGACAGTCATGGTAAGCTTTCTGTTTTTGGAGAAAAAAATTACCGCTTTGAACGCCTCTTGCGCGAAGAAAAATTTATGTTTCCGCACGACGAATAACGCTTTAAATCAATGCTGAGACAGCACAAATTCCTCGAGCATCAAATCACTTTTAATTAATTCCAAACGTCTCCCCTTTTTCTCCCCGCTTAAAACTCTACACAGCGGCAAGCAGCTCGCACCATCATCATCATTCGCAGGCCCACAGTAGCTCCTCGAAGGCAGGTTAGTAGCGAAACCTCCCGAGCACAAATTTTCTTTTAATTGAAATGTCTTCTGTTCTCTTGCCCTCTCTTCATCCCAACGCCCATTCCACATACCCTGCACTTGAATGTTTCGCAAATTATTGCATTGATTTATGATTTGCCATTCTGACTATTCGATTGTTCCCGTCCGCTTTTTACGTTCTGATGACATAACATGAAAATTGAATTTGATTGCATAAAAAGTTTCTCGTTTTTTCTCGTTCATGCTGCCATTTAAAAAACGATAACGGATCCGTCATTTAACAAATCTCCTTAACTTAAAAAATCCGACTTGCGCTTTAAAATGAAATCTTACTGTGATAACAAACGAGCAGGATCCGGCTCGATCAACATGCAATTGATTAGGGCAATCAACAAGAGCAACAGGAGCAATATAAATAATAATCAGACGTCATCCGGCAGTACCAATAAGGTTGTAATAGTTGCGCCTCCAACCGCGCGCTCTTCATCAGTCACTCAGCAGAAAAATGGGAACTCAGGCCAAAGTACAGCGCCAGTCAGTCCAAGTGTTGCATTGCCGGCTCTCAAGAAGCGAACGACAATTGTTAAACAATCAGTTCCGCCGCCGGTGCCAGCACGCCGTGGATCACCGCGATCAAAAAGTAATTTTGCTAATGTGACACGTAGTGGTAGAAAAGATTTGGCGCCGAAACCGACAATTGACGTTAATCGGCTGTTGGAGTTTTCAAGTTTTGAGCAGAGCGGTTGTCAAAAAGTCAGAGAATGGCTGAAGACTGTCAAGGTTCCTCCGTTTATCGAAGACACCGCGTTGATTTCCGAGCAGGCTAAGTTCAGGAGCGTGCAATGTTTGATTAAATCATTCGATCAACGCATTTGCGATGAGAGGAAATCCATTAGAAGACGGCAAAAGGTTGTGGATTCCACTATTTTCAGTGCCCGTATTAACGCTTTCAGCTCAATCGAGCGCTTGCCGAAACGAGTCTATCGCTCTTCTGGCGGCACCGATTCAGGAATCGACATACCATTGCGACCGTTACGCAAGAGGCAAAACTTCCTCCATCAGTTCAGTCGAGATGGCGAATATGTGTGATCCTTCCGTTCTGCACCGCGACTCATGACACGAACTCGAGAAATAGGTCGTTTGAATGATTGTTTTGGTGTAAGCGTTCAAGAAAATTGTGCCACGATTGGATCATAAATCAAAACGAAAAGGAAAACGTTTCTCCTTCCCATCAATCGGGCTTCTTCCTTTACTTGTTACTCGCTTAGTTTACCTTCGCATTTCCTGATACAGCCAACATTTCTTCTTGATGTTTTCGCATTATTGCGGAAACTTTGCAACTCATAAAACATCATGATTGATTTTCGACACGAAGAAAAATGAACAATTTGCCTTAAATGACTGACATTGTAAATAGAATTTCCATCTCTGCTGTAATCAATTTCACTTCTCTCGTTTTATGATGGAACTTCCATTCTCGAACATTTTAATCCGGTCGATATTGTGCTGCATTTTTCATTTAGCGAGCTTCTCGTTTCGAGAGCTTAAAAGCTCCAACGATTTGTTAACCATAAATCTCTCGACATGGCATCGAATTTATCCGCTTATGATCACAAAGTTTTAGCCTATCGGCGTTCTTCCTTTCACATGTTCGCTGACGAAGCGAGGCGATAGTTGTTCAGTTGTTCGTATAGCCAGTTTTATCCTCTTCCGTGACTTGCATAGATGCTCCAAGTCAGGCAAAGCAGTAAATTTGAAAAACCATGGAGATGAAAGTCGAGATTGAAAGCTCTAGTAGTGAAACGGAAACGAGTGGAGAGGAAACCGCAAGGTTTCATCCCTATTGTGCCCTGTTTTCTTTTCCGCTTTCGGAGGCAACGACAGGCGGTTGTGAACTCCCATCCGGAGTTAATCCTCACTCATCTGCATCCTTCATTTCATCTGTGGATTCACGAGACGCTTTCTTTGTTTTTATCGCTAGGCTCAGCCCCGTCATGTTCATCCACTCCACCGCCAGCATTTGATGACATAAATGAAGTGAGCGAGCACGGAAGCTACAACAATCAAACGAAAAACTTAAGCAATGACTATAGAAGTTCAAGTGATAAACGACTGAATTCGCCTCGAAGCACGTCAAGCTATCGAGAGGATTCTGTTAGGTAATGAGTTGATCGTATGTAGTTGTCGTCTGTAAATATCTTCACTCTCTTTTTCTACTTCGGCTTATGTAGTATATCAGACATTCGCTTAGAAACTCATTTAGGTAAGGACTCGACATCATCAAATAATAGCAATTACGGATCGCGTGGTGCACTGGCTTGGACGCCACCCGCTTCGATGGAGGGTTCAACGCCGACATGGACGGAAGGGACGCCAAGCTTCACGGAGTCCAGCTCGAGTGAGAACGGTGAAATTGGTAAAACGTTAAATTACCCACGAAGTTTAAAGGTTTTATTTTCTCTCTTTCCCCCTCAAAATAGAATTTTCCGGTTCATCATCGCCTCTCAATCACTCGTCGATGTCGGATAAGCACAAGCCAACGGTCGAGAAAGCGCTGAACTCCCTCACATCAGAAATGGTGAGAGTCTGTTACACTGAATCGAAGAGTATCCGAATATCTTACAAGTCTCAAGACTTATAAATCATCTTAGAAGCTGATATCAGTTCATATTGTTTCCTTATGTGCGTGTCGATCTGTAAGCATTTTGTTGTCTCGATCGAGAGTTGAGATAATTTAAAAACTTTGAAGGAGAATTTCTTCTCGACGAAGAAGATTATAAAGTTTATATTACGCTGATCTATGCAGAGACTTTTCAGTTCGATTAAGCTTGAGCCTTTCTGAAGTCAACTTCATGGTATTTAGATAGAATGCAGTTTTGCGTTAGCTTATGAACTTCCTAGTAGCTATTGCCGTTATTGTCAAGTGGATGAAGCTAATCCAATTACGTTGTGATACATACGAATTGTCTAGTGGCCTTAAATTCCTTTTTTCTCTTTCCGCTCCTCGGTATGGCGCTTTCGTTTTATTAGTCATTTCTGTTCATTTCTAAGTTATCGTATCGCAATAACGGCAATCTACGATGGAATCTGGGTGGCTGACGAGCGGATTGGGTCGGCTGAAGGGATCGTGAGAGCGAAACAATCGTGATGAATTTATATTGAAGGATTAGAGAAAGGCAAAGGCGACCGATTTAAAAATATTTACTGCGGGGCTGCAGAATTACATAAACTCTCGTGCATTCGTAGCCGACCCGACCTTTCTATCGATCCCCAACTTTTCTCATGTTTCACTTTAATTTTAAGTGCAATTTTTCGTTTATACGTTCGTTGCCCTTCAACGTCGAACCTTTTTATGCCTGCCATCGATTCTCTTGATCCAAAGTGTCTCCCACGTCTCCTTTAGCTATGAATAACAATATCATGTTCATTGCCTTATGCACTAGACGAACTTGAGGGGTGGTGAGAAGGCGAAAATGAGAGCCCATGGAAGCAATGTGAAACTTTGTGTTCACTGATGTCGAACAAGAATTTTGACTGTCTACAGTTGAGTCATCAATCATTCCAAGTGCAAAAGCCCATAAATGTTTATTGATCATGACATAAAAACACATAAGAGCGCTCAATTCAGTTTGGGAATTCAATTCTTTATTCTTTTTCTTGCTTTGAAATAAATGAGATAAAAACAATTCAATTGATCGCAGATCAAGAGGTTCAACTTTTTATTTCGCATAGGTGAAATGAGGAGAATCAATTTTATTTACAAATGTTTAATTTCGTCTTTAAAGTTTTATGGGAAATTATGTTGTCATTCTTGTCAATTGAAAACTGTGTTTAGCAACTGCGCTGATTTGTTATTTTTCTTTGAAAGAACTGACGAAGCAACTTGCGTCATCAGAGTTTTTTCGCATTGATTATCTCGTTGTTGAAACTCTGGCATTTCACTTCAGAGTTCTTCGGTCTGAAAATGACTTCCAACTGACTCTTTGCTAGTCTCAAAGTCAACACACATTTCAATTGAAAGCTGAATGACATTTACCAGATAAATTTAGAGAGAGGAAACTGCATTTTAACTTGATTTATTTCCTGTGTTCGATGCATGCTTATTCAGAATATCCACAAATAGTCATAAATGAATTATGTTTTCATTAAAATCTGGCAGAGAAAATTGTGTTTCGATATCGTTTCATCATCAAAAATATTGTTCCGACATGTCTGTGGCTCTGAATAATGTTTAATACATGCAGAGGATAATCTCATTTCACAATTATAATTACCACAAAGTGACGGTGCTTATTATTACTGTCTGACATTGGGTTGGGAAAGGCGCAACGTCGAGTTTATGATTTTGGGCGTTTCTTGCTGTTTTATTTTTAACTCAATAAAGAATTTTTTATTTGTTCGACCCTCGAAAAGCTTTCAAATTAATTTCCTCCAAAGCCCAATCGGATTATTGAGTTTTCTTCCTTCCGTTGTCTACGTTGCGTTTGACATTTTTTCCTTCTTATAAAAAATGAATTCTCCTAACTAGAACATTTTTTAGAAATAGATATTCAGTGGAAGAAAGATTAGCGAACAACAATAATAATTCAGTGAAAATCCTTTCTCTTCTTCTGCTTCTCTTTGTTTCTTTCATGCTCATATTTATCTCGATCTCGTTCTTAACGGATGCAAAATTACCCTCGCAATTGATAACGTAAATTGAAACGGCCGGCTGGGAAATTACCAATATCAAAAAATCATCGAACTCGTGAACAGGAAAATTTACGTTATCAGGTCGATTACGACTATAATTAACTCAGACGAAAGCGAACCAGTTTCTCTCGCCCATACTTTATTGGACCTTTACCGAACATGAATCAATCCCCATTATATCGCATTATATAAACTGCAAATAATTTCTCATTCAAATTCATTCGCAAGAAAAGAAAAACCTAAAAAGTATTTAAATCATTCTTCAAAAAGAAAAAACATTAAACAAATCAAATCATAACTAAAGACATATTTAATGAAAACCTTAACTATACAATAATGTGAAATTTACCATTAAACGATTGAGTTTAGGTTATTAAAGAAAAATAATAAAGCAAAAATTATTTATTGAATAATTGCAAGTTGAAAAAAAGTTAATATTAATGTTGGTTGAAACGACTTAAAGTGATGGAAAAAAATAAATAAAATACAAAATCATATCTGAACTTTGTTTTTCTGGCTTTGACATCTTCTTTCAGGAGGAGTTTAATTAAAAATGAGCACTTTGACGGAGTATGAACAACGCAACGTGAAAAAATCTAGTTAAAAGTTTGTCTTTTCTGTGAGTAAATAAAAGTTGGCTTCGACTGCAAGAAAAACTGTTCACAGGAAGCGAGAAAATTTCTATTCTCGATGCTATAAAATCTACTGCAACGAACATAGAAACCAACAAACATCGGGTACAAACATTTGCCATCACATCGGTTAAATCACTCAACATCACACGAAACAGCTTCCATTTACTCTTGTGATCGTTTCATTTGATAACATTTAACAAAAACTTACATTTGCTTCGTCGACGGCACGTTTAACATTCATTTAAAGTTTAAATTCTCATCAAATTATCTACTTGGAGAAGTTTTTAAAGCTTTTATGTCTTGAAGTTCCAAAATTTTCCACTTTCGTTTCAGTTTGACTTCACATTTTAAGTCACGCAGTTTTAATTACAAAGTTTCCAAAGCGGGTCAAAGTTATTTCTTATTAAACAATGTGATAGAGTAAAGAGGAGACTTGATATTGAGATAAGAATCTACGAAGTGTTTGCTTGTCTACCCAAAGAAATTGTCAAATCTTAAGAGTAAAAGTTTCAGCTAAGCAAACTAAGTTTATAGAGATGTTTGAAGATTTCCTCCACGATGGATTTTTTTGGTGTTTCAGTGGCTCTCAATACGATGGCTGATCGAGAAGATGGACCACTGCTACTTTGCCTAATACTATTCCTTGTTTGAAAATATGTAAAAAACTGGATCCTCCCACACCTCTTTCGCATCCAAGCTTCCGAAGTTATCGTCCATAAAAGATTCAATTGTTTTATGAACGTGATAAATTACGCCTCCCAGTTCGTGGTCTTCGTCAGTGTAAACCTACACACGTCGAGGGTGAAATAAATTTCAATTCACGTCAATTTTCCCTTTCATCAATTGCTTGACTTCTTTCACCTGATGTCGGAAGATGACTCCCTTCTGAATGAGGGATTTTGTAAGGAGCATTGTGTGCTGCTGGTGAACGAGCGTGTCGGCGGTTCCTATATAGCGTTAGGGTAAGCACAGAGGGGCACGACAACGAATCGGAAATTAATTTATTTTCAAAAACGCAAATGTTAAGGAACAGAAATATGACCGAGGCAGCGAAGTTTATTTTATAGTAAAAAAGCTCACCGTGTATCAAAAGGTAATTTCTCGATAAAAAGTTGGCGGCGTGCAGCGACAGATCTGCTTCCTGCAGAGAATGGCCAATCATACGATCGTAGCCAAAGTATTTCTCGGTGAAAAACGAGCCTTGTGTAAAGAGAAGTCGGTCAGCATTCACATTGGAGATAATACGAAATACTCACTGTAGAATTGAAAGGACACGATTGGAGCCACCGCTATGTAGCAAAGGAACGTTCGTTTCAAGTCCTTCGTGAGAAGAATCGATGTGAGATAAGCTCCGTAACCTGGAATGGATGAGAAGTCAATAAAACTTACCGAAAACAAAGTTGAGCACTCACCCCAACCATAAGCACAAATTTTCGTTGGATCGATAATTTTGAAATTATCTCGTAAATATCTACGAGAGCGAGGAAAAGTTGGACGGAAGAGAATGAAACCGATTAGCAGAAGCGAACGGAAATTGCGTTTGACAGATTGCTTACGTAAGTACTGTTAGTTGATCCTCAACATCCACGACGCTGATGTTTCCTTTTATCTTTGATTTGAACGTTTCGCCTTGGAAACCGCTGCCTCGACCATCAATCTGAGCCACGATGAAAGACTTTTGTGATGCTAGATAATGGTTCCAATCGACTTTGAATTCCTCCGACACAAGCTGCGAGCCGGGCGTCGAATCGATGTGTAGGATGAGTGGGAATGACACTTCTTCGTCTTCTTTCGCCGCTGGTGGCAGAAAGAGCCTCACTTGAGCATGGAAACCATTTTTTATCTCCACACTAAATGTCTTCACTTGGGGCATTGCGAGTTCTTTCACGTTCTCTGCCAGCACGGCGCCTTGGTCGAGAATTAAAATTTTCTTAGCTAGTGAACTATCTACCAGGTAAATGCTTGGTGAGTCAGGACCTTCGTTGTGGCAAGGCAGACCGAAAGACAGAATGAATTCGCATTAGAATTTCGTAATTGAGAATTTAAAATTTACTTACCAAGACACTCTAAAACGTAATACGAAAATTCGCTGCTCATATGAACGCGGTTGAAGAGGCAATTGTTGGGGATGAGCTCCGCCTCGTTGGGCTCTTTGTTTTTGCCAATCATGTGATTCACATGCACAAAAATGTCCCTCTGACTGTGATTATTCTCACGGTTAAAGCTATTCAAGTTATATGTGTTGTTCATATCATAAGTTGCTATGCTATTATCACACGTTAAACAAACGGGCGTCCTTGGTCTGATGTTGATGTCACTGGATGTGCTGTCGAGCAGCTCAAAGTCCAGCACAATTTTGTACAAGTGGCGCTGACCTGGTCGATTTTCTGGAGCGCTCAAGTAATAGATCGACTGAGTGTTCGCGTCCCAACCAAGAATCGCTGCTACCTCGTTACGACCGATTGTCACGCCTATAGGCTTCTTGTTGATAAGCGGAATCAAAGCAATCTGCCGGAAATAGCCAAATTTTCCATCCAACACCGGAAATATTTTAATCAGGAAGCGATTGTTATTCGTCGATGTATTTGAGGAATTGTTTGTCGTTGACAGAAGGCGCAGTGCGTACTCATTGGCGTCCAGATAGATTGGTTTCTCTGGGGAGATATCAACTCCTACTTCATTGTTTGTCTCTCTTTGTATCTAGGCAGCGTCACAACGGGGAGAGACGACGAGGAGATTAATAAGGATTTCGCATTCCGTTTTATTTGTTGCTTCATATCATTCGACATCGCCAGCTTCAACCGAGGGATTTGTTTTTAATGATGTGAGTTTTATTGCTTCATGTCTTCATGGCAATCTCAAATTACCCTCATTATTATTGTAGAATGACGTCGTGAAAAAATATTGTCAAGAGCTTTTTGCACACGCTTTGAAAGCTTCCGGTGTGACGAAACAACTGTTTGAAGCCAACGTGACGACGAAGAGGAAAATTACGAATTCTGCTCACCTCACTACAATCGAATAGCGGCGCCTTGCATATCAAAGTACTTGATAGGGTTTGATCCCTCGATGTGTACGTCAGTGTAAGCTCGTAGTTGCTAATCCAGAACATATTTCCGATGTAAAAGTCGCCGACTAGGTGCTCGGGAAGGACCAGAGGAATTAGGTTTATATACTTGAGGACGTTTAGGTTCACCACAAAGCATGTCACACTATAAAACCATTGAAAGATAAAAGTGGCATTAATTCAAAGGTTAATTTTTATCTTTCTAATAAAATCAACCTGGGATTTGGTGTGTTATATCTTGGATAACGGATCGTTCTGATCATTGGGTATTGAGAATTCTTGCCGTTCCACGTATATCTGAAAGTTGAGTACGGAATTTATTTTCATAAAACGAAGGCTTGTTGATGTGCGGATTGACGAGGGTCTTTGCTTGCAGAAAAAGGAAAAAGTGAATGGGGAAGAGTTTCAGCGGGAATTTATTTAGAATAAACAAAACAAGATCCCGAGTCCAAATCCTTCATCGCATGTAAACGAAATGTATCGTTTCGGGTGGTTTTTCTGCTTTGAAACAGGAGATGCGACGATGTCGAGAGAAACACACAAAGCTCGACAGGAAAAAGTGGAACACGTGCGATACTCACTCATATTTTTGCACGTTCGTGATGTTAAATGAGAGGAATGACAAATAACTTCCATTTGTTGAGAAGGCGATGGTGTCGCCGTTGAGTTCTGGTGTGTGGCTTCATAGACAATTGACTTTCAATTAATGAGCTCCAAGGGTATGCAAAGATTTACCAACCTGTAAAGCCAATCCGGTCTTCCGTTGAGAATGAAATCCTTCTTGCCTGCGAAAAGGTTAAAGCGAAAAGTTTGTTGAATCAACAAAATCAACAATGAAATCGGCATGAATTAACTGAAGAACGAAACAAGCTTTCGCTCTGATTGAAACGAGAAACTTTTGCGGCACGTACTCTTCAGATTGAAACCAAATCAGACCAACATCTCTAGTCTGATTTCTTGAGAAATTCGAACGTCAAAGCCAATCAGCTTGCTTTGACATCACTTTAAGGTGAAAGCTCAAGCTGGGATCACACGACGCTTCCACATGCGAGGTATATTTAATTCAATTTCTCGTTGAATTTAAGATGACTTCGATGGAATCAATCAAGCTTTGCGTGTTTCCCTAATGCTTCCGGCACTTACAAGACACAAATTAAACTTTATCTCAATTGGTTTTAACTTTTCCCTTAAACAAAGAACGAAGCCTTTAAATTATAATTACACCAAGCCGCCGTTCGGAGTTATAGTGGCTTACGATAACAAGAGATACGTTACCCTCCGGGTGCCTCGGAAGGTTGAAGGTTTTCGAAGGCCTCTAAATTTATTTTGGAATAAAATACTGCACGTTTATTATATCAAACAAAGCTAAACATTCGTTGGAAATTAGCAGTAACATTATCGTCGCTTATTAGAGAATTACTTTCTCTTCAAATGACTTCAAATATTTAAGTAACCGTGAAAAGTTTCTCGCTTTTGTAAAAATTCTTGCTTACCGTTCGTTGTTATCCGAATAACCAAATCACTGTGAATTCTCGGCTTGTAATAAATGTCAAACTCGGTAATGAACGCGATGGCTTGCGTTATTTTACTCTTCTCGATCGTTTTCACTTTGCCTTTACTACTTGGAAGAACTTTTTTCTGACGATTATTGTAACTGTTCACTAAATTATCATTATCATAAGATGCTGGTGACCATAATATCTTCTGTAGTTCCACTTCCTCGCTGTCGTTCGGAGTGAGTGCGTAGAACGAGGTCGAGAAAATCTCGTAGACATAATACTTCGTTCCGTTTGATTCGTCGTGCTTGCACTCATATAAAAGTATAAAATTCAGATCCGGTGAGATGTTGTAGCAATCGACGTTTAGCCGTCGCTATAAAATGGAAGCAAACATTAGCGAGGACGATTAAATACGAATGCAAATATTTTTTCCCGTCATCACGGCGCGATGAGTTGAAGCTCAGAGCTCGTTATGGTATAAAAAGCCAATTCGTTCATCCGCTTTTTACCGAGCTTTAGAGCTCAACGTGCTCAACTGTTTTTAGCCGACAATTTCGCGCAGAATTTACGCCAATTTTTTGGTTGATTTGCTGATAAAAGGCTTTAATGATTCTTCCGACTCGCTCGAGGCACGAGAAGGGTGAATTGTTCATTCACAAGGAAGTGGGAAGCTGAGCAAACATCGAACGTCAGTGGCGTCGAATGCCGTCAAGAGTTTTCTTCACACAAAACTCCACTGCGTTTTATTGCTTGCGAACTTCATTAGTGATAAGCAAGAAGAAAGTTAAATATTTGAATCAATTAGATAGCTTGAGTTTCGCTCAATCATCATTAATATCCTCCATCTTATCTTTCTAATTGAGCATTTCCATGAATTAATGTTTCAGATAGAGCGGGAGCGAATGCTTTCTTAAATGTTAATTTTATGTTTTCTATGTCACGAATGAATATTGAAACAGTTAATGAAACGCTTCTGCTGTTGCCCTTGCAAGCGGATGAATATTTAAACTGATTTTATCACCACAGTATTTAATTAATTCAAGCAATTTGGATTTCGTCGTCCAGAACATTACTCTTGCTATCAAACAAAACTTCAAACCCTAGAATAACAATGAGATTGTACACGGCTGTGGTGCCAACTTTAAGGAAACATTAGAAGATTTTGACTTACAAATGAGGAATTATCCATAAGTAATTTTGTCTCCAACGTCTCCGCATTGAAAAGAGAGATTCCGTTCTCGAGATTCTTGAAGACGAATTCCTTGTCTGATTTATCGTTTCGGTATTTATTCCAAGTTAGCAGAAGCGGCACATGGCGATGATTACAGTGTCGCGATAATGTAAGAGAACAAAAAGCAGCTCATTAATTATGCTTGGAAGCCTTTGTCGAGCATCAAGAGGTCTCGTGGATGGAGCTGGCTCTTGCCATTTTGCTTGTGCACTTACCGTTGATCCAAGAGCCATTGAACGGCTTCCATTTTAACGAATCGTTGTAGATATCCGATAGTAACAGACGCCTACCGTAAATTCTTGTGTCCTCAATTTCTTTATGTCATATTCCATGCCACAGGAAACAAGTAGTTGGGTTGATTGTTTGACGATGATATCAGATTGAATTGTGAAGTAGAACATCGTTATAATAAGATCAGTCAACATCACTGATTGCACAAGTTTTCTTACCTGGAGATAGGAGAAATATTGAAAAGACGATAACTGATAAGACAGCAGATATAACGAGTAGTGCGATGCAAATTCCACGCCAGTTTCTTTTCTCGGTTGATGATATTGCAAGCTCCTTAAAGATGACAGAAAAATGAAAATTGTATTAAGCGAAATAAGTCAATTTACTCGCTTTGCTATCGAAAGCGTTACGAATTCAAATCAACCTTCAATTTGTACGTCTAACGTCGTGTTTTCCATCGTCTGAACACTCAAAGTCACACGTCTTCGTTTTCGCAATCAAGTCTAATTATTGTGTTAAACTGTAGCGATTTATCACCGGCCGGGAAAATAAGAGAAAAGCCTTGTTCGCTTTTAAGACGCAGAAAGGAAACTAACGATGATATAATAACCGAACCCTTTTTTGCTTCATCAGCAACTCAATTAGAGTCTATCGGCAAGAAGCATCGGATTGCTTGTATTTGTTAGGATTGCCTTAAAGAGCCTCTAACATCGAACTCAAATTAAAGTGAAGTAAACACGTTGAGAAGACTCGAGAACTTGGAGACCAAAGCAGCCAATTTCATTCAAGAAATTTCTTTTTTCGTCAATCGAAAGGTGCTGTTTATAGATCTCTGAATCCGATTTCCGTCATTCAAGTGCCAATCGCCGCTTCTTTGTCTGTCCGACAGTCATCCGGCAAAAGAAACTCGAGGCAATTATTTACAGATTTTTATGACGAAAACGCTCGTAAAATGCGAGATTGTTTCCCTTCCTGCCCCAGCGGAGCAATTTCTTAAAAACAAACAAGAAAAGTTTCGTGGCGCACTTCTGTCTCTGCCGCTTTCAAAAGCCGATTTTCGGAATAAAACAAATTCATTTATGAATGAACTGAAGACCTAGAATCATCATTGACGGTGAAATGCTTTGACTGGAAGTCTTTCAGGCATGATGATCCGATCTCTCATTATATTTCTCTTTGGAATTGAGATTCCTTTCCTCCTTCTCGATTATTCATGAAAACGCCAAAAGCGATGCAATCAAAAACAAGAATATGTCGGTGATAATTTTCAGTCTGCTGTCATTATCTTCGTCAAAGAGGAATCGGAAATGAACTAGAGAAAACCACGTTGATGAGTTTTGCGCATCTATTTACCCGTAGAATTTATTAAGACAAAAGTTTCTAGTGCTTTGGCTTTGATTTAAGTTGAAGAAAAACTTAAGACAAAGTTTCATTCAAGTAACAATTTTCGTTTGACGCATGAACTCATGAATTCGAGACCAAGTGGCTGCTTTATGAAGCAGAGAAAGTCAACAGATAAGTTGTTTAACGCAAGCATAGTTTCAGCTTGAAAACATATTCGATTCAATGGCCCTCTAAGAACTTTCTGTGTAATCGAGAAACTGTGTATGAGAAAAATCAGTCGACTGGAATTTCAATTCTTTCCGAAACATCTATTTTGAGTCTTCTCGGGAAGCGCAAAAACGTTTGAAGACATTGCGGGATAACAAAGTTGTGAAAATTCGTTGGAGCGAAGGCGAGAACTATTCATTAAAACACAATAATATTAGTAGCAGTCGGAAAGATAAACTCACTTCGTGAGCTCGAGGACTAAGATTTGTTGCTTTCAAGTAGCAAACTTGAACTGTTCGATTACACTGCGGTTTGGTTGATAAAGAGAAACATCGTTGTGGTTTTTCTCGTCGCAGTGCTCGACAACATTTCCCCATCTGATTTACTCCATCGGTTCTTACAGGAAGGCTTTCCAAATATTTAGATTGGGAAATTGAATATTCGTCGAGTAAATGGAAAATCTCTGAGCGGCGCTTGTTATCGAACCGTTTACTCCTGTTCCTCACCACATCTATGCCACCCTTATCAATCCTAATTGAATTATGCTCTGTTTTAAATGACGCTGCTTGGAGTTTTCCATGTGTGAGGTTTCGGTCTCACACACCTCACTAGAGATTTCGTCGGTCTCAGGCGGTGAAAACGCTTTATCAAATCATAAAAAACCTCAACCGAGGGCCTCGACCGGGATAAAACCTCAACGGAATTAGATTCAGCCACTCGCATGTGTTTATAGAAAAATTCAGCGTAATTCCGATCCTGAATTCATTTAGCTTACATCGCTAAAGCAAACAAAAAAGTAGCGAAATGAAAATCAATTTACAAGGTTTGATAGCGGCGGATAAGGCACAGAGGAAAGTCTTTTATGCGTGAACGTGCAAGCACGAAGAATCTTTGTAAACTTCGAATGTAAAAAGCAAGTCAACAGGGAGCGTTCATTAGAACTTTAGATGTCGAAAGGTGCCTGGAATAACAGACGTCAAGTTTCTATTCGTGTTTGCAGACGCTTAAACGACGCCAACAATCCTCGCGTAGGAATCCCACCAGAGTCGACGGCAATACGTGTTGAAACTTTTTTGATCTCAAGAAATTCTCTTAGATTCCTTGGCTTCGTTTTTTACTCTCAGATAAAAGAAAAAGTTTTGACCTTTGTCGACATCAAGCATGGCACTCGGCAACACTCTTGGGGCTGCGCTTCTCGCAACTATGAAGTCGTATCGGAGCGGAGATGAAAACGTGTTGGAAAATTATTTGTGTCGTAAGCAACATTTGCATTTGTAGCCATACGAAGGCACATAAAGAAAAAGGTTTTACTTTTGCGTTGCGGATTTGGATCAGCAGCGGAAATGCGAGAAAATAAATAATTAAATATTTGCGCGGGTTTTGTCGCGAGAGCTGTTGTGAAGTGGAAAGTAAATCTCCGAAGGGAGCGACCGTAATTTTGTATTCAGCGCACTGATTTCTCGCTTCTCTGGGGAGGCTTTTGATATTATGCAATGTGACAAGCTGGCTGCGACAGGTATCACTCTTTCTAATAAGATATGGATAGTTTTACTCTGCTGCTCCAAGGCAATCTGGCTTAGATTAACAACGTGTGAGTGAAAATTGAGTCAGCGCTCCCGGAACGTTAGACTTGCTGTTATTGCTGATTAAGGCGGAACTCCGACAGCTTTGAACTGCGAAGCGAAAGAATCTTTGTGGCTAAATGAAGGTTGGCATTTAGAAAGGACTTGGGAAACAACTGCTCGACCACATTTCTCAATTCAACTGTGCTTAGGCGCACTCCTTAGAATATTAAAAGCTACAGAAGCCAAATCAAGCGTAAAGGAAAACTTTTTCCTTAATGTAATTTCATCCAATTTTCTATTTCGTCCCTCTGACCGAGAATGCTTGCAGCAACAAAGGAAAAGAAATGTACGAACAGAGCTTTGCTGGAAAATCAGATCCAAGTATTATAAGTAATCATAAGGCAATGAAAGCGACAAGAGGGAAGATTTTATTTCTTTTTCATGGTTTTATCATTTATTAATAGATGCGAAGGAACTTTTGGGGCGAAACACAAATAAATAAATGTAAATCAGGATACAAAAACAAAGTTTCTCGTGCGATATAAAAGCTTTCCTTGCGAGCGTCGATGGAACTTTAACGAAACGAAATTGGGTGAGAAAAAGGACAGAGGAGAACATAAAAATAAATTTCACGCTGAAACTCTCATAAACCTCAGGATTTACGACAACAGAAGGCACACGTCCGTCGGACTGAACCGATAAAACTTAAAGCGATTCTGACTTTGCGACTTAATCCCTGAGCAGCCGAAACGAATTTCTCGTTTGTCACAAATTAATTTCCATAAAACTTGATACGTTTTAATGATACAGATCCATAAGTGTCGTCAGAGTAGAGCTCTGGGATGGCTTTACGTGAAACTGCTGTGGGAATTGACTTCTGCCTCATTTGGGCTTCGGGTAATTATTTTGATATTCCCTTTGCAGGATTTAAGCCAACAGAAATAGAAACGAATTCAATACAAAGCGCGGAAAACTAAATTCTTTATAGCTGTTTCCTTCGCTCTTGAAAATATGTTCAAGGAACATGCGACGTCTCGCTGATGAAGATAGCGCTTATAAAAACCAACACTGCGAAGCGGGTGATAGAAGTGGTTGAATTAATTGATTTTATGTGGCCTGCTAGAGCATTTAAACGTGTCAGACCGTCATAGACATTGTAGCATTCAACATAGTAATCAGAAGACAACAGTGGACTTTGATTTCTGAAAGGGATCGCGGGAATCTACTTCGCAACCAAAATAGCCTCGCCATTAACCCACTAACCGTTTCCGATCATAATTAAAATTCCTTTTCCCTTCCGCCACATCAAAGCACGAAACGAATATTCGGACTCGTCCTCGAAGGCGCTCCACCGATGCAGAAAATGTGGAAGCCAAGAATTAATTAAAAAGATTGAATTAATTTTTCCGAGTGGCCAAACTCGTAGAAAAAATCCATCATCATGATTCATCGAGCCTCATATTTTTCTCATATCATCTCAATGACAATCTTTTCTATCTTAATCGAAGGCGGATATGAAATATCGCTCGTGTGTGTTAAAGGAGATGTGTAAAGTTAGCTGGAGGGAATCCGAATGTCGAAATGAATTTCATTTCTCATTTCCTCTTCTCAGGATTTTCGTCATAAAGTTAGTGAAGAAATAGCAAATTCGTTGGAAGAGGAAAAGCTCATAATTGTTGTCGGATGTTGGTGTGTTCGTCTTAAAACGAGAGCTTCATTCACTTTTATGTTCTAACATCAAACAGCTCTCAAATCCGAGCGATGAATGGGGGCATATTAAACCAAGATCAAGTAGAGAATTTTCTAGCACGCTTCGAGCTTTACAAGGCTACGGCATGGTAAAAATGGCAGGCTTTCATATGAAAAGCTCATTCAATTTTATACATATTTGCATTCGCTTGCAATAAGCTGTGAATTGTGACGCAAGCTGGAGCAACGCGACATGTGTTTTCATCCTCGAAGCTCCATAAATCTTCAAAGAGTCAGCATTTTCCAATCCCCATTTTAAAGTCGACAGCACCCGTATCGCTCAGAAATAGGTTCGTTTTGACTACAACATCGTAAAGAATTTGAAGGAGCTTTCACATAAAGCTTCCCGGAAAGCCTTTCCCATAAGCTTAGCGCTCTGTGTAATTTTGTGACTTTATAGCCGGTTTGTCAACTAATCATTTAACAAATGTTGGTAAGGTTAAGCGAAGAAGTTTACAGCGCTGCGGGCAAACAGAAGATTTGTGGGAGAGTGGTTATCGTTTCAAGATGCCTGTGCGACCTTCTGGCGAGAATGGAAAGACGTTCAAGTTGTCATGAAATGCAAAAGACGTCGTTGGAAACTATTTTTAAAGCCCTCGAAGGAACGAACGAATTATGTAAATTGAAAATGCTGGCTAAATTGCATTTCAGATATTCATTCCGGGCTGTAAAAGGGACAACAATGTCGAGACGGATCACGCCGTTTCAAAACGAATAATTAATTAAACTGGAACAAACCGAAAGCGCATAAACTTGTTTACAGCAAACAAGACGCAAATTTCAATGAAAGCAATAATTTCCCTAGTGGCACTCGACGCCAAGCGCTTGCTATTAATTGCTGCAACATAAAAAAATTCAAGTGGAAATTTCGAGTGAGAAATCCCATTCAATTTCGCACAAAGCACGACGAATTGTGAACTCAGTTGGGGTTTCAAAAGTTATTTACTCACACGAATATTCACCACACGAGAGTGCCCGGAAAACCAAAATTTTATTCAATGTAAAGTGGAAATTTCACCCTTTCAAAAGTTGTTTCAAGGGACGAGAATTCTGCATTTCATTATTGCTGATTCAGTGTGAACTGTCTGTTCAACCTTCGATTTCTCAGAAATAATTCTGTTGCCAGATAAGAGGACGAAGCGTTGGCTTTTATCGTCTTACTTGGACAGACTTAATTAGTTCGACAGTAACTTGACAGCCTCTTACCTCAAACTGAGAGTCCTTTTTCTTATTCAGCGATGTTGTGTGACCTGTTCCTGAACTCTGAACACTATTCATGATGATGACAAGAAAACTTTATCCTTTCCGTCGTCGCACGTTTCTTCTTAGTCAGAAGTTATGAGGACCTTCAGGAGTTATGAGAAACTTCCCCCACAGCAAACTTGATCCACGTCTCTTTATTATTAGCTGTAAATCCACTTGAAATGCTCTATCGCTTCAATCTCACTATCTTCGATTTGATCGGGCGTGTTTTGTTTCACGGTACTCTGTGAATCTTTCCTAATTGCGTGGATGTCTCTATTTCGGCTTCGTATTTCGCAATTTATTCGATGTCATGGAGATTACAGTTTCATCATTCACTTCAATATAGGTCGGTGGGTGGCACTTCAAGAGAGAAAGTAAAATTAAATTTCTGTCCTCAACAACCGCAGTCGACATCCAGCTTCGCTCATCATGTGTCGCCTTGCGGAGCTTTATCGGAGCTTAAGCAGTTGTCGTAAAAGGAGGTTTGAGCTTTGGGAATTGTCCGAAGCAGCGGATGGTAGAAGAAATTCGAGGGGATTTGCTGCGATATCGTTTCGAGACATTCATCGATGAAAGCAGCTGGAGAAGAAGAATTTGAAAAGAATGAAAAATCGTCGGACTGATCGTCGGTACGCGATGTTAAAATATCCAACAGCGAGACGGAGGCTGAGGGAAATGATATGCTAATAGAGGCAAGCTGAGGAGGAAAACATTCCTTTTCATTAATAATGATGTTCTTTTCATTTCGACGGGAAATCTTCTGTAAAACATATCACAAGACGAGATGGAACAGTTTATGTCCTCTGATTGACAAGTTTACGATTCCTCTTTTGTGTTGATTCGCTGGCAGATGAAGCCCGCGAGTGAGGAGGAATTTTGGTTATTTGAATTTTCATCGCTTTTCTTCTTCATTTTCGTGCATCGTTCACCGATTTTCTTTTTAAGCTTCCAACTTATTTTCAAGCGATTTAAGCGCGAAGAAAGGAATTTGCATGAAATTCTCATAATCACGAACTCTTGAGCGAAACGAAGCGACACACGACGAGGCAGATGCTTGGCAATTTTTTTCTAGTTCCATTCTTACACTTTCACTTTTAACATTTGAACCGAGTGACGACAAAACGTTTTCACTTTTTTTTCGCAACAGAAAGTTCAAGCGCCACATGCGTCGACTAATTCACTCGCTGCCGATTGTTTGGACATGAGGTTGAGCGTCAAATAGGAAAGGGGTGAATAATAGGAAAAAGATAATCCTAGGATGGGTCGCGTTCACTCTAATGAAAGTTACGTTCGAGTGAACTGACAGGAAAACTCTTCACTTCCGCGAAAACTAATTTTCTTCGCCCGAATCTTGATCACAATTCGATGAACTTCCAAGACGCTTATCGAGAACAGTTGATGAGAGAGAAAAATAAACTTTTGTTTGTCCTTCAGAGGGGACCCAGAGATGAACGCGACTGTTCGCCACGAAGGATCTGTTATCAATGCGGAGTGAGAGTTTTCCTTCGCGAATTCTCATGCTTCGCGAAGATGAGAGACGAATGCTTCTCATGGTTCATGCGTAGTGTGACAATGCAGTTACATGCCGCAGAGTCGGACTTTCTTTATGCTGCGAGCACACTTATTGAAGCTTTCGAATGAGCTTTTCTTGCTCAAGAGCATCTCATTAGCTTTCTGGAACATATTTATTTTATGGTTGTGCTCAAGGAGACAACGTCGAGATGCTGTTGATGATGGAGGAACGTCAGTTTGTCAATTTCTGTTCCAAACAATGATGAAAGCTTCGCAATTCCTCGTGCTTACGACGAGAAAATGGAAATTTAATGAGTTTCTCGCATATTTTCTGCAGAGCGCGAGTTCTCGCAATCGAGTTCATGTGAGTAGTTCTCTCCTTTCGAGACAACTTGTTGATTTATGCAAGCAATTCTGCCTAATGAGGCGAGGAGTTCACTTCTTTTATCATCAATCAAAGCAAAGGCGATTGTTAGGATTTTCATCGTTTAATGGGATTTTTATTAAATTTCCATCAATAACTTTTCCATAATCATTCTTCCGAACGGAAACGGATTTGGGATCGTTGAATGTTACTCGAAATATTTTCTTTACTATCCGGAACTGCCGCTGGAATTTAGTGGTGATCATCCTCATAGCCATCAGGGAGAGCGTTGACGTGGGGGTTCTAAGAATTGCACGGTTATCTATCGCTAGGGAATAGCAATGTTTGTTCAACTCACGTGGAAGAGGCTCTTGGTTCCGTCGCCCCATGGGAATCTCTTGTTTCTGATGTGCAAGTATTCGTACTTGACGAACTCTGGGCGATGGACTGTCATCTTCTGATGCTCCAAGTAGGTGTTCAGCATGCACACGCCAACAGCTGGCATTGCGACGAAGAACGACAACTTCTTCCAGAGCTTGTAACCGCCGCCTTTAAGAAACAAAACTCTTGTTGATTTTTATGTCTGGAATTGCTCGTTTTATGCGGACGTGATTTTCATCACAACCAATTTAACAAACTGGTAAACAATGTCATAGTTAAGTTTTCCTTCTTGTTCTGAGCTCTGAGCATTCAACTAACGCGTTTCTGACGGTTCCAGGAGCAATCACAAACTCAGCTTTTCACTCCGAACCAAGAAAAAGCAAATTATGCAATCAATTTTCTAATCGAGCTTACCATGTCCTCCGGCGGTTGCTGCATGACCTGACGGTGCTGCGGCCAAGTTCTTGACAGTGGTTGAGAAGCCACGCTTTGCGATTTGCGATGCCATTGCGAATGAGTTTCAATCGACTTTTCTTTATTTTCTTTCGACGGCAAAAAAATCGATTCGAAGGTTCAATTGAACTTTGTCGTTGGTTCAAAAACTGAACGAAGCGGGAAATTTGAACTTTTGCTTGATATTTGGCTGCGTAAATATTTGGAGAATGATTCAAGCTTTGATCTGCGGGCTTTCCTCGTTGGTTCGACAAACGTTCGTTGTCTAGCAATCTTGATTGAAATTGTGAAACTTACAACTTATAAATTAAGTAAATTGAATTTACTCAATCAAGAATCACGCTTGAGATTTGAAGCTTTTGATTTAACCACAAGATATCTGTACCACAAGATATCTGTACCACAAGATATTTGTACGCGGTAAGGTTTGTGAATTCGAACAGCGACCGATAATACCAAGAATTTTCTACCTTCCTCGCAATTGACTCATGCATTTTTTAATTGAATCATCTTTATTGCAATACATTCGTCACGAATGATTTGTGCAGCCAATTAAGGCTATCACGACGACACATGCAGAGCTCTGACAGCCAATTGTGCAGTCTCGCGGACATTCTCCAAAAATCAGCTTTCTGATAACGACAACTTTCTGATAACGATAACTTTCTGATAACGATAACTCGCCTCCAACTCCAGCTCGTATCAAAATTCTTGTCACCTCGCTAGTTGTAATTTGCTGTCTAAGCTGTACAGGTCGATCCGCGGAGTGTTGTCAAGCGAAAATTGATAATCTCAGCTGATAAAACATGGTCAACGAGACTGCTTTGCTCGAGGGCCGCCGCCAGGAAAAAAGGTAGAAACAGACGAAACATAAAGTGGAGATAAGCAAAGCAGTTCAAGAAACTTTAAGCCCAAAAAATTCTGGACCAAATTACCATGAAATTTTAGCCCAAAAAATTCTGGGCCTAAATTACCATGAAGAAGTTTTAAAATACAATTGCCGAAAATATCTTTATGGCTGTTATTTAATATCGGATCATGGGCTCACTTCACCCACTTCACAAGCGCGTAATATTATTGGTCCCCGTGTAATCGAAATGTTGAAACTGATAAGCCGGCGATAACCTTGACGTGAATCATTAGTATGAATGCCCAATATACAATGCTTTCTGCTATCTTTGGATTGCCTGACGCATTTTAATCATTTGCCGTAGCGATCGATGGTTTCTGGCGTATCTGCGATGGAATTCCCACTCACCGCATATGTTGGAAGACGCGGAAACAAAAATATTCTCAAGTGAGTTTCGTCGTTCTGACCTGAAATGGTAAATCCTGACATTTATTTTTAGAAATTAGAGCTCCTTACAAGCGTTATCATGTCAAACTGGGTCAGTGCGTGGGAGACAACGACGAAGTTTGGACGTTTTCCATGAACACGGGAAGTGAAAAGGTTCCTATCGTCCTAATGCACGGCTTTGGAGCTGGCAGCGCTTTCTTCGCCATGAATTTGGAGGAATTAGCAGTAGATCATCCAGTGTACGCGTTTGATACTTTAGGGTTTGCCAAAAGCTCTCGGCCGACATTCTCCTACGACCCTAAAAAAATTGAGCAACAGTTTGTGGCCTCGATTGAACAATGGCGAGTGGCAATGGGAATCGAGAAAATGGTTCTGCTAGGCCACAGCTTCGGAGGCTTTCTAGCGAGTTCTTACGCATTGAAACATCCTGAACGTCTGGAACATTTGATACTAGTCGATTCATGGGGCATTGATCCGGCACCAGATCTTCAAGACTTTCCCCTTTGGAAACTTTCTGTAGCTTACACCGTTCGATTGATGGTTGGTCCGTTCTCAATGATAAGAGCTTTCGGACCGTTCGGCGAATGGCTAATTAAGAACGTTCGTCCTGACTTGCTGCAAAAGTATCAGTCAATTGTCGATCCTGCAATAATGTCCCAGTATATTTACCACTCTAACAACAATAGCAACCCGTCTGGCGAAGCCGCTTTTCACAGAATGACTGTGGTTGGCCCATGGTATGCATCAAGACTAATTCGTTTGAACGCTAATTAATATTCTTAAGCTCCACAGGCCACTGCATCCGATAGGAGAAAGATTGAAGACAAGCTTGGACGATAAGGTTCCTGTTACTTTTATGTATGGAGCAAAAACATGGATTAACAACATTTACGCTAAGCTCATCAAAGAACAAAGAGTCAACAGTTACACAAACCTAGTCACGGTAGAAGGTGCTGGCCATCACATCTACACTGACAATGCGCCGGAATTCAACAGGATTGTTCTCGACGCTTGTAAAGTTTTGAGGTCTAATAGTAATTAGAATTTACAAAGTTTGCTTACAGAACCAAAAATGTATGACAATTTATTTTGAAAGATTTTATTTTGCAATCTTAAAAATACGACAACTTAAAATCTATGTTGATTTCCGAATGCTTGCTGCTTCAATAACGAAACGATTGAAATCTTCAACGTTATCTGCATAGACATGATGACCTGCAGCCTTAACTATCTCGATGTGTGTATAGCTGGTGTGACGTGCAGTTTTAATTATATCGCCGTACTTATTGTCCATCCAGGAGTTTTCGCCGTACAAAAAAGTGATTGGCATGTTGTCTTGAACTTCGTTCTTGAGCTTTTCTCCTATCGGATTCTTTGGCCATGGTCCGAGCTTCAGTAAATTCTTGAACGCTCTTTCGCCAGATGGATTTTTATGGCTGTTGGATTCGAGGATGTATTTTGCAAATATGCTCGGATCTTTAAGAAATCCTTCAAACTTTTTCAGGATGTCGGAGCGAGTAAACTTCACAAGCCACTCGCCATGTGATCCCGCGACCCTTAAAATTCCCAATGGATTTACTTTTGGAATAACTCTAGCGGCAACTCTTTTCCAGAAAGGTAGTTTTCTAACGTCAGAAGCTCCAGTGAATCCCCAAGGATCGGCAAGGATCAAATGTTCAACTCGTTCTGGATGTTTCAACGCATACAAACTCGAGAGGTAACCACCGAAGCTGTGGCCTAGCAGGATCATCTTTGGAATGTCCATCGACAGTCTCCATTTCTCAATTGATCTCACATATTGTTCTTCAATCTCGGCTGCGTAAATTGAAAAGTTCGACCGGGAGCTTTTACCAAACCCAAGCAAATCGATTGCGTACAACGGACGATCCTCAGAGATCTCCTCGAGGTTCATCACCCAGAAGGCGATGCCGGCTCCGAAGCCATGTAACATCACAATCGGCGTGTTTGTGCTTTTTGTGTTCATTGCGAGCGTCCAAATTTGATCATCTTGACCCACACAGGCACCCAAGGGAACATAGAACTTGTCAAAAGGCTTTTTCACATCTAAATTGAAAATTATTTTACAAATTCGTTCGCAAATCTTCAAACCAATTACGTGAAAGGATTGTTGCTTCAGTCTGATCTAGTTGATCATCTGAATTTCCGCTGCAGCAGAGAAACGATGCAGCGACGACGAAGATTGGGAAAATGTGCTTGAACTTAATCGCAACCATTTCGTCGAGGTCAAGGTTCCAGCTCAAGGCAACTGATAGGAATTAAT
This sequence comes from Smittia sp. YW1114-2, assembly GCA_033064975.1. NCBI lineage: Eukaryota > Metazoa > Arthropoda > Insecta > Diptera > Chironomidae > Smittia > Smittia sp. YW1114-2. The sequence continues at coordinate 22,564,755 of CP093832.1, forward strand.
TAAACAAAGATTATAAATTATGTTTCGGTTTGTCTCATCTTCAGGCACTTCAGGCGAGCTCACTGATATTAATTGCTCCAAACCTTGCGAATCTGAAACGAAATGAAAGCTTTCAACCGAATCGAGTGGCGATTCCGAACTAAGTCAGCGACAAAGTTTTTCCCGAATTATCAGCTGAGAGAGAAACGAATCGGTTGGATTTGTTCTCTCTGCATAAAATCATTTTCTAATGGAAGCTCTCAGCCATAATCATTTGTTACCCGAACGTCGCCAGTAATTGTGACGACTCGCTTTAAAAATAGTTTCCATTGCATTTAGATCTAAAGTTAAACAATTTACCTTAACGTACAAGAACTGCCATGGTGAACGAAGGTGCAGTTGTGGAAGCAAATCAAGTTCGGAGGTAGTTGAAACATTCGAGAGATATTTTAGTCCTAGCGGTTGAAATTTTCGCTGATTTTCATGAAACTTTTGACCTTCGATCGAAATGATTATAAATCTTGACAACGTCGGATCTGTTTTTCTCATCAGCTGTGCGTTCTCGACTTACTTACGCTGGAACGGCCACTCGCCTGACCTTCTCGATCAGTCTGAGACAACAATCTTATCGCGTGAGTAAAATATGCCTGTCATTCATCCAGAAAGTGATTCATGTTTCGTTTTAGATGTGAAAAAGCCTTTTGACAAGTTCTATGTTCCCTTGGGTGCCTGTGTGGGTCAAGATGATCAAATTTGGACGCTCGCAATGAACACAAACAGCACAAACACGCCGATTGTGATGTTACACGGTTTCGGAGCCGGCATCGCCTTCTGGGTGATGAACCTCGAGGAGATCTCTGAGGATCGTCCGTTGTACGCAATCGATTTGCTTGGGTTTGGTAAAAGCTCTCGATCAAACTTTTCGAAGCATGCAGAACTGATTGAAGAACAATTCGTCCGCTCAATCGAGAGGTGGAGGGAGTTGATGGATATTCCAAAGATGATCTTGCTAGGCCACAGCTTCGGTGGTTACCTCTCGAGTTTGTATGCGTTAAAATATCCTGAGCGGATTGAACATTTGATCCTTGCCGATCCCTGGGGATTCACTGGAGTTCCTGATCTCAGCAACGTCGCTCTGTGGAAGCGTTCACTCGTCCATCTATTCAAGAACATGAGACCGCTGGCAATTATTCGAGCTGCAGGTCCATACGGAGAATGGTTGATAAAGAAAATGCGCTCAGATATCCTCAGAAAGTACGAGAGTGTCGTTGAAGATCAAACTGTTATCGCACAGTACATACATCAGTGCAACAGCAACAAAAATCCAACAGGCGAAGAAGCGTTTAAAAACTTATTGGATGGCGGGCCGTGGGTGAGCGAGATAAAGCCTTGACTTTCTTAAGTTTAGTCAGAAAGTAAACATGTCGATTAATGGGTAAATTTTATTTGATTTAGGCAAAAAATCCATTAGGAGAAAAGATGAAGAACGAAGTCCAGGACAATCTACCAATCACCTTTCTCTACGGAGCCATTTCGTGGATGAACAACTCTTATGGACCAATCATACAGGAAGCTCGACCCAAAAGCTACACGCATATCGAGAACATTGAGTTTGCGGGTCATCACGTTTACTCAGACAACGCGCTCGATTTTAATCAGTTCGTGAACGAAGCTTGCAGAATTTTGAAATCAAATTCTAACTAACTGCGATCTCTGATCTTTCTGAAAGAGTTTTTTCAGTATTATACACAAAGCGTGATTACACAATTTTCACATAAAAGTAATTGACAAATCTAAATCATTTGATCGTTTTCATTGAGCGAAGCAAGTCGCCCGCTCCGTCCGTTGGCTGCGTTCCACTTTCGTTTGGGTTCCGCGGCCAGAATTGTGCAGAAAGATAAATTTTCGTCCGGAATCGGTTTAATGATTTTTTCTTCTTCGCGTTCGAGAAGTGAAAAGCGTTCTGACAAGCGTCAGATTCCTTGTGATTCCGAAGGCTTTCGGCGGAAGTTTGATTTAGAACCTTTGACTGGACCGCAATGGTGTCGCAGGACGATGTCAGCGAGAAAAGTCAGAGTCAGAGGTGAGTGAGGCGCGCGAAAGAATGAATTAGTCGCTGCTGACCTTGAAACACAATAAAATCTGATTAAATTCTCGCCAGACGCTTCTTCTCGTCAATTCTGCGTTGGAACTTTCACTCCACAAAGGCTCTCGACAAGACCGAGGAGCGAATGCTTTCAGGTGAAACATTTTAAAAGCTCATTTCAACTGTTCCATGTGACTGAAATCGATTTTTTTCTCGTAGGAATTAAAACTCCGCACAACAAATTCTACGTTGATTTGGGCAAGTGCGTGGGCGAAAATGACAAAGTCTGGACTATCGAAATGAACACGGCAAGCGACAATATCCCAATCGTTCTCCTTCACGGTTTTGGAGCGGGAGTTGGCTTCTGGATTTTGAACATCGATGCTTTCGCTGCTGAACGTCCGCTCTACGCTATCGACCTTCTGGGTTATGGCAAAAGCTCGCGCTCAAAGTTCTCTAAGGATGCTCGAGAAATTGAAGATCAATATGTTGAGTCCATCGAGAAGTGGCGCCAATGCATGAAGATCGATCGAATGATTTTGTTAGGCCACAGCTTTGGAGGTTTCTTGTCAACGTCTTATGCAATGAAATACCCGGAACGGATCGAGCATGTTATACTTGGTGATCCTTGGGGCTTCACTCCTGCACCCGATCTAAAGCAATTTTCCCTTTGGAAACGTTCCATAATTCGTGCTTCAGGCGTGATTAGCCCTTTGTGGATAGTAAGAGCGGCAGGGCCATTGGGTCCAGTGATTGTTCGAAAGGCCCGTCCAGATATTGTTGTGAAATATGAGAACGTGGTCGAGAAGCACGACAGGACAATCGCAAAATATGTGTACCACTGCAATACAAAAGAAACGACGGGTGAGTTGGCCTTCCGTCATTTGCTTGATGTTGGTGCCTACCCCAAACGTCCGATGGGCGAACGAATGCTAAAGGAACTCAAAGAAGAGATTCCAGTGACAATTATTTTCGGAACCGAGTCGTGGATCGACAATTCCTTTGGGCCATCGATCAAAGACGGCCGCTCTGCTGACAGTTACACACACATCGAGAACATTGAATCTGCTGGTCATCAACTGTTCTCCGACAACGCCGAAGAGTTCAACCGAATCGTACTTGACGCTTGTAAAGTCCTTAAAACCCGTGATGCTTAGAATTAGAATTTTCTGCCTGAGATGATACTCGAAAAAACACAAAACTCTTTATAGCTGTTATCAATTTTATTTTAATACTTTACTACCTTTATGTTTTACTAAACCAGAGACGCTTTAATAAATCCCACATGTTCAACTGAGTCTGACGACCAGACATTTATTTTCCGAAGCACATTTTCGTGAGTTTTGAATCGCCACGCTCAGTGAGAGCGAGAGGCGCACAACGAGCGAACGACAAAAACTCGAACGCTGTAGTCACAATATGTTAGTAACGAAGAAAAAATCGAGCTGTTAAGTAAACGTAAGTGAGTCGCTGATGTGAGAAAAATGTGATGGATTCGATTGTACTAGGAGCCTTGATCTTCGAAAAAGTTTAATAAAGTTGAAAAGCTGCACAAAATCGATTTGGAAAAGGCTTTGAATCGGCGATTTGCGGAGTTTACTTAGCTGAAGGGGCGAGAAAAGAGTTACACAATCGTTGTAATGAGCGTTATCGACATGGCAGTTTCGGATGCTGATTGCGGGCGGCGCAAGTTTCAGCTCCTCAAAAAGTTCAAAATATTTCAAGACGTGAGGTGAGTGGCCGTGTCATTGATGAGGAAATCGAATGTAGTTGAGCTAAGTATAGACGGTGTAGAGTTGAGCGTCGCGTAGCAACTGCCTTTCTCTTCGATATTTCATTATACAACGACCGTAACAGGTTTTAGAGCTCTTGTTGAGCGCGCGCCGACGGTTACGGCTCTGTCTAGAAAATTATTTTATAAATATAGCTTCTCAGTTCCATCATGTAAGAAAACAAACAAACCAAAAAGGTTTGAACACCCGGTCGCTCTTATCGTTCAAACATGTGATTGCACACAAAGCCCCGGTTTGATTTACTTGTTTGAGCTTCGCGAGATAAAGATGCTCCGTCAGCCGCTCGATGAATGTTGACTTCGGGAAAACGAAACGCAAAAACATCGCAGAATGAACTCCGTCGCGGCCCTTTAGCCGAGTGACAAACGATATAAGTCAAGGTCACATTACAGTTTCATTCCCGCCGCGACACGAGAAGCGAACATTATCGCAAGGGAACAAACGTCTTCTACAAATAATTGATTGAGCAGGGTGGGAGTTGGTCTCGCTTCAAAAATGAGTGAACGAGTTAATCGAATTGACTTTCCCGATCGTTCATTATTCACTTTGCGCTGTCTGGACTTAGCGAATCTGACCTCTTTGCCATGTTTCAACGCACGCAACTTTATCTCGCAACTTGTCTGTCATTAGATCCTTCATATCATCATTAATACGCTGGAATTTCCATTCGAAAAAAGCTCTGGACTCCACGGAAAACGTGATGTTATCATGTAGGTCGCTGTATGATTAAAATTATTTTCGAAATCAAACGTAAATCTTCTGCAGGTGTCAAGACGACATTTAAAAGATTTCACGTTGAGCTGGGGCCATGCGTTGGGACTGATGATAAAATTTGGACGCTCGCGATGAACACAGAAAGCCTTAATACTCCAATCGTGCTTTTGCACGGCTACGTCAGCGCACTCGCTTTTTGGATGCTAAACCTTGACGAATTCTCAGCTCACCGGCCGGTTTATGCCATCGACCTGCTTGGTTTTGGCAAAAGTTCAAGACCCAACTTTTCCAACGACCCGGGAGAGATAGAGGAACAGTATGTTCTTTTTCTTGAGAAGTGGAGAGAAGCGATGAACATTCCAAAGATGATTTTACTAGGTCACAGTCTAGGTGGCTTCATCTCCAGCTGTTACGCCCTGAGATACCCTGACAGAGTGGAACATCTTATTCTAGCCGATCCATGGTTTGTTACCATTTATTCACTGAGAAAAATCACTAAACTTCAACGCTTTTCCGTAGGGGATACACCCCAGCTCCCGACCCAAAGGAGCATTCATTTATTCGACGTTACTTATTACGAGTCTTCACAAAAATTCCACCTTTTCACATGGTTAGAGCCGCTGGACCGTTCGCACCAAGATTTTTACGATCGACGAGACCTGACATCGTTGGGAAGTTTGAAAGTGTTTTCGAGAAAAGCATGAAACGCGTCGTGTCCGAGTACATTTACCATTGCAACAACGTTGCAATTAGCGGGGAACTTGCGTTTCATCGATTACTCAAAGGAGGCCCGTGGTAAGCTTGAGTCAAACGTCATTTCTTCAAAACACATTAACTATTGTTCAACATCATAGGCCTGCATTCCCAATCGGCGAGAAAATGAGGAATCAAGTTTGCCATAAAATTCCCATGACGTTCATTTATGGATCAACAAGTTGGATTGACAGTTCCTATGGGATGATCATCAAGAACGCTCGACCAAACAGTTACACGCACGTGGAGATAGTTGAAAATGCCGGCCATAAAGTGTTCAGTGACAATGAGAAAGTTTTCAATCAGCTCGTTATAGAAGCTTGTAGAGTCAGCAAAAACTCTTCATGAGACGCAGCTTTCTGTCAGAAATCGATTTTTATTAATTTTTTAGTTTGAGACATAAAGTTAAAACCAAAGGAAAATAAAGCAAACGTGATGTTCAATTAAGGCGAACTAAAAAGTGTCTTCTTCATCGTGTTGTTCATTGTAAATAATACTTGTTTTGTTCTAAGAAATTATTTTTATATGAAAATAAAAGATTGTAAAGGACTTGAGTTTACTGCTTACGGCTGAATTTATATTTGCTGTGAAGCCTTGAAGGGCAGTCATTGATTTCAAGAGCCATCAGCAAGACACGGAGGATTGTGCGGAACTATTCTCTGCTCAGTTAAATATTTGTCTATCAGAACTTCTATTACATTCAAAGATTGTGTTAGTTTTGTATTATTCAATGTCGACCTTGTCATAAACCTTCAAATGATCGAGCGACACAATTCCACGATTCATACTTTAAGCGGAGCTTTTTATAATCTCTTTCAAATGGCAGTTGATGTTCGTAAAATGACATTGAACCACGTGAAAGCTTCAATCGTTACTTGTAAATCCAATCATAAAACGTTGAAATCGAATCATTAGGATTCTAGTCATTGCTGAAACTGAGTGACGAGAACTTTTGTAGCTTTCGCCAGGTTGTATGCACAGTTGCGAACTTGCTGCAGATAAAGCTCAACATTTGTTTCAGAATTGGTTAGAGCACGCTGCAGGTTTGTGCACTCAGCTTGAATGGCATTCGTGTTAGCGTTCAATTGACGTAGGGCGCTCTTAAGAACGTCGTCAGTCATGCTGTGGGGGAAAATGGCAATCAGTTCTGCGACACCGACGCGAATGCGCTCGGAACATGGCACAAACGAATCTTTCTTCGAGAGGTCTTGCATGGCAAGCCAGAGCTCTTGAATGCGGCGGGTCACGACTTCGGTTCGTCTCGTGACTTCTTCGACCAAAGGCAACGACTGGTTCGAGTTTGACGAGCCTGACGAGGAAGAGCCGACTGAATATAAGCTCTGAGTGATAGGCGGACGACTTTCGTCACGAGGCACTTGGCGAGCTTCGTACATCGACACTGGTCGTTTGACAAAGTAGTTGGCACCATTGGATTTCCCTTCGAGAACGGGTTCAATCTCATCAATCGCTTCAGCGTTGTCATTAATCCTTCTAAAACAGATATTGAACTTAATTTGATAGTCAATCGAACCAATCAATTATCTTACAATTGCACATCCGGCGAAATAATTTGCGAATCAATTCGAGTTTTCAGCACCGAGTTCTCCATCGCCAATTTTTCTACCATCGTCTTGAGCTCAGTGATTGTCATTTCCGAGCTCTTCAGTTGTTTCTTCAGGTGCTCGACCTCAACCGGGTTGATGCTTGGATTAGAAGTGGAGACCGGCGTTGGTGGTTTTGCCGAGACCACCGAATTGCTTGGAGACTTTTGTGCGATCAAGAATTAGTTTTGAATTAATCGAGTTGAGATCATTTCGAGATCAATTTTATTAGTGAGACATATGCAGAGTTAGGCGAAACCATCACCACAAAGGACATGAGAATTCTTATAAAATTGCACAGGTTATTACAAGTGGCGAGAGTCCATCACATATTAATTAAGCTATTAGTATTAAGCTAGCGACATTCATTCACAAGTACAACCAATGATTGCCATAAAACAGTTTCCAACATGAGATGAATTAGTTCGTTAGTGCTAATTGATGCAGGCGAAGGGGTTAATCAACGCTATTAGTATTCCGTAACCCACGAGTGAATTTTACCTGCGGTGTGATTGGGAGGAGAATCGGAGCATAATCGTCATCGGCGACAGCGTCGTAAAGCGGCTCGTCGTCAGACAAATTAGATTCGCGGTTCCGTCTCAACTGGGCGACACTGAGCGGTAGTGGCGATGGAACTTGGTCCAAGGGACGCAAGTTGGCAATGTTCTGGCGTCGTCTTGCGTCAACGAGAATGTCGCTCAGCAGTCCGCAAAATTCTGCATGCGAAAATCTTGCGAGCTTTTGTCGACCTTGATTTCGTGTCGCTGACAAATTTGGATTTGTTGGCAAAAAAGGAACTCCACCGATTTCAGGACTTGGAGAACAAGTTGACCATACTAAAAGAAAGAGATTAATGATTGTTAAATGGTCCAAAATAGGAACTCACTCGTCTCCATCTCTCGCCGATCAACCTCTTCATACAAATCCATGACCAGTTCTTCAAACATTTTGTTAGGGATGAGCTGAAGCTTTCCCCTGGCGATCTTGAGATGTTCGTTTATCTCAACCCGACTTTGTTCAGGGATAATTAAATGTTGGCCGCTCTGAAACATCACATCAGTGAAAACTCTGTTGTCGTTTGCACTTATTTTACTCACAGAATGGTCGGGTTTTCGCCCACAAAGGAAGTAGATAATTCGGTCGGTGACTTCATAGCTTGCCTCCGAGAGTCTCTCAGCAATCTGTGTGAACTGATTTTGTCTAGCAAGATCAATCGCAGTGTTGCCGGCTCCATCATTCGCATTGATGTCAGCACCGTAAACAAGAAGAAGCTCAACTTGAGCCGCTTGTCCAAATTTGGCTTCACAAAGACATTTCAGGTGAGTTGTCATAACACTTTCAGACAGTTTCAACTCACCAGCGTTTTGCAGCGGAGTCGTTGAGCCTTTTTCCAGATGGACGAAATTAGGATCAGCGCCTTGCACGAGCAGTCGAAGCGAGGTCTCGAGATTAGAAGAGCGAACGCTTGCGTGTAGTTGCTTACTCAGTTCTATCTCAAGACTTGTCACATCGTCTGCTTGCAAGTTCGGCTTCAGAACAAACTCGAGGTTGATATGCTTCGCTCTAATGAACTGAGACTTTGTTGGCACAGAATCTTTCGGGCTTGGCTTCCGTTTCTGCTGCTTCGATGCTGGGTCCAACAAAATATGCTCCCAGACGGAGTTAGCACCGTGAGCGTTGATCTGGTTGATGTAGTTCAACACGCTAGGATTCCAGCAGCCCTGACGAAGCGCCTTGACGATTGTAATGTGCGAGCCGAGCGAGCGGTGGACAGATGCGCAATCAGAGCACAGCAAGATTCCTAAAACACGTCATGCAGTCAACGGTTGATTGGGTTTATCAGTTCCGATTACTCACCTCGATTAAGGGAAGCGAATGGAGCATCTTGAAAGAAATGCAATGAAAACTCGAGAAAATTCACAACAATTCTCCTCTCACCTTGCAATCCGCAATCTCCACAGTGATCGACGGATCCACGCGATTTAGATCGAGACATTATGACGCAATTGTAGTCGCGAATGCAGCACATAAATTCATAATTTCTTAGTGAGTAAACTTTTTATTGTTTTCCGCTCGACGACGAGAGATGTCGACTCGAGCGAGCAACGAATCGATTGTCAGTGATCCACTGTGAATATTTCGTGGATATCACGCTCGGCAATCTGCGTTTATCAGATGAGTTCAGTGGAAACTGGTGGAGATCTCTTTGGGGAACGGCACGCCGACTTCAACGGTTTCTTGATCCTCGCGTGACATCGATCGCTTCGTCGTTAATCGAGGATTGAATATCAGACGACACGCCAATTGCCATTTGGTAGTTTTCCCAGTGCGTTCAGGTATCTCGAATATATTTTCGTGGATCCGAAAAAGATTTTTGGCTCTCGCTGTGAATTCATGGAAGTTTCACCTTCGTCGGTGCAAGAATTGTGCTAATAATTGTCAGATCTTCCCAAGAAAACCAAAAGATTTTCGCTCGACACCAAAATTGTAAGTGGCGACGAACGATAAATTAATGCGATTTAAGTTTAGAGATATTCGTGAGCTGATAAAAATCGAATCCTTATCCACTCAGACAGCTTTCAGTGAGGCCAAGCAATTTGAGGGAATTAAAAGGATTCCTTCAACCTGACGTGTTCTTATCTAAATGTAATTGGAACTTTCATGACTTTGTCGTCACTTCATTGCAGCTTTCGTGAAGCAAAGTTCTTCTAAAGAGACTCCAAACGAATTAAAATCGAACTCAAGGCCGGGAAAATTTGTTTTCGTTGTGCAATCATAATCAAATCACGAGGAAGTCAGAAAGAAGAGCGACAAATTATTTCGAATATTGTCATGCGATTGAAGTTGCGTGACGTCGTTCCAATTAATTTTGTGTAAATAAAACAGTCGCCAGTTTGCACCTGACGTCACGACCGTCTTAAAACTCGCAAAACAAAGATCCACGCCTCATTAAGATGTCTGAATATCGCTTCGTTTCATTAAGATATCTGTGATCTCTTTCGTTAACAGTGAAATTGAGTTTTCCAACTACATTTTGTGAGATTGAAGGATCTTCTTATCTAGAGAGAATTAGAGTCTTTGGCCCCAATGGAAATCCGACAAATATCACACAAAGTTGTTTAAAAACCTCCTGAACTATATCAGAGCATAGTCGAAAATCGCAACTGGATTATTGCGGCTGATTGTCCAATGCACTGAGCCTAAACTCACCCAACCTTCCTCAATTCCTTGCAATGATCCCAACGTTTCAAACAGGACACTCCTATGGCTCTGTTGAAGATTCGCGAGGACTTTTTATTCTCTCAACGGCTCTTAAAGCGTTTCTGCCAAATCTTACAAGAAGAATTTTCTTCCTTGTTGGCTCAGCTGGTAAGAACCTTAAGTATCTGATCACCTTGAGGTTCATGGTTCGAGTCTACCGCGATTTGTATTTCTCTTAAAATATCTAGATAGAATTTTTCTTTCAAGAATGATGTTTCATAATAATATTTGCTACTATTGAAGGATAATAATCCTCATGTATAAGAAATTATTGCTGACTTGAAAGAACAATTGAACTTTTTCCAGCGACGCAGATCCTTCACAATATTTGCATAAGGCTTCTCCTTCATTTCTAGATGTCATCGTCAACTTCACACGCTCAGGATGTTTTTCCTGACTCAGAACCATCAACTAGCGAGCCTTCAGAGTTCCGCTCGTCATCTCAATATTCCTTCAAACCTTCACCGGAAAACAGCAAAACATCGACAAAGCCAGATCTCCCGGATGAAGAGGAAAAGAAAGACGATTCCATGTTCGTCTGCAACATCTGCTTGGATATAGCCAAAGACGCTGTGGTGTCGATGTGCGGTCATCTTTACTGTTGGCCTTGCTTAAGTGAGTTTTTGTGGTGAATATGGTTCCGTTCAATAAGAATTTCTTTTAGACACTTGGCTGGAAACAAGACCAACCCGACAGCTATGTCCCGTTTGTAAGGCTGCGATTTCGAAAGAAAAAGTTATTCCTCTGTACGGGAGGAACAGCGACAAGCAGCAAGACCCGCGCTCCAAGGTACCTCCACGTCCACAAGGACAACGAACAGAGCCTGATCCAGCGCAAGGCTTTCAGGGTTTCCAGTCATTTGGCGGCGACGGAGGCTTCCACTTATCGTTCGGAATCGGAGCTTTTCCCTTCGGATTCTTCGCCTCCAGTTTCAATTTCAACGACATGAGACCTCCGAGAAATGCTCAGCAGCAAGGCACACCGCAGTTCGAAGAGGAACAATTTCTGTCGAAGGTCTTCTTATGGGTAGCTTTAATCTTTTTCACTTGGTTGATCCTGGCCTAGTTTACTCGGCTCTATCGAGTCTGTGCTTTCGTAAAAGTTGAAAGACAAGAGAAGAAGGAATAAATCATTTTTGTACGGAACAGTGTAAGAGATAACATTCCATCATCCTGTCAATTGTTTAAACGTTGAGCTAGGCTGGGACTATCGCAAGCATTGAAGCTTGTGTCAAGCAAAATGTTAATTATTTTGAATGATTTTGTCTTTATAAATAATGAAGTTGTGATGGCAAATATAATTTAAAAAGTGTAAGAACTAAACTGTTTTATTTTTGATGTTCAGCTGCTCCTGAAACTATTAAAAGAAACACAATGTTTACTTCATTAATAAATATATTTTCCTCGATTTTCTTCGTTCTCACTTTTCTTATTCACCAACGATCAAGAGAAAAATAATTTTCGGAATTATCTACTAGAATATTTAGCGATCTCCTCTGACCAACTTATTTCTTTATCCTTAAAGAGTAAGCATTAAATTTCATATCAAAACAAAGAAAAGGAAAACACGCAAAACACTCGAGCTGAGTTGCTCTCACGTCTACTTATCATATTTAATGTTTATGTGTCTCCTAAGCAACTCAACTTTTAATAACTGTGCCTTTCGATGGCGAATCTTTTTTATTGCGTGATCATCTTAAACTGAACAAAGCGTGGATGGGACATGAATTCTTAGTTAGATGATAGCTGAGGGAGGGAAGGTTGGGTGGTTATCAAAACAAAACTTACGAACTACAAAGAAAATTTTTAGCACTCGCTCTGAGTTCGATTAATTATCTTTGCTATTTATTTTCATTGAATTCTCTCAATCAATCAACAACAGGAGAACAATCCTCAAATGTTTCACTCTATCGCTGTCGTCCCTACTTGCCATTTGGATTGGCATGGTTCACCGTGACCGGCTCGTATTTTCCTTATCGATCACATGTCTAGACTGTCAGTCTTGGATTTCTTTAGCAAAGTTCGGCATTTTGATTTCAGCGAACTTTCATGTGGATTTTTATGGGGCGCGAGATGAGGGGAATCAACTTTTGACCGTGACAAGCTCAGATAGAACTTTGCAGTTTGATTTGCAAGCTTCTTTCACGACTGTTTCCAGTTGATAAAACAAAATGAGTCTTTAAAATCTACTTCGAATCTCTACGGCTAAAACATCAGAATTTCTATTTCACTTTAAATCAATTTAGTAATCCGTGAAATAAATTAATTGTTCAAGAAAGAATTCTTTGCTAATAAGTAAAAAACGTAGTTGAATCTGGACGAGTTTGAAACTTTGTTTATGAAATGTTCCAGCTCTCGATATTTGAGTTGCCCATGTGATCGTCATTGAGATTGTGGTGGTTGAGCGACGAAGAAGATGATGTGGCGGGCGTTGTTCCTGAAGATGATGATCTGCTGCCGGCAACCGATCCACTAAGAGTTCCGTTCACGCTTCCTGGATGAGGTTTCGGGCCCCAAATTCTCACAGTGCCGTCGTCGGAACACGAAGCTAGCATTGACGGGTAAACGGGATTCCAGCTGACACAGTTTACTGAACGAGTGTGTCCTGTGAGTGTGATTAAAGGATCTTCTCTGCGAATATGATAGACAAAGAGTTTGCCACACTCGCTGCCGCTTGCAACGAAGTTCTCATTCACGCCTCCGAAGCAAGAATGGATCATGTAATTAGCTTGTGCAACGCCTTGGAAGACTCTGATGAGACACTTGTCACGCAAGTCCCAGAGATGAAGGCCTTGCATCGCGACGTTAAGCAGAGCCAAACGATCCGTGGAGTTAACAGTAAAGCTCTGAATTGGGTTTACTTCCTGCACCAAGTTGTGATCTTCCCGCGTCTCAAAGCAGTAATTTCTGATGCGGTGGTGAGTGTCTGCCCCGAGGACAGTTTGATTATCTCCGAGCACTGCAAGTGAGTTGACTCGGACACCGTCCCAGTTGTTCAAGATTGCTCCATCCAAATCACACAAGTAGAACTGTCCGCGTTGACCGCCAGTGACAAAGCGTTGTCCATCTGGGGCGAAAGCTGCACAGGTTAAGGACTCGTCACTCGAGTGAGATACTTTAGAGTGCAGTTTGAGCTCATCTATATTGAAGATGAGAAGCTCTGACGACTCATCAGTTCCGCAGACGATGAGATATTTGGAGTCTGGCGACCACGTGAGGAACGACACACCGTTAGCGTGACATTCGAAGGTCTTCAACTGCTTTAGCTGATGACGCTCGGGATCGACGTCCCAGATAATGCAGAAGGTGTCTTTTGCGCCTGTTGCAAACTTGAGACCATTCGGAGAGAACTTGCAGAACAACACTTCGTCGGAATGCTCGTTGAGCACCTAGAAGTTAAATTTAATTATCAGAACATTTGAAAGTGATGAATTATCTCACCTGATGTGGATGAACAGGGAAAGCGTTGGCAGTGGCAGCACAATTGTGATCACTAAGAAGCGAGACGTTGTCTATTGTAGTTTCCCAAGCCATGTCGTGATGAGTACAATGCTCTGTTTGTAGCTCGATTGCTTGACGCAGAAGCGTCTGAAGACGACGTGGCGGTAGCATAACGCTGGCTGGTAAAAATGACTGAAGACGATCCATCAAGCGTGTGCGCGATCTGAGGTTCTTTCCTTCCCATTCTGCACGTTGATAGAGCTCCTCGCTGTTTGTGCACATCATGTAGGACGAGAGTTGGTGAACACGATGTGTGTTGTGCTGTAGCGGTGTCAATTCATTCCGTAAGACGTGCAGGGCGTCAATAGGTCGGGAATCATCCAAATACTCAAGATATTTCTGCTCAAGCAAGAGAAATTTCATCTCGATCAAGCTGGTGTGCTTTTGTGTGAGTTTGGCATCGTCGTCAACGATTGATTGCAATTCTTGGAGATCGTAGTCGGCCTTGTGCCATTCGCCACTCAGGACGTGATCTCGGAATTTAGTCGCAGCTGGATGTTCGAGACTGCATCCGGATTCTTGCATCAACATCTCTGCTGTGCGGTCCAGCCCGATAAGCTTCAAATGCTGCCCGATTAAGCGAACAATGTCACGATTAGTTTTGTCGAGAACAACGCGATCCATCATCTGTTGATCGTGGTTATTGACATGATTGGCAATGCCATTTGTCGCGGTGTTGCCATTTGTGGTGGCCTGCTCGTTGGCTGCTCGATGTCCATTCATGTTTTCCTCTAACATTTCCAGCAGATTGAAGTGACGTTCAGCGACTGGAAGTGAAGAAGATGGCGAAGAAGTGAAGCGGGATGAAGACTGCGACGATGTGGGACTCGACAGTTGGTTTTGCTGTAGCTGATGATGACGATCCTCTAACACCGACGTTCTTTTCGAGCGTTTTCGCGGTGGCTCCTCTACAGGCGAGGAGCGTGAGGCAGAAACACCCTGAACGAAATCAATTTTGAGCAATTTCTACGTCCCTTGGCGATGGCTGGCTGCCGAAATGTTCCCAAGCAAGATGACGGTGAAAATTGTTCGTTCTCTTTCACACTCTCGACGAATGATTTTTTTCCTACACGAAACTCCAACTCTCTTCGTTCTTCTACTCGATTTTCTTCAGATTAGCCTGCGAAAGAAACGACAAAAGTATTATAACAAGGCGAATCTGTCTTCACCAAAGGTTACTCGCTCGAGACACCAAAGATATTGATTTCATTGGAGTTTTATCACAGAGTCAAACAACAACAAAGATGGTCGAGTAAAGGAAAGAGAGGGGAACATTACAGCTGATGGCAAAATAGGGCACACCGAGCTCTCTTTTTATTGCGTTGCACTACGTCTCAACTTGACGTCGTTCGCTCGGATTACGACTGCACCTTGCCAACACCCTCGTTTTCGCAATCTCGCATTAGCGGGCGAGCAGAGACCTCTTCTTAGTCGCGAGATAAAGAAGCAATTAAAGTGAAACAACAACAAACAAGATGGGGCCAGAGAGAAATGGAACACATAATAAAAACATCCAGTAGAATTGATGACGTATCTCTGGCTCGCGGCAAGGCTGGTTTGGGCTAGACAATTGTGCGATGTTGGGGGAGAAAATGGACTCACATTTTACATTGCAGTTTTCAGTCGATTGGAATTTTCTTTGTTTTTCCTGTCTCAACTATGAATTCGTGAGGATTTAACTTAAATCTGATGATTCGTAGCATTCAGAAAACGACTCGAAGGCAGCAATCGACGACTCAAAAGCAGAGGCTTATGAGGTTTTGTAATCATTCGAGTCACACAAATTTCACAATAATTTTCCTTTGTCTTCAATATCTTTTCAAAGTTGACCAACTTTCGCACTGTTACGGATGTTTCTTGATAATTTTCTGATAACTGCACTGTTATCAATTGACTTTGAACCAGTTTTCGATTTCTATTTTTACCGAATTTACTCGAAACTCATTAAACTCATTGAGCACTTTTCTTTTCCTCGGAGGGTTCGTCGCACAACGACGTAACAAGAGTAAAATGTTGGAAAATTGAATATTTCGACGTTTGTCGTGCTGACCAAAGCTCTCGCTAAGCTTTCAAGGCGAGTTAATCTTTAAAACGCAGGTTGTAACTAACTTATGGAGCGAGCCTCCGAACAAAAATTGACTTTGCCTTAAAATGCTCAGATTCTCTTGGATTTGTCTTCTTCGGTTTCCTTCGTGATATTCGACATGCGACGGACTCACCTGAGCTTCCTAGAAGATTCCCAGCTGCTGTTGAGCAGAATTTCTTTTGAAAATTGAAATGAAAACAAACGCCGTAGTTCAGTTTCCCAGAACTTTGAGCGCCCCCGAAAGCTCAGATTTGAATTTCGGCGCGAACTGCAACGAAGCGAAGTTGGCTTCATGAACTTTTGGCGCGAGGATTCAAATATTTTGAAAAACTACAAAACTTTGAATTCGAAGCTTTCGATTTGAAATTTTATGTAATTGATTTATTTGAATTGTATCTGGCATTATCCTAAGAAATTAGGTGAAAACTGATCTAGGAATTTTTAAACTTGAAAAGATCTTCGCTCTTACTTCAATGAACTGATTTAAGTTCCAACTGATTTACAAATTTATTGGTAAATCAACTTTGTCCACAACTAAAACGAGTTCGATGAATTGAGCTTATGCCCAAACGATTAAAATGTAGCTGACAAGCGTTTCTATCTGAAAGTTCTTTTGTGCGAAATGAAACGAAAAGCCAAATTAATTTAATAAACTTCTCTCTCCAGCTTTTTTCTGGTCGATTTATCGTCGATCTCGTGTTGCGGAAAAAAATGTATTTAGTTGAAAATCAAGATTAATTGTTTTAAAAATCACGCTGAATTATTGAAATTAAAAACACTGACGCAGGAAAAAATGTTAATTCGATTGAGTGGTAATTAATTACACACAGAAATTCGTGGTTTTTGGTGAGGATTGAGCGTTAATAATCGAGTGAGTTTGGAGATCGTCTGTTGCAGGCTTCCCTCCCGATTGTGATTATGGCATTGTGATATACTTCCGAAATTCATCTCGAGTCTATAATTGACGCTTAACTTCCGCTCTGCCTCATATTCAAATGCAAATGCTAATGAAAACTTTTTCAATGATCCGTTTTCAGACTCGGAGCTTATGACGAACACTTTTCAACATTCAGCTTTTCACTTCCTTCGAATAGAGTCACAAACTATTGGCAAAGCTTCAATCGATGAAATTGAATTACACTTGAGATGTTCAGGCGTCATTTTTCCCGCTTCCCGATAGAGCTGAGCAAATAAATTGTCGTCTGTTCTATTTCAAGCTTCTCGTGATGAATTATTCAATTTGACTCATTTGCCGGCTGTCGGTTCGTAGTTTTCACAATTCACGACGACAGTTTTCCAATCGAACTTCTCGCTTTGCTTTCGCCAATTAAAAATCAGTTTGCTCTCATCAGTTTGAACGATAATTGGCGAATGCATGTTGACAATTAAAATCGATTTTATCAATAAAAAATATTTCCGGTGAAATGATGTCGACATAAACCGTTTTCGTTATTAATGAACATCGATGCAAAGCGCTGCGAAGCGATTTCCGTCTCGAGGATGTGTAAACTGTTTTGTTTAAACAAGCTCTATCGATAGAGGTCGTTGAGTCAAGAGGTTTTATTAAGCTCGGCAGCCGGAAGAGCATCCGAGAAGCGACAAAAAAGCTTCGTCCAGTGACTCATTGGAAAAGCTCTCCAACGATATTCCACGAAATATTTATATTTAATTCTTCCTGCGTCGATTGAAACATAAATCCCCTTTATCCGATTTTCGAACCCATGTTATGTTTGTTGATGACGTGTTGCCGATTGATAAATTAAAATTGATAAGCGATGATATTTTTAACAATTTGCGCTCGACAATGGGGATTTCACTGATATTCACGCTCCGATGAATTTTTATGATGCTTCGGTGATGGGAGTTGAATGAGTTTAAAAAGATTTTCGGGCCAGTCGATTCCCCTTTGCCGTTCTCGCCAGTGTAAATTGAAAGATAAGAAATTGAAAATGGGTTTATTGAATCCTCTCTGTTTGATTCTTATCTGCTTTCCACCCTTCGAAGTGAATGTTTTTTATTTTGAAACCCTCGCCCACGGCAGAGACAAAATTAAGAAACATTCATTTAAACTTTTTGAAAATTATCAGGCTGGAAAAATCTTCGAACGCCATTAAATCTTTGTCGGTTCCGTTTCCCTCTTGTCGAGTGCGAAGCTTCCCATGCGTAATGTTCATAAATATTTGTTCACAGCAAACCCGCAACATGCAATTGTGGTCTTGTAAAGTTCAATCCGACAAAGCGTGTTAAATAATGGCTATCCGGAACAATGTCTCGGTTATCAAATGTCCACGATTCTCCCTGATTTGGGTGCCTTCGTCCCTTTGTTCTTAGAATTTAATTACTCGGAAAAATACTTTCAGATTCTGTCGTTCAGGCTTCGCAAGGTCAGAAAACTTTAAAAAGGATTCAATGAGATGGAATGGATTCGTAGCTATATAGCTCTGGATTTAATGTACCACAAGATTTTCGCTTTTAATTTCTCTTTATTCAGCGCTTCAGTACTTTTTGGGAGATGAGCGGATGGAAGATGAAGCTGGAACAAAAGGACTTGCATTTTTGCAGTTCATTAAGTTTGGTTAATAGATTTTGGGGACGCGAAAGGGAGCGAAGAGGAGCGATGCCGTAATGAACGAGCAGAAATAAGGAGTTAAATTATGGAGAAAGTTTCTTAAGATAAGCTACACGAGCAGGAAATTTGGAACGCTCGTAACGGGCAATGTTGAAATTGTCGGCAGCTCTTGAAATTTTTATCTCCAATGGAGACAGCGGATTTAGTCAATGCAGAGGGTTTGCTTACTCCGGAAAGAGAGAAAACTTTTCTTTAGAACAAGGAAATTGAATTTAAGTTTTTATAGGTTTTCATTTGAAAGCGGGAAGCGTTCGAAAATTCTGTTTGAGTCTCTCGCACTTAACACTCGAAAGACACTGAAGTAACATCGAGCGAATGGAGCCTTTCATGTTTTAGGCTACTCGTGAAATCTTCGTCGTCTCTAAAATGCTTTTAAGCTGCTTTCAGCTCTCATTTACTGAAGAGGGTTGTGACTCGGAGCAACTTCTTTCAGTCTTAAAACAAGCTTAGTGCTCTTGCATATAAATCTCCAATCTGTTATGAGATAAATGCTGAGGCAAATTGAATGTGATTTTCTTGCAGAGAATAGGGCAAACCTTCTTTTTAGAGTAGAAACGAACGTCAAGTATCATGAATCCCCTTCTAAAAGCCATCCTTTTTATGCGCAGAAATATTTAACAACTTCAGCATAAAAGCACTGTCACTAAACAACATAATAAACTTACCTTTTTTAAAACCTACGACAGGCGAGGGGAGGACGCTCAAGAGTTTTGAAGGCATCAGCATACATAAAACTCAACTTTGCTCTTTCCGAAACATCTTTGAGTTTGGAAGTCTTCTCGGCTGCTGATAGCAGAAAATAAATATTCCTGTGAGTGATGAATCATTTCAACCCGCTCTCTCTTTTCGCCCCGATACTCAACATACATAAATTTTCGTGTGCAACCGACGAAAAAAAAGCCATTTTACATGAAAATGAAAATTGCAATTTACGACGTTGGAGAAGCGAAAAAAGTAGAGTCGGCGGAAATGTGAATTGGAGACGTTTTCTCGCATTGGAAATTTATTCACCTCAGGAATTCCTCCGTTCATAGGAAATATTTAATTAAATTCTTGTTTATGCAGATTACCGTTTTTTTACTTTTAATCATTCGCCTGGTCCACATGGCTCCTGGTGCTTGAGCTGGGAAAGTGGACATTCAATTATTGCCATAGGACGGAGGCGGAAACGATTCCACGTGTTGTGTTAATGGAAAATTATTATTAAAACGTGAAATGTCGCAGCATTCGCTCAGATTAACATTTTCAATTTGCCGAGATATTTGATTCAATTTTCGGCAGATATGTCATTATTTGAATATTCGGAGGGTGGCTGAAATTGAAATTCTTCTGAAGTGCACAATTGAAACTTTTTGAATATTTTCGACGGCCGCTTGAGATTAGTATTTGCTTAGCCATCTGCAAATTAAAACCTTTACCGCCGACGGGTAGGAGTTCCATCCCTTCACGAGCAAACAATGTTTCTGTTTTAGTCGGATCAAAGACTTTCATTAAATCCTTATTCGCAGCATTATCATCCGACAATCGCAAACAGATACGATTGCAAAGTGGCAGAAGACGGAGAAGTCTGCTCGTATTATTCGCAACCTGGCCCCTAATCCTATGTGATATGTTTTTCTTCGCGCATCATATTTTTGTATAACACAATTTTGAATTTTTATGTTTCGCCGAGTTTTTGTGTCACAGCAGAAATTATATTCAGTTTCTTTTGTCTCCCCACGCCTCGACTCAATTCGGAATCATGGGTGACGTACTTCAGTTGCGTATTGTGTCAAAAGCGTCAGCATTGCGATTAGAATGCCTTCAACAGGTTCCCGAAACATTTGTGGAATGTCAAGTTTTCAGAAAGGTTCGTCTTACATTTGAAATATCCATCAAAGAAAAGAAAAGAAAAGTGATTCAACTCACAAAATTTCCCACTTCTGCTAGTCGACAGCGAGGGAGAGAATCTCGCTTTGTTTCGAGTAATTTTATGTTTCACATGTGAGGTAGAAACATTTTTTTTTCATATTTCTGTTCGTTGATATCATTTTTCACGATATTGCTTTTTATGATTTTCCCTTCGTTTTCCATCTTTTGCTTTCGTTTGCGAAAAAAAAAGTTTTATTCTATTTTTTAATGCATGGCTCAAGGCATTTCTACGCACCATCAATCCGACATCAAATCAACATGAAATTTATGCGATAGCAGAGGAGCGAGATTCTTCGCTTCAGCCACAAAGAGAATTTCTAATGCTATTCCAACATGTGTTCACGTTAAATATTAAAATAAACCTTGTGATTTTCTTTTTTCTTAAACCATAAGTAAATTTCCTCCAAAAGATTTTCTCCTCAACGTCTTCATCGCTTTTGATTTAATGCAAATTTTCTCTTTGAAGCAGCATCAACAATTTTGGTATTCATGTAAACTTGAATTTTGATGTGGGCATTAAAGCAGAGCTGCTTGAGGGCCTTTTTCCTGCTGTCGACATTATTAAAAAATAAATGTGAACTGTTTTTTATCAATCTAACATTCCAGAATTTCCACCCGGCCATCATCTGATATGAAATATCCATTAACATTGCAATAAACATTGTGCATTTGAAAAAGTGAATGAAAGAACTCAAATTACACAAAAGGCACGTTCGCATACGAAAGTGAAATGAAGTAGAAAGGCAAACAGAGAAAATGTCTCAGTGCGATTGCATGATTTCACTTGTCGATGGTGAAATATAAACTTTTCATTTCCTTCCCTAATCGCAATAACAACAACACGGAGAGTTGAGTTGATAAAAGTGAATTGTTCGACTGAGCAATCAAGCAAAGCAGCAGAATTTCCTTCTCTACTCAAGCTTAAATCAAAGGGAAAAACGAGCAATTAATCATACGAAATAATCAGCAAATCATATTATTATTATTCTTATTAATTTCACTTCTCTTTCCTCGCAGCACGCAGCACGAAGACCATTAATAATTTTGGTCCCATAAACGCTTTGCACATGAAAAGAACAAATGACTGGAGTGTGCGATGGAAAGGCTGGCAAAAATGCACAAATAAAATCAAAATTCTACCCTTGAAAACTCGCTCGGGCCGTGGATGTTTCTGCTGTTTGCGCTTCAGATCGCACTCGAGTGTTTGAGGGTGAACATGGCGAAATTATAAATTTCCAGCAAAAATAGCAATTTGCAGTTGTCACTTGCAGGGCGAACAAGCGCGAGTCCTTGCGGCTTCTAGGAATTGTGAAGCAAAACAAAATTATTCAATTATTTCCACATCGCTAAGCATGAGCCTTCATGATGAAGGGCAGCGAAAGCTGCTTTCCTATCGTCGGCGAAGCACGCAGAAAGCAGAAACAGTTTCAACTGCTTGCATCGTTTGAAAAATTATGGCTTAGCCGGAAGATGCCTAATCACTCAGCTGTCGGCCCGTTTTGTCAGTAATCATGTATTCGAATAGTTCTACTGTTGGGTAGCACTTCGCGTTTATATCAATTTCTTATTGTTTCGTCAATCTTCTCAGAATCTTCTCGTATTAATAATATGATAAATGAATTTTTTTTATGCGCCAATAAAAATTTGTCTGGCGTCAAATTTATGTGATAAGACATTAGCAGTAACTCTGCAGAGAAAAATTTGGCTCTTATTGTTGAGCTTGATGGCGAACGAAAGAAGAGACGATAAAACGAGAAGCTCCTCGTCATCTTGAAAGTGCCATTGTCTTTTATAAATTAGAGGAGAATTTTCTCAGCATTCGCTTCATTTCATTCTCCTGCCATTCTGTTATTCAAATTCATCGTCACAAATAAATTTAATTATAAATTTTTATCTTGCGTTGCTTTAGCGTCGCGAACAACGATGGCACGTTAATGAAGCAGATTTTCGAGCTTTTATGTGCAGTATTTTCACCCTCCCTATTTATGTGTTTATGGCGTCAAGAGCTGCTTCGGATCAGCTGCCTGTAACAACACAGATAAAGCTTTATGTTTCCAATTTGTTTTGCCTCGAATTATTAACTGGAAATTAATGAAACTCACATCGAAACGAGTAAAACACGGGTTTTATATTAAGGAAAAAATCGCTCTGACTAAAAGGTCAGAATTATGAGTGAAGAAAATCTTAAAATCACAAGTTGAACTCAATGATTCTAGTCTCAGTACTCATGATGTGGAAAAAACCCAAAGCAATCACACGCACAACTATTAACATTAATTATTTAAAGACATGCAATGCAACGGGGAAGTCAATATTAACAATGATTAACTGAGCATCCACCAAGCAAAACAATGTTGGAATGATATCCGTAGAAACCCTTAGTGTCGATATCGACAATGCTTCACCCTTCGACCCTTTGCCGATCGAAGGTTGTAATAAAAGAAACAAGAAAATAAAATGATAATTTCGGCCTTGTGCCGACGATATTGAAATTTCTTGTCGGGGGTCAATTTTCCATTAGTTCTCGTCTTTATTTGATTTCGGGGACCGACGAACACAAGAACTATCGTGAGTAATGATCCCGAAAAATCCATTTAAACTTTGTCACATAAAACTGGTGATTCATGAACTTCCCTTCGCACAAGGCAGCAAGGCATCCTTTCGATAGATATTGAATGGAGCTTATAGCCGAACTAAGTGTACTCATTTTTTATTGGCGCAGTTTTTGCCTCTCTGTTCACAACATCTTAAAAAGAAATCTCGAGAAATCTCTATCGCAAAAAATCTGGGAAATTAAGCTCTACTGGAAACTCTTCTCCGTCGATGGCTTTCAGGGGAGAAATTCTGTTGAATTTCATGAGCAATTGAAACGTCAATTGACTTTTAATGTGAAGCAAAAAAAGATGATTATTTGCTCCACATGAAGGAGGCGAAAGCATCGGAGAGCAATAAATATTGCTAATTCAATCATAAATAATATCTGGCAACTTCTCAGCTAATAAAACAACGCTTGAGTTATTGCCAGTGACACAAATATGCTGCTCGATGTACGAACATGGATGTTTTATGGAGCTATTTGAATTGCTGGGAGGACTGAGGAGAAAGAGTGATTTTCCCATTGAAAACGACAATAAAAAGCGACGCACACAAGAATTATCGAGATGAGATTGATCATTAATGTTGCATTTATAAGCTTGTGGAAGTCTCGTTAATGGGTTGTTTTATCTTTTTGCCAATTGTTATTTGACTAATGTTGTCATTCCATGAAATATGTCGTTTCTCTTGTTTCATACGTTCTCATAATTTGATGCCTCAGCTAATTTCTTGACAGACTTTGTGGGTCGGACGATTTATCGTGATAGCTCTCTAATAGCTCAAACGCAGTAGCTAATGCAAACATACTTGTCAGCTTGACGGATCAAGCCCGGAGCATCACAGACACAATCTTGGTCTGTTGGCTCATTTCATTTATTTACAGTCGTCTGAGATTTTCCACAACTTTCCTTGAGAAAACGTTGAAAAGATGATCCATCTTCGTGTCGTGACACAGTGGGCGACTGTGCAATTACGTTCGTAAACATTTACTTTCATTTAATATTCATCTCCCTCTGGATATTTCGAGGAGAAAAACAATAGACTTAGCTGGTCTTCGTGGAAATTTGAACACGAAGGCCTCATTTAGTTACTCAATTATTCTTCGCTTTTGTTCGAAGCTTTTTTAGGTCGAAATTTTGGTTAATTACGAAATGTTTTTGTTTTTATTTGACAAAGTAAGATATTGATTAAAGTTTGTATAACCGATTGACTAGTAGGAATATTTTTTGATGGACTTCAATCAGTCTGTGATAACATAATTCATTTAATCTGAAAATGTCTCGCGCCTTTAAATATGTGTACGGTTGTAGGAAGTCCATCAATTGGAACCTTACGTATCCTTATGCTTTGTAATTTAATTGAAAAACTAGCTCATCATTTTAATTTTAATGCAAAGAAATATGCTTTCAAAAGTCTGCTCTGCATCGTCTCTTTGAAGTCATTAAATGAAATTTACATTTGTTCATGTTTTATGATTCACATATTCTTTTGATAGCAAAACTTTTTGTAAGTAGAAATGCGTAGATCAAACTTCAAAAACGAGTTGTAAAGAAATAGGAAAACTTGTTTGAATATAATTCCAAGCAGCACATTCTGAAGCTTTCGTGAAAGATGTTTTCAAATTTAATTTGTGTTTGTTTGCTTTTCTGTTTGAAATCGTCTTCATGGTTCAACCAATGCAGGTTTGCTCAAAGTTTCGTTTATGTTACGAGCAAAAAGTTGTGTTCATTGTAAATTCGAATTGTTTCAAGAATATTTTAATACTCTGACGTTGTCGTTGTGGTTCCTCATAGGATGGTTTCAAAAGCACTGGCTCAATGCGAGGTTTAGTTTCTCCCGTATCCTGTTGAAAGTCGAATTGGAAGGGAACACGAAACAACTCACTGAGCAAATATCCAATCAATAAAACTGCACGTGAGTATTTATATTTTCAGTTCTTTTCCGAACTTTTAAATAAACATAATAAGTGAAAAAGCAAATAACGAAGGTTGTTATTTTTGATGTTTCTGTGCAAACAGCTTAAATTTTTTATGTTTAGCAACATTAAACAAACTTTTCCAAGTTTGCTTATTCCAAGTCTTTTTTCTGGTTGCCGTTGAATTCAGTGTACGATTGGTAATTTTCCAATTTATTCCTTATGTCGAAATTCCAACCCAATAAACTTCAAAATATAATTTCCCACATCAGAAACGCTTAACTTTACCCAGCATGGAAACTTTGAAAGTTTATTCTTTTTATTCATAAATAAAATATGGATTTTTTGCTTTTGTTAAGTTGGTTCACCTCATCTTGTACTTATTAGATTTGAATTCGTTCGCCTATTCCATTTGTATTTCTTAAATGAAAAACAAAAGCGTCAATTTCTTAGGAAATAATTCAAAAAAATTTCTGCGTATCATTAGAATCGATCAACGAAAATGATTTCTTCTGATTCTGATTAAGTGGGGTCTCTTGCCCCTCCGCCCTTCGGAAAACCTTGCGGTTATCCAGTCGGCGCAGAGGTCGAGACTAGCCCATAGTTCCTAAGAACTTTCCGGACCTCGAAAGTGATTTCAATCAGATTCAATTTTCAGTAAAATTCAAAAAATTTCAAGATGTAATTTATTTAATGCTAGAGCAATTTTTTGAGCACACTCTTTTGTTTCATAATCTAAAATTCGAGTGAGGATACAGGTGAGTCGAAGTATGAGAAAACGGAAATAATATAAAAATTATTTCTACACAATTAAACCTAAAAGCTTCTCTAACAATTTTTTCGCTACCTGCTCGATTTTCTTTTCTTTGGAGCTCATCTTCTCTGCTGGCTTTGCTGGGCGCTTTGCCCCTATTTTACGGTCCGCATCGAACGATAGTCAAATGCCACCCTCCCCTCTACTCCCGCCAATCTGACGAAGGTTGAAACGGCTCGTCATGTTGCGGCACTTGAGGGGAGCGTTATAATTTTAATTTTTCTTTTATAGCTGATTTCGAGGTTTCTTAAGTCGTCGATGTAAAAGTTAAATACAAAAGTTCATTTGAATAAATTTAAGCTAAAGGAACAATTTATGCAAATTGTTGCTTTTACTTACTAAACTCAGCCAACCAGCAAATTAAACTTTTAAAACAACGAACGGAAAATTCTGTTACGAGTTTTTCGTGAGAACCGTTGCCGTTGCTGTGCAAGAAAAGGAAGCAAACATGATATGCATCGTAGATTTGAGAAATCTTTAATTTCGATGATGGATTACGTTGTACATAATCAGGTTTCGAAGTTATATTCCGCAATTCTCTCCATTTCTCATCGCTGTTCGGTGTGCTTTGCGAAGTCGAAAGTAAACGGGAACGTTTACAAGAACCTAAAAAGCGAATGAAGAGCACATAAATTTCAAGACGGTTCTGATATATTCTCGCTTCGGGTGTAAGCTCATTTCAAGCATCATCGAATCCTAATATTTTTATTTTCTCCCACAACAAGCGTGATGAATTAAGTCATCTTTCCTCCCCACGCTCGCTCAATGGAAGCAAATATTTCTTCGTCACTTCTGCAAAGGGAAATTGAAAATATTCTAAAAGATTCGAGATTGTGTCATAAGACGGAGTGAGCTGGGAGAAAATGTCAAAATTCATCATAGAAAATGTTTTCCTCTACTTGAAATAAGCTCCAGAAGAAATTATTTAATTTTAGTATCGCAAAATTGAAATCATTCAACTGGAATTCCTTCCCCGCACAAAATACCTTGTGCCTGGTTTCATTATGGAGTAAGAAAGGTATTGCGCACTGTTGTCATGCAATTTCTTAGGCTATGTGCGTTCGGCACATTTATGAGATCTTTTTAATTTCATTAAATTATTTTCTGTTCAGTGGTTTTCTCGTTTTATTAGTTTTCCACCTTTTGAGTTCGCCTTGAACGTTTAATCTGGAACTTGAAGCCTTTGAAAATATCTAAGAGTTTTTCCTTTAGAAGATTCACGTAACTAATGGTTGGAAAAGTTACTTTTGAAATCTGCAGTTTTGAGCACTGGCATCTCATCTTGAAATGCTGCAAAAATATTCGTTCTCTCATGTTTTAATGTGATTTATTGAGTGGAAAATTCTTATTTTCCTGCGGGAGAATTTTGCCTTCGCTATCATGCAAGCAGCAGCAGCGAAATATGCAAAAATCACTAATGCATTTTGAAACATGTCGGGGGAAAATGCAAATGATAACTCGTGAAATATTGAAGAATTATTGCTTTTCTTCTTCCTTTAGCTGAATGTGCACCGTACTTGCTTGTGTGGAACCAGATAAATTCCTATGGAATGTTTCCGCACAAAAAATGCACGATTGAGGAATAAAAAAACGACTTTTCATGCAGACATTTCAACCTTATTA
Organism: Smittia sp. YW1114-2; assembly: GCA_033064975.1. Classification (NCBI taxonomy): domain Eukaryota; kingdom Metazoa; phylum Arthropoda; class Insecta; order Diptera; family Chironomidae; genus Smittia; species Smittia sp. YW1114-2. Next base: position 22,592,015 of record CP093832.1, read on the forward strand.
AAATATGCTTTATCATTCGCCTTCCGCGGCGAACTAATTGAAGCTAACTCATTCTTTGAACTTGGCGAAGGAGGAATCGCATCTCAGAGCAAATGGAACTCTGTATTTACGGGTGGCTTCAACCGACTTAAATTCAGACAGATTAATTTACTTTGAATGCAAGACGTTGAGACAATTTTGCGCGAAACAGGGAGAGGGAGGTGAACTTAACACGTTTGATGTTAGTGCATTTGCTATTTTACTGAAAAGCAAAACACTTTATCTCAAGTCGAGATGGGAAATAAAATGCAATAGCAATCCGCTCCACACTCGACTTTCTTTGACTTCTTTGGCGCTGTTCGTTTTGTTGCGAGACTTTTACAAAGAGCTTTTGTTTGTTGACATTTTGATTTAAATATCTTAACGTTCAATTTTTTTCCTCGTAAATAAAAAAGTTTTTTAGTTTAACGTCGTTTTTTTAAGTCACAGTGAAGTTTCATTATTATTTCTGCTTTGCTGCCCTTTTTTTGTTCTGGTGATACAGAAAAAATGCTTTGGAGTTGATCACGAATGCTTCTTCTGTGCAAAAATGCGAGACTGTTGGTAATCTACTGAAATCTTTTCTCGATTGGTGCAGTGCATTGTTCAACAAAACGAATGTCAAATACACTAAATGATTTAGTTCCATGACTATAAATTCTTCGGAAAACCCACAATTAAGCTTAGACTTTTCGTCGAATGTCACACGAATTTTTACTTTTTATAGATATTTTTAATCTTAAACAAAAGGAACTTTGCCGTCAAAACATGATCAGCGAACTGTGTTGCTAATAATACGCATTATATTAAATGTCGCTGACGCTTGTTTTCTAAATTTGCTTTTGTAGAGGAGGCAAATTAAATGAAATCATAAACAGCACCCATTTGAAAAACATGACGACATGAAACGGAATTCATAAATGTGACATTTAAAGATGAAAAAGGGCAATGATGGAACACAATAAGGAGGGTGAATTTTAAACTGATTCATCTCGCAAGATTGTTTTGACAAGGCAAAGACAAATAACTGAATGCATTTGATCCACATGGGTGAACGCAATGTCGCAATTGGGCAGGACTGAAATTCCCATAAAGGCATCGCATCGAAAAGGGAAAACTTCTGCAAGATATTATTTTAAAACTTCTGTCAGAGTAATAAGGCTCACCTGCTACCACCCACCCAACTTTCTTGCTGGCAACGTTCGCTGGAGTTTTTTTATTGATATTGTTTTCAACAAGCCTGCAGCGAGCTCGAAATTCTCCATTGTGTTGAATAAATGTTGCTTTTTTAAACATTGAGGTAAGCCAGTAATGTGCACGTTTATCATGAAGAATTCAAAGAATATTATTCAGTGCTCTTGCAGAAACTCGGAGGTGTAATTGATATCATCGCAGCAATTTCATCGACGTACGAGGATCGATCATGAAAGAAGCTTCGGGCGACTATCACAAATGAATATAAATGCGGATTATTATTCAGTAACGAAATCGAAGTTTCAGGATAAATTTAATCACGGTTCAATGCCGTACTGCCCATGGGAAAATTAGGGATCAATACCATTTGCACATCCGTCTACAATTGACCGAAAGCGAGAACAAAATTCTCGCTGAATAAAAAAGCTTTTGCTGTTTGCAGCGAAAATAAATCAATCGTCTGGGCCAACTGTTTCAGACACAATTAATTAAACCTTTCCAGCTGTGAACATGGCAGCTGAGGCCGAGCACACACACGATGAAGTGATTTAAAGAAAAAAGCTCTTTAGTTAACTAACCTTCTCAAATCTGGATCAAAATATTTTATGAAAGATGTAAAAAGCTGTTAAATAATTAATCGCCGTAGCTCTCTCGAAAAACTTGTTTATTTACTCGAGCGAGTGAAACTTTTACGCTTCGGGCTGATCTAGTACAGTTCTCATCATATGGTTTCGTGTTCTAAAAGTCTGAGCCTGCGCAGCTACCATCAAGGGTGAAGATGGGAAATCAAAATCATAATTTCACGTTTCCATATTATTTGTGTATGCTGCCAGATAATTTTCCGAGTCGCAGAGTGCTCAGCTTTAAAGCAAGAATGTGTGCGGGGAGAAGAAATTCGTCTGCTGCTCGAAAGAAATATGCTAATAAGGTTCATTCATTTCATTGCCAAAAGCGAACATAATAAATCATACTGATGGTCTACGGCTTCTCGAGCAACTGTCAACATGATAAAGTTTTCTCCATTTCCTTTCAGACGAATAAGAATGCGAAAAAAATGCTCAACTGTTGATTCGCGATATGAAACTATCAACGTTCTGCTCAGCCCAGACCTTTTCACGGAACGCTCTTCGCAAGGTTTAATTAACCATTTAACCATTAAATCCCGGAAATTAAAGGCAATTATCAGAAATTAAAAGAGAGAACTCGGCCTGTTATCAGATTGTCGCCTGGCGCATATCCAAAAGGATGAGATTAATACGTAATTGCTTTGAAAATGAGAAACATAATTCTTCTTATTTGCGAGAAGCAGAAAGAATTTAGTTGAGCGCCGAGCGGAGAAAGTTAAAATAAATTTGTCGGTTTAAAGTCTCACAACTTTTGTTGTGTTTGGGTTTCGGTCGAGAGAAGGGATTTTCATTTCGGAGATACATTTCCAGAAATGTTTGCGAGGGTAAAAATAAACTATGGCGAGAACTTTTAGATTAAAATTTTCGTCGGCAAAACGAGCAAAGTGAAGTACGAGGTGTAATTAGATCAAAGGAAATTCAATTCAAGAGAGTTTATTAAACGCAAATGGAATATTAAATGCTAAACCTCCAAGCTGATAAATAATTAATTTTCGAGACGAGCATTTTTTTTTCGAATATTTGATGAGTAATTATTAGCTTCGAGTAATTAGTTGTCCTGATATCGATAAAACTTAAAGACTGCCACATCCAGCACTATAATACCTTGATTAAAACAGAATCCTCACAAAGCCGAGCTCTTAATGAAGCACAAAAACTTATGGCGAGAGCGGAAGCACCTAATAATACTCAAGAGATATTGATCGTTTAAGTGACTTCGTTGCGGGCAATGTCGAAACATTATGCAAATTCTTGAATTTAACCAAATTCAAGCCATTCCATGTTCGTTCCGTAGATGCTTCGGATGCATGCAAGAGAAGGAAGAGGATGAATCAAGGAGAAATTCCCCTAGCAGGCCATAAAATAGTTTCGCATTCGTTTAATATTAAAACAATTTCGTTCAGAATTTCCTACTTCGCATAACTTTGATGAACACAAAATAAATTAAACTATGGTTGGTTTTCTGAAAGTCTCTAATGCATACACAACACGTCCTAGATGCAATATAGCTAAACAATGCAGATTATAGTCTTCGGTGGAATGCTCTATTTGATCATCTAACCCGTAATGTGTGTTCCGATAATTAATATTTTCTACGACGAATGAGAAAAGCTTCATGCATGATTTGTTTTTCAAACATTCGGAACTGTATCACATGTCAGCTTGTGCGTTTTAATTTTGCATTATTTAGCGCATGATATTAAAATTATGTGAGACAAGTGAACGTTTGGCAATTTAAAGTAATTAATTTCTGCTCTTGAATGCATGATTTATAGCAATGAATATTTCAAGGGTTGGCGCTCTTGTTCGCCTCCCGTGCAAGACCGGCAACAGAATGTCATCCTTAGATAGCCACAGCTTTAAAACGGAATGCGGCAACCGCTCGGAAACATTGAACTTCATTCATTTGTGCATACAATATTCATGACGTTGTTAACATAATTTTATGATGTACGGCTAAAAGTTTGTAATGATTTCCTGGAGATGATAAATTATGCGGAGTTTAATTTAGTATGATAATTTATGTGGCCACAACTAGATCAATTTTTCTGTTGCAGGTGGAAGCAACAGAGAGGATTGATGCAAACATTCAACATGCTGGCGGATAGAAATTTAATACGAAATATTTCTAACATCATTACTACATGATTCAGTCTTAAAGAGTCTTTCAATATTAAATATTATTAGTTGAAAGTTGAAGCGAAACTAAATGAAAAAAGGCATTCTGATGATTGCGACTAAAAACTTTGCTCAGCAATAAATTCTGTTTTATTCACAACTTATATTCCTGCGGCAGTTGTCGATTTTGTTCCGCTGGAAAGAGAATAAATTCGGGAATTACTCAGGGATTAACGCTACCAGCTACCACTTTTTCAATTGTAGATGAGCGAAACGAGCAAGCGAAGAAGGAAAGTTTTACATTCATCGGCAAATAAAAGTTTTCCATCGTTGTTTATTTTGAACACTCGAAAAGCTTAAACTTGGTGAAACTTTAATTCGGCAACGTGTAGGTCCATTTTCTCAGTGAACACACAATAAAATATGCTGGAGCTGAATAAATAAAAATAAACACGGTAGAACAGCCCCATGAATTCTTTATTTTACTTTTCGATTTCTTTCTCGGTGGAGTTGCCCACAATCCGCTCCATTGTTTACGCTCTTTCTATTTAACAGAGAGGAAAGTTATTAGTTCCTGAGTTTGTTGTCAGGAGTTTTCCTCTGATGGATAAAATGCGAGCCGACAGGAAAGCATTTTGTTATTCAAGGTGAAGCCCTATCGTTCTCCTAATTATGCTTCTAAGGCATTCGAAGTTTGTTGCTTAGTCTTCCGTTCGATATCACGGAAGCTAATCACAATCAAATCACCTAGTTGAAATGTCAGAACACAAGAGCCCAATATGACATAATGAATTTATTAGCAAATGTTTTTATTTTGTTTCAGTTGGCGCAAGTTGGCCACAATTATTTGGAATACGCTCCGGCGATACGAAAAGCAAGAACACGCACCGCCAAGGGTAAATAATGCGATATGAAAATCATAAACTAACAGAGCAAAAAATTCATTCAGGTTATTAAATAATATTTTATTTCGTAAAGGAAGTTCATACCTGATTGTAATTCAAAGCGTCTGACAAAACTTTATGACTTTTATGAGTTCGTAAGTTTTCGGGGCCTGAGTTCGTAAGAGCTGGTGACTTGCGAAGGGTGACATTGAGGCGAGATTCCATTTTCGTTTTCCACATTAACCAAAGTGTTCAGATGTAAACCTCACGCCTAAACCACAGGAATATCCTTCAAATTCAATCGAGAAACTTCCTTAATGAATTATGGAAGCGGGAGACATATCGGAAGCCCGCCGGCAAACATTGCATGTTAAGCTATAATTTACTCGGATGGCTTTTTTACAACTCTAAGTATTTGTAAACTGCACTCTTACTTACTTGATGATTTATGATTTGGTAGATTGCATTCTTATGGACTCATTTTCGTAATGGGGCCTTGTCGAATAGCTATTAAAAGCAAATCAAGCGCAATACAAAATAATTAATGATTTCTTCCAGTTTAATGTCAGAAGACTTCCTTGGGAAACATCAGGGCGATGAAATATATTTCCATCAATATTTCCCGCCAATGATTTTCACGTGAACACGAAAGTTCATGATTCGCTTTTAAAATTCAGGCTACGTTCACGACTTACATAAATTCACTGAGAATAAAACTTTTCGACTTTCATGAAGTTTTTATTTTTACAAAAAAACGTGCCTGAATTTCCTTTCCGGCGATAGACTATGACTCGAAGAAGAGGGTCGAGATGAAAGCGGTAATGATCATTTCTTTTTCGCTTTCCCCCGTCATTCAAATTTGCCATTAACATTTCGTCAAACAATTGAGTTCGGCTGACGCTAATTTCGGAAGCCTCGTCATGGTATTTCGAAACCCACTTGCCCGACTGTTTGGCTTTAGAGAGATTAATATTTCGCAAACGTAAATTGCTCAACAACGTCTGCAATGAAAGAGAAATTCCGAAATGAATCCGTGAGAGAATGACAAACAATTCTGAGGGTAAGAAATTAAATTTTGTTTCTTCTAGATTATATTTATTTCTTGTTTCAAACCGTGTTGGAATGTTCGACGTTCAAGATTTCTAAAAAGTGAGCTGGCAATTTGGAAAGACATAAATTATTGTTGTTCAACTGAAACTCTCGAACCCTAACCTGTCGACTCTAAATCTTTGCAAAGTTTTCCCAAAATTCAAGACAAACTTGCATCGGTTTGTGTTCTAACTTATCAAGTATCAGCTAAAGTTTAGCTCAAACTCTGTGATATCCTCATGCATAGCAAATAATCTAACAGACAATAGATCACTTTGAAAGTTGTTCTCGAGCGTTTCGTTGATTACCCAACTTGTCCTGTCTCTTTCGTTGCGATAAAGTTTAATTTATGTACAGATTCAAATTTCCCAAATAGCTAATAGCCATTAATTTGACTTCGATTCACATGGATTCATATTTGCGCATCGGAATGTGAATATTTGCCTCTGGATTTGCTATCAGCATCCGCCCCTCGTCTTTTAGATGTTGTAAAATTCAAAATTAATGAGTTGTGATTTAAAAGAGCGTTTCCCGTTCGTCGGCGCGGGGGATGAAAGAGAAGAATTGTGTAACGTTTTCCATTTGGTAAAATATGAATGTTGGATGCTCAACTAAGCAGAAAAATTTATTACGCTATTCCGGCAAACTCTTGCTTAGCTCCGCTGCTCGTTCGATTAATAAAACAAATCATCAAATTCTGAGCTTAGCGCCCAACGAAATATTCTAGCCTTAAACTTTCCCACAGGCTTTTAACGTGTTGGCAGATTCAGATGCATGGTGAATTGATAAAGTTTAAATAATTTCCATATGCCGGAACCATGGATTTATCAATTTCTAATATAGCTCGCAGCCGATTTCGATTCGTGAGGCTTCAGAAATCAATTGAATGCAAGCATTGATTGCAAAACGTTGTTTGCTGCCATTCCATTCCATTGCATTGTTTATTTGTGAATTGTAAACAGTTTTCTGGAATGTGCACATTTGAAGCCTCTCGAGAGGGGCGATGATGTTTGATTATCGATAGAGGAGAGATTTTCGTGAACAACTCAAACCACGCTGTTCTACCTCAAATTTCAGAGCAGTAAATGTTTCGATAATTAAATTTCACGTGGAACGGAGAGGAAGAAAACTACGGCAACAAAATTTGAATTATTGATTGAGAATTCTCCTTGATGAATTCAGTTTACGGTTGCATAGAGAAATTTTGCGATTTCAGTTGATAATTTGTGTGTTTATTGAGCAAGATTAGAATCTGAAATCGAAATATTATGTTGTTTGTTCAAGGCTCTCCTAACACTCGTACATTTTGGTGAGCCTCTCAATGTCGCCTGGACTTAAATCCTTCACGTAGCCAATTATATCATCGTAGCTAGAATCGCACGGAAGAATAGAACTGGCGTTGTACTTTGCAAATGCGTACTTTGGATAATGCATCACTGAGAGCAAATCGTAAGGAGTGCCGTAGTCGTCAAAGTAAAGCGAATCGATTTTTTCGAAGTGTTTGATCCAATTGGCGTATTTCAGATTCTCTGGATGAATTTGAATGTAGTTGTCTCTATCTTTTCGATTATGCATGTGCGTGAAGCCTAGCGCGTGGAAAATTTCATGGCTCACTTGTCCCTTCCTGACACATTCGCCTCGCTTAATTGAGATTCCTTGCCTTCCCCCAACTTTGCCAAGCTTCGAGAAGCAGCCTCCGCCGGAGAAAAATTCGATGTAGTCAGTTTCAGCGTATCGTGGGACAAACCGAATGCACGACACTGACTGAATCGATCTCATAGCTGCTTCGATTGAGTAAATTTCCCTCTTCGAATATCCAGACGCACTGTTTATCTTATACGGAATAATGACCAGTCCTTGACTATTCTTCGGCCACCGCATAACGACATCGCGTATTCCAGTGCGGCCCTGACGATGGTTGGTTATAATTTGCTTCTGTTCTTCACTCAGGCGAATGTCGCCTTGGAACAGCTTTTCCGACAAATCAGGAACCTTCACACTTCGCTTGCTAACCACATTCTGCTCTACGCAGCGATTCACTCCAACGCCATAAATTAACTGCGCGGAAAGTGCGATGACGAGCGTACTAATGAACATTTTCAACTGACGTTCCTCGTACAATTCGCAAGCAATTTATAGGTCTCCCAAAAAATACCGTCAATGAATTAACGTCAGGGAAAACAAAAAATATTTGATAAGAACAAACAATTTGGAAAGAACGAGGATGAATAAATTTACGACGCTTTGTTTTGGTAATCGAACTTTCAAGAAGGCTGGAGTGAATGACCACGCTGGCAATAAACAGAAACACTCAGCTTTATGTAAACTTCAGAAAGCTTCAAGCGCAAAAGTTTGTACCGTTAGAAGAAGTGAGAGTTTGCTGTTTAAATAATTAATTTCGATTAATTTGAAATTGCTTCTGAAACCTCATTTTTCTCTCATAGTCATCTTATGTAATGAAAAAGCCAGGAGGAGCAAGGTTTCTAAGCAACAACCATTAACAACGTAAAATGATCTGGGATAACCGAAAAAAAAGTTTGCCTAACGAAAAAAGTTTTGTGTTCCGGGTTGAAAGCTGAGATTGAGGTCGAGATGCCTTTGTGTCGGGGCGACTCTCTTCAAGTTCCCTTTTCCGAGTTTCTACTCTCCGCTTTTGAATAATTATGGACTTGACTTTATTTCAATTAACGCAAGCTAAAATCATAATCTGCTCGGTATTATCGAGGGACAACAGTACGAACACGAGCAGACTTTGAGTGTCGCAAATTAATTAATTCGGAAATTTCTCAGGTTGTCCAAGCGCAAAGCAAAAATTTATGTCCATGAACTTTTTTGTCAGCCAAAACAACCACCCAACCGTCTGGCTCAGCGAAGTTAGGGCCAAACTTTCTCGAGAGCTTATGCAAATTTAGCTTCGCATTGATTAGAATTTCTGAAGAATTTATTTTTATCAACTCCAACACAGGAAGTTTGATTTCCCCATAAAGTTCAAGATTGATTCTTTACGTTTTCAGTTCCACTTCTTGCGATCTACATGTTGAAGGCTAAAAGTTTTGGCTTATCTAGCCTGTGACAATGTTGTTTGCGTCGTGTCTATATGAATACTAGCTTACGTGCTCATCGCCTAAATCGGCCAATCAACTCGTTACGGCTTCAAAAGACGCAGACGACGCCATTCGAAGAGTCTCGATTCAATTGCCGTCAACAAGTTCCAACTGAGACGACAGACTTATCTGGCTGCTTCGAACTTTCACAGGCTCATCTGAATATATTATTGAAAAAACTTTTTTAATTTTGCAATGTGACATAGGAAAGTTAATTTTCGGGATTTGCTTCAAATTAAATTCTTTGTAATTTGCATTTTCAAGCCAAACATCCTCGAGATTAGACTCATCTATATGCAAATTTATTGCGATTTTATATATTGGCACTCAGACTTCAAAGATTTTTGATGTTTTGCCTTTTTCAATTGAATTTAGGGTTCGAGATTAAGTCACTTTGCAAGTTGATGATTGAATACTGACTATTCTACGACACTCATTTCTATGAAACAGAAGCTTTTTAGTGGATTTACTCTGTTCGCAGATTGCTTCGAGGCTATTCCCTCATAAGCTCAGATTTTCTATTTTCTTGATGCTTATTGCGAACTCGCAAAGTGCAAATCCAGATGAGAAAAGCTCTCGAGTAGCACTGAGTCTCAAGATAAACCATTTAGCATCTCCGTCTTCTCTCTCTTCTCGTACAAGACACTGATCAAATATACATAGACTTTTAAGAGACACTTGAGCACATTTTTCGCAAGACATGCAAAATTTGATAAAAGCTTCAATTTCTCGACACGGAAATTTCCTCTCTTGTTTATTATTTCGTTCGAGTGGAGCTCAGGCAAAACATACACGTCGAAATGCCCTCAGAAGGCCTGTTCAAGGAAACACTTCAGTTTATCAGATTTTTCTTCACGAACATGGGGACGAGTGAGAGGGAAAAGAAATTTGATTTTCTATACAAATAAATTCGGGACCGATTTCTGTTCGCTCTCATTTTGATTGCAAACAAGAATCTTTTAAGAGGAAGATTTAGGTGTCTAAGCTCACAAGAGGCTCGAGTTGCTACTGAAGAGCTTTAATGTTTGCCAACACCTTTAATCAGTATCTAGGTCATTGATGATTGAAGGAGGCGGCAATTTGAATTGGACTTTCTATTGGATCTGTTTCAGATTGATGGATTCAGAAGAAATCTATTTTTGCAATTTTTTATTGTGAATGGAAGAGAAATATTCATGTCATGATAAATCAATGGTTGTAGTTGAGTTCTTCTTCGTTGCGAATCGACGTTGCTTCGAACGCTAAGCGAGCTGCCAACTGTTCTTCTCCAATTCGAGCGTGCTCTGCGGCAATCTTCTCGAATAATGTCAAATGCTTCTCTCTTGCCTTAGCTGCTCAAATAAAGCTTTGTAAAATTTCTTAAAACAAACTTAAAATGTGGTCAAACTCACCAACAGCGACGGAATCTTGAGGCACTGCTTGAGATTGAGCAGCCTGAGGATTTAAGTTTCGTTCAGCAATTTTATTGTACAGTTCGAAGTGCCGTTGTGTTGCGAGATCCACTGCTTTGCTGTTTTGAGGTGGATGTGAGAGTTGTGGCTGGAACTTTTAAATGGAACCAAAATAAAGAGGAAAACCAAATTTCAAAAGCATTGACATACTCCATTCTCATCTGCAATGTACTCCACGGTTCGAACTTGATTGAGTGGATCTACATAACTGAACGCTCCTCGTACTGTACCTGCACCGTCACCAACCTCAGCGTGTGAGCCTAAATAACTTGGTAGTTAAAACATGATTCCCATTTATAATTTTAGCTTTTACGGTCAGAGTGTCCGCCGTAGTATCTTCCTGCTTCATATGAGAACTGATACGGCCTTGGCGGATATGTGGTTGAATCGGTCAAAATGTGAGAGACATCGGAATACGCGAGGCCAGCGAATGCGAGCATTACCTGCAACCAAATGTTAAAAGGCGAAATGAATTTATTTCTTTGCTAAATGTATCTAGAAAATTTTATCAAAATTTCTCGAACATTCGAATCAAGACAACAAAATTAATGTCATTATAAATTCAAGCGGTTGACTCATAGCAGCTTAAATGCTTCAAAACATTTTCAAGTTTCAAACCAAAATGATATTTGCGGTCTGAATTCACTCTCAACAGCAAGTGCAGCTTTCTTATGCTGCTTAAACTTTCCATTCACTTCAAGAGAAATTCGGACTTTAACAGTTCAAGTTCAAGCTTTATTCAAGTCATCTTGCATTACTAGAGGACTCTTGTTGCAAGAAGCCTTTTAAGTGGGCATATTTCCTCACCAAAATTGATTTCATTTTGATACTTTCAGCGCAATGACACTTGGGATACTTTCAGCAAAATTGTGTAACAAGAATCACTTTTACTTTCAATGATTTAACTATTCAACCTCTTGAGATAAACTGGCACTCTCAGTCTCTGTGATAAGTATATAAAGCTACGGAAAAACATGTTTGGAGAAGAAATATCGAAAGAGAGAAACGAGTTATGCAAACGAAGTGAAGTCTCATGGACGCGATGACTCTTCAATGAGGTCTGCGAATGTGCAAAGCTCTCTTGTTCGCTCTGTTTTAATGACGTTATAAATGTTTGTTTGAGGAGCCTAACAAACGATGACTCATAAAGATTTCTTGAGAATGTTTTTGTCGTTTAATTTCTTGGAAATGGGCGAATCTTTCTGTATCATAATATATTTAAATAAAAATCTTGCCACGGTTGACTTATCACCTTGCTTCAGAACAAGAAAAAACTCCAGATTCTTATTTATGTGCTTCACTTGAGCTGAAGTTATTAGGTGCAAACCGATTTAATTCGATGAAAACGCCAAATAACGCTTCAACAATTTTCTTCATTTGAATTCATTATTGATCTACGTGAATTTACCTTCGCTTCATCGCCGCGTTTCCTGCACAGAGACGACGGAATCGCGACGCACGAAAAATCAATGATAAGACAACGCGAGGGGTGAATGAAAAGAAAATTCTTGAGCTACTTCCATCGTCTCCTGATTTGCATAAAGTAAATTACATTTTAATGCGCCTCCACTTGAGTGTGAAATTATTTGATGAACCAGTCATTTTTCTCCTATTCGTGCCAGAGAAGGAGCTTTAAACCCTCAGTTAGACAGCAGCTTGTGAATTACTGAACGAGTGGCTTTATTGGTTTTTTCAGCGTCATAAATTTTGTCTTCAACTTTCGTCATCAATCAATCATTTGCCTAGTCGTCAGTTTCTTTAAAGTTTTGTTAGTTCAGTTGATAATCTGTTTTGGCTTAGTTTCGAAAACGTTGAGTTGATTAATTTCATGCATTTCATATTGAAACCGCAGTACTTATTCTCAGCTCAGGATTTCATCGTTCGTTATGAAAACTGAATTAATCAAAATTTAAATAGAAATGAAATTTCATCAAAAACAATTATCCGAGCTTGAGAAAGCTTCGACGGATTAAATTTTCGTCATTAAACGAAAGCATTAAGCTTTCGACTCTTTGTCGCGATAACTTTTCTGCGAGCAAACAAGACGCGCTCATTTTCTGAGATGAAACTTTGCCTAAGCGATCAAAGAAAACTCTTGCATGAGGGTAAGCAAGCAAACGATTTAATAAAATTTTAATTATCAAGAAAAGCTCATAAAATCCTCAAACAATTTGAAGTGGAGGATTTAATGACGGAGCTCGCTCTCAACTTCAAGGTTGGCTTTCGGAGAATGATATGACTCAAGTGAAACTTTTCCGGGGAAATAATTGGTATTACAAGCAGAAATGAAACCTACAAAAGTTTCTTCAAAAGAGAATAGGGAAACTTCAATCATTTATCATCTCAAGGAGAGAAACGACGGAGAAAGTGAAAATTTCGGTTTTGATCTCATTCGAGAAATCGAGTAATTTAATTTTCCAATTCCCATTTAAAGGGGGGAACGTTGCGCGATTATTCCATTTGAACTCTATCTGGGTCAGAATTAAAAATTCCAATAGAATTTTCGTCTTTCCGTTCAGCCTACTGTTTTGTGTTATCAATAAATACAGAGCAGAAACATTAAACCAAGCAAATTTCCACAACATAAAATGTTTAATGCGAAACGAGAAATAAGAGGGTGTGAAAAGTTTTAAAATTCTACTTGCGTAAACAGCCCGGTGTAAAGTTGCCTCGAAAATAAACTCGGGTCTTAAAAAAATCAAGACGATTCTTTTTCTTCACCTTCAGTAGATGCTCGTTCTGCTGAAGTGTCGTTTCCGAATTCTCGCTGCTCTTTATTCTCGCAATAAAAACTTGCGTGGAAATTACTTTACGTTTTTCCCAACTTAATCTGAAAGGGGCGAGACGACGAAGGGATCACAGCGAAATGAAATTTAAAACGAACCTTCAACTCCACTATGAACCTAGTTTGAAGTTGACACGTCAAAGCGGATGTAAACATGTTGTGAAAATACTCGAATGTGAGAGAAAACGAATAAAATTTCAATTAAACTTCTACGAGAGATTTATTGGTTTTAAGCTCCTCGAAGTTAATGTTGAGAATTTACGCAGCTGTGATTCTTGGAGAGGCATTTCAGCATCCAATTAGGGATTAATTATTTCTTCTACACTGTTTGCACTTTCTGTTAAGCTGTGAAAGCGCTCCCACATGCTATTGAATTTGCGTTCGCTCCTTCTATTGACTTCTCGGTGATGACGATCGTAGAGCTGTGGTTGAATGTAGGAATTTGCCGACTAATGAAAACTCTGTTACGAAATTTCTAACTTTACTTGATTACAATATCAAAGAAAAACTCTTTGGCTTCGTCTTACCCTATGAGCCCGTACAATTATTCTTTATCTATAAAGTCAGGATCTCGAAAATTGTTTCGGAAAACCTCATCTCTCCTCGCTTCGCTTCGCTTATGAAACATGAGCAATAAAGGTATCCAAGCAACAACCATTAACAATGTAAAGCGATTCTATGGGTAACCGAAATCGTAGAGGATGGAAAATTTCTTTTTCGACTAGAAGCGAGGGAACAAAAAACTCTTTCTTGGGGAGGAAGGTGAAGGTTAAAATGCTATCAGCGTCTCTCGGCTAAGTGAGCTTCCCTCGCTTGCTCGTTTGCTCTCTTGTCAAAATCGTTTTACCTAGTTTCAAGCCTATTTAAACAAGATTTATAATCATTAAGGAAAATTAATTAATTACATGAAACTTTTCGCTTTTCAGATCAGGTGCGCAATTTTCAGGAGTAAATGGAATGAAAATTATAATTAATAAATTTGACAACTTTTCCATTAGATGTTAGATACCTAGGGATTTTTAAGAGCGAACCTCTCTCATCTGACTCAGATGATCTGACCAAATAATCATGACTGATGTGTTCGTTGTTCTCATCAATTAATTTCCGTAGGAAGTCAGAAGACAGAAGTCGAGTGAAATCATCCACGTCGCAGTTCAGAATATATTAATAAGTTTCACTCTTCATAATACTCTGCTCTTAATTTGGGCTCTTTCAGACTTGAACAACTGCGAATCTCTTAAATTAAAATTAATTACTAGAAGCAAGAGATCGAGTTTGCTTCCCTAACTTGCACACAATGAATGAAAAAAGGAGCAATCGTAAAAATGTTTTGTTTTATATATTTTATAATAGAAATTTATTATTTTATTATTGCGCCTCCATGGACTTTTCGGATTGTTTAAAAACATTGGCAGTGGCATTGATTCTCCATGCTGGTGCAGTCAAATGAACGAGAAAAAGCCCTTTGTTAAACTTAGGGCCAAGCTGAGTCTTTTTATTTTTTATGTTGGACATAAAATGCTCGCTGAACAATGAACTTTTATTTCCGTTAACTTTTCCCCGAACTTTTCCGCTGCTCTCAACGGAGTGAATTTCCGAATGTTCATGCACACAGCAGCAAGTCGTGCTTTTATTGATTTTCATTGATTTTTTAACAGCATGAATGCAGTTATCGTATATTTTCATTAAGATTGCTTTTTGTGATTTTGTTCATTAGTTCAGCAAAACTTTTCCGTCGCTTGCCCGGAGAGTGCGGAGAGAAGGTAAGAACAAGCGAAACTCCTTTTTCATGTTTTTGTCATGTTCAAACGAGGGTTTATCTTCAAACGATTCGTGTTTCCAGTATTTTCATCAAGCACTTCTAACACATGTCATTTCGTGTATAATTAAGTACAGATGCCTTAAGACAGTGGGACAAGAGATCTCTAACGACAACCTTACAGCGGCTATGCAAGTTTCCTCGAGAGCAGTGATTTATTCCAACCGAACCTGCCTGGCTGTTAGCACTCAATTATTCATTTATTTGAGGTCTCCTTGGGTTGGGGTCTTCAAAAGGTTGGGTGCACTGCTAGGTAGAAATTGAAATCTTACGGTTGTACGTCTTTTTCTATGGTTTCTTGAGAATTTTTGGTATAGGTACGACATCCCTCGTCTGTTATTACCATAGATAATTGCAAGCGATGATTATTAGTTGAGTTTGCGAGCAAATCTCACATTCCAGAGCTGTGTCAAATTTTGAAAGACTCATTAGAATATAAGACTGAAACAGTTTCTTGATGGCTTATGGAAATGATACTTCATGTCTTTGAAAAATGTGTTCTGAAGTCTCATGTACTTACTTTAATGGAGGTGTTTGTTAGAAGTTTTTGTTGCTAGATTCAAGGACCTGCGGTGGCTGATACGCTCAAACCAATCGTTGCTGGTGGAGGTGGTGAATCAATCTTGATGCTTTAGAGCCAAATACTGAAGTGCGTGGCGCACTCAAGTACAAGAGGTTGATGTCATTATTTTGATAAATTCTTGTAAATCTCATAACAAAAATGTGACGAGTGTTTGTTAAAAAAGCATTTTGAAAATAAAATTGCACTAAACTTAGCACAGAAATAGAAAAAAAAAAACACTTTAGGCGAATGGGGAATGCGAAGACTAATAAACTATTTGTTCAAACTTCATGCTACTGCTACCAGTTGTTGAAGCATAGTTTGATTCCAAAATGTGCTCGTTTGTTATAGAAGTCAATTGAAAATTTGTTCAATCGTGGAAGTTTCTGTCGACTCATGGAAAAGGTTTTCTTTTTGAAAACATTAAAAATCCCAGCATGTGCCAAAGTTGGAAAATATTTTGTGGGAATAACAGTCAGAGATGTTTCTCGTATGTAAATACATCAACCGAAAGGATTATAATTTAGCGTTGTTTGCTTTTGATGGCAAAATTGAATTTAAAGTAGAGAAGGGTGATGATTAGGAGTTCCATCATGTTTTATGCTAATCGCGAATATGCTCATAGATTAAAAGCGAACGAGAAAGGCAAGAGAAATGAAATGCCGAACAATATTCAGTGAACAGCCAAGTCTCGTAGACCTTTTGCTTTCACACCTTATTCCTTTTGATGCAAACACTTGATGACTTGTTGCTGTTGAATAAACTGCAATGTTTCCAACAACTTTGAAGGCTAAGATGGCGTTAACTTGTTCAATGAATCCTTGTTGATTATCGAAGTTAAATACGAATGAGTATGCTGAGTAGTGTTTACAATTTCGCATAGCACACTTGAACAGAATGAGATTAGAAGACCTTGTAAAGCTATAATTACCAAAAATTCTTGAATGATTGATTTGAAAAACATTACTACGACCGACAAGAGAGATATGAATTTCTACAGACAATTTTTGTTTGATGAAGTTGTCCGATTTGATTGTGAAAGAGAAAATCACATGTTGGGCGATGGTTGTGTAGAATATTTTATGTTGAAAGCATAAATTCTACTAGTATAGCACTAACACAAGTCGATGTTCAAGAGTATTGAAGGGATGGAAAATGTAGCAGAGTTGCGCATAAGAGCTGTGAGCATTGGCGTTTCATTTTCAAATATATCTTCGCTTTTAAATATCGATTTTCATTCTTCCATTTCATATCTCCGCCACTGGGTTCTAGGCCTTGCTTTCGCCCCGTTTCGACTTCACTTTTCGTATCTAGTTGGAGAGATATTTTGTCAAAATTGTACCTCTGAAAATAGTTGAAGAAGTTGAGCGTAAAAATAAATTAAATTATCGAACTTATAATGCGCAAAACTGTTCCAAGCTAGCGGTGAATGTGTGGAGCTAAGAAAAGTTCAATTGACAGGAGATTTTCCTAATGAAAAACCAAAACAAAAAAGTTTAGTCGTGAACATCATAATTGTTTGTGCATTAACACAAACTCAAAGAGTGCTCGAACTGCAAACTGCATTTTAACAGGACCAAGTTGTATCATACAAGTTTGTGAGAACCCGAGCTAATATTTGCTTAAACGTTGATACTGCAGAGCTCTATGTAGCTAGCGGGACAAAATTCTTTCGATTCAATCGTGTGACAGAACAGTTGAGATAAAAGAAATCAATTCCGCTGCCGAAACTCTATTGAACTGTGAAAAAGTGGGAACAGTTGTGGTATTGCAAAAAGTGAATTTCAGCTGTTAATTCAGCGTGTGTAATTTGCTTTGTGGCCAGAGATTGCGGGCCAATTCATATAAGCTCGCTGCACAACGCTCCGGAAGGTTTCAATATCGAGTCGGTCTTGTGTGAAAAAGGTGAGTTTTTGAACCTTTCATTCATGCAGCCAGAAATTCCAAAGAAAATAAATACAAAATAGTGGAGGAGACATAAACAAAAATAAATTTTTCCTCCGAACATTTTCCTCTCTGTGTTGGTTCGTGATCTCAGCGCTTGTGTGTGTGCTACAAAAGATGAAGAAACGTGTTCACTTCAAGAGCCGGGGTAGAAAATGAGCAGCTTTTACACACCTTTTCCCTTTTACTCGCTTCTCTTTCCCCATTTTCTCCGCGTGATGGAATACTAGGCACTTTACTAGCTCAGACACTTTACATTCTCGCTCTTATCCCCTCTATGTGTTCTCAGGAAACTGCGAGGAGCTCTGGAAATGTTTGAATTACTCAGAGCAAACATCGCTTGGATGATTGTGAGCATTCTATTTGTTGCTCCATCGACGTCGATGCTTCTGGAGGAACTTTCACCAGGTAAGTGCTTTGTTGTCATTTCCTCCTCTCCTTTTAGAGGAAATGTTTGATTATGTAGCGATCTGTATGCAATCAATTCAAATCCGATCGAATCGAAAACAAAATCATTGCTCTGTGCGTAAGGATTGCGGATGATGTCTCACTAGAGAATACCTTCAATGGCTTTCCTTTTCTTATGGCAAACAACATACTCGCATAAATTCGTCTTATTTATGAGATCTTATTTTGCCGTTTCTTTTATTTTCCTTTTTTCGTAAGACATCTAAACGCGCTCCAGTGTAGCTAAATAAACATAAATTACAATAATAATTTATTTATACCATTTCCACAGTGTTGAGCAAAAGCGCCGCAAAATACGATTATAAGTTCAACGCATCTCCCGGTAAAATGGTTGAAAAGAAACATATTTAAGGGCTTATTTAACGGCACAAACAAAGAAAATTGCAAGAAACGAAACGGTGAAAAAATGTCTTCATAAATAATTCCGAGCCTCAACATAGCGAATAGACAGAACGAATAGAGGAGCCGGGAAAATTGTTACTCGTTTGCAGGAAAGGGGGATTAAATATTTAATCAAGTCTCAGTGGAATTGTAACCGCGTTGAGTTATTTCGGCTTCATTGATGCAAAAACGGTCTCCGAGCGAATAAAAAGATTGACCGGAGATTTACGCTTGGTGCAGCAAAGAAGCTGGCAATCCATTGTACGACCCTCCTGGCCACGATAAAGTGGGTTCATTAAAAATTTACGTCAGTTTAGCGCGGATACATTTTTAATGGAATTTTGTCTGTCAGAATTGCACAGCTTCACTTCGACCACCTTTCTTCCGCCCTCATAGTGGTAATCATTCTCTCCGCTCTGCGATTACTTTGTATTTATTAAGAAGATTCCGCTGAAACAAAATACATCCGTTTGAAGCTCGCTCTGTAAGATACTTTGAGAGTCATTAAATATTAATATTATCACAGAATGAGTTTCCAGTCGAAGCGAGGGAGGCGAACGAGAGAAGCGTAATTCAACCGCATTTTACGTTGATTACAAAGTAGACTGACTAAACATAAAAGTCGCTGTCGGTTGAGGCGCTCGTGCGGCGCCGGAGTTTGAGGCGAGAATAAAAATAAAATGGCAAAAATCTTTACTTTTGAAGTTCTACTAGGGAAAGGTACTAAGATCGAAAATTTATGGAAATTGTGGAAAATGGAATTTCTTTCGGAAGTGTTGGGGTTTCTGATTAAAACTTTGCTTATTTCCAGAGAGAATTTCGGAAACAAAACATTTTCAACTGCTTTCATGTCTGCATGTTGAATGGCTTAAAGTTTTCTTCAAGTCATACCTTCTTCGGGAATCTCTAGTGTGCTACGTCGTCTCAACTATAAAGTTCCTTCTTGAAAGCATACACACCGCAACCAGGAATGTTGTTTGTAGCATAAAAATGAGATTTGCATACATTTCTGCAAAGTCAAGACGAAAAGAATATCATGCACGTTTGAGGTTAATGCTTTTGCCATTTGTGCCGATGTAAGCTTTTTAACAGCAAATGATTTTCTCTCATTTTAAACTTTCGTTTCTCGAGAAAAATGGATGCAGCAACATAGCTGGCTAAGAGGAAAACTTTATCGTAAAGCGAAACGTGGAAAATATACTTTGTAGCGGACTTGGAACTTGTAATAATCTCTTGTTCGAGAGAAAAGGAACATTTCAAATTCATCTCTGCGGAAAGGCAAAATGATGGAAAAATTCATCCGAATGCTAGAGCAGGTTCGTGATGAAGATAGCAAAGCTACATTGTTTTGTCAGTTCGGAGCTTCTAGTTGGCATTCCGAGCATACTAAAATATTCATCACAAAAGGATTAAACTCAAAATAATGGAAATCTCGTGTAGAGACTCTCACCTCAAAACCAGAAATTATTTTGCATCGTACAACGTAACTCACTTAAAGAGAGAGACGATTCTCGTCTGCCATGTCGAAGATGCCACATTGAGTGAAAATTTATTCGCAATTGGCATGAACAAGCTTCGAATTATTGAAATTTTAAACACGACGATGAAACGAAAATCTCGAGATAAAAAGTTTCCGAAGCTCTCGTCGGCGAAGCTTCTTTCGTCGAAAGGCAGCCAAAAGAAAAACAATTGAAACTATTTTTTATTTTTCGATTTTTCCATTCCATTAAACGTGCTTTCAGAACTATTTCAATTCTTTCTTTTGCTTTTGCCTTCTTGGCGAGAATAATCTTTTCACTCTCCACAAGAATTTTGGCAAACATTTCTCTGTGCGAATGTGTTTTGGAGCAAAACAAAAGGAAAAATGTTTCAAAATTCTTTTCGATGGATGAAAGCGCCTCTTCTGCCTTTTCTTCTGCTCGAGTCGAAACATATTGAATGAATCATAGATGATACATAATATCTCAATTCGATTGAACTGGAGTGTATTGTTATTAGCATTTTTATTCTGCTGTTGATAGGGGAGGAACAACTTTTGAGCTATTAGTCTTTCTCCTCTCAACATTCTTCGGGGGGAGAGAGATAAACCCATTTGAATCCATTACTGAAACATGACGATAAACTACCAATTTCCCTTGTAATATTTTTCAATCGAAACTTTGCTCATTCACGGCGACGACTTTGTTGAATTTTTGACTGGAGACACATCTTTCGGCTGGCAGTAAAAATTTATGTTTCTTCTCTTGTGAAACAAGAATTTTCGGAATTTCTAATGCGAACGGAGAGGGGAAGGCGAGCGCTCTACTTCCGCCATAATGTTCTGATGATGCAATTTAGAAAAATCTTGCGAAGAATAAGAAGACGAAGTTGGAAACGGCCGTAAAGTTGATAACTGCAGATGTCACACAATCGCCTCTTCGCCAAAGAGTCTCACTGAACTTTTTTCAATCATAAAAACAAAGACTCTACCGCTGTGCTCGCTTGTTGCGACTTTAAATATTCTGCTTCTCATATTTTTCGCTTTTATTCCCTCGAGAGTTAATTTAAAGTGAAAAAGTTGAAAAAATAAAAACTTTACACGGCAATAAAGCTACACCTGTTACCGGGGTGAAACCGTAGAACAAAACCAAACATTCCTGGACGCTTTGCCTTCGTGTAGCAGCGAACTCGCTTGCTTTGAGGGAAAGGACTGACTCAAAGAAAATGCGAATATAAATAATGGTATTCGTTCACATTTTTTTCTCCTCCTTGGCCGGCTGCTAAGAAGGCGTGTAGTAAATCATTAGAATCTACCCCCAGAATTTGAATAAAAATGATATTATTTGTGCCGGGGCTGTTTAATAGCATAAGCTTAGCATGATGTATGTTTTCCGACACATATTTCAACCTTTAACAACCCTCGATGGCTACGCAAAAAACAAAAACAAAAGGTCAGGCTTTAATTTCGTTTCGTGTAGAATGTTTAATGATAAAATAATTGAAATTTCTTTTCGACATCCGACTGAAGATAGCCACGTTCATTGAATGAAATATCTCCTGCTCCCGTCGCTTTAAATACCTCGATAACGTGCTGCTCATTCCTTCTCTTCCTGGATGCTCACAAACAAATGCGGTAATTGGTTTTAAGCATGTTTTAATATTACAAACAATCACCATTATCCTCCTGTGACATTAACCTTCGGCGGTTTTCGGTGGAAATGAATGTTGGGAAATGTGTTGTGTGGATTTTTATTTCTCTCGGGTTGGTGTCAAGCTGCAGAGAGTGTGTTTGACCATCGCATTCGAGCGCGGTTTTGTCTACGGTTTCAAAGCGACTCGTTTTTTGCTGAAAATTCCTGCAAGTCTCGCCAAGTGCGCTTTGGCCTTTTGAGCGTCAAAAATTAGAATTTCCTCGCGAAAATAAAATCGATAGAGAATCGCGCTTGTGGCAGCAACGTGAATCATCTGCAGCTAATGTTCTTCCACACAAGCAAATTAGATTTTCGGGTGAAATTAATTAAGACATTTCGAGGCGAACGGAACGAAGCAAAAGAACGAGAAAAATATTCGTTCGTCTTCGAAACATATGTTGAAGGCAAACGGATAGGAGAAGCCAGAAACGAATTAAGAGATTTAGCGTCGAGACCATATTTGCGAGATATTTTGTTGTTGTAGCTTGTGTAATGTCTGGTGGATGTGCTCTCACTCATTATCCATCATTTTCTCTCTTCACTCTTGCATGCTGGTGATTTCATGAAAGCAACACAAGCAAAACGCCGACTACACGAACTGCTGCACTCTAGTACTTCTCCTTCGCACCAGCGTTGTGCACAAAAATATTTTCTTTCTTCGTACAACATATGATTTCTGTACTAAGTTCGAGCTATGCTAGAGCACGGCTCTCAAGAGTCTCAGTTGTATTAGTTGTGCTTTTGAAACCGTCGCGAGTAGACGGTATTTTTATGCTCCACGAATATCCGAGCAGAATCAGGATTATAACTATCTGAGGATTACTCCGAAAACAGAAACTTTCTACGGTCGCAGAGTTGTGGATACAGAAAAGAAAGGAGGAATATAAATCGTGTAACGAGAGACAAGCACATAGAGTAGAATATTAAGCTACAAATTCCATTTTTTATCATCCATATAAGTTACTCGAGTGTGAAGAGAAACGTTAAGACTCGGCTCGAGAGCATCTAGGAAAGGTTGAAGCGATGAGAAAGAAAAATGTCTGCAATATTAGTGTGAAGAGCCGAAAGGTGTTTGAATTTTGAATTAAATTGTGGATGAAATTTTCAGTAAGACATCGCTCGGATCTATAAATAGGAAGAAAACTCAGTGAGAGTCGCGGCATATTCGGAAAAACCACATGAATCGTGTTTATAATTTTCCTTTAATGCGTTCCACGACTAAACATCAACTCAGTTACATTTTTGGATGAGCAGCGTTTTGATTTGTGTGATATTTAGTGTCAGAAAAAGCATCTCAAACTTATTTCAACGCCAGTTTTAATCGGCCATCGTTTCTGCTACGAAACGATTCGATTTGAAAATCGTTTCTTTCTCGATTCATTTCGCTACAAAGAGTTCAACATTCTTTAAAACCCGTTTTTGTTCGGCGCTTTTTCACCAAATGTAAACGAGAAGAGGAAAAAGTTATTGTGGTTGTGTTGATGTATGCTTTGGAGCTACACTGAAAGAAGCCAAGTTGAGTGACCAACACTGTGAGCGGAGAAGTTAATATCTCTGGAAAAAAATCGGTTCTGGATACACAACAGCAGCAGCAAGGCTTGAATTTCACATTGAAATAATATTGATTTGACACCATATGGTTGACTTTTTCTCGCCATTTCTCTCGTTCGGTGCACAAATTATTACATTTTTCTCTCGTTTCGCCGGATCTGACGAGGCAACGATGAGTTAGATGTTGCCGTTGACGACAAAATAATATCGGAGAATGTTAATAATTGAATGAGAAACGATAATAAAATTCGGTGTTCGCAGTTAATATTATCGAATTAGGCAGTGAATATAAAGAAGGAGAGAAGATAATAAAGTGGAAGAAAGAAATGATGAAGCAGATGATGAAGAATAAGTTCAAAATGTCTTATTTGCCGAGTGTCAGTGTGTTGTTCTTCTTATTGCTCTTGGATACAATTGTGCTCGCTGACTACGAGAACACTTGGAATAGTTATTTCGAGCAGCCTTGTTGCAACACAAACGGACCACATCACTTTAGACACCACAAAGGTATACACGTTCACAACCTACATAATAATAATAATCGTAGATTGAAGCTAAAGACGTTCGCCTGTCATCTGGGCCTCGCTTTCATCTTCATCGTCTATCTTGACTTAATTAATATTCTTTAACAAAGGCACAATATTCATTTGCATACAGATTACCAGTCTCTGCCTCGCCTCAACTCCATTTCTTCGCTCATCCCCAGCGCTGGTGTTATGAGATTTTTAACAAAAGATCTAATTTAATGGGATTTAAGAATGAGAGCGAAAGCGGGAGAGATGAAAATAAAATAAGCCATAAACTTTCATTTCACCGTTTCATCCAAAAAGTCTGATTGTGAAAAAGAGGAATCAAAGAAAGAAACTGTCAACGGAAAATTATTGTGCGGATCTTGCGAGGATTATCTGTTTGATTTCATTTTGAAACTTTCGGTTCTACTTGAGAATATTTCAATGAGAATGAATGCGTTCAAGCTTCCATGGTGGCGTCACTTAGTTTCATGGTGGCAGGCGAGAAACTATTTACAATTGCAAACTGGCGGCTCTCCACACAGAGAACTGTTGTTGCAGCTATTTCTCTAATTAAGGATAATTTTATAATTGTGTGTTATCTGATTGTCGCCTGTCAGCTCTGGCATTTATCCAATTGCATAATTGCTTCAACAAATGAAGAACTATGTCATTGTTGAGCCGGGCGGAACCAGAGCAGTTGAGAAGAACTAAAACTAAACCGAAAGTCTGTGAAACTGTCCAGAGTTCGCTGCACACTCTCTGCCAGCGAGATTATAAAATTTGTTGATTTCAATTGAGACTAAATTTCCACACAGACGATCAAGGAACCCGCTCATGCTCGCTCAACATCTTTCAGATTGAAATTTTGGTTTTATTAATATTCTTTTTGGGAAAAATTCCTCCTCTTGCTGCCAAAACCACACGAAACGAAAATTGAAATTCTTCAAACAGACGATAGAGTGAGTGGATTTGAGGAAAATTATTCAAATGAGGATTGCGGAGCAGAATTTTGATTACATTCGGTTTAAATCCGCACAATATATGAGAGAGCTAATTATAATGTGAGATTCGGCAGAACGGAAACTCTTGGAGTCTCTCAATGATTAAACCTTGAGTTTCGCAGGAAGTTGCTTGCTCTCTGCATACATTTACTAATTTACAGTAACGAGAATACCCGGAGGGTGGTTTCGGTTACAAAGTTCAACCTTGAAACCTCTCACATGTGCCTCGAATTTCTTTCTATTCATCACGTGACCTGATTTCGCCCCAATTAGATTAACAAAATTCTCGAAGTAGGATAATGTAACATGCAGAAGTTGATTCTTCATGCTAATTTGTTCCTCGTCATTCTCCTCTTTCAGTGACGAGAGATGCTCAATTGAATTTTAAGCAGGAAAAGAAAAGCTTCCAAAAATCGTAATGAATCATGGAGAGCTTCCGAAACTTCCATCTGTCAATGCGAAAGGGTTTTGCACGATTTCAACGTTGCCCAAACACTTCATTCTTGGCAATTAATCTCTGTTGAAATGATTTTGCTGCCACCAAAACGGATACTCAACTTGACCAGAAAAGTTATTAAAGGCAGCTGGCCCGAAATATAGCAATTTGTTGTGTTGAGCTCGCAATTAAATGCTTTTCCGAAAACAACGATTGAGTTTTTAGGAAACAGGAATTTTGTTATTTCATCGAAAGCCAGAAGACGAATGTCACTGTTTATAACGAAATGCTTATAATTATCGACTCGTAATTTGGTCGATAGTTTTGTCGGTTGAATGCGACGCATACAATCTACAATCGAGGGTCGGAAACTTCATTAATTACGTAGAGCAGATTGATCAATCTCTATGAACTGAAAGGTTCTTGGCTTGTTGCGTTACTCGAGTGACGACTCTTCCCTCAGAAATTGGGTCGAGGAACTCGGTTCGAGTTGTTGTCGCTCGCGGCAATAAAAGTGGAGAACTTAACTTGAATTAACTAAATTAAGCGTTGTGCAATCAAAGGCAAGAAAGGAAACATTGCGTGCATCAATTTCGGGCTTTTTTGTGCCCTAAGCTATACTTAGACAGAGTTGAACAATTCTTCCCATAAACTTTCTTGTCGGGAACCGTGCAAGGTATTACAGGTTTTTGGGCAAAGTTCTTGCAAGTTATAAGCGTGCTCGGAATAAAAAAACACCAATAACTTATTTTGGACGCTTTCAAACATTAAGTAATTGAAATGAACGGGGAACCTTGCGACCAGATTGATTAAACGAAACGCTCAGTCCAATTCCCGTCTTCCCATTGATACCATTTATGGAATTTATATGAGAAAGTAAGCTTCATTAAACAATCTTCGCTTATTTGAAGTCAACCCCATGTGTTCCGTGTGCACGACAGAGAAATAAAAGATTGGTGAACAGCTAAATGCTAACGATCTTAATATCAATATTTTTATGTTTTATGGCAGACAATTCTTTTCATTTCATGTAATTTCATTGTTTTTCGGGGAGGTCTTGATTCAACTTGCTGGGGAAGCAGACGAGAGAACGATGACTCAACTTTGAGCACACGAGGAAAAGTAATGAGGAGAATTGTATGAAATCCAATAAAAATTTGCTTTATTACTTTGCAAATGACAGAAATTATTTCGAAAAATAAACAATTTTTATGTTTCGTTACACGAAAATGTTAGTCGGTGTGGCAGCATTTGGCGAATTGAATGAATGATGTTCGCCATTTTCGGGTAATTGATTGATATTTTATCGATTATTCTCCGAAATTTATGATTTAAAACTTTATAGCTCTCAATTTTATCGGGCAGACAATTCCCAAAGTGCTCCATTAAATCGATACGAAGGGAGAGTTCGGAGTAGCTCGGCTGACTAGGGC
Organism: Smittia sp. YW1114-2; assembly: GCA_033064975.1. Taxonomy (NCBI): domain Eukaryota; kingdom Metazoa; phylum Arthropoda; class Insecta; order Diptera; family Chironomidae; genus Smittia; species Smittia sp. YW1114-2. Next base: position 22,618,561 of record CP093832.1, read on the forward strand.
AAAGTTACTTGGCCATATTTGTAGACACTGAGTCAAGAACAAAGGTTTTTATCTCGATTTCTTTTATGCAATATCTGATCAAGCATCTTCCACTTCTGCAAGTTTTACTGTTCTCATTACTATGGATCGTCGAAGCAAATCGAATAAAAGTTATCAGTCCCGTCAAAACAAGAAAAATGAAAGGGGAAAAACCATCCAGACGGCACACATAAGGAAGCAAAAGATTTATAGACTTTTATTTCTCTACTCTCTCCTCGACGATAATGTGGAAGAAAAGTTTTTGCATTCAATTTCACGTGTGTTATGTGTTTCATTTTCTCTTATTTTGCCGCCGAGATCTCAAGGGAAATTAAATTTATTTTTCTCATTTTCCTCCTTCTTTTCGTCGACGATATTTTACAGTTTCAAAGAATGTAGTTTTTCCTTCAAATTGAATTTTGTTTCAATGGAAATCTAGAGAAACTTTTTAACTCTTCCTCTGCATTAATCTTGCTGTTGCTGTCGACGTTCGAAATGTTCCCAGTCACCTTCCTACTATTTCGCTATTTCTTCCCTCGCTGTTTATTTATCTTCGGGCGAACAGAACAAATATTACCTGAAACAACAAATAGTAATTCTCAACAGATTCCGAAATTGGAAAAGTTCTAACAAAATTAGTTGTAATCATTTTCGTGAAACATACGAAACAAAAAAGCGAAGCACCAGCAATCGTGAGCGAGTTTGTCAGAATGCGGAAAAAGGAAAAGCCAACCTTTCCTATTATCATTATCATCACTATTGATTTTTCCTGCTCTTTCTGCTTTCCTTTATCTGCTAGGGAATTTTCCATTGTTGCATATTTTGCGGGAAAATCGACTTCGATTTTATTCTTGAAGAAATCAGCGAGGAGTGTTACGAATGAATTGATATGTTGAGAACACGTACGGTAATAACAATGAGCTCCACACCAACGCACAAACTAAACAAAAATAAAGATATTAATTTATTGATTCCAGGTAACTTCCTGTCGTTGGGAAGTTTAGGGGAATAAATCATAAAGGAATCCATTGAAACCCTTACAATGATAATGCAAGAAGACGAGAACAAGAATCGAAAAGTCATAAAAAATGCACAGAGTGTTTCGCAATTTCATGCATCATGAAAGCACTCTTTATTGATTTGATGTGGCGAAAAAACTCTGCTGCTAAACGATAATATTTTCGTGCAGCTCAGCTTTCCCTCCAACACCCCCCAACCACTCCCACGAAACACACAAAACCTTAACCATAAAATAAATGAAGCAAAAGAAAGAGAGAAAATATGAGCGAATGAGAAAGCTGAAATACCGAACGAAGGGGATCGATTTCGTTTAATCAAATATTTATTTATTTGCTTGAACTTCGAACGCTGCCGAATATAAAACAAATGAAATCTTTACCAGTTGTGATTCTTATCGGAGGGCTTATTGTTTTCTACTCGAAGGGAATCATTAGGGCGCAAATATTTAGTAAGCAACAGAAAAGAAGTTGAGCTATGCAAGAGTGAAATCTGTGCATAAGAATTTTCCTTGTTTGCTCGAGAAACTTCGTTTGAAAGCTCTCCACAGTGGGAAGCTCCTATCTGCCTGAGATATTCCACAGCACGACTAGATAAGCGAATGAGTTCTTGCTTGACAAATGTGGAACTTAAACAGCGTTTAGGAGTTAATGTATGAGTCATAAATTTTTGATGCAACGATCAGTGTACTCGAGAGCTGTGGAGCAATTTCCTAACATGTGTAGCCCGTTTAATGCTCAACTTTTTTATGATGCAGTTTATTAATCTTTTCCTTGTTCGCTTTCCTCTTTTTTCAGATCATGTACGAGAATTCACTTGCGGAAAGCTCTTCTATAGAACATTCCACTTGGATGAGGAGAGGGATGCGCTCTACGTTGGTGCTATGTAAGTAAAAACTCATTAAATATGGAATTAATATGAAGCTCTGCGAGTTGAGAAATTATTCACAAGTTTCCACTGATATGAGGAAACTTTCATTACTTTAAAAGCAACACACGTAGATCACTTATCCTGTGTTTTACCCCAGTAATTTCCATAATGAGTCATTATCAAAACGATCGAACGAAATCCGATTCAACTGATTAGCTGGAGGGATCTTTAAGAACTTGAGAAGAAATTCGTCCCAGCCGTAATAGTAAGAACTAAACACCACAAGTCTCTTGAGAGTTTCAATTAAGGCTCAGAAGCAATGATTATAATAACGATGTTAATCGTAAAAAGGGACATATTTGAGCCAACGTCTCATTTCAAAACGTTCCCTCACAGTAGAAATATTAATTAAAATTTTCGGGATTCATAAAAATGAATGCTGTACCGTTAAGGAAAGATTTCATTCATTGACAAATGTTTGCTAGGGCCTGCTTAAAAAACAGGGAGAGAATTAGGGAGCTTCAGAGTAATTACGGAAAATGTAGATTTCATGTACCATTTTGTAAAATTTTGTGTACCTTGAATTATGATATAACGCTCTTGGAACTTCCAACATGTTCAAGTGGAAACTCAATATGCCGTGTTGAGTATTAGCGAGAAAGTTTTGTCGCGTGTCGTTTCCATCTAAGTTTCTCGCACATTATGTGGAGAACAGAGGCACTTGAATAGTTCGCTCGTGGAACATAGTTTCTAGGATAACAAGACAAGCCTCTTCACTCATTCACATAGTTTATCAGTCTCGTTTATCAGATTCTAAAACTTATCAAGTGTGTAAAATGGAGATTGCATTGGAAGATACCGAGATACACTTGAGAAATTAGCGGAGCACTCTTCCAGAATCAGGTTCACTCTTCTTGCAAGCTCTCTGAAAGCGGAAAAGTTGTGAATCGTTCAGTGGCAATAATGATGAACTTTGCACACGAGAACATCCTTCCTACCGTAGTTCAAACCTCTATGAAGCATAAAATATGTAGGTCGCATCTAGACTATGAAAATAGCTTCGCATACGAGCAAGCTCTATGGCTCGCCTTATCTCTTTACCAATCTGGTTTGCACATGAATAAACATGGAAATTTTCGGGCATATAAAGCAAGGCATGTACGATAATTTTTACATTGTATTAATAGCTAATACATTTTAATTTATTCATGCACATAATAAATCTTTTTAAAGCGATAAAGCATTAAAAATAATGCCGCGATATGAATCGCCACGTGAATAACTGCTAAACGTTATAAATTCGCCATGCGATATGTTTTTGCACGATCGTGATTGCCTTTTCATTCGTGAAGGGAGATTAAGCGTCCAAAATTTATTGAAACACTCGCATTAGATTTTAATGATGATGTTCTTCTGATATTGCACAAACCAACATTGGAATTCGACATTCATTTCTAGATGGATGATTCAGATCAAACGTTCTGCTGCATTCCTCGTAAATGCGAGTTTGCTTTCTGTTGAACGAGAAGACAAATTACATATCAAAGTGAAGCATGCACATTTATAATCCTGATTCTCCTCTTAATATTAACGATTCTCCTTCCATTGTTTTCAGGGATCGAGTGTTCAAATTAAACCTTAAGAACGTCACGCTAACGGGATGCGAGGTAAGTTACAAACAGCACGTTTTAATGACAAGCGTACGAATGAGTGGAAGCGAATAGGGAATTGAAAAATGATCCGCAATTTCAAAGGAATAACATCACGAGTAACGATGCCAAAATCAATAAGTTACTCACACTTCGCTATTATTTTCCGCCGCTTCCTTCCAAGGCATTATGATAAAGTTTCAGCTAAATATGGAATATCATTAATTTCATGCAACACATGTCGGTATTTTTGTGCTTCTCCCTCGCTCCGCGCATCCGACTTTAAACAGTATCATTTGATTTTGCGATTTGTTATTGTTACACAATCGCAATGTCGTGCCCATAAGGAATAGAAGGGAAACCGCAACGTTAGTAAATCTTATTTATTTCCCGACACATCATAAATAATCACTTTGGAATGAATGGAAAACTTTCATATCTTGATTGAGGCAGAAATGAGGTCTTCAGTGAAACCTTCCGTCCTCGCACGAGCATCGCGCAGCAAAAAGAGAACGAAAATACCTGACGCTGTAAATCATCTCCGGTCGGAACTTTTTCTCGCGTCGTCCTCTCCATGTAGGAAACAGATTACATCTTCCTTCGTTTACGACCAAACCATCCGCCGAGTCGCTTGCGTGTTCCTGTTTTTGTGTAACTTTGCTGCTCTCGTAATTATCAGAGCAATAAATAAAATATCAGTGCCAAAACAGACGACAGTCTCTCTTCCTTGTAATTAAATATTAGCAAGTGTCAGCAGAAATATTTCTTTCTTTTCCGATGAGGTTCGGTGGGGCTCGTTGGATTGTGAGTGTAAAAAATCTGTTGTAGGAAGGAACCGAAGCGATTTATCCACGTCGACGACGTTGCGAGTGGTTTTGGGTGTAAAAAGCAGTGAGAAAAACAGGAAACAAAAACAACTTCATAAATTATTTGCGGTGCGAAGGTTTAAACGGAACGATCCCCTTTTTATATGGGGTGCCAGAGAGTAAACACATCCCGTCCCCATGAAACAAGAAATTTTGCGGATACGTGCGATTAAAGCAGATTACGTGAAGTTCCTCGACGGTTTTACTTTCAATTATTGTGCAAACTTTAAAACCTCCTGCAAGTTGCCTTATTTTATTATTTAGATTTCACTCATCCCAGTGTAATCAGCGGGTTTAACAAATTTAAACAAACAAAGGTTCGCATGGCTCTAATGATGTCTAAGCTGCCATTCTGACTTGTAGACTCGACGTCTGTCTGCGCATTTTGAATATCGTAATGAAACATCAAACAAACATTAAATCTCATTATTAAATATGTGCATTATGGGAGATAGAAGAATATTACGAATGCTATAAACATTTTTTATGGCTCGCTCAGAACGCAACGCAAGAGCCATTATTTTTTCACGTTAGTTTTTGTTGAAAACGAAGCCCTCTGTTCATTAAAATTTAAAGATGAACGGATCGCTGAACACACGTAACCCTCATGTCTGTTGGAAAGCATTGGCAAGCGCTATGGAAATCAGTGTAATTTATCGAGATAGACTGAAGAGAGTGCAAACAGATAAATATATTTCCAAGGGGTTGATTCCTTTCCCGACCCGCATTTCCCTCAATTTATAAACAGAACGTTTGGCAGGTATGAACGCTCTAATAATTTTGACTTCGTTTCGTATTGTTGCAAAAGGTCGTAAATTAACATTGAACTGGGGTTGCTTACGCTGGGGCGCAATATATTTCCTCAAAATTTACTCTCTGTCCGTACACCCTCGCCTTCTTACTGATAGTCGAGTTTTTATTAAATTTAATTCATTTGGGAGACATTAAAACGTAAAATTGCTCGATGGATAGAAGTGCTTTTCGTTTGTATCATTTATTCTCGCCCGTCACTGCGCCCAAACGGCTCGTCATCGAAATGCAAACAAAATTCGTTATTTCAATCAAACAGATTATTTCCACGAGAGCAAATTAATCGATGGAACATGTTCAGACAGCTTTTCGCGATAATTTATTAAAATTGTGGATGTGCAATCCTTTTGTGACTGATGTCAGGTATTACCTGGTTGAGATTTATGAACGAAAAAATGAAAAATGCCGTCGAAGCGGTTGACAAACAGATATCAATCGATTGATGAACAATTTTATTGATCGCCCAAAAGCGTTGAGCTCAAGCAATACTTTAAACTTGTTCACATTTTTTAATTGAATCGGGAGGAAACGAATCACAGAGCTGAAGGCACAAGTGTCAAGATGTAAATGAAAACCATATTTTTCCTAAAATTTATTTGTTAGCAAGCCATTGCCATGTCTGGGCGAGATAAGCAAAGAGGAAAAAGTTACTGATGTGTGTGACATTTGAAAGGGTTTAAGAGAATTTAGTGATGTGGGATTTGTTAGTTGGCACCTTTATATTCGAATGGATGAACAGTCTTAAGAAAATAGAAGTTGAGATTTACGGGCACTGAATTTGTTGTTTTAAAGTTTATCTAGAGTACGAAAAGAGGAAAATTGAAATTGCAAGTAAGTTTCTTGCTTTCCGCATCGTTTGTGGAAACAACTTGAGATTCATCGGAAACCAAGAGGAGACTTGGAAAAACTGCACAATCAAGATGAAATGAAACCAGCAGAAAAGTCACGCTGTGAAATACTTCCGGTGTGGCGTTATTTAAAAACATTTTCCGGAAGTCGAAGAAAAATGTCAAACGTTTTAAATTGTAAAAACATAATAACGAGCGTAGGATGAACGAAAGCGGAGGTGGAGACTCGAAAAGGATTTCCGAATTGCTTCTACTGTACATGACAGCTAATGGTTTTTCAGATGTTGCCGAACACAAGTTCTTTGATTTTTTAAGCTGTTTTTTGATGTTTCCGCAATATTTGCATGGCATCGATTTCTCTTTTCATGTCGCTCGGCTTTGACTCTTTTGTAAAGTGATCAAAAAGTTATGATGGCGATTGTTTATAAATCTTGTTTGTTCAAGCCCGCATAAAAATGCAAATGTCTGCGACTTTATGCTCGAGCTTCGCTCTGTCGCATTTCAATTTAAATTTCAATTATCAAACGACAGCAAAACTCACAAACATAAACTGATTATTTCTTTTAACGTTCGAATAGCATCGTCGCGCATAAACGTTGACAACGCAATTTTCAATTAAGCTTTCATTGCTCGCTAATGATAGCACTGAAGAAATAAAAGTGCTGAAAATTAATTGATTTAGTTCCTCGTAGGCAAGAGAAGAGCATTAAAATAGAATTTTCTTATAATGACTTTCTGTTTTTGTTGCTTGTCTCAGCGTCAGAGTGCAAGTAATTAGAATTCCTATTGCAATGGCAAAGCTACGAGGACTCCGCTGTCTCTTCATCTCACTTCCCCTCTCTCAAAGATGGACATCTTTCGATCTAAAATTTCAATTCAGGAAAAGAAAATTTTAATTAGATTTTTTATTCCGAGGATAATTTTCCTCTCATTTGCAGATGACTGCCTCCGTTCGAAATGAATGCGAGACTAATCAAAGTCGCACGAAAGAAATTTAATTATGAGGAGACGCCTCACTTTAAAGATGAACTCACGGGAAATTGTTCAGTTGAATTATGCAGTATTCTAGTGAAGTCAACACTTCTCTAGTACTGGAAACTGCATATCATTAAGCTAACGAGTCGATAATTACTGCTTGCTAAAGGATGTGGAGTATCAAATAACTCTGCATATCGCATAACTAATTGAGAGGAATAATTGGAAATTGCTGAATGAACTTTTTCGTTACCTTAATCATTTGATATTAACTTGAAATTCTTTTCACAGAAGGATCACATTCTGTTGGATCCAACAGGCAGCGACATCAGCAACTGCTTGTCGAAGGGAAAAAGTCAGGTGTGTAGATCTATTTCAGTCATTGGAAATTTCCTTTAATTTTACACTCAATCCACAGCTATTCGACTGCAGAAATCACATAAGGGTCGTTCAATCGATGGATGCAGGAAACCGTTTGTACATTTGCGGCACAAACGCTCACAATCCCAAGGATTATGTAATTTACGTAAGTCTCGTTCTTATCTGCTCGCACAATATTTTTCCTTTCCGTCTCGTAAAGGAAGAAATCATAAAAATCCCTTTGCCTTCGCCCAAAGTCCCCAAAGAACTTTTTAATAAAAACATTTTTCTTTCTCCTTTTCTACGTTCCACAATCCTCCGTCTTGTCTCAAGTCGTAATTAATCAAAATTATGGAACTCGAAAGAGGGTACGAAATTGGCTGCAGTTTTTGTAATTATAAGCGATTAAAGTGAAAAATGGAAAACTTTGCGCTTGCCTCTTTCTTTCTCTCTACACTAATTATAAAAGTTTGCACAAAATTAAAAAATTTGTGACCGCAGTAAGAATCTTGGGACAGATGCGATGAAATATTGTGTGAAGTGGTTGAGAAAATTTATGGCGCAAGCTGTGCGAAAACAAACTGTGACACGACTCTTTAAATCCTTTTTTATTCTTCAGGCAAATCTCACGCACTTACCGAGATCGGAGTTTGTTCCTGGCATTGGATTGGGAGTTGGAAAATGTCCATATGATCCGATAGATAACTCGACAGCAATTTATGTTGAGAAGGGAAATCCAGGAGGATTTCCTGCATTGGTAAGAGATTCAGAATATTTCTTCTTTCTTTCTTCAACTTTACTAGTATATATGTATATGAATAACATTGGAAAATGCTCACAACAGTTTTCCAACAAGTTGTGGTATTAAGAAATGCTCTCAAGTCAATATAAAAGTCATGATAACTTCAATCTGGACACTCTCAAAGCCAATTTTCCTTCAACGAGAGATTCTAATCTCCAATGATTCATGCAATTTTTCTCGTCTTTCAAAATGTCATGAAAATTTTTGCATTGTGGTATAAAAAATTCAACGTTAGAGGTACGAAGTTTCTTTAAAAGGATTACAGTTGAACGAACATCTACCCAGAGATTCAAAGGACGGAGACTTTCAATATATAATAAAATTATGGTTCAGTCAAGCGACAATTGCGATAAGTGTTTCCTAAGTCTCCATCAGTTGAATTTTCAGTTTCGCATTTTACTAAACTCCTTCGGGAATGTATCGAGAATGTTCACCACAACGAACAGCACGAGATGAAAATTGAAAGAATAAAAATTCAATCAATATCAAATATTTTCTCTTCTATAGAATCCTTATTTGTTTTATGCTTTCTCATCGCAGCGTAAAGCTTTTCGTGCTTGCCTTTTGCTCCGATGGCAGAAAGAGCATCAGAGAGAAAACAAAACGACGACAAAGCGATGAGAAAAAACGAATTTCATGGCATTTTCTTGGCTTTACTTCTTAAGAAAAATTGTTTTGTTTATGAGTTTGCGATACATAAAACTTTTCCCTTCTTTCTCCACTCGGCTTTTCTTTTTATATTGAAAAATAATGTTTTCCAGCGAAGCAAGCACAGAGTTCTAAAATTTCTATATTGGATTTCATTCGCTTTCTCCCGCTTTTGTTTTAATTCAACAGTATTCAGGTACAAATGCTGAGTTCACGAAAGCTGACACGGTGATATTCAGGACGGATATTTACAACTTAACATCGGGACGCAAGGAATACAACTTCAAGAGAACTTTAAAATACGACTCGAAATGGCTTGACAGTAAGTATCTCCGAACATTCTCAATGCTATTCAATTCAATTTAGATTCAAAAATCAATGTGAGAGACTGGCAAAAGAAGCTTCGAAGTTGAAAAGATTTGCATAACTCTTCTCAATCCAGTTTGATCAAAGAGCGTCAACTGGCACAGCGCCTTTGTGAGAATAATTGAAAAAGTTGCTAGACTGAAAATTGCACCTTTCACGGTGTTGCTATTTTTCTGAAGCTTTGTTATGAATGTCTCATTATATTTTTTACCTTAAAAGCTCTGCACCTATAGAACTCGTGGGAGCATTTAACACGATACGGGAGAAATTATGAAAGTGTAAAAATTAATTTCTCCCTCTTGCCATTCGTTCCTTCTCGTATCCGTTAGCATTGCATAAAATATGAGAACTTCGCCTCAGATTGTAATATTTTCATTCATCCGATAAACTCTCGACGGAATTTCAGTCTTTATTGTTGTGCTGAATCTGAAATGATAGCGTGATGTTCACGAGAAGAAGCCAAGCATCATCAGTAGACCACGAAATTTATTTCGACTCTTATGAATTCTTTGATTTATTCACCGTTTATTCCTTCTCATTCAAGAACCAAACTTTGTGGGATCATTTGACATCGATAAGTACGTCTATTTCTTCTTCCGTGAAACATCTGTCGAGTACATCAATTGCGGCAAGGCGGTCTACTCACGTGTTGCTCGCGTCTGCAAAAAGGATACGGGCGGCAAAAACATTCTCAGCCAGAACTGGGCAACATATTTGAAAGCTCGGCTCAACTGCAGCATCTCCGGCGAATTTCCATTTTATTTCAACGAGATCCAATCTGTGTATCAGATTCCAAGCGACAAAACCAAATTTTATGCAACGTTCACCACGAGCACAAATGGTTTGGTTGGTTCGGCCGTTTGCAGTTTTGACATCGCCGAAATTCATGCAGCATTCGACGGTGAGTTGAAGTTTTTTCAATTAAGCGAGAAGCGTGCGGTACGAAATTAATGAAAGTTGGAATATTTTATTATCACACATATAAAAATCAACACGCGAAAATATTTCTGACGCGATCCACTAGTTTGCATGTTGCATACGTTTATGCTCTCCATAGTTCCTCGACGCTTCACTTAATTACTAAATGAACAAAGATGAGTTCCTTTCACTCCATGCGCTGCATTCATGAATAATTTATTTGAGTATTTATGGCACTTCCTTTTCTTTTTCACTTCTCTCGTGTTTTAATTTACTTTTTCGTCGTCGCTGTTGTCAACTAAAATGGCAGGCAAACTTTTTCAGCAGCAAATCTGCAGTTCTTTTCTTGCAGTTAAAATTTGCCATTAAAGTGGAGCAAAACTGAGAATAATTATTAGGAGAAGACGCAAATTGTTTTTGCTTTCAATCGTCGTTCTTTGGAACAAGAAAATCTCGAGATATTGACAGTTTTTTCAATTAAAATTGAAAGGAAGAGAGCAAGAAAGTTCGCTTGTGGATGTCAGAAAGAAGAGAACACGGAAATGAAAAACTTTTTTTGTCGATATTTTATGGATCCTTTGTTTGCTTCTCTTTGTGTGCAGGAAAGTTCAAGGAGCAGGCGACATCAAACTCTGCTTGGCTCCCGGTACTCAACTCTAAAGTACCAGAGCCCCGACCAGGCACTTGTGTTAATGACACCGCGAGTCTCCCCGACTCAGTACTCAACTTCATCCGCTCTCACCCGTTGATGGACAGAGCAGTAAATCACGAACACAACAATCCCGTTTTCTACAAGCGTGATTTGGTATTCACAAAACTCGTTGTCGACAAGTAAGTTTCAGTAGAATTTCTAGTTGGAAAGCAATTTTAATCGCATAGAGGAAAGTTCATCGTCTGCGAATGCACGGGAGGAAAAGTATTTAAACTATAATTTGTCGTGAAAAAAAATGGCAAACGGGAAATGTTAGTTGAGCATTAAAAATCCATTTACGTGAAATGCCGGTGGGAGGAAGGCGACGTCATTTCGAGAATGTTTCGCTTTATAATTTATTCATGCGCTAGAGAACGGTAAAATCTGTAACAATACAACACGATACCGAATTAAAAAGGAACGATTATTTTCACTCAATTTGCTTAACGATCGATTTTCTCTTCAACTCCTTGAAATAAATTCAGACTCAGTTCCAAACGGAATAGCAGTTGAAAAGAAAGAAGCAACTAAACAAAATCAATTTGTATATTGGCATTGAGACACACTTCCCAAAGGCCTAGTTCTTGGAAAAACGGCTACCGTAGGAAAGCCGGATAATATTTCACTCGAGTGCAGGATCAATTAACGAGGGAAACACTGGCGTGCTTAGAATTTCAAGAATTGAAGAAGAAACCTAACAACACTTCCGTCATCACTCTTTTCGACCATCAGCTTGTTAAGCTCCATTTAGGTTCACAGCTAAGTCGATTGACTCACTTATGCGACTTCGTTCTTGGAACATTTAGCCATCACACACTCGCCGATGGGATTTAAAGTTTCCATGAAAAATAATTTTCCCCTAATTGCTGTGACTTTGGCTTGTGTTAGTCATTCCCCAAATGGAGCACAAAAATGTAAAAACTTCAGAAATTACATCAAGCGCGAGTAATGTTTTAATGGCAAGTTGTTAAAATTTTCCATTAAAAACGGCTGATGAATTTTGCCTTTTTAAATAATTTTTTCAACGCACATAAAAAGTTTTATGACTGATTAATTTCAACAGACATGAAGACATTCTGCTTTCGACTACTGTGGCGTCAGCGAGTCTCCAAAAAATTCCTTTCCGCCACCGTCTCCGAAAGAAAATTGCAAGTCAAACTTTCCACGAAAAACGAATTTTCGTGCATCGCTTTTTGCGGGCGGAAATTTATTTCTTTGCTAAAACCTCATAGTGAAACATCTAAATTTGTTTCTATTTTAAATCAACGTTCTGCGCTCACCGCGCCATAGTTTTCATAATTGAGTTTTCGCAATTGTTATTTATAGCCCTCCGCTGCCCGCATTCGGCTATGCATATCGCTTCCAGTCATATCGCGAAAGCGGAGGAAACTGAAACGAAGCGCACACACGTGAACCGTCGAAAAGGAGAATAGCAATCTACATCGATGCACTCATAAATAAAGTCTGCAATCTAAATTGAAATATTATGTACACTGACGCTTTTCAATCTGCACTATTTTCTCGTCTCACATCACACAGAAAGAGAAGTTATAATCTTTTGAGCTCTTTAGTTCGAGGAAAATAGCAGAAAAGGATCAAGAGCCAACGTTGCGTTAAAAAAGAGCACATAGTGAGCGAGTTCATTAGAAACAACTTGAACCTGATGCACATTAATCTCGAAGAGCGAAAATGACAACATTTTAATATTACCATCAACGGAATCTTTTTGATTTTAATTATGCCATTTGTGCCTTTGCATAAAAAGCACTTTTTCCTAGCTAACGCGCTCCATTATGAAAGTTTCTCGTATTGCTCTTGTTTGGAACAAAAGCGCGCACATGACAATGGCAGAATGTTTTGAGTTCTCGCTACATAAGCTTTACGGCAGCTACAAGACTTTCAGACATAATGACACACGAACATGTATTATGGCTGATGCTGGAAGATTGATTGATGCCTTGAGTGGAAGTTCCTCCGACACGTTTTGCATAAACAACCGAACTGATTTTCCGTGATCACGGTCGTGAAATTTCCCTCGAAAGCAATAAAGTGAAAATTAAAATTCGAAACAAAAATCAGATACAATGAAAGGGAGGAAAAAAGAACCTTTCTTCGAGCTTTTTCTAGTCGAGGGTCGAAAGTTTTAACATCCTTTCGGCTCTTTCTTTGTGAAGCCTCAAAAAGTAATTACAAGAATAATTTGGGATTTTACCGTCGTGTTTTTACTTCTCTCTCGACACGACCTTTGAAGGGACTCGCTTCACTTTCTGTAATTTGCTTTTTATTACATGCTGAAGCCTTTCTCGACCTGAAGCACTCGTTAAGATAACCTAAATAATATTGGTTTAATGTCTGGCAACTTTAACGCGGCCCTCGTTCACCATTGGCAACCAAAATGAGTTATAAAAATTAACAAATTAATGTTACAAAAAGCTCTGCACACGAAGACAAACGCCGACTTCATTAAGCCATGAAACGGCGATAAAAATTCTATTGTGCAATGGGATTTGAAGAGATTGCAAAAAAGTGTAACAGATATGAAATTTCTGCGTTACGTAACAAATAATTTCCTTTTCGGAACTTCCACTCGATGAAAAACTAGCCGTAGTGATGATTGAATTTTCACGTTATTCACTGCCCGCTCTCTCTTTTTTTGCAGGATTTACATAAAAATACTGAACCAGGAGTATAAAGTGTTCTACATCGGTACCAACAACGGACGAATCTACAAAATTGTTCAATTTATTCAAAATGGTGAATCGAAATCGACGCTGCTCGACATTTTCGAAGTTGCACAAAACGAAGCCATTCAGGTGATGCAAATCAGCCAAAAGCGTAAATCACTTTACGTGTCCACAGATCATCGCATCAAGCAAATTGATTTGGCGATGTGCAGTCGTCGGTACGATAGCTGCTTCCGATGTGTGAAAGATCCATATTGTGGTTGGGACGAAAGCACAAACTCCTGTAAGCCGTACGAGTTGGGATTACTGCAGGTGAGTTTAATAGCTCCGTGTAAAACGCTGTGGAATAAAAACACAACAACATTACATCGACATCTCCCAAATTTCTCTCATTCCATCTCGCTTGCTCGCCCTTTCCCTGAGGCACAAACACACGAGAGGCGAAAAATATTAATTAGAAAATTTTTCCAGCTCACGTTCTAGTCATTAGTTTATTTTATGTGCTAGCGCACGGCAGTCAACCTTAGAAACCTTCAGTCGTAGGCCCGAAAGCTTGCTCTACACACAAAAATAAGAGAACATTTTTTTTGGAATTTAATTAAAAACTTTCCTACCTTTCCCCTCATCGATAGCTCATATTTCGGCTAAGAATCCAACTGCCGAGTGCTGAGACGACGCAAGCTTGTTATCAAGTGAATTTAAAAAAAAATGTTTACAATTCTACCTGCTTTTCCGACTCGTAAGCAAAGAATTAACTTCGATGCTCGTGATAGATAAAATCCCTTCGTAATCATCACGTCGAGTTCCTTTAGAATTGAATTCATCAAGCAAACAGTTAATTTATTATGCAAATTTTATGTGCGACCGTTCCAACAAATTGAAAACTTCTTGAAAATGTGTGCACAGAAAATGGACTCTAATGCTCTTTAAACAACATAAATCAAAAATATTTTCCCCTCCACTTCAAACTTGTTCCCGAACGAGCAACTGCTTGCGTGTTGCCATATCAACTTGAAGATTTCTTCTTCACTTAGCTAGCCCGAGAAATTCTTCTTATCAGATGTGTTCGACGATGTTACAACATAATTTATTGGCTTTATATATTTAATAATATTTTTTCTCTATCTTCCTTTTTCTTCTACATTCTCTAAACGCCATGATAGGATGTTGGAAACGATACGAATGATATATGCGATACAAGTGTTCAAAAGAAGAAAATTGTCGTCACTTACGGACAAAGTGTACACTTGGGATGCTTTGTTAAAATTCCAGAAGTTCTGAAAGATCAACAAGTATCATGGTATCATTATTCGAAAGATAAAGGACGGTAAGTGGTCGGACTCAGCAGCAATTTTTTCCGTTTCGGTCTTGTCCCGTTGAAATTTATGCCTCATCGGGGAATCAAATGGAAAAAGTTTTGTGTCGCTAACAATTTTAATTGATTAATAAATCTTTTGTCTTTTTTCTCGCTTTTTTCCGCTGCTCAACCGATGACGACCAACAGCTACGAGGTTAAATTTAGTCCAACAAAATATATCGATACAACCGAGCGTGGTCTCGTAGTGGTTTCTGTCAATGAAGGCGACGCCGGGCGATATGATTGCCATTTGGGTGGCTCTTTATTGTGTACTTACAGCATCACAGTCGATGCTCATAGGTAAGGGAGATTGTGGGGATAGAAAATTGCGATGATATATCGCACACAGCGTACTATGTACAGTGGTTGGTGAGCTTTTAACTGCAGCTCATGCTTTCCATTTTTCCGCTTCTGCAAACCCTAAAAGCATTGGAGAATTGCAATAAAAATAATTGGATTTCTTTTCGCACGCCAGATGTACTCCACCGAACAAAGGCAACGACTATCAGAAAATTTACTCCGACTGGTGTCACGAGTTTGAGAAATACAAATCGGCCATGAAGACGTGGCAGACGAAGCAAGCGGTAAGTAAAAAAGATTCTTTCCTTCCTTGAACGGTAGAGATGTCAATGAGAGTTATTGAAAGTTGTATGAGCATTACCAGGAAGAGTTATCGATCCAATTCGGAGTGAAGTACGAAAAGTCTCAATCTGCGAAAGTCATTTCGAGTAGAAATCACAGAAAAACGAGATGACACAATACGAGAGAAATCATTCGATTCATTGATTTATTTTGCGGCTCATTCTCGAGTTTCCAGCGATTTTCCTTCACTGCTTTCATAAATGTTTTATTATACGTTGTTCCGCCGTTGTTAAAATCCGATGCCCCATAAACGTCTCGGAATATAAGAGGCGAAGCCACACACAATAAATTTATTGATGGTAACATTGTTGTATTTATTTGATTCGATGGCAATGACTAATAATGGATTTATTTTCTTCGGTTGTTTGTCACTGCTGCTGATGGCTCGAACAATCTCTGAGCCGCCTAAATGTATACTTAAATAGGAATAACATTATTGCCTTTGTTGTATTATTGAAAAGGATAAATCGCTCTTGCTTCGGCTTGAGCGAAAGGGAAGCTGGAAAAGAATGAAAAACATGGAAAAAGGATCCGCCTTCTAATCTGTTTATATCTCCGACTGACTGTCATTCGAAATCCATTAAAGATGCCCTGCGGACATTCTGGATTTTGGGGTTGCTTGTAGCTTTTCATGTACACCATTAATCAGTCAACAAATTAATGAAAGAAAAAATCTCAATTGTGAGTTGATTTGAAAATGAGATTTCGCTGCGGCAGAAAAAGTGGCGCAAAAAACCACAAACAAATGCGTGGATATTGATTGTTTGCCGGCTGTGTATTTGAATTTTTTATTTTCACGTTGAACCAAACTTTATTGGACATCTGTGGTGAGGTTGATATGCAGTTTTTATTCTGCACAGACCCTTTTGTGCGCTTCGAGAGGATTTTTTGTTTGTTCAATAGCTTGCTGGAAATTAACATTAGCACGTCGCATAAGGCAAACGGTTTCGGTCAGCCAAAAACTCTCATTATGGTCATCGTGGCTGTGTAAATGAATTCCATTGTATAATCAACTTTTTTTAAATGCAAAATTAACAACAACACATTAAAAAGATTTTTACAATATTTGCAACAGAACGATTATAGTTTTTCAGGCTTATACGAGCACTGGTCAGATTCATTATTATTGTAGGCTCTCGGCATACGGTAGCTCGGACTGAAGGGTTTAATAGCATAAATCCTCATAAATAGCCAATTAAACATTCATTCCAAAAAATAAATAACAATGATCCGTCATGCAGTGAGCCTACCCGAAGTAGAAATGCCAGAGTTTCGATTGATTTCCCCGACCGCAAAGCCGGCCTTGTAGGTTGTTCATGCCAAGCACTCAATGATTTTCGAGCTCTTTTGTTGCCATTCTGTCATTTTTCCTGCCCAAGTTTTTATCAGGAATCTGCAGAACGCTGTGGTCATAATTCAAACCGCACATATGCGAAAATTGATTCATTCCCAGCAAACTGTATAATCCTCCGAAGCCCGTCAGTTCGATGTTTTCACATTATGCGGTAGGGCCAACAGAGCCGCAACACTCATACAGCGATTAAATATTTAATATTGCCATTAGCAACCGCCGAATATGATGAACACACGTTATTTACTCCCTCCTTCCAATATTCTTTATTCCAGCAATGTTCAGCGAAACAAAACTTTAGCAATCAGCATCCTAATGAAGTATTCAGCAGAAGCTCTAACAACAATGTCTGATAAGGTACGGAAACGGATATTATGAAACGTTACGTAGAGGAAAACTGACTTAGCAATAAACTAATCACTCTCTTTTCCTCTGATCCTAGGCTAAATCTCCACTTCAAACTTTAATAACTTGCAAAGAAAAAAAAGAACTGAACTACAACCCGTAGATGAATAAAGTTTTTAGATATTTTAAACGAAAGGGACAAAGTGAAAAGTTATTTTTGTAAATGTAAATTTCTCTATGATTTTACATGAGATGCTCTCGTCCTTCATGCGTCATGAATTTCAACTTTTCTTTTGTCTAAAAGGAGAAACAAATCGCCAACCACGTGAAAGACTATCGTTTTGATTTAAGAATATTAACGCTATTGAATGCTTTGCAAAGTGATACCGAGCAAAATCTACATTTGAGTAACAAGCTCAGACAGGTAACAAGAAGCTTCAATTAAACGTGTGATGAGATGACATGAGAAGCTTTTCTCGCTTGCAACAGCTCTTAAAGCTGCCGGTTGTATTCCTGTATGATTGTTGATGTGCATGTATTATAAAAGCTTATCGTAGGACATGAAATAGTAATTCAGAATTTTTACTCCAAGGCTTAACGAGCAATCCTAGCCGGAAAACCTCAAAATAAATAAGATAAAACTACTTCTCCCTCTATTGCTCTCTTCCCATAAATTTGCTGGTTTCGTTGCCATCATGCAAGCGGAACTGCGAACGTATTCCGTATTAAATCTGTATAAACTTTGAAAGAAAGAAACAAAAATTTATCGAGCTTTTTGTGGTAAAATTTAAATCACGAAGTGAAAAGATTTCGAGTTTGGTTCAAAGGTTGATGGTAAATTATCAACTTGATGGAATTATCCTGATTTGCAAACCACTTTTGTACAAAAACTTTCTTTTTGGTTGAAGTTTAGTTTCTCCTCATGTTTGAAAAGGGGAGGAAAGAGGTGGAACGAGAAGTTATGCTAGGCTTTAACTTGAAGATTTTATGCTCGATGACAACATGAAAACTAGATAAGCAATATTTTTAAAATAATTCTAGGAATGCAAAAGTTTCTTTATAATTTAGTTTTAGTTTTTAAACTTCTCTCACCGCCGTTGACAATTTCAAACTTGATTATCTCAAAATTATTTTTATTTGAAACTTTGCTTTTTCATTAAAATTTCGTCGTTTTAGTTTTCCTTAATATGAGGTGGAACTGTGATAACAGAACGAAAAGTTTAATCCTTTAAAATGACACAACAGCTTTTAAATGTCGGGGAATTTGTGAACAGAGCAAATTTATTGGTCTCGTGAGATTTCAGAAATTGAATTCCTCGTAGCTAATATCTAACACTGTTGAGCTTTGTAACTTTGTTCGAGCGTTTCCAATCGAGAAACTGCAAACTTCCAGCGAAGTGTAAACTTAACCATTTGTAAAATTCTTCGAGAGAATACATGTTTTTTTCTTGAACTTATTCCTTTCGACTACAACACAAGATTGTGAAATGCCAAGAAGTAAATTTTCATTTCGATATCAATAAAAACTTACAGCAATAAATAATTAAGTCAAACAACTTTTCTCTCAATTCTTCAAAGAATCGCTATCAGACACTTTTTCTTTGGGGAGCTTAGTTGTACAGTGACAATGAATTTTCTATTCCATAAAGAAATATTTTCAAAAGCTGTAAGAATGAAAAGAAAAACTATAAAGTTCCATGCCGATTTAATAGCGAAAGTATCAGTAAGCATCTGATCAGACTCGTCACCAATCATTGACATTGTAAAAACCGATTATAACTAGTATTAAACTGTAAGTTTGTTGAGGACAACAACTCTTTAGTTTTTTATGTGAACCTTTTATTTTATAAAATTAAAAATTTCTTAAACAAACGAGTTCACTCTTTAATATTTTTTTACAGCAAACATTTCACAGCGTAACTGTTCGCTTCTGGTTGACAACTTTGCGAAAGATAAAATGCCATTTATTTACTTTGTGAAATATGCAAACTTCATGTCTCTGATGAAACCGAAGTAGAAAGGGGAGAAGTCAACTTAAATTTACCCAAAAATTGTTTGTTTTCCCATTTCTACATTTTTCCTCTCTTCTTCATCCTTGAATCTTGAGCTGAATGTAATGGCTGTTTCCTCATCTCTTTCAAGCCTTGGGCCAAACAATTTTATGGTGATATTACACAAGTTGCTACAAGAACATAAATACTTGTTTGTTTACAGCTTTGACAACGGAAGATTCAAGATCTGAAACGAGTATCCACAGACCTTTCGACGCAGTTTTTCCATTCACTTTCAATTATTGATCATCTGTGTTGTTTCCTTCCTCAGATACGCACAATAGATATGAATCTATTTGAATAAATAAACCTATAAAATGCTTGTGACCTGAACAAGTTTATAGATATCACGACTACACAGTGTGAGATGGAAGTGATCCAACAGTTCATAAGAAGAATCACATTGATTAGTCATCAAAAGATGTTTCCTCATTTTGATAGACGACGACATGACTTTCAAAAACAGACTTAGATACCAAATAAATTCACTTAATACTTCTTTTATCTCGCCCTTTTCCCTCTCGTATTAGTGATCGGCAAAATGAATGTGAGAGGCGGAGATGGAAAAAGTTCTTTCTCGACTCTCAAACATAGTTTGTGGTAATCCCCCATCGTTTTGTGTACACAACACATCGAATAAATCGAATATAATAGAGAGATTTGCCCAATTTGTAAGTTCAATAGAAGGAGATTTCAACTTGAAATAGAATAAGTTTTCTCGATTTACGCAAAGAAATCATTTTGGATCGAACGTCTGTGAACTGACTGTGATCAATGAACTGCGTAATGCAGTTGACGTGTTAATCCAAAGAAACCGACACCATCGTTCAAACTGTTTTATCTTTGCTGCTTTGGAACGGCAATCCAGACCGAAGCAAAGTCAACCGACTAAACCAAATAAATTTTCTTCATAATCTCAAAACGATTTCATTTAAGTCGTTGTTTCATATTTCGAGTTAAACGTGCGAGTTTGAAAGGAAACGAGTGCCAACAAGAGCACACAATTTAGCATTGAATAAAGGAAAAGTCATGCTGTGAATGAAATCCGGTGTTCAGAGGATTCGGTAAATAAAAAAGCGGAAACATTGAAGGTATGTTCGTGTGGAACGTTCGTGAAGCACAAAAGCTCTGCTCCGTTCCAACACTCAGAAATACTTTCTCGAGAATTTGATTTTCCTCACTAATCTCTGTACGCTGAATAGAATCACAAATGATAATCGATGGTTGATTTTACTCTACTGATAAGGTCTCGCCAAAGAATTGAGTGCAAATTGTTTGCCATTGAAAGCTTTCGATTCGCACGTCTCAACTTAAAACAGAATTTGGTTGGTTCAAGTTTCAAGTTCGTTACTCGTTTCAACAATTTCCCCCGTGGAAAATTCTTCAACGCCTCATTAATTGACAATGAAATTGCATTCCAGACTTTGCTGAAGACAACGTGACGAACGAGTGGAATGTTTTTATAAGAAAATGAGAAAAATTATCGCCTTTCTGCACAACGAAACCATCCAACGTTGTTCTTTCTCTGGTGTAAAATTTTAATTACATTCTCCTCTATGTCTTTCATCTTCTTCATAAAAATGTGGCCGTAGAAGTTTATGTAGCGCTCTTGACGAGAAAGACGGCGGGTAATCATCAAAGCCAAATAAATTCAATTATGACACAAAAGCGAAATTACCATTTCAAAAGGATGCGTTTCCTTCGCTCCCTCTGATGCGGGGTGCTATCTTCCCGCTCCTCGCTTTACATACCTTCTGGACATATTTTTAGCGATTCAAATTTATACCAGCTCCGGTGGAACCAAAGAAGCAAGACGACGTATTGCTAAGACCGTAATTACATCTCTGCTAGTTAACGAATAACTTCTCCAATTGCCAACAAGTTTAATAGCGAAGGAAACCTTTTTAATTGTCGTTGCAGCATTAATTTGGACACCACCAAACATATAATGAGACATATCCGGCATAATTGCTGAGTCTTCTCCATTGTTTAAACGCCATTTTCTCGTCATCAGACACTGAGCATCCTGAAACGATGCAAACTCAGAAACCCATGAGATTGACAATGGTGTTTGACGTTACGAAAGGATGTCTGCACATATGAAAGAATTGTTCTAGGCGTGAAAATGGAAATTACTAACATTACGAGTACAGTCTGCGACTTCAACAGCAGCAATCAATTCAGCTCTGAAAGTGATACGACAGAATTTGTTCTCGACGTCGCTGAATGGAAGTGAGGCAAACGCACAATTTTAATTAAAATTCCTTGGTGTGAAAATGCCAGCGAAGGGAAAAGATTCAAACAATTGCCGGTCGTGGAGAAACAATATCGCGGCAGCGAATATTTTCTAAACAACAGTTTCATTCGAGTGCGAAAAAATGTATCCAACTTTGGGTCCAACTTGGGTGCACATGAAAACTCGAAGTGTAATTTGTGGATCACAAGTCTAAGATTTGAAATCTTAAACTCAAATAAATTTGAGTATTAGTTGTAATTAGCTAAAGTTTAACTCTCTGTCGAGGAATTATGAGCCTAAAAAATTAAAAACTTTAGCAGTTTGACTTGTCGCAGACAAAAATATTTATTTAATTAAACAATTAAAAATAAAACAAACGTCACATGTGCTGTATCACGTTAGATGCGTACAGCATAACAATTTTTATGTACGGTTTTTATGACGCTCTTTTCTTGTTTTATGTGCGACACGACAAGCATTTTCGCTTAGTCTGTCGCGTCATTGTGGAATTTGAATTTAAAGGCAACGAGGGGAAAACTTGAAGATAAATCTTATGCATGGTATCACTCGTTGCTTTGTGACTCGCTGAAAGTATCGGATGGTCTGAAATTTATGGTAATCAAAAATGGCATTGCGTTTCCTCATGCCAAATCGCAATTAACATAAAGCCGTTTATTGTTCTCACTTCTGTTTTACACACAGAGAATGGTCAGCACGAGGCTTTGCGGTGATTGTTCATTTGCATTTTGTCATTTACGGTTTGTGCGTAAAGATTGCAGAACTGCAGTTTCAATTTGCATAGCTAAATTGTAATTCAAATACGAATTCTTATTTGACGATCACTGAGAACAGAGCTGAAATATCGAAACGCAAATTGAAAATAATTTTGGCAGGAAATTTAATTCAGATTGCGAAAATCTTTCTGTCCATTATTCTTCCGATATCTTGGTGTGATGTGAATTGTTGACACTTTCTCAAGTTTCATTTGACAAGGGAGAGAAAAGTTCTTTCTGACAACTATAGACAAACGGAAAGGAATCGACAGCGAAATTTCCTTTTCACTTGAGTTTGACGTTTTAATGAAAGCAGATGAATCGTCTTTCCAAGTCCTAACTTCCAGTTTCCAACTTCTCAGTTCATAATGAAAATTTAGTAGGCGTAATCAACGTTTTCTTTCTCAGCTTAGACCTGTCCCGATTTCGTTCTTGAAATTAGCTTTAATATTCTTCCTGACAAATAAATCCTAAGTAAGCAGGAGCCTGCGCCAAACCGCAAAAAGAAAAGCTGACGTTTTCATGGTTTGTTATCTTCAGTTCGGAGCTTATGTTTTACAGTTAAGGTTTAAACACTAGAAGTAAAATACATAATTGGCTTAGAGAACTCAAGTGGTGGTTAGACCAGTCAGACATAATAAATTAAACGTGTGCTGCAGTCTGTCTTTTTAATTAATCTTTTTTAATTTGGTTTTATGAAGATCCGCAGGGAAATTTATGTCTGCTTTTTGAAAACGAGAGGCGGCGTTTCATAAGTAACACTCGCCTTCACTCCATAAATCAAGCACAATGCGGTTTGCTATGTCCCGCCATTTTCACCTTTTTATCAGTTGCAAGCATAGTCTCGACCCGACTCGACTCGGAATGAAATCCGAACTTAATGAATAAATCCTTTAATTTATTGCCGGGATTTAAATCTGCTTTCAGCAATAATAAAAAGTCTAGCAACATATTGAAGTTACACAAAGTTTTGTTGATGTCTAGATTGAATTTCAAAAATTTGTTACTGCTTCTCCTTCCCATTGAAGTTTTCAAGTTGAATTTGTAGTAATGACAAGATTGCTGATAACTCAGTAACATTGAGTAACCCCTTTGGCCATCATTGGCCCTTTGGCGTAGCATTCACGCTTGGTGTTGATTTTAAATAGCCGTTTCTATTCAACGAGCGATGATTGCAACGATTGTCAGCAGTTGGAATCGGGGATCATAAAAATAAACGAGGCAGGGACGAGGAGGTTTTATCACTCAGACATCGGTCGAATGGATTGGATGGTGCTCCTTAATTTTCGGCCGATTTAACTAATCGATTCACTAATATTTTCATGTTTCGAATTTCCGACTTTTATTACTATCTACGATCCTGCTTTCCATACAGAATCGGCTCAAGCTTCCCTCTTGTAATAATTAATAATGAATGTGATTTTAATGGCCCGAGCTATTAAAATAAGCATAGAATGGTCGTAAAGCCAATCCATGCTTGGTAATAAAATGTTTCAGATGCGTAAAGACAGGAAGTTGCTCCAGTTTTAGTCTGTAACTAGCACATGTGTCGCGTTTGGTTTATGCTGCTGAAAGCCTTTTCATTCCGATTTCATTCCACCATAGTCATCAAGTAAAGTGTTTCTTCGTGTATTTGAAACTATCAATTTCAATGCACATTTGTTGATTGCAGAGAACGCGATTCAGCGTCACGTAAACTTCTCCAACAATAAAAGAAATTGCAGCTGCAAACGTAATTGCATGCAAAACGAACTTCTATTACTCCTGTAATTGCATGGGCGAACTTTTCTGACTTTATATGTCGACTTTTCATGCGGTTACTGAAATCGCTTCAAAGCTCTCGAATGAATACTTTCTCATATTACGCGAGGCTAAGTTTTTTGAGAAGCACAATAATTTTTTGAAGTAGATGAAAGATTGTAACTTTGCGGAAAAACGCACTTTTTTGGGTTGGTCACAAGTTTACTCTTCAATAACTCTCGATCCGTGATAACTATGCTTTTTAAAAAGGTATTAAATGAAAGCCTAATTCTTCGAGAGCTCAACTTATTTTTTCCAGTCTTATCAATTTCGATTTAGTTTATTAAATATCGTGGATATTAGATGCAGATTTTGACGGGGAACTTTGTGGTACGCGCTTTCAACTTCGAGTCCGCTGGCTTCTATCTCCGAGTAAAAAAATTGAATTTGGATATATTCAATAATTCCTGCCCAAAGTCGAGGCCCAGTTTTCTCTCGAGCGAGACAAAATGAAAAGAAAACTTCATGAACTTATTTAAAATCAATAGATCCACGGCATAGCAATGCAAGTATACAAAAAGATGCGTCATGTAATAAACTACCAGCGCTATAAGAACCACCCCGCTAACTCAACTGTAAGTTGACCTAATCGACAGCCCCGTGAACCTACATCTCAAAGCACTTTTTATTTGCAAATGATTGTGAAGACGAAGAAAGTTTCAGGAATAAACTCAGAGCAAGACTCGACAGAAAAGTCATTCTCGCACTTGGAAATTCAAACTTAGCCTCTTGAACTTTCCTGTACTGCTTCAGTTTTTATTTTTTCCACTTGCTTTTTATTCTTTTGCGTAAAATGTTGTATGACATTCGACTAAGCTTCACATAAAACTTAAGTTATTAACACTTTGTAACAAGCTTCGAGCAGTTATTGGGATTCATTCAAACAAATAGTTTTCCTGGTAAGTTTCCATCACGTCACGCGATTTTGACTCGAACTTTAAATTAAACTATCACGAACTCAATCGATTTGTCTTTTGCTAGGATCTTCATCAGCGAACAATGAAGTTCAGTGAAATATTTTTTCTTGCGTATGTTCATCGGCAGGAAGAAAGAAGCAACATCTTTCCTTAAAAGCGTAGGGTAGATTTCAGATGAAGATAATCGTTGTGTTACGAGTTTCAAGATAAGTTCGAATAGGTCTTAAACATTTTCAGATAAATGCGTTGTTTGTCTGTTAGAATTGGAGCGATATGGCGCAGGGACGTTGCCGCTCGTCTGCCGTCGAAAATATAATAACGAAGAGACGGCACGTCACTGGAAATCAAAAGTACCTACTTATTTAATAGAACAGCAGCATTGTCAGAAGTGTCAAAAACTTTTGATTGCTTGTTGGTTTTAGCAGGGGTTGTGATATTTTTTATTTCGAATGTTTTCGTTGGAAACGATAATTTCCTAAATCGCAATGCGAGCTGAGTTGATGTCAAATCAGAACGGCAAACTTTCACTGCTAATTGATGTTATGTGTAGCGGTTCGGGTTGTGATGGAAGGAGGCATAAATTTATTCAAATAAACTTTTCCGCTTCAGAACGTTGAATTTTATTTTCATTTCTCGCTTCGGAAAGCTTTGCCAGGAACTGGGCAACATTCTTTTTCGATAAAGTGATAAAACCGAATGTCATATTCGAGGATTTGCGAGAGCGAACTCTTCTCCCAAACACCTGAAAGCTGTAAAAGGGAAAAGCTATAAACTTTGCCTGTTTCGTGTCGGAATGGAAATAACTGGCGCACCATTAGGGAATTTGTAAGACATAAAACATAATCGTAAAAGCGTATAATTCAGCAAAGCGAAGCTTTAACTCAGAGTCACGGGTGAAAATTCGTGTGCAAGTGCCTCGTTAAGCTTTATTCACGTTACTGACGAAGGACGGCAGATAAATGTAAAATCGGAATTTTCTCGTTTCCCCACAAAGCCATAAATCAAGAATTCCAGTCTCCACAAGAACTTTCAGCTGTCATAAAATTGTCGAAGAAGAAAAGGCGAGGACTTTTTTAAAAGATTGTTTTATTCGATAGTTTTAATGTGTTTCCTTACAAATTAGCACCAGCCTTTTGTGTGAAAAATTTCAACCCTAAAGCCTATGGACACGTAACTCTATCTTAAATGTTATTCAATGAAAATTCGTGATATAGATGATGGATAAAAGTTTCAAAAATTTCGGGTAATATTGCTATACGATTTGTTTCGCGTTTTTTTGTCGTCTGGATTGTTTTTGGTACTGTCAGTTCAATCTAAACTACGTTAGCTTCAGCCACTTTAAAACCAAAAGTCGTTTAAAAGTTTAACACTTCTGAGACGCTAATTTGCCTTCAATCTTCAATTTTATTACGCGCCTAGCTTTAATAATCTTACGCCCGAAACTTAGTCGCAAGATTCTGTGACATTCATATTTCTACTGTTAGACCGCGACATTTCGATGATTCAGTAAAACGGAATTGTTATTTTTCCTTTGCTACATATTTCAAAATGGCATTTGAACTTTTTCTCATTATAATGCTTTAGCTTTAAACTTAAGGTATTCAGTTCTTTGATATTTCGTTGCTGCTTGAGTTTTGCTGCGGCGTGGTGCATTGCTGTAAGCAAGAGTTTATTTCATAAGCATCTTTGATAGTATTTAATCAATCTTTCTTATTTACCACTTGCTTCTTCTCCCAAAGCTTCAACGCTGACTTATATTTCTCAAACTCGTGACACCAGTCGGCGTAGATTTTTTGATAATCGTTACCTTTGTTGGGTGCTGTGCACCTGCAGGAGGATCAAACAAATGTCAAGTCACTTTCAATCTGTCATAACAGTTATTCATCTCACCTATGAGCGTCGACTGATATGACATAACTGCAAAGCAATGAGCCTCCCAAATGACAGTCATACCGACCTGCATCACTTTCATGTGAAGCGACAATCACCAGTCCTCTCTCAGTCGTTTCGATGTGTTTGTGGACATTGTATCTAATTTCATAACTATTTTTAGTGTTGCCGAGAGGGAGAGAGAATGGCATTACGAACGATATAAAAACATATTAACTGTTTAATGCTTCTATTACCGTCCATTATCTTTCGAATGATGATACCAGGTCACTTGTTGATCTTTCAGAATCTCTGGGATTTTAACAAAGCATCCCAAATGAATGCTCTGTCCATATGTTACAATGATTTTGTTCTTGGAGACACTCAAGTCACAAATGTCGTTTGTCTCGTTGGCAACATCCTGCCGTGCGGAATGAGAGCAAATTTTAGCAATATTAGGATAAGTGTGTCGATATGAACTATGTTCTTACCTGTAGAAGTCCTAACTTGTATGGCTTACACGCTGCAGCTTCATGGTCCCAGCCGCAATAAGGATCCTTTACACATCGGAAGCAGCTATCGTAGCGATGATTACACATTTCCAAGTTTATTTGCTTGATTCGATGGTCAGTGGACACGTAGAGAGATTTATGCTTCTGGCTAATTTCCATCACTTGAATGGCTTCGTTTTGTGCAACTTCAAAAATGTCTAGCAGCTTTGATTTTGATTCACCATTTTGAATGAACTGAACAATTTTGTAGATGCGCCCATTGATGGTTCCGATATAAAATACTTTAAATTCTTGGTTCCGAAGTTGATTACGAATTCTGTTGAAGACTGTTTTTAACGCTGTGCACCATAATCTGAGATTGAGTGAGACTTACTTGTCGACAGCCAACTTTGTAAATATTAGATCGCGTCTATAAAAGACTGGATTATTCTGCTCGTGGTTAACAGGTCGGTCCATTAGCGGATGTGAGCGAATAAAATTGACGACAGCATCCGGCAAGTTGGCAGTTTCATCGACACACGTGCCTGGCCGGGGCTCAGGTACTTTTGAATTCAGAACTAAGAACGACAATGAGAAATTGAGCTCGGTCTAGAGAAAAGTAGGTGGCGAAAATATACCTGGTAGCCATGCAGAATTAGAGCTTGCTTGCTCTTTGAATTTTCCTTTAAATGTTGCTTGGATTTCGCCAATGTCGAAAGTGCAAACAGCTGAACCAACCAAACCATTTGTGCTCGTGGTGAACGTTGCATAAAATTTGGTTTTGTCGCTTGGAATCTGATACACAGATTGGATCTCGTTGAAATAAAATGGAAATTCGCCGGAGATGCTGCAGTTAAGACGAGCTTTAAGGTACGTGACCCAGTTCTGGCTGAGAATGTTTTTGCCGCCCGTATCCTTTTTGCAGACGCGAGCAACACGTGAGTAGACCGCCTTGCCGCAATTGATGTACTCGACAGCTGTTTCGCGAAAAAAGAAGTAGACGTATTCACCGACATCAAATGACCCGACAAAGTTTGGCTCTGTGAAAGAAATGGAAGTGGAAGAATTAATCGATAACCTTTGGAAGCTCGAAAATTCAATTTGTTCTTGTGAAGTTGGGAGATATAATTAAAAAGGAAACACTCACTGTCGAGCCACTTCGAATCGTATTTCAGCGTCCGTTTGAAATTGTATTCCTTGCGTCCCGTCGTAATGTTGAAAATATCCGCTCGGAAAATGACTGAATCAGCTTTCGTGAACTCGGCATTTGTCCCCGAATACTAAATATCGGAAACGAACAACTCATTTAGCATGGAAGGAGCAAGGAAACAAGGGTTATTAATTATTTATGAATTACCAGTGCTGAGAAGTTTCCAGGATTTCCTTTCTCGACGAGAATTGCTGTTGAATTGTCAATTGGATCATATGGACATTTCCCGATTCCCATTCCGATCCCCGGCAGCAGCTCCGACCGTGGCAAGTGAGTCAAATTTGTCTGCGACGTTAAAACAAATGGGTCAGAGTTATTAATGGATGCGCTATAAATAACATTAAAAAATCAATCATTTGAAAAATCAAGAAAGTAAGCAGGCAAATAATGACACGGATAACTCATGAAACAGATCGATTAGATATATTCTAAACTTTGTTTTGTAGTTGTTAAGCTTAGCGACGTAACATTGTCAGTTTTTGCAAAGTTTCAATCACTTTTCGGAAATCCATCGATCTCAGGTGTAACGAATAAAGTAAACAAACTGTTCATTAGAATTTAGTAACACAAACCAACAAAGTTTGAACTCACAAAAATTATGTAATCCTTGGGATTATGAGCGTTGGTGCCACAAACATAAAGTCGGCTGCTGTCCATTTTCTGCACGACGCGGATATGATTGCGACAGTCGAAAAGCTATCGAAGATTTGTTTTAACAATCGCTCTCTGCATTATATTTTAAACTTACTCGATTCTTTCCTTTCGATTCGCAGTTAAGAACATCACTTGACGTAGACTCGAGCAATATTTGATCTCGCTGTTGAACGAAAAATATACAATCGCAGTTCAGACGAAATTGTCGCGCTCTTACCTCGCAATTTGTTTTACTAATGTCTTCCAAATGAAGTTTCGATATCCGATCCCTAACGAGTTTAAAAGATTATTCCAGAACCAGAATCGCAACTCAAAATACTCACATCGATCCGACATAAAGTGCATCATTATTCTCTTGCAGCAAGAAAGTTCGATAGTAAAGTTTTCCGCACGTGAACTCGCGAACGTGGTCTGGCAAAGAAAAACAAAACTTCGTCATTAAAAAACTATGAATCGCGGCTTCTTCTTAACTCATTAACATGTGACTGCGTCGACACTTCGACAAAGAAGATTGCAAAGGTTGAAACATTTTCCAGTAATGACGACAGCAAATATTTTTGAACTTTCTCGAAAGAACTTCGATTAAGATAAGCGATAGATAAGTATCGGAAGATAAAATTATACTGCGATTTATAAAGGAAGCTCGATGGGCTGAGACAGTCGACGTTCAACGCGGAATAAAATCGGCAGCACAAATATATTTCTTTAATCGCTAAAAGCCATTAGGACGTGAAATTTTTAATTAAAGCGTGTTAATTGAATCGTGGTGCAGAAGATTTCGAATCGCCAAAGAATCAATAATCTCTTCATCAGTTCGAATATAATAATACAAGCGGCAGCATCTCCAACGAAGAAATTGAAAGGAATTTAGAAATTTTCAAGGTGAAAAAGACTAAAGAGTTTCGAGTTTCTAATCAGTGGCTCATTATTCTGATTTACTGAAATCTAGTTATGTGAAACAATATTTAAATTAATTTCATGATTTTCTGCAATTGCATCACAAGAGTAAGAAGTATGAATACTCGTGACTGTCCTAGCTTCGATCAAGTCCATCGTGATATCCCTAAAATATATTTGATGTGAAAGTGCAAGGCAAAACGCTATTTAGAGACCATCAAAGCAATCACAAAGTGTCATTTCTAAGTTTCTTGATTCATTGAAATCCTAAAATCTAGTTTGCTCTGCTTTATTCTACTTCCTGCAAGTTCATCTTTCCATAAATTTTTCGATGAATCACTCCGGTGCTATCTTATCAAGTCTTATCAAGTTCTTCTGCAAATCTTTTAAACTTGCCTCGCACCTGACTTGAAAATTAAAAACAAAACGGTCTGCCGACTTGTCGAAATTTTATCTCCGCTTTTATGGAAAAGTTTCAAGTGGAACGTGATGTGAAAGAATCGACGATATTTGGACAAACTTTGAAGACAAACGTCAAGTGTTTTTCTTTAGACATTGCTCTATCAAAGTGTTGAAGATTTGAAACTTAAGAATTGAAGTTTGAAAACGATTTATTTTTATTCCTCAGAGTTGATCGAGAAGTGACGTCAAAAAAGTCGGAAGCATCATGAGAGCCTTACTCATAGTTACTTTTGCGGTTTTTGTGACTACTAACGTCGCCGCGACTTCAGAGCTTGTCAGTGCCAAAAACTTTGAGAACTTCAGTGAGATTGGTATTATAAAAGCATCATACGAGCTCGTGGATGCGAACGAAGAACTTGAACAATGCTCAGGAAGATCTAAAGGAAGTTTTTCGCTGTTTGACTACTCGGTCGTTATTGCCATGCTGACTGTTTCACTAAAAATTGGAGTGTTCTATGGTTATTTCCACAAGTCCTCGTCTCATGGTGCCGATGTGCCGAGTTCAAAAATGGGACTTTTCCCCGTTACTCTCAGCCTCACAACAAGTTTTGTAACTGCAATTGAACTCCTCGGGAATCCCGCTGAGATGTACTTCTATGGAACTCAGTTCTCTCTCATCGTAATCTCGATGCTTTGCGTCATTCCTGTAGCCGTTAAAATATTCTACCCAATTTATCACGACATGCAGTTGACTTCATGCTACGAATACTTAGGTAGATCAGTTATGCTTGTGAGTTGCATGAAATTAATTTCGTTCGTAAAATTTAAGGAGTCCGATTTGGAAAAGAAATGCGGCTGATGGGCGGAATTCTCTACATTATTCAAATGTGCTTCTACACTTCTGTCTCTGTTCTCGCGCCAGCCATTGCACTTTCGAAGGCAACTGGCCTCAATACACGCCTTGCTATCGTGCTGATTTATGTTGTTTGCGTTTTCTATTCGAGCCAAGGAGGATTGAAAGCTGTTATCATTGCGGACACCTTTCAGGTTTGTTCATCAGCAGATTCGAAATATATCCAGTTAAACTTATAGGAATTTTAGGCATGCGTTATGTTCACATCAATGATTCTAATTGTTGTGGTCGGAACATATTATCAGACTGGTGGTATCTCTGAGATTTTCCGGATTGCCGAGAAGAATGATCGACTTGAATTTTTGAAGTGGGTTAGATCTGTCAATGTGTGAATAAATTTTTAAGTTCTTGATTTTCGTCCACAGTCTCGATGTGAATCCTCAAACGCGCCACTCTGTATTCTCGGTCGTAATTGGAGGATTCTTTTATTGGACTTCACTTCTATGCGTGAATCAAGCAACTGTTCAAAAAGCTATGTCGCTGAGGAACCTTGCAAATGCAAAAATTGCTCTAACGATTTCCGTGTTGGGACTCGTGACAGTTTTCCTTGTGAACTTTTACACCGGACTGATGGCGTTTGCACACTACGAAAATTGTGATCCAATGCAATCTGGTCAGATTGACGCCATCGACCAGCTGATGCCTTTCTACGTTATGGATAACTTCGGCCATATCACGTTTTTTGTTGGAATCTTCGTTGCTGGGTAAGTCGCAATGGTTTAGATAAAATCCAGTAGAATAAATTTTCCGATTTGACATTACAGAATCTTCGCTGCATCTTTGGGTAACTGAGTTTCTTATGTACAAACTTGCATGATTTCATTTGCTCTCATGAAACTACAGGAACCGTTGCTGCTTGTCTCAGCTCACTTTCGGCCGTGACAATAGAAGATCTTATCATCTCCGGGGTGAATATAAAAATGTCGCCTCAAAAGGGAGCATTGTATGCAAAGTGGATGTCAGTCGGGTGAGTTTAAAGAGATTACGCCACATGTGTGTGTAAGTGGAAAAAAGGTGGCGAAAAACTTTTCTCTCTCCTTTTTCAACGAACATTTTTTCAGTTATGGAATTTTCTCTTTCGGATTAATTTTCCTCGTGGAGGGACGAGGAATTCTACAGGCCACATTAACTTTGAATGGTTTGGTTGGAGGAATATTATTAGGATTATTCTCACTTGGAATATTTTTCAAAAGGGCAAATGTTAAGGTAACTAAATTTGAGTTTAACTTTAAGTGTTTTAATTTCTTTCATACGACTTCAGGGAGCGTTCTACGGCGGACTTTTGGCGATTGGTTTCGTTGTCGTGATTGGTGTTACTGCGCAAATAAAATATGTAGACGAACCATTTCTGTATTCGTCCGTGTCTGACTGCGATTGTATTGTAAACGTGACTTTGGGAATGGACAATGAATTGCCAGACACAACCGATGAGGGCTCAGGACTATGGCGAATGATTTATAGAATAAGCTACATTTACTATTCGATGATCGGAGCAGGATTGACAGTGTTTTTTGGGCTGCTCGTTTCAATGATCTCGGACATGTTCACAAGAAATCAAATTTTGAAAATAACATCATCGCACGACGTCCACCAGCAACAATTCTACCCGCATCGCCATTTTTCGGTTGCGTCTTTCACCGTCGCTACCGGTCGGAAGCTTTCCTCGTTCATTCACCACGTCGCACACGATGTTTCACAGTCGACATTGAAAGTTGAGAACATTTTAAAAGAAGTCATTTCGCATACAAACTTGCATCGGCACGATGAAGAAAGAATTGGCATTTTAAATGAAGAGGATAGCGAGTGTGACGCGTCCAACATGACGGGGAACGGAACTGGAAAAATGTTTTTCATTGGAGAAGACGAAGAATATGAAGATAAATCGAATGTGGATTGCCAAAAGCCACACCTAACTTAGATTTGCGAATATCGAGCAGTGCTGTGCTCATAGATTATCTCGATTTACCTTACAATGTTTGATAAATAGTTTGCGACCATAAATATTCGCCGAGGACGTAGAACGAGATACTGTCATATTTTGAAAAGGTTCACTAGCTGTTCAGTTATCTTCGTGTCAATATGACTTGACTTTGATTAAAAATGTTGTTGAAGTCATTTAACTTTTACAAAACAACCTCGAATAAAAAATGTAATGTTTATAAATAAAAATCTTACCACTATGTTTCATGAAGTCCTTATCACAACACGGACGCTCAAAATAAGCATTCCAAATAGTCTCGTAATCACACAGCACCGCATGACTCAAAAGCAAATGAATGATTATCACGCTCGCAATCGTAAAGTAAACTATGTTTCTGTACATTTTATTGATCCTATTCCGGTGCACTGCTCTCTACAACGAATTACTTATTCATTCTGTAAGCAGGCTTTCTAAACACTTTTCTAAGCAAAGAGATTTGCATCTTTCATATTCCTTTAGTGCATCCTATTCCTGCAAAACGATGATACTGAT
The DNA here is from genome assembly GCA_033064975.1 of Smittia sp. YW1114-2. Taxonomy (NCBI): domain Eukaryota; kingdom Metazoa; phylum Arthropoda; class Insecta; order Diptera; family Chironomidae; genus Smittia; species Smittia sp. YW1114-2. The sequence goes on from CP093832.1 coordinate 22,652,464, forward strand.
TTCGGGCCCGACTGGACAATGGAAACGTTTTCTTCACTTTGAGCGATTCGTGGAGTCTTCAAGCTTGATGTTTTTTGAGAAATATCTGTGCTCGATAAACAGCATTTTATTTTACACTTAAGAATTCAATTTCCACAAGTCCCGAATATTCCTTTTGCACCGCACTTCACTTTTTTCCACATCAATAAACCTTCTCTCGCTGGCGATCAAAACGTTTTGCAATCCAACTCCCTGTCTCGATTAAGCTACGTCAAATTGAATCGAACATTATTGTTCAGTTCAAAAGTTTTCCCGGGCGCGACGCAATATTCTAACGGAGAAGTTCACAACCCTTAGAATTTTAACTTAGTCCATAAAGTTTATACTGTTCATTGTTACACGACAACGCACTTGTTCACATTGCAAGCTTTGAAAACAGACTGAAACGAGGGTTCTGGCGACGGGAAAAATATTGGTCGCAAGAAAAATTGCATCTGCGCAATGTCAGCCTTCTAGTACGAACAACAATTTGCGCTTAATCAGACATGGATACCACATGAAGAAGATGCAAATGATTTTTACCGGCTCTTCAAAGCGGATTTATGCATGGAAACTTTCACTCTCCTCATAGTGATGTTGAAAAAATATTGATTTTCAGAACAATAAAAAAGAATCAACTTTAAATGGGAAATGTAATGGTTTGAAAAGCTGTGACAAGGAAATTTGATGCAACTTTGTCGACGCAAAACAAACGGAAAAGTGCATTTTAGTTAAAAGATTTTTTGATTATCCCGGCTAGACTCTCAACCTGCGTTTCTATAAAGCAAAAACGAGTTCTGTACAGAAATATTGCTGGTTGTAATGCATAAATAATGACGATACAAACGGTCAGTGCAATATCATTAACGATCTTTGCATAAACGTCCTTTCATTTTGAGCCAAACAAAAAGCGAGAGCTTGAAACAAAGCGGGAAATCTTTTCATGCGAACATGACGACAATAAAGTGATGTTTGCACAGTATAGGACGGCTTTCGAAGCATGAATGTCAGGAACAAAGGAGACGAATGGACACCGAATCTTTTGAATAATGTTTAAAAGTTGAGATGGAAGTTGTCGCTGGAATCGCACTTAAACGAAAATGAACTGACTTCTTGCATTAAACGCTATGCAAACACGTTGAGACTCTCAAGTTGGGACTCATACCTTCAGCCTTGGTCTGTCCATCAGGTCTGTCCAAATATATTTGAATAGCATAAGATGCGATCAGTTTAATGAAGAAACAAGATAGTTTAAAGTGTCTGATTCTGATTAAGTGGGGTCTCTTGCCCCTCCGCGCTTGCGGTTATCCAGTCAGCGCAGAGGGCGAGACTAGCCCATAGTTCCTAAGAACTTTCCGGGCCCGTTTAAGATGTCGTTTGTTTTACAAAGTTGATACGAAGCCGTCACTTAGAACATGGAGTGATGCTGATGAAAATGGTTTGCAAATTGTTCGAAGAACACAATACTTTTTATATAAAATACGAAAGCATTCATCTGGCCGTGTCTTTCTTATTCTTCGAATTATTCGCGATCTCTGCATCATTTATTTTAATAATCTCGCTTTATGCTTACTTTCAATTCTGAACAGCTTCTCACTGCTTTCATCAGAATGTACTTGACTGAGCCGCTCTTCAAGCTGTCATCACATTTTCACACCATTTTCTGTTTGCATATTCGTTTTTAGCACGTATTATCTGAGTGTTTCCTTTCATTACTGCTTTTTTCCTCGGCGTTGCTGCTTTGTGTGTTATTTGATATGTATGTGCATGAATGCTTGTATGCACTTACATAAATCAACTAAAGCATTTAAAACACTTTTTTTTGCAACTCATTGTTCTTGGATCAAAAGCAGAGACGAAACATCGCGAATAAAGCGGGAGCGGCATTAATAAGTTCCTTTCCGAGTAAACCCCTGAAGTCGCTGCTCTTAATGACAGTCCTTGAAATTATAGCTCAAATTGAGACTTATGAAGCTGAACAACGAGCTCCTACTCAGATATAACGTTACGTTCACACTTTAAACCCTTCGACAATATCGATCACATTTCCCGGGAACTGAAAATTACTCCACAGACATTTTTAAAAGATATCACGTGTCTAAATATTGAGGGAGAACTTCTAATGCCTCCAGGATTTACTCGCAAGTGTAGATTATATTTTTACACCTTTACGTGTTCCCTTCTTTTCATTTTTCTATTTTGCAGACAAAGAGCCCTCGAAAGCAGTACATTTGCATATGAAAATATATGCAAGAGACAATTTCCAGTAATTATTTTTCTTCGCATGTCGTCAACTTGCTGCAGAAAAATGCAAACAAGTCATGGCTAGTTTGTAAGACAATATTGTACGGTTCGGATCGTGAAGTGTGAAGTAAACTTTGTACATATTAAATGCTGTTAATTTTTTGAAGGTTTCACCGACTTTACATGCGTAACCATCGCATATGATTCAATTGAAAAATGAAACTTACCGGGGGACAATTCTTCAATTATTTCTGCGCTCATAGCAATCAGAAGGTTGTAGATGAAATTTACAAAAAGAAGCTGCCTTGTCAACATTTTCGATTAGTCTGCTGAAAGTAAAAAGAGAAAATGTTGTGAAACTATTTTTTTTAAGAAAATAGTTGAAATTAAAAAAAAATCATAGAATGTTAAGCATTTTTGGGGCTTCCTCTGTTTTTATTCTAAGTAAAGAACGGACTGACCTATCAATAGTAATTATAAATGAGCGTTTGCCGACGAACAATCAGACATACGGACAGACACTTGTACGAACAAACAAATTGAGAGCTAGCGCCCTTGATAAACTTTTTATTGTGGTCGTTTTTCATGATAAACTTTGATGGAATAGCACAATTTTGAGCGTGGTTTGAAGCCATCTGTGAATTGTTCGATGAATTGAATAATCTGCTGAAAAATATTTTTCGAAGGAGAACGAAATCCATAATGAAGATATGTTTCATTTTCTCTTTCACACTTTGTGCCTGATTCTTCATGCCACTCGGCATGGTAGAACGGAAAGTGCCTCTTGTAATATAACACTGAAAGGAGGGAACTTGTGCTTGTTTTACGGTTTTTCGAACTACAGTTCTCTTTCCAACGTTTACCATCGCTAACGTCCCGTATGAGTTCTCGAAAATACAATCCTCAGACTACCAACACAGAAAAGCTCTACTGAAATGTGCGAAAGCAACTACTTCGATTCCTTGGCGAAGTGGATGTCTACAAAGTTTCTGGAACAGTTTATATGCGTACTTACCTTTTGGATCAAAAGCGAAACTATAAGTTTGATTCACTCAGATAAATAGATCCTTTAAAATTCCTCGCGACACCTCATAAGCTCTGTACCTCACGCCATTCAATAATTTTGACGATTTTCTTCTCCACTTGTCATGATTTTGCTTCAATCTTATCCCAGACTTTCACTACACCAATAACCAATGCGGTCGATCACTTTTTAATCCTTCTTTATGTTATTAAATTCGCTTTTAATGCAGAAATCTCGATGAGGACATGTAATCGTGTCTAAATTAGCTCCAAACTGATTCAAACTGAATTTTTCTTGGTAAAATACAGAGGCGGATCGTCATGAGTTGAGAAATATCAAAGCCTTCGTCTCCATCAAATTTGAACAACGCCACTGCTCATATGCGCAAAAACGAACGATTTTCATACAAAATTGTGCACATACACACGAATCTCGCGGCGACTAACACTGTCGGAAGGATATTGAAAAGAAAAATACAAGTGTGACCTTTTGTGAACCCGCTAGGAAGGCAGTCGCAATTTTAGCCGCGAAATTTGTAGCCAAGCGGTGCAAACTTATTACAAAGGCTTCATAAGATGGTCTGGTTTTCGATGAAGTTAGATAGATTATCAGAACGCTGGTTTAGACTGCAATTAGGGCAGCCCTACAGCTAAGACTCTTAGCCTAAGAGACCAGTGTCAGTGCCTCAGTGATGCTCTCACCCACAGATACTACGATTGCTCGCATTATAATCCTTCCGGGATTCTCGATGAAGTTAGAACTGGAACAATAAAAATCAAGTGGCAAAATTTTCATTAACAAAATCATCTTGAAATGTAGAAGAGTTCAAACATCCTACACTTTGTTATCAACATGATTATTTGAAGCGGTCAAGCTTGTTGAGAGAAAATCGGAGGAATATATGTGTTTGACACAGTTCAAAGCGACAAAATTGAAACAGAATTGAATGATTATCATAAGTGTTCGAGTTAATTCACTTTGATTCAATAACGTTTCTGAATGCCAGGGCAGCGTCTCATTCGGAGAAAAAAGTTCAGTTAGTATAGTTTGTAGTTTCTCTTAATCGTTCAAAATGCTGATGTTTCTCGTTCTTCAGCTAGTTTTATTGACTAACAGTGCGTTTTGTTCGAAACTCGAGCCCATAAACCATGTCTCGAAAATACCGAACGAGAGTCTGCAGACGGACTTGAACGAGTTTCTAAAGCTAATTCCAGTCGAGGAGATTCGAAATCTCACCAAATTTTTCTACGCCAACGATGAGGCAATGCGCCAATCGTACGACTATTTGAAGAACAAGGGATTCCGAATCGTTGTGGAGAGTCTCTCGAAACTGACGCTAGTAAAAAAGTTCACCCTTTTCCTTAATGAGTCAGGAGTTAATTGTGCTGAGCTGGGAAAGCAAATTGAAACAATTGTGCTGACAAGCAATGAGCTGGAATCGATTGAAGGTAATTTTACTCTACACTTCAATGTGACTAGGTGCTAATTTAATTTCAAAAATTAGTGAGCGATAACGAAGACATGGGTGGCATGAACGCTTTTTTCAACGAGGCACTTTCTTTGATCCCGCAAGATGAAGTGCTTGGCTTGTTCTTTGTAAAAATGGAAGAAAGCAACGCATTTTCATCATTCTTGGAGAATATAAACTCTTCCGACTATGAAAATTTAACAGAGAACTTGAAGGTAATTCGATTGCTGTTTGATGTGAAATTGAATAACATTTATGCTTTGCAGAAATCACAAGGCATCCAGTCAATCTATTTCGAGTTCCATGAGCACGGCATCGATTTAATGGAATGTGCTAATTCACTCAAGAAATTCCTCGGCTACTAAGACCAGCCTCTCTTTACTCGTCACACAATGTAACTAAATAAAAATGCTAAAATTTATGACCTTGTGTTCAGATTGCGAGACAAAATTGAAGACAGCGTAATCAGAGATTCTATAGCAGCTTCGCAGGAAACGGAAACAAAATCTTGATGAATATTTGTACAGGCTTTTCAGACCATCGGACCATTCGCAAAATTCGAAGATTCAACATTCGGAAGGGATGAGAATGCATAAAGTGTGATATGATTCGTGAGGAAGGTCCGCTTTCTGATTGACATCGGTCCGTGAAATGTAAATAAATTTCGCAATGTTTGAATGACAACTTTGGCAACGGAAATGTTTGGAAAGTGGAGGGGAACTTACCATCAATGCAGAGGAGTAAAAATAAACTTATGAACAGAACTGACAATGGAAAATATCCGTTTGTATCTTCAGAAGTTGTTAAGCGTGCTGACGGTGTAGGAAAATGTTCATTAAATTATTTCAAACATCACAACATTGCAATGTTTTGTCTTCTCTCGAAGAGCTAGTCAGTTAGCTTTAGCGATTTATAAATCTCTTGAAATTGCTTTCTGTTGCATGGCTTCCTATTTATTCGGCAGAAAAAAGGCAGAAACTATAACTCACCATCACAACTCTTGTCTTTTATTACTTTCACCTAACCCGAACTCGCTATTGTTCCCCAGCTCGCGCTATTTGTTTGGATAATAAATTAAAAGTTATGGCGCACATTTAATTAAAGTATTAAACACCGAAAATCTTCTCCACTCCATGATCCTTTTTTATTTTTGTTCTCTTGGAGCAACAAGGAATTTATAACGTTAATTAAATCCATGTTTCGCATCGCATAAATTTATTCACACGAAAATTAAAGACGTTTATCGTTCGCGCTGTTTATCCCCTTTTCTTCATCGTTGTTAATTAATGCGCGACTTCGACATTAATGCTTTCAAATTGTCAGCGCATTACTCACAATTATCGAGATTTAAAGCTTATAGCTCCGCCGTGATGTCGAAGCTTAAGCCCTACAGTACGCTCCACCTATGTACAGCAGAGTGGAAAGACTCAGTCGTTGTTTTTCTGCTAATATTTCCTACAATTTGAAGTGCTTCTGAAAGACTGCACTTCTTGAAACTTCAATGGAATTCTTTGAGTTAACATTTCAAGTCTAAAACAAATTAAATTATTTTTATGTACCTTGAATGACTCTATATAATTTATTCATGAGAAAAGAAAATCGAGAAAAGCGTGCGAGTATTTCAATAAAAATATCAAGTAACACTAGATCGGATGGTGAATTTTGCCATGCGAACCTTGCCAAACGAATCGAGGGAAATTGCGTTATTTGAGGAAACTTGAGTTTCTCTTTGTTCTTTTTACTCTGTCATCGTCTGCAATCGTTTCGACAATTAGCTTTACAAAATGCTTTGTCGATTGATGAGAAAACTCAAACAACGTTCTTGCAATTTTTTCTCCCAAAACTGGACGAAAGCCATCCGATAGACAGAAGCTAACAGACTTATCCTAGACAAACATAAGTGAATGAGAACGCTGATCTATTGTGCAGTTCTCGTTTGCAATTTGCATACATCAAAAGTTCTAGCATTTTCGTCTGCTGCTCGTTGTCGTCGTCTCTTGAATGGATTCACAAGCGGAACCAAATCGCTCTCGTAAATCGTTTGCGGCAGAGATTTATTTTTCGTTTCCGGAAGAAAGAAGCTGGCTAATCCGCCGAAGATCAACAAGATGCCCATCACAATTAATGGCATAACAATCATCTCACTGCCCATGTAGTTGACAATCGGTATTAGCGTCGGTCCAATCATCGCTGTAACATGTCAACGGGAGAAACATGCTTTGACTGTGTTTATTGCTTCACAGTTTGCGATCGTTTAAATAAAATATGTTCCCCAGCAAACCATTCTCAAACGAGAACAGCATGTAGATTCAAAGTGGCGGGATAAGAGACTGAGGTCAATTGGGAAAACAGAAATATATTTACCTACAACTTGACTGAAACTCATTCCTAATCCCCGCACCACAGTCGGATAGAGTTCAGAGGCCATTAATGGTAAAACTACAAATGCTGACGATATTCCCATCTTGCCAATGCAGTAAAGTATCAATGTTGTTGTTTGGTCTGCATCGACTCGCCCCGAAACGGAATTCATGTGGAAGGAAGAGGATACGAGAGGAAAGTTTCTCATAAGTTTAGTGACTTTTGAAAAAAGGAAACGAAACGAAATTTATTGCCTCGGCACTCACCATGTTGTACGAGGAACGTCGCCAAGCAAGCAACTCCGCCAATAATCATCGAAATACATAAGATCCAACGTCGCCCGAAATAGCTGAGGCTTGGCCATAAGAAAATATATGTTGGCAGCTCGCAAGCTCCGGCCACAAAGAAATTGAAAATTTCGTCTCCACCTAAAATTTTTTATTTTTGAAAACGATAAGAGCAAGTTCATTGAAGTTGCGATTAGTGTGTTAAGCAATTCAACTTGCATTGTTCGATAAATTTAGTAGAAGAGAAATTCAAAATGACTGACAGAACAAGAAAAGTATGAGAAAGGTGTTATGATTTTTTATGCTCGAGGACTTCAACAACTTTATTTCAGCCATGAAATCCATAGTAATTTATTAGGAGCTTTTTTTTGGTCCAGAAAGACGACAACCATTCAGAAAGCGGTCATGAAAAGCGTGAAGGAGAAGAAAAAGTCATTAAATTTCTTATACCTAAGGATTATTACCTAATGAACCATTAAGAAATAAGAAAATAGTCACCCAAACTCGGCGCATAATAGCTCAATCCCACATAAACTGAAGTGATGCAAAACCAAATGAAAGTTATTATAACGGTTTTTCTTGTCATGTTTGCGGTCGAAAATAAATCACAAATGCCATAACTTCTCTCCTCTGTCGATTGCAAGTTCTGCATGTTCTCGTACGCCAGCGATTGCTCCTTTAGCACGGCTTCATAATTCGGTGGCAATGTTTTACCATTAAATCTAATTACAGTGGGAAACACAGAGAAACTCAGTCATTGAATCTGAACTTTAAAATTAATTTTCCAAAAATTTCTCCCATTAAAATTACTATAACGAGAGTGTCGGAACATTTGCAAACTTTACCGTGCAATCGTTTTCATAACTTTGGCAGCTCTTTTGAATTTATGCGTCGCTATCAGCCATCTTGGGCTCTCCGGTACAGAAAAGTAGCAGAGGAAGAGCAAGGCTAAGGGAAGAGACACCGCAAACGAAAGCGCTCTCCAGTCCCTGAACAAGTACACAACAGCAGCGAGCAAAGTTAGTCCTACGCTGTACGCGATGTTCGAGACGATTGTGCAGAAAACCCGGTGGTTCGGCCCAACCATTTCTATTGCTAGCACGTATGGACTCGCTAGAATCGCTGGAACCTGTGAGAGGTCATGATTAGTCAGCAGTTATGCAAATTGTTCAGGATTTCACTTCACCGTTAGCCCGACGAAAAATCTCAGCGCAATCCATGAACGGAAACTCCATGTGAAGGCGCTTAAAACGCACGAAACAATTTCCAAAATTAAATAAATGTAGAATGAAGGTTTTCGTCCATAGGAGTCTTGGAGGTAGCCAAAAATATAATTTCCTATTAAGCCGCTAATTCCGAACACAACTAACGCAAGCGTTGCATAATAATCCTTTTCACACACGAGATTCCACTGAAATGCGACAGGTTTTAGTTTGATATTAATGTCCTCGAATCACATTCAGAATTAATTTCATACTTCACTGATGACGGTCGCAGAAAACATAGTTCGGTCGAACACCCAGCCGTGTTGGCAATTAATAATTTCATAATTGTGACTCTCTCCATCCAGAAACTGATTGTGATTGATTAAACTTTCACTGATACTTTCGTCCGAGAGCAATCGAGCCAGCTCCGAGTAATTTCGGTTGTACATTTTACAAGCCGAAAACTTTTCAACTCCATCGCGAACCTCGAGAGGAATGCTGAAAATAGCAACAACTTTTTAATCAGCCAAATTATCCAAATGATTCGAACCTAAGGTTCTTCAACAACTCCTCGTAACGATTTGACCACGGCTGAAACTCTGGAATCATGCAATGATGCTCGGGCGTAGCGGCAATGAAAATTTGCGAATATGCCTAGCGAATGGGGGAAATTAGTTTCGTTTCTGTAGTCCCACGGGCTCGAGGAATAATTAATATGCATCAATTACGTGAAATGCACACGGCAGCGCCATAGGAAGGAGAACTAAACAAATCACGAGTTTCTGGTACAGTCCGAACGATCCAACGTCGGTCAGCTGCGAATCGAAGTCCATTTAAATGTAGCTGCTGCACAAGCGTTTCGTTCAGAGACAGAGCAAATACTAGCTTTGATTGACGTTTCGCGGACTCCCAACGGTGATTTAAAATTGTTGCTCTAATTATTTAATCTAAACAACTACATAGCTTTGTTTCATTAAATGAGAACATTAATTTGATTTCGAAACTTTACTGCTAGTTATGATTCAGCTAACTGTTTCCGATCTTCAAACTTGAGAAAATTTACTAAGAAAACATCGGTTCACGTCATAAGCATGACTGAAGAAAGCCCTTGCTTGCCTCACTAGAAGTAAGTCGAGCACTTTGTGTTTAGTAATAAAAAACTAATTAACAGTTTGAGAAAGAAAATTCAAGCTCCACGTAGCAATTAAAATGTTCTTGGAGCATTAGAATCCACACAGAAAGGAACATTGGAGCGCTCCAAGTCAGAACGATACATGATTCATGAGATTTTTAGCTTTAATTTGATAATGTTTCAGTTGGGGTGGAAAAGTGCTTATTTAGGCAGAAAATAAACAAAAGCCATGATTTATGTCTGAAATTTTAATTAAACAATACGATTACGAGGCATTCAAATGCGATTTCAAACGGAAATCTCAATCTCTGATAACTGAGACTTTAAATTTATCAAGTGTTTGAATGTTTGCACAGAGAGAAGATGAATTGGAAAGGAAAAGCGAGCGAGTAAACATTTCGGAGAAATAAATTTCCTTAATTTTTTCGGATTCGAGTGTAATGCGTTTCGATGGAAGAGATAACGCGTAGGAGAGGGTGGAAGAGAGCTCGTGTTTGTTGGTTTTCCTCCGAATATATTAGCAATATTCACATTCTAATTCAACCCATTCGGTAATGGCCGAGTGCTCACGAGAGTCTCAAACCCAATTACTGACCCTCTTTCCTGCACATCGACGAATAAAGGAGTAATCGCAATTAAATTAAAGCCGTAACGCGGAACATTCGTTTAGTTGATTTGAGGGTTGATTCGAGATTTGGTCGGTTTTCGGAAGAAAGTTTACTTTGCGTGTAGGGGCGATGAATGTTTGTCGGTTTTGTGTGTTAAGCCCCCCTTTGATTTCACTTTTCGTCCGAAATTAATATTTATGGCACCATAAACGCAACATAATGGAATTAATTCAATATGTTTGAGAGATAAAGGGCAAGAAACTCATTTGTGTTCGTCAGTCCCTCTGGAATGCTGGACATCTTCCGATTCCTTTTGTTTAACATCGCATTTTCTTCTATTGAATTTGTAATAAATGGGAAATTAAGCATAAGTGAGCCTAGCAACTGCCAAATAAGAAATGTCAACAAGGAAAATGCACTTTCTTATCTTTTACTGGCATTAAATATGAAGATATATAGCCGCACTCATCCTTGTTGCCAGTGAAGAATATGGAGAAGGGCATATGAATAATAATCTTTCGCTCCGCACGAGATTTAGCGGGCCAAAAGATTCGGTTGAGGAAAATATGTGCATTTGAATTTATGAGTTTTTTCGAGGGTGAAAAACATTCCGAATAAAATTTCTTTGCCATTTTCCCTCTCCAGTAGACGAAGAATTTATGAAGCCTGGCGAGACACTTGAAGTGCCTTTGAACGACACTTGAACTTCGCTGAAGAAATGCCGTTCTCATACATAAAGTTTTTATATTCTTGGCCTCTGAACCTTATTCGCAACCACGTTAATTGATAAACAGGACGCGTAATTTAATGAAAAATAAACTAAATCATCGGTGAACAGGGAGGGGATTGAAATGGAAAATAAACAAATCAGTAAAAAGTAAATTGAAAGTCGTAGTTCAAGGCGAGACGACAGAGATTTCAAACGAGAAGGGTCACTCCCTTGCTTTGCACATTCACTCGCAGCGAAGATGAATAAACGGTGAAAAAAGAAAGTAAATAAAAATACAAAATAAATATAATTCAGCTGAACCTGCGACGAAGAGGAAATTCGTAATGCTTTGGGAAAATATCGAGAGCCAGAAAATCGCATACTTCGAGACTTTGTAGTGATAAACGACGCGATTGCAATAAAAATTCGACGACAGACACGTGTATGCTTTATCTTTCAGTCGACAAGGAAAATCGAAAATTGTTGTTTGGATAAATAAGCAAATAGATTTGATAAACCTCCCGCTCGTCTTTGTCGTCGTCTCTTCTTTGAGGACAATCAACAGGAAGACTTCATCTTCCTCTTGTCATTCTCTCTCGAGGAAATGGAAGACATGAAAAGGGCATATTTGCCATAGCGTGAAGCATAGATGGTTGAAATACTCATAGCAAGAAAACAAGTAAGAAGCATCAGCAATCCCCGCTTGGAAACTTAGAAATTGTTTTAGGCTGTTTTGTTTAGCTGTTATTTTACGAATTTAGCTGACGAGAAATGTAATCTCTCACGACACTTTCACAAAGATCTCCTCGGAAGTCATGATAAAGTTGTTTGAGATGTAATCAATTTGAACATTTTAAAAATTTAACAATCTGTATACGAACAATTAGAAGTTAGAAACTTACTCAAATACGTTTAGAATTTACACAAAAATCGTATTCACAATTTTACATTATCCAAAATTTATTCAAATTTCACCTATCACAAGTTATCATCATTAACATGTCATCAATAATAAGAGAACAAATCCAAAGTTTCTGCCAAGTAATTTTCATTACGATCCGTTTGAAACGTATCATGAAATCAATATCGAAAAGCTTTTGATTGACGAACAGTAAATAATTCATTCCCCGATTATAGGCTTTCGATGCCCTCTACAATTGTTGTCTTTCTTTAATGATCCTTACTTCTCCGCCTTTACAAATTGGCAAAGTCCAGCAAGTCTTCATGAATAAGAAATGATGATAAGGGATATTTTCAGCTAAATTTACTTTCTTCGAGGGTTCTATAATGAAAATCCAAAACTGAACCCTTAATTGATGCTCATTAAATATTAATCATTACGTGACTGAAGGTATTCTTGCTCAAGTTGTCAAGAAAAAAAAATCGAAATGTCTGATACATCAATCAAACGACTCGGAAGGGTAATAGCGGTGAAAAGACTTCCATTCCATCCATTAATTACGAGCAGATGTCAATTAAACGGCGTGAAACATCAACGGCACAGAAAAGCTCGTTTCATTGCAAAGTGATAAGCAGAATTGTGAGCAGTCAACGGCCATGCAACCACAGCTATGATAAGAAAATGTTTCTTGTGGCTCTCATAAATCGGCTCTAGAGTCGTTATTACGATAACATCAAATTCAATAAACTTACAGTCAAAACGAAAATAAATTTTAAACGCCACAGTATCGAAACCGCAGTGCGTTCGTGTGGATGAAACAACGATGTTGACTGGATGAAAGCGACGAAACTACCATAAAAGCAAATTTGTTGAGTTGTTTTCTTTCCACTGTCGCTGCCGCAGTTGTGTGTTGGGCTTTCGTTCTCCAATTTTAAAATCAATTTCATCATAAATTGCTCCGTGCAAATAGAAAATTATTCTCTGATAGGAAAAGTTTTTCAAATTGTCTTTTTTGCTCCCACGACGACGAAAAAGTTGAAGCTACGTGTGGAAATTTATTGCTGAATTTGTTTCAAAAATTAGAGTCGAAAGTTTTGAATCAAGTTTCTTTCCACCAGAGTGTGAGTGTCTACTGAAAGTCTGAAAGTCAAGACAATGGAACGAAGCAGGAAGCAGCAACTCGATAATGGTCCATTGTTCATTAAAGAGGCAGAAGTGAAACGGTTACTGAACTGGAATGATTGTATTTATGCAATGGAATCAGCTCTGGTTGCGGCGACCAGTTCGGAGTGGAGTGCTGAAAAGCCGTTTTCTTCTCAAACGGCGAGAACTTTTACAATGGTGCACGGAAAAGGAGTCCTCCTGACAATGCCTGGTTTCGTTGGAAACTACCACTTGACTGACAATGACGAGAAGCACTCTACGTTAGCTTGTAAACTTGTTACAAGTTTCTCTGGAAATTCGGAATTGAATCCTCCGATTCCGAACATATTAGCGACAATTTTCTTGTTCGACTCGAGCACCGGAAGATTGAGAGCAATTGTGGAAGGGACTGAGATCACAGCTTGGAGAACTGCCGCCGTGAGTTTAGTCGCAACGAAGCATCTCTTCTACACCAGCAGACGAATGAATTCTAACGTCAACTATACGCTTGCTATTTGTGGAACTGGGACACAAGTAATTTATAAAATGAGAGAAATTATGCAATTTGAGTTTAACGACATTAATTTGTCATCCACTTAGGGTCGCATTCATGCGCTGGGAATGCTGGCTTACTTCCCTAACTTCTTCTCAAAAGTCAATTTGTGGAACAGAACGAAAGGTCGAGCCGAGAAGTTACGAGATGAGTTGAGAAAGTTATATCCCAGCCTGTCAATTCATGTGACAGACAGGGCCAATGAATGCGTTAACGATGCGGACGTTGTAGTCACAGCAACAAACTCAAGTGTCGCTTTATTCGGTACAAGTGATTTAAGGAAGCCATCGGTTCATATCAACGGTAATAGATAGCAAGCGTATTAATTTTTAACTGTAACGACGTTATTCCATTTAGCAATCGGCGCAGGCACAAATCATCATTCCGAGTTGGATCTCAGTGTCTATCAATCGGCATCAATATTCATAGAAAGCAACGTAGGCACGCAGACAGAACTGAAAGGCATTAAATCGTATGTGAGTGGCGAAATTGGCGAAGTCATTTTGGGTAGTAAGCACGGTAATCCGACGGGAATAACTGTCTTCCAATCGATGGGGAATGCGCTTGAAGACGGTGTAATGGCAAATTTAATTTATCAAAAGTTTATAAAATTATAAAATCATATCTCGTCGTTCAACCGAAGGGAGAAATTGTGAGAAATTGCGGCAATAAAATCTTCTGGATAATTCAATTTTATGATTTGCTTTTTGACGTTGCCATTTCTTTTCTCTCTCGCCGTTACGTGTGTAACATATACATGACCTGTTCATGTTCAATCCCATCCACCTTCACTCCGCGTCAAAAAGGAGAGAAGTTGGGTAATGAATAAAATATATGTGAGTGAGAATACACAATGGAACCCAGGTGATGCTAAAAGAAGATATCATGGAATTGTAACAAGTGAAGCACTTTACCAACCCGTTCTTGATTGTTGCTCCATGATTTTGTCAAGTCGTTGACTCTTGAACGGCCAATTCGACAAAACTCATTTTCCTAATCATTTCATCCTCCGACCCACGCGAACGCGTTCAACATAAATTCGGACTTTCAATTGAAATTTATTGCACCAAACTTCAGCAGTTATGAATATTCTCGGCCCGTGAACATTTATAACCTTCTATTCCGTGCTCGTATTTTCGCTTCCAACCGCTTTCAAAAATTGTGGGCAAGTTTTTGCAAGTTCGCCTCCACAACGAAGAAAACTTCTCTATTTATAAATTATTTTCCGACAATGAAATATTTCATGTCATTATTTAATTTTGATATTATTTTCGCAGCGTCCATTTCTGATGGGGGGATACTTTGCTCGGTAATGCCATCATAAACGGACGGAGATGTGTTGTAGGTAGATTTGAAAAGTTTTTTCATTTCTCCTCTGCGAACATTACGATTGCCATTTCCGTCTGCCATAAGCTCATTTTATTTCATTTTATTTCATCTCGTTTCTTCGCTGTGAGTTTTATTTATCTCAACATACAGGATTAATGCTTTTGTTCAATTGGATTAGAAACCATTCTGTCGGTAATCATGAAAGTAAGGGACTCTCGGCAATGAATTCAATTGAAGAAGTAGGAAAAGTGGAAAATGCGATCCGATTTTTCATTTACTTCTTTTCTTTCGATTTCTTATTGATTAGAAAGAATTACTTCGAAACGTTTTATTTATTTTGTGCGACGACAGTGTAGGAAAACTGGAAGAGTTTGTACCAATTTTTAATTCGATTGGATTTCATTCGAATGAAAAAAAAAACTTTTTCATATGCGATTTTCTTATGAAATCCTCGAGTAAATTAAATTTCTCATGCAGGAGAATTCAATGAGAAATTTCCTACTGCTCGAAAGGGTGGAAAATGTGTAAACTAAACACGAAAGCTACGTTTCATTCGAGTAGAAGCAGCGAAACTAGCAGAAAATTATTGCTCCATGTTCATGATACTTTTTCGTGTCGAAACATCATGCGAGAAGGAGGGAAAAAAACTTGTTCGAAACGAAGCAAATGGCTTGGCATTATAAATTCCTTTTTTGCTCTCTTCGTCTTTTTCCCTTGCTCGAGTTGCTCCTAAAACAACCATTTTTGTTAAACCATTAATCAAGTGCGAAACCGTATTTGCGATCTGAAGCAGAGTTTTTCCAGATCGATTTCACAGCCTCTGTTCATGCTTCACCCCTTAACAGTGTCATTGTACTACTCGATCATTCATAATGGACACATCAGATAGCATCCAGAGCAAGTAGACAGACCTGTAATGTAAAAGTGAATATCTCTGTCGCCGAAGTTAATCGTCGGCATTCATCTAGTGGAAAATAAATAACATAAACTGTTGGTGTCAATGATATGTCAATTAGGAAGAGCTGCGTTCGTTGCAAAGTTTAACGCAACGTCACGCTATGAAGTCCATTAATGGTCGAATTTTTCAAACCATCGAAGCGTGTTACGTTGACGGTATTTGAATAGCTTGAGCTAGATAACTCTCACCAGCACGAAATTATGTGAGAGTGACGACAGTTTTGATGCTGATGCCACTCGAAAGAGTTTAAAATCATTTCTGGAATGATGCTCACGACATGGGAGAGCCCTTAATCAAATAATATTTCGAAATATTTTCTCCATTGTAAACGGAGTTGGCATATCAACACAATAATGAAATTGCTCTTCAACTTTTTATGAAGTCTTCTGACAATGATTGTCGTTCGAATGACTGAGTAGACTTCATAATCACTAGGTTGTGTGATAATTTCCTAATGAATTTAACAATATATTGAGCTGCCGTTGTGAGAATAAACGATCGATTGTTGTATATCAAGAGTGAGCAGTATGTGATGATTGTTGAAAGTTCTCCCTAAGTTTTGACGCGCTTCTATAATACCAGAATTCATCCTTAAAAGTACTCAAACTATAAATGCGTTCTGATTTCCAACCTTGCAACTCATCAAGCTTAAACGGAAATCTAACACTTCCTTCTCCTCCTGCTACTCCTCCCCAGCTGTAGAGTGTCAAAAAGTTGTGATTGTTGGTTTTAATGGAGGGCGACGACATTGTTTTTTATGCTTTAGAGTAATTTGAATCTCGACGTTGAGTTTGTTTGTCATTAAGCGTGGTGCATTAGCTTACATTTCTATTTTTGTTCAGTTCTCCCGATAAAATTTAGGGTTCGATGTTGTACAAGATTTCTATGAGCGCTAGATTGCTGCCGCTGTCAGATGTGAGCCTCGAAATGAATTTTTTATAAGAGAAACTCCCAAAACCATTGACAAATTTATCCAAAAATATTTATGCTAACTTTATACAACTGGGGTTGAAGAAAATCCATTTACCGACTGATGGAAATTCAATTGCTTTTACACTTCTTTCTCTTTTTCTGCACCCGCATCAAAGAAGAGGAAAAATTGATTTTTGACAAATTAACCTCTCACTCTTTCCCGATAACTTCTGACACGAAAGCCACTAATAACAATTAACTATTTTATCACGATAACTCCTCGAGAGTTCAAGGCAGTCGAATAAATTCTCAGGAGAATGAGATTCGCCTCCTTGCTCGTCTGACCGAAACCATTAGAGAGCTAGAGAAACTCAATAAGGACACTTAATTCAATACAAAAATGTTGCGCAAATACAAGAAGAAGTAAATTGCATTAAATTTGATTTTTATGAGCATAGACTTGCTGCTCGACTCTCAGCCTCCCTCGCACTCGCATTTGATCTTTAGAGACGCATTCTATATCGCCTCATTTTTCCAATCTCTTTACTACCCCTCAGATTGATTTAGTAAATTAACATAATTGTGTTTGATAGGAGGAAGCATCTCTGGACATTAAATGTTGCATAAAATTTCATTTAAGGGACTCGCTCGCTCATTCCGAACATCGTTCATCTATAAAAATGTCAATGGCATGAGTAAATAATTGATCTTGAAATCGAGCCCCGAAATTCTCGAGTGTACAGAGAAGTCGGAGAAGCATTTGATTTTAATGAATCACGTACTAAATTGTATAGTTTTATATTACTGATTGTTGTCGAAGAATTTTCTCCCATTTCTGCTTCTTTGCTCGCACGCATTCGCTTTTTTCTCCTTCGAATATTTCCTTTCCTTTCGACTCTGCTCGCCCAGGAAGAAATACCTTACTGAAGACTCGATCGCTGCAAGGCTATCTTTCGTACACCAACTTTCTTATCTCTTTAGCTGCCATCATACAAGGTTGTAATTAGTTCTCGAACGTTGGCAGGACCTTTTTGCTTGTTTACTCGGCTCTCGTTTCTTTGACTTTGAAGGAAAAGCTTTTCCATAGAAAGACACTCTCATTTGAAATTCCATAAACGTTCCACATATTTAAGGCAAATGCACAGGAGAAAGAAAACTTGAGCTTCAGGGAAGATTATATGTGATGATGTAATTTGATTTTAGCCTCTCGTAATGGCTAGGGAAGGATTATTTTATGAAAATTAAATTAAAACAAGCTCAAAGATGAATCGTCATGTCCTCATTTTCTTCATTCATGCTCATCGCTCAAAGCTCTATTTCCAGGAAAATATGAAAGACGATGTTTCTACACATTTTTCAATTAAAGAGCTCCGCTTTGTCAATCTGCATAATTCTACAGCACGCTCGAATTCACTGAGAGAATTTTCCTGTTCCGCAATATTTTCCTCCGCTTTTTCTCGCCTTTCTCAACCATTGCGAAAAGGCTACAAAAGAGTTTTTTATCTCGAGATCGTCATCATCAAGTTCGCTTAGAGGCATTCAGCAAGATGTTTCTTTCTGTTTTGACTCTGACACTTCAGAAAATGTGGAAATGACATGATTAAAATACAATTTTTAATTCCTTCGTTATGATTTCTTTACCTCTTTCACTTGATTAATAGACCGGATATCGTTAGAACTTCAAAGAAAATTGCTTGCTATTCCGATTGCTATCAATGTCACGCTAGCAAACTCGAAACTGTCTACGATAGTCTATCATCGACAGCACTTCGACGGTTGTTTGAATTGAAATCGCTCTATTAAGTAAGTTAATCGATTTGATTCCAACTCTTGCATGAGCTTCATAATAAAACCAATTCTTTTCAACTCCGAGATTGAAATTTATTGCCCATCCTTGACAGCTTCAATTTGTAGTTTCCGGTGTAGTTAAGATGCTCGTTCTGGAAAATTGTCGCATTGTATGTGTTCCTATATCCGTGAAATTGCAGCAAATTTAATTTTCACGGACGAAGTGAAAACTAATTAAAAACTTTAATGTTGTGGGGGGCGCAAGGTGTCGCTAGATTAATCGCTAGAGCGTGAAATCATTATCAACCCTTTCTCTGACATTAATTGCAATTTAGATTTAAAAACTTTTTCCTCTGCTTTGAGTTCTATTATCTCGTGCTCAGGGATTTTTCGCATTTAAATAAACTGATTTGCATTTATTTTTTGTTCCGCCCGACGAATATTGATGGAGCTTATTTTAATTAAAAATATTTTACGCAGGTCGAGTGATTCTACGGCAGGTGAATTAACGGTTAAGGAAGACGATTCTCATTTCAGATTCGACTTTAGAAAAGTTCTGCAATTATTTCTTAACAGCTTTTAGCCGCACAACAAATATTTTTTGATAAGACATTTTGAAATGAATCGTCTGACTTCCATTGTTTATCTTGAAACAAAGCTCACTTCTAACCTTCTAAAATTTCGTGCTGTAAAATCCGTAAGCACAACAAAAACCTGTAGCATCTGTGGGATCCATAGACAAAAGTCGTCGTCCTTATGTTTGCCTTTTTCTCGAGTCATTTGTTTTAGGCAAGGTTTTTGCTTCCACTTTGATCCTTTTCTTCTACACACTTAAAGCGTAGTGAAATGAGGTTGAACGTCAATTTCATTTGTCTTCCCTAAAAGTAAATCTCTTTCGTGTTTTCCTTCCTTTTTCGAGAAACGACTTGGAGGAAATTTGAAGCTTCTTATGCGAATCTTCTTCAACCGAATAAGCAAGAAACTTTCCAAGGAATAAATCAAATGATTGTTATCTGAATGGAGGAAAAGAACAAAAACCTCTTCAACAAGATGCAAAAGAGATGAGATTTCACGTTAAGCTGGCTCGGTGCAAGCATCAAGATGCTGACAGACAGCGGGTGATGAGAACAAGAGCGTCGAGAGGCGAAAGTCATTAATCTAAATAAATAAACCTCTCAAATCACTTAAAATCCTCATAATGAGAAAAGATTCAAGGCTAAGACCCTGATGCTCGATTTCATTACGACAAATGATGGGGATGATGAACAGAGAAATTCAAAATTCTGAGGGTTTGTTAAAGCGTGCGCAGAGGAAGGCGATGATGAGGATCATCCTAATTCATCCAGCAGTCAAAATAAATGAGCGAGATAATCAACGAGTAGTGGCAGAAATTGTTATCGCCCTCATCAAGATAGAATTGCGATAATTTCCGCCATTAACGCGACATGAACCTCGCAAGTGAATTATGATTGATTGAATTTTAAAGAGATGGAAAGGAATTTATGGAGTGGAAGATTTTTATTGAACTGATGAAGATGAAATCGACAGTAATTACCCGAGATTATCTTGTGGTTCTACTTCAGATCTCTCGTGAAATGTGGTTGACGTTATTAAGACTGATGATTTTTCTTATTGGACAATGCGATAAGCTTGACTGTCATTGCATCGCGATATTCAAATAAATATTAGTAAAAAAAGTTTCCAAGCAAATTCCGAAAAAAAATAAAAGCGAATGCAAACTAAAATTGATAGACTTTGAGTTAGTGAGAGGTTGAGCCTTGCAGAAGAAAAATGAAGGAGAAAATCCTTCTTGCATTATGAGTCATAGGTTTTGACATAAATACCGACTGAGTTTCATAAACTTTTAACGTTCACGTCTCTCTTCGAGAGTCATGCGAGACGATAAGCGCAGTAAAAAATAGCGGAAAAGTTTGTTGTTCGCTTTTTATTCTCTTGGCAAGGAAATCGCTGTTGATTCCAAAACACTGCTCGGCTTCCGTTGCTCATGACACAAGCGTTTTCATAAAATATTTAATTTTAACAGATTTTAAAACCATCAACCCTCACAATTTATGCTAAAAGCCTCGTAATTGTGTTAAGTCAAGATTAATTACTGTTAAAACTTGCACTCTTGATTCTGTCTCTTCGCTTTCTCTGTTGACAATTTAGGGAATATTCATGGATTATATAAACGTTGGCTGACAAGTTTTTCTTTCTTCTACATAGTAAGATATACATGGACTGAATGACTTTAGATCTCATTGCGTTGCAAGGACAAACGAATGAATAAACACTTGTGTAAAGCGCATAAAAAGTAAGTTGTAAACTTGATTTATGAATAGATTTGACTTGGGTATTTTTGAAATAATTATGCTTGGAATAAGCCTCACTGGTCTCTAAGCTGGAGGGCTGCCCTAATCACAGTCTAAACCAGCGTTCTGATAATCTATCTATCTATAAAAAGAATAATGAAATTGAAACTTCAGATTTTTGTTCTTCTATTTTTCGCTTAACATTTAGTATTTCTTTTGATTTCTGCAAAAAATTCTAAGTGCGAGAAGTAAACTGGTTTCTTTGTGTTAATAACTTTTGCAATAATTCGAATGTCGCATAGAAGTTTGGGCGTGAACAACAGCGGAAAAATATATTGGTCTGGTATCGTCAAGTTGGTGATTCTGTTAATACCCTGAAATATTTTTTTAATAAAATTATACTACTCAAAAATTATGAAATAAGTCACCGATTTCAACGGAAATTTGAAAGCGAAGTCGGAGAATTTTTGAAGTTCCATCACACTCTTTAAGACGGCATTAGAATAGATTCCGTTGGATAACTTCTCCAGATCAAAGGTAGTTCGTATAAGTTCTCGTTTGTATTTTGCATCGCTTTTTGATTCGGGAACATTTACTTTTACGTAGACTCGGCATGTGCTGACATCGAAAAATTGATGAAAAATAACTGTGAGAAGACTTGCGTTGCATCCATCGTTGATCACATTAACAGTGACATTATTAACTTTTGGATTGTACTCCCAACGGTAATCGTTTAAAATAACAACGCAAACCTATGACATTTAGTGGGAGAATTGACAAGCAAAATAAAATTTACTTACAATGCAAGAGAAGCTGGAAATCCAAACCAAAAGCATTCGCATCACTCGATGTTTGAAGTGCGGATGTGATGAGGTTTGCTGTCGATTGTTGTGCCCATAAGCAAAATTGATCAATTAGAAAAGTTTTCCGACAATCAAAGCAAATCTGTGAAATTGCATCCTGAAGAATGAAATTGTTCGCTGTTTTTTCGTTGAGGCCACCGGTGTTAGACTCAGACAAATAAAATTAAACACACCTGCTCACCGTATTTTTATTACGATCTCTTGCAATGTCAATTTCTGTAAACTCTGTAATGCACAAAACGCATTGGAAACTCACATCCGTTCAACTTATCTAAATTTACTGGAGCTAATCATCTCATTTTCTGCTGAAGACTTTATGATCGATTGGTATGATGACACGTAAAGACACGTGAAGTAGCACTAGCAATTGTCATTACTTTTGATTTCAGCGTAAAATTCATAGTGCGAAAAGTAAATTGATTTCTTCGTGTTGATAACTTTGCCAGTAATTCGGACGACGCATAGAAGTTTGGGAGCGAACAACAACGGAAAAATATAATTGTCGGGAATCGTCATGTTGATTATTCTGTTGATACCCTGAAATGAGTATTTCACAAATAAATCTATCATTAAAAAACTATTCAAACCGTTTACCTTTCTCAGTGGAAATTTAAATGAGAAGTCGGAGAATTTTTGAAGTTCCATGGCGCTTTTTAGGACAGGATTGGAGTAAATTCCATTGGATAACTTCTCCAGATCAAAGGTAGTTCGTATAAGTTCTCGTTTGTATTTTTCATCGCTTTTTGATTCGGGAACATTGACTTTTACGTAAACTCGACATGAAGAAACTTCGAAAAATTGGTGAAAAGTAACTGTGATAAGACTTGCGTTGCAGCCATCGTTGATCACACTAACTGTGACATTATTAACCTTTGGATTGAACTCCCCTCGGTAATTGTTGACGATAACAACACAAACCTTTTGTTATTTAGTAAATAATTTCTTACCAAACAATTTAAAATTCACTTACAACAGAAGAAAGGGTGGACAACCAAACCAAAAGCGTGCCCATCGTTGATGTTTTGAATGCGAATGTGATGAGAAACTTATTACAAACCTTTACTGTCCTCATAAACAAAGCAACCATAAACGATTTGGCGTCAATGGGAAGCAATTAAAAACAAATTTGTTGAAAGTTCTGCGTACCAGCAATTAATAAAATACTATTAATCGTCACAAATTTTGACTCGCAATTTATCTGAGAGCCAATCAGTAGCGTAAAGTCAAAAATTTTGACTCAAAATATGTTTGAGTGATGAAACTTGCAGCAAGAACTTAAAGAACGAAACTTACTGCTCTTGATTTATTCTTCAAAAGCTTAAAGTACCAACTGCACTAGTTGAACTGTTTCTTTATTCAATTTCAACTTATGTTGATGCTCCCATTTTGCAAAAGATGAATGAGAAAGCAATGATCGTCTTGCATCCAATATCTCTGGAAGCATTTATGCTGCAACAATTGGAAGGCGTCATAATTCCACAAACGCGCTGCTCAATCAAGTAACAGCTATGAAGTTTCATGTGATCAAACGTGTATTATTCACAGTTAAACGTTAGTAAGAATTACGAAACGCCATCTGCCATTCATTGCAGTTGGCAATTCTGTTTTCAAACCATCGCGTCGCGTCTGAATCATTTTCTCCTCTGTGGATTCTAGCAGTTTGCTATAAAACAATCTGTGCTCCATTTGAGTAACACGATTTTATATCAACCCACTGATTCCCTTCGCGATGAACTTCGTGACTGAACTGCTCGACGCTACCAAATGCTGAAGTCAGTGTGAAACTCTCGCTAGTAAGCAATGTTGCTTCTCTCATCAAACAGAACAACTTTTAAAGTTTTCGGGTTCTGAGTGAATAATTAAATGCGTCTCGACGGGTAACGAAACAATTCGTTGGTTGTGAAGTTTATTGAAAAAATTAAATAGTTGAGAGAAAGCATGTTGACACTCTCATCGCAAACAGTCTCGCTCGCGAATGACTTTAATGATCTTTCTTTAAGAAATGAAATTTCTTATGGTTCACATAAGGTGAGTAGAATATTCTCGCTCGATCTTCAACATGCTGCGTGCTTCTTAAAATAGAAAAGTTCAACTGGAATTTCAACTTCGCGGATGAAATTTGAAACGCCGCTTATCAGAAAATTGTTACCGGCTCGGTTAGTTTTATAGTTGGAACTTGCTTGAAAGTCATTGGAGAAATATTTCAAACAATTTCGCGATCACAATGTGACTTTGAAGAATTTCCGGTGACTCAATCACTTGCAATTGTCGTAAATGAAAACAGATTTTGGTGCTCTTTCGGGAAGCACTGAAGGAGAAACTTGTTGTGCTTTTATCCGCTGCTTGTTTCTGCTGAAAGTGGGTCAACGAGCAAGTTCGTCGGCGAAGTTTCATCGGCAAATCTACCAGCCGGTATCAAAAACCAAGACTCGTTCGCTGGCTTTGTTCATAATCATCATTTTAATTTTCCCTCTCGCCTTATCTTATCGCCTGCAGTCTCTTCCCGATAAATTCATAGCTGAAACTTTTACAACTGGCTTTCATTGAAAAGCTAATTTACCACACTTTACAATAATCGATGATGTAATTCCACAAATATAGATTCGAATTGTTGAACCATCGAGTGTTCGTCTCTCGTTGACCTTGAATATATTACCAACAGACTTTGCATGCGTAAAGTCGATTGCAACCGAAGCGAAACTTCGTCGAGGCAATCCACGAAATTGTTTATGAGCGGCAGCATACGTTTCTGTCATTATCAGCTTTGGTTCCATCGAACACGATTCCAAAACTCAAAATAAACGAGTGCCGGAGAAAAAATGTTTGCGCTTCAATATTTTTAGTAGAATGATCTCATTAGGCCTTAGACTTCATTGTTGCCACATCGTCATAAGACCAAACGCAGCAATGGCACGTAAACAAGAACATCGAAGGGTGAGACGACGCTATGTAACTCTAAACCAAGCGAAAAGTGGCCAGACATAGAACGGATTAGCCGTGTCATCGCTGATGGTTTGGGAAAACGCGTCCGGTGTCGACCTTAAATCACTCGCTTAACAGACAAACGATCTCAATATTTCAATTATCATTCCAAATTGGAGTGCAAAAACAAGATTTATGGACCTTGGAAACGCTCGATGCGATTGTATTCAATGTTTTCGTTTTCATCAGCATTTCACTGTAAACTCTCCTCTACTTGATCACAAAGGCCACAGCAAAATAAAGAACGCTTAGATCATTTCTTAAAATAATTCTCAAGTGTTCTCGATCAAAATTTGCTTTCGTTTGTTCGCGTCTTCTGAAAGGCAACGATGATGACGATGAAAGAAAGTATGCTGAGTGAGACTTATTAGCCAGCCCAACCATGAACACGCTTTGGAATATGTTTAAAATAGACTCAACCCCGTGAGCAGCAAGTGTTCCTCTTCTTTCTTCTGACAATCCTTGAGAAATCGATTCTACGGGTCTGGTTCTTGTTAATTCGGTGAATTATGTTCGTAGCTCGCGAGCGATTTTAGCAAAATTAAATTAGGTTTGGAAATATCAGAATCACATGCAGACAGCTCATCCATTAGACTGAAGATTTAAACGCTAATTTCATAGTATTTTCATCAAAGTTTTACTTCTTAGCTTTCGCTTTGTAACAGATGATCAACGCGCAGCGCTCACATTGGAACGAAGAAACTTTGCTGATAGGATTTTCGCAATTCATCATCGGAGTTATCGGTGATACGCCGATTGTCGTTCTTCACTTTCAGCTTCTCCCGGTATTCCTTGAAGCTCACTCTGTCGTTGCTTTCTCGATTAAATTTGTTGACCTCTGGAGTTCTTGTTGGGACGTAAGATCGCGTCGAATCCACAGTTCGCTTAACGTCATAATTTTTACTTACTTCATTTTTCAAAGCGGAACGATTTCGTGTTTGTGGCAGGGGACTTGCGACGCCAATCGGTCTCTTGATTAGTTCTGAGTCAGATGTGAATTTGTTCGTGTTACGCAAGCCGATTTCAACCCGAATGGGAGCCGGGACTGGTGTCATCGACTTCTTTGCGTTTTCATAATAAGAAAATCGTCGCTCCGGTGTTTTAATGATGCTTGTGAGTTTTTGATTGTTTCCGCTTTCGATCTGTTGCGAACTCCTTAACGGTCGGTGCTTCCTTTCTGTTGAAAGAGACTGAATTGAACTCTTTCTTGTTCCCATTCCCCCATAATAATCGCGATCTTCTTCCATCTTGCATTCAATTCCAACGTCTCGGGTTGACTTCTTGCCGCTCGTCATCAGGTTGAAGATATTTTTCGATCGCTTAATGCTATCGCTACCTGAAGGTGATGGGCTCTTCTCCTTTGGATCCTTATGACGTCGCCAAAAGCTCATGTCGAACCGCTTAATCAAGCTATCGACTCGCTTAGGCTTCTCCGATTTTGTGAAAGTATTTGTGTTGAGATTGTCTGACTCTTGGCTTAAGCTCGACCGTTTCTTATCCGGCTTACGAAATGTATCGGTGTTGATGTACAGAGAAGTTTCATTGCCGCCGCCTAAAATGGCCAGGAGAAAGAGATGAGTTTATGAGAACTCGAGACATTCCCGAAATCGCTAACCTTTCTTTTCGGACCTAGTGTAGGTGTCATACCGAGATTTGTCATCAATTTTTTTTTCACCAACTTTGTGACTTTTCTTCTTTGATCGCGAATATGTATTGTAGTCAATTCGTTCATCGGAAGAGTCGTCGTGGTGCTTCAAGATGAATGTTTCGCTTCTGATAACTTTTGATGGCTTATCATCGTACTTAGTGAACGTTTGATGGCGATTGATCGATGACGGAATTCCCGTTCGTTCTCTCGACGGTTCTCGAGATGCGCGTGGGCGATAAGAAGAATTGAGCTCAACTCGCACAACGTTGTTATCGTAATCGTTGTAGATACGATTGTATGAATGCATGATGGAACTTTGTAAAAGGCGAATCACAATTAACTGATAACTTTGATCACAGCACCGGCCGAATGCAAACTGAACCTGCGGCAATGACAAACAATTTTCAACTGTGAACAGGCAACCGAGTTTTCTACTTCAGCTTTGACGCGCTCTCACTCTCGCCTGCGTCTTGACTCTTAATTTTATTTGTTTCGATCCAAAACTTACACCTTTGCAAGCATTTCCAATTTATGGCGAATAAAGAAATACTGGCTCAGAGGTGTTTGCTCGCTGCGACTCGCCAGTTGCGAGTCTGTAAATGAGGTTGAGATGCAAAGCCGGTCATAGTCCCGGCGCTGCACAAAACCTGATACAATTGGTGACGTTTCTCGTAGACAGCAAATGTAGCAACGCTATTAAGAGCGCGTTAATGACGATTAGCGGATTACAGAGGCGTTTGAAACCTGTAGACCGATGACTAATTCCGTTAATGCAATCATCTGCTAAATTCGGTGGTTTCACATTTGTTTTACTTTCATGGATTTTCTCGCTTATATATTCACTGCATTCAATGGAGGCGGATCAAAGGCCTCAAAATTTGCTCTTTCTTCTCTTCTGCTAAGACGAAAACAAAAAGACACTTAAAGGATGGCAATCCATCAATCGAAACCGCTAAATCAGCACATTGGAACATTTTGCCTTTCCTTGAGAATATTTCGCTTTTGACTCCTTTTATGGACACTCAACAGTTTGCCGTTTCACTCAGCATGATTGAAGGACGAAGACTGACGCATGACTTGACCATAAAAAGTTAACAAATTTATTTTAGACTCTCGTAATCAACGAGGTCGACGAAGGAACTGAATGCGAAAATTGTCTCTCGCTATGCCCGGGATTCAAAGCTCATGAGTGGAGGTAAGTGAACCAACATATTTTCAAACATAAAACCGTGAGATGGACAAGCAACAGTTGAGCCGAAATAGCTTCAATGAGCGGGATAGAATAAACGGTCTGTTAGTTTCCTTCGGTTCTCTCTCGAGTCACGCTACGAATATCAAACGTAAACAAAAACATTCGCTTAACACTACGATAAAATCATAAAACATTTTCTACGCATACCAAAATGATTCGCGCTCCGTAATCTCTCTGCCAAGTGAGAAAAAACCGCTGATTTGGCACGTGGAAATTAACCGAAAATAATTCTCAGTTTTCGTTCTTCGACTGTGCGAGATTGTCACGCGGAAAAGTTTGGGAAATAAAAAAATTCAACTTGGAACATACAGCAAGAACATCGATTGAAGACTTAAGACTCGAGCTAAATAATTTCGTAGTGATCAAAGAGTGACAATCGAAATGAATGTGAGAAAAATCGAGTTAAAATTCTTTGATAGAACTCGAAAACGAATCGAAGATGTTTTTGTTTTTGAAGAAATTTGCAAAATGAATTATGAAGCCCGCAACAATATATGATCTGCCCGGGATTTTGAGTCGGTGGCCCCGAGGGAAATTTATTTGATGGTGAAAATTCGCGTAACGCCTGCGGGAATCTGTCACGTTGTTAGTAAACAGCGACTGATGAATGAAAACATTCGCACGAAGAAAACTTCGGCCGACGTCAAACAGCGAAGAATCCATTCTGATGGATCGTTTCAATGGTTGTTCATCTTAACTTTAGACGTTGAGCCGTGGATATTCAGTGAAATGAAAAATATGGTGCAAAGCATTCATGAATTATTGTCAGTGATTAATTTCAGTTATTCTTAGATGGTGGCATGATGACTCTAGAATAAAATACGATTGTGCAGTTCAGTCGTTTGGAATTTATTCTCGAAGTTATTTTTAGAAAGATTTGCATAATGAGTAATCACGAGCGTTCTAGGAGATGGAAAACATTAATTTGAAAAGATTGGGCAGAGTGACGGTAATTACTAAGAAGTCACAACGTGACGCTATAGAAAATCACTCAGTGAAACTTGTTCTCTGCTAAAAATGATAATGAACTTGACTGCAGTTGTAATAATATTAGCTTTCCGCCCGGAGATGCTCGCTCGTTTACCGCAAGACGAGGTTGCAAAAACAATGCCAAAAATAACAAAAGGGAAAACGATTGAGTCGTTAAAACGGCGCGCAGATAAAACACAAGTTACCGAGAAATCACAAAGCAGATGTTTAATTGAGCAATAACACGAAGTCGTTAATTTGAATTTGCGTGAAAAACTTTGAAAGCCTGTGGGTGAACGTCACCATTTAGATTTCAAGCTATTTGAGGCTGTGAACACTTGAATCGATCCAAATTGAAGCACTCACATGTGCTAACGGAAATTTAGTCAAACAAATGCAGTCATTGAATGAGTTCACTTTCCATTTCATATGAGAGTTGTTTGCTCATGAATTATGAGACGCGTAAAAAATTAAACTGATAAGAGACTCGCTCGGTTCATGGCCGATAAAATAAAATGCCATGAGAACGTTATTTGAAGATCCAATTATCGAGACCAACTGTGATCGGAGTCATTGAAGAAATATTTATCGTCAATGTGTGGTGAGCCTGATATGTGTTTGCTCGCTGACTCATTCGATTCTCTTGAAGACTGCTCCTTATGTGTATTCAGTGTCAGCGATGAGAAATTACTTACGTAAATTTTTACGAGCCCCTAGCGATTGTCGATGTTGGAGACATTCAGCATAAACGTGACATTACCAATTGTCTCCAGCCGCGTCACGTTTCGAGCTGAAGTCACTTCATTCCTTCTATTTAAAGTCAATCGCATGAAAGAGATTATTTTTATGTCTGTTTTGTGTTCACGTAACGCAGGGGCTCGCATTGCTTGTAGAGACTGATAACGAGTTCCAAAGAACGTTCGAATGACATCCCTGGCTTCCCATTTCCAGCATGGTTTTGGTTGTGTACAATTTCAATTTTCCTTTCATTATCGCAGTTTGTAGCGAGCTTCACTCTTTATCGGTTTCCTCGGCAGTTTTAAAAACGTTTTCGAGTTCATTTTGGCAGCAGTTTGCCACGCAGTGTTTTCGTTATGATAAAAAGATGGTTTCAAGTTCGACTGCTGTTGAATGAGTTGTCTCAGCGAATTTGATACGAGCGATCGAATAAAATAATATGCAAGTCTCTGAAAATAAACGTTTGATACGCAAAATAAGTCGACATCGCCGCGACTTTTAGGACTTGGAATTTGAGAAGTTTCGTGAAGTTGATCGGAAAAGTGAACGAGAATTTAATCCAATTTGTTATCGAGGTGACTTCGCAAGAGACTGAAACATCGATAAACGTGAACGCTCAGTTGTGCGACGACCTCACGTCGCAAGCAATCGCGACCTTGACATAAAATCATAAATGACTAGATTGAGATTCGCTTACGAGTGACCAAGAGACTGAAAATGCAAATCAAAAATTTGCAAGACACACTAGAATACTTACGACATCACATGCTGAATGCAAGCGATGGTGCTGGGGCTGTGAATCAATGCGAGGAAGTGAATCCGGTTTTAATTCGCAAGACCCCCAAATTTCCTTCTCGTGATCGTCACTTGGCTATCAGACGAAGAAAGCCGCCTTCGAGCCCTGAATCGCAGAAATCTGAAAGCTTTTGCGTCAGTGTTGACAGTGAAAACTCATCGGAACACGAGTAAGAACTCATCACATTGTGCCAACCATGCAAAATTTCCATTAAGCTTTTTTATCGCTGCCTCAACTCCAACTTGAAATGTTTAGTAGAAAGAAAAATCCTTAGGAAAGTAAACTGTGATTAAAGCATTTGTAAATTTTACAACGTGGAAGTTATGCAATCTGCAATTTATTGTAGAGGTTGAGGCAAGTCAGACACCCGAAAATGATTGCGGCTGAGCGAAACCAGACGCCCTCGAAAGCAAATATCTGGCTTTGTTTTGTTTGCTTTTCTTCAAAAATTTATAATTTATTTCGATGTTTAGTAAATCGACTTCTGACATAAAACAACAAACACAAAACAGCGAAAGCGAATTTTTTTGCCAATTGTTGTTTCAAGAGTTAAGCAAAAGATCTCGATAGATCCACAGCGATGAATCTTGAGCTAGACGCGACATAAACTGTGAAGATCAAAACGATTCGAGAGAACAAAAGGAATAGATTGTAAACAAACAAAATCACATGGCAAAGTGGGAGAGAAAACTGAGGAAAACTCGTGGCAAAGCGCAACGGTCAGAGAGAAAATGCTTTGCGAGAGAAAAATTAGCTTGTGATAGTAAGCTCACTAATAATAAACTATCTTCTCGCTGTACATTACATTCAGAAAAGATATTTCACACGATGATTTTTCCGCTCAATTATGTGAAAAATATCTGCCAGTCGCGATTTTTCGTCGAGGACGTTAATATCTCAGCATTTCTGTCTCGACGCTCGGCGAGATTAGATCGGTTTTGAAAAGTGCTTTGTGAGTTTCCGGGTAGATAAACCGATGGCAAAGATAGTTTTGGGTGGGAAAATCTTTGATAAATTTAATTGAAAACTGGGACGAAAAACGCAAAAGCTGTTTACGAAATTTTCCATGTTTTTATTTAACAAAAGTTGTCAACACTTCGCGTTAATCACTTCAATTACAATGAAGATAACGCGCGATATTAGTTTAGCTACATATTTTCGATAGTTCGCTCATTTCAAACCATCAGTTTCGTCCAATTAAAATTATGAAAGAACTGCAAGTTCAATGGCAGAGACCTCACTCGTTATTCAATTTAATTAAACCATTAATTTATGTACGTAATTTTGACTCGCGATAGTCACTTTGCGGTTATAATCAAAAGTCAGTGTGCTCCAAGCATTTCTTCCAAACAACCAAACGGAGTGAAAGAAAAGTGGATCGAGTGTGTAAACAGATCATTAGCAACTGTTCATTCATTGTGAACGCCAAAATTTCCCTCAAATTATTTTCCTAATAAATGAGTGGAAGAGGAAATTAATTGAAAATATTTCATATTTTACACGGCTAGTTTTACGCTTAAACAATGTTTCTCATTCGATTTCAAATATTTACGCTTCGCTTTGTGGAAGATCATGTTCGAGTGCTCAATTTTCCTGTGACGTAACTTAAGGTCGAGTGATTAGCGGAAGTAGATCTACGCGGTTACTTACTTAAACAGTCAAGAACTCATAGAGAGCACAATCAAAAGAATATTTGAGTGATGTAGCACCGCAAGACTTCTGTCAATGCTTACAAGTATGATAGAGGAATTTTTAAGAAACATTTCGCGTCAAAACATAACATTCAACTCAACTTTTACGACGCGATAATTTTCTGAAAATTAGCTTGAGGGCAAAAAGATATTAATCCGTAGAGATTGTCATCGTAAAACAAGAGAAGACTTTTTTATGATTTAAAATTGAAAATGACGACAGATGTTGTGACGGGCACCGGCTTAGCTTTTACGTGCCTATTAAAATCAAAACTGATGCCAATTCTGATTTGCTGACTCAAAATCCCGTGCCTAAGATTTTCTCACCCAGAAACCCAACGACCAGTTCAATCGTTAATAGAAATTTTCATTTCAGCGAGCACTTCATTGAATGATTGCGATCAATGAAAGATCAAAATGTAAAAGTGTTTAAAATGAAGTGATAAAAATGTCCAAACTTAATTCACCAAAGAAGAAAAAAAATTGTGATTAAAGAGCCAAAAAGCAACGAAAGTTAAGCCTTAGTAAAAATGCTAGACTGTCCGCTAAAGGACGCCGAGGCCATGAACAGCCCTTTAATTCCTTGGGCTGGCATGCGCTATTCCTGCGTAAAAGTATTAAACCTGTATTGTAAAGTCTTCAGTCAACAAGAGATTTTTGATTTGATTGTGAGGTAACTGATAGTTCTTGATAAGTGCAGTGAACAGATATCTTATTCTCTAGATTGGATTCAAATAGTTTAATTAAATTTTATTAGAACGAGAGCTATCAAGTTCATTCCTGTTGAAATTTTATTCCTGTAGCATTACACAACTTGGAGAATCAGATGTCAGTTCACAAAGCTCCTTCGGTTTTCTCTGTGTTTTATGTCGTCCGTGTAATTGCCATTTGACCTTCAACTCTGATCCACCCTCGATTTTTACTAGCGAGACACTAGAGTATTTCCACTAAATTGCGAGCTAGCGTGAGGTGTTATCGCCGTCCATTTAACTATCGAGTGATGTGTCTGATGGCAATGACTGTGAGAATCATCAGCTGGCAAATAAATAGAAATTCCTGTGAAGATGTAATAAATTAATTTGGTTTTATGGCTCACCTCGTCATCGCAATCATTTGTGCCGATCCTATCTAGTATCGATTTTCCTGCTTGTGACAACAGCCAACTAGTTTTCCATCTCGTCATTTCACGTCAGATTATCACTTGACAGCAGAGAGTCAAACATTTATGGGATTTCCTTCGATAATTTTTCTAGAAAAACTTGCCAAGCGTGCAAATGCCCCCGAGAGAACCACGAAGTTTATCATGAGCAGCTGCAGAACGTTAGAGAACGACTCGGCTTCAAAATTGATTCGAAAACTTCGCAAATCGAGCCGAAGAAGCTTGGATTCACTTGGACGCCTCCCGGCATCCTAACGTCAAGTAAAATTCAGCGTTACTTTGACCAACTGCCTCAGGAAAAAGTGCCTAAAATCGGATCGAACGGCGAGAAGTACCGCGATAAGCAGCTGGCTTTTCAACTACCACGTCAGGACTTGACAATCAATTATTGCAAACATGTAGACACCGAACATCGAGCTTCTTACGATGATTTTATCGCCGCGCGAAACGAAATTGCCTTGGATGTGGGATTCGTGAGAGATGCACTAGCGGCTGGCAAGTGTCAGCAGTGCAAAGAGGGCATCAATCAAGGAGAGATGTGCGTCAATGCACCAAAGCTAAGTGATGAGGTGAGCAAATTTCTTCTTTCATCGAGAAAAGTGATTTATTCGACGCAAATGCAGTCGAAATATTTTTAATTCCACTCTAATAATAATTTTAATTGACTTCGTTTTAGCTGAACTTTCATCCTCGATGCTTCAAGTGTACGACTTGCGAGGAACTTCTAGTCGATTTGACTTATTGCGTGTTCGAGAATCAAATCTTTTGCGAGCGCCACTACGCTGAGCTTCTGAAGCCGCGCTGTAATTCATGTGATGAGGTGAGTGTTGTCATTGTGCTTGTAACAGATCTACGCGAAAAATTGAATTTTCCACGTTAAGAAAAATAGCTCCGGATGCGATCATTTCGCAGGCATACAAATATTTAGCGTTCAATTATCGCCATGGAGCGGAAATCAGCTCAGGTCTCACAGCGACCCGCTGAAGGAGAGAAGAGGAAATGTCGATTTTAATTAAATTTGTTGTTAATAGCCGTGCAAATCGAATGGGCGCAGGAGATTGCTTCGGGGGGAGATGAAAGATAAACAAAGGAACGCCCGTTAGCACACCACCCTCTCGTTCCAACTCTCCAATCCCTCAACAAACCAATTAGTTTTTATGACGCTGAGCCATTATCAATTAAATGAGCAAGAAAAAGCCGGCAAAGTGCTAACGATGGTGTTTTATGGCTTGTGTTTCAACTCGGAAACAATCGAGTTGCATTCGTCCGCTCCTTCTATGCTCGTTACCGACTCCTAAAGGCCAGCTACTCTTCTATTTGCTCTTTCATGCAAAGGCATTTGATTCCTAAGTGTGAGAGACGAGTGCGTTGCAAATGGCTTGAAAATGTCGAGAGACATTCGCTACAATTTACCGAATGGCTTTCCTTACACTGTCCCCTCATTCGTGACGTCATTTGAAGCGTTCAAAGAGCTGCGTGCGATGGGAGTAATTTGATGATTGTGTAAATTTAATCTCTACGATTTACATAATGAGGATTCAAGGACGATGGTTTTTTCATTCAGAAAACTTAAGATTTATCGTGTCTAACAGATCGGGACGACACTTTATCTTTACGATAAATGTGGGTTGGGATTGCTGATGGTAAAAGGAAGCAAATTTCAAACTTTAGGTTTAAAAATGAATTTGAGTTAAAGATCTGCTTCTCAAAGGCTGAAAAATATCTAAGAAAGTGGAGTCTCTTTCTTCAGAGCTCTTCGTCTTAGATGTAACGAGAGACCTTGATAATTCTATCCTCGCGATTAACTCGGAACGAGCGAACAAATGGAACTTAATTGCGCGCGGATTTCAGAAGATGCAAAGTGATTTTTCCATTTCAAAGGAGAGCTTTTTGCCTTTCAAAAGACCTACTCGAGGAAATTTATAAATAGTAAAGTCGTAAAAATTGCGACAGAGACCGTGAAAAAGCTTCGCCTTTGTTTCTCCCCAAGTCAATGATGATTCGCCAGAAAATGTGCCTCGAGAGTTAATGGCCTATGATAAAAAGGCTTTCGCTAAGTCACTCGCAACAACTTACTAATGGAAAATCCGGACATCGTGTGAAGTTGCCCCAAGCAGTGCTGTTGCCAAGTCGCAGTGCTCATCATTGCATAATAGTGTGCGGAACGACCTTTTTTACGATCGTTCTGTGGAATGATTGTGCAGAGACACACCTTCGGTTAGAAATTGATTTTCTCCCATCTCGACGGTAATGCCTTTCCATCCCCTCCCGTCATGTTCAGCTAAGCTTTTAATAGCTCCGAGTTAGCGGTTTATTATCTTATCCACTGATATTCCATTTGATTTTATTAAAATAGAAATTTTATTTTCGGACATGTTCTGACTTTGACACGTTTTGAGCTTTTTCGGGGGAAATCGATTGATGACATTGTGAAAATGACTTCACAGCAGAAATTCCTTCGAATCAGTTAAGCGGCAGAGCGACGCGTGTTGCGCGACGAGTTTTCCTCGTCCTACGTCGCGTCGAGAGAGCTTCTCGTTGCACCGCAAGAAGCGACAAACTTTTCTCCATACATGTGAAGGAAAAGCGGAGGCTAAAGAAAATTGTGTTACTAGTTTTATTACACAGTTCACAACATGCTGACACAGATTCAGTTGCTCCGTGAGAAAGATTAAAAATAATTTGTGGTCACTGAAATTTGATCTGCAAGTTGAATTTATAATCGAAATTGATGAACGGAACTTGAACTGAATGTGAACAAATTTTGAGGAAAAAGTGCGAAGCTGTGGCATGAAACAAGCTGTTTGGGATTCTGTGTAAGTCCTAAAAGATTTTGCGTAGCGAAAAACATAAAGGTGAAGTGCTTCTCGATAAAATGATACACGAAAAATCTCGTGAGATGAAATTTCGGGAAAACAAAAATTTTACAATCAAATCCGTTAGAAGTTTTCGCTTTCTCCTTTGAGAAATCTTACTCCAACTACATTAATCCTTAATTAAAATTAAAACTTAACGAGAAAATGTTTTGCTTTGATCAGTAGAGAAAAACAGATCTGAGTTTGAACCTTTCGCAGCAAACATGACACTTTCCGCGCTGAGCTCGCGCGGAAAACAGAAACAAGTTTATTAATAAAACTGTGGAGAGAGATGCAAACAACATGTTAAGCGTTGCGAATGCGTTTGCTGGGAAGAAGATTAAGAGCACGCGACGAAGTGACTTGCCAAGAAATAAAACCGGAAGCTGAGTGCCAAAATCTTCAAAGTTTCATTGCTCTCAGTGACTCATCCAATTATTGCAATGGGAAGACTAAAATCTGTTGCATTCTTTCCAACAATTTGCTAATTCTTCTCAAGCTTCTGCTTTACAGACATCTCATTGTGTCTAACGCAACTCTGCCCGATAATTTTAGAACTCAGTCATCTGACGATTGCGTTGAGTAAGGCAAACTGAGTTTGGCTTAAATTCGGCGACATAAAGGTCATGAAGATGCCGTTTTCCCTCCCGCTGCTCTCGGCTAATTGCATTTAGAATTAAGACTACGAATTTGTCGCCTCGACATTCGATGAAACACGCGAATATATCGAGAGTCGGCGCCGATAATCATTGTCAGTGAAACTATTCGCTCGAGCGCACGTTTTCGACCAAAGCTCGATTGACGGTCAATAATTTAGTTTCAACTAAAATAGTGAATCAGCTCCAAAGGTCAGGAGCAAGGTGTCGATGATAACTGTTAAAATCTCAACAGCTTTCGATTGAGCTAGTGTAAAAGATTGTTATTTTCAACGCTGATCTGACGGTTATGCAATAAACTCACTGTCAGTTTCGAGAGAAGGCGGAAAAATGAGTGGCCAAGAGGATTTTGGGTCACTGCTTGAAGCTTTGGTCACCTGCGTTGGTGTCATCGATGTAATCTCGCTGTTCGGAAGCATTTTCAAAGGGAAGGCTGAGAAAGAATCTTCAGTGGACGTGAACAACAATGACGTCAGAAGAGCTCATGATACTCCAACAAGTTCTGACTTGGCACGTTCTGTTCCTCGCGTTGTGGTGGATGGCGTCGCGCCATCGAAGCTCGACGATGATGTAATCGATTCGCTAGTTTCGAAAGTGAACGAACTCGAAGCGAAAGTAGTCGAACTAGAAATCAAATCACGTGAGGGCTCAATGGAGCGATTCGTTGAAATCGAGCGTTATCGCCGGTCTCGTAGTCCGTCTCCATTTCCCATTCATTCTGGCACAAAAGCCAAGGACGAAGAATCATCCTCGTATGACGATGAGACAAACACTTCGTCGGTTGAATCACGAGAATGCTCTGTCAAGCGCCCGTCCAACCTCATCACTCGAGATGATGAATTTAGAAAAACGAAAAGATCGCACGAATCACGGGAAGAAGAATTGATGGATTTTACAAAGCTAGAGAAGGAAGAAGCCGAAGACATGGAAGATTTTGTACCGATCTCTTATGACGGAAATTCTGCTCGTCACCGTCACGACATCAGTCCTATTCAAGAAACAACCAGCCACGGTGACATTGAGCGTTCACCCGAGCCGGGAATGTCTTCGATGGTCGAGAAACCCTGGTGCGATATTAAGAAGGATGCAGCTGATATTCGAAAGCAAGAAAAAAGAGACCAAACGAGACGAAGTTTATCAATTGATGAACAACCAGCTGCTGAGGAAAAAGCTTCGCATGATTTGCCTAGCTTGAATTTTCCCATGAAAAGTGTGGATGTGAACGAGACATTTATCAAGATGGAACAAAATACGCTCCAGCAAAGCTCAAAAATGCTTGTGAAACAAGCTAACGTTGCTTCCGAAGAAAAGCCAGAAGAAACGACAGAAGAGATTGAAGAACCGTCGACTCCTTTTGTCGAAATCGTTAACGACCCCTTGTCCGATTTCATTGAGCCTGCGACATCTCCATTTCCTGAAGCTGCCGACAGCTCTAATCCGACAGAAAATCTAACAATCGATCCGGTATCAATTGACGTGAGAAGCTCACAATCTAAATTTAGTTCATGCTGATTCTCGTTGCGAATTTTCAGAATCGAGCAGTTCGTTCAACGACTCCGGAACCTGAAGTAAGTATGGGACAACTCAGCGAAGCAATAAAAATAGAAAAGTCTCGTGACGTCGAAGATCATTCAAATATTTCTGGATCGCCTTCGTCTGGCGAAGGCTTGAAGCGATCCAAGCGATGCATTGATTCGTTAGATAGAAGCGCTAGTAGATCATCGTCACGGTTGAGTCGCTCGAAGAAAAGCAAAACGCCCAGCGTTGCTAGCGAAGAAGACTACAAAGAATGGTTCGACAAATTTGATAATCATATCAATCCTAATTTGACTGTTCCGGAAAACGATGACGATGATTTCGATTCAGATATTGAAGAGGAATTTTTAATGAACATTGACGACGGCAATTTAAATGGCGCTGAGATGTGCCGGATCGACGACAGCGAAACTGACTCTAGGGATGTTTCAGTTTCGGTTACGCTTAACTTGAAGAAGTCACCCGCTCCAGTTGACGTTCAAAAATCCAAGGTCGAGGGGTTTCTCGAGCAGAAGCGATTTCGTGAGAACCAGAACCGAAGACTCTCAATCGTTCCCTGCACCGATGAGCAGCAAGCGAACTTCGTGTCTGACTTACATCCCGAGGAGTTTACGGAAAAAAATCAGCCGAATAAAACGGAGCCTCATCAGCATCATGACCACTTGCACAACATCGGCTACAGCGAGTGGATGAAAAAAGTTGTCGACCATCATTCGTCACATCTGACGTTAAGCGACTCTGGCTCGGACAGCGACGTATCACTCGACGAAGTGCGAATGTTGCCCTTATATGTTAGGAAGTGAGAGATTTCAACGGCATCAACGCTTTCGAACAATTTGAAAAAATGAGATTCGTTAAACTTTTGAGAAAACTCAGCAAAGCTCACACAGACTTTTCATGATTTTCTTTTCGATCTTTTTTTAGGCGGTTTTAATAAAATGTCGTTTGCGAGTAAGTTGGGAGTTTTGATTTACTAGCTAGAGTAGCCTTGCTAATAGAGCTAGTACCTAGTGAAGGCGGTCTTAGAGAAATCACCGGCTTTGGCTTTTACCACTCATTTTCCCAAACAAATAATCAGGTTCTTATTCTTGAGTGTGATGCGACCATGAAAATGTTCATTTTCATTTTGTCAACCTACGACGACTCATTATAGATCTCGCCAAACCATTTTATTCACAATGCGCAAGCGATAAATCTTTGCGCTGGTCGCTGTCCGTTGACAAGCTCAATTATTGAACTGTTCAATGCTAGGTCTGCCTGATAACGAATAATTTATTCGCTTCGAATCTGAACTTGTTCTATTTTTAATTGACTCAATGTAAGTGTTTTGTATGAAAGGAAGCGTGGGGTTGATGCTTGACTATTAAAAAAAGCAGTGTGAATCAGACTAACAAATCTTTCACGATTGTTCCCAACTTCAGTTCCCTTGCGAGCGATCTGTTTAGTGAAAATATCTGCGTTCTCCGCTTGAGAAGATGAAGCATTCAAGGTGGTAACGAGTGCAACTTTTTTCTTCTTCGTCTCACTATGACTTTCCGTTGATTCAAACGTTCCACCTAATATCGTTTAGTTCAGCTGATTCTAATTCGCTATGCTAGTTTACTAAACTCAGTTCAAATTACTTTGTAATTTCATTCCAAGCATGAACTTCAAAGCGAATTCGAGTGTCAACGGTTATCCTGAAAACTCATTCCGACTCGTTAAAATGCTCTTTTAAGTGGAAAACAATTTAAAAAGAAAATTTCCTTCTTCATAAAAACGGCTTGGCCGCAGTTTCGATGTCAATTTGTTTTAACGATGAAAGGAGAACAACAAAACGACGTTGACCACTTTTCACAACTGTCGTGGCGCCAATGACTGCTGACGATAAGCGAGCTTTCCCGGCCGATCAACAATCTTTTAATTGAATTGTTGAATAGAGCATCAAGCGGTGATACCATCCAGATTGTCAGCGAAAATTTCCATTAGATGCTCGTAAATACATTCGAACTGAAAAGAACGAAGATCGACTAAAATTAATTGAAAAATTGTGTGGTCGATCTCGATACAAAATTTTCTAGCGACACGAATAATTTTCTGTTTTCGCTTTATTAAATATCTTCACACTCAGAGTCGAAAGAAACAGCTGGTCCGGTTGGACATTAAATGTTTATTGGAAAATCGAGGCGAAAACAGAGAAATCTGTTACGAGATCGTCGCTGTTTCGTGTGCAAAAACAGAAATAACACGAACGATTATGAGAAAAAGAAATTGTTCTGGCAGTGAGCAGCGGAAGAACGAAAGCTCTCGTGAATGATTTTCCAGATGAATGTTTTAAACCTTCAAATGAATTACGAGTTCTTGCCCTACGTCAATGCACTGACATAAGTTTTAAGTTGAATCCACTTTAAGTCGTCGGAAGAAAGTTTTGCTACAATCAAATGGAACAAATAGGTTTGATGAACTGCTTCACTCATCACGACGATCTTCATTTGTTTATTTCGTTTGAAGCGTGTCGTTGAAAACGCCGAGGTTTTCCCCCAAATAAATTTAAATACAGATTTCCCCATCGCTTACTCGCGGCTTTTCTCGCTAATTTCTGCTTGTCCACACCGCACCAATGTTTTTATTTTCCGTCTACTTCATCTCTATCCACTCGGCACGCGTGGTCTTCAGACTAACGTGAATCTTCATCGTCATCTTTTAAAATTATTTTAATGAATTCATTTCTAATTTTCTTCTTCGCCACGAAGAGTTACGAAAAATTTCCATCGTCATGTTTACACGAAAGCGAAAAGATTTCCTCGCAGCATTTCATCTCGCGTGCGCTCGAATGGAGCCGAAGCTTCTCACGAACTCGCGACGAAAGCTATGGACAATGCAAACATAAGGCCGAAGTTGGACGGGAAAATCTTCTTGTTACAAGAAGAGTCTCGTGTGATTTTCCACCCGAGAGTTTTCATTTAATTTTCCATTCACAAAATCGCTTCATCTCAGTCAAATATAGAAACTCAAACATTACACTTCGGAGTTCGGAGACCGAAAAAACTATTGAAATCGCAAAATAACAAAAATGACCGACGTTGAAGTTATTCAATCAGTTGACCTTAAAAAGTCAAAGAAGAGCAAAAAGTCTAAGAAAGAGCTAAGCGTCGACGAGAATGATCAGGAGTAAGTGAAGAGTTCAAGTGGAGTTCAAAAGAGATTGAATTTTAAAGCTCCATTTCCTAAGCTCCTGATCATTCTGGCTAATAATGAAAGGTAAATACAAACTTATTCGCAGCGTGGAAAATTCAATTTTGTTAGGAGTTAACTGAGTCGACTTAAAATTTAACAGCAGAGATCGAGTGACAAATATTTATATTTTTTCTCTACAGTTAATTTTCAGCGGCGAATACACGAAAGCAATGTCGAAAGACTGGCACTCGGGCCACTTCTGTTGCTGGAATTGCGACGAGAGCCTCACAGGTCAACGATACGTGTTGAGAGACGAGCACCCTTATTGCATCAAGTGCTATGAAACCGTTTTTGCAAACAACTGCGAAGAGTGCAATTCCATCATCGGCATCGATTCCAAGGTGACTAACAAGACGCCTACATGTTGAGTGAAGATTACACCGAATTCTAACTTTATTTTGCAGGACTTGAGCTACAAAGATAAACATTGGCATGAAGCTTGCTTCTTGTGCAATATGTGCCGCATTTCGCTTGTCGACAAACAATTTGGATCAAAATCCGATAAGATTTACTGCGGCAACTGCTACGATTCCCAATTCGCATCGAGGTGTGACGGATGCGGCGAAGTTTTCCGTGCCGGTGAGTTTTTGAATCTCAATAAATTTCAAGAGTAAACTTCAATCGACGCGCTCTTAAATCATTCGCAAATCAAGCAGAAGCAAATTTTCTCCAGCAAACCAGATTCATCTTTCCGTCTGGCTTTAAGGAGATCAGCTTGAAACGCTCATCGAAAAGTTTACCCTCAGTCGATTATTCAATCAGTAAATAGCAGAAAGCCCATAGGATTGTTTAACATAAACATATTGCGGCTAGTTCTAAATATACAAACATTTGCTCCAGATACTGGTCGCTCCAAAGCGTGAAATTTACTGACTGGAAAGTGTGGAAGAGTTGGCAAAATGCTTCGAAGGACATCTTGTCATCAGTATCAATGAAGATAACCCGGACAAGCCTCCATCTTGCACAAATTCGCAATTGCTTCAATTTTTTTTTTGCAAACGAAAAATCTCCGAAAGCAAGAGAGATAAAAATTCAAATTTGCTCGTCTGGCAACGCTCCAAGAAATTTAATTTAATGCTTGTTACTGATGATGTATTCTAATAATACGATCTGAGGCAACAAAGCGAA
This sequence comes from Smittia sp. YW1114-2, assembly GCA_033064975.1. Taxonomy (NCBI): domain Eukaryota; kingdom Metazoa; phylum Arthropoda; class Insecta; order Diptera; family Chironomidae; genus Smittia; species Smittia sp. YW1114-2. The sequence continues at coordinate 22,694,905 of CP093832.1, forward strand.
AGCAAAAAGGAATCGGAAAGCAAAATGTTTGATATCAGCCAATACGAATTTCGACTGATGACTTGTGTTGGCGAGCTGCTTCGTTCACAAATGACCTTTCTTGTGTCGCCTGCACAAGTTGCAAACGCTTTGAAGTCTCAATCTGCATAGAAGTGTCTGCTCTGCATTCCCAGCGCTGCAACAAGTTGTCACATTTATTCTGAAGGTGTTTCGACTCGTAGATTCGAATGAATGCACTGTAGAATGATTGCGATAAAGAGTTGTTGAAGTGGGATTCGCAAGTCTTGCTTTATATTCTACGAGATGCGGAACAGCTTGGATGAAGAAGAATGGGCCTCTTTGTTGAGCAAGAATGATGGCTTAATGATGATGCTGGGGCGGATTCGCAAATGACTCCATGACTTGATTATACGGTTACGAGGTTAGATCCAAAGCTACAGTTAATGAACTTAGCGATTTACTCTTCTAGTCTTCATGTCCAATTTCATTACGAAAGAAACCAAATGTTAATCAAACGAAAAAGTAAAATAAATCGACTCGACTCCCACACGCAAGACCAGCCAGAAGAAACTGACAATACGACGAAGTGGCCGTTTGCATCGCTTTGAATTCGCTTTTACACAATCGTCTTTAAGCGGCGACGAGAAACAAGAGACGATGAGGAAAGATTTGTTTATGACGTTAAGTTGGCCGGGCTGGGCAGCAGAGTGTTAATGATGATTTTGTTGATTTCTTTGCGGCAAAAATCGAAGTTTATTCTATTTTAAGCAGCAGGGCGAACACTGTTTGCTCGTTTCATATTTTCGATTCGTTCGCCAGATGATTTAATCGGCAGACGAATGTGATCGCAGAAAATTTACAAATTATATTTCTGCGAACGGCTGTGTGGTTCTTGAAGCGGTGAATGAGTAATTGCAGCAGAGAATCAAACGCCAACGTGACATTACCGACCATCAACACTCATGATTCCTCTATTTAATGTTATCAGCGACGAGTTCGCGGCTTAAAGCGAAGCTTCCTGAAAGCCAATAACGAGCAGACTGGAGCGAATCGTTCAAAGCAAACGTTAAAGTAGAATTGATTTCCTACGGAATTAGAACAAAAATAGCTTCGATTCAATGAACAAAGTTTTTTCGTAATTGTAATGCGAGAATAAAATATTTATTAGTCATCAAAATCAGCTGAAGGCGAAGTTCCTGACGATGATTGAATGTCTCAATGATTTCATGCCATCCACTAACGTTCGCCCTCTGATTTTCTCTTGGAGCTCGATTGATGACAAACGCAAGAAACATCGACAAGCTCCGCAATTCAGAAGCGTCTCGTGTTTCATGTTAATTTCCAGTTACTGCGACGCAGCGCTATAATTTCTCCGCACTCTAATTTCTATACTCGAGCGAAGAAAAAACTATCGTGAACCTACGATTAGGAATTGAATTTTTATTCGCTCTTCCCGCCATCCACGTTTTATTGAACCTTTAGTTCTATTTTTGCAATGTGCTTGGCTTGAAATGTACACTCCAGTGCGATCATATTAAATCATCCAAGGAACTACGCAGAGGCAAAGACGTTCACTCGGTGAAACTAAAACCTGCCTTCGTCTGCTCCCCGCTCTGGAAATGTATAAAGTTTCGTTTGTTGTTTTTGTAGCTGCGAGTTCGCAGTCAAACATAGACTTTTTCTTCGAGCGCTTCCAGTAACAAATAAACATTTTGTGAGTTACAACGCGAGTAAAAAGAGCTCTGAGAATATTTTAAAATCTGTTTACATTCCGCGGGTTTACATGGAGAAAAATATTTCTAGAAAAAAGTGATTTTCGCCCTCAAAAAGTTTTTATTTCACCTCACAATTGAAGTTTGTGCTCGATTGAAATCTGAATTAGCGTTCGATTAGTTAAATTAATATAGAAATTGATGTGATCGTCAAATAGGCGAAGGCAAACATTGAAGCGCTTGCTAATTTATCAGCAAATAAGAAAAGTTGTTGATTCAAGTGGACACAGAACATTCAATTGCAAATTATTCATCAAGGAAAATGTCCGCTGATATTCTCGCCAATGACTTGAAGTCGCGCTTGCATTTACGCACCAAGACTGTCGGTTCGGAGAGGATCCAGAGAGCCAAAGATAACAATGAGGATGTCGCAATCTTGTCGATGTTTCTGCCAGGAAGCGTCGGCGAAGCCGAGAACCGTCGCTTCCGATGCGCCCTAATGGAAGATTGCTTTCTTGGCGATTATCGTCAAGCCACACCAGGTAAAATATTCAAACACGTTGGCTTGCGTAATGGCTTTCATTGCCACGTCGATAGACCATAATTTGCGGCGTATTCGGTGGACAGTTTAATAACCTTTTATGGGCAAGAGTTACCATGTGCCTGTGGATATTGATTTTCTGTAGAAAATAAGTGTCGGTCGGTAGACTTCACGGCATATTTCACATTTTCTGTCAAGCTAATTACATGCGACGTGACGACCACCAGACGAGTTGTCAACAGTCGATTATTGTTCTTATGATTGATCGTGTGATGTTGATAAAGTGGCCGCAGATGTTCACTTTTGACTTTGGTTCGCCAATCAAGTTGCACTTGCCATCTCGAAACATATTTACATCTAAACAAACAAATTCAAGAATACCGAAAACTCGACATTCAAGACGCCGCGTGACATCATGCATTAGAATAGTGGATTTTCTGCCTTCGAGTTCTCAGTTTTCAGGCATACAAAAACCGCAGAAGAGCGGCGAATGATGTCAGGTTTCAACTCATTGCGGATTTATTCACCGGTGATGTAACCGATCGAAATCATTCGCGTGACTTTCTATAAATTAATTGCAATCTTAATTTCCTAGTTTTACTATCAAGACAAACCTCAATCCAATCGCCTTACAGCTTCCAGTTGTTCGCTTAATGAAAAGCATCAGCAATATCCATAAACAAACGGCACGATTCAATTGAAGTCGACCCAAATGTTAGTAGATAATTCGCTTCGAGAAAGCCTTTTTTAGAGTCCGCAGAAATATGCTCAGCGTGTGCAATCAAAATGTTTTTGTTATTGTTTGTTCAAACTCTAAAATTAACGGAGCGCTTTGATTTATTGTTCGTCTCTTGAGGTCACGTTGTATTGGCAGAGGGCTTCACAATTTCTCACATCCCGCGTGTGCTGACAATGAGCATATTTGTCATGTAGGTGGATTGTCGTCGCTGCACAACTAGAACAAATTTGCATTTTCATTTTAATCGTACTCGATCGAGCTGAAACACTCTGATGATCGAGATTGTTGACTGATATAGCTATCTAACGCCCACTCACTTCACAGTTTATCATTTTCATCGGCTATTTAAATAGATCAAGTTTCTCTTCATGAAATTAATTCAGGCTCGTAACAAGTTTCTCTTCAGGTTCTTTGGCCTTAAGATTGCGGCGCGTGATCATCGATTAACTGCTTGTTAGACAACTCAAATTATTTAGATATTTCGCCAAATTTGGAAGCTAAAACTGTCATGAATGTAAATGCGTAGCTTGTACTGTAAAAAAGTGTAACATCGTCTAGCCGAGTACAAGTTTATTGATTCATCGTTTTCGTATTGAGAGAACTGGTCTTCGCCCACATAAATATCGAGAGAAGCGCGTAAGAGAAAGTCTTGTTGTCCGCCTTGCAACGCCTAAGAACGGAACATGGAGACAATCCTGTTCTTTTAACGACCGCAATAGTCTGTGAGACATCCAGAAGGTCGTTGTTGATTCATATTTGAAAATGAACAATAGACGAGACCGCATGGTGATCGAGCTCCATGACATTTTAATCGTACCATTAAACTGAATGAACGCCCGATTGAAACCAGCGAGCGTCGTTGAGTCTTCACATGTGTGATGTCATTCTGTTTAGCCTCTTGATTGAGCTCTCATCCAATGGGTTAGAAGAAGCGGGAAGAAATAAATTCATTTTACATTTTATTGTTCTTGACACCTACCATGGAAGCGTGCGAATGGATGATCTACAGCCCAAGCGCGTTCAGCAGTCTCGTGCAAGCTAATGAAGCGTTGCGTGTGCAAAATTAAATACGACGATGAAAAACTTCTCGGGCAGCGAATTTGTCGGAAAACATTTCCGAGAAATAAGAAATAATTTTATAGCGAAGAATCTTCGAGTCCGCCCTCGCTGAATATTTGGACGATAGAATTATTTTCGTCTCGTCATCCATTTCGTGACATTGAGGCTTGAATTAAGGAACTTCAGAGCCTTCAAAATTGATTGAGAGACAAAGGGAAAGCTTATCAATGCCAAGGCCAAGCGAACAATAAAATCAGAATGAAAACATCATAAAATGTTTTCCTAACATGAGCGAATAAACATTTTCCCGAAAGCGCTCGTAAACACAATGACTTTCCTTCGGGTGCCTCGTGAGATTGATGAGCCCAAAGCACTTCGCAACAATTCATGAATGAAAGCTCAAGTGGCTTAGTCGCGTAGATTTATGGAAACGTTTAACTTCCTTGATGTGAAGCGCCTTGACGTCATTTGTGTGTTTTCGGCCACAAATTTGTACGGAATCGCTTTGTCTGCTAAATCGGCTTGAGCACAAAGAGTTGTAGACTTATTCGAAAGCATTGGAAAAGCTTTAGCTTCTGGGAGACTTTGCGTGATGAAAATGGAAGACACCCATTAAATTTATCGCGTTCTGTTTTTAAGACAGTCATTAAAATTGGAAATTACTTCCAACTTTCTTTTCGCAGGGCTAACGAACATGAATCTGATCTATTTCTGTTGTTATGCTTATTCTAGGCACGAAGAAGATGGAATATAAAACACGCCAATGGCACGAGAAGTGCTTCTGCTGTTGCGTCTGCAAGACGCCAATCGGAACTAAATCATTTATTCCTCGCGAGCAGGACATTTATTGCGCTGGCTGCTACGAGGACAAATTTGCCACTCGCTGCGTGAAATGCAGAAACGTGAGTTTGCGAGAAAAATATTCATTAGCTTCTGTTTCAAAACCGAAACTAAATTCTTAGGTAATCACAACTGGTGGCGTGACGTACAAGAACGACCCATGGCATCGCGAGTGCTTCACATGCACTCACTGTCAAATTCCACTCGCTGGACAGCGGTTCACTAGTCGCGATGAGAAACCTTACTGTGCTGATTGCTTCGGCGAATTGTTCGCGAAACGATGCACAGCTTGCACCAAGCCAATTACTGGTAAGACGGGAAAGCTAATGAGATGAACCAAACTCACTTATTAAATTGTAGGTATTGGCGGTACTCGGTTCATTTCATTCGAGGATCGTCACTGGCACAACGATTGCTTCATCTGTGGAATCTGCAAATCATCGCTTGTAGGCAAAGGCTTCATTTCAGACGAAGAGGAAGACATAATCTGTCCCGATTGCGCTAAGGCGAAGTTGATGTCCTCTTAAAAAGATTAAAGCGATCTTCCCCATAATTGTTCAACGATTTTGGCACCAACGCATCCCTCGCTCGTTCATCAGCTTCGTTTCAGCTAAGATAATTTTATAAGAAGTGTCATGAATTCTCTTTTATCTTATCGTAACGACAAAGTCTAACCATTAAAACGTTAATATGCATCTTAATTCGAACGAGCATGGTTTGTAAAATAGAAGATTCTTGGACGAATCAATCCAAGCAAGTGTCTCCCTAAAATGGATTAATCAGAATTAAAATTCATTGGTCCGAGACTAATAATCGCGACATCATTATCATTTATAATTCAACATTAAGATGTTAATTCATCGAGTAGGAGTGAAATTTGTAGTCAAACAGAGAATTAATTCGTCTTAATGGCATTTAACTTAACAACTTTAATTTATTATCTTTATTTTTTTTCTTAATTTCTGGTTGTTGATGTTTTTTCTGTAAATAAAGTTTTTTCTTCTTCGTTTCGTGATGATTAGTTTGTCTACTTCGTTCAGAGTGCGAAATATTTTTTTGAGTTGAAATTGAGCGTCGATGGCAATTAATTATTGAAAATTTGTACACACCTTTCAGTTCACTGCGGCCTACATTCACACATCGTTGCCTTCTCCTATAAAGAGAGATAAATATTTAGAAGAAAAATTTGCATGGAATATAAATTGATTGAAAAGTTCCATAGCGGGTGAAGATTGGAAGGCTCAACAGTTAGCAAGAAATTAAAATGAATGTCACTGCTTGAGAGGAATGTTTCTGTTTAAGACGATTGACTAGGAATCAAAGTGTGGTCGGAAATGATGAAAATACGCATCACTAGATATAATTGAAGCAGCTTTGACACACTTCACTCGTTTGTTTAGATGTCAGACCACATTAGCGCTTCTCTGAATGTCTAAATAGGTTAAACCCTTCAACGAAATTAAGGATGAAACTGTAAAATAATAAAATTGTGGCCTTGACGTTCAATAGATTTGAGACAAGAATATTTATCCAAGGCGTTTGATGTAGAGAACTAACAAAAGAATGTGTAATCGTATCTCGAAGCGGATTCATTAAATATTTTGAGAAAATAAATTATACTGAAACGATTTTTTCAATCATTTTTATTTTACTTTTCAGATTCAATTTTTTTTAATTCAAACTTCATTTTTTTTCACCGAATATTAGGATTCTAATTTAGAATTTCTAAATCAATGCTCTGGTTGTACACAATCAATCTCAGTTACAGTTTCACAGTGAACTTCAAACGTTTGTGGAAGCTTCGAAGTTTAGTTTGAAAACTTGAGAGATTTTTTTTCTTGTTTTCTTGTAAGAGCTTTCGTTTAAAAGCTTTTTCAAACTGACTTTTTGCCACTCGATGAACTCTTCGTTTTCCATGAATTTCAAGAGATTATCGATAAGCTATCGTCGATAGTTCAGTGTTGACAGCATCTTCGAAACTCTTCACCTGGTTGCATAAAATTGATGTCAAATGGTAATTCGTGAACCTATTTTTGCCGTCGAGAAACGGTAAAAGCTTCGTTTCACCCACACAAAACAACCAATGTGAAAAATCTTTTGCGCGTGAGAACAATGTTTGCTTGGAAGTGACAAAAGATCGAGATTGTTTACATTTTCAGTGCTTTCGAATAGAACAGAGAAGTTTGGTGATAGTGAACTAGCTCAAGTTGATTCAACGACAAGATAATAATTTGGGAAGTTTGAAACAATTTTTTGCTAATTTTGAAATCGATTACAAAGGTCTGTTGATCCAGCGATTCAGTCCACGATAAGAGTGAGCGCTCAACTTGAATGCAAATTGCCATGTTTACAATCAGACGCAAACAAGTGAGAGAAAGCTTGAGCTTAAAGCTATGAAAAGAAGAAACTTCAATTTTCGGTAGTTGAATAATTTGAAATCAGCGCCTGATCGTTTTTTGAAAGCAGCTTGAGAAGTTTGGAATTAAAATCGTAAACAATGCTTGTTGATCAATGCCGCCAGTATCAACTTTCAGTTTATGGTCTTGTAAAACACTTGGAAATGAAGGAAATTTAATTGAAATGATTCTAAACTGCAATCGATCTCATATGAAGTTCCATACTTAGCGCTAACACGAGCGCATTCGATTGAAACACGAGCTCGAAACGATGAGTGAATGCTAATCGTCGTGATTGTGTAAAGGGCAGTGAGATATGAGAAGAAAGTTTGCACCTGACACTTTCTCGGCTGATGGCTGCTGTGTGATCGGAAGGCGATTGGAATGTTTTTAATTTGAATCACGACGTTTTCATATGTTAGTCATCTCAAGATTGGTTTTGAAACAAGAATGTACGGTCATTCGTCACGATCAGTCATCGCTCTGCACATCGCTCTTATCTATTGGAAGCTTCAATATGGCTTTTTACGATCTGCGATTAATCTTTGATGATTGTTATCAGTTTCGTCCCACAGCTTTATCATTATCGTCAATCAGAACGCAATAATTTCCTGTTAATGTCTTGGCAAAGCGAATCTCTGTCATTAGCGTTCGGTTATTGATATTGCTCTCCACATCTAAGTGTCTCGGGGATTTCTCCTTGTCATCTTAACGGTACATGCAAGCAGACGTCGAGTCATCTCATCATTAGTCATGCAATTTGAATCGATTAATCTGGAAGAAAGAAAAGATCTTTGATTTACATTCCTAACCTTTCTGTAGCTGTCATTCGAACAAAGGACCTTCACGCGTCAAATTCATTTTTATGTCAACGATCTTGACTCAAGTCCATATGATCACGAAATACACGTTAAACCAATTTTGTATGTACATTTTCAATACAAAGACCTAAGCAGTTTTAGTAGTGAGGGCTCAGCAAACATTTGGTGTGATTTACGAGAAGATTTCTTTAAGGATTCGTCTAGCAGAAATTCTCACATCCTGGAAGTTGAAGACTCATGGGGAATCCCCATTCGTGGAGTATCCTTAGAGCTCATTTATGCTTCGACGCAACGCACACTTCGAAAGCTTTTTTCCAGTTTCTTTCCACACCGAACAACTTGTTTTTCATCGTCGTGGAATGTACGGACTGAGTCATTTACGTTTCGTTCGTCATTGAGTCGAGAAGGTGTCGCTTGTGCGCGGTATTTTTCAAAAGTGTCTATAAAAGAGAAATGTTTTTACAAGGAAAGAAAAGAAAGAGTGAAATTTCAAGAAATTCCGGATAAATTGAAAGAGATTTGATTGTGAAACTAAGAAGTTTATTGGGTGAAGAATAAGAAAAACTCGCCAGCAACGCGAGATGAAAAGTCAATTGTGCTAGAATCAGTTGTGTCGAAATCACATCTTGTGTTGAACCTCTTCTTGTCGTTGGATTAGTAGCAGAAACCAACAAAATGTATGTATGGAGGTTGACGGGGCTATAAAACTCGACTTGTGCCTAACACTCGCTCGGCACTTGCTGATCATTTGTGCAAGCAAAACCAAATTCTCGCTGACAATGTTAGACTGGAAAGGAAGTTTGAATCTTATTTCACAAGCAATGATTCAACCTAGATAACGACAACGTTCACTGAAATGGTTTTTGAACAGTTCCGATTAATTGAAAATTGCGTATAAAACCGTGTAATCGCCGAAAAAAGATTCCAAGTGAAACTGCAGACAAAAAGTTTTCTTTTATAAATTGTTGCAATCAACAGTCGCTTCGTGATTTCCGACATGAAAAGTTTTTTGCTTTCGTTTAATTGTGCAGCTTCAGATTCGGTTTTATTAATCTCACATCTCTCGGCAATGTTTTCCTTCTGATATCATTCAGAATACATGATCATCGCCGACTCAATAAAAAAGAAAGTTAATTTTAATATCGAATCCGAAAATGGCAAATGTGAAAAAGTTTTCTTCTTCAAAGAGGAACGGATTAATCCGATCTCCGATTGTTTTGGAGGTCGCTCAAATTCTTTGCATGCTTAAGTAGAGCAGCAGCAATCAATTAGAGCCAAGAGCATTGACACGAGTTGGCGGCTTTGACCTGTTAATGCAAAGTAATCTCCAAAAGGAATGAAACTAGTGAGGGCCGTGAATTACATTAAAGCGTTTCAAAACGAAAAATTCGATTGCATTACGAGCTTAGTTTCAACACTGCGATTGTAAACTAAAGTTTATTCAAAACAAATGTATTGTAAACACATTTGAGACAATGCAGTTCTTGGCTCGAGTTCAAGCAAAATTCCAACAGCGGAGACGTTGCTCTTACTTGCGACAGAGCAAAACTTTCATAGGAAAAAAGTCTCGTTAGTTTCTATTTCCTCATACAAACTCATTGACTTCCAACTTTTCTGCAGTATACGGATAAGTGAGACCAATTTTTCTGGTCGAGATCATATAAATTTGGGATTCGTAGTCGTCAAACAATGATGATATAATATCGAAGCTATTATTTTACATTAAAATTCGCCAACTGAGCAGCGATCACTTTCAAGTGCTCAGAAAAGCGGCTGAAGGCCAGTACTTAACAACCTTTCCAATTTAATGATAGCATCGATCACTCACTTCCTCGATGAATCTATCGCGAAGTGATTTATCTGCCTCAGTTTGTTAGACGGAACAAATTAGATGCCCGTTTAAACTATCGTTAATCTAGATGCCCCGTTCTGTAATTTAGGTTTGAAAGTGTTAAGCGAGAGTAGTTGCCACGGTTCATTTATTGCAATTCAGCGCTCGCTAACTTTTAACAACGCCTCACCGTGCGCACACTTCAAATTTTACTGTTTCTGTAATAATCGATTTATTCGTTCCATTAAACACCAAATAGTTTGACGCTATAAATTTTATTGGAACGTAATTCCGCGACAAAAAGTTTGAGAAAAAGAAATAGCAACGACGATCAGCATTCAAGTGGCAAAACACGACGTAATCTTAACCGCCTTTCTACATATTCCGGCAAACAAATTGGCATGCTCGCCGATAATTGATTTGACGATTAATCGCCATTTAAATTGTGCTTTCTCTCGCCTGCTAGTCCGAAAAACGACAAGAAACAATTCTCGATGATTTATGATGCGGAGAAAATATAAATGAAATATGATTGCTCATTCAACTCGCACTTAATGGACTGCAAACGGCAAATCCGATTTCGAGTGTCGCGGAAGAAACAAGTTACGATGCATGTGCTCACTAATTGTTTGCGGTTTGAAATCGAAAACGAAAAATATTCAAATTGAAACTTCGTTTTTTGGTTATCGTCATCGTAACCACGTGTGGCGGTTCTTTTTATTCTACATAATTGGCATGAGAAATCGCCGTTGGAGATTTCTTTAATCGACAATGAGAGTTTCGTAAGCAATTTAAAATTTAATATGTGAAGTCTCACGAAGGATTTGAATGAATTCGATTCCCCGGCGTTAGTATTGTCAATGACAAACAGTACGAGACCGCGACGTTTGAACTATCACCGAAAATAATCTTGGACAGTCATCATAAAGTTCATTAATCTCATCCAATCACCATTCAACCAAAAACCTTCTTCTTGAACTTCAATTTCTGTTGAATAACTTTCCGCATTTTTTGTCTGATAAGCACAACGAAAAACAACTTTCACCCAGCACTGACAAAACCTTTTGTGAACTACAGGTTTCAGATGAAAGAAAAAGAGTCCGCGGCGTTTTTGCAACTTGAGCTTGTAAATTATTCACGAAAAGTCTCTGCTTTTGGTGCAAGAAGAAACGAGATTATATGGAAGTTACAACATATTTCTCTCGCTGATCTCCCTGAACTTGAGGGAAAGTAATGCTGTCATTTGGCATCGCCTTCGCCTACCTTGAATCGTGATGGGAGTTTTTGTGCGTAATGATGGAATTGATTATTTTACTGCCGTCTCCAACTAGTTTTAATAGGAAGAGAGAAAAGTTTGCATGACCATGCGGATTCGCTTTTAGGCTCGTCAAGCCAAACAATCAGAAGGAAATACACATAATGAAGTTTCAATCATGGTTATCATGTTTAAATTAGTTTGAAGCGTGCTGGACAATCACTGCTGCTTAAAAAAGCTTTGATGCTGTTGGCTTTATAGTTAATCACGGCATTTTTTTACTAGCCGCAAGTCCTCAGTTCCCGATGGAGATATTTTCAAATCGTCAAAGCTTTTTTTTAAAGCTTCCGTCAAGTGAATGAAAGTTTCAATGCTTTTTGTTTGAAACTTTAAAGCTTCCTGATGTTTTTATGGTGATCGCCGGTTCTCGTTTTCAATCTCTACAGCATTCCACGAATAGTTTTCCATCATTTACCAAGAAGAAAAATGCGGGAGAGGCGAAACGAGTTTCCTTTCATTCGGTGCAAACTCACGTTTTGCTTACTTTTCCTCTACGTTTGAAAACTTTATAATTTTTTGTTTACAACACGCGGGTTCTGAAATTACTGAACAACAACAAAAATGTTCAAACAAGCAATGATGAATGGATTTGATCGTCAGAATTTAGCACAATTTTATGGAATATGCTCCACGTTTGCGAATAAAACTGTACATGAGAGAGTACAGATATTTGAGTTCATAAGTTTTCAGCAAATCCTCGTTAGCCTTTCACAGCTAGCCGTCATAAACAGGAAGCTTTCCAGCAATCATTTGTTCAAAAACTCCCATTCATCTTATTCAATGCCTTACGAATTAGATTTCACTGTTATGTCTTTGATCGAGTGGCTCATATGATATCTCTGAAATTGCACAAGCTGAAGTTATTGCGTCATAAGATCGAGTAGATCTCACAAAATTGTCTTTGCATTTCTTAGATACTCATCCGCCCAGTCCAAGTATCCAACCTTCCTCTGTTGATTTTATTTCAGCCGTTTGACGAGCGGTCGACATTTAGAGAGAGAACGGCTGCTGTGAAGAATTCAGAAAGAGCAGTTAAGCTGCGAACAGTTTCAGAAAACCAGTTTCCCATCTTCTCACGTCTGCCAAGCCCAAGAGATCATGTCAAGCTTACCCTCATGTGTGTTGCTGTTCGAGACGTTCGCTTTGAAACATTTACACAACCAAAGACTGTGCGCTGTAGACGTTAATTAACTTAAAACACAAGCGAAACGATATGAAAAACAATGCACAAGAAAGTCGCGGAAGAAAAACCCAACTCGACTTATTTCAGTTTATTTTTGCTCATCGCGCGAGAAACATCGAAAAAAACGCGATCCTGGTAAAGCCGAAAACGTGATGTGAATGCAAAAGTTCTCCTCAGTTTTGTTTTCGTTTTGTGCCAAAATCATAAACAAACGAATTTCTTCTTCGGGACGTTGTAATTCGATTCTTTTTCTCCTTCTCGGTTATGGGAGAAGTCACAGTGTTAAGTTTAACAAAAGATTCTGATTCAACAAGAACATCAAATGTGCAACTGACTCAAGTTTTGTTTGAGGGGAATTGAAATTAATTAAAATATGCCATCGGATGTGGAACGTTTGCAGCATTGAATAACACTCTGAAGCCTTTGAAGGGTAAACTACTTGACTCGACTCTTTCGAGTTTATGTACTTAATTAGATTATGGTCGTCTGACAATTTTGATGTCAATCGAATCGCAACCGAAAAGAAGAGAACTTGAATAATTTTTTATCTCTCGTCGCGGTTCCCTTGACTTGAGATGAAATGAAATTTTGTTTTTCGAGCGATGGAAATCGTGGGAAATGAATAAAAAGATTAATTAAAGCAAGCTTTAAAAGCAGCATAGAGTTCAACTGAGTAAGGTTTCGTTGAAAGCAGGTCGTCGTTAAATTTCTAAAACCATTATTGGATCAGCCCCGGCTTAGATTCGACGTTCAAACGATCGAGCTCATGGTTTTGCTCGACTCCCGGTGATTGAACAAACAAACGTACATAAACACTTCCAATGTCATTAACTGATTTACAAAGCTTTGCTTTTGTCGTTGGGCTTCAAACTTTTGAGCTTCCCTAATCGCCCAAGTTCTCAGGGAATTCGTTACCCTCAAACAAACGCGAAAGTTTTGAAAGCCACAAGTCACAAACTAGTTGACTCGCCTCATTACTTAAGTATCTGTATCAGGAAGTATAATTTGCTGTGGAAATTGCAAGAGCGCAATGAAAATCGCCACACTGATTTGTAGAACATTGCCTTACTTTCAGCGCGCGAGAAAACTTGTAATTCATGTTGCCTTAGTTAGATGAGATCGCGAGTCACTCTACAGCGAGTATGCACAGTTTCTACGTTAGAATTAAATGTTGTGATTAGCGGCATGGAATTTACCTCGCAGACGATATTTTAAAGAAGGAAAAACAACTTTTGCACTCACTTGAGTCCAAAATCTATCTAAGCGTTGTGTGTGGTGACATACAATTCACGAAGAGAGAAACGCAGAGAAGAAATACAGTTAGCGGCTATTTCTGATATCACAGAATTCATGAGTGAGGTTCTGTTGAATAAGAAGCCGCTGGAGAAGCAAAAATGTCGAAACAATCACGTTGAATTTTGGATTAATAATTTAAATACTTTGAGTTCAGTATTGGTCGACAAAATTATCATTTATTGAATTACTGAATTCAACTGTTTGCCTAATACTAAAATGAAGATAATTGTACAGCAATATTCGCACTGATTAAAAATCCTTAAGGTAGATTTCAAAGTGACTTAATTTGCCACTAGTTGCTAAGTTTTTGATTACAAATTACACAAATATTCTTGTGTTTTCGTCGTCCATCAATATTTTCTTGAGTTGGGACTCGACACTCTCGCCCAAACAAACCGGTATTAAAAATAGCCTACAGATGAACAGCTTACAGAAAACTGTGAAGCACACGAAAACGTGAGATTTGTGAATTTACAAGTTTGATGTAAATTTATGTCTTTGAGATTGCGACGAAGAAAATCTTCAACGCAGAGGAAAAATCATCAACTTGCTCTTCCTTTCGTTAGAGATTTCTCATATTACACTTTTATCAATCTAACGAAAAACAGTTTTCCGGAAAGTTCCTCAAACAATAAGATTTTCCTCGGTTTCCCTTTTGAGTTTGGCAACCTCATTCGTTAGGTGAATCTGATCGCGATGCTCTCATCGCTAGTTTTATTGCTTCATTAGCGTTTTATAGCGGTTCGTGGATAATGTGAATCGTTCGATGTCATCAAAATGTCAACGAGAAAACTAACAAATCTTTTTGAAAAATCGCATGAGCTTCGTGTTGTGTAGAATTGAATCCACTTCGAGTAACAACCCGCTTTTCTTTCACTTTCACAGGGAGCTGTCAGATAAATTTGTCAAGGCGACGTGTGTAAGGCAGTCGAGAGTGAAATCTCTGCAAAAATGTTCACAAGCAACGGTGGCTTTCGCAGCCAAATTGGCAACAATTGTGTGAAGCCTGAGTCGCGATGCCATCCAGCAGACAATAAGCATTCTCATACGAACGAGAAGCATCAATCAACATCAGTAAAGTCATCGTTTATAAAGCGTTTCAATCCGTTTAGTAGAAGCAAATCACAGACAATTAATTGCAATAGCGAACACGAAAATCTCAATGAGAAAGAGTTCGCCAGTGTGAAAGTGTTAAAACAATTTTGGAACGATCAAATCAAAACTGCCAAATCAACCGAACATTTGAGTCGCAATCAAAAAAGTGCCTCCATCAAGTATTTCACGCAATCAAACGAAAGTCTCAACGATCCACCACGATCAACAAAATCATTTACATTAGACGGACGTTTACCATTTGAAGAATTTAACAAGTTCAAAGACGCGGATTTTGTAAGAAACAGGAAAACTCGCTTGAAATATGTCGCCGACAGCGAAGCGCCTGTGTTGAGCAGCCATAGAACGAAGTATCTGCGAACTGATAGTTTTACGCTCAATGAAAGTCATTTCCCCCAAGTGTCCGCTACTGACGGTAAACTTCACTGGGCGAAACGAAAAGATATTTTAATTAGAAAGGCCCCCGATATGTCGGTAACATTAGCCATGGACGACTGTAACTCATCAGAGAGTTCTGAAGTGAAGTGTCGGAAAGACGCCGCCGATCACAGACCAAGTCACGAACCTAGGAAGGAATCGATTTCATCGTCAGTTGGATCTATCACTTCTTCAGTCACGTCAAACACAAACTCCGCGAGTCGCAAGTTTAGCTTTAAAACTGCGCCATCGACAACTGCTTCATACATGAACAAGAAAATCGCGGCAGCAAGCAACGGCACCAAAGTGGCGCAGATCGCTCAACGTTTTAATCAAATGATCCAGCAGGATGCCACGCTTTTAGACGAAGTGAAAAAGCGCGGAACGGTCGTTTTGCATAGATCAGGAGGATGCGTGTTTAAAATCAAAGAAGAGAAAGTCGATAGCAAAAGTCCAATGAGTTATAGACGGCCGAACGATGATGCTTCTGACGATGCAGCCAGTTTACCGAGCATCGGGAAAAATAGCACGAGAAAGAAAAGTTCATTGCGGAAGCGACCGAGCATTAGAATTCTCGTGGAATCGCCGCGCAAAGATGGAAATGTTCTGTCAAAGAAACAGCAGTACGAGACAAACATCGTCAACAAAGAGACGATTGTTCTAAAACCCAAAGTCCCAGACAAAAGCGAACGCGTTTTAGCGAAAACGAAAGAGTTGAAGATCAAGAAAACCAATGAAATCGAAAAGACTGAACCAAAGGCATTGCCAGAAGTCGCCACCTCAATAAAGCTGCAAGATAAGATCGTAGAGGACATTGAACCGTGCGAATCAGGGAATGTAGATCCAGTGCAACTGCCATTCAAAGACCACAAGAAAAACAATTTCCAAAAGATCTATGAGAAGATTTCATTCAGACCTACATTCCTTTACGGGAGGAAAGCAAGCAAACTTGACGCAACGGTTCCAGTCCCGTCCAAGCTATCCTCGAATCGCGATGACATTTTGAAAGAAACTGAAGACAAAATGGAATTTCAGCCAATCGATTTAAATTTGAATGTTTATTTCAACAACGAAAACTTATCAGAAAGCCCCAAAGACGAGTGTGAAAACAATGAAAAGATGATCAGTCAAGGTTGTCGGGCTGCATCACCTCAACTCGAGGAGTGTAAAAACGAGCCATCGTTAACTGCCGACATCAAGCCGAATGAGTCTTTTCTGTTTCGAACACAGTCGAGCTGCAAGTTTGAGACTGCGTGCGATGCTTTCATCCGAGATATGCTTAGTGAGCCTTCAGGAGAACTTGAAAACCACGACGATGAAACGTCAAATTCTATTAGCGGTAAAAATAACTATGAAATCATTACAAAAGATTTGCCAATGATTAGTGAATGCATCGACATTGATAAACGTGACGACGATGAGAACATTTATCAATCGCTGTGTGAAGTGAAGGGCGAAACCGTGAGCATCAAAAGCTACGAGTCGTTTGAAAATTACGATGAGATCGCTCAGAACATCTTGGATAACAAGATAAACCTATCGGATTTGCTCAAAACCGAGGACGATTACATTCTCTCTGAGAAAGCCCCGGAGCCGCCACCGCCTCGAAAAAATACCGTGCCAAGAATTTCTTCGCCAATCCTAACATCGACCACTTCGAATCTAGTTCAAACCGACTTGTCAGTGCCAAAGCTCAAATGTAATTACGAACTTCAAAAATCGAATAGCTGCGCCTCGACCACTTACGAGAAAATCAAGTACGATCAGCTACCGGTAATTAATCAACAGCTTCGATTACCGCCGCGCAACGACGCACAACTTTCTCGCGATGACGAAAATATTTACGACACGATAAAGAACTGTGATAATCGATCGCTGGTTGTCGTCAATAATGTTAATTCGTTCAAAGCTGATAAGACAGGCGAAACAGATGGAAACAGTGAATCATTCAGCAGTGGTGACGACAGTGAAAATCCGTACAAAAACTCGAAGAATGATACAATGTCAATAATCTCGAACTGTTATGAAAGCATCAGCTTAAAGCAAAACTACTCAACAATCAACCAAATATTGAGACACGCAATATCGACGACTACGCTGTCCTCGGAGCACCGAATCAACAGCATTTACGGTACGATGGTAGGGCAGAGTTTGACGCCTCCCAGCGACCGAAGTGCGAGTGACAACAGCGACGAATGGATTGATTTGTCGGATGAAGAAAACGATTTGGCCAGTGAGACAGATAATCGATTTATTGTGTAAGTTCTTGTAACACATTTCAACTGAAACATTCTTCTAATGAAAACGATTTCACTCGACAGAATCTGCAAGAAAACTAAAGTCCACAAAAGCCCCGATTGGTCTCACTTTGTCCGTCAGAAGTTGGACGAATGGGATGGTAAGTCAAACAGAGCCTGACTCAATTTCACTGGAAAAGTTTTGCTGTTCATTGATACACGTTCCGCGATATCATAGGAACGTTTACTTCTAATCGATCCAATTTTCAATGAAACTGCTCGGCGTATGATTAGACTTCTGGCTTTCAGAAAACTGGTTACGAATCTAGCAAAAGCAGTTTTCTCTAAGAGCATTAAATTAGTCGCAGTTGAAGTTATTGGGGACACGAGAGTTTTCGGAATAACGACATTGATATCACGCCAAATTTACGATCCAACAACCGGTGCAAGCTGCAGTTAGATGCTCTCGAATTTGCTCGTTTCCCTTCTTGAATAACAGTTCTGATTGAAACCTTGCAAGCGCATCAAAACTGCAGTTCTCTGTTCATGTTCACGTAAGCTTCCATTGTGTTGAGCACGTAGTGAGACGTGAACAAGGAAAATAATTGAGGGCATAAATTAATCATAACATCATTGCATCACAACTCTGATTAATCTAAAATCATAATCCGTGGACTCGCGATCAAAATTTCGCTATTGTTTTCTTTAATCGTCACATATTCATCTGGCTTAGACCGAAAGGCGTTAACAGTTGCTGGCTCAAATTACACGAATGTTTTGCTTCAAGTCATATGACGACATCAATGAGAAAAAAAAGTGAAAACATTCGTTAAGCATTAACATTAATACGATGACTGTTATACGCGATCTTCACCTCGCAGAAGAGAAGAGCGTGGTGGAAAATATTCGAAACTTCAGCGTTCGTTGCGCGTTCGACAGTGAATCGAGCTTGCACATCGCAGCGAACGAAGATTCTTGCCATAGGATATGAGCTATCAATAGCCGCTCACATCCTCGAGACGGAAACCAAAACCAGTTTGATGACAAATTGCCACAATTCTCCCGCTCATTAATGACTCTTATCCCTATCATCTGGCCTCACCTTTCAGCATTCAAGAGTAATAATAACAACTTTTGTCAAAACAGGTAAACCTGTTTGGACATTTTGCATTTGTAATTTGGTTTCTAACTCCGACTCAATCTTAATGAATTCCAATTCTGCATAAATCAACCCAAGTGAGATCAGAGTGTAAAGTCTTTAATATTCGATTCAAAATTCTACAAATTTATGGGCAAATGCTAGTGATCCGTGGTACAAAGAGTGTACAAGGTAATCTTGTTCAATCTCTTTGCGAGCATGTAAAGCTATGTTGGTGAATAAACACAAACGAAGCAACATAACTTCGGAACAAAGCTCAGAGAACATTACTGCAGGGCTTTGAACACGATCGAAACAGACAGCGAGCGTTCAGTGATCGGACAATCTCAAGCTTCAGTCTCAGGCTTAACACGCATACATCTGCGGTAACGCCATTTAGTTTACATCACTACACTCATTCCACTTGAGAAACAGAGAGCTGTGTGCTTGTGCAAGTTTGTTGAGCTGAAGTTTATTTCAGTCCGTTCGGTGTTAAGTTAGGCTGCGCATCGTAAACGCTGGCCTTCCGCGGTTTTCGGTTAATATTATTTATTTTAAGGCGGTTCCATAAAGTCAAACAGCTCACAACAACGGCATCGAAAGTTCTTGAGTAGCAATTCAATCGGCCAAGTGAAAAAAGAAATTAAATAAGTAAAAATAGTTTCATGGAATTGTTTCATACTCGACTTAAAGTGAAAGTCCAACATGTTGAAATCAAAAGTTTTTTTTTCCTTCGAAGGCATTTGAAAAGCATAAAAACTTAAAAATAAACATGCGCTGGGAGAAATACCCGTGCCTGAAGTCATTGAGAGGAAAAAGAGCTGCTTGACGTAGTCGAGAAAATGTTAAAATGAAGTATCGAAAGCTGTGAATTTGGAAAGAGAAAAATCACAGTTTAATATCTACGTGGAGTTCCATAGACCGCTTTGTCTGTTAGCAACATTCCGATGAAACAATCGGTCTTGCGAGTCTGGTGAATTGAACCGAAACCAATCTCGAGCTAATCGCATTTTATGCACCGCCAAAAACGGTTGATTTATGGAACATTTCATTGACCCAGAATCAAATTTACTCAGTCTGTTGCTCAGACACTGAAGCCAGTTCCACAAGAAAAGGAGATCAAGTTTCATCTTGAGAGAGAAATCGAGATCAGTCACAATGCAAGAGATCAAGAGTTCAAGCTTATATCAGATTATTACCTCAAGCAACACTCATCGCCTGAGCTGGTATGAGTGCGTGTGCCGATGGTTCTACACGGCCAGCAAAAAGCTGTTTCATTTTGCTCAAGGATGAATCAACGCCATTTTTAAAATAAAATCTCGTCGCTGGAGACAGAGAAACAACAACAACCGTCGAGTCAAGGTTCCCTTGCAGTTTTCTGCGCCAGCAACAAAGTTGGAATTTGAAAAACTCTTTTGTGGTAGCGCAGTAGATAGCGAAAAAAAGTTTCTCTAAATGTCACAGCTTTATGTTTCCCGGTCAAAAGCAGCAAGATTCGTTTGCAAGTTGCAACGCGCCATAGCTTGAATTTCGTTGCATAATTTTCATTTGTTGACATGGAAACGAAATCGAAAGCGTAACGGCAATCGGTAGAAGACAATCGCTAATTATTTTGCATGTTTAACGCTTCATGTGAAACCAACGACAGCCAAAGGCAGCTAGAAAACACTTACACGCGGTAATTTGCCTAAAGCCTCAAGTCGGCTTCTTTTCCAAATATTGGCAAAAGCTCTTTTCCGTCGTTCGGCTAAGACTTGAATTCAGAGACCGGAACCATTGGCATAATCGGCTATTAATTCACTGAGAATTTCATCATAATACACGTGATGGAAGTAAAACAAAGCTCAGCGTGAATTAAATGCGTTTTGCATAATTCGTCGAGTCTTATTAACTTAAAGGGAAAACGTTCCGCTGATGTTCATTGCAGACAATGAATCTTGATCATAAATATCTTTCCTTCTCTCTCTTGCGCGCAGCTTGCGTTTAATTTTTTCTTCGACTATTAATAAGAAACCACAACAGATCGAAGAGTTGGTGCGCATGAAAGTTACGTAGTCGCATTTTCTTCTTTCGGCAATGATGCCATCGGCCGGGAGGCATAAGTAGACGCGCCGCAACTTTCCGTGACTCAGAACTGACAATACTAATTCCGTTGACCATAAAAAAGCCTGCAGCCTCGTAGGCGTAAGAGTCGAAACAATACAAAGCGCGAGAAAAGAAAAATGAAAACATTCCGTCGGTGTTTGTCTATGGGCAACCTAACAGCTCTTTATTTCTTAAGCAAGATCGCGTTGCAGAAACGGTTTCGACAGCATGAAACCACTGGCGTAATTATGTTAATTGCATAAAGTAGACTTTTTGTTTCCATTCTGCTCGAAGATGGTTCAATTTCCGCTCGCTTGAGACATCAAGTGGTCATCACAAGTGCTTGAGACCTTTGAGCGTTCCGCTCGTAAACTCGACAATTTAAAATTGATTTGCACTTTCAATCTTCGAAAGTAACTTCCAATTAATCTCAGCTCTTTAGTCCGACGATCATGACATTAAAGACCTTTCGATCTCTTCATGCCGCATGCAACTGTCAGGCAATCACTAAACTCCCGCGAGTCAACATGAAAGTTTCAACTTTTCTCTTTCTCTACTTGTGACAGCCGAAAAATGTGATTGAAACGTAACGAAAAATTAATCAAGCGAAAAATGTCCAACCTAACAACAGTGCCACGCAAAAGAAGACCCAAGAAAGAAATTGGTGAAGGTACGCTCAGTCATATTACAGGAAATTTGTGAAAAAAATTTGAATGAAAGAAACAATTTCACTGCTAGCATTGTTGTGATGAGAAAAACAAGATTTCGATTCATTTCGTATTGTTCGCGGCCTGCCATTTCACTATCGTTATTCTTTCAGTATTTGTAACGTCGAAATCGTACATTTACATAACGCCTAATGAAGTCGCGCCACGACAAAAACTCGCTCTACAAATTGGCGATGAAAATCGCTCGACAGAACTGCACGCAAGCGAGCCAATCTATGAGAATATCGAAAGCGGAAACATTGTGCCATGTGATGACAACAAGTTCACAATCTACGTGAACTACGATTTCATGAACAGTGGCAAGAGCTCAGTTCGTCTTCTCGAGCCCGACGTCACGCTCAATGATGAGTGTGAAGACGAGCGAACAGGAATGAATGATAATGACGACAATGATGAGGAGGGTAACAACAAAAGCATCTCCAAAATGATACAATGTCAACAGATTTCAATGTATATTGGTGAGAAAAACGTCGGAATAATTAATTCGTTGAGTGAAAGAAATTTCTCTACTTCCCGCTATGGAATCCATAGTATGGATGTTAACGCACTTAGCACAATCTCACGGAAGAAAAGAAAAATAACAGCAAAACTTTTCCTTAAGTTTAAATTGTGTCTGACTTTAAAGACGAGATCTTGGATCTGTTTGATTATCTTATTTGCGAGTGGTCGTTAATTATCATCACATTTGCTCTTTCAGACGATTCGGACCATCATTACGAATCACTTTATTCTATTCAGCAACAACGGGCCGCTTTAGAAGGAAAACAGGGGAATGAGAAGCCGTTAATTCAACAATCCGAGCTCGATGGTTCCGAAAAGTTTCGAGAGAACGCAGATGAATACGATTCGTTCGACGATAGCGACGATGACAATCGTTTGGATGATCTGAAGCCTGTTAGAGATATTTCCAGTGCGAAACTACCTGAACCTCCGCAGCATAACGGACAAGTCTATGCCTTCGTGCAGAGAATTAAAAACTTTGGATCCATCTCGAAGAATGAAATCTCTAAGGGAATCAGCAAGATCGCGAAGAAGCGAAGCAGCCTGGGTAAACTTCCATCGTCACGATCGCAGTTCTACGAAAACCCCCAAATTGCCGAAGATTCCGTTTACACAGCGCCGAAGTATGACAGCAAGAGCTTGGGAAAGAAGTCACGCGGGTTAGCCAAGCTGCAAAAACTTGGACGTTTGACAATCAACAAAATTCCAGCAAATTTCAGCCTCAACGAGCCGTTTGATCAATCTTCCGAGTATCAAGCTACACGAACTGACACAAAAGCAAATGATAGCAATTCTAGTCCTAATTTAAGTAAATCTATGAGCAGCTTCAACTCACCGGAGAGCGAAGCCGATTTCATGAAAAACAAAAATGACAAAGGCTTAAAGTCAAAGTTCCGCAAGTCAGGTTCGCCGTCTGTCGGATCAGCATCAACATCAAACATTTATGGTTCGTTAAGCAGCAAAAATAGCACATTCTATGTTACGGACTCGCTAGATGTGGATTCAGGAATATTCTCTGTCAACGAGAAATCGACAAGCTCGCCGGACAACTCTAATCTCAATCTCAGTTCGAACTCAAGCTCGACAATAAACTGCGACTTGAAACGTCGTTCGATTGCATCAATTAATGGCAGTCAAATGAGCCGTCCAAACGATCCACCTCCGCCTCCACCTTCAGACTCAACGCCGAGATCTCGTGGCTCAACGTCTTGGTATGCGGAATGTGGATTGTTCAAGAACGAAGACATTCACTTGTTGGAGCAGACTGGAGATGAGAAGAATGGGAAGTCAACAGCTTCGTGGTACACTGAAAGCGGATTGTATCAAACCAGCAATAACTCTGTGGCAAGGTAAGTTACTGACTCGTGACGGCTAATATTTGAAGATGAACAAAACAATGTAATTCCAGCTCAAGTGGAAGCTCTGGCGTCTCTACTGGTGGTGAATGTAGTCCATGTGGCGATGAGAATTCGCACAGCATGTTTTTGAACGAACCTTTGTATCAACTTTACACGGCGGCGAAACTTGAGTCGATATCTTCAAGTGAGTTTGAGCAGGAAATCGAATCTGATGGCTACGAAGAAATCAGCAAAAAAGACATTCAAGATGATGTCGTCGAGAAAAAACCATCGAGGCCGTCGGCGTTGCAGTTGATTGAGCCAAATCAGGGGCCATCGAGGACCTTGTGGAGTGAGGTGCCTGAGGTTATTCAATCGGGAATTTTTGGTATGACATTTTCGCGTGTGTCGAAAGATAATCGCTGATGTGTTTATAATTTTCAGCAAAACTAAGTCAAAACGAGAAAAGATTACAAGAAGCAAAATTTGAAATATTAACGTCAGAAGCGTCGTACTTGAAATCGCTGAATCTCTTGCGCTCGCACTTTATGAACCACCCAGCTTTCCGAGACCCACAAAATTTAGAGCCTGCCGATCGGAAGACTCTGTTCAGTTATATCGTTCCCGTCCTTGAATGCTCCGATCGATTGCTTTGCGACTTAGAGAGTTGCTGGCAAGATAATATCATGCTGATCAATCTGGCGAAAAACATTTTCAAGCACGCTGAGAAACATTTCCACGTTTACATTTCGTACTGTGAACATCAGGGAAGATTGGATCGAGCACTTAAAAGATTGAAAGAGTCAAACGCAACATTCAAGGAGACACTTGATGTTCTTGAAAATGATTCAGTATGCTGCGGACTCAACTTACATTCCTTTTTGATGCTTCCGATGCAAAGAATCACTCGTCTACCTCTTCTGATCGATGCTGTTATGACGAAGTTGAAGTCGAATGACGAGGAGTTTGAAGATTGGAAGATGACTTTGGCGATTTTGAACAAGGTGAGATCAGAGCGTGATCGATTCGGTTAAAAAATAAACTCACCGATTTTTCAGATCGTGTTTCAATGCAACCAAGCTGCAAATCGATGCGAGCAAGCTTTCGAAATGGAAGTTTTGTCCAAGCAAATCGAGTTCCCTGCCAACATCACTCCGTTCCCATTGATTCCATTTAATGTGACGCCCAGCAATCGACTTCCAAGGACACTAGTCAGACGTGGTGAACTAGTTCATATCATTTATCGGGGCGACGATGCAAAGCTGACATTCGGGAAGAAAGCTACGATCAAGAAGAACGTTTACTGCTTCTTATTCACAGACATCATCATTCTGACGAAGAAAAAAAGGTTTGACCATGAACTCCGTCGATAAATCAGTTTTGACTAAAATATTTTTCATAACAGCGAAGAGTCGTATCTTGTATTTGACTACTGCCAGAGATCATTGATTCAGCTTTCTTCCGGCGACGTCATTCCACAACTGCCAGCGAAAGATATCAATCAAGCCGGGAAATTCATTATGTTCATGTCGCTTCTTGAGAATTGTATCGGAAAACCAATTGATTTGGTAAGTTTTGTAATTTACAAAATGATTTCATCTAACTGTTAACATTTTAGATTCTTTCATGTCCATCGGAAACTGAACGACAACGATGGCTTCAAGCAACTGCACCTCCAACTTCTGAAAATCCTTACGAGACTTTATACGAGCAGTGGGACTGTCCGCAGGTTGTTGTTAAACACACATATCAAGCATTGGAACCTGATGAGCTGTCTTTGGATATTGGCGATGTCGTGAATGTTTTAAAGAAAATGAAAGACGATGGTGAGTTTAAAAGCAAATCACTTTAGCTTATTAGTTCAACTCGATTTTTTCTCCAGGTTGGTATTTTGGTGAGCGAATCAGGGACGGAACTCAAGGATGGTTTCCAGGAAACTACGCTGAAGAAGTTCACTCGTCGCACGTGCGAGCGAGAAACTTGAAACAACGTCATCGCCTACTCTTGTACACTGCCACATACTTGGAATCGCAGAAGGAGCCCATTCTGAGAAAGAAATAAATATTAACACTTCAATTGCACTCGAACTGATACTTAGAACTCGAGTGGAAAATCAAGTTTAATTTCTGACCAATTCCATTAAAGCTCGGACTAACAAATCCTCTGTCAAAATCAGTAACAATTATTGTGATAAAATTTAAGTTTGAAGAACTTGCCCTCACAAATGGAACATAAATTATGAAACCCCGAAAACTTATATCGAAAAATAAAGAAACAAATTTTAAAGAAAGAGCTAAATCTTATTTTTACTTCTACTCAGAAACCATTGAACTTTCAGAAGAACCACTGAAGATGATACAAGGAATACTTGATGAATGATCGATTGTAATATCAGAGGATTCATCGAACAACTGACATCTTGATTATTGATTTTTTTCACAATTATTACGCAAATACATGCATTTTACGTCGTAGCATTTGTTCAACTCAAAGACTCAAATATTTGAGGATCTCTCAGGCTTGCAAATATCCGGAAATTGGAGCAAGATAACATTTCGATATCGTTCAATTGAAAACAGTTCTGTCCATAATAATATTGTGTGTGTACGACGAGTGTCCGTCGGCGACGATTGATGTGGTTTCAGGAACACGCTTACATAAAATCTGTTGGTTTTGGTTTATCATTACTTGTTGAAGAAGACGCAAGCTTTTAATATCCACCGCAAACTCAAGATGGCACTCTCTTGCACCCCGAAGATCACTATATAAGAAGACGTACACGTTTTGATTATACTTACTTCGATAAAATCTGTGGAACTAGAAGCGAAAAGTGCTGAAAATATTCTTTCAAGTAGAAAATAGTGATCGACTGAGAATTTGAATTGTGAGTTTTGTGTGACAGCAGAAAAATTTGTGCTTTGATTATTTGACGGTTGGAGTTGTTGCGATTCTCACTCAGTCTGGAAACAAAGTTTCTTATTTTCTAACAGAACGCTAGACAACTCAGAGCATTTTCATGTCATTTATTCTGGCTAGATTATCAGAGATTTGAAAGTGTTGTGAATTTTCTGGTGTGGAATTTCGAATACGTTTAATGAAAATTCAGAAATTAAAGTCTCTGATCCACTCAATCTACCGACTTGAACATAAATATATTCATAAAGCACAGTATTGGAACTGTGACAAGTAACTGTTGGCAGTAATTTAGAATTTTAAAGGTAATCATAAAGCGCAGCTTGCTCATTTAAGTTGGAAAACAATAGCCAAGCAATTTGAATGAGATATTGAAGAAGTCATTCAATAATAGCGATTCAACTCGGGCCCAAAATTTAGGGCTAAAAGTGAGCAGAATCAGAAATTTTGAATAAACAATAATTATTCAAACAATTCCGAATAAATTAACTTTTGAATCAAGCCGACCGATGGTTAAAAAGTGAAATTTGCGAATAGAAAATATTCTTTCGCTATTCCTTGCGTTTGTCACTGTCGATTTTTGTTAGAAATCTGACTGATTTCGAGATTGATTGAATCGCTGAACCAGACACGAGCGTAAAATTTATTTGCACAAGAGTTTAGCCATATTTGAAGCAAGCGATTTGCGTATTTCAAGTTCAATTCGGCAACTTAATACACCGAAATCCCATAACTGACCGCTCTTCATTGGATAATATGAAGCGTACGCTTGGCCATTTGAAAGTGAGAACTTAATCGTACACAAGCCAAATTCTGTCTTTCGGCAACAAACACGGCTAATTATTAACAATTGTCAGGTAATCGGACCTCGAATCTTTATGGTTCTTGAATGACGCATTTTAGAATATAAATTATCAATTAACTTCTCAGCAAAAGTTGAACATTTCTTGACCCAGCAGAATAATTGCTTTTCCTAAAGGCAACAAAATGTCTGACGAAAAAAATCAATTATGAGAGGATTGATCTGCCTCTGAATACAATGACAGATAAAAGTGTTTTTGGATGAAGCAGCTAAATTTATCATTCCCGCCAATCACTTGTTGTCCTTACACACAGAACATTCTTAGTCTTGGATGTCGGCGATGGTTGAACTCTCTAACAAGTTCAAGATTCCTCCGCGAAACTTTGAAATAAGTCCAAATCATTTCTTGACAATTACAAGGTCTAAAGAATTGCAAAGCTATGATCAGCTGTACTCGCCATGACGAAACTAAAGTCAACATCAAACTTCTCATCTTATGACATCAGAAAGATTTTTCAAAAAAATCTTTTCTCGCCTAATTAGATTGCAAGCTTGCGTGTCTTTTAACGCTCGTGGTGTACAAATATTTGAGTGATCTGCAAATAAATCATATTTCGTTCATATCTATTTCAGGACGTAAATTTAACAATGAGTTTACCACGAAAAATCTACGGAGCATGGCGAGATATTATGGACAACAAATCAGATCCGAGAACAACCGATTGGTTCATGATGAGCTCTCCACTACCTACAATAGCTCTCAGCCTAACATATTTATATTGCGTTAAGGTGACTTTTTTTTTAATGAATCAAACTATCAAATAACAATTTTAACTAACCAGATCATCGGGCCGCGACTGATGGCGAACAGAAAACCGGTGGCTGCTGGAAAAAAGATTCAGCTCTGGTACAATATCATTCATCTGGCTATCAACGTTTATCTGTTTCACGAAGCTTGCGTTAGTGGCTGGATGGCTGGGTATAGCTACCGTTGCCAGTCTGTTGACTTTGCTCTAACAGGGACTCCATTGAGAGTATGTTAATTGAATTTCAGCATGAAGAGCGTCTGATTTGATTCAATAATTGCAGATAGCACGAGGTTGTTGGATTTATTATCTGAGTAAATTCACAGACTTCTTCGAAACCTTCACTTTCATTATGTTGAAGCGTTTCGATATGGTAAACTTGTATCACATTGCTCACCACAGCATCATGCCGGTAGCTTAACATATCGATAGAGTTATCATACAAAAGCCTAATACTTTTTTTGTATTCAGGTTTCTGTTTGGTGGGGAGTGAAGTTCTTAGCAGGTAAAAAATCTCTTGTTCAAACATTCAATGGTGTGCTCAACACTTTTTTAAATCTTTTTAAAGGTGGACATTCAACGTTCTTTGGCTTCATTAACACCGCCGTACACATTGTGATCTACACATATCTTGTCACAATCACAGT
Source organism: Smittia sp. YW1114-2 (assembly GCA_033064975.1). Classification (NCBI taxonomy): domain Eukaryota; kingdom Metazoa; phylum Arthropoda; class Insecta; order Diptera; family Chironomidae; genus Smittia; species Smittia sp. YW1114-2. Next base: position 22,723,362 of record CP093832.1, read on the forward strand.
CTTTCCAGCTACAAGGAAATACTTCGGCTGGTGGAAAACCTTCTATCCATTCTTTCAAGTCAGTCAAATATTTTTAAAATCGAAGTTTATTTAACTAAGTTTGTCGACACCGACAGATTGGACAATTCGGGTTGATTTTCTTACATGCGCTACAACTTCTATGGAACAATGACTGCAACTTTCCAATGGTTTTCGTGTACTTCATAAGCGGTCATGCTTTGCTTTTCTACTTGTTAGTAACGAGTAAAATGGTATGTTGCCTCGTATTACTGTGTGACAATTTTCTGAGAATAATATTTGATATGCAGCGGATGGACAAAGCAGCAAAGTTGCTCGAGGAAGAGACCAAAGTCTCGGACTACGAAAGTGACAAAAAATCTGAATTTTCACAACTAAAAGGCGTTGAAGAAAGCTATAAAACTATCAGGCAGCGAGCGAAAGCAGAGGCTAGCAGATAATTTCTCGCTGTCAACACTCGTTCCACGAGCTTTTGATATTGTACACTGGAAAAAACTCTCTTTTTAAATTCATATTCCAAAAAACAAAATTCTTTTAAATCTTTTAAATAAAATTTCTAAACCTAAGCAAACGCTACAATAATTTTTGCGTGAAAACTAAAAACCTTAAGTCACTCTCAACAGTCCATGAAACAAACTTCGGTAATTTGAAAGTGATTAGCATGTTCGGACAAATTGACAGAGTCGCAAGATATTGAACTTTATCGACAAGATGTCATTGATTTCTCAAAATATCGGAAGTGACACATACTTCTGGTAAATATTTAAGGTCTTTTTTATTAGAGCCACAGTTCTTTAGAGCTCATTGAGATCTTCACGCCTCATCTGCCAAATTCTAGTTGCTTGTTCGGAAGAGATTGAATTGCTTCAACACATTGGAACTGTCCAAAAAGAATCATACTGAAGGTTTCAACGTCGATATCACGCTTAGATTCAACACTAAAAGTTTTGAACTGAGCTTATCACTGTGATAGGAAACAACACATATTCAATCGATCGCATACGTTTGATGTTCGGAAGACATAAAAGGATTAGCGCCAATATTTTTTGCTCAGTCCGTTTAGAGTTGCGGCACGATAAGTGAACAAGCTAACATTTATTTTGAAGAAGTCGACAGAAATTCTTCGAAATAAGTTGTGTGATTATAAGCAAGTGCATCGATCAATTCTTTTTGAGACATGTCAACCATAAGAGATTGGGGTGACTTCATTGACAGCGTGTCTGATCCTAGAACAAAGAACTGGTTTCTGATGGGTTCACCAATTCCGACGATTCTTGCAAGCTTGAGCTATTTATACGCAGTGAAGGTGAGAATATTTAGTAAATTTATTCTTTGTTTTGAATTTATGTTTGAGTTTTTAAAGGTTTTGGGACCGAATTTCATGAAAAATCGAAAGCCATTTGACATCAGGAAGATCCAGTTGATCTACAACACAGTTCATTTGCTGCTTAATGCATATATGTTTCATCTGAGTGCACAGCACGCGTGGCTGTCTGGTTACAGTTTCCGATGTCAAGCTGCTGATACATCGAACTATGGAACTCCGCTTTTTGTAGGTTCAAGAAATTTCATTTTATTGCTCAGCTTTTATAATTTGTTTTGGGATAGATTGCGAAATTATCTTGGTGGTATTATTTGAGCAAATTTACTGACTTCATGGAAACGATCATCTTTGTCCTTGGAAAACGTTACGATCTCGTTAACTCGTATCACGTTTCGCACCACAGTATAATGCCGGTATGTGCTTCTCTGATTATAGACATTCGCTAGAAACTTTAAAATTTTCCCTCAGATCTCAGTTTGGTTCGGTGTTAAATTTTTGCCTGGTGGTCACGCGACTTTCTTTGGCTTCCTCAATGTTGTGAGTTCATCGTTGCTTTTTAATTATTAACTAATTAACTGTGAAAATTTTTAGTTCGTCCACATCGTCATCTACAGTTACCTTGTCTTGATCGCAGCAGTTCCAACTGCAAAGAAATATTTCAAATGGTGGAAAACTTTCCTGCCGATCTTTCAGGTCGCTCAGTTTTTGTTGATTGCTGTTCACGCTTTCCAATTAGTTTTCAAGAACGATTGTAATTTTCCAATGGCTTTCGTTTACTTCATTGGCGGTCATGGCGTTTTGTTCTACATGATTCTGATGTACGAGTTGGTGAGTTCCTTCAAAAGAATTTGAAAACGCAAATAATGCGAGAATTTATTTTTAGAAATGGAAAAAGTCTTCGAAAACTATGAAAGAACATGCAGGAAACTCAACAATTCGTTCGAGAGTCAAGCCAATGCCCGTGATACTCAATTATGACAGTTTTGTCAGTCTACTCTCTTCAAAAAGACGCATTAAAGACGCTTAGAACCCGCACTTTTATTTCGTTGAGAAAATATTCAATTGAACAACGCATATATTTTTAATACCAAAAGATTTAAATATTTTTTGGTTATTCAATTTTTATTTCTCCATCAAATTTCAACATTGTGATGTACAAAGTTACTCCATTAATATTACCAAGTTTTGCTGCAAACGATCGTTAGCTGTCATATTTTTATCAAAAAGGAACATTTTTAGGTTTATTCATGATGTTTGGCAGTTTGCTCTTGTGATTATTTATTGTATTTATGTATCAAATCAAGATTTTTACATGAACTATTGACGTTTATATTCTGAAAAACCTCAGGGTCTTGTTTTTATTCAGCCATCACCTGTTCACGGATTGACGGCTTGGAGCATCGCGATTTTCAAATCACTGGCTAAGTGAGAAATGTCGACGACTGAATCAACCATTTCTTGTACGGCTGTTACGCTGGGAAAGTTTTGTGCCGCCTTCTTAGTTTTCATGACGCAAGTTTTCAGCGACTCCGATAGAGCATCAGCACACGACAGAATTCTCGTTTTGATATTTTTCTTCGTCACGTTACGGTGAACGATGTCTCCGATGTTCACGAGGTTGTGGGCGCTGCAATAAAAAAAGAAAATTGAAATTCGTGGCTTGTGGTTGATCATGATGATGTGAAAGTTACCTTAAAACAACAAACTTTCCGTAAGCGAGGAAGAATTTCGGTGGTTGATTATGCTCAACAGTTTTTAGGAAAGAGTCAATGGCTTGAGTCAAGTAGTTGATGTGAGTTACACATTGTGATGCATAGTAAATAAGCACGGATTTGTCGTTGGGATCGAGAGGCTCGCTGCCGTCATTCAACGCACTCTTAACAACCTTGTCGAAATTTTTCTTTAAATCTTTGGGCAAAGCGTTTCGGATTTCAGCGTTTTTCTTTGTGAACTGCTCCTCAGACTCCAAGCAAACATAGTCAGAATCTTCTGGCCATTGGACTTGGCTAACTGGTGTCGAAGGTGTCTGAGCGCTTCGCTTAAAGAGCAATGAAGCATTGCCCTGAATGAACGAAGCTGTTTGTCTTATATCTTCAGTCAAAGTTTGCGAAACAACTATAAGTTGATCAAGTGAATCTGGTGGAGGCTGGCACTGCTTTTGCTTTGAATTTAACGGCTCGTTCCGGAATAATAAATCAATGTTCCAGGACTGAACGTCGAGGGCATTACAAGCTTCATGGACAAGTATATCTGCGTCTTTCAAAGCTTTAACAAGAGGTCGAAGTTTTATCGATAGATCTGAAAAGAAATGAAGTGTTATTTGGATTAAATCAGGAAATGTCAGAAACTTACTTTTGTCTTCAGTCTTTAAAGCGTTTCCGAATGCACCTTCAGAAAACTCGGACAAGTCGTGAAGCGATGTCTTCAAACGAACGACTGCAAGCTTCACATCCATCAGAACTGGCTCAAGTTTATCACGTACCCTCCATTGCGGATTGACAAATGATAGCAACTTCGTCACTCCAACTGTTGCTTCGTTTTGAAGACGGGACAGTGTATCAAGAGCAGAGGACAGTTCAAGCGGAAGCTCCTTGGTGGTTTCAAATTTCTTTGGTGAATTTACGCCAGCATGAGGACTTGGAACATCATATGTCTCCGATCCAAGATCAATTGATTTTAAGGAAAAAATGCTCTGCGACTGAGGTGGAGGTGTGCGCTTATTAGACGGATGTTTCCTGGGTACATCGTAATCAGTCATATTGGCAAATGACGAGCGGTTTGAGGACGAGAAACTGAGACTCAAGCTGTCTGAAGTCAACAACGATGAGTTTGAGCTACTTGGAGTCATCCGGGAGTTACCCAAATTGCTGGATGGCCTCGGAACGTCATACGATGAGTCATCCATTTTCAACAGCAGACTCGTTGCTGTGCTCGATGTAGACAAAATCGATTGTCTGCTGTATCCGTGTTGTACTCGCAAACTGCTTTCGTTGGCAATGTGAACGGCTGGCTTCGGAATATCGTAACTATCAGCGTCGAAAGAAAGCGATGAAATCATCGACTGGTTCATATACGGGCCAGGACTATTGATTCTGCTATTCGCGAACGACGAACATGAAGCAGTCGATGTGGGTGTTGACGGAAGCAAATCATATAAATACACGTCCCCGCACTTCTGAGGCGTTATCACCTAAAAAAACAGATTTATTAGCACTTATCGAAGTGAAGCTAAGATAAAAGAATTCTCTCGCTCAATTAGAATTCCTACAAGTGTTTAACAGCAACTCACACTGGCAATGTTAATAAGTTAATGGAGAAAAAAATCAATAAAAACTTTCAGACACAATTCAGATTGATTTTTAAGCGAGTGGATTAAAAGCTTTTAGTTCTCGGCACGCTGAATAGATTTGAATATAACTCACGTAGTCGAGTGGATTTCAAAAGGTTTCGTCGCTAAATGTCGCGAGTTAAGTTTAATTTACTGATTCGCAGAAGTACGAGCGACTCAGTGCCACAAAAGAGTGATTGTTGAATGGAACGACAGTCCACAACATTATGAGGGAACGAAACATGAACAACTGCGCATGCGGGTTTTGTTGGCGAGAGAATCCTTTCCTGCGTTTTACGATTCCTTTTTTACGACACGAGCATAATAAAAGAAGGGCGAGCGACTCTGAATAAACAAAATCTCTCTTCCCTCCTTCATCCGCTCGATAATTAAATTTTATGCTTCACGTACGGGAATCGTGTTTTTCTTATCGCGTTAAATGCCTCTCTGAATGATACTTAGAAAGCAACAGGATAGAAAAAAGTTTAGTCAAAAACTCGAAAAGCAGACAGAACTCCTTTTAAAGAATTCGTCTCGGAAACTACTTTGAGGCGAAAAGAGATCTGCTTTCTGCTTGTAGCCATTTTCGGGCCATTGCATTTATTCTCCGCTTCGCCTTTTATAGAAATTCCACCTTCTTGTTAATTCAGAACAGGTCTGAAGTTTGTGCAACTGCAGAGACGGAGACTCATAATCGGAACTTGAAGCTCTGCTAACCCGAAGTCAGTTGGCGCCCTCACATAAATTCGCTAGCTCGCCATGTCAAAAGTCTTGTAATCTCATTAAAGTTTTTGCACGTGTCATTAAACAAATGTTTACGAAAGAAGAAGCGCTTCCAATGCATACGCCATGTGACGACGCCTCCGTTTAATTTATTTGCTGTCTCGAAGTCGTCTTGTTCTCGAAACGAAAAGCAATAAATTTCAAGTCAACCATAAATTTTATTGGATGAGGACACTTTCTTTAAGAGTCTTTCAAAGATTACAAAGGCATTGAGAGCCCTCGAGAAGCAGAAAAGTTTCTCCCTCTATCGACAAATTTAGGGTGAACATTAGAACTTAAACTCCAAATATGAGTGCAAAGTTTCCATTATGGAAGCATCTGCTGATAATATTCTATCCCGATGGTTGTTGTTTTTGTTTCGTTTGTGTAACAAATAGCATCGGAATTTTGGGAATTTATTTTTGGGGTGTTTTTCGTGTATGCGAAAAGAAGAAAGGAGAAGTCATCTGCGCAAGATTGTAACTTCTTGAGTGTATTAAAAGCATAATCTCAAACATTTGCCATCGACTTATCAAAAGAACAAGAGGCACGTGTGCACGACAAAAAATTTCTTGTGGGAATTCGGAGCGAGCGGTTCATTAAGAAATTTCTTTGTGGGGAAGCTCAACGTGGTGTCGCAATACTCACTCTGTTCGGCATTATATGCCATGATCGCCGTTTTCCTTTGATTGTTTTGTTTGAAGTGTTTTCGTACAGCTCGCTAGGCTGCGACATTTGACTAGAAAACGTTAATGTGGACGCGGACATGCTCATTGAAGGAGAGGCGAGTGGCGATGGCGAGTAGCAACCAGTTTGGAAGTCTAAGACTTTAAGTCTATTTCCGGGGCAAATTCCTTTGCGACCACGAAGTGAGCACAGCCACCAACCATCCAATCCATCAGTGTTCTGCTCGATGACATCCAGAATTTCTCCCTTGCGGAATGCCAGCTCATCGACCGTCTCCGCGATGTTGTCATAAAGTGCCTTCGCCTTGACGTTCTAGAAACAGAAAGCAAGAAATACGTTAGAGAAATGTGTCGGCAGGCTTGAAATGCCGAAGCAAAGTATCAACAAATTGCAGCCACATGTTAATTGAACTCATGTAATCTGAAACGAAGAGGGAAAATCATCTTTCGCGCTAACTCTTGAACGCTCTGGAAACCGACAAAAACGAAAGAATTCAAAACGATCTCGAATTTCCGAGCTAAGAAATTTAAATCTTTCGCTTACTTCCTTGCGAACACAAAGCGGTGATGATTGCGCAGAAATCACGCGCGAACAATAAGCGAAGGTCTATGAAATCATAATTGAGGAATTTATGATCGCCTCTTAGCAATTAATTACAACTGGCTCTATGAAAGTTGTGAAAATAAAGCGCGAATCTGATTTTATGACGAGGCGGTAAAACCAGTTTGTAAAATGCAAAAACATTTCTTCGGGATAGCGCGAAAAAGTCTACAGCGTGGTTGTTGCTTTTTGGGTGAGAGAAACGCGTCTGAATCAACTTGGGCAAAAAAGCTAATTAACGGATATGAGCTGGAGACTGGATTGAGGCGAACGAAACCCTCGCAAGGCAGTTCCAAGAAGAAATTCTGCTCGTTCATGCACGGCTTGGCATAAAGATCTTCATATTTTGCGCGTTGAAGTGCATGGTCGATTGGATTGGTTCGTTAACCAAACGACACGGTAGAAATCGATGCAAAAGCGTTGGTTTACATAAAAGTCAGCAGTATTTTAATTTGTGGGATAATTGATGTTGAGAGAGAGAGAGGCGATTGCATAAATTTACCTTACCAATAGATTGAAAATATATTGAAATGGTCGCACTTACTTGTGGCGACCGAAGCCTCTCGTAAATTCAGATCAACAATAAGTTAAAGGTAGCGGCCTAGTGGATGGTGTAGCGTGTAATTGCGTCTACTCTTGACGATATGGAACGATGAGAGGCGACAAAATTGCTCAGGTTGGCACCGAATGGAGAAAGACAGACGAACGTGCATAAACAAGAAAGTTCGAGTCGCCAAAGAAAGAGGGAATAGAAGAAGTCGATAGAAGCAGGCAACAAAGCTGATCTGGATTCAAACAGCTGCTCGTGTATGGTTTCGATGTTGAATTGGAGTTTCTATTTGCACGAAGCTGAATTTCATTTGAATTTCCATAAGTTTCTCCAATTGGCTTCGGCTGCTGGTAGTTAGAGCAAACAAAAGTTGTACTGACCTTGAGCGATGGCTTTGGCTTGTCGTAATCCACTTCAACCCATTGCATTTTCATTTTCGTTGTTCCTTTCACGTCTATTGATTATTTCATACTATCGAAGCGGAAGTCTGCGAGAGCCTTTCAAAGTTCAACAGTCGGCCACACACAAAATTATGGTCTTCGATACCCAAAAATTGAGCACCTTCACATGCAAACTTCCTATTTGCGGACGAAAACCTCTTTTTCGCAAGGCAGAAAGCGGGCTGCTTTTATATTTATTCCTCTTTTGTTAGCTTAGCAATGTTTATTTATTATATTTCGTTGAGCAGTTGAAAGACATCATCGTCGCTGCCTCGTGACGTTATCAATCGCTGAGTGATATTTTCATTTCTTTCGAGCACTGATAATATTTTATCGATAACGATTATGCATACGTGTGAGCTCTGCTTTTTCGACGTGTTTGTTGGATTTTATTAATTTGCACTTGTAGTGACCTTATTTGAATGATTTTACTCCTTTTAATTGCCTTTCAAGACCACTTTTGCACTTAATTCGCTAACCTTCTTACTTCACGAGCGTCACTTTTGACAGAAAAGTTTCTTCTTCTCTAAAAAAGGCAATAAAATCTTCTTATACAATATTATCTTCAGGCAGAGATGCGGTGCTCACTCGCGAAACGAACTCGGTGGAATGTTCCAACAGCCTTTATTTTGTAGCAGCAGCATGTAGAAAATTGAAATAAATGTTTTCGAGAGAGAACGAAGCATTGGTTGTCTGAAAACACTGACAGTTTCTCTCTCTCGAGCGTTGATGTTGCACAAGTTGGTTTGCCTCACTTGAGACGGAGCCTGACCATCGAAGGCATTTGAAGATTTATGGTAAACGTCTTCTTTTTAATGATGTCATGCGATGCATTTCTAACCAGAAATTGTTGAACGTTTTATTTTGGGCATACGCTGGAATGTGACCTGAACATTTTTCTCCTCTTCTATTTCATTTTCAATTCAAGGAGCTCAAAATATTTTCTTTTATGCTTTGTGAGATGTCCGTCATTAGGCTTTAAATTGTTTCGATCAATTCGATTTATGGAGTCGCGCCACTAGGCGGCAAGTGTCATTTTAATTGAAAGCGTTATTTATTCGAGAAATAAACTTTCGATTTAATATGAAAGTAATCTGGCGAATATTAAACAAACTATTAATACTAAATTCTTGCATTTGTAATGCGAAACGTTAATGCTTTTGAAGCCAATGAATGAGAATATTACTTCGACTTCGTACGTTGTAAAAACCGATCATGATGTAATTTAGCGCGAAAAGTTTTACATTTCATTGAAAGTGAATGAATCATTGATCTTACAGCGAACGAGAAAGAAGAGAAACTTTGATATAAACAATAATCAATTAGCTGTCTGTGCGAATTCCTAATCAGAAATTCTCATAAATTCTATTTTTATCTATTTCTGAATTGATCATTATTTTTATTGACTGGAATGCGTAAACTTCTATGAAGGAAATTAATATCTTTTGAATTGCGTGTAAGCTGTTGTGTGTCATAAAGAAATAATTTACTTTGAACAGTCCTGAAATCTTCACAGTTTTGTTGGGAAATCGTTGATGAATAATTGGCTGGTACCACAAGTATGTAGATCAAGTGGATAAAACTACACAAGGGATCATAAACAAGATCAGAAAGTCCACTTAAAATTTCTGTTATCGTAAGCAAAGAATTCTACAGCATGTAATATTTTTCATTCACAGAATTTTATTCTACAAATAACAAAATAACACTTTAAGTAAAATAAGAAACCTTATATCGCAAAGATTTGATTTCATCTTTAATTAAGTGCACTTAGCTTTGTTCTGATTTGATCAAACACCTTTATTGGTTTGAGTCACGGTTGATACCGTACCGTGGAAAATCTATGGCATGAGTCATTGACAGCAGCAATCAGCTCACAGCTACGACAGCTCTCACCTACAATCTGACTCTGCCGAATACGCGATAACGCTTCGTGTGTGCGCTAATGTGTTGGTTCTGCTGTCGAGTAGATAAATTAAAACCGAGTGCGAAGCCTAAGGTTACTTTCATTCGTTGTCGTTCAATCAAACATAGAGGACATAACTTTTGTTCCCAGCGAAATAAATATATCAGAAATTAAGTGACTCAACTTGTGCTCTGTTATTTCAAGTGCGCCTAACTTTTCACAAGCAAAAATAAAATATTAGAAATGGGTTTAAGCTGTGGAATGTCGATGGTCAAGTACGGCCTGTTCATTTTCAACTTAGTCTGCGCTGTAAGTAACGTTTGTCTTTCTTAAATATTTTAAGTTAGTTAATTGGCAAACAAAGTGTTATCTTTATCGCAAAAATTTCATTTCCGAAGTTGAATCAGAGTTCCTGTGACTTTTCCATCGTCACCTATGACTAACGACTCGCTTTCATTCGCAATTCATAATGGGAAATGAACAGTCGGTTATTCCCTTCAATCAAAAATTAATAGGTTTCGTTCTTTTCAATGAAATCGTACGATAAAATCGATAGAAATAAGGTCAAAGGTAGAGCTTTCCAATCCGTTCGCAGTTAGTATTTGAGCGACCGTGCAAGCGTTTATGAGCCGGGTCGTGTTGAAACACTAATGAATTGATAAATTTTCCTACACGCGAAGTTGAATCATCGTTTATCGCTCCAGTAAACGATAAGATAGCATTTGAAAACAGACATTTCTTGTTATCAAGGAATTTGTTTACGAAGACTGTATGAATTGAAATGTTTTAGGTTGCTGGAATCGCGCTGATCGTAGTCGGATCACTACCACTCTTCAAATTGCAAGACATCAGAGATGCCTTCCCTGAAAATGAGAGTCCAGCTTTGGTCCCGATTCTCGTTCTCGTGCTTGGATCAATCATCTTCATCATTTCATTCTTCGGATGCTGTGGAGCAATCAGGGAAAGCCAGTGCATGGTGTCAACTGTAAGTTGATAGAAAAACGTTGCACTTTCGAAATGTTCTAATCAATATTTTTCAACAGTACGCATTCTTCTTGTTAGTGCTTGTAGTAGCACAAATCGTTCTCGCTGTCTACGCTTTCATGTACACTGAAGAATTCGCCAATGTCGCCAGAAATGGTTTCGATACTTTGTGGAATGACATGGTGAGAAATGATCAGAAAGCAGCTGCTGCCATCGATGGAATCCAGAGAGGTCTTCATTGTTGTGGAAGAACAGGACCCGCCGATTGGACTCAAATTCCGCGAGATGTCCCGGCGTCATGTTGTCAAGAAGGAGCCAACACTTGCACTGCAAGCACAGCATTCGAACAGGGATGTGGATCTTTATTGTTCGACGTTGTTCGTGGTTCTGGAACACTGATTGCATGGATTGCAGTCGTTTTTGCTGCTTTTGAGGTAAAAATCGGCTGTTACAATTCTAATATTCCTCTTTCAACTAAATGTTAACTTTACTCAACAGCTCGTCGGAGTCATTTTCGCTTGCTGCTTGGCAAACTCAATCAGAAACACGACGAGACGGCAATATGCTTAATTGGAAACCTCAAACCCTTCACCATAGTTATTACGAAAAAGATTTCTCTAGTCCCATCAAAATTCACATTTTGTCGAAGCGAGTTTATCAGTTCTGCTTATCAGCTCATTCGTTTGTGGAACACAGATAACACACCTTGAGTATGAACATAACAAATTTTATTTTCGGAAATCTGCGAGCACAATATCATTCATGTACTGAAGGCACGTTCGTTTGTTAGTTCCTCGTCACCATGTTAGCTTTGTAAGAATGACTTAATAAATGCATTAAATTTGAACGTTACAAGTTCGCAAGGAAATCTAGTGGCAGTTTTAGACTTGTTGCATTGGCTTGAGGTCTTCGGCGACACGGAAAATGCAACCAGTCGATTGCACGAGTTCTTCAATCGTGATATCCTCAGCTTTCTCAATCAATGTTAAGCCCTTCTCACGGTCGACTTCAAAAACTCCTTTTTCAGTTATAATCATGTCAACGCATTGCTTTCCGGTCAACGGAAGCGAACATTCCTTCAATATTTTAGGCGCTCCGTTCTTGCTGTTGTGTTCCTGTGAAAATAAACTTCAATTAATAAAGCGATCACAATCAGCAACGTTTACTAACCATTGTAATGATTGTCTTTGTTCCAGGAGCAGCAACCAAGTCCATAGCACCGCCCATTCCCTTGACTAACTTTCCGGGAATCATCCAATTTGCCAAATCACCAAACTGCGAAACTTCCATTGCTCCAAGCACCTGGTTTTATAGTAAAAGCACAGATTAGGAAATCTTACATCACCACAATACTATCATAGTGTGATTTGAACTTAGACTTTTAAAATTTTCTACTCACAGTGATATCGATGTGACCACCACGAATCATTGCGAAAGAATCATCTGATGAGAAGTAGGAAGCACCAGGAATGACGGTGACGGTTTCTTTTCCAGCATTGATCAAATCAGCATCAACCTCGAACTCTTCAGGGAACGGACCAAGTCCTAGTATTCCGTTTTCAGATTGCAAATGAACTGTGATGTGGGCTGGGATGTAATTCGATGATAAAACTGGGATGCCGATTCCCAAGTTGATATTCATTCCGTCTTTGTACTCAACGGCAGCACGTTTGACGATTCTCTCGCGCAGTTTAGCTCCTTTCGATTCTTTGGTTTGACCTCCATCTGGTTTCCTGACTTGTAATCTCTCGATTCTCTTCTCGAATTTGCTTCTAATGATTCTGTGCACGAAAATTCCGGGAATGTGAATTTCGTCTGGTCTCAAATCTCCAACAGGAACGATTTCTTCAACTTCAGCAATTGTTATCTTTGCTGCTTTGCACATTGGTGGATTGAAGTTGCGAGCAGATTTGTTGAAAATCAAATTTCCCATTTCGTCAGCTTTGTAGGCTCGAACCAAGGCATAGTCGCCCGTGATTGCTTCTTCCATAATGTAAGGTTTGCCATTGAATTCTTTCTGTTCCCGTCGCTGACTTTGAAGTGCAACTTTTCCACCTTCACCATACTTGATTGGTGATCCTCCCTCGTGCACTAAAGTTCCAAAACCAGTTGGCGTGTAGAAAGCAGGAATGCCGGCACCTCCGGCTCTTATTCTTTCCGCAAGTGTGCCTTGAGGCGTAAGTTCAAGTTCAAGTTCACCCGACAAATATTGTCGCTCAAACTCTGCATTCTCGCCGACATAACTTGCGATCATTCTTTTGATACGGCGATCTTTAAGCAAAATTCCAAGACCAAAGTTATCAACGCCTAAAACAAGATTTACCGGAATCAAAATAAGAAATGATTATGAATATTAAAATTCACCTGCATTGTTAGAGACAATCGTTAATTCCTTTTTACCGCCGTCCAATAGAGCTTGAATTAAATTCTCTGGGATTCCGCACAAGCCTTGATTGAGAGTAAACGCACAGATTAAGAATTTCTTTATCGCCACAATAATATCATAGTGTGATTTGAATCAAGACTCTTGACATTTTACACTCACCAAAGCCACCGACCAACAACTTAGCTCCGTTTGGAATATCTTCAATTGCGTCTTGAGCATTGCTATAGATTTTGCCTTTATAGGCTTTTTGGAGGCTCGCGCTTTGTGAAAAATAACAGCCGAGAACCTGCCAGGCGAGATAAGTAGAAAGTCAAAAACACGACACGAGATGGATGAGACCCAACGGCCTTGAAAAATATTTTTCATTCACTCAATTTTCAGTGAAAAATAAACTTACTTTCAATGATTGATTCGAGCTGATAATTAGGCGGTTGGTTTGGTTTAACAAGTTTGAACACTTTGACAGTAACATTTTTGATTCTGTGACTTGAATTACGCAGATTTTCGTGAGCAAGAAAATTTGCTTTTGATTCGGCGAACCTGTGAAACAAAATGAGAGAAGAGAAAAATATTTCGAGCGATATTTGGATCATGAGCATGACAATGTATCGAGTCTCTAGTGGGAAGGCGCGCGATGATTTTAAATTTCAAACCAGCCACAACAAGAATTCGAGATGAATATGACAATCACATTTCAGTTATCACATGAAATGCGTTGCATTATGCGACCAAACGAGAACCTTTGGATGTCAACAATTTGATATCTTTTGTTTGAACTTTTCTGAGGTTCGATTGTTCACACTTAGCTATCGTTGCGAGCAAATATTTTGTAGCTTTCAACTAAACCTCTCAAATGTTCACTGCAGTTGGATAAAGCTTCGATCAGTTAAGTTGGTAGGGAAGAATCTCATTGCTTGATGAACTGAACGGTGATTGAATATTTCTTTTCGAGGAAAGAGCATCGCCGGCTTTATCGCAGTGACGTATCGAGGCATGAGGCCGTGAACGAGGGACTGTTGAGTTCTTCTAGCTCAGCAGCAGCAACAAAAGCAAACACAACCAAATGCGAGCTGTTTGTATTCTTCTCTTTTCATATCATTACCATTTTTCAGTCGTGGACTCGGAAGGTAGGAATGAGTGAAAACATGACTGAGCGACTCTCTTCCCATTAAAGTTTGATGCTTCGTAGCTTCATTGTGAGGGTTTTTATTAATTTCAGTTTCAGGTTTGCCTTTGGCGTATTCGCCTCGCTAGAATTGAGTAGCTCGCGCGTTCAGTTTATTTATTTTTGTGGACGAAGAAGAAGTTTTTTGTTTAGCAGATTCGTACAGCGAGCCGTAATCATTTAAGACAAGTTCGTAACAAAGTAACATCCTTCGAGCATTAAGCTTGATTGTGAAACGACCTACACGTAAATGATTTATTAAAGTGCCAAGCGATTATTTTCGATTAAAAAAAACGAGCGCGGTATTCAAACAAACATCAACTGTTGATCTTCGTGATAAGAGAAGAGGAAACCAAAATGTTTTGTTCAGTAATTTTGTGCTAATTATGCTGCGATATGGAAAGAACGAGTTTTGTGCTGACTCAATGCCGTATTAAATTACAAACTTATACTACTGCGAGTTAAGAACATTTTTCCAACTACGCTTCACTGCGCTCTCATACGAAGCAGGAACTTCTAGATGAAATCTCTCAGTGTTGATAAAGACCGTGATAAGTTCAGATCGTTCTCGACCATGACTTTGAACTCTCCTGACATTTAAGTCAAATATTGTTAAGAAACTGTGTTGTTTAGTTTTTTACGTCAAAGCAGTTTTTGTTACCATCAACAAGTATTTGATTTTCGGAAAGAACAAAACAATCGGTTGTTGTTTGACTTTACCAGTTCGAGTGCATAAATTAAATCGGGCAAACGCGTCGCTGTGAGTGTAGACTTTGTATTCTGACGATTAAGTGAGATCAATCGGAACAGTTAACAATCGTAAACTTTCAATTCCTTGATAAAGCCGAACGATTAGATATTTTCTTTCTCAAGTTCTTCTTTGCGGTCTTCAAATCGCCAGCGATACTGAAAATCGATTTTATTTTTAGCTTGAAATTGATTCGTATTCGCTGCGGCTCGTGAACATGAAACATTAAGAGAGTAAAGAGATAAAATGCCAGCGCTTAAGCTTTTCGGTCGGAAGTGGTGAGTGTCAATTCAATGTTCGAATGCACAGATATTAGGATGAGTAATCTTACAGGCTAGCGGCCTCCGATGACCTTGTACTGCCTTGCATCTTCGAGACAATATGGAGAGTATTTTTGTACGTCGGTCGTGAAGACTTGAAGGAATCAGATAACACTTCGTGACAATTTCAGTTTGGCTTTCTTCTCCATTGCCTTGTGCCGGTATTCGACTTTCTTCGACTTCGGTGTTGTAATTGACAACGAAACGTACGAGCGCGTTTTGGTTAATTCTTCAAGCAATATCACTTCTGTTATTTGCCACGAGCATGATGTGATTTTCATTAAAATCTACTTGATCGGAGTTGTTGCCATCGTTGCCTTGAATCTACCTTTATTGATGCTGATGATTTACAACAGTGCACGCGGTAGCATCGTCGATACAGAAGCAAGAAAGCTCGTCAATCCGCTTCTTTATCTCAAGTAAGTCCGTCCTAAGGGCAAAGCCGACATTCACAAAATTTCTCCAACAGAATCTTCTTGATCTTGCCGGAGACTGCAGCAAATGTCATGGGCACACTTTGGATTTTCTGTGGCTTCGTCCAATGCAGCAATCCAAGTGATTCCTTTGCTAAATCGATCATTGAGGGTAAGCAAAATTTCTTTTTGGTTCACAAAA
Source organism: Smittia sp. YW1114-2 (assembly GCA_033064975.1). Lineage (NCBI taxonomy): Eukaryota > Metazoa > Arthropoda > Insecta > Diptera > Chironomidae > Smittia > Smittia sp. YW1114-2. The sequence continues at coordinate 22,739,195 of CP093832.1, forward strand.
AGCTTCACAATTTGCTATCGACAGTAAATGTCGCCAGTCAAGCGAAACGAACTCGCATCGAAGTTAGAATGTGGAAACAGATTTTTGTTGTTCAGACTAGACAATTTTCCCAATCGATTTTCGTTTGTCCGTCCTTTCATAAAAGACATTAACTAAAGGGCGTTGTCGTTCTCCACGCATGAAACGTTTGCGAGATAAAATCGCGACAGTATTGTGTAAATCTGAATTCCTTTTTTTCTAGTTGGCGTGATATTTTACTGGGTGGTGCTGTCCCTTATAATTTTGAGCTTCATTCTTGCTTACGATCCACTTGGTAAGTTAACAAGAAAAATCATATGATGTTGAAAAGCTAAAGTTTTATTTTGTCAAAGGTGCAAAGAAATTCCAAAATATTCGTGATGGCAACGGAAACTTCGATTCTAACGAAATACACAATATCATGCATAGAAAGGTGACGAAGCTATGGTTGCGGCGATTCAAGTTGGCGTTCTGCTGCGTGTCGAACGATGAATTCGGTGACGAAGCTTTCACGCAAAGTGCTGAGCTCTTTAGCCACATATTTCGAGGAACTGATTTGGTTCCATCAGGTATGATAGTAAGCCCTTCGATATATTTAGTGAGATAAAAGTTATATTTCTATCAGACTTGCTTGCCGGATCAATTTTACTTCGAGTTCGACAGAAGAAGGAACAACGAGAGCTTCAGCGCATGCAAATGTTAAACGACAACTCGCCGCGGTTCTCGTCCGATTTGCATAGAATTTTCAACACTCAGAGCCCACCGTGGATGACCTTGCGTAACGCACAGCATTTTTTGCGGTTCGCTGTTTCAAGTTACGGTTGGCCAATGGTTTGCGCAATTGCGCCTTGTCGAGGATGCTTCGGAATGCTGAGAAAAGTGACCTGCTGTGCCTGCTTTAGGTCAGAGCGCGAATTATCATCAAAGAATCTTGAATTAAAACTGTTTCCACAGAAAGAAGAGAGTTCCCGTTGTCGAAGACAATTGCTGCCAATGTCACTCAGCTGGAATGAAGTTCGCATCGCGAGTCCACAACGACGACGTTATTTTCGCCTCGTTCAAAAATCAGGTTTTTGAGGTGAGTGTTAATGATTTCTATGCTTGAAGGCCATCAAGCCGGTTTTATTTTAGGTTTTTTAAATCACCCAACATCTCGAAGCCGTGGAATTTAGAATTTCTTTCTCTCTTCGCCTCTGTCTTTATGTCCTTCTTGTTACTGAAACCCAGCCAGTTGTTGCTCCGCTTGTTCCTTTCTGTTTGTTCAGAGATTGGCAGGTTTGCCTTGGGCTTATCGTTTTCTTCGGGGCGTTCATACGGCCAATTGCTTCGCTTCTTCCTCTCTGTTTTTTCGGGGAATTGTGGGTTCGACTTGAGCTTATCAAACTCCTCTAAGCTTTCGTAAGGCAGATCTTCAGGTTTACCATCTTGAATTAACCGAAAAAAATATTAATATTAGTGAATATCACAATGCAACGACCCAATTCATGGCTTATTATTTATCATAAACATACGAAATCGATCTTCACCTTCATACCAAAACATTTTCGATTCGTCGTGAGCTTCAGACTCGTTATCTTCTTCGCCGACAGACTCGATTGCCTTCAAAATTTTGAAGTCATCACGATCCAAATCCGATTCAATTGTTGCACAACAAATGTTGGCCAGCGCGGTGAATATGATGAGCAGTTTAATTCCTTCCATTTCTGCTTGCAGAAGCAACCAATTTAAATTGGACAATAACAAGCTTCAACAAATTCGTCCGCAATTTATACACGTTCGCAGTTAATTTCAGGGCTTATTTGCATATTCGTTGCGATACTGCAAAAGAGAGAATGCCTGTTTGATAAGAAGGCTGTTGAAAATTCCTCAAATTCAAAGCGTCTTATCTCTCAAAAGCCTCACTGAACTTAACACAAATTGCCTAATTAAACCAAATTCCTTCCATTTTAGGTTCCGTTCTGCATTTTAGTTGATCAAAGCACAAAAAGTGTTGTGTTGACAATCCGGGGAAGTTGGTCATTGTCAGATATATTCACTGATTTATCTGCGGCCCCGAAACCGTTCTACGCTCCTGGAATGCCCGAGGACACAGTAGCACATCACGGAATGGCAATTTGTTGTGAGAAAATTATCGCGCGGCTGATGGAAGATAACATGCTCGAAAGGGCGCTCGCTCAGTATCCAGAGCACGACTTCGTCATAACTGGACACAGTTTGGGAGCAGGACTCGCGGTTTTAATTGGGGCGAAACTACGATCAAGGTATCCGCACCTCAAAGTTTACGGGTTCGCAACTCCCTCAGGATTACTGTCACGCGAAGCTGCTAAATTTACCGAACAATTTGTCTTTACACTAACAGGTTCGCATTATTGATAGAAACATGAGTTGAACCAATTTTTAATACAAGTTCTCTTACAGTTGGCGATGACTTTGTTACACGAATGAGTCTTGAAGGTGTCGAGTGCCTAAAAACTGGCATTCTCGAGACTCTTCAATCCTGCAAACTTCCAAAGGTTTGTTAATCATATTGAATAATTTATTTTATTTTATTTTCGTTTTTTACATTTAGTATCGAGTTATTTTAAATGGGTTCACATACGCCGTATTGGGAATCCCAACTAAAGATCTTGAAAAGCCTTGGTATGACATCACGGAGATTTCTCAACTCTCCAGTCATTCCTCAACTCTTCTCAACCGTCAAGTTGTTGCCACTATATCCCACGTAAGAGTTTGGTAATTAAAGTTGGATATTTTTTACGTTGAATAATTGATTGCAGCACGCTTTTGGTGGACATCCAACCATCAATGCAGAGAGACGACAACTCTTCAACGCCGGTCGTATCTTGCACATTGTCAGAAAGAAGAAAACCGAAATGGAAAAGGGCGCGAAGTTCTCACCTTATGAGATGCGCTGGGCATCGCCTGAAGACTTCACCGAGCTAAAAGTGATGCCTAGAATGATGTTAGATCATTTTCCGCATAACATCTTAAGGGTTCTCACATCTATTCTCAAAGACCGAAACAGCGACTCCATTCTCTCAGTCGATAAAATATAAAATGTTCAGTTGCTTTGCAGCAGGGAAAACTGTGATAAGACGGGAAGTTGTTGTGAATAATTATCGCTTGTCAAGCGTAACAATTTATTATCTACATTCTTAAAATGTTTGAAATGATCTATCTGGGTAACAGTTAAATTTTAAAGATCTGAGCTGAATCTTTATTTACGTTGTAACAAATTTACATTCCGTCGTCTTCCGATGAATCTCTGAAAAGGAAAATAAAAAGGGGAAATTAAATTATTTACGATGATTTCAGACTATTTTACATTTCCTCCGAAACGTCGCTCTTGTCACCGCTAACGACTGAATGCTTGCAAAACGGGCACGAGTTCTTGAACGCAGAGAAACAATTGTGACAATAAATTCCGTAGCATTTTGGAGTCTCGCATTTCACGAATTCCGAGTCACTGCAGAAAATTGAAAACTTAGGTTGAACTCCCTAATTTCAAAGGAAGATGTTACCGTTTCTCTGAACTCCCACAAAGCATGCAGACCACGCTCTCTTTGCCAAAGAACCACCGAAAAATCCAAAATCTAAATTCACAACAAAACAAGTTTGAATTACATTCATTTTGATTGTTGAACTTACCGATCAAGTTTAGCTCGAATCAACTCAAAAACTGTTCCGTCTCGGATTGGTTCTTTCCCCAAAAGTTTCCTTTCCATTTGCAGCTTCACGAACTTCAAAAAACTTGTTCTTTTTCTCAAGATGCGATGGTATAGCCAAACAGATCGTTCCAAAGTACGGTCAGGGTAGAGTTTTTCCATAATAAAGTGACGAATTCTCATGCTGTAAGGTTCCAGAAATAGAAGCAACCAGGAGACAATTATGAGCAATCCAATTGTCAAGTATTGCCCAGAACTAGGACGATGAGGATGAGGAAGGCAGAGTCGCATATCCACGTCGAAAATTTTTACAAGCGGCTTTAGGACGTCAACGATGTCTCGACACATTCCAGCGATTGCATCATTCCCATTGATTTGGATTGATATAAAATTAATTTCTTGGTAACAGAAAAATTAGAAATTAACAAAGATAGGCTGGTCACGTTCACTGACGCTTACCTTCACTTTCGATCGCATATCCGTGATGTCCGACTAACTCGACGATCGACAAAAGCCAATACAGCGAATAGTCGGCTAATAAAATTCCACACAAATGAAAAGTCGACATGAGAAGGAAAATGCCTTTCTCAAAAACTACTGTGTACTCGTGGCTGACTAAGTTAAGCTTCGATAATTCGATGAAAGATTTCTCCTCGCGTTTTGTCAAAGGTAACACGCAATCCATTTTCAAGCGAGCTCGCTTCTCGTTAATTTTGTGGAACATGCGAGTGATGAAGACATTGTCGAAGTGCAAACTTGACATCCATTTATGCTTGTAATCTAAGGCTCTGTTCTCATATGTAGTTGATTGAATTCCGTTGCTTTAACATTGAAAATATTTTGGAACTCACGTGATGATCATCCAAAGAACAAATGCACTAAGTAAAGTGGCGCTGATTTTGAAAAGATTGAAAACTTTTTCGGTCCGAGATTGAATTTCTTCGCATACTTCAGTGTGAACCAGATGTATCGACTTTGACGAGTTTGTTTCAAATTGGAATCGGTGATCGAATTTTACAGAAACCTTGAAAATGTCTTCAAGATTCTCGACAAAAGTATCCATGCCTACAAATAAACGAACTGTGCAAAATCTATATCATTTAGATCGACTGCTTACGTTTGATCATATCAGTCAAAGCTTCGTCGACTACGAGCTGTTTCACTTCGCAAAGGTAATCGAAGGATTTGAATCCATAGCAAAACATTTTAGCTAAATTTGTGGCATCGCAGAGACGTTCCAGTTTCCCCAGACGATCACTGAAAGCGGAGATTATTTCGCAGAATGCTTCAAAATTTCAACTTCACCTACCGACAGTTAATAATTGAGGTTTCAAGTGTCTTCATGCACTGATGCAGCGGAGTTCCTTTATTTTTATTACAAACGTCGGCAGCTTCCTTCAGCCACTTCATCGCTTTTTTGATAACGGCAACAACACTTTCAACCCGTCGTTTTAGCTCCAATCCCGTTTGTTTCATTTTCTCAGCAACATTTCTTATCAACGGGAGAATTTCATCTACAGCTTCCTTTACTGTGTAATAAGGTTCCTTCAATGTTTGAATCAAGCTTTGGAGCGCGATTTTCAATTGATCCTGGAAATTATAATTTAGTTTAGATGCCAATAAACATTTCATACGCACCTCTCCGCAAATTATGCTGCCGCTCAGCACTTTGATATTGTTTTTAAGATTCTCTCCAGGTCCCATTAAAGTGATCGCGAAAGTGTAAGCGACAACGATCGATCGTCCCTTTCGGCTGAAGAACTGTGGAGCCACGAGGAAGAAAACGCATCTTGAAGCTCGATGCAACAACAAAACTGAGGTGAATAAGACAGTCACGGCAAGAGCAACGGCGGAACTCGTTACAAATGAGAAGGCAAAGTGAATGTGCAGGAAACGCATCAGAAGAAATCCAAACAGCAACGAACAAACACCCCCGCAGGTATTCACGAGTATTTTTCTAGACTTTTTCCTATACTTCGTCATTTTCTCTTCTTCCCATTTTTTTCTTTGCCTACTTATTTCAATTCAACCTCACAAAACTGCTCGCAAACGGTTGGCTCACATAGCAAAGGATAGCAGTTCCACTCTGAAATGTACAAAGCCGCTAATCGATGGTTAATGATTGATTTCACGATAAAATATATAATAATATTAGTAATAACTTTTCACCTAAAAATTGAAAACTTTTCAGAGATTGTCAAAATATTTTAATTTGAAGAAGTTGCTGCAAATATCCTTAAACTGCTTATTGTGGTTGTGTGTCATAAATTGGAATCAAAGAGGAATTTAAAACACCCAATGGATTGTGCGAGAGTGCGAAATAATGAATTGCACTCGAGATACAATCTACAACCTTTTGAAAAAAGAAACGGCCATATCAACACGAAGAGCGAGAGGAAAGTCGTTGAGCATCAAAAAATGCACACACATCGAGTACTAGAAATAGTATGCATTGTCGAGGAAAATCAACACACCACACGAATTTCATTCAAAAGGGAGGCAGAGATGGAACAGCTTTCTATAGTGAGCTTCTTGTGCTTTGGGACCTGATGGAAATTGCGGCACTGGCCGACGCGCATGCTCCTTGGATGCTGCTCAGAATCGATAATCATTGTGTAACTCTCAAAACTTCAGTTCTCTAGTTTTTTCTCATTTTAAAATCTGTCCTTGCACCGGCAAGTCAGGCTACTGACCATAAAAATGTGATAATCACCGGGCGGATTGTAAGAAAGTTTTCAAAAACGAAGGAGGCTGAGTTGAGGCCAAGCTAAAGGTGCAAAAAAGCTTAGAGGATTTAAAGTTCTGTCATCAAAAAGCTTTGAAGGGAAGAAAGTGCAAAAATGTGAAAAAGTTTTCATGCTCGTCTATAAATCAATAGTTTGTCTTAATCTTCTGCATCGTGATAAGAGAAAAAGAAAACGTTTGCTCCAATAAACAATCTGGAAGCTTAAAAACATTTTGCTTCGTTCTACTTGGTTCAACTGCGGTGCCAAATATCGGAGGAAAATACGAAAATGTGATAGAAATTTATGACGAAAAAGTTGTGAAGTGTTTGTTGAAAAAGGTAGACTTGAGTTCCGATGCAAAAAGTTTTATTTGGTTTGCATTACTGAGTATTTGCTCGTTGCAGTACCTGAGAAGTTCTAAATGGGCATTCGTAGCAGACAAACTCGAGAACCCTAGGAAAACGATGAAAGGCTTCTCGAGATTCTCAGGAATGTGCTAATAAAAAATCCAGGGCGGTTCGTTTCCTGGAACATGATAAAAGCTTCTCAAGTTGCTTAGCTGCGAATGAATATTAATGCGATTTAGTTTTGTTGCAAAATTTGTGGGTAGCAGGCTAATGATCTTCAAGAGTTCATTTCCATTTGGACGAGGATTCAACAATTTTTTCTCATTAAAGCTTGTCGGTAGATAGCTTTTGAACGCGCATGATCTATATTGAGGTTTCTACCGTAAAATTTTGATAGTAAAAATTTACAATCATGAACGGAAAACGAAACAAAAACAACACACGAGTCTCTCATTTGAGCATCGAACCATGTGCGCACTCTGAATGCACCGAAATGCGAAAATTGATATGTCTTCCTCTCACGCTCACATTCCCACTCGAATCGAGTGACTCGATATAATCTTGCAGCTACAATCACACAGGATAAACGAAATTTGTGAGCCAACTAAGCTTTCCAGCCTATTTTCGTTATTAGGGAAATTTAAAATAAACTCAAAAGAACTTTTAAATTTAGTAAGCATCAACGTGCGACTTATCGTCTAGCGATTCATGTTTTACTTTACATTCGCGGCTGCCCTTAATGCACCTGTTATTCGGATTAAACTTGAAACTTTCCTATTGCACTTGAAAACTTTTTCGAAGACAGTCTCGTGGCGCTTTGAAAAGTTCAGGTAACTTTTCGAAAAGCTGGCGAAAAGTTCTCTTCTGATTTAAAGTTCTCGCTGAATTTGAACACTTGAAGAAAATATTTTTTTGTTTTCAGATTGATAGCACAATGGTTGTTGCTATGTTTAAATAATTCCGATGGATCTAATGTTCATAAAACGAAAACATGAAAATGGCTGTATGTGGCCTTCCGAGGGCTCAACAGCTTACCCTGCAACTACTGTTGTTTTTGATAACTTTCGTAAAAGGTGAGCAGAGGCGATGTCCTTAATCCTTCTATTGATTGATGATGATCTACGCTTATAAACAGATTCAACTCCGCTCGACCTGCAAGGTCCGATTTTCGTTCATGAGCCTCCATATAAAGTCGAATTCTCAAATAACACTGGCGGCCATGTTCACTGCTCAGGTCATGCAAATCCATATCCTGAGGTGAGTGCAATCCAGAAATAAAGTTTGAGAGAAAATTATGACTCTAGCTGAGAATCCCACGAAGCCTTAAGTGAATATAACTGATTGGATGAACTTATATTGTAGGTTGTTCAAGGCAAACATTTTCTCAGTTCAAACAAACCTTCACGTTCATTAATTTAGCAGAGTAAACTTCAGGCTTCCCTCAAACTTTTTATTTGACTCCCTAGATAAACAGAAACTGTTATTTTAGGTTGAATGGTCTCCGCCAGTGCACAGTCACGACTTAGTGAAAATACTTGCAAACGGAACGCTTGTCTTTCATCCGTTCGCTGTTGAAAAATACCGCCACGAAATTCACGCTTCAGTTTATCGGTGAGTGCTTCTTTTACGAGAAAAACTTCCTACCTTCCATCACAAGTGTTCTTAACTTTCAGATGTAAATTGAAGAACTTAGTTGGAGTAATTATAAGTAGAGAAGTTCATGTTAAAGCTGTTATAAACCAGAAGTACGCGGTTCAAGTGCACGATGAGTATGTAATATCCGGGAACACTGCGGTGCTAAAATGTCAAGTGCCAAGTTTCGTAGCCGACTTTATTGTGGTCACAGCATGGATTCAGAGCAACGGGTTACATCTTTATCCCAACACCGACATTGGTGGGAAGTACAACGTTTTGTCTAACGGCGACCTTTACATAACCAATGCCGGACCAAACGACGCTTACACAACTTATCAATGTCGAACAACTCACCGGCTAACCGGCGAGATCCAAATGAGTGCATATCCAGGAAGAATCATCGTAACTGAGCCCAAAGGCTACGTGCAGCCGCGTATAAATTCTGAGAAACAAGCCTCGAAGCATGCAAACGTCAACGAACAAATCGTGTTGTCTTGCATTGCACAAGGACATCCTCCGCCCAGGTGAGTTTCCTTATTACAACAAACGTCATCTCCAAGATAAGAGCCAATGAGTGTCTGATTTTTCGAACTTTAATTTTTTACAATCAGTTACAAATGGTTCAAAGAACTTGACGACCAACTTTTACCTTTAAACATGAATGAGAGGATTTTCATCATCAGCGAGGGACTGTTGAAAATATCCAAAGTGAAACTTGAAGACAGCGGGAAATATTTGTGTTGGGTGAATAATAGTGCAGGAGAAGAAACCATTCAAATAACTCTGACTGTCACTGCTCCTCTCTCGGTGCACTTACAACCGCAAGTTCAAACGATTGACGTCGACAAAAACGCTGAGTTTCAGTGCATTATAAATGGTTTTCCAGTTGATAAAATAGTCTGGTTACACGATGGAAAACCTCTCATCAACGATAATCGCGTTGAGATCCATTCTGATCCACCAAAGCTGGTTCTTAAAAAAATACAAAAAGAAGATCACGGAATGTATCAATGCTTTGTGTCAAATGAGTTTGAACAAGTGCAGTCAACAGCAGAACTACAACTGGGCGATGCGACTCCAGAGCTCCTTTATTGGTTCTCTGAGCAAACACTTCAGCCAGGCCCGACAGTTTCTCTCAAGTGTGTCGCAACTGGGCATCCACCCCCGCAATTCGTTTGGAGACTCGATGGATTTCCGGTAATATTAGTTGCTACGATATTAAGAGGATTAAAGTCTTACAAAGTTTTCCCATAAGATACCTGAAAGCTCTCGCTTCCTCATCGGACAATACGTGACGGTTCACGATGATGTTATCTCTCACGTGAATATTTCGAACATCAAAGAAGAAGACGGGGGCGAATATACTTGCATTGCTCAAAACAACATTGGAAAGTAATAGAACTTTGAATATTTAAGATAGTTTTCGCATGTTTGAAACGAATAATTCTTTTCAGAGTTGCACACAGTGCTCGAGTCAATGTTTACGGAATTCCGTTCATCAGAGAAATGTCAAAGATAACTGGCGTTTCTGGATCAGATCTCATTGTTAAATGCCCTGTTGCTGGTTATCCAATCGATAAAATTCACTGGGAACGAGGTAAATTTGCACAGTTCCATCAAATATTAATTGAATAAGAAATCATCAAATTTTTAATTTTTTTTACATATACCAGACGGCCAAACGTTGCCAGTTAATAGAAGACAGAAGGCATACAATAATGGGACGCTGATAATTGAACAGTTACAAAGGATGGACGATGCTGGTACATACACTTGCACAGCTAAAAACAAGCAGAACCAGATGGCACGGAGGAACGTCGAAATACAAGTTTTAGTGCCTCCGAAAATCATGCCGATTCAATCGATGACGAACATGCTGCGCGAAGGAATGCGAGCCGCAATATCGTGTCAGATCTTAGAAGGAGACTTGCCAGTGTCATTCCGATGGGAGCGAAATGGCAAGCAAATCCTCGGAACAGGGAATGAAGTTATTCGACGACTTGATGAATACTCAACGAGCCTTGTTATTGAGAAAATTTCGTCCGAGTTCTCTGGCAATTACACTTGCATCGCTAGCAACGTCGCTGGTGTTGAGAAGTTTATGGTTCCGTTGACTGTTAATGTTCCACCGAAGTGGGTCGTCGAGCCAAAGGACACAAGCGTGCAGGCGAGTCAAGACGTCATGCTGAACTGTCAAGCCGAAGGATATCCTGTTCCAACGATAACATGGAAGAAAGCCGTTGGGAACACTCCCGGAGAGTACAAAGACTTTCTATTCGAACCAAATATTCTTCTCAACAAAAATGGATCGCTTTACTTTACGAGAATTGCGAAATCAAGCCAAGGCTATTTTTTATGTGAGGCCAAAAACGATATTGGATCGGGAGTTAGCAAAGTTATCTTCATGAAAGTGAATGTGCCAGCGCATTTTGCTGTTCGAAGCAAGCAGGTTTACATTGCCAAAGGCAAGCAGGTACATCTGCAGTGCAACATCGTGGGCGATACGCCAGTCGTCGTCAAGTGGAAAATTCAAGCAACGCAACAATACATCGACGAATCAATCGACGCGAGGTACTCGATAAGGGAACAAGCGCTCGATGACGGGATGGTTTCCGAATTAGGTATTTCCCACACTTATCGGCAAGACTCTGGAATTTACTTGTGCATAGCAAGTAATTCCTTCGGACAAGATGAGCTTATGATTCAGCTAATCGTACAGGAAGTTTCTGAATCACCAAAAAACCTTCGAATCAACTCGCAGCATTCCCGAAGCATTCAGATATCGTGGAATGTGCCATTTAGCGGGAATAGCCCAATCGAGGAGTACATAATCCAATACAAGTCTGTCTCTGACAATTGGCAAAGCGCCCAGAAGGTTGTTGTGTCCGGTACTGAGAATCAAGCAACCATCGTTAATCTCCATCCGGCCAAAGCGTATCACGTTCGTATAACTGCTGAAAACAAATTTGGATCATCGGATTTTTCCGAAGTAATTCAGGTAACAACGCTGGAAGAAGTCCCCTCAGGACCGCCATCGAATGTCAAAGCAGAACCACGAAGCTCAAGTGAAATTTATGTTTCGTGGGAAGCGCCGGAGCGAGAGTTATGGAATGGTAATTTATTAGGATATTACGTCGGCTATCAACTGGCAGCTAACTCGCGAAATAACGACGCGTCGCCAACCGTGGGTTACAATTTTAAGACTGTTGAAGTACAATCACACTTTGGTGGTGATGTCGTCTTATCAGGATTAAGCAAATATTCGTCTTACAAAATTGTCGTGCAAGCTTACACAAGCCAAGGTAGCGGGCCGACATGTAAAGAAATCTTAACCAGCACCATGGAAGATGGTAATTAGTTTTGTGAAATAATTATTGTAAGCGTGACTAAACTTTCATTTCTTTCGCAGTTCCATCGTCTGCGCCTGAAAACCCTAAATGTGATGTGCTCGGATCGACATCGATCTACGTCACATGGTCACCACCGAATAAAGAGCGGCAGAATGGAAAGATTCGCGGCTACAAAATCTCTTATATTTCCGGCGAAGATTTTTATGACAAAGCTCCGTCTATTGCTACAACCACGAATCAATATTTTACCATTGATAACGCCAGGAAATTTACAAACTACACAATAACGGTTCTCGCATTTACGTCGATCGGCGACGGAGTGAAAACGAGTAATTTCCATTGTTTAACGCTTGAAGATGGTAAGTTGACTCTCTTGCACTTTCGGAGACCTTGCTTTGACATAATATTTATTCTATTTTCAGTTCCGTCAGCGCCACAAAGCATCAAAGCCATTCCCTCATCAAACACAAAAATAATCGTGTCTTGGCTTCCACCGAAATTTAAGAACGGCGAAATTGTGAGTTTTCCGTTGACGAAATCTGAACTCGTGAAATAATTGTTCCAAAATATTTTAGACTGCATATACATTCTATATGGCTGTCGTCGAAGGCGGACGCGACGAAGGAACTCACAAGCGAGTTTTAGGGTCGAACGCCGAACAGCATGAGACACAAAGACTGCAAGAACAAGCCACCTATCAGTTTTGGGTCACAGCATCCACGAAAGTTGGCGAAGGAGAGAAGACGAATGTCGTGACCGTTCCACCAAACAACAAAGTCCCCGCTCGCATTGTCTCCTTTGGACGAGTGATTAACACACCATGGAAAGAAGACTTAGTTTTAACTTGTAAAAAAGTTGGCATTCCACCACCGAGCACTTTATGGCAACAAGACTCGGCTCCTCTCGAGACCAACTCAAAGAAGTCGATCGCCAAGAATGGAACGCTTTACATTCGAGACTGTCAGAAGGCGGACGAGTCAAATTACACATGCAGCGTCGAGAACACTTGGGGGAAAGATCAAATCACATACAGCATTCGAGTTTTCGTCCCACCGGATCCTCCATCACTAACTGTGCTAGATATTTTCACTGACAGTTTGATGCTTCAATGGTCAGACAACAGGAACGGCGGCAGCCTCATTTTGGGCTACGTCATCAACTACAAAAAAGACAACGGAGACTGGGAAGAGCTTCAGATTGATTCTAAAATTAATTCTCATCTTTTAAGTGAGTTGCACACTTACACAATTCGTTCAATATAATTAAATTTATTTTTAAGGCAACCTTTGGTGTGGAACCAAGTATCAGCTTTATATAACGGCTTACAACAAGATCGGCACGGGTCTGCCCTGCGATATTGTGAATACTCAAACGAAAGGCCTCGTTCCTGTTCAGCCAAAACATTCTCAAATGATCACCAACAACTCAACAACTGTGACCTGTTGGCTAGATTCATGGGGCGACGGGGGTTGTGGGATTTCTTATTTCGTGATCGAGTGCCGAATGTTCGGACGATCGCAATGGAACGTTATTGCAGGCCACGTGGCATCAACAGAACGAACATTTACAGTGGCTGACTTGATCCCTGCAACAAAATACCAACTGAAGGTCACAGCACACAACAATGCTGGATCGACGACTGCCGTTTATGACTTTACAACACTCACAGCGCAAGGATGTGAGTAAAACAAAATTTACATGTTATTCGGCTTCTCATTTCTAATTCACACATTTCAGTGATTTACAACACAGACCACAATTACATGCCGCCGCCGGAAGATTCTGCATTTTCGGCTAATTATAAAATCATCGTTCCCATCGTGCTCTCTTTGTTGATCCTACTTGGACTGATTGCAGTTGTTTTATTCATAAGGAAGAAAAGTAATTGTGATTTTTTTAAACTTTAAAATAATAAAATGAGTTTTTTACCATGCAGAAACGTCATCGCAAAGCCGCATTTTGGCTCCATCTCAATCGGAAACGCCATCCATCGCTAACATCATGGGTAAAGGAAACTCAGAGCCCAACTATCCAGGTGTAAGAGTTCAAAACAACAACTTAAGCTTCAGCTCCGTGGACTCCAACAAATACAAAGCTGAGGGAAATGGTGAGTGAAATTCTTAAGGCGTACTTTCACGACTCTCAAACTTCATGTCTTATTTGAAGAATACATCGAAGACTTGTGCCCTTATGCAACGTTCCAGTTGAACAAGCAAACATACAGCGAAAGCTCTTACAGCGGAAATGTTTACAGTGGACCATATCACTCGGTGCGCGGATCGTTCGTTTACCATGAAAACAAAAATGACAGCTACAGAGTAAGCGCGCTTAAACCAGTCTGGCAAATGCAGAGAAGTAATATCTACCATCTATTTGCAGAGCAAAGAACCAACATACACAAAAGTTCGCCGCACAGGATCTCGTCTTCGCGACTCAGAGTCCCAAGACGTTCAATTTCTTGAGACTGAAGGTTCAACGGACTCAGAAGTTCGGAAAATTCTCACACTTCATATACCAATCACTGAATACGATACAACCCTTGGCTCGGAGTCTGACAACGAATGCTCAGCAAAGTCACTGAAGCAGCCGAAGTACAAGTCTCAAAGAGGTGACAAGAACTTCGTCCAATTCATCAATACATTTTTTAACATTATTTTTTTTACAAAGCTCTTGACGAGACTTCTTCGTCATCCGAAAACTCCCCTTCAAACATCTCACGAAAAAGTAAACCGTCTTATCCCAGCCGAAAGTCAGCAAAATCTTCTGCGATGATGAAACGTCATGTGCGAAGCTCAAGCGGTTATTCAAGTCATAATGAAGAGACAACATTCAGGTGAGTGTGAGTCATAGTGCGCTCAACACTTTGGTGACTTTTCAATTCTATTTTCAGCATAGCAAACTATCCCAACACGTACACCGATATTGGACCGCCAAGTCGATTCTCGGATGCTGTTGGCGGCGACTTGTCCTTCGACAAGCGAGACAAAACGTCGAGCTCACCACGCGTTCGTGGCAATCAAAAGTTTCAACGTGAAGCATTTCAAATCAATGTTTGAAATTTTAAATGATAAGTTTTAACATTCCTGCAGAGACCAACAGCAGATCACATCTTAGACTCAGCTCAATGCCAACAGAATTTTTACCAAGTTTTTAAGAACTTTTGAATTAAGTTTGATCAACAGTTTAGTTATTCGCGCTATCATTAAGTGATTTGTTGTATTGAACCCATAATGCTAAACGCCGCGCGAAGGTGGCGTCCGTTTTCGTTACTTAATGTAAATAACTTAGATATATGTGAAACAATAAATTATTGGAAGAATAAAAATGTTTTCATTGAAGACAAAAGTGACAAACTTTTGCCACCGATTCAGACGAAACGAGAGGCTTGCAACTGGTTCCCATTATTGCTGCATAAAGCCAATTTAATTATTCAATAACTCAAAAGCGCCGTCGGTACTTTCAACTCCATCACAATCTCCAGGTTTCTCTAGAATGCTCTGATTTTTCTCTCTTCCAGGTTTGCATCTGAAGAAGTTGTTTAGAAACGGAAATGAATAATAAAGTCGGGCCCTAGCGCTTTGATCATTGAATTTATGATCGGGCCTTAGCATAGAAAGCTTGAAGTTTTTACCTCAAAAAGGAGAAGGCGAAGAATAATAAACATTCATCGTCAGAAATTGTGAGAGATGGGAAAGAAGAAAAGACCATCGATGCTCCAAATATCGCTGCGTACAAAAACGATGGTCGTCCAAAGAAAACAGAAAAATATGAAGGCTGCTTTGAAACGAGATCAAGAATGTGGGCGGAGCGTCGCTGGAGGTGGAGAGACGTTCAAGTTGATTTATGGTCGCTCTTCTTCTGCAGTTGTGAAAATTGATTGTTTATTGTCGTGGCTCCTGTTTTTGACTGTGAAAATTATTTCGTTTAAAGCCTGCGAAAAATAATATGATGATTGTTTGTAATTATGTCGAGTTTGCGCTGTTTGTTTAGTTCATTCACGAAAAAATGTGAACAGCTTTTATGAACCCACAGATTCACCTGGAGCGTGTATGTGAATTTCATCAAATTAGTGGTAAATTGAATGGATAATTTTCGCGAGCATCCACTTCAGTTTAAAGTTTCAAGCTGGCGTAGGTCAGGAAAAGTTGTGAGAAAGTCTTGCGGAGGATGTTACATGCTAAGCTTTAGTGCGCCGGTGGGTCTTTCATTAGTCAAATGACGGCACTAAATGTTTTGCGCTCTCTTTGATCAAACGTTTATTGCATTCATAAACCAATAAAAGCCTCTCTCGATAACCTTTGCGGTGGATGGAATATCTCCGATGCTCTCAAAGGTTTTGTACAGCTATTTGAACTCGAGGTTTGCCAACATCGGTTGCATAAATATAGTTAGAGAAGGATAAAGCTGACATAAAACCGAACTTTCGATTTCTCGTTCCTTCACAATTGGCAATATTCAATTCTAATTGAGTCTTTCTTGATTCTTCTTCATTTTCCTGGCTACTTCCAACACCTTCAATTCTCATTCGTCGGCTAGACATAAAAACCTCTTCACCTCCACAAGTACGAGACGCTCCGTCTTTTCTCGAGATGCTTTATGATGTTTCCAACAACAAAGCAAAGAAAAAATAATTTTTCTCTCATCGATCTTCTCAGATGGTGATGGAACGTCGATCATTCAAAAGCTAAAACCTCGAGCAGTTGTTTCGTTACACATTATTTATTGGGAGGAAAAGTGCAGCTCTCAAGTTAGTGATTTAAAGTGGAACAAATTATTTCATCATTAGAGAAACTAAATAAGAATTTTTGAAAGTTTAAATTATTTTAATGTCGATTGATAACTAAATGAAACTTAAGTTTCGCTGTGAGAATCTGTGAACTAAATTGGGAGCATAAAGTGAAGCACAGTGGCGATAGCTTTGAAAATTTACATGATAAATCGTAAGTTCCCAAATTTATTGCCTTACACTGTTGATGGTTATCCAAGGAATTAACGAATCGCGAAGAAAGCCGTAATAAAAAAGTTTAAAATTTCCATAAATGGTTGATGATCATAAATGTTATCGTGTTAATCGTCGGGCTGTTTATTGAAGTGACAAGTTTAAGTAAGTTGGAAACCACAAATTGATTAATCTCAACCAAAACTCACTTTGCAGCAATCGAAGTTTAAAGAGTTTTGCATAAAATTTCAAAACCGTTTCTGTCATAGCTCGAAAGAGCATTAATTATTGTTCAATTCTTCGAAGCCTCAATTTCCAAACCAAAAATGAAATATTGAACAAAATCTCCTAAATTTCGGAAACAATAACAAAATCTGAAGATTTTATGTATTTATTGCAGCAATCTAAAGTCCGAATATCTTCATTTTCATAGCTTTTTGTTAAACTCTTTTTTAAAAATTTTAGCCGACCAAAGCGGTTTCTTCTTTTTACCTTTCATATTCTTACGGTCGATGGGTCCACTAATTTATTTATTTTACCGCCCGGAGAACACAACATACAAGATGCCCATTCACCAAATTTTCCATAAAAATTGAACAAAACAAAGCGTATGTTCAAGACGAATCGTTAATTGCTGCAATAAAGGTTCGAGGCTTGAAGATTGTACATCGAAAGATTTATCCGAGATTTTTCTCGAATCTGCTCGCTGCGATATTCAATGTAAATCGGCAGAAGTAAACGAATGAAACGAGTCATTATTCTAGCGAAGTAAAAAAGTCGAGCCAACGACAATCAAACATTTCAAAGCAAATATGCAGATCGATCATTGTGGACACTGAAATCACACAGAAAAGCGTATTTTTGAGTCGAGGATCGCTACACAATGGCACTGAAAATGGCCTAACAAACATTCAACTCACGAATTAATGAGATAAGTAAACACGGCATGGAAAGATGAAAATAAATCCAATGGCCGGAGTCGAATGCTTTGGGCTTTTCGGTTGTATAACCATGAACAAACGCTTGTTTTCGAAAGAACTAATGAGAGTGAAGCAATTAAGCATCGACATTTAATCGCTACAACACGATTCCATTGAAATCTCCCCGTATGCTTGAAGCTCTGATCACGTTTCGATAGAAACTCTGATGGAGAAAATTTAACGTTTGTCTTCATCCATTTTGATTTGTGACGGGCGATATATTTATGGACGAGTGATCGTCCAACGAAGAACCACAAAGCTCTCAATTTCCAAACACGAGCTCTATCTGGATCAAGAAACGATTGAAAAGGCAAACAAATTTAACATTCAGAGAGATATTCGTTAAGTCAACACAATGTTCGTTACTCAGAAGAGAGAAAAAAACCAATAAAAATTTGTTGCTTTTAAATATTTAAAATTCGTGGACAAATATAATTTTTTCGTGGCTGATTACTGAAATCTCGTCTTCATGGGCATTGAAATCTTTCCTCCTCAAGTGACTTCATCTTCTCATAAGAAGAAACATTTTTGTTTCCCGTTACGCCATTGCTCGCATCTCTTTCAAGCGATTTAATTAAAACTCAAATGAATTGACTTAGAAATGTTTTTGAATTCTTCAGCGAAGTGTGAAACTTTGCGGCTTCACCACTTCGAAGTGATCAACAAGTGAAGATGATTTTTTGTGAAAGAAATTAATTGAAGAATCATCTTCAAGAATCGAATCGAAAATTCATTGAATCGATCGTTCGACTACTGATGTAGAGATATCTAGAAAACATTTCACGGTGGATCGAGCTTACTAGCCGATCCCTTCGTTTCAGTGAACAACCTAAAATTATTGAAACTTTTTGCTCATTTCCTGATCGATCCTAATTTAAGGCAAGAGATAAATTACTGTAGGATGTGACGAGTAAAAATTTCTGCTCTGTTAAACATTTCCCTGCCATCAAATATAAACAAGTGACACCTTGTCTATTTGAAGTTCAACAAGTGTTGCGTTTTTATCGGTTCGTCTGTAGCAACAGCTTAGTGAAAATTATAATCTTAAATATTAGCTGTCACATTAAAAACTCATTTTCGTTCATTTCCTAAATTTATAATTACACACGAAATTTATCACTTTCTTTTCACGTCTGCTGTTTAGCGTGGAAATAATTTAATCTATCGTAAAAGAAACAATGAGATATGAGGCGTAAAAAGTGCGACTGGCTGCGAGCCCGGCGCTTGGAATGGAAATTTGGAACTTGAATAAATTCAGGAATGCCTTCAACTAACAAAGCCGATACTCACCTTGATCATATCATTTGCTTGCAGACTTGCCTCATCTTGTATGACATCCGAAGCCATGAGCACAACTACAACGTCTTATATACTGTCCTCGATCGACCCAGACGTTAACAATTCATCATCAGCATCCATTAAGCTGAACGCGGATACAACGCCAAACCTCTTAAACCTGTCGAATCTCAGCAAAAGTTTGGATATGGAGAGAAATCTGATGGTAAACTTGGATGACCGCGAGCTTTGGTGCCGCTTCCAGAACTTGACCAATGAAATGATTGTCACGAAAAACGGACGGAGAATGTTTCCTGTGGTAAGAATTCATCGAGAACCGAACGAACAGGATTGAACTTATTTCGATGTTTTCTCTAGGTAAAGATTTCAGCTACGGGACTCGACCCCGCCGCTATGTACACAGTTTTACTTGAGTTTGTTCAGATCGACTCTCATAGGTGGAAATACGTTAATGGCGAATGGGTAAGCAGTCATGAGAAAAGACTACAGAGCGACGAATATGATTATCGTTCCGCTATGTTTGGAGCATGGCGATAATCATCTTCGCTAATTTCTTTACGGTTTGTAGAAACAACAGTAGGGAATAATAATTAACGAGAGAGGCACGATGCTGCAAACCTCACATTTCATTCGCTAATGAAGCAACCGAGAGTTCATGAAACAATTTTCCTTTTAAGGTTCCCGGTGGAAAAGCAGAAGCACCGCCGAACAATCCAATCTATCTCCATCCAGAGTCTCCGAACTTTGGAGCTCATTGGATGAAGGAACCAATTTCTTTTGCGAAGGTAAAGCTTACCAACAAAACGAACGGCAATGGACAGATCATGTTGAATTCGCTTCACAAATATGAGCCGAGAGTTCATTTAGTGCGCGTTGGTCCGGGCTCTGGCGATCAGCGACAGGTCGTGACGTATCCATTCCCAGAAACTCAATTCATAGCCGTAACTGCTTATCAAAACGAAGAAGTCACGTCACTTAAAATTAAGTATAATCCGTTCGCGAAAGCTTTCTTGGATGCAAAGGAACGCCCTGACTCTGTTTACGCACGAGAGAACTCTTCGTCGTACTGGATCTTCCAGAACAATTTCTCTACGAGCCCAGCGCCGTACACGAGCTCCGAAAGATACACTGCGCCTAATAGAACTTCCCATCGCATCACGCCGTATCCAACTCAAAAGCAAGTCCAAACCGCACGTCCTGTTAAATCGTCGCCACCTGTCAATCAATCGCCACAGTACAGTCAAAGCTCAACTCCAAGCTACACGATTTTGGAACCTTCATCATCTTCGTTTTCTGCATATCAACCGCCGGCATCTTCAAACTGGCAGCCATCAACATCTTCTGGTTCGATCTATTGGACCAATCAAATCACGAATAACACCAACTCGTCGTCTCCAACTTCACCAGCAGTGCAGAATATTTCTCCAACTCGATCTCCCGGCTCGCCGAATTATGTGGCTTCTTCACCGTCAGCAACTTATCATCATCTGACGCCTCAAAATCAAAGCTATCAAACACCGACGGAAGTTTATCATTCAAGTGGTTCTCCTCATTACGCAAGTCCCTCGCAACCTCCAATCGTACCCGTTCCACAAAACCTTTACTACCCTCCATCCCTTTCGCCTACGCATCAAATTTACAGCAACGTGATAAATCCAACAAGTTTCAGTAACTTTGGTTATAGTACGTCAGGATGGCATGGTTCAGGCGAATATTCTGGATTGTTTCAAAGCACTTATCATTACCAACCTGAATACATTCCAATAATCAATGAGTCGAGGTAAAAAATGTCACAGTTAGCCTTGTAATATTTTAACAAAAATGTTTCTCAGTGCCTTCAGTCAACCCCCAGAAGAGCAGACAGAGAAACCGCACGTGGCTGCTGCTCCATCACCAGCATATCAAAACTCCTCTAGCGACTACAACCTAATCCCCGAGACGGTGGCTAGTAGATCTCCCCATCCTAATGATCCAAGTGACAATCTTTCGTACGCATCGAAGCGAGCCAACTGGCCATCACTTCCTGAGAACTTTAATCCGAAGATTGTTTAGTAGAGGAAAGTATTTAAATGTACGGCAAGAAAAGCAATAAAATTGATTGAAAAATCGAAATCTATTTGCTTCGAGTGGACGACGCAGTTGTTTGTTCGCTATAAAAATTGTGTTTATTATTAATTCATTCTTACAGGTGTTTGCAGTAGTCGAATATAATCGATTTAAAATTTGATTGGTTGAGATTTCACAGTGTCGAGCACGTAGCTCGTGAATCGCTTAAGAAACTTTGGATATTCTTTCTTGTAGATGGATCGTAGGATCGTTGGCTTAACCCAACCGCCTGGAAACGAGAATGAAGCAAATTCATTATAAGTTTTCATCTCACTAAAATAAACTCACCAGGATTAACTTGTGCGCAGTACGTTATTTTGCAAGTCAGATCGTCACGCGAAAGTTTCTCGCCGTTCTTTGGTGCTCGCACGAAAGTCTGGCACAGTAGAATGACCGTTAAATAAATTCTGATGCAGTTGCCTTGATTCGCGGGCTGAAAAACGAATAAGATTATTTGAAATCTGAAGTGAAACACTTGTTAGCGGTCAAGCCTTGACCTTTACTCACCGGATAATTCGCGCTATCAGTCGAATGATTGCACACACACCACGCGTCTTTCGCGTCAATCTCTAAGCCGTCGTCGATTTTCCGCATGTGTGACCAGAACAGAGCGTCCCGTTGGCTGGCGGGCCAAATTCGTTTGTGCGTTTGGAGGAATACGAGTGTGTCTTTCGCAACCTCTTCAATGATTTGGCAATGCTCTAGCGTCGTTTCCCAGTCGTTTCTATACGCGGGATCAAAGAAGTAATGACACATTTCACGAGCTGTGCAGCCCTTGACGACGTGACACGATTTTAATGGATCGACTACCATTCCGTTGACTTCTTCTTCTCGTCGATACATTTTCATTTCGCCTTCTTCGGCGAATAATTGCCATCCATTGTCACCAGCATTGTCACTGACGCCCTTCAACGCATGATGAATTTGGTCGCCACAAACTTTCTCAATTTCCGGCCAAATTGTGTGGTAACGTGCGAGCGTTCCATTTCCGAAGTCATCAATCTCGCTTACACCTTCGTAAGCCATTTTTCCGGCATCGATTTGAGATTGCTGGTTCTGCAACTTTAACTTCACTCGAATCTGACGAACTTCCTCGATCTTCTCCAACCCAGTCTCAACAGCATCATAGAACTCATCTTCGGGAATCGTGGAGTTGGGACCTTCCTCTTCCATGTCGGGGCCTATCGCATTCGTCTTACTTCTCAGCAGTTCCTCTCGACAATTCCTAAAATGTAAAACTCTGTTAAACTGCTTCAATCATCTGCCTGTAGTAATCACTTCAGTTCTTCTTCAAGCTTCTTTCGCTTCTCGACTTCCCTGTCGAGCATCTTCTTCATGCTGTCTTCTTTCTGCATGATAATGTCAAGGCAATGATTTATCGTTGTGATGACACCAGACGTTGTTTCGCGGAATGTTATGGCTTCGCCTTTGAAATCGACTATTCGAACGTCAGCATCCGTCTCAAGCTGCTGGACTCCACCGTTGATTGAGCAGACCTCGAAATATCGTTGGAGCACGGAAATCTGCTCGCTCAGAATGTCACGAAACGTCTCGATTTCATGAGCCTTCTCTCGCAGACTTCGACTGTTGTGTTTGATTGAACTTCCGCTGGCGGTTGACAATGTGTTCGATTGGATCGATAGCGAGCTTCCATGTCGCTTGAGTGGTGTCGTTGTCGGTTCATCTTCGATCTGTATCAGTTGCTCAGTAATTAACGATGATATACGCTCATTAAAACTTACTCTGAATGACTTCAACACTTCCACCCAGTTATTCTTATCTTCAACATTCTCTGCTCGGAGGTACCAGACGAGATTATTGGCTGCGACCGACACATCAAACCTCAGCGGATCAATTTCAGATTCTTTGATTATCGCGCGCTCTAATGAGATGGCACCGCGACATCCGAAATCGGAATCCTCGGCGCTTTTATAGTATGAGAGCGTCGAATCCTTCAGGACGATGAAACGCACTTGCCATCCGTGAATATCTGGAAATAACATTTTCAAAACAAATCAAAGATAAATCTGTGCTCACAATTCGTCCACTTGCTCAAGAATCCCTTCAATTCATGTGAGTTCTCCTCGTCGTCACTTCCCGTGTACAGCTCCTCGCCCGTCATTTCACTCAGCGGGTTCAGCCGGGTCAAATCAATTCGAAATGTTCTTGGAATTTAAATGTAAAACGAAAACAACTTGAGCGACCTCAAGTTTCGCTCCAAGTTTATTCAGAGGGATTTTTCGCAAAACTCTTCTGGATCTAAACAAATCAGCCAACTATTGTTAAATCGAAATGATGAGGGCGGAGCTGAGAAAGGTCAACGAACTTAAAAGTTCAATGACCTTAGGTCAACGACCTCAAAATTGAGAGGAGTTAAAGAGATTGTGAAGACAATCGAAAAGTCCCCAAAACCGACTGAACGAAGCCAAATTCGAAGTTCATTCATCAGGTAAATTAAGACGAGCAGGAATTTCTAGTTTTATACTTTTATTGATAAACTTGTAACTTAGTACAGAGTGCATTTATAAATGAAAGTTCGCATTATATGTCTAATAAACAATTTGCATTCGAATATTTCCTGATTAATGATTTGGGCATTATAAATCGATCCTAGGAAGTAGAAACTACTTGACGTCAAAGCTTCGAAGTATTTAACGCAATAACTTGCAATTTTCATCTATGTTCATAGTACTTGAATAAGCATCATATTTCTTATAAAACAGAAAGGAGATCAGATTTTGTGGCCTTGGCGCTGATCTCGATCCTTTGAAAGTCTTGAGGGAAAAGTGTAGAAGGTTTTAGTAGTAAGATCGCTCCAATGAGCAAGCGAGAAGTTCAAAAACGCCAATTGAACCTTCGGGTTCGTCGAGGGACTCTGTTACCTAATCGCCTACAACCGAAATCTATTTCTTTGTTTCAATGAATACTAAGTGTTCTCTGCTAGCTCGTAATACATGGTAAAGATAGGACCGCTCAATCTGTAACTGCGACTGATCGGAAGAACTACCGGATACGCATCCAGCAGAAAGCATACCTGAAAGAAAGCAATGAATCTTGAGACGGGTTCGAGATAACAGCTGATCGCATACCTAAATTCCCGACTGCTCCTGCTTGTAAACAGCGTGGAAAGCGTTGCGAATCAAAGCGTATGGGAAGCACGACTCCAGCAGGTCCATCGTCAAGAAAGGCGACTCTTGCACAATTTGATGCAGCAAGAGGTAGATGGACTCGCGGTTCTTGATATTTTCTTTCTCTGTTTCTTGCCCCAGTCGCAAGAGGGAAGAACTCGCCAAAGCTAGAAACTCTGCCATTCTGTCTTCGATGTCGTTCTGCCCGCAAATTGTGAATAGTGCTCCGAAGATGTTATTGACGGCGAGTGCTAGGCAGTGAGTATTGTTTGTGTGAGCCTCGAAAGTTGCACGGTAGAACGATTGATCATTCTTCGCTAGTTTGGGTATTGAAACTGCTACAAAGACCATCAAGAGCAAAACGATTAGATGCTCTCCTTCATCGATTTCCGGCTTTTGTGCGCGCAAAGCATTCAGCAAAGTTGGGTCGACCTTGCAGTTGAGACCAGCGGCCGATGCCATTTCCGAAACCGTTTTCAAAGGATCGCCACCCGGTACGTGGTTCTGGAAATCTTTCATAGAGCTGACGAGGAATGGAATTCTCTGCTCAAGGACGTCGAGTAACGCTTCTTGTAGAAGCTGCCGGAAGCTTAGAATGACTCCGATGATCGTCATCCTCTGTAGAACGTTGTCCACATGTTGTAACCGTTTAAAGTTCTCTTTCATGATTTCAGGTTTGTCGAAATTGCTTCGAAGAATAATGAGCGTTTCCTTGTTCATTCCCACCATTCTTTTCAACTCTTGCACTTGATTGGCGATATGCCAGCAAAGCTGTTCGTTGATCAACTTAATGCCGTAAGGTCCGATGAGCTCGGCAAGCGATCTTAACTCGTTGAAGTCGGAGAACTCTTCAGGATTGAATGGAATGCATCCTTCAGGTGTGATCGATACGAACGCTCGCTGGTTCATGCTGAAGACAATGTTTCCACCGCTAACTTTCCTCAAAAGAACATCAGAATACCAAGTGTTATAATGCGCTGCGATGGTTTTCTCGCCGTGGCTGTCGATTGACTGCGTTTGTTGCAGTAGGCAATTGTTGAAGATTCTCGTCATGTCAATGTTAACGTAGTGCTCAACCGTTTGCAAGACGTTCATGTAAGCTCGGACTGATGCGAGCAGCTCGGAAGGTTTGGCAATCTCCATTGTCTCAGCATTGTACATCACCATTCCGACAAGGGCTCGTGAGAAGCGCGTCTCTAGATGCTGACAAAGATATTCACGCGGGGCAAATGCGTATTCCCAGACGTTGACAGTTGGACAATAATTTATTGCAAAGCAAAGTTCTGTGAGCGCCATGTGAAGCTTGTCCATTGTGGTCAACTCCTCTCGCGTTTTCCGATAGCTTTCATCTCCAGGTCTTCGGATATCGTCCAAATGCTTCTTCAGCTTGTCTTTCTTCTTGCGTTGAGTCGATACTGACAGAATTTTGGCACAATGCTTTGGCAATAAAGCGTCAGCCATCATGCATTGTTCATCGCAGATGGTCTACAAGAGAAATAAGAGATTAGTTTGCTTCAATTTCAACATTTTACCGTGACTTACCGTGATGATATTCTTTGCTTCTTTGGCCATTTCGTCAAGGAACATGTTGACGACACTGATCGACCGCTCGAGAATGTGATGTCTTTCCTCGGGACACATTTCATGAGTGCAATTCTGGAAGTGGCTGCAAATCAACGGGAAAGCGATAATGTATCGATTCTGAGCCGGAAACTCGAGACACATGTGGAACTGATCCTCCAGCATTTTACTGTAGAAACAGAAGATCGACAGGTCGGAGGTCTCAACGAGTGTTTCGTCCAAGTTGTCAATCATTCTCGTGTGAAATATCATCGAGTCAAACAATCGTGCCATGTCAACGTGATCTGTAATCTTGATAGTGGTTTTCGCTACGCTCATGAAGCACTGCAAGCGGAACCAGTCGAGGCGGAATGCACGAAAGTCAAACGTTTCCCCCATCTCGACTTGCTTGACGGTCAACGGCGCAACTGTCTGATAGAGCGAAGACAGAATAATGCTTTCGTCTTCTGGGCAGACTTGCAAGTTCTGCATTTTGACATTCAGCTCCACTGCATCGTATCCTGAGAGATATTGGACATAGTACCGTTGAATTACTTGGCTGTATTTGCGCACAAGCCCGCGAAGCTCCTCCATGTGAAAAAGCAGTTCGGGAAGCTGCCGGTCTACCAGGTCTTCTGTAGATTTCCCCTTCGCTTTCGAGCTGATCGGGGGATTATCGTTGTGTCTCAGAAGCCATAGAATCTCGTCACGAGCGTAGCATAATCCAATGAGAACGTAGAGAGCTTTCGGGCCAAGCAAACCAGGCTGATCAGTGAGAATCAATGCAAGTTCTTTCAAAGCAGTTCTCAGGAACTTTCTCCTCTCTCGATGCATCAACGCTGCCTTCTGGATCGAGTGGTTATAGCAATCCTTAACTTCCGATATTCTTTTGTTGTAGCCTTTGATACCCTCGAACGCGTTCTGAACGTACTGGTGGATGTAGATCACCTCATCTCTGAACAAGGCAATGACCCATGAAGACTCTAGAGCCGCAATCCACATACTCGTAACTTGATTCGATTGACCCAACATTTGATGATTCAACAGCAGTCCGAAGATGATCCAGCGGTCCATTGTTTCCAGTGAAACATACTCGCACGACATTGTGTCTGTTTTCGAGGGTTTCAGCAGAGCTGCTTGATTGCCAACGAGTGTGAGAATTTGCAGCTCTCGCCATTTCTCAGCAGAAAGATTGCGCATGGGATAAACTTGAACCAGCGACTTCAAAGCTGACGTCAACAGCCTTTGATGGGGAATGAACTCGTCAGACAGCTTCCTTATTGGCTGCTCATAGTCGGCAATCAGTTGTCCAAGTCGAGGGAAGTTTGTATCGCTGCTGTTGTTCTGCATTTCAAATGCTGCATTGAACAATCCAAGAACTGCCTTGCGGTCCTCGACGCGCGACAACAGAATCATCAGCGAAACGTAGGTGGTGACGAGATCCAAATAGTTTTTCGTAAGCTCATGGTTCACCGTGATATCGAGATAGATTTGCAAAGCATCCATAGTCGTGAGCAGCTCACAGACGTTGTCTTTGAAGTCTAGAAGGTCGACGAACGTGTAATAGTAAAGCGACAGCGACTTGATGATCTCGACTTTGATGGCTGTGATAGCGGTGAGTCCTTTTGTGTCGATGTTGGGGAACCTTTTGACGATAAACTTGATTGAGGACTCCAAGGATTTGTCAGAGAGAAATCCTGGCTTGGACTTTGCGTCACCGCAAGCTTTCTTGATGTTGTAGATACGAGTGAGAATCCCCACGCCCCGATCGTTCAAGATTATGAGCTTCTCGCAGATTTTCTGCTGTGCAGGGTTCAATTGACGAGCCATTATCTCGTAATCTAGACTCGGGCCTGCGGAATTTCACTGCTGTGATGATCTAAAAAATAAAACATGGGGGAGCGGAATTAGTTTTCTATTGATTACTCATGCATTTCTTTCTGCTCTAGTTCTCCCCGAAATTCACTCCTGCACTTACATTTAATATCACCAACGTGTTCTGCACAAGCTTATAAGTCTTTCTAAACTACTCAACTACAGGAAATCGCCGTAAGTTTTGTTTTATTTTGCAATTTCTGGAAACCGAGTTCACATTGAAAGTAAAGCGACGCGTTAGTTTTATTGATGGGAAGCGAAGCTTTAGTAAGCTTGAAGCTTCACTTTCGTCAGTTGCAGCGTCGCTTCCGAGTGATTCACAGTCGTCAAGATTAATTTTCAATATTTTAATCAACCAGAAGCCTTAGATTAAATAAGTGAAGTGTTAAGAAGAATCAATAAACTGTAAGCAAAGTGCCTCACGCGAAGAAAATGTTTTAAAGTGGGATATAGAGTCAATATCATAAATCCAATTGTCTGTGTCGATCACTAAATTATGTCAAAGAGTGAAAATGCATAAGAAGAACGTAGAAATTTACCACCAAGGCTTCCTCACCAAAAGCCCACCGAACCCGCGAGGACTCTTCAGAGCTGTAAGTTGCAAAAGCCGTACGATGCTTAAAGGAATTTCCCTTCGACTTCGCTTCCATTGAACATTAATGTTATAAACAAAAGATAATATGAAAATGATTCATGTCGCCTTTATGAAATGGAACTGTTTGTTTGCTCCCTTGAAGAGAACAGCTCATTATGGACGAAGTCTCGAGTTCAGCTGTTTACGGACAAAGTCTTTTCGGTTTCGAGCTAATGTAATGCGAGCCAGTTCGAGTTCTATTGATGGCAGCTGGGAGAGTTTTCTAGACCACAGTTGAAATATCTTCAGTGCACCTGAGACTAGCTTACGAGTGAAGCCAATAAAGAACAAAAGACAATAAAAAGACAATAACTCAGCCGGCCTGACAGACTTTTCAGTCCCCAGAGCCTTCGCAGCTTTTTTCAACGAAATGTTTCGACTTCTTCTTGTTTGATTCTAATGAATTTAAGTTTCTTATTCCATCGGGGATAATAAAATATGTCTGATTATGCAGAAAGCTGGGCAGCGCTAGAGCTCGTTTTACATTTTGTTTTTGTCTCAGGAATTGTCGTTTCACATAAATTTATCGCCGAATCTATCAATTTCTGTCGTAGCGATGGCGACGTCGATGGTTTACACTGAAGCAGGGAGAACTTCCCGGTCAATTCTTTCTTGAGTACTTTACTGACACAAACTGCCGAAAACGAAAAGGCAGCATCGATCTTGACCAGGTTGAGCAGGTAATTGAACCAATTCAACATCCATTCGGAAGGTAAAACTAACTTTCATTTCATTAGGTCGACGCTGGTCTAAGATCGGATCGTCAAAGTATTAAATTTCAGCATATGTTTGATATGAAAACGCCTAACCGGACTTATTATATGGCCGCTGACTCAGAACAAGATATGCGAGATTGGGTGATGATGATTTGTCAAGTGTGCAATCTGCAGGAGACAGAAGAGAAGAACAGCGGCGATGCTGAAGCAGTTCAATGTAAGTTCAAAGCAATTGTGGTATTCTCCACATATACTGATTACTGTTATCGTTTCCAGATCACAATATCAGTCCTAACGGAGATTTCGAGGCGAAAGAAATCCATCAGAATGATAGTTCAACCAGCGCTGATTCCAAGACTCTCGCGAATAACGTTTACGATCCTTCTTCACTGGCGAATCGTTTCGATCAATTATCAACAGTCAATGAGTACGAAAACGACATTAATGTCGTTACTTACCGTCAATCAGAGCACTCGAAACGATCGACTTTGACGCCGAGCGAAAGTCACAACAACAATTCAGATGTTGGCTATTTAAATCATCCGATTGAAAGACGAGCCTCGAATCAGATGAAATCCACCGGAGCAGTCAAAAAAATCCCCGAAAATTTGAAACTTAGATCTGACGACAAGCTGAACAACAACAGCGGCGTTGAAGAGACCACAGCCTATCGCGCTTCAGGACCTTACATCCCGCTAAGCGACTGTTTCAGTGGCAGTCCCGTTTTATTCGTGAGTCCTCGAGATTTTCATTGCGAATTCGAAACTGATAAAATATTTTAGAAAAACGAGAACGATCCAAAGACTCCGCTGAATTCACTTGACCCGAAGTTCTACGAGACACCGCGTTCTCATATAACGAGCATCGGTCTCAACTTAACAGATGATCAACCCAATTCACCTAAGCGCAACAACACACTGAACACTGCATTACAAACTCCGTTGCAAGCGGCACCGAAGCGAAGCAAAGAGAGCGTCAATTCATCGCCGACGGATTCAGATGGCGGGTCGACAGATGAAGAATGGACAGAACCGAAAACTGGCCTTATACGTC
Organism: Smittia sp. YW1114-2; assembly: GCA_033064975.1. Classification (NCBI taxonomy): domain Eukaryota; kingdom Metazoa; phylum Arthropoda; class Insecta; order Diptera; family Chironomidae; genus Smittia; species Smittia sp. YW1114-2. The sequence continues at coordinate 22,769,223 of CP093832.1, forward strand.
GCAAGACAAGACCTTCAGACAGTTCCATGGAGAACGAAGCGATCGCAATCACAGCTGGTCAGAGCTATATGAAAGTGCCTGGAAACCCAATTCCATTGCCACCGAAACGAATGAGTCTGGTTATGGAGAAGAAGCAAGAATCCTCTGACACCGAGGAAAACGCATCGCCGATGATTGGGCCTAAAGATAGCTCAAGTTGTGTTGTTGAAGATCGTTATGACTTTCCACGCTCCTACAACGTTCAAGGCTTCACAGGGAGTCACATGAACATCGGAACGATGGGCTCGATGACTTCAATTCATGGTCACAGCCACTTAATGACGTCAACGCCCAATCTAATCCACAGCGGATCGTCTACCTTGGATCCCGCACACATGAATTTTTATGCGAACGCAGCACCTCGAGAGAATAATATTTTTAGATTCGATTTCGGAGGCACAGCAAATCCGCCACAGGTCAACAGAACCTTGAAGCCGAGGAAAGAATTGAACGGAACTGGACAGATCAAACTTCAGCCGGCGCCGACCGTGGACAGGAAATTGAAACCTGGCACATTTACAAAGGTAACATTCGGTGATTTATTCTGCTTCGAATGATTCAGTGAAAGGAATCTTTTTAGTCGCAGCTGGCGATTGGAACAAACTCCTTGAAACGTCGCGGTCCTGAATCACTTTCAATGTCTGAAGTCGATGACTCTTCTTTCTTGAACGACTCTTTTGTAAGTTTAACTAATTTTTTCAATGAAAATGAAGTGATTACTATTTTTGTCTTTAGGTTTCAAGTCAATCATTTTGCATATCACCTGGAACGCCCAACAAGAACGACGAACGTCTGCAGTATTTAGATTTGGATCACACGAGTCCTCAGAAAGGCGGCATGGGCAACGCAGCCTCAGCTTCCATTGCAAGTAACATGCACAGTCTTGACGGATCTCTGAATGGATCGATCAAAGACGGGCCCGGCGTTGCCTACACGACAGTGGATTTCCTAAAAACCGATGCGTTCAATCGTGTCCGAGAAGACTCGGAGATGACCAGAGCGAGCAAATCAAAAATGAAGAATTAGCGGCCTTAAGAATTATATGTGCTTCCCATATCTATGCAACAATCTATCTACTAAATAAAAGCTCTTTATTTGAACAAAGATAAACTAGACGAGACTTCGTTTAATTGCTTTATTAGTGTTGATCAATTTGAGATTACAGTAACAACCAATTCGCATCTAATGCACTGACGAGATTTGATTTATTTTGCAACTTTTCTAATTTATTCGAAAGTTATCTAGATATTTCTTCAGCTAGGAATATTAATCATTCATAGAAAACTTTTCAACCGCAATCCTCTTAGAGAACGTAATTATTTATATTTGGTGCACTGAAAAGATGATAATCAAGAACAAAGTTTTATTATCTTATCGAGCGAGATTCGAAGAGTATTACATAAAAATCACGCAAAACTTGCTCAAATGATAAGAGAAAACACAACGAAACACCTGACATTTGTGAAATTTGTCAATTTGTGCACTGGTTAAGTCGGAAAACTTTTACGAACATCGTTCTAGATTACTTCAGTGAGAAACAAAGCGAGTCAAATTTCAATCTTCCTTAATTCGAATCCTCCAAAGGCCCAGGCCAAGGCTAAGTCCACGCTTCCGTTTCCCTGAACTCCAATTTCATCGAATTATTTAAAAACGTTCTACGACGCTGAACTTTTTAACTGGAAGCTTTACCACAATGGATGCGAGTAGAACTTCAAATCAAAGAAGCCATCAGCAGTGCGATTTTGTTCCGAATCTCGTGAATGAATCGACTCTGTGTCGTTCAAGTTTTCAAAGGTCCGAGAGCTGGCGAATCCGATCGGGCGGTTGATCTTCACAGACCCGAATCCTCTGTCGTCAGTTTGATTGAACTCTATTTTGTTATCGCTACCCACGACGATGCTCGAAACGTTCTTCTTGCCGGTCTGCCTCTTGTTGTATTGGAATGGACTTAAGCTACGTTGCCCTTTGTTGTAGTAATCTTGTTGAGTGTAATACTCGTTGTCATGCTGATAGTATCCCGAGTCGTTCGGCGTCGAGGAAATTAGTTCAACTGGCTCTTCATCAGCAAACTTCACATGTTCAGGTGGTGAAACCGGCGACGGAGTTCTATCAGATTTTGTGTCGAACCTTTCCAACTCCTGAACAAGACCATCAACGATGTCGTTTGTGTCTTCGTCAATAATGTCTGGTGTAGTGTCACGAGTTTGTTTGCTGAAGGTTGTGTTCAAAATATTTTAAAGGATTATCTAAGTGAGTCATTGTCACAAAGCTATCAATTGCGTTGTTCAACATAAAATACTTAATGGACTTCAAAAACCAATCACAATAAATATCGATACTTCAAAATAGTCGTCGTTGAGGCAAGAATAATTTTAGGTGTAAAACATAAACTGTGAGATGATTTAGGTTAATAAATATTAATATCATATGCGAAGCAATTTTGATGGGTCGCTAAAAAATGTGTCTGCAAACGAAACAAACGAAATCATGAATGGAAATAATGTGTAAGCGAACCAAGCTCGAATCAATGTAAATTTTGTCAAATGGTGGGCTCAGTCACCTGTTTGGTTCAGCGGCAACAGACGTTGGCTTGTTATGAATTATCTGCAAAGAGAATTGAGAACGAGATCAGTCAACGAAACGAAGAGCTTTCGATTTTATTACAATTCGTTGGCAAAACCTTGTCATTAGCGAACTCAACGGCAAAGTTTCTTCAACTGCCCGAGGGAAATAAAATAAGTTTTTCACTCCAATCACTGCCACCCCAACAGTTCTCGGAATCATTTGCATATGTAAATAGTTTGGACGCTTACTATTAAGCAAAACACGCTTCAGACTTGAGAAATCTAGAACGAATTCACTTTCATTTCAAGGAATTTCAAGAACCTTTATTTAAGTCACGGACGGAAGTTTACAACGACGAAACTCCCAGGCTTTCAAATTGGTAACTAGAGAGTTAAGTGCAATAATTATTAAGGGCATGATTCGACATCATAAAAGAGGCAACCGTCCATTTCTTGATGAGATTTTGCATGCAAATTTGCAAACGCGCCCAGCAATCTAAAAGCTTAACCTGAATTAAGTTTTACGGAGCCCCTTCTATTGTGTAAACTTTATACGATAGAATGATGGGAGCTTTGATACAGAATGGATTTGATACTCGTACGTAGATTGTCTGCTTGGCTCCTTGAACAGGAAGCTTGTTGGCAAATGGAGACTGTTTGAAAACTTTGAATTTAATCCAAGATGAAACTCGCAACCCTTGGCAAGATATCAGACACAAATCATTTAAGTTTTCTATCAAAAACAAATTTCTGGCAGATCCGTCACACTTTCCAATTTTCCCATTAGCCTTAATGCGGAAATTGAATTATTCCAATACTTTATATGTTACAATTGATTTGGAATCTTGAATTATTAGCTTGAGCGTGTGTTGCGTCCTACCTGGTTTAAGCTGCACTGTGGTCTCGGCGCACCATATCTACCTGATAATTAGGTTGTTATTGTTAAGGTAATTAGTTGTTAAATCATCAACCGTTTCGTTAACTGCTTACCCAACACGTGATTCGTCGCTGGCGGCTCATTTCGCGAGCTTGCATTCGATCGTCGCTTTGAGTTATCGTCGCAAACAAATTGTGGGCCAAATAAGTTTGAGTTAGGACTGATTAATGACCGTGAATTGTTATTGCAGTTTCGAGTGAGTAGTTAGATCGTGAAAATGATGTTTGTGAAAATTGTAAGAACACGAATTAAAAGTTTGAAAGATTGAAGCATTAAGCTAGAAGAAGCGAGACGTCAAATTTCTTACCTAGCTGTGATATGCATCTTAGCTGCAGGAGCCTTTTCTTGACTCTGTTCTTGGGCGGAGAAGAAACCTTCATAGATGACGAAGTTGTTCATCTGGGGAATCTTCTGCGTTAACGAGTAGTGCTTCCTCAGGAACGCCAGCAACTTCTCACTGGGTCTATCGATCGCAAACTGCTCTGGGAGTAAGCCCTCGTAGTCGAGCATGTACTCGAAGAGATGTTTGCCGAGTCCACGACGCTGTTGAGATTCGTGGATGTAAAAGTCCAAAATACATGGAGCTTGAACGTGACGAGTTTCTCCAAATTTATCGAAAACGTAAAGCGACTTTTTTCCAATCTTCAGGATACCCAGAACCAATCCACTAAAAGTGAGAAAATTGTCGTTAAACTCGTGACTCAACCGTAATCGCTAGTTGAGGAAATTTGCTTCCATTTTTCTCGCAAATTGGGCGTTCGTAATCGACACGCGAAGCGAAATCTTAATACGAATGTCGCGCGATTAAATCAAGAAAAAAAGGCCAAAATCCACTTTGCTGAAGCGTTGACCAGCATAAAGTTTCGCTTACAACAAAATGAACATAAACATAAAGTTCGTGTAACTTTGGCTATTTGCATCAACGGAATATATTTCACTTGACTCACGCAGTTAAGTTCTTTGACTGCGTCGCTGTTACCAATGAAAAACAGCTTTAAGTAAGTTACTTGAGTTTATCGAAGCGGTTCCTATCAAGACCCCGTCGCTCATTCCGTGTCAAAACAGAAACAGGAGAGGCTTTAAATTGAAAGCCATGGGGACTCGATACGCGAATCGAATCGCTTTCAAATTCATTCGCAGCCCCGAGGAAAATCAATAACCCAATCAATGTTTCATTCACATGTCCTATTTCACATGTCTACAGTCTGGATGATTTCGTCACTCACTTCTTGTCGTTGTCCTCCGTCATGATGTAAATAACCTGATCGTCGGAGTTTCGAAGACGATCTGCTGTGGTGACGGCTTGGTTCAATCCTTGTGCTGCGCCCGAAGCCTGGCCGATTGTATTGATAATCTCAGCTACATAGGCTGTCGTGTCTCTGTGGGAAGCAAATTGATAGAGAATTGTTATTTCAGCGGAAATTTGAATTAAAAAGTAAACATTGGAGGCACGTGTTTGCATTTAAAAATGAGACAAAGCCAGGCGATTGCAAACAAAAAGCCTCCCACAACAAACGAAGCTGATCTGATGTGCCGTTCAGCAACGTATAAGGCAACGTTCTTGACAACAATACATTGACGTTCGATTAACTTAACATGACTAAAATGGAAATATTCACATCGTCAATACAAACGCCAAGACAAGAGAGAAACACGAGACCAAAAAGCGAAATTAAACTTCATTCAATGTTTACGATGTCAGAGATAATGCCGAGGCGATCGAGTTTTAATTAAAGTCGCCCACAGGCAGACGATAAGAATTGTCTCGTGTGAAAATTGTCTTGTTCTGTAGATTTAACTCGAATAATTGGATTTGAGGAAGAGTCATTCGAAAACTGGAAATGATCAAGAAGAGGCGCGCATGGCGACGTCGGCGTTTGAGATGATTCTTCTTATCACGTCAAGTGGAACATTAAGAAGAAGTCGACATGTTTCGATCAACTTCCCAAATATTTTCCTCGTCAGCGATTGAAATGAAAAGTCGGCGCAGTCGGAAGGAAAGGCAATCAATCAAAAATTAAGGAACGAAGGGAGCAACGTCGCTCGGTAGGAAATTTATCGCAAAAGGAACTGAAAGCTCGTTAAGTTGCCAAGAGGAATTAGATCAATTAGAAGTTCGCTGGCTGTCGACAGCAAGGAGACAATTTTATACTCACAATGCAGAGCGCCTGTCGGCTGCGACATATCCTAAGGGCAACAGTGAATTACCGATGCGGCTGATGTTGTTCTTGAATATTTTGCTTATGTTGAACCGAAACTCCATTTTCTCGTTGGTTTATTGCACAAGATTCGACTCGTTGCACCGTTTATTGCACTGTAATATTTTGCGAATGCACAACTTTGACCGCTGCTGTGAAACTGAAAGTAATCAAATATAAGCAAAGCCGATTAGAGCTTGAATCGATGTGAATGAAATTTGTTCGACCAAAACAACCAAGAACAATGCTCTGCACACTTCGATAGGATTTTCCGATTTCGGTAATGTTAATTGGTCGGTCAGCAGTTTGCGTGGTGAATCGAGAAGATGCTTTGTTCGATTTAATCGAGGCCTTGACATTAGCTTTGCACACTACTTCAACTGCACGCTCAATTACATCTATTTCACGGCTCGAATCACATCAAACCGAGTCAGAGGAGCAATTTTGTCCCGGTGAACTTTCGTGGTGTCGTAAAAACTTTACATCTGTCCAAACTGAGTTATCACCTGTACACTGACTTAACTTTCGATCTCACTCTTCTCTCACTAGCGCGACGCTAAAACTCACTACAAACGCAACGCGCAAAGCTTTTCTCGAAGTTCATCAAATCTTCTGGCTTACTTCGAACACAAAGAGAGATCGAAATGATTGCCGAAAACTAGTTGGATTGGGCTGTAACATAAATTATCAAGGCCTCAATTCCCTCTTGGTCTGGCACCTATTTGTCAATTCCCTGGGAACTGAAATTCGGGCGCATCCAAAATGCTGCAATATCGGAAAATATTTTCGTTGTTGTTGCCGCGGAAAACGAAAATTTGATGGCAAAATTTTCCGTCGTGGAACATAAGAAACTAAAACACTTTCCGCTGTTCACTTCATCACACAAAGAGCGAAGCAAATTGCTAAGACTTGATGATTCATTCCTACGACCAAAGATTGTTACCTACTTAATCTCGCTCGAAACGCTTATTTAAATTCGACGACTCTCGAGTTTTGCTTGTGCATTCACCGACGTTTTTCTCCAAACTGTTGTCGCTCTCCGTTGCTTTCAGTTCCACAATAGTTGCGATATCTATGTTGCTTCTCTATTTTCTCGCAAGCTCTCTGTTCATACATGCGCATTGCGACTTTTCCAACCTCCAACGTTGTATTCGTACAGCGTGGTCATTTACTACATGTGTTCCCCTCAAGCTCTGTTTAGCTTTCAGTGCAATTACATCGCTAAGCGCCGCTAACTTAGCGGTTTCCAAAAAATAGAAATGTCTATCTTACACATTTTGGTCTCTGTATCGTGTCCATTAAATAATTCGACTCGTTGTCTAAATTCGACTGGAGGCTTTGAACAATTTATGTATTAATTATCAATCAGAATATTTGTAAACTCATGATTAAAACTTCAACAACATTTGAGATATTACTAACAATTTTATCAGCAGTCAAATTTCTGGTGAAGTCTTCAAATTTTCACATAAAAAGCCGAAAGGTTCTGGCAGTCAGCGAGCGTTTCTTAGAGGAAATCAGAAAGCATCAAGGAGCCTCCTAAATTTCCCTAGAAAACATAGGAATAATCATTCACATTTATTACACTCAAATATCTAAGATGATCGCTGTACAATTCATCACACGTTCGTGGCTTAGCTACCAACTGTTGCTGAACGAATTTCCCTGGAAATCAGGGCAAAAGTGAGTCTTACGAAATAGAACAACCAGTGCGACTTGACGTATTGATAAAACATGATCCAATTGCACTTCGTTCTGGTTCACAGGAGAATTGATGGGTTTGCTGAAAAGGATAATTTCGATACCGGGAAATGTCAATTGAATATCATTCGAAATTTACAAGTTAAGTTGAATGATATTTCAGATTTATGTAACATCATTTTGTTCAAAATGTTTTAATGCAAAGTCTTTCTTAAATTATTTATTTATTAAATTTCAAATTTATCATTTCGGAAAAATTATTTTCATCGGCTCAAAAAAATAATTGAATATATGTGAACGGTTCAAGATATCCAACCGATTCGCGGCGAACGGGAGTGATGTAGATATTTGTTATATACCACTACAAGTCTTTTTACAAACGGTTAAGATGGAAGACGAACTGTACCATGTATTTCAAAATTGTTTTAATAAAATTGCTAACAAGGCGCCAGGTAAACAGTGAAATAGTTCATTTCGTAGCTTAAGAGTCTCCCCCATCCGTGTGGCTAGTTCTTGTCCGGCGGGGAGTTGTGAAAGCACGAAAAAAGTGCCAAAGAAAATTCGTCCTCAAAACATCTCACCAACATTTTAAACGAGCAGAAAATCGAGCGATAGCCCGACTCCGAACTCCTTCCGAGGCTCTCGGGACAGTGCTTGGTGAATGCTAAACGCCAGTCGCGCCATTGGCGCTTTGGAGGCAAAGTTGTGATTGCAAAATGTGTTTCGATTCAACATTTATTGTTTTTTGTTCCCCTCTCCACTTTGCGATCATAAATTCACATCTCTTCCAACTCCTTTTGATTATGCGAGAGTTTTACGACGACGCGGTTCATTTCAATATTTTAATGTTCACGATCGCTCAAGAACGTGAGCTATTGAAGGAGGATGGGGATTCTATGTATTTACATCTCAAGTTTTTGCACGGGCAGAAACTCCCTCGATTCGAGGGCGCTGAAGGAAAAAGTGAATGAATGTGTTCGCATCAACATAACATGAAAAAATGCGAAAGAGGTGAATAGCGATGAATCTGGACAAAGCAGCTGCAAATTTATCATTATTGATACCGTTTTACGGCCGAAATGCTGGGCGAACCTTCTCCAGTGTTTAAGATAATTAAAGTCAAATTCTTTCGCTTTGCGCTTTACACCATTGTCGCTGAGGAAAAAGAAGTTAACGCGGTCTCGTTGTAGTCGTTCGATGCAATTGAAGTGCGAGCAGGGAGAAAATAATTTGCATTGAGCGAAAGTTTTCAGCAAATGCAACTCGTGAATGTCCACGAAACTACCAAATATCTCGCATACATCTGATCACAACCACTTAGAAAACGAATTCACATTAGGCAAAATGGTCTTGATCGGTTTAGATGAAACAGGTTGTTGTTCTTGAACCCTCGATTGAGAAATATAAATTTACCAAAATGAATAACTAAAGCAATAATGAAACATTTCAGGATCAGCTCCAATCCCAAATGCATACGCGTCGATGGAATCCGTAGGGTTGCAGTACGGAGCCGATGAGTTTGTTGAGGCGCCGGTAAACGATGGCCGCTATGCGTCCCCGAATAGCTACTATGATGCTGCGAGCGGGTCGTGGTTCTCAGCGGCGGGAGGTGGCGGAGCCTATACGCAATCATCATCAGGAAGTTATCACAATGTAAACCATCCATCACATATGAGCCAACAGACACAGTCTCACGAGCACTACGGTATGTCACCTCACATGGACTCACCACACATGAGCACAACTCCACAGCCATTGCCACCGATGAGTTCGTTTCGAGGTGGAAGCACGAACGGCCCGGCAACTTCTTCTGTTGGTCCAGCTCCAGCCAACTCAGCCCTCTATAACCCTTCACTAGCACATCACGCTCCATCACACAACTTGCAAAACGATACGCTGGTTGGAAAAGCTTTGCAAACGGTAACTATTCAAGACGATTCATTCGAAGCTTGAGATTTAATCGGACTCCTTTATAGATGTATCCAAATGATCAAAGCATCAGCAGCTACAGTTCCAATCCCTCGACACCCGTCAATTCTCCACCTCCACTAACGCAAACACCCAGCACAGCTTTGTCCATTCACAACACAACGCCGAGTACTTCGTGGCAACAGTTGACGCCCGCAAATGTGCTTAACAATTCGCCAGCTCCAGTCCTCAATGGAATTCAGAATGGGCAATATGCTCCTGAACTGGTTCACCGCGGCTTGCACATGGTAACTAATATTTTTCAAATAAGTTCGGTTGTAAAGGTTGAAAGCACACTTTGCAAGTTTTGCAACCATGCATGGCACCAGAATCTTTGTTTTCTAAATCTCATTCGCATTCGCATCATTAACAAAAGCATTTTCTTCTCTTTTCCTTTCGTGCATCTTGCTCATATTTCTTTGTGATTTTGGTGTTTTCATTTCAATCGAAACACTCGTATAGGCGAATCCAACTGAACTTCTTGAGGAAACTTTCGGCATGCTTAGAGACGAGAATAACGCGACGGTAAGTTGGTTGTGTGTTTGATGTTATGGGTTGATTTGCTTGCTTGTTGATTACCTTGATAAATAATGTGATTCTCCAACCTTTGTGATTTTAGGGAACTCGTATGGAAGAACGACTAGACGATGCCATAAATGTTCTGAGGAGTCACTGCGAACCTCAACTGAATCTGCCCATTGGAATGGATGCGGCAAGCTTAAGCGGCCACCCTTCATTTGTACCTACACAAGCACCTCAAAGCCAATCGGCAGGATCCGGTCTCAATCAAGATGCAGCCGTCGCTTTGCCGATCGATGTGCCAGTGAAAGTTGAACGGAACTGTGTACCTTCAGCTTCAAGTGAGCTCACAAATAATCGAAGTAATTCCGGAGCAAATATTGAACAAAATATATTTTAGAGAAACGAAAAGAACCTCCAGATTCAGACACAAAGCCAAGCAGCAGCTCAGTTGGCGGCGCAACCGTTAGCAAAGTCAATGGACAGAAAAGACAGAGACGATAGTAAGTTAAGCCTTTAAAATATATTTAAATTTCCGTTTCGTTTTTGTTTGAGTTATAAAAATTTACATTAACATTGTAACAATAGCAAAACATCCCTCAGTTGTTCGAGTGCTGAAGACGATGACGACGATGACGAGGATTTGGATCCCAGTGAGAAAGATCGCAAAGAGAAAGAAAGGCGACAAGCAAACAACGCCCGGGAGAGGTAAGAAGCGTCATTGAAGAAAATTGTTTTAGAAACTAAGTTGGACTTTCATCTTCTCAGAATAAGAATCCGTGATATCAACGAAGCGCTGAAGGAGCTGGGCCGCATGTGTATGTCACACCTAAAATCCGACAAACCTCAGACGAAGCTGGGCATACTAAATATGGCGGTTGAAGTGATCATGACGCTTGAACAGCAAGTTAGAGGTAAAGGAATCGAAATTGTTTGATGTAAATGAAATCACATGGAATCAATTAACTCTTCAACAGAGAGGAATTTGAATCCAAAAGCAGCTTGTCTGAAGCGACGGGAAGAGGAGAAAGCAGAAGACGGTCCAAAAATTCCACAACATCACTTGCTGCAGCAAGCTCCATATCCCGCCTTACCGGTTCGTTGTTATACTTACTGACCCAAAAGCTTGACTGACGCTCTTTCTTGATTATTTTAGGGACCTCCACCGAATCTGCCCCACAATCCTCAACAATAGCATTTTGACATTTGGTGATAAAAGTTTTGAGAAAAGCTATAAAGAAGATGTTAATCCATTTATATAACATAAAACATCAACATTTGCGGAGAAAATATCAAAAGGAAACTGAGCTGATCAGCGTTGAGCATGGTCGGGAATCTAAGAGAGACGCGAACGTGAATCGATTCAGTTTTCGAAACTAATTTCTTCTGGGAATGATGTAAATAGCTAAACTAAAATGAGATTAGCGTTTATAAGATATCATCAAGCAAATCTCGCTTGCGGACAGATTGAAAGGATTTTTCTCTTCTAACGATTCATAATTTTCTAATTATTTTTAAAGTTTTTGATTATATAGTTTTATGCAAGCTTTCATTCGATTCATGTCTTCGATGGGAGATTTCTAGCATGAAACTCCCAAAAATTTTCTTTAGTTAAATACAATTCCATGATTATAATTTTTAAAACGATATTTTAACGATAGTTTAAATAGTTCGAATTTTCATTTCGTCGCGCTCTTGTTTCGATTGATTCATGCTTTCCTTAATCAGCGAAGGCAAACGTTTAGAATAATTGTCACGTCTAACCTTAAGCGAACCAAACGTCTTACACAAAATCTGAAACTTGCTCAAGAATTCTTAATTCTGTGCCATTCAAGACAAGTTCACGATGTAAGTGGATCAGCTCGGACTCAGTGGAACTTCAGTTTATTCCGGAAAGAAGTTCCGAAACTTGAAAGTTTTCACTTGATTGCGAGAGTTTTTGAACGACAACGAAGTCATCGACTGCCCACGCACTGATCACATTGATGTCATTCGATAACTCACAGTGGATTCTTTTAATCTGAATCTTTCTCGGGCTAAAATGGAATTCAAATCTTGTAGCGAAATTTCTGGACTTCCAAATTTAATTTGGATTTTGACTAATCAAAGTTGTTTCTCGTGCATTGTAATGAAAAATATTCTTTTCAACTAAGCTCGTAATCTATTTTCAATGACTTTATAGTTCAAACAGGGATGGAAATTTCTTTCTGGTGCAGTTAAGGCATGAATCAACACGAAACGAGAGGGGGAATAAATTAAAGTTTATCTAAAGAAGTATGAAAGTTTATATTTTTAAAGAAGTTTAATTGAAAATCCTCCACCACGAAATTAATTGTAAGTTGCTGACATGAGAAAGTTTTGAACGTGGAGAGATCTTGCGGATGTTTTGATTGTAAAGTTGATCTTAATAATTTCTGAGCAAAACGAAGTCGGCGTAAGAAACTGAGTAAGCAAACTTCGACTTAATTTTAGTATTATACAATATTTACGAAGAAGAAACCTTCAGACGAAAAGGTTTTCGGAAAATTTTGTCGAAAGATTGATGAGACATTTCTGTTGTTAAAGCATTTTTTAAGATTGTGCGAGAGTAAATCACCTGATTTGAATCACAGCGAATCAGATGACGATGGAGACATTCAATATCTGAAATATGCTGCAAGGAACGACAGTGAATAATTCAAGAGGAAAATCGTATTGTTTAAATGGCACATTAAACCGATGACGCTAAGATTACTTAATATATATTTGATTTCGAGAAAAAATGACAGCAAATATCTGCAGGAATTTGCCAAAAGAAAATCAACTTGATTTCGCTCTTAATTTCTGATTTTTTAAAAAGAAAAATGTTTCATGTGAAAACAAATAATGTGCCATTTTCAATCAATAATTTTAATAAAATGGAAAATCTGAAATTGTCTTTTTTATTACCTTAGATGTGAGCGTGAACTTCAGCAGAGCCGATGAAGTCCCAGCGAGGTGGCAGGAAAGTTCTCGACGCTTTTCTGTAATTCATGGACAGAGCAAAACTTTCTGTTATGTATCTCCACATTTTATTCGTTTTCTTATATGATTTTGACTCTGCTATCTCTTCTATATATCGTGGCTATGCTTACATTGTTTGCGATCTTTTATAAATCCATTCACTGAATTTGATAACATTGAGAGACAAACAAAACAAGAGTTTTGGGTGTTAGTTCCTGTTGGGTGAAGCAAGTTAGCGGAGCTACGACTGAAGATATACTCGAGCAGGTGGGTGAGTGGCTTGGAGGTGGGAAGGCGAAGGAGAACTAGTGATCGTCTAATACAATATTCACTCGCCCGTAAACTTGCTCCACTCTTTCAGGATAAGTTTCCACATTTCTATAAATTGTAGCAGTGGTTAGAAATTCTTCAGTTTTCTTTAATTTTGTTACTTAACTTTAATTTTCTTTAAAAAAAATAAACATTTCAATCTGAAGCAGTTTCAGTTTATATTTCCTCTGTGCATCTCCTTGCGATGGATTCAAAAATGAGTTTTAGTGTGGTGACTGTATAAGTTGCTAGAAAATGTTGATGAAACTAAAATCTTTGTTTATAATGAGGAAACGAAATGTTTTGACAGACAGTTGGTATGGTTTTGCTATATCAAGCACATTGTTATGATTAAGGAATGCGTTATTTACTTTTAGATTTGACATTGTTTCCTTGAACGCGCTATAATTACTCTCAACAAACTTTTAATTAGATACTTTTTTTTTTCGAAAACAACCTGATTAGTATTTCTTCAACATCACTTGTCATGTCATTTAGACTATTATCGAAACTATCCAACATTTGTGTTTCTATTTCTTCAAGCTTGAATGGAGTATCATGAAGCATTTATCGACAGGCGCAATGAGCAAGCAGAAAGTGAAACTTTGACGACAAACAATGGCAAGGCTTTATATTAAAAGCCTTCTGCGCCAATTCACAACCTTTCACTTTCTTCAACCTTTCTGCGCCTGCCTGATACAAATAGATCGACTAAATATACAGTTGTGGTTTAATTGCAAAAAGTGTCTTTACAAATATTTAAAATTATTCAACAATTTATTTGCCTTTGTTATGAGTAAAGCCGCTAGTTTCTCTCTTCCGCAACAGAACATTTTTTCAGCAAAGCAGCGATCGTTTCTAGCCTTTAGCGATGTTCTTTTTTGGGGAGAAAACTTTGAGTAACATTTGCTCAACAACCGAGTCAACAAGGTCAGAGACTATTGCTCAAGGAAAACGAGAGCCGTTGGCTTCGGCTCTAAGTTCGACTTCTTTGCCTCCACAACCAAGAAGGAAATCTCGTTCCGGTCGCGATTGGCGTAGCATTCGGCAATAAGGCGAGCGACGTCCTATCAGAATAAATATCGTTGAAGGGTTGAACTCAAAAGACAAAGGTTACTTACCTGATGCTGCATTCCTTCAACTTTAGTGCTGTCGACTTCGAGTATAAGTTGACCAACTTCCAGTCCACCCGCTTCATAGGCGGCTCCGTGTTCCTGTTTGAATTATCGATGAAATTAAATTGATTAGGCAATCATGACTTTCTTACGTGAATGTTTATGATTCTAGGAAGTGGATGTTTCGTGTTGGCACCCCCTTCTATGGCGATTCCGAGAATCGGCTTCGATTTCCTCACCGTTATGAACAAATTGCCATTCTCATCAGGTACAATGTGTGATAAATTATCTTGGTTTTGTAAATCTCCTAAATTAGCCTCGTTATCATCAGTTGGCAATCGTTGCATCGACTGGTTAAATAGAATAAGAACTTATGTTAGTTGCAGCATAAACTGATGTTGAAACGATTGGTATGATTTACTTCCAGCTGTAATGATTGATGACGGTTTTACGAGACGTATTCGAGAGATCTTTGTTTAAATCTTTCAATAAGTCAAACTCGATTGTTTCAAATTATTTTACATCATTTTCCTCAATCATTCGCTGACATGATTTTAATGGACAGGATGATCGGGGAACCGATTATTCAGAGGTGACACAATGAGGAATGAAGTGCGGTTGGAGGCACGAAGGAAAGCTTGGGATTCTTAGGTTCATCTTAGGGTTTTAGCTGTGGATTTCATTCGGGAGCCGACGAATACCTTGCAAGCAGAAAGCGAGAAGGAGCTTTGAGGTAAAGCATTCCGCATTTGTATCGAAATTACTTTTAGCTTGAAGCAGAAGTGAAACATCGAAAAGCTCAACACAACATTACTTTACACGTTCATTACCTGATGCCGTTTTCTAACTTTCTTACTATCGTCCTCAAAAAACATTTGACGGCCACTTTCATCATTCATAGCAAAGCTTCGTGACAACATTGTGGAATATTCCTAAATTTCAATGCTTGCATTATTCGATGTTGAAATAAAAAGTTTAAAGGCTAAGGAATTTCGTGCATTTTCTATGTTCGCAAGAATTTCCTTAGCCAATCGAATGGTTAAATTTTCCGTGTTACTTTAACTGTGAACTAGAAGTGCGAAGAGTTAAAATTTCTATTCGTTCGCAAATTGTGAGCCATGCTTTGCCAGTTTGTACAGAGATTGTCATTCTAGGCACGTTTCCGAGACTACTTAGACTTCTGAATCTTTATCGACCTTCAACGACTACCAAGTGCATTAGTTAAAGCATCAAAAAGAAATTTTAAAGGAAAACAAGATGAACAACTTACTAAAGGTCGGCCCCAATACCATTTCTGTAATTTCTGTGTTAAACCGCCTATTTGCTTTCCAATCCCTTCTAAATAGCTACCCTGCAATACCAGTAACAATAACATTTACAAAGAAAAATTTAATTAATCAACTTGAAATCTCCAAGGTTAGGAACTGAAGAAAATAAAATAATTTATCAACAAGGCTTGAGATTTCTCTTGTTGGCAAGTCGATATCTTGAGCTCCTCAATTATGAGCCTGTAATAAGGTCGACTGCTTTACTCGGCAGCTGAAAGACTAATTGGTCGATGTCCAATTTCATTGTTCATCAATATATTTACAACGTTTCTTCAACAAGATCCACCGAACAATTGTTTAAAAAAAACTTCAACTAAATTACATGAAAGTTATTCAGAATCTTAAGAGGTTAAAGGGAAAAACAAAATCATAACGAACACCTAAAGGTGAACTCATAATCAACGAATTCCTCACCTGGTCCTATGGATTTCATCAGAAGAAAATTAATGAGGAAATGAATTTTCCAAAAATATGTAACAGCAGCAATCATATCGTAAAGAATAGACGGGAAAGAATTGAAATTGAAACTATTATTATTTGATTAAAACATCACATAAAACTTAGGAACTAAATGATCAGCGAAACAAAAGCTTTGTCACTTTAAGCCAAGAATAATTTGATCTTTCTCAACTATTTAATAACCAATTGATCGTTTCGTATACGAAAACAATAAAGAGCTTTTCACGTGCCAAACAAAATGAAACTAAAAGTTATTAAACTCTTCAAGCTTAGAATAAATTTTGTATAAATAAAATCTAATCGATTGTGAATGAAGTTTCTCTAATAACAAAGTTTGCAAGTCTCTAAAGATTCATGAAAAAGATTTTCGGAGTCTTTCGAAACGGCTTAAAGAACTAACTCAATTTGGACGCTCGTCGTCGATACTGTGTTATCAGCGTTTTTCGATATTGTGAGCTTTAGTAAAAATAAGTTTGGAGTGATCAAAAAGTTGTAATCACCTTATCGCTAACCATTTGACTAGAAAAGTTTGGTCTATATTGATTGCCAAAGCCTAAGCCTTCGTTAGAGGAATTATGAATTACAGACGGCGGTGGTGTGAAGCGCTTTTTAGCTGCCAAAGTATCAACATGGTTCGTATTGATTTGTCGCAAGGACGAGTGTCGGCGAATCGATGGGCCACGCGTTGTCTGTCGATGGGGCAAGGGTACAGGCGGTCTGCTTTTGTCCGAAAGATTTCTTACATCAGCAGAGAATTCATTAAGTTAAGGACTAAAAGTTTTATACCGATTTCTTATATTCAAGTCAGTGCTTGACGCTGTTGTTTCCGGTACCTTAAAAGACAACGAGGTTGTTCCTTTATCCTTAGCTTCAGGTTTTTTGTTGAGAATGGACTTTAGAGGACAAGGTTAATGGAGTTATCAAATCGCTTAAATTGTATTAGAATGTTTTGAAAATTCATGTCGGTGCATAATTTGCAAAGTTCTTGAGAGTGCACGTGAGCAAATGGAAGGAGAAGTGGAAGTTGAAGAGTATTGAAAGCAGAGATTCAACGAGAAAATGAGATTTCTTTCTTTAGAGTATTGCACGTTCAATATATAAACAGTCATAGACTGAGATGTCCCTCGTGTATGGAGTTTATGTTGTCTTCATCAAGTCTCATGTTCTCGTTGCATTAAGAATGAAATCAGCGAAAAAAGCTAAGATATTTTCGTCAACGAAGTCTCTTATGTTTGAGTGAAGTCATGCCACGTTCAGAAAAATTTTGGTTTCAATATTTGGTCAAGTTAAATTCGCTTAAGATTTCTAGATTTGCAACTTGAAGCAGATCAGTGCCGACTTTGTTCCCGCGACTTTCACAAATTCATAGTTCTGGTTAAAGACATAGGGCAAATGTACAATCCAAGGTTCATTCCGTATCAATCGATTTTCAAAATTCCATAAAATTATTCACGAGTAGTCTTAGTTTTAAGTTAAAGTTTGTCTCTGTTGTAAAAGATTTTTTTATTCGAAATTTACACTGAAAGTCTTTTAATCTTCAAGCATTTAAATAGTTTTAAATTCATCAATTGCTTGTAATGTTTCAAGGCAGCAGTTGAAGAACTAGCGCCAGAGGAATAATAACGCAAGAGAAGCATTTCAAAAGTAAAATTAGCCAATGATGTTGTTGTGCTCTATGTTCACTTCATGTTCTAGCATTTGTTTTAGTTTCTTTCAAGTTCATGTTCATGTGAGAGAAACACAGCTTTAAGTATGAAAAGGCGCATCAAAAGCGAGATAATTGTATGTTGGGAAGAAGAATGAGAAACTTACTCTGTGAGAATCGAAGTAGTCCACTCTTGAGCTGAGCTTTGCGCTGCTACTGTTAGCGCTCCGACGATACACGAGTTCATCGTAGCGAGGACGATCTTCGGGGAAAATCAACTCTCTAATCTCAGTGACCAGTGTGTGCTGTTGAATAAAATAGTTGGTCGGGAATCTTCTAACAAAAAGTTTCTTCTTACCTTTTCAGGAGTATCCAACATCTCGAGCAAAATAGAAACAAATGCTTCCACTGTAAGACCTCTAGCACCGTATTCTTTTATATAAAACGATAGATTAGAAAATTGATGTCTCGAAAGAAGACTGCGAGCTTTCTCCTCGACCATTGCCGACACAGGACATTTCCGTCGTCCAACGTCCCATGGCTCTGGTTCAATCGTCGTACAGGAGTGTGGAACTTTGCCAACATCACGAACCACTAATGACATTCTCTTATGAAACTTGAACTGATTCACTGCCTCGTCGTGAGTCACATTCATAAATGATTGTCCATTGACCTCGAGAATTTGATCTCCAATCTGGATGAGAAAAGATGAACGTCAATGCAAAATGTCTTGAACAGAGCTTCATCGTTAATTTCTTACACACAATCCAGCTCTATCCGACACGCTGTCTTTGTCTACTCCAGTCACATAAATTCCTAGTCCGTATTCGATTCCACCTCGAATCATAAGTCCTAATGATTGGCCTGGTTCTATCACTAGCTCAACACGTCGTACGCTATCACCGGAATAGAAAACTTTAATGTCGGCCAAAAGTTTAATGTTTCAACAAACCGTTCTCTTCGATCAGAGCGTCGACCTTCAAAGTCATACGGAGGTGAGGCCGGTCTGCCATGTCGATCCATCCATGAGCAAGTTTGTCGTGAGGGCGGCGACAGCAAAGCTCCCGTCATTGGCGATGATTTGAAAATGTCACTGGCGCTGGCAGGCGGAAAGCCGTGCAGCGATGTGGGACCACGAACAGTCATCGAGATTTGGTGTGATGATTTCAAAATCTGTACACATCTCTTTTTTCATGAGAATTTGTTGTTTTGATTTTTATCGTGGGGATTTATTATGTTTTGTTTGGTTTGGTTAAGTCCCCAAACATACAGAAAACATAAAACAAGAGACAGTAGGGGGAAAGGAGAGAGCACAATAATAAAATGGCAATAGAACGAGGAAAACGTGTTGCGAGCGAGGAGGCTCAGTGAAAATCAATTGGAAAAAAGCAGTTGTTGAAAAAGCTACGACAAAAATAATTCGCAGCCAGACGAAAAGATAAATAAATAAATCTGGAAAATCTGGCTGACTCCGCAAAAAAAATATATATTTTCTTAGTCTCATTGGAAATTCTCGGAGCAACGATTCGTCGAGGTCGTTGGTCGAGGCATAAAAACATATAAAAGATTTTCTTCACTTAACTCTTTGGAATTTTGCGGTCGGAAAACTTCAAGTCGACGAATATTAATTTCAGAGAGAGAGTAAAATGTTTTGATTTGCATTTGCTGGTCAAAAGTCACGCACCAGCTGAAGGAGAAAACCGAAAAAACATAAAATATTTCTGGCTTCGTTGCCGTTTTCCTCCTCGTGTTACCAATGGACTGATCGTAACTTTCAATTCAGGATTGAGTAATTTAAGGATATCGAACTGAAGGTAAGCAAACTAAAGACTTCTATTGCCAATGTTCATGAAACTAAGGGAAAACAGGAAATCTAACTGAAGGCTAACGAATATTTTCCGACTGAACCCACATGCGCAACAGTTTTGAACGCAAACTGAAAATTCATTTACCGCTAAAGCCTCGTCGTGTGTCATTCCTGAGAAAGGGGTTCCGTTAACTTCGAGAATTGTATCGCCTGGTCGAAGTCCCGATCGCTCTGCTACAGATCGCTCTTCCACTCGAGAAATATAAACTCCGATTCCTAAAAGATCGCCAATGAACTTCTGATGGTTTCACGTTCGTTCCACAACTCACCAGTTTCTCGTCCTCCTTTTACGCAAATGCCGAAGCCATGGGTTCCATCTGGCTGCTGGTCCCTCGACATTGTAACGCTACGTGTGACCATTGCTCGGTCTCGGCTACTTCTATAGCTGTGATGGGAAGATAACGAGACTGGTGGAGAGTTTCGACCATTTGTGTGCATGTGATGGAAGTTGCTTGGTGTCGATGAAGCAGTGGTGGGGAACATTCGATCGGGTGACATTGCACGGCTCTTATGACCATTCTGTTTGTAAGGGTCAAGGTAAATACCTCGAGGTTTCTTGGAACTGGTGTCTCCAGTTGAGTTAAAGTAGTATTGGGGCGAGTGGGAGCGTTCAAGAATCGTATAAGAAGTTTCAGGCGGAGAAAAGTAGCGGCTGGCGCTTGTCGAAGAGGTTGTTCCACCGATGCCACAAAGAGACCCAGTGCTGTTTCCAATAGTTCGCGCTCTGTCGTATGAAATGTCTTCGGCTTCGTAGCTGTTTCGGATGTGAGTCATGCTACTCGAGCCATACGATTGGTTATAGATTGAGTTAGCATTTCGTCGTTCGCTAAGAGTCAATGGTGTCCAACGTTTGCTGACGGAGACATTTAATGATGCAGAGTCTGTTCAGAATTTAAACGATTAGTATGAAAATATCTCGTCATCGAATTCCACTCACCTAAGTCACAAAGTTCAGCATAATCATTACTGACGCCAATTGACGATCCTAGTCGCATTTCTTAGTCTGAAAGTAGAGCGACGACATTTTAATGAGCACTTAGAGTCATCAATTGACGAAATTGTCAATCTACTCAAAAAGAAGTGGGTCACTTGTTTCTGTAAATCCGAATAAGTTTACTAGGTCATCGATAGCGACATGATCTAACGCTCTTGAAAAGGCTTAACGTGCTTTACTTCGAAAGCTTTTCCGTGTCCTCAAAACGTAAATCCTAAACATTCTCGACAATCCACAAGTATCCACAATATTGATTGTGTTGGCAGCTTACTGTGAACGTCGGTCTAGTGCCATAAAGTGCAACAAGTTCGCTTATTTCAATTTGGACAATATGCCAGATGCATGAAGAGAGCAGGCGGGTAAAAACTTGCAGACTCATCTCTCATGAACTTTCGCCAAAACCACTCGGAAGCTATTGAACTTGCAAGTCTTTCATAATTATTTTCTTTTTATCGCTTGTGACTCAACAGCTTTTCACGAACTTTACTCGCGGTTATAGAAATCACTGAAGGTTTTCCGGAGACAATAAACGCTCGATTGGCTGGCGAAGGAATTTTGTCAAAATCAAAACAAAAGTTTCATGGCCATAAAGTTGCAATCGTCATTCACCTAACACGATATTGGACGAAGATTTCTTTTTAGCAGCTTTTCTCATGCACTCGACTGGTTGATAAAAGCTTTTCATGTTTTTCCTCCTTATTCAAGTTTAAAGACTTTTGTCTCGGGTTAAAGATGGAAAACGAATTTTCCTTTCACTGGTTAATCGTGGCGAGATTTCATCGCGATTCAATCTTGTAATCTCGAATGTCACGCGAACTTTTACTTCACAAAATGTTGGCGATGCCAAGCCAATGAACAAAGCATGTTTGAAATTTTCACAATTTTCTCAGATTTTCACAACTTTTCTTTAGCATTACGTTTTAGCAGAATTTCCTTTTAGCAAATCCTTTTTCCTTTCTGAACCGATTTTAAATTCACCCGCGCAACGGTTCAAGCTTGCGTCAGGATATCAACGAATTTTCTTCTATTACTTTGAACACGCTTCAATCCCGCATGGATTATAATGCGAGCAATCGTAGTATCTGTGGGTGAGAGCATCACTGAGGCACTGACACTGCCTCACTGGTCTCTTAGCTGGAAGGCTGCCTTAATGGCAGTCTAAACCAGCGTTCTGATAATCTATCTTGAGCATGCTTCGTCAGCTTCAAGAAGAGTTTTCGCACCCAAATGCGTTGCAAACTGGAAACCTCCACTGACACCATCATTAATGACAAACCCCTTTAAAGCTCGCAAATCAAATCATTTAATATTAACAGCGACGAAGATTGAGCGAACCATTTATCTTCATTTTAAAACACAACTCTAAGAAAGAGAAAAGAAAAGCAGAAGAGAGAAAGGGGAAATTTTGCTGGTAAAGACATCGAAAGAAGAAGATCCACTCGTTCAGTTATCGTTTATGTTTCAAGTGAAGAAGACCGAAAGGTTTTTGCAAGATATTCCAGTGCTTAGTTAGTTTACGAAGTAGTTAGAAAGATGAACAAGCTGAACTATTTGATTATTGCATTGCTTGCATCGCACGTTCTCGTAGCCAATTGCGGAATTTTGGGTAGAAAATCGTTACTTACATATTAAACAATTCTTGTGAACATAAGAGCAAGCAGTTAAGTGTGTCATGTGCGGGGTCGATCGACTTGATTCATTGAAGTAATATTTCTCTTTAAACCGTCGCGGCCGTTTCCGCTTGCAACGAGACAAGAATCAAGAACGGCCGAGAGTAAGAAACGGCAAAACATAGCGGATTTCGAATAGCAACATCAATCGCTCTCGCCTTTGCGCTGCGTCTTCGTCGAATCACTTTCTCCAGTTCTTGAAACTTCAGTGATTCATTGTTTGTTGCTTAACTGCCGAAACGCGGATGGAAAAGTGTCAATTGAAATGGAAATTTCTTTCGCGTTAACTCGTTCCACTTTTGATTTTTAATGGCCGTTGACCCGGTTGAGCCTTTCGTCTGATTTTTGTTTCTCTCTTTAAAGACTTTCTTTCATTGGAAGAAGATGACGATGCGCCCGCCGAGAAGCGAGACCGTGAATCAGACTGCCTCTGTCAAAAAAGCGGACCCGACGGATCAAACTGCATTTGCTGTCTTGAGTTCAACGTCAGCGAAGCTTTCGATTTGGGACCAGCATGCGTGAGAATAAAGTATTTGTCGCAAGACGAAGGCGTCGCAATGAACCTGACGCTCGGCAAAACCCTTTCGAAGAGCTCGACCGTTAAAGTCGAGAAGCCGGAAGAACCAGTTTGTCTCTCGATGCTTGGAGGCTTAGCTAAAATGTGCGCAAAATTCAACGGACTTGCTCCATCAGCGAATGGTGGCTTGATCGGTTGCTTGAAAATCCAACCCAAGCTCTTTGGTCAAGTTCCCGTTGACTTTGATTTCCCATGCTTCGATCTCAACAACGACGAAATCCGAGTGATTGAGACGCCCAAGAAAGCTGAGGAAGAAAAGGAAGAAGCTGCAGAAGGAGAAGAGGCAGCGGCACCAGATTCTGATGAAACGATCGGCGGATTCCGCGTGGAAGATATTCTGAATGTAGTTAGCAAGACAGCTGACCAAGGAATCAAAATCATCGGCGAGTTGCTTGGCATTGGCGACGACGAAAAACCGGAAGCGACAGTGACGCCCGCAGCTACATCCGAGCAGGCAGAAGTCACTGCAAAGACTCCGTAATCCCTTCCCAAAATAACAGCACAAACTAATTTATTTCATTTCGTTTATTTACATGTGTTGAAAATAAAAGAGAAGTTAAACTCTTATCATAAACTTTAGTTTCATTAGAAAAGTTAGAACGAACAAAATCTGGGCGTCGTAGAGTCTGTCGATAACAGTGAGAGACGTCTACATAGTCTCCTCAAGTTGTGATGTTTCGTTATTGTTGTTTCCTGATTCGAATGTCTCGTCTGTCATTTCCTGGTCCTTTTCGGGCTCCGAGATGGTTTGTTCGTCGAGAGGAATTGATACGCGGGCGGTGACCATTGCATTGAGCTCTTTAAGAGAGAATGAAGTTAGAAATTTGGTGTTCGCGAAAAGACTCGAACTCACCGTCGAAGTTCAGACCTTCGAAGAGATCCACAGCGCTTAGTGTGTTGAACTTCTCCTGAAAATCCTTCTGTTCCTCGGCAAATTTAGTCCAGAACGAAGACTCGTCATTGAAAGCGAACAACTCCTAGAAATGGATTATGAAATTGGCCTCAATTAGATTCTGATAAAACTCACTTTGAATCCGTCGTAAATGATTGAAGCCGCAGCCCTGATCGCTTCTGCTTTCTCGTGAAACTGTTCCACCTGAGTCTCTTCCATCTCCCAAGAATGAAGGTTTCCCACATATTTGCGCAAACGCTTCACGGTGTCAACTGTGTTTGGATACTTGAGCAACATGAGTTTCGTGATATTTGGCAGAATTTTTGCCTTGAAGCTTTCGAGGAGTTCTATGGAGCGATCGACGTCTGCTTGTTCAAGCCCGAGTGCCAATTTGATGTCCTGAACAACGTGAATCATTTCGTATTGAATGTCCAGACAACTTTTCTTGACTGGATCCTGAAGGATGTGCATTTTGCTGGCACGGAATTCATCGATGGCGTGATTCGTTTCTGCTAATGACATCTTGCCATCGTCAAGCTTGAAGCGCTTGCGATTTTGGGTGAACATGTCATCGGGATCCATCTCGTCTGTATTCATTTTCTTCTCCTTGATCTTTCGTCCACTACGGCTAACTTTCTCGTCATTTTCCTTGGCCTTCGTTGGCTCTAACGGCGACGAAACTTCCTGCTTTGCTTTTATTACAGCCATTTTCTTCTTCTGCGCTGGTGGAGGCGTCGGCGTTGCGAGATCCGTAGCGATTAACAATTGAGACTCATTGACCGAGTTGTCATCGTCGGTCGCAAGCGTTTGATCGAACTTGGCCGTGTCGTCGATGGTTATCTGAGCTGGATCATTCCCAGCTAAAGCCGCTTCAATTTGATCAACAGCTTCTTTGTAGTCTGCTTTCTTAAGCTGTCGCTCTGTGTTGAAACGCCGGATATTCGCCTCATCGTAGAGGTCCAAGTCTTCGCTCTTTACCGAGGCTGTCTCCCTCGTGCCATAGAAATACACTGCGTACTTATGTTTCGCAATGACTTTTGTGATCTTAAAGCAGAGAAATTCATTAGTAAACAAGGCGAAATATTTCTAGACGAACAGCGAGGCGACTTAGAAACTGTTTACATGAGAGTTTCACAGGCACGAAATCAAATATTAGCAAGCGGAGCTGAAACTCAAACGCCAGATAAAGCTAACTTTTTCCGGCCTGGACATTTCTCGCGTTCTTCGCTTCTAACCACACCAAACGTCTAGTTGCACTCACTTTAGCCGGCCATGGCGAATATCCCTTCACTTTAGCGAACACCAGTTGTCCCGCGTTGAAAGTTGCTGTCTTCTTGCCCATTTTAATTGCTGTAGGATTCAGATTCACTTCAGATTTCCGCTCGATCCACCGATTCCAATTGAGCGGTTCACCAAATCGGTTCAAACCGATTGAAGTTTTCAAACAGAAACTACGAAATTCAAATTTCAAGAAACCGTTATTGGAATGTTGAATTCCAATACCCAAACCAACATAAGCTTACAATGAAGCTTCACAGTCTCTCTAGCTGCTCTATCTTGTCGCCCAACGCTTGATCAAAGCTACGATGACAGTCAAACGGATGACACACATTTTCGTATCCGCTAATAAGTCATAGCTTGTCAAGAAACGTGTTTAGGTGTGATAAGAAAAGCTTCCAATGACGGCCGAGCTTCTATCTTTCGGAAAACTCAAGAGAAAAGCGCTGATTCATATGCTCGGTGACATGAACTCTGTCAGTTTAACCGATTCCACAGTTTTATCAGTTGTCGTCACAAGTCTAACAAGCTTCAATGGGACTCTAAAACTGAAACTGTTTCGAAGCGACAGCCGTGCAACGTCAGTCATCGTTGTTTTAAAGTAAAAAGACACAGGTCGATATAATTTTTTATCAGTCGTCGACGACATTTCAGAGCAATCGAATCATTGTTAAAAGTCTGTGGAAATGAAATTCTTGGCTATTTTTGTCGTACTTGCATCGCAGTTTCTAATATCGAACGGTAAAAATAGCTGAAGCTGATAAAAGTCTGTTTAGGTTTACATCGTTTTCAACCTACATAGGTCACCACATTCCATCGTTATTGCGCCATGAGATCGGCCAGATTCTTGAGCTTGTGGACTTTGCTAAGATCCACGAAATTTGCAGAGAATATTCCGCCAATGATCCGTCGGTCCAGCAATTGAGTGAATACTTGCACAGTCGAGAGTTCAAAGCGGCGTGGACCGTTTTCATTTCGTCATCAGAGATTGAAGACATCTTGGAATGGACACGAAAGCATTCCATCGATCTTTATCATGAGATAGAGAAATCGATGGAAGAGAGCGTGGTGGTCGAGCCAGAAGTCAAACCGTCGTATCACCGATCGAAACGAACGATAGCCACGTTCCAGGATGAGATCACAGCTCAAGTAAAGCTCGAAGAGATGAAGGAGTTGATTCATCGACTGAGAGATGACGGCAACGACTTCACACATCTGATGCTGATTTTCCAAGTCAGTCGGCCTGCACTCGAAAAGCTTTTCAACGCAGACGAGATAAGATTGGCAACAACTCACTTGGAAGAGCTCGGCGTTGATATTGAACAACTAAAAAACGTCGTTCAGAATCTGTTAGGGTGGATGTGAAGTTTAAATAAAAAGCCGCTTCTTCACCGAACAACTAGATTTGCCCTCTGATACATTTTCATGCTTGTTTTGATTACGTTCTCTTCTCATGATCTTGCACATATGCTCGCCGACTTTCCCGAGCTGTATTGGTTCGAGAGAGCGCGAGATCTTCTCGAAATAATTTCCCTCGAATCTCACAGTTCTGTTCAATAATTTTCATTCGAAAGGTTGCGATCGGGTTGGATAAGAGTGAAAAATATTTCGTCGCTTTAAAATGTTGCTGATCGTGGAGATTTCCATTAAAAGCGACGTATCCAGTGCTTTGGTTTAACGTCTCGCGGCTCTCTAAACGTTTTTTGGTGGAAATATCTCGCGAGTTTTCCTCATGGGAAATCAGACGTCGAAGCAGCAGAAGGACCGATCGAAAAAGAATGTGCACTGGAAGTCGGCAGGTGAAGACCAAAGAACGTTTCCACGACGAGATCGATCGAGAGCCTTGCAATTGCAGACGAAATTAAAGGAAAATCAGACGGAAAAATCGGAAAATTTCCCGTTCGCAAAAGACTTTTCAGCTATTTTTAGATTATTGAACGCTTCTTGTTCAGACAAAATTTCCTTCTGTTGTTTCCTTTCGCACGACGAGAAGCGCGCGCGACTTAGACTTTTCTCTCACCGCCGAATCTGTGTTGGTGGTTAATATCAAACATGAACGGCAATTTCGATCTGTAAATTGTTGGACGCGACGATCGATTTCTCGACTGTGAATAATTGACTGATTGTTTTGGCGATTGGCCGACAGAACCACCGCTGCCGCCAGGCAAGCCTTTCCTTCTCCCGGGATTACCGACTGACGAGCCAGATGTGGTGACGATCAAATGGTTGAAGCCAAGAAGTGATAACGGATCGACGATTATCGGGTTTATCGTTGAACATCGTCGGACGTAAGTGGACAGTTTTAATTGAGTTTAATGATTGTGAACTCTTCTTGTTTCAGCGGTTCACCTCATTGGGTTCGGGCAACACCTCAACTCGTTCAGTTCACGGAGTTAGCATTGAGTGGTCTAGAACCAGGATGGCGCTATCAGTTCAGAGTTATTGCGGAAAACGCTGTAGGGAAATCAGAGCCAAGCGAACCCTCAGATCCATTGACTGTGACGCTTCAAAGAAATGCAATCTCTGCACCTCGGTTCACGATCGAGATGGAAGACGTCAATGGAATTGAGAACGAGAAAGTTGAATTCAAAGTTAGCGTAATTGGATCGCCAGCGCCTCAGATCGCTTGGTTCAAAGACGGATTTGAAATCTTCAGTAGTCGTCGCACGAAAATCGTTTCAGACAATGACTCAAGCACTTTGGTGTTTTATCAAGCATCGCTGACCGATGAAGGTGAGATCAAATGCACTGCGACGAATCGAGCTGGCTACGCTTTTACAAGAGCAAACTTAACAATCGAAGCACCACCGAAGATTCGCTTGCCACGGCAATATGAAGACGGCTTGATCATCGAAGCCGAGGAAGTCATTCGACTTAAAGTTGGAATCGCAGGCCGACCTGTGCCGAGTGTCATCTGGACGCACAATGGCGAAATATTGTCAACCGCAGGCCGCTACGAAATCGTCAACTCAGACAAAAACTCTTCACTCAAAATCACAAATTCGAACCGCACTGATCGCGGCGAATACAATTTGAGGGCGATCAACAAGTTGGGCGAAGACAATTCTTCGTTTTTGGTGACGGTAACAGCGCGACCGACTCCACCCGGCAAAGTGTCGATAAAAATCCTCTTGGGCAACACAGTGACTTTGTCGTGGGCACCTCCGGAAGACGACGGCGGCTGCAAGATAGGGAACTACATAGTCGAATATTTCAGAATCGGTTGGAACATGTGGCTCAAAGCTGCGACGTGCCGCCAACTTGCAGTGACGTTAAATGAATTGATCGAAGGTTCTGAGTATAAATTCAGAGTGAAAGCTGAGAATCCCTACGGCGTTTCAGAGCCAAGTGAAGAGTCCGATATTCTCTTCATTCCCGATCCAAAGCGCGGAATTACCAAGCCAATGAAAGACCAAAGAATGCTGAATATTGATCAAGGACCTCCGATAGCCCCGAAAAGAAGAAATCCTTCGCCGTCTCCAGCGAGAAGCAGCACGAGCGAAAGCAACTCAAATGTGAGAAGACGATCACCAAGTCGTCATGAGTTGAATACGAATATTTTCGATGACGATACACTCGAACGAGACATGGCCTATGGCGCATCCGATGACTTTTACAAGTTCAGAGAAGTGCCAGCCACAGCACTTCACGAAAAATCTGGCCTCGAGGACCAAGCGCGTCAACTTCGATCAGTCAAGTACAACGTAAAGTTCAAGCTTGACGAAGAAGATGGAAAGGAGAAAGGAACTCAGGAAGCAATTTATGAAAATTTACGGAAAGCTCCGGAGGACCAAGCAAGGAAAGCGAATAGCGAATCACAAACATCGGGTAAACGAACCTATCTCGATTTGTCACGAGGTAATGGGAGTGAAGCACCAAGTAGCATTCAGAATAGCAGCGAGTTCATGTTGGTTTTGTATCCCGAAAGTAAAGAGTCGAAAAGTAGCACCAGTAAGTTTGACCCTCATTGCACGTGTGATTAGAATTTGCTTCGTTGTCTCAATCGCTAACTAATACGGTTTTTCTTTTAGAAAATAATTCTTTCGACCTCGAAATGGAAGAATACTTTGCACCGCCACCGCCGCTATCACAATCTGCTCCAGAACTCAACGCGACGATGCCCGATGGTCCAGGCATGCGTCATGCAGTCAGTTCCACTGAACTTTTATATGAACGAGCGATGGCTCGCTTCTATAAAGCTGTGGAGTTTGAGGAAACAGAGAACGCGAGAAAACGAAGCGTCAGCGTAGAACAAGAGTCGCGAAGACGAAGCTTTAGCGTTGATCAAGATGGAAAACGATTGAGCATTCAGTCTGATGCAGAGTCATTGACTAGGTTCAGACTCAATTCATTATCAG
Source organism: Smittia sp. YW1114-2 (assembly GCA_033064975.1). NCBI lineage: Eukaryota > Metazoa > Arthropoda > Insecta > Diptera > Chironomidae > Smittia > Smittia sp. YW1114-2. The sequence goes on from CP093832.1 coordinate 22,798,623, forward strand.
AAACAGACCGAACGAGCTTCTTAAGACGTCGCTTGTCTGGTGAAACGCCAAACCTACAAATCAACATCCCAAGGAAGTTGAGCTTCAAAGACGAGACAGACGACACACAACTGAACACGATAAGAAACGAACTCAACACGCCTGATATGATTGAATCAGCTCCACTGCCCTATTCTTCATCAATGCTTGAAAAAGAAACTTATAGCGACGACTATACAGACAGCACTGAGTCATCGAACGACGAAAAGGAAGAAATTCCAACTCGACGATCATCGACTCGTCAACGCGCAGAAGAAAAAGAAACTTATCACCCTAGAATGCTGTCGCCATATCGACAGCCAGAAAATTCTGAAGCCGCTGCGGTTCTAACAAAGCCACTGCCACCGCTTCCTGACCCCAATTTCGTCCCCAAACCAATTTTGAAAAGACCAGCCAGTGCTGATGGGAGAAAGCCAAGCAAAGCCGGTCGGAAGGCAATTAGCGATTTGCTCGGACGTCGCTCTGCTTCGCCGTCTCCAGCGCCGTCGCCAAGAAGTCAAAGAAAAAGTGTGGAAATCGATGAGATTCCAAGGATAATTCAGCCTCGCGACCTCGAGTACAGCCCTGAACAACTTCGTGCGGAGAATTTGGCCAACAGTTTGCCGCAAATTAAGGTGGAAGAGCCGCGATCGTTGGAATCATTTAAGCAACGAGAACCCGAACCGTCCCCCGAGCCAGAAGTTTACTTCAAACCTAGCGAACCTGCAAGAAAAAAGTTGATTGAACGTCGTCAAAGTTCGCTTGAAGAGAATCACGTTATGGCTGAGTTCTACGGTGATATTATCAAAGATCTTTCCGCCCGTCCAGCTAAGCCTAAAATTCCAATCTATTTGGACCCAGAAGCTCTGAAAAAACTTGAGATTGAAGAAGACGAAGCACAAATCGACTCCGGCTTGACATCTTCAACAGATCTGTCGCCACCCTCAACTTTGTCTCGTCCCTTATCGCCTCCAACGCTTCAAGCCCGCACAACTTCTCCTTTGCCTTTCGCTCGTCGGTCTTCCGAGTTTGCCAAACCATTACCGCCCATTGAAAAGGAATCAATCTACAGTCGGCGATTGTCAGAATCGGCCAAAGCTAGACTAGAAAATGTGCCTACGCCACAATCGTTAAAAGACAATATGCCAGTTCTTCCGAAAGACAAAAGTGAACTAACAAAATCGCCTTCGCCTCAGCGACATATGCTACCAAATGGCTCAGTTCTACAAAAACGTGACGTTGTTTTAAGCAGTAACAGCTCCATTGACGATGTGCAGTCGCGTGGCCGTGGAAAGCCCAGAACTGGCACCATGCCAAAACGAAGGAATCAATCACAGAGTCGATCTCGAGACAGCAGCGTTCAACCTGTTGCACGAAACCCGACAGACTCTACGATTCTGCAACGACGAGAAAAGTCTTCTTCAAGGACAAGAAACCGAAGTGAATCAAAATCGCCTTCGACCATGAACAGACGAATTATCATCAACCGTTTCGCTTCATCAAAGGTGAAGGAAGCGACAGTGACACCGCCACGCGCCGTAACACCGAGCGAGCTCCAAGAGCAAGTTCAGCTTCAAGTCAAGTCTTCGCTGACCTATGCAACTGATGTCTCAATTCTCATCTTCGCGACTTACGTCTATTTCTTTAAAAGCGCAATCCTCGCACTACCAATCATTGCGCTTTTGTTGTATCGACAAATCGCCGACAAACTTCCGGACTGGATAAAGCGAAAGAAAAGTTAGCGATTCACTTTATTCCCAAAGCCTTTGACAATCGCTCGATTGAATTTCATGTTAAGTTTGAGAATCTCTTCATGTTTTTAAAGTTTGAACTTTGATGTATTTATTTCTTGATCTTTTCAATGCACAACTCTGTCTTTGTATAATTTATTTGACTCTTGAAACATATAAAAATCTTCTAAAACAACGGCTCGAAGGTTTTTATTCAGTAGAATCCCGCCTTCCTGATGTTCCTGCGGATCCCGAGAAAAGCGAGAACGTGAAGAAGGCACGTGAGGGCGAGCTGATAACCATAGTTCTTGTAAATGTCTAGCAGGCTCGTTCCAAATGCTTGACTTTCAAGGACGGCATATCCGTCTGGGAAGCAGGTGAATTCCGGGTTGGAACTGCATTCGATCTTGTCAACTTTCAGCCAGAAGTAAATTGCAATACTTTCGTTTGCATAGAAAAAGAACGAAGTGTATTTGAGTAGCGGCACTGACTGTACAGTTGTGTAGATTCCAGAAGACAGCAACAACACAAGATCAACGATCGATGAAAGTTCCGTTCCGATAAAGAACGACTCGAACAGACCAGACAAGAAGAAGCCGTAGGCCATTGCGCAGGCTCCGCTCAAGGCGATCGACATAGAGAAGTTGAGATAGGTCATGAAGTCGCGACCAATGTCGATGGAAAAATAAATAATTGCTGTGTAGATAAGAGTCTCGAAAACGACACGTGGAATCTTGAAGAGAAATTTGAAATTTACACTTGAAGCAATGTGAAGCTCAATCCTCTCACCATCATCACAACTAATGAGACGTAGTAAGCCGAAAAGCAGTACAGTTGATCACCAGTTTCCTTTCGCAACAACGGAAGAAACTCATAGACCATTGTGAAGACCACGTAGACGAACGTGAACAAGACTTCGGTGGCCAGGATAATGAGAAATCCTTTGACATCTTGCACCGATGATTCGGATTTCATGGAGACGTTGGAGAAGACTGCAACTATCAGCATTGAGAAGATCTGCAAAATAAGTTGACTTTAAGCTTGAATAATGTGCATACATGACAGGTGAACTTACGATAAGTATGAAAAGCTCAATCAAATAATGCTTTGGGTTATGCAAAAAGTTCAACGTCCCACGATGCGACAGCAGCACAACCTGACGCAGCCAAGACACTCTGGCTCTCTGGGTTTCCTCGAAGCTTTCTGTAGATTTCTGGGGTGAGTCGTCCATCACGATATTCTTCTTGTGAGTTTCATGCTTTGAGATATCGTCGGCGACCTTACGGTCAGAAATGCGGTTGACGTAAAACTCGGCGGGATTGTACAACGGTGGACAGTGAAGACCGATGTTGTTGAACATAGTTTGAGCTTCCTGGACGGTCCCATGGAAAATTATACGACCGGCGCTCATGAGAATAATGTTTGTGAAAAGATAAAATATATCTGAAGTGGGTTGATGTATGGAGAACAGGACGATTCGCGATGGCGCCAGATGCTTCTGGAAAAGCTTCGGCTCGTTGTATCCAGAGAGCTCACGCAGTGTGCTCATGACCGCGAACGCGCTGAAACTGTCGAGACCAGATGTCGGTTCGTCGCAAAACAAAATCTTTGGTTTTGTCAGAAGCTGCGGACGTTAATGCAATGATTTATCGTTGAACGAATTAAACAAGTCGCACAAACCTCGCTCGCCAAACTCAATTTCCGTTTTTCACCACCCGAAAGAAGCTTCAGATTCGTACTTCCGTCTAAGTGAAATTTAATCAGCGACGATTCAATCAGAAAACTTTTTTCTCGTGACGACATTTGCGGAAGCTTCAGCTCGATCTGAAAAATGAATATCGGCGTTATTACTTGACATGATTGATTGAGAACCACTCACCATGAAATAGAAATGCTCTCGAACTGTCAATCCCTCAACGCAAACATCGTTTTGAGGGACAAATCCCGCCACATTAGTCATCTTTGTTCGGTTCATGACCTCGCCATTAAAACGTATTTCACCCGAAACTTTGCCCCGCAACCTCTGAGATAAAGCTGCCAGCAATGTACTCTTCCCGCATCCACTGAAACGACGAGTCAGACGTTATCTTCTGTTAGAAAACTGTTAGATTCGTCGGGTGACTCACCTAGCGCCTAACAGAGCCGTCATTGTCCCAGATTCGATCCGACCTTGCACTGAAAAATTTCTCTTTAAGCTTATCAATATCTCGGATCATAAACCAATTCCACTTGCCATCATTCAGAATCACAAAGTCTTCAGACTTGGCCCCTATGCCCAAGAAGCCCTTTTTCAGTTTTCGCGCCACTTTGAAGTTCAGCTGAAACTCGAGCACTTCGTTTCCATTTGTCGTATACATTTTAAGTGCCGAGTCGAAACTCAACTCGATTTATAACCTTTATCCGAGCGAACACTACAAGCGATAAGCGAAGTTCCTTTTCTTCTCAATGAAAGTCGGTCGTTGGCTAGAAATTCTCTCTCAAACGATTCTTCACAGAAATCGCTATCAGTCCGCTTTGATGTTTCATTAAAGACGAGCACTGAATGCAAAAGCTTACGATAGGTCAAAGTCAAGTATTCCTAATCGCAGTTGAAATGCTTCAATTAGCCGTACTAATCATATTGCTTGTTGCATTTTCACAAAAGATTTCACGGCACGAATCACAAGCTTATTGAAAATGATATTGAGCTGAGACACGTGTCGCGACGACGAGATCGTAACACCAACTGAAACAAGGAATCTTGCGCGATGCTGAACCTCGACTGTTATCTCTCTCGTAATGTCTGAGTACGAGAAGCCGAAGATGAACTCGGAGAGCGACAGACGAAAGCAAGAAATTTCATGCGAGACGCTTTAAATTATTTGTAAAGATTATGAAGAGTTTGTTGAGAACTTTTTGATTTATTGACGTTAGCGTGTGCGATGCTTCCTTGCTCCGAGGTATTTGAACAACTCCCGAAGTCTTGTGTGGGTTCAGTGCCTGCCGTTAGTTCTCACGTTACTTACAAGTTTCTCGAACGAGATGAACTTGTGCTAATTAGCTTTGCAAATGCGGACGTGATGATTTGCAAAGCAACAGAGCGCAACACGATAGTTTCCCTTCAAGGAAAAAGGGCATAAATTCTCGTTTGCTTAAAGCGTTTTTGCCTTGCGAGCATGAAAAAGATGACGCAAGATATGCTAGATAAATATTTTTATTAAGATCGAAGGCATGTCTGCTTCTGTGGCTGAAAGTTAGCCGAACAAATCTTGAAAGTTTCTCTCCAATGAACTTGTTAGAGCTTTGAAGACCCGTCGAGAAAGACAAAAAGATTCGTCCGATAAAACTTTTCCATGCAGCGCATCGATTGGGAAAGTGCTTAGACATGAGTTTCAGACTTAACTCCTTAAACGCTCAACCTTCAAAGCAGATTGTCTCTCGGGGTTCATGCATGTGCCGGGACGCTTTTCGAAAGATGATGGAAAGCGGCAATTTGTAAGCAAACCCCCAATTTACAGTCGAAGCGATTTTAAACGACTTGGGATTTAGTATGTTCGGAAAAATCCATTGGCACTAGAAGCGACGTGACGGTCGTAATCTCGCTAAAACGATATTTTCATACGCAAGAGCTTCAACGTATATGTGCTGGAAAATCCTGAAAGCCTAGAACCAGTTAAAAGTTAAAATAGCTTCCTATATAACAAATCCGTTTCCCCAAAGGTTCAATTAAGATTGAAGCTTTTGATTCCTTTGTTAGTTTTCCAATCGAAAGTTAGAACTATGACAACTTAATTACAGAATAGTGATACACTTCAGTGGTTTAATCGAACGGCATTACAATGATAGCAGTAGCTGTAACTAAGCGCTGATAATCATAGTGCAAATGAGCCCTTATAGGACGTTATCAACATAGTAACATCTTCATATGTACGGTAGGAGTTGAACGAGAGAGCGAGGGTCGTTGAAGTTTTATTTGCATATGATTTGAACAACAGCTCTACGAAAGCTTACACGTCTCGATAGTCTAGAAGACTATCTAGAAGAAATAATTGTAAGCAAACACTCGACACTGCTCGGAATAACACTGAACGCATTTGATAAGAAAGAAAAACTCAAAAAATCCTCTTTCTCTGTTGAATACTCTCTTGTTTCCTTTTCGTCCTGCGAATGATGATGATGAGAAAAATTATTTATATAATCCACTGAGAGAAGCAGCGAGCTTTCAGTCGTAACCGGAAAAGCGAGCGTGAAAGATCTCTGGGGAAGTTTAGCGTCAAAAATCTGTGTCCAGTTCGATGACAGTTTAAATGAAGGATATTGCGTGGGAGGAAAGGCCTGTGAATCAATCAATTAACCAGACAAGCGTTATTAAGCGAACTTCAAAAACTTTTTAATAATATGAAGTGCTGATCATTATGGATATATACACTACAATTGATCCAAACGCGACTGAGACCGACAATGATCCGCTCTCAGCAAGATTCGATACGTACTTGGTTCCGATCCTGTTTTCAATTATATTTGTTAGTGGGATTGTAGGAAACTGGACAGTGTGCGCGATTTTTATCAGACATTCATCGATGAGAAATGTGCCAAATACGTAAGTGCGATATCGCATATGAAAATTAGTATTTTTAACTTCTCATGATATGCGATGATGAAAACATGAATAAGATTTATGAGACGGGAAATGACGCGATTAATCTCGACTGTCTGCTACATCTACACGTTCTGAATAAATCTGCATGAAACTGCGTGAAAAACTGTTGAAGAATGTGTGAAATTATGCTTGAAATGTCGTTGCCATGATATTTGTGGACTGATGGATTCTTTAGTGACGACCGCAAACTCAAATTCTCCTCGAAGTTATGCAAACAAATTATATTTTAATAAGCTGCTTGTGGTCCATCGAAGTATATTTGAACTCTTAGAGATTAACAATTGATTAAGAGCTATGTGGGATGGAAGTGTTCATAACTGCTTCAAGGATCATTTAATGAGACGCCGGAAAATTCCGTGATTACGAAATATGCTCTAATGAATTTGGGTGGAAAATTCGACAGTTGAAATCTATCAGCGCTCTAATTAAAAAGATGTGCTGATGGAGATGGGTTCCGAATGATAAACAAGATTTTTCAAGTGAAAAGGGTTTGAAACCGATTTCTGCTGTTGTTATTTATGAATGGTCCCTTCCGCTCTCCTTTCGAGGAATGTGGATTTTTATTTAACAAAGGCAAAGCTTCAACCAGACCTTGGAATTGAAGTTGCTACCGTTTAGAATCGAAAACCGTCTCTAAGTGGATTTCCCTAGAAATTGTTCCGTTTGAGGTTGTAACTTTTGAACGAATCACATAAATCATGTAGGTATTGAGAGGTTGGAAAACAGGTTGAAAGCAACGCCTGTTAGAATCAACTTTCCACTCGGTGTAAGCTAAATAGGGGAAGGCAACGAAGAATGAAACTGGGGGCGCTTTCCATAATTCTCATTTGAAACTTCTAACTCAATTGGTATTTAATCTGCATAAGAAGCTGTGGAGGAAATGGGTCGCGAAAGTAGAAGCTCTGTCGCAACGAAAGTTCTTATAAAGGGATTTCAGGAGGCTTAAATAGATATTTTAATGTCTTCAGTTGTACAAAATAACGTGGGTGTTCCTGAACTTCTGAGAAAAATTGTTTCCCTAAAGGTTTCGTCAACGATTCCCATTGAACTTTTTCTTTGGAGGGTTCTAGAAAATTTCGTGTAATTGAAATAAATCCGAGACATAGGCGAAATAAGATGCATCAAAGCTACCTATAACGTATTGTTAATTAAGTTTTCCAGCAAATACAATAACAGTCATGATTATATGTTGCAGTTAAATATGTTTTCCTGTTTAATTCTTTTTCAATTCCCTCATTCTCGAAACTTCGTTCAGATATATTTTCTCTCTCGCCATCGGAGATCTTCTTGTCATCCTGATTTGTGTTCCTCTCTCTGGGTTGATCTACATCACCGACCGCTGGCCATGGGATGGAGAGCTGGGAGAAATCCTCTGCAGAGGGAGCGAGTTCGCCAAGGATATCTCGATTGGTGTGTCGATTTTTACGCTGGTCGCCCTAGCCTCGGATCGCTACACAGGCATCGTCAATCCTTTGAAGAAACTTCAAGCTCGTTCCAAGAAAGTCCTCGTAATTATTCTTTTTACTTGGGTTTTGGCTATTGTCTTCGCGCTTCCGGCTGTCGTTGTGTCGCAAGTGATGGAATCGGACACAGGAATAAAGTACTGCAGTCCTTATGGGAAATACGAACCAACTGTCTACACTAAGTAAGATCAAAATGGATTTATCTCTAGCGATTGCAATTAAGTTTTTTGCTTAATTCCGGTCAGGTACATCACCGTAGCTAAGGCTATAGTTTACTACTTCTTGCCACTCACAATCATAGGCATTCTGTACACGCTTATGGCGAAAAAGCTACAACATAGCGCAAGGGAAGTTCAGAGTATCGCTGGGGCTGGCTGTCGGCTTAAGAACCCACAAGCTCAAAACCGAAGACATGTGGCTCGAATGGTTATTGTTTTCATTCTAGGTAGGTCGACGCCTCGATGTAAAGCACAAACAAACACAAATTTTACTCTCTTCCTTTTGCCAACAGTTTTCATTTTCTGCTTCCTGCCACATTGGATATTTAATCTCTGGTTCCGGCTCGATCCAGACGCAGAAGATTCCTACAACCTAACATGGCATTTCGTCAGAATTGCAGGTTTCTGTCTTTAGTGAGTATGACAACAATATTTTAGATTGCTTCCTTAACTCATTTGAGTTAAGATATTTGAAATTCAGATTAGCGCCTGGAATGATGGCGCGAAAATAATAAATCAATCAAAACTTTTTCATAAAATCATCTCAATTTTCATCGAGGAAAAGCAGAGAATAAAAGTCTACTCGACGCATTTATTGGAAGATTGATGCATTAGATGATTGATATCGAACATATTTGTTTCATGCCGAATATGTTGGCGTGAACTCAGAAGATAAAACTCACCAAATTTATCACAACACAATCTCGGATCGAATAGCTCATAAATATTTTATTTCTTTCTGCTTTCAGCTTCTTAAATTCCACCCTCAACCCTCTCGCTTTGTATTTTGTCTCGAGCTTGTTCCGCCAACACTTTCACAACTATTTGTGTTGTCGAGCGAGCTCAGTTGAGCATGGTGTTTCCTTCACAAGGGGCCACTCAACTTATCGCAAACCGGATCACAAAGCTCAACAATCGTTTGTAGAAACATCAGCCTACTCAATCGCTTAGACAGACTATCTTGCTCAGTTCTCTTTTTCGTCCAATGTAAATCCAAATCTGTTCTGGAAATAAATGTAGAAAGAAAAGCTTCTTTCACGTTCGCTTTGAAATATCAAATATTCAGGGTGAGCTCTAACGAAAAGACGCTTGAAATAAATCGCATGTCGATTTTCTCGCAGCTTGTAAAATTTATTAATGCGACGCAAAACCTTATTTTCCATGAGCTGGCGGCATCAAAATATCTCGTCTGCTGGATTAATTGTTAGGTAAAATAGAAAACATTTGATTTTAAAAAATGTAAGTAGGTTATGATAACAAACATCGCACTGCAGATCATAAACTGTAAATATTCTTGGAAAAAATAGCCAAGCTTCAGACCAACAAAACTTTAAGTTCTCAGCAAATTATTTTGGGTGACAAAGGAAGGTAATTCAACATCTTCAGCGACCTTCGACATGCTTTTGACTAGAAATTGCAAACAAAATTCGTCTTTGGACCCTAACGCGCAGCAATCATTCCTGTTCCGGCTGAAACTCGTTACACGATCTCCTGAGGAATGTCCCAAAATATTTCTAAAATTCAATTCTATCTTTTCAGTGCTAACAAGTGTCCAAATCCATTTGTTCCTGCTGAGTTCGTTCTTGACGTAAACGAAACTAACATTGGAGAAAAATAAAATCTTGCAATTACCAAACTGTCTGGAGAGTCACGTGAAAAGGGTTCGGTGTAATTGAAAGGCTCTTTATTCATTCCTCTCATGCTAGTTGCGACGACAAATGACATTTTCATTGATTGCACCACGTGACTTCACTTCTATGCTTATCAAAATATTTCTAAAGATTTGCCATCAATTATTCATTGCATCATATTGTAGCGTAATTGAAAAGTTTTATGATTCTACACGCTAACACGCGAGAAGAGCTCAGAAATTTGTTTGCTAAAATTCAGAATTACGATGTTTCAAACAGTAAATTAATTATGTTCTCGGTGGTTCGGAAGAGTAGAAGAGGATTAAAAACCAAATTAGAAAAATGAATCTCGTTTGAAGCGTGTTTGGCGCTCTTTTTCATGTACGGCGGCTTCATCCCTGTCAGAGAGGTTAGAGAAAAACAAATTAGGAAAAAGCTTTCAAGCCAATTTTCGAGAATCGAGTCAAATAAAATTTGGGAAATTCGCTAATGAAAAATATCGTTCTCCTTTCAACGACCTTCGTTCTATTTATAAATTATTTATTCTTGATTTGAGCGTCTCAAATTCTTGAAATTTTCTCCAATATTCTTTGAGACAACGAACGGAAATCTCATAACAACGACGTCAACGATGTCTTTGAATATTTGATTGCAGAAATAAATAAGTAAATGTTAGACGTTGATGCGAATTCTTTTGCGATATGAAAGTGATATGATACTCATTGTGATGTGCCAAGATTTTGGAAGCTTTTCGTTCAACTCAGTGCTTATTGCGTAATCAATTCAATCAGAAAAAGCTTGGTATGACTTGCGTTAAGCAATGGATGGAAATCATCAACCATATGAAAACAACTGCAGCCATAGGAGGATGGGTGAAATTCAATCTCAAAAGTAAATCGATATTACTCCCGTATCGAATCTTCATCTCTTCTTTTGTCAGCAGGATGGTGGAAGATAAAAGATGCAGCAACAAGTAGACGATCGATGAAATCGGATGGGGTATGTGTAAGTGAAAGTTTGAGATTCTTTGTAACCAGAGACGGTTGAAACTTGATTGTTTTCGCTTTTTTCTAGATCAATTTCGCGATTGTTCAGCAACGCGTTTTAGTTGCAAATTTTAAAGAGAAACGTCAATTCATGTAATCGATTAATTATTACCAACATCGGTCTTGCGAAGCTCTCTCCTCCTCTTGTCTTTCCTTCTCACGTGCGGTAGATGTTATTTATGTTTGCATTTCGTGCAGAAATCTCTCATGTGCACTACTGCATCTTACGTAAAATGGGTGGTCCCTCTTCCTAATTGCAAACTGGTGTTTAATTGCGCAATTGATTCTTCCCTCAAAATCTGTTTCAAAGTGACTAGTTTAGGTTGAGTTAAATTGTGAGTCATTTAGACTCCGATATAACATGAAGGAGAGCGTTAGAAAACTGTAAATTGCTCAGTCTTTAATTTTCTTATGAGCCTTCATTCAATTCCGAATCAAAGTACTTTCTTTAGCTACGGCGCATATCCGAAAATGATTTAATTCAGCGATATATCACGGCGGCGGTCTGCTCATAAATCTCTTTCCGCTAAGCCTGGTGATAAAACGATAATTCTCATGCGCAAATAAACGTCGCGTTCAATGCAACTCCACAATATTGTGGATTGAAATTCATAAAAGTTTCGAGTTTACTGGCAAGCAGATAAAGTGTGATAACTATTAGGTTGGGAATGAATAATGCGATCGCCGCAGCTATTAAAAACTTCCGAGCAATGAAATTTTATAATAATAATATTAAATTACTGTATCGATGCATAAACGCAGGGAGATTAGGAAATTGTTGGCGCTTGCGGCGACTAGCGAGTGGTTTTATTCTTCGCTGAGGCTGTAGTTTGTAATGAATCCAATCAATATAAACAAGTTTATTCACCCATTAATATTTGACAATATTTTCAGTGCTTCGAACAAAACCAAACGTCCTGAGAAATTTTCTTATTGAGAATTTCCTACCAGTAGAGCGAGCAATGTGACAGTCATCTAAATCATATCAATTGACGTTTGCCCAGCAAGTTGATTTATTGAATGTTGTCTTCCTGTAATGAGGAAATAGCTTGTTGATTCTTTAGAGCTCTTATCATAGATCGTAGCTCATAGAAATTTATTAGTTAGATTTGCTTCCAGATGCCATTTTCTCCCAGACATGAAAAGTTGAGAAAATTGGTCAGTGAAGGTTATGTTTCTGTTTAAACAAAAGGCTGAACGATTTGTGTCTTACATCACCTTGCTAGTTAAGATTTTTCTCGAGCCTTCTTCCGAGGCCTTGATGATATTTTCGTAGAAAAAAGGTTGCTTCTCATCGAATGCTTTAATTTTGTTCATTCATGCGGGAAAATGAGTTTTCAGAGTTCTCACCTTTCGGCGTAAGTTTAAGGAGATAAATTGTGCTCGAGACGTGGAAAATCTTTTAATCTCTTCAGCATTTTCTTCACCTCAAATCTATTAAACGTGAATTACGTCCCTACGCACTTAATTATCTCACTACTCCGTCGTTTATATTTGCTTAGCCAAACACGAGCCATTATTAAATAATTTTCGGTTCATTATTCGAAGTGAATGAAACCAATTTAAGCAGCACTTACCCATCCAACCCTTTTATTTTGTCACATCAGAATCAAAAGAATAAACAAATGGCGTGATTTATGCTTTGCCTTTGAGCTGAGAAGATCTCTACAAATCAAAAAAGGAAATCCTTTAGAAATTCATTGCATTTAAAGCAAAATTTATCAAAAGAGAAAGAGTGAATGTGACAGATTTATGGACCAAAGCAGTTGGAAAAGATTTCCTGTAATTCATTGGTAAACAAATTTAGTTAAATTAACTCGATGCTGTCACGTGCAATCGCAGCGTTCACCACTGAGTCAACAGTGACTATTTGCAAAGGATTTTGAATGTTCTACAAATGTGCAATTTCAAACTATTGAGGGTTGGTCCACAGCTACGAGTTGCTCCTTTTGAGGGAAGCAATGAATTCATAGATTCACATTCTCACATTTATTAATCTCCGCAGTCGCTCACGTGTCGATGATCAAATTAAGAGTGAAACTGATTTGGTCTGATGCAGCAGCAACTTATATCGATAATTGTTTCTTTGCCTTCATCCTATCGTAAAAGTAATTTCAGCAGGCAAAAGGACACGAAGTGTGACAAAAGAGGAAAGCAAACAAATCATAAATAACGAGAAGTTCTTCCCCTTCATGAAAAGTTTGTTTACGTTTGAGAGCAGCGACTGAAGATGATTTCTCTCGATAGCACAACGCATCCGTTTCCTTTAATTGTTCCCTCTCGCTGTCATCGGCCCGTGTCAATACCAAAAAAACATTTAACGTTTTACGGGAAGTGGCAGGAGATTAAAATCTCAAGAAGACAATAAAACATGATGAGTGACGCGTTGAGAGACGTTCGATGAGAAAGTAAAAACAGCGCAGACGGAAAACTTATCGAAGACTTTTTGCAATGTGACTCGAATGGTTTTTGTGAGCTCCGAATAGTTTTCACTTTCAGTTCTCGCAGCTACAAAAAAACTGCGTGATTTCCAATCACAGATAATGCAATTTCATAAACTTCGGAAAGCGAAAACATTGTGAAAAGGTCAGCAAGTCATGAAATTGTTTATTGAACTTTAAATTTCGAGTGCTTCGTGAACCTGCTGAACCGCGTTTTTGCGTCTGTCAGAAAAATGTGCGACTCTTGAAATGAGAAACTCGCAGAATTCGATTAAACCGTCATGAGAAGCTAAAAGTATCCATCAAGAGTTTAATCGAACACTGTGAGAAAGCAAACATGTCTCGAAGATTTCTGCTGGTATGTCTTCCGTCAAAATGAGTTTCTTCTTGGGTTCCTTGCTTCCCGCTGGAAAACCAGCAAAAAATTGTTTGATCCAAGTCTCCTTCTGGCAATGTAATGAAAACGGGTTCATTTAGGAGTTACGTAGCAGTTGATTAAGTACTTTTGCACTCTGCATGCGATTCGTCACTACTACAAAACTCCGCGATCATTGACCACGTCTGAAATTTCTGCACGAGCAATTAATAAAACAATGTGAACATTAAGCAGATTCTGTTTGAGTTGATAACAGCTTCAATTCGACTCTTAAAATTTCGGTGCTCACCGTTAACTTTAGCGGGAAGAAAAAAGAGACACGAGATTTATGTAGCGATTAAGCAACATAATATTTTTCGTAATGAAAAGAATCGAATTTCGATGGAAGCTGCAGTGGTGGTCTCCGGCAATTTTTCATAAGCCGAGCAAGAAGCGAAACAATCAAAGAAAGATCGATTATCACTTGAATTGCCTTTTATCCGAGACGATGTCGCTTACGGCTTCTCTCTTTATTCCGGATACTTTCGATTGTCATTTCTGAAGAACTCGACAAGCCAGCGAATGAATCATTTCGATTGCACCCCTTCATGTTCGCTGTTAAAATTCATTAGAAAACGAATGTGTTATCCCGCGAGGGTTGCTGTTATTTAGTCAAGCAGCTATGTTGTTGGTCGTATTTATTGCGGTAGCTTGAAAACTATTCCCCCAATTTATTCAACATTGTTTGACTTTTGCCTGAGCACAGTGAAATGAAACTTGAGTGCACTTTTGTTAGGTTTCTGTTTGGGAAGGAACACTCAGTAAACTTATCTTCCTGATTGGATTTGGTACCAACTCAGATTTTGTTAATAAGATTTTAATTGTTGCTTGTGGCAAACTTTAGTTGCTTTACGCTCTGCAACGAGGAAGTTGAGGACTGAATGCCGTAAATGCATTGACTATCTTCGAGCGATGCTCGTAAGAGATACCCAGAGCTTGTAAAATTCCACTTTCAGGGCTTTGTTGCAACGTCTTTGGACGAAAGAGAGATTATTCAGTTGTTCGAGCCGATCGAGAGCTCTGCGTTTATTACTAGAGCGTGCGATAAAAGCTCGATGATAACTTTTCAGTTTTCTAAATTGTCCGCCTGAGATTAAAAATTATTTATTGCGTCCCTTTATTGCACGGCGCATTCAAATTGAAATAAAGATCGAGTTAAGGAGAAAGAAAGTTTTGCGCGCATTTTCAACGAGAACTGATATTGCACAATAATCTACTCGAGATCTGCTCATTTACGGAGAGCTAAACGTGAGTTGCGATTTCTTATGCAAATTTGTCTCGAGCTGCAGCATTTGAATTGTGCCAGCCGCGAGACCAGAATCGGAGACTTGGTACGAGATTATCTCGTGGCGTTAAGTAGCTAATATGAAAATAATGTCACAATAATCTGACTCGCTAGTTTCCTATCCAAAACCGAGCATTAAACCATTAAAGATCTTTTGATTTTCACTTTCAACGAAAACTGTTTCATAAAGTTCATAAATAATTCAAATCGCTGAACTTTGCTTTAGATCAGCTCGACTCTTATTTTCGTTGGTGGGCGGCAATCCATTTCTATTGTGAAATTATAGACTTTCTGTCGAGAGAATTTATCGATATTTGAACTTTAGCAGTCATGGCGCCAAATGACTCGTTGCAACTTCGATAATCTTTGGTGCGAAAGCGGGATATGAGACAAATGTTTACTCAGAAGCTTAGCTACAAAGTTGGTTACTAAAGAGCTGAGACGCGTTCCAGCGACCTCATTCAGCTTTGTCATCAATCTTACAGCTAATTAAGTTAATATTTCGCTCTTATCTCTTGGCTTATCTCAAGAACCAACCGCTGCTTTTATTACTTTTGGTGTTATTGCGCTGACCTAAATCTTCACAGTAAAATCGTTGTAAAGCACCGAAAAGAGTGTAATCAATCAAATGGTAAGACGAGCGAGCTTAAACTCTGACCAGTTCCGAAGATTTCGAAGCGAAAGCATCAATGGCACCGGCGATATTGACAATGACCTTAATTTTCTGGCCGAAAAAATCTTTTCTGATGAATCGAACTCGACAAGAAAAAGTTTAAAGCGCGCAAAACATTGTAAATCCATAAAAAGCTTAGACATCGATGAAAAAGAAAGTTTTCCCACCCAAAGATACAGAACACTCCGATTCACTTTTTGAGCTCTATTGACATTCATCTCGCTTTTTTCCTTTGACTGATTTATCGCTCGCGGCTATCCAAGTCACGTGACATTCCGTCGCTAGCTTTGGATCGTACCAGAAAAACACTTAAGTTTCAATTAATTGAATTAGCTTCATACATAGCTTGGAACTCAAATCATACTGCGCTTATCATAAAAGCAAGCTTGATCGACTACGGGGAGGGCCAATCAAGCGCTTAAGCAACGCGTATTTCTGGTGTGAAGTTGATCAATTAAACGAGTGTTATTAAATAAAACATTTAATCAATCTCATGACTGCTATTAATTAGAAAGCAAGGCACACAAGAATAATTACTTGTGCAGCACTTCACTTTTCCCAAGCTCCAATCCATTTCTCGATTATGTAAAATGTGCAGCACCGTTTATGCCATAATTGTTTATCGCTTGACGACTCAAAGCTTCTGCGATTTGGCCGCTGAAAAGGTAGCAAGATATAGTCGAACATTGTGAGCATTCGCGTGATAAGTCTAACGGCACAACAATGTAACGATAATCCAATAAATCATTCAGGCTTACGTGGACATAATTCAATATTGATCACTCTGCATTTCATCGTTAAAGCTGACATCTCTGAAGATGATATCAACCGTGAAGCAAATGATTTAATTCTAATAATCATTGCTCCGTAGCAAGAAAAGACTCGCCGAGCATTTTAATTAGAGATCACTAATTACAACTAATTGTTGCTAAGGAATCTTTCGCTCTCTCGGCGAAGACTCTTGGAAAACATGGAAAATCTTGTTTTCACTTCATCGTTATTTGTTTTCTTCTTTCATTGACAGTTTACAATGTGTTTGCATATTAATTTCTTACACACGAGAAACTTGTTCAATTCTTCGATCGATTTCTTTCTTTTATATTCCTCACCTCACAAGATTGAGAGGTTCAGCGAGTCTACTCGTTGATTTTTATGGTAGAAATTTGCTACTTCAAGTTCATTTGGGAAAAGTAAAACATTACAAAACTGGCTCATTTATGAAGCCTGCAATTCAAAGTCATAAATGGTTCGTAAACATCGCGACTACCAGCATCGATTCTTTTGAAGTTCCGAGAAGCATTTCACGAGTCGAGGTGTTGACACGAAACCCCCCAAAAATATTTCGATTCAATAGATTGGTACGATGCAAGTGATTCATGAACAAAAAGATCTTGAGACCAAGATTGGCTTGTCCTAAATCACTTCGCAGACAGTTCAAGTCGCACAGATCAAAACGGTATTCGCTGTTCTATGAATCAACGGCACGTGAAACATTTTCCCAGCAGTCTAACAACATGGTTCGAGATCGTATCGTTGAACTCTCGGGCAAATAAAATGGAAACATAAGTCTTCATTGATCGAACATATGCTTGACGCGGCGAAATGACTCACAGAGCCCTCAATTTCAACAGTTCAAGGTGAGTGCGAGTTCTGTTCGTACGTTTACTGAAGAAAGCTGCACTGTTTTCCCTTTCGGTCGCTTTTTAAGATGATGCAACCGAGAGAAAGATACACCGCAAACAATAACGCATTACCAGCACGACAGCAAATGTTTGTTCTCTTTGAAAACTGTTGCATTTCTTAAGGTCTTGGCAGTTTACTTTCACTATTCACTACGCTGCTCTCGCCAAAGTTTTCTGTTGCCATTTACAGATAGCTCATTATTAATAAAAATTATTTTATTGCAACTTACCAATGAGAATGTTTCGCAGCGAAGCAAATTGTTATCGAGATTGTTTCATTCTTTCTCGACTCTGTTTCTTATTGAAAAATTTATTTTTATGCACAGTCTAATCAAAAAACAGTGCTGACTTTGTGATAACATCTTCAGCTTAATCGTCGAAATAAGAATGCAAAATATATTGCTCTATAAATTCAAAATGAGCCAATTAAGTAGCAAAAATTACTTAAAATTTACATTCGACTCATTTGGGATAAATAAACAAAGACTTTTACTGGCAGAATAACAAATAAATTTTCTTGTGGTCTCTAAATTTTCAGATGTTTTAAAGCTTTCTTGTCTCTACCAAATCGTTGGCAGTAAAACAAACTCAATCAAAAAGCTATTCGTAGCATACACACAAATGCTGAACATCACCGATGGAGTCAATTCACGTATGTCGATTTTTTTCTTTGCTCTTTGTTGAATGATTTCCACGTCAGGAAATCAAAGTGGCTTCGTCGTGTTATTGATTTCCTCTCATGCTGTTCTTATTCGTCTCGAGTGTCATTAGGCATGTGAGTTCACCGTGAAGAAACCAGCCGGAGTTTGGCGAATTTGCTTCTGTCATTCATGTTTTAAAAAAGTAGAATCTATATTTGATAAAAACTTTAACTTCATTCAAAAACCACCAATATAAAATTTAAGTTTAAGGCTTTATTGCAACTAGTGGTCATTAGTCGATGCACGTATTTAGCGAAAACCCATTTGCGAGCTGCGAATGAGCAGAGAAGATGAGATTCGAAATGCCTTTGTGTAAGCATTACCCATTAACCATTTTGATAAACGAAAGTGATTTATATTCAGAGCACGTTTGAAATTACATTCAATATCTTAAATAATTACTTGGGCCAAGCAGTCAGCGAAATTTCTTGCAATTAAGCAGCGATTTATGGCTTCGAGCAATTAAACGTTTTGGTTTATTTCGATTCGAACCATAAATATCTCAAAATTGAGATGCAACATTCTCAGTTTGGCACAAAAAAAACGTTCAGCGACAGTAATTGGATTAAAAGAGCCTTGCTCACACGCGCGGTTTCGTCTTATCTGGCTTCACCTTGTTCAAAAAATGTCGCGTAATTTTCACATTAACTTGTTCTCTTGTGGGATTGGGAGGAGAAAATCGATTATGGCAAGGCAAGTATCGGTTTAAAACTGCTTAAGGGATAAAGGGTTTCAGTTACATGATTTCACTTTCTTCATTGGCCTCAAGAGTCCCTCGAGGTAGAGTCTTTCCGCAAAACTTCAAGTCGCCACGATCCATAGGCCAATGATTTAATGCCCGATCCGTCGTCGACAATTTCACGGTAAATTAAGCATTTAAATAAGTTTCTTTCTCATGCCAGTAAGTCTCTCTAAAGCCTTCCGCTTAAATGCACTTGAAGCACTTGATCAGTTAAGTAAGAAGTTGCATAGCATTCTTAATCGCTTTCCTATTGCATCGAGACTTGTCAATTCCGCCGATGGGCGAATCGTTAGGAAAGAAACGACTCTGCAGAGTGGAACAAGAAGCGCGAAGATTAACATCATAACGGATTCCGCCGAAAGCCAATCCAATTTTCAACTGACAATTCGGGCGATGACTATTTGATCATGTTGTAATGCGCGCGATGGAATTCAGAGACTCAACAACGCATGGCAACTAAAGTTAAATCGCGGCACAAAAGAAATCAGAGACAACTTAACTGTATTAAATTCAGATTCTTCACCTCGACGGTTCATTGTGTCATTCTCTTCCCTGTCTTGTTTCTTTTTTCCATTCGATTGAGGTGCTGGACCAGCATCGATTCTTCACATGAATGTTTTGTCTTTTTTTGCTCCGACGAATCATCAAAAGTGGCGAGAAGACTCGAAACTAATTGGAGGTCAAGAAGATGTTCGCGATGAGCCATTGAGACAATCTCAGCTCTATTGATTTGTCAAACGCGCACAAAAAAACAGCTTGAGATCCCTAAATTACTGAAGATCAAAACGATGTGAGCCACTGAAGGGTAGAGCTGGCCGCTGTTAATCCGAGATTCCGTTATCTTCGGCTTATGATTTATTTTATGACACCTTAAACTTGCATCTCAACTAATCTCCGTCATTCGTTTCATAGATAAACACGGATTAAAGTTCATAAGCACTTAAGAGCACAATTAAAAAATAACGGAAGGCGAATGGCTGCGGAAAGTACTTCTGCGTTCGTTGAGGTCGAGAGCTTTTACGGTTTCATTTGCCACATTGAGCACGACGTGGCAAAATTTATTGTTGACTTTGACAATTTTTATTGCGATGAAATTTCCACTTGCAGTTTTACTTTCAATCTGCGGAGACGACAAATTTTTGCAGAATGATAAGATTTACTATTTAATTTGCTTTGAAAAGTTGTTTGCTGTCACAAAAGTCGGACTGCTCGCATATATGTATGTTCACGTTTTAGGATTAAGTGATAACGTACTTTCGATTTCCGAACGACGGAATCATTCAAAACAGAACGTGAAAAGTTGATTCCTATCAATGTCAAGCTCATTAAAATTTCCTTTCCTCGCCTGAACTGGATCTCTTTACTCTTTTTCGCAGTCTACTATGCGCGCATTCCAACTTGCTATGGAAATTTCTGCCGACTCCAAACAAACATTTAATCAATCAGCAGCGTGCGCGAGAAAAAGTTCAAGTTTCGATCAATCGTCGTGCTCTGGACAGTTTGAAAAAATTGCAAGCTTCCGAGCATTAAAATGTCGCCACTTTCATTCATCTATTGAGCGGATGATCAATTTAACCTGTTCGTTCAAATGCTCTCCACGCGACAACCGAAACATGTAACAGAAAAGCGTTAACAAAGAAAACTTGTGAGCTCAATTTCTAGGTGCAGAGAAATTCTCGGATTATCGAACATTTCCATTGCGTAATTCGTCGATTGATTGACGTCTGAAAGAAGGCCGTCGTCAGTCTCTGAAAAGAAGTTTTCAACCAGTTTCCGGCTCTCATGAAAATATCCACCGATATTTTTGATGATGGAAGGCCCGTGCGGCAAAGAGACTTTTATCAGTCGGCCAACGTCTGTGATTATCTTACAATATTTTCACTAGCGTCGCCTATTAAATCACAACATTGGTTTTACGACTTTTTGATTGCAAAAGCGACGACAGAGGAAGAAAGGGGCTTCGAGTAAGATTTCATAAAATTTGTGGTATCAGTCTGTCTAGATGTTGAACGTAATAAAATATTCTCCGCCTCAGACCAATTCATTAAAACGGAAATGAAACTGTGTCGAGATTTCATCTCTCGCAATCAAATGTAGTATGTAAAGATCAAAACTGTATCAATCGTCCGGTTACATTGAAGCTTGCATAACGTCTGAAGGTTGTGGGAACTGAATGTGAAAAAGAATGCTTTCTGAAGGACACTGCGATGAGTTCGGATTGAAATTTCTTTGTTGCGCAACCGAAGACATTCTTCAGACACGTTGCCTTTTATCATTAAAAAAAATTCGCCATCGACTTCCCATCTTTCTCTCCAGTAAATGTTATAATGAACGCGCTTCTCGTCACCGCACATTGACATCTCATTGAGTTGCAATTTCTTTTTATTGAGCAAGAAACCGACAGCGGCAGAAGGAGCGATATAAATAAAATTTAACGACACGAAAAATGCCTTACACGAGCAGAATACATCAAGAAATAGTTGAGACGCGTTGAGTTGAATAAACATGATGTTTAATGTCGACGCATTTCTCCAATTGTCTGCTAAGAGAGCAGTAAAGATATCAAGCCGACGACATTGTTCCGGACCACTGCCGCAAAGGTCACTGCCCCATCGTCTGCGCTGATACGAATTTCTCTTTCATCTTGTCGTCATCGCGCGCCTCGCACGTCAAAACGAGCACAAATTAAACATTTATGGCGTTTAATTGCCTACTAAAAACAACATTGAGGCGAAACCGAAATCAGTTTTTACTTTCAACGTGGCCAGCTCTGACCCTTCAATCTCTCGCGCAATCGCCGATTAAAAAACTTTTCTTTTCACTCAATACACTTTTTTGTTTTCAAATTTATCTGTTGTGTTTATATATCGTGCGATCGGTCTTAGACGGGTTTACCTTAGAGAAATTATGAGCGAAGTGAGAATCGCGGGTCGCGCATTGTCTTACACCTCTTGCTTTATTCGCGTTTCGTTCGTCTATGCTTCAAAGCAATAATTATCGTATGAGTTTCGATGGTTTTTGTTGCCTTGCTGTTCTTGGCTATTTTGACAATTGAGATGGAAGCGAAACGCACATGAAAGTGAGGAAAGCGCCAGAAGAAAGGTTTCATTAATACACTAATTAAATGGTCAGACGTGTAAAGACTCCACGCTGGTCTTTCGCACGGTCACTCGACGTAATGATATCCATCATATGAGCATGGAGCAGACGGTAATGAGAGATCGAGTGGCGTAATTTCTTCTGTCTACTTGACGAGATTGCGAAGCAAATCTTTGAAACGTATCGGAGAATGAAGACATTTTTGAAGAAGAATTAATCACGCAAAGCGAAACAACCGACGAGTCAAAATTTCACAAGATTGACAAAGAAAACTGGAACCTGATAGCTTTGCTATCAATTTCAGTGAAAGTTTGCGCTTCACTGAATTCCCAGACATGACGGGATTTACTCTTGAGCCAAGATCTATTAGAAGAATTTTGACAGCGGCAATCACGGAAGTCTGAAAGTGAAACCGGTGCGTGAGTTTTCGTTTGAATTCCTGATTCGTGGAATCTGCGTCAACTACAAGCGACTGGTTCTGTTGTTTACAAAAGTTCTCAACTGACTTACCTTGTCAGATCGCGAGTTTGCAACATGATGCTGCGCAAAGCTAATCGAACTGACTGATAAAGGTATTTGAACACATTTCGAAAGCGCCGTGACCATTCAAGGGCGAAAAACCATCTTTTTTATGACCAAAGAGATCAAAACGATTAAAGTATCAAGTTCGAAGCCGGAGAGCTTCAAACCATTTCTACAACGACACGGAAAATATTGAATATCTCAATCAGAAACAGCGAAAAAAATATGATTAATTGATCACCGTTTTCCTCATACGTCAGATATGAAAACAATTTAATTTATGAACTCGAGCGGAGTAAAAGTTATCTTAATTTGGACGTGGAAACAATAATTTACGACTAACAGATCGACAATCATTTGCATTAATTATAACACCCTGCAAGCTGTATGACGAGGCCTTCCATTCAATCTTGCCGCATGTCTGCGTTGTCAAAACGCAAACACCTCGAGACACTGCGAACGAGAAATCTCGAGAAACTGAAGTCGTGAAGATTTCGATAATTTCGGGTTTACTCGCTTAACGAGATTCGCTGCTTCTCTTCTTCTTTGAACTGAAATACCTCGATAATGAGATGAAAATCTGACATTTTTGCTTCGATTGTTTGTCAAATTGAATTTTTAGAGAGGCAAGTCTTGGACGATAACCGTGTTGATTGGGATAGCTCTCTCCACAATCCTCCAGCTTATCATTTCGGCAGTAGATAGCGCTTCAAAGTATCTTGAAACGTGGACCATTCGCGATTGTGAGAAACTTCGAGCCACGAATGAAAAATGATTGAAGCAGCAATCGAGACATCATTCTGCACTGCAAATTGTAGAGCCGATCGTTGATTGATTCATGTTACATCACCACACCGCGATAAACAGCGCCAAGTAATGAGATTAGGTTCAGCTGTATCGATCGCAATCTCATCTCTCACGATGATGTCCGAGCTTCTTATTTCCTTTGTCGTTCACGCAAAAACTGTCCCAACTTGGTATTTCATTCATTTAGTCACAGAGCGCGCAAGAAAGAGAAGCGGACTTGAAGGAAGTCTGATATTTAACCGATCATTCCGCGTTATTTGATCAAGCAATCAGTTTTTTCTTTCTTCCT
This sequence comes from Smittia sp. YW1114-2, assembly GCA_033064975.1. Lineage (NCBI taxonomy): Eukaryota > Metazoa > Arthropoda > Insecta > Diptera > Chironomidae > Smittia > Smittia sp. YW1114-2. The sequence continues at coordinate 22,822,024 of CP093832.1, forward strand.
CTCAGCGACTCTGCTTCTCGCCATTCAATAAATGACTTTCACTCTCGTTTGTCCTAAACATGGAGCTTTAGAAGATCATGACGTGACGTGGACAACTCATACAATTTCCTTATCCATTCCCCCTTCGCTGGCCTTTTGATTTGAAATATTGCGAGCGTTTAAATCTTTTGATGTACACATTCCTTTGAACAGCCAACTGTTGTGATGAAAATCATCGCCTTAAGAGAAACAATTAAACTTTCGGCATGTTCACGAAAATCTTTTGCTCTCTTCGTGCAACAATTAAGTTTTCAGCTACGTGATGAACTCGGCCAACAACCGTCGCTCTTTGTTTTGACTCAACGTCTTCGACCGTATTGTTTTTCTATGTTCGCTCACAGCTTGCCGACTAAACAATCTAAATAAACTGTCACTTTTGCCAATAATCAAGTCAAGCTTGAGCGAAAAAGCAAACAAAGTTCGACTCCGAATAGGAAAAAATGCTGCGTGAGCATGTTCGCTGCCATCGACAGTTAATGGAATTTACAAATTGGCAGTAACATAAACAGCGAAAAAAAGAACAGTGAGTTGTGCCCATGGTGGTCGTCAAACTGGATTTTTCCTTCTTCCTCCTGCTAGCGCATTCTTTCAAACATTGAATTTCACGGTAGATAAAAGCTTCGATTGCACCTTGCTGAACTCTTCTGCATGATCGGTTCGTTCCAGTTTTAGAGCATGAGAATTGGTTCCGAAAAGATCTTAATCGTAACGAGTTGATTGCCATGCAATTCGTTTTACTTGCTCTCCCTAAGAATATCTTCATTAAACTTTATTTGTTTTATTTTTTGCCTCGTTCCCCAAATGTCAATTAATCATGAAGTTTCCTTCCTCGTACTCCGCGCTCGCCTGCAAATGATGACGATGTCTGTGGAGCTTAAATAAGGTTGGTTGCGGTCGTTTTCGTGAAAACTGCAAATTATTAAAATTGAGTTCAGCCTGAATAACTTATTTATTTATGTTGAAATATCTCTTCCGTTGCATGTTTGCCGCATCGCGAGAAAACAAATCGCAACTGCTCGTCGAAAACATCGCTTAACCAGCCTGCAATTAATGCACGCTAATTTGTTAGGTCGAGTAATCAGTCTGAAGATTGCCAGTAGAAAGCGAGCTTCTTTTTTTTATTAAAATCGCTTTTAACATCAACGAGATAAATGACAATGTTTCGGCAACGGCAATTTGAATCTGCAGCAAACGAGGTTAAGAATTCTCTTCGCCTTCTGATCGATGACAAAAGCGAAAAGTTCGAAAATGCGTTTAACGTGGTTTGACTTTCTTCTCTGTCCGTAATTGCGGTCGTGTGCACAATTCATTTCAAGGTGCCAACACTTATTCAAGCTTATTTAATACAAACTACAATTAACGAGCAGCCGAAAGAGGAGAAAAGCAGATTAACCGAGAATTTAATCGAGTATCTTCCGTTCATTCAAGGTGTTAGAATTATTGCGGTGCCTGTGGCGTTCCGTGTAATTAAAGCTAAGTTTCGTCGAATGATTCACGTGCAATCCTCGCAGTTAACTCCTTCTTGAAATCTTCTTCAGCTAGAAGCGTTGATTGCATTCGTACATTCGCTTGAACAGTGAGCTTTTGCATAATTGTCTCATTAATTTGAACATATTTCTTGAAACTGGCATAATCAAGAATATAGATTTCGCAGTATTCGATGGCCATTACAGTGGCGATGCGCTGCAGGGCGAACACAAAATTCAATCGCTTTCAATAAAAGTTCCGCTGTGAGTTTTACCTTGTTGTTCTTTAAAATCAATGCAATTTCACCGAAATGGTCGCCGTCTTCGAGGTGACATAACTCTTTTCCGTTGGTGGTTGTCACACAAACTGTTCCTGATGCGATAAAGAACATGCAATCACCGATCGAGCCGGCTTTTACAATCTGAAATATGTTTGAACGCTTCGTGCTAGCATTTAATCAACTGACTGCAAATTATTATTTTTACCAAATCGTTGGCGAGAAACTGTTCCTTCTTCAAGCTGCCGGCGATTTTACTGACGAGGCTTTTCGGAATATTCTTAAAGAGTTGAACGCGCTCGGCAAACAGTTGTCCGGTGTTGATGATGATTTCACGACAAAGCGGTTCTTAAGTTTGATATTGTGGTAATAAAGCTGATTATTATACTTCCATTAACTCACCTGACAACGTTCCCATAATTTCGTCTTCTCGATAGTAGAAATTTCGAAACTTTTTCCTGTAGAAGAACTTCAAGCGTCTTTGGAGATGAATTGGAAAATGTTTCTTCGTCATGTAAGCGTCCAGTTGGTTCATTATCTCGTTGAACTTTGTACGCGGTGCATGAATCGTATTCATGATGTTTAGGATGTGAATCAAAAGGTAAATGTTGAAAGTAACACCGATTACCATGCAGAAGGCAACGAGGATCTTGCCAGGTACGAGAACGTCATAATCATTGTTGAAGGCTGTGTCGAAAAGCACCCAAACAGTGAGATCGAAGATTTTGAGATACTTGCTAATGTAAGACATTGAAGGATTCAAGATTGCGCTGGCATCTTTGCTTCTGCTCACGTCAGCTTTCGAGTACTGGAAGCATTAAAGTCAAAAAAGAAATTCTTTTGAAATTTGTGTTCACTTACAAAGAATGTCCCAGCACTTGTGGCTTTAAAGAAGCAAATGAACAACTGCATAATCAGAATTGTTTTGAACATTAACTTGATGATGGTTGACTTCACGTAGCCTAGTTTGATTTTCTAGAAAAATTTGTTCTGTCGGATTCACTTCATGTTGAGTTTGATTGACTCACTTTCATGAGATCGTTGAAAGTTTGTTCCATTCTTGGCCATGAGGTGAAGCGTAAGAATTTCATTAGATATACAAAGTGAAAAACAAAGTGGTTAAAAGTGAACGAGTTCGTCTCGCAAACATCGACAGAAAAATAAATCCGATAAATTTCGATGAAAGGCAAGGATGATAAGACATCGAAGATGAATAAACCGCGGAGGTAATTTCTGTCGAAAAGAAAAGAAACAATCGGATCATTTTCGCCTCGAGGTGCAATCGTGAAATTACTGAATAATTGTTGGTTGATGCAGGACAATGAAATTGCCGTACTTCATCTCGAAGCCAGTGAAGAAGTTCACAAGAATATCGAAAATGCAGAGCGTGTTGAGAATTGCGCCGATGGAGATGCACCACTTCTCTTTCGACTTGAGGGTGTCTTGGTGGAATGCATACGCGAAAGGTGTATGCAGGAACAGAAAGTAAAACGTGAACGCCATGAGAGTATTCCAAACGAACCTACATATTTTTGATTGTTGGAAACATGTGAATTGCGTGCCTGCTCGGAAATTTATGAAACACTTACTTAAGCTTGCTGAACGGATGAATTATGAACCAGTAATTGCTGAACGTATGACGAGCGATTTCCTTGTGAACTGCATCGCTCGATTGGAAATGATTTCTCGTCGACGGATGCGTTCTCGAAACGACGATGAGAGACAAGAGGCGTGTGACAAGACTGCGTCCCGAGGAAAAGCGAACCTCGATCGGATTTGGTGGAGCTTCGAAGATTTCTTTCAAGGTTTGTCACAAAATGGAATCAGAAATTCACCTGGCAAAATGCAATCATGATCGATTGTCACATCTTCGAAATTCAATTTCCTGCGGTATTGGATCGTCGTCGCGCCGGATGTTGGTGCGTCCGTCACGACGCTAGACATATCAGTTTTGAGCCAACAATTTCAACAATGAAACGACAGCAAAAATTTTGCTAAAGCTGTGTGCATGGAAACGAAGAAGAAAAAGTTCACTGAGGTTTATTGATGAAACAAATTTGCGAAAAGACTTCAATGAAGTTTAGCGCAGTTTAACGGAAGACAATAAATATTGAATCAAAACGAGCTTAAGGTCTCGAGCAACGACCGTCGAATCATTTTCTATTCTCCGTGATGTGTGAAATCAATAAAAAAGGTTTCCTCTAATAAATTGAACCAATCTTCATAGCTATTGGAAAATACGATTATTCCCACTTTGATTGCGTAGTTTATTAGACGATTATCGGCGGCAGATATAAATGGGAAGCACCGTCAAAGTTCAAGCCTGAGACTGGAAGAGAAAACTTTTACTTTTAAATGTGTAATAAATAAAAGAAATGCGAAGCATTACTGAACCATCGATTGGACTATTGATGAGGAAATTTTAATGAAGAAACAAAAACGATTCGTTTATCATTTGATTGGAAACTCCTCGTTCGTATCTCTCATTTATTCATTTCTTTGAAGCTTTAAAAGTTAAAAATGTTTATAAGGTAAGTAATTATTGCAGAGACGATATTTGTTGCCACATGGTTGCTAAAATTGCATTGGACTTGATTTTGATCAGATCAAGATTGTCACTTTAATTGTGCGAGTCCACTGAAACTGCGATTCACTAATTTACTGACACAAACTTTAAAAGAAATTACGGTAAAATTATTACGATCGCTGTAATCCAATCGGATTACTTCGTAATGCTTTATTATACTATTTTACGAACTTTTGCTACTTGAATAATAAAATCGAGAAGGAAAAATTGATTCACATAAACGTTAAATTACTCGACGGGCGACATTATCATTTCAAGTAATTTATTAAGTCTCAAGCATATTTTGGAACTTTCTTCATCAAAATAATTCCGGAAACACTGACTGCTCAGTCAAGAGAGAAAGTGAAATTGTCCCTTAAACGTGCACGCGCGACTCAAACTGGATCGGCGAAAGATGCGTGCGAGCGAAGAAATCGATACGAACCTCGCAAGGCCCTCCGGCAATTCTTCGTTTCGTCAAACTGTTACATTTCTCTTCACACTTTCAGGTCTTCATTGATGATCGACCCATGTTGAGCGAGTAAGCTTTAAATTTCTCGAGTACACGATGATGCATTGCCTTCATCCAGAAAAGGGAATTTTCATTAAGTTAAAACAACGACGAGGAATGCAAAAATCTCCAACAGCGACTGATGATGAGAGAAAACTTTTTCGATTAAAAGTTCGACAGTCTGAAATGAATATCTTTCAGCATTCAGTCACTTAAAGACAACTCAACGATCTTCATTAAATAGTTTTTCTTCTTTATTTTCATGTTAGCGCTTTCAAACTTAATCTACATAGATTTCATCCACTTAATGAGCTAAACAGAAATCAATTCCTGGAAACTAACGCAAAGCAAGCATAGAAAAGTAAAACTAAAACTAAATGAATTCATCTTAGACGAGAAGAACTTAACTAGTCTAAGATTAGCAGTTGGCAATGAATCCTTAGTAAATATGAAGCATAAATATTATTTGATGGATCAAACGTAGAGGTTGATGTAACGAGCAATGGCCAATTAGATTTTCTGTCTTATCGTCTTATTTAGTGTAAAGAACTATATCGAAAGCTATCAGTTAAATAGTTTAAAAGTGACTTAACTTTAGGAAACCGTCTGGTGTTTTAAGGTACTCGTTTAATTCTTAGCTCATCAACATCGAGGGTTTATAGTTTGCACGGCGGAAATTTCGCTATTGATACACTTACAAGCTCGCACTTACAAGTGGACGGTAACATTATTCTCATTTAAATATACATCAGAAATGCTTGAGTTGCTGTTGGATTTTTCAGCAACCTCCGCTTTCTTCAAGGAAGTTCCGGTAGGTGAGGGCTCTTTGCCAAAGTTACTTGAGTTAGCTGAGGAAGATGACGATGTTGTGGACACGGACGATCCGGATGAGACTGATGTGAGGATGCTGTTGGATTTCTTTAGTGAGATTCCAGAGATGGACGGCCAACGTGGATTTTCAAGACATTCCTCCGGACTCAGCGATGAAAAGTCAGCTAGAATCCCGCTCTCTGTTACGTGAGACAATTTGGCACAGATTTTTGAAAAGTTCGACGCTTCAAACAAAATATCTAATTACCTGTCGAGCACTGGCTTACAACCGTCGTCGAACGTGAATATTTAAATTTACATGGCACATTTTTTTCCTGCTTCAAACTTTTCTTCTCTTTTTGAAGTTCGCGGCAGTGTGGTTGAGTTCGCTCTGACTCGTCGCTATGCTCGTTCGAAGTTTTATTGCACGCTGATGAGACTGATGAACCGCCAGACGATGCTGAAGAGCTCAGCGAGATGATTGAATTTGGGCGACGTGACGACTTCATATCGGGCAGAGTGCCGGCAAATGAGTTGCGGAATTTCGGAGCTGTTGCGAATGCGAAATTGAGCTTCAATTGTTTCTTTTTTTGCGTCTTCTTACCTTTGCCAAGCTGTGAAAAGCTGATGGAGCGATCGTTGATTTGATCGCAGCTGGGTCGAATATCTAAACAGGGCTTGCTGCCGATCCCCATCGATGACATCTCAGCCATGCGAATTTCTATTTTCAAAGATTGAAAGTTTATGAGAGACGGACAGATTAACTCAACAATGAGGCTTAATTACCTCTGTTCTTTTTCGCTTGTTTCCACAAGAGCTGCGAGATTTCATCGGTCCAGGTGTTTTTGATTTCCTCGTTCATGCTTTGCAGAGTCCACGTGTCTCCGGGCTTTCGCTTACGGAACCAAATCTCGAATTTTGTTGGCGAATCGCCGACGAATGCTGTAAGGCCAATGTCTGAAGTTTTGATGCTATTTTTGTAGATGTAAATATCCAAGTTCTGCCGGTAGAGGCGACGGTTAGTTAATAAGTTCGTAAGTTGATGAGTCACGCTTACCTTTCGATCTGGAAACCGGCGCGCTTTGCTGAACAGCACCAGCTCTTCAAAAAGAAAAACCTGCCGAAGCGATTTCTTGCCGCCCCTTCCTTCCCAGACCAAAAACTCATTTTGTCTTAGCAACCGACCTTGCTCTTTCACGTTCACATCGCATTCTCTGAGTGAATCCATCGCCAAGAGGTCATTGCCATGTCGCAATTGGAAACGAACCATTTCTTCGGCTTTCTGCAACTCATCCAAATCTTCGATCAGCTCTTGATTGCCAGCGCATTGGATGTTGGAACACGCCTTCATAAGCTGTTGAAGCAAGAGCGCATATTTTCCCATGCGTTGCACGGGCTTCAGCAAGTACGACGCCAAGTCCATTTTGTCCTTCAACTCAAACTGTTTAGACTTGAAGAACGCTGAGCCGTACTCGCTCATCAGCGAATCACTTTTTGGTTTGTTTTTATTGTATAAAGCGTATAAATAGAATTTGGGTTCATGACGTAGAAAGGCAGCGCCAACTTTTAAAGGATGATGTTCGTACCTGCACGCGGATGTAAAGTTATCATTCGCTGACCTTATAGGGCTTTAATTAAATTTTTACTCACATTTCCAGTTCTTTACAGAAATGCTGGTGATGAAAATCGTGAATTCTCTCGATATTTCCAAAAATGACATTTCGCTGGCCGCGCAAGGCTTGCGGGATGTCTTCGCGAAGCAATTCTTGCATGTAGTTGTCGATGACATAGTAGAGCGATCGCACCTTTGGAAAGCAAACAAGTTAAAGTTAACGTTCTTCTTCATCGTTGGCTCAACAACTCACATAATCGCGTTCAGTTCCAATCATTTCTCGAATGATCAAAAGAAGCGTCCTAAGCAATTAAGTGCAAAAGTGTAATCGATAGTTACTGGAAAGTTCATTCAAGTTTAAATGTTACTCTTACTTTTGTGTTTTCTGATCGATCGAATTGTCATCCAAGTCAAGTTGTAGGTTCGACGCATGGCAATACAGATGCGCGTTTGCCTGAAGTGGACCTGGCGCAATGTTGCTCAAACTTTCACTCTTGTTCGGCTCGTCCAGACTGATGCTGGTAATGTTTTCACTTGTATCGTAATCGTCCAGATCAGCGTCGTCATGATCATGCTGGCTGTTATCACACGCCAATGTTGCATCATCTACGATGCTCTGACATGAACATGCCCTTAAAAGCTTTCCATCTTTCATCTCGAATGATTCGTCAAACGTTTCCACACCAGAATCGGCGAGCTTGTTGGCGCTTTCTTCTCCTCCTTTGCACGCTTTGGTCACATTATTCTCGAGTTTCTTTTCCGGCGACTCTTCGATCGACGGCAGTATGGAGGTTGATATCAACAAAGAATCTCCATGGCTGTCACATGTCATTTCTCTTTCTTTTTTTGGTGTACTAGTGGTAATCGTTGTTGTGGTAATTGTCATCTTTCCCGTAACTTTCTTCGCCTGTTGTCCGCCGCCCGACTTATTGCCTTGCATTAGACTTTCTAGTCCGATTTTTTCGGCGAGCTTAAGCATTTCCTTTTGAATGTCTTCCTCGTCGAGCTTCAGTGCGAGTAGATGATGGAGTCGTGCCGCCCCCTCGATTTTTTCGCGCAACGATTCGAGTCGAACGCTGTAGGCTTTCAATTCTGAATTGAGATTGTCACCTGCACGCTTCATCGAGTCGAGCTCCGTCGCGGCTTCAATCAAATCTTTACCCTTGGCAATGTGTTTCTAAACAGATTTAAAGGAAGAGATCCGAAAGTTCCGTTAAGCGATTTTGGGGTTTATTTACAAGTCAGTGTGGGGAGAAGGTTTTAATTTTTTCGAAGCTAAAGCAAGATATTCAAACCGTTTGACTCACCATCGAAATGAAGTAATAGTTCTCAAAGTCTTGCTCCTCGTCACGTATCGTGTCGCCACACTCTAACGAAAGTGCGCCGTACTTCGTCAGCGAGTTTTCTCCTTCGCTCTTGATCCATTCAATGACCTAAGATAAGCGAGAGGGCAAGAAATTGCGAAAATAAATGGAAACGGCCCAATGACACGTTTGTCCAATGTCTCACCTCATTGATTTCATCTTCTAATGCACGCTGTCTAGTGAGCTCGCGTAATCGCTCGCGATGTTGTTCTGTTAATTGCTCCAATCGCTTTGCTGCACGATTGACTTCATTAAACACAGTTATCAATGCATTCAATCGCTGTTCAACAAAGCTTTCCACGCTCGTCGACAATTGTTTCATTGGCTCGGCACATGCAGCAGCGTTCAAACTGAAGCTATTAACATTATGACTGCTCGACTGAACTACATTATCGAATGAACTGCTAAGGCTGTGTTTATCTAGAGCTTTGTTTTCATTTTCTGAATTTTTGGCTTTTGTGGTGCTGGCGGCGTTACGGAAAGATCGTTTCCGAATACGCTTGATGTGATCTTGCAGTTGAGTGAGCGTAATTGGCCCTCGGCGACGTAGGCTTTGCAAATCGGTGTCCATAAGTGCTCGACACAACGCTCGATGCTGCGAGTGTAATTGACGTCGGGTCGGCGGCCCCTGGAGATCCGCATTGCGAATCTCATTGAGCACGGCGACTAAGCGTCGTCCGGCAATCAAGCATTGACTTTGCAATGGTTCTATTGTTTTGAAAAACTCTATCCATTCGTGTTGATCATGCTCCAATAGACCATTGCACTGTGACAGAAGGTTTTCTATCGCTATATGCTGCAACAGCTGTTCGAGCGTCGAGGCAAACACTGTCTTTGTATGACTAATTGGTAATTGTTCATTGTATTTTTTGTCACCATCGCTCGAATCCCTCCAGAGCTCAGCTGATACCTCCATCAGCGTAATGAGAACTGAATTTACTTTAACGTGACCGTGCAGGAGTTGCAAGCCATTATCCAATTTATCTAAGACGACTTTTACGTGACCATTGCTATCGTTTCTCGCAATTAAATGGATAACGAATGTCGTTGAACTGTTTAAAAGTGAAGGAAGAGAGAAAGAAAGAAAAGGTTGCAAAAACCATCGAGAGTTGTAAAAGAGAGAAACGCTTACTGCATGGGAATGGTGCTGTAGAACAATATGAGCGTCGCGAGTTCATAGCAATTTAGGCCAGCCTGATGAACTTTATCACTCTCGATCACTATCAGCGGGAAGCCGCCGCGCGTGATGTTGCCTGGAAAGAAATTATGAATGAGCTGGGTTTCGTTTCGCAAGCACATGGCTTGAGATCATCGACCGAGGTCCAAAGGAGAAACAAAAACTTTTGGCAATTGTGTGAAAATTAGTTCGACTCGAAATTGAAATACCAGAAATTCGAGTTTGAGCAATTCGTGTCTAGCGATTCCGCGTCATGCGGATGTAGCCGTTCGAAGTCTCACACTGAAGCTTACCTGGCAAAAAGCAGCCCGACAAAAGCAATTTCTCCGGTAAATCTTGTATCGACCTTGGGGCTACAATGTCATGTGGGAGACGCGAGACTGGAAAGAAACGGAGGATGACAAAAGATTAGACGAAAGGGAAAACGAGAAATACGATTTATTTCAATCACTTCGGAGTTCGGCGTCGGCCAACGTGACAGTAAAAAAGTTATCAGTCGTGTCAAAAGCGAATCTGGGTTATGAAATCTTCGATTAATTGCAAAGTGTGGTCATCGACTCGGATTTCCCATCGAGCCGTCTTACGATAAAGAGTTTAATTGGAGCAGCAGTTCTGGCTTGACACAATTCCACAAGAGTCAATTATCGTCAATTTGCTGATAATGCATGTCCACGTCGGCCTGCCGTCGAGAGTTGCTTGATAAATGACTTTAGCGGAACGTGTGGTGAGAAGAAAAGCGTTGATTAATTAATTTTGATTTGACACTAAACACCAGTTTCCTTCGGTCGAGTTGGCTGTGGCAAGATAAAAGCTCTCTCGCTGTGATGACTCGAAACGTGAGCTCACAATGCCGCTATGAGGTGCAATTCATTCAGCCTTTACTTAATAATATTATTATGAAGCCGTAAAGTCGTCGAGATTAAGGCAAAAAGAAAGAACAGAGCGAAACATGTGTTGGGAATTGCAGCGCCTAAAGATTTATTGATTGTTGTTAAACATCATCGATAGAGCATAAAAAAGGCTCGAGAAATATTATCGAAGATTAGAAACAACTGATAAACATTGCTGTTCCATTCATATTGCCAATGTTTTTCTTTGCAATGTAAAAGTCGTTAGCGATCTCATTGAATCGAAATGAATTGCTGCCGAGGAAATCTCGTTCCCTCGGACTCCAAACGAGCGCGCTCTCGGGTCAAGTCCACGAGAAGTGTTTGGGATCTAAAAACCAGAAACTACCGTAACGTTTGCTGAGCGCATAACCCAAAACAAAATCTATTATGTGGGTTGAAAGTTATTAGTGAAGATTATTCAATGACTGAATTAACATAATAACGACGTGAATGCCTCAGCACTTGAATAATTCCCCAGGTTGACTCACTGCAGGCGACTGTCGCAAGCGCGTCATTAATTGAGTGTGTTGAGCTCTGGTTCAATCCGTCAAATCTCTGTGTGGATTACGTAATTGATTTAACATCTTGCACGAACTTTCAGGGTCGAATTTTATTTGCATTCTTGACATCTGCTCGTACTCGCTCATCGTCATTCAAGTGCTCACTTCACGTAGGTGAACTTGAGTTAGCGCAAACGACGGTTAAACAAACATGAACGCCAAAAATTATTCATCGCTCTGGTGATGCATCGCTGCGCGCACTCTGGATGATTTATCGATCGCCATGAAAGTCAAAGAGAAACCTGCAACACTTCTGAGCATAAGTAAATACAGGGTAGCAGAGATGTCTGTCAGAGAAATGAATTAAGTTCGCTAGCTTACATTGACCGCGGAGCAACAATTTATTGGTTTTCCACTCTCTTTCCAGCAGTTGAATTCTCTTAGGCTATCATTAAGCTCGAAGCGTAAGTGCATATCGAAAGATCAATACCAAAAGTGGAGAACGGGTGGGCAGACCGCTTCGTTTGCCTTTCTGACCCAAATTAGCGGAGCAGCGTAAATAATTGCTTTTTCACCTGTTGGCAATTAATTCGTGTTTCGATAAATATCGATGAAGAAAAATGCAATTTCGACAGAGGCGAGTGAAGAAAATGATTTTATGCATATCGTCGCGGGATCTTGAATTCATTTTAAATCGCCGCAAAGCCATCGGAAAGTGCACAAGCATCTGGCGGTCAACATCAGAGCTGCATAATGACCCAGTCATGATATCCTGGGGACATTCCAAATCGAAATTGATTTGGTCATGAAACGAAAGCTGAGAATTTGAGGTGCTTGGACTTTCACTACGAGTCAAATTGAGGTGAAGTCCGCGAGAAGATTTAAAATGACAAAGCAATGTTGAAAGGTTACACGCGGCACGGGGCAGATAATTGCTCAATTGCACTCACCAGTTTGAATTTTCTTTGCATCGTCGCCACTCTCCTCGTCACTGTCAATATGCGGAAACGATCCGCCCAAGCAGAATAATGGCAACGTCGACGGCGTTGTCACTGTGTCGGTTTCATTTGTCAAACTCGACGAAACATCGCTCGCCGTCGGGGCCATTTCAAGAGCTGCTCCTTGCTCAATTGTTTCATCATCTCTCGTTTCACTTTCGTTCGGCGTTAGCTTGTTGCTGCTGCTACCACCGCACGTAATGCGCTTAACTGCATACTTTTTGTTTGTGGAATTGTTCTTCGTAATCAGTTCTCGCCGCTTTAAATTACATTCCGCTCGTTTGCTCGCCGCATTCCTGTCATCCAATGAAAAATCAGCTGCATACTCGATGGCATTTTGATCGCTGGCATTTGATACAGTTGGACTTGGTGGAAATGTCAATTCGTCTAATGGAATTCGACAAATGGCATGCTCCACACCCACAAGCAGAGTTTGCAACAGATGTGGTAGATCTTCGCCCGCTAACATCTCAATTGATAAGGGAGTAATTGGATCTGTCAAAGCAAGTCAACATAAATCATTGTCATTCCGTTGTGATTGAATTCGACTTACGCTTTTCGGGATCCAGTTCGTGGTAGACGATTGAATCACAAAGTGATGGGCGCCAGCATGCGTAAAGCTTCGCTGAGACATCTGATGCAACTGAGCGGATACATAAATAGAAGTCCTGAAGTCGAACCAGTGAATCATCAATTGTTCCTAAGTGAAGCACGAGAGCTCCATTGGTTGATGTAAGCGGCCACCCTTTCTGCCAGAGTTGGTTCTGTAAGGAAGCAAGCATGATTAAACATTAACTAATGTGATGGAAATTCAATTTTTCTATCGAAAGTGCCCACTTAGCAGCTAAATCGTCTCATTAAGTCGATTGCAGTTCATAGCTGCTATTAGCATCGGAGAGAAGTCTTTGGCCATTAGCCGAGCCTTATTAGGATGACTGAAATTTACGCAAATTGCAGTCGAGCAAATTATTAGTCACGATTTGCAAGCTCTGCCGGTGGAGGCAAAGCGAAGTTTTCGAGAATACCACCGACAATAATTTCAACGGAAACTACTAGACGAGATTACAAGATGTGCAGCCAATCATTGCATAAGTAATCCACTACCCGTTTATCTTATGATTTAATATCTCTGCATTGCAATTTGCTTCTCGTCTTTAACTGTTCACTTACTTTCATGCAACCTCGTGCACAGTTTGCTCCATTCACAGAAAACATTTCTTCGGGTTCCCGTTTGCTGTCTTTTCGCACGCAAACATTATGAGCTCGAGTCGCGGGGAAATTGTTTAATGTTTTTTCGCAATACAGTTAACATGATTGACTACATTGTAGACCGTTTAATGACTCTCGTCCATTACAACCCGATGAACTCTAGGTGAATCGAAAGCAAAACTTGATAAACATCATTCAATTAAACGAACTGAAAAGTGGATCTAAGCTCAACCCCATCGTTATGCAATTGAAATTCATTTTATGAACTAACAGGCCAGCCATCAACAATGGAAGGAAATGAAACAGAACGTTCAACAAAAGTCGTCGTCGTCAAGCTGGGGACAGAGAGAAAAGCAGAAACATTTGCATAAATTCATTTTTGATGAATTGTTTATTTGTCTGTGGCATTTTTCCGGTAGAAAAGCAATGGCATCGCGAGCAAAGAGTCACATTTCGATCTCTTTTATTCGGTCGTTTATCAAAATATGAAACTGCTTTATCTCCGATTGCTTCAGTTCACTTTGCGATCAATATGTGTGGCGGCTTCATTTGAGACTATGAAAAACGTTTATGCAGTGAGGCTCAACCTTTCAACAGAACGAGTTGAATTCCATTGACGTTAATGAACAACGCGCCCCATTAAATCCAAATAAAGTCCGCTTTCCCAATTTTTCATGCGGAATCTAAATTGTGCATACATTTGCTTTCAATTAATCTCAAAAAGGCATTTAAAATCACGATTTGTTTCTCCGCTGGTTTCAGAAGAAATAACTTTGATTTTTACAGAAAAGCCAGCGATTTCAAATTCGACATATGTCGCTTGAAATGTTTCTGTTTTCCATGGTGATTACGCAACGTTCAAGAGAGACATTTCCTCTTAAAGGGACGGAGAAATCTTGATCACACAATAATTCATCTTCCCTCGTTGTTTAAAATAAATGATATGGAACCATAAATATAATTATTGCTGCCTTTGTCGAGTGATTGTGCGTGGAAACCATTCCAGAGCGAGAGAGATCGCCTTACAACGTATTCAATTCAAGCGACACAACAACTTCTGAACCCTTCAATTTAATTTTTTATTTGTTCAACATCTGTGTCGTACACTTTTCATTATGTTTATGAACTCTCTCACACTGAATTTAAATGCACCATGCGGGCCTTTTCCTCTTCTTGGTTTCCATGCGATGACTGAATGATAATCAATTTGATGCACCACACATCTCCCTGCACATTCAGCAAAAGTCTTATTCCTCTCAATCTTGTATGTAAACATTCAATTAATTTTTATTGTGCATTAAATTGCTCCTTTGTGGCGAGATCGAAAGCACTGGCTGTGGTCCAATCAGGAGAGTTCATAAAAGTGTTTAAGCTGAGCAAATTGGCGAAAAGAAACTTTGCTTAACGCAATAAATTTCACACGTTAATCGCTCGAGAGAGATTTGAATATGTTCACTAAGAAACTTCGATTGCCACTCGCTCGAAGTCAAATAGAAAACATTTTTAATGGAAATTGAATGGACGTGGCCATATGCTTTGGCTCTCTTACTTTTTGCGCAGGGAGTTTTCCATTCAAAATGACTCGAGCTGGGTGTAGCGCGATAGTCACACTGAAAGCATTCCATAAAGTTCATGTATGTGGCTTGTTAATTATTTCTGTTTATTCCACCAGCACACAATTCCGACTCTCGATGCATGGTCATAAATAGTTGGTAAATAGACCTAGTTTATGCTTTAACTTATTTCCCTTTCTTCTGCCTTCACTTTTCAATTGTTGATATTCTCAAGGAGAGCAAAGGAGAGAAACGTTCTTTGTGTCAACAGTCGAGTCCGTCGTGACACAGCGTTCTGCACGACCCAAAGAGTTTTCATAATTTCGCCATGGTTTCTAAATGTCGATCGCGCTTCCAAATCCGACAAGCGTCTTTATCATTGCGATCATCACCGAGTCGGCATGTTAGCGAGACTTGTCATTGAGCATTAAACGCTCTCGTACATTTTTCAGACTTGAATCACTGGCGCTCCACGGCGAGCAGTTATTACTCATTTCATCAGCTGCGGTTTATGTGCGCGAGCGCGGAGTGAGACAGGTCAGTAGGAGTCGGTGTCAAAATGAATGAAAATAAATATTTTAAGGTATAAAAATAAGCTGCAGCGGTTTTATGAGCGGCGAAAACTGATCTCGCACATTTCAGCCGTTTAAATATTTATCTTATTAATGCCCACGAGCTTCTCTGTTGTTTATTTTAAATGTCTTCAATGATATGTAACGCAGTTTGATAATGCAAGATGCCGACATGGAGTAACTCAAGGGAAGTGTTGAGTAATCAGCTGAGAAGCCTACAGGACTGTTTGAATGTGGCTTAAGCTATGTCAGCATCTGTACCTCTACCGATTCCACGTCCGTTCGCTTTGCAATTGCAACAACGTTCTCAGCCACCCATGATTGATTTTCTTGTTGCTTGTGAGTCATTGTGTCGCTCTGGAACTTGAAGTGCCACCCAACTCAATTCCATGTTTCTTATGAACCTTCGACATCAAATAATTTCGGTTCACATTAGAAGTGAACATTGTGAATGTACGTTGACGGCTTGGTAGGTAAGTTTGTACTCGACGAAGCAGAAAGACTCTCAACTGGCTCCGCTGTCTACAAACTGCCGCAATTCGAGTTATCGTTTTCCTATGCTGATGCCGATGATCGTCTATCGTAAATGTTTTGATTTCAAACGTCGCCGTTTCCAACGATCTCATGATTGAATGCTATGACAAAATTCTCGGATATATCGCGAAGCTATTACAAAACTGCAGTTTCTTTATCGATCGCACGGGCAGCAACATAATTTTCAAAACGTAAATCGTTTAAGTTGAACAGCACAGAGTTGCATTATTGGCAAGAGAACACAACGTGAATCACCATATAAGGATGACATCAACATCTAAATAAATGAGTTAAAGTAAAAGTAAAACTTTCATAATTTTTCTTTCACAGAGCGAGCGAGATGGAGCGAAATTGTTTTCCATAATGCACTGCGCATAAAACAAATAAATTTTTATATCAAAATGTGGCATCTCGCTGCTTAATTTAGTTTTTCCTCTTAAGCATGGCTTTCATTCATTCATTCGTTGCATTGTGGCGGAGCAATTTGTTTTACAACGAAAGCATCGAGAGAAGTTTATTTCAATCTGACTCGTGTTATTTATGGAATGGAAATTATTGTTATTGCTTACTTCACACAAGTCGTTAACCTCTCTCACTCGCTCGAGGTGTTTAATTCGCAGATAAAGCACAATTAAATTAGCGAAAAGCTCCGTAATTGTTTAGTAACGAGTTGTCTTTATTTATGAGCTCTTTTGATAACGCCATGGCTTTGCATAACTGCTGCCGTTTCATTGTGCCTCGAATCGATGGGAGGTGTCGAGTTTGGAATTGAAACTCGACAACGATTAAGCGTCATGCAAATTAAGCTTCCATTCATTCAGCTTTAATTAATTGGAAAAAGCTTCTCTCAACTTCCTCAAACAGTCAATCCAACTACTTAGAGACTGTCACATCCTGTCCAGCAGACTTTGATAATTAAAAGTAACGGAGATCACATTGAGCATTCAAATTTCCTAATAAACGATTTTCATTGCCAAAATATTTAAGTCTTAATCCAATTTCTCCATCAATTATTGAAAATTTAATCAGCTTACACGCGTCGATGTCCCGTCGCTTCGTTACTTTTGATTTCTACGAAATAATCTTTCAGCAACTCAATGTCAAAGAGAGAAACAAAAAAATGTTCGAAATTTTCACTTCATGTCACAAATGTCAGAAGAAGAAGACAGATAAAAGGTTCACGGCCAATTTTTTCGATTCGTGGAAATGATTGGCTTTTTGTTTTTGTTGCATGTGGACAAGAGGCAGCTAATGGCAACAACAAATCACACTTCAAGCATTCCTCAACCTCAACAAGCCCCACAGCGTGCTTCACACTGGGATGAAATGTGGACCGTGCTATAACCGAAAAGAAATCGAAATTTCATTTTAGAAATTGAAAGTAATTTCGCCTTAAAAAACGTTAAGCTCTGTAGTTGGCGAGGAATAACTGTTGATTGTGTCTCAGAATTGGCGAGGCTTTTGAAGAACGACTCGTTCTTCATTGCTTTCTTATTGTTCAAAACTGTATGCTTCAAACGAGGTTCAAATAAGCTGCAAGACTCGAGAGAGAACGCCCATTCAATTACATCCCGTACACACGAAAAAACTTGATTTCTTTCTCAGCTTATGCTTGATTTCTAAGTGGCCTCTAAACCTTTCCAGCTTCGAAATGTTTGTGGGTTTCCATGTAATCTTGATGTGATAAAGACTTTTCCACCTTCCCGCGAAAGGCTTTCAAACGGTTGTTTATAGCACACCGAGATCGACACACAATGAGGCGGTGCGCGCAACGGTCAACGAGTCTTAGAACAGCTGGAATTTAATCGCAGTTGCGATCGTCAGTTTTTTGAACCTTTGTATTATTTACTTGTTCTCTTCTTGCAGGTTCATCTAAAAGGCTTTTATTTCGCACATTTTCGAAATTTCTCGCACGATGCGAAACTGTAAAGTGTGACGAGAACTCAAGCAGTTTGAGTCCGTTAATCGCAAATTATGAGTGGAAAATTTCTCACGGAGACAATCGCAAAGATGAATCGCAAGCGGAAAGTTTACTCGATTGTCAACAATTTTCAATCATAAATTGAAAATTTGCTTCGCCCAAGCACAAGCGCAATTTCTGACGGCTAAATCATGCTTCAGCGCGGCGAAGACGTGGGCTTTCATAATTATGGCTAATGTGCCATACGTTGCTCCAACGCAAAACTGCTTCAAACTGACAACTGTGACCCTGAATGTAAGTTCTCTTTTTTGTGGAATTGAATTCGCATGCAAATGTGTCGAGAGACATGAACGTTGCTGCATAGTTACGCGAAGTTTTCCACTTTGCGACTCAATAAAAATTCCCCGAAGACATACAAGAGGCTTCTTTGATCTACCTCATTATGTTTTCACTCGGAAACTTGAAAGACTCCAGGGCAATGTCATTAAAACTGATTCTAAACTATGCAATAAATTAATAAGTTTATGAGATGAACTTATGAACAATCGTTAATCTGAAACAATGCACTTCAGAAGCAGCGAGTTAATGATCTTTTGTGGTGGCTTGGCTGCCGAGAATCCCAAGAACTTCGCCTTAATTGGTGTTTATCGTGTTTTGCTTCTTCTTTTCACTTCACATGTCTTTCGCAATTCATCGCTAAAGAATCACAGTCTGGCGGTGAGAAAAATGCAGGTGAACCATCTCGAACCGCCAAACGGTCTCTCTCTTTTTTCCTTGAAAACATTGTGTAAAAGTTAAGTAATCGGTTTGTTGTACGTTTAATTAACGTAAGAGGCAGAAAATGATAAAGACTCTTGAGACGCGCGAGTGGAAAATGCCGACCGCAGCATGTCGAAGAAAACAGATAATGCTGCAATAACAACCGACTCAATGGAACACGATAAATTCTTCTTACAATTTCCTCGGTTGCTTTCAAGTGTCACCATCTCCGACGAACAAAGATCAGTCCCGAACAAAAGAGAGATTACACGCAATGAAATGCGCTTTAGCAGTGTTTCATTAATAATTGCTTTTAATGTTTTAATCGATCGCGCGTTTTCGTATCTAGCCATAATTGAAAAATCATCGGCACGAAAGCTGCCGATGCTGATATAATCGAGCTCGATATGGAAGTTTAGTGCGTACGGCCGAAGTCGTTCTGAGAAGTTTGTGAACCTTTAAGAGGCCGCCGAGAATTCGCAGCTAATGAAGTCAAATTTCAATTTTTCTCACGTTAAGAAAACCGCAAGAAATATGAATGAGCGTGACGATTCCGTTTAATTCTTTACTGATATTGTCTGCAATCAAAAAGCGATGGAGATCTAGATTTCCCAGCGGCTGGAGTGTGTGCATGATTAATGAAAATTAATGATACTCGACACCGCAAGTTCACAATAGAACGCATATCGCCAGTGAATGAGATTTTCTTCATTGCACCGAAATGAGTTAACAAAAGCTTTCGTGTTCGGCCGCTTTACTTAGAAATCAGAAACCATTTTTTGTTGCGAGTGAGAAGATGAAATTCGTTTGATAAAAGTTGATGAAGAATGACTTGTCCCACTTTTTATTATGATTTTCTTTGCCTCTCTTGTAAAATCTGAGGACGGGAGATGAAGAAACCACTCTTGATTTCAATGGAAAGAAAAATTGATGATATTCAAGATCTTAAAGTCTTCTAGTGCCGCGATATTTGAATTTGAGTGCTCTTAATAGAAGGAAGAACCGAGACTCATCGAAATATTACACCACAATTAATTGCTGATTGCTTCACCGCTTTTGCTTATTCAAATCGATTTAGAACGGGAGCGACAATTAATTGAAAATCTTAGTTGCTGATCAGACTCGAATCGAAGAAACTGAAAATTGCTTTGTGATTGAAAGAGAAATTTCTTTTGTCTCTCGGCCGGGATGTGAACAAAACACTAAAACTCAACATGTCTTTACTGTTGATTCGTCTTTCGACACCACAGCCGAGTCAGATACGATTCGTACCTTTGACCCAAAGCAAGCTCGCTGAAGAATGTTCGACGTTGTTTTTTGCCCACTGTCTTCTCATGAAATCGCAACGAATTCATTTCGCTTGGTTTTCTCGAAACTTTTTGTTTGTTTAATTAAGTTCCTGGGTTTAAGTTAATGAGACAGCGCTTGAATAACAAAAGCTTTGGGGAAACCTAAAGCTTTGTCACCTCGCGGTTATCTCGAATTCGCATCGAGGCTTCCTATGTTATGCAACTCCTAAACAAGTCCTGAGCCCATAAACTTGTGTTTGTTTACATAGAAATCTTTCCCAGATATCTGGGCAGGGTTAAAGTATCAGAATCTGAAGCTTTGCCCTGACTAAACGAAATATAAGAAAACCATAGACGAATAGGTACGACAGCATGAAAATGAAGTTTTATGCATATCAAACTTGATTTCGTTGCATTCGTCTCTCTTTCCACTTCAAAACAAAATCATCCTAAACCACTCGAGAGCGTCGGGTAGGAAAGGCGACGACAATAAATTAATTTCCACCGAGCATGCATGAAGCTATTAATTTCCTCAAACCTACTCGAACAGCACCGAATCACTGCAGAGAATGCTGGGATTCGAAAACATTTCTCATGTAGCGCATTTTTTATTGAGCCTCATGTCGTCAACATTTTTATAGCCGATGTTGTTTTCGGCGGATGATAAATCGAGAAATGTTTCGCGTGTTTCCTGCTTTTCCTCAACGTAGCGAAGGCTGTGCGAGAAACGCATTTCTGAAGTTGTGCAATTTTGCTTCTAAAAATATCCGAATTACATTAAAATTCTTTGGACTCTCGCGCGGCGTCTCGTCTCGGACAGCTCCGTATGTGGCCCCACTAAGTCATTTATTGCCAACAATTTACGTTCGGAGGGAAAAAAGCTAATTGAAAGCGAAATTTGTTTTTATACGAAAACGAAATTTTTTAAACAAACAGAAACTGTAAAACAAATTTCCTCATTTTTCTTGAATGAACTTTCTTTGATCTGTTCGGCCTTATGCGAGAGTGAAAATCAAACTATTTACTCTAAGTTGTCTGGTGAATCCGTTTGTGCACGCCTGTCGGCCTAAGGTACACACATGACTAGAATGCATTTTCTAATTTTATCTCGGACATTATTTATGTTCACGCACATATTTTCGCCTCGTAGATATTTTTCGTGCGCCGCGTCAACTCTTTTATCTTCGTTTCCACATTTGACTTATAAGCAACTTTTCTCAAGTTTTCACATCACCGCATGAGAATTATGTTAGAGGAGAAAAATCGGCCATAAATTTTATAGAGTGTCATATTCTGGAAATATTTATGCTCCACTTTGTTTGTGAAACTCGATGTAATTATGCTCGTAACTAAACTGCACTTTCTTCCCAGTTATCTCGAGGCGGTTGTAACAAATTCTCATGTTTGCAATCTGATAACACGCGATCAAGCGAAGCATAAACTGTAACACTCACCAAATATCAAATATTGTACTCTTAATCCGGTGCAGCAATCTCAAGTTGATTCACTTGTAAGGCACAAAAATAATATTTGTCGACGTCTTTCTCTTTGCGAGATGTTGTATAATTGTAATTTATTAACTTTGTTTCTGGCTTTATTCTAATTATAGTCGCACATTCCTTCCTCCCCGAAGACGATTCTCTCACACAGATGCGCGATGCAAGTCAGAACTAACTAATTTATAATGACGTCAACTAATTCTTTAAAATCAAATTAGAAGGAATTTCTTGTGTCGCTCTTCTGATTCTTCGATGGCACAACACAATATGTTGGAGCACGATTTATCAATTTCTTTCTCGACTCAATAGTAATCAGTTATTCTCTCTCGCGAGATCTTCTTTCGTTCTAAAAATACTCCACAAAGAAACTCTCCATTCATGGATCTTTCCACTTATTCAACAACACAGGTTCATGTTCACAATTAAGTCGAAAGCAAGGCACACGAGTATGAATAATAAACTTCAGACAGAAGAGAAAGAAAAACTTCAAATTCTTTTCCGAACAAAAACTGCGACAAAACTCAAAACACGTCCGAACGCTACGACCGACCAAGAAACATAAAAAATGTAAAGCATAGATGAAAAGATCGTTGTCTCCCCCACCTCTTCTCTTCTGACTTGTTGCTAGCGTTCAGTCTGCTTTGCCGAACGTTTCGCTTTTTCCCCTCACAGCTGCCGGCTTCAAACAATAACAAAACGCGCTGCATATATCCAATGCTCGCAAAACATCAGCAGCTGATTTTCGGTGATCTCTTCGTTCAAAGCAACATAAGTATTTGATTTATTTTGTAACAAGCTATCGAAAATGTTTTTGTTTCAAGACGCGTCTATCAACTCACAAAAGCTAAATATTTGAACGCATTGAAGGTTGAAACATAAAAGGTTTCGTAAATTTCAAGCTTCTCAACTATTGAATCTCAAAAATCTATTATGCAAATGACCCAAAAACTGTTTCTTCTTCACTTTTGGAGCCCCTCGACCTGAGCGAGTTGAATTAAGAGCTTAATCATGTTTCTCTTTCTCTGCATTCGATTAATGAAAATATCAATCGATGATTAATCATTTCGCCGGTGCCTTTCGTGACTTTTAAATTGATTTAAAAATGTAAAGATCAACTCACCGTATCACCACTGGAAAACTTTTGTTTGATCCTCTCGATAATCTCGACAGCTGGCATTAGAAAGACTTGTTCGAACGACGTGAGGTCACCGCGGAAGGTGCAGACGAGAATATCGCGCGCCTGTCGAATCAGAACATCTCTCGTATGTTCGCGGTAAAGAGGATAATGTTGGCCTAGATATTTGTCAACCAGACTCGACACCGTGCAAGCATCCTACGGAACAAGAAAATCATAAATCGATCAAGTTCGCTGCCATAAATCACCGAGGCACATGACAGTTGACTCTGCGAAAACGACACAAAGGCCTTCAAGTGAATTAAGAAATCAAAGGAATAATTGAAAAGAAAACTGTTGAGCTTCGAAGCGAATAAGCGAAACCATTGCCGGCTCTTTTTCGTTTCTAGATCACAAAGTTCACGATTCTGTGATTGTATCATTTTCGGAATGGAGCAGAGAACGAACGTAACTGGCATAAAAAATGTGTTTCACTTTCCTTTGGCACAGAAAGAAATCAGAAAAACATTCTGAAATGCTTTTTAAATGCATACAAAATTGTTTTCTCCAATCCTCCTTAACTGAGCTTCACCGCGGATTTGTATCGCTTAAACTGTTACGTAAGTGAACCGCAAACTCCCGAGAAAGAAATTGTAGGCCGAATGTACCTCAAGAAACCTCGAATGGCATAATTCACTTTTACCTTCTTCCGATTCGAAGTTATTTCTATGCTCCATTCGATCAAGAAACGGACACTCAAGATAAGCTCAAGTCAAGGTTGCGAAATGATAATTTCTTGTAATAAGCAAAAGTATTTTTCAAAGTTTTTCTTGTGAACACGCGAGGAAGGGAAACACATCAAGGCTTCGAATCGAAAAGTCTCTAGTTTCACTTCGACATTCCTAAATTCTCTCTGTTACCTTATTGACCTGCGATTCCACCAGAGGCTCCGTCTCAGTCATGCTCATGCATTTAATTTCTTTATCGATCGCTTCCTGCTCGTCGACTTGATTTGTTTTCATTGCTTTTGGCAGTTGATCCGAGCCCGTTTTGTTTACCGAGTCATTAGACTCTGTTGCGAGGTACCATGAAGTATTAGATGATTGCGGGAGATCTTCGTTAACCGTTATGGTGCACGTTTCTTCGCTGCCATGGCCATAAAGTGCATCTTTGCACTTCTTGAAGTAACTCCGCACTTTTGATTTGCTCTTACGCACGTCGCTCCTACTCATACTCAACTCGGATACCGTTTGATTGACGACGATCTCCTCGAGCTTAGAGTCGAGTGTAGATGATGCTATTGAAATTCCATCTGCCGGCTTTGTGTCGCCTTCGAAGGCTCGCGACGCCGATGTCGAGCGCAAAGATGAAATCTGCAAAAATAGAAGGAAAACTGTAAGGCACTCGAACCAGTAGACACCCACGACGAGAAGCTCTTGGAGAGGAAGGAGAACTTCCAATGCAAAACTCTGCTAAATCTGTTACAGTTTTATGCAAATCCGATTACTAAGAGCGAAACGTGACTCGAACAAACAGCAAGTCTCTTGATATTTCCAACAAAATCCATCAAAATGTTTTGAATAATTGTGATTGCCTCCAAGGCTTCGAGCTGAACTCCGTTGCAGCTTTGAAAATTGTCGCCGCATCTTCTCGTATTTGCCGAGCTCTCGACGAACTTTCCATGTAGAAGCGCAAATGTTTGCACAAATCCTTTCCGGGCAACTGAGCCAGAAATTTCTCACAGCTAAAGCAAAGTTGATTGAAGAAGAATTGTAATGAAGATTTACGCCCGACAACTTACTTTCTTCTTGCGTGCCAAATACATTCTCCCAAGATTTTATTTCGCGTTGCGAGCAATTTACAGAACGAGATTACTGTCTCCAAGTGCTGCTCTTGTTACTTCACAACGTGATTTTGATTCTTCTTCGAGTGAATATTAATGCCCGAGCATCGACGATTGTTTTTGCACGTTTTATGTTAATTGGTGAGCGTCTTATTTATAGTTTCTTGTTATTGTCCTCAAACCGTTCCCAGTCTAATTATAAAATATTGGAAGTAGAAAAACTTTCAAAAATCCTTGAGCAGATTGCATGTCATAAACAATGAAAGTTTCTGAGGGACTATGAGGCTCTAGTTCCTAATTGATATGCTCATAATTAATCATTAGTTCGATTTTATTTCACTTCACTGTTTTTGCACAATGCATTCATTTGTTCTGATAAATTGCAACACGATTTCATTTCAATTATGTGGAACATTCCACGGAGATATCAATCGCAAGAAATTCCCTCATCGGCTTATAATTCGCCTTTTAATAAATTGCCTCCGTCGCTGTGGCGATAAATACTCGAACATGATTAAGAAATTCAAGTCAAATAGATTTTTCTCTCTTGTCTAGAGAGAAACCGAAGGAGAAACAATTTTCCATCTGTTTTAATGAAGTGAACAGCAAAAGACTAATCCACCGTCTAATGCCGTGATTCTACACCCACGCCAAGTCGTGAGAGAACTTTGTCTTTGTTCAAGCGTCTGAGCGCAAATTTTTCTCATTTGAATCTCCGCAATAAATTCGAAGGATTTCGTAAGAATTCAGCGGAGCAGCAAATTTCCAACTTCGTCTTGCTTTTCACGAGTTGTCAACAAAATCGTCCACGCAGTCACGTAAAAACTTGAGCGCTCATCTTCGCATCACCATAAACAAACATTATTTGATTTTTCAATGTTCTTGAGAGTTTATAGGTCATTGATTTTATGTAACTCGGTCATTGTCCCATATTCATTGTCTCAATTCACTGAGTTTTTCGAGAATCGCTTTGCTTCTTCCATCTACGTGCCCAAAAAGCACTCATTCACCTTTAACTGGGGATTTTATTACTCAAATTAATCAAATATCTCCAAATCGATTCGCATCACGCCCCGTGCCGGCTATTTCTGTCTTTGAAGGTGATTTTCTCACTCGTTGTCATGGAATTTCTTCCAATCACTCTGACGTTCTTATTAAGTTTCAATTGTTCACTCTTTCTATCCGCTAAATTGTTTCTGCCACGAGCACTTCAAGATTTCACAACAGGCATTGCCTTCGTTGACTCATCCCGAACTTGAAAATGTGTGTTTGTCTCCTTTCGCCCGACTGAAAAGCTTTTCTGGATTTTTTCTGACTTTCTATTGAGGAGTGCGACTGACAATTGGGCGCAGGCGCTGAGGCTCGTATCGCGTCAATACAGGAGTAAAAACAACATCACACAGGAGCTTTGATCAATTGTATAAGCCTGAGAAGAAAGCTCTGTAATGTGACTCATGGGTTTTCTATGCTCAACGATATCAATGACACGTGTTTAGGAACGAGAGCCTCATTCGATTTGCTTTTCCCTTCAGATGCTTTAAGGAAGAAGAAAACTTTCTGTGTTTAAATTAAGTAATTTCCTTGAAGTCCCGGGAAAACAGGTTCGAAGCATAAAATGTAATTCGCTTTAAGTTCTTATCAAGCTCCGAATATTTCCAGCTTGACCACAAGTTCAAAGAATCATTCAAGCCTTACGAAAGTTTATTATTCTTAGAAAACTTGAAATTAACACGGCGTGCAGTGAAATAAACGCTACATATTTCACGTTCCCCAAGAGCAATGGGAGTTTGAAACTTGACCGTAAACTACGGCAATAAATTTACGACACTAAAAGTCACGCCGATCTAGAACGAACCAACTCGTTTGGCCGCATAGCGTTTTCGCTCATAAATCGCTTTTGCACGCAGAAGAATTCGAAAGCCATTCTGATCTTGACAGTGACTTCGGAGAGCGAAGCTGAATGAGAAGGAGAACGTTCTCGTTGGCGTTTGCGAATGAATGAGTGTAATGAAGGCATTGTGTACCGAGACGTTTCACTCATATGGAAACAAGGTGGCGGAGCCGACTTCCTGCTCACCTAAGCCCATCGTCATATGATTTCCAATCTACCCAAGCAGTAGATTCGTATCGCCTCAGTGTCATTGCAGTTATTAAACTTAACCTTCAGAGATGTTATTTTCATCTGCACCAACACATAACAAGCCGAGCGCTTCATCAGCGGTAAAATGCGATCGTGGAGTTGGTTTTCGCAGCAATTCTGTCTAACACATTAACGAGGTTCAGCGTTGTGGAACCGCAGAAATGATTGAAACAACTTTGTGCACGAGCTTTTATTGGCAGCAGGTTTTATGCAATCAATGGCGAGACTCTCATCGTTGCACCGTGGAAAAATCATTAAGGTTTACGTTTTCTCGAAACCAATTTCAGATCCAATAATCGCTTTATCGCAAATGAGATTCCAACGAACGAGATAAGAAACTCGCAAAACTTAATCATGAAATCAGTTTCTGGAACAATTTCCTGGAATCCCTTGCACACACAAACGCTTGGCCCAAGAGATTCCAGCACTCCCTTGCAGTCACCTAACCGTGGATCATTCGTGCTTTATGTTACATGGAATCAAGATCATTAACCGTATCTTCGTTGCACATACGAAGGTGATATGAATAAAACATAATTTTTATCGTTCGCTTCAAATCTCTCTTTTCTCACCGCGCACCGATCGTCTGACTCACAATTCTAGTTTCATTATTATTTTATGCCTCGAGAAGCTACGACGACATCAACGAGCGTTCTAGATAGAACGCGAAACCGAAAGCCATTCGCGTTTAAGCTTTGTGTATTATGCAATTAAGTTCGAAACGAATTTCTCTCATGTCTCACTGTTTGAGCTGTATTTGGAATAAAAGTTTCTTCCATGTGGACGAACAACAAAAGAGGAGAGACACATTATTGCACTGCATTTTTGCTCGTACCAGGTGCCATTTGTGGCTTTAATGCAGACAGTTTTTAAGTTCGCTTGAATGCGCGCTTTCCACCGAAATGACGACAAGTCCAGTGACTTCAATATCTAGACCGTTCGGTTGAATTGAGTTGTAGAAGTTGACCATTTGAAATGCTCAGCCTAAAGTTAAAACTTTGAAGTGGCGAGCTCTCTGGCTCGCTTGACATGCTCTCGAGATTATTCTAACACTTTATTTCATTTTATTGGCTCGTCTAGGTCCAATAACCTATGGAAGAATCCAATCAGTTGATGTTTTCTTATTTTTGTTGCTGTGTTTTTTCAGTAATTCGCATCGTTAAACCATTCGAATGTGCGATAATATTTCGTGCCGAGTGCTCATCGCCTGAAGTTTGTTTTCCGAAGCGAAGACATCGAATCATTGCAAGTCGATTGCTTGTTGTAAAACTCATCACCGGCAGCAAAAAGAAGAGAAGTTTTCCATCAATCTCGACGTTAGAAATTTGCACAAAATGCAAATCTGTAACGGATCGGTGGAACTTGCTTCGCAGTTCGCAATTTCTTGTTTAGAAGCTCATCACGAGAACAATTTCAACGAGATTTCTATGAGAAATATTTTGGAATTTATTGTTCAACTAGCTTTCTGCAGCTCAATGTATTCATCATTAGCAACGGGAGAGACGAAAGCAGGAAACCATCGTCTCAGCAACCAGCAATTATTCAAGTCTGGTGGCGATTCCATTGGATTCAATGCTAAGTGCAATAATGGAGCTCACGCTACTTTTGAATGAAGTGATCACCGCGGGGCATTTACCGTGCTCCATGCACGAGTCGAATGCGTAACGTGTGAAAATTGAGGCAATTCAACTGCAGAAAAGTTCAATCATCTTTCATTTCAAAAGACTGTCGCTCGACGAAAAGGCAGTTGATGTAACTCAATAGGCAACCGTGAAGTTATTGAATTTCTTTGAGCAAACTGTAATATACTTTCGATGAGATACGATTACCTCTCTTTTCATCGCACAAGATATCAGGTCATTATACTTGAATTATTACAAAAATTATACTTGAATAAAGTGTTCGTTTTACTTCTTGCCACCGCTTAGTTTTATCTCTGCATTTAGTAATTTGTTAATCATAGTAGAGTCTCTTGTCGAATAGTTTTGATTTATGTTTGTGCAGTAATGCGAATAAGTAATGAAGCGATCGAAAGTTGGGTTGAAAAGACTTGTGTAAGCAATTATTCGATTTAGTGAATGATAAAAGCAGCCAATGCTCAATGAGAGTTCCATGTTAAATGGCTATAAACTGCTACTAAAAAGCAGCATAAATATCGATCAAACTAGAGGATATTGCAAAACTTATGCATGCGAAAAGCTTCGTTACTTTCGTAATGGCTCGAAAGCTCGAAAGGAAAGAGAGAAGGTCAGAGTCGTAATCTTTATGAATAGGTCTTCAAGGCTTAAGGTATCAAATGACTGGGTTGAGTCGCTCAACGCGCATTAGCGAAATTAAAACAATTTGCTAACTCAATGAGTTATGATCGCTGACAAAATTTCGAGGGTTTACTCCTTGCTAGAAATGAATGAGTTCGCCCTGTCGTTACAACGTTTGCTATTTCCTGGTAGAATTCCGCAGAGATAAGTTATTGTTTGCTTGCTTCGTGCCACACCTCGACATGGAAAAAATTGGCAAATGAAAAACATTGGATAAGGGCGAAGGGTTGATAATTGCTATTCTCAACAGTTACTGCCGTGATAAATGCTGCGGTTGAGTCGAGAATATAACTTTTAATTTCAATCTCACGAGCTTCTAAGCCTTGAAAATGAATGAAACGTTGAAAAAATCAGCGCACATGTTAACACTGACGCTCTAATTTCTTTTTAAATTAAGATGCTTAGGCAAACGATCTCACTCTCTGGTGAAGCTACGCGTCGTCAAAGCTAAATATTTACTCTACTTATCACAACAAACACCGGTAACATTTGTTATCTTCAGGCGTGAGCTGAGTTGGTAGGCTTGGGAAGCTCGACGGCTTTTACATCAGTTCAACCATAATTACTGTGCCAATATTATTATCTTTTTCGTCGCGACCTCAATTCTATGCCGGCCTCGAAGCTGCCCGAAATGAACCAACTTCCATTTACTCGATCATCCCATTTAGAGCTGTCGGTGATTAAAGTCGAATTCATCTTTCAAAATAATTGACCAAAAGAGCAAGAGATGAAGGAAAAGTATTCCAGATTCGATCGCCAATAGAATGAGCATTGGGTCACTGATGTGTGTTGAGACGCGGAATTGTAACTGTTCATGGGCTCTGTTCCCGTAAATTAGCTATTCATTTCGATCTTTTTGTGTAATTTATCCCATTGAGAATCGCAAAGCATAAATTCGAATTCGCTTGGCAGTGTTGGTTCAATCCCCTTGCGATCGATTTCTTTCGTCTCCACCATCAAATTGACAGAATTGCGCTTGCCATCGACTTTACATCGGTGTCTGTACGAGTCGTCATCCATTAAAACGATTAGTCACGCGAATAGAAAAGCGGTCGCAACGGAGAACTATTCTGTGTTGTATAAGGAACTTCTATTGACGATTGGGCTTGTCATTGAACTTAAATACGAATCGAAAAAAACTAACAGCGCTGAGCCGCTTGATTGTTACATTGTTGACATGGTAAATGATCTGGGCGGCTTTGATTTATTCTGACTTTACAAAAATCATCGTTGCACTTAGCAGGGGAAACAGAATAAAGTTCCATTTGTTGCTCAAGTGAAAATCTACGCAGCTCAGAAGGTGAACGAAACTTGATTGCTGGTTTCATTCGTAAAGCTTTCGGTTCTATGCATGATTGTGCATATTGGTTGCGAGCAAATTGGAACCCGAAACATTGAGATAAGATCAAGATTAATGATCGTGTGGACTAAGGCGATCGCGTTTCAAATTCAAATTGCAAATTATACCGGAATCGAAAGCTTTCTTAACGAATTCAATTACTTACAGCAATAAACGGCTCCCGCACCTTGTGCGCCTTTTTCAAAATAGCTCGCCACACGATATCCATACTGCCATGTGCGAGCTTTTGTTAGGGTGAGAATGAAAATCAATTTAATCCTTTCGTCGATCGTGAGCATGCGGTTCGCGCCTGCAACTGGTTATTAAACATTTTCTTTTCACTGGGTATTTTTAATTTTGAAATTAGTTTGAAAGAAATATTTGAGCGCCGGTCGGAATGGAAAACTTTCTCAGCAATTTTTCTTTTACGAAACCGTAATAGCGCACATTTCACTGTCAGAAAGAAACTTCAACACTTTAGTGCAACTAATAATGTTTTTCGCGAGTCGCAACGGCGGAGTTGCTGGTTAGAAAATTCTCTCCGTAGCTAATTGCGAGTTATTTCAGTGCGAGATTATGCAATGGAACCTGCACACACAACGACTGCCGAGAGTCGATCAACCGTTTAGTGCTGATAACGCGAACTCCAAACAATCACACGATTGTTATCGACTCTCTTGTTCAACGTTTTCGTAATTTAACTTTTTCACAGAACTTCAGGCTTCAAGAAAAACGGATTGCAGACTTACACGGGCAAAGCACGAAAACAAACTAACAACGGCAACAACAAAGAGCGACGAAGCGAAGGGGAAAATAGTCGAGAGCTCGCGATTTCTGCTTCGCTCAATTTTTCGACTGCTTGTTCAACCTTTTCACGCAACATTCTCAGCGTTTTTCGTCCAACGATCGCTTCTCTTTTCTCCGCTCGAGCATATCATAGTTTCGGCTCATATGAAGTTGTAAAAAATCTCAGGTATTTGCGTTTGCGGAGCTTGCGAAGATATTGGAATAGACAGCAAAAAAAGAATTTGCAACAGCTGTTGCTCAATGTGTAGGTTCATTAAGGCCTGGATATCGTGAACACTTTAAATTTAATGAACTCAAAACTTCGTTGCGTGTTGTTGGAAGTTGCAGAGTTAAGCGGAGCATTCAGACAAATTACAATCAATTTTAATTCATCGCCGCATATTTTTCACTCCCGCAAAGTAAAGAGCAATGAAATGGGAAGTCAGCAGCAGACAGCGGTCTAATAATAACCGTGCAACTTCCTTTCCATTCAGGGAGTGTTGCCGACTGCGCTTCCCTAAATTCATTGATCCAATTTATGACTTCTCGGCACGATAATGCATTCACCTCGACTATTCAACTATCAGCCAGCGCTTAGAATCGGCTCAGCACTGTAAGCTAGCTGCTTATGACAAAGACAATTCAGCCTACAGCCGGCATTGAAGCAACTCACCCAATGTCTTATATATCCAACCCAGATGACGACACCTAATCCCACTTGCACGAAAGCATCGTTCAACCTATCCAATGCAATGCCAAATGTATCGCTTATTTGACGAAACCAAATCATTAAGTTGTTCGTTTCAATCATCGCTAAGTATCATCACTTTTCAATTATTTTATTCACTTAAAGTTGACGCGAGACCACTCGTGACTCGACTCGCTTAACCTTCTGTTGAAAATGAAACACGAAAGAAAATCACCCTCGACGTTTCGATGCACTGAACATGCGGGGTTGATATGAACTGGATAGTGACTGGAAACCTTAGAACATTAAGCTTCGACTCGCAAATATCATGGCTTTCAATTCAGACTCTCGTCTACAACTAAACCTCCACCACGCGTGGCCGCGAATTCCTCAATAAAAAGTCGCGCTCGTTGGTGACTCGTTTTGTTTTGAGCCAAGCGAAATCACCATAATAACAGACACTCCGTTATATTTTTTGGCTCATTACGATGATCAGAACACGAACGCAATTTTCTCTTTGCAGTTTTTGTCGATTTTACTTGATTGATGTTAACTAAGTCGTGTGTTTATTTGCGCCACGAACCTGACCGGATTAATGACGCGCACATAGCTTAAGCAAACAAAACATTCGCCAAACCGTTCTCACTCTTCAATTTCTTTTTTCACGTTCGCGGTCCACATTCATTCGTGACATTCATTAGCGACGATTCCTCCAACACACCCACCACAAAGAGTTTATTCAAATGTAGACTTTTAAGGTCGGAATATCCGACGGCGCTGCATCTGTAAAAGTTTCACGCAAAGCACCGCAAGCGATTTGTTTTCGACCTCTTAACTCATCAGAATCTGTCAACGAAATTGCCAACGAAAACAAGAAATTAAAGGGAAACGTCATAAAATGTCAGGAAGATTTCGAGACTCCGAATGAATCTTACGAAAATGAATCGATTTTACTCGCATGTGCCAGCACGAGAAGGAAGCGAGAAGTCTCTTCGAAAGGAAGCCTCAACAAGTGATTCTGCCGCCTGTTGCGTAAACGTTGAGTTATAGCGCCTTTTGTTTCAAGAGAAATCTCTGCAATCGAAGGCTTCTTGTTTGGCATCAGTGCTTCTCAAATTTCTGTTCGTTGGTTGCGCCAGATTTTTGAAACAATTTGTCTTTAAGAATTTACCATTTTTTCTTCAAAAAGTTGTCAATATCCGACAAGCAATTGATTGAAGCACGCGACATAAAGTTTATCAAGCACTGGATTTGACGAACAATAAGTCGAATATCGAAATTAATTTAAAATACTTCGAGTTTCAATTGCCTTTTTGATAAATCGCGGGCTCCGTAAGAGGTATCGACTTAAGCTTTTTGAGTTCGTTAAAATACTTTCCGACGACGCTTTCTTCAGTTAATAACTCGCCGTGAGAAAAACTTTATTTGGTTAATCCCACGCGTGGTCAACGGGCAATCAGCAGGAATTTTGCTTTTCAATTTTGAATCAAATTGCTTAATCAGTAAATTATGCAAAAGCTAGAAATGGATAATCTCAAGTTCTTTCTGAACTTTTTTCTTTGCCGTGTTAAGTAATTGCACTAGATTATGAGGATTTACGATACGACTCGAG
The DNA here is from genome assembly GCA_033064975.1 of Smittia sp. YW1114-2. Taxonomy (NCBI): domain Eukaryota; kingdom Metazoa; phylum Arthropoda; class Insecta; order Diptera; family Chironomidae; genus Smittia; species Smittia sp. YW1114-2. Next base: position 22,855,411 of record CP093832.1, read on the forward strand.
TATATTTATGGGCCTAAAGGATGTTGCGAGCTAAAGTTTATCAGCGTTGGCGCATCACTAGCATTCATCACAAACGAGAGGCGAGCGTGTCGCAATCCAAACCAGACACCTCTTACCTGTAAAGATTTTGCATGCACCATCAGTTACGGAGATAAAATGCGGGCCAGACTTCAACGCGAACAAGATTCGCGCGCTGAAGGGAAAAGAGAAGATCAGCGATCCATTGTTTTGATGAATAGCTTTCATTACTGCGAAGACTAATTATGTTCATTAATAAAACGTTTATTGGATCTTAAACTTGTGTCACTGTTTGGTAATCGCACACGAAACTCTTTCTCCACTAGTTTCAGTTCAAGCGCCTTCACGCGCAGGCGACAAAGAAGAAGCGATTCGATTTGTTTAAAGAATATTATGCAACACAAGTTGGCTCATTTACACAGTTTTGTGTAACTTCTCTTGCACGCCAGAGATCTTGATGCGGCGTTTCTACCCACTTTTACTTTCAATGATAAATTGAGCCAAAATGATAGGACAAAATATGTTTCAAACATTTTACGCAACGAGCACCGGAAAAGCACATCGTGAGCGTTTTTGCCCGACTCTGAGCTCAGTGTTTATGCGAATCTAATTTTCGTACGATCGTGAAGCAGAGAGAGTGAGTACGAGAGATGAATGTAGACTATGCAAAAATAAACAAATCAATCACAGCGTAAGGTGTTGTTTAATTAATACTGTGTCAAGCAAGCTGGGTTAAGCAAACTTTAGTTTTATGGTAATTCGCAGTTTAAATAAATAAGTAGATCAGCCGGGCGGTGATTGAAACTTTTGTGACATCTGAAATGAACTCAACACTTATTCAATTACGTCGACATCAACCATAAACTCTCCCGTTACATCGAAGTGCCAACAAAGTTTAAAGAGTCTTCCGACTGCCAGCAAAAGGCAAATAATGATAGACGTACGTTGATTAATCTGCTAAGACATTGAATCAAATGAAAGCTCTCATCTGGTTGATACTGTAATTAAGTGCAAAACTCGTTCGCTTGCTGCAAAATGTGCAAAAAGAAATATTAAGGCTTACACGTTATAAACAGCATCATCAAACACTTAGTTCGCGCATTGACTGAATGTTTGTTTAGGCGATTAACAGTCAGAGCTAAAAAGCGCTCTAACGACCGTAAAACTGCAATTTGCTGCGAGAGTCATCGCATTCGCTTTTTGTTTAGACAATGCTTAATTGAATCATTCAATAAATTTATATTTCATTAAAACACAAGCCGATGGGAATGGTAAAGGCTGAAGAACGCCAAATGAATTCATTTCGCTTGCCAGAGTCGTGAAAATTTAATTACATGCTTTTACTTTTGATTAAGATAAATCATTTACTCGGTGCGATCCAAAATCACTCTCGACTCGAGCTTTGTTTTGCTGGCGGAGCTTTGAGAAAAAGACGGAAAATCCGCGACTCGAGCTAAATGAGAAAAATATTAATTTCCATTTCGCAACAATTTGTTTTCCTGTAATTTTTGCCTGCTCACTTCCATCTTGGGCCATTGGAGTTGTAAGTTAGTCTTCAGTGAAGAACAGATTGATGATGAGCTCTCGGGATCTGCAAATTCATGGCTTTTGCGATCGGTCTCGGACAAAGCGAACGCTATTGCAGTTCAATGCTCAAATTACAGCCCTTCAAGTCAAATAGACCATTTGCTTTATTATTATTTATCTGCATTCTCATTCCTCATCCACGTTTTCCCAGCGCTAACGTAAATATTCTCAATTCATATTTGCTGCCCGTCGCTGCACTTAGAACAAATTTCCTCGCCGTTGTGCAAACTTACAACGAGTCATTGTCTCCAATCATCGTGTTCTATCTTTGCGTCCATCTTTCTCGCCTCTCGAATCGAGAGTCTCGATGGCTTGTATCGTTATATGTCAAAACGTTGTGAAATGTTGTGAATTGGTCGTAAAACTGCAAGCTAAGCTATAACTTCTTCAAAGCTAACAGAAGAACAATTCTCTTTGGCGTAATGCATTAGCATTCTCTCTGTTCGAAGCAGGTCTAAGATTGTTTGATTGCTTGCCTGCGAGCATACATATTTCTACTCCACATAAGTGATTTATCAAAACATTTTCAAGATTAATCTCCTCCTCGTGAAGCTGAAATAAAATGAAAATGTGTTCCGAGTCCAATTCCAGGCCTACGAAAACATGTGTAGAGCAATAAAGAATCGAGAGAGATGTGCAGCGTTGGGGGGCGTTCGTCTGCCTTACCGACAGGCGTTTACAAACCGGTCTGGTTCTCGCTGTGCAACTTTGTAGCTCAACAAATTAATCCATTCAGGCTTGTTAGAAATAAATCTTAAGGAATTCATTCATAATCTCTTTTTATTTTGTTTCAGAAAAATATTGAGATCTCAGTCAGTAAAGATAACATCTTCGACATCTGTAATCGTCGTATTCAAAGAGTATTAAGATTATTATGACGGCTTTTTAACACTTTTGCTTTTATTGCAACGGTTAATACTTGGATAATGTTCCCAAGAAAAGTCTTAAATTTTGTTTATTTATTCTCACTAAGAAAAATAAAATTTTGTCGAAACCGTAAAATATTTGAAAGTCATTTTGTCGCACCTTCTCCAGCGACGGTTCACATGCGTTTGGGTCGAGAGATGCAAACTGATTGATGACTACATCTTAATTTAAATATCACGGAAATCTGCCTCAATTTTTCATTCAAATCGTTTGTAAATTGAAAAGTCCATATGAAGTAAACGACGCTCTTGAACTCTGATTATCTGTGAAATCAACCTGAATATTCTTCGCTTAACTGCGGCGTGGTGCCAGAGAGAAATGCTCTCTCTGTCTCTTCAAATGTTATTTTGGCTCCGTTAGGTCATCAAAGCCTTATAACTTATAAGGTCTCCGAAATTAATCACATCGACTCGATCCTCCCGAAAACGATCAATTTGATATTTCGTTTTACCTTCCCAATTCAAATTTTAGCCAACACAAAATCTTGAGCTCCCTTTGCGGCATTCCAAGCCATTGTTCCTGTCACTCAACGCTTTTATCTGACGATCGCTAATTGCACGGTTTAGAACCATTACTCGCACTGTAAAAGAATTCTCATTCTCGGTCGTAAAGCTCAATCAGCTTTTGATGAACTTTGCTGATTATCACCTGAATTAATATCTTGAAGCGCGAGACCGCATTTCTTTACGAGATTTGTCGTAAACGTCTAATATATTCAAGACATCGTCGGCATCTTAGGCGCGCGTCTTCGTAAAGTCCCACCATCGACAATGAATCCACAGAGCATGTTGAACCTAATGAAATGTTCTTAAACAGTTATGTAATTTTCTTAAAAAGCATTTTCAGGTTTTACTTCTCTTTCACCTAGCATTACGGATTGAGTCGAGTTTGATCAGTAGCTAGAAGACATTAGTACGCAGAAGAGCATCGGATATGTTGATTATACGATGCATAGTGATTGAGAATTATTCGTGAACTTGTGGCTTCTCTTTTTCCATTTCTTTGAGGAAATCGTTTGCTGCTGAAGGCGTTTGTTCTCTTTGTAGATCGAGAACTTGAAACATTGTGAAGCGCAGAGTTTTTTATATCGTTCGATTACGACTGCAACTTCATCGTCCAAGGTTATTAAGTTTGAAATCAAGTTTCAATGATTAAAATGAAAACTTGTCAACTTTCGTCTCTGAGAAGACGAGAACGAAAAATGTTTGAACAGAAACGTCAAAGTTAATTAAACTCCAATAAATCAAAATGATTTAAACGAAATAATCGTTTGCGTTGGAGAGAACGAGAAAATGGATCAAGAGAACCGTTTTCGTCTGCTTAGACAATTAAGCGAGCATGATGGTGCGGGGCACCAAAGTTAATCTACCACTTGCAGCGACCAAATTAAGACCAATTTAGCTTTGTTTAATTGAACCGCTTAACGACTCTTGTCGAAATTCCAAACTTAGTTTCTCTGAAGCGAACTGTAAAGTTTTATTGGTTTGTCTTGAGAATCATTTTTCCAATTTGCATATAAACTGCAATTTAAACGATGAAGCTATTTGAATTTCAAATCTTTTCACTATTCATGACAAATTCTCTTTCCACCTTTTTATGTCGTTTCGACTGTGCCAAGAGATTCTCCGCGTCCTCGAAAACAGAGATAAAGCCAAGAGCGAGTATCGAACAAATATTGAACATTTTTCTTTCAATGCATTCGACGTGAGAAGTTAGAAGGGCCAACTTGGAGATTCTGTCGTGATATCAGACTGTGTGGTCCGGCGCAAAAGGAACCCGCCGCACATCCAAGTATCAAGAATTGTAATTTACGAGCAGCGGCTGCGACCTACAGTCGTTGAGTCATGATTTCTGTTGTTCTTTGTGCTCTGATAACAAACTGAGTTTCCGTCTAACTCTCATTACTTCAGGCGCTTCACGAAACCTCCTCGGCTGAACAACAACACTCAGCTACACTTGAAGAATCTCATAGCTTGCATCATGGAAATGTGAAATATGCGCAGCATTACATCGCTTTTCAATTAAAACGAAATGATTTTCTTCTTCTCGGACGTTGTAAGAAAAACTTTCTCAAAACAAAAACAACAATTAACTGCTCTTTCACTTTAATTTTCAGTACGCATTTGGTGCATCATCATCCGTTCATCGCCATTGAGCGAGGAAAGAAGAAACACAATCCATCAAGTCGTCGTAGAGAAGAGTTTGTAGCTAATATGATTTATTGCAAACAATTTACTTAGGAAAGTTTAAAAGATTCGCAGGAGTTGACGACGATTAATTGGCTTGGACAAGTTCAAGCAGCCGTCGGGATCATACAAGACCGCAAGTGTCCGAAGAAAGTGATGACATTTTGGTTGATAAAGATTACGTCAAGCGAAAACAGGAGACACAAAGCCGCAAGTCGGATTGAGTTTTGAATGTCGCATATTCTCATTCGGTTTCTCAAGAATCACGATTGTTCGAAACAACATAATTTACCAAAAACACTGGAGCATTCAGAACGAACGAATTGAGCATTCTGTTTATGGCAATCACCATGCTGGTCATTGATAACTTTATAAAGCCAGCAGAGCCTTAAAAGCAAATCCTCAGCCTATTACTCACCGCTTCTGTTTAAGCTTCTGTAAATTCTTTAAACAGTAAATGTTTAATCAATTGTATAATAAAGAGACTCGAACAATTGGCTGGCCCTGACACAAATTTTCCATCCATCCAAACACAATAAATCTTTCAGCTGCCGAGCTCGCGCTTGAAAATAAAGAAAAGAAAGAATTGAATGAAAATGTCTGTAATTATTTTGCTAAATTTGAAATTAAAAGTGACAACGAGAGCTGAGCAATGAAGAATGAAAATCTCACGACACAATACGAGCGACAAATCAATTGAGCCATGGAAAATCCATTAATAGTCGCGACCGCTTCAGTGTCAGCCGAAAGATTCTGACTCGATATTCAATGACTTATTTATGCCCGAAGGTATTTCAACACAATCGAGATGGCGGCAGAATGCGCGCTTGCAGCTCTTTTGTCAGATCACTTCATCGCCACATGTGTGAGGTCTGCGCCGGCTTCTAATAACCGTTAAAACACAAGTTTATGAATCATCAATTCGAAAGGCGAACAGTCGTGTCAAGAGATTCTAAATGACATGCGTTTTGCATTCTGCAATCTCCAATGTTCAGTCATCAGACTCACGAGTATGGAGAATTAAGACATAAACTAGCGCCGTGTTGGTTTGAGCTACGACCTAACAGAATAAAAATTAACAGTTCGCGGTGTCACCGCACACGGCTCGCAAAGCAAACTGCACCGACAGCGCAATAATCATGCATTAAATTCTGTTCTCGCTCGCTCGTTCAACTTTCGGTCAAGGTTTCTCTGGTGGGCGTTCTACTCAAACAAAGGCCTGACCGTACATAAAAATCACTCAGAGAAGAGTTCCGCAATGAGTATGTTTTGTGTGCGAAAAGATTTTTTTTGTCGTTAGTCATCGAGCGATAAAATTGCTTTTTTAATTTCAAAAACTCGAATTTGTGAAGGCAAAATTAAAGCAAATACATTGGTTGGGCTTTATCGTTGGGGTCTGTGGTTGTTCAAGAACCCAGGTTTCCCTGAAATTTATTCATATCAAGATTGGTTGCATAATCTGGCGAATTTATGATTCTGGGCTCAGTACTAGTATGACGTTAACAAGTTTAGAGGTTCAGGCTGAACCGTTAAAAGAAAATTTAATCACCAAAAATACTTCGCAGCATGCAATGAATAACTCCCAGCGCTGGAATGTGTCTGACTGCAAGAAAATTGAATCTCTACACGAATCGAGAATAAATCGATAATTGCGAAAATGATTGGACGACTCACAAAGCGAGCAGCGCTGTCTCTCAGCTCTCCCATGTGTCGGCGTTGAATGGATTTATGCAAAAAGCATAAAAATATTATGTTCTTTGTTCGACAACATGTTCCATTTAGTTGGCTGGAAATTAATGTCACTTCGTGTAGTGCAACAACGAAACATGTGTTGTCTTTCTCCTTCGCCGTACCTGAAAGAACAAGCAGCGACAAGCGATAAAATTTATTCGTCATTTTTCACGAATGCACAAACTTAATGGACTTCGTAGCCTGGATCTTACTTTGAGCTCAGTTTCATCTGCCCCGCATCGTTGCAAAAGTCTCGACGCGTTCTCACGGATGAAATCTCGCAATAATTAAGCCATTCTATTTTGAAGAGAAAGATTTTAATTATGGAGGAACTTTGCGGAGACAAACAGGTTTGAAGGGCAGAACGTTCCATGAACATCTGCGGACGAGAAATTATTAAACGAAGCTGAAAGATCGTGAAATCTTCCCATAAGTTGTCTTAGAAAGTTGCGAAGCGTTTCGATTCTCCTCCGATTTTGGTTGGCAATTTGTCACAGTCAAACTTACGCAAATTCAAGGAACAACAGACCTTGGTGGCCTGGTTTAGAAACCGAATTCACGAGATATATGAGACTCTGTTCCGAAAAAATCCCCAAAGATGCCGAACTCTTAGATATCGTTAAAAGGTTTCAAATATCTCGACGGGGATCTTAACAGAGCGATCACAAACCGCTCAATCAGATCCGGTGGGATCGCAATAAAAGAAAGTCGCGAATAAGTTTTGCAATCAATTTTCAAGTTGCCACTTAGGCAGTGATCGCGCAAATTCTTTCGTATTCAATGTCAATCGACAGCTTAAGCACAGCTCAACCTGAATTGGAGATTGGTAAATCTCCGTCGTTCAAGAGTTACCAACGGTTGGCCTGGGAAGACTTAATCAAAATTGATTTATTGCCGTAAAAGCGGTTCGAAGAAATCTCGCCGCCCAGCTTGCGGGCATCATCAAGCATAAAGATCGTCTTCATCTTTAAGTCCATTCTCGTCAATTTGCGGAGCCATTAAAAGATTCGGCGATAAATTTTAAACAAATAAGAGCGGAGAATCAATTTTTCAAATTTGTCGAGCGCGTGCAATAACGGTTCTTAATGACGGAGAGCTGAAAGGTGAAAACGACCAGCGCCTCGGGTCGCAGTGTTCGATCGACTAAGTTGTCGAGGATCGAGATCTTTGTCGGCCGATAACTGAGTTCTCACAGCCAGCCGTGTGATGGGAACGAACCGGCGATCTTCAATAAACAATCAATTCAACTAATTGAGAAATCATCCGAGTCGAGTTGTTTTGTCGTAAATTCGAGTCTCTTCTCTTTCCTTTCGTTCTTCTGCACTAACGACAGATGAAAGTTCATGCTATTGCAACAATAATTTGTTGCCAGATAAAATCAAATTTATTACTCAGTCATAAGTTTTCTCGCGCCGCGATTTGACACGGAAAGTGAATCCGAAGAACGAACTGAGACGTTCGTCGAGTCTTAGCGACCTGTCGCCAAAGCCAGCCAAGATTATTTAAGAAGCAATGCCGACTCCAACCGCCGAGTTTGGCAGAAAACCAACGTCCGCGAACAAGGAAAAGGCGTTAAATTAGTTTCTAAGCTTGGGTGTTTCTAATGTCGCAGCAACACAAAGCAGCCATTAACATTCCGTACGTGATCTATTTGTCGCTGCAGACCTATTCAGTAGCCGAGACAAGAAAACACACTCGAGACTTTGCGTTGTTAGCGCAGATTATCGGAAGGAAACTTCGCAAGACTTTCGATTCGCTACGAGGCGAGGAAAGGAAATGGTTCGACGCGATATCATAAATTTGAATGAGTGAGTTCCGAGAAACTGTCGCAAGTTTATTGGCCGCCACAGCGTGACTTATCAGCAATCTCAGCAATTTCATTCAATGGAAATTTCACTTTCAATGCATCGGGGAGATGTTTTTCGTTTATTGGATCATTGTCTTCGCATTGGTATCGTCGTTGACCATTAACAGCGAGAGCAATGTTATCTCCCGGGGGGAAACGCGTCTCTAGGGATCGATCAACGTTCCTCGAGCAGGAAAATTTCTCTCCAAGGCCGTCTTTGTTCACTGTCGCCGGTTCAGTCACTCGATATTCCTGGAAAAAGTATCGAAAGAAAGAAGAACGAAAGAACAAATTATTTTAGGGGATTGGGCATTACAGGAGGTTTTCAATGAAATTGGCTTGGTCTCAAGAAAGTTTAGATTGATGTTAAGATTCAAAGGCAGATGGATGAAGAGAAATTAGTCTGATCAAGGTTGCAGAGTTGGAGAGAGCAGCTTATTTCACAAGTGCTAAGTATGTAGCCGAGTTCTTTTAGGTATTTTGGAGTTTTCTCCAAAAGTTACCTCCAAGTTCCTATGAAAATTCTTGTGTGAGAATTAAAAATTCAGATCACATTTTCGGCGAACAATTTGTTCAATCTACTGTCGAAAGATTCAAGGAAAGAGAACGAAGAATACTTTTGAATATTATTGTCATTGCTTTGGAACTGGAAAGGCGCGAAAAATATTTTATTTGCTCGTTGCTTTTCGAACGTTCAACACAATGTTGCAAAAATAATTGATAAGTGAAAGACAATGAGAAAGAATTCAACCCTTGCGAGATCAATTTACATAACCGACTGGCACGTTCAGCTCATTGGATTTCTTAATTTAAATAAAGTCGACCGTAGACATTCAAAATTCTTTAGTTGTGCTTGATTTTCCATGATTAAGGAAGTGAGTGAAGGAAAATTAAGGCATTAACGACGACATGAATTGTTCTCATTATGATCAGTTGTTTTCAACTGAGCACGTTTTGAACGCAGCAGAAAGAAAACCGAACAAAAAGAAAGATCGGCGAGTCCATTAACGGCGCAATGCTTTCATTATAAAAGGGCTCGAGTCCATCGAAAGAAGTGAAAAGACTCGGCACATTGAAAGTGAAATTGAAAGCACAGCAAGAATGTCATTGGACTGTGCTCCTTCTTATCAACCGAGTGATGTGAACATGGAGGATAATTACGCGCCGCTCACGAGTTCTTTTTGTTCAGTTTAATCTGCGGGATGGAATGAAGATTGCGCAAGACCTTTAATTTGATTTAAAGAAGCCGCCGTGCGCTGATCTTCTGTTACGATGACATAACTGGCTCAGCAGCATCACGATCACTGGCTCAGTATGGCGAATGAAACTGAGCTAATGAGCCGCTAATTTGCGAAACTGAGGACTGTAACGAGTGGACATAAATCAAGACTTCCTGGGACTGTTAAAAGTTTAATTTACAATCTTTTAATGTCACTGAAATTTTTACATGTGTCGTTAACAATACGAATGAAGTCGAGCTTGCATGCACTTGCGCACTTCATGAGACTAACAACGTCTGATTCCGAGTCATGGCTCGCTGCAGGATACTCATTGAAGAATCTCTTGTGAATTTCCCGCAATGTGAACCTCTTAAAACTTTTATCTTGCGCCTGAGATGTTGGTGGGAACAACTGACGCCTGGAGTTGATAGGACGCTTTCTTATTTCGCCTGCCAGTGAGGCTATTTGGCTTGGATGTTTATTAACCGGTAGCGAAGGCTTGTCTGGTGTAGTTTCGTTTAGAACTTGGAGCGATTTTATTTCGCCTGGTTGTTGTTTTTCACTGAGTGCTTCCAACTTCTCGATGCAGCCGACCTCAGCTTTTGACTCGGGAACGGTGTCATTAATCCTGTTCACGCCATTCGTCTCGTTGACTTCATTCTCTGGAATGTCTGTGAACTTCTCATCGTCGCCATCGATCAGCAGTTCACTCTCCTTTACATCACTCCATTCCTGTAGACTGTAGGACTCGTTCAGCAGTTTCATTTTCCTTTCATTCAGCTCATCTATCGCTTTGAATACTGGAAGACTGTCACAGCACTTTAATCCAGGCGGCAACGACGCGAAAAGTTTTTCTTGCTCTTTTTTAAAGAGAGGAAAATCAAAATTTTCCCCATTATGGGCGATCAAACAAACTGGCTGCTGCAGCTGTAACAGGAAAGCCTCAATCAGTTTCATCGAGTTTTGATCAAGCTTGTTCTCATGCTCAAGCAAGTAATTATTCAAGCCAGTTATTTCCGACGCTGTAAGAGAAATCCTTTTGTACGGATTGAAGCAGAGAGTCAATTTGTGCTGAACTCGAGGAAATTCTGAATCAGCTAAATGCTCTACTGAACATGCCACAATGCTCAACTCAATGATTTTCGTTTTAAAGAATTCCAGTTGCGGCAGCCCGGTCGTCTCCAGGTCGAAGAATGCAAATGTTTTGATCGTTTCCGGTTGGTCGCTGTTGACATCGATTGCACTTGCTTCTAGTTGATCGTTCGGACCTTCTAGCAGATGGATCTGGTCATCAGGATTTTTTAGAGGCTTGATCTGACCAGCAGACTCTTCTAGTTCATTGCTGGGGAGCTCAAGTTCTTCTTGTCGATTAGAAGGAATTTCGCTCGCAGGTTGTTCGACTTGATTGCTGGGAACTTCCATCGAAGGCACACTTTGAAAACGATTGTCTTTCTCCAATTCATTTATCACTGTTAGCAACAAGCCTGCTCACTTCTCAGCACAAAGGACGAACGAATAAACCTATAAATATTTTCTGTAGTAACAAAACTTTAGCGGAACAAAATATGAATGAAATTACAGAAATTGTGAAATATGTAGCTTACTTTTTCAAGTCGCACTCTTTCTTAACACAAACTGCAACTAAAGATTACGAAGCTAACGAGCTACATTAATCAGCGAAAGCTTAAATGATTTCAGCTGAATTTCATCAAGATTTGTTTGTTTACATTTTCAGCGGGCCGCCGAACTCTCAATTGAATTTAACGGAATTTTAGTTTTCAAAAATTTAAAATCATTTCTAGTTTAACGAATTCAACGCAAAACAGACAAACAGAAATTATCAATCGCAAGAAAAAAGGTTTTAAGACGTTAATTCTAAAGTCACTTACGATAGCAAGAAAGCATGGCGAGCCGAAAGTCGTCAGTCAGCGACACAAATCTAATTCCGCGCGTAAAGCAGGTGAGAATCGGCGAAATCTCAATTTCCGTTTCGGAATTTTTGTTTCGAGGTTAAACATTTATGTTAATCGATTTTCCTGTGTGTTTCGCAATGCTATCAACGCAGTATTTAGATGAAAATGTTCATAAGACATACGTCGATGTTGATGAAATGACTCAGTCGCTGATGTCGCGCTACCAAGAGTATTCGCGCCGAAAGCTTGTTCCGTTCCGAATCGTCGTCGTTCGCGGTAAGACGAAGTGAGATGTCATTTGAAAACATAATAATACGCTTAAACCCTCAGCTTACAAGACAGTCTTACACTCGTACGGTCTCGACAGTAATCCAGGCTCTGACGTTGATGACGCCGGCTCTGATTTAGAAGTGATGGACGTACGTAATGAGAAACAAGCTTGAGAAACTCGCCGGTGACATGATTGTTCTTGTTTTAGGATGCTAACAACGGAAACCACTTGAATAACACATTGACAAACATGTATTTGAAGAAACCGACAACTTCCTCAGAAGATCCAGCTATCAGTATTGATATCAGCAGCGATGAAGAAGATAATGAGAACAAACAAGAGAAACCTGCTTCGCAGCCAACCGAAAGTTCAAAACCTGCGCCAACAAAACCGGTGCAAGTTGTCATGACGCAGCCGACGAATGGTACAAAGTCGAACGATGAGCTTTTCTCAGGTCTCATGAACAAAATGCGACCGGGTCCCGCATCACAGAAGAAGCGACGCTTAGAAACGTTGGAGGAAACACCAGCAACAAGCACAAGCAGCCAAGTGCCTTTGCCTGTTCTGAAGCCAAAGAAATTCAAAAAGGAAGTCTACGCTAAGAAATCATCACTAACTTTCGCTGATGTCGGAGGAATGGATAAAGCTCTGAAAGAGCTCTGCGAACTTATCTTACACATCAAACATCCAGAAATGTACAAACACATCGGATTGCCACCGCCCAGAGGTTTCTTGCTACACGGTGCGCCCGGTTGTGGCAAAACTCTCCTGGCGCATGCGATCGCTGGTCAACTAGATGTTCTTCTGATTGAAGTTCCCGCTACCGAACTTGTTGCTGGAGTTTCTGGAGAATCCGAGGAACGAATTCGTGAGATTTTCGAGCAAGCTGCTTCATTCGCACCGTGCGTCCTCTTCATAGACGAAATCGATGCCATCTCGTCAAACCGTCAGACAGCACAGAAGGATATGGAGCGCCGCATTGTTTCACAACTGCTCGCTTCACTCGATAACCTTGCTAAACTCAAGTTCGGTGATCAAGTTCTGGTTATTGGGGCGACTAATCGACCAGATTCACTGGATCCTGCATTGCGTCGTGTTGGACGATTCGATCATGAAATTTCACTTGGCATTCCCGATCGTCATGCACGAGCACAGATCCTTCAAATCATCTCTCGAAATTTAAAACTCGAACGTCCATTCAACTTTGATGAAATGGCTTCGCTTACTCCAGGATATGTCGGTGCAGATCTTCTTGCTCTCGCCACTCGCGCCGCCTCTACAGCCATCAAACGAGTCATGACAGAGAAAGAAACTCGCACATTAGAAGAAAGTTTGGCTGAAGGGATCAAGCCAGTAGAAACTCTTGACAAAGTAGTCACCATTGATGATGATTCGTTGTTAATGGAAGTGGATAACGAAGTCAACAAAACAGAAGAAGCCAAACAACCTGAAGAAACAGCTGACAAAGAAGTGATTGAGACACTACAAGAAGTCACAAAGCTTGCAAACGACGAGACGACACCGAAAGTGGTCGAAGAACCAGCAGACGCCCCCAAAGAAGAAACCGTCGAAGCTCCAATGGACACCGAAGAAACATCAAAGCATGAGGAGAATCTAGCTGATGTAATCAATAAGCAACCCGAGCTGAAACTTCACCTTACTCTCGATAACATGATCAAGTGGCTGCAGAACGATGTGCAACCAATGTCTGAAAAAGAGTTGGAGAAGTTAGCGATCACAAGAGACGATTTCCTCGATGCAGTCAAACACGTTCAACCATCAGCCAAACGCGAAGGATTCATCACAGTTCCCGATGTAACCTGGGACGATATCGGATCGCTTCAAGACATTCGCGAAGAACTGAAGCTCGCAATTCTCGCTCCCGTTAAATTTCCCGAGAAGCTCTTGAAACTAGGCCTTCAGTCGCCTTCGGGCTTGTTGCTTTGTGGTCCTCCTGGTTGCGGAAAGACACTGCTTGCTAAGGCAGTCGCCAACGAGGCCGGAATCAACTTCATCTCAGTGAAAGGACCAGAGCTGTTGAACATGGTAAATTGCAACTTATTTTAACTTTTGTTGAGCAAACTGACATTTTTCATTCACAGTACGTCGGTGAAAGCGAAAGAGCTGTGCGACAATGTTTCCAAAGAGCACGCAACTCTGCGCCTTGTGTCATCTTCTTCGACGAATTCGATTCCTTGTGTCCGAAGCGATCTGACTCAGGAGAAAACTCTAGCCAGCGTGTAGTGAACCAGCTTTTGACGGAGATGGATGGCGTTGAAGAGCGTAAAGGAGTTTTCTTGATGGCTGCAACCAACAGACCAGACATTGTCGATCCAGCAGTGCTTCGTCCGGGACGATTGGATAAAATTCTGTATGTCGGACTACCTGAACTTTCTGATCGCGCTGACATCCTCAAAGCTTTGACAAAGAACGGAACCAAACCTGAGCTTGGCGCAGATGTGAACTTCGAAGAGATTGCAACACTGACGGTCGGATACACTGGAGCTGATCTAGCCGGATTGGTCCGTCAAGCATCGCTGCAAACTCTTAAAGAATCAATCGATGTTGCAGAAGCTGATGAAGACTTGAAAGTGAGAAAAGCTCATTTCATTGATGCCATTAGAAAGTTGAAGCCATCGGTCGGAGATCAGGTAGATAAATTTAAATTTCAATCATATGCGCTTTTGCCTTATCAATCTTTTTCTTCAGGACATTAAACACTACGAGAAATTGAAAGCAAAGTACGGATCGAAGCAGCAAGTCTAAAGTCGATCAACATGAACTCAGCGTTGCTACATTTCCGTTCAATCCCAGCCACATCTCGCCCCTAAGCTCAGACAGCATCAAATCAACATTTCCTTCTCGAAAGACTGGGAAACGAATCTCAACGTTTCATGTTTTGGGAGAAATTTTTGTTCGAAGTTAATAAAAAAGCTTAGAAATAAAAATACGAAATTTTGCATTCAACAGTATTACATGTTTCGCGATCGAGAAGAATTCTTAACATCGATCTTAAGCCTGCACAACAATTGCTTAGGATACGAGGGCAGTTACAGCAGAAGATTTATTGTTTTTCAGGTGTTCGATCCTCAACAGTAATCGCTAAGTTCAACAGTGCAACTCTCACTATTGATAATCAGCGCAATGTCAAGACATTAAAGTTATCGCCGAGAAACTTTGATTTCTTTTTGGTGTAAAAAATTTGGAGTAGCGAGTCGGTGATAAGAACAAAATGTGATTTGACTATGTGTGTTTAGTCGGCGGTCCAGCGCGGGTATAAAAGCACGGCCGGATCGCCGAAAATTTCAGTCAATCCCGCGGTTTAGAGACGATCAGTGGTAAGCTAGTGGAGTGAAGTGAACAGTGATAGTGACTAGTGAGAGTGGTGGGAGCTGAGCTGGAGAAGCGCTCTTGGATTAGCTTCTCCAGTGAACTCTCATCTCTCTCAGCATAGTCGCTTATCAAGGATCGCGCTGGATCACGCGAATGTCCTTTGTGTTGCGCTCAAATTTTTCCAAAAGCTCTCTGAGCTAAGTTCTTGATCACGAGAGAAAATTAGATCATTGACTTGGCGCAATCTCTTCTAAACTTTCATGAATCTCAAATATTTTTCGTTCTTTATCAATTTTGGACACAAGTTAACAACACGCGCTCGCCTTCTTTGTGATTTCTTTTTGTCAGTTCAGTTTCTTCCAGAAATTTAGTTGATTAGCGGAGGGCGATTGATTTTACCGATTGATTAGTTTTACTATGAAAGTGCTTTAATATCGAACAAGCCGAAGATGAGGAAAAGGTGGATTGTGATAGCTTGCATTGTGCTTGTGGTCATTGCAAGCGTCAGTGCAGCGGAAGGAGAAGTTAAGAAGAAGAAAAAGAAATCTAAATCGAAAAAGGTGAAAAATGTGCAATCTGACGATGCATCTCAAGTGCAAGCACAGCAGCCGATCGACGAATATCCTGAGAATTACGACGATTACAACGATTATGAAGAAGGCGAGAATGCCAACGGAGCTTCAGGTAAGCGTGTCCGTAATCTTTGACTCGAAAGTGTCAGTTGATTCTGACTTGACTCT
Source organism: Smittia sp. YW1114-2 (assembly GCA_033064975.1). NCBI lineage: Eukaryota > Metazoa > Arthropoda > Insecta > Diptera > Chironomidae > Smittia > Smittia sp. YW1114-2. The sequence continues at coordinate 22,871,183 of CP093832.1, forward strand.
CATTTCAAACGACGAGGAAGTCGAAAATGATACAAAAAACATAATTTTCAAAGCTCTTATCACTGTACGCACTGATCTTATGAGTGCTTCTCAAACGAAGGTTATCGGTTTCGTTTTTGCAACAATCTCTGACACAATTTGGACAAAATCAACTTACATGTTTAGAAGCTCAAAATTCTCTGACATCGAGAGCGTCGCTGCGACTCTTTTCGTAACGCTCTCGCTTCTTCGAAACTCTTTGAAACTGTTCTCAAGCTTTTTTAGAAAGCTTCATTAGGGAACGTGCGGCAGAATTAACAAGATGTTAGCTCGTTGAAGAGAGAAGCTTGTGATTGGTGTAGAGCTTATTCCTACCAATGATATGCTTTTTCAGATCATTGCCTCAGTAGCGAGTTCATGTTAGAGATCGTCCCTTATGATAAAAGATCTGACGAGGAAATGACAATTCTTTTTTCATGAAAATCCCGGCATGTCAACTTATATTAAATCATACATTGAACATATAAAAAATGGAACTTTTAAATTTATATTAATCTCTTTGAGGAGCAAAACATCGTCATCGATTGCTCGAACTTTGTTTCAATTAAAGTTGATCGCGTAGTCATCGGAAGTGCGAAGAGGTCAGTCGTAAAATGTTCTCATTATCTGTCATAGCAAATTGATAAATTCAGTCGTTAGAAAGTGTCTGGTCAAACACTCGTCAACAACATTGTGTGGCGTCTAGGAAATGCCCCGTTGACCAACGGTAGCAAAAACGTTTGAGATAATTCTTATCAATGTTCACACGAGGTTATGACTTTTGGCAAGATTGTTCAGTTCCTCACATGTAATATTAAAAATTCCACGCTTGTCCTTGGCCTAGAGACTATATTCTCTTATCAATGTGAGTCACTTTTCTGAAATTATGTTTAATCTATGCAGCTCGTCGACCAGATGCAGTTGAAGCCACTACAGTCGTTTTTAGACAACCAGAAGATGAGGTGCCTAGAACAAATCCGCCAGAGTCAATAGTTGGTAAAAGCCCTCCCAACAGAACACCCTGAACTTTTGCTTAATACATTGTCTCCTATCAAAGCTCCATTCTCATGTTTGCATGAGGGTCAATGGTATCGAGAAAGAGAAGAGTTTAGGGAAGGGCCTGATGGCTGTTCGATTTGTCTTTGCGTTAACACTCAAGTCAAGTGTAACGATGAAAGCTGCCCTCGACCTACAACTACAACAACTACACCTGCCCCAACAACTCCTTTCATTGATGGGCCTCGAGGTGATTCCGGATATTCTGGTGAACGAGGCGACACAGGCGATAGAGGCCAACCAGTGAGTCAAGCAGATAAACCTTATCAATTATAACAACTCAAAATAATTTATTTAAAGGGATCACCAGGTACACCGGGTAAGTTAAACTGAGAATGTGATCATAATACAAAATTAACGTAATTAAATTCATCAATGAATATTGAAGGAATTCCTGGCTTGCCTGGGTAAGTGGAATTTCTTTTTTCGAGTCTTGACAATAAATATTTGTTGTTTCAATTATAGTCCACCGGGCCCACCTCCAGATTTGAGCTTTTACACACAGCAGCTAACTGATCAAATGGCTGGTTCCGACAAAGGGCCAAGCTTTCATCCGGAACAATTCCAATATTTACAAGCATCAACAGGGCCTGTTGGAGCTCGAGGCCCTCCAGGTTTGATTCTTTCAGTTTGATGATCAAAGAATTAGATTAAATTGTATTTCAAACAGGGCCAGTTGGTCAGCCTGGACCTCAAGGTTTTCAAGGAATTCGAGGAGAACCAGGAGAACCGGTAAGCAGTTTTGTTTTTCCAACAGAATAGACTTGCAGCAAAACATTTTCAGGGGCCGCCTGGGCCATTAGGCCCACCAGGAATGATTGGGTTGACGGGACCAGCAGGGAAAGACGGCGAAAATGGTGACGATGGAGAACCTGGGCCGATTGGAGCTCCAGGAAGTCCAGGACCTAGAGGATTACCAGGTTATTTCGAAGTTTTCATTGAAGCTGTACTGTCACTTAATTTGACGATTCTATTTTTGCATTTTTAAGGAATGCCTGGCGTGCCTGGTGTGAAGGGACACAGAGGACTGACGGGGCAAGATGGTCCAAAGGGAGATTCTGGAGTTGCTGGCGAAAAAGGTAGTCTAGGAGCTGTGGGACCGGTTGGAGCTCCAGGTTCACCGGTATGTCTATAAAATTTGAATTTCAACAAATTCGACTAACTTCACATACAAAATAGGGACCAGCTGGGCCTCGAGGAGAACGTGGAAGAGAAGGACCTAATGGGCCTCAAGGTTTGCGCGGAGCTGATGGTGCCCAGGGACCGCCAGGACCTACCGTAATTAATTCTATTTAAATCCAATTGATACTAAATTTTGACATAAACTTCAGGGATCGATCGGAAAATCAGGCCCACCGGGTTTCCCAGGTGAGATATCATTATTAAAACTTTCCATGATTTCTAGTCAAAATCTATAAATTGATTTTCTTTTTTTTACAAATTTCTAGGAAGTCCTGGAAACAAAGGTGATAGCGGTAGTCAAGGACCAAAAGGATCAACAGGACAACAGGTGCAGCAAACTTTAATGGTTAATGCTAAATTTACCATTCATATTTTCAGGGAGCAAGAGGAGAAGCTGGTAGACCTGGATTAACGGGTGAAGCTGGACCTCCAGGAATTTCTGGAAAGGATGGTTTCCCTGGTGAAAAGGGGAGCCCAGGAAGTCAAGGAATTTCAGGACCAATCGGTTTCCCAGGCCCAAGGTAATAATAATATTGCATTTGAAAACAAAATGAAAACAAAACAGCTTAACTTGTTACACAGAGGTCCTGCTGGTTTAAACGGAAGCCCAGGGGAAGCTGGAGTAAAAGGAATGCCCGTAAATATTGCAAAGTTGTACAACTAATGGAGATCATCAAAGTTAAGCATTTTAGGGAGTTCAAGGAGAAAGAGGCTTCAAAGGAGATTCTGGAATTAAAGGAGAAATTGGATCGTCTGGGCCAAGAGGTCTTCCAGGAGCACTTGGACCAGAAGGAAAGCGTGGCAAGCGTGGAATGAAAGGCCCAACAGGTATGCTATTGTAATTCAATAGAGTATAGAATCGAAATATTTTTTTATAGGACCCCAGGGCCCACAAGGAGAGAGAGGATCACCAGGAATAACTGGATTACCTGGGCCTGATGGTGTTGCTGGTCCTAAAGGTCTTATTCTGAGCAAGTCAATAAGAACAAAATATTTTACGAATATCAACCTCAGGTCAATCGGGCGACAGAGGCGCTACGGGTATTCAAGGGCCTAAAGGAAGCACTGGAGATGTTGGTTCGCCAGGAGTGCAGGGTAAATTGATCTCAGAGGAGATAATACAGACCTTTTCCATGTTTCTATTTGTTTGCAGGCATTCAGGGACTGAGAGGTTTAGCGGGTCGTATCGGCCCGATCGGTAACTGCTTCAGTTTTTTATTTTCTAAATTTATTCCTAACATTTAATCTTGAACGAAAGGAAAACCCGGAGCGCAAGGAGAGCGAGGAATCCCAGGATCTGACGGAAAGGCTGGAGATATTGGACCACAAGGTATTGATAGTTTTTGAAGTAGAATTTGGTGGCTACTTCTTTCTTATTCAGGTTTGCAAGGATTGCCAGGGCCAATGGGCCTCCAGGGAGACAAAGGTTTGACAGGGGAAGCTGGAAAAGATGGAGAACCTGGTCCAGTTGGTATGGTTCGCATTAATGAATCATTCCAACATGTTAATATTCTGTTTACAGGACAACCGGGGCCTAGAGGAGATAACGGAGCAATCGGAAACCCAGGTGCGATATCAGCTAATTTTTTTGTGCTTGAAATAATATTTTTCATTCATTTTCTAAGGTCAACCTGGTCCTCCCGGTCCTCCAGGCCATGATGGTAAGACTGAAAGACTATTCATGTTATCCGTTACGCATTTTTTAATAACAAATCCATAGGTGAAAGAGGCCCCGTCGGTCAAACTGGCCCAGCTGGTTTTCAGGTGAGAATCGCCATTTAAAGCCCCTTTCGGTATTCAATATTTGTTATACCTTTTTCAGGGACTACCTGGTGCCCCTGGGCTTGTGGGCGCTGCTGGTAAAGATGGACAGCAAGGTAAAATATCAACTTCAAAAGAATACCGTTATACTGAGATAGAAATATAGGTCCACCGGGAAATCATGGACAGCCTGGAGCACCTGGAAATAGAGGCGAAAGAGGCTTCCCTGGCGAGAGAGGACCATCTGGGTTGCCCGGAAATCAAGGTGCTAAAGGAGAAACTGGTGCACAAGGATTTGATGGCGCCACTGGGCCAGCTGGTTCGCCAGGAAGCAAAGGACATCAAGGTAAATAAAAACATCAAGTTTCAAATCAGTTCGAATATTGATGAGTTTTCATAAGGTTCCCCTGGAATGGTTGGAATACCTGGAATAAGAGGCCCTGCTGGTGTCGCGGGAGAAAAAGGAGAAAGAGGCCTCACTGGCAATGTTGGAGCTGAAGGCCCTCCTGGAAGAATAGGTAACGAACAAATAGTCTACTAAGAAATTTTTATTTATAAATAATTTTAGGAGAAAGAGGGCCGCAAGGAATTGTTGGACCTCCAGGTCCTCCCGGAGAACCCGCAGAGAGGTAAAATTGATGTTTTTTGATTTTTACGAAAGTCGTTAGCTAACCAACAACTTCGTCATATGTTTCAATGTCGTCAGTACCACCGGCATCGATTTCTGCATCGGTCCCTGCATTAATAACAGCAGGATAGCCTGGATGGCCCCCTCCGGCTTCCTCTGGAACCAACGCGACACCTTCAGTTCCAAATTTCATGCAATCGAACTCTCTAAAAAATATTCCATAATTATAAATCTACAGACGACCAAAATCCAATCACCTGTCAATGAGATCAAAATCCCCAAGAGTCGCTGATATATCCAAACATAAGTGCATGTTTCTGCCGACGAAATATATATCGTGAAAACGAGCGCAAAGCTCTAGCCACTGATCGAATCTTGGTGGAGAGATGCAGATCGGTCGTGGATTTTTACCACTCATAGTATTTTTATACAAAGTGTTATCGTTGAAAGTCATTCTAAGCTCAAACGCGAAGTCTTCTGGAATGTATTTAATCTTCATGCAGCCTTTGTTGTTGAAGAAAAATCCTCCAATGCAGCAACTACATAGTCCACTTTTACATTCGCATGGAATTCGCGATTGCACTGCTGCAACTGGATCTCCATTTACTGGCGGTATTTGAGGCTGCTTCAACATGTCTTTAATTTTTTTCTTTGATTGCTTCTTTCTCTCATCTCCCTCGCTCAATATTTGTGATATATTTCTTATAAATTCTTGTTCAAGTAGCAGAGTCTGTGAATCACTGATATTCAAAACTTCGTTTTGGCTATGAATGTTGGCTGAAAAAGCTGTTGCCGCCAACACAAACAGAAGCACAATATTTATTTTTCTCATATCTCGATCTTAGACTTTCACTTTCCAACGCTTCTCTTCGTCTGCGACTGTTTTCTTAGCTTGTGAACTTGACCACCGTTTTGCTCACACTGAACGTTGTTTGCATGCTGAAGATGAATTTATTCGTTACACAAAACTCTCACATCGAGTTTCACGCTCTCGCGAAGTTGTTTGAGAAATTTGAAGCAGAGTTGTTGGAATAGTTTAACGCTTCTTGAAAACTTGTTGAATTAGATCCGTCTCTTTCTCTTTTTACCCCAAAATATGTCGCACTAACATTTCTAAAAGTTATCTAAACAAGAGTAAAAATAATAATTATGAGAGTTATTCATTTCTACTTCATTTATCGTAGAGGAGAGCAAGGTGCACCGGGGCCTCAAGGCGAAACTGGTAATATTCAAATGTTGAAGGGTTATCAAAAGTAACATATGATAAATTACAGGAGCACCTGGAGCCGTTGGTAAGGACTATTGGTAACAAAGTTTTATTAGTGAATTTACTGGATACTCCGACTTCAAGGTGATAGAGGCGGCCAAGGACCACAAGGATTACAGGTATAAACATATGTTATAAAAACCTAAAAACACTAAAATTATCTCTTTTAAAAGGGCTTCCCGGGAAGTCCTGGACCAGTTGGAATTCCAGGACCTAAAGGAGAAAGAGGGTTAAATGGGAACAAAGGAGATCAAGGAACACCCGTAAGATATTTATTGATTTCAATTAAGGATAATAATTCAATGTTTGATTCAGGGTGTTGCGGGAATTCCCGGAGAACAAGGCTTACCAGGCTTAGTAGGAGCAACAGGTCCTAAAGGAGTCAGAGGAGAGGCCGGCCTCCGAGGAGAATCGGGAATGATGGGCCCCCCAGGCCGACCAGGTAATTGAAGTTAGAAAAATAGAACACAACATAACTTACAAGTTTTTTAACAGGTGAAACTGGTCAGGCTGTAAGTATAAGTATTTACTTGTAAAAGACATTTTGATTATTTTTAAATTTTGAAGGGAGCTACAGGAAATCCAGGTGCTGTCGGCCACCCAGGTCCACCAGGCTTGAAAGGATCATCAGGAGAAACAGGACGACCAGTGAGAATGACTTATTTGCATAAGCGAAAAATAGTTTCTAGAACATTTGTTATAGGGAAATGCCGGGCCACAAGGAAATCCTGGACCTCCTGGACAGGAAGGATCCAAGGGAGAATCAGGAAGCGACGGCCCAGCTGGAATGCCAGGTTAAATGTTTAAGTTTAAATTCGAAAACTTTCTAAATATTTATCGAAAAACAGGAAACCAAGGACCACCAGGGCCAGTCGGTGATAGAGGGTTACCAGGTATATGACAGATTATGTTTATATCATATTAAACTATCTCAATGACATATCTATCAAAGGATTGCCGGGTCCCTCTGGTGCAGTTGGACAACGTGGAGCACGCGGAGCTACAGGTGAATTTGAAGCAATGTTGGAACTTAACTATTTTTAAGTTGATTTTATCTAAAGGTGAGACTGGAGTCGCAGGAAAAGAAGGAAAGGAAGGTCCAATGGGTGCGCCTGGACAACAAGGAGAACAAGTAATCTTAATTGAGATTTTCAATCTATATAACACTACCACAAATGATTTACTGTTACTTATAGGGCTTGCCAGGCCCCGTTGGGTTGTCAGGACCAGAAGGTAAATATGAATTCGTCTCTAAATGCAGCAACGAATAACAATAACATTCAGGACCAAGTGGAAAGCAAGGACCTCCTGGAATTGCTGGAAGAACTGGTGACAAGGGACCGCAGGGTAATTCAATTTTTTTTTCGGAAGTTTAGTAAATGTAAAGTCATTATACATATCAGGTCAACAAGGAAATGCTGGCACACCTGGAAATCCTGGATTGCCTGGCCCGCCAGGCCCAGTGGGAATCACGGGAGCTGCAGGTAAATTCAACTCCTACTTTTGTGGATGTAAAGCTACATTAAAAAATATTTTAAAGGTGAAAGAGGTTTAAGAGGAGAAGTAGGTCCACAAGGAATTGATGGTCCGATTGGGCCTAGAGGTATTTTCACAAAACTCGTTCCTGTAACAGTATAAAACAGTATTGCTGTTACAGGAAAATCTGGCCCACCCGGTAATGACGGAATTAAGGGTGATAGAGGTGAAGGAGGTCCGAAAGGATCAAAGGGCCATAGAGGATTAGTCGGCCTTCAAGTAAGCAAGCTCAACATTTTTCAACAAAATCACTTAAAACAAAATGATTTAAAAAAACTTAAAAAATATTTCAGGGCTTGCCAGGTAGCCCAGGTCCTTCAGGAGAGAAAGGAATACAAGGAAATAACGGCCCGCAAGGCCCTCCTGGTGAATCAGGACCTCGTGGACCTCCTGGACGTGACGGAAACCAAGGCAAAGGACTTTACTGTGCATCCTAATACCAACAAGCTAAAGCAATAATTCTGTTCTCGTTTAACAGGAATTCAAGGTCTTGCTGGAAATGTTGGACCTCGCGGGCCACCAGGAAGCGAAGGAAAGCCTGGCCCAGTTGGAAACACTGGGTAAGCAAAAACATCGTACAATTTTCAAATAATAACAACTTGATTTTAGACCTGCTGGTCCACCCGGCCCTGCTGGAGAATCCTTGGGATATGACGCGGCATCCTTGGCAGCTTTACTAGGACATGGTGCTAACACACAGAAAGGACCTGAAGCAGGAGATGATCCGCTAAAACAGCTTACTGAAGATGAGAAGAGAACTATCGTATTACAAGCGTACGAGAATCTCAAAATACGATTTGAGAAGTTCAAGAAGCCAAACGGAGAAAAAACATTCCCAGCGAAAACATGCCGAGATCTTGCCGTTGCTTATCCTGAGTTTGAATCTGGCAACTATTGGGTCGATCCCAACGACGGCGACATAAGAGATGCAATTTTAGTATATTGTGATCTTAAAAAGCGAGCTACATGTATCGTTCCATCACCAGCCAAGTCAGATGAGATTAGCTACACTGGAAAAGAACCTGAAATATGGTTGAGTGAAGTACCGCAAGGAATGAAAATGACCTACAAGGCCGACAGCAACCAGCTGGGATTCCTTCAACTGCTGTCAGCCCATGCAACGCAGAACATTACGTTCCACTGCAAAAAGACCATTGCGTATTTCGATGCCATTAAAAACAACCATAGACGCGGCCTTAAACTCATGACGTGGAACGATAACGAACTCCTTCCCAAGGGCCCAGAGAGATTGCGCTACGAAGCAATTGAAGATGGTTGTCAGTACCGTGGAAACGAATGGTCAAAGACTGTTATTAGTTACACAACTGAAAAATCTTCTCGACTTCCGCTCACAGATGTTGCCGTTCGCGACATTTCAGAAAATGGTCAAAAGTTCAGAATTGAAGTTGGTTCCGTTTGTTTCTATTAGACTTTTTCTGCTGAAAATAGATAATTTACACTGCCAATTAAGTTTTCTAAATAAATTCCATAGAATCTAGACGACAGATTTTTGACTACATTTCTAGCACTTCTGCCACCATTGATTTTAGAGCGACGAAACCTTCTTGTAATGTTCGATTCAGATGTTCCAGTGGAACAGCAAATCCGTATTCCTCTGCCCCTAGCTCGAATGTATAAGCAAAAGGGATTCCGGCCACATCGATTGCGTAATCATCACTTCCGCCAGCTGCCACATATAAACTGAAAATTTCAATTGAGACGACAGTATTGAGTTTAGAAGTAAACATGTCTCACCTTGATCCTGATTGATCGGCTTTGTAAACTTCCCCAGTAGTCCTAGCAACTGCATCGACACCCGCTTGCGCTACTTTGTGAAGCTGAGCATGTCGTGGGTGTTTATGTGTTGTGTAACCGTAAGGATAAATGATTGTGTTACCAAACGTGTGAATCGCGATATACATTTTGCAGCGTCCCTCAAGTCGCATCATGATGTTTCTAATGATTTGAGTTTCAGGTTCCGAAAACGGATGCGGTCCTCTGTAAGTTTCGCTACAAGGATAAATTTCAGTCGTTCCTTGACTCCAATGAGAGTCGTAGTTTCGATTGATATCTACTCCGTAACACTCCTTAGTGACTGATTTGCGTGTTTTCCGCCACATTTTCTCGCCTTTTCTGCTAAATTCATAGCCGTCAGGATTTACATAAGGAACAACCACAAAAGTTGCATTGAAAATAATGCCTTTGGTGTTCAAAGCAGCTTCATTGACCAGTTGTTTCAGAAAGTATAGTGCCATCGATCTAGAATGCCATTCACGCGCGTGGCTTCCCGCGTCAATGAAAATTACTGGATTTCCAGGTTTGCCGTTGTAATTCACAGTCACAGATTTGATCTCGCGGCCTTCAACTGAACGTCCTTCATCTTTAATCCCGACCGACACTTTTGGGTTGGCAAGTCGAATTCTTTGCACAATCTTTTCAATGTAGTTGTTGGTCTCATCATGCGAAAGGTATTTTTGAGTGACTATCTCGGGATCGAAAGTTGTTGGTTTGTTGAATCGCTGCAGTCGAACTTCATTGTCCGCGAGTTTGGGGTTGAAGACTTCGTAATCGAATATTTCATATTTTCTCAACAACTCTAAAATTTTTGGATGGTTGCAATCAGGAATAGTGAAAATGTAGGATGAATTGAGACGCTTAGCCGGCCTCTCGATCTTAATCTTCAAGTTTGGTGCTTGTGTTTGTAACTCTTCAAGAAGCTCCAGCTCCTTCACGCTTCTCGCAAAAATCTTAAACGCTTTAAGCCTGTTGGTTAATATATTTCAGTTCAGCGAGAACTAATAACATCACATGAACGCTGAAATTGATTTACTTTTCACAGTTTTCGCTTTGCCGCTTGTCGATAGCATCGATAGCAATAAGTATCAAAGAGAGCAACAGAACTTGCACTTTCATTGTCACAGCAAAATGAAAACTCGACGCGATTGCAGTCGACACTTAAATTTATAGCAAAGCTGTTGATTAAAATTTATCCGGAAAAGTCAAATTAGATGTGGAACTTTTATATTTGCTTAAATTTGATTGTGAGAACGTTTTACAATATTTGTGTTGAAGGAAAATTCATTACCAAATTGACGTTACTGAGCATCGGATTGTTTCGTTTTGAACTTTTTAGCGATCACTTCACTCATCGCAGCAATTCCGACAGCTGATTCTTTCACATTCCGTTCGATCTGAGAAGCCGGTAGATCGAATCCAAAGAAGCCACCTGCTCCTAGTTCCATTACAATTGCGATTGGGATGTTAGCTTTCGAATGGGCGTAATCGATGCTGCTGCCTGAAGGTTAAGAATAATATTGATTGCTTATTTTGTATAATTTTAAAATCGAAATAAAACTTTCCTGACGCGGCGTAAAGTGTTTTTGCCGTACTTCCAACCGTGTAGTTGACACCTGTGGCGTTTCTCATTGCCTGCGCACCTGCTTGAGCCACTTCCTCTAAGTCGTTCGAGTTCTCCGGAACGTCATTTGCATACGCATAAGGATAGAGTAAATAATTGCCATATGAATGAAGAGTGAGGAAAAATTTGCAATCTCCCGTTAGCATGTGCAAGATGTCGCGGCTGACTTGTGACTCATTTTCTGAAAAGGCACTGGGACCGTGGAACGTTTCGGCGCAGCTGTTGCTGGAAGAACCAGTTTCACTCCAATGTACGTCGTAATTTCTATTGGCATCGACGCCTACGCAATTGATTCCTCTGTTAGTTCGCGTTTTCCGCCACAGACGGTACCAGTCGAAGGTGTATTGATAGCCTGAAACGAACGATGTATAAAACTAAAGGAATTGAATTATGAGCCAGTAGCTTAAAGCAACTTACCATCAGGATTAACAACCGGTTGAATGACAAAGTCCAAGTCATTGAGAAGTTGAGAGTAATTGCTGTTCGAATCGAGAAGCTGTTCAAGCCAGTAAAGTGATGTTGCAGGTGCAATCCACTCTCGAGCGTGAATCCCAGCATCGATGAAAACAGAATTCTTCTTGCGTCCGTCTCCGTTAGTGACGGTAATAATTTTTATGTCTCTTCCCTCAAATGACTTTCCAACGGTCTTCACTGACACTTTTGCGTGATCGAAAGTTTTGCTCTCAAGGCTATCAAGGTGATCATTGATTTCTTTGAACCTGTAGTAGCGGTCGAATGTCATCTCCGTAGACTTGCGACTCTCTAGCAAGCGCTGCTCTTCTTTCTCGGCTTCAATTTTTCTGGAAGAACAGTAAAACCATCACAATAAATTGGAACTATCATTTCATCAATTTGAATACTCTTGAATGTTCTCGACTGCTACGCTCCACTCGATGCTTTTTGAATTTAAGAATTCCGCGACATAGTTTTGTTCCTTAGTATTCACCATTAGTCTCACTACGTCATTCAAATTATTGTGAAACGACAAGAAGTCCAGCGATCTCTTCTCTCCATCCTGCAGCTCAAAATCGTGCAAATCTGACAACTGTTTATCCGTTTTCGGTTTAATATCAAAAACTTTGAACCCTTCGTAGACTTTGTCAGTAGCAAAAGCCGTCGATAGGAACAAAATCAAAAACTTTCCCACCAACGCCATAACAATATCAACTTGATCAACTAGAAGGTACTGAAAGAATCTTTGCAGGAACTTTGCTTTATAAGCAAGTGAAGTGAAGAGGGATCAGTTTTCCAGTGATTTCCGTTGTGTAGGTCTAAAACAGCAAAAAATTAAAAAACCCACATTGCGCACAGCTCAAGAGATAAGCGCACGTTTTGCATAATTTTGAAATAAAAAAGCTTCCCGTGACGTTCATCGACAGCTTTACAGTCGTTGATTGCATTCAACGACCAAACAAATGGAACGTTAAGTCTCATAATTACTTGTAGCGTCACCGTGATCAGGTGCGATAGCCTCTGAAGGTTTCTTTACGTTAGCTTCAAGATAAGTGGAAAACTGCATTCTCTTCAACTAAAATTTCCAATCGATTGACCACTTTGTATTGTTTACAATAAAACGTGATGTCTTCAAAGGTCATTGTAGTTGTAATGCTCGCCAATGTACAAGCCAAACTGCCTGTATCCTAAGAAAGTCTCCTGCACCAAGTCGAAGAGCATGTCTTGAGGGTAGTCAAAGCCAGCGCTTCCACCGCCAGGTAGTTCCAGAGTGTAGGCAAGGTTTGCATTTGCATGAGCAAGAGCGTGATCGTCAGATGCCCCGTTGGCAGTGTAAAGGAGATCCGCGCTGTTGCCAAGTTGGTAAAACGTTCCTCTAACAGCCTGAATTGCATCGACCCATCGTTGACCGAGCTCTACGTGCTCTTTCCAGTTCTTAACATACGTGTCAAAAGCAAAACCAAAAGGCCAAAGAACATAAGGACCATAAGAATGTGTGCTCAGATAAAGTCTCAAGTTGAACTTGAAGCTTTCCATGTAAGAAACTAAAGCTTGAGTCTCAGGCTCGGATATCGGAGTGGCGCCAGGGTAGCCGTTACCAGAACACTAAAACGAAAAACGTTATTGCATATGTCAAATCGCTTGACACAATCATTTCTCACGCTATTGGCGACGTATCTCCACTCATAACCGAAGTTTCTGTTCAAATCAACTCCAGTGCACGTGTAGCTGTTACAAAGAAAATCGATGTAGGTAAATAAACTTATTAAAGACATTGCACTAACTTCACATAACGACGATTTTTTCTCCAAAGACGATCCTCAGTGAAAGAATGAGAGTACCCTAAAGCAATAAAATCTGTGAGCCGAAAGAAAGGCACCATCAGTAATAGTTTACCATCGGGATTTGCGACTGGTACAAAGACCCAATCGACTTTGTCAAGGAGCTCAGCCGTAACCGTTGCATTTGTAACAAGCTGATTTATTAAGAAGAGCGTCGCTGCTGGTCCGACCCACTCTCTCGCGTGAACACCCGAGTCGATAAAAATTATCGGCTTCTCACCAAAGTTTCTGCCACTTGAGATTCTTAATCCAAAGATATCGCGATGTTCAATAGACTCTCCGATAACGTCACGAGCCACTAAGTTTGGATATTGCGCTGCCAACTGAATCGTATATTCCTTCATTTCTTCGTAGCTCCAGTAGAGTCCGAAATCAGTTCCATCAGCTAATGCACTTCTCTTCTTTCTTGAATGAAGCCTTGCTGCTTTTTCCTGATGCAAAACAGTCTGAACATCTTCGATTGCCAAGTCATGCTGAATGTCGTTTCGAACGAGAAAATCAACGAACGAGTCTTCAATTTCCGGGCTAACCATGATTTTCAAAGCTTTGCCAACAGCAGGTTTGGTCCAAAAATCTACTCCGGCTTGAAATTCCCAGTTCATCAATCGGCCCATTTGAAGCTTGTTTGGTGATACATCGTAGACTTTGTGGCTGGTATGTCAGGTGGTTAAGTCACGCGTTAAATCATCTAATGAACTTACTTTGTATAATCTCCAGCCGATGAGCCAAAAAGATAAATCAAGACACAAACAAGCGTTATCAGCTTCATGATCTAAGCGAAATGTTATCCAACAGCTCTCGCTGAAAACCGATCGCGAACTGACTGAAATTCAGACAATAATATTGAGCTCAGTTTGGTCGTATGAGACGAGCGAATGAGTCGTCAGACGAAAGCTGCTAAACACTAAGATTGATTCAAAGGTCTAGGTTTACGGGAATCTTATCAAAACCACATTTATTGACGTTTACGATAAGATAATGCGATCGGTTGTTAATTATAAGTGCGACCGATGAACAAGCCGAAGGCGCGGTATCCCCAGAACGTTTCTCTGACCAAATTTCCGATTTGAGCTTCTGGGAAATCAAAACCTGTGCTACCACCTCCTGTCAGCTCCTGCAAAATAAAGTTGAATTTATTTTGAAAAAGAAAAATCTATCAAAACTCACGAGAGTATAAACGAGTTCAACCCGTTGCTCTCCAGCCATGTGATCGTCAGAAGCTCCGAACGCGTTTCCGAGGATATCTGCGATGTTTCCAACCACATAGTTCTTTCCCGTTGCTTGTCTGATCGCGTCAGCCCAGAGCTGACCCACTTGATGATGGTATTGCCAGTTTGTAATCCAACCAGGAGATCCAGAATAACCCCATGGATATAAAACCATATCGCCAAAGCTATGAACGCTGATGTACATTCTTACATTTGCTCTGTAGCGGGTCATATAGTTGTTCAATGCTAACGACTCAACCTCAGACAATGGCGTTGGGCCACTGAATGTTGAGAGAGCGCACTAAGACACAAATTATTGACAGGTCAAATTTCAAAACCAACTATATTAGACCACAAAATGACTAAACTCACAGTAAGAATTCTAGGTGGTGTCCAGCTGTATCTGAAATTTCGGTTCAAATCAACTCCCAAACATGTAGAGTTAATTTGATTTCTATTCTTCCTCCACATTCTGTCTTGAGTGTATGACCAATGATAGCCGTCTGGGTTGAGGTTGGGAATGATGATCCAATCAACATTTTGTAAAAGCTCTGCTGATGTTACTGGGTCTTCGATCATTCTGTGCAAAAGATAGACGACTGATGCTTGACTGACCCACTCTCTTGCGTGCATTCCACCGTCCATGAAGATGATTGGTTTTCTTCCGAATCCTCCACTTGAAACTTTAAGTGCAAAAACATCTCGTCCTTCAAAGCTCCTGGCGATAACCTCGCGAGTCACAAGGTGAGGGAAATTGGCCGCAAGTTGCCTGCTGTAAATGTCAATTTCATCAGATGTCCAATAGACGTTGAAGTCAGGAGTAGCAGTTGGACTAACAGCTGACTTCTTTTTCTTCATTCGCAGGCGTCGCACTCTGTCTGCTTCGAACTCTTTTTCGAGGTCACCGACGTCTTCGATTCGAATTTCATAATCGATATGATTTTCCGCAAGAAAGCTTTCGAAAGCTTCTTGAAGGTTTGGCGGAACCATAACGCGAGACATCCGTCCTACTCCTCCAGCTTTCCAAAAATCAACTCCGTCTTCCTCACGCCATGACATGAACTCATCGATGTTTTCATCAGTCGGGGTCACATCATAGGCTTTGAAGCTAAGCGAAATATTTAATTTGAAAATCATTCAAATTTCAATGAGTTTCGATCTCACTTTTTGTAGTTTTCTGCACAAATTAGACTTTGCAGCAAAAGAACGGCGAAAGCGATTTTCAACTGAAGCCGCATTCTGAGTAACTAGCACTTCGTAAAGTCCAAACGCGAATGAAATAATTTTGCACGCTCCGCTTGTTCTTATACGAGCAACGACATCTGAAATCTTCTGGATTTTCCCGAGTTTCTTAAAATAATCGAATTTTGATCGATCGAAGTCTTAAAGCATTAAATAATACACTGAATAATATTTATCAGATATGTTTTTACCAGCAAAACTTGAATGGATTGTTTTTTCAAATCTAAATACTGAAATCTTTGTAAATTGTATTGTAAGTCAGAAGCTTGAACTTTTATGAACTCGAAGATAGCGAAACAAGGAAAACTTTCCAAAGAAACGAAAAAGAATCAATCAGTTGAACTCTGTTAAGATTATTTTTAATCTGAAATTTTATTTAAGTATCAAGAAAGGGACATCTGGGCGGTTGAATATATTCAATTCAGCTCGACTTAAATGTAGCGCAGCTTTGAAACGAAATTAAGTGAACGTTTTCGAGTATCTAGAAAATGCTCAGTCATAACGAAAAATTAAATCAATCAGAATCAGGGTTTAATCGTTCAACCAATGACGCTGAATGATTAAAGTTCGATCAACGGCGCTGATGCATATCAAAGACTTAAGAAATATTTTTTTCATCAAATTATTTTTTATTGATGTTGACGATAAGATAATGCGATCGGTTGTTAATTATAAGTGCGACCGATGAACAAGCCGAAGGCGCGGTATCCCCAGAACGTTTCTCTGACCAAGTTTCCGATTTGAGCTTCTGGGAAATCAAAACCTGTGCTACCACCTCCTGTCAGCTCCTGCAAAATAAAGTTGAATTTATTTTGAAAAAGAAAAATCTATCAAAACTCACGAGAGTATAAACGAGTTCAACCCGTTGCTCTCCAGCCATGTGATCGTCAGAAGCTCCAAACGCGTTTCCGAGGATATCTGCGATGTTTCCAACCACATAGTTCTTTCCTGTTGCTTGTCTGATCGCGTCAGCCCAGAGCTGACCCACTTGATGATGGTATTGCCAGTTTGTAATCCAACCAGGAGATCCAGAATAACCCCATGGATATAAAACCATATCGCCAAAGCTATGAACGCTGATGTACATTCTTACATTTGCTCTGTAGCGGGTCATATAGTTGTTCAATGCTAACGACTCAACCTCAGACAATGGCGTTGGACCAGGATATACAATGTTGCCACACTTCAAATTGAAAGTTGAAGAAAAAAGTTGTACACAATTCGTGAATCTGACTCACAGTATTGGCGTTCGGTGCTCGCCAGCTATAACGCCAGTTTCTGTTGAGATCGACGCCAATACATGTTGCGTTGATCCTCCGTCTGTTCAGTCGCCACATCCGATTCTGTGTGAAAGCCCAATGATAGCCGTCTGGGTTGAGGTTGGGAATGATGATCCAATCAACATCTTGTAAAAGCTCGGCTGAGGTTACCGGGTCTTCGATCATTCTGTGCAAAAGATAGACGACTGATGCTTGACTGACCCACTCTCTTGCGTGCATTCCACCGTCCATGAAAATGATTGGTTTTCTTCCGAATCCTCCACTTGAAACTTTAAGTGCAAAAACATCTCGTCCTTCAAAACTTGTCGCAATAACTTCGCGAGTTACAAGGTGAGGGAAATTGGCCGCAAGTTGCCTGCTGTAAATGTCAATTTCGTCAGATGTCCAATAGACGTTGAAGTCAGGAGTAGCAGTTGGACTAACAGCTGACTTCTTTTTCTTCATTTGCAGGCGTCGCACTCTGTCTGCTTCGAACTCTTTTTCGAGGTCACTGACGTCTTCGATTCGAATTTCATAATCGATTTGATTTTCCGCAAGAAAGCTTTCGAAAGCTTCTTGAAGGTTTGGCGGAACCATAACGCGAGACATTCGTCCTGCTCCTCCAGCTTTCCAAAAATCAACACCGTCTTCCTCACGCCATGACATGAACTCATCGATGTTTTCATCAGTCGGGGTCACATCATAGGCTTTGAAGCTAAGCGAAATATTTAATTTGAAAATCATTCAAATTTCAATGAATTTCGATCTCACTTTTTGTAGTTTTCTGCACAAATTAGACTTTGCAGCAAAAGAACGGCGAAAGCGATTTTCAACTGAAGCCGCATTCTGAGTAACTAGCACTTCGTAAAGTCCAAACGCGAATGAAATAATTTCGCACGCTCCGTTTGTTCTTATACGAACAACGACATCTGAAATCTTCTGGATTTTCCCAAGTGGCTTAAATTAATCGATTTTTAAGCCGAAGGCATTTACTGAAATTCATATGCTATCTGATAAATGTTATCGTTAGCATCAACAATCTTTCTAGCTATTCTTAAACGTTTTGTTTACACGTCGCTTTGTAAATCGTATCGCGAAGTTAACAATGACTTGCCATGAGGATAAGATTTGAATCAATATCGTTGGAGGAAAGCTCAGTCTATCTATAAGGCTGCTGATCTTTCTCAATTGCTGTATTATCAGAAGGTTATTCATTTGATAAGAACTTTAATTCAGTTCTCATTTCTCGTCTTTCAAAATGCCTTCCAATTTCATTGATTCTCACCATGGGGTTTTCGGCTAAGCTGTTTAAATACTAATTGATTTCCAGGTGGGTTAGGTAGCGCTCAAAACTCACTGATCCTTAGGAAATACTTTTTAATTGAAATTGACGTTTTCTGGCAAAGACTGTGAAACTCGAAAAATTAGTAAAATAGAGTCTTCAAAATTTGCGTCTACTTCGTCATTTTCCGATTAACGAGAGAGCTTTCGAACGATTCTTGGAGTTTTTTATGAACCATTATCGTCGCATTGGATCCCAGCAGTATTCTTGACGTCCACAAATCAAATCCGTTGCCTTCAACATCACATGACTTCAAATAATCTGCATCGTCAACGGAAAGTACTTTCACTCTGTAAACTTTGCAACTATGAAACCAATAAGTTTTTATATTTAAACAGCAATTTAATTTTATTACCCCTCGTAAGCACGCAACGAGTCACATTTCATGTCCATGACATTGACAAACAGGATCACTAGCGCAGCGTGTAGCAATGTCATCTCGTTCGAGTTTCCACAAGTAAATTGACAAGCAAGTTAAAATGATGTGAATGAGACACTCTGACATCGGCGCTTTATATAGTCGAGGAACGAAAAACGTGGCATCTTTATGAACGGAGCAAATAATTAAACAAAATTGTTGCTCGCGAAAATATTCCAAATAAATCATGTAGTAATTTTTTAAATTCATCTTTTTCTCTGCTGTGAAAAAACAGGGTCAACTTCACAATTCTCCAGTTGTCAAAACTACTTGAATTTGCTGTTTTTGAAGGCAAGAATGTATCGTTGAATTGAAGGAAACATTCGGGCAAGTCTCAATCAGTTTATGTGGAGTATGACGAAAGTTTATTCCAATTGCGTACGAACTCTTGTCATAAATTTGAAATATATTCCCAATAACGTTTTGGGTTTCGTTTCGAGTTTCGCTTGAAAGTGTTTTCGTGTCGGCATGAAGATATTTGAAAGCGCTGTCAAAGCTCTCAAGGGAATGTTTTTGGGTCACTTGTCTCGTATTCACCAAGGCGCACAATTCCTAACTTATCGGAACTTGTGAATCTCCCCGGACGAGTTTTGCTTTCAGGCGATGAAATATCAAACAGCAAGCGATAAAGTGAGATACTGATGATAATTTATAGCGAGGCGCGGAGAGAGTGAGTTAATTGATAAATGATAACATCAGTTTGCCAATGAGGTCTCCAGAGTTTTTTACCTTTAGTCTTTTATAGAATGGATTTCGGCAAAACTTTCTAACAAGTTCGGTCTATTTTGCTCTCAAATAAATGCAAAGTGATAAGCAAAAGCATTACCGTAGAACATTGAGCTGTGTTATGGTCATTCCGCGTTAGAAAATGGAGCTGTTGTTACCTCTCGTGTTTGCGTTATTAATATTTGGATTCTCGGTTTGCTCGCTTAGCCTCAAGTCCTACGAAAACTTCAAAGTTTATTCGATTTTGTGTAAGACGCAAATTGATGTAGAAAATGTTAAGTTTTTGGAGCATAATCCGTCGGTTGACTTTTGGAGTCTACCCGGAGTAAACAAGACCAACGATGTTCTCATCCACCCGTCGGTTCAGGAAAAGTTTGAGGAATTTCTGTCATATAAAACCATCAACTACAAAATTTTAATTGAAAATGTTGGAAAGTTAGTTGAGTCATCAGTTTCTCGTTCTAGAATTTCAATCAAAAATCCATCGCAAATATTTTCATCCTTTCAATCTCTCTCCATTCAATTTAGAACCATAAAAAATAGCACGAGAAACAAATTAAAATTCCATTTCCCTGGCGGAAACTCCACCGATACAGCCCGTGATTTTTCACACTACTGGCCATTGCTGGAGGTGAGTTTAGGGAAAATCATTTTTCGACCGGAGATTTTCCCAGTCCAAGAGCTCGCATACCTTTTAGGGGCGGCCAAAATGAGTTATTTAACATTCTAAATTGATTGTGAAGCTTGGAATCGGGCGTGGATGGATCTCTGAAATATTGACGATAGCTCCAGGTGGAAATTATCTCGCGTCTCTTAGCACCGCTGTAGTCCATCGACATCAATCTGTTTGCCCCAATCGAAAAATCAGCTGAAATCTCTTTCCAGATTGAAGATTATATGAATTTCCTCGCGCAATCAACGGCTCTGAATGTGCGGAGAGCGATAATTGGAAAATCGTACGAGGGTCGAAACATTTATGCGCTCACGGTTTCCTTGGATCGTACGGTGGGGAATCAGCCGGTTATATTTATAGACGCTGGAATTCATGCTCGGTAACGATAAATCACTTGGGTTTCTAATAAACGCAATGACGACTAAGAAAAGTTGCTTTCTAGTGAATGGGTGGGTCCAATGTCCGTACTCTATCTTCTGCACCAGCTCGTGGAAAATTACATTGACAACTTTGAATTGCTGAGACACTTCGATTGGGTTGTTGTCCCGGTTGTCAATCCCGATGGTAAGAATTTAAGTTTACTTACTCACAGCTTCATGACTCGCATTTTCAGGCTACGTTTACACGTTCACGAAGGTTTAAGTCGAATATGTTGAACGCCACGGAAAACAATTTTTGGTATTTGCAGGATCGTTTTTGGCGGAAAAATCGTCGTCCAATTGATGACAACTGCGTGGGTGTTGATATCAATCGAAATTTCAGATACGGTTGGAAAGCTGCCGCTTATGGGACGACGGTGGGAAAACAGTGTTGAATTTTTCGTCAGGATTAAATTTATTCTCCCTCAGCCATGTTCACCGACATATCCGGGTCCAACTCCCAACTCCGAGCCTGAAACTCAAGCGTTGTCCAACTTCATGATGAAATTCAAAAACAAGTTGAAGCTTTACGTGTCGATGCATTCCTATGCCTCCTTTTTGCTGTACCCTTTCTCGTTCGATTACGTTTACATCTCGAACTGGCGACAGCACGTGGAGATGTGCAGCGTCTATGCTGACACGATCAATAGAATTACAAAATTCAATGCTTACACGTTCGGTCATTCAGCGTCTGAATTTTATCTCGCGAATGGAGTGTCCGACGACTACGCCATTGGTGAAGCAAAATCGGAAATGGCTATTGTCATCGAACTTCCAGGAGGTGGAAGTAGAGGCTACAATTTTCCAGAAGAGGATATTGAAGAATTAGTCAAAGAAACCTTTCTAGGATTGAAAGAGATTGGAATTTACATCGGAAATAATTTTTAGAATCGATAATATTTTTGAAGCTCTATAAATGAACCAAATCAAAACGATTTATTTTATTGAAACCGCTTTAGTTGCTCCACGGTTCAGGCTGAGGCAACAAAGTAACGTAGTCAGCCACAGCAGCGACTCCAGAGAAAATCTCGTCGACAACTCGATTGATGTCACTGACAGGAACGTCCCAGCCATTAGGTCCCAATGCTGGAGCGTAGAAAGTGTAGACGAATGGGATTTGATCTTGTCCTGAAGCGTAATCGCCACTTGTTCCTGACATAAAGCCGGCTGCATTTGCTTCGCTTGTTGAGCGATAACGTCCACCAGTTTCTCGCCAGATGGTATCGGTGATAAGGTTTCCAACTGACATTTGATCTCTGAAGTTTGGTTGGAAGAGCTCGCTGTGAGTGGTAGAAACGGAAAAGAAGAATCGATAAGATAAGCTTTTGAAGTTTTAAAGAGGAAGCGATAAGAATTGCGTTATCTGTTGTGCAATTCTAAAGCCATTGAAGTTATGTCATAAAACATCTGTTTGAGCGACTTACTTGTTTGATGAAAATGGATATGTAACCATTGCTGAGACGGCGTCGGGTCCATTGGATCCAGCCTTGATCGTGATGTAAGCGAACTGATGTCGTCTTGTGATGTCAATAGCGAACTGAATCGTCTTCGTCTCTTCTTCAGAGTCCCCGGATGGACCACGGAAGTTGTCACTGCATGGATCGTTGTTGGCATTCAAATCTAAACCGAAGTTGAAAACAAAGTTGCGATCTACGTTTGTTCCAACGCAATCGGCGGCGCCTGGGTTTGGACGGCGATTTTTGATCCAGCTGCGATTCTAGGTTGAAAGATTTACATAGATTGGATTCTCAAATAATAAACTGATACTTACGGCTGCATTCAATCTTGAGAATTCGTAGCCATCAGGGTTTGCGACAGGAATAATGAACCATTCGAGGTTATCGACAATGTTACGGAAATCCTCGTAATGGTCGACAAGCTCATGCATGATATCAACTGCAGCCATGACTGAGATCCAATCGCGAGCACTAACGCCAGCAGTGACAAAAATAATAGGGACAGTTTCAAGACCCACACCCTGCACGCTGGTGATTCTCAGTGCACGAATTTGACGACCTTCAACGGTTCCACCCATGATTTCAACATCAGCGATTTGCGGAAATTCAGCTTCGAGCTCATCCATGTAATCGTAGATCTCATCGAGAGACCAGTAGCTGTCGAAGTTGATGCTACCGAAAGGTCTGAAATCGGGGAAATTCGAATCATTTGATTCCTTCCAGATTTCTACACACTCACTTCTTTGGAGCCGGAGCAGCGACAGCCGCTGCCACCAAAAGGGCAAAAACAAAAACACTTCGCATTCTTATAACCAACAATTTATTTCCAATTCCACTAATGGTCAACAGAGAATTCAGAAATGATTGGTTACGCCGTTTCTTTTATAGGGCGAACCATCTTTTGAGTTGCACGTGTGTGCGTCCTGATAAGGATAATCTCAAATTGATTTTAACAAGGCTGTAAAGTAATAATCATGGTTCAAGTTTGTGTTTGTTTTCGGCAGAAGCGTCAAATTGGAGTGCAATTAAGATTAAAGAAATATGTTTCGATAATCCGATAAGGTTGACTTCAGTCTGATGTCTCAAAAGTAGAATAGTCGTCAAGAGTTCTGAGTCATCAATTGATCCAAGAAGATCTGAATCTCACGTAGTCAGTTCTTTAACTAGCAAAAGCTTGAAGACTCTCTTCCACTGCCATCGTCTCGCAGAAAGCTTACGCTTGGATATGTGAGATAACTACCGTCAATTTCAATGCGGAAACGAGATTAAATGAACAGTTGATTGCACTAACACTTCGATTATACGATTACTTGTAAATCGGAGCCAACTACAATCAATAAAAGGAATGTTCCAAAGGCAAAGACAAGTGAAGATATAAGCATTTTAATTTAATCAAATCATATTAAATCACAAGGTTTCAATGAATACTTTTTGTAGAAAAGCTAAATTTCTCTATTCAACTAAAATAAAAATCAACAGGCAAGGTTGAATTTCAGTTACAAATTGCCAAAAGTTTTCAAGGGCAATGTTTGACTGCTCATACAGCAATTTCACAACAGCTCATGAGCCGCCTAAACACCTGAAAAGCTCATGAAAACGATTCCGCCAGCGACAATTTAGGCGACAATAATGAGTTTGACAATCATTCACCCTTTTCGAAAGCAAACAAACAAATAGACAAACACTTCGTAGCGTACTTCAAAACGTGAACGATAATTTCACATTAATGAAATTTTCCAATTTCATAGTCACTGACTCAGAATAATGAGTAGAAATGCGGAGAGCGACAACTTGTTGATGGAAGTTGATTCCAAGTGATTTCAACAAGATTGTTTGAACTTTGAAAGTTTTCAAGTTTGTCTATTTTGTCGGATGAGTTGACGTTGAGTTCAAACAAGTCAAGGGACGAGCTGTCGCTGAATTGACGATTGTCTAATGTTCATACTAAAAGTTTGAAGGTCTTCAGCAGGCATTGTCACAGAGGTTTCTCAATTTTCCGAATGGCTTGGTGCAATGAAAAAATAGTAAAAATATTTTAATTCGAGCTACTCGATCCGGTATAAAATGGTTTTTTCGTGGCATTCCTCACTCATTCTGTCAGTGTCTGTCAACAAAAGTCAAATGTTGAACTGCTGCGAATAATTCTTTCATATTTATTTAGTGTTAAAGTTTTTCCACTCGAAAATAATAAAATCTAATTGAATCATGAGTCGACTGACAGTGTCGAACGCCGTCATATTTCTACTCCATTCAGTGATATCTGCCAGTGCAAATGTGAAAATAACTCCAATTGCTGTGGACAATAAATCAAAAGCAGATTTAAAAGTTGAAGAGGCGCGTTACCAAAACCCCATCGAGCCGGAATACTACGGAAATTCGTACGACAGAAATCGTCAGAATTTTCTAACTTCGAACTATGACCGTTATGGAGGTGGTCTGTCGAACTACGACAGGAACTATGGATCAAATACTAACTATGACCGATATGGTTCAACTTATGGCTCAGGAGCAAGCTACGGTTCAAGTTACGATCGCTATGGATCAAACTACGGCAACCGAGATAGAACTGGAATCAGCAGTTAGTTAAAAAAAGTTTCTTTTGATTTGCTCGCTTCTTAATTTCTCGACTTCTCAGACTACGGAGGAAGCGTGAACCCGATTGAAAACAGACTAAACTACATGCCAGGTGGCGTCTACAATCTTCCCCCAGTCAATGGGCTAGGAAGCAATTATGGAAACAGTTACGGTGGAACTTATGGCAACAGATATCCCTACCAAGGTGGTTCAGTTAACGGTCCGTTCCCTGGAGCAGGAGCTGGAATGTTTCCACAAGATTTGGAAGGAAAGAAATCCCTTTTACTGCCATTAGCTGGAGCCGCTCTATTAGGTTTGAATTGTAGCTCAATGTATGGAAATTTCTCACCGACCTTTTTCTATTCTGTAAAGGAATCGCCACATATGCCTTAGTATCAAACCCTGGCATTGCAATGGGTTCTTTAGGACCAATGGGAGCGATGGGGCCTGGAATCGGCAAACGCCGAAAGCGATCGCTTTTTGACGAGAAGCTTGAGCAAGCGTATCGCGTTCGTCAGAACAAAAAGAAGAGGAGAAGCGTGAAGTGATTACTGCCTACCATTACATCGTCAACTAGCAAAGCACCAAAAATTAAGAAGCAAAAAGTCGAATTATTAAAATGCCTTGAATCAAGTTTTGATATTAAATTGTTTGTGATTGTGAGCGCCTTGTCTTCTTTTTGCAGAGTGGTTTCAAAATAATTACATCACCATTCTCATTAATTATTTTCTCTGCCGAGCTGTTCAGCATTTTGCGTTTTGTCTGAGATGAAATTCTTCAGCAGCTACGACTTGCCCTAAGCCTTTGTCTTTAATAATTTCATTAAAGGCTAAGAACGCTGCAATTAATTTAGCAGTCGTCAGTCGGAGAGGTGGAGAAGATGGATTTCTTTCAAACGCTTCATCCATTTTTCATTATAAATGAGTTAAGAGGCAGAAGGAATTGTATCATAATTTAATTATTTCTTTACTCGCTCACTTCGTAGCTGCTGCATCATCTGAGAACATTCGATGAGCTTCTTATGAAATATTTTTATCGTTGAAGCTTCCTCTCAATTGCAGCAGGGAAAGTTTTTCTTTTAAAGCGATTATCTCGAAATAATGCGATTGGAAGTATCGAGATGGGAGTTGAAAGTTTCAACTTGAATTGTCAATCTGACTCTTCTATTTCGTCATCGCAACAGCTTTAATCGTGCATCTCTGTTTTTGTAACAAAATTTTTTTCCTCGTCATCCTAATTAGAAAGAATTGCGCAATGTGTGAGAATGACGTTTGCGACAATAAATGATTCAGATCCAATTACATAGGACATCAGTCTCTCATATATATTTATGAAGAGCAGCGTTGTTGTCATGGCTGGCAGTGTCTCAGTTTTATCTGTTTTAATTTACTAGAAAAATAGCTAGCGTAAACAGTTTTTGTTCTTTAGTTTGTGTCTACGTCCAGTCCGAAACTATTTTCTGCCGAAAACGTAGAAATAAAACTGTGAAAGACCCGAATAATACGAGTGGAGAGGGTGAGCCAGCGCAGGTGAAGCAGATAGAAAATTATTTTCAATCAAGCAGAAACGTTTTTGCTTAAACGCTGAGCTCGCACAATTTTTATATTTCCATTCGGTATTGCCAACGAGAGCCTCTCATAAACGGATCATTCATTGAGTGGGGAAAATGCTTTTGCAATCAATCATCCAACTTGATTCCAATATCTCTCAAGTAAATAAGCCAAGCTAAGCTTAAGAAGATCGATCAATCTGTGGAAAAGTTTTGTTTCATTGCCGATGCGATTTAAATCAGTGTTGAGCTCAGCGGTTACCTCACGACCTCAAAGACAAATTATAGTCACACTGGAGGTGAAATGAGTCGTTTTAAACAAGGCAAACGATCCGCACCCATTAGTTGAGGTAATCGAGCAAATTTTCAGCTCTACCGGTTTTAATCTAAAACAATAAAGCAAATTGATGCGAATAATCTTTTCGTTCCCACTAAAACTCTGTTTTTTAATTACTCAAAAATCAATTTCGGTTGCATGAAATTTAATCAAATCCTACCCTCAATTTCTTTTCAATTTAAATAATTGAATTGCTTGATAATTGGACAATCATTTATTCAGCTGCAGCTTCAAATCACTTGTTTCTGGTTTTTCTGGCGGAAAATCTGTCGCACGACAATTAAATTAATCGGCAAAAAGTTTGATCACCGAATGTGGTTCGACTTTTTCTTCGTCAATCATTCGAAAGCGACCACCTAATAAATTGGTTTTTAAAGCTAATTAAGGAATTCAATTTGTCAAATGGCTTTTAATGGAAGTCTCGCAAGATAATTGACGCGAAATCTAATTTGCGAAATTGGCTCTGGACGTGAATAAACATTTTGATTCTGATTATCGAATTAAAAGCACAACATGCTCGGTGACCAATTTCAAGTCACCTCATATGCAACGGCACGCTTTCACTCGTAATAACATAAACACGAGTTTCCCTTCTGCTCTCTCTGCAAATCTCTGAGAACTCTCATCGCTCGCTCAATTTGGAGACTTTTCCGGCTCTCGCATTTTCGCCGACAGAATTTCCACCGCACGTTTTATTTTTCTTTTTGCAGAAAGAAGACAAACGCCGCATGAAAACATTTTCCAAATGACTTGTTCAGTCTTCGTTTGCATTCACACAGCTCGAGACGCGCTTTCAGCTTTCCGATCACATGGAAAATAACTTTCCCTGAGTTTTAAACAGTTAGAGTTAATTGACTGCGAGTGACAGAAAGGCAGATGAAACATCGGTTAACAAGCTTAAGCAACTGCACATCGATTAATGATTGTGTCTAAAAAATATTCGTAATTAATCTTCGAGGAAATCAGAGAAGCCACAGCGCAAAAATTTGGATACTTTATGTCTCGTCCTAACGTTCATAAACTTATTTTTATCCGGAGTGAATATCTTTGAGGAAACTTCATTGTTTACCCTAGCGATCACTTCGGTTATAAGTGTGCTAAAAATAAGAAAAGAAAATTAAATTGTAAATGTGAATAAAAGCCCGAAGAGGACTTCAAGAAAGTATGTTTGATCGACGTTTATTATAATCGACAGAACTTCATTCAATCAGCAAGCCAATGTTGCCGCTATAAAATCAAAATCACGCCACGAAACAAGTCATCAAATATCTGAACCAGCAGTTTTTCCGCCAAAGTCTTCATAAATTCGTTGCCAAGAAAAAATGATCATTCCTTAATCGCGTCTCGTGTAGTTTTTAATCTGTCGCTGTCTCTTAAAATATGTTAGCGGGAAAATCTCGTCGTAAAAATAATTTTAGCAAGTCGCGATTGATCTAAAGTGTTACTCGCAACGCTGAAATGATCGCAACATGTTTCAGTACGTTTTCGTCCAGCAAAAAGCCTCCAGCCAAATTTTCGAAAAAATGGAAAATTCAATTTGTTTAAAAATAAGTTTGGCTCATCGACTGTTCACGATTGGCTTCATGAAATATTTAGAGCCAGAAATTCTTGTTGAAAATTGGATTCGTGAAAAATCTTCTGCAATTTTTATCTGCCGACATAAAAGCAAAGAAAATCATTTCTCAATGGATTTGAGACGAGGAAAATCCTTAAATTTAATAAAATATGCATCGAGACCCGTTTGCTGTTGATTTCCAAGAACCCAAACAAACGAAGCTTTAAACTCGACTCCAATTCTCTCACTCAATTGAAGGGATAAAGTTTCGCCCGCAAACACCACAAACTTTTAATCAATTACTCTCGCCTCTTCAAAGTCAACGCTTGCAGTGGCTTTTCTTTCTCTCTCACTGCAAACTTCGTTGCCCCACTAGAGTTTTCATTAAATCGTCAACACTGTGGCTGATGTGATTCAGATAGTGAAATCTTTTTTTAGTTCAAACTTCTAAGAAAAACATTTTTAAGTACAAACAGGAATCCCCAAGTCCAATTAAACTTTAACGGTTATTGAATTTGAGGTGCTGAAAGCCTCTCATCTCCGCGGCTTTAATTGGAGTTTCAAGAAATATTCTCAAATAACTTGTAAATGAATGATGTGAATCTAAGTGTTTTGAGATCTTTGCTCTGAGCAGAGCTGTGAAAAAATGTTGCAACTCGATCTCCGACGTTCTTGCGTTTAGTGTAATTAGAGTGGTGATGATCACGATTTTCTTTGATGTTTGAGCTTCATCTAAAGCTATAAACCAATCAAATGTTCTTTTTATCGCCTTCGTTGTGTCTCGCCGGCAATAATCAATGTTGCTTCCATGTAATACATTTCGATTGCCACGAGGAGGATTTTATTGTTTATTCTCCACCAGAGTGAATGGGTGTTGCATGTTATTTTGTATGTGAATCCCAGAGAGTGAGGGACGAAAGCAGAAAATGCAATAAAATTTATGTGTTCGAAGCATGAATATTTCACAAATAATATTGAGCTGAATTTCCTCCTTTTGTTTACCATGGAACGGATGTTTGAATGTTTCATGAAGTCACTTCTCCCGCTCAAGTATCAAAGTTTTCCGTGCTTGAAACACTTTAATCCACTTGTCTCTCAGATTGATAAACGGCGCATAATTGAAACTCGCTGCTCGATTAATGTCATTTTGAGAGCGTGAATTATTTTCCTAGCCCAGCTTTATCTGATAAAGTAGTGATATAAAATGATTATCGATGGTCAATTGATAGCAGAGTTAATAATTGATTAAGTGGAATGTGGAAACTGTCAATCTCTTCGCCACGTGACCGCTGGTAAAAATCCTCTCAATCTTTCGCGTTACAACGCGGTTTGGTAATTAATTAATGTGACAAATACCCAACTAATAAAGTGCATGTAATTAGCAGTTAATCACCATGAAAAATGTACAGTCAACAGCTATACAGACGGCTCGAATAATTAACGCAACCACGACGGCCCGCTATATAACATTTGATTGACGGGATTTTAATTTATACGCGAGTGTTTTCATTATTTGTGTTAATTAGGAAAACATCGAGTGTGAAAAATGCGAGGAATGCGGAGTGAAAAAATTAAAGCGCAAAAATTTTCTAGATTCCCGAAAAATAATAAAATTTCTGCTTCATCGAGAGGCACTTTGAAATATCATTTAACTTTATGATTCATGAACTGTCTCGTCTTCCTCTTTCCCGCAATAGCAGCAAATTAAAAACGATTTCGACAATGAAAAAAGTTTTATTTGCTTTTGATAACAGCACAAACGAGGAAGCAAAACATGAATCGAATTCACATGAAAAAGAGTTCATTCGGCAGACGATGAACGGCCTCGTTCCGTCCGTATCTACACCCTGGCTTTATTGCTTGTTATGCGGTCAATCCCTTTGAAAAGCGAGTCGAGACTCGCATGAATAATTCATAACGATGAAGCTAGTAAAGTCTAACAAATATGACATTTTTATTTACGAATAATCGAGCTTCAAGCAAAGCAGTGAGTCAAATTTGTAGTTTTTAATTTAGATCAGGAAACATAGTACAAAGATATATTTCAGATTAAATCTCGGGTCATTAAGTAAAATTTGTTTACGAACGATTCCGACTCTTTAGAGTCAATGAAACGATTAACAGCTCATACCAAACAAAAGCTCATTTCGACTGAAGCTGAAGTGCTATCAAAACTCTTTAGATTTATGATGCGAGTTTTAAAGTTTAGCGCTTGAACGCTATCGTGAAATATTGAACGTCGAACTGTATTTGAAAACGAGAAACTTTCCGGACAGAAATATTCAAAATATTTTTGGCTTGAATTTCATAACTTCCCATCAGCTGGAATAAAACTTTAGTATATTTTAACACCCAAGTGTATCGTTCATTTGAAATTTAAAAATATGTGTGCACGAGATAGAGAGAGAGTGTAAAATTGTAGGGAATAAAAATTTATTTTCATCGACGACTCGTGGGAGAAATACGCTCGCCAAAAGGCAAAAAACAATTTTCGTTTTGCATGAATGAGAAGAGCGTCGAGCGATCTGCGAGTGTGGATGACTTGAGATCTGATATATTCAAGGGATCAATTAGTGGCATATTGATTGAAATGAGAGCATTAAAGATCAAAGGCAGCTCAATAATCCATATTAATTGCAATATACCATGACAAATGCGTAAAAAGCCCAATCTCTTTGATCAATCATTGGCAAAGGCTTAATAGCATTGTGCGGTGCAGGTTTTGCCACCCCATGAGAAATTGGACAATTGATGGTCGATGTCTTCAGGCTCTGTCAGAGCTATTTAACCAGAAATCAATGAGATAAATTTAATGCAAATTAGACTTGATACGGAAATGCATTCAAATATTTTGAAAGCAGAAAATGAAAAGGAAAATTGGATGAAGTTCTGTCGACCACTGAAAATATTTCTTGAGAAATATTGGCATCGATTGTGCTGGAATTTTTGTGCTCATTCTGATGAATGAAATTCATTTTCAGCCGAAATACAGCATTGATGCTCGTTCTCTACAACGAATTTTAGTGATAATAAAACAAATCAAACATGAAGATGTCAAAACTATCCAACCAGACCAATTCACAAGATCCTCAGGCGGTGAATTCACGAGTCTTTGTTGGAAATCTCAACACATTTCAATGCTCCAAAACAGACGTTGAACGAATGTTTCAAAGATATGGACGATTGGCTGGTAAGCGATTGAATTTCAACTTGTTCATTTTATTTTTTGCCAAAGTTTTTGCTTGTCAGCGAATCAGTGTTAATTGCAAACGCAACAATAAATTATCGTTATTAAGCACACAAACTTAAATTGGGTCGCAAAGTGAAAACTCTCTGGCGCGCGTCGTCCTCGGCCAAAGTTGTTTTATTCCGTAATAAATAAATTAATTGTGTACCACCGGCCGTATAATAAAATAAACAGCAATCACAATAATGAATTAAATCACATTTTTATTGTGTGCAGTGTCCCGCTGATTTATCGAATTGCATCCGAGACATTTTCCCTCTGCCGCTTGAGCTTTTCTTTTCTAGACGACGTGAAAATCGAAAAACAAGCTTCATGTGCGAGAAAAATTCAATAATTTAAATAAATGTTTTAATTGAATAATTGAGCAATCGGATTTTCATTCATTGATTTTCCCATCAATACGGTGTTATCATCGATTTCCCTGCCATGAATATTCAGCCAACGTTCCTTAAATCCCATCCTTTATTTCGCTCAACAAATTGAAATTTCGTTAAATAAACCCATTGACAGATGATAGCCATCCTCGTCGATATATTCTCGATTTTTACCGATCGATGTTCATTTCGTTAAAACAGAGATTTGCATGAAATATTATCGAGTGTTTAAAATCGATCAGCTGTTGGGTGGATTCCATTAATTCTCATGTTATTGGTGAGAAGAGAATGGACATTAACAGATTTGAATGATTAACGTTAAGTCAGATGAATTAACAAGTGTCTCACTTCTCGACCAATAATGGACGGAATTCGATTGAAGAGAAGAAGCATTCAAGATTGAAGTGATGAAGCCCCATGAAAGCTCTTGATTTTCCATGAAAGAGTTGAATGTAGACTGACTGACATGACATTATTTAACCGCTTCGACTTGCATTTTCAGGAATTTCAATGCACAAGGGATATGCATTCGTTCAGTTCACCAATCCGTTCGACGCGAGAAATGCATGCCATGGGGAAGACGGTCGAACAGTACTGAGTCAAGTTTTAGGTGAGTTTTTGATCGATTTTGTTCATTTGTAACATTAACCTCAAGTCAAAGCTAACACACTTTTTGAACTCGTGAAAGAAATTCCTAAATTTTTAGTCTTTTCGATGCCTCGCCTTGCGATGAAATTAAGTCCCCACGAGTAGATTGCGTGTCGGTTCAGACCGTACCTGTTACGGCGGAGTTTTCTTCCGCCTCGAGTTCAAGTCGGCGAATAATTTTTTAACGCCAGTGTGAAAGAAAATATTAAACCAAGGCGAACGAAAAATATTATTGACTTGCACTTCTCCCCAAGAGTTTTCATCTTACTCAACGTAAAAACTTTGACGCTTCTTTGTGAAAAAAAAAATTTATGCCACACTAGATTACCAAGATGTTTCCTCTTCAAATGTCGGTCAAGTTTTGAATTAATGGTTAGATGGACGCGACTGAGAAAATGTTTGACTCGACTAACTTTGTAACTCGCATCCTTCAAAAAAGAAAAGAAAATTATTACGAAACAACTCATGTGATTTAATCAAGCGTTTCGGAATATTTACGAAGTAGAGATATTTGGCAGAGAGCCAAGAAAATCTTTCGATAATATCGATGAAGAAGTAGACGGGTGTTTATAAAATTCAGGTGAAATATCATCTGAGCGGAGATAGCTGAAAGGGAAGCTGTAAAGTTGTCTACGCACAGCAGCATTCCCATGAGTTGGGATTTTGAGGAATTCGGTTGGAAAATTATCAAACTCGAAGCAGTAAATATTTCTCGAACTACGTGAATATCTCACCCTGCTGTTGCCAGAGACATTGACCTTTAGTTTCTCATCATCTCTCTTGGTATTCGTGATTGAGGCTGAGAGCGTTTTACTAGACACCCTTGATTGAGTGATATAAACTCTCGAGACTGAAAACATCTCGCTTGTTTGTTTTCATCACCAACGACTCGAAATTATTCATAAACATGCTAAGCATTCCACACCAACTAGACTTCTAGTTTCGCATATCTGTGATCTAAAAATTCATAGCTCAGTTTTTGAATTTCATCCTCACTCACATTTGCAGATGTCAACATGGTGGCCGAGCCGAAGGTGAATATTCTTTCATTGGAGACATCGTGAGTGACTTTTTTAACTTTACGGTAACCGCGTGTGTTTTTTAAACAAAGCTTCATCAAACCGGTAGGAAGAGGCAAAACACAACGAAGACGGGGAATGACTGGGACTATTACTACGATAGGTGAGCATGGGGAAAACAGTGAAGAATTTTCCAATTAAACTTTTTCTCTACGTTTGCTTTTACGAATGTAATTTAAATTAAGTTTTTCAGTACATAACACAACGTTAAGTTTTTCGTCTTTGCGGCTCGCCCTGCTGCTCTGACATCCAGCACAACTCTTTCCGAACTAACAACAAATTTGCAATTCAAGATTTTAATAGCATCTTTGGAACATTTTTTATGTCAGCAACAGAAGTTATTTACTTTATTGCTCTCAGTTCTGCTTTGCTCTTTAATTTTCCACATGAGCCAACATGGAATTTCCTCGCTTAAACGTCTTAATTTCTTAAATTTTCTTCCGCTTTTCAGCTATTACGCCTCGACACTGTTTCCAGCAGTTAATCCTCAACCGCGGGCAGTCAAACGACAGAGACTTATGGCATCACCACAGGCTCGCAATGGGATCATAGCAAACCCTCAGAATCAAGTCGTCATCCAATCACCTCAGACACAGCAACACATCGCAGCGAGTAAATTAACGTCGGCGGCAAACAGCCTTCTACAGCTCCAGCAGCAACAGCAATTGATCCTAGCAAGTGCAACTCCGGTCGTCAATCTCTGTAACTCGATATCCAGTCAGAACTTTATCAATAACAACAACAATATAAACAGCAACGAGAATTTGAATCAACAGAGCTCGGCCGCAGGACCGTTTAAAGTGTATAGTAAGCTGAACTTCATTCACATTCTGTACAGACCAGAAATTTTCTGTGCTTTAATTCAATACACTCGACCTCTAATAATCATTTTTCTCTTTGTGGCTTTCCTTTGCCCCAACAGGCAACCCCGACATTTTAATTTGCGGCAATTGTCGAGAAATGTTCTCGGAATTGAGTGATTTGTTGGATCACAAGCGATCCTACTGCAAGCTAAGATTTACGTGCAAGTGTCAGGATCAACTGCCCACGATTACAAACAGTAAGAAGACGAAGAACTCTCAACCTCGAGCAGGCTCTTACAAGTTTTGTTTAATGTTTGTCCAGAGAATTTGCTTCCATCATCGAAACTACTGTGTGTGGTTTGCAAGGATTCATTCAACAATCCTTGGGATTTGATGGTTCATGCACAAGCAGCGCATATGGTGAATATTTATGAAATCGGGGAATCGGACGAGGAAGACGACTCGAGCGCAAACATCAGAAGTAATAAATTAGATAAGACTAATGGTGAAAACTACAACAACATAAACGGATCTTCCTGC
Source organism: Smittia sp. YW1114-2 (assembly GCA_033064975.1). NCBI lineage: Eukaryota > Metazoa > Arthropoda > Insecta > Diptera > Chironomidae > Smittia > Smittia sp. YW1114-2. Next base: position 22,905,793 of record CP093832.1, read on the forward strand.
AATGGAGCTTTGCATTCTAATGAAAATGTAAGTCGCTTTCTCAGTTATTTATGCATTTGCGAGAAAAAATTGGTGATGTTGGAGAAATTTTTATGGCTGGAAAAACAACGAAAATCCACTCGACGATAAAGAGGAGCGAAGAAAGGAAATTCCATTTCTCGAATGAATGCAAAAGAATTAAATGATAAAAGAGGCAAGAATTTCATATTTCTCGCTACTGCAAGCGTGATGATCTGTTGATTGCTTCTGCAATTCATATCATTTTAATGTTCTCGTGATGAAACTGTATCAAACTATTGGCAAAGCTAAGAAATTTCAAGAGACAACGGAGCGTATGAGTTACTATAGTTCACTCATTTCCGACAATTAGCTTAATTCCAATCGACTATAAAGTTACCGCTGAAACCTCAGACAGACATTCAAAGCAATTAGAGCTATTGATAAGACCTAATGACCAAGAAAGCTCAGCGAGAAAAGGCCAAACCGATCGAAGGCAAACACATAAACTCAGCATCTGATGCTAATGCCATTAAAATCATGCAAAATTAATGAGAAAGGCAATGAAATTGATTAACCTTGTTGAATGTTTCCGAAGGCAGTGCAAACAAAAACTCGATTCTGCACGAGACATTGTAAACATCAACATGTTGAGAGTATCATCCCGTCGAGAACGAGTTAAAGAGGAAAGGAAAAAGTTTGTCTTCCTTTCCGCTTCTTGTTGACTTTTCTGCTTTCGCATTTCCCTAATGGTTTTTCTTGTAATTGGAGATAAGACGAGGGGAATGTGATATCAGCATCACCGCAAGAATCCATAACTAATTCGAATAAATTAAACCTCTCTTTCGATCCTACTCAGGAAATGGAATTAAATGCCCATGCTAGTGATAGCAAGAACAACCATTCATCATCGGCTGCTTCATCACCCGAAAACGAACTTTTACTCCTCGACGCCACCGATAATGAATTGATTATAAACACTAATGGTCTAGATAATGGAATCAATGGAAAGTTGAGTGCAGATCTCTCGCCCAACGACTTAATGCTGTCTTCCTCACGTAGCACATCGCCATCAGATAAGGAGAATGGAATGGAGTCGCCGCCAAGGGCGTGTATAATGCGAGCGTTGAGTATTGTGAGTTCTTCAACTTATTCATTGATGACGGTTAATTTAATTAAACTTTCCTTCAACTTCTCCCACTCCTTATTTCGCCGCCGTTTACAACGAACATCGTAATCTTCGACCTGGCAGGACACGAATGCAAACCCAAATCTCACAGCTTTAGCTCTGTCATTAGCTAATGGAACCACGATGACGACCCAATAGAAAATCTATCTTACTAAACCTCTGAAAACAGGTAAAAATGACAGCAAAGCAGTATTTCTCGTTCCCCGTCGCATGGATTAAGCGGTCGCCATTACGTCGAACTTCTGATCGGAAAGAGTTTCTTAGTTGTTTAATTTAAAATACGGAAGTTGCATATACACATACATATTATAGCAGTCGTCCCTGTTTGGAGTCGTCTCTAAGTTTTATTTATTGTCTTACTAAGTGAGCTTAAAACTAGTTTAGAGTGTAAATTAGACTAAGTCAAAAAAATCAAAAATCAGTAATTTGTTATCCAAAAGTTTTGGCAACAGCCGCTTGACGCCAATGATGATAATTGCATGTTATCTAAGTATATATAAAGTATCAAACTTTCCTCTCCTTCGTTCTGTTATTTAAGTTACGTCAAAAGCCATTGTAAACAAAGAACGCTGAAGCAGAGCGAAGATCATAGCTACCGAAAAATAAACTAATTTAGTAACGTAAATACTCAGACGAAAAAGCGCTAAAATCATGGAAACATATCAATGACGAGATGCAAAAACTGGGAAATTCTCTCTAGCGAAACTCAATGATCAGCATTTAGATTTTGTAAGCAGTGTTTCAAATCATGTGTCGAACGATTAGAATTTTCTTTTCAAACATTACCCACAAATCTGAAATATATTTTTGAAAAGTTCCAAAACACTTCCAACTGCTGAGAAAATTCCAGGCGCATAAATTCACACGAGCTTCTTCGAATGAAACCTTGATATCAACGAGATACAACTCAAAGTAGAACCGACTATCTGACCAAAACTGATCAAACAAGAAACTCCTCGTGAGAAAATATTATTTTTTATCTTCTCCAGTATTAATGTCTTCCGGTCCCTCACGAGAAAGGGGAACAGATTTATTCACATCGTAAATCTCGTTCCAGTCGCTGAAGAACGCTAGAGCGATTTATTAAAATCTATTGCAATGAAGTGATCCACAAATTAATTAACACATTTAATGTGGATCGGGCATCACTTTTCTCTGGATTATTTCAACAATTTGCGCTCTACTTTATTGCAGCATCCAAGCCTCACTTAATGATGAAAATCAGACTCTTGAAGCGTAGAGGAAAAATAAATTTCAGTTAAATAAATTAGCTCGAAGGCCTTCGACAAACTCTGTTTGAAGTATTAATGGCTCCCTCACTTTCAAATCGACAGTTTCCTCTACATTTGCACCTAATTATCTAATTCATTTCCCGTCTCGTCTTAGACCTGTTTGAACACACTTGAGTCAGTTTCCTCTTCTAGGCTTTAAAGATTATCTATACTAGATTTACTTTCTAAAACAAATCAGATACTTAGATTTATCACTGAAGTATGAAACATCCAAGATTACTAATTTTTCTGGTGGACTTCAGGCATATACACGATTGGCTCAGTACTCCTTAGCAAGTCCAGTAAGCTGCGATCTTATGTTAGAGCTAACTTCTTAAACAATGGGGAAGTTTCCAGGTAGCAGAATCATTCATAAAGTTGAATGAACCCTTCAGATTAAATGAGAAATATGTTTTATTATTAGCCATCATAGTTAAATGTAAACTTTCATGAACCAAACACAAAGAATGGGATGAATTATTCAATAAAGCGAAGGAAAATTTATTTAAAAACAGTTCCACTTGACGATTTCATTCGAGAGGCAATTGCTGGGGTGTAAATTGTGATTCGCACTTTTACTGCTTCGTAAAATTGCCCATAATTTTCCCTTCACCGCTCATTGAGTCTTTGAAAAGCGTTTTGCTCCGTAAATTGACAGAATTTATGTCGTTCATAGTTCACCATTAAACCATATTCAATGAAAGACATTTACCATTCATTGCCCTGTCTCTATGTCGCCCCGTCGCCCTTCTCCCCTACACATCTTCAAAAAGCTATAAAATCATATGAAAAATTTTCCAACACATTTGTTGAAAGCAAACAGTGCGAAGTGCGATGATTACGCCCGACATCGATGAAATGTCGCTCACTCTCGCTCTTCGACTCACACATGAATGGATGATGGAAATTTCAATAACCTTCCTCTGCCTCTAATCCAACAAGCATTTTCATGCAACGTCTCGCTCATCCGTCCATAGAAATTCTTCCTTTCATTTACACGATTATTGATTTTTATTTGCTGCTTTTTTGCTATCGCAAAGCGCTACCGACGTCGTCTCGAAAATGAGTCGAGAAGAGATGAACAAAGTGAAGGGAGGAAAATGTGCATCAGGTTGGATGGCATTTAAGCTTCTATACAGCTCACGCCACAATTCAAAGCTTTATTTGGATTTCATTCACTCGCACAGCGAAAGGCGAATTGGCTTAAGACAGAATATCGTGAGTTTTATTTACAGTTGTGTTTATTTGCTCATTTTTCAGGAGCTTGTCGTCGGAAAATTGATGAGATCGCACCATAACTGGCTGAATGAAACGCTGATTGTTTGAATTTTCGAAAAGAGCGAGAATTCTTTCTTCCCTTTCAAATAACCAGAAGCGAAAATTTGTTATAAAAACCGAATAATTAAAATTTATTTGAGGGAGAATTTCGTCACTTGAGGAATGTTTTGCAAGCAAAATGCATCTCTGGAATGGAAGCTCCTCGCCACTCTCACTCTCTGCATCTCTACAGAAACGTCTGGGACGATTAAATGTTTATAACATTTTGCAGTTTTCGGGACGAGTGTTTGTGCCTTTGTGGATCCTGTGGCAACACAACTCTCACCCTCTGCATCGCCTCGTCACAAATTAATAAATCATGAAAGCAATGAAATTTATCGTTGAAGATGAAAGTGTTTGTGCATGGATTGTAGAGCTTTAGAAATTGCATGAATAATTAAAAGCTGAAATTAAAAATTAATTTATTTCAGTTTGCTGCTTCTGCCACTGTATTGTCTCTCCAAGACTGGTTGTTGAGAGTTTTCAGAGATAACACATACGACAAAATAGGAAATCACTGGTGACGTAACTTGAAACTTTCACGAGCTCCTCAAACTACGTGCATATCACTCGCATTCCTTGAAATGAAATGATTTCGGAATAATTCTAATGGAATCTTTAATAATGAATTTGCTGGAGCTCATGCTGAAGGTTATTGCTGCTATTGAATTATTTATGGCAATGACTAGGTTTGGGACACATTTCGCAACAACGAAAAAATTTATACGTTGCTTTGCCATATGTTGACGTGATCCGGAGGCCGTGGCGCCCGAACATAATGATTTACAAGATAGCTGGGGTGGAAAAGTTTGTTAAGGGCAGACAGGAAAACCTTCAAAACAATCGTTAAACCTTGGCCTGCAGGGTGATTCGTGATCATTGAGGGATAAATGAAAAGGAAACTTCCATCATGCAAATAATGATGTTTAAGGATCTCTTTCATTGTTTCATGTCAGAACCACAAGCACTTGAAGAGACGGTGGAAGCAAAAAGGACTTTGAGCAACATTAGCGGTGAGTGCTTTACGTCCTACGTCAAGATGCTGCGAAAAATGAGGAAGGCAAAGGCCGAGAGGGAAAGCAACAACTTAATGGCTTCTTTCCGACGTTAAGTATTTAATCTCCCGGACAGATTTTTCATGTGAGTTTCCTTTCAACCTTTTCTGCTTTATTGCTCTTCACTCTCCCCACAACACTCTCTCCCCTCAATTGTCAATGTTTACGACGGCTAAGCATCGTTAAAGTTAAACACTGGGGACGAGACTCAACCGCTTGTCTCATGAGAGGCTTGAAAATAATGATGAGGAACTTTCAAAATTTTATCGGTTTGACAGCATGTAATTATTTCACACTTTCAAGTGAAAATATTTTTCATTTGTTACGAGAAAGATTTATTTGATTTTATCATTCGTATGAATTAATTATGTGGAAAGAAAGTGCATAACAAGAAAATGCATAAACATTTGTCACTGACAGAATTTGCAAAGAATTAAGTAGCAAAATATTTTAATTGAATTCAAGTCTGATTCTGTTTCACATTACACAACGATTCCAACAATCTGAGACGTTTAAAAAGCTTGACGTAACTCGTTTTGAATCGCAAAATTCACCGCTCATTGGAACATTTAATTCTTTTTGAGGACCAAAAAACTTGCATGGCCAAAATTCGATCTCTGTAGATATATTTTTATACATATTTCAGTGTACATCTGACTAGCCTCGCCTAACACTGTGTGGCGTAAAAGTCATCGGCTATGGCACAAAGCCAGAAAATCAGAATTTTCGTTTATAGCTTTGTTCTCAATCGCGCAGGGAATAAAAAACAAGATTTATCGATTCAAATAGAGAATTACTTCGAGTGTTCTTCTCGATATATATTTTCAAATAGTTTTGATCCTCAGCATAAGATACCAACGAGGAAAAGAAAAACGGTGAAGCATTTTAAAAAGAAACCAAGTTCGTTTTTCGATGTGGAGAACATTATTTGTGAGCGGAATAGGCAACGCAGGCAGCACAAAGAGAAGTGAAATTCTTTTAATTGGAAAATGGCCCCGCGGGATACGCTTTGATAGTGGATTTTTCTGATAGTTTATTCAATTCTGCCGCAGGAGCATTGAGCGCAAACAAAGTTCTAAAGAGAACATGAAACTTTCAATGAAGAAAAAAGCTGAAAGTATTTATGACACATTTCAAAAAATGCTTGAAATGTAATCTGCGTAAAATGAAAAATTTCCGGGGAATGATGAGAATCTTGATAAAAAGCTGAGAGCGTGTCGTGGAAAAAAACATAATTTGAAAACAAAATTAGCTCCGAAGGGAGGAGATGGAACGTTACAGCGACAATCGTGCAGTTCGTGCCCACCTTTGTGCGTTTATCACGTTTGATGTTTCTTTGAAGCCTTTTATCTTTATTCAATTGAAAAAAATAATTTCACGTCTTGTTAGGTGCGTAAAAAGCTCGTTTCACGGAGCGAAGGAAAAATCACATTACGAGAATTCTCATTTCCAGCCGCACATTTGAGGAAACACAAGCCGTGATCAAGTATCGTGAAACGCAATAAAAACATTTAGTGTTAGGGGGAGCAGAAAGTGTTTCCACTTGAGAAATGTTCGCGATTAAAATACAGACGATGAAAGCAGGATGGCAAATTTTAAAAGGGAAAACGTATGCATGTCAAACGATTTAAAGATAATTGTGAAATCTTGTTGCCATTGGGTGACATTAGTATTTAAAAAACTAGAAAATAAGGCAGGTCATTCGTATGCTGAACGATGCAAACCATTTCGCCCAGCGATATCAAAAAATTTCGGACAAACTTCTAACGCGACTAACTTCAAGGGCAAGTCAATCCTTGCTTTTAATTATAAAGTTAATTAACTACTGCATTTCGAATCCAACAGAATTGTAACAGAAAATTTAATTACAACTACGCTTTGTCTATCACTCTTCACAATCTGATGAAAATTGTTTTTGGTGACGGCCGGCTGGCACGCTGACAAGATGTTTCTGCTTTAACCTCTATTAAAAATGTCGCTCAATTTGAATCACTTTTATCGACCTTGGCCATAAAGAGAAGTTTTTCAAGAATCATTATTAATTTTCTAAGCAATTTCAAGTCGAGACATTTTATTTTTAAAAATTTCTCACAATTTAGACACAATAATTAATGTTCTATATTGCACTAAAAAAGAAGCAGAGTTTCTTGAACCTTTCGAAAAAGTTTCACGCATTAAAAGATTTGCATAAATTTATTACACGTCTCGAAGTCGCATGAGTTGTTGTATGGCAGATTAATAGTTGAGGTTTACTTCTGGTCTGAGTATTATTCACCTGAGCAGGAGCTTATCATATAAGCTACACGTTCCAAGACATTCCTCGAAATTTATTGTTAGATTAAAGCTTTGATTATTCGTCGATGATACAAACAATATTCCTCTAACACGATTGCTGTCACCAGTAAGGTCATCAATCATCCGTTTTCGCTCGAAAACTTGCTTATAATTAGAAAGATTTTATCAATGCTGATTATTATTTTTCCTTAAATTCGTGGGACGGAAGAGGAAAGTGTTTGAGTTTCCGGAATGACAAAACTTTCCGCCTTTCATTTTCTACATTTCGAACTATAAAGGAGAAGACGTAAAGAGTTTCTGACTTTAAGTAAACTAGATTTTTTAGGTCTAAGCTAAATGAGGATCAAGTCCAAAACAAATCAATGATTATGAATTGAGGGGTTTCCAGTAATCTTTGTATTTTATTCAATACACATAATTTTCAACCTCTCAACGTTTCTCTCTCGCTCTCGTGAAAATGAATTTGTAGACTTATAACTAAAATTTTGTCTTCAATGAGATTGAAAGTCAGTTAGAAAATTATGCTACGAGAGCATAGATGATTTTCTCTGCACTGAAAAGTATTTTTCAATTCTCGTATCTCTTTCAATATCGCATCAGATTTAGTAAACTAGTTTTTCTCTGAATTCTCAGTTTAAAATTCAATAAGCTATACCCATCGTATTCGAATAAATATATTTCTCTGGCTTCCTTGGCAACCAAGAATGTTGTTGACAAAGTGTATGAATAGTCCTCGACACAAGTTTGAATTATTATGCGATAGCCATTGAATCTTATTACGATGAATCTTGAAAACTTCTCAGCCTTCCATTGTCGCAATTCCGATGAATGGACTTTTTCTTTGCTTGAACATTGAGTCACTTGAAACGGAAAGTCTCCTCGTTAGTCCCGAAAAATCCTTGTGGCACTCCTTGTGGCTTTACCCGAAGTGAAACTCATCTCCGCTCGTACCAAACCAGTACACTTTAATGATAATTTATACAGCATAACGCAGTCGAATAACCTTTTGTGTAGACACTCGTAATTATGATTTATTACATATTTTTAGCATAGACTGATTTATTTTGCGGCTCTCTTCGCAACGACGCGTAATGAACAGGCTTGAAGCTCATTATACGGCTCGAAAGCGAGAGCGAAAAGTTAAAACATTAAATCTCAATAATTAATTATCAGGATAATTAAGTAATCACAGCAACACCTTCAACCCTTTTCCAAATTATGAAAAACCGAGCAACAATGTTGGCAATGTTTTACGGAACAGTTTACTGGTTATTGTGTGGTGACATCCCTTAAAAAGTTTTTGAAGTACAACCTCAATTATTAAGTGATTTTTCACAAGCAGATTCCTGTCGCTTTAATGAAGTCCGTAAACTTTGTGACCCCAATTGTCATGAATATTTGATGGAATGACTTTCGGCATTGACTTTAGCTAGAGATTCTACTCAAGAGCACTTCAAACATCAGTTTATGACTCAAACTGACACTAGAATGTTTATCCGAATTTCTTATTGCACTTCAGAGAGCAAATCCATAAGTTAGCATTGAGACGCTGCGCTTGTATAGATTAAAGAATTCTATTCACACCATGCAGTTAAATATTCATGCTTATCGACTTTTCCTCTCTATAGAGTTTATGGTTCTTCCTTGTTTATGCTCTCGTCCTTTTCCTCAGACATGCAATGTTAAAAATACTTCAATGAGGAAAAATGTTATATAAAAAGTTGGAGCTCAAGCAATTTGTTCTTTTGTGTTACAAGCAACATTTCCATTCTCTCAAGAAAAGAAGCAACGGAGAGTGAAGATTGAAGCTTATCTGTAGTGAAAAATCTGCTAAAATGCATTCTGAGCTTCAACAGCTAAAGTATGTCGTTTAAAGCTGAGGATTCATCACGGAAAGTGAAAAAGCAACGTCTGTACTAACTGTCACTGACTGGGAGGGAAGACGTTCATAGATGCGGCTCATAAATCATCCTTAAAATTATAGAAGAAGTGACAAGGGAAAATGCTTTTGCCTCGTATGAATCGTCTCATCAATTTTCGTCGACGATGAAAGTGAAAAACGTTTAGTCACAATGACAAAATGCCTTCCGATTAATTTTGATTCCCTTCAGCTTTCGAACGGGATTGAAATTTGTTGGAGAAAAATTGATTTTCCTGCAGAAACCAAATCCGAGCGGCGGCCTCACTGTGGAATTAATTCAGGCTGCTGTTCCCTGATAATTGTTGATCATGATCATGATTGGAGATATCGTCAGCTGCCGTGAATTTAATTCTCTCGTTTTTTGCCTCCACACTTTTTCCTGACCACGTTCATCGTAGCAATAAAGATACATTGAGGAATTTCATGCTTCGGATTTTCTGCTTCGCTCAATCGCCTGCTACATACTGCTCGGCTTTAGCTGGAAAACGAAGAGAAGAAATCGAAACAATTATATTTTAAATATTTTAAGCACGTATTGAGTCTCATGGATTTGAGGTGAGGAGGGTGACCATTCGATTTAATCTGAAAGTTCTGCACAGATTTGGAGTTCAATGTCTCTCTTAAGAATGTAAAATTAATCGCATTGAAATTTGTCTTAAAGCCTAACACAGAGCAAAAATCAAAGATCTTGAGAAGAATACTAAAGAGAAGATCTGGCATTTCGCAATCTCGTAAATTACTTAGCTCCCCATGCTGACACTCGCTTCAGATTCAACAGTGTGCTTTAAAGTCACATCACGATCAGTGATTGAAAATTATAGATCCGATTGCAATAAATTTCCTGTAAGGTTCAATTTTCCTCTGTGTAGAGAAGCAATGCGTGCTGCAATTTCGATCAGCCGAGTGACGAGAAAGTTTCTGATGGAAATCATGGGAATTAGCATGACGCTAAGTCTTGAGTTTCTATAAATTGAAATTCAAGATTTTAATAGTCATTCGAAAGGAAAGTTTCCAAGAAAAACTTTTCAATCAACTGAATTTCGAAAGGCAAAGTTTTGTTGAGAGAAGTAAAGTTTTGTGTTGAAAATCACTATTTAGATTCTATTGATTTATTTCATGACAAGAAAACTTGCGCGTCCTCGTTTATTCATTTGCATGAATCGAATTAAACAACTGAGTGGAGTAGAATTTGCATTCAGTTTTTCTCAAATTTATTTGTCTCGTGACATTCTCACCTTCGCACCTAATCGCATAAATATTTTCCGATATAATGTTGGCAGCATCTAAAGTAAAAGTTATAAGCAGCACAAATTGGAAAACTTCTCGGAAGCGGAGAGGAAAGATCGGAAAATGCTTTCAGCAGCTATCGATAAACTTTGAGAAATTATGAGATTTTTGTGATAACTTCGAGAAGTTACGGGAAAAATAGGACTACGATATATATTTCAGGCATCTAAGATGATTCACTGCTGTTGGTTAAACTTTTAATAAAATTCTAGGCATCGATACGTTCTCGAATGTCTGTCGAGTGCCGCAGCATTCAGTGAAACAATGCTTCATTTACGTTGCAATTCGACGAGTTTGGAACTCACAATAAAAACGTCTTTCGCAGAGAAACACAGAAATTATAGCGCAACGGATTTTTCCATCGTCTCGATGCCTTCGAGCATTGTGTGTTTAAGAATTATGTCACGTTTCGATTATCACGTTCCGTTTTATGTATTTATATCCATTTCTAGCTTTCTCCCTCTCGCTTCTATGTTTAAGAAGATGTTTATCATAGAATTTCTGTATCTGTGGGAGTCAATTTGACAACAACAAATCCGAGTTGTGTTACATCTGGCTACGGATTTATTGAATTAAGTGCCTCGCTACATATTAACTTGTGATATGCGATAGCTTTCGACTGAGTGTCTTTATTAGTTCCAGTGACAGCTCCTGACTGAAACTTCGAGTGACTTTCAACCGTTTGAATGTTCCAAACTTGTGTTTGTACCTGCCGAGCAGGACTAAAGCAAAATGCATCATGTAGATCACAACCAACAAAAGTTTTTAATTTCATAACATTCAAATCCAGGACTGAGCATTGAGCGAGGTGAGTCAAGACTTCGGAAGCTAAAAAGTAATTTAACTTGGGAAAGTTCTGATCGAAAACTTTCGCCGAAAGTACATTGTCGGGGAGAAGGAAGGATTCTCGAACAAATTCCTTGGGGGATCGTTGATGTTTCCCAATGTTTAATTTAGTTTTGACACGAGGAAATAGTTTTGTTTCTCGCTTACCGTTTGAATGCAGGAGAAAAGTTTTCGTCGATGAATTAATTCAGAAAATCAAGAGTTTAAACTGGCTGTTGTTGTCGAAATTGCTTTTCGCAAGAAGAATTTTCAGCGGGAATGAGAGACGCGAAACATTTTTGGTTGCTTATTTATTTCAAGGGAACTTTTCCTATGCTTACCAGTCAAATTAATGATTGAAGTCAACTTTAAGTAAGTGAATTATAATCTTCTTAGTCGTCAGCAAGAGAATTACGCTCAAAGGACTAAATCAGCCATAATAATTCGATCATTTCTGGGAAGAAGTAAAATTCCAACATCCTTTCTTTTTTACTCCCGGATGTGCTTTCTTCTCTGATTTATGACAGAGCATGAAGCGATAAGAAGATTAAATTACCTGATAATCTATTTTATATATCGTTGAACAAATTGCATGTAATCTTGATAAACGACAGGGTAAGGAACGATAACTCGCTATTTTTAAAAATGTCTCGTATCGCTTCTCAACATTTCCTGTCGTTCCCTTGCTTCCTGAGAGGTTCAAGCTTTGTTGAAGTTCCACAAACATCTGAAAAGGTAATCCCGTTACTGATTTTTCTAATTTTAAAAAATGTTTTGATATCTCAGCTTCAAATGGTTCATAGAAATTGTTGCCTAATTTTTCTACTTTGTTGCTTAAACCGCCATCATAACAAATACAAGAGGTTAATTAAAAGCCAACTTTTCTGTGCCTTCGGCAGAGTAACACCTGAAAAACGATTAGGCCGCAAAAGCGAGAAGTAAATATCTACGAAAATTAATTAAGATCATTTTCGTCGAGAGCGAATTATGAATGTTTTTCTGTGGATTGAGAGAAATTTAAATAAGTCTGGGTGTGGAGGGTGAGCACTTCTTCGCTTGTGGGAAAAGAAACCTTAAGCAAATTCCAAGCATCATGAATAATTTATTATAAATATGCTAGCCGCCCTCCGCACTTTTCATGCGTTTCGACGAGTGGGAGCGAGCGAACAAAAAAGCGGAAAGTTGAGGAGGGAAAACATCCATGAGAACCGAGAAACACGCACAAGAAGCAAAAACTCACTCGTAACTTGTTGAATTTTCCTAAACACACAGGCAGCAAAAAGTATTTCTTCGTGAGCGAGGAACGTGGATGAGAAAAGAAAAAAAAAACATTTAAATAATAGCAGAAAATCCATTTGTTGTTCACTTATTTTATCTCCTCGTTCGTCGAGATAAAAGTTTTTCACTCTGCATAATTTTTCATTATTTTATTCACTCTCTATCTCCGCTTCCACCTGAAGAAGCGTGTACAACCAGAGGAACAAATTAATGGTAAGTTTAAAATTGTGTAACAAAAGATATGCGAGGGAGAGAGGCTGGAATGTCTGCCAGAAACCTGTTGAAATTGAATTTTCCTATTTCTGCTCTCGGGTCGCTGAAAATCTGTGAAATCCTGTCGGGTTGATTTCAAGCGAGAACGAAACTTCAGCAAATGCTCGCTGCTGATAGTAGAGGGCGACTAGTAAACCATAAATCACTGCCTATTATCTGCGAATGCATCAGAATGCTAAATAAATCCACAACTTTAAGGAACACCGACGTTAATACAACTTTAATACTTACTAAGTGGTGGAAAACATTCGCTCGGCTACCAACTTTGACCGGAAACGGTAAAACATGCCTGCCGTGGAGGTTTGGTGAGTTACATAATGTATGCGTACACAGAAAGTTATAAATCAATCATCAACAGACCTTTAATGCACCTCGCAATGTTTAATCTGCCGACCAAATCTCAGTCGAGAAACTCATTAAAGAAGGTGTTGGAAGCGTTGCGAAAAGAATGACTGATGTTGCTCTCTTTTGTAGCTCAGATTGACTTCACGAACAGGAAAGAACATGTAACAAGGAATCAAGTTTCTTTTCTACTTCAGTAAAGCTCAGACTCTTCAATTCTTCCACTTCATGGCTCTTCATGTATCGCTGTTCTGCTGTTGATCACTTCTCTTGCCAATACGTTAAAGCCGTATAAAGAGTAATTGTATTTCCTAGAAGTTAATTTATTACCTCGAATAAATTTTTCTGGGGAGAAACAAGGAGGAAGAAAAAAAATTTAATTTAAGATTAAAAACAATAAATTAAATCTCAAACACATGAGAATGGTTCGGTTGGGATTCGGTATGTGGAAAAGGCACTTCACGTTCAATTTACGGATGAAGGCGAGGAAGTTTTTTATTGATCTTATTTATTTTTGCTCTCAGCAAGATCCGATTGTTCGAAAGTGCCGTGGAACTTCATGCGATCTTGCTACGACTCATTGCGAGTGTTTTTGTATTAATATGAAGCTGAAGATTGTCGGAATGCATGAGTCTCGAAGGTACAATGAAAATACTTTTGCTGCAAGCTATTGTCTCCGCCACTCCATAACTAGCTAGATAACACCAAAGGATCCTTTGTCTCATAAGTTATGAAAGCTCGACTTTAATGGAAGTTTAATTGACGCTATGAATTCGGAGTTTCTCCTTTTTCTGTTCAAAAATTAGAATTTCAATCACGGCTCGCGAAGCATCGTTGCAGCGATTATATCTCTTCGTTGAAAAGCGTTTTCAATATTTAACGCGAAACGTGATTCAATTTCAAAAATTTTCCCTAATCTTATTTAAATTTCAGGTACGAACTTGAAGGCCAACGATTGCTGTAAATTGTAATTAAAACTTCTTGGCAGTTTTTAAATAGAATCGACTGATAATATTTAGATGACCTTCGGGAGACGAGTGAAAATCTGCAGGGAGTGCGGAATGAACATGTTTGTTGGGCAGACACGTTCGATCTTCGGTCCATTATTCTCGATAAAACAAACAAGAAAATCTACTTTTGAAGGCACTGAACAGAGAAAATTTTCTTGCGATGGAATAATGGCCCTGGGCAGAAATCAAATAACACTGAAATTGCATTAGCAAATAACTTTTCCTTCTTTCGTTCTACGCTGTAATCGAATCAATTCTGTTTATTCCGGTTATGGCGATTCGATTCAGTTTATCTCCAGTTTCTTTCACTTTGGTGTGGGCAATAGATAGAATGCTTTTATCACCAAAAATAAAATTGGTGAGAACTAATGTCAAGCCGCATCACTCGCCGCTCGTGTTACTGAGATATTTCGTCCAGATCCCTCAATGGAATATTTTCGATTTTAAAAGGCTAAACCGTTGAATAGGTTCAATCCGATTGGTTTGTTCGACAGCTACATTGCGCCCATTCAAAATTATTTCATCAAATGGATTAAAATCTCGTTTAACTTCCAGTTTTATCGGAAAATTTTCAGCTTTATTAAAAAAAGAATTGTCAACATTGGTCTGATTTCGCTTTATGGTCCCTTTTGATTACCCTGAGCACGGTTGTAATAAAGCGCATTTGCTTGGCTCATTGCGTGATAGCAATCAACCGGACACTGACCGGCACTTCCAGGAGGCCCGCGCGGTCCAACATTACCAGTAGTTCCTGTGAGAAAACGCAATTTTACACCTTAGCAGTTTATACACGTTTTTTCTGTATTATTACCAGGTTCTCCTGTGTTTCCTGGTCTTCCAGGGTGACCTTGCAATCCATCAGGGCCCACTGAACCGGGTGGCCCTTGCGGTCCTTGAGGACCAACTCGGCCTACACCTTCCTGTTGAAACAATTCATTTTCACTTGTTCAATTAGTTGTTAAAAGTTATTACTTCTCCTCGCTCTCCTTTGTCACCTTTTTCGCCTCTTTCACCTTTTGCAATGAGAATTTGTTGTTAATATTCACATCAGCTGTAAATCTTATCACCTTGATATCCAGCTTCGCCATGAGGGCCAGGCATGCCAGGTAAACCTTGAAGTCCAGCAAATCCTTGCCTTCCCTTTTCTCCGGGTGGGCCTAGGAACGGAACATTTTGTAAAAATTCCTTCGATATAAAGGAAGAACATTTGAATCGAACCTTGTTCTCCTGGAGGCCCTTGTGGTCCCCTTTTTCCAATTCCTTGAGGGCCAGGAGGTCCTTGCAATCTTGCAGTGAGCTCTTCCATCTGATCTCTCAAAACATTGAAACAAATATCTCGCAGATCTTCTTCGGAATAGCTACGTCCAGGAATTCCGTTCTCTCCAGGTGGCCCAGGTTGGCCTCTTGGTCCTGGAGATCCACTGTCGCCTCTCGGCCCCGATCCTCCGCCCACTAAATATTGTATTCCAGGACCTTTTTGTTCGGAACCCTCTCCAGAAGGGCCTAATGAAAATATTCTCAGATGTTTGCGAAGGGATTCGAACAACCACTGTTACTTACCAGGAGGTCCGGGAGGACCTGGCTGACCATCAAAACCTCTCATACCGATTTCTCCTTTCTCTCCTTTAGCGCCATCATAACCTGCGCGACCATCCGTTCCAGGATAGCCCTTTAAATGCCTTTTTAATCCTGAAATTTTACAAAAATATCTATTCGACTCACTCTTTCTCCTCTTAAACCTTGTAAACCCATTACGCCCATAACTCCCTGCTCTCCTTTTTGACCTTCTCTATGTATCAGATTGCTGCTTGATCCAGATCCAGGAGGTCCCTGTATCATTTGAAAAGTTTAATTGTTTTTTGAAACTCATAAAAAATTCTTACAGGTGGCCCTCTCTCGCCTTTAGCTCCAGGCATTCCATCTCTACCGGGTTCTCCATCACGACCATCGTATCCCCTCAAACCTTGTTCACCTTTTGCTCCTTTGTATTAGATTAAAATATGAAAATATGATTCTAAATAATTTTTAGTTCAGCATTTTACCTTTTTCGCCTTGCGAAGCAAATCCAGGAATTCCCATTGGTCCCTGAATAAGAAAACAGACAAAAAATGTTTTGAGAATAAGGAAGAAATATTTTACTCAAAACTTTCAACTCTCACCGGACTTCCACGCTCGCCTCTTGCACCAGGTCGACCCTGCCAATTTAAAATGTTAGATTAGAGAAAGAAAATCGAACTCTTGAGATGACAGAGTGTGAAAAACAAAACCGATTATCTCTTACATCAGTGCCATTTAATCCCGGAGGGCCTCGAGGACAAATCTGACAGGGTTTCGGAGATGGTCCCTCAACAAAGTCTGGCGTCACACCCGCAACATCATAGCCCTGTTATCGGATTTGATTAATGAAATTGATTTGTTACACAGGAAGTGAAGGTAAAAATCTTTTATTATCGATAAGAAATAGAGAAATAGCTTACGGGAATCTCATCACAGCTTTGCCTGAGAGGTCGCTCTGGATCACAAGTCATCGCCATCCATTGCAGGTCAACCTAATAAAATCGAGAGGTGAAAATCATATCATCTCGGGATGATACGTCGAAAGAATATTTTCCGCCTCAGTAACGGCTGAAGAGGGAAAATGCTTTCCGTCTACTGTCCGCATTTTGTACTCACAGGAGGTGCTGACTAGAGAGAAAAAGGAAAATTAATCATCCGTTCAAAAAGTGTCATCATAAATTGTCGAGCGATTCTCACTTGATAGCTTCTACGAGTGTTGGCAATTTGTGCAATCGATAAATAACCGTCATGTGAGTCGTACTGACCGCGTTCCTTCAGTGGGTTTTCAACGAATCCCTGAACGGATTTAACCGGCTGACAGTCCACCCATAATCTTGCACGACTGTCTGTAACTCCCAACATGATTTTATGCCAGCGTTGATCAAACAACTGTTGAATAAGAGATATCAAATCGTTTTAATCCGATTTATCATAAT
The DNA here is from genome assembly GCA_033064975.1 of Smittia sp. YW1114-2. Lineage (NCBI taxonomy): Eukaryota > Metazoa > Arthropoda > Insecta > Diptera > Chironomidae > Smittia > Smittia sp. YW1114-2. The sequence continues at coordinate 22,922,846 of CP093832.1, forward strand.
TTTGTAAGCGGTTCTATTTCCTTGTTGAGAAAAAGCTTTTCTACTGGCTACTCGTTACTGAACGAAGAAAAATCTCAATTATTTTAAAACAGAAAAAGTTTCACAAACAATAAAACACTTTGAAACTCTCTCGAAGAAAACAAATTGTTACTGCTTTCCAACAACAGCATCGAAGGAGAAAGCAAGAAACTTTTATAATTTAGTTTAAAATCACTTAAAAAACTTTTCTGATGCCGAGCAGTGAAAGAGAAGTTTTCATCACAATTAATATTTCATTAAGTTGTCGTGTTTTCTATTCCATTCATTAGAACTCTGATGCATCAATATCCATTACCAGGTAAAGGGACATGATAAGCAACTTACACCCGTGTGACGGAACTCAACGGTCTGCAACTCGCCACTAGCTGCAGGCAAAGACAACTGAAGAGTTTTTCGAGCTGGATTTAGAGTCACCGACAGCTGAGATTCCTCATGAGAATTTGTCAGATGGAATAAATGCCACGGCTCTGGTTGTTGCTGGCGCTCACGATAAGTGCACTCGAGCGAGAATTGGAATGGAGTGCCGCGGGGAAACGCTTCATGAGCTTTCATCGTTAGATTTGCCAGACGTTCAAGTCGGTATGCCGTTTGCAAGCTATTCGAGCCCTCGATCTGCTGGATTAATTCCAAATGCGAAGCGTAACTGCTCAAAATGTCCCACGTTCCTAGATCAGCATCTCCTGGTCGCCAATGACCGCAAGGTCCATCATCATAATTTACTTCTATTTAGAGCGAAGAGAGGGAATAAGTCATGCGATCATATTCACGTTGCCGTATCTGATGGAATTTTTTCCATTGCACTAGACTTACGAGCGACGGAGCTATTAACAAGCACTGCAAGCACTAAGAGAATTATTAACTCAATTTTCATCTCGCTGCAATTTTTCTTCACTTTTTTATTTTACTCTTCAACAAGTTTTAAATTTATTTTCATTTTTTTCTGCTTGCCCCAGTAGGAAGGATAAAAAATTTCCCGGCTTCCTTTATTGTTATAGAACTTAAGCTCTTTAACTGGAGCGAAGTGGACAGTGCGAAAGCTACTTTGGAATTGAGAGATGTTTCCAGCGGAGATTCTATACGTCCTAATAGAGCCAAATACTCTGAAATATTTTTATTCAGTCTGTTAAACACATTCAATGACTAGAAATTCTTCTCGACAATGACAAAAAAAAAACTCTGCTTTAAGCTAAAAAATTTGAAGATTATGATTTATTTATCAACGATTCAAATGTGAAAACCATATGCTGGCGAAACTGTCCGCTTCGTTTTTCAATGAATATTTTATCAGCATCAACTGAAGCATACATAGATGGGATTCAGGAGAGGGTTTAGACTACGTCAGATGCAAAATTATTCGCATGTGTGTTTGAAAAATTAATTACAGCGGAACATTTTTTCCGGGATTAATTTATGGGACCGAAATGATTATCTTGTTTTAATTAAGCGATGAATAAATGACATCACTTGCAAAATGAAGTGCCAAGGCACATGTTGCGTTGTCGAGATATTTATGCGTGCCCTAGATGTTTTGAAACAAATCTATTGGATAGAGAAGTCCGTCTGGTGGTTTAGATGAAAAAAATTGTATCAGACGCATCATCGAGATTTGAAATTCGTAAAGCTCTGTCGATGATGTCAACTGTGGTTACTATCTGGAGTCTAAGCTAAACACTTTCAGGATAATATGTAGGTCAAAACTGCTGACAATTAGTTCGATCAAAATCTTGGTTGAAGATTGCAAACCAACTTTTTGGTAGGTGAACTGTCTTTAAGTGATCAAGGATATTTTCAGGATAATTAAATACAGAGAAGCTTTCAGTCAGTTTCATGTTGCAAATATTTTCAAAACTTTCTGCAAAGTCATAAATGAAAAACTTTGTCCGAAAGCCAAATCAGAGGGAAAATTTAACTCGGTTACATGCAATGAACAAATTGTCAATGCTTGTTTGTTCGAAGCTAATAAAGAATAAAGTTTGCAAGTTCTCGGGAGAGGGAGAATATCGATGATGAAAGTTTCTTTTCGTTCTGGTTTTTAACGACGAGAAATCTCTCTGTTCAAGTTTTCCAATTTGTGATCTCTGGAGAATTTACTACTTTTTGCTTCTGTACGTGTTTCTGAGTCAGATTATGATATTACTTGAGATGGAAATTGAAGAAAAAGTGAATATTATGTTTTCATCTCCCATGAATACAGCAATTTACTCAAAGCAAACACAAATTTCGTTATTTATTTTTGCTAGAGAACGAGATTCACCTGGCTGAGGATAGAGGTTGTGATGTAGAAAAAATGTTGTTTGCGAAGATTCTTCTCGGTTGCACAACAAGATGTGAACGAGAAGCAAATTGAAAGTAAAATGCACACAGTTCGAAAAAGTTGGAAATCTAATTTGCTTTCTAACGTCGCATCAAACATCATTTTGTGCTTTTCGAAACGACGTCGTCTTAACACACAACTTGAGACTTAAAAGCTTTCCTAAACTTTCGACACATTATTGATGAACTCTTAAGTGTGAACGATGCATCGAAACCACTCTCTCATGATTGTGGATATACGTAAGTAATCAAAAGAAAATCACTTTGGAAAGCTGCAACTTTCTTGATGTGGACTATTTCAAAGATTCAACGCGACTAACCAGGAAGAATTCAAGTTGAATTGCTTTTCAGTCTTACGCCTTTCGAAAGCTTTTAGGGACAAAGATAAGAAGACATTTGAGCGCTTGTCGATCTCACTGAAACGAACAAAGTGGAATTCTACTTTGATTTGAAGAATCGTTTTCAGAAATACTGTCTGAGCGTTACTTTGAATTTCCAAAGCATTCTTGTAAGTTAAACGCACATAAACCCCAAATATATTTCCATCTCACAGCATGCAAGGGCCAATTTATCTGTTTATTGCGGATGTAGGGATTTTTTTATTGCGTTACAAATGAGAGAAAATTGAATCGAAACAAAAAGAAGAGTGTGATGGAGAATAAATTAAATGTTCAGTCGCTACAGTCTCGTGAGTTCTTTTGCAAGTTACAAATATGGTAAATAACGTATGCTGAGCATGTGTTTTATGGCCTTTGTGTGATTGATTTTACACGAACGTAAACTTTTATCGATTGCGAAGGGAACAGCGCTCCACAAAATCGTGAATGAGAAGTTCATGGCAACAACCATTAAAGTGATTTCAAAACATAGTTTTCAAGTCATTGTTACGATTCGCCTCCCTCAAACATTGACGCACCCTCACACACCCACTCGCTTTTTTATTCAAAAGCGGATTTAAGGGCAGAAATAAATTAAACGCTTTCACTCTCAGTAAATTGCATGAGTCTTTAATTTTGATTGTGCCACGAAAATCTGCGTAAAATTGAATTCTCCAGCCGGATTACGATTTGGCGTTTCGTCGTGGCCGACGCAAATGAATTTCCATCATTTCAATACATTTAACCACAGCTTTAAATTACTACAAATTATGCGAACCTCAGAGTATCTAGGCAAGCAAACCTTGAGCAATCATCAAGTGAAATTGTAGCGATTCCGTTTGCATTATTTTTATGTCTCCTTCAGGACTCGTCGCTGTCATGTGTGTTGCATGTAAGGCAAAGGCTTTTATCGGCTGAAGGCAATCGAGCTAAATTTATGTTTTTGGTGCCGAAAAAGCCATATAAATTTATGATCATCATTCTTCCCCTCAATTTCTTTTTGCTCGTCACAACAAAAGTCAAAAGCGTGAGTCGATGCAGGAGAAGAGTGACTCACGATGTATTAAAGTGATGAGAAACATTTTTTATGTCACTCTCCGTTTAACAAGCAGCATAACTTTTATTGAGATAAAATGCAATTGCGATTACCGTAATGGATGATCCGGACAAATACTCAGTCTGTCGCATGGCGGTTCACCATATCAATTGCTAAATTGTATCAGCGAGTTATGGCGTTTGCTTTTATGAATTTATGCGTCGACGGGGAATCGTCGACTGTAGTGATGACTTAATACTTTTGCGGAAGCAAAGAAAGCCACGACTCCTGAAAGAAAAGCGAGAAATGTGTTTCTTGCATCGATTTTTCGCTCACTTGCGTTCCTTCAAGACATTAAATGTTGGGAGTGTTCTCGACTGACATCAGCCGCTTATCAGCTTTTGCTTCTACTCATCAAGTCAAACTCAACTTGTATTACTTTCTCGTGGAATGGAAATAAGGTTCCGCTCGTACATTATTGAAGCAAAAAAGCACAATCGTGACCCTTAAATTAGAAAGGAGAATTGGGTGCGGTGTTGTTTGTGAGCCATTCATTCTGAAGCAATGTGAAACGAGTTTGCCATTGGAGTTTTAATATTATTAGATTTAATCAGGATAGCATTTTTCAGAGAAGTGCGATAGGGTCGAAGGAACGGCGAAGAAACTTGCTACTTCCTTCACGCCACGAAAAAAGAATTCGATACAAATTGCCTGTCACTCTCTTGTTTGAAGTACGTCTAAAATGATTTATGCGCTAAATGCCAAAAACGATATCGCATTTAACCATTTTTATTCCTGGAAGATCCAGAAACTGAGTGCTAAGTAATACGCATAATTGAAAGCCCATTAGTAATACGCTACATAAACATAATTGGAATCCTATCAGTCGATTCTTAGATAATTTTCACAAGAAATTTCACAAATGAATGCTTTTTCCATGAATATTCATTGCTAGAATATTTCCGCTTGCTCAAATCTGGATCCATGGTGAACCCTTGTTCATAACCTCTAACAACCCTCAGTTCATAAGGTATCGTTATGCAACTAAGCGTCAGAAAAGTCTTAAGTACTCAAATATTTAATATTAGCTTTTGTGCATCAATTAACAGTCAAAAAAATCGCTCGAATCAGTTCAAGGACGAAACTTTCCGCTCTAGTCGGCGACATGCACATGAAACGACAGTCTACATTTATCTCTGCTTGAAAATTAAGAAACACAAATAAACAGCGACTTGCGTGTCGCTCCACCGTATCCATACATCAGCTCTCACCGCGAAAATGTTTCCACCGAAAAAAATGAACTTCTTTGAAACGTCCTGTTAGCAGAATAATTGCTTTCATTTCACCGTAATTACGTGTATACAATAAAACTAATTATGCCAGGAAAACGAGTACAAAACAGTTGCGTGACGGTAACGAATGTGTCACTTTTGAGTCCTCGATGCTTCTCCCTTGGGTAAGCTTAGCAAAAGTTCCACCGCAGTAAACATGCAGAGCGACGTGGAAATCTGTAATAAAAATTTGAATTTCTCTCACCAAAAGACAACCCAGGAAACAGAAATAAGGAGGAGAGAGACAACATTTGAACAAGTCCCCGTTCCACTTCGCTCGACTCCCCGAAAGATAAATTTACTGAAAAATGTGTTTGCTCACTTGATACATTCGTCAAACATTGACTCAAAGTATTTACTCGGCAATTTATTATTTGCGAAGCGTATATATCAGATTTTCTTCTATCGCATTCCCCGAACTCTGGGAGAATGAAGCTGTCGTGATGAGAAGAAATATCTTTCTGGCGATTGATGAACTCCTCAAGTCTTCTCCACCCCACTGCTGTTAATTGACTCGCATCAACGGCAAGTGACTCTTCATGCATGTTTTGTTTCATTTGTTATTGAAACAACAATTCATTTTGATCTCCAATAAATCGTTCTTAATTAGTTTTTCTACTCTCAATGGGATGAAGATGAAGAAAAAGATGATTTGATGCGCAATATTGAAGAATTTAATTACAAGCGAAAGTTAATGAAGCATATTGACTCATCGCGTTCGTCTCAGAAGAAATTCATTGCTGGGAGACGAAATCAAATTGTTGGTTTAAGGAAATCACTTCGATTGAGCCAAGTTATTAGCGAAGCTCTAAATCAACAACGATCTTAACAAAGAAAGTTATTTCGTGTTCGGACTAATTGAAAGTCTCTGAATGTTTTCATTGCGACGCATTTCTTTCTGAGGGGCGTATGTGTCACATAACTTCTAGCATAATTATTATTATATTGCCGGTCGACGACATGAATGATAAATTATGGTGCGACATGCATGCATTACAGTGGCAGTCTTGCGAAGCCTGGCATGCTACAACTGATTTATTTAAAATCTAATTACGTCTAATGTGTTTAATATAAATGATTTCACGCTCCAAAGTGTTGATGAGGTAAATAAATTCACTTTTTGTAACTCAATTCCGCTGGCAACTAATTGCGAAGCTCCGTATAAAACTGATAGCATTTTTCACAACCTCCCAGTGGAAATTCAATTCTAATTAAAGTCTCAGTGAAACCTAATAACAATAAATAATTAAAACTTTTGCATGTCTCAATAGAGACACTTGACGTAATTGCAAAACATAATTATTTCATCTCATCCCCGTTGCGCAACACGTTCGAGGCCAACTTCTGTAAATTGGCTGAGAACAATGCTTTCCGAAGAAAAGCTGAGCAGCTTAGACATCCAGAGTATCGTCAAGTCATCCTACGTAAGACAACTTGCTACAACATCGCAAACTTCGCCACAATTTCCTGCTTAATTTGATCAAATAATTTTCCATATTGCTTTCGCTGAAGCAGCAACAAGAAGGAAGCATTTCCATGATACAAATTACATGATAAATGTCTAGATGAAAAGCATCAAGTGAAATGAAAATGGGATATAAACAGACAAATAACATAATAGAACGTGCAACCGTTGGACGTGACGCGAATTTTAAAAGGGAATCAAAAATCCTTTGCGAAACAATCGTTGCTTTCCATCGTTGAAAACAGTCTTCAGTTTGATGAGATTAAGTTCTTCAAAATATCAACACAGAGCTGACTTTAGGCATCATTAGACACTGCACGATCTGTGGTTTTAAGTCCATCACACATGATTTTGTACCAACAAGTTTATAGAAACATCGAGAAGGTTTAAAATGTAGCTTCATGCCAGTCATATGCACACATTGAATAGGAAAAAATCCCAATGACTCAAATACATGCAGCCGATCACAGGAGGAGAGAGAACACACACTAAGCTTCACAAAAATATTCAAAGTTTGATGCATAATTGATGAAACAATTTCTGCTGCTGCCCACCGTCGGGTGCTGTTCCCCATCTAGACACAACAATCGAGTGGGTGGATGATGTCAATGTCATCACGGTTGTGTATGGGTTTGCATTTTCAGATTCAACGCTTTTTTCCGAAATGAATATGAAAACTTGCTATTTTGCTGAAAAAGTAGAATCAAGAATATTCGCAGTGAATGGGAATATTGAAACAATACGTCGAGGTTCTACGTCAAAACTCAGAATGTTGTACATTATGTTGCATGAAACGAGAATAATTCGCTCGTCTATTGTAAAGTTTATGCCCTGAAATCAGACGAGCACTCTCTCGAGGTTTCGTCAAACACAATTCGAGTACAATTCACAGCCAGAGATAGGCTTGTGTTTATTATTTCATGGGTTTCGAGGGAAAATCAATTTGAAATAATAGATCATTAGGAAGATTTTCCCACTTTTCCGTGTGGGGAGAGCTGTCGAATATGATTATACACATTTTGTGGACGGTTTGCCACAACGACGACATAACAGCGCATTGTTTGTACGTTCGAGAGGTGTCAAATCAATAACACTGTCGTGTAAAGGTAACATAGAACGCTTAGGGCTGCTGTCGGCTGGAAATTTTGTTGAAGTTAACTGGATGCTGTTGATCGCTCAATCAGTTTGATTCTGTCGGAGGTGAATTGAGCTTTGCTCGATGAGAGTTCCCGAAATTTGAGCGTGCAAATGAAATAATCCAGTCGATGTATCCAACTCGAGACAATTAATTTTTATGGCGTGTCGCGTATTTAGAGATTTTCCTCGACATGAGCTCTAGATTCACGATCGGAAATATGTTTCGTAACAAAGTCTGCGGACTTTCTGCAAATCTCCAAATTGATTTCAAGCGCTAAAGTTACGAGCCAAGATGATACTGCTTGTTAATCTCTATTTTTTGCTACACTCATTGCCACATGTTGATAGCTTAGTCATTATTTTAATGATGCGACTTCAAGGTTAGCTTTGAGCTGCTCTCGACAACTGTCAGTCGCCAACAGAGTTAGCAAACACTTACAAAAAATAATAATAATAATCGTTTAAGCAAAGCCTTTTGCACTGACTAGTCGAGACTGAAACAACCGACGATTTTATATTTCCTTAAAATCTGTTTTCATCAGCTTGCTGATTGTTTGATCGAAAGACATTTAATTAGCTTTGAAAGCCGTCATTGGCAATCACTGTGGTCATTCGTAATCAGACTCTTTTCTCCATTCTCCCCTAGAGTGTCTTTTTGCATTTGATGTGAACTCGCTTCGGTGACAATCTTTTGTGATTTCCACTGTTATCCCCAGATGAATCAGAGATTATTTTTTGTCCTTTCTCTGACCGTTTCTCTAGTTGAGACTCAAAGGAATCGGGATTGTCAGAAAAAGATGAGGCGCATTCCTTCCTTCCAGCAAACCTTTTTTCATTAGCATAAAATCTGTTTCGAGATGAAAAATTCAGCTGAAAGTGCTTTTGAATTTAGTCAATCGAGAAAATAATGTCCCTGTGTTTAATGTTGAGTCTTTTCGCATTTCCATTCATAAGCTTCCTCTTGTCGTTGTGCGAGAGATAGCAGATCGGAATTCTCGATTGTAAAGAGAACAAGAAAGCCGTAAAACGAAAGAAATGCCGAAAAAACTGAGCCCATTAAAAATAAATAAATTAAAAAAATAATCAAAAAGCATATCTCAGAGTGAATGGAAAGTGCGAGGCCGTTTATTTCCATTAGCATAATTCTTATCATCTCTGCTGCCTCCTCTAAGGAAAAGGAAATTTTATCGTTGCCGTCTTAATGAGAAAAAACGTCTGAGGCAAAACGCGTAATAATTAAAAATCGTGAGAAATTTTTAGGATTCATTGTTGGGGTTTCATTAAATTTATCATGATGAGTTGTTTGCTCAACAATTAGACAAATGCATTTTGATGATTCATTTAGAGCTTTTGAGCTTTCAGTTGGACCCAAAAAAGCTTAGCGCGCATAAAACGTTCAGACTTCGAAAACAGCCCCGACTCTGTTCATTTGCAATGTTTTTACTATTGATCCAGTTTCATAAATGCAACGGCGTCAATCGCTGATAACACAAGTTGCTTGGTAATTTTCACACCACAGCTGGAAAGCGCAAAACGAGTTAAATGGAATTAAAAAGATGTTATCATCGTGGTTGGTACAAATAGCTACAAAATTCATTATTGCTGAGCGCTTGCAAAGTTTTAAATTGCTAGAATTAATAATCCCGGAAGGAAAACATGATCAACGAACATCGGAATGACTCAATTACCTTCGTAAGGCTCTACGGCTGAAGTTTGAAAAGCTTCTGTTTGAGACCCCCAGAATTTAATGAAATTATCGCATGATTTATTAAGGACTGTTAATGAAGCACAAAAACCAGACACAGTTTTTGAATCGCCGTCAAAGGGGCAAAAACACTGGAAACGAAGAAACCGCGCTTTTTGCTCGTCTGCAATGCGAAAACGAAGCGAATTTATAAATAAGAAACGAAGAAAACCAATTTTCAGTGTTGGATTTTAATAACAAAAGACATTAAAAAACAACAAGCTGGTAAAAAGCAGAATGGAAACGTTTGTATTTCCACCGTCGAAAATGTAAATCGAGGAAAGGTTTGTTTTTGCAATGCTCTCTGTTTTCTTTCCTTTGCTTAACGAGGAAAATGAACGGCAAGAAACAGAGTTTCAGCTATTGCGTGACTCCAACTTATCTATTTTAATTCAAGAGAGATAAATTTATTGAGTCATTCACCACGAACGCCACGAATATATTTTTCTCCGTTGAATATCACACCCATTTTTTACATGCCGGCGAGTCGAAGTGGATCCAGCTACGCGATACTTAAAGCAAACGAGGCGCCGAAACCGCGGAACAAGAAAATTCCTCGGCACGAGGAACATGACGCTACGCCACACCTTAACAAGTTTGTTTTGAGTTTTAATTCTGTTAATTCACATGGGAACAGCCACAAGAAATCTGTGCAAAGCGCGCATAAAGAGACGTAAAAGATTTATTAATTATTTAATTAGACTTTTCGTAAGCTGAACATACCTCCGTGTAGTTTATCCTTTGTCTCAAAGAACATCGAGGTTGTTTAGCTGCAAAACAAATTTCCAACGATAAATCAAAAAGCAGCAGAAGCTTAAATGCTTACGAAGGAATGAGCGAGGGAAATTGCAAATTCAATTAACTCCTCAACGAGTTTCGTCTTGTAATAATTTCTCTGGAAACTTGTTTCGCTCATTCGTCTGTAACTGTTTTTGACAATGATAAATCAATGTGATTTGATATAATACGAAACAGAAACTGCTTTGAATTATATGTTTTCTGCATAGATAAGCTTCACTCAGACAATCTCGATGAGCGGAGCACTACAACCTGTCTAATGGGCTGAGTCCTAGCAAATATCTGACGGTGTAAATCTAGTTTTTGTTGATCTATTCTGTCAGGGAAACATTCCTTCTCATTAAGCATATCAGAGGAGTTAATTTTGTTCGGAAACCCTTGGATTATAACGAAAGCTAAATATAAGTGCAGATTAATGTTACGCCAATGATTGTCAAGTGATATCTTTACTCCTTCCATGTCAACATTCTCGACACTGAAAGCAACTCGACAAATAAGACGTTGCTGATGTCAACGTTAACGAAATGTAAATCCGGCGAATCTGAGTCTGAACGTTGAAACAAAGTTCTTCATTCTTTGAAATTTAAATATGAATGATTCGAGGATGATAGGAAGTATCTTGCGTTCGTAAGTGACTTCTTAATCGAATAAACAAACACTGAAAGAAAGGCGCCTTCAGAGCTGAACAATTTACTTAGCTCAGTGTAATGTTACGTTAAAACTTCGAGAGAAGTTCATAAGACGTTTTAAATGTTTCATCGCACTTCATTTCGAAGTGAAAAGTTTCCAAAAGTTTCCTTCTTATGCTGTTATAGCAAACAATTGTAAATACTTCCACAGATATGAACGGATTGCAGTTTAATGCTTTCCACATACGCTAAGCTGCCACACTAAGAAATCAAGGATCAGCCATGATACAAAAATGAGGCAAACTGCTTGAATAACTTACAGAGCGACAAATGTATTTCGTTTCAGCCGTTACACAATTTCGCATCAAGTCTCTTTATTCCCTCGTTGGAATAGAACGAAGGAAATAATTGGAAATTTAAGTATTTATTACGCTGCGTGGCCGAGGGAAAGAGTCAAATGCTCGGATCAAACGCCTTCACTTAGTATTCGATATGCCACAGCTAATTATTTCTGGCATAATATCAAATTTTCGCAGTCGATAGAAGCGTGACGCGAAAGGAAAAAAATGTTTTCCTTCCCCGAGAAGGATTTGCGTCGACCGAGGAAGGAGAAACCCGAAAAGCCTCTGTGATTGGATGAAGGAAATTTTCTCGCCGAAAAAAGGAAAAGCATGTTATAGCATAAAAAAGGAAGAAATGTTTTCTCTGTTGATTGTGGAAAATGTGTGTCAAGCACATGGCTTTCTGTTTCCTCTCTCGCCGCTCTCGCGAGAGCTTCCGCTCGATTTGTAGACTTTTCCGAGGACTTTTCATGTTTGGTGGGTCACTTTCCCTGCCGATGTTGACTTTCCACTGCAAATTCGCTTTCTCGTGCTATCGACTTCATTTATGTAATGACTTTTTTGTTATAGATAAAAGTTACTTTTGTCGCGGAAAAATTAAATTTTTCTATATTTGCTAAACAAATTTTGTTTGCTTGTCAGATGCGCTTGCCGATAACGTTCGAGGAAAAATGAGCTCAAACATGAAATTGCAAGATAAATCGGTGAAGTCATTTTAATGAGGTTCAGTTTATAATTTTGAATAGTCTAAGTGGATTGTAGGTCCCTAGTTTGAGGCTCTATAAAATGAATAAGTTTGTAGTTGTTTTCGAGTCATGCTTCATGAGAAAGCAAGTTATTAACAACAGAAGCAATAACCGTTTAAAGCAATATTTTCTTCCGAAGTTTAATCTTTAAAATGCAGTCGGGAGTGGGATCGGGGCTGGTGGATTGAATGGCGGTGAAGGCGAAGCGCAAACTTTTTCCATTATAATTTTCGACGGTTAAACAACAGTTTTCTTCGACAATGCAAAAACAACAACACACCAAGGAAGGAGAACAAGTTTCTCTCCAACATCAACCGATGGATAGTAAAAACCTGTCATGCATTTTACGCTTTTATTACGATTTTCCACCATAAACAGAATTATTATTAACTTTTCTTTTTTCGCCAGCGTTCGCCTGCCGAGAGTGAATATTAAACTACAAACGAGTAATTCACAAATTGACACCGTGGATGAAAGAGTGGGAAGCCGAAGACCGCCAGTGTCATGGACAAGCAATAAGAAAATTAGTTTATCCGGCCCCGGAGCGAGAGAAGCAAGAACAACAAGAAAGTAAAAGAAAAACACGGAACGAGCACGTAATCAATTATGAGGGAGAAATTGCAAGCTCATGACTAGTGTATCAAATATTTACGGTGCGTTTAGTTTTCGTCGTCGCCGATAGAACCTAATTTGAAAAATATGTTTCTCTCGCTCCACTCGTGCTCGCCTCGAAAGGTAATAAACTAAAATGACGCTACACTTTCTTCTCGATGACGGTGACAGATAACAACGAGTTGTTCATACAAGTTACACTGATAACTAGGCGACGACTCGATTCCCTCATTATCGTTGGAGCTCCAAAAACTTTACATCAACCAACGAACGACACTGACGTTCGGAATGAAAAATTAACCATAAATCTGCAAGCACAAACAACATCGCAACACACCGAGTGCTTGTAAAATAATGCGAAAAAATGTTTTATTAATTTCAACATGAAAGATGGATGATGATTCTGTGCATGACATGAAAAATGATCCGGTCTCGTGTTAGCAGAGGAGCGACGACTGTTGCATTTAATGGAAACTGTTGCGTGAAATTTCCCTTCAATCTGTATTTTACAAAAGAGGCTTAAGAGATCTCTGTATCGATTTTCTCCCATTGTGTTGATGCTGCGGTAATCAAGATGTATTTGCAATCGAAAGATTTCTTCGTCACAAGTGCGCCATGACAGAGAATAAAACGAAATTTTTGCCATGTTGAACGCGGCATTTCTGATCTTATTTCACGCTACATTATTCCTTGGCTCTCGATGTACATAACGTGAAAGTTTTCTTTTTTAATCAATACGCGCTCTTGGCTTGTGAAAGCTTGATACGATGCAAACGAAACCTTCCTTAATCTTTCTGGATTTTGCTTTGCTTTCCCTTTGTTAAAAGCATAAATATTTATCGTCGGAAATCGATCCCCGTCTTGTGAAACCTCATCTCTCATATCACGTCACATCACCATGCATGTCGAGTGGAGCGAAATCAAACTACCGACAGAGGAAAGTATGCGGAGTGAATAAAGCTTATCACCATAAAATGTATTTTACATATCAATGCAAGGAAAATCCTTCAAAGGAATGCTTTGTGAGCGAGCGAGTGAGGGAGTGTTGAGAGGAATTTAATACTGCAATCGAACGCCTGGAAATCCTTAAACATTATTAAACTTGAATAAGTGCAAAAATATGGAAATTCGATCGCATTAGGCAAAGTCGACGAGTGATTTCCACGGGTTCGGCCGGATTTGCTGGCGGAGCAAACATAAGGCGATAAACCTTGGCTAAACAGTAAATAATTTTGCATAACAAAAGCGAGTAAAATCAATTTGATTTGTTTTTCGAGAAGTTGCACAAAACATTTTAATGTCTTCAGCTTTTAGTCCGTAATTCTAGTTTCTTTTAACGACACTTACTGTGCTAGCTCAAGACGTTCACGTCCCTTTGCTCAGGACTTTCCGCATTTTGAGCCAGTTGAAGTGCCATAAACATATCCAGCCAACAAGCTTTCGCGTTCGTTATGTCGTCGGTTGGAATTTATTAAACTGTGTTTGGCGCAATGCATTAAGTTCACATATTTAAAAGCCTATAAACGAAGGAATAAAACTGCAATGCGATTTATTATTTCCGCTCATTCTGCCCACTTCAACTAGACGGGAAATGTTTTCTTGCCTCAGCCGGTTTCAAAGCTTTTGAATTTCTAGGACTTTGGAAAAGAGTTTTCAGCTCCAAATGATTCTGTGCTTATTGAAAGGTTAAAAAGTTACCCAAAGCAAGAACAGTGGCTTCGTAATGGCGAAGAACATGAACCATAAGATGCTTCAGAATCCTGCTGCGATGCGTCAAGTGGTTTTTTGCCGTAGTTTCTCTCGCACATTTTAAAAAGTTCAACAAAGCTTTGCGGTTCAATCCAGGTGTGATTAATTAATTCGTCGAGCCCCGGAACGCCAACCATGACATCGCTTGAAACATCATCTTCAAGATCTTTTAATGAGGAGGAACGAGATTTCCGCAAGAGCGGCGGGAAACTCAGCATGAGAGCTAATTAGTTTTCCGCAATTCATCATCATAATCACCATTTAAAATGTTAAAAAGCAGCCGCGTCATCAGGACTCGTATAAAAGAACATTTCGCGAGCAATTAAACCAGCTCGTAAATAAATCCAGCAGGCACTTGAGTCGAGACTTTACGAAGTTATGCTCGGTGTGTAAATTGCCCCCGAAACATCAAATAAGAACCGTAGATGGTAGCGGGAAAAGTGATTCCGTTCTTCTCAAAAACGATTGTTTCATGCATTTAAGTCGTTGCTTACTCGGTGGTTTCATCTCGATCAATTTTCTGGAGTCTTCAATTGACGAAAGTTTAAGCTCAAATCGTCTCAGAAACGAAGCTTGCAAGCTCCTCGTCATCTCTGTTCGTCCTATCGATTTTCTTGCACAATATTTTTCCACATCGCCTAACTTTCCCGCTTTTTGCAGCGTGAAAGTTTGTTGAGTTTTCTAATTGAAGGCAGCAATTTAATTTTATTTAACGAGCGAGAAAATTGGATGCGAAAAAGGTTTTTGTTAGAAGCGAAAAATTAATTGAACTTCATTAAATTTCCACTTAACGTCTCGCGTTTTCATCATCGATATTCTTTATTGTTTTTTCACGCTGAGTCGAAAAGGAAAAGGAAATTTGCTGTCGCTCGTGGTTGATGCGGCAATGGTTTCATCTCAGTGGAGTTGCGGAAAACAGAAGCACAGAGGACGAAAGAAAAGCGCCAGGCAAAGGTCAGCGGTTCCGTCACAACAAATGTTCGTCAGTAAAAACATGAAAACAAAATAAATCTGACAACTCAAAGTTTCCTTTAGATTCTTTTGTCAAAACTGAAGTCACTGTTGAAATATCTTCGCATGCTAAGAAATTATAATAAATAATTTGCGTTTTGTCTCTCGCTCTTTTTATTTACTCGTCCTCTTTAATTATTAAATTTCCGCTCCATTGTCAAGTGTGAACGTCTGGAATTTTTCGGATAAGCCCCAGAGAATAATCAGCTGCTTTCTGACGTGGAGAGTCATGTCGTTCACCAGCAAGCAAGTTTGTAAGTGGGGATTTTTTTTAAAGCATTCTGATGAGCATGGGAGGCGACTGGTTTTCTTTCACGCTCCTTTTGTCCTCGAGGAATTCACGTTGTGGTGTTTAATCTGCAGAAAGGGATCATTTTTCTCGCTAATTTAATTGCTGTGTTTCTCATATTTCTTTTCGCCTCGTTCCATCCGCAATGTTGGTGGGGGCGTTGGAGCAAGACGACAACGGACACTCACTTAAAAGTGGATCTGTTTGTAGGGAGATTATGAAAAATAGACAAATTTTTTCACGTTTCGGGGGCATAAAAACAAACTCTAATGCTTCTCGTGCGTCCCTTTCCGCTTCTCAACAAATTAAAATGTATGAGCAGACGGCTGTCAGAGTTGGGGACAGAATTGGTCTTCTAATGCTTTAACAGCTAATTAATTTCAATTCATCCCTTCGAAAGTGGGACAGGCGGGAGTACAGAAGCCATTTGTTAAAAAGAAATGAAAGGCTGTTTTCTAAAGGATGTTAAAGAGTGCGTTTTTGATCTATTAAGCTTTGTCCTCGAGGTCCTTTCAGTGTCTCGTTTGCTAATGGTTTCCTTTTAGAAGGTTGAAAGGTGCACCAAGGACGAAACATTGTTTCTAATTGAGCGGTGAACAATTTGAGCTCGTGGAGGTGTTTTTAAATTAATTCTAGTATTCTCGATTTTAGAAAAGAATCGTCAGGTGTAAATGTGGTGAACGAATATGCTTCTGAAAAATAAGTTAACACTTTCTAACAGTCAACCAAATCTTGCCCACGTTGATGTCTTTAAAACTGGAAAGATCAGAAAATTCAATTGAGCCTGTTGAGAGCTTCGTAAAAATTTATTAAAACGCAAGACAGTTTCAAGTTGATTATAATTATTTGTATGTTTATTAGGCTCTCGCAAACTAGAGTAATAATGGCCATTTAGAAGTTATAGAAAATTACTATAATTATAGAAGAAAAATTGATAGAAGTTTATTCAACAGTTTTACCAGCAAAAAAAATATAAAATGGCTCATTCTAGATTGAAGTTGCATAAATTTATATTGAACGTACGTTGATTGCGTGAGTTTGGCTTATAGGTTGAAGTATGATTGTTAATTAATGTTCATGTCGCGCCTTTTCAACACATCATTGACGATGCTCTGCACATTCTCGGGGACAGGTTTTTGAGCTTTGGCGAACTCAGTGAGGAAAGTTTTCATTTCGTTGAGCTTCTGTCTATTCTCATCGACTTCCTGCTTGCGCTTTTCGTAAAGCGATTTGATTTTTGCAAGCGAGTATTTCTTGAAATTTTCCTTGTCCTCGACCATTTGCGCATTGTACTTGTGATAAGTTTCAATGTTTCTTTTATGCTTTTGAAGTTTCTCGGTGATTTCCTCGAGCTGGGACGCGTTCAGCTGATAAATCTGTTCGCTGCTTTGAATGAAACTTTCGAACTCTGCTTCGACCTGAAGCTTCTCACCCGAAACTTTGTCGAGCTCTGATGTTACTTTTTTTAGATCCTCCGCGACCAAATTGAGCTCAGTTGTCAGTCGATTTTCTTCTGCCTCGCAATCAGACTTCGCCTTTGTGATGCTGTCGATGGCGTGTTGATATTTGCTGTTGAGATCAGCTAGGCCACATTTTAGATGCTCGATTTCGGCGTCAAGAGAGACTGCATCCCCGATGTTCGTCGTTTTGATCTCGAATAGCGTCGGATCAAACTTCTCGCGCATTCCTGAGACTTGCAAGTCACTGGCAAGAATGTAAATCGAATTGTTGAGCTTGTCAATGAGGTGGAACTTCTTCTGAATCAGATTGGATAGCTTAATCTCTCGTTCGCTGCTGCTCTCAGCTACTTCCATTCCGTCAGTGCGCTTGCTTTCCAGAAGAGATTTCAGCTCAGTAATTTCTACCAATAACTTCATTCTCTCGTCTTGTGTCAAACCTTGCTTCAAGACTTGCTTACGCCAATTGATCAGTTCCAGTTTTGTGTTGTCTTTTGCAGCATTTTTCGAGCACAAATCAGCTTCCATGTTGTAGATCTTCTCCGATAGGCCGTTGTTAATTCGTCCGAGCTCTTTAATTTTGTTTTTCAGCTGCTTTGAGCTCGCGTACTTTTCCTCAAGCTCCTTCATCAAACTAACTGGTTGCGATTCTCTCTGAAGTTGTTCAATCGAGGCTTTCAATCGATCAACTTCCGTTTCAATGCTCACACCCTGTCCAAGCTTCTCCTCAAGATACATGACGCTCATCTCTTTAATCTTCGCATCTTCAGACTCGTCTTGATTGTTCCAGAATACGAAAGCTTCGCCCATTTTGAACATGAAATTCTTTGTGAAGTCAGGCGATTCGAATTCCTCTGTTGCGCAATATTCGACAGACTTCGCGCTGCCCTGATAAACTACGAACTCAGTGAGCCAAGCGAGGAGAATGATGATGCTGTTCTGGCAATGTGGAGCTGACGGTGTCTTTAGGGAACTCTTATTGATCGTGTACGGATAGTCAAGTTGGCTAGTGACGAGTGTGTAAACATATTCGACGTAGTTGGTGGCATCGATGTTAACGTTCGTCCCAACGATTGGTTTCAAGAAGAGTTGAAGGATCATAATGAACTGCTTGTGGGTCATTGCCTTCAGTCCTTTTTGCAAGAGCTCTGCGAAATCGCTGTGGTTTGCGAGAGCGTCTAACACTTGCTGTGATTTTTCGGCAACGAATACACGATCTTCCACTGGCGCTTTCTCTTTTTCTGCTGTCATTGGAGGGAAAATTGTTGTTCGAGCGCTGTTGGATCTGCTGGGAGTGCGCGATGGCGTCATGCGGTTCATGTTCAGTGTAGAAGATGTTCGTGGAAGATTCGAAGGGCGAATAGCGGATGATGAACTAGGTTGTACTAGTCTACTTGGCCTACAACCGACGGATTCTTATTAGATGCAACTCACAACAAACGATTTTTTAAACGAGTTTTGTTTAATCTTTGTGCTCGCTCTTACCTTGGATTTGCCGATTTCCTGAGTGATGAGCTTTGAAACTCGCTCGTTCGTCGAGGTATCTGCGACATTGTCGGTGATTTTCTTGCTTTCGTTACCGCTTTAAATAATAATTCTTTTAATTTCAGTTGGAATGCTCCGATTCCCGTTGAGATTTGAAAAGTTTGTCATCTCAGAAATTAACGAACTTTCGAAGTTTGAAACATTTGTCGTCGCGGAAAAAACCAAAACAAACTTTCAGTAAATTTCATAAAACTCATTTTGAGAGAGAAATCGAAATGTTACGATGCGTGAATGTAGTAAAAGTTGGTCAGAGTTGCTCCAGAATTCTTTCTACCATCAAGGTGAGTAGTGTTTTTACGTAACTTAACTGAAAATCTTGAAATAAATTTCACTCGATCACATTGCAGCCTCAAAGTGAAATAAAATTCGCTCACAACGTCAGGAACTTCAGCCAACTCAATAAAACTGCTTCAGCATCGCCAATTTTAACACAGAACATCATCGAGAAGAAATCGAATGCTGTAAGATTTGCTAGCACCGGCCCGACCATTTTCGAAAACATCCCGGAACCTCCGTCAATCCCGCAACTCGTTGAGAAAGCTTCAGATGCCCTTGCTGCTGGTGCAGAGCCTGCCTTCACATCAATTGGCTTGGGTGGATGGACTCCAGTGGGCATTGTTCAGAATTGCATGGAATTTCTCCACATCGGTTGTGATCTGCCTTGGTGGACTTGCATTATGATCGGAACAGTTGCTGTGAGAACGATCATCTTTCCTCTCGTCATCATGTCGCAGCGTAACAGTGCTAAGATGAACAACAACTTGCCACAGATTCAGCACCTACAGAACAAGCTGACCGAGGCTCGTCAAAGTGGAAACTCACTCGACGCCGCCCGATTCTCACAAGAAATGGTCGTTTTCATGAAAGAAAAAGAGTTGAATCCGTTGAAAAACATGTTGGTTCCACTTGCACAAGCACCGCTCTTCATCTCTTTCTTCATTGGACTTCGTCAAATGGCCAACGCGCCGGTTGAATCATTAACGACTGGAGGACTTTTCTGGTTCGTTGATCTAACAGTTCCCGACCAGTTCTTCCTTCTTCCCATCATTACGAGCTGTACGATGTTGGCGACAATCGAAGTGGGAACAGACGGAGCCAGACTGGCCTCAGCGAACCTTCAAACTATGAAATATGTGCTGCGAGCTTTGCCGTTTGTCATTCTACCGTTCACGGTGAATTTCCCTGGAGCGATTCTTACGTACTGGACTTGCAGCAACTTCATTTCGCTTGCACAAGTTGGATTCTTGAAAATTCCTGCAGTTCGCGACTACTTCAAGATTGACAAACTCGTGTACCATAAACCAGAAGATCTACCGACAAAGTCGAAAGGTTTCCGTGAAGGTTTGAAGGACTCGTGGACGAATATGAAGATCACAAGAGAGTTGGAAGAGCGAAAACGGATCGACGACATTGTGTTCCAAAAAGCAGCAAAGGGCGCGATCCAGAAGACTTACAAGTACGATCCTACGAAGCCAAGACCCGCTCATGCTATCGAAGCGAAGAGACGATAAGCTTAGCAGTTCATAGAGTTCTTAAATGATTGAATAAAATATTCAATAGACTTTATTTACTTAGTGCTGATACATTCGTTCACAACTTGCATAAGATGAGAATTCTCTAGCGATGCAGCGACTCTTTCCTTGTCCTTGAGTTGCTTGTTGATTGCGTTTTCCGACGAATGTGTTCCAGGAGTTATCTCGACGCTTATTTTGAACCGAGGCGGAAGGGCACGAATTAGTTTCACGCGAATACTGAGCCCAATTAGGGTCGCCATCGAGCAATGCTGCGAAGATAAATCATTGAATGCTTTCAGAACTAGTAAAGGAAACCGAAAACTTACTGGAATCGTTGGAGTGAAGTTAACAAACACCTCGCTTCTCGCATTGTCTACTGTTATTCGACTTTGTTCTAATACGTGCAGCTCTTCGAGTGTCAGTGGATGTTCTGGATCATTGATATTTCGTATTAAGTCTGTGGATAATAACGAGTTGACTTCAACTTGAACTGGTTATGAAATATTTCCTACCAAACACTTCTCTTTCGTCAATTGGATCCGCCACTGACTCGTTTAACTCGTCTTTGCTCACTTGACGCTCATCTGTCTTCTTGTAAACGCTTGGATTAATATTTTCTAGCTCTGCCATTCTGCTGATTTTTCTGCGTAAAATGTAAAAAAAAAAACAACAAACTGAGCTGATCGAATCAAATTTGAAATTTAGTCAAACGTTAATTTTTCAAAATGATTAATACTCATCAGACGAAAATCTTAATTTTTGAGGAACTAGACAGCAATAAATACAAACAAGAAAAAAATTGAATCGATAACTATACTGCATTTTGTCTAGATTAAAATTTAAAGAAATTGAAATGTTAATTTCGCGTTGAAATAGAAAATGTGTCGCAATCTTTCTAACGGAAATTTCAAATCAAATTCGCGTCTCGAGTTTGCGTCTTCTCTTATTTTGAAAGGGCGTCGAAATAGTTTGATGAATTTTCGTATTAATTCTTTTTCAATAATTCACGTAAACTTAACAAGTTCTACGAGAGCGTGTAGATCAATATCTGTCATTGCAAAATCGTGACACGTGAAATTGAGCCATAGATTGATGGCTAAAGTGCTGGAACATCTGTGAATGCGATTTTAGTGCGAATGGAAAAAATTAAAACGAAAAATATTAAATCTTAACTTTGTGATGAACAAAAGTGAAAAATCACCAAACGCAGACTTCAGATATAAGCCAAGTGTCGTTTTCAAGTGAGTCGTGTGTCTGCAAAGTCGAAAGATCGAGTTTTAAATTGGGAAATTCGACCCATAAGAAGACAACAACAAAGAACAAAACAGCAGCTCAGCTGATTTTCTGGAATATTTAGGTGGAAGTGCGAGCACGAGAAACGAAGAGAACCTCGAAGAATTCTTGCCGTTTAATTATTGTGACTCATTCCGGTGAGCGAACTTGTGAAATTGCTGCGAAGGTCCCGAAAGTTGATCGCGAGTCGAAGTAGCAAATAAGTTTTTGCTCAAAACGCGCAATAGGAGAAAAGTGAGAGAAGGGGAAGACGAAAACCAAAACAATCCGAGTGACTTTTCTCAAGCAAATTGGGAACTAATCGCCAAAACGCACCAGCAAATAAGCAAACATGATTTGTAATCACAGAGTTCGTCTCAAAGAGCAGCTGTTCCTGGATGGAGATAAGCCGTCGCTGCTCGAAACGATTTTCAAATATCTAGCCAACAACTTGAACCTGATCAGTCAACTCGACCCGACCACAAACAAATGGGAACTCAAAGATGATGTGATTATTCCAAACGAAATTTGTGATAGGTAAGTTACAAAACGTGACGCAATCAATGGAGTCGTTGTCGTTGTCTTTGTTTTTCGCGAAATCTAAATTGGGACAAGCGAAGGAACTCATTTGAATTCTCGATCGCCCCGCCCCGATCCAGCTCCTCTGATAAGGACGTTAGTGATGACGTCGCCGTTTCGTTTTGAGCCGATGATCGTCACATGTTTTTCTTTGAAGATGTTCGTCGCTACTGAGAGATAGATCGATGAGCGTTGAGCATTGTTTCGGGCAAGCTTTGTATAAATTTCGAGGCAATGAACAGGTTTCTCTTTCCGTATGTCTCTGTTGCTTCTCTATTTTCATCTCATGCTTCTTTCTGCACAATCGCTCCTGTTCACATCGTTTCTATTCAAAAATAATACAACGAGCAGTCGAAAGCCCTTCAATTCACTTCACCTTAACATTGACACTCGAAAATACCGCAGCATCGCTAGCATGCAATGGCTTCTCACTCGATAAGGCAAGCAGTAATGTAACGGCGAGTGTTTGAACTGTTTCCGAGCAGCTCAGCGAACGTAGTCAGCTGTCCAGTTGAATCATAAATCATAACACTCCGAAGCTTTCAGAGTGAAAAAATGTAGCAGAGCATCTTGCGACATCATCTCATCCAAGCGCGTTCTAAGAATAGATTCGAAATTTCACTTTTCAAGCTTTCTTTTGTCTTGGCCGAGCGACTGCAATTGTAAAGGATGAGCAAGCAGACTCGACTGACGAGAATTTTAAAATAGATAAGACTAGGAAGCGCGACAGCCGAAATACTTCGCTTGATGACATTGAAAGCGAAACGGGTGTAGAGGAAAAGAAAAAGTTTTCGTCATGAAACTGCATCAAGGTTTTGTTTGTGAATGCAGCAGCTTCGAGCCAACAATGCAAACGCAGCTAATTTTGTTGCTGTTCGAGAAAAAAAATCTGTCGAGAAATGTTTTATTTCCAAGCTTAGTTGATGGTGACAACTTTCGTTATGTCAGGAATTGGAATTGAAGGCAGGTCGGATGGTTTCAAGATGGCAAGAGGATCAATGGAGATGTCGTCGATTATGGGAATCGGGAATGGAAGGTTCACGTCAACTTTAGCTGCGCGTGCCGGATTCGAGCAAATCACTGGAAGAGATAGAATTGAGAACCTTCAGTTAAGCTACAATTTAGCCGTTCAAAGAATAAGAACTGCCGAAGTTAGTGGAGCTAGGAAAACCGGAATTTGACATCGCTGGTTGTTGTTGTGGGAAACCTTGGTTTTGTCCTGAGTTCTGCTGTGAACCTGGGTACTGTGGATATTGTCCGCCGTTCGATCCTTGACCGCCAAATCCGTTCTGATTGTAACCATTGTTGTTGTAGCCGTTGTAAGCGTTATTATTGTTGTAGCCATTATAGCCGTTGGGACTTTTATTGCCTCCGTACCCGTTCGATTGAGAATATGGATTATAGCCGCTGTTGTAGCCGCCTTGTAGTCGATAATTGGGATTCGGCACGAGATTCCAGTTGCTGTCATAAATGAACTCAGGAGCGTTTGACTGAGAACTTCCCTGATAGTTCATCTGAGGGTATCTGGAGTTCTGAGACTGTTGATAGGCTGGGTTCGGCACGAGGTTCCAGTTGTCGTCGTAGATATATTGCGGAGCATTTCCTTGGTAACCGCCTTGCGGGTACTGCTGCTGTTGATAGCTGTTGTAGTACGGGTTAAACGAATTTGACGCGTAATTGTTACTTCCGGGGAAACCATTAGTTTGGGGATAATTTCCGTTTCCGCTGTAGCCTTGATTAAGCCCGCTATCATTAATGTTTAATCCGTTTGCCATGGGAGGCAGAGTCGGCATCGGAGGCTGTATTATCGGTGGCTGGATTATCTGTGGCTGATTCTTCGGTGGCTGGCTTTTCTGTGGGATATTCCAACCACTCAGACTCCAACCGTTCCACTGCTGGGCTAAGTATTGTGATCGATGCATTCCCGAACATTTTAAGAGATTTAGAAACCAATTAGCCTTTGAACTTACCCTCGCGTTGATGTCCTCCGACAAGGTTGGATTGTTGATCCCGTGGTATGGCATTTGAGCTCTTTAAAATGAAACAAAATCATCGATTAGAACATTTATTGCCCAACAACAATCTTTAAGTGTTTCTTAGGCTGAGCTACGCGGTTTTTGGGTGTGGAAGCTTCTCATCAACATAATTGAATAATATTTAATCTTCCCGCAACAATTATGAAGTCGATAACACTCAAATGCTGCTTACACCAAGCTTTGCCACCATGAAAACAAGTAGAACAATTGATAACTTCATCTTGACAATGTTATTCCGCACTTGATCACTTCAAGATCAAAACTCCGTCCAAGCGCGAGTCGACGACAAGTTTTATAGCGATGGAAAATGAGTTTTTGTTGCGATGGCTGAGCCGGAAAATAGATAGCAAGAGTTGATTACAGGGCGAAGCGTAAATAATTTGGCGGGGTCGAAGAGTTTACTTGAATTGTCGTGAATTATCAAACCTGCGCAGCGCAAAAAAATCTACCTAGAATTTTAACTAATTTCCCACTTTCAGATTTCTTCAATTCTATCAAAATTGCTCGTTGGACATAAATGATAACTTCATCAACATCTTTAAAGACACGAGCCGAACGCCGTTGAAGTTTGTCTCGTTGCGAAACAGCTCGCTGACTGATAATGGAATGCAGTCGCTTCTCGAGCATAAACTGATCTCGCTCTCACTGTGGTACTGTGATAAGATTACGAACGCTTCGTGGCAACATCTCATCACAAACGGGAGCGAGCTGAAGAACCTTGAGCTCGGAAAGTTCGTCGACATGCTGAAGAACCGCGAGCCAAACGAAAAGACACCGATCGACTTTCAAATGAATCTTCCAAAACTAAAGCGTCTCGTGTTAAACGGCGTCGCACTTCAGTCATCGGTTACGTTTAGTGATTTAAAGGAGCTGTCCTATCTCGACCTTACCGCCTGTCTCTTCGCCGACTTCAGCCTCGACAGTCTCGTGCACCTCCCTCACCTCAAGACACTTATCTTGTTCAATGTGTGGCCATTGGAGCGAGAGATTCCAACGATATGTCAGCTGAAACAGTTGCAAATGCTCGACATTTCACTTTCAAAACCGATGATGCCTTCCTACACATCGCCAAACAAGACGCTGGAGGTGATTGTTCAGAATTTACCATTGCTGGAGCATTTGGATATCTCAGGAACAAATCTGTAAGTTTCCCTAAATTCACAAAACTCTAGATAACCATAACTGAAATGTCGTTTTAGTGCTGGAACGGGCGTTGCACAACAAGAATCGAAAGGAGGATCAAACAGCTCAGACATCCCAGGCCTTGAAAGTCGCGTTGAATGCCCACTGAAGTTCCTGGGACTCTACGACACAACCAACTCCGCCTGCCGTCGACACGATATTCCCGCTCTCTCGATAGCCGGCGATGCCAACGAGGATCAAATTCTCTTATCCGCCATCATGTACCAGGACCGTCACGAGATGCTGACGAAAGTGTTAAATGATCTTTATCATTTACTGAGATTCGAGAACTGCACGCAGATCGATCGAGCCTTAAGAGCTGTTCTCATCGCCATGGACAAACACATCGGGATCAAGCACATCCAGATCTCCGGCAGCGCCACGCTCTTCTACATAGTAAAGAGCAAGGAAAAGGTGAAGTTTGGATCGATCTTGAAGAACCACATTATTCGTACTTTGCTCAATGGAATGTCCGCACATTTGTCCGACGACACAATGATGAGAAACGGCTGCTTGACGCTTTGTCAGTTCTCCATTCCATCCGATGTGGTAGGTTGATTTTGAAATCAAATTAAAGAAGAAAAATTCATCATTCATTTTCAGCTTTTTGAATACGAGCGACTCGTCAGAATCCTTCTGCATGGAGTCAGTGATACTGAACAGAGCTTCGTCCAACGGATCGCAATTTACTTGTTGAATTCGTTGGCTTGTCAAGTCGATGGAAACCAAAAGCTTTTCCTAGGCGACTTGGGTGCTATTTCGGTGAGTTACTTCGACAACATCCAAAATTCCCGAAATAACCGATTCAAATCTAAATTTATAGACGATGCTGAATCTTATAAATGATCGTCTTAGTCGCAAAGTATTCGATGATGTCATGGAGGTGGCTTGGTCGACAATGTGGAATGTAACAGACGAGACGTCGATAAACTGTGAAAGATTCTTGGACGGGAAGGGAATGGAATACTTTTTAGGCTGCTTAAGGGTTTGTAGAGAGTGTGCGTTCATTACATTTTGTTTGACTCTTTTTCATCCGATAGTGTTTCCCGGACAAAGACGAGCTATTGCGCAACATGATGGGATTGTTAGGAAACGTTGCGGAAGTGAAGCGATTACGCCATCGCCTAATGACACCCGAATACATCATGGTTTTCTCTGATCTGCTCGACTCGAACAGCGACGGAATCGAAGTAAGCTACAACGCTGCTGGCGTCCTCGCTCACATCGCATCAGATGGAGTCGAAGCTTGGACGATCGAGCATCCCTCGCGCGAACATGTTCTCGATCGAATGTTCCAAGCGATTGAACGTTGGAATTTGGATACTGAAAGAAATATAAACTACCGCAGCTTCGAGCCAATCCTTGGCCTCATAAAATGTTACGATACTCCAGCATGTCAAATCTGGGCAGTGTGGGCGCTTGCAAACCTTACGAAGGTAAAATTAACTTTCCTGAATGTGTCGGTTTTGCTTCAACAGCTTTTGTCTCTTTCAAGGTTTATCCCGATAAATATTGCAAACTTGTTGAAGATGAGAACGGAACGAAGTTGCTGATGGACCTAATCGACCACATGGAGACTTGCGAGAAGCTTAAGGAGTTGGCACAGATGGTGTTGAACCAGTGCGATCAGAACAACGAAAAGAATTTCATGGAAGAGTAATATTAGGTTGATACGTGTTATTTTCCTCCCTACTCGTTTTGTTGATGTTTTTGAAAATCTTTTCTTCGTCCCACCTCGTTTATCTCCTCCCGAAAACGATTTCGTCGAAGTGAAAACTTTTAGATGTTTCAAGCTTCTTTTTTTGGATTCAAATATTAAAGGAAAAGCTGGGAAACTTCTTGGTTGAATTTTTATTAACATTGAAGAGGCAAGAAAGTTTCCCACGGACCGAACTATATTTTGTGTGTGTTAACATTCGTTTTTGAAGTTTGATGAAGGTTAAGACAACATGAGCGCTTAGGCCGCTGAGTTAGCTAGGAACTCTGAATAACTAAATTGTTTCCTCCTTTTTTCCGGTTTGACATGTAAGCAAGTTCAATAACCAAAGTTATAATTAGAGTCAAGAGTTGTCTGAAGAAAATTCTTGAACTTTCGTCGGCTCTTCGGGGTCCTGTTGCTTATTTGGTAGGACAAGCTTAGATACATTTGTTCCCGCGTCGTGTAAATAGAAACAAAAATTGTATTTATTGCAGATTTTCCGTTGAGCTTTTGCTAAGTTTTTTCCTTACGCGCACAATTGAACCCAACGGCTGGAATTGCCTGAAACGGGAAAAATGAGTCAAACGCAAATGCTTTTATCCTGTAACTATTCAATAACATACGTTTCTTTATTCTGGAGAGTTTTGAAAACATTAGTTAAAAAATATTTTCTTCCTTCGTCACAAATGCAATAGTCACATTCTACTTGCTATAAAGCTCGAAACATATAATTTAAGCGATTAAATCCACATTTTACTCGTGTAAAACTCGACTTGCTTTGAATTGAAAAAACTAAAAACATAATTCGATTGAACTCTATTGTCTAATTACTACTTTAGGTTTTGTTTTGTGCAAATAATAGGAAGAAAACATTAAAAAATATATTTTTAATCTTGTCGAAAAAAGAGAAAAAGCGTTGTTTCATTTCGGGGATCAATTGAAGTTTAGGCTCATTCGTTTATGTCATTTTTAAATGGAGGAGAGGGCGACAGTTTCAGGTTGTTTCATACACAGATTATAGTTTCTTACAACATCTATCGGTGCAGCGTTGGCAGTGCAACCACAAAGAAATGCAGTGGCAACAGAAATGTTCTTTTTAGGGAGAAAGCTTGCTCCTTGTTCTTAATAAATTGAGTTAAAGATTTGGGTAAGTTCAGCGGGCTTAAATCGGAAAAAGGTTACACGAAGTTGCCACTAACCCTAACCCGATCATTTGCTCTAATTCATGTCTGAAAAACAATATGCAGTGAATTGAGATCACCTTAGCAACGCCACTTCACTTACGCGACAAAACAGCTGGAAGGTTTTTGAAACTTTAGAGTATCGGACGATTGTGATTGTGATTCATTTCCTACTCCAAATTTTATAATGAAAATGTTTTGATCGCTCATGAAGTCTAAAGAGCAGTGGATGATCGTGGAGATGACCGCGGCATGATGGAAAAGCTTCCTCAAAATACAAACGAAATAAAAGAACGAGCCCTCTTTTTAAATAAAAAGCTCCACGCGGTATTTGAATCACTTTGAAAGCTTTTAAGGAGAATCAACTGTTTCTAAAGAACGGCGAGTGCGTTGAAATTAACTTTTGGAGCGAGCTTTGTTACACTAAATCTAACTTAGCAAAACGACAATTAAATTTATCATTCGAAAAGCTACAATCGACTGGAGACTGCAGTGAAGCTCCTTGAGTAAGTAAAAATATTCTCTCTGTCGGAGCTATTTTCAATGGCTCTGCTTCTCATTGTAACTCCATCTGGCTCTGTTTCGTTCTATCGATCGACACTTATTAAATTTTTAGGACAAATTTTCCAAGTTGAATGAATGCTTCGGTCTTGAAGCTTTATAGCTAAGCTTGTCCTACCATGAAATATGTAAAGCTTACGGTTTTCATTCAACTACTCAGTGAAGTTCACTAAAATTAGCGTGTAAGACTCTCGCAGGCATTCGATCCAAGATCTTTCAAATACATTTACGGTCTGAGCCTCCTGCAGTTAAAGAGCGGAGGATTTCAATGCATAGACGTGTTGCATTGGACTTGCTTCTGGAGGTACCATAAGTTAAGTTGTATGCATAGACACTTACCATCCATGAACCACAATATTAATTTTCACGCACACAAGTCATACATTCATGAATAATCTTAATTTAAATGTCTGTGTCGCTGATGTTAGGGTCGGGAAGCACCTCCGGTGGCTCATGGTCTTCGCTTTCATTGTCTTTCGACGAGCTCAAAGCTTTCGGCACAGGAAGCACCGACGGTATTTGGTTCTCGTCCATTTTCTTCAGCTCAGTTTCGTTGTCGATCGGATCAGGCTCGAACTTCTGCAGTATCGTCTTCTCTGACTCGAACGACTCGACGTATCTAAAGTCAGATCGATCACGCTGCTTTTTAAAATCATTCTCTTGGTAGTCGTCGCTGCTGTCATTGTCTTCGTTCAGTTGGATGTCATCGATCTCGTCTTCCTTTTCCGACTCTGGAAAAGGAGTCGTTGAAGAAGTTTGCGAGATGGCAATCGCGGATCTCAACGGCTCTACTGACGATTCAGAAGAAGAAGATTGTGGAGCAATTGTATCGTTGAACGAGTCATCAAGCTCTGGAACAATCGTCGTGGTCGTTGATGTTGTAGTGACCGTCTCGTCTTCAGTGTGGTTCAGCTTTTCAACCATCGGGACGTGTTGCAACGAATGTGCTGGGACGATGATTTGCACTATCGAAGGCATTTGGTTTCCACCGAGAGGCATTTGCTGGTTCTGTTTCATGATGCTCTCAAGAAGTTCCATCGTTGGCGCCTGAATGTGTGTCGACTGAGGGTCAGTTACGATTGGCAAGAGCTGTGGGACGATGCAATGAGCGATGCCCATCAGTCGCGCGTAGTACATCTCGAACATCCCAACGAGCTTCGGCAAGTTTTCGTCACACAAAACTGGATTCTCTAGATAAGGAATTGGAGGGAAAAATTGACAAACTACAGCAAATCAAACTCAAAAGCTTTGCTTACCTTGCAAAATGATTTCCAGCTTTCCTACTACGCCGTGATTTGAGCATCGCGTGTTTGACACCAAGTCGGTCGACATAGACGCAATGTTATTGTGGGACAAATCAGCAGCGCATAAAACCGGCAAACCGTGAAAATCTTTTCCCATCGTCGTCAGCAAGTTGAATGACGCATTCAGAGTTTCAAGAGTCGGAAGATAAGACTGTGGGTGATTAAAGCTTGCGTTAAAACAGCAATCAGTTTTATGAGCAACGAGTTTACTTTTGAAAAAGCTTCCAGGGATTTCAATCGGTTGTTCGATAGGTCAAGAATCTCCAGCTCTTCCATTCTTTCAAAGTCTTCGGCGTAAATGTTCTCCAGCAAGTTGTTCGAAAGTATCAACCGCCTCAAGTTACCGAGGCCAGCCAAAGCTCCGTCCAAGGACTTCAACAAATTGTTGCCCAACAAGAGCTGATATAGCAGAGTCAAGCTCGGTATTTCTGCGACGTTCTCATGGCGCCCCGTCAACTTTTCAATTCGATTGAACGACAAATCCAGATAACGAAGCTTCATCAACTTGTAGATCTCCTGCATGGAGAACTCACGCAACAAATTTCCGCTGAGATTGACATAACGAAGGTTAGTGATGTAAAGAAGGGATTTGTTCAACGATGGAATCAAGTTGGTCGATAAGTTTATTTCGTCAATGTTATCGGATTTGAGGAACTCATCCTCAGCCAAGTATTCGATCCTGTTGTGCTCCAAATATAGACGAAGCAACGAACTTCTGTGCGAGAACAAACCGTCAAGGGAACGCAGCTCATTATCGTTGATGTAACACGTGTCGAGTGCCACCAAGTTCTTGACTGTCTTCGGCAGCTTCTCCAATCGATTGTTTGATGCCATCAGCATCATCAAGTAGGGAGCAGTATCGGGTAGTTCGTCTTCCAACGACGTGAGATTGTTCGCATTGATGAACAGCATTTTCATATCCGTCAATTGCCGCAGTGTTCCGTTCAGCGATGAAATTCTGTTCCGGCCGATGTGCAAACTCGTCAACGTGCTCGGGAAGCAATCTTTCTCCAGCATTTCTATCTCGTTCGAAGCCACGATGAGCGTTTGTAGATTCTTTAAACGCGCAAAGTCATCGGATCGAATGTTTTTAATTTTTCCGCGGGCGATGTCCAAAGTCCCCAAGTTTGGCGTGTGCTCGAACACCTCGCGAGGAATTTCGGGCACGACGTTATCAGCCAAACTCAGCAACTCAATCTTCGATAGGTTTTGAAACGTTCCAATGGGAAGAGTGCTGAAATGAGAGATTGAGAAACAGAATTATTAATCGGGGTCAACAGACGAGAGCGAGGAAAAAATTATTTTGACAATCGGGCTGAGTGACAAGTCGCAAGGCTGAGCTGCTCCAGGTGTAATCGACAACATCAGAAATCGAGTGAACCAGTTTCAGCGAGCCAGTTAATTTGTTAATAAGGTTGTCAGTCATGTAAAGAGGGCTGAGCATGGCGCCTTCGTCAGTCTTAAACGTCGCTAAGAAAACATTCCAACCGAGGAATTCCTTATTTCATATTTTTTGTGCTCCTGATAAACGAATCAATCAAAAGTATTTTTTCCGCTTCTCACTCGAACTCGAGCCGTTACGAAAATACTGAAAATAGCGAGAGATTACTTTCAGACCACAATGTCACATTGGGAAAATGTCTTGGCCACGTGTTGATGTTGCGTGGTGAAAGCAGCGAGCGGCGGCTTGAACTGTTCTTGAGTCGGAGAAATGGCACAACGGCTAAGAAACGACGAATAAATCCCAATCGAAGGTGGACGATGATTAAGAGCTCGGAGAGAAATGTTTATAAGATGTCAGTCACGCACAGTTTTGACTTTTAAATAGCTTAAGCCCTAATCTTGTTTTGAGCTGTGAAAACGAATTAATCGGGATAATTCCGACGCCGCTTCATTAACCAAGCGCCAACGATTCAGAGAGGGGAGAAAAAGAGTGAGCGATCAAGGGTTTGTTAACGCCTCGCGTCTTTACTAAGATTATGTAATCTGGTCGTCCAATTTTACTTTCGTTATCTCCGACGGTGATCAAATATTGTGAATCAAGTTAGAAATGATTTTTTAAAATCCTTTCTCAAGATTTATGTGGGAATTTTTGATTAAAATATAAATATTTTCCCAGGCGGTTCCAGCAAATCGAGACTCAAGCGATAAGTGAGTGGATCCCTATTAAACAAACATTTAATGTAGACGCCAGCCAATTCATAAAAACTTCTTCGGGGGAAAAAATTCATTACATTTTTATTGCTGCCTGGTCGTAAAATTGTTTTCAAAATAATGGAATCAAAATTTAATTCAATTTACAGAGCGAAACCGTCGCGAAAGCCATTTGCTATCAGCTACCGCTCTCGCGGATCTCACACTCGTTCAAGCTGTCGCGAATTTAGATGATTTTCTAGACGAATTATGTTTCACCTGGGTCAAAAGTAGATTATAAAGTGAACTACAAATTGATCTGCAAGGAATCAAGTGAAACAGTTCATAAAAATCCCCTGGAAGTTCTCTTAACGTAAAAAGGATTAGAACTCCAACAGCCAACAAATGGTACGTCATTCGCTGCAACGTCATCGATTAAATGTTTTTGTAGTAAATAAATGCAGTCGATTGAGGCTCTTATTCATCATTGTAGCTTGCAATCAACTGCTGAATGATTTTCTCTTTCATTGTTTGTAAATTAAATGTAATTGACACTTCTTTCATCACATCATTGAACTTCGAGCGTGGCTGCTTTGTGGCAGTTTCTCATTCGGCCAGGTCAGATCACTTTACGCCCGGCCTCTGTGATCTTGGCGTGAATCTACTTAAGTCGCTCATTCACAAGCCGTGTAACCGTCACGAGAACTGACGCTTATCGCCGCTGTTCTCTCCCGCTCGTCACAATAATTTGTTGTTATTGACTCTCCTGGCGCCAGTCGAAAGCCATTCAAATTAAATAACATCGGAGAGGGAGTGAATGTTTAATTAATTTTATTTTCCATTTGAAATGCTTTGAAATGATTGAATAATTAGAGCTTCACTTCATTTTGCTGCTGCTTCGATGAAAGGGGTTTACTTCAATTTGCGCTGCATCTCATCGCCAAGGAAATCGCTTATCAGCAACATAAGCGGGTTACTTTGAGCAAGAACAATGAAAATTCTTTCACTCGTCGCTCGACAACGATACGCATTTCAATTTGACGAGGTTGCTACTGCAATCAACTGACGCGTGTCATCGTTGTCAATGGAGAAACTTGTTCTCGAGTGGGGGAGCGAGCGTTTTCATCGAAAGTCTTCATTGCATTCCCGCATCGAATAAACTTTAATGAAACCGAGAACTATGCGAAGAATGCCTTTCCATCACGAGCATTATCAAATCGTCTGCGAAACTATCTTGACGCCACTACAGAATTTCTGCTCTCTCGCGCACTTCCCTTTGACGAACCATTGACATTATTATTGTAATGCGCGTGATTTTTATTTCCTGACATTGATTGGACATCGCTTCGAAGAGGAGCGACTTGGGGTGAAGTTGCATAAGCTGAGATCAACGCATCGTTTTGCGATTTCTTGTGAATCGACTGAGTCCTCTCAACTCTCCTGCGTGTTCAATCAACATTTTCCATCGAAATTATTTTCATCGTGAGCCGTTTCCCACTCGAATCAGAAGCGTCAACTGGAGGCTCAAATATATTCAACTATGAAGCTTGTCTACCACTTGAAGAGGTTTAGGTTTTCGGGTAAAAGATTCAGCTAGATAAAATATTGGTTTCTTTTGACGAAAAGAATTTTAACACGATTTAAATAATACTTTTGTTCAGTATTCTGTTCTGCTAATTAGGCTATCAATTCCAAATTTGATTACATGAAGCGAATTCAATCTAAAGTCAAACCTCTAAGCAATGAAATTCCCTGAATGAACGACGCAACTGATTCGCTTGAACACGACAATCGCAATATTTTGACAACTCCTTGAATGATTTCAATGTCGAATCGATTTAAATCTGCTGACGTCTACTTGAGGGCTTCCCTCGAGCATTGAAGTTACTAGCGGGAAAACAATTTTAAGTACAAATGATTTGACAACGTGTGACGTTGAGTTCGAGGCAATGGAATATTTTCGTCACCGAATTACACTTAGACGCCCCAGTCTTGATTTATTGTGAAACGCACGAAATCAAAAGGCAAATGAAGAGAGAAATGAAAATTAAATGCTTGACACTTTGCTCGATTGATCTTTGAGACTTGGCGGTCAGAAAATTAAATTACCGATCTCACGAACTCAATAAATTTATTATCTCGATTGCATTCGCTTTGCTGTCGTCGCTATGGCGACTCTATCGTCGGAAATTCCCGTCGGCTCGACTCACCTTAAGTTGTTGTGATTCATCCTTAGATTCTTTATGTTCATGTTCATCTCAGCGAAGCGTCGTTCCTCAAAGTCCAGAAGCTGAGAGTGCGTTATTTTCAGCCATATCTGAAAGTCGGGCGTGAACTTGTCTTGAAGCACGTCAACGACGTGACTAAACGATTCCATTTTCTCACACGTCACAATGATTGTGTTCGCGAACATCCCATGAGGCGAGCAAGTACACGGACTGATCTCTCGTCTCACGGCGCAGTGCAGCGAAGCACCAGCGGTGAACGAGAAAATCGTGTAAAGCAGAGTCGCCATCGCTTCTGATTCACAATAGTTTCTTTAATGAGTTGTCACTTATCTACGATTGATGCGCCGAACGCATTCAAGCAAACGCGAAAAGTCTAACAGGACTCGTCAAGCAAAGTTGAGAATTCATTAACTTTTATTTTCACAGATGTAGTCGAATATTCATTCCGTCTTGAACCAGATGAATCTGGTGAGATTTCGCGAAGCCGCGACAGTTTCTTTTGAACACCTTTTGCACTCAGTTATGCAAGATTGTTTTGATTCGCAACAATTTTTCTTTATCAAAGTTTTATTTATCACCAAACTGATCAACTCTTTGTCCTCCCGCTTTAACCCGCTCGATGCGACTTCATCGGACAAAACTCGAGAAATGACTGAACTGAGTAATCTGAGCACAGCTTGTGTCGAGAAAGAAGATGATACTGAAAATGAAATGTAAAGAGAATCTGTTTTTCTTAAGTATTGGCTCGTTCAAAACTGAAGGGAGGGAAAAAATCGTTCGTGGAGCTGATACGAACTCTGGCGCTCGTCTCTCGGAAAGAAAATCATTGCTCGAGTGCAGACATGAGAGAAAGGAAACCGTGTTTCGAGCGGTTTACATTGTTGCTCAAGACGATGGCAGTTTGAGGCGAAAACACCATGAATGGTAAGTCAGCTCGTGGTGCAAAATGGCGCGCAAACAAATCGCGCGGCTCATTAATTATCGCTCAAATCTCACCAATTTTTCACGTCATATCTTGATCTAGTTTCGGTGGCGCCTGGATTATCAAAGTAAACGAATTTGAGAAGCTAGCACGCTCAGGATATGTCCCATAAATATCAAAACAAAGCTACGCCTTATCCCTCACGTCAGATTTAAAATAATTTTGATTGAACAAAATTTTTCCACAACTTTATTAAATTACAAAGTCAACAACAAATTGAAAGAATGAGACAAAAATCAACGCGCGAATCATCTACTCGAATTCAAGAATGATTCATTCATCGAGTTGCTATCTCGTTGATCGCGAAGAGATACTCACGAGGTTCCGTAGGTGGATTATGATTACCGTCAGCCAATAAAGTATAAAATCGTCACCGAAGTTGTCAACAATTATCTCCCATGTGACGCAGCGTGGAAATTCCTCTGTTATCTTTCACCGGCAGCCATCAGAAGACTCTGACGATGGAAACGCTTCGTTTATTAATAAAATAGTTGAGAAATGAGCGGGGCGATCGCGAATCCCTGGAGATCACTTCGCGTTTATTTTTAGTTTTACGAGAAAATAAAAGAAATTCCACGCAAGACACCACGGCGTTTTAAAAATAGTTAATTATATCACGGCCTGATTGCGTGGGCAATCGTAATGATCCATTAAGTGTCGTGCAAGGTGTCACGAGAAGATTTGTGATGGCGACAAGACTTGGTCGTAAGCGAACCTCCAAAAATCTATGTCACGTCTCTTGAATATTTCAGCATGTCGCAATCAAGCGCTGTCAACGATTGATCTGCGGGACATCAAGCATTCCAAGAATGTTCAAGAATGTTAGAATATCGTAGATACGCCCTCAGAAAAATTTCTGTCATCAATCAAAACGGAAATTAATTTAATTGGCGCAGAGCGGAGAGAAAATTTAATTTGACTAATGAATCCTTACAAAGCACATAAATCTCCTCGGAGCTTGGTTCCACTCGTCCACGGACATGTGGCGAAATGGTCGAAGATCAAAATGTGTCAAAACAAATCTTTTATTGTTTATTCTCCACCCGAAAGTCTTAGTTTCGTCTCAAATATTTAGTTTAGGAGTCAGACTTCCTTCTTCGAGAGTCCTGTCGTTAATATCTAAACAGAAAACATCTTGTTGGCTTAGCGAAGTGTTTATCTGGAACTCGTTGAGTCTGGCAAATCTTCTCGCTCGCTATTTTGGTCGCAGGTAGATTTTCAGAAAGGATAACAACGTTGACTCGAGACGAGTCGCTTCCACAATGTCTGAATATTACGACGGAAATCACATTGAAATAACCTCCCATTCAATTTACCGATATTTTCTCCGTCTCGAGGAAATCAACTTGAGGAAAATATTTGCACATGGCATCTGGCTGCTCATCTCTTCTTAGGAATGCCGAGATAAACAATCATCTTAAGAGTGAAGCAGCCACCAGCAAATATCGAATGGGCTTAATTAGATTTGCAATCGATTAGCTCCACTCGCTCGCTACGCTGTTTGCGCTCATGGCAATTTTCTCCAATTAACTTTCCTTTACCTAATCCATTTACGACATTTCCTGCTTCCGAAGTTCTCCGTCGATTATGAGAATTTGCACAGGAAATAAACATTAATAGTCTCGAAAATTTTCACGTTCCCATTCGTTAAGTTCACGGTCATGACGTGAATGAACCCCATCAAGTATGAAGATGAAATGGATTCATTCATAAGTCTCCTAGTGGATGTGAATTGGCAAGATGTTTACGCCGAGGAAAACTTGAATGGGGAGAAAGATTGCGAGCCAAACATCAGGCATCAGCTATGCGAAATATTTTAATTTGCGAGCTGAATGAATGAGAAGAATTTTGATGGGAAAGCTGGGCTTTGATCAGCCTGACTGGAGTGTAGAGAAAGGTCGAACGAGCACTAAAAACACAAATGAAAACGAGGAATCTTCTCGGATTACGTCAAGACGGCCGCGAGGTATTTTATTCAAGGAATTCGCAACCACGAAAATATTTTGCGTCGAGGCGATTTATCATCGAGAAAACAAGAATCTCGAGCTCTTGAATACCTTAAGCAAGACTTGGCGCCACTTGAGCGAGAGCTTGATGGTGACATTGTGACAGTAGAAAGATATTTGAAATGCGAGCAACAGATAAAATTTATTCAGACGCTGTTGGATTCGTTTAAGACTGAAGATAATAATTTACGAGAAGGGGCGAAGAAGGCGCCAGGTGAAATAAAAAATTATTCGTTGGCTTCGATTGGCTTCAAATGTCAAAGAATTGTCAACTGTGAGTTGGTCAATAAGTGAATCAAAGTGCGAACTGACAGATTTTAATTTACCTCACTCTGCTTTGTTGATAGTAGAGCTAAAGAAAGTTTCAATGATCGTCAAGTTATAAATTCAACTAACAGCTTGATAATAGTTCAATGAATTGTATTCCTTTTCTTCGTTTTGTTACAAACATTCTTCGCTACATAAGAAGGAAAAATTGTTTTGGATAGGCGTATAAAAACCGGAGCTAATATGATTCCCTTCACATGAATTGATTTTAAATTTTTTAGCTCTCAGTTCCATGTGAAAACTTTATTTAGTTGAGTGGCTAATATTTTTTGAAAGCTTTCGAAGAGTTTGGATGGTTTTCCTCGACGAAATCGGGATCGCTTTTCAATCGTTGACTCAGATTAGCCCTAACTTCATCACGATAAGCAGTCAAGACAGCAGCATCGTTGGAGATTGCTGCGATAAGCCCTTCGGGTGGCGGAGCGCTACGAGCTGACGAGGAGGAAGCTGAGGTTGATTTTTTGGTGGCGGCTACCGTTTGACGAACACCATCTGCGATCATCTGTTGGACGTTTGTCGTTGGTTTATTGCTTTGTAAGAGCTTTCGACGTTTCGATGACATTCCGGAGATGTAAGTATCGGAATAAGGTCGTTGGGGACTCTGTAAAATAATCAGTTTAGAAAATAACTTACATGTTACGATCATTATCAGTTCCTACCTGTCGCTGTTGCCTGGCGATATCTCTGGTAATAATGGGCAACCAGCCAGGAGCGAATTGAACGTGCCACGGCTCAGCTCTATCAATTGTAGGCAACGGTTCGCTTTGCAGGTCGTCAGCTTGAATATTGTTGTCGTCGTCGCAGCCTTCAACTTCGACAGCCATTGGAGAAATCGTTAATGGCTCCTCGTCGACTTCCATGGCGTTCAGCTCGTTCCTTGAAACAATCGGCTATTAAGGGAAGTGGACGTGAATCAGATAAAACGATGCGATTATTAATTTTATCTTACTGTTGGAGCTGACGGTCTCTTGATAATGAGGAACTCTTGAATCTCGCTCAAATCGTAGCTTCGTCGTTCGATCAAGAAAGTTTGAATGATGTAACGAGGGAATCTTCCCAGATTACCGGCAGTGTCCGAGCCTCCCATCATGACCATCCTCGCGACTTCATTTAAATATTTTTCAGTGTCACGGACTCCGATGCACTTAACCAAAATCATGTAAACATTCTCGCAGAAAGTGATCAGCTGCCTTTCGATTCTCGTTCCGAAATCATTGCTGTTATCGTCAGTAATGAGATTGATGATAAACGGAAGGGACTTCATGATTAAGTTCTCTATGGACTTGCGAACGTCGTAATCAGGATGTGAGAAGTTCGACAGACGCTCGAGATATTTATCGAGCTCAGTTAGAATCTCGCGAATCGCCACTGAAACTGTTTCCTCATTAATTTCGCGATTGATGAAAAAGTTATCTCGAAGATAGGAACGTAGCTCTGCTCTTTGTTCGTTATAGAAGTTGTTGTCCAAATTGTCTAAGTCTCTGAGCGACAATTGAATTCCAAACAAACTGAAGCGATGATTTAACTCTTCGTCGGTAATGTTGCTGACTCCATCCGCGATAAGACGAGAGTTGCGGGGAGCGGGCGCTGAAGTGGTCTGCTGGAAACGCACTGGAACATGAAGAGTTGCTGCTGGCTGACGCATTGAATTCCGATCTAGAGAAACCGCGCGACGCTGCAAAGGGCGAACTCGGATTGTCTGAGTTTGCTGGTTTTGCTGTTGCTGGTTAAGATTGCTGTCCCGAATATGATGGCTGTTGCATGGCAGAAAGCTGTTGGATTAGAGCAATGTAAACATTTCTGAGTTGAGAAGTTGACAAATCAACTAACCGATCGAACGAAGATAATATATTTGCTGGGATCGGTCGAAAGTTGCGGATCGACGTCGGAGGCAGAGTTGTAGATGTCAGAATAGGTCGGCTTGTTGAGCGAGTCTGAGTAGCTGTTGTAGGCTGCGTTGTAGTGTTTGAATTCACCCTAGCTTGTTGAGGTTCAGCCGAATTTTCCGTCGCATTAGTAGTGCTCGCATCTGCTTGGGTTGTCGGGGCGAAGCCGGACAGGTTTGCATTGATTATGTGATACTCGGAATTAGGCTGGCTTAGGTTCATGAACCTCTGAAGCAAGCCACGATTGATTTGATTCACTCGATCAGCGTTTGTGTCACCTACGGAAGTTAGTTGGATTACAATCAAGCTTTAAATGTTAATCACACAGTTCGAACTATTGTGCAATCTAATTCTAGTTTCAAACAAAAAGATTTAAAGCTTCTTGTGAGGACGGAGGAATGAAATCGATACTAAGTTTGTGTGGTCTTCATTGACATTCAAAAACATGAAAATCTCATTTTTGCGAATGGTTAGGAAGCAAGAAAAGAATTCGTAAAACGTACTAGGATCGTTTGAAGTCAGGTCGTCATCTGGATCGAAGTTTAATTTAAAGAAAAGATGAAATTCCAGTAAGATTTTTGTTGTGAAAATTGTCAAGGCGCTGACGCATCTTGACAGAAACTTTTCGACGGTTCGTCTAAAGTTTTCATCAAATCTTGGAAATATACCTGACGATCGTCGGACGATGACACGACGAGGGTGATTCATCGCAATTGGAATTAACAGTTGAGAAGAGATTCGTGCTCTTGGTAACTGACCTTCTTGATTCTGATTGGTAGCGCCAGCTGATGCTGTAGTGCTCGTAGTTGTCGTGTTTGTGCTGTTTGATGATTGACTGACGGACGATGGTGGTGCTAATCCGAAAGCGCTCAACAACGATGACGCGAAATTGTCAGCTGCTAACAAACGAGATGTTAAAATCAACTTAAGTTATTAGATAGTAACTTACCGCTGTTGCTGTTCGCAGC
This sequence comes from Smittia sp. YW1114-2, assembly GCA_033064975.1. Classification (NCBI taxonomy): domain Eukaryota; kingdom Metazoa; phylum Arthropoda; class Insecta; order Diptera; family Chironomidae; genus Smittia; species Smittia sp. YW1114-2. The sequence continues at coordinate 22,963,323 of CP093832.1, forward strand.
GTTTGCTCCACTCTGCTGATCATTATTGTTGTTGGGCGTAGTGTTGTTGTTGTTATTATTGCCACCCGGCATGTTACGAGCGAACAGAGGACCGATATTAATGCTCTGAAAGTATGGCACGTTTGAGAATTGGTATCAAATGACTCTTGACTAAACTTACCCCGACCCCAACAGCTGTGGGCGCTGAAATGCCTGAGCTAACAAATGCACTCTGTTCGACCAGAATTGGACGACAGCACAAATGGCGAGGCGATTGCAAGTTCAAATCGAGCATCAAGTCGGAAATAGCGTGCTGGGCGTGAGACATGTAATGCAAGGACTCAGAAACACGATCGAAAACACGCTGCGCGTTTTCGCGAGCCAGATCGTCAGGATATGTTTGATCGTTCTGCAGAATATCGTAGTATTGTTGAATGAAAGGATCCAAGCGCCTTTGAACAGTCTGCATTTGAGCAACGACTTCGGCAAGCGTCTGTGTACTCGTAGTTTGTTGTCGACTCGATCCCGGTTGACCCGCTCCAGCTGCTGCTGCTTGCGCTGGTTGAGCATTGGTCGCCGGGGTTTCTGTTGATGACGTTGTCGACTCAGACGAAGAGGAGTTGTCCAAGTTTGACGGGAACTCGATCGTGATGGATGATGAGGCCGAAGTTGTGTTGGCTGACGGTGTCATTCCACTTGGAATTGTGCCCACAACTTGAATGCCCGGTGAGGAATCGTTTTGTTGAACGGTAATGTTGTTGATTCCGTTTTGCCGGAACGCTGCTGAGACGGCTCCTTGAAATGCTTGCACAATGTTCTGTACGTCTTGCTGTGGAAGATCAGCGTCGGTGACAGCGGAGATACCAACTTCCAAAACTGTCGACTCCATTGTCTGTTGAGCGAGCAAATCCATGTTTTGATTGTTCAAACCGTTCTCGGGGTTCTCGAGATAAGCAGCAATGTTGTCAGCGCATTGCAACATATGTCGAGCGACTGTGATTCGGTTTCCACACAGAGTTGACGATGGATTGAGCGAGGTCGTAGTGTGAGGCGGGCCGACAATGTTCCCGGCCACAGGAATCGAAAAACTTCCCATCATCAAGTTCTCGATATCTGCGAAATCGCTCATGTTAACCGAACGACTTCCGAAGCGCGAGCCAAAGTTATCTCCGGCGCTGTTGGAGGAAGCAGTCGAAGATGGCGGCGCTCTCTGGACAAGATGAAGGCACTTCCCATTGACGTCTACGGCATAAAAACATATCAATTACTGATAACAAAAATCGAAGGCACTCTTACCATATTCCTTGAGTTGTTTCTCGTCATTCAAAACTCGACCGCAGTAAATTAGCCGCTGTAAATCGGCCGCAATTGCGACTTTCTCCGCAATGTGCTCTTTAAAATCCTTGACCGTGATCTACGAGTTTAAATCAGGATAAGCGACCAGTTGTCACAATGTAGAATGATATCTCACCTCCTCATTTACAGTGAAATCGTGGTTCTGCGAATCCAAAGTCTTCACTTTGACGTTGATTATGACCATTTTTGATTTTTCTAAGAATTTCTAGAAGGAAATTAGGGGAACTGTGTTATATTCACGACACAACTATGCGCAAGTAATATGAAATTGTAGCTTCAGAATCAAGAAAAACTGTGAAGAAAGTCTCACAAACCTTTACAATTTATCAGACGAATATTTTGCAATCTAAAATTCTTCACTCATCACATTCGATTACTGCCAAATATCGAAAGTTTCCAGCGGATCAACTTATGCGATTGGTAGGGCAAAGACTTGCAATAAGACTTATGATCCTAAACAACTGATTGATAACGTTTTTCGATAGAACTCTGCAATTTAAATTCCTTCAATAAGTTTTCGAACAACCTGAACGCGAATGAGGCGACGAAAGAAATTTCTGAGAAGACAAATTCGGTTTTGAAAATTATTTTCCCGTTAAATACTTGGAAAAGCTAAATAGCAAAAGCTGACTATTTCTATCATGTATTTCACACTTTGGATTTACAAATAACAATGATCTACTACTTGCATATTGCTTTCGTGTTCAACCCCCAGGGACTAGTGACTAAGCCACTAGGCAAGAGGTTGAAGTTAATGTTTAAATGCTTGATGTAAAGGTGCTCCACGGAGTTTCGCAAGTCCGACTTCAAGGATGTTTTTAGCTTGCAGATCATTGCAGTGTTTTCAATACTTGTTATTCGTCTCTGACGGTTAGCAACAATAGAAAAACAGCCTGAGCCCAAGGACATAGAAAGAGATAAAGTTTCGAACAGCAGTAACGGTTCATTGTTCCATGTATCTACATAAGTATCTTAGTTACTAAGTGGAAAAGCATGAATGAAAAGTAGCTCCATTTCTTTATTAAATATTTTCACAGCAAATAGCGCCTGAATTTTACCTTCACTCATTGTTGTACTTCATGGGAAAATAGATCATACACGTGAAATTAAAAATTTAAGCATACGAATTAAACTTTCCTGGAAAAGTTTGCATACGAAAGCTTGCAAGTCTCAATCTTCGTCAATATTTCGAGATGAGCATTTTGTTAATTTTTTTATCTCTGAACTGCTGTCGTTGAACTTAAAACTTCAACAAACCATTAAATTGTTTCAAGGTTCTTTTCTTTACATCCATACAAAAGCATGTCGATTGATTTCAAAGCAAACAGCAAGAAGTTCATGTTCATCAATCAGGTTTATTCGGCGATCAGTCAAACTTCCGTTGAACGTCGAAAACTAGGTTGGGAAAACAAACAGCAAATACTAGAATATTATTCACCAAAGTTTTTAGAGCACAAGTATTTCCAATCATTAAGTATTTTGGTTTCTCGTATCTGAAGAGAAGACTCGGCAATAACATCTCAAAGTCATTAGCTATTGTTCATTGAGTTACCTATATACATTGCACGAAAAATATTTTCGTAGTAAATATCAACAGCGTATTCCACGCCGATTTACCTTCACTCATTATATTGCTTGTACTTAATGGAAATATTTTTATTCATTGAAGTCATTCAGAGCTGTGCGGACGCGTGAAATTTAAAATCTAAGCAATGCAAACGATAAACGAGTTCTATGAAGGGAAGTCAGTGTTCATTACTGGCGCCTCTGGTTTTATGGGAAAAGTGTTGATTGAGAAGCTCTTGTGGTCTTGCCCAGGCGTCAAGCAAGTTTTCATTTTGATGCGTGAGAAGAAAGGAAAATCTGGATCCGAACGAGTTGCCGAGTTTTCCAAACTTCCGCTGTTCGAGCGTATAGTGAAAATTAGGCCTGAACTATTGTCGAAAGTGAAGCCCGTCTATGGCGACATTTGCTCTGTTGACTTGGGTCTTTCGAACGAGGCACTTGACTTGATAATCAGCCACACAAATATCATCTTCCATATGGCAGCGACGGTCAACTTTGAAGCTCCGTTGAAATCAGCTGTGGAAATGAACGTGCGAGGTGTCGACTACGTCATGAAACTGGCAAAACAAATGTCTAAATTGAGTGTAATGGTTCATCTTTCGACAACATTTTGTTGCTGCGATCAGAACATTCTGCGAGAAGAAGTCTACGACTGTAAGATCAATCCAAAAAGCTTAATAAAATGTGTTGAATGGATGGACGAGCAAACGATGAATTGTTTGAAAGAAACTCTAATCCCCCCGCATCCAAACACTTATACTTTCACCAAGCGAGTCGCTGAGCTTCTTGTCAGAGATGAATACCCGAATCTTCCTGTTGTTATCGCAAGACCGAGTATAGGTGAGTGCTTGGCTACTGTTAGTTGGCAAGGCGAATAAAATTTTTCGATCGCAGTATTACCTTCGTTCAGCGAACCGTGTCCTGGCTGGATCGATAATCTCAATGGTCCGATGGGTAATAAACTGAATTTCTATAAAAGATTAAGCAATCAACACTTGAAATTTTCAGGAGTGATTTTAGGTGGAGGCAAAGGAGTGATCCGATCAATGCTTTGCGATGGAGATGCTCACGCTGAAGCCATTCCTGTCGACCTAGCAATAAACGCTTTGATAATCATTGCATGGAACTTTGCAACGATGAAAGAGAAGTAAACGTTTCGCAATTACTGATGATCGATTTGAGTTTATCGCAAAATTTCCTCTAGACCTCATAATATTCCAGTTTTCAACGTCACTATTCCTGAGAACCTGCGATACAGTTGGAAGTTTCTTCTGGAATTGGGACGAACAATTCTGCTCAAATATCCTTTCGAGGCTGGAATTTGGTATCCAGGAGGGGACATAACTCAATCGAAGTTCATACATCACACTAGGGTCTTCTTTACTCAATTGATTCCCGCTTATCTTGTTGACGGACTTTGCCTTCTTTTAGGAAGAAAACGATTGTGAGTTAATGAATTATTAGTTTATCTTAGTCGTCCTGCTTCCAATGTACCTAATTTTTTTGTTGATTCATTACAGTCTCGTGAAAATCCAAAGAAAAATCTCTGCGGGGATGAAGATGTTGCAATATTTCTCTATGACGAAATGGGATTTCCGTTCCGAAAACGTAGTGAGAATGCGCAAAGAGATAAGCTTAGCTGAAAAAGAAGTATTTCCAACGGAGCTGCTGAATATTGATGTTGCGGACTATCTGAAGAATTGCATATTGGGCGGCCGACAGTTCTGTTTGAAGGAGCCACTTTCGACACTTCCTAAAGCACGAACTCAACTGAAAGTGTAAGATTTTATAAGCCAAATTGGACTCTGCATTGATTTATCTTCTTTACAGTCTCCGAGTCTTAGACGTTTTGATGTCTTTAATTTATTTTCTACTCTTCGGTTGGATATGTAAGCGTTTGTTTCTAGGCTAAATTTTTAAAAGACTCAAATTACATCGGTTGATTTTACTTCTGGGAAAAAAGATCTGGAACTAAGCAAAATATTTTAAACAATTTCTCAAAGGTGCGTTGATGGTGAATAAATTTAAACAAAAATTCATATAGTTAAGTTTATTGAGTTCAGCTAGATGAATGTTGCTTGAATGGATAAGTGAACAATAGAATACTCTAAGTTCAAACACTGCCTGAGATAACCATTGTTTATATGTGTAATTCGTGAACTTGCAACCTTGAACCCGTCGCTGCGTGGCTCATCGCTTGTTTTCACTGTGCATATTTGAGCTATGTGCGTAGATGAAAGCACTCAAAACACTCATATTACGGTTGAACAACTTATCGTGTTGACGTTACAGTCAAAACAGCTTCGGAACTTCTCTAACACACACGTTTTCGCCAAGAAATAATTCTAATCAACGACCAAATTTTTCTCAAAAATTTTATTTCTCAAAATTAATTTTTATTTGTCAAAACATTTCATTTCGTTGATTAAATGCTTCGAGCGTTGTCTTTGAACCTTTTTGAATTTAGTTTAATTGAGAAACTTCGTACAAGTATGCGCCGAGGAGTTTGCTTCCTTCGATGTAATTACGGATGTCGAGCTTCTCGTTCTGGCTGTGAGCTCCATCATCGCTGTAGTAAAAATTGTTTTAATATTTAAGTTTCTTCTTTAAGCGTTCACTTACCCGCAGCCCATCGGTAATAAGATTGTGTTTTTGCCGGTAACTTCTTGGAGAGTCAAAGTTACTGGAATAGATCCGCCCTCGCGAGTGAAATCAGGTTCCACTTTGTAAACATGACGCGTTGCCTTGGCTGCGGCTTGATAGTGTGGATGGTTTGGATTCTCAGTCCAAGGACGTCCACCATGAGCCATGTAGCACTTCATCTTGTTTGGAGAACCCCATGCGGCCCATTTCTCGTTGAGATAGTCAACGACATATTTCTCAATCTGCTCAGGAGTTTGATCTGGTACAGCTCGGATTGAGAATTTGCCGATGACTTTTCGAGGAATCACAGTTTTCTGTCCTGGATCGCTGAAGGCTCCTTCGATTCCGTGGAGAGACAACGATGGATAGCGCCAACGGTGCATAAGCAAAGCAGTTTTTTCTTCGTTGTGCATCAACTGCGTTGTTCCCATGTCAGCACGGTAGGCATCCACATCGAAAGTGATCTTCTCGTACATGTCTTTTTCGTTTGGCAGCAAAGGCGCGACTTCGCGATAAACATTTGGCACAAGAATTCGTCCGTTCTTGTCAACTAAAGTTCCCATTAGATGAATCAAGTCGGTCATCGCTTCGTGGACCGTTCCACCGAAAACTCCCGAATGCAAATCCTTAACGGCGCACTCCACTTCCAAGCCAAAGTAGCAGATGCCTCTCAATCCGTACGTGATGCAAGGTTGAGTTGTTCCGAGCCAGTAATTGTCAGAAATGCAGACATAATCAACGTCATTGAACCAGCTCTTCTTAGAGTGCAACAAGTCATCGAGTCCCTCACTTCCAGATTCTTCCATGCCTTCGAAGACGAACTTGATGTTCACTGGGACTTCTAATCCAAGTTTCTGGTAGCCTTCAACAGCGTTGATCCATCCGAGCACTGGACCTTTGTCATCACTTGATCCTCGGCCGTAGAGTTTCTCATTACGTTCAGTTAAAACGAAAGGCTCCGTATCCCAACCGTCTTCCTTCAAAGCTGGCTGGACATCGAGATGACCATAAATTGCAACAGTTTTCTTTGCGGGGTCCTAAAATATGATGAATTTATGATATTAACAAAGATATTAAGAAGGAAAATACAAGAAACGGATATCAGCAGTTGATAAAGGCGCTTTCATAAAGCTGCGGATTTTCAAACCCGGTTACGCAGCGATCGTTGAGTTACACATTATCAGCTCATGAATCAAGCAACTGTCGGTTTATATTACCGCATCGAATGAGAAATTGGATACGAAGTAAATCAAATTTCGTCTGACCAACAACATTGTTCAAGTTATTCGAGTGATAAGATAAGCCGCAAGCTTCCACTCGAGTGTTTTGTTGTCATGGCGAGATTGATCAAAGTTCTCAAGATACTCACATTCCCCAACACGCCCATGATCACATTCGGGAGCTTCAGAGAGCGACCGTCGGGTAGCGTTTGCGATCCAACGTCGACTTGTTCAACGCTCACTCCGATCGCTTCCAGTTTCTTCTGGGCCCAGTCCATCATTCTCTGGCATTCCGGGCGGTGGTCGGGCCATGCTGACACAGATTTGATAGCCACAGCTTCGCGCAAGGTCTCAATGTATTTTGCTTTGTTTGCGTCGATGTGCCTGTAATCAAAGTGCATCAAATTTGCATCATCACTCCGGCTAACTGTGAAATCTCTTACGCAAATAACTTCTGCAATGGAGCTGGCAAGTCACTCATTTTGATAACAGCGACTGAACGATACAATAACTCGATGAGAACTGAAATAACAAGCACCGAATCTAACTGAATTCCAGCGGAAACTGACAAAATATATGCGACGAAGTTATTTGATAACAGTAACGAATTTTGTCTGCTCAGAAATCTTGTTGAGATTATTTTGAAGTTAGAAAATTCGGTAAAACATTTCAGACTCAACAAATATGACAATGAAATTCACCACATGTCTCGTGGCTCAAGAAAATCATGACTAGATTGCCATCGTCGTTTTTATGAAAGGTTCGTATAATTAATTTAGTAGATTAAGTTTTATTTCAATTGAGAAACTTCGTACAAGTATGCGCCGAGCAATTTGCTTCCTTCGATGTAATTACGGATGTCGAGCTTCTCGTTCTGACTGTGAGCTCCATCATCTCTGCAATGAAATATGAAACTTTTATTTCTTTATCCTTTATGGCAAATCAACGGTAACTTACCCACAACCCATCGGTAACAAGATTGTGTTTTTGCCGGTAACTTCTTGGAGAGTCAAAGTAATTGGAATGGATAAACCTTCACGAGTGAAGTCGGGATCAACTTTGTAAACATGACGCGTTGCCTTGGCTGCGGCTTGATAGTGCGGGTGGTTTGGATTCTCAGTCCAAGGGCGAGCGCTGATAGACATGTAGCACTTCATCTTGTTCGGAGAACCCCATGCGGCCCATTTCTCGTTGAGATAGTCAACGACATATTTCTCAATCTGCTCAGGAGTTTGATCTGGTACAGCTCGGATTGAGAATTTGCCGATGACTTTTCGAGGAATCACAGTTTTCTGTCCTGGATCGCTGAAGGCTCCTTCGATTCCGTGGAGAGACAACGATGGATAGCGCCAACGGTGCATAAGCAAAGCAGTTTTTTCTTCGTTGTGCATCAACTGTGTTGTTCCCATGTCAGCACGGTAGGCATCCACATCGAAAGTGATCTTCTCGTACATGTCTTTTTCGTTTGGCAGCAAAGGCGCAACTTCGCGATAAACATTTGGCACAAGAATTCGTCCGTTCTTATCAACTAAAGTTCCCATTAGATGAATCAAATCGGTCATCGCTTCGTGAACCGTCCCACCGAAAACTCCCGAATGCAAATCCTTAACGGCGCACTCCACTTCGAGACAAAAGCAACAGTTACCTCTTAAGCCATAACTGAGACAAGGTTGGGTTGTGCCGAGCCAGTAATTGTCAGAAATGCAAACATAATCAACGTCGTTAAACCAGACTTTACGAGCACGTAGCAATTCAGGTAAACCTTCACTTCCAGATTCTTCCATGCCTTCGAAGACGAACTTGATGTTCACTGGGACTTCTAATCCAAGTTTCTGGTAGCCTTCAACAGCGTTGATCCATCCGAGTACTGGACCTTTGTCATCACTTGATCCTCGACCGTAGAGTTTTCCATTACGTTCAGTTAAAACGAAAGGCTCCGTATCCCAACCGTCTTCCTTCAAAGCTGGCTGGACATCGAGATGACCATAAATTGCAACAGTTTTCTTTGCGGGATTCTGAAATATGATGAATTTATAAAGAACGTTTGGGAAGATTATTTGAGCAGCACAAGCGATAAGATAAGCCGCAAACTGGTATTTGTAATTTTCGCAAAACATAATGTAATATAATTTGGATTAAAACTCACATTCCCCAACACACCCATGATGACATTCGGGAGCTTCAGAGTGTAACCATCAGTAAGCATTTGTGATCCAACGTCGACTTGTTCAACGCTCACTCCGATCGCTTCCAGTTTTTTCTGGGCCCAGTCCATCATTCTCTGGCATTCCGGGCGGTGGTCGGGCCATGCTGACACAGATTTGATAGCCACAGCCTCGCGCAAGGTCTCAATGTATTTTGCTTTGTTTGCGTCGATGTGCCTGTAATCAAAGTGCAAATTATTTGCATCATCACTCCAGCTAACTGAAAAATCTCTTACGCAAATAACTTCTGCAGTGAAGCTGGCAAGTCACTCATTTTGATATTGAGAACTGGATTGTTAAGTATCTGAACTGAAACTGAAGTAAAAAGCTTCGAAGTCAAGCGAAAACTGATAAAATTTATGACCGGCAATTCTGTCGAGGAAGATTCAAAATTTTGATATAAAAAACATTTCATTGGTTACTTTTACCTTCTCCATTTATTTCATTCTGAATCACATTCATTAAATTCTATTTAACAAAAATATTCTCCCTCAATTCGATCGGTCCATACTTACGTTAACTTTTTACCTCTTGAAGAGGTCCTCTTCACAAACAAAAAGAGGTTCAATACGCCCAGGACATTCATACTTATAAAACTACTTCTTAGCAACACTTGAAATGATCTCTTGCCGCTTATAAATAGGCATTCGTCGTTGATCAGACTCTTCGCTGATCTTCTTCTTTGGCGTTGAGGTTTTCATCGAGGCGTTGATGTTCGCACTGTTTTGGTTTGGTGGCGCCTGCATCTTTGCTTGTTGAATGGTCTTGAGTGGGTTGGCGGCCGTTCCCGAGATCCGTGACTTCTTATGTTGGTCGCTAAGAATTTTTTCAAAGTCGGCTGTTTTGCTTCGCAGTAACACCGAGCCGATCGAGCTGATGCTTGGTGTGTAATTGGACTCTCTCGCAGTTTTCATCACTGTTGGCGGTGGTGCTTGAATGGCGCCTGCTGATGAGGACATTTGCAATTTAGTGATACTCGACCTGCGAGCTTCGGTTTGTGACTTTTTCAATGGAATTTTAGTCGATGAAGTTGATGGTGTTGGATCTTTGCCTCTACTCAAATGTTTTGCTTCGTCTCGCTGTGGAGTGTTAACTGTTTGAACTTCATCTAAGCGTTTTGTGGTGACGGTGACTGATTGGGGACGTTGGGGAAAGACAGTTGATTGGACGTTTTTTCGTATGACTGGAAATTAAATTAGAATTTTCTAGTGTCACTGGAGATTTTTAGTTCGTTTTGGGGACGCTTTGTGAATGAATGGAAAATGAAAATTTTCATGATAAGAGTGCTTACGTTCATCTGATGAATCGAAACCCGAATTGCTATCCTCGATGAAAGGAATATCAGTGATATGATCGCCGAACTGATGGCCTGGCTTTTCGTGAAGATAAAACTGAATATTTTGACCATGAATGCTGCTCGTTGAAGAGAGTCCGGTAACTGGAGAAGCTGCCTGGACGGGAATTTTTAGACTTGCCGTAACTACGCCTTGTCCATGAGAGGCGGACAAAGGCGATGACATTCTTCTTGAAACTGATTCGAAGACATCGGAAGCATTTGAATCGATCGACGAGCTGCGAGTTTTGTTTGGATCGTTGGACGAGATTGTGTGAACATAATAATCGCGATCACCGCCAACGGAAATGCCAGACGAATGCTGATAGCTCTCGTGTGTTGAAGATGATGATGACAAATCCCCCGATTCAGTGCGATCACTTTGCTTCCGTCGTCGCATCGGCTTCTCAATACGATGGTTGAGCCTTAAAAAATAGTTAAAAATTTCAGCTCTGCTTAGAAAATGGCGAAGCTTTACCTTCTCGCTGACTGAATTCCACCCTTTCCAGCATTTTCATGCAGAATGTCTTCCCTAGAGTAAACCACTCTCTTTGGCATTTCAATCGTCGAGATCGCAGTGGTGGCTGACGAAGAAGTCGGCGAGTAAACTTTCTCTTCGTCTGAGAATGTTGCGTGGTGATGTTGGTTATAAGGTGGACTAAGTGGCGGAATCGAACTGCCGCTGTCGATGTCTTCCCTAAAAATGCCATAAGTTTAATTGTCTTGTGCACAAATTTTGTGCCACAAAATCAACTAATCAATATCTTACTCTTGTCTGATGTATAAACGATCGAGAAGATAGTCGAGCTGCAGTGGATAAACATCCATCATTGTCGTGTAAAGTTCATTCATATCTTCCGACGGGACGATGAACAAATCTTCAAAGTGATCAATCATAATTCTTATGATGTTGATAACATCGGCTCGCTCGGCCATCTCCTGCTCTTCAAATTGATCGGACTTTATACAGTGAAGAATATTTGGAGCGAAGATAGTCGCGAGGTTTGTGCTGTCCATCTTGTTGCCGTTAGAAAGAACTTGTCCGTCAAATGTCTTCGTGTCGTTAGAAGAGCGTGCCACTTTTCCTAAGAACTTTAATAATACGTAAAGGGTGTCACCTATAAAATTAAATTTTAATTTGATTAATTGACCCGAAAACTCAAAACTCACGGTGGGCAACGGGAAGAAGATGAATCATGTGAGAGATCCCCTCGAGCTGAAGTCTTCGATTTCTTATCGCTAAAAAGTTTACGAATTTCATTTTTTGAACTCAATTTGTGTAAGAAAACTTACATTGAGTTTGCAAGAATGCTTTGTATAAATGCCTGCATAAGAGTGGCTCAGGTAGATCACGGAAGAACTCCTTGAGAAGGGTTGCAATATCATGCGGGCAAACGTCGGGATCGATAGCTGTTACACCGCCCTTGTCAAAGTCTTCTCTCAACTAAAATTGGGAAACTTTGAGAGAAAACATTCACGGGGATCTCAATAAAATTCTCACCTGTCTGACTCGTTTCTTCGACGTGCTGACCCTGAATATCCCGACCGTGTTTAAGCCATTTTCTTCGAGAAATTTTGTACAAGCTAGGACGATGGAAGGAACTTGCTGGAGATGAATATGAACACCGGGTATGTTGGATGCTTGCAGATCATCATAGTCGTGACTGCTTCGACGGTCAATGTTAGCATTGAAAAGAGGTAAAAACGTGTTGTGCAAATATTCGGCATCAGCTTTGGCAGGAAGCGATTCACATGAACCCGAGTTGTCACGATGCTGATGGTCGAGCAGCGAACTCAGCGAACTCCGGGAGCTTCTCGTCTCCTTCTTCTCCTTTGTTCGATTGTGATCATTCTCGATACATTGCTCGAGAGTCAAGCAGAATACTAAGCCACCTACAATGAAGTATTCAGTGAACTGCTAAAAATATTCCGTAGTGTTGATGAACGTTACCTTTGGAATAATCGTCCTTTCCCTTACTATCAAAGATTCCCGTGGTGACGGCTTTTCTCTTAAGTAGCAGCACTCTTCGCTTGTGAGGTTTCTGGTTGGTTGGGGATGTTTCTGTAATCACACCCGTTACAACGTGTTGCTTGGCCAACGATTGTTATCTCACCTTGAGGCGACAAAGTTACGCCGAGCTGCAGAATTTTATCTTGTGCCTGCTTCTCAAGCACCAGCCGCTCAACTTCTGTTAGACTGGGAAGGAACACGTCACGGAGTTGAACGCGCTTGCCGTTATTCGTAACCCAGGCCCCATTGCCCTGGAATGTACGAGCAAAAGAGAAAACAATTAAAAAACAACATAAATTTGGTTTTCTCTTGAACAGAAAAATCTCAGACTAAGGAGAAACCGATTTTATTGTTCGCTCGCTCGAAATAATATGCAATGACGGGAAACTACAAAACAACGAGCGATTTGTTTTCGTGCTCACTCTGACGCGTCATCGAGGATTGTGAGGAAATTTTTCGATCAGTTAAAAATACTCCGTAAGAAAAACCTTTTCATTGTTTTCTGAAATGTTTTTCGGAAAAACTTTTTTCCTCGGAATCGCTGCGACTTGTTGTTTCAACTGTTAATCGTCTCAGACAAAAACTTGACACTCACCTGAGGTGTCCACTGAGGTTTCACATCAGAACTTGATGGAACGAGTGTGAGATTGGCCTGCGTTCTTGTTTGACTTTTCGACCGCGATCGAAAGATCTTCTTAGACATCAAACTTGTCCGAACGTTAGACGATGACTTAGACTTTTGCATCGCGCCACTGTTTGTTGCCACCACCGTCGAGGTTGAAGAGTTAGACGGCGTGGGTGAGCTGGATTGGTTATGGGTGTTAAATAAGTTTGACAGAAATTGTGTGCTACTCTGAATAATTCCAGTCGAAGGAGAAGGAGGGGATGAAGGAAGAGAAGGTGGCGGAGATAGAGACAAGGGAGACTTATTGTCGAGGGAAGCGATATATGGCGCGAATATAGGCGATGTGTTGCATCGGTTAAGCTCGTCTGGGTTGCCGAATAATACTTCAAGCCAGTCTCTGTCGGTTTGACAGCCTTTCATTAAACCGTCATCGTCTCCGGGCTTAGTGATTTCGCCTTTAGCTTTGATATTTCTTAAGTTTCTATCGTAGTTTACTCGCTTGAAGCGATTCGCTGCGTCGTTATCTTTCGGTTTCTTTCGCGCCATCATCAAATATCTTTTAATGGTGTCGCTGACACTCTGTGAGACGTCCTTGTTGTCAATGCTCGGCTTTCGACTGCCGCGGCCACCATCGGGATGCGAATCTTCTTCTTCTTGCCGCTCAATCTCCATTTCTTTCTTGTATTCAGTGAACAAATTGTTTAACGCCTCCCAAGGAATTCCATCAGTTTGAGTGCCACCGTCGCTGAAAGTTTTGACTGGCTTCCGCGACACATGCTTTAAAATTCCTGGAGGCGATGTTGGGCTCGACGGAGAGTCAGCTGACTGCCTTGAGGTGGAAACAGTTGTCGTCGATGTCGTTTTCGTGATAGTTTTCAAAGTTGTCGAGATGGTTCTCGTCGATCTGAGTGATGGATACTGTTGCTGGTGCTGGTACAATTGCTGCTGTTGTTGATTAGCGAAAATCTGTTTCTGTTGACTGTATATCTGGTGAGGCTTCGAGAGCATGGAAGAGGGGGAACTGTATGAATGAGACGGTGACGCTGAAGTGATCGCGTAGCCGCCTAAAGACGTTGTCGGAGATGACCCGTAATCGCCACCAGAGTGATGATGTCGATAATCTTTGCTACCACTGGCCTCACCCATTCCCCGAATTGTGTTTCGATATCCGCTCGTCTTCGTATCAAGAAAGTCGACGAAGTTGTGAAATGTTGATGAAATTGTACTGGTGAGCGATGACATAGAAGATGAATAAGAAATGTTGAGTGATCGGGTCGACTCTGTTCGTGGAATAGTTTTTGAATACTTTTGTTGGGTTCTGATGTCATTTAGAATCTTTCTCAGCAGAACTTTATCTTGCAGCAAGTCGCTCGAAATTTCGTCATTCTCCAAGTACGGTGAATAATTTTTCTTGCGATATTGTTTGAGGGTATCGAGAAGGAGTTGCGAATGAATGGTTTCGTTGCCGGGCACCGGATGCCAAATACTGTGATCTTGAATGTTCGACTTTGTTACGTCGAAGGCTTCAGAACCAAAATCATTAAAAGGAGAGGCGCTGGGAGATGAAGCAGCGTAAGGTGAAGTTCGTGACCCGTCGAATGGAGATGAAGGACGTGCAGATGTAGAGGTCCGAGTGCCGTAACTTCCAGACGCTCTCAAACCAGAAGCAGCCTTTGAGCCAGCACCAGCAGAAGAAGCCGCCGAGTCAGTGAAACTTTGACTACCTTTTCTGCCCCGTGCCACAGTCGAAGAGTGTTGCGCATACCTTGATCGTGATCTTCCTTCCATTAACGATTCGCCGTACTTGCTAGCGGTGATGCTGCTATTATTGTTATCAACATTATTATTTATTTCTCTCGCTGACGAAGAAGCATTTTTGTTCTGCTCGCTTTCACTCTCTTCTATGTCCGAATTTATGCTCAGATATTTCTCCAGCATTTTAATGATGAGGTCATCAGTGGCCTTGCCTCGAGGACGATCATCTTCGCATTCATCGGCAGAGCTGCCAGTTGGAGGACTACTAAGCGTGGCGGGCCGTTTTGAGAGCTTATTTTTGTTTTTCCGTCTGAAGCTTCCCGAGGCTCCGGGATAAGAAAGTTTTCGTTTCCATATTAGAAACTTTTTCTCGTTCTGACAAAGCTTTTGGAAATGCTCTTCGATCTTTTCGATGTTTTCCGGCTTATTTTGAACTCCTTCAGGTATCAGCTTTCGGCCTGCGTCGGCCATATACCGCCATGTCTTTCTCGTTAAAAGCCATCGCGTTTTCTTTTCAGCGCCTATCGATGGCTGACGCTTCAGCGATCGATCTCTTACGGACGACTTCCTGCCCATGACAGGACGTTCACGCTTTATATGACTCAAATATTCTTTATCACTGATGGGACTAGAAACTGTTGCAAAGTGTCCTACTAAATTTCTACTGGTCGACGGATACGACTGAGTTCTCACATATTTTATTTCACTGCCATTTTTCGATGCTTTAAATTCGTCACTTGCTCTGGGATTTTGAGGGGGTTGGCTAGTGGACTTTTTCATTTCTTTGCATGTTCATTGTTCACTTTTTAATCCACCGATCAGCCTTGAGCTTTCAACGATTCACACATTGTTTGTTACTATAAGAGGGAAATTTGGTGGTGAACACGTTTGAAGAAGATGAGAGCCTGCACCCCGCGAATCGAGTTTCCCGCACAGCGATTCCAAACTAATTTTTCACTTAATTTTCTCGGCTTGCTTTTTAATTTTTTTCGATTCGTCTTCTTCTCTCTCATCCTCTCATCGGTCGTATGGAAGAAGAAAACGAAATTTTCTCGTGGTTTTCCCTTCAAAACTAAAAATAAAATAATGTTTTTTGATTCTTTTTTTAAATGAGATATTTTTGTACGAGAAGAAAAAAACCACTAAAGAATGTTTTGTATTATACTAATAAGTGAAGTATTTTTATGAAAATATTTCTGGTTGCTTTTGGCAAAGTCTCGTAAGCAATATCCCATTCGGAACTCGAGCATTATTGAGCAAAACCTGACGTCGGCCAAGATTTTCCTAATTATCAGCGGCTTTAATAAAGTCCAATCGACTCATTCTATGTCAATGGATTACAAGACGCACGAGAAGGTGTTGATGTCTACTTCGCGTGATCCAATGATTCCAATGGGCGCCAAACAAGAGGAATGTAATTACTGATAGGCCTGACGTTTCTATCTCGTCGCACCGGTCAATTTGCTAGCTCGAAATTCAAAGAAAAGTTTATTTATTTCTCTCACTAAAACTCGCGGTTATGTTTTCACTGCGAAGAATAACCAGCGTTTGCTAGAGGCTAGAAATGCTCGAAGCATTTGAAAAGTGTAAAATATTTGTTGACTGGGAAAAGAGTGAACGAGAGAGAAATCCGCAGCTATTCACATCTCCGCTTTCCTCTTGCCCGTCTGACCATGAAACTGAAATTTATTGTCTTATTTTTATAGCGAATTTTCGCCATAAGAAATTCGATTTATCAAAAGATCATTTTTGCTTTGTCTACTTGCAAAAGACTTAACAGCTCCACTCAATTCAATTCAAGAAATTGAGATCTTCCAGTAATGAAGCTTCGCACTTTGAACGTAACACGAGCTTTTCCAACAAAAAGTTTCTTTCGTGAAAGAAGAGAAGACTTTAAATTCTTTGCTCCTCGCGATGAGAGCAGTTTACGTGAGTTGAACTTGTATCGCCGCCGTTTTTGCAAGTATCATTCTCTCCCGCTTCTCGCTCCTATGGTCGTTGTTTAAGTGTAAGAATTTTCTTTCGTCCCATCGCGAACAGCGAACGTTTTATCTCTTCTTTGCAGTCGCGGCCACCGTCGAAAAAATATCAAAAAAATTCGCTTTCAATCGAATGAGAAAATTGGTCAGAAAACTTTAACAAAACATAATCTACTCAATTATCAAGTTCACATTTTGACCGATGGTCGCGTGAAAGGGATTAATTGTTTCAAGAGCGACATTTTCATGCTCGTGTTGATCACTTCTGAGATTTTCTTTTCTCGTCTCGTTCAACTCTGAACCTTGAATCAATTTGCGTCACTACGAATTTTATTTACTGTTTTATCTCACTCTTGCTTTCCTCATCTCAGACTTTATCATTGAGCTGAGGCTTTGAACAGATATCGCACTTTCTAACGTTCGTTCGCTGACTTTATTGAAATATTTTACTGGCGAAAATTGCCATACGAACGATCACCTCTACCAGAAGATTTTTAATGAATTTTTCTCCTACATATTTATCGGTTCAAGCTTTCAGTTTTTTAGCTTGTTCAGACGGCGCTCTTTTGCTCAATAATTCACACTTCAAAAACTTCAAACTAATTTTAAACAAGAACCATTTTCTTTCATTTCGAGAAACGCAAAAGAATGGAAGATGATGAGGAACGTCTTTTGCGGACTGAATTGCTTAACTCGCGCGCGAGAGAGGATCTAAAAAATTGAATTAAAGTTTCTTTCATTTCGAGCCCGTTGCCGAAACACAAAAAATAAACTGAACATCTCACAGACAAGATTTTCTCCGACATTTTCACACACAAACTGCCTTCTTTTCTTTTCTTCGGCGTAAGTGAATGGTCTTTACACCTAAAAATACGTGGATCACCTGTTTATTAAAATGGAGTTCGCTATCGGAGCGGCGGCAGTGCGAGGAAAACGTCTCTGAATGATATTTTCCCCGCCGTGCGGAGAGCGTTTAAAAATAAGTGTTTGTTTTGTGGTGCGTTTTCTCATTAATGAAACACGCCACCGTAGCTGGGAGATGAATCAAGTCCATAAAACCGCCTCTCGTCAACACTTTAGTCCATCAAAATATATTTTTAATTCCCCGAGACAGTTAAAAGCAGCGACACATCGTCTTTAGTCGTGAAACAAGAACCGAGAAAGTAAGAAGGCTCAAAGCTTTTACCGAACCAGTTTAACGATATTTATGAAGCAACGACGCTTTTTTCAACTCGAGATGAAGTAATCTCCTTCATCAGCCTCCCGTATCACTTAATAATACGCAAATTCAACTGTCCGGCTCAGCGAAAAACTCACTTTGGGCCTCAATGAAAAGAGAAGAAAAATATTTTTGAAGAAAAAATCATTTCAAAGCTATTAATAGGATTTAAAAAATTCTCAAGTACGAATTCATAGGAAGATTCAGCCGCATGAGAGCTTCACACAACCAGAAACTTTTTTGATACTAAAACAAAGTTGAAAATTTTATTGCACACAGGAGCAAAACGCGAAACAATTAAATTTCATTCTGGAAGCGAGAAAGAGAAAAGATCAGAGCAAAAGTCTTCGCGCAAGACCCAAAAGTTGAAGGATCACGAGAAGAAAAAAATTAAAAAGTTTTTTGATTTATCATAGAGTTTTTAATTCTAACTTTATCTATTTATGAATTTTCCTTATTTGCTACAAATGACAACTTACAATTAACAAATTTCTTAAGTTTTAATTGATCAAAACCGTTTATCATAAATTTATCTAACAAGCGGCAGGCTAAAACAATATCTGTCACGCTAAAGTTGCTGAAACGGGTTGGGGATTTGAGCTGGGATTGCTTGCAAAACTTTCGATTGGAAATATTCGTGACACACATTTTCGAGCGCATGAATCAAAGCATCAAAGGAAACTCTCGCCGTTTGACGTTATGCGTCGTTGCAAAACTGAGCTTCGACTCGTTACATGTTCAATCGTTTTCTCGCCCTCAAGTAAAACGAAAAGATCTTCCCTTGAACCACCTGTCTCTTCTCCGACCACTTTGTTAAGAGGTCAGACAACTTAAGCATGTTTTCCCTATTTACATCATCGACGAAACGATTTCGCAAATATTATTAAATATGGTAGTGACGTCAATCGACGAAACGTGTAAGTCGTGAGCGAAAAAGAAAAGTGAGAACAGTCGTCACTGAAAATCGTTCGTGAGAAAGCCGAATTGTGCGATCGTTTAGACTCGCGTTTCACTCAATTTCCAGTGGAAATTTTCACGTTTCTGCGTGAGTCTCCTTTGTCACTCTTCGATTCTCGCGAATTATCTTATGATTTCATACTTACGCAATTGGGCTGGCGACAAAATGTATAGAGGTTTTTATTTCTGGGGTTTTCCCACACACAACAGATGGAAAACTTTATTTTACCCAAGTGAAAATTCTGAAGTTTCTGTTTTCCGAGATTTTCTTGAACTATCTCCCTACTCTGCTTCTGGCTTTTGTCATCTCTTCAATTATTTTCACTGCAAACTTTCCTCGAGTTTAACACAAAAACGTTTTCACTGGACTCTTCAGCCTTCATTGCACTTTAAGCTCTCGTTACTAATGACTAAGTGAATTCAATATATCAAGTTAGAAACGCGAGACGCTAGTCGTTCAAGTCTCTAGATCATCTCACTCGGAGTCTGCGAAACTCACTTTTCCATCGTATTAATTAAATGTAAATCAAACAGCTCCTGCTTCACGCAAACTGTTTGTGGTCGTAAGTCAATGAAAAATACACAAACTTTGATTTTGATTGAATTGTGTCAGTGATTTTCTTACTTCTTCTTCTTCATTGAAGGCTAAAATACGCGCGCGTCTCAACCTCTGTGTTTTATTACGATTATTTTAGATCATTTTATACATTTCTGCCTCTTGATGATGTGCGAAGCTATAATTTTGACTCGAAGAAAGATTTCGTGGATAATTTGATCGATGATTTGCAGGACTTTGAATTGACCGAGTCAAAAATTTCAAAAGAAAAGCTTCAACAGATGAGAGATCACTATCAAAAATACCATAGAGTCTGTCGAGTGAAATAGAAAAAACTACAAACTATCGCGACAAGACTGCCGGTATGAAAATGAGCGAGCACATTATTCAGCAACTTTTACTAAACTGACAACACGAGAAGAAATTATACACTCGCGCCAGCCAAGCAGCGAGAAAATGTAAGCAAATTTTCGCAATATCGTCGTGTTCCCTTCACAGATGTGAAAGAACCGAGGAGACGAAGAAGAAATTTAAAATTAAAACTTTATTCTGAAGGCAAAATAGAAAGAAAAGCGAAGAGCGCGAGGAAAGCAGTGATCGGATTGACGTCATCGAAAACTAATGTGTAAAGATTTCGCCAGCGGAGAATTCTGGCTTGGCTTTTCCATCTCTCATTAGCAAGCGTGAAAACTCTTGACATCATAGTTTGTATCGAGTCTTCGAACGCGCGCGCGTCTCTTTCTCGCTTTCGCTGTGAGGCGAATTTATTTTCGAGATGCCGTTCTTCATTTCACTTGCATGTGAAACGCTGAAATAGAATTCTAAAGATAGATTTTCACGAGTGTCTAAACAAAAAATCGCTTTTATTTTTCCGTGTGAGCAAGAGAGAGAGATCGAAGAAATATTTTCTTCGCTCACTTGAGATAAAATAAACAAACGAATTTCACAGGGATTTACAGACGGCAATGATCGCGAGAGATGAGAGTAGATCTGCGAGAAGAAAATTTGTAGATTTCGTTAAAAGCTTGTCTGTTTAGATGTCTTGAAACCCAAGTGATCGTTGAAGTCGATGCAACTCACTTAAATATTTAGCTCCTTAATTGATAACTTTACCTCTCTAAGCTGCATTCACAATCACAAGAAAAAGCACAGAATATAAAAATAAAAAGAATCCTATTTATGAAATCACACTTAACCAACCATAACAAAAAATAATCTGGCTGATTTCATTCTCATCGCTTGCGAATCATTTATGTTTTCATATGAAATCGTCACAATACATAAAGTTTAATGACTTCTTTTTGCAATCGATCGACGGATTCGCGAAATTGGAACCGACAAAACAATAAATCAGCGCGTATGTTCATTCTTTTAAGCTTAATCACTCACTTAATATATCACATGACTGGAAGCATTTGAGAAACAATTAAACATTATCGTTAAAATTCCAGTTTATCAGGAGGCGACTGGCTCATTCATTCTTTGCTCAGTAGTTGTTTTGTTCTCGAGCCTGTTGGAACCTAAGCAGTTGATTTTTAATCAAATCAGAGTGGCACAAAATTTGGTGATCAAGGCAATCGTGCAATGAGTTCTCGCAAAAGAGTACAAGATTTATACTTTGTCGCCTCGAACGAACACGCTGCTGAAGTGATTGGACGAAACGGATGGAAGATCAAATCAATCGCAATCCGTACCAATACCTCCATTAAATGTCCGACACCAGTTGATCCACCGATTTTTGCTATAACAGGAACAAGACGCAACATCAAGTCAGCGAAAAAAATGATTAAGTCTTGGGCTGATAATTTCGATCAAAAACGGAGCAAAAAGCGTAACATCGAAATGCAACCGGGAGATTCCGTGGATACAGTTTTTGTGACGAAGTCTGATGTGCCTTCAATCATTGGTAAAAAAGGCCAGCAGATCAAGAAAATCGCAACCCTTGCAAATGTGAAAATAATCTCACCCGACGTTAACAAGGAACCGATTTTCATTTTGAGTGGACGAGAGTCATCAGTGGCTACAGCAAAATTTTGGATTCAATTAACTGCCTTCTGCTCAACAGGAGCCATGTACTTTGACAGTTACGACTTGTTGAAAATCAAGAATATTTTGGCTAATTTGGGTGGAGTTGAGCCATCCATGACGGTTAACATTACAGGTAAAATTGTCAACCTGAAAAAACTTGAAGCAAACTTTCGAAACTTGTGTAGAGAAACCGCGGCTCCACCTAACTTATCAACTGTAAGATCAGATCAAACAGCGTCATATTTTTATCACTGCTGTTACTGCAATCAGGCGAGACCAAAATTTGCAAAAGGGCTCTGTGGACACCCAATCTCCTGTGATTCATGCATTGTTGAATTGTTCCAAAACATTTATTTGCGGTGCCACTTTTGCCAGAAAAAGATTGAAAATTTCATTATTGAGTCCACTCACTGATAGTCTATCAGTGATAGATAAGTATGAAAAACCTTTTCAAGAATTCAGGAATTGAATCTTAAGCTGTGGAAAGCTCAACAAAGCTTTTTCATTGAAAAGCGTAGAACCGTTAAAAATTCATCGTAAGCTTTTATCAAACATACTCATTAGATAGATGAGGGAGGAACAGACTTGAATGATAAATTCATAGAGAAAAATTGCAACTGATTGTATATTGATAAAAGATAAAAGTTTAAAGAAAATCAAAATAAAGAATATCTAAAAGAATTCGAAATAATCAAGATGCGCATCTACGAGTCGCAAATTTGTATAGTTTTGCAGAAACGTGTGTGAGCCCGAACGAGAACTTTTTCTATTTCTCTTCTCCTTGAGCGCTTTTCGCGTTTTCAGTTTTCATGTGAGAGTTCTTGCTTTCGGTCACACGTCGTCTGCGTTTAATAGCCAGAGAAAATAAATAATAAAATATTTTTAGACAAAAAATTTGGTTGGAGTTTGAAATCGAATTCATAGTAGATGGTTTGCATCAAGTGCCGATTGTCGTGTCTAAATTACATTTCGTTTCATGCTCAATTGACTGCGGGCGAGACTTTTGTGTGATCGAAAAATAATTTGTTCCGAAAAAAGAAGAGGGCATGAGACATGAAAGACGAATTAAAGGTTAATTCAAGTGATCTTGAATTTTTTGTATTCGTTTCAGCGTTGAGACTCTTATTAAATGTCCATAACACAATTTAAATCAGCTCTCGATGGGAAAAATGCCAATATCGTGCAAGTGTTTTTGGACTTTTGGTGATGTTCTCGAGTCACGAATTCTTCCAATCGAAATGAACTAAACACATGAGAACTGCTAAGAGTGTATTGGATGCAAATCGGCAGAGAGAATTTTCATTTTCATCCAAAAGAAAACTTGTATTTTCATTAATGTGAGAAAGGAAAGAGTGAAAAATCGATGGTTCGAGGATCATCACACGAAGCCACAAGACTAAGAACGCATTCAAAAACAAACAGTAAGTGCAGTTTAGCCTTTTAGTAGAACGTGAGTTACGCAATTCGACAACAGTGAAAAGGAGAAAAGTTTTCATGATCAGTGCGAGTGAAAATAAAAGTGCTTGCAGCTTGTTGTCTTCTCGCCGATGATTCGTGTGGGCTTGCACGCAAAGTGGGAAGATGAAAACTCTCTTATTTTCACCGCTGATTCATTTTAATTGTGAGTCTTCCCTTCAAAGATGTTTTCACTCAATTTGATTTGGTGTAGGCTCAGTTTGAAGAGCCAGAGAGTATCAAACAATAAATGTCTTCATCAACTAGCTTGACACGACCTATAATTGTAAATCATTTGACTAATCCTTGACGAGTCTCGACGGAATAAGTCTTGGAATTTCCCCCGCAAGCAATTTTCCACGTGCTAACGACAAACTCGCCTTGCGTTTTCATTGGAATCGTTCAAGACACGAACGACTGAGGAAAAAATCAATGAACTCGACGGGAACAACTTGGTTTTAGTTTCCCGCAATAAAAACATAAAAGCAATATCGATCCCAGGCACTTTTCCTTCGCTAACACGCTCGCTGTCTTAATTGATTTTCTTTATTTTTCCTAATGTATCCGCGGCCCTGAAAAAGCGAGCAAAAAGTAAAAATAAAGTTGTTTCAGTGAATCGAAGCAACAACCGGGAATCATCAATCGCGTAAACGCCAATCTTGCTAGAGAGTTGAACCATATGGGAAAGTTGCGTCTAATGAAGTTATTTAATCACAGCAGCGGGAGTTTCGCTAATTATTTCAGTTCGAACGGAAAGCTTTACGTAAACAAACGTGAGTCAATGGCAAATTAAACTGCAAATTCGATCAACTTCTCGCCGGCCGTCGATGCTTTCGATTGCAACTAATACCATTTGCAAACAACTGGAATACATCGTGACTGAAAATACTTTAAATGAAAAACATTTTCGCACATTTCAAGCCGCTGTCACATGAATTTGTTTATCGCTCGCGCTTCAATTAATTGACAGATTTACTAATTAAGAGCCACAACGTTTGTGGGACAAATGGAATATGAGAATTGACAAGGTTGTTAACCTAAGAGATTGTCAAACACCTTATAGTCTGCATCTGAAACCATTGGAATTAGAAGGTAATTGGCAAATCATGAATGCCAGCAAATTTTGTTTTACCGTTTTAATCGATCGTGAATCGAAAATTACTCGCAATGTGGGCGCCTTTAGTTAATTTGCAAGATCACACCTCAGATCATTCTTGGAATACATAGGAAGACAATAGACTGTGCTATATGACGAAACATTTCAAAGCAAAATATCGAAAGGTGTAAAACAACGCGTGCTCAAGAAGTAGCGTCGAAGTTGAATGAGTTCACTCGAAAATTATGAATCCGGTAATCTTAGCACGATCGCAAAGAAAAAGACAGCCAACGTGGGATCGGCGGAATCAGAATTATTTTTCCACGAAAAGATTTTCCATCTGACGTGAAGTTAATTAACTAAACTGTTTACGTGATTCGTATGTGTGAAGGAAATTATGGCTGCGACTTACGTTGCAGTTAATGTGAAGTAAATGGAGGAGATTTCGACGAAAATAGAATTACAAAAATAGTTCATAATGACTGCGAGCATGACTTCCTGGCACACCAGTCAACTCTGAAAAGCTTCAATGAATCACCCTGTGACGCTCTCCTTGGCTCTTGTTTCACTCTCTTATAATATGTTCAGCGCTTAAGTCTGTTGCAGAGATCATGTAGACGATCATAAACATTGAACGATTTAATTTTGACCTCTGCTGCGTCTTAAATAAATATTCGCTGACTCGCGAAGCCTTATCAATGTTTTCATTTTGTAAAACTACTCCAGCGGTTAAGAGCTGTTCTCGAGTTACACGAGTGGGAATTTCGGTGTTCCTTGTGCAACAATTTGTAGAATTCAAACGCAATTCTCACGGATCCTTCTTTGCGCTTTTCTCCCTTATAATGCGTTATCGTAGTCTATCTTCCTTTCGTCATTCGTACCTATGCAGCTGTCAGACGATTTTTCTGTTATGATGGGGCGCAGGTACAGCTAACTGCATGTAAACAAAACGGAGAAGGCAAAAAAATTCATAACTCGAACTCGGCTTCCCTCTGACTTCTTTTCGCAACTTGAAAACGATTTTTCAGGTGAACAGGTTGCAAGTTACAGTTTTGTTGCTTTCACTCTAGTTTCAGAAATATTTCAACACGGAATAACATTTCATGAGAGACGAGTAGATTAAACAATTTCCCGAAAGCGTGTATCATCGTTTGCTTAAGCAAATAAACTTAAGTTAGTCTGAAACACATTCGACAGAATTTTCTTGGCAGAAAACTGAGAGCCGTTGTGCCATGTGCGCCTTCAATTTCAGTCTCTCAACTGAGAGACCGAGGGAGAAGTCGGTGAAACATCGAGCGAGCACAGGAGAAACAAGAAAATACTTTCAGAAGCGATTCACATGTTGCGCGATCGCCACATACGTCCAGAGACTGCGTGGAATATTCAAAAGCTGGTGAATTCGTTTGGAAGAAAATTAAAAATATTCAAACGAAGAAATTAAAAAGTGAAATTTTGGTGTGCAAACAAAGCTTGTGTGGATAAGCAAGAGCTTCGAAGATCGTGTCGATATCTTCGCGTAAAAAATTGCAAGACGAAGCTCAGTCGAGAGTAAAAGAAATAATTTGTTTGTTCAATTGGAGTCGCTCGTCATATTAAAATTGCATAAATTAAAAGCGACGTCATGTCATCGTCGAGCAACGAGGCTGGAACAATTGCAAGCAATTGACGATCGATGAGACTTCAATTTGAGTGCCGTAAACGTCTCAAGTCGTGATTGAGTCAAGCAACAGATGAAATTGATCTTGTGAACTCACTCCGGCTTTCTACTAGTGATTGAATAATAAATTGACTAATTAGTTATTGCTCGCGAATTCGGATAATATCGCCTTTCATTTTCCCGAAGAAATCAACGTGAAAAACTCTCCAAGGTAATTATATCCGAAATAAACTCACTGAAACGAAACAAATCATTTTTCTTTGATCAAGGCGCGATCATCGAGCGCGTTCAAAAGAAAATATTAAGTTTCCGAGAGAGATCGGCGTGCACGAGACCCTTTGAAATTGTCATTATGACAAAGTGGAAGTTTGAGTTTCGAGATACGAATTTGTTTATTTTTACGCGCTTCGACTTGTTGAAACGGCGAGCTAGACAATGAAAGTAGTTTTTTGGCTTGCAGCTTCGGCCCAAGAAAATGCTCCGAGCGTCGTTTTGTGAAATTTCCTTGAAATGTCTCGTGAGTCATATGCGTCGACTGAATCATTGCGTGATCCTCACCTCTTGATCACTTCTGCACATGAACGACACTTGATACGTTTTCAAATCCAAAGCAAAGTCTCGCTAGCAAAGAGGCGAAAGACAAACAATTGAGCGTCGCATTTCGACGTTTCACAAACTATTATTGTCACTTAAACGTAGATTTTCTGTTGCGCACATAATTAAGCATGCTGAAGTATAACAAACTAAATAAGTAGGTAGAATGGAAAGATAAGACGTTGTAAAAAAGAAATCATGTCGTCGTCAAACATTTAATGTCGCTCAATTTGAATACAAAGGCAAATACGACAAAAGTTTAAACCTGTTCCCTTGAATATGAATTTTAATCGGAAATTGGGCGCGCGCTTGCCCTTAATTTGTTTTAGTTGCTTGTTAAGTGATTTTGGCTCTTCAAGTGTCTCATGAGCCATTAGCTAAAAGATGGAAGGAAGCTGTTCAAGAGCTTCGATATAATTATCATAATCTAATAAATTTTCGACTCCACGAAGCTCCGACGATTGAGGAAGAGGTGGAAACTGGAGCACTAGATTACGACGCGAGCTGATCGGTGTCGATTTCGTTCCAAAAAATCTCCATCTGCGAAGCTTTGCCTGCTAATTTTCGGCTCGCGATAAATCAACGCGGAAATATCTTTTCTCTCTAAATAAAACGATTCTGTTTCACTTTCATTATTTTTGCTAATTGGATTTCTGGGCGGAAATTTGGCGCTGCTTAAAATAAACCGAAGCCGCGAAAAATTTCCTGCAATCGTTGAACTTGCCGGTGCCGCACGTTCTCTTCGTAGATATAAATATTTCCTAGTAACTTGCGGTTGCTCTCAGTAATTGACTTCATCGAAAGTGAAACAAGTGTTGCGGTTTGTTGTGACGTTAAAGGCGAAACATGAAAGGCAACTCAGCAATATTAGCAATCTGCTTTAAGTAACGAGACGAGAAATGAACGCTGTTCTCCTCGATCGTTTCGCTGACGAAGTAAAGTGCAGCTGAGTTCCGATCTCCAGTTTAATTAGTGCGTTTCATGACTCTCACGAGAAAAGCGAGGAAATGACGGAACGGGAAGGTATAATTTCATTTTCATTTTCTATCGGAGATTCAAACTGGAATGATAACTTGAAAATGTGTGAAATTCCTTCGGACTTGTTTGCAATTAAAATATTGCCTAAGGCCTTTGATTACTGTTACCAAGCTGCATGTCCACAAATTATTCCTCGTTGCTGATTTCGAGTGCGCTGTGGAGAAAGAGTCTGCGAATAAAAAATGTTACGCTCAGTCTGAGCACCTTAAACCACGAATTGTTATTCAGTTCTGCAAGCTCTTCCATCTCACAAGCATTCGTCTCACGCTGAGTGATCCAACTGATTTTACAAGGTGTAGACCGTCAGATGTTACGAGAACGATAACATCTAATTCGCTGTTTACATGCCGATGATTTTTACGACTTGTCGAAGTCTCCTACGGCTAGTTTTCTAATGAAGCCATTTGAAATCTGTGGCGAGGTCTCCACGTCGAATGAATGCGCTTTGTTACTTCTCAACCTCTCTGCATGTTCATTTTCTAATTACTCTTCATCAAGCGCCAAAAGGTAAAAGCCTAAAGAAACAACACACGTCAGCAAACCAGCACATGCATTGAGCTGAAGAATTTCTCATTATAAATGCGCCCGCGTCTTCATATGCAGAGCACTTTTGTTATCATTGTTATTCGCCAGTGGGTTCAACCAGAAAATCACAAGCAAAAGTATGGGAAGCTCAGTGATAAATTTTGATCCATTAAAACTCGCGCCAACTAAGCAAGCTGAAAGAAAAATCGTTCACTCAGAGCTTTTTGTGTAAATATTTATTCAAATTTTCTTTATTTTATTAACATATATTTCTCGTTCGACTTTGTAAAAAATCGACTCAAGATTTTTCGGGGAAAAGCCATTTTTTGGTTTTCTAATTTTAAACCGTTTCTCCGCTTCTTCTTCGAGTTTGTGGCGTCAAACCTGGCGTTACTGTGACTGACGTCAAGATTGTCTACTCTTCTTGATTAAGCGGTTAAATGGCCGTTGCGAAACTCTTGGCGCCGGTGAATCAATAACGGAATTGGGTGACAATCCCATCAAGTCTGTGGTGTAAAATTTACATATCAAACATCATTTTGTGTGCTTTTCTCTCGTCACTGATCTTTTAATTTCATTTCGCATGGTATTGTTCATTGATTTCGTCAATAAGTTTGCCGACTGTTCTCAGAAATGCTGCCAATTTGTCCCAACAATTGGATGAGCCCTGTCGATCTCCTCACAGTTGTGATCGTTTATAGGAAGTCTCGACTGAATGTCTGTAAACATTGAAATTTTCGGAGCAAAAACCTCACGACGGATTCACTCGGAACGCTAACAGACCGCGACAGCTTCATTAATTATCGAACCATCGGCAATCAAAATAAAATAACTTTGGTTTTATTCATTTAAATTTGAATTGGTGTTGTTGTTCACATACTGACAGGTGAATCGATCAATTTCAATTCTAACGTCACAACCGAAGCGTGTTTTATTATCGCGGGTCGCTGCTCAAAGTCTGCCTAAATTAATCGAGCCGACAGGTCTGAGGTTGAAATGGATACTTGGTGTTCTCGACACATTGTCGGGAGAGATGATTAATAAATTGGAGCTGAGCAGAAACAAGAAAAATTTGGCCAAGGGCACTAAAGAACGATTCCGTGCCGACTTCCCAGAATCTCTGCAAACGACCTTACTCTCAGACAAAAATTTTATTAATCGATCGTAATTTATTTTAACTGATCTAAACAAAAGTCTTCTTCTCTTCTTGGATTGTTTTTCGAGACCCTCTTTGAAGCAACGCATGAAGCGAAGCTCGAAAAAAGGTTTTATTACTTTTGTTTGCTGATATTCAATTTGACTTTTCTGAATCGTCGAACAAATGAAAACCTGCCGAGCATAAAAACGAAAGAAGAAAAGACTTCATCATTCGCCAGACATGTGCGATAATGTTATGAGATTTACGTTTTCGTGCGCAAGGCTTTCAAATGAAAGGAAAAATAATTTGCGCGATCAACAAAAGCGAAATTGAAAATTTGCTTGAAACGAAATTCGAGTTGTCGCAGGATCAGTCACGAGATGAAGTCACAGTGGAGCTTTGCATGGAGCTCTCGCGAGTCATGTCACATTTTTGTTAAATGTTTCTTTATTCGCCTGGATTATTACTTAATACGATCGGGCATCTTTTTCACATCATCATCCAAGATGATTTTATCATCGCAGATCGTTTCTTCTCATTCCAAATTTTCAACAATGAGTTCTCTGTGTTGAGCAATGCTGGTGAAGTTTTGCATTTGCAGAGGAATCTTAGTCGATTAGTATGCAGATAAAATATTACTCAAGAAGAAGTTAGGAATATGTAATCTGGAATGGAGATTGCGAAGATGATTCAAACGGAAACTTGAAGTCGATTGAACATGCGATGTTCAGTCTACATTGTAGACATTGAAAGTCTCATACTTCTGTTCCTCATCAAGCTATGCCACGAAGCAACTCAATAACTCTTTCGAATAATTTATGAGTAATGACATGCGAAGCTACCACTCCTTGAATTCCTTCGCAGTTGAGGGATGTGTGCTTGCCCTTCGGATGTACGAAGATCGAGACTTCTAGCCTTGGAGAAGTAATTAATGGCTCATGAAATCATTTAATAAGACTGATAATCACAATCGTTGTTTACACAAGCCGAGGGAAATCACGAACTGGCTCATTATCTCGTCGAAAGCATTTATAAAAGCTGCGGGACGGTGAAGATTGAGCTCGCGAGAATATGTCTTTAAGGTCAAGATAATTAATCTTGAAGTGATGGAAATATTTCTGTCTTATCAGCATTCCTTTTATTCCATTCGACTTTTTGAGATCACAGAGAGAAATGATCATTTCAAGTCTCTATTGAGTCGAAGGCAATATTGATGTTTTCGGGCTTTGAAAATTACTTCGATTCATCAATTCGTTTGTGAGCTCGTAGATGGAGAGAAAGAAACGACGAGAATATTCGTCAATCAACGTTGTCAATGCACAGACGAAAATGGGCTTTCTTCGGATGATCACGTTTTCAATGATATGTGATGACCTTATTGTGAGTAAGCGGGCCCGGCGTAAGTCACACTCAATATCTCTTGATTATTCAATTACACTTAACAGCTCAATCGATCAATTGAAAGCCTGGAAGAAATTGCTGGTTCGAATTTCATGTAATCGAACAGAAACTGGAACGATCGGTCGTGAACTAGAACAGTAGCTAGCGCTACGGCAAAAGAAACATTTCCTTCAATAAATAACTTTCAAGATCACGATGCTGTTTATTATTAAATCGTTAGCACTCTGCCTCGAATGGATCGCTGCTCGATGAAAAAAAAAAAACAAGAAAAACAAACGCTCAAATTAACATTCACATGCCGAATGACTGATCTCCGACCGAGAGAGGTTGTTGAGTTTCCGTTTTGTCGTTTCCTGTCGCATAAGGTCCCGACAGTCGTCTACTTCGTATGGCCTGATAATCTTCAAGACTTTCCAACTCACTTATCTGCAGTCAGTCGTGTCGTCGTGCCGCTTCCCTTGTTATTTAACACACCAACTATCGAACTTCACTTTTGTCAATACGAATGGGAGACCGTTCTTGTCCTCTAAATTTACAAGAGAACCAGGAATTCTTTATGACGAGAATAACAACATTTTTTATTTGTTTATTTTACTGAATTGCATAATGAAAAGAAATGTTCCAGTCAACCTTTAATAAATTCTCCCACAACCTAAAGCGTAAAATTCTATTTTCAAAGGTTCAACAGAGTGGACGAATTCCTGAGACGACTCTTAGCTCAACCTCAAGCGTTTGTCGTTCCATCGTCTCCACACTGGAGAATTCTTCTCCGAACAATCCAAAAATACTCAAACCTCATTTATTACAAGAGGACTGCCACCTAATAATAAATATCGAGAGTCACGTCGCAGCTTTACGAGACCTGGGCGAAAGAATTAACGAAAAAGAACGATGATAAACATTCGACCCCTTTTCCTTCGCTCTGGGTTCTAATTTTATCTGAGTTCTTCTTAATTTGATCAGCCTTTTTTCCCCATCTCACGGCAAAGCATCGCGTCTAGCGTCTATTGTGTAATAAAACATGAAATTTAATCCAAACTCCCGATACCTGTTGCGCGCCATTCGAACGCGATCACTTTAATTCGATTTAATATTTTTTTCTTTTCGTCGTTTTCACGTCTTTCGGAGATTGCCGCATGTCGATCAAACACCTTTGATCAAAGGCACGACACTACTGCGTAGAAATACAAGGTAGCTCAGGAACCGGTGGCAACCCAAATTTAATCCTTTTACTGTTTCATCATCTTTTTTTCCTTTTGCGCTGGTTAATCCTACAAGCGTGTCGAGATTAGTTTTCGGGAGCATACAAGGGAACATAGACAATTGTTTCGTATTTGTTTAGGTGAAATCAGAGTGACTGAACAAGGGATTCGTCCCTGTGGTGAGGATACAGCAT
This sequence comes from Smittia sp. YW1114-2, assembly GCA_033064975.1. NCBI lineage: Eukaryota > Metazoa > Arthropoda > Insecta > Diptera > Chironomidae > Smittia > Smittia sp. YW1114-2. The sequence continues at coordinate 22,995,054 of CP093832.1, forward strand.
AAAGAATAACGAAAAAAATATTCTCTTGAAATTTCTCGCGTGAATTAAGTGCTGACGATATTTTAGGGTTTTGAAGTTTAATAAATTTTATGTCTTGAATTTCACTTCGAAACGTCCAAGTCCTGCATGCTTTCAGCATACATTCCAGTTGAGCGTCTTCCTCATAATTCAGACTTTATTTATCTAATCTCATTAACAACCTATACCAGAACCGAGTAATCTGTCGTTCGAACAAGTTGGAGACAGTTATAAATAAATTGAAAGAGTCAGAAGAGTAATCGGACACGCAAGAGAACCGAGAACAACAGAAAATGTTGCGTTTCCTCGCGATCCAAGGGCAAGTTCTTCGTTCTATCCAAATAAATGTTTTGGACTTTGAAACTCCGTTCGAGCACGAATCGGTTGGAGCTAAGCCCTAATTTTATAGCCGCTTCATTAGATTGCCTGAGCTGCAGCATAAATATTTATTAAGAAAAGAAACATCTTTTATGATCCGATTTCGAATGGAGAAACTTGTTGATGATGCTGCCGCTTTTTGGAATTCTGGTCGCATCAATTTCTGTGGCTTTTTCGTGCATCGAAACTCGAATCTCGCAGAATAAAAATTTGAAAAATCGTTTAGGTTCGATTGGAACTCGGAGCATGTAAAGGGTAGAGCTGGCCTGCTCAGTATCAATAAAACAACTGCGAGATTATGTTACAGTCTGAAGATGCTGTTTCCACATCGACGTCGATCGCAACGTCCCGCTGTTGTTGTCAATTCGTTGAACAGATTTCACCCGACATTTGTTTGACCTCATAACAACTATAATTAGGCATGTATGGTGTGTATCGGCCAGGGCTTTGACGAACGCATTAGTCGACGGATAAACAAATCAGTCCATTAAGAAAAAGTTCAGAGAAAAAAAGACAGAAAATTAAAGTAGAAGACGCTGTTTGCAATGCTTTAACCACCTAGAACAAATTGACCAGCGACTCTAGGTATTAAAATTCAACAAGAAGCGCGTCAATCATTGGACTGAAATTTACAGGCACAGCGCGACGATCCAGAACGAAATCAGCCGTTAGACATCAAGCCAGAAGAACGACGTATAATCAAACGTGAAGGTTACGCGGGAAAGGGAATTAATTTTTTCCTGGAATTTCTGAGGATCACAACTCTGTACGGCGAAACAATTAAGATTTTAAGGCGCTCGCACTCACGTTACGCACCTGGCATTGCAATTAAATTCAATTAATTTGCTTACACGTTCATACTGCTAATTCCATCGAGAAAGAGCTACAAAACACTTCGCAATGGAAAAACTTTCCTTCGACACAACAATGGGCTTATTGATATTCAAGCACACCCAGGCCGCCGAATGGGACTGGTTGAAACGTACAAGACGCTCGAGAATACTTAAAAAGGCTCTGATCGGAGCAGTCACAAAAGTGTAATCGATCATTAGCATGAAACTGTAAACCGACAAGCCCAAACAATCCCCCAAGACCTTCGAGGTTAAGAGCGTAGACGACGCTTTCCAATTTGAAGCTGAACTCCCCGAAATTTCTCTCCGATCTGGAAATTAAAAGAGTTTTCAGAGCTCCGGGCTACTTCGAATATGCATTATCTGCTCAACGTACAAGCATTGCAATTTGAACAAACAGGCAACGCAACTTGTTCCACCCTTTAATCATGGAACAGACATTGACACACAACTGTGAAAGTCTCGCGAGGTAGTCGCGAATGCAAATTGACTCGTTAATATGCAGTTTTTCTGTCCTTCCATTATCGAGTTGATGAATACAATCTTATTAATTCATGTGGATGGATCGCTGTTTGTTTTTCAATGACACAGTGCGATCAGCTTGGAATTCCTGGCAAGCCGTGAAGTGGGAAAAATCGAAGAATTTTAAATTCTAAGAAGCTTAACAAATTCATTTTCATATCAGTGGCTGATGTGAAAGAAAAGAATTTCGATTTTATTTTCCGTACGTGGTTTCATGTTGCATTCACTTTCTCAAGCGCAAAGCCAACGCCTAATTTTGAACCAGCGCAGGCGATTGTGAACACTAAACAAACAAGAGTCGTGGCACTCAAGAGAATGCACTTTTAATTGCAGATGAAAGGCGTTTTGTTTCTCGGCGAATGTTTCAAGTGATTAATGTCCATTCGACAGTGAATGAGCGCAGCCAACGCGTGATAACTCGAGTTAGTGATGAAGCAGAGAGATGATTCAAGTGCTCACGCTGATCGTGCAGGCCGATGTGAATTAAAATTCCGCCTTGGCTGGAGATCTCTCGGGACAAAACAAACTTTGTTATTCCGATTAAGCACCTGATTAGTCAGCAAACTTTCTCATTTACATTCCAAGACGAAAAAGCATGCCATCACTTCATCAGCGACTCCCGGTCGCTCTTCCCCCGATGAGATACAAAAGATAGCGAAGCAGAAGAAAGAAATAATCGTTGAGCTATTCTCCCAATTGCTGGCTTCCATCCGTCGCGTTCGAGAGATTATCTGTTCACTTGAAAATTGGTTAATTTGCTTTATGCTGGCTTCGTCCGCGAGCCTGAATGATTTATTACCGAATGATTGTTGTAATTGTGCGTGATTAAAATACAATCCACTCAATTCTGTTCTCTCTTGTCCACAGATTATTGAGCCATGGAAAAATCACCGAAGAAATGGTCGTTGGGCAACATTCTGTTTCGTAAGAGCAAGAAAGACATCCCTCAGGCAGACTTCAGCTCCGACGAGGATGATCGTAAGGCGGGCTTTGGAACCGAGTACAACAAAAAGCTGCCCGCCAAGACGAAGACGAACAAGAATCTCATGCAAAACTTTGACCAGCAGCAATACTCAGTCGCCAACCCGGAGTTTCATTACTTCAAGCCTTCACCGCCAACACAGTCACAGCCGCAGTTTAGGCAGCCACAAATCTACTCGAATCAATGCAATTTAGAGCTAATCAATAATCATTTGAACATCGAGAAGAATCGCGTGGCTCAGCCGCAATATATTTACAACAATAATAATGTTTATCAGCAGTACCAAGGCTCATCGCAAGACGAGAAGTCTTCGTACAATTCACTGTCGTCTCCGATAAATAAAAACGGCAGCGAAACAGGCAGCCGAACGAGCTTGAACAAGAGAACGCGGAATGCACGAAACGAGCGTTACTACCAGCGTATCATGCGAGAAGACGGCAGACCCGTAACAGTTTACGGCAGCGTGAACTCTATCGATAATCAAAAGTATCAACCGCCGTTAAATGGCGCTCAAAATCGACTCTCAGCTTCCATAAAAAGTTCGTCATTGTGTAGTTCAGAATTCACTTTGCCACTAAGCCAGCAATCGCACAGCCTTCCTATTCCACGTTTTCGCGGCAATCCTGAGGAAGACAAAGACGACTATGAGAACATTCATGAAGTCGATGAGACTCTTCCACCTCCAATCCCACCACGAGACCCAAGCCGAAGGCTGTCTATCCACAACGCTTCAGTCACCCAACAGCCTTATTACTTTGACACTTCGCTGCAGAAATATGTTATCTTCAACACGAATGGAAAGTGCTTTAGTGATGATAAGTTGTGGAAGAACGACGTCGAACTTCGTCCGACAAGCGTGAAAGCTGATAAGTTCAACGCAAAGCAGCAACAGCACGACATTCTCAGGCCTCGTTCACGTAAGCCTCTCAACCTGAACACCAATCTTGATAACGAGTGCGTCTTCAGCTCAGAGGACGTCGTCGATAATCCGTCTTATTCCGTTGCTCAAAGCAAACGTTCGAAGAGTGCCATCGATTTCGAGAAACTCATGAACCAGCCGACGAGAATTAAATCCGCTTTGCGTTCGAGGAATCTTACAAGTGTTGAGCCGATAAGATACCAGCCGGTTCAATTGCAGCCTCCGTCAGACGAGCTTATTGCATTGCGCAAGAAATATTCGTCGGCAGAAGATGTGAACAGAAATAAAAGCAACTCGATCTTGAGGCCACCCACCGTTGGCGCGAACACACCTGGCTCCAGAAAGTCTTTCAACGCGATGGATTTGAAAGTGAAAAGTGGAAACGTGAGCTCGAACCTCGATGATGCAATAAACGAACTGGAGCTGATGTATAAAAGTCTCGTGAAAGACGAGGGTTTGATGGAGCGCGCGCATAGTCGCGATGTTCCTACGCCCACAAAATTCTCGATGATGATGCGAAAGTACGAGGAGTACGAAAATGAGGAGAATAAAAACGATAAAGAACCTGACATCGTGTTGGACGATGTGTTCTCACGAAATCTGAAGCATGCCAATCAAATGCTGAAGCCCTCTGAACCGTTGCCATTTGGCATTCCGAACACGAAGCTAGGCCCGATCCCACCGAAGCCGTCTCAAGATTACTTGTCAGTCGAGCCCATTCAAATGAGAAAGTCGATGATTTTAGCGCAAAACAATCCAGATTTGATCGCCGGTAAGAAATATAGCCATATTGAATTTAGAGTTCCATTCCAGATCAGTTGATGTATTTTATAATGTTTTCAACATAATCTCTTAATGTCCTTTTACATTACAGACGACCTCGCTGTCAGAAATTTGAGGAAAGATAATCCCAGCTACAGCCGACGACGCAACTTGATTGAGATTGATAACAATCACTTCATGAAACGCAATCACACGTTGTCTTCACTCTCCGATCATATTTATAACGGAATCTTGAAAGATTCGGCGAAGCCCTCGGGTGGCAAGTTACAAGATTATCTTCACATCGACCCAATAAAGCTTGACGATGGCAAGAGCGACGTTAAGTCAAAGCCTCGTGCTGTCAAGAATGATGAACCGCAAAAACAACGATCAGCCGATTTTGAAGAGAGCTTGAATGCGCTGGTCATTGAGTCGAAAGCCATAAGCCAAAAGTTAGAAAAGGATTTGTCAAAGCTAAAGCGCGAATCTGTCACACCGAATCCTCCAAAGACTCTTGCAAATCTTTTGGACTTCAGAAAGTCGGTAGAGAGGGAGAAGCAGAAGAAATCGACTTCAACCTCGCCGATCAAGCTTTTGCAAAAATCCTCGAATCTCGCAGAGGAGCCGTCAAAACCAAAAGTAGCAATGACCTCCACAGCATGTTCACCGTTCAAGGAATTCGAAATTTCTTCGCCCGTTCCCGATATTATTAATAGCCAAGCACCAAAGCAGCAGAAAGCTGAGAAAATTGGAAACTTGATTAAAATGTTCAACACAAATATTTCGCCTGAACCGGTCAAGAAAACTGCTCTGAACAAAGTTGTCGGCGAGAAGACATCGAGAAAGGTTTCTGATATTTCGGGCATGTTTAACAAGTCTGTTGAGCTTGAAACGAAGCCACCAGCCCTGCCTTCCAACTCCGGCATCCGCAAGACGATGTCAAATGAAGAGAAGTTGTTTACTCCGACGACGAGGATTGTTAGCCCTAAAGTGGTCAGTCCAACGAAGATGAACCCGAGAATCGTAAGCCCGAAAATCTTGACAAGCTCGGTGGGCAAGTCAAAGAGTCAAAATGACGTTGAGTCGAACATAAATAACATTAAGGAGCTTATTGAGCAAATCAAGCACACCGAATTTGATAAGAATCGTCCGATCGCAGTGAAACCTGATATTCTAAAGCCCGCGCAATGCGAGCTGCCTGATTATGACAACATCAAAGACGATTACGAGATGACGGAGGGAGGTTTGGAGAGGATCTCGAAGCCTGCCATATTACAGCCATTGAATGTGATGATTCCCAAAGAGTCATCGGCCGACGAAATTTCACCCGAGAGCAAATCAATCACCACGACGAGCTCGTCATTGCGTGAAACTTCCGTTGATAGTTCATCAAAAGATTCCACGAAAAGCGATCACTTTGATGAATCTGCTGCCATTTACAACGATGCCATCGAATTTTTACATGAAACAGCCGAAGCAAAAGCAACTTCAGTTGAGAAACAACATAAGTCACCGATCGAGTCGATCCGGAAAGACAAGAACACGGTCTTGAATTACATTGGAAAAATCAACGAGAATTTAACAGCTGCCAAGTGTGACGAGCGAGACGAAAAGCCAAAGTACAATGTCAAGGAAAGTGTTTCGAAACTAGAGCTGAAAATTTCGCTGAGCCGTCAGAATTCGGAAGCGTCTGAAGCTTCTCCTACAACACCCAAACTGTCATCGCCTCCCGTGCATATTCAACCAGTTGTTCTTCCTAAAGTCGGTCCATCCGACACCGAATCTCTCTACAACTCCGCAGAAGAGCTTTCAATGATCTTCGGTAATGGCGAGCAAGCGCAGGCAAATGTTCCAGTGCAACCAGGTAAAATTATTGAGGAAGACTTCGAGGCTGAATTTGAAAAGATTGCGCATGATAATGAGATTGTCGATGATAAAATTTTAGATGAGAATTTTAACGTGACGCTAATTGACGCTAACAATAACTCTGATAATCACTGCGTCGACTGCTTTGAAAATGTGCTGAGCGATGATTTATTTAATGAGCCAACTTCGGACTTTCGCTTGTCCAAAGTCGACAACAACAACAACAACAGCTTGACCACAACTGACTTGAGTAAGCTTAAAGAATGCCAAACTAATCAATTAAGCAATAGAAAGCCAAGCAGCTCTAACAGTAGCAATAACAGCCTCGAAACTGGCGGCTGCTCTAAACCCGATAACACTTCCTCTACCTCACAGCAGCCCCTAAAAGCTCAGTGCATTTTACTCGCCTGTCTTTATTGTATCGTTTTGTACTTACAGTTCATAATATTCAACTTTAGGTCAAGCTAAGGCATTCGAATAATCTTGTTTACTGATCAACTCGAACAGCTTTCATTGCTCAACTTTGAAATATTTTTTATTGCTCTGTTGCATTCTTTTATGTTTGTAAAGCTTTTGTTGTTAGATGTGAACGCGGCCAGTTTTATGTTGCAATCCCTCTCGATCATCTCCTCGTCGGCACTTGTCTCTCAATTTCCGCGAGACGCAGGCATCGTTAGCAGTTGATTTCAAATAAATTATCGCATTGCTTATTCGAGCGCTTTGGAATGACACAGAAATCAACTTCTTTTGCTTCTTATCAAGATAATGCAGACTCATGAAACAATGAAAAGCATTAATCAATTTGTCAGCGGATTGCGAAGAACTGAGATTTCAACCTCAGGGACGATTCGCTAGTTGGGTCACGCTGAACATTTTATTCTGGATTCTTCTCGTTCGGAAGAGAAAAGTTCAGAGCAAAACTACCGCGCTGAGGTGTCAGCTTTGATATGTGACACTTTTTGTTATGCAAAGAGCGTTTTTTGATCGGCAGCGGAGATTCGGCAGCTAAGCTCGCTCATTTTCGACTCGCATACAAGTTTTAAAGCCTTCGAAAGTTAAAAGAGAGAATCGCTTGCGTCAATATGACTTTATCACGACCTGATATTATTCAACATGTTCAGCATAAACCGATTCGAGATAAATCGGATGAAAGCATTTTATTGGCACGAAATTTTGCGATAGCTTGCTCTGTGGCTGGAGCTCTAGCCGTACGAGATCAAGTTGGATGGGAAGAGAAATATGTTAATGCTACACATTTCTCTTATCGGACGGCTGCGATCGATTAAAATTGGCGCAGAGGTTGCTGCCGGGCAGGCAAACTACCAATGCCTGAGAGCAAATCGAAACATAAAGAAATATAAATTAAACATCGTTTCATAAGTTTCCAATTCCCTTTACTGTGCCAAGACATGCGGTAAGTGTGCTCGCTCTCAAGAAAGAAAGACAGCAACTTTCACTCGTTCGCTCGCCGATGAGCGCGGCAAAAATCTTTAAAGCTTCAAAAGGGCTACGAGCAGTAAAATGTGATTCCTTTCAGCGAAAATAGTCATAAACAAATTTTATGATCGCAATGTGTCTCTGAATCGAAGACAAGAAAAGAAAACAGATGAAAATGAGTTTCTTGACTTTCGTTTTCGACCAGGCCAGTGGAAATGAAACGGAATACAGGGAATGATTAACAGAGCAATCAATTAGCGCAATACACTCCGCAAGCCTCTCACATCAACTGCTCGCACAGTCAGTCGCCTTTCCGTCTTACACGGACGACCACAATAGAGCTATAAATTCAGCAAACTGGACCCGTCGGTTATGCATGCAGATAATTTATTTGCCATTCCGAACCGCTTTAAGTTCGCTTGCGGCGTTTATAAAGCTGCGAGGCCGGTTTCAGCGGAACATTTTTTCGCGCAAAAAATCTTAAGATGAAATTTCTCGCAAACGCATAAGAGCGCGAATTATGCAATGAAACTGATTGTGACACTTTCGAAAATCGCTTGAGTAATTTACCTCCGCCTTCGAGATTCAACTGAAGACTCTGTAGACGATGACAAGTCACCAATAGATCATTGCGCAAATCGCTTGTCGAATTAAACATTATGCTCGCTCGATAATTGCTCTGACATTTATGGTAAATGACTTTTCATTTAACCACATCGAATAAATTTCAATAAAGCTCCGTCGAGCAACATGTGCGATCGTAGATTTTTGTGCCACTTTTGTGCGATGTGATTGAACTTGGAAGACGCCGAGAAAACAGGTTGAAGTCGATTTGAAAGCAATTGCATTTGTGCCGCGTAATCATCATTAAAAGTTTCATGGCACGTACACGACGACTCTTACTTAATCTTTGCAATACATTGTACAGACTTAGATGTTAGAAGTAAATTATGGGCCAGGATCGTTTAGGAAGTTTTTCTTTTAGTTTTTTTCGCCATAACTAACAAATATAAGTTGATGAGAGGTCAGGAAAAAGACTATTTCGGCCTGTTGACTTTCGCGGCTTTCAAACTACGCGCAGTTGTCGAGAAAGAAGAGGCAAAAGCAATAATCTGCAAGCCCATGTGTAAATGTTACCTCATAAATTGCGTTATGATTTTATTTCATCTTTTCGATTTAACATCTTCATCATGCGATTTTCGCTGAATGATTGTCTGGGCTTCCTCTCAACATGATCTCTCTTTGAATGATTGAGAGTTTGAAGCTGAAATTTCGAATTGAAAAATTCCTCGAAAATTTTAATTGGCCATGTCTTAGACATGCTGACGATTTCAGGAAGTTGCGAAAGTAATTCACCGAATTGGACTTGTTCGTAATGGTTCGTCTGTTACTTGAAAAGTTTTGTCAAAAGTTTAGAACAAAAACTACCGAAAGCAATTTTGTTCAAAATCATTTCGTCCAGACGTTTTGAACATTTCTGCTGATTCTGCAGAAAATTGCTTGATCGCGGGTAAACTTTACAATGTATTATTTAAAATTGCGAGCCATGAAATTTACCAAGGATTGTCATTATAGTTATCGAGGTAATTGAAACATAAGATTAACAAGTCGTTAGGTTAGCTTTCGTGGAAATTTCAAGCAAATTGTTTCAGTGTCCATCGAATTAAAGCAAGCGCATCTGCTGGCCAAAGTTTCCGGCTATTTTCCACGAAATAATTTGGAGTTTTTGTGAAAATAAAAGTGCGACGAGCAAACTACTTAACCACAAATTCAGCAGAGAATGAAAGGCATTGAAACCATATTTTTATGTAAGAAAAGTACCAAAATAATATAAATCGTTCGTTGAGAGATATGATTAAAGGAAACGAGAGAAAAAGATTTTATGATTTTTAATGTTTATGGAATTAATAACTTAGGTTTTTGGACTTGATTATCGTTCTTTTTAAGTTTTCATTTTGTGTACCGTATTCGAGTATTTTTCGTTTAATAAAATCGTAAAAATTATTTCGAGAGTGTTTTATAGCCACGCGAAATGTTGATTATGCTTTTTTAACGTGCTTGTGCTCGCATGTTTTGTAGTGTTATTAACAAATCTTGCACTGCCTTAACGAGCGAGAAAGAAAGCCTTCCTTGATCGACGAAAGCGCGAGGTCCAAAAAGGCGCGTCAACTTATGCATTTTTCATGTTTTCAGCTTGATTTATTATTAGAAACGTGTTCGCAGCTTGATTTTCCTCAGTCCCAGTTGATTTGCACATTGTGTCTTGTGCGTTCAGTTGATTACACACATATTTGCCTCCAGCAGCTTCCCATTAATTTCCTTATGATTGTTAGTTTTCTCGTTTTAATTTGATCTGTCGCATTTCTCTACACGTATCAGAAAATAATTTTGTTCTCTTCATTCTTTCTGTTTCAATCTTTTAATTTCTTCTTCTGTTCGGGATCTGTCGCGGCTCACATCACCTTCATCACTCGTGTTTGTCGCCCCGTCACGCGCTCAGACGCAACATTGCTAGAATTAGAGAAAACGCTTCGCGATGCCACTGCCAAGTTCGCAGATAACCCAATAAAGTCTTAGCAAATCTATCTCATTGAATGCTCTTGCTGTGATGTGTAAATATGATTATGACGAACATCACGAACAGATATTTATGAGCGTAATGTGTGCATTTACAGAATAGAGGAATGTCCGAGCGGCACCAACGGCTCACGATGCAATGCAAGCTATGTAGCAATGTCAAGTATTTGAACCTTCACAGAAGTAGAAATAGTCAAAGCCATCAACGTCATCGACGATCAGCGATGGCATCAGTCGACACAGCGTCATACAGTAATTTATTGAAATTCATTTCATTTTTGATTGCATCAGAAGTCCCGCTAAGTTCTGTTACTGCCCAGTTTGTATCACACATTTCATTACAGGGCTTGGAGCTGTAGAGAAAAAAGAAATTTTGAAGAAGACTTAGATCAGTTTTGAGCAGGTTTAGATTGGTAATTTGCTTCACAACAAAGTACAAGTTAATCAAAGAAAAAACTGAGACTAGAACGGCCTTGTTTGTTGCGTTTGCTTGAAGCAACGATAGGTGAAATAAAGCGAGAACATTCTTATGAATGTAGTTTGCACGCTATCGAGTCTGCCAGTCAGTCTTGTTTTGCAATCATTTATTATAACTGCGATCAAACAACAAGCGACGTCAGTTCTTACTTAATAATTTAGCTCCTCGTTGTGAGCGTGTTAATAGATTCAAATGTTCAATAGAACGTTTCTATGAAATACTCTAAATCATTAAATAAAATGATAATCGAGTTTCGTCATTCAAAGTTTCGTTCACAATTCCAATCAGCTCCGAGCCCTGCTACATCGTTTTCACTTCATGTGAAGATAAGTCACTTGATCCGCCCATAAGAACTTCGCTCATAAACTATGATTAATAAAAAATTTATTAGAATGTTGTTATATATTTTTGGAAATGTCATTTGCATGTTCATAAACGAGGAGCGCATAATAAAAAGAAGAACCGTAAAAGAACCATAAACACTCGCTGTCAGTTGGATTAGGCCTGAGTCATTCAGCGTGATTTAAAGAAGATGTTGGTCCGATCTTTGTCTGAACTTCACTGTTGTACAGATTGGCAAAATGTTCCACTAAGAAATTTCTTATTGTCGCGATATTTTGAGACAACAAATTGCAATAAGGCGAGTTTGCCTTCTTAACTGAAGCACTTAACCATTGAATTCGTTCGAAAAACTTTCCTTGGAAACCTTCCAATCGTGTCAAATTCCCACAACTTCCTTCTCTGCAAATTCAAAATAGACTCGGTGGTGCGTTGGCGAGCGATCATCGCGATGTGAAAGAAACACATTCGCGGATTTTCATCTGGACAAATCGAAAGAAAATAAATTCTCGCTTTTCGTCTTCTTTTTGAGAAAATTTGATTTTTGTTGCGATAAACGATGGATTTCCCATCCTGATTCGCTCATATATTGATTGAATTTTATTCAGCAAGAATGTTCAGACACATTGCAATTTTAATGTGACGTTCGCTTATGTTTGCCCTATTCCTCTTCTTTTGTCGAACTTCGAAGTCTGCAGTTTCGTTTTATTGCGACAGTTTTGCTTCCTCTAAGATTATTTTTCTTAGAATCATTTTCCCACTTCCCTTGAAATCAGCTCATGTTCAGAGCGTAAACATTTACATTTCCAGAGCCAATCCGACTCAAGGGCAAATCAGTGTCGGGGTGTGTTTTATGCCTCATCTGCGTCAGCCTGAGTCTGCGAGCAGATCAAACGACATGTGCCTTTGCATCATCGGTCTGATTTAAGCTGAGAAATGCGATTTGTAAAACGTCAGCGAACGAGGGAAACCTTAGAGATCGCTCGGTAGATTCGTGCTCTCATTAGCGCTCGCGGCGAACAAGATTTTCGCCACTTTGACGATGAGATCATTGCGCTCGGGAAGCCAGAAATTTGGCGAGCGCCCCAAAAATCTATTTTTGTCGTCTTTGCGTCGTGATCTGAATGAAGTTCAGGGATGCTTCGCCGTCTTTTCGTCAGTTCGAAACGATCGGATATGATTGTCAACCCTGCGGGAATCTCGCTCGTGGAATCAGCCTCGTGATACAGCCGCTCACCGTCTCGTTCAATCGATTCGCTACTTTAGGAAAACTCGCTCGGAAAACTCAGAAAGAGAAGAAAACTATTTTTGAGTGAAAACATTCGCGTTCGGATCCATGAGCGGCTGATGATGAAACCTACGCGATTCCCCGTTGCCGCGAAACAGTTTCACATTTAGTGATCGTCTCCCGTGTTACTTCTCTCCCTCAGTTTTCAATTCTTCTTCGAGCAGGGAAAATCGAAAAGTTTTCCGCGTGAATTTCCCGAGAAATTTCAACTTGTATTGTTATGGTTCGGTCTGGATTTTGAGCAGCGGAGTTTTCCATATCGACATGAAAGTCTAACTGAACGGTTTTATCAGTTGATTGGAGTATAAAATTTATGAAAAGTTGCTGAGTTTAGCTCGAAAAGAAAGATGGAGGACAACGAAAATAAATCCAATATCCGCGGTAATAAAGAAAATATTTAAGTTTGAGTACGGAGGTTCTATTTCCATTGCGAGCCCTTTTCCTTGAAGACGTCGATGCAACGGCTGCTGTTCACCCACACTCTTAATTACTCATAACAAACTCATCATCATTCGCTTGCAGTTACATTTCACTTAACGCTTCTCTCCCTTGCACAAATCTTTCATTTAGACTCCGCAGGAAGTTGAGAAACGATAATCGAGACTAATACGTACATTACTCAACTTTGAACTTTTAGATTTGATCTGTGCATCGTTAAAGTCGCCCGACAAACGCAAATGTGATACAAATGAGAATAACAATGAGAGTAAATCCAACATTGAGGTTGAAAAGCCTGAGTGCGATGAAAAAGCCGAGAAGATTAAGCCGAAGCAAATGGTTGGCTTGTTTCCACTTGATCTCAGGTCGGAATTGAAGCAACGCGTGGGTGGCGGGAAAGCGGGATTTAGTCTGAAGAAATCAGTGACGAACGTTGACGTTCTCAATAAAGATCGACAGTCGAGTGCGCCGATTCCGATCAGGCTGCCTGTGGCAAAGCCAAGTGATTTGTTAAAGTCAATTCGTGATAGAGAAGCGCAGAAGAAGACGACGCAGGATGACAGCGAAGACGAGGGTGGACAAGAGAAGCTTTCATTCAAGGAGAAGCTCCAGCTGATCGAGCGGAGCAGCAGTCGAAGTCTTGTAAACCCACTGTAAGTTTTATTAAGTTGTAAGACTTTTGTATTCGTAATGCGATCGTGCAAACAATTCCCGCGACAACGATTAAGCATGGAAAAGAATTGTGAATGTAAGTCATCTCAAGGTTTGCAAAGTCACGTGCTCACAGTTATCCCTCGAGCTTTGGTTTGAAGAATGCCATTTAAACCTGTCTGATGCTGTAATTAAAACGTTCACGATAATTGACGGTTAAGCGTTTATTCCACCACGTTGAAAAAAATGCAGTTCACAGATCCAATTAACAGTGGCTAGGCAGGACTTCAAAGCATTTGACAAGACGATAAGAGACGCCAACGTCTTAAAAACTAGTTGTGGTCATGATCGATCTAGCCACCCTGATAATTTCAAGCTTCTCATAAATACCGTAAATAATTAGAGTTCAACAGTTCAAGACTAAACGTAAAAACCATTTACCACTCAAAAAATCTTTAACTTCAATCCGCCGATCGAACTGCTCGCCGCTCGTGCGTCCCAAAGCATGACAATCACTATTGAGACGTGGTTTACCTTGAGTCGCGAGTTCGAATGAACTTAGAAGCTCGATGTTCGCCGACACTATTAATAACGAACAATTATCAAGAGGCAATTTCAATAGCGGCCCAGATGCTGAATGTGCAAACCGAGATATGAACCTGTCGTTCCGGTCAACAATGGAATGTTTTTGATGCCAGCTTAAGAAGTGGAAAGAGAGAAACGCTTGCAAAACATGCAATGTCTTGTTTCGAAGGCAAAACTCAATTAAGAAGTTACACTACTATTGCATTTATGGCATCGTTTAGCCTCTGACTTACGTACCTGCCGAAATTGCAAAAGGAAGGAAAATAGTCGTAAATTCTTGTTCAAATGGATTGTTTATGATGGACAAGAGACAGATGGGTTCGCAGCGATTGTTAGACATGCAAAGGAACAAGCAACCATTGCGGTGATCGTAGATGACTCAATCGGTTAGGTTGGCAAACAACAACGTCAGTCTAATGATTTTTTTCGATTCCTTCTTGAGATACGATTATGAGTGACGAGTGAACGCTTTATTTTTTCAAGAGACGAGTTTGTTTGGTGAACGGATCAAGAACTGAATGCCAGCTACCTGTCGAAAAGAAATAATATGTATCGGGATTTAACGATGAAAAGATTGATTTGAAAAGTTAGCATGACTCGGTAGGAAATGATATAAAGGAGCAGAACAAATTTTATTTGATGCAGAAGCTCCGTTTGATTTTTCTGATTTGATTTAAATTTAACGGATTCCTTGTATTCGAAAACTAAGTCACAATTTAAATTTGATTTGACGGGTAAATTGAAAACCAAGTTCAACGTACGTCAACGTCAATGGCGCTCAACTACGAAAAAGTTTGCGTTCGAATTTTCATGTAAACAAAAAATTTTCTCTCATTCATTCTCGTTCCTTCAACGAGGTATTTCGTTTACATTTTTTTATGTGGTGTTTTCCTACGTTCTCTGAATTGTTTACTGATAATCAAGAGGTGCGGAAGTGACTCATTTTGCACTGATAACTGGCTTGGTTAAGCGAGGGCAGAGCAAGATAAATTGTGCAAGAAATCGAAAGTTCTTTTTCGCTTTTATCGATTTTCGTTTTCGTCGCGAGCTCTTCTCTGAAGACTCTTCACATGTGTGATGTCAGACTGCCTTGTTAGTTGAATAATTCGCATCGAGTTCTTCACAGTGAAACGTTAAAAGAAGGTAATTAGTGATTGCATTCCTTCGAGGAGCCGTATGAGCAAGAGCGAAACACTTAAAACGTTATGCAAAAGGTGAAATTGCGCAAACAGAGGTTGAGCGCGAACTTGCTGACCTTTAAGTTTCCAATGAATCACGCCTGAGACATTTCTACTGATTTCTTAGAAACTAATTTCAAAGACGTTTCTCTACATTTGTCGTTAAAGAAGAGAGCTCGTGATTAACAGACAAAGAATGCTTTGATGTTAAGTGGCTTAAACCTCCGTAGCACGTGAAAGTGAATTCGATCGGTTATCCATAAAAGCATAAAAATAGAAACAAAGAAGAAATTTCCATCTTCATCTTACGTCTGGAGTGATCGAACGTTCGTTGAACATCTCACAAAACCATAATTTCACCGCCGAGGCTTTCAGAGACAAATGAATGAAAACCTCGACCGTGATTGCTTTTAATTTTCGTGCCTTTCTTTAATGTCAATCGCTGCCTTCCAATTGATTTCCGATTGAAGTCGATGCTTGAGACATAAAAAGAAAAGCGACTCGCATGAGCAAAAGCTTTCGCTCGTCGGCTGGAGTCGCTTTTGTTGCTTCGTGACCTTCAGTTTCCGCCTCATGCTGTTGACGTTCCGCATTAAGAGGCGCGCCCAACAAGGCCAGTATCCACATTTGGTCATATGTTTCCAACTCCGCGACATGTTGCAAGATCTCTGCGACAACGAGCTAAACGATTAAAAAATTCTATCGACAGATGAACCGCATGTTTTATTTAATCACATCATCACATTACTCAATTATCTTAATTGTTTAATCACAATTAAGCTTAGCTGAAAACGGCAATGTGGCTTGCGGCTGACAACAGAAAAAAACGTTGCGTAATTTTAAGAGAAATCATCTCGTTTGGCGGAACGCGCGGCTTTCCGATTTCATATACAATGTTTCGTCTTACTTCCGCATGCATAAAGGGCTCGAAACCAGCAGCGGCCAAGTCACCAATTCTGTTAATTTCCATACAAATTGATTCCTCAAACAAACGAACAAAAATTTCATTGTTTTCGCGATGTATTCGACAAAGCGATAGCGTGAGATTTACTTCAACAAACAAATCACATTCGATTTCGCTCACTTGCCGAGCCCAGTTTGTTCCGATAACGAGCGCTAATCGCTTTTTTGCATTGGAAGAAGTAGAACGTCGTGCAATTGCGATAGATAAAGAAGCGAATTTGAGTATGGACAAAGTTCTTTGAGCTGTCAGAGCTGGAAACTTGTTTATCTAGCTCTAAAACATGTTCTGGAATATAAAACTGTAACGTTTTTCTTTCCTCGTTTTGCTGAAACTTGCAGATCTGAAAAGCAGTCGCTGCCTAAGAGCAAAAGCTACTCTGTCGTCCCGCAGTCAACTACCGAAGCTCTGAGAGAGAAATTGAAGCAACTGAATGATTTAGATAAGGAAAGCGGTAAGAGTGCTGATCCATCATCGTCGGACGAAGACAACGAAAAGGTAAATTAAGCTCACAAGTCGATTTTTGCAAGTTTAATGTAAAACATTTCCTTCCAGATGTTTCCGGATCAAGATGCGATTGCGAAGAACGGCTCAATCGCGGAGCGGCTGGCCCTACTTAAAAATAATGGCGAGAACAACTGGCGCAAGCGAGTCACCAAGAACGAAGTCCCAGAAGACATTAAGAAAGATAATTTGGTAAGTTAATTCAAGAGAAAGTTTGCTGTTCTACAATATCAAATTTCAGGTTCTACCAGAGTCGAAGGAGAAGGAGAACGAGTTTCCAAAAGCACAGTTGCGACAAGTCAAATCTGTCGAAGGAGGCAATATATCAGATCGCCTCAGTGCAATTAAATCTAACTCTGAAAAGTGGAAAAACCGAATTGGTTAGTTCAACAAGTTTGATTGCTTTGCTTACAAACTAATTTTCCACTTTTAGTATCAACCGACGCCGCAAGTTTCAAGATATCTAACGACAGTATTGATGACCCCGCCGAGCTGCCGTTCACAAGAGATGAAGAGCGCAAATGCCCACCAATGAAACACTTCAAATCAGACAAAGTTCACTCGTTCAAGTTGTCGAAGAGCACGTCAACAATGTTCGCTTCGCCTTTGAGTTCAAAGAAGACGCTGATGCGCTCAGCTAGTGTGCAAGATGACTCACCTGCTCCAGTTTTAAGGGGCTTGAAAGTTCAACTTCCGACACTTGATCAAGGAATTGAAAGCTTCTTCCCGAAAGCTGAGGCAGACACAAACGATTCCGTCGATATAACAGATTTCGATGAGATCAAAATTGATTCTCAGAAGCTCTCACAGCGTAAAGTGACACAAGGACCGAAGCGACGGCGACCAGCCAACGCTATGAGAGTTCTTGCACACTTGAGAACTGACAAAGTCACGGAATACACCGAAATGGTTCCCGACTCTCCATCGCCGAGCGAATCCAAGGACTTCAAGAAAAGCAAGTTCACAGCTGAAGCTCTCGCTGGTCTCGCCTCGGTGGAGGATTTTTCTAACATCACCTTGAAGTCGAGCGCGGATCCTCTGAATGTCACAAATTTGCCATACAAAACTGACTCACCGATGCTGATCCACATCAAAGGACGGCGTCACGTTCAGTGTCGAATTGTTACACCAAAGTTCTCAAGCCTCAACGACGGCGATTGCTTTGTCCTCGTCATGAACGACAAACTCTTCAGCTTCATCGGCAGATTCGCCAATGTCATTGAGTCGAAAGTATGCAAAGACTTTTGCACTTCGATACTTCGCGATAAAGATCTCGGCTGCAACGCCAACATGCTGATGGCATTAACAGAGTCGAATCTCGATGGATATAACGGAAATATTTTCTGCAAAATCTTGAACAGGAAAGAAGACGAGCAGCTCACGAGTGCTGGTCATTCAGATGAGGATGAACTTATCGAGTCGTGTCTTCAAGAGACCAACATGGTTTACGAGTTTCAAGACGATGAACTTGTTCCTGTTGAAGATTTCTGGGGACAATCGTTGTCGATTTCTGTCGTGAATTCGAGGAAAATTCTCGTGTTCGATTTCGGCAGTGAGCTCTATGTCTGGAATGGGAAAAACGCTTTGCCGGATGAGAAGAAAGTCGCAATGCTTCTCACTGAAGAACTTTTCGAAAAATCGTTCGACTACAAAATGTGCCATCTCAATCCTCTCGACTTTTCCACTCTCTGCGGCAATCGTAAAAATAACTCGAATCCACGAAAGTGCGGAGTAAAGCGACCAGACTTTGCACTTCTCGGCAGAGTTAATCAAAACATGGAGACAATTCTTTTCCGCCAAAAGTTCACCGACTGGCCGGACATCAAGATAAAGATCAAGAGTGGAGCACCACACGTTGATTGCAACGAAATTCTTCAGATTGATGGCAGCTACTTGTATCGCAGCTGGAACTTCGAGGAGCCAAACCTCGTCTTGGAGAATTCGAATCTCGGTCGTGGGGACTTTTACTACGACGTAGACACTCGACGACACTTTGAGATCATGAACGTGTCGGTCAATAAGTGGCATTGTAACGAGGAAGTGCCAGCCGAGGACTATTGCCATTTCTACTCAACGGAATCTTACACAACTCGCTGGGTTTACCAAATATCCATCACAGTGAGAGAACTCAGTGGCAAAGTTTCTAATCGAAGTACAGTCGGCAGAGATCGCACAGCCTATTTCAATTGGCAAGGTTGTGATGCTTCGGCGAGCGAGCGAGGAACTTCATCTCTTCACATGGTTGAATTGGACAAAGAAAAAGGTTCGCAGATGATAATCCAACAGTTCCAAGAGATTCCGGCGTTCGTCAGATTGTTCAAAGTTATGTTTGTCCACAAGGCGAGAGCTGATGAGTCGCGTTATAACAACTGGCGAATGTACCTTTTGCATGGAAATGATGCTAATGAAACGATTGTTTATGAGGTGACATGCCAGCTGAAACAGTTGCGGTCGAGAGCGTGCGTCCTTTTGATTCATGGCTCGAATGGTCAATTGGTTTTATGGAAAGGAGCAAAAACTACAGAAAATCAACAGAAAATCGCGCTCGGCGTTTGCTCCAAGATCTGTGGAAAAAAATATCGCGAGTTCTATAACTGTGATCGCATCAAACTGCGCGAATATGTGGAAGGAGAGGAGACCGATGAATTTTTCAAATCAGTCAATGGAACTTCAGACGACAGACAATCTTACAACAGTTTGTTGACCCGCGACGAGTCCTTTGACTTCACTCCAAAAATGTACGAACTCACAAGTAAGAACGGAGGTTTCGAAGCGATTGAAGTTGTTTCTGGTTTGCGAACGAAAGATCTGTCGACTGCTTTCCCGTTTGTGCAACAAGATCTTTACAATGCTCGCCAGCCAACACTCTTCATTGTTGACAATGGCTATGCGATTTATTTGTGGCAAGGTTGGTGGCCAAAGATTGAAGAGATCGTTGATCAAGACGAAGTGGATATCAACAACGTAGAGAACCGAGCTGGAGAGAACCGATGGCATCTTGAGAGGTGCGAGGCTATGGAGACAACTCTCGCTTACTGGAAAGCAAAGTGCGGCAACGTTGAAACATACCGCAACGAAGCTTACATCGTCACCGCCGGTTATGAACCAGTCGAGTTCCAAACAATTTTCCCCGAGTGGATTCATAACGAGAATGTTGTTGAGATTAACAGTCAGGTAGTTTGATCACGAAACGTTATCAACTTCAGTTCTAACAAGTTTACTTACTTCCAGAATCCGACAAAGGAACCAATCCAACTTGACGAGTATCTCTCAAGATTCCAGCAGAGCGTCTACGCAATTGACGTTCTGCTTCAACGTCCTCTGCCCGAATATGTCAACGCAACGAAACTCGAGATGTATCTCAGCGACGAGGACTTCGAGAAAACTCTTGGTATGACGAAAGACGAATGGAAGCAATTGCCAGCTTGGAAGAAGATTAATTTGAGAAAAGAACATGGCCTGTTCTAAATGTAATTGTAACTCACAAAGACTTAACTGCAGTCGTGCCTGAAATTTTTGTAAAGCAATTCCACCTTTTACTGCTGGATAAAGATTTTTTGATACACGTTTAGATTTGCTACCTAGTCGCGATAGTGAGGCATTTAAATTATCAAATAGAAGAGTCGCGGATCCTTGCATATCAAATCGATCTCCGACCTTAAGTTGACTATTTAAATTAACCAACTAGCATAACAAAGAGTGTTCGCAACTTAATAATAAATTCCCTTCTAAATTATTCTGCTGGAAAGCTTAACATGAACGGTCTAAGTGCTTCGAACACTGTCGGTTTCGTTTAAATTCTAGTTAAGGGTTTTCGACATTTTTAAACGATTTTCCAATAAAGATGAGAGTGAAGTAAACTTTTGTGTTTTTATAGAAACCTCGAACTGACACAATAGGAAAGATTAAGCCTAATATTTCCGTTGTATCACAAGCAAAGTTTGTTTCACAAACACTTCCAGAAGTTCAACAGCTTCGCTCGAATTATGTATACGTCAGATACCTTCAAACTTATTGAAGCAGCTGCAGAATAAGTACGTTCTTTAAGAAAACCAGGTTGCAAACTCATTGGCCGAGTAGTTAGCTGGAGTGTTCACTTCAATCTGTGACATTTAGTTTGAAGTTGTTGAGCCAATTGAAAAATAGTTTTATTTCATAGACTTAAACTTTTTCACTGAATTCTTTTTCACATCGCCATATTCTTTAAATTACACTCTCCAGTAAAAGCGACATCGACTTCTCTGCCTTGTCTCTGCTCGCATTTCAGAACGCATGGATTAGCGTAGGTCACGCCATCGCTGCCACAAACAGGATCGAGGTTTTTTCCGCAGCGACAGAACTTCACGGGAGCTTCCGACTCGTCTGCTTCTGTTGTTAAAATCAAAGCCACGGCAAAGAGTGACAGAAATAACAGCTTTTTCGCCATAACGCACAAGCTCTGGTTGAATTCAGATTGAAGACTGAATTAGCTTCACAATGAGTCACATATTTAATCTCAGCTTCAAGATATAGCGTTGATAAGAAATTATAAAATGTGATAATAGTGTGTACACCTAGCTGAAAACAAACTGAAGCTCTCGGAATCTCTTCTTTCTGGAAGTCGTAAACCACCTGCGCTCCCCAAACGTCCAAGTCATCTTCAAGTTTTCATCAATAATTTTTTTATTTAATAAAATCACAGATACAAAGCTTCATATAAATAACAATTCATAATTTCTAATTCTATCATAAATTTATGTTTCTGTATTTGCAATTCATTTATCAGTTTGAACATTGAATGTTTGCTTGCACTTCGTTTATAAGTCGGCTCTCAACCAACGCTTTACGCAATCTAGAGTTGCAACTTATCTCGTTCGCCATTCAAGTTGTTATGTAGATTCCAGTTTCTCATCAGCGTTTGACAATCCACGCGCTATTCATTGTAACAAAGCTAAGTAAAAAAAGTGATGTGGTGTAGTAATGCTTTAAAAAACTTTGCGTTTGAAATGACTAAAGGGAAGGATTAGCAACTTCTTCTGGTGCGATCCACTGTTGTGAAAATGATAGAAAAATCCCTGAAAAACTTTTCGCTTGATTCTTGATATTTACACCGTGAAAATGAATATGCTGAAGCAAATGTGTGACAACTGCAATGATTCAAACGAGTGTCAGCGGAAAAAGATATTATGAATACGAAGCTGGCTACGACTTTACCACGTCACTCATAGGAATAGGTCGTCAAGCTCGTGAGTGAATAGCCAACCTCAATCTAGGGACGTTTCTCAGATACTTTAGTGCTTCTAAAAGAAAATGATTCGTTCAAAAGTTGCGATTTGATTATTTTCGTGAAACTATTTGATTGCCTCTTTTACTATTTTAATATTGATTGCTGTCGATAGAGAATTACTTTTGTTCCGAAGTCGGTTTGTGTTTACTGAACTTACGTTAATGCTTGCGTCTTTTGATCATCAAACTAACGTGTTTGGTTCGTGAATTAGTTTAAGTAGATACGTTTCGCACTGAATTAAAAATCTTAACAGTTCTTAAATTTTTTGTTATAATTATCATATCACCGTTGATTATTTAGTTTCTCTCAAATATTTTTAATTGTTGTTAATAATCAATTTACTTCAAGGGTTAACTCTTATTCAACCAATCGAATTTCTTGTTATCTCGCTTCAGCCCTCGTTCGAAATCGCGTTCTTTTTCTTTCCTATTGCAACCATTTTAATAACTTGATGTTTTCGTAAGGAATGATCGACTTTTTCCCATATCAATTGATTCGTACATGAACCGAAGATAATGCAATAGAAATTCTACACTAAGCCTCAAAGCCTCAAAACAAATATAAACTCATTTCAAAAGTAAGAACGGGACTTTAAACCTCTATGAGCCACAAATAAATTCTTTCTCTATTCAGATGCATGCACGTAATCCCCAGCTTAGTCGAGGAGCTTCCTTCTGTGGTTTTTGTTTAATTTTTTATGTATTTGGCAGTGGCGTGAGGAATTTCACTTGAGGAAATAAAAACGCTATGGGTAAGTTTAACCTGTTTCGAAGTTGCTAAAAGGTTCACCTCAAGGAATTCTCGGTTGGGCTCGTATCATCCGTTTGGCACCAATTACTAGATTTCGCGCTCTCCATCTAACTCAAAATTTTATTGCAATCTCTTTTATCGAAAGCTCGGTGAGATTGAATCAAAAGCTCTGAACTGAAGCTTCTAAGTTGTTTTGATTTTCGCCTTTGATTCAATTTATTCAGTTCCTGCTGCTGGCAAGATTATTCATAAATAATCAGAGAGGAGAAAAGCTTCGATTTGTTGATTTATGGCGAAAGTTTGTTGTAGCAAATCGGCGATGAAAATAATTTTATTCATATGTTCGTTTAATAGAAGTAAAAGAATTCTTTGTCAGTTTTCTTTTATTGCTTCAACAATTTGCTACTCTTCTTTTGAGCTGCGGTGCTCATGCGTAGCATAAGGTAACTGACAATTGGTTTCTCAATTCTATAATTGAAGAAACAACAAAACGCTCAAAGCTTATTACTTAATAACTCCAGAAGCAAACTTTGTCTCATTTGGAAATTAGGGCACATTTGTGATAAAAGACGAGGAAGAGCTTTGCTCAAATTCAAAAGTCATCTCGGGAAAACTGAAATTCGTCTTCGTTCGTATAAGGCTGCAGCCGATTCTCGCACAAACATTTTGTGACCAAATTAACTCTAACATAAAAAACTTGCTTGCTTTCCAAACTCACCAAAACTTTCTTAAACATAACTGGGTTCAAGAAACTAATGACATTCACCTTTGAAGCAATTTCTCGTTTTGATTTATTTAGGTAATTTGATTCGAATTTCCTTATTTAATATCGCAATGTGACTAAACTTTACGTCCTACTTGTCTTTTCATCAATGTTTCACTTGACTAGAATCTACTGTTGCGCTGAACTGTGTAATTGAGAAATATGTCTACGGGTTATATTTACATGAGAAAGACTTCAACTACGTTGCTGTGCCGCCTCCGTGGTAGGGATTACTTTTATCTAATATCGATGATGAAGCAATTTGATCGTTACTCGCTTTCAGGGTGGATGAAGATGATTCGTCTTTTTCTTTTACAATAAGCGGATATGTTGTGTAGGCGTGATCAGAATCTAAGCGGTAATTTACTTAACAATCAATCTCGAAAGCGTTCCTAATTGAACTTGCTTACCAAAACTGCTTTCTCTCGTTCCACCCTCAGACCTGTTGTAGCTGGTGCTCGCTGCATCCCCCGATGCTGTCCCGCTAAAGCCGATTCCACGCTGCAACATTGGCTTTGCTTGCCGGAGCATCGTTTCGTCTGTTTGACGCGAAGTCTGGAATTTCGTGCGACCGATAGAAGTTGGAGTAGATCGCTGATGGACGAGACGATAGTGTCGTTGCTGACTCATTTGAGGTGAAATCGACTTGTGAATTTTATTCGGTGAAAAGTCCAAACTTCCCTCAGCCTTAAACAGAATAAATTCAATTCATATTGTCTTGGTCCGCTAAACTCAGTTTTTACCAGAATGACGCTAATGTCGGAAACCCCCGATCCGGTATCGCTCAACAGCCGTTCGCTCTCTGGGTCGCCAATTCTAGCGTCCGACTTGTTCTTCAGAATTGATTTCGATCTCTTGTGAGTTTCGCTCTCTGGAACAAGAAAAAATCGTACCAGTTGGTAAAGTGATTCGAGTATATCACCTTTCGTTTGGATTCCAAACAGATGCTGATTTATTAGCTGTTTAGTTGCGGTCGTAATAATTTTAGTTGGCATAAAGGAAGCTCTTCGATTCTTTTTATTGCTGCTTGAAGAAACGACGCTCACTTCGAGATTTTCAATTGAGTCTTGAGTCTCGTCGAAGCGCGCTTTCGGCTTGAGACTGTTGCTTTCTAACTGTTGCTGCTGATGCTGGAATCTTGTCTTCCGATGCTTTGGCACAGGCGTTTCGTTGAGACTCACTCGACTACCGTTGAAATTATCATCGATGGG
This sequence comes from Smittia sp. YW1114-2, assembly GCA_033064975.1. NCBI lineage: Eukaryota > Metazoa > Arthropoda > Insecta > Diptera > Chironomidae > Smittia > Smittia sp. YW1114-2. The sequence goes on from CP093832.1 coordinate 23,019,778, forward strand.
ACTTGGACCAAGGCTTCGTAACGCCGTATCACCCGACGTGCTTTTCTTCACTTGTCCTTTCACACCAACATTGCTGTCTACAATATTCACCACGCCGCTCATTCCTCGCGTTAGAGTTGCACTCGAGTTCTTGCTTATGGTATTCAAATATAAACTTTCCGTATCGAGCATGTCAAGTGCATGGTTGTCATCATCTAGTGTCAAATCGCCTTGTGATAGGAACGGGTGAGTTTGACAACTCATGAACGTGTCGGAACTATCAACGCTTGCTAGATCAGCATTGTTACTATTGTATATGCCGTAGCTCTGGTTTGCTCTAATATTTCCGTTTGATGAGTCTCTAATCTGTGGGCTTGAGCTGGCGACAACTTGAGCGCTGCTGCTGAGTTTGCTATTGATCGAAGTATTCATTTTCCGTCCCGTCGGAATTGACCTCACCGTGGCATCGATCGACGGAAAAGTAAACTTGTTTGGTGCCATTTGCTCGGATGGCGTTGCAAAGCTACTCGATTTTGTGCCACCACCACCGTGACAAAGATTCAGAATGTTCATTGCCTTGGCCATTCGCATTTCCATACAGATGGTCTTGTGAATGTCTGATGTATTGAGCGGCATTAGACCTTCCGCATCTATACACTCTTTGAAGTCCTATAGGAAAGACAAGTTTGTTGAACAAAAAATTCGGTAATATTGCTTCACGAAAGCAAAACTCAGCAAGGAAAACTGCTCCAATTAAACACAGCTTGACAAACATTGAAGCAAACGATTCGTGAAATGGTGAAAGGAAGGAAAACAGCAAGACACGAGAAGTTTACATGCGGTTTTCTATTCTGGTGACAGGATGAGTGGCAAATAGAATGAGGAAGCAGAAACAAGTTGTTGGCTATAACTGTTGGGAGTCAACCACGAAACGAGAAGTAATTGGTGTAGTTACAAGTATGCTCTAAAGGTTTGCAACGCAGAGTGAGGCACATTGCGTAATGCAATTGCAACACAACATAAACGAAGAACAGCTACGTTTCTGTCTCTTGTAAAAAACGAATTTGTTATCAAATAATTTGAATCTTCTGTAACTGAGTAGACAAAAATGTAGGGTTTCTGTCATTTCACAGCTTCTCTTCTCTGATTTAGAAATCAGCCAGTAACAGTGAACGTCTTAGCTTGGCGTAAAATCAATGGCAACGCCTTTGAGAGTTAACTCAATTGAAAGTTATTAGGGCGTGCTAATTAGCAATTAGACCTAAGGTTTCGCAGAATTTCGGGTTGCCGAGTAATCAGCAGAATCACAGTTAGTCAGCACAATAAACGGTAAACGTTGTGATTTTTACAACACTTTTGATTGAAGTTAGTTTAGTTCAACACCAAGCAAGTAGGTCGAACATGTTGCGAGGAGACACAAGCAATCATTTTGATCACGAACTCACCTCCTGGTTTTCAACCTATAGTTGCTTTTGGGGAAACTAATGACAGAGCTTTCAGTTCATTCTTATCTCCCCCAAATTCAGTTAATCTAACGAAATTAAAAAGTACTGAAGAGGGACAATCAACTAAACACTATGCGATCTTCGATGCTCCACTTCACCTCCCTAAATTATAAAATGTTTAAATCAAATTAGAAAATTTAACCAAATTTGAAACTAGAAATTTTAGATACAATAAGTTCCAGTGGAAAGTTTTTAATTTCACGGTTTGTTAGGAAACCTTCTTGTGATGAATTATTTGTATTCAACACTATGATTAGATTTGAAAACATAAACTTCTGCGGCATAGCTTCATGGATTTTATGAAAGGTTGAAGAATAAATGCAGATATTTAATAAGTTGCAATTATGGATGAGTGCATGTCCTTCGTGCAATTGAACTACAAATTGTTTCACTACTAATGACACCTTAGATATTTATTGAAACTACTGAAAAATAACTTGCTGAGATTCTACTGAAGTTTGTGTCGAGAAATTTCAAAATTCAATTTAATTTTATTCAAAAAAAAAACATTCAACATCCAAAACGAATGGGAAACCTCGAAAATTATTGAGTCAAATGATGTAGCAAAACTCACGTCCGATGAGCAGAAACAGCACTCAAACTCCGATGGCAACTCGACATCGGGCTTTTCCTTTTTCACTTTTGGGTTTTTCAGTTGATCCTCCATTGCTATTTGTCTTCTTAGCTCCTCGACTTCCTACAAGGGTGAGAGAAACTAAACTTTTATGTCTGCCGCTTTCGAAATATTTCAATTTGTTAACAGGAAAACTTTTTGCTGAAAACAAAATTACTCAGCCAACAATATGCTGACTCTTCAACGGACTGAGCGCATGCAAACATGCAATTCAGTGCTTGGATTCGAGCCACTCGAACTATTATTGGGATATATTCCAAGCACTGATTAAATTAGCTTAAGAATTGAATAAATTGTTTTCAAGAAATTCTAGACTAGTCGTTCACTAATTATTAAAGTTTGAATACAGAAGGCAGCAGCATCACAGCTCTTGATTAGCAAGATTGAGTAATTATTGAGCAAGGTTTATAGCATATACATAAGATTATTTGTGGAACTAGAGCAAAGTTTTTCAAGCAATTGAATAAGTTTCTCTATCATTAATATTTTATTGTATTGCTTGTGAGACGGATTTTCTTCGAGTACAAGAATGTGGAAGGATTGAATTAATGTCTGAAAGAAAAGTTCATGTGAAGCGAACGACTAAGTATTAGTGATTGGCGTGAATTTTCATGACATAAAAGAATGAGAAATTAGGAAAAAGTTCATTCAATACGAAAATCTATTCCAGCTCATAAATTTTCAATATTTCGAACCTCTTCGTTCCACGACTTCGGCTGGAATTTCTGAGTGGTAAATAAGGGAAATTAAAAACATAAACAACAGTAAGTCAGTCGACTACGAGAGTTGGTGACTAATAGAGTTGAACTTTGCTAAGTGAATTTAATGCAATTTTAAATTTTGAAGAAAATTCTGCCAAATATGTACAAACGAATTCAACAATGATATCTAACACAGATATTACACTATCTGATATTCAATGAAACTCCTTAAGCTGCTATTACATAGCTTCATACTCACCAGTTTTGTCGCTCGCATGTAAGGCTCTTGTTCCCGTGGAACATAGTTATCGTCGTTCTCAATCAACTGTTCATTCTCATTTGCATTGTTAGCATCTTCATGATCCCGATCTGGTTCAGCTTGCCATCCCTGTTGTGAAACCGGATTGTACGATGGCTTCGTGTCTGGCTCTGGTACAGAGTTCTGTTTACAAACAAATAATTACTCGATTTTCATTCTATAAAATTTCATTACGTTTACTTGATTCGTAATACTCGATCGGCCATGTTGAAAGTGATCGTAGTTCTTGTAGCAGCCCTGACCAGTATTTGCAGGATTCCTTTCCGAATCTCCTTCTGACTCCAAATCACCTTGCGAAAGATTATGCCCTGTCGCCGAGGACATCGACAATCCCCGTAACGCGCGTGAGTCAGTATCGATGCCAATTTATTTGTGAATGTGTGTTTAATTAATTCAATTTGTTTTTTTTTTGATATAAAAATTAGGTTCAATTTCAATTTGATCGAATATCAAAGTTTTCCCATCAATAAAACAAACATATCACAAACATAACCGAACGAATGGCGAAAAGATAACATTAATATTGTTTGTGTTCACGAGATTGTCGCAGAAAAAAAGACGAACAGATTGGGAGAGACACGCAATAGTTGAATTTGTCGAATAAAATTATCGATGAAATCATAGAAATAAATAAGAAAATAAAATTAATCGATTGAACTTAAAACATTAGGACCATCAATAGTCAATGAAATGAATATGTGGAATTAGCAGGAAATTATTCAACAATGGATTGCCACGTGTGGTTGCGAGAAACGCATCAAAAAATCATGGATATTTTGTTAAGCCTTTTAAAGCTCCTAGCGAGCTTTCGGAATTCATTGATGTTAGAAAATTTGAGCGTTGGAAACATCTCTTGAAACATTTATTATGCTGATCTGGCTGATAAATTTGTACTGAACTTTGATCAATTATTTGATTCTTTCAAAGCTTTTGGGAGTACATTAAAGTCGACGATTGAGGATTGGTTAAATTATAAATTTCAATCAACTAAATCAAACTCGTGTGCTGTGAGATGCACGTGTGGAGAAAACGATTACATCAACAAGCAAATTACGAAACTCCTACAGGACACTATCAGTTGAGCTTCAATCAATAAATGACTTCATACTATGTACTTCAATATGAATTAAGAACGAGACATCAGTAATTCTTAAAGTTTATTTTGATTGTAAATCGATCAATCATTTGCATAACTCCAATTCAAACCTCAAGTGAACTTTTGGATAATGAACGAACACTTCCAATGACAAAAATCAAAGTGTAAAAAGAGAAAGAAGGAATAACAAAAACTCGAATCTACGTGAGTTAGTACGTAATTAGGATGGATAGATAGACGGCAAGTTTCATCCCAGGCAATTGAAGAGCAGAGAACAACTTCTGAAAACATTTTTTACGGAAAACTTGAACCAAATCGTTGCAAACTTAACTCGTTCCATTGAGTTTGTTGTTCAGGGAAAAACTTTTTTCTTCAATTTTCCTTTTTTTTATTCTCATGATTCAAGTTTTTTCTCCATTGATTGCAATTTAAACATAGAAAGCGATAGAAAGCTATAGACGAGTGAGCTTTAAAATGTTCTTCTGGTGTGAATTCTAAACATTAATTATTCGTTTCGATCTTGACAAGAAAAGACTTTTGTCTTCAGAGTGTAAAAAGAATTTATCGTTTTGGGTATCGTAATCTTTTTCAATTTTCTTTTTTTCATCTCGTTGTTTTAAGCTAGGAAAATCTTCATCTTCGTATTCGATGAGTGGTACTAATTGCTTATGAATTATAAAAAATAATTAATTCTTGTAAAATTTCTTAAATCCGTCGGCATTAATGGAGATGGACGAGCATTTTAAGGCTATCTACTTTCGTTGTCTAATAAGAGTTCTTCATTTAATTCTGCGATTCGCGCTGAGAGCGGTGGCTGAGTTCGACGGCGTGGGGTTATAGGCGTGACTGACTCACTTGGTGATGATGTGTCAATGAGATCATATTTGTCACCTAAATGATAACGGGGATTCGGTCATTAGTGAACATCAATCGGCTCTGTTCTTCAAGCTCTTTCTTGTGAATTACATATTTCTAGATGAAATTCGTTTGCACGTTTGAACGCTAAGATTTTTATCAACCGTGAAAACTATCAAACTCTAATGATTAATGTTTCATTTCCCTCAGACTTAACACGAAAATAGAAACCAGCCAAATCTTATGATCGCCAACTAGGGCAATCGAGGACGAGGATTTAATCACCTTTAATGGAATTCATCACGCAGTTTGCACTGTCATTTACTTAAGTATTTGTGCTTAACTTGGCAAAAGAATTTCGCTTTACTAAATCACGCAAGGAATTTTTCGCTTTCCATCGGTTCTTCGCTTCAACGGAAATGTTTCAAGATTATGTAGCCACGGTAGTGTGAATGATTATGTTCATGTAAGCTCGAACGTAGAATGAATGAAAATAAATTTATATTAATCGCATAATGTTGCAATCTCTTTGTCTAGGAATGATTGACAGCTAGTCATAAAATCATTGGAATTTCTCAACAAAAGTTTTTTTTTGTTTAATCATCAGTCAGTCGTGGAAACTGACTCATCGCTTGCAATGGATTCAGTTATAGCAAATAAAGCTCATGATTCACTCTACTAGAAATTTTGGTTGTTTTCGAAACACTCTATCAAACTACGCATTTTGCGAAGCCGAGTAAAACGCCTACATGTTCATTTATGTAGGCTAACTGTTAGCCGCTAACAACTTTTCAAGCTATTAAAACGAACTTCATATTTTGTCTGTATGCTCTGGACTTTCCACTTCCTCTTAATTTCCTTTCCCTTCGCTAGGAATATGAAGCTTCAAACATCGTTGAAAAATTACGAGAAGTGGTCACGAAAGCGCCTTTTCTGGCTGAAATCTGTTTGGAAATATTTTCGAGCCATTAGCTGTCGTACAAATGCTTCTTTATTTATTGCGCTAGGGCTTGTTTGTTTCACTAAATATGTTAAAACCCGAACAGAGATGTTCAGTTTGTTTTCAGCGCTTTTCATTTGTTCAAAGCAGAGCTGGCCTATTATAACTGTATAAGCCTTTGTAGTTTAAGTTAGAAACATTACGCTCGTTTGCATGTTTTTGTCGTTAGTGTAAAGATTTATGCCAAACACAAAGTTGGAAAGGTTTTCGAAGAATGCAATGGGCTTACGCTTTAACCTCTGCGTAATCGTGATCGTATTTTACGCGATTTTCCAACGTTTCCGACTCCCTGCACTTATTCTCGCCACAAAATGGGAATTTCTAATTTCAAACTCGTGATTTATTTCACAGCAAAATTAATGCAAAATTCGAAAGTTTAAAAAGAAAAGCAGTTTACAGCTAATCCTTAAGGCTTTCAAGGTGGTTTCCACCTTTCAGAATGTCGAAAACTTGGAAATACCTGTGCGAAAATCGCAAGTTACGATGTTACGCCGGAAACTTTTTCTCGCCAATCGCTTTTGTTTGTGTTGAACTTTGAAGTGCGTGCGGAAGTTTCTCTTGAAAACAAATCGAAAACGCTTAGAACTCAACGGAACTCTTTAAATTTTTTTTGCTAGCTAATAAACACAGAGGCATGCAATAGGTCGACGTTAGAAAAAATAGATCGACAGTAGTTTAATTGACCGTCAGTAAGAGCTCAACGTAAAACATAGATCACAGGAAAGTTTAGTAGAAATAATGTAAGATTTGAATGAAGGTGTGAATATTCTTCCTCTTCCACCACAGAATCTTCAATTGTTCTTACCTGTATCTACTATAACATCAATGAGATCCATACTTTTGGCGAAAGCGTCGCGTAGATTGATATGATGAAACGAGACGATGCTTCCTTCGCGCTTAGCGCGATCCAGTGCCTCGCGACGTTTGAGCGCTTTCTCACGTCGCATTTGATTCTTGTAAAACTCGGCAAAGTTATTAACAATGATAGGAATGGGCAATGCGATTACCAAGACGCCGCAAATGCAACAGACTGAACCAATAACCTTCCCCAGCGGTGTTGTAGGACATATGTCTCCGTACTTTTAGAGGATTTAAAGCAAATTAGTTTTCCTTCGTTTATGTACAGACAAATGAAGGGAGCGATAGGCCACAAATCAAATTTCGGACTCTTGCCGGCGGTGGCTTTTGAAATACGTCCAAAATATGATTTAGGCCGACGCCGTAAAATCATAAAGTTGCTACCCACCCCAACGGTAGTCATTGTGATTCCAGCCCACCAAAACGTTTCGGGAATCGAAGAAAACTTGGTTCCGGGCTCATCCTTTTCAGCAAAATATGCCAGCGAGGAAAATATAAGAACGCCCATTGCCAGGAACAACATTAGCAAACCAAGTTCTTTGTAGGAATTTCGAAGCGTAAAGCCAAGCGACTGCAGGCCCGTTGAGTGTCGGGCCAGCTTAAGGATTCGAAGGATGCGCATAATGCGAAAGACTTGCACAACCCTCCGCACATCTTGGAACTGGTCCGTAGCATTCTTGTTGGTTTCCAAGAGGAATAATGATACGAAATACGGTAGTATTGCCAATAGATCGATTACGTTCAATCCGCCTTTAAAGAATTTCCACTTATCGGGCGATGCACTAAAGCGCAAAATGTACTCTAACGTGAACCACGTAATGCAGACTGCTTCAACCATGGCCAATTCAGGGTTATCGCCAGCGGCAACACCATTGTGATTGTGGTCTTTCTGTTGAAAGGTCGGGATGGTGTTGAGGGTCAAGGCAATAGTCGATAGGACAATGAAGAGGATCGATATCACTGCAATAACCTGCAAGTCAACAGAAGACGAAATGTTGTTGAATCCATATTCGAAAGATCAATTCAGAATGGCAAATATCTTCGTAATTTCGTATCCCAGTTAAATGAATCTATTATTTAGGATGATGAGTGTAGCGAAAACTCAAAAGTTTCGAATCAAACTCAAACCATAAGGTGTGCTAACATTCGATTGTATCGATTTCCACTGGGAGAGAGTGAAGCTACTAAGAGCATTAGCGATATTACTTTCTGTTATGAAAATTTCTATTATTTAGAACGATAAACGTTTTAGCGATATTGCGAAATGCAATCGAGCTTATTTAAATGAAAAGCGTAGCCAGTTAAATGGCTTTATAAAGTGAATTCGTGAAGACACTCTAGTGGAAAGTGAAATTAAATTTTGATATGATTCGGAAAGTGCTCATGCTTAATTTAATTTGTAGAACTGGATCTTCGTTCCGAATGAAACCTTCTACGGGGACACAAGTTGCCGGAAGATCGGCGAGTGCTTTGTAACCGCAACACGAACATCATGAGCCATCGCAATAATGAGGCATTTGTTTGTCTAACCATAAATCATTTCAACTTCTGCACCGCCTCATGAATGATTTAATTGAATGGTAAAACGCATAATTATGCTGAGCCTCTAAAATCCCAAGGCGGCAATTTAGCGCACAAACTAAAGAAATGTTTATTAACGAGAAAGAAAGATTTATGAGTGCTGATTGCCTCGTCAAAGGGTTAAGTAATTTGGCTTGTAATTGTCTGCATCAGCTGTGAAAGTAGTAGACGTCGCTTGACGACATAATTTCCAACACAGGTTTTTAGGGAAATCTGCGGATGAAAATTAATGAACTGCGTGTGCATGGACTATCGGCAGAAGTTGGCGATGGAAGGATTCGTTGTAAAATTTTGAAACTGTTTTGCGTAAGATATGTTGGGATGCAAATCATAATCGTTGGAGGATTCTGTTCTTTAATGTTCTTTAGACAATGGACGGTCATATAATGTAATATATTTTTGAATTCTGTATTCTTCTGTTCAAAGGATTTTGTGTGTTTCTAAATTCAATCTTCAACCGCAATCAGGTAGCTAAGAGAAACTCTGAACTAGAAAACACAAGCACTTGAAAGAAGGAAGAATAAAACCGTGAAGCGTCGTTGGCTTCACGTACTTGATAAACATTGTGAATTCAGAGAATTTTAAAAATATTACAGGGCAAAATACTTAGAACCAAGTTTCTTTCTCTTGACATGCGACTGTTTATTAAATATGTGGAAGAAGAAATTAGCGCGGAAACGGATTAATGAACTCATAAAGTGTAGTCATGCGATTAGTGTTGTTATTTTTTTGCATAACCGCTGCAGAAAAAGCGGGGAGACATTGGAACAGCGACGACTAATTGAATTGTTTTTTATTGCTCAAGACTTTTTTTTTGACATCACAAACTTTTTCGACCGAACTTTAGCAAGTAAATAAATTTGCATATTTATTTCAGCTCGTGTGAAATCTTGCACCGCCAGTTCCATGTTTTCTCACGCTCCTTCTGCTTTTGAACTAAGCGAGCAGCTGATTCGCTCTAAAAAGTTGCTTGAATTTTCATTGAAAATGTTTTGAAATAGACTTGACATGCTTGAAAATTCGGCAAAAATATGTGAGATTTATGTCAAAGCAGTTGTACAAGCGACGGTGAAAGACGAGTAATGAATTCCATGTTGCACTGGTGCTGCTGATGCTCCTGCACAAGCCAATTTATGTTATTCTGTTATGCCACTAACAAAATCGTTTTAAGCTCATTCTCTTGACGACCAGCGGCGCACTTTTCACAATGATAACAGCACATTCCGAATTCATGAAGCAAAAACATGACAAACATAGAGAAAGGTCCTGCTTCTCAATTATTCCGACACTTTGCTCATTATCGGTAGAGGACGAGTGAATCCATTCGAATACAAAATGCAAAACGAACAAAAAGAAGTAAACGCAAACATAAAAAGATATTAAACATTTACAGTCGGGGATTATTGTCTGGTGTATAAGTTGATTAGCATTGTTACTGTTTGTTTGTGCACAATAACGAACGAAAAAGGAGGAAAACATTAATATGGATATGTGCAATGTTCTTAAGGGATACTTTCGGCCAATGTTCCAAGGCCTTTATGGAATGAGTTCGCAATGACGATGAAATTATTGCAGTTGTTTTATTTTTCTGTAGCGGTGGGGAAACTATCGGATTCTAGGAAAACGTCTGAGGACAAGCGTATGTTCAAAACGCAGAAGCTGCCAAAAAACCCCAAAACTATAATAAAAATCGGTTTGTAATCTGTACAAGACTCAGTCGGAATTCCAACAATCGACTCGTGACTAGCTTCGCTAACCATTGAGTCGATGATTAGAAGTGCATCCTCAGTGCGGCGATCAGCCTTGAACTTTGCCAAGAACGATAACCGACTGTTAGATCCACTCCTCTGGAATGTTATATCGCAGCACATGGTCGTATCGCATGTTTCCCATTCCTATTCGATTTATATTCATAATGTTTTTGAAAAAGAACTTTTCTTTTTCTGTTTGTTTGCTGTGAGTTTGAACCTTTAAAAATAGAATCTCGCTTTTCTCTTTCAGCGCTCCAACTAGCCGAGGAACTCGATCAAGAAGAGACAGAAGGAAAAAACATTCTTTATTACACTTCTTTCTCATATTTTTATTTTATGCGTCATGGGAACTCAAAAGATAAACATTTCAGACTTGAGCGAAGAGGAAAATTCAGATTCGACATCATGTTAAGGACCGAAGCTGTGAACTCATCGGTTTGCTTGTTTGCTATTTTTGAAGCAAACGCCAAGGTCATTGGAATTATCAGAAATATTTCCCATCCCGTGGCGTGACTCAGAAATGAAAAATTATCCAATCAACATAAATTAGGACGTTCAACAAGTTCCTTTCAGCTGCTCTATGATGATGAGAGGAGCGATTTAATCGCATTCTGAAACATTCATTTGATTTTCTCTTCCTCATTATTTACTCGTCTGAATGAATGAAAGAAAATCGATTTTTTACTTGTGCGAAAGTCTGAAACACTCCGGAACTTGTCACTCTTTAATTCGTTTTAAACACAAAAGGAAACGTCGGCTAATGGACTGAGTTTGCTGTAGCGTCTGATTTGAAAGTGTTACTCCTAATTTTTAGAGCTTTCGACGCTGGTCGTAAAGCAAACAACGTGGAAAGTAAATTCAGTTTGAACAGTTTGAGGGCAAAACAAGCGTCCCGAAGCAAATGATTAAGCCATTAAATTAAACCTTTTAATCCCTTGCTCGTCTGTGCAAGCATCCATTACGTAGTAATCATCAACCATTAGACATTTCCCACGTCATAAAATATTATGGACCTGTTTTAAAGTTTAATAAATACAGTCGTTTTCTCTGTCTCGTTAGGTTGCTGAAATCTAGGTCGACGGACTTCTCGAAAGGCAAGCAAAATGTTTGTCTTCGAGACTTGAGGCTCTTGATGCTTTTCAGGTTTTGTGATGATTATAATGAAATGCTTTCTCGGCTGCTAACAATTAAAACGTTCGTTGTACCTATATTATTTATAGAGTTTCCATGAATAACGTCTGCTCTACGTCTGCTCGACGTTGAAGTTTGCGGCTGCGAAAGTTTTTTCTCGATTGACGGGTCTAGACGAAACTTTGAAATTGTCGACCGCGCCTTTTTAATGAATGGTCGCAGGGTAAAATGTCACCAGAGAAAAGAAGAATTTGGTGGAAAACACAAATTTACCCTTCGTCACGCATCAAAAAGTAACAAACAACTGCAACTTGGTGATCGTTAGATAATTTAAAGCTTGAAATTGAAGATTTATTTACATTTTCTGAAGAATTTAAATAGAATTTTCCGAAATTTTCCTATTTACACTTTTGCGCTCCAAAGGCGGTCGCGTTAGTTGTTAAAAGAAGGAATCATTGTAGGCTTCTATTCGAAGTATAATAAGTTCAGGGATTACAGACAATGATCAAGCTGTACATAATTTACAATTCGCTCTTTCTTTGTTAGAACGTTAAACATTGTGACGACATTCAGCGATACACAGAAAGAAGCTTATCGTTCCAAGTTTATGAAAAGACGATCTTTTAGATTTTTCATGGAAATATCTTTTTTCCATAACCATAAGCAGGGAGAAATTTCGACGACGAGAAACATTAATAGCAGCATTAAACATTATAATGTAAATATCAGCAAAAAACAAAGCTCTCGCAAGATTTTCTTGCATGAGAAAGTTTGCCTCGGAAAGCAATTTGTCTTTCCTTATTATTCTTTTCCTGAAAATCTTTAAGCAAATTCTACAGAGACTAAGAGAAGTAAAAGAAAGTTGGAAGGATTCACTTACCCTGGCAGCAAAGCTTGTGTTTGGCTTCTCCAGCATGTCCCAGAGATACTTCTGGTACTGAGCACACTTTCCATCGCCAAATTCTTCTTCCTCGCGCTGTCTGAGACTTTCAGCCTCTTTCCGCATCTCTTCGTGCACATGCTCCTTCCTCTGATGGTATTTGTGCTGGCAACATGACTCCAAATAGAGCTCGTCTACACCCCAATACTCTAAGTCGTCACTAAATGCTAGTACACACATCTCATCAACTAAATGAAGCTTTCCCGTTCGATAGAAATTTAATATTGAACTGAAACTCTTCGGGTGTCTATCGAAAAAGTATTCGTTGTCTATCAGTGAGTAGTCATCACATAATTCTGATATCGCTTCATGTGTATTACAGTCTCGTAAACGACCTAATCGAGTGTGTGGTAGACGTTCGAGCGTTCTCCATAGGACTTCATGTTTAACGCCACCGACATTTATAAGGACGCGTCGATTAAGCGCCTTGGAGCGCATTATCATAAACGGCTCGGGTGGTATCGATGACATCGATCTATGCCAATCGGTGATTGCGATGCGAGAAAATGAAAATGGGGAAGGAAAATGTTTGAACAAACGTGTGCAAAATAAAAATCACTTAAGACTCTAGCTGCAGGGGGTGAAGAATCATTGGCCTAAGCTACCTACTGCTGACCTACATATGTTAATTGCTACGCTCAACCTAGGTCCTTAAAACATCACGTTAGACTGACATATCCTCCTGCCTGTTTCAGATCCTCCCCATATAGTGTAAAACTTTCTATTATCTTTTTGTACCTGGAATGTGTTCTTTGCAGCGGTGTCTGGGATAATTGACCATTCGAAAACCCGTGTGTTGGAGAAGCGACGGGAAAGCGAACGCCTTTCTCAGCTGCTCCAGCACCAACCATGTCACCATAATTCTGTTCGTCATCCCAACGATCAGGCATCGTCTCCATTGCTGCCATTGCTGCGTATTGCTGCTGCTGTAGCTGATTATATTGAAGAATGCCATTGCTAAATGGAGGTGGAATGGATATTGCAGCCGTGTCTTCTAGTTCCCAGCGCACTGCGTCTTGTTCACGATCGCGTTCGCCCACCATGGACGAAAGGAAACTTTCTATTTAAACGAGAGTTTCACGACACATTTCAGTGGATGGAAGGAAATCGAATTAAATCTCTCACACCTTGAATGTAGTATTCTTTGGTTCAGCTCATCACAGGCGGTTGAAAGAAAAATCTTTCAAAGTTGTCTAGGGTATTTTCCTTTTTTGAATTTCCAAGTTTCCGTTTTGTTGCAACAGCGATTAGACGACAACGGGAACTGTCTTTTGAGTTTATCGCTTTACTCGCCCAAGAAAAAAGTTTGTACGTTCATCCGATGACCGTTAAACAACTTTAATCATCCTGCACCGACTCTTGAAGTCATCATCTGGAATGGATAGAGCGAATACATAGCATTTTTAGAATGCGGATAACAATCGAACGAAAGCAAATTTGCTCAAGCAAGAAACAACAACAATTTCCGACAATTTCACGATAACGATGACAACTATCGATAGCATCGGAGAAAGGTTTATGAAATATTCAAGAGTCATTTTGACTCGCTTCTCTATTTATTTTCTGTTTTTCTTCCTTGCCGGTGGAACGAGTTGTTCGATTTCACGAAGCAGATTCCGAACAGCGACTGCAACTGTGCCCTCATCAACGTCTGCTCGCCCGGGTCGGCTTTAGAATAAATTATTTTTCAGACCGAGGCGCATGAACGAAAGCTCACGAAAAAGAAGTTTGAAGAAACGAGTTCGCGAATCAATACTGTTTATCTCTATCTACCTTTCTTCGACCGCTTTTCATTCCGAAGCTTTCTACACTGTTTCTTGGAACGCGAAGACTTCACAGTCAGTTATAACTAAAGTAATCGACGAGCAAACAATTGTTTTAATTTGAGCCTCACACTTTGAACTGAGACTTTTAGTTTACTCAAATTGAGTTTTAAGGTTGGAAATTTCAATTTCTAGGCTCGTGCCTACATTGACTAACAATACTTTTAAAATAGAACTCACTTTTGATCAACAATTATTGTTTTTCTCGCTTAACTTGACTCATTTTCAGTTTTTTGCTTTTGACATATTGAAATGCATAAAGTTGGAAATATGATTTCGTTTTGCTTGTCACGGTCTCAATGAATTGCAGAATTTCCTTCCAAACTTTTTCATGTCATTTCCTTTCAATTGTCTTGTTTGCATAATTTTCCAGCTACAACTGATATAAAAACGCTGGAAACAACTTGTTGATCCACCCACAAAGCGTCGAAATGCTCAGAATCAACAGACCGATGAAGTTTTTATGTTTCATTAATATTTGCAAGCCTGGCCAGCAACCATCACTGCTGCAAAGCCCGAATGAGCAAGCTTATTAACGAACGAAACCGACACAAGAAAGTTGCATAGTTCACATTTTTTCATCGAGCAACACTCCTCACAGCTCAGGCGAATAGCAACAACACACGAACGCAAATTGAAACGCGCTAGCTTTTATGTTCAATCATGAAAGCATTTATGAAATTGCCTCGATGAGCTCTATGATAAGAATAAAATGTTTTCCATAAATATTGGCTCAATAATTTTACGAGTTTTGATCAGCAAAGACGCGGAGTTCTCTTGTTCGACGAACATTTCAATCGAGAATTTTCAATTTCAGCTCAAGTAGCAAAACAAGTTTCAAATAATTTTCAATAATTCTATCGCACCAACTTTATTCATTATGGAAGCTCGCTTCAAGAACGAGAACCTCTTGATTGCCGAAGAAAGACAAAACATTCTGGAAGATTTCTGCGTTGAAACTTTATTCGGATTTATTTTTTTCCTCAAAATATTCGTTGCCAGAAAATTGATTTATTTACTTTTGTGTGCTTTTTGCTTGCGATGAGAAGAATGCTGGGAATTTAATATTCCGCAGTGGAATGTCGGCTTTGGCAAACTAAGATCTCCTCTGTAAAAATGTTTTGTGTTTTATGAATCTGCATCGCGGTAAGTCCTCGAAACTCAGTTTTAACTGTTACAGAATGCGTCGAGTTTCGACAAAAAACAGTCGAAGCATGTTGTGATTAAATAAATTTTAATTGTAGATATAATCAAAAGCCCAAACGATTTCAGATTTCGGAATGTTTAAAGCTATGTTAAAGCAATTTACACGGCGAGAGTTGGAGATAATTGCACTTGAACAAATTCCTACGATGTTTGAGCTGAAAATGTGAAACCCGCATCGAGAACAGAAATTCCTCTGCTACCGAGCAGCTCAAACAAGTGGAAGGGAATGGCAGCTGTTATCAAAAAGTCAGAAGAAAGTTTCTTTGAAGAGCGTAAACGACTATAATATTTTGACAGTCGCCTGCACGTGACTCTGAACATAAAGCTGAAGAAGACATTTGTCTCTCGCAGTGAATATCGTCGCTGCATCTAGAAGTATTATTTATCATGTAAAATGTTTTTCGTGAAATGCTTAAAGACCGAACATCATATAGTCTATCGTAAGGACTTTAAGATTCACCGCTTCCGCAGCTTTTTATGGGCATAAAGATGAACATGACCTGAATTTGAGCGGCGTTAAGCTGGAGTGTGAATTAAATAAGGAAACAGCAGACGGTCGGAGATGAAAGAATAATTCTTCCAAGTAATCTCTCCACCGCAAGCATTATCTCGCCCGATGCTAATAGGTGCAGATGAGGAAGAGGCGAACGTGATGATTCGGGTCAGTTTGCATCAAATTTAAATAAATTTCCTAACGTGAAAAATCTGAACATAAATCTCCTCAACGCACAACCGAACATGAAATCGTGGGATCATCATTCACATCCATTGGGTCTGAGGGGTTACGGTTAAGAGATTTGACTTGTCGGTGGTCAACATGTCACTTGGGGATAACCGAAAGCAAAAAAATCGCTTACACTCTCCAGATATTAATAATCGCTTTCCATTCTTGTTGTCCCATGCCAAATCGCTTCGCTTTGATTTTACAAATCTGTATGATAAATCTTATCGCTCTCTTTTGACCGACATCAAGTTTCCGCTATGAACGAAGTCAATATATTGAGCAGCGATTCGATTCCATTACTCAGTGTAAACAATTTATTGCCACTGTCAGATTTTCTTATTTCATTCTCGTACGAGAAATGAAGAGCTGCTGACAATTTCACTCACTTCGAATCAGCACACTCGCCGCATAATCCCAATTTATTAGAAACGTTCAGCATCACTGTCAAAAAAGCTTTGCCCACAAATTGCCTCGAAATAATTTTGATTGCAAAATTTTTAAACTTTTCTTTCCACGAAAAATCTTCTTCACTTATTTTCTCTGTTTTCGTCGAGAAACTTCAATCTCATGCTCGTTCCGGTTAACCACTTATGATTCATTCTTAACGCACAGATGAGAAAAAGCTTTTACTTTAAAATTTCTCACTTCGTTTTGGGTGGAGAAAACTGAAACACTGTTTCGTGACACAGCAGAAAGGCGATAAAAGCGAAAGATTTTTCATTGAGGACGTAATGGTCATGACGTCATTGATTCTACTCATGCGCACTCGACAGTCACAGCTACCTATTCAACGCTACTATTTGTGTTCAACACACACATCGAGATCTGTGGATCCGAGAGAAATATAGGAAAAGCTCCGTTGTGGTAATCAAGAGAAAGAAGAACAGCGATTACAATAAAGTCATGTCGAAAACATAAAATCAAAAAATTGATGACGAGAAGCAAATGAGAAATTTTTCTCTTACATATAGTTTTTGCCGAGTTTTGATCTAAGTTGACTTATGGTCAAAAGTGAAATTAAACGGATAGACTTTTTGATAAGGAATTTGTAGTTGTTATTCTGCCTTTGCCTAACTTTGGCTTAATGAAACTTCTTTTAAAAGTACAACTAGCACCGAACTGTTGCAATTCAACATCAGTTTTCACTGCCGTTGCGAGCATCAAAGTCAAGATGTTGATTGATGTGAAACTTCTTTGCTTGGCATTCTTTCTGTCTACCATTAAATCCACATGTTTTTCCGTTGCCGTTGACAAGAGTGACGGATGTTGCTCGGAACTGTCTTGTTTGTTATTAATAAACGAGACTAATAAAACATTTAAGTATTATTAATTCCTACTTTAATAAGAAGCCATCGGCTGAGCCATTACAGAGACACTCTTATTATGGGTGAGACTTCAATCTGTCAAGAAAAGTTTTGACTTTAGATTTATCAAATTCAAAATAATTTCAAAGATTTTCTCTCATCAAGCATTTCCTTGCTTGATCTCAACTCTTAAGATTTTGCAAGGCTTTGCTCTGTTCCCAAGAGCTTCTTAGTCTCGTGATGAGATTTCCATCTCTTCTTTGTGTTCGGATTGTCTCAAGTTTCCCATCCTTAAATGCTTCATGCGGATCTTGAGCTTAATGAAAACAAAAAAGTTCAAATGACTGCTCGTCTGGCACTTAAAACTTAAGACATATCAAGTACCACATCATTCGTAGTAGATTTTATTTTCAACTACTTTTTTTCCGTGATTTACATAGTGAACTTTGTTTTTGATTCAGCAATCCAACCTAACCGGAAGGAAATGAAATATCTACTAAACTTCGTGAATATTCAGACGGATTATTTGTTCAAGAATAAAAAATAAGCTCAAGACGGCAACGAAATTACTGTTTCCATAACTCAAGATATTTTTATTTTGCTCAGCATTGAACAAAGACACTTGCGATTTTTATGCGGAAAAATAAGTTTCCAGATTGCGCTAGTTTCATAATTCGTATTATAGATTTTAAACATAAACTCAGTCCATGCCGTTTCGTTACATCTCGGAAGTACAAATCGGGGTTAATAAGAATCGCATTGAGAAACTTAATTCCGCTGCTCAACATCTTTAATGCAAGAGCATAAGGGAAAAGACAAAAGTAATGTGGCGCTTACTTCCAGCTCAATTGCCAAACAATTATTCTCTCGGGTCAGACACCATTCTGCGAGCTATGTGCTCTATTTGGAAAGCATGAAAGCTTCCAAGGCAGCAGCCAATGCTATGTATGGTTTTTATTTTACCACGAAACTTTTCCTGAGTAATTTCGATGCCTAAAGCTCATTGAATTGATTCACATGGTAGCAATGAGCATAGAAAAAAACACCGTTATGTAAATTTAAAAGTTATGATTAATTTTATTGACTCTCTTGTGAAATTTATACGAAGAAGATGCGACGAGAGTCTGGGAACCATGTAAGATCTGCAATGCATCTTTTCCGTTGAGTGCACCAAGAGCTCGGAAATTTATTCAGTACTCTTGAAGACTTCGTTTAAAAGTTAAATGTTCATCTTGATTGAGTTCACTAAGAATATGAAGTCATGAGTTCGCTTCATGGAGCAATTTCATGACGCATTAACCTGCTCCACATTTGCTGATGTGTAAACATTTATTCGCGCAACAGCAGATGTTATGATGCAGAGCTGCTAGAGCTTCGGTGAGCCGTGAAAATTTCACACAGAGTCTCGAAGTTTTATTCTCAAACCCTTTTGATCGCTCGATTAGATGTTCGACTATGCCATATAGGAATCACAGCTCAAAGGCAAAACAGTCGCGAACTTTCAAACGAGCAAACAGGTGCGTGTGATATCTTATTCGAAGGAAAATGATCGAGAATTTACCACACTCATGGTGAATACATCATCCAACGATAAAATGCGACACTTCAACTACAAATGACTCTCATTTGCTGCCGCTTTACGCCTTCCACCCATGCCATGCCTTGAACATACAATTCGTTTTCGCCTAGAAATTGACGCGCGATGTTGAGCGTCTGAAACCCGAGTCGATACCATTTATCATTTCAATAAGTGCTTTTTTATTCGGCAGAGGGTGTGGGGTGCTAAGAGTTGAAGACGCTCTGGACGAAAACAGAATTTTTTCTATTCGCTAATGATTTTTTGGGACGATGATAGCAACAACAAGTGCTCTTGAGTTGAGTTTTTGTGTGTTCTCGTAATTAATAGAGCTCGTTTCCAATTCTTGTCTTTTGTCACCGAGCTTCAGCAAATTTATTTTAAGTTGTCATCTCGATCGAGCGAGGAGGCGACTTTAATGTACTTTAAGTTTGTGTCATAAAAATTTGTAGCTTCGGCGAATCGATAGAGCTATATAACTCTCAATTGATGTTTACACAAGGAAGATCATAAAAATACTTTTCCCCCTCAAAAGAAAAGCGTGCGCGGGAATAGGAGGGACTGAAAAAAATTAAACATAAACAGTTTTTCAAAGACGAGTTCTGAGTGTATCACAATATTTTATAAGATTTTATGGCCGATTGTTATTTTATTTTGCTTTCCATAGAATAGGGCTCCGTTTATCAAATTTGTGGCTTGTTTGTAGATATTTCCATTCTGCTTGTGACAAAATAATAAGCTAGGTCGATCATGAGCCGCGATTGTGCTAATTGCAGTTGACCAAACTCTTTTCGAATTCGATTTGAAGCTAGCTACTCCAGTAGGGAAAACTAAATCCAATTTTCATTGCCGCCTTGACTTCATAGTCGCAACAATTCAAAGAAAACCTCAAAAAAGCCTCAAAGCTTCCGGGGATTTTCTGAAGTGCATTCGTTATTCGAACCACGGAAGGTTTCTATTTATAATCTTTCGACGTCTTCAGGGCCAACAAAGCCGTCCTCTCTCACAGCTCGCTCGTCGTACAAGAGTAAATACTTTATAGTAAAGTTTCCCTCTGGGACGAAGGCGTTTAGGACGAGCTGAAGATGTCGGATAATGTTTAAAATTCTTCAGTCACTAAATCGAAGCTTTACATGTAAATAGATTATAAATCTTCCAACCCAACTGTGAGTTGAATGTACGTGTAACTTAAACTTTAGACGATTGCGAACCTCTTCAAGGTCAAGAGGAAACTCGCTAAGCTATAAATCTACAGCTCAGAAGCGAATTAATAAAATTTCGTAAATTGCCTTCAGCTGGGTAAACAGATTTTTATTTTTTCCATTAGAATAGAAATTTAAAATCAATTTCTCTCGCATACTCATCCCCGAGCAGATTTTTCACATTAAACTGAAATGTTTGGCATTAGAGCGCGAAACGCGCCGCTTAGAAAATCACGAAAACGATCAGGTGGTTTCTCTGCGTTGCTTGCTAATTCAAACTCTTTCACATTTTTCTATCACAGAGTAAACACACTGCGATCGTGGTTCGGAACTGTGGTGATTCTATGATGAAGCTGTTAACCGCGAAATCAATTATTCGGCTTCTGTAAAAATCAATTCGCATCAAACGGGAGGAAGGAATTGCAGCGAAGGCTATAGTAGCTCTTGTTTGCCTTCGACTTTAAATAAACCATCATTCATTGAGCAAGTTCGTGAAGTCATACTGATGATGTAGCGAATCCACGAGTACATGTGTTCGAGAGTTCTTCTGTGATGTTATTAATAGACGTCGTAGTTCGCTTCACTTTTTGACGAATGTGCTTTATTTACTCAGAACCTGAGAAGACGACGAGAGTTTGGCATAAAAATAGATTGCGATTTTGCCTTGCCACCAACGAATCTGAGGGATTATGCAAATCAATTTCGACACTGCTGCTCTTCATAGCAGACATAGCTTGTGTGTCAATGCAATGTCCTCGACAACGAAGTCTGAGATTTCTCATCAACAGTCTGCATCGTCACTAAAGTGAATGCCGTGGCGCTCAATTAAGTTCTAAATGACCAAACAGCGAGTGAGAAAATGCGTCTGAGTGCAGTTACTCCGTCTCGTCGTTTATTTTCATATGCTGTTTAACCACCACGGGACAAGCGTGGGTGAAGTGGAAGCCGTAGCATGAAGAAGAGTCATCGAGCTAACGAGAATGTCTATCGGTTCGTGATTGAATGCACAAGGTTGGCGATGCCGGAGTGCACAATTAAAGGGATGTGAAAAGTGACTGAGTCAGTGCTTAAGTGTCTGGTGTGCCAATTTCCGTCGCTTAGTTGCACCAGCGCTTTTGAAATCATTAAATGTCTTCCGACGTGCTGATGACAAGAGTTGAATATGTCAGACATTTCGCTCTTTGTTGAAAGAACATAAGGAAAAACTTTTTTAATTAAAATTTGAGCGAAATATTTTAAGCGCTGTTATTAAGTTTAACGCTCTCATTCGCCGAAAATTGCCATCCGATCTGTCCGCTGAAATTTATCCGGCAACGATACTCGCCTAAAACTATTGAGCAGAATTCGTTAGCCGCTCCACATTTCTCCTCTCGACATGACGAGGAATTTAAAAGTGGAAAAATGTCGCGTTGCCAATTTAGTTTCTCATCATGAAAATAAATTTATCAAAGTCGAGGACGCGAGCGAATGAAAACTGTTTCACGGGCAATGGCGTCATACCTTCACAATGTGCTTAGGTAGCTTGCTTGCGAAATGAGATTGATCTACCTTATCTTCTTGGTATGTCTTCGGGTAGGTCACAAATCTTGACTAATCTCCTTTAAAGGTTCATCGATCCTCGCTTTCATCGACAGATGCTGCATAGAGGCAGCGCTAAAAATCAACATAGAATTGAATTTGAGACGATTCTATGAAAACTAGAAGAGAACAGAGCAAATCTATGAATAATTCACTGTGTTTATAACTCAGGGGGTCGTGTTTGCTACAAACTCGAGCAGTTCATTCGGATATACGAAACTCATTCCGCACTAATTTTTCTCCATCAAAGTTTTTTTTCGCCAGCGAGATGAAACATGAGAAAGAAAATGAAGAAGTCTGTGGGAGAAGATATCGTCTCAGCTTCGATCTCTCCACGAGTTTTTCCGGCTCTTTATTTCCAAAAGAAAATAATTTAGTTACGAACTTCTCCCACGGTTCGTAATGTTAGAACTTTTACGCTATTTAAATGTTTTCGAGCGAGTTATTTTTAATTCGATGTTTTGTAAAAGGAAAACACGATAAATAATTTATCAAACACGAATGGTACTATTAATCTCTCCGGTGTGTTCAACACTCGTCGCATCAGTGTTTCCCTCGTCATGCATCGACAAAGTAAATTGCAGAGGCTTTTCCAGCCACACCCAATTCAAGCGAACGACACTTCAGTCGTCTGTGCTTTAGAAGTTTGCCAATTTTACAGCAACAACGAAAAGTATCCAAACACTTCAGTGTTGTTATGCCGTCATGTTAAAATATATTGCATTACCAATGGAGTTGAAGCAAGGCAAGGTTGGAAAGCTTCTCTGCTGCTCCAAGCGGAACGGACAAAGAAAACAAACAGTAATATTTTTTAATATCTTTCTTCTTGTGACATTGTGTCTTGCAGGCTTCTCCTCACTTCAAAAGCTTTTCTAGGAGCGAGCAGAACGTGTCTGGCTTTCGAATTCGTCGTTCTCTCACGCAGCTTGAGACAATATTCGTACATATGTCAGAGCGATGGAACATCATGTCTTCATAGTGCAAAGCCTGGATGAGGCAAAATCATTCCAAGTTTTTGTGATCCATAATCGATAGAGCTTATTTGCCATGAAGTTTACGCTTCTCATGTTTACTAGATCGAAAGAAATTAGATCTCTGCCGTTAAACTGATTCATTCGACGATTGAATGGACTTTGAATTAACTTTGCAAATAGACTTGTTTGTAAATAGGTCGGGGAAGAAAAATCGGAATCGCAGAGCGTTCAACGAAGATTTACGTGGAATACAACGAAATTTCGGATCATCAATAAGTACATGAGAGAATTGATATATTCGATCGCTTGCTCCTTTTGCCATCTACATGTTCGATAAAGCGTTGCGAGCTACAAGGCTGTGATTAAGATATGCAGCGAAAGCTCTTAGTTGAGAATGTGTCGCCTTTTTTTCCAAAGCCCAAAGGGGCAACAAGATTTATCTCACACAAAAGTTTTGAGAAATTTGAAACGATTTGGGTTTTTCACAAAATTACTTTTCTCGTGAGAGATTGTTCTTTTCGCTTCAGCCAAACTCCTGAGTCAGCAAATATTGTTTGTTCATTCGAGTGGAACGAGAGGGGTATAAATGGTGTTCGGCCGATGAGTTTTTGTTTTGTTCGTCGAGTCTAGCGCCGACAACGAGCCACCGAAATTAATTCATAAAACATTTATCGATCTCCGAGTGGCCCGACACACGACTTACTTCTCAGAAACTTTGAATCAATAGACTGATTCATCTAGAAATAAATACCCCAATAGCTCAATGTTTGTATTAATAAATGATTGTTCGCATCGGACGCATGCGAGCCGGCCTAAGAATGAAAGCCATCATCAGATTTTTGTTGATTACGATTTTCTTTTTAGTGTTGCTGTAGCGATGACCGGACGAATTAATTGATGTAATGAATCGGATTCACCTAAGGATACGAGAATGCTTTGAAACAAATTTCGAACCTTTGCCAGAGTAAAAAACAGCCCGAGTTTCAACATAAAGCAGTACACAACTGAGCTTTAAAAGTCCTGCAATGTCTCACGATAAAACTTTGATAGATGACTATTGCTTTTTGGCGACGATATTCCATTTGGTGTGTCGTGAAATTAATGATTCGAGAAATTTGATGAATCTGAATTTGAATTTCGTGATTGTGGATAAAGCCATGAAATTTATGAGATGCATTTTTATGCTCGAGATAAAGCTGTAAATAGTGAGTGGAAAATGCTATCTGAGATGCCGCTTCAGAGCTTCTATTGTCCGAATACAATTATTTACAGTCGAATTATGAATTTAAATTCAATTGAATTTTAGAAATCGTTTTGTTAAATGCTTTGAATGTGAAACACTGACAATTTGTTGTGGCTTTTCTCATGGGTGAAATTGCAGAATGGAATCTTGTTGAAATCATCAATTAATTAACGTGAAACTAGCCAAACGGAAAATACATTGAAGCATTTGAGTCGCTAACTGAGTGAGGACGGACGATAGAAGGGAAAAGTGCTTTCACATCATTATAATCCAGCAGCAGCAATCGTTCAACTTGCAATAAATGTTGTGAATTGCCACCCGAGCATCAGGCGAGCGTAAAATAGAGAAGGATCATCAAATTGATTTTTTTTATCGTCGCCCCTCAATATATTTAAGCAAATTGATAACAAATAAAAGCAACTTTATCTCCGCTTGCTAATGGAGCCAAGTATTACGCTATCTGACATCACTTTCGATATTTATTTTTGCACGGAACACTTCATGAAAAGTTTCTCGAGCTTGTACAACCGACATGTGATAGTAAACAGAATTTACAACTGGTACTTTAGGGGTTGACGCTTGTACTTGGCTGACGATAAGAGTCACGAAATAATCAATACTTTACACCGACACACTCACGCGCTTCCCGAAACTTGTTTCGTGCTCTCAAAATGAATATTTTCCTATCTATCGATTCAAAGTTCGAGTGACATTTCCACACGAGCCATTAGCTTCGTCTAGTTTTCTTAACTTGGACCACTTCAATGTCTTTTTACTTCGATCCATCCATTTGAATTCTTTCAATTCACTCTAATAAGATTAACTGTGACTGTTAAGTTCCACCCGCGACCGTTGCAAAAATTGTTTGACTCTTAAAAGTCAGACAGAGAGAGAGAGAAAGAAGTAAAAGTTTAGTTGTTACATTCAATGATAAGAAAACGTGGGATCAAACAGAGACGTGGATGTCTTCAAGCTGCAAGTCAACTTACCTCACTTTACATTCGATAGAAACATCCTTCAAGGTTAAACGTGTACGCGTCGAGACAAAATAGATTTTCTTCGCTTCTCCTTATGTACACTTTGAGGTTCTTTCGAGCGTTATTAATTTCAGGAACCTTTCCTCAGGAAAGCAACTTTGCTCAGCCTGTGTAGCACGATTTCTCACGGGATTTTCACTTCACAGTTTCAATGATTAATTTTTCCTGAAAGAAATTTTCAGGCTTCAGAAAGCGGAAACACCACAGAGTTTCACTTTTTTTGGAATGAGCTTTCTTGTTCACATACGAGAGTCTTGTTTGTCACTTTTATCTCTTTCCTCTGGCTCCGAAACTATCGATCGACATCAAGCGAAAGCTTCTCTAGTTTAGGTTTGTTTAACCACACGAATTTGTCGTCCGATAGCCTGAGAAAATATTCCTAAAATTATACGTAAACTCAGCCTGTGCTTTCGAATAGCGATCGTGTAATTTTCCGGTCTTCGCTACTTCCACTTGCCGTCTTCTTTGGCTGTGATACTAAGCAAGCATCCTCTGTGGATGGCTCGTGCACAAGTGGAAAACTCGAATTGAAATTTAGACTACTTATAAACTCTTGGAGTTTTCTGAAATATTCTTTGGGTGCGGATCAAAGGCCAGGACGGAAAAAATTGTTGGTGGTTGGAGCATCAGAGTTGAATTATTCACGGGGATCTTTCTTCGAAACTAGGTCAAAGGCTCAAAGCTTGTAACTTTACTACTCGCGAATCTTCATATTTTACGACATGATCCAAGTGTCGTGTTCCGCTTTACGCACAGATGTTGCGGTTGCTCGTTCCCGTGCGCATGTAGGCGTCGAGGAGAGTTTAAAAGAATTATTCATTACTGGCGGGTTGAGCGAGCTTTTATAAGAAAGCTGAATGATTTTAAATCATTCGGTGTCAGTTTTCCGCCAACATCAATTGATTTCTTAAGCTCGTAGACACAAACGATGATAACGGCAAGCGAGTTTCCGAGTAATTTTCTCTTCCTTTCACATGCAAATTAATACGATGAAGAAAATTAATTCCTATCCATTGTTTCGCTCGTGAACAATGAGACGAGCCAGCAATTCTTCTATTGCTGCTCAGGAGCGAGTAAAAAAGAAATCAATAAAGGAAACTTTACGTTTTGTTCCATGAGCGCTTTCTTCTTATGCTTTATTCCACTTCAACCCGCTCAAGTGTTGAATTTTCTCGCTTATGCTTTTATGAATTTTTCACGATTGTGACTCTCGATCCATCGAAGTGCCTCAGACACCTTTTCCTCCCCAAACCCAATTTCACAGGCTCAACTCTTCATCGAGTCACAGATACACGCACATTTTCTCTTGTCGTGAACTTTAATCCTCCTGCGAGAAAAGTTGACTTGCGACAGTTTCAGCTCGCGGGTCCGTCCATCAAATTTACATTTCTCGACTTTTACTTCGTTTGCGCTCTGACAGCGACAAAGAAAATCCACAAAATTTTCTTTTATGAGATTTTCCTCACTTGAACTTTGGGCAATCGGCCGAGCGGACGTTTAAGCTTTCCGGCGACACTCTAAAGACTGACGAGAGTTCGAAATGAAAACTCTTTTCTTCGAAATGAAAATGTGGAAAGCTGCGAACGTGAGAACGAGAGAGTCGAGGAAAAGCTTGACAGTGAGCGGTAAAATGACGGGAAGGGAACGTGGAAACTCGGGAAAGCTGTAACAGGTGAATTTCGAAATCTTTGCTCAAAATTTACATTGAAATCTCAAAAAATTTAAAGGAGAGAAAAAGAAAATTCATTGATATGTATTAAATAGCAAAATGAACTGATTTCTGCGATTTTTGTTAGCAAATATTTCTCGAGTTTTCACAAACTAATTAACCAAATTATTGTACTGGAAAGTGGAAAATTCATGAATTAGAAATTTTCAAGATATTTTTTATTTTCATAAATATCCAGAGCAAACTAAATGTTCATCATCGTTCATCTACTCAATTAAGTCTAAAGGTGATCACGCGTTTTAGTAGTCGTCATAATCAAGCCCTCGGTTTCTGCTGCCACTCCGTCTATCTCCGTAGTTGTTCTGTCGCTCCCCGTAGTTTTGTCGCTCGCCGTAATTTTTCTTGAAGCCTCCGCTCTTGAAGTTTCCGCCAAAGTTCGTTCGTTTGAATCCATACTGTTGTTGTTGGCTGCTACCACCCCGTGCGGAGCTTTTCTTGAACTGCATAAGATCTGGACTCACATACTGTGGAAGAGAACTCGTTATTTACATAAGAGAAATGCTTCGAAAATTAATCCTGGCAAACCTGATTCGACTCTTGCAAAATGTTTATCAGCTCATCGGCACGAGCCGCGTGGTTATCTGTAAAGAATGTGTATGATGTTCCTTTGTTGTTGGATCGGCCGGTCCTGCCGATTCTGTGAACGTAATCTTCGGTGTTTAGCGGGAAATCGTAATTGATGACAAATTTCACATCGTCCACGTCTAGATGAATGTTACGAAATTTATGTTTGTGACAAGGAAATTATGCTAAGATCAACTTACCCAATCCACGTGCAGCGACGCTGGTCGCAATCAGTATACTATTTTGGTCTTGACGGAATCTCTGAAGAACAAAGTCACGTTCGCGCTGAGATTTGTCTCCGTGAATGGCGAGAGCGCGGAAATTGTTTTTCGTAAGGAAATATTTGATGTCGTCTACGCTCCTTTTGGTCTCCGCAAAAATGATAGTTTTGCCGTCTTTGTCGCTCTGAATCTGAGTCAAAAGTTTGATAAGCTTATCTTCTCTCGTCCATTCCTTGCAAACTTCAACAATTTGAAGGATGTTCTGGTTCGCCGAGAGATTCATCGATCCAATGTTGATTTGTACGTGGTCGTTTAAGAAATCTTGTGCAAGGCTCTTAACTTCTTTTGGCCATGTAGCGGACCACATGAGAACTTGACGGTCTGGGCGAATTTGCTCGATGATTTTGCGGATTTGAGGCTCGAAACCCATGTCGAGCATTCTGTCGGCTTCGTCAAGAACTAAGTAAGAGCATCGTTTCAGATTTACGACTCCACTCTGGAGAAAATCAATGAGACGTCCTGGAGTAGCGATGACAATTTCTGAGCCTCTTATAAGTTCGTTCTGCTGTGGACCTTTGGAAGCGCCTCCAAACAAGCAAGTGTTGCGAATGCCAATTCGCTTGCCAAACTCAGTAGCGACCGTTTTGATTTGTTGTGCTAGTTCTCTCGTTGGAGCCAGAACCAAAGCAATTGGGCCATCACCGCGCTTCAGTTTGTCTTGATTCAGAATATGGACAAGAGCCGGGAGAATGTAGCCGAGTGTTTTGCCTAGAAAGAAATTTCATAATAAAATTTTTCATTGCATGACTTTTTCAGGAGTTACCTGATCCTGTCTGAGCGATTCCAACAAGATCGCGACCAGCCATTGCGATTGGCCAAGACATGCTCTGAATAATTGTTGGCTGCTTGAAGTCTCTTTGGGCCAGTTGGTCTGTGATGTACTCGGGAAAACCAACCTCGGTAAACTCGAACACTGTATGCGCCGCATCTCTTCCCTTCACTTTGATGTCATGCTTACGATGAAAAGCCTCAATCTCGGCCTTAGCACGGTTCAGCACACTTTCAGATGGTTGGTAGAAATCCTTTTTCAACGGCGGAAGATTTTCCAGCTCCCAATCAATCGCTTCGAGTTGCTGCTCTTCGTAGAAACTGTTATTTTGGCGCTGTCTGAAGCTGTCTCCTCCGCGGTTGTTGAACCTATTATTATCTCCACGGTCGTTGAATCGTCCTCTGTCGTTGTAATTGCCTCTGTCATTGAATCCACCTGATCTTGGAGGCCTTCTAGTTCCGTCATCTCCACGTTCGCTTTGATATTCCGTTGATCTCACATAACTGAAATTACCAAGGAAACGTTTACAACGTCAGTAATCTGCTTGTTCTTTCATTTCGTCAGGTAGTAGATGAGAAATTCGATTATCAACTTACAGAGTTGAGAACTTGGAGGTTAATGTTGGCAGGCTGGATTTGGCAGTCCAAAGCTTATGAATTACGGAGCGCTGTGTGCATATCCGACGAAGTAAGCCACTCATCTTTATCGCAAGAGTTGATTCAACAAATGTTAATGTTTGTTCGAGCTTTAATGCGAAAAAGACTTAATAAATTTCACTGTATGAAGTAAAAGAGCGAGAAAGAGAAACAACAAACCAGAACGAGACAACTTGAGTGGCAACGTTGAATGCCTAGACGCGTGAATTAAAACATCTTGCGAAATTAGATCGTCTAGATTGTTCAAGTGATTCAAGCGAATTTATGGAGAATTTCCCTTCACGCTACAAGTTCAACGAGACGTTCGATGTCGACCTTGTTACCTATAAAAAATTAAATGTTCAAGATTTTAGGCAGCGGGAATCGTCCGGGATTAAACTCAAAGGAAGTTCATCGGTTGTCCAAGTCTTCCAGCCAGTGTTCAAGCAAATAGAAGTTGCTGTGCCTTATCAAAGTCCAAAAGAAGCGACGAGAAGCTTTCTTCGAGGGTTGAAAGAGCTTTTGTTGTTAGTGAATCAAAAGCTCAAAGCTCAAACGTCGATCGATGTAGAAAAGTTTTCTGTCACTGAATATGCGAAAATCAGAGCGAGCTCGACCGAATCTCTTTACTTCCCTGTTGAAGTTAAACAGTGTCTCAAGGTCAACGAAGAGGAATTTATCATTTGCTTGAACTTCGATAATCCAACCAGCTTGCCAGAGAAGAATCAAGAAACGGGCTATCAAGGATCACATTTCGGCTACACAATAATTTCCAAGGGTCAAAGAATACGCGGCCATGTCTTGATCACGACTTTCATCGGTTTTCCTTCAAGGAACGAAAGTGAAAAGTCGGCGATTCTCGATGAAATTCGAACTGCAAACTCTCCTAAGCTTATCAGCTTCCATAAACTCTGTCAAGCTGCGACGACACTTCGGTCGCTGCCATTCGACATCACTACTGAGCTAGGGATGACTGTCGGGAGTGACGATGATCTGTTAACAAGGAACAAACGAATAAAGAAGCTCCCAGACGACATACAACGTCTTCACGTTACTCTGACGAACTTCAGATTGCCGAACACTGAAAGTGACAAAATAAAATTTTACTTTGAAAGTTGAAACATTTCAAAAATTTCTTTCTCGTGAATCCTTTATTTCCGCAGCTTTTATGTTCATAAATAAAGTTTTCATCACGAGTAGTTTGACATGGTTGTACAAGGATTCAATTCTACTTTATGCACGGGGCGGCAGGTAGTGCGCATTGAAATTCGCTAACTCGAGAAGAAAAGCTTTCTCTGGAAACGTTGGGGAGGGTTCTGCTTACATGAGATGTAAGCTGCTTAATGGCTAAAAGAAAACTTGTTACGCATTATAATCTAAATGTTTTTGTTTGTTTTAAAGAGAATGATTCAAGAATGTGATCCAGTGATGGTGGAACTTGATGAATTGAAACTGAGATTTTAATTGAATCGCGTGTGCCCATTGCTAAAAGACCCTCCATTGCGCGCACCTCCCTCTCCTCCGCGGTCACTGAATCTGCTTCCTCCAGCAGCACCGCCGCTTCCGTAGCTTTTGAAGCCTCCTCCGTTCTCTTGACGCCCTCCATAGCCGCCAGTCTTCGGTCCGCCGAATGATCCTTTCTTGAATGTTCCGTACTGTTGTCCTCGGCCATAGCCGCCACCGCGACGGTTGCCGCCTCCGAATTTCTTGAGTCCGTAGAGTTCTGGATTGACGTACTAAGGTGACATAACTTTGATTAGCAGCTACTCGAAAATTAATTTGTCATGAATTTTACCTGATTTGTTTCTTGCAAGATGTTCACAAGTTCGTCAACTTTTGCTCCGTTCGATTGTGTGAAGAATGTGTATGATGTTCCTTTGTTGTTCGAACGTCCTGTGCGTCCAATTCTGTGCACATAGTCCTCGATGTTTGATGGGAAGTCGTAATTAATCACGAACTTGACATCGTCAACGTCTTTGTTTCAAATGGAAAACAGTAAAGTTAGTAAACGTTCAAGTAAGATCGATGGGAAGGTAGAAAAGTAAACTCTCGAGGTTGATTGAAGTCTACTTTTTCTTTTGTGGAAGTCAGTCAGACTAAAGAAAGATAAAACGTAGGTGATTGTTTCTTTTTTGGGGGCCGAAAACGCTTTCCGTATCAACGGACGCCTCAAGGAAAATTACATCCAAGATGTCGAACGTCTGATTGTCATTGTTGCACAATCTGCAGTGGTAATTTAACACGACGATTTATCCAGAAGAGAATCCGAGTTGCTCTAAGATATTCTTCAAAGCAGAAATCTCTTCGCAACCTGGTTGCATTCACAAGGCATTCAGAATGTGTATCGGGCATGTGGATGAAGGACGAGGTAACTTAAGATGAGGTAATGATCATTTTTCTTCTACATCTTCGAAATTTCTTACATGTCAGTAAATTAAGTGATACAACTTACCTTCAGCGTTGTTGCTTTACTGACATGTGTTTGAAATTTATTACCAAAAACTTTTTTCGGGGGCAAAGGTTTGAATACACATTTTCCTAGCCATGATGGACGAATCCGCTTTCGCCATCATTGCTGTCTCGTTCTGCCTCGTGAATCCACAATGCGCGCTCTTAGCGCCTCTCTCCAGCTTTTCACTAATTTCTTTCGGGGTGGGCCTCCATGAGTGATTGGAGATCCACAACTCCGTTTTATCTTAGTGCTGGTGTCGAGCATCATTATTACCACCGCAAATCATTATGGATGACACACATTCGAACCGAAGCATCTTCCACCAGCGAAATCATCTCCAAATCGTTGAAGAATCGTTCGGCTTCGTTTCACACCGTCGGCGAAAGATGCATGAAAACGGTTTTTCTTCCCCACGCAAAATCGCGAGAAGACTTCTTTTAAAACTTTTTTGTGTTCCAGTATTCACCACACTGTGACCTTCCTGTGTTTACGGAGTGACACAAGTGCGCGAGAGTCCTGTAAAAACAACAAAAGAAGCGTGGAAAATGAAAAAGAAAAACCATTAGTGAATACTGGAAACGCTTTCTTCTCCTCAGTTTCGATTTAAGCGGAAAGTTTTCACTAGCTGTCGTAGTTAATTAGTGTGTGGTGTGATCGGCCGAACCGGACTTAAAGACGAACCCAATTATAAATCTTCACCTATGACTGACTTTGGATTAATTTGCATGATGTGTTTCTCTCTGCACTTCACTAGTCACCCATTAGAACTATTTGTACTCACCAAGTCCACGCGATGCGACGTCTGTCGCAATTAAGATTCCCATTCGATCTTGACGGAATCTTTGAAGAACAAAGTCACGTTCGCGCTGAGATTTGTCACCGTGAATGGCAACGGCGCGGAAGTTGTTCTTCATAAGGAAGTATTTGATGTCGTCAACCTTCTTCTTGGTCTCCCCGAAGATAATTGTTTTGCTCTCGCGGTCGTTCTGGATTTCCGAAAGCAGTTTGATAAGTTTTCCGTCCTTGTCACGATCTTCGCAAACTTCAACGATCTGAAGGATGTTCTGGTTCGCTGAGAGATTCATCGAGCCAATGTTGACTTGCACGTAATCGTTCAGGAACTCTTCAGCCAGATTCTTAACTTCTTTTGGCCATGTTGCAGACCACATGAGAACTTGACGATCTGGGCGAATCTGCTCGATGATTTTGCGGATTTGAGGCTCGAAACCCATGTCGAGCATTCTGTCGGCTTCGTCGAGAACAAGATACGAGCAACGTTTTAAGTTAGTTGTTTCTTGTTGGAGGAAATCAATGAGACGTCCCGGAGTAGCGATGACAATTTCTGATCCTCGCTGCAAATCGTTTTGTTGAGGGCGTTTTGGTGCTCCGCCAAAGACGCAAGTGTTGCGAATACCAATTCGTTTGCCAAACTCGGTTGCCACGGCCTGAATCTGCTGCGCCAACTCTCGGGTTGGAGCCAGAACCAAAGCGATTGGTCCGTCTCCGCGTTGCAACTTTTCTTGATACGTGATGTGAACGAGAGCCGGGAGAATGTAAGCCAAAGTTTTTCCTAAATTAACAAAACAAAGTTAGTTTTCTCATCGCTTTAGAAGCTTTACAAATTTACCTGATCCAGTCTGAGCGATTCCAACAAGATCGCGACCGGCCATGGCAACAGGCCACGACTGGCTTTGAATGACGGTTGGCTGCTTGAAGCCTTGGTGAGCTAATTCGGTGGTGATGTAGCTTGGGAATCCAACTTCGTTGAACTCAAAAATCGGCTGCACTGAATCTTGTCCGCGGACGGTGATTTCGTGTTTACGATGGAAATCTTCGATTTCGGCGCGCGTGCGGGCAAGAACGCTTGCTGATGGCTTATAGAAGTTCTTGCGAAGCGGCGCCAAGGTTTCAAGGCTCCAGTTTATGCGCTTCAGTTGCTGATCGTCGAGTGAACTCTTGCTACGTCCACCTCCAAAACCATTCTTATCCACACGTCCATTGAATCGATCGTTACGTCTCTCAATTCCACCATATCCGCCGCCACCACCTGATCTTCCATATGAACTTCCTCCTCCACGACCGTTCGACTGCTCTGATGATCTGATATACCTGAGAAAAGAAGAAAATTATTACACTTGGAACATTCAACGCCATGCGGGAATTCGCACATTTTTCTAAAATTTTCTTTATCAAGCACACTCGTTGAAATCTTTCAGCCAACTGAGGAAAACGATTGACGTAATATTTCGAAACGTGACTTTGAAAGAGACGACGAAACAATGGAGGAAAAGTGAGTGAGATGGCGAATCGCCTCGTTTCGAGGAAGAAAAAATTCATCGCTTTTTTCGTCACTTAATCCATAGATTTGACTAATTACTTCACGGTACAAACTTACATTGCTGGCTTATTAACTCGACTACAGTGTTTTGAAGCTCGAAAAACTGATTTAAGCTGGTTGAAACTATTTTTTAAGATTCTCCGATCGTGAACTTTCGAAACTCTCAGAAAACTTGGTGGGCACGAAACTCAGTCCGAGGGAAAAGGCTAAGCCAAGTGAACAAAACTACGAGATAGACTACAAAAAGTAATTTAAATTAAGCTGCGGTGAGAGTTCAATTCGACAGCTACTTCAGTTCGATACTTTACCAACCCTCGTTTTGATCGAGTTAGATTGAAAATGGATTTCAACCCGCAAGGATTTTCTTTCCGGAGAATTGATTTGGAATCACAAAAGCCTCAAAACAGCTACGAAATTCACTTTCCCAAGAACGGAACAGTGATTGGAAGAGACGTGAAATGCGACAGGCAAGTCGTGTCTACCATCGCGAGCCGTAGGCACTGCGTTGTTTCGTTCAGCGGAAATAAGTTGTACATAAAAAATTTGGTAAATGCAATGTGGTGAAATGCAATTGTAGCTCTGGACTAACGACTAATCCAACTACATTTCAGGGCACCAATGGCACATTCGTGAATGGCGCAAAAATCAACAGCGAGACAGAGCTAAAAGAGGACGATTTTGTCGGAATAGGTAAGATTATAAAAACAGATTACAAAAATATTAAGTAAAGTTATGTTCATTTTTCAGGCTGCAATACGAACACCAACCCTGCAAGCGAAAACCATCTCATCTACAAAGTAAGACGAATGGAACAAATTGACCTGTTAAGCTCGGACGATGAAGAAACAACAAATACGTCTCCCGAAGTACAGCAGTTGGTAAATAAAGAAACTGACAAAGTTGAATGTCTGACCAGCTCTAATGTCGAGAACGAGCCCCTGCAGAAAGACTGCAACGCAAATGACACAATGACCGCAGAAGAATGCGATCAGATTTGCGCCGCATTGCTTGAAGCGTCCGTAGGTAGTGAGTTACCAAGCGAGACCATTGAAATATCAGACGAAGAAACTGAAACTGACAAGAAGTGGAAGGGAAAGGTCCAAGGGCGATTAAGCCCACGGCTAGAACTTTTTCGAAGCAAAACTGCTGCTGAAAAAGATTCTGATGAATTGGAATCTTTGCCTTCAAGTGATGAATCCGAAAGTGCCATCAATCAAATCGACAAATCCACTGTCGAAGGAGAGAAGACAGCCTGTATTTTACTTAGGAAACTCAGCCAAGAGGACATTGATGTTTGGGGTAAAAGCATTCGTGTTAAAAACAAGCCATATAATGACAAGAAGATCAAGCTGAATACGATTGTTGATCCTGACAGTGATGAGGAAGATTCAGTAAAAAAGGTGCCTTCCGAGCAACAATATGAAAGAATTCCAAAGATGATGATTCGTCGCAAAAGCGTAACTGAGTTCGAAGTTCAAAATCCCACCTACAAACGACGCTCCGACGCTTCTGAACTCGTTGAAAAAAAGCGAAAGAAACACGAAGTAATGAAGAGGTCAGAAATTGTTGTACCACGCAAAGGACCGCAAGTGATTGCACCGCCTCACATGCCGAAACGTCGTAAGTCTCTGTACGAGCCAACAACACTCCCGATAAAACAAATATCTAAGCGACGAATGTCTGTTGCTTCCGATGCTTCTTCTGGCGACGTCTTCAGTAAAGTAGGAGAACTGCGAAAGAAACAACCACTGCCAGTGAGACGAGAATCTGTTGACACTCGTTGCTCTTCAGAGGAGGTGAAGCAAGCAAAGAGAGACAAGTTGCGAGAAGTTGCCATGAGGGAAGCTGCCAGAAAGCAAGAAGCAGAAGAAGCTGTAAACAAGCTCAACGATGAAAATAAGAAATCGGCGAACAAACCAAAAGTAAAACTCACACAGAACACTCGAGCGGCAAATTTGGCTAACGATATTTCGAGACCAATTCCAATGCCACCGAGACGAATGTCGGTCAATGAACCCGCTGCAACAACCACTGTTCACAGCTCAGCGACTGTGCTTAAGCCCGTCGGTCAAACAATGCCAGAATACAAACAGCTGATGGATGAACTTAAGTCGAAATACGGAAGCGGTTTTAATGAAAACGCCAATAGAACAGAAAAGCCAAAAGAAACAGATCATGAGCTGATGGAAGTTTGCAACAATATAAACTTCTACGGAAACGAGTCGCATGTAAGCGAAGAAATAAGTAGCGTTGTCGTCGAAGTGGAAGGTTTGATTCAAGAGAGATTACAAGTTCCTTCGAATCTAGAACTTTCTGTAATAAAAGTGAATTCGTTGGTTGACGGCCTAGAAGAGATTTCATCGCAAGAGTCTGATTCAATGCAAGATGGTCTTGAAGACATTTCATCGCAAGAATCTTCGTCGTCGCTGCATCCTCCAGAAGAGGTTGAACTAAATGACGAGATTCCAGATCGTAATTTGTCAAATGAACTTGGTTCACAAAACAGTTATGACCGCCAAAAGATGCCTCAATATCTAGTTGTGAGCCAACCTCCAACCATGAACCTCAAATCAATTCTTAAATCTCCATCGGTTTCCTGCAACAAACCGAAAACGAGAAGAATAACATTCGCAACGGAAGTCAAAGTAAAAACTTACCAAATCGTTACAGCGATGGACTATGAGGATCACTCTGAAGAAAGCAACTCGCAAAAGTTCCTAACATACAAGCAATATAGAGAGAGCCTAGCGGCAAGGAGCAGTTCGTCTTCAACAACAAACTGAAACCATTAAGAGCTCGCCTCGCGAGTTTGCACACAGCGTCTTCCTTATGCGCGAACAAGACAGTCGGAATGTTACATTTCCTACGATTAAAACTCTTCTGTTCAGTCGTGGCAGCAAAGCAAATTGACAAACTGTATTAAACATTTCCGCGAACAAATATTTTTAGTAATTTTACTCCAAGGTACAAAAGGAGTAAACTTGAATAATTTTTTAAAAGTAGAAAAATACCAAAGCATTAAATTTTTCTTCCAAATCGAAACTGAATTTCATTGAAAAATAAATTGAATACTCATTTAATTGTTTATTAGCTTTAAAGGTCTGAGACTGTTGAAAAGTATTCTAAAGTCTAAATACCTTAGAAAGTCAGACCGACTGTTAAGAAGTATTCTAAGGTTACAGGCAGTTGATAAAGCAAACGAGTTTTCCAAGTTAAGATCATTGTACTATAAATATTTATAATGATCGATCGATCCCTAAAACAGCTGTTTGAAGCAGAAGAGATTCTTGCAAAAAGTCACTTGATTCTCTCAAACAAATAGAACAACACTACCAAGTTCATTCCAAATAAAGAAAGGCTAAATTTGAAATTGTGCAACGACTTCGAGACTTTGTTTTCGCCGGTGGAGAGCATTCTGAACTTACTTTCTTCCCGAGCTTAGCAATTTCTCAATTGAATGCAGTGAATACGTTGTGCTGGATTGGACACAAGAACAGGTAAACTGCGGAAATGCTGAAACAGCAATTGATGATGGAGCCATTGAATCTGAAAACGAAATCGATATGAACACGACAGAGAAGCAATAAACCAACGAAGATGATCAGACGGCTACAGAGAAAGCTGATATCGAGGCTTCTGTGCATGCAATACCTCGAAGATATTCAATCGATGACTTAATTAAAGCTTTCGAGATCCAAACTGAATTCGCGGATAATTTGTTAGAAGGTTTTGAAATCCAAATTGAATTTCCAGAACCAACCAATGCTATTGATGATCTGATTGAGGATTTTGAGAGTGTCGCATGAAGCAACACTAATCGATTTAAAGTTAAAAGAAATGTTTATTATCAAAAAATACTTGTCCTCGTACCGTACCTAGTTGATCATTACATTTGATCTCATTTCCATCACCATATTGTCCAAGAAATAAAAATATTCTTATCCTAATTAAATTATTTAACTATCGGCCTCATTTGTCATATCTCGTTCCCGATGAAACTCATTATGTCGTCATTGAAGACATCAACCGAGTCAGTGGCTTGTGGTCCTGATTGCATAATGACGGAAGACTCGTTTATATGTGGTTGGGACCGGAAGAGAGCTTGAAAGTCAGCGTCGCTCAAATCATTTGAGTTGCGCGCCTTGTCAACCAGCGACTCACCGTAGAGTTGTTCCGAGCTCACGCTTTTGAAAAGCTTCTTGCTTTGTCGTTGCTGGTCTTGTTGCTGAGCATTCGTAAAGAAGTTTTGCTGTGACATCTGGAAGTGATTGCTGCTGCTTGAGACATCGCGCATGAAATCCATCGTTGGTGATGCTATTGAAGATTGGATTGGAGTATTCGGTGCAGAACGAGGATGCATTGGATTGAAGTTCTGTACTGCATCAAGTGAAGGCTTGTCGTCTGATTTTCCTCGCGCTGACAGTTTGGGGATTTGGAATTTTTTGTCAAACGCTTTTACCAAATCAGTTCGAGGAGCTTGAGATGCGATGTTCAACATGTTTTTCAACATTTCGTTGGAGTTTCCGCTGAAGCCAGAGAATGGACTGTTGTCTTTCGAAGAGGGTTTTCCAGGCTGCGAGGACGATTTAGGCGATGGTATGGTCGAGCCAGATGAAGTGAGCGAGCCCGAAGAGCTCGACTTTTGATACAAAAGCTTTTGAGATGAACTTTTGCTTGATTGGGAAGATTTCTTCGCTGACGCCGGACCCGAGTTAACCCCAGGTTTCAACCCAGTATGCTTCGGCGACTTCGATCCCTTTGACGATTTCGTTTTGTTGAATGTTATTTTGATGCCATCGCTGCCGCTTGATTTGATCTGGTATTCGCTCTTCTTGTCTTCTCCTTCAGGTGCGGACATTGCGTCATTAGCCGAAGACTTCAGCTTGTTGATGACAGCGCTCAGCGAGTTCTTGCGGTTAGCTTGAGAGGAGCTAACGCCTTTGAGCAGACTTTGCGGTGACGGCAGTGGTGACGGGATCGTCTGTGGATAAAAGCGAAAAACATTTGTTTAAATTTTGACTTGACGTGAGTTTATTTTACACACAAAAAAGAACTATTAGATTACAGTTTTGGCTAGCGTTTACTTTCCGACTATGTTTCCACTTTAAAATAATTGAGATCTCACCTGCTGATCAGCACCGAAGTTCAGAAATGACAAATCTCCCATAGAGTCCATGCCAGCAGCTGGAGACTTTTTCGGTTTGAAGCTAGCTGAAGGTTTTCCCATGAACTGTTGCGACGACGTTCCGCTGGATTTCTTCGACGGTGAACTGCTAAGAGAGTCGCTCGATTTCTTCTTGGCCATCGGAGCAGAGCTGCTGTCGCCTTCTTCACGCTTGCGCTTCTTTTTCTTTTCAGATTTCGGCTTTTCATAGGCGAAGTTTGATGACACGTTGCCCACTGTAGTCAAAGAGCTTGACGTCTGTCCAAGAGATGCAAACTCGCCGGTACTTATTTGTGGCTTCAAAGGAATCATTTCCAAGTCGCTGACGCGCTTCTCCAGGTTAAAAGGAGCCGACGCGATCGGTGAAGCTCTCGGAGTCGGAATTTTCCTCGATCCGTCGAGCAGTGGCGATTGCATAGGAACCATAACCGTGTCCATCGCTGGTGGTGGCGAGGGATCATTGAATTCAAACACATCCAAAGACTTCTGAGATGCAGATCCTTTTATCGAATGACCGAGGCCTTTCTTGCTAGAAACGCCTAAGATACTTGAAGTTCCCTCACTTGACATTTCGTTTGTCATCGAGTTTCTCCCTAACATCATATCATCACCGCCATTGTCCATCTCAAAACTCATAACTCGACTCATCTTATTCGAGTGTTGATCGAAGACGTCCAAGTTTTTCTGCTCGATAGCCTTGAAGAAAATTTCGTTCTTGTTTGTTCCACAAATGTCGAACGAGTTTTGCCGATTGCCCGAGTACGTAGACTCGTCCATTGAATTTCCTGTGTCGCATTTTCTCCCGTCGTCCTTCTTATCGTCGCCTTTACTTTTAGAATCAGTTGAGCCACCATAAATCCCACTGTTGAACAAACGCTTCTGATGAAGTCTTTGAATCTCCTGAGCTTCGTTTTCCCAATATTTAATCAAAGACCGCAGAACCATCGGGATCGACATCGTCTTTTGGAAGACTCGGTAGATGTAGTTTTCCAGCTTCGAATCAAACTGCTGATCGCTGCCATTTATCTTGCAACCAATCTGTTTAATATCGCTTAGGTTCAACTCAACTGTTACGATCGATTGCTTGATGGGATGCTCGACAAAAACTTGGATGAACTGCAGCGACACAACGTTGATTTCGAACATATAAGATTCACAGTCGAAGTCGTGCGCAGTTTGTTTCCGTACACACGAAGCGATCAGCGCATTGAATATTGCTTGCTGTCGAAGGAGCTTGATGATTTTGATAACTTGCGACGGCTCAGTGAATTGAATGCTCTTGATCATCGTGCCTGTCATCTCGATGTTTTCTGATATGAAGTAGCAGTGCGCTTGATCAGCCAGATTAAGAAACAAGCCTTTCTGGCCATTCTCGTACGTTCCTTGAGATTCGCTGTTTACAATCAAATTGATGAGCGATGCAGGAGCCTCTTTCGGCACTTCTGGGTTCTCCAATTTTATTCCAACGTTCTCCTCTCCAAAAACGCCCAAGTTGTTAGTTATCTTCTTGATTTCATCGTAGAACTGCGTTATGAGAGGAATAGCTTGGTTCAATCGAAGAACAAAAGCTGCGGGAAGCATTGTTGAGTTGTGAACATTGATGGGACTGAAGGTGAAGTCGTTCTTGCCACTCTTAAGAAGCAATGGTGAGATTTGTAATTTGTTTGAAGGTGCAGCCGCTTCAAGCTCAACTGTTAAGCTGTTTCCTATCGGTTTCTTTGAAGAAGCTGCCGCTTGAAGAGCGTTTACGAGAGGATCCATTCGTTTATGTTCGATGTTAAGCAGCTCAGTAGGGCGAACGAAGAACGTCAGTCGCATTGGATTTCCGCCTCTTCTGTTTGTGAGCAGACCAACCGAGGAAGTGATCAGCAGCACTTCTGCAGAATAATTCTGAAGGCTTTCGATGTTGAATATGTTGAGCAGATCGCTTTCGAGAGCCTGAATTGCGATGAAAGCCTTCGACTTTATCTTTGACTCTGCATTGAGCTGATATATGGATTGGAATCCCTCCAATTGTTGGGTGAAGTCAATGAAATCGCCTTTCCTCAGAACTTCGATGATATGTGGATCTGACGCAGATTCTGAGGAAGCCTCATGATGAACCTAGAAGAGTTGCGGTCTTTAAAATGTGCGTTAAGCGTGGCAATCCAGTCTGTGCTATTGCAAAGCGAGTAAGCCAGCCATGCATAGCGCCTAAGACAGGATGAAATATGATGGCGTTTGAGCAGAGACGATTGGATCAGAAATGATCCAGTTGCCACTGAAATCAGAGCCTTACCTTGACATCGTTGACTTTTCCTGCGGGATCCAGGAGGATCTCAAGATAGAACATGTCCGAACTAATGAACAACCCATTTGCGTTGTCAGTGAACTTCAGGAAGCTGCGGCGGGTAATAGTTTCCAGGCGTTCTACAAGGTGACCGCGATTTTTTATCTGAATGTTGTTCTGTAGATTGTCTAAGGCCGTTTGAAGGGTTTGTTTCTCAACGGCGTCGATATTGTACCTATCGAAAGTGAACATTTAAGTCGAAATAAAAAGGAATATTGATTTCAAGTTACCTTCTTTCCAACAAACTCAATCGGACATTCTTCGCGAGTTCCGGGAAAGTTTTCGACGATTTCACTCGCAGCGTCTCCATGAGCAGTTCATTCTTGAACTGCTTGTTCTTCTCCATCGCCAGCTTCTCGTACAACAGATGAAAACTGATTTATTCTACGAAGAGCAACTATTCTAAGCGCGCTTCCAAGCTTTCCAATAAGTTCACAACTTTGGCGATCTCAGCGCCGCCACTTTGGCGAACTCAAAAATCATTTCAAGTTTTTTGTTACTCAAAATCATTTGTTGTTTATTTTCGTTAACGCGCGATGCTAAATTAACATCTGTTGGAATAACTTTAAGATAAGATGACTTCGAACGAGTTGTATGTGAAGGTGAGGTGGAACAATTGAAGGCTTTAGAGAAAACTGCTGGAGAACTTTCACAAGCAGATGACAACAGCTAGATTTCTGGTCGGAATCTTTATTCCTGCTGTCTAATCGAGAAAGTGCATTGCGGAACTACCGCTGAGCTCTCAGTGAATCATTTCACAAATGATAATCCCATAAAACCACTTGAGCAAAGCTTTTCGCGTCTGAATCATTGCTAAGGTTTCTTCAACATCAAACAGCTTTATCAATGCTTTCGTTGGCCCAGAAATGCTTTATCAATGCTCTTGTTTGTTCTTGGCAAGCTTTGAAAACTTCATTCTCTTTGAACAATGTAATGAATTCGTCTGAAACTCACGATGACCCAGATCGGTGAGAAAACCGAAGAAAATTATCTGGTGGTGGAAGACAAAGTGCAGAATAACCAACGTGGAATACTCCGTATGACTCACCATAGATAACAATAATGAATTATTGACATCTTTGGTTCTTTGGACTCACACTAGCCAAACATTCGGATCGTTATCAAACGTTATCAACGTACAAAGAATGATGAGAGTGTTCTTTGTTTTAGGGCGCCCGCGTCTGGATCCCAAATCAAGATCAAGTCTGGGAAGGTGCAGTGCTCGAGGAGGCTTACAAGGACAACGACAAAGTGGTGCGGGTGATCACGGACACCGGGGAAAAGCGTGAACTTAAAATCAAAGATGAGAAGGAGCTGCCGCATCTGCGTAATCCCGCCATTCTTATTGGACAGAATGACCTGACAGCGCTTTCCTATCTGCACGAGCCCGACGTTCTCTACAATCTCGAAGTTCGCTTTAAGGAACGACAGATCATTTACACCTACTGCGGAATCGTCCTTGTCGCTATTAATCCATATCAGGATCTTCCCATTTACGGCTCCGACATCATCAGAGCCTATCGGGGACACTCGATGGGTGAACTAGAGCCACACATATTCGCAGTGTCTGAAGAAGCATACGCGAAACTTGAGAGAGAGAAAAGTAACATCAGCATTATAGTGAGTGGTGAATCCGGAGCGGGAAAGACTGTGTCGGCTAAATACGCGATGAGATACTTTGCTGCAGTTGGCGGCAGTGAGTCCGAGACACAGATCGAACAAAAAGTCCTGGCGTCAAGTCCCATCATGGAAGCTATCGGGAATGCCAAAACAACTCGCAACGACAACAGTTCTCGATTCGGCAAGTTTACAAAACTAATGTTCAATAACGAGGCGTCATTGATGTCGTTGACCGGCGCTACAATGCAGACTTATTTGCTCGAGAAGTCCCGAGTTTGTTTTCAAGCACCTGGCGAAAGAAATTATCACATCTTTTATCAGCTTTGCGCTGGTCGTGGCAAATATCGTAAGTAGATTTCCTCACTGTCAATTTTTTTTTGTTCACAAAAATCGTTGTCGTTTCAGCTGAACTTATGCTGGATCATCAAGACAAGTTCAGGTTCCTGAATCAAGGCCAATCGCCGAACATCGCGAAAATATCTGATGCTGACGAGTTCAATGAAACTCTGAAGGCGCTCACTACGCTTGGCTTCGAGAAAACTGAAATTGACAACATTATGAGAATTCTGGCTGGCGTGCTGCATCTTGGAAATGTCAACATAACTCACAGTGTCAAACAGGATCGAGAAGAAGTCGACCAAGAGGCTTGCATGATCGCTGGTAACGATCTATCGCTGAACGTTCTCAGTGACATCTTGAAACTTCAGAAGGATAATCTCCTTCAGTGGCTCACGACTCGTCAGATTGAGTC
Source organism: Smittia sp. YW1114-2 (assembly GCA_033064975.1). Classification (NCBI taxonomy): domain Eukaryota; kingdom Metazoa; phylum Arthropoda; class Insecta; order Diptera; family Chironomidae; genus Smittia; species Smittia sp. YW1114-2. The sequence continues at coordinate 23,063,427 of CP093832.1, forward strand.
TTTCAATGAATGCGTGATGATTCCTATGAACAAGGCGACAGCAGAAGCAGCTCGAGATGCATTGGCTAAACATCTTTACTCTAAGCTCTTCCACTTTATCGTTCAAACCGTCAACCGCAATCTGATGAGTGGCAAACATGAAGATAGTTTTATTGGAGTGCTGGACATCTACGGATTCGAAACGTTCGAGTGCAACAGTTTCGAGCAATTCTCTATCAACTATGCAAACGAGAAACTCCAACAGCAGTTCAACCAACATGTGTTCAAGCTTGAACAGGAAGATTATCTGAAGGAAGGTATCGTTTGGACCATGATTGACTTCTATGACAACCAGCCGTGCATCGACTTGATTGAGGCAAAACTCGGCATCCTCGATTTGTTAGACGACGAGTGTCGGATGCCGAATGGATCTGACGATTCCTGGGTCGCTAAACTAAACGAAAAGTGCACGAAGTACAAGCATTACGATAAGCCGCGCTTTGGAACGAACGCGTTTGTCGTAAAACACTTTTCCGATATTGTTCAATACGAATGCTTTGGCTTCATTGAAAAGAATCGCGACACTGTTTCGAAAGAGTTGGTCGGTGTGATTGAAGAGTCCGGCATGGACTTTTGTCGAGACTTAGTCCTGCTTGAAGAGAAGGAAGGCAAGTCTAAAGACAAGTTCGCGACAGCACCTAGAAGCGGCGTTAAGGTTTTAGTAAGCGCTTCGAAGCCGCACGTAAGTTTTACCCTCATAAATCACGTAAATTCCACTCATAACGCTTTTGTTTCCGTCCGCTGCATTCACATCTCACCAGCCCACCAAACAGGAAATCCGCTCAAGAGTTAGTGTCGCTTTACATGGGATGATATCTTGACGATTAAAATTTCTAATTAAATCAATTTCCTCAGACACTGCCAGCGAAGCAACATCGGCAAACTGTTGGATCGCAATTCCGGGAAAGTCTCACTCAGCTAATCGCGACCCTTCACTCAACAGCTCCGCATTACGTTCGCTGCATCAAGCCCAACGAAGCGAAAAAGTCGTTTGTGTGGGAAGCTTCGAAAATTGTTCAGCAGTTGAGAGCGTGTGGTGTCCTTGAAACTGTAAGGATCTCTGCGGCAGGTTTCCCGTCAAGATGGACATACGATGACTTCTATGACCGCTATCGACTCTTATGCAAACGCGCCGAAATCATCGATTGGAACGTCAAAGCCACTTGCACAAACATCGTCAGGAATTGGCTGAAAGATGAAGACAAATATCGATTCGGTCACACGAAAATCTTTTTCCGAGCGGGACAGGTCGCTTATCTTGAGCAGCTCAGATCCGATTTGAGACGAAAGCACATCATCAAAGTGCAATCAGTGATCCGACGTTTTATCTACCGAAAGAAGTTCCTGAAGTTGAAAGCAACAGCCCTGGGACTTCAAGCTCATGCTCGAGGAATGCTGGCGAGAAGGTGAGTTAACAAACCGATTGCGATAACATTGAAACAATCTCGCTTCTGATGATAAGTTTCGCACATACAGCCAAAACCTGTGCAATGTGATAAAAGTTGTGTGATTGAAACATGTCTTTTGCAATCGAATAGGAAAGCAAACGAGTTAAGGCAGAATCGAGCCGCCGTGACCATCCAACGGTATATGAAAGGCTGGTACCAAAGGGCGAGATTTATCAAAGCAAAGCGCAGCGCTATGGCTATTCAACGTTTCGGTCGAGGCTTCATCGCTCGTCAAAAGCATGCCGAAAAGATGAACAACTACAAAGCGACTGTCATACAGAGATATTGTCGAGGATTCTTGGCGAGAAAACGATACAACGAGAAGATCAAGAAGATTGTAATTGTGCAATCGTGTATCAGAAGATTCTTGGCAAAGCGAAAGTTCAAGAAGATGAAAGCCGAAGCGAGATCAATCTCCCATCTCCAGACAAAGTACAAAGGGTTGGAGAACAAAATCATCGAGTTGCAGCAGAAGGTTGATGTTACGAACAAAGAGAATGCTGCGCTCAAGTCGCAGATTGCTGTCATTCCAGAGCTAAAGTGAGTTTTTCTTAAAGCTTGACGACTTAAATAACTTCATCATTTCTCTTTCAAACTATCAGGAGCAAGATTGACGTCCTGAGAAACATCGAGAATGAGCTAAGATTAGTTAAAGTTAATCTAAGCGAGAGAGAAGATCAGCTCATCTCAGTTCAGAAATCGCTTGACCGTGAAAGAGACGAGAAGATGGCATTGATTGAGGAAAAGCACAGGGACGAAGAAGCTTGGCTAACTGAAAGGAATCAATGGCAAATCGAATGTCAAGAGATGAAACTGCAAGTACAAGAGATTGAGAATCATAAAAATGCCGCGCTCAATGCAGAGACGAATGAAATGAGCGAAGACTATCAAAAAATAATCATTGAAAAGGAATCGCTCGAGAGTGAAAACGCTGGCCTTAAGCAGGAACTTGAGCGGCTTCAGATGTTCATTCGGAGTCCTCAAGATTTCGATCACATGAAGCATTCAACGTCGACGACCGACGAAGACTTTGGCTACTCTTCGAGTCGCAATACGCTGGAGAAACAGCACAAGCAGGCCTACTCGATGGGATCGTCGCAGCTTTCTGAAGGTGATTTTCTGTCATTGCAGCATTCCAGCACTCACAGTAGTCATCCAGCAAAGTCAACTTTCGAGCGAAAGTTGAAAAGTTTGTTTGGTTTCTCGAATCGCGGAGGTAAAAAAATGTTTATTTGTTTATTGTTCGTTGGAAGACACTAATCAAACTAACTTTGGACTTGGATACATGGTGACATTAACTTATGAATAACAAACTGCAATTACATTCATGTCGATACACTCGCTATTCCGTTCTTCTAAATTCCGCTATTTCCTATCTCGTCTAGATCAAGTAACATCGACGCCGATCAACAGCTCGGCGGCAGCTCAAGACACAACAGTTCTTCTGCTTCGCATCAGAAAGCTCCTCGAAGAAGAGAAGAGTAAAGGCGAATCACTGCGCAACGAGGTCAGCTACTTCAAGCGTAAGACCAGCATGAAGTCTAACACTGAAGATTCGATCAAGATCTCTGAGCTGGAAGTTGAGAATGAAAAACTAAAGCAAGACTATCAGCTATTGCGAAATAGCATCCAGCGTGGTGTCGAGCAGCAGGAGCTCGAAGCGCAATACGAATCAGTTGTCGAAGAGTCTCGGCGTCGTCGAGACGAATGCATTCAACTGAGATCGATTCTGAGCCAACAATCACAAGAGAGTCGACCATTAGCCGGACAATCAGATCAACAAGAAAGAAACTATGAGGGTACTGAGCTTATGGAAGCTTTCCAGGCTCAAAAGCTCGCAAACAAACAACTCGAATCAGAGCTAACAGCGCTAACAGAGGAACAGAACATGAAGTTGACAGAGATGTGGAAAGAGATTGACAGCTTGAGAAACGAGAAAGCCATGCTCGAAAGCATCGTACATGAAAAGCTGGACGGAGAAACTGAGAACGGACTCGAGCCGACGGCAATTCGGCAGAAAGAAAAATATCTACGAATGGAAATTCAGAAGGCCGCAGCGTCCTACATTGAAGCGCAAGAACAGTTGAACGACGCTAGGAAAGAGATTAAGGATCTTCAGAAGAAGATTAAAATCCTTCTAAATCGTATGAAGGAAAACGGTTTGGGCGACGTGAACGACTTGCATCTCTCCAACGGAACCGCATTAGCTATCACGAGGCCGAAGGCCCTTAAGTATCAAGGAATCCTCAAACATCAACATGAAGACGAACCGAAGATTCTCCAGAAACTTGTGACCGAACTAACGCCTCGAACTGCAATCACTCTCGTGCCAAGCATGCCGGCCTACATTCTCTTCATGTGTGTCAGATACACCGACGTTACCAATGCTGACAATCAAGTCAAATCACTGTTGACGAACTTTATCTTGACAGTCAAAAAGTTGTACAAATTCCCCAACAAGCTAGAGACAAGAATCCTTTGGATAGTCAACACGATCACGCTGCACAATCTTTTGAAGCAATATGGAGGCAATGAAGAGTACATGCAGTTCAATACAGAAACTCAAAACCATCACCAACTGAAGAATTTTGATCTGTCCGAGTACCGGCAAGTCATTTATGACGCCTTGATCATCATGTACGAGAGTATGATGCGTCAGCTGCAAGAGTCAGTCAAAGCATTCATCGTCCCGGCGATTTTGTATCATGACGAGACGACAAGAGGAAGCAGGCGAGCGATGTCGGTTGAATCACCGGGCGGTGAAAAGTTCGCGCCCCAATCTCTGGTCGACCAACTTGAAAAGTTCTACAAGCAATTTGTGGTGTTCGGTCTCCAAGATTGCTACATCGAACAGATCTTTCAGCAGCTCTTCTCGTTTATCTGTGCAGTGGCGCTCAACAATCTCATGCTTCGACGCGACTTGTGTACCTGGAAAACCGGCATGAAGTTGAAGTTCAATGTTGGTTGTCTAGAATCCTGGATCAAGATGAAGAAAATGGTAAGATTAAAATTTTATCTACTGATTAAGAAGCTAACTCTTAACTTTTCATTAGTCGGAAGATGTCATCACGCCGTCAGCGTCACTCACTGAAGCCGCTCTTCTAATGCAATCAAGAAAATCAGAAGCTGACGTTGACAGCATCTGCGAAATCTGCCCGTCGCTCACGCCGTCTCAAATTCTGAAGCTCGTTAAGTCCTACACGTCCGATGATTGCGAAGACGCGATTCCTGCAAGTTTCGTTGAGAAACTCGCCAAGAAACTCAATGCTGTAAGTTTGAATTACATTGAAGAAAATTAAAAATAAATCGCTTCCCTCCAACAGCCTGACAACGCACCGTTCACGATGAACGAGAACGAAATTCGTCCACTGAGTGTAATCTTCAAATATTCAGACACTAAACTCGAAGAGATCGAAGTTCCAAGTGTGTTGAAGCTCAACGGGTTAGTGACGAGAATCTAAATTACGCGAGGCTCATTGCCACAGTGTTAAATAAAAAGTTACCATTCAGAGTAAATATTTCTCTGATCCTTAAGCCTTATCGCAAAATATTAATTGAAGGTCTTTGAGTAAAGACTGAGACAACGAAAGCCTAGAGATGAGACATATTTTTGAAAAACGTAAAGAGGCTTTTAATATTGATACAAACATGCAGTGTTGATTATTTATATAAATTTCCTCATAGAAGAATGCAAGACATGCCGAATGTCACAGGATAATAAGCTACAGTGGAGCCTTCAATTAATTTAATTTCGTTCCTGATTCCCTCCATGGTTTAAATTTATTTATTTAAACTTTAGAACTCGTCGAGTTCTAGATAATATTGAATTTATATTGCAATCATGAGAAAAGTATTAAGGATGCACTAAAACATTCCTTGCAAAACTAGAAAATGTACTTATATAGTTAAGTCATAACACCAAGTTAGTTAATAAAATTAACATCTGTGGTACAAAAATTTGTCGTAATTCATGGGTCGTCTTCCGGTTGCAGAGAGCGAGCCATCCGTTCCACGATAGATAGATAAACGAAGCTCTGGTCTCACAGCCTAGGCTGCTGCTCCAGACAGTGATCCGGGGTGGCAATATCAGTGCCACTGAGAATCACAACCCACGATTGAATGGAACTAATCTCGGCGAACCAAGAATCCTAGTGAGATTTCCCTATCTGAGCCTTGAAAACGTTTAACGGTCCAAAATATTTCAAATGAAATTATAAAACCGAAATCTTCGAAAATCCCCAGAAGTTTAACACAAACAAAGCAGAAATCAGTGAATTTTAAGCATTATAACGCAACTGTGCAAAGCGAATAATATTGAAACTTGTGCATAAAGTGCCGGGACAGTGGTCTAGTTTGAAAAAATGGCTACAGACTTTAATGGAATTGTGAAAGATGAAGAAACAAAAAATCGAGCTACGCGGAAGAATAAAAATGCGCTGACGGTTGATAGACAGACTTTCTTCACTGACCTGCTCAAGTTTCATGAATCTCGAGGGTAAGTAAGCAAGCCGGCAAAGGGGATTGCATAGTTCCTAGTTCTTTTGCCGTGATAACTTATCTAACCTTTTTCGTAGGACGCCAATAGTGAAGTTCCCAGTTATCGCTGGTCATGGAAGCTTGGCGGACGTTGATCTCTACAAGCTATACGAAAGCGTCACTGGGAAAGGTGGCTGGATGAAAGTGAACTCGAAGAATGAGTGGAGTGAAATCGAGAAGGAAGTTGGCTTCCCTGAAAAGTGCGTCAACTCTGAGCTCGCCCTTAAACATATTTACATCCGCTACTTCGACAAGTATGAGCGGTTCAACTTCCTTGGCGAAGAGAAGGAAAGAATGGACGAAGACGAGGAAGAATCTCGTCACAAACGTTGGTCAGCAAGAGCTCTGCATTCAATACCGCAGTCGTACAACCATAATCATCACATCATCTCCGACTCCATTCGAGCTAGCAACAAACTGTCAACAGATCTTTATCAGGCTTCAGAATATGACAAATTGACACTGTCGCTGCTTTCTCCGCTTCCGAACGAACAAGACTTTGCTATTAATGTTCTGACGTTGATGAGTAACGAGTGTAAACAAACGCTTCGGCTAGGAAAGTGTCCACGGCTCATCAGTATTCTGCTTGCTCATGCAGGCGTGTTTGAACATTTCAACTTCCGTGAAATGTTCCGGGAGTTCTACTCCACCGTTCGAGGACATTCGCAGGATCAGTTTTGGAACGATCTGCTGATCGAAAAGCCTGACTTGTTAGATCTTCTACATGAAGACGCTTTGACGAATGAAGACGTTTTCCTCGACGAAGAGCTGATGAACAAACTATTCAACAACAAAGAAAAAGTGGAGGAGCTACAAGAGTTCCCATTCCTTGGACTTGGCAGAGGCCCTGGCACACAAGATTATATCGGGCAGAGGATTCACCAAGTTGCATCGATTGTCAGAAACCTCAGCTTCTTCAATGAAAATATCTCAATCCTTGCTCGCAACTCTACACTCACTCGCTTCCTTGTTTTGACGGCGAACATTCGCTGGAACAATTTACACATGAGCGCTCTTGACGTGCTGGGAAATATTGCAGCTGAAATCGAACTCGATGATCCGTTCTCAAATGTTACGGCGAGACATCTCTTCGGAACAGTTTGCGATGGAATCGATGGGAATGACCGCGGTGTGATTTTGAGTTGCATGGAAATACTGAGCAAGCTCTGCAATAACGATGCCAATGAAGAGTTTCTCTTGCGATATCTGAAGAAAAAAAACTACGAACAAGTTTGCAACTTCCTGCTGGTGCAAGACATGATGCTTCTGATCTACACCCTCGAATGCATCTACTCGCTTACTTCGCTTGGTGAAAAGGCTTGCAATTCCATAGTCGACATTCATGGAGTTATGGGATCGCTAGTTTCACTCTTGACAATCGAGGCGCAGAGCTTGGGACCAGATTCATGCATTCAAATGAAAGTCGTCGAGACGATTCCAACGAGAATGATGCATCAACCTCAGCAACGACAAATGCACATGACCCAGCAGACAATTGTGCACCGCAGTGGCAATGCGACAGATCAACGTGTGTACCAAACGCCGAAGTTCGTTCAGAACTCGAGCGAAAGTCCATCAAGAGCTGATCAGCTGATGAAACAAAATCAACAGCAGATAATCCAGGAGAATGAGCAGTTCGCTCTTGCCTGGCTGCGCAGCAACTTTGAGTTGTCTCCAAGTCTCATGGTGAAAATTGAAGAGCAAGATATGCATCGCATGTACGTTAATGCTTGCACAAAAGTCGGTCGCAAAGGCGCTTTATCTCAGCTGCACTTCCCGCGTTGCGTTCGTTCTGTTTTCGGGGGAACCGTTGGACCGAACCCAGGAAATTCTGACAGCTCCAACGATCGACCGCCGATGTACTATTGCGGAATCAAACCGAGAGCGTTGCAGAGTGAAGTCGCGCCTCCTCAAAAAGAAATGATTGTCATCCATCCACCGAAGTCAGCGTCGCCAGCTTTCCAGAAGATTGAAGACTCAGCTCTGATTGCACAATTGAGTGCAAAATCGACTGGGGTAAGCTGATCAATTTTTGCGAGATGTTTAGCTAAAATAATTCTTTAAGGCTCCGTCACTGCTTCAGCAAGTCTTGTCAACAAACCAGCAAGTCGTAACGACTCAGTCACCAGCTTCAATATCAAACGCTCAGCTTCTTTCAACGCCAACAACTACGACGTCTTTGATTAAAAGTTTGTTGGCTAATAAGGTAACAACCGCTAGCTCCGATACTAACCCAACTGCAGCCACTGTGAGCATGTCAACGTCATGTGTGGTCTCACCGAATGCGAGTAATTTGCATCAGGTAACAACTAATCACTAAAACTTAATTCGAATACTTTACAAAGCTCTGTTCTCTATTGAAATCGATGAACAACAATCTGTGAGTTTTCCTGTGTTCTCCACTAACTGTTTTTAGAAGCGCATCCTGAGCTCTAACCCGTGTAGCCAATTGACTAATTCAGTTTAATTTCGCGTGTCCTAGAATAACTCTCAGATGTGTCAAGCTCGTGCAGTTTTCTAAATGTTTCGATCGTTCTAGGTGGCACAACGACAGTTTACACAGAAGCAAAAGCAACTGTCTGAACAACCAATAATTGCAACGACGGTGGCGGCAACAACGAAACTTGTTGTTGCTGGTGGAGCTCCGCTGAAAATTGGCAACTCTACGATCTCCATCAAGCCAGTAGAAAACAAACCAGTCGTTGTAACAGCGAGCGATCCACCACCGCTGGCGCCTCTAAGCATCCAAAGCAATAAAACCGGAATCAAACAAATCACTCTGACTCAAGGCGAAAGCGCAAAAGTCCTCGCTTCACCGTCACAGAAGATTACTGCGAACAAGATGCTTGTCGATCTGTTGGACAAGAAGGCGCCCGAACCTCCAGTATTCGGCTCGACTACAATCAAGAGAAAGATCGACATGGAATCTGAAGTTCCGTCGAAGAAAAGTGACAACGACAGCAGAGATAGTCTAGTCGCTCCTTCGCCGAAAGCTGCAGATCTTTATGCGAAGCTCGCTGGATCGATTCTTGAAGACGAAGAGATGGAAGACGAGATTGAGAAGTCGATCCCATCGAAGATAATCGAAAAGAAAGTCATAGAAGTAAAAGCGGCAGTGCCTGGAGGTCAACAAGTCACTCCAGTTCAGCGGCAGATTATCATGGGACCCAACAACCAAGTAATTCTGTCACCTGGATCGGGCGCTCATCAAACTGCAACAATTAAGACCGACAGCGGAATACAAACGGTGCCAATCATTCTACAAAACAACTCAATGCAAGGACAATTTTCTGGACAGACGATGATGCAGCAGCAGCCACCAACACAATACCTCTTAGCCACAAATCAGCAAGGACAAACTTATGTCGTCGCTCAGCCTCAAATGCCACAACCGCAAACCGTTCTCCTGGCGCAAACACCGAACCAACAGGGAACTCAAACCAAGACTATTATCATCTTGCAGCAGAATCAGGGACAACAAAATCAACAAGGCATCCAGCAAATGCAAGGCCAACCGCAAAAGATTATCATGACACCGAATGGACAGCAAGTAATTTATTCGCAGCGACCCTTCGCTCAGCAACAAGTCATCCAGAACTACCAACAAGGAGTACACACGACGATCATTCAAAGCGGAACAACTCCCTCAATGACAAATCGTAAAATTGTTTTCACAAATTCCGTTGACGGTCAAACGACGCCGGGTGGAGCGAAGATCTCTCAAGCAATTCAGCCGTCATCAGCTCAACATACTCTACAATCAATCACTCAGAATCAGAACATTATAATGCAGAAGGGACAGAAGTTTCAGATAGGAAATACTCAAATTTCGCAAGTCGTTCAGCCTTCGCAACAAGTTCAAATATTACAGAAACCGCCACAGCGCATTGAAAGTCCTCCGGTCGGTAAAGAAACCACCGGCGCGATCATTCGAGCAGTGGAAAGTCCAAACTCGAATTCGCCTTCGCCTTCAAACGAAATCAAGACGATTGATTTGTCTGAAACTCCCATGGAGATTGAACACTCGAAGGAGTCGCCGTCAGTACTAACGTCGTCTGCCAACTCCTCCGGCACTTCATCGCCCGCACCATCTCAAGGTAAACAACAAGTTTCGATACAGATTCCGCTCCCACAGTCTCAGGTCGTGGGACCAAACGCTCAGCAGTATTCGATTAAAATAATTCCATCGATGGATCCTGCAAAGGTCAAGGACGAAGACGTTGAAGCAAGCTGGTTGTATTTGTGTGACTGGCGTGGCTGTCCGAAGAAAAAGTTTGCGAATGCAAACGAAGTCTACTTGCACGCGTGTGCAGTTCATTGCCCGACACTCGAGGGAACCCCAGATTTGTTCTGCCAATGGGGAGGAGGCAGCAGCTTATGCGACAATCTTCCCCGCAAGCGATTCTCTCTCATGACTCACATTCTCGACCGTCATTGCACCCCCGAGGCTTTCAAGCTCGCGTCTCAAAAGCGACTGGCTTCAGCCGAATCGGGAGGCAACGGAACACCAAAGCAACCGTATCCAGTAACTCTCGTTCGCCAGCCAAACAACCCGCAGTTGAATGAAGCACAAAATGTCAATCTAATGAACGGCCCGACGAACATTCAGAACGCAGGAGCCGCAGCTATGCAAGCTATTAAACGTCATTCTATCGAGTTCAACATCGCAAAAGAAATGACTGTAAGTTGATTAATGTCTCAAGATTGTCGTCGTTTCTACGATTTCTTTACTGCAGGAGGACCCAGAAGGAACTGTAACCAAAAGCATTCGCCTGACATCGGCATTGATTCTCAGGAACCTCGTGACTTACAGCAATTCCGCTAAACGGTAACAAACTTCAATTGGCTAAATTTATATCAAAGCTTAACATTTCTTTATACTCCACAGAGCTTTACGCTTCCACGAGTATGACTTGTCGCAAATTGCCCTCAGCAGTAACGAGTCCAACCGAGTCATCGCTCAAGTCCTTTACGAGATGAACGAGCAGATTTCGCCTTTCGCTCGACCCTAAAATTAAAGTCCCGAACAAAAGTTTACCTTGCATTTACTTTCTCGACTCATCGACAAAATCCTAAGAATAAATGAAAGTTATGAATTATAAAACTTGCGTGTGATTTATTGAAACAAGGAAAAGCAATTATTGGTGAAAGTTATTTTCGTATCGATAACTAGGCGAGGGCTACTTTAAGTTTTCATCGCCTTGACTCGTCCCACAACAAGGTTCGAGATAATTACGCCGACAGAAGATCGAAATTCGATAGGAAAGTCTACGTCAGTTGATAAAAGTTTGTGTTGTTGCCAGCTAAAAGGAAAGAATTACGCAACACGTGGCGCTGAAGTGCAGAAGAATCTTATAAGTTGCCGCCCGGCGAGAAGAAAACAGTTTATTTATAACTTAAAATTTATGTTTTTCCTTTATTTAATTAACCTTTTTTAGCTTTTGTGTGTACGAGTGTCTTAATGTAGCGTTCTTCGTGTAAGTTGTTGTCTTGTCACAAGTCTCCTCTACATCAAACATCAAACTTGAGTTGGAGAAAAAGGATTTTTTATTTAAATGAGAAAGAAGAAAAAACGCGAAAGAAAAAGATCACTGGTTGCAGGCTTGCCCCTCTAGGCGAATTTAAGCAGCCTTCTCGGCCTTGATGATCTCGGCGATTCCGTCGTACATTTCCTTGACGGCCTGGAATTCGGTCAAGCCCATGCGACGCTTGTTGGAGATGTCATAAATGCCTCCCTCAGCTTCGGTGTGTTCACCGCGGGTTCCGCGAACTTGCAAGTTGTATTTGCTGGCAACTTCTTCGAGACGAGCGTAGTTAGCAGCCAATTTCGGGACCTTGATGTGAACTGAAGCACGGATGGTTGTTCCCAAGTTTGTTGGGCAGAATGTAAGCTGATTAAGGAGAGCAAGAGAAATCAAAACACGAACGAATGCTTCAAGATTCATGAACTTACGAAACCCAAACGGTCATTGTGGGAGAATGGGATGCGCTTCTCGACTTCGTTGACGGCGTTTGTCAAGCGACGGAAAACTTCACTGTAGAAAAAAAGCAAATGATGAGCTCTAGAGCTCGATTTGTAGGAAATTTAACTTACCCGAGGTTTCCTCCCATTTGCATGGAGATGATGCGGAGATGATCTTCCTCATTGCACCAGACCAAGAAGGTCTTGGCATCGTTGTGATAGATACCACGTCCAGATGGCCAGTAACGGCAAGCGTTGGCGGCTTGCAAGAAGCGATCACCTTAAGAAAATGGAGCATAAGAATCGAGATTTGCTGAAAGAAAGCTGATGACGTCTTACCTTCCTTGAACAAGAAGTGGTCGTCAATGAGTTGTTGTTGAGTTGCCTTGTCCATTCCAGTCAATGGGTAGAATTTGCCCTTAAGCTCGCCTTCCAATCCAGACAAAGTGGCGGAGACCTTGGCTTCCATTTCTTTGTACTGGGCTTCGGTAAGGCTGAAAAATGAAGATAAGTCAGTAACGACGTACAAGAGTGAAATGATCGAGAAGTTACCATGGGTTGAATGGATAACCTTCCATTGAGCGACCGCAACGGACGCGAGTGGAAACGACGAATTCACCAGTTGGGTCGAGGTCTCCGAAGACGCTGTTGTCACCGAAGTCCTTGGCTGGGTGCTTGTCTGTCTTCTTGAAGCCACCATGGTAATCTTCGATGATTGGGTCGAACAAGTCAGCGAAGGTGGTGTACGATTCGGCATCTGGAGCGTAGATTCCAACGCCGGAGTCGTGGTTCTCGAAACCAGATTGAACGACATCCAACAAAGTTGATCCGAAGGTTGGGGTCTTCTTGTTCTTAAGAGCATCGAAGACTTCCTTCGTCAAGTATTTCTTCAACAACGACTTGGAGTTGGAGGCTTGGATCTTGGCAAAGCCAGCTTCCAATTTCTCGAGAACTGCAGCATCAACCATTTCGGATTTGTTCCTGCAAAGAACAAAAAGAAATTCAATTAAAGTTGTTGATTACTGTGATCAGTTGAGTGATTCAACTTGAGTCTAGAGCAGACAGACCTGGTGTGAATAAACAAAGAATTTATCAACACCATGGGCCGTAAATTGAGAAGTCTCATTGTTTGGAACTCAACAGCGATCAAGTTCTTGGTGACATAAACAATTTTATCAGTAAACCAACGAGTTGGCGCTAGTCGAGAAGAATCGAAAATAGAAAGTGAGATGTGGAAAACAACAGCCGCTCTTTATTCTCTTCCACCTTCGCATGATGGATGAGTGCCAAGCTCGTCGTGTTACTTCAAAGTCAAGCTGATCTCGACCGCCATGAAGATCGAAAAACTCTTCCTCTTCGATCACGAGGAAAAACTGTTATGGCTTTGAAAGTCAAATCACGTTTCTTCTTCTCCGAGATTTATCAGTCAAACTTCATATTTGCTCATGCAATTGATTCAACGTTTGTGTACGACACTTTTCGGGAATCAAACAAGAGAAGCTCGTATGATAAACGACAACCTGATGTGAAAAACCCCGCTACAGTTGTTTATCTCGTCGCTTCCAGAGTGCTAATAAGATTTCCCAACATCGGCTTATTTCGCATCATTGACACGAGCGTTGCTTCGATGCTTTCGCGTGAATCAAAAAGGAAATATCGTCCGTTGACGGAGCAGGATCATGCGTCATCATCCACGCACACACACATTCACTAGTCTCGGCAGCGAAGATTCACCCTGTCAGCACCACCCATCATCATCATCATCATGACGAGAGAGAGAAAGAAAATAGGAAAAACTACACACCCTTCGTTTTCAGTGACCGTTTTGTCTTTCGATGTACATCCACCCATTTTTCCGGTTAACTTTTTTCAAAAACTCTAAATATTTCAAAAGTCGGCGATGGAAAATTCCTGATTTACGAGGCGAGGCGCTTTCAAGTCCTCGAACTTTGTGTTTTTAAAAATATCTCACTAATTGTTTGTGCGTTTTGGTTTGGCGAAACGGACGGCAGTTAGGCAAAAAGATCCTTACAGTTCCGTCCCTCCACTTGCAGTTAATTTGCCTGATCACAAAAAGCTTATTCGGAAATCTTTTTTGGACCGGTTTTCCTTCTTCTAATGGCGAACTTTCCACCAGCAAAAATATTCTTAGAAAGTATTTTGTCTTGTTGCTCAATTCTAGTTGAAACCAGGAACACCCGAATTGTTCTATGGACAGGTAAAAAGGACTTAAGCTACTCTACGATCGCCCACGGACAGATCAGAACCGGCGGTTGAAAATATTCTTTTCGACGCGCGAGGACTCTCGAAAGGCGAGTCTTGAAATTTCGAACCGAAGCGACAAACTAAAAGGGAAAAAGAACATGGAGAAAAATCATTTTCACGCTAACCCGGAGATTCACACTACCACACAAGCGCCGTTGAAAGGACACGAAGTACATCAACCATCGTTACCCTCAACAACGCCCGACGACGCTGTATGGAACCCTTCGGGACGGCTGTTTGTTTTCGACGTAATAACAACCGCTCCTCGCACTCACACAAATCGGGACGCAAGTCGGGTGGATGGGAGCGAGAGAGAAGGCAAACCGAACCTGCGCGCGGATGACAAGAAAAGTTTGACGCGGAAATGTCTCTCGAAAGCGAAATCCTTTCTCGTCCGTTAATAATCACAAGCCGCGGTGTCCGAAGCATAACAAGGACGACAGCTCAAACCAAACGCGAATCATTTGTCTGATTATACTCGATATCGAGACATTCTCGAGCTCGTTCGATAAGCTTCGACACGAGAGAAATAATTCGGCCTTGACGATTTCGGAAAAGTTTCCGTTTTCTCTGGAAAATGATTGTTCGCGTTGGGGGAAACTCGAGCACGAAGAGTCGATGATGATGATTTGAAGGTCGCGCGTCTGTTCCCTTACAGTTAAGGACGAAGTCGCTTTGAATTAAAATAAGTAAATTGAACGAGACATAACATTCAATAAGCGTTGCAGCGACTGCAGAGCTCACGTTTCATAAATAAGCGCCCGCGGTGCAATGACACGAGATAGAATTGCTAGCCAAAAATAACTCGCGAGATCTCTCATGAAGTCTGACGGTGACAGGTGAACAGTCGTTAAGTAAATTTGCCAAATTGGTTGACGGAAATTTAAAGAGAAAATTCCTTCGAGGAAGTTGCGCAATCGCCAAAAGCGAAATCATCTGGTTTGGGGTGAACAACAATAAAACGTCCTCAAGCGTCGAAAACACAGTTTCAAGTTCAAAGAAAAATCGCGCAGATTTCGTATCGCAATTTGGCACGAGATCTCGATCAAGAAATTTGTTCGAATTTCTGTTCTTGGGTGAAAAATAAATTTCAGCTTCTTTTTACGAGCGAGCGTTGATCTGGCGGGTTGAATTATGTTGTAAACATCTGATGAGTCTACAGTAGGAGCTGCGAGCAGCGATTAATTAGTGAGCAGTTCTAGTGACGTGAAAGAACTCGATTTAAAAATAACTTCGCCCGCTTTCTCGTCGAAGTTTTCACAGCGTTAAACAACACTAAGCTCATCCCACAATTAAAAATATTGTGTAATAAAAGAAAGAAATGTTTACATCGAGCTCGGAAAGAAAAACTGTCTCGGGTCTCGAATTGTCGTGAAATGATTTTGTTTAAAAATCGTAGAGCGATTGAGGCGAGGAAAATGTTTCTAATCAAAAGCGAGAGCTGTTCTGTTTTCAGTCTTCTGTAGCTGCTTATAGAGTCGTCTCCCGGGTCCCAGAAGCTCGTGTTTTATAAATAAATATTCTACAGTCATCACAAGGCGCTGCCGGTTTATGTTTCCACCGTTCCGCTTCATGCTCGCACGTCTCACGTTCCGTACCTCCCAATCAGTTCAAATCTAACGTGCAGATCGTCATGAGAAACAAGGAAACGTGAAGCTATCTTCTGCATTTCGTAATCGTTAGCGAGAGTCGCCTGCTTCGAAAATCAACTTGGGAAATTCTAAAAATAAATGGAAACCGGCCGGCAAGCTTTTCATTTTCACTGTAAACAGCTCTTGAGGATCTCAAGGGTGAAATGTCATCGATTTTGGAAGCGTACCAAAACAGTTTTCACCAGATGACTGCGTTGAGGGCGCGTCGAGTGGTGATTATGCAATGCAACCCTGGCTTGTGCAGTTTAAAGATTTCCTCTGGAGCGCATGACGAATGCACAAGCCTCTGACTTGTTATATTACGTAACGCGATGTTATCATGTGAACGATTTATCGTCGCGCTTTATCTCATTGAACAATAATTGTTTGCCTAACTGACGGCCTGGAGCTTCCAGACGCTGATGAGTCGCTCAACCTCAATTGAAACCTTTTGAATTTCTTGATTAGCTTATCAAGCCGAAAAATTAAATTTAATTAACGTCGCGCGTTGTTCTCACCGTCTAAGCAAAACGGAAACTCGAGACTCGTAGCATGTTTATATTTTAAGATTCGCAGAACTCGAACTCAGCTTTTGGCAGTGAAAATCTCAAGGCTCTTCTGTTGCTCGAGGCGGAGTGAGGGAAAAGACTTGGCAGCGCGTCACTGGACAGTTATCTAACGGCTGCTCGCCTAAGCAATTGTCAATAAATTTCAATTGTCCGCGATCGCTGGATATAAATTCCTACAGCAAATGAATCATAACAGTCAAGCGAGAGGGAATGTCACAGACACATCAAAGCATCTTCTGTTCCTCTTCCTCAGTCGCAGCCTCCGCGAAAATTCACGCGAGATAATTGAAGTTTTTATTTTACTGCATTCGGAGCCAAAGACTTTAGCGGAAATACTCAATTTGAATGCCGCCCGGGACTGAGTCGCTCAATTGTGTCGGCACTTCGCGAGTGTATTGGAAGTCATTCAATGGAAATTTTATTTTGCAAGCTTTTGTTTCGCGCTATCGATAACGGAGCAACGAAAAAAAAACGTCAATTTTCGATAATTCACGATCAGTGATTGAACTACATCAAGTACTTTGCGAATGCGGCGGTTCTCACGTGAGGAATCGACCAGCTCGCATTACGTAACAGCGAAAAGCGAAACTTGATGCGGCGGGAATGCAATTCACGACACAGGCAAGAGCTCGCGCTGCTGATTGGTTGTTGCAGGCTATGAGAACTTGAGTTTGTTTGCTTCAGCGATCTTGATTGAAACGACCTTTCAGCCGGGAACATTGAATTAGAATTGTTTAATCTCTCGGAACTCGAAGTCTTCGAATTCTATCAAGCGACATTGTTATGACGGAAGACGTTCGCTTTGCATCGCGGCCTCTTGCACACCAACAGCCGTTGCAATTCTAACTGTTTCTGTTGCAATTTCTCTTCAATTCCCTCATTGCACAGCAATGAACGTTATTCATATGTGCCAAGTCAAACGCGAAGTTCCCTTCAACTTTCAAGTTCTCCTTGCACAAATTATAATCGTCGCTTTCCACTGATTGAAGTTCACGAAAATCGATAGAAATTTTCCTTGCTCGTAATACAGAAAATTGGTGTCGATAACGAGCTCGTTAAGCAGCAATTAGAACGTTTAATTAGCACGCGGCTGATTGTGGTCATCAACTAAGAAGATTCTCTCAACTTTCTTCTCGCTTATGTAACCGACGATCAATAAAATAAAACTTTTCACCAAAACTTTCGACCGAACTTTTCACCGGCCGGAAAATTCAGTTCCGATCGTTCGCTTCACTTTGGAACTTTCGCTCGATATGAATTTGTAAAAAGATCTCACCTTGTTAAACTTGCACCGGAGAAGACGAGTAAGCAACCGTGTGTGACTTTTCACAAACTGTTTTTGAGTCAGAATCGCTCGAGAACGTCGCCTTTTATATGAGAAATTCAAATGGATTTTTCTTTTCTCTGTTCGCTGTGTGCGATTGTGTCGGTGCTTTTGGCTGAGAATGAACGGCAACACGAACGCCAGAGTCTCGCTCGAAGCGCTTTCTCTGTGAATGTATATGCTACCCAATGGGGGCAGGAGCACGAGCGTTATCAGAAAGGATCCAGAACGCTTGCATAACGGTCATGACAGGCTCATTAGGCGGCTCGAATCAATCACCACCGAAAAGGCGAAATATGAAAATCTCATAAGAATCGTTATGGCAAGCAGCTTGACGCTCGTAGGCTCTACGAAAATTTTCCTTTCTTTCACGGTTGTTTTCCATGTTAAAAATAAACAAATCTAAACACACCGATGCTCCATCGTCGTGACGGTGTCTTTGAGTCACGACTTTTACTGTCGCACGGTCGATGAGATCGAGCGAGTTATACAATGTAAAAAGCCGGGTGGAGAATTGAAAATAAGAGGCACTCACCAATATTCTTTGAGGGCCAACGAGCAATACCAGAGTCCAAACATCTTTGGTTTGTGTTGAGTGACCTGCAATGCGTTGGGGGTGAACTTTAAAGACTTCGATTGGATCGATTAATGATGCAAGCGGTAAAGCAAATAATCCTAATCCTTAAAGCCAATGATGTGAGAACTAAGCAAGGCCAGAAGCAATTAGCAGGCGGCGTTTCGATGGCAAGGGAAGCAGACGTTAAATTATTGGCGAGCTTCTCGACACACGTAATCGTTTTTCTCTTAGGATTCAGTTTGTCTCCTGAACCTGTTACACAACGTTTCTCAAACGAGATTGCAGTTCAGTGACACAAATGCGAAAATTTTGATATCAACGGTTCCACTGGACAATTTCAGGATTGCACTACGCAGTTTCAGGCGATTTTTAATTTATTCCAATAACGAAGTGACGGATCAACTCACCTGTTTAAGTACTTGAAAACAAATCTGGGTGCGTGAGCCTCTTGTTGATTAAACGGAGAAAATCGATATCTGCAATTTTGTTTTAAATGGAAATTTGCGGCTTTTCCGCGTGTAAGCAGCTGAACTTCTATGAAATTTGACTCTCAAGTTGTTTGTTGATGCGTTTTCGTTTAGTTTATCGCTAGACACTGCTTAAATTCCTTTAATTCGCTTCTGAAAAATTACGACTTGGAAAGTCACGAAAGGACACGAAACGCGGGGATTTCGAAAGATTTTGCAACGTAACCAAGATTTTATTTTATTCTCTCGTGAAATTGAACAGGAAAGATGACTGAACAGGAGTCGATTATGGCGTTTTTGGAGTCGTTGATTGAGTCTCATAACAAGGAGGTTGAGGAGACTGAATACGAGATAGCAGTAGCTAGTAAACGAGTTGAAGAAATGAGACAAGAAAGCGAGGAGAACGAGAAAACGATTCAGAGTTTAAAGGAGAAAGCAGCGGCGGCTAAGCATGTCGATCCTAGAGAACTCGCTATGCAGGTTGCGATGCAGCAGACAATGGTCGTTCCGATCGACTTTAGCGAGACATTCAACGCAACTACCTTGGATGAAAGTGTGGTTAAGCAGGAAGTGGAGTACAAGTCATTTTGCGAGGAATTCGTCTTTTTGGAAGAAACTGCGATCGAAGTGGACGAGCAAGAGAAACCGGTCGATCACAATCAGCTAGAACAAAAAATCCAAGAGTTCCACAGAAGCATCAACTGGTCGGACAAAGCGATTAAACTCGCCATCGCTTACGACCTAAAAGGATCAAACGAAGATGAGACGAAAGTGTTCAGCATCGAATGCCCCAAGTGCGAGCAGAAATTCATGGTGTCAAGGAAAATAACACATAGAGGAGAAGAGGTCAAGACTGAAATTTACGAGAATCACGTCCTCATGTCGCATGTATTCTGAAATCTATCAAAGATCGACATTTTAACAATTTTTTAATAAATATTACCGGACGAAAGAAATTCGAATTTTGGGGATTTGAAAATATCTTAATTTTGCAACGGTCTTTTCAGATCCAAATCAAAACTGAGTAGTCAAACACCCCGCAAATCGACGTTTGTTCATACGGGGCTTCTGAAGTTGAGATATTTTTGCTGAAAATCTCCATTTAAAATCGTGATTTCGTGTTGAAAATATCTTCATTTGAAAGCTAAGCAAACTGAGGATCAGTGTAAGTTGAACATAAAGGCTGGAAACGACTTTCAAGGCTCAATTTCGATAGAATAATTTTCCTTTGTCAAATCACTCGCATTGAATTAATTAGCATTTCAAAAGGGCCTTCGCTCTCTGATCTGAAGCATTTTGTCGTTGCACTGCCCTAAGCATATATCAAATTACCTAAAATGTAGCCTGAAACTTCAGCCTGAATTGCTGATTACCAACTTTAGTGAAATTTTAGAAAAGTACAGTCATCGTTCGGTTTGTCAGATCAGAACGACTTTATTCTTCTTCCTATCGTCCTCATCTTCAACTGTCCCTCGCGATCTCCCAATTTTGACGTGAACCCCCTAGTGGGGGCCTCTGACTGTACTTTTCTTTTCGCTCCTCTCGTCTTCGTTCCGTTCTCGCCAACTACGGAGCCATGCTTGTGTAGAAAGCATAAAAATATTCTGGTCAGCAATTCGCGACACGACAAGACGAACGAAAAGCATTTTTGCCAGAAAACTAATTGAACAAACTTGCTCCTTGAGTTCGACGACAAAAACTGTTAAGTGATTATATTTTTCATCAATGATTAATGACCAATTTTCGTTCGCAGCAATTTTAAACGTGTTTCGATTGTGTGAGGAGAGAATCAGCTTGAATTATGGCGTGCGCAACTTTGAAACGATCGCTCGATTGGGAGTCACTTAATCAGCGTCCAACCAAACGTCGTCGTTGCTTGCCTTTCGGCAGCCCGACTTCGTCACCCTCAACATCTGCTTCCAGCTCGAAAATCGTCGATCCAACGCCGTCGCCCTTCGCCGATGCATCAACATTCGTTCCGAAACTGACACCAGGTAATTTCCATTATTCGATGATTGAATCATCCTCTTAATTATCGATTCATTGCAGAAAAAATGGCCGAAAACATTCGTGAGGAAATCAGCAGACTCCATCGTCGCAAGCAATTGTCGTTCGGCAATTCACAGGCCGTTGAGCAGATGCAAGACTCTGAATCTAGCGGCAGTGAAATGGGAGCCGACAGCCCTCGTCGCCCTGAAAGTCCTCCGGTAGCTATCAAGAATCCAGAGATGGCTCTGTTCACCTTCAAACAGGTTTGTAGCTCGTTGTGGGTTAGTTTGCAATTCATTCAACTTCGATGTATGTTTCAGGTTGAGCAGATTTGCGCACGAATGCTGAAGGAGCGCGAAGACAAGCTCCGTGAGCAGTACGATGCTGTGTTACATGCCAAGTTGGCTGAGCAATATGACGCGTTCGTAAAGTTCACTTACGATCAGATCCAACGTCGTTACGAAGCTGCTCCAAGCTGTAAGTTGTTTTTGATTTATTGGAATCATTCAAGCTAATTCATTGATTGTTCACTTTCAGATTTATCGTAATTTGCTCGTTCGCACATTGAATTAATTCCATAGTCTCAAAACAGCGCGATAGGAAGTGAAATGACTTAATCGATAGAAGTGTCATAAGCAAAATTCTGTTTAATTTCTTTTCTTCATGTATTTCTTCAACAAGCGACAGCCGCTTGCGTTATATTTCTTTAAGTTTCTTCGTTAGCTTCGCGTTAACTTTTGATTTCGGCCAGCAGCAGCCGCGAAAAGCTGTTCAGTTTATATTTACTTCGAAGCAAGCGCGCGTTTCATTTCTCTGTCTCAACTTTAGAGCCTCCACTTCGATGGTAATCTGCATCACTTACAAGAAGACGAACAGCGGAGTTGTGCCTATTACATCAAATAAAACAATTTGAGAATTTAAATATGAAATCGGGATGAACAATTTAATCGCGTATAGGAACTAAGAAGAGTTTAAGATAGAAATTAAATCGATTATAACACAAACTTTACCGACAAAATGTGGAGCTTTTCTCATCCACAAGTACCGAAACTAATCATTTAGGAATACTTTTTGCCCCCCGCGATAACCAAAACGTTCTGTAAAGAAGATCGAATAGCTTTGATATTTGGTCCAGATACTTTTCTCCCCTTCTTAAATACATTTAGGTAGCGTTTAAGGATGTGAGGAGATGAAACACTGAGAATCAATGCGATACTTTTATATGAAACAAAATTCATTATGTAAACCTCTAGTGATTTAAGATTGCAAGTTTTTCTTTATGTTTTGTTTAACGTTGGAAGAGGAGTAGCGTTGTGAATGGATTAAGTTGCGAGAGCTGACGGCAAGGGTTAAGATAGCAAGAGACGAAAACGGCATCAGACGGTGGACCCTAACTTTGGATGAAATTTCATTTTGATCTCGCAGCAATAAAGTTAATTCGATTTATCTCAGTTTGGAAATTCTTCTAGTTCTCCCGCGGTTAATATTAAGTGAGACATTTTTTAAAGAATAATAAAGATTGAATAACGAATAGAAGATGTTTTTTCAGTTTATGTTGCAGAGTTGGCCAGAGAAACAGTAAATTAGAAGCAGATAATTCAAGAAATGAAATAGCTAACAACCGTGTTATTTTGCCAATGAGTAGATGATAAGTATGAATGTAAATAAAGCTGTTTGATACGCCCAAGATATCTTTAGTTGACCTCTTAAATTGATCCGTCGAAACCTTCGCGAAACAAAAATCTGTGTTGACTTTCTTAAAATTTAACGGATTTCAAATTTTCAAATTCATGAGACCGAAAATCCGAAAGTTGAGCAGATCTGCAACATCAAAACCACATTTATTTCTCGTCAACAAACCAGAAACACGAGAAATGAGTTTGGATATCGTGAAAGAAGTGCTCGAAAAGCAAGCCAAAGAGGCGGAGAAGTACAAGACGATCAATGTAACGAAGCACGAGGAAGTGAAACTTGATTTGGGACATCTTTTAATTAGCGATCCGAATAATTTCAATGAGAACGAATTGAAGTAAGTTTTACTTTTGATCGGTAGATCATTCTGTCATGTCACCGTTTCAGAGAGAATGCAGAGCAGTATTTGCTAAATCTTACGCGAGACAACATTCAACTGCTGGTAAATGGAGTTTGGGAACTGCCGACAGAAAGATTGGACGAACACATCGTGGTGAAACTTCCGAAGCCTTCATTCGCCTTGCCAAGAGCTCGCAAGCTTCCTGAACCTCGAGCACTCACTAAATGGGAGCAGTTCGCTAAGACAAAAGGAATCAAGAAGCGCGTTAAGGACAAGAAGGTCTACGACGATGAACTTGGCAAATGGGTTCCAACCTACGGATATCAGCACTTCAAAGCCGACCGCGAAAAGAATTGGGTGTTAGAAGTCCCCAAGAACATCGACCCGATGACAGACATGTTCCAGAAGAAGAAGGATTTGAAGGACGAAAGAGTGGCGAAGAACGAAATCGCGAGAATGAAGAACATTGCAAGAGCCCAGAAAGTTCAAATGCCTCGAACTGGTTTCGTAAGTGAAGAGTCGGCTTCAGCGAAGGATCTACACGTAGCTGCGACCATTGCGAAGGCGTCCACAGCGTCAGTCGGAAAATTCCAGGACAAGCTGCCAAAGGAGAAGGAAGCTCGCGGTATCGGAGTGAAGGAACTGATTCCAGGATCGAAAAGAAAGCGAACAATGGACCCGAAGATGGAGAAGTCAGAGCAGCTTGATGTCGTCAAAAAGATTCTCAACAAGAAACCGAAGATTGACGTTGACAAGGCTGTGCAGATTCAAAAAAGAGAAGCCCGAGAAGAGTAAGTTAGTACAAAGCATAATCTTTGTTGTTTGCTAAAAGTCTGTTCGTTTCGTAGACGTGAGAAGAATCCAGTTGAGAAGAAGAAGACTGGAAGCAAATCAAAGCACGCTAAGAAGTTCACTGGCAAGAAGGCGAAGGGTGCAATGGGAAACAAAAAGCCGAAGAAGGGCGGAGCCGGTAGGAAGCGACGTTAAGCTAAAAGTTTTATTTTCTCTGAATATCCTTTGATTATCCTACAATAAAATGTTATTATACTTCGATTCGCAATCTACTTCAATCGACACTTTGACAGCTGCGGATTAGAAGCGCAGTCTGATAAATATTCGACGACGAAGACTCGCATGATCTTGTTGAGGTTCAGAACACTTTGCTGGTCAACTCGCTCACCGTTGTCGTGTTGCGTATGCCAAACCGATGGAAAGCTAGTCGGGATTAGATGCAGCACTGGAACCCTACGTTGAAGGAATGGAACGTGGTCGTCTGCAACGCCTGAACGTCTGAAAGCGTTTTGAAAAATATTTGCTGGCCCGTTGGAGACCTTTCGCAATGAAGACGAAGACTTTAGCTTGTCCTCAATTTCTCGTAGCCGCTTGTTCAATACGCAAGTATTCTGGAATGTGCAGACAAACCTAGCGTTGGTGCTTCCGATGAGATCCAAAAGAACGAGGACATTCTGCAGTATGAATTAATTAGTTGACAAGCTTTCAGCATAGCTTAAACGATTCCTTACGATTCGATCGATTTCTCTCTCGTTCTTGTATTTAGTCTGCTCCCATTTCCTCGCAAGATGTCTCGATCCGTAGATGGAGTCAGTGTCTGACCAGTTGAGAAAAGCTTCTTCTCCGTCAAAGAAAATAAGCATCAAGCCGAGGTTTTTGCCCTCCAAAATTTGTTTTAAGATCGGTAATGTGGTTTTGACAATGTTCAACATCATAGCACAAGGAACGGCTGAGTCTGTAGAAGCAATAGAGTTAAGAAAAGATAACATTGATCACTGAATTAAACTCACCAGTTGCCCCGAGAAATTCGCCATCAGGAAAATATTTCGAGTCGTAATGTGCCGACAGAACTAGAAAACGATCTGCTGATGGATTCAGCTTGCCGATGATATTGACGAAATTCAGTTTTCCGAAGATCGGCGTTTGGTCCTCGAATGAATCAACCTCGACTGTCATGTCCATTGAGCGCAGCTCGTTGACAATAAAATTCTGCACACCTTTCCAACCTTGAGTACCAACGACCCGCGGAACTAAAATGTTACGCAACGCGTGTTGGAAATGCTCCTGATCGTCTAGGTTGCCAATTTCCTGAAGCTGTTGGCTCGACAAAGATGCTGCAATCTTTGAACGACGGTGACTCACTGTTGTTGGTTATTTAACAAACGATTTACCTGCTCGATATGGAACATGAAAAGCAAGGCCAACGCTACTTCCAATTTTTTATTGGCGCACATTTCGGCGCGATTGATTTAAATCCTCAATCTGATTCACTTGAACTTAAGCTCATTGGCGCGTTGTTAAGCCGTGACTGTGTCGAAAACTGTTAGGCGAATAAAGTGAACTAGCGAGACAACCTACAACTTCGACGTTCGAACGAACACTGATTGGGAAGAAGAAAAAGTTGTGGCTGCATGTCGCTACTGTTTTCATTTAACTCTGGCACGAGCTGCTTGAATAAATAGTTGGAGAGAGGCTCTCGTGAGCCAACGGCAAATCGCGCTGTGAACTTTCTTTCGGACAAAGTTTCATAATCAGTTTGTTGAAACGTCCGCTGTGATGACAAATGGCTCGTTTGACTCGCCGAAATTGTTTCGATGAGGTGATAAAATGAGTGTAACTGTCAGCTTGAGTTGACATCATTTGTCGGTGTCATGTACGAGTTGTTCCTTTAAAAGCTTTCGCGATACCGCTGCTTTACGTGCTCGCAGCCAACGATTAAAGATTAATGTATCAGAAGAGTCAGCAGGTATGCAACGCTTCGTGACTTCAACATGAGACTCTGTAAGATAAATCCGATAAAGTTTGTTGGCAATTCCATTAATTGAGCTTGTGAAGGCGAGAAGCGCAAATCGATAAACTTTTCTCCGCTGTGATAAGCCTTTGATTCGTTGGCGGTGAGCGGAAGGAGGGAATAAGAATCAGGATCGTTGATACGAAACAAATGGACGAGCCCTGACGCATGGGGAGCACGACAAATTGAGCCATTACTGCCACCCACTCGGATAACGTCAACCTGTTGATGCAGCTTTTCCTTCGAACGTCGTAGAAAAAGAGTCACAAAAAGCTAATTCTCTAAGTAAAGTATCACACTGACATTCAATTCACTTTAATAATTAAAGTTTAATTTCTGTTTAACTAATTATTGTTTTCTTCTCCCACGTTTTCCTTTCTTTTTCTTTCGTTTCATCCGTTTGATATGAACTTTTCCGTTTGGTTGGATATGAATTAGAAAATCGCCTCGAATTGTGGCCTGCCGCGGTTTCTGAGTTGTTAAAATTTTATGTGGCCTGTTCAGTGGCTTTGAGATTGGTTTCAATACAGTTTTCGGACGAGGGATCTTCTTAGTCACTAAACTGATTGTCTTCTTTGTAGTTGAAGTGACTCTCTGAAATGTGGTTGGCCTAGTCGTTGCCACCGATGGTTTTGGCTATGATATTAATGTACATTAAACTGAAGCCTTAAAATTAATGCTGAAATATTTACCTTCACAGTAGGATCGATTTTTAGCAAGAATGAATTTCCCGAAGTGTTGCGATTATTCAGAACGTCAAACGCTCTGGTTGTAAGTGGGAACTTCCCTTGGCCACACCTTCCATCGTAATCATCGCTGTCAAGAGTGAACAGTAATGCGCCACCAAGGCTAAGTCGTTGGACATATTTAATCTTCTCAGACACTGAGTGCACATCATCGAATCCAAACCTAACGGGTAACGTTCATAGATATGAAAAGAGCGATAAGCAATAAAATTTAAATCCGGACCACTCCAGCTTCATAAAAGCGTAAGGAACTTTCTGATCCTCTTCCCAGTGATATTTCAACGTTCCCATTTTAATTCTTTTGCAAATCTCGTAATAGTTCTTCTGCTTAGCACCAACTGCTGGAACTGGAATGTAATGAAATATCTAAGCGATCAGAAAGTAATTCAAAAGAAAACGTTAGGGAGAACCTAAGATATCTAATAAAAAATTAGTGTAAATGCAACCCTTGACTAACCTCCAATTCCAGTAAAGTTTGGGTTAATCAAAGTGAATCCGTTTGCAAACGTTGGAATGCCAATAATAAGTTTTTCTCTTGGAATACCGTTTTTCAACAAAAAACTGACGGCATAATCAACGTTGAGATTGGTTTTATCGTACAGCGCTGCATGAATTCCTGTTTTTGTTTCACGAGGTCCGTGGAGATCATAACTCATTAAGTTTACAAAATCAGAAACTTCAAAAACCTTTGGAATGTCATATGAGAGCATCATTCTCCAAACACTTGAACCAATGGACGCTGATACCAAGTATCCTTGAGCAGAAGTTTTCAATTCTTTCAGCAGAAGAATGAAATTTTGTTTGTCTTGCTTTTTGTCGCCTCTAAAATTTGGGAATTCCCAGTCCAAATCTTTTTTTTACAAGAAATATTTTACACAAAGCTTGCAAAACTTAGATTTTCATCTCACCGATTCCATCCAAATTATGTTTTTTTAGAAAATCCAAAACGTTTTCTGCAAATTTTTTCCTGATGAATTCATCACTTGCGACTGTTGACCATGCTCCGTTCAACTCTTTGTGAAAGCCTCCAACGGACATCATAATCCTAATTGAAGGTTGTTTCAACTTTAAACCGACAAGTTTCCGGATGTGCTCTGATGAAAAAAGAACAAAAGCAATACAGGAAAATCTGTTGACATCACACGGTGCAACGATCCTACCTATCGCTTTTTTGTGGAATGGAAATGAGATTTTGCCATCCTCAGTTATGCCTGAATAAGCGTACAATATATGCGTGCAGGAGGTGATGCAATGGTTGATCTGATCTGCTGAAATCTCAGCTCTCCACACACAAATGACTTTCTCTAAAATTTATCAAATTAACAAGAAGTATCAACAAGTAAACGGAAGTTACTCTGAGTATCTCCGAATGAAGAGAAGAAACAAATATAGATAGAGAATACTTTCGTCAGATTCATTCCTGAATTCCAAAAATGAACTCTGTTCAAGAAAGCTCTCACAAGACTAGCAATTGTATCTCAAATAAAGTAACACATTTGTTGTGAAAGCGGAACAATTTTGCCAAGGCAATTAACTATCGACAAGACTCAGAAGCAAAATAAATTGTAGGAAAGCGAGAAACTGCGCAAGGAAGTTGTCGTTAGATTCGTCTATAAACTCGCTTGAACTACTTCAAAATTGAGCCAGTTTCATCATCCAGCTGAATGACGAAAGCCTGGCGACGAAGTTCTCTTCACGAGCGACAAAAATTTAGCCAAGTTTTGAGGTGAAAATTCATGTTCAAATCTTTTGGATTTCTTTATGTGACATTTTATTCTCATTTTAAAATAAATTCGTTTGAGGATTGGAATAGAAAAAGTTGTAAGTTGTTAGAGAGCATTCACTACATGATTTATCTGCGAAGGCAAGAGAGCTTTTATCATTTCCTGTAGATTATCAATAAATATTTCGCGATTTTTCTTAATTTTACGATAAGGGCGGAAACTTTTCTCTTGTTCAGTTGAAACTATTCCATCATTTGCTGCTTAAAATTGGTGTGACTAGATGATCAGGAACGTTGAACTGCTTCAACTCTTGTCAAAAACTTCAAATTACAATTTGGTATTAATCGATCTAAACGAGGCTCGAGAGCGAGTTGAGCGCTGGAGCATACTAGAGCTGTATTCGCCGCGAGTTGAAGCGCGGAGGGAGGCGTGTCCGATCGATTGAGCTCTCTTGAAGTGCCCAACTTCTCTGTCCTCGTCGTCATCAACTTGCTTGGTGCAGCAAGGGAAATCCCAGAGACCTTGACCTCGTCCAAATTCTTCTCCGTCGCTCAATGTCTGAGGAAGCTCGTGGTTGAGTGTTTCAGGAAGAAAAAGTGCAAGGATTCCACCGAAAATTCCTATGGCGCCCAGAATAATAAGAGGCAGCTCAGTCCTAATGTTTGAGAGATACACAATAAAAGGAGCAACGATTGAGGCTACATAGCCCATAATATGAATGAAGGCAACGCCTTGAGCTCGCACGACAGTCGGAAGCAGCTCAGCAGCGTATTGCAATCCAATATTGTAAGAAATGTTCACACTGAAGCGACCGAGAATCGCCAACGAAGCACTCGCAATTCCGACTGGCACACCTGCAGCGAGTAAACTGAAAACTCCGCTCATGACCATCGTTCCAAATGCAAGCCACCGACGGCCCCAACGATCGAGTGTCAAAGTTAGAAGCGTGTCGGCAGGAAACTCTGTTGCTGCAGCAACAGTGAAAGTCAGGAAGAAATCAAGTCCGAGACTTCCAACGTTTCGCACATGACCATCGAAGACTAGCGAAATGGCCATCCAAATGCCAATCAGCAGAATTGTAATTTTCCTCAGTCTTGGTGTCCTGAATAGATCAAACAGTGAGTAGCTTGAGTTGGCCTCTTCTTCTTCTTGCATTTTTGTGCAACTGTCCTCGAAGTCTTTATAGATTTGAGGTGAAATTTCCTTTCCATTGATCTTCTCGAACTTTTTCAAGATGCTGATAGCTTTCGGAATGCGACCTTGAGAAACGAGCCATCTAAAAGTATTTATACGATTAGTTGAAACATCATGTCAAGTCTTTATAAGCCCACCTGGCAGATTCTGGGACAACGAACGGCGTGAATATGGCGAGGCAGAGCGGAGCAGATGTGATAATAGCGAACCATTTCCAATCGGCTACGTAGTACGCAATCCAAGGTAGAAGACATGTTGCAATGGTGAAGAAAATCGCAATGGACATATTTGCAACAAACGTTCTCCATTTCGGTCCAACGTATTCAAGAACTAGAACAAGTAATGAATTCATTAGTCAACGAAGAAAATTTATCAGCTAGAACATCTGGTGCAGGTCATTCAATTCAATTAAAGCAAATCCTTTCGAACGAGCGAGCAGAATTTTTAATTGAGCAGCGCGACAAACTGAAGGCAAGATATTAATTCTCTGATCGTTCTCAATTATTTTGCTAATCTCAATTTGCTAATTAAGATATTCAGGTTATTGAAGCAAATCAATTCGCTTGTAACTAGATTCTGAGAGCAACAAACGTAAATTTTTTAAGCGTGATGTGTAGTTTCCTTTAGGCTGAGATTAATAGTTTGTGACTGGGATAAACAACCAATAACTTTTCTCGTCTTGGCAGGTTAGACGAAGAAGGAAAAATCTCCAGCTTGTTTAACTTTAAAATTATAGATCAGCCTTCCTGCAGTTTTCATGATCTGCCTAGCAATTAGAAACGCATGTCATGTAGCTATCAGTCGCTGAGAGATTGAGATTGCTTGAGTGAGTTTTATTTCAAGGAGCTTGTTGCTGCCAACTCTAATTATGCTGATCAAGAACATTCCGGAGCCTTTAAACAGATGTATTTTGTAATAGCAGAGCGTGGGAATTATTAACATTTATTGTCATAATAAATGTCGACGACTACTCAATTAAGTCAGAACCAATGTGCGGCTTGTGGGAAGCAGGATTGATGAATAGAACTTTTTGCTTCTGTTTTATAATTTATTACTCCGCACGAGCAATAGAAGTCTTTTGCGATGAAACGGAGCTTGATTGCCTATTGAACCACTTGGCTCTAAGGTCTCGCAACGAGGCTTTTTCTATTGAACTTGCCGATTGAAAACTTAAATGTCGCGCTAATGTCCGCAAGACTCAACGCGCTCTTGACATGGAAACTCTCGATCGATAAAAAATAACTCAGTGGAAAGATGATCAGATATTTATTTACGTATTTCCAAGCTTTTAATTAGACAAACTCGTAATCAGAGTTCTCGCAGCTACAATGTCACACAAGGTCTTGACCACATGACGACTTCTCAATATCAACTGACAGCGGATTCAAGTGCATGGCAAGTCTCAGTGCCAGCCACCGCAAACAGATTGATTTGCTTCTCTCAGCTCCGCCTCTTCGTGTTGTTAGGTTATTGGACTCTACAGCGTACTCCGCAAGCAGTTCTAAGTCCGGCTTTTTCAGCTGGGTAGTAGTCAAAGTCGTTAAGGTCTTGCAGAAAATACACCAGCGGAGTTTCACGTGCTCGCAATTTTTTTTTCAAACTAAGCTTTTTATTGAGCCTTTCAAGCTGTGGTGTAGCGCACAGCAACAAAGCGTTATGAATATCAAGGCCACCAGACACATGTATGAGTTTAAACTCAAGCGACTAACTGAGATTAATTAAGCTGTTATGATTCGACATGCTTGATAGGGAATCACTTTAACAGGTTTGCACGTGACTTAAATTGTTTCCTATAATTTGTGCTATGCTTTTGAGAGCAAGATCAAAAGCGTTGAAAGCGTCGCGGCGAGATTTTTTTAACTATTTTGTCTCGTGGGATCAGAGACAATGTAACAAGTGGCGAGAGCTTGACCTATCTCAATAATGCTCAGCTTGCGATTGTTTCTCTGCACGTATGCTATATTCAGAACTTGTTTGATATTTATTTATGAGCGAAATTCCTCCAAACATACTAAGAATTTTAATGATAACTAAACTCACCTAAAATGTACATCATAGTGAAGCAATTATCGAAAGCGAAACCGACAAGGAAACGGCAAAGGCTGAATTGCCAAAAGTTCGATACGAAAGCCGTTGCCACTCCGGCGACGAATCCAATTAGATTGCACCCAGCTAACGCTGGAATTCGACCATAGCGATCGGCAACGTATCCAAATAGCAGACCGCCGCAGATAGCGCCAAGGAAAAAAATTGATTGAGCAACCGTGGGCAAGAAAGCGTTCTCGCAAACCCAATCAAACTATAAGAAACGGAATTTTTGTTAAATCGTTTTGTTAAATGAATTGACCAATTACCAACCTCAGTTGCGACCGTCTCGTAGGGAATGTCCGTGAAGTTGTATTCCCAGCCGAACTGGCAGCTTTGCGTTGGCCAATTTGGATCGGCTTCTTGAACTCCAGCGAGAATCAACTCAGTGAAATTGACAGCGTACATCGAACATTTGCTCGCCGATCCGTCCTCGAAAGGAATTGCCAGTGCGATTCTGAAATATAAAGATTGATATCATTGCAATCAGAAAACAAAGTCCGACTCAATCAAAACGAGCTTTTTGACAAATGTGCCTAAGCTCGGATAAATTGGATGGATGACAGTTCAAGAATTTCAGGTGTCTGTTCTATCAATTCAAATTTCATTTCGAAGGTCAGATTCGTTCTTTGGACTTGACTCTGAATGTCTTACAGATGTTTGAAGTATCGCTAATTGATGGGCTGCAAATTTAACTATAAAACATTCATATAATCAAAAGTGATTCATTTCAAAGTCTGATTTTCAACATCAGAATCATTCCACTGAGGTTACAGCCCTCCCCGTTTTGGAATTAGCGAGCAGACTGACATTGCAACAAACGCTCTCGGATTTAGGAAATCGTACGCTATGGAAGCCTCAGAAAAGATCGCAAAGATAGTCAAAGTTGTTAAGCAGCGTAGCATGGAAATCTGAAGTTTCTTGTAAAAATTCTGAGAACAGATTGGTTCAGTATGTTTCACAAAAAGCTGAGGTGACAATCTTGACATCCGCCAAGATTAAATTCAATAGCGTGAACCGACTAGACATTGTAAAAGTTGTTTAACTTCTCATGGTCATAAATGGCATGAATTATTGCTGGAGTTCAAGATTAATCTATGAGATTTCTGCAGAAATTCGGTTTCGACCAGTTCTCTTAATTAAAGACTTTAAGGAAGAAGTCGCCATTGAAGCAGAACAAAAGATGATCCAGCACCCGGAAGAAAATTATTTCAATTACTGAAATTGCGGCTACAAGCTTCTTCATTCCGAGACTTTTGCAGTCGGTTTTCAGTTAAATATCGAGACAAAAATCCATTCCCCATAAAGCTGAAACCAACCGCGTCTCAAGACCATGCGAATGAATGTCCGCTGCGGTTTCGCGAAATTATGATAGA
The DNA here is from genome assembly GCA_033064975.1 of Smittia sp. YW1114-2. Taxonomy (NCBI): domain Eukaryota; kingdom Metazoa; phylum Arthropoda; class Insecta; order Diptera; family Chironomidae; genus Smittia; species Smittia sp. YW1114-2. The sequence goes on from CP093832.1 coordinate 23,096,194, forward strand.
CAAGTTCACGTTCATTGAAACAGCTGGATTCTGTCGCTTCAAGCGACTCGCTTGGTAATTGAGTCGTGATTTCGTTAGTAGCGCAGGATAATTTGGCAAGTAATTGCACCACGCTAAATGTTTCTGATTGATGGATGGCTCTTTGATTGTGTAACTTGCAAAGTTTCTCACGTCTAATCTTAATTAGGTTTGTTTGATTGATTTGCCGGTTGAAACTTTTTTTAATTGACTCGACAATTAATTCCAATTTATGATTGGAATTGTCAATGCACTGCTGATCTAATCTTGCTAAGCAAATAAATTGCTACTGCTGCGCCAACCTGGCTCGCTACTTTTCCCTTTTCATTGTATGAACATGAAAAGTGGTTGTCGATGGCATGTCGATGGCGAGCAAATTGAAACAAATTGAGGAGCGATTAACAAACTGTCACAAACCTAACACGTGTTGCAGTCAATCGGAAGGAAAAATTATTGGTTGCGTTTGAGCAAGGAGATTAATCTGAAGTTAAAGTTAGTTCCAATCAACTTTCGATGTCGATCAGCCTTAAAGTTGATTTATGAAACTGCTTCACTTTGTTGCAAGCACACATCGTTGTCTGTGCATTGAGCGGTACGAAGCAAAAATATTTGTGTGTAAGTAGTTGAAATTCCAATTGGGTCAAGTTGAAGAAAACATTTGATCAAAAAATGCAGTGCTTTGTGTTTTTGCTGACTAAACAGATTTATGTAATTCAATTTAATTTACTTAGGTTTGGCGCGTTTGTCTCTGCCATTGAACTTCCTGCAGTGATTTAACGCTATTGCTTGTAAGTTATTAGTCGTTAAAATGCTGCCATTGGCGCTTAGCAGCGTTCTGCGCTTGAGTTCTTTCTGGCCTTATTGACAGCAATTAAATCCTAAGAGCAAAAATGATTTCATTGAAGATTTTAATCTTTACGCTTAAAGCTTGAGTTGTGTTCAAAAGACTTGGATCAACGTTTGCCTGATCTAACAATGAAGCAATAAATTTTATTAATTTGACAAATTCTAGGCATTGAATAATGTTGAATTGTACTGAAAATCGGTCATTGCAGTTCCCGTCTTTGACCGCGTTGAAATCTTTTTCCAATGCAAAGGAGAAATCCCCGATTGGTTGACTCATCGAATTAGCTAATGCAGCTAGAGCAGAGAGACTCGTCTTGTTTACAGTGTTAAGCGGTCTCTTATGACGTCAGCGAGATCAGCGACGATCTGGCGCAGAAAACCCAGACATAACCAGTTTTGAGGCAAGCAAATGTGACCTGTTTATCTGAGATGTTCTTCTAACGTGCTTCGAGATAAATTTTCAATCAAAGTGCTAGATTTTGGCCGATATAAGCTTCGTCTAATTTTAATGGCTGAGGTTCTTTGCGCCTAGCGACTGAAATGCCAATTTCTTACAACAAAGGAATTATAACGCTCAAGCATTAAGCAGAAAGAATTACCGAATTCACTGGAAATCGGATTGATTTTACGCGGATTTAAGTGTTATTGACTTAGTTTTATTTCCTTCCGGCTTGCGACTAGCAACGCTCGCTTGTCTTATGTCCATTCCATGCACTCTGGAAATTCCATTACGGTATTTCTTGGTTTTCTTTTGCTCGTTGTCGCTCACCTCAAGGTCTAGCTTTAGGTCAAAAGTGCTTATTCATTCGAGCGCACTTTCGAATAGCCTAAAACTGTCTTATCTACGAATGTGGGCTCGGTGCAAGATTGTCGTCCGGATAAACTGGAAATTCTATGTGCGCCGTGTTACAGATATACAAGACAAGGAGCTCTGTGATATATCAATGACGTTTCAATGTCACTGACATTATGTCAGCCAAGTCTTAAATTGAAAAGTGCATTCGAATCACTTGTAAAAAGTTGAACGATTTACGCGATGTACTTTGTAACAGTAAGAAAATTCTTTCGATGGCATTGAGATCACTCACCTTTGCTCTGCTGTTAAATGCGCGAGTTCTGGCACTGAACACCAGTGTTGCTCAGGCACAAGTGTGATGAAGATTTGTGAGAAATAAACGAATGCAACGAAGAATGCGAATGGAATCATAAGAAGAAAGAGAATTTTTTGATATCTTCCGAATTCTCCGATGTGCGGCAAGAGGTCATCGAAGTCGATAACTTTTTGAGTCGCCGGGGTTCCTGACGGGTGTTTGCCATCGTCACCCAGCTCAAGCGTCGGAATCACAGCCCTTTCATTGTTGACGAATCCCTTGTTGACATAAGCTGAGCTGGTTTTATTCTCCAGATCGTAGCTATGCGTGTTTTCTGGTTTCGGCGTCATTTTTGCATAAATTATTTTTCAACTGTCATAAAATTAGTTTGCACTTTTTTCTAGCAGGACTGTCGTTTGAAAACTTCCTGTTTCTTGTTATTCTATTTCTTTTAACCTTTTTTATGTGTCGACTACAGTCACAACCTAATTGCACTTTGAACAGATGACAATAAAATTGAGCTGCTGCACATTCCCGAGGTTTTTAGTTTGGAACTATATCGCGACACAACGTTTAGTTGTTTATTAGCTATCTTGTTTTCTCTATAAACGCTTTTAACGATCTACAAAGACACAACACAGCGACAAGACATCCAATCGAGGTAAAAGTGCGAACTCGACTAAGCCGTCGCTCATTTACGCTTTGGTTTTTATACGGAGCAGTTCGCCAAGCGGTGAAGCTTTGGAATTGGTCAGTGAGAAACATTAGAGCGTAGAGACAAGTTTCTCAAAGCTTTACCTGAAGCATGAGCGTATCTCGCAAAACTTTGAGCAAAGCAGAAATATTACTGCAAGTTAAGTGATGTCCGATTTCAATGGAATGTTCCTGCGGCTTTCCAGTCTACTCCACCGAGATAGGAATGCGATGTTCGAATGAATAAATGTTGACTAAAACATCCGTGATGTGTCTCAAGCTATTTATAAGATTACTGAGAAGTCATTAGAACCAATTGCAATAGGCGGACGTACGTAGTTACAAACGAAAATTACGTTAATAGTTTGTGCTTTTCCTCATGGTCCATGCTCTGAGCTACTTCTCAACGCCTGAAAGTTTTCATCCCAAACGTTGCATCGAATAAGTTGAGAAAATTTGAATTTTCTGTCTCGTACCTGAAAATTTACATTACAGAAACTTGAAAATAACTTTGTTTTCGTCTTTTATTTTCTATAACTTCTTCCACAAATATCCATTGAATCAATTATTTAGATACTTATCTTAACTAATAAATGTTTTTTTTCCATAACTATGAGATGTTGGTTTGCTTGAACCTGGGGTCGCTTCGTATTGACATTTCTTCGACAGTGGGACCATTTTGTTGTGTGCCCAGTGATCATGACCATCTAACGACCGGAATTGATATTGTTACGTGATTTGATCGCAAACCTTAGAGGTTTAGAAATGTAAACTCGTTGCAGGTAGAACTATTAGAACCAGCATCACATTTAATAAGATAGAAATATTTTTAAGGGCGAATCGATTTACTGCTCGAAGTTTAGGACGTAATCCTTGATCGGAAGTGGCATATTCAATCGATTGATATTGTTGGCAAGCTTCCGATTCAAGCTCTCGTAAATTGAGACGCGGCAGATCTGTTTCAGACTGCGGGGATTGCGGTAGAGCTGAGATATTAAATTCACAAGGTGCTCAGTCGATTTGCTTGGAACCTGAACGACGAACAAATTATTCAGGCTTTTGAGGCAGCTGTAGAGCACATCGTGACTCATAGTGTAGTAAAACAGATAAATGATTTTGGTGTAGTCGCGTTCAGGGTTTGTGAGAATGAACTCCTTCCTGGTGATCAGAGTGATGTAATAGAATAAAATGGAATTGCGCGCGTTGTTCCTAAACGAGTTTCTCATGTTATCGCTATTCAGACTATTATCACTAACAGGTGCAGGCGCTAAGTGTCGAATTTGGCTACTGCCACTAGCTAAAGCTTCGCTCACTGCAGTCATCGAGCCGGACACCTGTTTGCTATTTAACACGACGTTCGGATCAGCACCATACTGAAGAATCGTCAAAGTCAGCTCGTAAATACACAAAATATCTGTGGTGACGCTTCGCACATTTTGAACCATCTCCATGATTGACTGTAATATGTTTTGCAAGGAGTTGCAGTCCAATCCATGCTGGAGCAGCAATAGCAAAATATTCTTTATGAAGTCGAAGTTTGCCCTCTTCTGAATATCACAGTTCACGCTAACAGTGAAGTTCTCGCTGACAGTGAAAATCAAAACATGGAGAGGAGTTAGGTTCGAGCGATAAGAACAGTTGGGATTTGCGCCGTGTTGCAGAAGAATTCGAATGCAGTTCAGATAGAAAACCTGAGAAATATTGAATTGCTATAAAATTTAAAATTGCGTGAAACTTATTCAAAGCACCTTCATTGTATGAGTGAAGGAATGCAGAGGATCCTTGTTGATCAAAGGGACGAGAAGCGTAAACAGCGGCACCGAACCATCTCGTCCGAAGTTGTTTGTGTCACCGTCTTCCTTAATAAGCATGTTCACGAGTTCATAGCAAACTTCCCAGTCGCGGATGTGCCGAAAGACGCAAGCTAATGCACTGTTTCCCGGCTGGTTGATACTTTGCTTGGCACCGTTTTGAAGAATAAACCTGACTAAATTAAGAATGTCGTATTTGCTCCACTTATCGTAGCCGTAACGAGCTTCTTCAAGAGCATATCTAACGATCAAAGCGTGAAGCGGCGTGTTGCCTAGATAGTCAGGGGTGTTTATAAGTTCTTTACAACCACGTTCGAGTAAAATTCGCAGAGTGTTCAGAGTGTCGTCAGCGGACTTTCTTGCTATTAGGATGACAACGTGTAACAACGTCATTTGTTGTGTTGATGTCTTAACTGTTGTAATCGCCTCATGTTGAATTAAAAGGTCTAGGAAACGGCCATCGTGTAGCACAGCCTGGTGAATTGGGTAAAATTCGTCTTTCATGAGGTTGATTTCGTCCGAACGAGTCGTGACCAATTGTTGAACGCATTTCCACGCGCCACGCTCGCAAGCTAAATGCAGCAACGGCTTCCGTCCACGAAATAGAACGCCCCAAGGTTCTTCCATCTTTTGAGAAAGAATATTTAGCACGTTAATTTGATCTCCGTCAATGGCGTAGCTGACGCAGTTCTGTAGTTTAGTCGTTGGTCTATCGCAGACAACGCTATCTGGTTCTCCTTTGTTCTTCCCAACTTCTTCGCAATTATGTGAATGCAAGCCTGGGAAACACATTCTGGCCTCGGTGTCGAACCTAGCTCCATGCTTCAACAGCAGCTCGACACATTCTATGTGGCCTTTCAGACACGCGATATGAAGTGGGAGCGAGCATGGAAAACGATTGACGTCAGTGTGTGGTCGACCCAAAATCCACTTGACTAGCTCAATGTGGTTCAAACCAACACTTTTTTGGAGCAGGTTGTAACCATGATCGTCGTGGATCGTTAAGATGTTCTCGTGCTACAAGAAAGTAAAATAAGATCATTTTGAGACAATCTTGGGTGAAGTTCCTTACCTTTGGAATTTGAAGCAACAACGCTTCGAGTCTTTGAATCGATATTTTGGGGTTTGCCCTCAAAACATCAAACAAAGTTTCGATTTTGGACGCTGTCGACTCTGAAAGCTTTGCATTGTCTCGATTGACACTCAGCAGAAGTCCACCAGAACGGAACACAGAGTTTCCCATTCTCAACGCTATATCGCCAACTGGAGCGAGTTCCTTTTACTCTGGTGTCACTCCCATCAATCCAATTCGTTGGATTACACGAACTATTATGTTTGAATTATTATGCAATGCGATTTATTCCGTGTTGTGAGCTTTTTCTAATTGTTTCCTCCACTTATCGATTATCCTTTAATTTTTTTCCAGGTCGATTTCCTCGAAAACTGGCCGAGGTAAACTGTCTATGTCACTCACGCTGATTACAACGTCAGCAAACTCAAAGGACAGCACAGGAGGTGTAAGAAAAAGAGAGTCAGGAAAATTCTTTGTTCTTCTTCAATTTCACTGATTGAGAAGTGTAACATATAACGAAAGCTCTACTCTGCTACTCCGTTACGTGCACATGGAACTGCTGTAAGTTTTGGAAAGGATTTCCCGTTTGAAACGAACTAGCGAAGAATTTATTTTCTCGATGAAAAGATAAACAATCCAAGTTTTCTCCTGATTATCCGACACCCTGTGCAAGATTTCACTGAAGTCTGGCGTAATGTTCGTGTCGCTGAGTCGTGGCCTCAATCAACTTGTTGAAGCATTTCTTCATATTCGTTATCGCAATGTATTTCGTTCTAGTCGTTTTCCCCTGAACTCATCCAGTGCTACATTTTTATACATCTTCGTTTAAACATCACTTAGGTTTAATTCTAATTTAATTATTAAGTTTGCAACACTTTTTACCGAGAACTTCAGTTCAGTGATTACTTGTTGGAACGTCTTTAAGCGATGGCAGCTGAAAATGTCTCCGAGAACGACAACTTGAGCGAGTTATATGAGAATCTCATTGTGATAGGTGCACCGATTGTTATCTGATTGGAGGCGAACATTCCTAGTCATATGTTTGCACTGTTTCAGATTGCGGGGCTAACTTGACAAACAAAAAGTTCTTCCGAGACCTGGACCTGGTTTTGAAGCGATCCAAAGATTCTGGTGAGGATTGTGCAAACATTTTATTTATATTACGACCTTGCTTTCGATTTTGTTTAAATACACGAAACTTTCCGATGTTTTCCCTCTAAAAATAGAACTTCTCGCACAGTTTATAACGCATAACAATTAGTCATAATTCTCTTTGTGATGTCCGTAGGAGTTCAGAAGATTCTTGTGCATGGGAGCAACGTCAAATCCTGCAAGGAAGCTTTGCGGCTGACAAGGATTTATCCCGGCGTGATTTACTCATCATGCGGCATTCATCCGATGGACTCCAAAAACGTTATCGAGGAGCCAAACAGCTGGCTTGAGTTCGAAGAGATTGCGCATCAGCCTGAAGTCGTTGCGATCGGGCCTTGCGGTCTTGATTATCATCGCGATGTGGCCGACATAGATACTCAGAAAGAGATGTTTCGTCGTCAAATCAAACTTGCCTGTGATCTAGAAAAGCCAATTCTAGTGCATGAGAGGTCGGCTCAGGAAGATGTTATGGAAATATTATCGAGGTGAAAGATGCAAAGTGGATTCCAAATACTTTATCTTAAATGTTTTCTTTGAAGTTTTCCTAATTCGCCACCAAAGATAATCAGGAGCTTTATGGGCACAATCGAAGAAGCGAACTTGTATTTAGAAAATGGGTTTTATCTCGCGCTCACAGGGTTTTTATGCAAGGTAATTAATAAATTCTAATGCTGTCAAGAACTGTGAAGTTATCAAATATTCAGTGCTAATTGATCTTGTGTTGATTCAGCAAATTAGCCTGAATCGTTTAGGTCAATGTTCTATTAGTTCAATGTCCGAGATTTCTTCAATCTATTATAATAAGATTCTTATTCCTTTTAATCATTCTTTTTTGAATTTCGTTACAGGATAAATCCGAAAATTCCGTAAGGAAACTTTTAGAATCCAATCTGATACCGCTCGATCGCCTTCTCGTCGAAAGCGACTCACCTTTCATGTACCCGAACACGCGTGCTTCCAAACTATCAGCGACTGTGAAATCAGGCTTGACGGAACGATCATTAATGTTTCTCCATCGGTTAGTCGCTAATTGATTACAAATTGCTTTCGCTAATTACATTCATTCTCACCTTAAGATACTGCACGTTCCAACGAAACGAGCCATGCTGCTTGCCGGCGCTCGTCGAGCTGATTGCATCATTCATGCAGAAGAAGCCCGAAGATATTGCGTTGTCGACAGCTTTCAATGCACTCAAACTCTTCGGGTTGTCACAGTAAGATTTTAACACTAACTATCGATCCGAAAACAAAAAGTTTTGTTCACACACGAATTATTAACTATTTTTACTTATTTACATCGAGTTCAGCTGAAAAAGAAATACGAAAAAAAGCAAATAGATATTTTTGATACAGAAAAACTTCCACACTGCTACTGTGGCTGTATTTAAGTCTTAAGTTAATCTGAGAAAATTAACCAATGAGCATTGGTTGAAGCATAATCACTAAGTTCAGTTCTGTAACACAGTTGAATTAATTATCGTAGGTAGTTAGCAAGACTGAAATGTTTTAACAAACCTAGAATTTATTATCGTACAACAGCAGTTTAATCAAACCACCAAAATCACAAATCTCTCTAGATTCTAAAGTCTAGAATCAATTTCTTAGCCTATAAGTGATGAGGTTTGAAAAGATTGTTGACTATATATTGTTGGATTGTTGGTGCTCAGCCTTAGATTGCGATCGTCGAGCCTTTTGGTGCCATAAACAGAAAATACTTCATGGATTGTTTAAGGCTTCGTTATAAAGTTTATTGATCAGCTCGGCATGAAACATTGAGTAAATCTCAAAGTGCCCGTCTAGGACGATAAGAATCTTTTCAAATTGTAAAATAAAATATTTTGACTACGAAACGAGTTTTGAGTTACCGATATTTTAGAACATTGGAATCTTCGCATCTTTGTAGACTGTGTCCCAGATCATGAGACGATCTCCTTCAGGAAGAGCAATCAATTCGGATTCCTTCTCAGAAATATTTAAACAGATGAGCGGAGGTTTAGCGGAGGAAACTGGAAGCCAGTTCTGCATCTCAGATCCATTGGGATTTCCAGTCAAAGCGAAGCTTGTAAAATAATCAATCATCTTCTTCATCGTTTTAAACTCATTCGACTCAACGGCTGGTGGTTCGAGATAAATTGTAGCGAAGAGGTAAAACAATGTGTCACCGTGAGTAGCACCTTGGAAAGTCTCAGCCTTGTTATATTTCTTCAGCAAATTTAATTCAGTGCTGGCGTCGAAGCGATAGAGATAAGTTTTCCCTTTGCCTTGGACACTTAACCGAGACTTGACAGCATTCTGAATCCCATGCCAGAAATGACGGTCTGTACTGTACTGACAGAAGAGCTCATAATTTGTGTTGGTCAGATGGGCATATTCGAAATAGATTTTCTTGATTCTCGTTCCGAAACGTGCAGCGTCGTCACTCTCAACATTCAAAATTAATTCCGACAGCGGAGCGAAGTAATTCACGTTCTCAAACGCGTCGATAAACTTTTCCTTTCTTTCGAAAATGTTGGCAAAAACTCCTTCATGTGAAGTTCCGCCAATTATACAGCTAATATTCTTAGACCAAGCTTCACGTGCCATCATCACTGGATCGTCGTGAATGAATGTCGTCTTAGTGATGTAAGGCTCAACGACAGGGCAGAAGGCAAATATGATAAACTCAGCGAAATCCTCGTCAGTCAAAATGTTAGACGGAGAGCTTTCTCGCATCAGTTCATAAGGATCAGCAGCTTCCAGTACTTCTAAAAGCTTCTTTTCACCTCCAGTCTCATCCCAGCCAAATTTTTTCGCCAAGCGTTGGGCGAAATTCTTTCGTGGTGGCATCGCCCACGTCTTGTTAAACGCACAGCCTGACATCAAAATCGCCTTGTGGAACAAACCTTTCGACTGGTCGGATATCATGTGATAGTGAGTGGAAGCTCCACCAGCGCTATCTCCAAACAAAGTCACGTTTTCTGGGTTACCGTTGAATTTTTCGATGTTTTTGTGAACCCACTTCAACGCCAACGATTGATCTTTTAATCCAGCGTTCCCAGGAATGCACAAAGTGGAATCACTCAAGCAAAGAAAGCCGATCGGACCAGGTCGATAACTTATAGTCACTAAAACCACATCCTTCTGCATGAAATAGTCTGGGCCGTAAAAATCCGTGCTGCTTGATCCCATTTGAAATCCTCCACCATAAAGATAAACCATAACAGGCAGCAATTCAGACCGTGAGCTCGTTGGGAAGTAAACGTTAAGCACCCCAGCGTCTTCTTGTCCCTTTGTCTCAGGGTGAGCAGAACAATAACTCGGAGGCTCATTCGTGGCATCAAGCGGCTGGCTCCACTTTTCAGGCAATTGCGGGTCGCGAAATCGAAGTTTATCGACTGGAGCTTTCATGTACGGAATGCCTTGAAAGTTTGCATAGCTACGACCCAAAATCGAAACAACCTCACAACCTTGTACTGGCCCATGTTCAGTCTGAATGAGAAAAGTTTCCAACTTCATATTAGTTGCGTTGACAAAATACCAAAATCGACTGACTAATACTTCAAACTGTCGTGGATTTTGGTTCGATAAAATATCTCATTGTGATTGCGGTGTTATCACTTATCGCCTCTCGTATCGCTTTTCGGGAATTCCTGATGTGTTTGCTACCGAGTCTTGTGTGAATAGGTTTAAAACTAATTACATTTGAAACAAACGTTTGCTGCTATGTAATAAACCTCTTCTTATAAGACGAGTTGTTCAAACAGAAATCGGCTTTGTAAAATTTTCAACGGTCGCAAGCATACATAGAATAATCAAAATATTCCGCTCAGATTATCTTGGTGAGAGCCGAGAGAGCGACCGGCATGTGCGCAGAGGTTTCACATGCCTTCTGGGTGTTAATTTAGTGCTGTGATTTTAAAGTAAAAATAAAATAAACTTCGCCCGTCTCAGTTTACAGTTTAGTTCTAAGTTGTAAATTTTCTAACAAAGTGTGAAAATATTATGTTCCGCCGCCCTGGAAAACAAATATCGCAGTGAAAAGCAAACCGTTCAATCTCGCTCTCATTGTTGTTTTGGCGCTCCGCTGGTTAAGTAGGAATAAAACTTCAGGTGAAAGAATGTCGTCAGTTTTGATTGCAACGTACGAGGAGATCAAAGATTTGCCGAACCATCCTGAGAAGGTGTTGATTGATGTGCGTGAGCCAGCAGAGATCGCCGAAACTGGTTCTATTCCAACAGCGGTTAACATTCCATGTAAGTAATACTCATTGAAACTCGCAATAAACTCAGAACCTTCATCTCCAAGTGGGTCATGTTCGTCGATCGTTCTCCGATGAGCTTTCTGATCGTGAATTTGAAGTGATCTATCGAATTAAGAAGCCCAAGCTCGATTCGTTTCTCATCTTCTCGTGCCGAACTGGCAATCGATCGAACCAGGCCATTCAGCAAATTCTTCCATTGGGCTACACTAAGTAAGAACCGATAACTCTGAATACATAATGCGTTATCGATTATTTCCACCTACTATTATCTTACTAACGCACACAACAAAACTCATTAACCGAAGTAACATTTGTAGTGTCGCAGGTTGAGGAAGCATTAACATGTTCATCGGACGCATTTAAAGCTAAGCATCAGTTTGGAAAGCCTGCAAAGGACCAGGAAATAATTTTCCATTGTAAACTCGGTGGCAGAGCTCAGAAGGCGGCCGACCAGGCAGTTGCTTTAGGGTTTACAAAGTAAATTTAAGGTTGAATGGTCAATGATTCTATAGATAAAACGTTTCTGTCATTTTAGCGTGAAGAACTACAAGGGAAGCTGGACTGAATGGGCAGAGAAGGAGAATCTCTAAGTGTCTCGAGGGAGACACTTCAAATCGATGGGATAAGGCATCATACAGATCAATGTTCAGAATTCTCTAACTCATATGATTTTCTCTTTATTTCGTTCTGATCTTGAAGATTTTATTACAAATATATTTTCATCATTTCGGGACAGACGAGATCGATTTAGCTACTTCAAGTTTTGAGACGGCTTGGGGTTCACTTGCTTCTAAAATTTAATGTTTCGCCAATCAAGCTCAGATATAAACAAATATTTTGATCTTGTTCAGTCCTAATAGCAAATCTTTTGATTTTGGTGTCGTCCATGTGTCCATAAAAGCTGAAAAATTCAACATAATAAACTTATAAATCCATTTCAATTTCCGAGATTCACTACGTTCGTTTTGTTTAAAAAAGTTTCACTTTACAAAAAATTATTTACTCAAGTCTTTTGATATCTAATTGTGTCCAAAAAGGTATTTTGTCTTCATTGAAAAACATTTCTTAGTTAGAATTATCAAACTAAGCAATTAGAAAGAATCTTACGAAACGTGAATCGAATTCTATTAACATTTCAAGTTATCGCTAAGTTCCTCGCTAATTTCGAATCTTAAGAACAGAAACAACTTTTGATTGAACCTCTCGATAAAACCCAAAGTCTTTCCACAACATTTAGTCTACAGCCATTCAACTATTTTGTTAAAATAGAATTTTCCGTTTTCAACATTTAATTTGCTTTCCTTCAAATTCATTAAAACACTTCGATTTTGGACAGCTAGCTGAAGAACTTCAAACCGCAAACCAACAAAAACTTCTCAATGAACAACTCCGAGTCGAGAACGGCAATGTGAGCAGCACGACCGATAAGCGTGTTTGCTGTGTTCGGCAAAGCGTGATGAACATCGTAACGCGCCAGAGTCAATTCAGGTCTAGCAACTATAGGAGCGATTATATTGTGAACCATTTCCCTGTGGAATGAAATACAAAGTTGTTGAAATCTCTCGATAGAAGTGGCAAGCAATCACCTGTAAATAACGCCCAAGCTCGATTGGTCTCTGATGGCCGCTTTGCAAAGCTCTAATCGGGCTGAATGCGGTGGAACGTATCGATCTTGGGACGATCCACACAACAAAACATTTTTGAAATGATGCAAAGTGCTACGTTGGCTTAATCTGTAGAGAAAACTTTGTCGCATATCCCCAGAGTCCCGCATACACAGTTGAAGCAGTGATCCGCTTTTCTTCCATTTTTGCATGAACCACATTCCTGGAAAGATTTGCAATGCAAAGTTTGACCTTTTGCGCTCGTTTCTGTCCTGCTTACCCATGTTCACTAAACCACTCGAGTTGTAGATTGTACCCAGGTGTGGCCCGGACAACGAGAGAAACGTGTGAAGTCGTGGCAGCAACGGTCGCATTTGAGGTCGTGACAAAGCAGACCTGACGATAATTGTGCCAAGCGAGTGCGCCACGAACGAGATTCTCGTCGGATTCAGCGCAAAAGATTCAATGTGATAAAGAATCTCCCCGACCAAACGATCCGTCATCGTATCAAAGTCGGAGAATGTATCGCCTTGATTCCGCTCCGACATCCTGCGGGATAGAATGAGTCAAATAAAGTCAAAAACTTTGCCTTAGGGAACTCACAGAAATTCGAGATGCGCTCCAGGCAGTCCAAGCTCCAGATAAGTCCGGACAAGTCTTAAATCTGCCGAGTTTCCATCGAGTCCGTGCACGCAAATAATCAGATGTACTCCGCCTGGAGAGAACGTTCGGTATTCGTCACTGATGTGAAAGTATGGCATTTCAGACGCAAGCTTCGTGAAATCAGAATAAATGGAACCGGAATAGTTGATCTGCTTGCGGAATTCTTCGCGGCATTTCTCGAATTCCATCAACAGCATCGGGGACTCCTTCTTTGTTTCACTATCAGAACGGTCGGAATTCGTTGCAGGCGAGCTTGGCTTCGAGAGATTTTTCAAATGCGTGTGGTGCGATTGACTAATCATCTTATCATTCACGGAAGCAGCTCGTACCATTCCAATCAACTCATTGTTGCTTTGTGATTTAACGAAAGGACGGGCTGGTCCTGGATGTCGTTTTATTTCATAAACGTGGTAGAGTGGATTATCGATGGACTCGACAAGTTGCGGATGGATTGTCATCGTTTGTGATTGAACGGGATTCGACTGCTGCTGAATTAATGGCGCATGCGACTTCTGCTGTTTGACATTAACGAGTAGCGGGTTATCTTTCTCGACGACTGGCACACTCGTTTCCTCATTGATTGACGGTGGATCACGGAATTCATCAGGCGGAAGCGGCGCAGCATCGCGGAATTGCTGCGGGGGAGGAAGCCGCAAATCTTCAAATGGTTGATCCATCGGTAAGCTCGTGAGATCAAAATCTGACTTTGACTTCTCCGAAGGCTTTCTTGCTCGTTGTTTCACTTTCGAGTCGAGTGTAGATTGCTTTTCGACGTCGCTCTGCTTGTGGTGTACTGATGTGATGATGGGCGGCATTTCGGCAGAATCTCTTTGCAAGTTTTCCCACGCCGATGATGATTTCCCATTAAATGTCAACGATTTGTTCCGCTCGATAGCATTGCCACTGCTGTGCCGTTTCTGTTGCGAAAACCCATTCACAAAGCGCCCCGAGTTTGTCCGCTTCTTCTCATCTGAACCTTTTCTCTGTGGTTGCTGCTCGAGTAGTCTCAAAAGTTTCTTTCGCAGTTGTTCGCCATTGAAGGCCCGTCGCTCGTTTTTCAAGGTTTCTGGGGATGATGGCAAGCTGCTGCGATGACTCGACACCCAACCGCTCTGCTCACTTAGAGACGATGTTGATTCACTGCAACTTGTTCGGTTGCGTGATTTCGATAGAGGCGGGGAGTTCGAGAAAGCAGGGGGTGGTGGGGCTAGGTTGGGAAGGCTCTCACTAAAGCCTGGCGGACCGATGTGCTCCTGTTCCAATAGCTCCAACTTGAAGGGGACACTTCGACTCGACAAAAGCTTCTTGCTTCGTCGCTTCGGCGTGACTGTTGTGCTTTGATCAGTGCTGCTCGAGTCATTTGCATAATTTCCGTTCACCTTCTTCGAGTCATTAGCACGGGCTGACAAAGATTTCCCATTTTGCCGCAGCGTCTGAGACGAATTGCTCCGGGGAATCGTATTTAAATTCGCTTTATTGCCTCCTTTCGATGATTTTGAGTTCGATTTGCCGCCCTTCTTCCCTCGAATTGGAGGAAATGAATTTCTTGGCGGAATTCCCATGCCCGCATGCTTCGGAAGCGAGTTATAGTAACATGAATGCTGATTATTTCCAACGCCAGACTTCTGATTGTTATTGTTCTGCTTCAGCTCGTGCACGTAATCTGTTTTGGGACTGTTCGAACTTTGAGTGACCCGATTGAGCGTTAACACGTTGTTGGCATTTAAATGAATCTGTTTAGGGAAGATGGTCGTCGGCTGATGATTCATGGCTCCGTTCACAAGTTTATTGGGATGAACATCGTTCGTTAATTGAGCAAGAGTCTTCGTCGAGTCAACGGGATTTTTATATTTTTCCTTAAACTCAGTAATGTTCTTAAGCAAATCTTCGGCGGTTGCGTTGTTCTTCAAATGATGTTGATAGTACGTGAGCGTCGCTCCTTGGGGCTTCGCAATCGAATTAATCTGTTGATGATTTAATGTGTTCTGACGCGGTAATGAATTTACGACGATCAGATTTTGTTGTGTTTCGAGTTGGTCGAGTGATTTACTATGACGCGTGGGGAAAGTTCCTCCATTCAAGGGAGCGGAAGATTCTCGAAACCCTTCCCACTGTGTCTCCGAGTCGATACCATTTGCGACTGAGTGTCTGGAGAGTGTTTTACCTCGTAGACCATTCTGAGCTGCGGCTGGGATGACTGTAAAGATTGTGTGGGATAATTCAATTTGTCTTCATCAGAAATTAATTGCACTCACTTGTAAGACTTGCTTGGAGGATGTCACCGCCCAAAGCAAACCGAGGAGTCATAACGCCGATTATATTCGCAGAGCTGAGCTTTGGCAAAGGTTCCATCGTGTAATTGTTGTTAATTCCACAAGAGCACTCCTTCGCTTTTGTTCCATTTGTAGTGATGCCGTTGTTGTTGATGAATTGTTTCGTGCAATGTCCACTGTTTATATGTGGGTCACTTCCAGCACGACGTCGAACGGAGTCCGCGCTATCTTGATATCTGTCTTCAAAGATCAGTGGCAAAGACGTCGCATCACCATCTGTTTAACAGAGAGAATAGATAAAGCGATAAATACTCGGAGCTTTTTTGCAAGTCTATTCTCAACGTGAGACTTGACAGATTTTGCAATCTTTCACCCTAATCATCATCATTATACCTAAAGGAACGCAATGAACTGGCAACGGTGGTAATGAACTAAGATACTTTGATCGACGGGCCATGTCGCAGATGTTGCCGTAGTTCAGATAATTCGAGTCCAAGCTTCCGGTTGCCTGATGACGGGGGTTATCAATCACAAAGAACCCTTCGGCGAAACGTTTGACGCGCAGAATATGATGCTTCTTCGCCAGAAGAGCGTGGACAGAGATTTGATTTGCAGTGGACAACGTTCGCCGCCAGTAAAGAATACATTCCGCACAAAGCTGGGCCACATCTGAGTTTGCTTTTGAAGCAAATTCGTCCTCGCCGTCGAGAACCTACGATGAAATCGATTGGTAATGGATGCCATAAATTAGACTAAGCTCTGACCTTTGCTGAGTCAATAATCTTGTTCAATCGCTGTTCAGTCTCAGCTGATGAAACTGCTTGTGTTGAACCGGTGAGCGTAGCCCATTGCGCAGGCAATACCGTGCAAAACTCATATAAGTTCATCTTCAATGATTCCAGCGCACCCAACAACAAGGCACAAATTTCTCGATGGATTTGTCGAGAATGCGCGAGACGTGAACTTGAACCGCCTCCACATTTAGCTGACCCACTTACATGTGGGCCGAAAAATATCGCTTCCATCGGGCCTGGCGGCGATGCTCCTCGACAATTCAAAGCACCATTGTTTTTCCACGGTTTTCCACTCTTTGGTGCGCTATCGATGAAAATAAATGGATCAGTCGATTAGTTTAGCAACATTTGATTTATTCGTACGGTCTTCAATTACCACGACTGAGTTAATCGATGGTTTGAAAATAATTTATTTCTTCGTGGCTTAATTGATTGCATTTGTTTCGTAACAATTTGAAATTTATGGACAATTAGGGAGAAAGATTTGTTCGCATTGTTGCATTCTCAGACGGGATAGCATAACTTGATCTAAAAAATTGATGAAATTTTCAAACTCTGCAACGAAGAAACTTTAGTAGAACACACCTTCCCTTCTCTCTCAAACAAGCCAACGCTGCAGCTTCGAAAATTAAATTCATTGTGAAGAAGTCGAAACTGAAAAGCTCCTCAGTTGCAAAATGACTCATAAATAGAATTGAATTAAAATAATCGTCCGTTCGACCCACATCAGGTAAGGCTTTGTCTCTGTCTTTGTCAAGAGTTTTTCTTTGCTGCGCGTTTGAAGAACCTGCCACATGCAAATCCGATTTTTATCCGGAAAAACGATTCTGTCCGCACTCCTCTGAATTCTGTAGAGTTGTAGAGATTCAAATCTGCTTAGGGAAGTTTTCCGACTTTTATTTCCAACTACATGCTAAATAATGTTATTAAGAAGCAATTACTGTAAGATTAACGAAGATTCATCCTATATGTTCGTGCATGAACATAAGTTTCCGTATCATTTTTCGAACTGGTTAAGCTGAAAGTTTATTAGATTTTTTAGCACTCATTGAAAATTTCTCGCAGGCTCAAAGTAAGAGCGTCTCAGCCTCGTCGAGAACTTGTCGTGCATGAGAGATTTGCAAAATTATCAGATTTTAAGACTGCTTAATCCACAGTTCGTGTGGAAATTGTCTAACTGCTTCTCCTTGTTGCTTACTTAGTTGTGGCTTCATTTAAGGAGCAGCATAGATCTTTTTTAATTAAATCGCGAGAGCGTAAGCTAAAGCTTTTAATGAAAATACTAAGCACTCAGCTGTAATAATTCTCATTTCATTTTCAGCCGCGACAAGTGACATATTTAGGAAAAATTAAATTGGCTAGCGTGAAATATCCATCCAGAAATATTTAATTAAATTCTCTCATCTTCCTTTTTTCGCACCGAGCGAAAATTTCATTCAGGAAAAAAACTTTCTCAACTCGATGATTGCAAAGGAATGCAGCGGAGCCTAATGACAGGAATTCTCATTATAAATTTCAATTTGTCGTCATTGAGTTTTAAATTCTCGTGATAAATTGCTAATGGGATTCAAACGTTCTCCATGACGGGACCAGAAACTGTTCGCAATAATGAAATCAATCGAATTGTCTTTGTAGGTAATTTTCAGTTAATTGCTTCAGCAGATGTTCCAGCTCTTCTTTAAAGGTTGCATGGTCACAAAATGAGGACAATTTTGAAAACTCGGTGTAATCGTAATAGGTCGCTGCTCATTGCTGCGATAAGCAAAGAAAACAATCTTGTGAAGTACTTTGCCAGCTTCCGCAATGGTCAGAGAAGCGAGGAAAAACAAAAAGTAAGAAGACAACAATAAATTTCCCTCTTCGGGACGAAAATGTTTTTAAGAGTGGAACAAGAAAATTAGCGCAGTTAGGAATTGGGCAATGAGAACGAGTGGGATCAAGAAGCAATAAAAAGTTTTTCGTTATCAGAGGTCAGTTCGTTCTAGTGCTTGATATAACTATCGATCCATAAAGTAATTTTCAACTTATAATTGATGTTCATAGGAAAGTTTCTAAAGAATCTTAATCTTTTAAAAGTTCGAATTTCATAAATTATTAATTTGGTTGCCCTGTTTACCAAGTTGTATACAAGAAGCAAAGCAACATCAATTAAGAAAGGATGCTTTTAATTCCCGGCTAAGTTTACTCACTTTACGTTCAACGTACTTACTTGATATATGGCTGGTGCATAGCAATAAGGCTTGCATGAATCCCCACACTGACCGCGGCCAGATGAAAATAATCAAACAGGACCGGAAGATGATAATGAAGACCGCGTGCTGGATGGAAGTTTAATTGAAGAGTTCGTGTTGAAGCGAGCATAAGGTTGGCATCGCTAAAGCTTCCGGTGGACTCCTCGGTGAGACCGTCGGAGGGTTGATTTTGAGCTTGTTGGTGTTCTCCAAACCACAGCTCAAGGTTTAGGGAAAACTCTGCACGTTCAATGCACTCTTTCAAGTGACGACTGTCAACTGGAACGACAAGTAAACCGAACATTTGTAATCACCTTCAGTTGGAGTTTTCTGTCGCACAGAAACCTGCAGAAATTAATCGAATAAATTTAGCGTTAACCTAGCTCGCCTATCCATTATTTACCCACAAATATTGTCGAATCGATCATTTAAATATCGATGCTTCGGATTTGTTTTGGAAACGCTTACGGTGAAGGAATTGATTCGTTTCATTTTTATAGCTGCTATTATATTTTATTCAAAGCATAAATGGGAAATAGTAGAAATTTGATGTGACGATGGTACTGCATGGCAGTAAACAGATGAGATTCCAGAATAATTTAATTTCACTTTCAATCCAATTTGCAATGAATTATTTTAATTCAAAGCGACATCGTCGCCACTATCGTAGACTGCTAGCGACGTTGAACCTTCCATGAAACAAAACACTTTAGACACGATTAAAGCACTGGTGTTGACTTGACAATCAATTTAATTTAGAAAATTATGTTCAAGAAAAGGTTCTCGAGCTTTCTCGTTTCAACAGAGTTTATGCCGTGCAAAGGAAAGTAAATTTATATTCATTGAAAATATTCAGAACAAAACGAGAGAAAAGGTTCGCAAAACATCACGCAACTCCTCATGATTGTCGTGAAACAATTAATTTTAATATACGAGACCAAACATATTTTCAGAGAACTCGAAAATATGTATGCGATAAATAACGTCAGCTGATGAATATTCCCTGGAAAATCATTTCGATTATGTTGTCTTGGATTTCTAAATTGACGCGAAGTCGTTTTGGTAGCTTCTGATCCTTGTTTGGCAATAAACGTTTGCTCTATTACTCAGTTAATGAAATCACGCTTCAAGGGTAAGCTCTTTATATCAAAGCAGCAACCTTCTGGATTTTTTTTTTGAGTTTGGAGTAGAGAGAAGAACATTATCATCAACAAAATTAGCGAAGAGAAAGATTCTAAACTTGAAATTAAAAAAGTTCAAAATCATGGAGAAGATTTTTTTAGGGTGATAAATGGAATCGAAATTTTATTCTTGAAACTCTTACCGAACGATTTCATGCCATGCACAACAATATCGAAGTATCTAATGTGGCAATTCGAAGTTAAGTTTGGATCGAAAAAGACTTGCTGATGTCGACGAGTTCGTCCTCAAGTCGGCAAGCGACCAAAACTCGTTCTAAAGAAGCAAATTTGGCAAAGCTCGCTTGGTCAATGCCCTCAACGTTCCCAGAATACATTCGCAATAATCTCTTTAAAGCGCCAGAGTATAGAAGAATGCTGCAGAGTGTTCCTTTCTTGTTTATCTCCGGGAGACTCCATTTCGAAGAGGAAAAAATCCTTCTTATGAATCGCGAAGCAGCTTTTATGAAGTTCAGATACGAGCAAAACGCTAGCGAGGAATTCCCAAAGCTACACTAATATTGAATTTTAAGACATGTATAAAGTTTTAAAACACAAGAGCGCTCGAGAGAGAAAAATTGCAAGCGCGCAATTTGAAAGATGAAAATCTCGAAATCAAATATAAAATAATTTTCCCGTCTAATGGAATTATTAAGGACTGCGAGATCGTTTATGTTTTCTTGTTCTCGTGATGGGAAGTCATGACTCATTGACATAGCGAGAAATATTTTTCTTCCTTTAGCATGCGCTTGGGCGTGAAGGAAACTTTCTCTGCGTGATAAACACAGGAATCATTTCCTCATGATTTATGCTGGTTTGTCGCCATTAAGTCGGTTAAAGACCGTGCACACAAAGATCCAAATTACCTAGTAAGTGAGCTCTGAACATTATCACATCGCGTAATGAGATTTCTTCATTGCGATACAGAATCTGAAAGACCTTGGAGACGCCAGCACCATTGATGATGCACGGGCCCGTTGTTTGACTGCTGCCATTTTGATCTGGAATGCATGTCTCGATTTGAATCGGAAGCTTTCCTGGTGAGACTTTAAGAGAACATCTGACTTGATAAAGCCTGTAAAGAGAAAATACATTCTTATCGATCTAATCATTAAACGTTGTTCTATTTATTGCTTTCGCACATCATTCAACAAAGTCTGAGCAAGATTGAGGATGTTATCGAGCTATGGGCTCATATTTATTCAATTTCTCTGATCAACATGCCTCTAACATTCAATTTGAATCGATCAATATTAGAAAACGAAATCTAGAAAATGCAAAGTTCATCGAGAGGACGTGGGACGTTTGAATTATTTGGCGTTGCGTGAAGCTTTGCTTGTGTGCGACCGCGTCTATTGAATCTCATATTTATGCTGAGCTTGAAATCCCAAATTCTCATTCTTTCCTCATTCTCTTCTCATCGCCATTTAATGAAAATTGCATCATGAAAGCTTTTTATGTTCTTTTTGACCGGCAAACGCTTTCGCTTCCAATCAATTTCATGTAGAACGCAGATCGATTTTTTGTTCGCTTAGGAATATTTCTTCTACTCTACTCGATGGCTGTTTGTTGCAATCGTCTCAGAGTCACCAAAAAAATTTGAAAACATCTAAAAGCCACCATAAACAGTTGGCAAAATTGAAGGTAGCATTCCTGCAAGCTGATTGCTTCTAAATTACTCAAGCTAACCACACCATTTCTAGGCGTTTCATTATCCTATCTCACTTATTTTGTCATTTCATTAATGCAGATATCAGACGAGAATCAATTAGAAAAATTACTTCAGTTGACATCTTTCTCATTCTCACAACAAAATTCTTCGTTATTCCTTCATTATCAACTACGTTGCAGAACAACGTTGCCTAGAACAAACTTCGTTCATCATTGTGAGAACTTTTCCTTTATTGAAATTTTGCGAATGTTCGATGTTGTTCATTATGCAAACATTGTAGTCTGATGAAAAGCAGAGAATTTTTTTAAAACCTTTTGTTCGAGGATTTCCCTAAAATTACTCCAAACGCTTCCCTGCATTGTCGACATATTTTCTCATCACGAATAATTGAGAGATGTATGCACATGAGTGCGACGACATCGTATGAAAGAGTTTCAGATTTCCATTATTAAAATGGAAGTTGAAGCGTTGAACCACGATATGAAAATGAGGTCACGAGAAGAACGAACCAAGAAAATTCATTCAACAGCATGAGACGCAATTTTTTCGAGTGAGGAACCTCGTGATGAGCATTAAAAATATTTAATAAAGCCACGGGTGAATCGGTAAAATCGTGTTAAACAGATTTGTGGAGAAAATTCATGAGAAAATCAACCGTTGCTTCCGTCTTAACTGTGAGACACGAACCGAAGCCTCATGTGACTTTGCTTGTCAACATAAACTTTTCCATGAAACTTTGAGCAGCGGAGGAACAAGTTTCTATCAATACCTCGCAATGATGGTTTTCTCTTTGAGGAAGATAATCGCTGTGAAAGCACTGAGGAAGAAAAGGCGTGGTTCGCCTAAGTAGAATATCAGCGAGAACAGAAAATAGCTGAGAAGCGAAAATCCGATTTAAAACCATGGAGAACTTCCAGTTCCTAGAAAATGTTTGGCACAGAAATTTTATTGAGTTCGGCATTATAAAATAAGAAGTTTCGTTCTTCTAGGAAATGCTTGCTGAGCCAAACGATGGAACTGGTTTATTGAACATTTCGACAGTTTTCGTACCCGAGGAGAATTTAATGGGAAATTGTTTTTGTGAGTATCTTCAGTTATGACTAGATGTCTAATCTAACATCAACATAAGATTTGGGTATACGACAAATGGGAGAAAAAAATGTGCCTTGTCGTATGACGATAAACAAACATTAAATGTGCTTTAAGAAGAACGAAAAGAAGATTTGCCTCCCCAAGCTTCCGCAACATTCAGCTTTTCTTTGTAGCTTTATTTTGATTGATTCTGATGAAGCCTTTTCGCCTTTCAAATATCCAGTGGTTCTCAATTAACAGCGGTCTCATGTGGGTTCCTAATGAAATTCGGTTTGAAAATTCTCTGTTGTAAATTGGTCACTTTGGTACAATGCTACTGAGTAATCATCCTATGTGACTAAATCATATGTGACTGACTTCAATACAATGTGATTAGAAACGCGTGGGTGCTGATTGCTGTGCTTAAATATTCAGACAAACTCCATGATATTTATAAGCAAAGAGCATGTTGACTATGAATCAAGTCTGAAGGAAGATATTGGGGCAAGTTGGAGAGGAGAATTGTAATTTTCTTCTCATCTTTCTCTAACGGTTTGCTTCGCCGTTTTGCTTTTCACTAGATTTTCTTTTCGACAATTATTTTCGCATTCGTTAGAAACCGGTAGCAGCGGCGGCGATATCAAAAGGTCGACTTTTCTCTTTTATTGCATCAGGCTTTCAAGCAAAGATTAAAATCAAAAAGGATGGCCCAAGTCAAATGATAAATTTGCTCCATTTGTTTCTCGAAGCTCCAAAGAGCATCAATCGATAAAATAAACTTTGAATCGTACTTACCCTCTTTGGAACAAATCAACGTTGTAAAATTTATACAGCTCAACGGCAAACTCAATGGTTGCCTGCAGATCCATTGCTGGAGTGAGTTTGGCTCTCTACTTTGTACACATTAAGTCGCCTTGTCTTGAACTTTTCCTTCTTTCAGCTTCAATTCCTTTTTGTGAATCAAACAAATTCATCGCTTTAATTTTCACTTTAATTTCACTCGCTTGCTTCACAAAAATCTTTTTCCTTCTCGGCGAGAATTTCTCTCCGAATTTAAATTTAGAAAATTTTGATTTTCACATTATCTCTCGCCATTTTCATCGCAAGTAAGAATTACTGAAGAGGCGAAAATTCCCTTCAACACTGAAATTTAAATTTAAAAATGAAACTTTCACGTTCTTTGTGAAAAAGTCCCGTCTTGGTGTTCACAACGTTGTTTCGAATAATTTATTGGACTCGTAGTTTGTTGACACAATTTAGTAATTCTTCTATATATCCAAAAGATTTGTGAAAGGTTTTGGGTGCCTCGTTCAGTTTTCCTACACAAAACGGCTGTCACAGGCAATTGTTCTTGTTCACAAGTTCGAGGATTTTACATTTCTTGAAATGCGTCCAATTTTCCGCTCGACGTTGGTTTGCATGATTGCTTGCTTATTTTCTCTAACACACATAAAATGCGACCCGATTGAGACGTTCCGACGTGTCAGGCAGGGGAAAACAAAATTCTCTCATAGATTAGCCTTCAAATTTTCTTTCTACACGAATGTGGCTGTAATTCCATTCCATATCTGGAGTCGTTTCCGCCACTTGCTCTATATTTTTTGTTAAATTAATCCACCGTTTTTGGGCATCACAAACGTTTTTATTCAATGAAAAATCCAAAAATTATGGAGAACACACAAAATCCGTTTTTGTTTTATCTCTAGAGAGAAATATTTGGGCTTCGGATGGGCTCATAAATTCCAAAGCAACGGAACAAAATTGAAAACTAATTCACGTACATTCCCTAACTCTTTTCTTCTCGCATCATTTTTTCTAAAACTCGATTTTCTCGCCTGAATTGTTCAGCGAGAATTCAATGAATTCGGACAACAGAAACTGTATCAACGGAAAGCGATCTCTTGATAACTTTCATGATTTCACTATTCACATCAGGAAACAGGCTTGTTAATCCTTCTATCAAAATGCTTTGTTAACCGAAAGCTTTTGAAAAACTCTTTGATTAATAAAACATTGTAGATGAGAGCAACTTCGTTTGCAAGCTGTCAGCACATAGATTCACTCTTCCGCCATCAAAAGCTTGCCGTTTTTTTGTATTTATCTATAAGATTAATTTTAAGCTAGAAGCGATCGTTGCAAAGGAAATTGTGTTTCCAGCGAGAGGCGACGAAGGGTGAAGAAAAGAATCTTTCAATCAACGCGATGAACTTTTTCATGATTATTTTATGTTGTGTGTCTTCGCCCGAGTGTTTTCTCGTTTAATAATCTGAATGAATACATTGTGAGCGCTTGAAGAGCTTTTGACTGCCTATTGAGCCTTACATAAGTCTCGTCTGCTTGGAAATTATTGAATTTTTCCTCATACACGACAATCTCCCCTTTCACTCCACCTGCACACTTTGCTCTCTCTTCGTGTCCCAATTAGAGCAGCTCGTTCAGTGCTGAACATTTCAAGAACTTTATGGAAGTCCATGAGAACACCGTCGCTGAAACATTTTATTAAGTGTTTATTCAACTCACTTCAACACTCGAGTTGAATATCGTCGAACTTTAATGCTTCGAGGCACACAATAATCCCCGTGAACAATTTTTTCAGCGCTGCCACTACCCGAAATGAAAAAAATACTGTGAAAGATGACACGACACGAAAATTTATGTTGAGCGAACGAAAGTCGGACCGATAATAAATACGAGTGTGTCGCAGAGCAGACAATGCGGTGCTTCTCGTGAGAAGAAAGCGGCGAGAGGAAAATGCTCGGAAAATGCAGAGAGAAGGAGCGAGTTTTACGAGAGTTTTCTCGGCTGGCAAGCAAAACATCATGTGGATCACATGAAACTGGAGCGTGCGGCAGCAAGTGAGAGTCAAACGGCGGGGAATATTACTTGACGTGCGCATGTCGACCCTTCATCATTCATATCAGGGCGCCAAAAGTTTGTTGTTGTGATAGTAAAACTTAATCGCTACTTGTTTCGCAATTATTCTTCTCTCCCGATTTCCGGCTTAACTTCGACTTATTCTTGTTCTCAATAAGCAATCGCCTATTCCATCTCTTGGGAAGGGAAATTATTTTGTATGGACGACACCTAACAAGTTTTCTGAGCTTTATCGAGACATACAGAATATATCCTGAGTTGGGGCGCAAATATTTTCACAGCTCGTCGTAAGCACGACTGCGAATGAAAGGTTTGGAGCGAATTTCTCACAAAAACGATGAAACTTTTGTAATCAAACAGTCGGATAGGAAACGATTTGGTTGATCTGTTTCACTCTCTGATAGCAAAAAGTTTTGAATTGAAGACAGCTTCTTATTAAAAAGTTCCTTTCTCCCATTCTGCTTCCTACCCATTTCTCGGCGGCTGGAAATATTAAAGCTGAACTCAGTAGAAGATTAACTGTTCAGGGCGTAAACATCGATGCTAGAACCCTGTGGAATCAGTGAATTGTGAGATCGAGGACATGACTTTAAAAAACTTTATGAAATATTGTCTCGAGCACAGTTGAGAAGGCTTTCCATCTGATTACCATAAACAGGATTTTGAGACCTTTGCGTTAAAGCTCAATGAGTAAAGGAAAGGCAGTCTGGGATGAGTTATAGGATTGAAGTTGAACAAGTGGAAAATCAACCGAAAGTTATCTTTTGAAAGCTTAAAAACTGTGCCGTATTCGTGCCATATTTTGTCGTATAACCAAGAACAACATGTTCGCGAAATCTGCTGCAGGATAATTAAAAACAAAATAAATTATATTAGGTGATTTTATGGCGAGAGTTGAGGGAAATTAAATGTCGTTTCCTGTTATAAATAGAATTAATGGCGCCGTCATACAAATTTGGAAATTAAACGATTTCAGGGCTGAACATATGATGCTCATAAAGGGGGAAACCTACTGGGGCAAACAATTTCACATCTTACGCCTGTGAAGCTTTTTGTTTGGTTCGAAAAACAAGAATGTCCTGATGACTTGCACATTAAAATCCGATCAGTTGTCCTTAAAAAGAAGAAAATCAATTTTCCACCCTTCGACGTTCGTTGCAGACAGTTTTTATTGCTGTTCGTAACGGCGTTCGTGGACTGAGGCGAAAGTTGATTGATTGGAAAAATTCTGTCTCCACGATTCCTCGATGCCAATCTGAATTCGTCTACTAAAGGCAAAATGATATGATAGAGAAGAAAACAAAACAAGTTCATTAAATATTTTTAAACAATCTTTATTTCCAAACAATCAATAATCATTCAGAGCATTTACGAAATAATAGATGGAGTTGGTTTTGTGCGTTGTCTTATCCATAACATGATTCCATGAACTTTTTATATCAAGAAGTTTCTTGAACGTCTTAATAAAAAATGTTTTCAATAAAAAAATTAGGGCAGTGTGGCTTTTGTTTTAGGTTGCAATGGCTTTTTTGTTGTTATTGAGTCTTTCAAGAGAACTAAGCTGACATTTTTAGCTTTATTATCTGCTTAGGGACCGATCGTGAGACGCTCTCGAGGCCAATCGTTAACTTTATCTTTCTTTGAAGACTTTGAGATTCCCTCGAGTCTTCTTCCTGTTTAAAGCTTGACTCAGTTGACGAACAACCCCGAAAGCTCTTTGTTAAGATTAACAATCGTCGGTGTTTCTAAATCCGGCTGTAGATCAGCCATCGTTCGTTAAAACTAATTTCTCATCATTCAAAGGGAAACATAAATTATTGTTTCGGGGAAACTGAAGGAAATTTACAAGAAGATTTTGTCTACAAATGAGTTTCTTGGTATAAATTCTAATGAATAGAAAAGTAAGAAGGGAGAATGTGTTTTTTTATTGCACTTCACAGACAAAATACGTCTCAAACGAGCACGGCGTATCGTTCCATTTTAGCCCTTTTCCGTCTCGATTCCAGAGCTCGAGGCAATTCTCCTCCTCACCGTTCTCATAACGGAAGTTGTTTGGCTCTCCAGCATTCCAGTTTGTGAATGTTATTGGTCGACCATTTGCCATCCAGAAAAAGTTTCCTTCGTCAGCCAAGTCTGTGCCTGATGTCCAGAAATGATCATTGCCAAGACCTGAAACACACATGGATTATCGATTTTGCTGCCTATGGAAATCATTATTAAAGAAAGAAGAAAATCCTTACCAAAGTCACGAATGTGCTTCTCCAATCTATCGTTCTCTTCCTGGGATGAAATACTAGCCAAGTGCATACCATGAAACCGGCAGTACTGTGCTGCTCTGAACCAATTTGCCTGTGTTCCGGAGGAGTGAACAGAATTAATTGATTGATTAACAAAATATTTAGCTCGTTCAAGCTTCAGATGTGGATTGTAAAATGCTAATTTTCTTTCGTTCAAACGCTCAGAAGAATCTCATTTTGAAAATGCCTTAGTTTCCCTTCTCCGGACTGTCATTAATCTTCTGTCAAGGATTTAGTATCTTTCTCCTCATGAATTATGGTCTTATCACCGTAATGCTACACATATTTCCCTTCTCCCGTGAAGACAATGGGCAAACGCTTTCCGTTTTATGCGGCTTGCTCTCGACCGCAAAATAATGTTTTCGTCTGTGGTTCGTAAAGATTAAGCCGGGAAATAATTTTCAAATTATTATTCAACATTTTCCTATCCTTGCGGGTAACTTTACCTGGCGGTGAAATATGTTCAGAAACGGTGAGATCAGCCGAACCCATTGAATGACTGTCAACTTTTACAGGTAAATCTTCATGAGTTTGAATAAGTTGACGAGCAATGACTCGGGGAAATGTTAGCTTGAGAATTCTTCGGAGTGTTAACTCGACGAATTGAGAGCAATCCTCTACCCGGAAGTCTTTTTCTCGTGGGCTTCGAATCGCCTTCCGAGCGATATCTTAACATAAAAACTAAGAACGTCCTTTGATGCAAAATTTATGCGAATGTTTATGTTATCGGCGAGTCAATAAAGTGACCGAGCTCGATTGAAAATTTATAGGTTTTACGAGATGCAATAAAGTTGATGGCGATTTAATTTATTTGAAAGCTGTTAAAGGACGATCCTTAGAAGTTTTCCGTCAACAAATCTTGTTTTCATCAACGCTCGCCAATCAAAACTTAATTTATGCAATCTTTAGCGACACAGAGAAAAGGAAGCCATGAGAGACTTGATTTTTAATCTGGTGGCTCAGAAACACCGGCACGAGATGAACAGCCTTCGAACATCGGACAAAATCCATCCAACGTGTTTCTAATTTAGCGTCGTTGAGAAGTGATAATACATTCGACGTGATGAAGATAAATCAAATCTGTAGCCGACTGTTCTCACTTCTTTCAGCGATCAACTTGCCATAACTCCATCGACAGTCAACGTTTTTTGACGAGTTCAAGGCTGTTCTTGTTTCATTACTTGGACATCTGTTGAATGTCGTTGAGAGACGACGACATTTGGAAATCCAAGAAAACAGTTATCAATGCAAATTCTTTTGGCCGTTTCTAGACTTTCAAGTTTATTTGTTTGGCCAGAAAACCAAACTTGCGGTTTCTTACGTCAGGCGACAGCAACGAGGAATTGAAAAGCTATAAAAACAGCTTCGCACCGGTTTCAGTTTTGAGAACAAAAGTTTGATGAGAAGACGTGCGCAACAGATCAGGAAGCTGAACCTAGAGCTTTTTTCCAGTAAGCACTTTGCTCTTTCTTTCTTCCGTAGTTTAAATTAAATAGATTTTATTCACAAACTTCGTCGAAGACGAGAAAGTTTCAATGCAATTGACCTAAAAGTCCTTAAAATTCACCGTCAAAACTTTTACGATGAGAACTGCAAATTGAAAGACTCTAAAAGCTTTTGGACTTGACATAGCTAAATGCACTTTAAACAAGCTCGAAGTTGATATTTAAACAGAAATAAACCCTGAGACATCAATAGTAGTTCATTTCAATTAAGAGCGATGCTTTGAGCCATTTGGCAGGTTCCAAGATCATTTGAAAGATGTTTTATGGCTCGCGGAGATTTATTGAGCAAATTTGTTGTGGACGAGTCACTAGCCTGAAATAATTTTTTTTTATTTACCTTGAAAAAGATTCCTAAGTAATATCGTTTCTCTCCTAGCTTCAACAGCGGCATCGTCCATCGATTTGGTGTAATCTGCGACTCATCTACGCAGTTAGGACAGTCTGCAAGAGGAAAGCAAAATCTTTCATTATCACCTGCGCTTTCTCAAATTTATCGCGCGAATTAGCTGTGCAAATGTAATTTGGCTAGCGGTCCATCACAATCCGGCCGTTAAATGTTTTATTCCGGCGCCGCTATTCAACACGTTTAAAAATTCATTCGATAGAGAGATATCCTTATGATGATTTACGCCGCGATGGAAATTTATGCGTCTAGAGAAATTAAATTAATTCCCCATAATATTGTTTTTCATTGCTTTGGGTGGTCATCAATTCATCTGACTTAGCGACACGAGGCATGACACACACCTTGCCATCGTCGTCAACCTCAATTGGCGAGCATAAAAAGCAAAGCAATCGAAGCACCTTGCAAAAGTGCTTTTTGCTCGTTTATGCAATTGGAAGTTGGAGCGTTGCGATGCCGTGCGGAGTTGTTGCACCGAAGGAAAATCATAAATTTGTGTCACAATAGGCACAGCAAAAAGCGATCTACAGACAATTATTTAGCATTGAGCAGCCTCAGTAGCAGATGTGGGTCAGGAATGTGGCCAGAATGTGTTATGTTGACTGTTAATTTTAATTGAGTCGCAACAAAGCTGAGTAAAATTAATGAGACTTCCCGCATCAGATGTGCAGCTCGAAGCTTTAGAAATTATAAACGTTAATAAAAGTTTTTGTTCGCTCAAAAAGTTCCTCAAACGTTCCATTTTGAAATCCAAATGGGGAACTTTTTTTGTTAGCTTATTCTTTAGAGTTATCGAAGCGAACTATTTTAATAATGCCACGAGCTCGTTTCCATTCTTATCAAGAACAATCTGAAGGAACCGGAGCCTGGCTTGGCCAGCAAACTCGGAAATGTATTTTTAGACGTTCACTTTGCGAGCTTGCCCGAGGCTCAAGGAAAGTTCGATGGCTGCGTCACTCGAATAATTAAGAGAAAATAGCATTCAACAACTAGTCAAAGTTGGCCAAACACCACGCTGTAGCTTCCTAGACAAGTTTTAATTCCAATAAATATTTCAAAGCCGGCCGATCTGCTGCTTTCAGCTCATAAATATCCAAACGTTCGTGAACATGAAATTTCTAAGGTCTACGCTATCTTCAGCTGTTGACAGTGACCTTATACTTGGCGCTCCTATGCAAAGGTTCTTCCTATTTCTCTTGGAAGTGAATTCACGGCAATTGTCGGCAAATTACACCATAATGGAAGAGCTGATTTCACCAAGTTTTATTCAATTGTATTTAAAGGACGATGCTGACAAATGGCAGTCATGAATATTAAATTGTTTCAACGAGACTTTCCATAATTATTGCGATAGCTCCAGTAGCCAGCATCGCGATCAGCTTGTCTTCTCACATCATCATATTACGCAACCGACGTGTACACACATTCGAAGAATGCAGTTTTAAGTTTCATCACTATAAATATTTCGCACATGATTCAACACTTTGCGATTTTTCAGCCCGCGCAGATACACGACGAGAAAGAAATCATTACATGAAAGAAGAATCCAAGCACGCGAGACAAAGTTGTGGAGAAAGAGAGATGAGGTGAAAAAATTGTTACAAGTGAAAGCGAAACTGAATTTGTACGAAAATAAAAATGAATTGAGTGAGGTCTCACGACGTTCGAGTAGACACCGGAGAATCTCGATTTAAATTTAACAGGAAATGAGGAAGCGGAGTTAGTCGAGAAAAGGAAGAAGGAAACACATTACAATTATTACCACCAATTGCTGTTGATTTCGCTGAAGGTGTCACCGTGTAGCAACCACAAAGGTTTATCAGCATTATCACAGTTAATGTAAAATGATAATTTGTGAACATTTTTGAACAGGCTTAACTTTCGATTATGGAGAAACTTCCTTGCAACCGGCAAAATATTTTATGCTAAACTTTCAAAGCTGCCAGTAAATTTAATTATTTTCCGATCGTACACGACTTGGCTTGGAGTTGCTCTTGATCCAAAGGTGAATTGACGACTGAGGGAAGGCATTAAAGAGAGAAAAAAACTTTTTTTTCTTCGACTATTCAGTTTCGCGGAGCTCCATCTGTATGTTGATCGGCTGGCTTGCTGTTTCGCTGCGACTCTCGCAGACAAAAGACTCGTTTTCAATGTATATTTTCAATTATTATTGGATGGGAAGGCTTTAATCTGGTTTTTCTATATTTCTCTGCTTGTCGGTTTCGTGCGACTGGATCGTGGTCGTCTTGCGTATGCGAGAGTGGCATCATGTAACGTATCATTCGGCTGTATTATTACTGACTGTCTGGTTTTGCTGCACGTAACATTTTATGGGTCTTCACTTGCTATTTATAGACTCGACCTTGACTAAAGACGAAGAATGAGCCGGACAATCCTCTTTACCTCTCTTCAATGTAGTTTTATGCTTACTGCTTCGGACACAAGACTGGGGCGGATCGCTCATCGTATGGGTGACGTCTTTGTTAGAAAGTGTAGCTCGTGGAACTCACAACAAGTGTGTCCGTTTGAAGGCTGACAAATGTATCGTGAGAAATCAACATTCTTGAGGTTCATTAACACCTATTCGGGCGATACGTTTGGCAAGAGCGGTCAATTAACGTCTAATTTTGAGGGCAGCATCCTCGACACTCGTAATTGCTTCAACGCTTTTCCACATTTACCTTTTTCGGACTCGAATTCCAATTGCAGTTCAAAACCTTCAACAAGGCTGTATCTC
This sequence comes from Smittia sp. YW1114-2, assembly GCA_033064975.1. Classification (NCBI taxonomy): domain Eukaryota; kingdom Metazoa; phylum Arthropoda; class Insecta; order Diptera; family Chironomidae; genus Smittia; species Smittia sp. YW1114-2. Next base: position 23,128,420 of record CP093832.1, read on the forward strand.
TTAAATATTCAGTCGAACTTGTGCATTTTTAGATTTCATCGAATTCTCATGCAGCGACATGAAAACATGCAGTGAAATCGAATCGTATTCTGTTTCAAATGGAATCAATTACAATGTCCAGAGAACTGGTTGGCATTTTACATTGTGAAGGAAAGATTCACGTCGAGTAATTTCAGTCGTCTCGGCTATGCAGCTGAAAAGTGCTCGTTCGAGCAATTAGAATCAAAATGTAGATTTCACAACGCTGTAACATGCAAATGAAATCATCGTCAGTGGAACCGCCTCTCCTCTCGGACATCGGAACCGAGCCATCTATCAGCTCAATTTACTTATACAAGCTAAAAGATTTTTGTCGGATATTTCCTATACGTCCGGTTCTTGCACATTCATCTCGCTTGATTCAGCCAGATTTATGGCAATCTATTCGGAAACGAAATCAGTCTCGTTTTGGTATCGTCAAGTCCTTGAAAGCTGACGTGGTTCTGATACCGTGAACTTGTGCGGGTTTCCGCCTTCAGCCTACACTCAACACAAGTGTGCAAAGAATTTTTCCCAGCTTAACTACGAACATCGGAGTAACGTCAGTTTCATCTCTCGCTTCTTTAATCTTTCATATCGTTCGATAACATTTTCCCTCATCACCGACCCCCCAGTTGAGTCAGAAACATGTATATTGCGAGAAAAATAAATCGTACGCGCATTTGTCAGTTGAATCTCGTGCCATCACCATGATCGTCCTTGACATTATGGTATTGAAATTTATATCTCTCAGTGTTTCACGCGAACGGTCAGTCTGCCTTTTTGCTGCTGCTCGTGCACGCTCACTCTCTCGCCACAGCAGGTTGCTATCAATCTGTGTTTGGCTAGAAACCTTTTAATATCGACGTAAATAAAAGTTATTTATACAAGGAATTTTCGCAGATTTTAATCGTAAACGTGTGCAGCGACTAACTCTTTCCGACGGGGGAATCGAAATTTTAGCAAAAAATTTAAATAATTTGCTTCTTAAGCTTCTAAGCAATTATGAATTCACAATGTTTTCAAATTAATGCTAATTAAATTGCAGCAGACATTCTGATTGAGTCGTCGGTAGAACGACTTTTCGAAATGTCTCAGAGGCGTCACTAGGACGTCTTGTTTTTTGTTTGTCGTTCATCTCGAGCCTTTCGCCTCGAACTCGACATCAATCGATTTGAATGTCTGCTGCTTTTTCCGCATGAACAGTTCATAAGCACCACGAGACGCACATAATTTGTGATGATTTTATTCACGGAATTCTGGCCAAAGGATTTCCACTCAAAAGTAGTTTTTGCTTTCTCATCGAAACCTACAAGTTTGTTAGCCGACTGCAAGGCCTCAAACTCTCGCACGACTTCCTCATTTCCTCGCAGCGCAAAGTCGCTCATGGGACAAGCGCTTTGACGAGACTGACACTGAGAAAAGTTGTTTGTCCTGGAGAATTTGCTGACGCGATGAAGGTGGTTTCATCAAAACTAATCGCTCGCCTCATCTTTTGACAAATGACAATCAATCAATTATGAGGATATGACAGCGAATGCCTATTAATTTTAACCATGACAGAGGCTTCAGCATCTATTGCTTTGCACCGTCTCGACTAACGAGCGATGCCTTTGAACTTTAAGCTCTGAAAGATGAATCTGTCACGTTGTCGCGGTCTGGCCAATTTAATAACATAATCATAAGTAAAATAATTGATAGCGGATGGTGCTACGTGAAGAAGGAGGGATTGGATTTGCGCCGTAGATTTTCGGTAAAAGATCAAAAGTGGCTGGAATAAATTTAATTTTTGAATGTTCCGATTTTTTTCCAGCATATTCGCAATGCTCACAAATCAAAACAAATTCAACGACAGGCGCTCCAACAGGATTTTGAGGTTGTCTAAAACGCGTGTCATGAAGCGACAGCTTCTGTGCTGTGGAATCAACTTTGCTAACAATTTGTTCAAATCCCCAAGCACTGCTCGGATAAACAGACTTGGGGGAGAAACGAAACGATGTTGACAATGCTTTTTATGAGTAATCGAAGTGATCAAAAGAAAAATATCTCATCTAACGCTGAATTACTTGCTCATAGTGTCATGTTTCCGACGCGATGTGTGGGTGGATGACGAATCGAGATAAAAATATGTGAGACAACCCTTTGACATTGCGCTCGCTTTTGCGGCGTGAGCGGAATACGAGAACGTTTATGCTGCTCCGTATCTCATCCAAAATCAATACCCTTGATTCCGCTAGGGCGGAATTAATGTCGTTCTCGATGTCAGACGCCATTTGAAACGCAAATTGACGCCCGAATGTAACTGCCACTGCATAAACTTTGCCACACAATTGATTCTGCTTATTAATTGATCGACTTGTTTGCACAAACGAGGAACAAGTTTGGTCAATCGGAAGATTGCAGGCGATGGAACCCCGTCACTAACAGCTCAATGTAATTGACGATTCTATTTTTAAACGATTATGATGGGAAAGGTTGTTTTAAAATGTCAAACTCGTTTAATAGTTAGCGCTGACTTATGTCGTTTCATAAAGAATATATAAATCTTATCGTAACTCGTTGTTCATGCTAATGATCCAGATGTAAAAAATGATTAAAGCGATTTCAAATCGCTCTCTTGAGAACGATGTCGTAACAGAGACGATTTATCTTTGTCTTAAGGAGAGGAAAACAGCTTCGTTACACGCTAAATAAATCATTGTTTTCGTTTTCAATTACGATCCTTTCATGGGACATTTGAGGTTTCAAGTCACGGTATAATACGCAGTCATTCAATTTCTGATTTCAATCCCCCGGTTGCTTGAAATGGCATTCGCCGTTCGGTCATTCGACCCGCTGACCCAAAATGAATGGCAATCGAGCGTTGCTGACCCAAGTTAAGTTGATATTATCACCTTGATAAGGAGAGATCTGTCGAGCTCCACAGGATCTTCAACTGCTACAAGTTTCACGCTTTAACCTGTTCATGTTTATTGCCAAGACGATTTGAGAGCTTTCCCCTTTTAGCGAACGTTCCTTCATGTACGACGATATAGGGTGAAGTCCAATTTGTCATCGCATTTATGTATCATTTATGACAAGACTGGGATGTGCCTGTCATATTAAGAGCTTTCTGCTCGTGTTCCATGATGAGAAAAGCCAGAACGACGTTGTCACACACTTGAACTGCCGCTGATACGAGAAACAGCTCGACATCAAATGTGAGGAACATTATGTGACGGTAGCAATAAATTCTGATAAGTCTCCCCGAATTTCAACTCTTTGCTGTCCTTGGTAGAGTCCAACAAGAAACGAGAATCTTTGTTTATCATTTGAGTTCAATTCTGCTATCGCTTGGTGTTGATAGCTTCGAACTTTGAAATTTAAAGATTTGATATTTGCAACGAAAGAAGTTCTGAATTAGCATAAATCGTTTGTCGAGAACGCCCGTGTGAAGAAGCATTCCTGGATCGCTCTTTGAAATTATAATAAAAGACGCGTTGATGATAATTTATCTTTTGATCGAGTTTCGAATCTATTGGCGAATGCTGTCTGAGGCAACCTTGGATCCAAACAAGAAACCCGCTCTGTTCATTCACATTGGCTCAAAGACAACTACCTGAATCGCTATCGATGAGCATCACGCTCACACAAAAAAGATCCGAAATCAATTTAGATTGTAAACCGCTCTGCATTGATAAAGAAAGAGATGCGACAAGCGACAAAGTAATTAGGTGATTCGTATGATAAACGTAGGCAATTTCTGATGAATTTCGTAATGAAAGTCTTTTGCATGTTTAGCTGAAAATCAAAACGCTCTGTAGCTTTGTCTTATCTTCTCAGAAATCTTCTCAGAGTTTTTGTTCGGAAGAACTTCAAGGAAGGAAGGAAGTGACTTCTTGGACTAGCAAACTCTTTGTCTCACCTGTCGCGTAGACAGAAACTTTTTCGGATAGTTTCACGATTTGCAAATCGATTGGATCGTAAAACTAAGTCGCTTTTTTGTCGCTTTTTATGGTCGGCGCGTTACTTAACCGACATAAAACATCGTCGAGCTTTCTCTCATCGGTTATTGAAGTTTGGAAGTTCCGTTGTCAGCTATGCTATCGCGTTTAAGTGCTCAACAAAATTGATATTCAAGCAGTCGAATAAAATCGTGTCACAAACTTCTCCTCACAATTTTCCTCGTTTTCAATTTCCTCCGATAGCGGCAAACGAAAAGCTTTCAAACATTTCCTCCGCAGCTATCGTGATTAAGACAAATTGATGGAAATTTGAAGGAAATGTAATTTTTATGGCTCGTAATTCTTTGGAGCTGCTGAAACTGCGACAAAATTTTCGTGGAAAAGTCGGAAAAATTGTTTTTTTCAGAACAGTGCAAAAACGAATGTCTGGAAGTGACTTCATTGTTTCCCAGTTGTCGTGGTGATTGAGCTGAGTTACTTTTACGACGAGAAAGTTTCTTCTTGGCTCGTTTGGTTTTCATCCCGACAAACTTTCAGAAGTCCTTGCTACAAAGTGCCAATCCGATGAAGGCATTCAACACCTCGAAGATTGACGAAACATGAACAGAAACTGTGCAGTCATCATAGCAAAAAGAGTTTTACTCTGCTCGGCTGCGTTGTTGTGACATTGCACGCGCGAAACAAAAACTTGCCGCGAAATTCCACTCACAACTTGTTAGACAATAAAGTTTTTAAATGCTTCGTGTGTTTTGCAATGGTTACGATCTCGAGTGACTACCTTAATTGGATCCGTATTTAGCCTATGGCTGCAACTTTTTAATTATGCAGCTTTAGCCAATTGAAGAATTATTTTTGAGAGTTACGGCTTCCTTCATTCCGTTCATAAAGCATCTATACGCCGAAGAGTTCAAACTGTTCGCGATGGCCCTGAGCCACGCAGCTTTGCGGCATCAATTTATCAAACGATATTAGCTTTTTTGTGTCCAAGATGATTCACCGCTTCCGATTAATCTACCATTGCAGTAATTATTCGTCGGCTTAAAAGGATTTTATTTTAATATTTTGTTCTGCGGCTAGGTCCAACGATATTTCCGCAAACTCATCGCAGTTGAAGACTTGAACTTTAAATGAGAAGAATCAATTCATAGCTCGTCAGTTACAGGGTTATGACGCTCGCTGTTGATGATTGCTCAACGAACAATTAATACTTCGCACTATCAGTCATTATGGTAATGAACTTCACAAGTTTACTCAAACATAATTTATTCCATAGCCTATCAGTTCTATTTGTTGATTGCAACACATCGGAGAATATACGCCGCGATAACCCCTCGGCTTCCGTCTTGTTCGCACAAGGAGCTTTCAAATCGATTGTCAATATTTTCAAGTCTGTCGTAAAATGTGGACGAAAATCTACCTCGTATTGCTTTTAGCAAATTTCTACGAAGGTTTAAAGTTTGATTACGAATACAAGGAGCTAATTCTATTCTGCACTTTCGAGTTGATGGCCGACACGTGAGTGGATCCGTTGAATTGAATCAATCGAGTTCTAATTTTTGGTCTTATTCAAGTTCTGAGTGTTGTTCTGATCCCAGATACGGCTGTCATGCTCGGAACTTAGTCGTAACGACTCGCGATACGCAAATAGAAGAAGTTACAGGAAGTCATAACTCAAGCAGATCGAACGGAGATGTTGCCACATTTTACTCTTTCAATCCCGCAGCGATTTTCGTTCCGAAGCGACTCGGTTTCGTATTTCCGAATTTAAAAATCTTAAAGATAGTGAAATCAGGCTTAAAGCTGATCGAGTTTCGAGATTTCAAGAACATGAAGAAACTTCAGAAGCTCTTCTTGTACAATAACAAGATCGAGAAGCTTCCGATGTGTGTTTTCCGATATGCGGAAAAGCTAGAAGCCATTGACCTGAGCGGAAATAGAATTACGGAACTCGACGAAAACTCTTTTGTCAATCTTCCGAGCTTGCAGATGTTTTCGGCAAGCGACAACCAGATTGGACTTCTTGATAAGGAATTATTTCGTAATAATCCCAATCTTATAAATCTCTTGTTGAGCAACAACGAAATCTCTGCGATAGGTGTCAACTTCTTGAAAATGACAGGCATCCAATTAGTGGACTTGAGGTACAACAACTGCACTAGCTTGATTTACAAGAGCGGCGTCGGCTCAGACTTGCGGGACTTTCAGGAGAGAAACTTTCAAAAGTGCGGAGGCGCAAATTTCCTGTGAAATCGATTTCAAGCAAACAAAAATTAGCCTCAAGCTCAGCTCATTAATAAAACATAATTAAAACAAGAGAAAATATTTTCAATCGGGTACAGGCGGTAAGATCAGAGCATCGAGCACGGAAACGTCTGACATAGCTCGGAATAATTATACAGCAAAATCGACAATGATTGAATCAATTCCATGCTGCGTTGTCAGTTCTCGTTAACGGATTTTGTTGCAGGATTATGATTAATTCATCCAGCCTTAGTCATTCAAACTGACTTTCTCTGCAGCTGAAGTCAACGTCGATTGAGTCATGACAGCTTCAGAGGTCGAAATGTCGTAAACTTTAAGGATACTATTTCAAAGTCCCAGAACTGATCGCATCAACTTTACTCTTAATTAATTAGCCGGCATCGCCTTGGTTTCAAAAACAAATTACTATAATATGTTCGACACGGCTGAAACAAGAGTAATCCAAAAGTACACGACACGCCACAGCGATCCAATCACTTACTGACGGTTTCCATTGAGTTGAAGCAATAACTAATAAGTTGAAGCTTCAAAATTCAATCCCCTATCTAAACCAACGATTGCCGACATAAATTCTTGCTTAACGGGAATGTCAACTGCACAAGAAGCCACAAATCATTGCAGGGTAAAGTCTTCCAATGCGATTACCTAGCAGTTCTTACTTAGAGAAACTGCACCAAAGGCAATAAATAATCGCTCTTTTCACTTTGCGTTCGCCGAGGAAAATTATGAGGAAATGAGGTATTTGTGTTTATGGCTTCACGAGTACAAAGAAAATAAATAGTTGTCGTGAACAAAACGTTATGAGTAAGCAATTTTGGAAAAGCCTCAAAGCAATTCAATTTGCAGCAATAAAAAGTTTAAAATTGTCTTGCACAATGACACTAATCGGGCTTTTATCCATTAACTTGATTTCCATTATACTGAAGAGCGTCTTGCAAGCTTTCTTCAAAGGTCAATGCCGAAGCTTTACAGTCAAATAATATGTAGCTTCATAAATTGTACATTCCTCTGGCATTCTCGTATGATTTATCGTCCCTTTACACGTGAGCTGTTTTCGTAATGTTTTGAGCTTCTTCAAGAAAATACGAAACGGTAAAGTAATTGACTCCGGTCTGAGTTGATCAACAGCAAAGTCTCGAGTTAAGAAACAATAGACTTCCGATCAAAAAAGGGCGATTTAAGTTCAACAAAGAACTTTCGGGATATCATCGATTCTACTCGAGAGCGACGAAGCTTCTACAGCCGTAGAGTTCAATTAATAAACGGTTCATGCACCATCCGGTCGAACGAGAGAGAGCGTTCAAGCACGAAACGCCTGACTCGATTACTCAGGACTGCCAGAACAGAACTCACGTAACTCGGCATATGCACACTCCCACACAAATGGACGCCAATTAATTAACAACTCTGCTATAACCAGAAGCCCATGGTATCACGAGCATTTTAAATATTAAACTTTATCGACCACATATGTTTGGTGAAGTTCAGTTTAGTTCAGAGGGTTAACAATTTTCTGTTCAAATCGATTTGAAACTTTTAGTCGACGGAAGAAAAAACCAACATTTAAGTCGGACTAATAGAAAACATGTCCTCCTTCAACCGTTTGGATGTTCGATTAAAGTTTCAAGAAGCTCAATAAATCGTGTTGCTTAACAACGATGAATTGTTTATCAACCGTGGCCATGGAGATTTTGGAGTGAAATTTCAGCTTATTTGCAAAAATAAATTTTTTCTCGAACTCTTGCGGTAATAAATTTTTGTCGAAATGCCGCGAACAAAGCCGACACTGAAGCTGGGGGTGTATGGATCGTTCGACATTAACCCTGAACAGGCTGTGAACTCTTATTTTGAATCGAAGCGGCAGGATGAACTTTACTAGTAAGTGATTTGATTGAAATCGAATATTAATGAAAGTTTTAATTGATTCACAGCAAAAAGCCTTGCTGGGATGTTCCTCGAGAAGGTCTCCAGCATGAAACCATCGAGATCGAGCGCGAGTTTATCGACATGTCAACACAGCAGGAAGTTTTCCAGAAGCGAGCAGCCATTCAAAAGAAAATCAACGAGAAACGTATTGATGACATGCAAGAAACGCAGCTGAAGCTGCGAGAAAAGTTCATCAAAGTCAACGAATTTATGAAAGAATCGTGGGACAAAACCGTTCGGGCTGAAGATCAAATTTTTAGCGAGCAGAATAAGCAAGAGAATTTGAAGCAGGAAATTGCTGAAGTAGAGCGCGATCTAAATGAGTTGTCGACGTTTGAGTCGAAGTTTAAGGAAATAACGAAGGAATTTCAACCATACGAAGACGTTTTCGATGAAGTTATTAAAGCTTCCGATACTTATGAGTCGTTCGACGATCTCATGTCTCGATGTGATGCGTTGAGTAAGCAAGAAAAACCTTTGCGCCCAATTTAATTTGCTTGAGTAATCCCATTACTTCCAGTGCTCGCACAAGTAGAAATTGCAGAACGAGAGCAAGAACTCATTAAAGGTATTGAACTCATTCGACAGAAAATGCTTAAATCAACTTTTGAAGCGTCCCAAAAAATCATTGAACTGAACACTGAGCTTGCAGAGCTGGAGGTAAGAGTGAATATGTTTCATTTAAATCATAATTACTTCACATTGTTTGACGTTTAGCGCAATTATAATAACGCCAAAGTTGAAACTCTGAAGTGGGAGAAGATTCTCTCGAATGCAAAGGACTTCATTGCAGACAACGAGAAGGAGACGATCACTCTCGTCGACTCCATCCAACATCTCTACCAACTGCTCGCCAAGCGCAACGACGAGAAGAACAAACTGAAGAAGTACGACATCTCTGGTCAACTCGATTATATTCGAGACGAGATCGAAATTCTCGAAGACATCATCAAGCGAGCGCATCATAAGATGGCGAAGGAGGGAATGAGTCTTATGGGCGAGGGAAGTAATCGTTTCCTCAATCTTGATAAAGGCACAAACTTGTCGGAGTAATTGCCAATCGCTCAATAAATCTTTTCAGTGAAATAGCAAACTTCTTGGCTATCAATTGACGTACATTGCTTCTGTCGGAGAAAGCCTTCGTCGTTGAATAAAATCAAAATGAAATCGTCGAGAGTGAGTGGGCGCCTGTTAACAGGTTTTTGACGATTGACCAGATCGTATTCAGAATCTCCTTATTTGTCAGCTGTCAACAGTCATCAACATAGAGTGACCGCTCAAAAAACGACTTAATTCACTTTCGTTTCGGTGTAATGAAGTTACCGGTATTTGCCTTCGTTCACTGAAAAGCTATCATGAGCGACCATCAGTCGAGAGTACAGTTTTTGCATGAGTTGCAACTTTAAGTCAATTAGCCAGGATTGCACTTAAGTGTAGAGGATTATAGACTTTAACAAGGTTAGAGGTTTTGAGCACCATGAGGTTTCTTTCGAAGTCTTAGCCTCACGGTAGTACATACTTAGTATCTTTGGTAGGATAAGAAGTTTTTAAGGTTTCGATAAATTAAACTTTCGTGTTTAAGAAAAATATAAAAACTTCTTCTAGGAACTTTCAAAAATTCAAAAGTGATTCGTAAGAATTCTAATGTAAAAAATTCGGTAAAGTTTCACAAAGTTCAAGGACGTAGAACAATGGCCTCTGACCTCGTTAAGATCATCGAATATATTGAAGCTACTCAACAGCGGAAAATTTCTCAGTGTCTTGATGAACTTGACAGTCGGCTTTGCCTTTGAGACCTTAAATTGTGAGATAATTCAACTGGCGGCGAAAAAACTTTGCGAATTTGCCTTCAAACAGTTCACGAAAGCCTCGTTTAATAAACATGAGAGCGAAAAAATAAATAAAATGAAATGCGCTGCTGCCATCAAGCTTCGATTATGTTTGCCTTTTGAGATTGATGGAATTCAGTAGCGAGCGAGAAATCTGTTAAACTGTTTGGCTTGTGTTGAATCAAGCAACTACCTTTGCTCCAGTTTCCACAGCAGACGTGTAAGATATTGCGCAATGTTTGAATAAAACAAGATTTTCTTCTTCGCACGTTTGATTGAATCGACGTTTGAACGAGGAACACAAATTTTGATGAAGAAGAACACAAAAGCAAGCAAGCAAAAAGCCATCACCACCCAATGCTTTAGAAATTTCCACCTGCCTTCTGAATAATCTCGGTAAAACGAGTCAATTTGTTCTGACTCGACACTCTGCAGATTATCCGTGTCTGGCTCATCATCGTCGATGTCCTTGTGTGCTGAGTGCTTGTCTCTTATCGACGGGCTTACCCGAGAGTCGGGCAGCAAAATCTCATCGATCGTAGGTGCTGGCTTTGGCTTTCTATTCGGAAAGAATTTCCGCTCGAAAAAGTTTGTTAAAATCTGTTCGGTTATGCGATTCTGTCTTTGGATCTCATGTTGCTCGTCGGGCCCTACAAATGGAAGGGAAAGTTTTGGTTAGAAGTTGATCTCTTTAAAAAAGACACGCGCAGCCCAGACCGAACTGCGTCTCGTAGTTAATGAGATTGCAGTCGATGTGACTGCCGGCAAGCGGATTTAGAAAATTAGAAACTTTATGATGAAAAGCGAAATGAATGAACATGGACATATGATATCTATCCAAGTGCACGGAGAGAAAACGAAAGTTGCATTTATGTTCATTGCAATGCTTTTTCGCATAACCAAAGCAGTGGTCGTAAAACAGTTAAAAGAAAGACTAGCTTGAGCGCCCGAACGTCCAACATGAGAAACACAACAAAGCCCACGTGACTAAATGTAATCAGCATCCAATCGATTAATTTAATTAAAACTTTAAAAGAATTCCAGCAAACACGTTTTCACTGCTGCTGCAGATTGCCATGTCTTCACGTGCCATCGAGATTTCCCAGTCGCTATTCACATAATCCGGTAATTGAATCGATTCTCCAACAGTTGAGCTTCTTCCTAATTTGTTCCGAAACTTATTGCAGAGTCATCGGAGCTTGCTTTGTAATTATGCTCCAGCAGACTTCGTTAACCTTAATTGTTGAGCAATCGAGAGTAGCGCTCTGCTGTAACTCGCGTCTCTATTGTGCGTCGTGGTATTGACAAGAAACTTTATGTTGCTTTGATATTTACGGCTCAATAATGTTTGAGCAGGAAAAGATGTGTGAGCAGTGAAAGTGTTGCGTAAAGCGATGCTGAACCGCGAAAGAAGCACGAGACGGCGGAATTTCCATTTGAATCACATTGAGTTGATGAGAAGCATTGAAATCATCGCTCTTTACATCGCCGAATAAACATTTTTCAAGGAAGGACGGTCGACGCACGATTAAGGTGAAATATGTTCACTCAACCTTCATCTCTTCATTTTCTCTAAGCGTTCGACGGTTGCACGGCGAAGAACCTGAACAGAATACCCGCGACAAGTGTAGTAAATGGGTTAGAAGACGCAGCAATCTCGTGCTGCATGTCGCAACTGAAAACGGAAACTCTCTCGATGATGCAATGGAAACAAATCAAATCGCCACTTAAGGCATTTCTCTAATCAAAAATTCGAGACAGCATTAGCATAATTATTCGACGGACATCAACAAAAACATCGTCGGATTATTTGCGTCGTGGACAGATGATTGTTGTGATCGATAGCTGCAAGCGCAGATCAATTTTCACAGATTAATCTTGTGATGCTCACATAAGCCTCAGTGAATAATCCGCTTAGGGATCGAAACGTCAAACATAAATTTGCCTTTTGCATAAAACCAATTACAGCGCGTTTGGCTGTTTCATGACTTGAACGAAGATATTAAGCTCAGATGAGCTTGCGTGATTCAATTGGAATCAGATTGCATTACTTAATCTATCTTAGCTTGAGAACTCACCGAAACAGAACTTGGAAATGACAGTTCGTTGTCATAGATAGTCACAGCCAGAGGGGCAAAGACTGTGAACGCTTGAAAAAGTTGTGCAGACGTGATGCGATTATTTTACTTTTCATATTTCATGGGATCCGGAGCAACACTCGGAAATTCAATTCCAAGCCGTCATCGTGACCCAATTACATTCCATTCAGCGGGAGAACTCGAGACGATGAGACCAAACAGAACATTTTGCTGTTTCATAATACGAGATTGCTGTGAAGGCTGACCAGGTGTTCTTTAGGAGGGTAATTCATCGTTGCTTTGATTGTCAGCAACACACTTCTGTGATTGTCGTATCCTCGCTAGAGATTTGCGTGGCTCAAAGATGGAAAACCTTGTTTATGAAACTTCCATATCGTCTTATATTTGTTTGCGGTTCTTGCTCAAACATCGAAATGATGAGTTTTGTTTTGCGAGTCTTTCACATGAAAGAAACAAACGTAATAATTTTCTGGATCAGTGATTTCCCAAAGTCGGATTTAATTAATTTTTGTGGCGAGCGGCGTAATTCTGAGGTTTTGGAGAAAAATGTGAAACAGGAAAATCAGCTTCGCTGAGACCACTAATAAGCCAACCTCAGTCAATAACCGCAAGAGATTTTGAACTTTGAATACGATTTTCCCATCGTTCTATTAATTTTCGCTAGTCAAGCTGCAGCGAGGTTCCAAGCACCAAGTTCCATCGTCACATATTCTCAGTTTTTTTTCGTGCGGCAATTGCGAATTAACTTTGTCGCTGTTACGAGAGATTTACGGCCAATCAAGTAAACTGATGTGGACGGGAAGTAGTGAACGGTTCGATGAATGCAGTTTGCTCGATGAGAGTCTACAGTTCCAAGCATTGTTTACCACCTCCAAGAGCCCTCAGCGCCTGAGAGCCGCGTTATGCAATCTTCGACTCGTTCACGGCAAACTCGATGCAAGATGCAACGGCAATGATTTATTTTGCATACTCGTCCAAGATATCCTGCAACATCGCATGACTTTCATCATTAAGTGCTTCAATATTTGCCGGAATCGATTGCATCAAAGTGGCACAAAGCGATGCTTGCTTGTTAATAAGTGGATCATTTCCATTTCGAGTGCTCTCGTACGCGATTGGAAAAGCTCATTGCATTGGATGCATCACAATTTACATGAGAAATGTTGGCTCACTCAAATTGAGCGAGAAGCGATTATCCGTCTCATTGGGTAATTAAACGAGTTTCCATCGAGATTCGCGATTTGTGAATTCGGGAAGCGAAGAGTTCTGAGTCCAATTTGCATTTCCAATTCTCCAGACAGGACCAAGCGACGTTTTGTGGTTTGCGGTTTTAAAGTTTGTGTAACCGCCAGTTGAGCCCAATATCTGATTCATTCAGCGCGTGAATGGCAACAGTTTCAACTAAATCTTGACAATCTTCATTTCCCAGACAATTCACCATTGTTTCAGACGATGCGGATACTCGCAATCGCCGATTGAGATGATTTGTTGTCGATCCACAAAACGCGCCATGCGAAAAGAGAACGTAGAATGTCAAGGCTGTTCAGCTAATGGAATGCTTGTATGCCCGACTCATTTGAGTTCAATTAAAGCTGCTGAAGGATGATGAGACTCTCCAGTCTATTTGCTTTTGAGCCAATTAAAAACCAACACTTTCATATCTATCTCGTTGGGCTAATAATTACTTAATCCTCCATCCGAATGCTGTTGGCTTTTTCGTGCAATGAAGAGAAACTTTCGGCTCTTCTTGGCGATTTACTTTCTTTGGACGGGTGAATGTTGTTTTTCCGGACTTGATTCGCGATGTTCTCATTCAGTATTGCTGAAATCAACGTTGAGCTTGCACAATTTAAAGACGACGGTTCAACCGAATGAAGATTGACAATCGATCTGCTACCCGATTTAATGAGACCTAATTGTGTTTAGCTATCGAGACATTGATGAGATTAATTCGTGACGGGTATTTGAGCTAACAAGCGAAAACAAACAGACTGAGACTCGGCGTTGAGCTAGTATTGGCAATACATTCATCTGTTTGAGCGGAACAGGAGTCTCGGGCCAATCCGAAATAACATAACGCGTGACGAAAATCTCGAAACTCTGTTCACTTTAACCTGTTGAGCTCGTAATCGACTGAAACACCGGCTTAATGAACAATCAGTTTTATGTTTGCAAACACGTTTCGATGACTTAACGTGGCGTGTCAAAGGTTACTCGTAATCAATCCTTTGCGTCAATTTTTCATAATCGAAAATGCAAATGAACCATCGACATCAGATTATCAACTTTCGCTTTTCATTATTTAAAATAGAGGAACGCTCGCTGATGATTTTCTATCTGTCGACTTTACATAACGCACCAGCCAATTAATAGCCGCGCTGCTCGGGCTGTCGGATGCAAATGATCGGACATTATTAAATCGTTTCGCGGACACACATTTTGGGGAAGAGAAACTTTTGTGCGATAAAGGAAATTTATTGAAATAACTTTTTCTCCACTGATAAAGAGACTTTAATAAATTAAGCTGGAGGGAAAGTTCATGAGAAGCGTGACGGTCAAAATCGGGGAGCGCCATGTAACCGATCGGGTCTCGTTTTGTTTGATGACAAGTTCTTCCTTCTCGAGTCAACGACTTCCAAATTCTGCTCGAAAGTTTCTCTGGCATTTGCGGAGTGAAAGTCCTTGAGCTTGGGAAGACAAATTTCAATTCCGCTCGTGATTAATCGACGCACGGAAAAGCTTTTTTGAAAAGAGGTTTAATAGCATTTTAGAGATCTGCTTTATACTCGGTTTTATATATATCTGTTAAGGCGAAAGAACTGGTTCGCGTTTACTTTAGTTTCGATACGTGACTCTGAAGAACGAATGCACGGCGACGTTCTGGCCAGAAAGATTTGAATTTGTCGAACGGGAAGATTTGTTTCGTTTCTCACTCAGACATTAAACATTTCGCGCGAATCCTCGCCAAACGTATCTAACTTGATATTAAATGTCAATGACGATGAGAATTGAATGACCTGGAAGCCGGCAACAAAATGAAATTCCCCGCAAGCAACGCGACTCTTTCCCACGTTAACCTTATCAGCGACTGGTATCAGCTTAATCATGATTGTGAAATGCCAGGATGCCTTTCCTTGAATGTCAATTTAGCCGGCAAAGAATCACTGATAACAATCGCCTAGGAATTAACGACGAGATCAATCTGGCGGTCTCGACATCACCATAAACCGCGAAATCTTCACAACAAAACTCACCTCTATCCTTTACTATATTTCCATTGCGCTGTGTGGTTACCATCGAGGCGCACAACACGAATACTAGCAAGCGTGCCATTTCACTTAAATATAATTTTATTCTACGGCAAACAACTTTGTCCTCACACTTTGCGTTCCCTAGTATCACGAGGATCTAAATTCCATTTGACTTTCTCTCTTTGTCTATTGTCACTGGAAACTTTCGTCTTTGACTCGAATTGCACTGAAGAAACTTTTTTTTAAATGCTATCAACGGAACACCACGAGACTCATCAGCGCGACGGTTTCAAAACAACAAACCACGAGTTGATTTCAGCGGCACGTACAACTCAGGCAGTTCTAAAGCGGTGTAAGGTCGATCATAAACTGAACAAACAGCTGCGCGCGGTTCATTTTTCTTCATTCGTCTCTTTACGATTCCAAGCGATACAGCCTCAGGCGAGCGACTCAGCGATGGAAATTCACTTTACATATTACGAGTGGCAGCGCGCGAAGTCCGATGCACGACGACGACGACGAAAAAAAGAGTTTGAATAAATGAATGAAACGGGCGCGAAAAAGAAGTAACATAGTGACATGTAACATTATGACATCGTGGAGCGGCTGAATTTGCAAAGACTCAAATCGATGTCAAGTGCCCCGCATCTTTAACTGTGAAACAATCGTCGTCGACTTACGAGAAATTGCACTTCAACTTCAGCGCGTGGCCGTCCGAAGCTTTTTTCATTTCTTGAAAAATTTAAATTTTGCGGCGTCACCTTCGCCCCCAAACGCGACGAGGCCCAAAAAACTTTGAATTCTGATTTCAATGTCGCCAAATGAACTCGATAGAGAATAAGAAATTGAAAATCGATGGCTGCGATATCGTGACATAATTGAAGATTGAGTGATCTAACAACTTTTTTCACTCTTATCAATTGATTGAAATCGGCCAATCCGGAAAAATTTACATTTTCACTTTATGCTCGATCGGAGAAATTTTATAAAGAGAGCTCTCAACACTAGAGAAAATAAGAGTAAGAGTTATCAAATTCACAACAAACGCGAAAAAGTCAAAACTGGTTTGCTTGTCGATTTTTTGGTATCAGAAAAAACTTTCTTTTCTCCAATGTTTTACTGAGAAAAAAAATTGTATTGACGCTTTTTGCCATGTGATCGATTTTAGTGGCAGAAAAAAAGTTTGATAGCAACAAAGAAACGACGTATCAATCGCAATGTGACAAATCTGTGCTTATTCACTAACAACGTCTTTGAAGCATGAAGATTTCTCAGCCAATCCCCCCTTCGCTTCCTTCTTTATTCGACCGCGTCAAGTCGTGACAATGTTGTTGAATTAAACGAGACTCAAAAGCTTTGAGCCACAACGATCACATCCAACATCACCAATCAAACATCTAACGGTTTTTGAAAATTTAAATCAACATGGTGAATTTTTTCACCAAAAATTTTCACATCAAAAAGTGTTTCGCTTGAAGTTTGTTGATTTTTAAAAGAAAATAAAATGAGTGCATTTACCGAACAAGCGCTGATAAAAAAGTTGTCAGATCTCAACTCAAGCTCGCAATCGATTCAGACGCTGTCATTGTACGCTGTACATCACCGTAAACATCATGATAAAATAACAAAAATCTGGTTGAAGGAACTTGTACTGGGTGAGTTAATTTGTAGTTGTTCCATGTAGCTCGTGACGGTAATATCTTTGCTATTTCAGCTCAGCCAAACAGAAAGTTGGTGTTCATGTACCTGGCCAACGATGTAATCCAGAACAGCAAGAAGAAAGGACCTGAATTTTCAGCTTCATTTTCGACAGTGCTACCCAAAGCTTTCAAGGACATTTCTCAAAGATGTGAAGACGAAAAGACCTTCAAGAGTTTAGAAAGAATCCTCAAAATTTGGGACGAGAGAGGAGTCTACGAACCGAGCTTGATCAGAGATTTCGAAGCGAAATTATCAAAGAATCCCAAAGTGAAGCCGACGGCCATTCCATCATCGTCGTCCGCCAGTGAAACCAAAAAGAAAGAAGAAGCGCCGAGCCGCAAGAGAAAATCAGAAGAACAATCATCTAACGCTACTAATGGAAACGACAAGAAGAAGTCGAAGGTTCCTACAACGCCATCGAAAGCTAAAGTCGTTGAGGTCAACGGGGAGAAGCACGTCACACTATCGCCCCAGCTGCCGGTCGGCGACCCACCAGAAGCTGAAGATTTGATCAAAATGCTTCAAGATCTGGAAGAAGCTGCGTCGAGCGACGCGATAACAAGAGAACGAATCACCAGGCTGCCGAGCGAAGTCAGCAACTTGGAAGCTCTCGCCAAGATTGAAGATAAAGACTCGGCGTTGAAGTTATCAACGAAGGTCAACGACGCCGTACAACTGCTTAAAGATTATAACGCTCGACTCGCAGCAGAGATGACAGACCGGAACAAGCTTACAGTTATGCTCAAGGATTTTCAGCGTGAGCAGCAAGAACTTTTAGCACAGGCAGAGCAGAGACTTGAGGTTAGTTGGACAATCAAACAGAAAACTCTGCAAGTCTTATAAACGTTTTCGCTTTTCAGGAATACACGACGAAGTTACAGAAAGTGAAGGAAGTTCAGAACGAAGTGAAAAATCATCTGGAGAATCTACCGGACATAATAAATCTCCCAGATGTTACCGGTGGAGGATTGGCAGCTCTACCATCTGCAGCTGACTTGTTCAACGTTCACCATTAAACATTCTAAATGTATTTATGTTCCGACTAACTCACATTGACTTGAGGATTGCAAACTGTTAAAACACAAACGCGGCATGCATAATAAATTGAATTCAAGTTGAAATTAATTGTTGATGTAGTTCGCTGGTCCATGCCACTGCTCAAGGAACTCAATAACTTCAGGCACATCCGTGTGCGGTGACATCTTTGCTGCAACTGTTAGCTTGCTCCACGAGTCACGATTCGCCAACAACGGCGATCGTTGGAAAGTTATTGGTTGTCTTCCGCTTACCGGGTATCCGGAAATGACGCAAGCCATATCGCTTAGACCGAGGCTTGACTCAAAGAGATTTCTGTCGTCAGTTGGTAGCGATTGGTCGACCTGCTGGTCCATGCTAATTGCCAGGATCCAATCGCGAACTTCTTCGTGCAATTTCATCTCATGTTTCAAGTGCATCGACTCGGGTATCGGAACTGAGCTGGGAAAGTCTGTCGAGGACAAATCGGTATGGTCGACCAGATCGCCGGATCCTTCTTCGATAGCTTCACAAATGTCGAGATAGTGATTCAGCATCACAAACGCTTCTGACTCTCTGCCTTGCTGCCGAAGGTCCATGCCGGCTTCGTAGAATCCTTTGTCGCAAGGAATTATGTCGGTGTGACGCAATAGAGCAACCGATATTTTAACTGCAATATTTTGCAACGCAGAAATCTGACGACAGGCTGCACGTGTTGCGTAATAGTGAGCGATGAGCAAAAGCTGTTCGAACTTCTCAACCGCAACATTATCGGGTGAGTCAGAAGCTTTGATCGCTTGAACCAACTGGAACAGTAACGATCTTAAATCCTTCCACAAATTCATCCCATCGGGTTCTCTGCTTCCAAAACATTCGGTCGCGATTCGATGATAAACGGAGAAGTTCTGAGACAAGGCGGGCACTCCATGCTGAAGGTAAAGGTTCAGAGCCGCCGGCGCGTCTCCATCGCGAATCAGTTGGGCTGCATATTGCGCCAAGTACTTTTGTAGGACTGGCCCGCCATGCTGCTTCGCTTTCTCGATGCAACGGGTCCACTGACCTTGTTCGGCAAGTAAATCTAACGCACCTGCAATGTCGATGTCTGCCAGTTGCTCAACGTTGCCTTGACTTCTTAGTTTGAATTTTTGCTGCGACTCTACATAGCTGACGAGCTGTGGATCGATTTCCTTCGCCAACCTTCGAGCTTTGCTCCAATTATCTGACTGGATGAAGACATCAACGGCTTCTTTAGGCATTTCAGCTGCAAGGTAGAGCTGAGCTGCTGGTCCAATCAAATTTATCTCCATCAAACGTGGTCCAAGTTCTCTGGCAATCTCAACTGCATCTTCGCCTTGTAAAAACTGATTGCAGATCTCTGCGGCTCTGATTAACGCTCGCTCAACAGACTGTTCTTCTGCATTTGTCAGGTTGATCATCAGCAGACACTCAGCAGCTTTTTTGAACTCTTCACTTCTTGCATAGTCTGATGCTTGCTGCAACAAAGTTCGCGAGTCACCCGAAGCCGAACCTCGATTAGATCTGATCTGCATGCGTTTCAGCTCTGGAACTTCTTGCGGCAAATATTCTTCCGCAATCCTAATCGCTTCGTTCCACATGCTGTACTCCTTGTAGTGGTTGACGATAACGTCAGGACGTTCAGCTCGAATTAGAAGCGTTTCGTACTCGTGATAGTTTCGAGCTTCCAAAGCGCCGTTGGCTTGGTTCATCAGAACTTCATTAACAGCTTCAGGTGCATACTTTTCAGCGATTCGTAGCGCAGCTTTCCAGTCACCACCATGGACGTGCATCATGATTGCTTCCTTTGGCTTGTTGGCTAGAATAAACTCCGCTTCCGCTTCTTCAAACTTTCCTTCGTCTTCCAATGCCAACGCAATCTTCAAGTGAACTTCATCTGGAGTCTTTCCAGTCGCCTTACACAAGTCTAAAGCAAACTCGAAGTGACCAGAGTCACAGGCAAATGTAATCGAGTTGTCGACTAATCCCATCTTAGTCAAGAGCCTTGCCGCACCTTCTACAGGTAAAGACTTCGCCCACATGTACGCGACTTGAGTTGAGGCGCCTTCGCTTCCTTTCTGTTTTGCAACTCTGTAAGCGTCTTCCCACTTGCCAGCAGTGCAATAAGCGTGCACGGCTGACTTCCAGTCACCAGCTGCAATGAAATGCACCTCTGCGTTCTTCAACCGTCCTTTCTCCTCGAGCTGTCGCGCTAACTGCAGATGCGTGTTCTCTAAATGTTCTTTGTGGTATCGCTCGACCAGTCGAATCATCGCGTCAAAGATTTCAGCATTCTTGTACATATTGATCGCTAGATCTGGCTGACCCATCGTAATGTAAACTTTTTCAGCATCGCGATACTTTTTCTCGTGCTCGAGTTTCAGCGCGACGTCCATAAAGAGAACAGACATTTCGTCGTTTTCCAAGTATTGCTCGGCGATCTCAAATGATTTCTCCCAACGATTGTGTTTGTTAAGCATCTCGATGGCTTCCTTGTACTTCTCAGCACGAATCAAGAGCTCCTCTGCCGTTTCAAAGTCGCCGCTGCTCGATAAATGTTCTGCGAGTTCTGTTGCGTACTTGTTGATCTCGTCTGGCTCATCGAGAACTTTGATGATCTGCACAGCCTTTCGGTATTGTTTTGCTGCCATTGCCGACTCAAGTGCTTTGAGGGTTCTACCGGCTTCAATAAAGTGAAGAATCGAAGCGTCGAACTGTCGCTTTTGGACTAAGTGATCGCCCCACTCGTCTTCCAAAACTGTGACCTCATCAGGTGACACGACACGTGCAATCTCAATTGCTCGCGAGAACGAATTCCCTTTTTTGTAGAACTTCATCGCTTTGTCCAACTGTTCCGTCTTTTGGGACAAATCCCCAGCAAGCTCGTAGAGTTCTGATCGAACAAGCAACGAAACTATTCGCGAGACTAGTTCTTCATTCTGTAGCAAGGTCGGAGTCTTCAAAGCCAACTTGGCTGCTCGTCCTGGCTTGTTCGCTTTCATATAGAGCGTCAACGCTTTGTCACGTTCACCCCGTTCTTCAAGAACTTCTCCAGCCTTTTCTTCTTGGTTCGTAGCAAGCAAATAGCTCATTTGCTTCTCTTTCAGATCATAGAGACCGGGGTATCCTCTACGTTCAGCGAGTTTAATCGCGTCGTCCCATCGTCGAAGCTTGATATACATTTGAAGCGCTGACTCAAGATCGCCTTGGTCGACGTAAATCCTTTCGGCAGCTCTTAAGTCTCCGCCTAGCAAGGCAAGTCGTGCACGAACTTCAGGACTTTCAATTTCTGGCTGCCCGGTCGCCTCCTCGTAACGTTCCCCAATCTTTATGGTTTCGTACAAGTAATAAGTCTTGGAAGCGTTGCCCAATGCAGCGAAACACCTCTGAGCCACTCTCAAGTTCTGTTGAACCAACGCGATATTTGCCAAGTTGTGCCACATTGCCTTTGCTGCTGGAACGTCGCCAAGTGATTCCAAATAAGTCACAGCTCGTCCAAAGTCGCCGTCATTTAGGGCGGTGCCAAACTCAACAAGACCTTCATCCAATGGGTAGACGTGGTCACTTGCACCTTCCTTAGTATGAACTTCTGTCTTTCCATCACCTCGCACGACGTCGTAGACATCGCCGCGAACATACGACATGATCGTCACATGCTCAGGCAAGTCAATGTTATACCAAACTGCGAGATTTCCATCAGTCTGGGCAATGACAACATCGCTACCACTGACCCACTGAACGAACGAAACTTTGCTCAGCAGCGTTTGCTTCTTGCCCGAATACAAATCCACGACAATCAATCGCATTTTCTTGTCTCTAAACAAAAGTTTGTGAGCGGTTTCGCTTAACTCAAGCCAGTCAAGCTTGGAGTCGTGAGAGATTTGCGTAATCACCGATTGATTTATCAAATCGACGACGCAAATGGTCTTCATGTCCAAGAGGTAAGCGAGCTTCTTGTTGTTGGTTGCAAGACCGCGTTCATTCAAGCGAACCGAAATCAGATGCGGATTCACAAACTCTGTACGTACTGATCCAAGTATGAAACTGTCGCCATACTCGACAAGCGACAATTCACCAGCGTTGAAAATCAAGCAGACGTTTGGGTTCTCGAAGTAAAATCTTTCTTGCTTGGAGCCGTTGACGAGCCACGTGACTTCACTGGTCAAGCTTCGAGTGAGATCGCAAAGGATCAACGATTCTTCTGTTCGTCCAACGAGGTAGTTGTCCTTTCCTGTGAATAGCAAAATGTTGGAACTGTCAATACATTGAACTCATCTCACCCATGATCCTAACGTCTTCGATCTCAAGTCCCAACTGCGATTCAACGATCATTGAGTTCGAAGGCTCTTGAAGCGACTTCAACAAGACTTGACTCGGTGCAACGAAAGTTATCTCAAACTTATCTTGCCAAATCGTTCGTCTGATGACAGATTCAAAGTTCAAAACTGCTCCACAGACAGTTCCAACCGATAACCTTGATCCGTCCTTTCGCCAAGCCAATGCTGTGACGCTGTAGAGATTTGGAATGTCTTTAGACAAAGATTCGCTCCAGGAATTTTGCCTCGGACTCCATGTGAAAACACGAATTCGATCGAAGCTGCCGATGGCGACTGCTTGGCCATTTGGTGACGTTGTTGCGACCATAAACTCGCGCTCGTTGTCATCGCGAGAATAGTCGAAAGATCTTTGGAGTCGTCCTTGTCCATCGTAAAAATTTACTTTCTTATCGCACCCCGCAGCGACGATTCCACCTGAACTCCAAGCGAGTGCTGCAGGTGGAACTGAATGTTGAAATAACCGGCCAGACGGTTCAGCGTTTTCTTCGACGACGTAGAACCGAATCACTGAGCCATCATCGTGACCAGAAACGAATCCCGTTCCTCTCGAATTTGCCGACAAAGCAATGACCATCGTTTCAGTACCATAAAGGTTCTGAGATTTATTGTTCTTGCAATGCAAAGCTCTCACTCGTCCATCTTCTAACCCAGCGACAATTGTTCCGGTGTTAAGCCAAATCATGCATGATACAGCAGATGGTTGTGGAAACTTGTTGCAAATAACTTTTTTATCGTTCCAGCTCTCTCCTAGTTTGTATACGTAAACAATATTGTCACTCTGAGCAACAGCCAAGCGAGTGGATTCAGGACTAAATGCGAGTCCTCTGATTACATAAGAGGCGCGACTCGCTGAAGGATCTCCAGGTTTAGTGGAAAACTTGTCTTTCCTTTCGCCATACTCGTCAAACAGCATAATCGTACGATCAGCCGTTGCAACTGCGAGCTTCTGACAGTTTGGCGACCAAGTCAATCCGGCGATGCGGCTCAAGTGATCCTTAAAAAGAACTTATGAGCTCTTGAGCCATTAAAGGAAGGAAACAACCTACTTGCGCCTCGAGCACCGTTTTTAAGAACTTCAATTGCATAATTGCGGAAACTACTCGGGAAAACTCTTCTGCTTCAACAAGACTTTTCACAGTTGTTTGTTTGTTTGGTTACGAGGGCTCCATGGCAACGAGTGAAACTTCAAACGCGTCGCAGTTGGTCGTTCAACAGGTTGAACAGCAAGATTTACTGAAGCGTTAAAAAACTTCTACTAAGGCTGTAAAGGAGCAGAATTTCGGAAGCTGATGACGGAAACTCGAGAACGAAAGAAAAATTTTATTTTTCCAGACTTCTTGTTAAACGTGATAGGTAACGAGACTGAATAGCGAAGTGTTGTAAACATTACATCGGATGCTGAACGTTGGAAAGAGACAGAGACTCACGAATCTCTGACGAAGATTTAATCGATAACTGGTACAGCGCATGAGTCACCTGTTGCGAAATATTCTGAAAATCGGGAAAGTTTATTTTAGGAACAAATCATTTATGAGAAGTTTAATTAATTCATGTGATGATTTAATGGATTGATGGGAAATTACCAAGCAAAATCTTTGATCCTTCAGCTCTCAGTAACTTTATTGAAACGACTACCAAAAACTTTGAGTGGACGACCCGTTTCGTTACTTTCTATGCATAAATCCCACATCGGAGAAGATTTTCTCTCAGACTCCAAGCAGAAGCCGAACTGTGCGGACCAAAACGGGAGGGAAAAAGCTTCTCGTGGATTTAGAAGCTTTTGTGAAAATAATTTTGATGGAAGAAAAGTTAGACATTGTGGATTTCGGAATGAATAAATTATCTGCTGAGCCGCATGACAAAGGCCTGTGAGTGACCAGAAAGTGGAGTTGTGAGCTCTCAACTGAGCGCTAGTGAAAATTTGTGCAACAGTTGCGCTGCTCTTCACGTCCTTTAATCTAATTTCACATCAACCAATTAGTGAGTGTTCATGTCATAGTGAGGCACTCGAGAGCGAGAATTGAATAAAGTTTTTAGAAAACAACTCAATTACAAATTGCAATGGAGCAAAGTGAGGATTTACTGCAGAACGTTTCGGGATCGAAAAAAGATGAGGAAAACCTTTAAATTTGTGTAAGCATCGACCATAAAAATTGACTTCGTTAATGCGAACCCTGAACATTCTTTATTGCTCAACACGAAGAAACGAAAGAAAATTAAGTGCGTAGCAATAGCAATACCTGAGACTTTAAACGAAAACGCTGCGCTCACCTGGCGGCTGGCTCATGAGATAAGGTTCCGAAGACGAAATTGGATATTCGTGTGTGCGACTATTAAAGCCGAGAATGATTGATGTGTTGAAAGGATTTGAGTAGGAAAGGTTTTGTATTTGCCTTTAATCATCATTGTTTGTTTTGTTTAATGGCAACAGGAGACGTTAAAAAATTCCTTGGAAGCTCTTTAGTAAATTCAATGATAAATTAAAATTCTTCGCAAACAAAGCGGCATGAAGCTTATGAAGGAAACTGAGCTTACGCTTGAATATTAAAGCTCACATGATTGTTCACTAAACCGTCTTGCATCTCTTAAAATAATGCGTGACATCTTCCGACTTGGGACGGCACGAGTGGTTGCGGAAAAAGCATAAATTGTCTGCTATCCACTTGGTCGCCGTTAAATCTTAGCAGTTTAATGGCAGAATCATGCTCTCTCGCTATTCTCCGCATACCCAATGGTTTCTTTTATATCGCAACCTCTCAATATTAAGTTCGAGCTGCTTCTTCTTTTGTTACGACCTGAAAAACGAGCGAGCTGACAGCGAAAATCCGGTTAAAAATTTGAAGGAAATGGAATCTGAAGAGCCAAAAAGAAACGAGGAAATACGAAATTACAAACTTGAAATCAGAGTCGATCGATTAGTCGGAAGAATTGAAATTAAATCGTGCCTCAAGGGATAAGAGCTGGAAACTATCTTTCAACATTGCGCTCCATCACAGTTTCATATCCAAGTGTAATCATTACTGTTGTTTTAGCTAACGGGAATAATTGTGCAGTAAATTGTTCGTGAAACATCAACATGAATGCTTTTGTGGCTTTCCTACTTCCTATACTGGGCTGAGAGTTGACGGATTATGTAACTGCTGTTGAATCAATTTTCGTAATCCTAATAAAGCAAAGCTGTTGAAATTGAAGCTTAGAGAAGCTGGTTGAGTTCGAT
The DNA here is from genome assembly GCA_033064975.1 of Smittia sp. YW1114-2. Taxonomy (NCBI): domain Eukaryota; kingdom Metazoa; phylum Arthropoda; class Insecta; order Diptera; family Chironomidae; genus Smittia; species Smittia sp. YW1114-2. Next base: position 23,154,033 of record CP093832.1, read on the forward strand.
ATCTGTTACCACTTATAGGAGTAATAAGTTTTATCATGAGCTTCATTCGACGTTTATTGGCTTTGAAGGGATATGGTAGTTTCGTAATTTAGTACGATTTGCGTGGGCTATGCAATATAGCAGACAATATTGATTTCATTTGATTGATATTTATCTTTCACTCCTCAACGATCTTCATCATCAATTCTCTACCCAGCGATTGAGTAAGAGAGATTTCTAAGAATTGAGAATTACCACAAGAAGTTTTTGAAATTCATTTAGAAAGTTCAGCAAAGAAACTTTCCGATTGGGAAATTCCTCAGCAAATATTAACTCGTTCGGCTGTCGTAGAGGATCGAAACCCTTTTCCAATCATTGTTTTGTGAGCATTAAAACCCTTCTTCGTCATTTTATGTCTTCGCCGGCGTTCGAAAAGTTCCTGGTAATATATAGCGGTCGTTCGGTAGCGCGATGACAAAAACGACCATTAACCGAGAACGACATTTGCTGTAAAAAGACAAGTAGTAGAGCTCGTGCTACGATCTGAGTTTTATTGCTCAATTATTGGGGTCAACAAGAGAGTTCCTCAATAAAACTCGCCTCAAGAAAAGCTGAGCGTGGTGGTCTTGCCGAGCTCTACCTCGAAAAGATTGATGCGCTTCTGTCATGACCTTTCTCTCTAAGGAAAACTTTAGGAGCAGTTGATGAAGCTTTACTGAGAAAAATATCTCTGGCCAGTAACTCATTAAGCGCCGAACCAGTTCACCGTTAACATAGTTTGTTGATTTTTCCGCGAGCGAAACATTTCAATTTGAAATCGAAAGAAACACAATAATATTCATCGATAGATTGTCAACGACTGATTGCTGCTGAGCAGGTGTGTTTGATTTTTCCAGTCATGTCCGGAACAACTTTTATTATTTTCTCCTTTTGTTACGGTTACAGCGAAACTAGGAAAGTTTTCAAGTAAAACAAAGTTTCTAGTTTATCTTCCGCGAATCGCAAAGTTTCCGGGGATAAATATCAAGCTTATTGGAAGTCTCTCGAGTGTCGTCGCAAAAGTCCTCGTGACTGTCACAGACAACATCGACCGGAATAAAGCTCACGCAAAATTGACGCACGACATAAATTTTAGACGACTCCATCCAAATCACTCGTGGCAATCGAGAGAAAAAGCAACTCTTGAACGAGATAATGAAATAATCATGAGGTAATCTGGACGGAAAGCTTCAGAGATGAGTCGACATGACTGATTTTGATGGTGAGATTTCCCTGTCGTGGTAATCGCATAGTCACAGTTCCAAATGGTGAGCACCGAACAATTTAGCTCGAGGCTCGAACTTTGAGTGTACTGTTGCTAAGCCGTCACACAGTGAGAGTGACGTTAATTACCAAGGCGGTGATAATTGCACAAATGCGAAAGTGCAAACCTATCCAATCAGCTTGGAACGGTAGTGCGGTAACTGACAAACAACAGACACCATATAAACGACTGGTAAAAATAGCGCAGCTTCCCCTGATAGGAACGAACATGCAGCTAGTGCAGTCATGATATCAGCTCATGGAAGTGTTTAAATACTAGTTATGACTGTCTTTAAAGTTTATAAGTTTCTGTTGAGCGAGCGGAGCCGTTTACGTTCGCCACGCGCACTGATTCTACAAAGGCCTACGGTTTTTCTTATTAGCCTCTTGAACTCCTAAGAAGCTCTCAGCTTACATACTGATGAACGCACATGAAACTAATTGAAAAGATTCCAAGCATAAGTAATCGCTTCATAAAGCTTCAAACATGCAATGCTGGATCCATAGAAGAGTGAAGAAACTAGGCAAACTCCCAAAACTATTAGGGCTTTTAACGGCATCAATGTGTGTTGTGCTCAAGGCTTCAACATACACAAGAGCACGCGTGATAACTGCGGTTTCTCGTAAAGCTTGTAATTTGTAGCCGCTTCAAGACGAAGCGTTAGTCTAGAGTTCCCAATCTTGTTAATCAAGCTAGAGATAAATTGCTTCAGCTTACACCGAGAGAATCGCTTCCAAAAAGTTTATATCCATTAATGCGAGGGTGAAAGAAATTATGTGCTTTCATAACTGGAGTGCAAGTTTGAGTTTCGAAATGTTGCGAGACTTGCCACGGTACAAAAAGCAAAACTAATTAGTCACCCCGTTCATGTTTTACTTGTTTGGAAAGGCGGGGAACAAATGGAAGCTGGCAAGAAGTGTTCCTCTTCATTTAAGGAACATTAAAGCCAGCAAACAAAAAAGCAAACGATGTTTACACGAAGAAGCCAGTTTGTTGTTTCAGCAAATCGTCTCTCAGTCTCTTGTTAACTTTTTCCTTCCTTTGCAGATTATTCAAGCGAATTTTTTGGAATTTGATGAGACCGGCAAGCGTGATTGATTAGATGGCATTGCATGTGAGAGGTGGATCGCAATGGAAACAACGGAGAGAAAACAGCATTGGCCCGCTTCGGCGAGCTCATCCCGCGAGCGGTGCATCATGGAATGTTCAAGTTGTGAAAGGAAAAATGTCGACACAATGTCTCTGGCATGCTTGTCGTGCTTTGATGGTCGGCATTTTGCTCATGGCGATAGGAGCATCAATGGCAACCATAGGTCAGTGTATTATATCCATTGAGTAGTTTGTTGTCACTACAGTAACTTTACTTTGCTTATAAATGTAACACTAGGATATTATTCGAACGACTTTGCGTTGGGCGGTGAACTGAGGAGCAATTCAAGTGTGAGAATCAAGACGGAACAACGAGGACTTCACCTCAACAATCTGAGTTACATGGGCCCGATTATTATGGGCGTAGGTGGTGAGTACGATAAACAGCTTACTCGAGAATTTGTTATTCCCAATTCGCTATTTTCACGAAACTTTCTCTCAGGTGCATCCTGCGGATGCATTAACAATTTTACTGGCGGAAAGTTTTCTGATTTTTCATTCCCAAAAAGCATGGGAAAACGAGTTGAGCAGCAAACTTTCCTTCGAGCCTCATAATTCTCAGTTCATGCTTGATGATCAGTTGGGGATTTCACGATGCCGAGAAATTTATTCAAGCGTTTTTATGTTTAAGAATGCTGATTTGCATAATGGAGCGCCCGTTATTATTCCTTTAAATTCTCATTTGTGGCCCTCCATTACGCTCAGCGCCTCGAAGACATAAAAGTTTATTGGAATATTTTGATTTTGTGCTTTTGCGAACGTTCGCTGCAAAACGTTTTCTGCAAACTTGTCCAATTTTCAAGATTATTGGAATTGCGTCAAGAAGTCGGAGAAAGCGCCTTTTACATACAAGAGGAATGAGAAATGAAACGAACATGAAAGCTTTCATGATTCATCGCACGAAGCTGCGAATCTCGCGGCGGAATGAAGTCGGAAACACTTTTCACTCGAGCTTAAGTTTGATGAATTTCCGATTCAATTTATATAGAGACTTTCCTTGTAATGACTATTCATGAATTCTCTTTCGAAAGCCAAATCAGCTTTGCTCTTTCAGTTGAGCTTGCGCAAATTTTTCAGCAGGAAAGCGATGAAACAGCAAAGCAAACTGTTGAACAGGAAACTTCCATCAGAATGCAGAAATCCTTGCGCTCTTTGCATGTTCCTCCGATGAACTATCGAGATTTCTCATTTCCATTGGTTTCGATATTTGGCTAAAGTTCTTAATTTCCTGTCTGAGAATTTAGATGAGGAATTGTGTCGAGAAAATCTCGGCAAAGCTCGTATCGTCTAATGAGGTTCTGATTGCTTTTGTTCCACTACCATTAAGGTGTGTCTCTTCTCTGCTGCGTTGAGTGTGTGATACGACACTTCGTTAAATCAGAATTTGATTAAATCAGAGAATTTGAATAAAGCAAGGAGCAGCTAAGGTTGTTAATTAGTGTGACTGGTTTTGTGGCTGTCATTTGTCGCTTCAGAAAAGCTCTCGATTAAAGCGAAATATTTACGACTGAATGCAAATCTAGCTGTCAAATTGTTAAGGGACTAGAATGAATTACGCCGACGTTTTTTATGACTGGCATTTGTCGTCCTTGACTGTGGATGTTATATTGCCTATCACGTTCATAAAACTTCCATTTCCATTCTCAGGCTTCATCGTGGTGGCATCGTGTGTGATGACGTTCGAGGCACGCGATTCTGCGGCTAAAGTCGTGCCGGCACGTTTTAAAATTAGCACTGGACGGAGTCGAAGCAGCACCGGTCCCGGAAGCCGAAGGACAACGAGTAAGCAAATTTTTCGTAAGAAACACACCACTTCTATTAATCGCCTTAGTTAGCAAATTTTTGGTTCCGTAATGCCAAATTTTAATGAGCCAATCACTTTGTTATCCCTCCCAAGGCTACGCTTCATTAAATGTTCGTTAATTGGCGTGATAATTTTGGGCTTCTTTGAAGCGAGAACAAAGTTTGTCGAAACTTTGACTGTTGACTTTTGCATAAAGGATACAGCTAGAATATCTTTTCCACAATCTGACTGATTAGCCAATTCAATCTTTGTGCATACTGCAGAAGCTAAGTTGAAAGCTAGAAATATTTTTCAATAACTGACAGATAAAGAACAGAAGACAAGCTTGTGATCCTCCAGTCTAGATTGTGACAAATCCTTCTTGACTATCCAAAATCCCAATTTGATGATAAATTATGTAGCTAGTAGGAAAACAGCTCCATTTGCCCCAATGTTTTCAATTCTTATCTTCGCTCGCAGCTGATGTTACATTGTGGAGCGTACTTGAAATTCAAGGCTCGAGTCCTCCATCAGTCGCGCAAGTTGACGATTGAAATATTAGACAGAGCAAGAAGTATTCGTAAAGCTTAAAGTATATTTACGACCTCGAGACGTAATGAACAATTCTTGAGTGTCGCCTCTGATTTGTCTCAAAGATTATAGCAAACATCTTTGCTTGTCTTCCGCTGAATTGGAGAAGTCGCTTAATTTCTCCCATCAGACTCGCACATTTTTTGACTAAGATAAATTCACTCACAGTCGTTCGGCGACAAGAAAAATAATGATGCCACTTGATAGCATCGAGAGAAAAAGACAAAAAACAACGCGACAAGACTGATTTGTCTTATGAAATCTACGAGCAACTTTAAAAATGATTTACTGAAGATTTATCGCATCAAATAAATTGCCTTGTCAGAAACCAGAATTTCACGCCTCGCCCGTAATTCAGAGACTTCAACCAAACCCGACTTTCATGTTGACAACTTCTTGTACCTTTGAATTCGTCGACAAGTGAAACATTTCGATCGTTATCTAGTTCGTAATTCAACTTCTTCCAGTCCACGTTAGAACGTTGAACGTGAACTCATTGCGGATTGAACACGAAAAAAATATTTATATTCGCTCCACGAGCCAGACTCAACAGCTTTCATGCTTGATGCTTTGACTGTTAATTAAACCCTTGTCTTCGCCTGACTTCATAATCCATCCGATAAAGCTGCCTTCATTTACATCGTCGGCAATGCTGAGAGAATTTCCAAGTAGATTACTTTGCAACCTTTTCGTTGATGAACCTGTGCGCCCTCCATTCATTAACCTCGCTTTTTACGCTTGCAAATTGCAATACTAGTTGATAGACGCTTTCTATTACTTCTTTGCTTTTCAATTAAAATACCAGGTGTTCAATCTTCAGACAGTAGGAAAACATCCGCCGGACAGTCAGGCAGATGGGAACAGCACTTAGGATTATTCAAAAGTCCGCCGAGTTGTGATTCACCTGCCGATCGACATGCCTTAACAGCCGCACTCATCCATTTCTCACGGACGCTTGGGTGAGTTTCAGAAAAGACACTGAGTTAGAGCTTCACAAGCTTTACTCAATTACAACGCCGACTTATCCCCAGAGAAAACTAGCAATTGATTCGAATAGACAGATAATCTGTAACGGATTATCACTGTTTCCCTCATGATTGCAAGAAAAACAAACTGGTTACGAGTTTCAAAGATGAAACCGTTTCCAGGAAAGCTCTTGTCAATTCTCGAAGCAAACGACAAGCCAGTCGGCCAAATTAAACTTAACACCATTCACCCGTTGCTAATTAATTGGGCGACAAACGAGGCTATTCGTGAATCACGCAGGCACTTTAACGGGATGACATCACGAACTAAATGTACAATTAAAGCCAACTGATGACTCAAATAAATCTCAGAATGAGGTTCATTCATTACTGACCGAGTTTCAGACTTTTATGGGCACAACAGCTAGCGAACGGACTTCATTAAAATTTATTAAATTGAGCTTTATTCACAGAATATGGAAATTTATTGAGCTAAACATGATTAGACAAGTAACTTCTAAGTTCTGTCGTTATCTAATGCAGGCAAATCTTCGAATCGCTGAGGTATCGCTTTGCGTTCACGCTCTCGTGACCGAAAGTTTTGCCATAGCTGAAAAATCGATTTTAATTGAGTTGAACTGCGAGAAATTCCGGAACGAACCTGTGCTGCATTCCTGGAACATGTCCTTTGTAGCTCGGAATGATTCCTGTATTGCGAGGATAAATTTCGCTACCCGGTCGTTCACCGTCCAACGAAGCGTGATAGAACGGAAGCGGTGCCCACTCAGCGTTTTTCGTGAACTGATATCCGTTTGTGAAGTCGCATAAAGCGCTCTGAGCTTCGACTTTGCTTGTGTGGCCGAACTGAGGGAACGTGACGAAACGATTACCTGTGTATCCTTTAGACGAAAGAACAAGAAACAGGACCCATAAGATTATTAAAAAACTTTCTTTCTGTCGTCGCTTTACGTGTCGCGTAAGACATGGCTGGTGAAACTGGATTGTTTTACTCTGACGGTAACTTTTAATCTTATTGTCTGGCAAACTAAAAACGTTGGCAATAAAAAATTCAAACGCTTTGTTCAATTTAAGCCTCGCCACCTTAATGACCTAACTTTGTTCGTAGCACAAAACTTGTGACGTTGAATGTGACAGGGAGAAGCGCTGGAATGTCGGGAAAGTTCGATGCGCGAGGGTGAAAAGCAGGCAAAAGGTTACAATGGCAATAATCAAATTGCTTGATCGATAGCTTAAAATTAAAGCAGAAGCGCCTGGAAAATTGCATAGGCACGCCAACCTGTTTTAAAGTATTTTTGTGGATCGTCGAGAGCCATCCAGTGCGTCGGTGTACGTTTCGAGTAAGGCAAATCTGGCGCAGATGGAATCATCGATCTTGGTGTCTCACGGTCGATTGTAGTATAATCGGGTCGAACGCACGTCAGAGGAAAGTTGTATCGAATCTGCGAAATCTGTTGTGATAAATCGATATTTAATGATGAGCATGATTTGACGGAATATCTAAATGAGCATGAAATTACATCGCATTCGCCAAGGCAGCGTCCGACAAAAGGCGGCTTCCAACACTCCGTTTGCCGACAGGACATTTGCCCGTCTAATCGTGAGAGGAACCCTGGAGTAGAAATCCTAATATGAAATTTATGATTGGCAGGCGCTTGAGAGTCAGTAAAGGTCAGAGCTATAAACGCATGGAATTGAAATCAAGATGATTTGTTGTCGCTTAAAAACAGGACATCATGTCTCAAGCTAGATGTTCCCTTCGTCCATTCTCAGGCTTCTACAGTTAATTGAGGACTGCAGCTTGATTTCATAGCTTAAGATCTTCTCCTAGTGAACAACTGAACAAGCCACTGATTGCAAACATGAAACCATTAGGTTACAAATGCAACTTTACGACATTCCAGAGCAAAAACGAGCATCGGTTGAGTTCGTCTCTGGCTTGGTCTCTTCAAGAATCGAACCACTGTGAGAAATATAAGGTGGAGGGAATCAAACCTAATTCCAGCATCGAGTCTTTGCTCGTATAGTAATTTTGATTGCGCCACATTTTTCTCAATTACAGTTCATCGTAAGCATTTAAATTTCATCAGCTAACTTTCCCCTCGCAAGAATGGGTCGGAACAATTCTCTTGGCAAGAATTCAACACACGCGCAAATATTTTCTTTCTCTCCATTATCCGGGGAAATTTTTAAAGTCGATTTAATTTGAGCCTCGAAGCACTTTCTCTCTTTAACTTCCTTACTTTACACATTTGTTAGACTTTCTATTTACTCGAACGACTAGGAAAAACGGAAAGAGACTTTGCTCGTGGAAGCAAAGCGAAACCAACCGAAGGAATCGAGCCCTTAACCTTTAGCATTTCAAATGAGAGCATGTGGAATACTGAAGCGGAAACAATTTTTTCCGATTTGAAACCGAACACGTTGTGCGCAAATCGCTTACGTGAAGTCAAGAATCCGACGCTTTTCGATAGTCTTTCACAGTCGTTTTGCTTTGACAGCTGACGAGAGTTTTCACCATCGTTTCATTTGAAACAATGCTTCGTAGAGCAACGAGATGCCGGCTAAATAACCTTTGTTTGTCGCCTTGAAAAGCTCAAATCATTGTTGAAAGATCGAGTCGCTTTGATAACTTCACACGGTTACCAAGCTTTTCAATTTATTATGTCGCGACTTTTTCTTAGAATTTCGAGGTTTTCTTTGTTCTCCGCAATCTTGCTAGCAAAATGAAGCGCCAAAGCTCTCAACAAAGGCACATGAAATACTGTAATTAAGCCGGCTGCTTTGCCATGCCCTGTGAACTAAAGCTCGTAATGCTGCCATGGAAAATTTCCGAGAACTTTCATTCCTTCCCGTCGTAAAACCCGTCGTCGTGACTTTTTGGCGAAGCTCGCGGAAAGCTTCGAGGTAAATGAGAATGATGAGCTTTCATTTTTAATCAACAATACATTCACGTTGCTCAAACGATGAAATATTATCGCGTGCAACAGTTTCGCCTTTCGATTCCACTTTACATGTTCTTAAGCAAACGCTCGTCCCATTCCCCCGTTCAGAGTGGTATGGTAATGCTATAAATTACAATCAAATCGGGCGGATGTGGTCACGAAATCCATAAAATATTTCCTAGCCGAATCGAGCCGAATGCGAAAAACAACAACAAAGACAGCCGAGTTTCGCTCTCGTTTGCTCAATCAAGATACGACTTATGAGGATTTTGAGCTCAACCTCTTAATTTCTGACAGGCTAATCGATAACCATCCGATGAATGATTGCGAATCATTCGCTGATGAATAAGAAACATCGGGCACTGATTGATTTACTGAGAGGCCTTCGAAAGGGCTGGAAAATGATGATAAGATTTGAGTCAATGAATTTAACAGCACGAAAAGTTTTCAGTAAACACGCTGCTTAACATGTTTCCGCCACCTTATAAGCTCAATATTTCTTCAGCTGGGCTGATTGATGGAAGATATTTAAAGAATTCTGATGAAAGAGTTTCTCGTGCGCTAAATTTTAGTTAAACAGATAAACTTCATCAGAACTTTTTGTAGCAAGTTGCGACTGGCAACAGATGAAAAAAAATCAACTTCCTCGTCGAGCATTTCTCGTCAAAAAAAAACAAACATTACGACTGCTTCCTTAACATTAGAAGTCGAGCAGAAGTTACTTCCGAACAACTGCAATTTTTTATTAGCTTTGAAACATGTGAACGTCAAAACTTTTTACTTTGGCAACTTGCGAAGAAAGCTTTCGAAGCTTAATTCCTCTGCGGAATTAAAACTTCGCTACGAACAATGTCAGACGAAATTTTTTTGGTCATGCAAATTGTCAAAATTAGGTAGAAGAGAAATAATTCGATGAGTGCGTTTGAAATTTCGTTAGAAAGCAAATATTGTTCACTTTTTTGTGTTGCTTGTCATAACCTCAATTATTTGACGCTCCTAGTGTGCCAGATATTCAACTTCGAGTCCAAGACTCAGAGTCACAAAGGCAGCGAGGAAATTCTTTTCCATAAATCATTGATTCGTTGAGGAACTCAAGAAATCTCAGATGTCGGAACGTTCCATTTTATGATTTTATGGCACTCATTAATTTTCGTTACTCTGTTCACTCTAAACGATGCTTGTCACTTATAGTAAGTCATTGGATTTTGCTGACGAGTTCTAAATTTCGGAAAAGGATGAACGTTGGCACTGGTGCGTCAGAGTGTTTGTGTTAGCCTCGTCGCTTCTGATCAGCCCTGCTCGAGATATTTAATTTCCGCAGGAAATTCATTTACCATTTTATCTTGACTAGAGATTTTCTAGACTGCTTAACTTGTTGTGGAAAAGACAACTAACGTAGAATGAACGAGACGTTTATTGTATTTCTAAAACGCTCGGTCGTTCCTTTTAACGTTGCTGATGACAACTATGTTAATCTGTATGAGATTAAAAGTTCTCTTTAACTTTTTCGCAGCTCCCCAAAGTGTGCGCCACCCTCATCATCGTCACAAGTTCGTAGGATATCCAAGAGTGACTCAGTGCCAAATCTCGGGGAAAATACGAGCGCTTCGAGCCCTTTGCTGAAATCATCGTTAGGGCGACGTGCGATGAAACATCATCGTGATGTTAAGCACAGCAGCTTAGTGAACCGGGTGTCGCGAGGTAATGGGTATCTTCATCCAGGTATGCTTAAGCTGCAACGACACGCCTTGTCCGTCGACGAAACGAGCCCATTGAAACAAGACTCTGAACACGGCTCACAAGCCTCTGTGTCCTTTGATCCGACGCCAGAGATTATTGATATTGTACCGGTGCACAAAAAGCGAGAACGAACAAAGCGATCTGACACGGCGAGGAAACATGTTTTATCGCGGCAAAAGCCGATAGAAAAGGAAGAGCTAAACAGCCCTAAGGCGGGATCGATAAATCGTCGACCTAGCATTACTTCGGAGCATTCTTTCTCATCACGACGCGCCGAAAGGAGTCGACGCGCGTCATCTGCCTCGAGGAGCTTTGACTCACGCTGTCAGAATCCAAGCGTCTCTTCGACTGCCGAAATCAACGACTACCCACCAAGCCCTGAGAGACAGCATCACAGTCCCTACAAAGCGCAATCCATTCTCTCAACCCCATCGATGGAAAGGGAATTCAGGTGAGATTAGAAAATGCTTAAAAGATTGTCTGAGCTAAATCGGTCAGAAGCATAAAAGAAATTTCGGGATAAGCGAAGATTTCTCGCGTCAGGTGCATAAATGTCATTAGCAGAATTTTATTATGTCAAATTAACCAAACTTTGCTCGTGGACGCTAATGGCACGCAACACGAACATAATAAACAATTCTCTCCGCAATTACATATTTGTTCTGCCATCAAACCTCAACATACACAGTTTTCTTCTAATCGCAACCTTCTCGTTTGGCCTGCGTTAGCCGATCAAACAGAAGCAAGAGTTGAAAGTGGCAGGAAAGTGGGTCAAGAAGCAAAAGGAAAATCGACGTAAAAATCATTTTGACATGAAAAACGACGTCGGCTAACGAAGAGTTTTAAGTAAATTGCCGACAATGTTTGCATGGGAGGGTCGACTGTGCTCCAGATTTGCTTTAATCGTCGACAGCTCACTTGATTTCCTTGTTCGTCTGTAGAATGTTTTGCAATCGAAATGTGTTACATTTCGAAATTTATGGAGCTCTGAGCTTCAAAGTATAGAAATTGTGAAGGTTATAGGCTGCGATTGAGAAATTTAAGAGTGAAGTCAGATAACATTCTTCAGGTAAAAAGTCAGGGAAGCTTGGGAGGCGTTTTTGTCAGGCAAAATCACAACAGGAAGAAAAATAAAAGTCGAGATTATTGGGAAAGCGATAAGGACGATAAAAGCTCTTGCATAAAAGTCACTGTTTAGGCAGCAACGTACGAAAACTTTTGAAGGGGTCGATGAAACGAAGGCACTTAGGAAAGACTCAAAGCATTTGCACAGTGAGAATTCCCTCTTTCTCTCGAAATCGATTTTCTCCTTACAGTAAAAACCTCAGTCGACGGGAAAATTTGAGGATGTAAACAGGAAACAAGCTCAAGTAAAAGATTTTGATTTGCTTGAAGTTTTTCGTACAGAGTTGAAGAAGAATTCAGGAATGATTCATGCAAGATTGTTGCACATTCATAGTAAATTTATTTTGGAACAATGCACCGATAGCTTCAATCTTTTAAACAATCAAATTCAAAGAAACTTATCGAATTTTTCCTCGCAGGAGTCAATTGTCAATTTGTTCGGAGCCAACGGTGACGATTAAGCAGCTATCTTGTCAATCGAGCATTGAACCGTGCGTCCCGGAAGAAGAGAACACAGATGTTGATGACAGAGGAAGCAGGGATTCACTTCACACTAACAGTTTCACTAACCAGCGATCTCAAACCATAGCCGAGTCGACAGTTGTTACTATTGAAAATGATTGCCTCAATCAGATGAAGGCTCGACCTGACTCGCTGATTTTGAATACAAAGACAATCAGTGGCAACGCTGCGGCCGAGAGCAAGAAATTTTTATACAGATCTCAATCGACAAAAAGCTTCAAGAAGCCCAAGTTGAAGCCAGCGAAGGTTCTCAGCAACGATCTGGATCAAATATATGTTATAAGTAGCAATAGCTGTGTCCGATCCGACATGAATGACTTTTACGATTCAATTGATGTAATTCACGAGAGACGAAGCAAAAACTTTTCAAAATTCAGTGAAGTTGAAAGCGCTCAAGAGACGATACAGGAGACATCGAGGAATGAGACGACTGTTGACATCGAAACTCATAGGAACTAAGTCATAGCAATAGACGTCAAGTCGATCGTCTGTCAATATCCATTAAGCTTAAGAAACGAAAATTATTTGGCTGTTCAATCGCGAATTTCAACTGCATCAAACAATAAACTAATTACTTGCAGTAGAAGCAATAACTTTTTCAACTGGAAAAAAAGAGCAAAGATTTTACTGACGGATCTTATTTAGAAGTTTCTCATCATCAGCTCAGATGGAACTTTCCCTGAAACTAATTAATTCAAATCCATTCGAAGAAAAGTGATAAACTTTGTCGTTTCGCTTAAAGTCTGTCAAGTTTTCAGCGAGTTTCAGTGAAGTAGGGCGGAGTTTTAAGAGCTTTTTAGAAAGACATTTCTAACGAATTACAAGCAATCTTTTCGTCTATGTTACGAAACATTTTAATCAGAAACAAATTCGCGAGCGAAATTAATGAAAATAATCTTCGTAGAAGACATTAAATTGAATAGCCGACGACGAACGATGGAAAGAATAAAATTCAAGAAACGCTTTGGCTTTGGCCTTTTGCGATTAGGAACTAAAACGAGCGAGAAGTCAAATGAAATGGACAAAATCGATAAAAGAATTTTCTTCTTACGTTTTGTTCTTTTTCTTAGTAGCGAATCCAAGAAAGAGGTCTCAAAAACTTAAGAAATTGAAAGTTAGTTAGTCTCCCTTCCTCCCTCAATCAGTTACGTAGACAAAGAACTTGAATATGACAAATTTTCTTTCCGTTTCTTCATGGCAGCTGTTTCAACGAAGATTGTCTTAATAATCTGTTTATGGAGATTAAATTGAATCAAATTACTTCAAATCTTGTTGCCTAATTGCTTTTCGATCCAAGCCGAGTGGAATTCGTTCTCGCTCGCTCGCTCAACGAGAATCTTATGAAAAACATTTAACTCGCTAAAAGCTTTGACGAACTTTGGAAAGCTTTTTGGTGGAAAGATTTTGTTTGTGCAGCTTTGGTAAATCGTCGAGATCGTTTTAATTCATACAGGGTTAAATCGTTAAGTTAGGATCATGAAACAAATTGAAAACTTTTTTAATGACTGTTGGAGAAATTAGCGTTCGTAGATAATTGAATCGAATCATTAACATAGAGCTAACGTGTTAGGTAAAGAGTCTAAACTTGTTGTTTCCTCAGTAAATGAATGTTACGAAATGTTGTTTGAGTGTGATTAGACCATTAAGGGATGTAAACCAGTAGAAGGAAATTTGAATTGATTAATCTGGGAGATCTTCACGACGCTTCGAGGCTCGTTGCTCTTAGCAAATGTCACATAATCAAGCCTTTCTCTTGATCCTTACTTTTATATTTTGGAGTTCTCTCGGCAGATCATTTGACCCTCAGCCAACGAGCTAAGCAATGGTCAAGAGAAACGAGCAATGAACTGATGAACGTGGCAAGGACAAAAATATATTTTGTAACAAACAAAAAAGATTGTCTATGAATTTTACACGTTTCAAATAAATGTATACAGACTTGAAGCTGCCTGCCAGTCTTTTTATTCCAGCATATCCAAAAAATTTATGATTTTCAGTCTCGATCATATTTTTAAACTTCGAAGTCCACATATTTTTAAAAACCGAAATTTTCTGGTCTACTTGTAGAAAAAGCTCAGCTCGTTGATCTAAATATAAATTTTAGTTCAACGGCTAAAAGCGGCCTTAGCATGCTCGATCACAATGTGTGGTCTTTATGGACGTCAATAAATAACAGCGACATTTTTTGTTCTTTTGTTCCATGGTTCCTTTCTACTCATTGAAGTCAGCACACGGACGAGATTTCGAAAAAAAAATCTACTAACCATTAAATATTTTCTAAAAATCACTGGGAAAGTCTGAATAAGGCAGAGAGCTCCTATTGCGTTTTTAATATTTCTACAAACGACAATATTGAATGCAAGTTCCAAGTTGTGATAACAAATTGAAACAGTATCAGTGCCGACGCTTTCGTTTGTTATCTGGCACCACCTGCTGCTGACAATAGAGGCGTTTTCTCTCAGCAACATTGTGTGAAAAAATATTGGGCTTCGTGTCACGCTCTACAGCTTTTATCGAGAGTCTTAGAAGTTTCCGTTTAGTTTTATTTAAATCACAGAACGTAAGAGAACCTTGAAGAGAACCTTGAATTCTAAAAGCGAATTTTGCAAACGGTGACAGCACAACGGTGATGCAGTCGTTTCGGAATTGCCAAACTCTTATGTCACAAGTTGCGACTCAAAGCTGCCGACGACACATAAAAGAAATACCGACGGTGTAATAAAATATTCTATTTGAATAAACGCTTTGTGGTTCAGCGCAGAAGTAGTTCGAATCATGAGAAAAATCAACCAAAACTGTGTTAACATTTTCTTTCCCCAAAACCCAGAAAATTGAAAAAGTTGTGATAGTATAAAGCAGATTTATTTAATTTGAATTTCCGCTCAACAGCAGAAGTTCTGCTGCAGAACAAAAAATCATTTCTTCGGTCGTTCCAGGCTCGCCAAATGCCTAGCAATCATCTTCGCCATCGCAATGTTTCACAAATGTTTCAACGATTCCGAAAGCATATTTGGTTATGGCATCACGTTTTATCGCGTTCACGATTCTGTTGCTTTATTCGCATGCGGAAAACAAACGAGGAACATAAGCTTTGTTGTTGCCATGGAAAACACTTTCTTGCTGTTTGTTGATTTTTCATTTGCCGAAATTTTCATGATTCAGTACGCGCATCGGAATTGTAAAATTTCTCATTTCATAAAGAGATTTCTTCCGCGGGCAACATGAGCAAGTTTGAAGATCTGTTTGGAAAGAAGAAGGAGAGCGTCCCCGTATTGGACCTTTCGAAAGCAACAGCCACAACAAAGGAGGAGTTCAAGAAGCTTTTTGAGAAGGTCCCAGACCCGAAAATTCGCGCCGTGAAAGTGAGGCTGGAGGAGATCAAAATCAAGGAAAAGGATTGCAAGGAGTTCAAGTTGTCGAAGAAAGAACTAAAGCACTTGAAAAGCTCTCAGGGTGAGCGAGAGAGGCAATACGTTTACATGGATCCGATTCCCACTGAGATGAGGTATAGTGTTTGAGTCTGCAGGATAACTTCGATTACGGTTTCAGATCGTTTTAGGAGCATTGTAATCATGGAGATCTGCGCCGTTCCCATCGACTGGAAGATGCTGACCACCCTTCGCCCGAAGCTCAAAACAGACGAAGATTACTTCGACAGATTGATAGAGATGGGAAAGCTACAAATCAAGACGGAGGCAATGGATAAAAAGGTTAACGCACCGGTCAATGTCATGCGGAAATTTAAAAACAAAGCCGGCGTCATTGAAACACGAATCACCACATGTCCCGAATGCAGCGAAGAGTTTTGTCTGGGCAGCGCTTGTGCTGAATTCAATTACGATTTATTCGCTCGTATTCCCATTAAAGTGGAGAAGAAGAAAACTGCAGAGCACGGTTCGAATAAATCAACGACGAGCATAATTGCTAAGCTGATGGGAACCGATAAAGAGAAGGGCAAGAAGAAGGCGATAGATAAAATCAAAAGAAAGCCAAGGCGGCGCAAGAGCCCGGCGAAGATAAAGGAAGCCGCTGAAAAGTCCTAAACATTAATTTGCAACTAGTTTTGTTATTTTTAGCCCGGTAGGAATTTTCCATTCGAGCAATAAATTACTTAGCTTGAATATGTAATTAATAATTGTTGCTACCTTCCCTTAAACAGGTTTCAAATACCAACAAAAAAAGTTCGACCGCGCTTCGCCCTTCACGTGCTGTTGAGAGAATCTCGATGGTTTGTGACATTTCAGTTCAGATTGATTTTCCATTTTACTTTCACCGAATTGCGAAACCACTCAGCCCAAAGTATTATTTCTTCTCCATAGTTTTAACACACAAAGCCTCGGTCCTGTTTTGTTCTAGTAAGTGTGAGCGAAAGCTCAGTGTTCGTGAGGCGTAACGTTTCTTTTATTCTTTACAAGCAAACGTAGGAGTGCTGAAAATAACAACAGCGAAGTGATACAGTCATAAAACAGGTGGAAGGAAAGTGGAAAATCCTTTTATGACGTCGTCAAATGAAAAGTTTGAGAGCCGCAGTGAGTGCTTCACATGCTCGATTCCCTACAAACAGTCACACTCGTTCGCCTTCCACCTTTACCAGCTTTTTTCCGCCTTCCACCCAAGCGGACTCACAAGCGCTCAGTGGTCACTGGTTCACATCGTCTCGCGTTTAAAAGAAAATTAAGTTTAGTCAAACTTGAGCCGTCACGAAAACAAGTCGAACAAAAATTTCCGTCGCTGCTGAAGAGGAAAATTGATAAAACAAAAAGTGAAAAATAAAGTTTTAGCTGGCTCTCCGTGAAAATTGTCGCAAGTGATTCTTGATTGTCACGACTTGGATTGCAAAAGATTTCAATTGCGCTGTAAATTTATAAAACTCCCCGAACTACGAAATAATCGAAGAAAGAGATCGGCATTTGTTACGGTGAACAAAGTTTTTATTAGCTTCCAACTGACAGAAATCAATACTTGGGATATTTGACGTTTAAATAAAACGCAGGCAAACATTGTTGCAGGTAAGGTCGATTCAGAGACAAGAAATTGTTTAGATTGCTGTTAAAGTTCTTGATTTCTTCGGCTTCCAGTATTCGATTGAGCCATCAAATATTCATCCCTGACACATTCGTAATATGTGTTGCACTCATTCATTATTAACGGGACGAATATATGATAAACAATAATATTTTTCCTTTGATCGATAATCCGGGAAATTGTGTAGTTCTCCCTCCGACCTAGGCGTCTCGAGCTGACGGTGTGAAAATGTAATTGGAATATTATTGATTCGTTGTATCATTTATAGCCTACTGTTTATTCTCTTGTTAGCCATATATTTTTCAAATCTAGACGATCCCAGAGCTTCACCTTTATAGTTTCGCTTTTTTCATGGATCGCATAAAAGTTTGAACTTGATTTTGCCTTGCTATCCAATAAACAACATCAAAAGAGGCATTAGACATAACTTTTCGATTATACAAAGACACAATGGTACGATAACAATGGTTAAAGCTCGCAATACTTGTTGGCCTTCGTGAAGTGCATTTCTGTGTTTCGAAGTGGAGCTTTATGTTCAATCCCCGGTTGTACCGTTGCTGGTTCATGATCAGCAAAGCTTTCGTGCCTAACTTCTTCAACTATTTTTAATTATGACCTGAGAGGGTTGGAGAAATTGCAATCATAATTATTTTATTAGAAATTTCCATGTTGTTCGTTGCAGGGAACTTTCATCGGACTTGACAAGCTACTGAGCAAGTAAATAGCAATTAAGTGAAAGTTAAAAGAAAGGCACTCCAAAGAAATGGGTTGTGCAAGTAGTTCACCACTTGTGAATGGCGGCGGTCCTGGTGGACTTGTTGACTCGGCAAAAACTGCAGCGACTGAAGTCATGAGCTCGGGAGAGAATGCAATGAATGGTAAGTGGAAAGTTTACGCTGAAGTTTCGAAAAGCTGGAAAATCGATGCTAAGATTTCTCCGTCGTAATCTGACCCCGTAAACCGTCTTTTCTTATGCTCGAAACGTTTGATTTATTTGAGGAAAATCAATGCCACCCGTCGACAAAATCTAAAGAGTACAGCTGAGAGCTTTAAACATCCAATTTCTTGAGGGAGCTTTGAACACGGAAAGCTTTTAGGAATAATTATGGAAGCTATAATAATGAAATTGAAAATTGAACGCACGTGACTACGTATCAGCAGACGCAAAGCTTCTATCATAATTGTAATTGCTCAAGCAAGTAATTGATTGAACATGCAAATTTTAATGTCTCGAGTTAAATGCAACGATGAAAATTGAATTGCTTGATAATTGACGAAAGTTCAATGAAAGTGATGGAAGAATTAATGAAATGAAATTGATGCTGAACTCGATTAAAATAATTATTCAAATATTAAAATTCAAATCTATTCTTGTTTGGGAACGAATTCAAATAACTAGAAATATTTAATTTCTATAAAATATTTTCCAATTAAATTGATTACGGAAAAGATTTTTTGGATGACAATGTTGAGTTTGAGCGGCAGACAACTTTGAAAAGCAATTACCGAAAGCACGCGCGATCTTAAAATACTGAAATCTTTC
Organism: Smittia sp. YW1114-2; assembly: GCA_033064975.1. NCBI lineage: Eukaryota > Metazoa > Arthropoda > Insecta > Diptera > Chironomidae > Smittia > Smittia sp. YW1114-2. The sequence goes on from CP093832.1 coordinate 23,172,721, forward strand.
CGCTTCGCTTTATTCTTAAGAGTCAACAAAAGCAAAGCCCGAAAGAATAATTGACGGCGTTCCGAGTCGACAAACTTTTTATTTATTCACGAGCAAAGTAAATTACATAAAATTCATTAATACTTGAACCGTCCAACACAAATTTCATGATGGAACTTCCATCACAATTCGTTCGACATAAATAACTTCTTCGGGAGCTTTCTTAACTTTTCCTTGAGATATTCCCAAGGGAAGATAGTCTATCACGCTCAGATAATGGAACGGATGGCTTATCAGGAAATTTACGACTCCATAAGAGTTTCGTAAGAGTGCGTTCAAGCACATGCCTTCAATTATTAACCCAGCGAGTCTGTAGGTGGTAAATACTCCTCAAGAAGCTATAAATAGAACGCCAAAATTACATTCTGATAAAGAGCGAGTGACAAGAGGTATGTGTTGCCATTAAAAAGCCGTCGACAATGTTGTTACTTAACAAAAGGCAGTAGACAAAGTTTCGCCATTCGCTCAAAGAGGGATAACCATTTGTTTGTCTGGACGCTGATTTGGGCGAAAAGTGATTTCGTGTTAAATGTTTCTCTATTGTTCGGTTTTATATTTGGCATTAACGGAAGCGAGAGACATATAATTATCATAAACTTTATCGCAATCGGAGCGGCGAACTTTTCTCGTGAGCTCTGCGCGGCAACATAAAACTGTACGAAAGCCAAGACCTCCAAACTGAAAGCAAAGAATCAGTCATGCCATCAAACGACTCGAAGGGGTTTTTGGAAAAACCGTCTGGTCATGAGACAGCAAATGGAAACCAAGAAGTTGACCAATGGAAAATAATAAAAATTCATTATGATGTAAACCAAGCAGTACATAAATCTTCTACGCCTGAATCATTGCAAAATTTCGGTTTTAATATTTATTTGACATCCTTCAACCAATTCTCGCACTTCTTTCTGACTTCTTTGATGTATTTTAAAGCCAAAAGTCGTTCTGAATTGTAAAACTCCATTGAATAAAAACATAAAAACTCTGTAAATGAGGAGCCCAGTACTATGTTACAACATGTTACACTTCACATGAAGCTTCAGTTTTCATTTCTTCATATACAAGTCCACAAGCAACTTATATTTGACTTTTGCCAAACTAAATTCAACAAGCGAACATAGCGGTTTGTAAAGTTGTGAGAGTTGCGCTTACTGGCGGTGGCTTCTCTCACGCGACCTGGGGTCGAATCCTCGGGACTTTACGATGTTCGAACGCTTGATAACGGCGAACACAGATTCAAGTTATCGACCAGGCGAGTTCAAAACCTAGCTACCCCCGAGTGCTACCGGGTGGATCTACTCTCTAGTTGAGGGGGATTCGGTGTTATGACTAGTCTGGAAGAAGAGGGAGGGATGACACCTACGGGGTCGCTCAACCATCGGCCAGTGCAAGGATGTTATAACGTTAACCGATGGCTTCCTAACCGACCTGAATGTCAGGTGCATTCAACGTCAGGTACGGGAAATCGTGTCGAAGACTTCTCTCTCTGAGAGATTTTTTATGCTTTTATACTTAAATTGAGTTTGCATAATTCATCAGCGATTTGCATGTTCGCATCGAGATTAAAGCTCTATCTTGATCAAAATATATTTTGACAAACATGATAAAATTTTCTTGGCTGAATTGAATAAATTTCTACAACATCTCAACATTTGCAAGATAACTTAGTAGCTTACAAACAAACTTTTCCAGATTTTTTCCTAATCCAAACTTTTAGTTTCTAAATCTTTTTACGAACTTCAAAGCTTCTAAGACAACGTTTTCTCCAAAAAAGACTTCAATCTTTCCACCTGTCAGAACTTTACAATTCAAAACTCTCTGATGTTAACGTAGTTGGTATGCCGCTTAAATATAGACCCGCGATGCGATCGAAATTGGAGTTCACGTGGGTCAATTCCCAGATTAAAATAGCAAAGTTTGTTGGCCTCCGACTAAAAGCAAGAAAAAGTCCGAGAAAAAGTAGAAGTCGTGAAAATACTGTCGCTTCGTGAGTTTAATTTCCTCCAAGTATTCAAAGTTAATTTCATGACAGTCCTGTTTTCCGGCTGTTTGTACAGTTTCACTTTCTACATGCTAAGCTTTCCTCGCGGTTTTATGACGATCGAAGGAATCACGTAATTGCTAAGAAAAGACGGAAAATTTGTAACTGGAAATTTTAATGAATAACTCGCCGGGCCATTTTATAAATAACACTCGGCCGGAAACTTTTCGCTTAATTTATTCTAGTTGGAGGGTCGTTAACTTCGCTCTTTTCATTCGTTTACCTTTCTTTCGTCCATAGAACTCGGCGAGAACATTACGGAAAGCGTAGGTCAGATCAAAGATACGATGGTTGAAACTGTGAATGGGATGGCGAACTCGATAGGCGGTGTAATAAATGATGGAATGACGAAAATACCACTTAAGGACTCAATTGAATCGTCGAATCACTTGCTGGAGGAAAACTTAGAAAATCTGAAGAACGAAATGATCAGCAAAGGCCAAAGCATCGGAGACGAAACTGATAAGATCACCGACGAGTTAATCAAGGATACTGAAGACGTCATACGTGATGCAGAGACTGGCATGGTTGACTTGAAAAATGACGCTGTGGAAAACGTCGAAACGATAAAAGATGACATCATGGAGAAGCTAAGCTTGAGGTCTCCGTCACACTCGATAGACACCGTTCAGCAATCCATGCCAGAGCCTGAAATGGAAAAAATTATGAACGGACTTGACAGAGATGACAATTCATTTTCACCGCAAGCCACAGTCGACAAGCTTGATAATCTTACGGCGGACGAAGAAGCGGCGACATCAACCACCGAAGAACCGAGCGAAGCTACCAAACCTGATGAAAATCTCGCAACCCCCGAAGCTGTAGAAGTTCCAATGAAAGAAGAGGACGAGCTTGTCGTGGAAGACATCAAAGACGAGTGAGTAAATCAGCTGTAAATATTGAAGTCGGCTGAGCGAAGAAGCGTAGAACACAATGTAGCCTTTATACCTAGAACGCACTTAGAAGAAAACTGGTGACGTCTCAACTTCACAAACTTAAAGAAATTATCGGAACTCTCACCTTTCGACCCTTTTCTAGTTCATTGATTAATGTTATCAACCCATTCCTTCCTATTTCTAGATCATCCTCCCCCTCTTAATTATTATACCATTTAAAAGAGAAAGGTTCTAACGAGAAAGAATGTAAATAAGTTAAAATTGATGTAAGCAGTATTCTAAATAACCGAAACATAAATTGAAAGATATTTTTCCAAACAGAAAATCTAAACGATAGAAAATTAAATTTCGATGTATAATATCAAATCCCAAAATGATACACGTAATTCATGTTAAAGCATCAGTCACGTGTTGCACAAAATGAACAAACTTGGCTAGTGAAAAGCTCACATGAGGCGGAACTTTACAGATTGTTGATCACATTATCGCTTGAGCTATGTTGATTCTAACAAACAAGGATAACTAACGAGTAAAAACCTCTTTTAGGGCTTTCTAGTGTATCTTTGTCCCTTTGGGTTTACTTGACCCATCAAAACTTGACAACTTTAGCTTAACATTGCAAATCAAAATTGCTGGAAAATAATTTTGCTGATTGACAAGTTTGAGAAGAAACTTTCGAAAACATGTTGACCCAGTGTTTTCTTTTCTATTCAAATATTTCTACCAGTTGTGAAAAATCTATTCGCTATGTTCAGTTTCGAGCCTCTGTGTGCATTTCACGCATCCTCCTGTAATTCTGTGAAAGTTCACCCTCAATTAGTCTATGGAAATATTTGCAGCTGTGCTTGAGTTAGTTCATGTCAGACCGGAAAATTTTCCTGTACATTACCTTGAAAGTTTTAGCTGCAGGAGGAATGGAAAAAGAGAAAAGCGATAAAAAGTTTTAAATGAAATGTAAATAAACTTAAAAAAAAATCTTTTATCAAAAAAAAGGAAAATGTAAATTTGGTAATAATTCCGTGTTACACAACTCAACTCAAATTGTATAAAATGTAGTTCACAAGTTCTATGTTAACAAGACAAAAATAAATTTAAGGGCTCGTCAAATGGTTGAGAGACCAGCGGGCAAAAAATTGCAAAAGTCTGTTGCTGTTGACGACACGGATTGTCTGCTAGACATGGAGGATGAGGTGTCAGACGCGGCAGATGCGGAGCCCGAGGAACTCGTTAAGAAACCATCTGCGACTTACTGGGAAGAGCTTCAAGATGTGTTCTTTAAAAAAGGATTCAGCATGGCTAGAAACGCGAGCATTGAAAGCTTTATGGATGACGAGGAACACTGTCAGATCAACTTAGCGAAGTTGTATCGAGAGAAATCGCAAGAGCATCCGTCTTTAACGTCGCAAGATACCTCAGAAGTAATTGATGATTTGATTAAAAGCTTCGAAGAAGAAATTCAGAAAACAAGCGCACAGTCTGTGAGTGCTGAATTATCAACAGACGAACTGGCGACCGATGAAACAGCGACAGATGAAGAAGCAACAATTGAGAATTAGTATCATTTACCCCTTTAATGTCGTTACCATGTTCGTTGATTTACAAGAAAGTTCATTGCAATTATTTATTTCAGCGCTCAGTGCGTGAAAAGTAATTTAAGAGTTCAAACTTGATTAAGATCATGAGAATGCCTTGGACAAATAAAGTTATTTTTCAAACCAGTTATATATTAACAAGCCACTGACGTTTCTTCTCGAAAGCAATGGAATGGAAAATTCGCTAATTGATTAACGACTGAAAGTCAGCAATCGCGACGATTATGGATGATAATGTTTATGTCAGATCGTTTTATTTTCTAATAAAATCTATTACCCGCTGAAAGAGTTAATTCGTGAGGAAAGCTACTTTGAATTAGTTTGTGATTTGAGCCAGTTTACTGTTGTGCTATCGATTCACCTGCCAATGTCCACCAAACAAAATTCATTTCTATAACAACGGGCAAAATACATTGGAGAAACGAGGTCGGTGGCGGCTCGTTCGGGCAATGAACTAAGGGCAAGCGCACTTGAATAATTGTTGCGACGTTTTTGCGTTCTAAATCCTTAATTAATTGCGTTCTAAATCATCTAACCATCAAGCGCGAGCAGTGTTTCACAAATCAATATTTGCCCTAACACGGTCAAGCAGATCGAGTTCAAGCGTCGAGTTCGACGGTAGTAGCCAAGAAGAAGCAAAACTAGTCAAGGAAAAACCTATTGATTGATATCGCGAGTTTCTCTTTTACTCCTCAAATTTTATAGCTTATGGTCAACATTAACTGTTTCAATTTTAACATCGCCAACAATCGCCATGACTTCGATTTCAATCAAAGCGCCGATGGGTAGGTTACCGGCTTGGTAACAAGTCCGTGCGGGGAAATTTTTCTTGAAAACTACAAAGAAGAATTTGTAGGAAATTTATTGCATTGATTTCAGCCAAACCTTTCGAATATTCTTGATTAACCGCCGTAAAATCGCCTATGTCGCTCAGTAAAACTGTACACTTGATAACGTTATCAATGTGCGATCCGGCGATTTTCAGCAAATTTTGTATGTTGTCCAAAGTTTTAATTGTTTCAGCCACAACGCCTCCTTGAACTAACTTTCCAGTATCCTTATCCAAACCAACGACTCCGGACAAATAAACCATGCGATCGACGACAATCGCCTGATTGTAAGGACCAACGGGTCGCGGGCAAAGTGAAGTAGAAATAATTTTCTTCGTTAAACTCATCTCCATCTAAAGATCGACAAACGACGACTAAATGCCCTCTCAAGTTTATCAGCAAACAATTTTGATAAGAAACATCGCTCTTAAGTAGGCATAAGCACACAACAATATCATCAATTACAAGAGCAAACTGACCGAGATTCACTATAAGAAGTTTTGTTGTTATTAGGTAAGCAATTAGACGTCAATGGTTTGATGGCTTGTGAATTTCATGGTTTAAATAAGACCACCATGATCTTCCATTTGGTTCTCTCTATCGCAAGAATAAACAAGATTTTACAGTTCTTCAATACAATTTATTCAAAGCTCGAAATTATGACGCACATGAGATTTCAGTTCTTCAGCGCTAATTTATTCAACGTTGACTGTTTCGGTCTTGACATCGCCCGTCAGCGCGATGACTTCGATCTCAACGGTGGCTCCCAATGGAAGTTTGCCGGCTTGGAAACACGTTCTCACTGGATAGTTTGATGTGAAAACTAAAATGAAAATATTTTGAATCGCATGTTGTACGAGATCAAGTTGTAGGAACCTTTCGTGTACTCCTGATTGACAGCACCAAAGTCAGCAATGTCATTCAACAGCACTGTGCACTTGATAACGTTTTCAACTTTCGATCCAGCAGCAGCCAAAATGTTTTGCAAATTCTCCAAGGCTTTAATTGCTTCGGGAACAGCGCCGCCAGTGACTAACTTGTTCGTGTCTTTGTCGATTCCCAAAACTCCTGACAGATAAACTGTGCGATCGACCACGATAGCTTGGTTGTAAGGTGCAGCAGGACGCGGAGCTTTAGCAGTCGAAATAATCCTCTTGACAATTGTTGCAGCCATTTCGAGCGAATAAATTTCAGTGCAAGTCTCAAGTGATTTAAAGCGGTGAGTGAATACGACTGGAGAATAACTCAACAAGCAATCGAGAACCTTATCTGCCCAAGCAACTGACACCAACACAATATTTACTCCAGAAATTAATACTCGTTTATTCTATATTTGCTTTCTCAATTCACAAACGCAGACTACGTCAAAGTCGGTTCACACATGTCGCAGAAAAGAAGAGAAAATAGAATTAGAATCTGGAGCCAGACGAGTTTGGGAAATTCAAGGTCATTCGCTGACTCTCTCATTGACCAACGAATGAGAAAAATAAAATAAAATTGACTAAAACATAATCAGTCTCCATAGCAAGACTGCCTAAAGTTTTTCTTCCTAATACTTAATAACGCAAATGAAAAATTCAAAATATTTTCAGAGCTTTTCCTATGAATTAAACGAACTTTTCCAATGAATCAAACGAGCTTTTCCTATGAATAAAACGAGCTTTCTCTGCTCGTTTCACAAAGATTTTATTGAAAATGATAGAACGTCTCGGAAAACGTCGACGAGTTTTCCATCACCTTTTTGTTTAAAAACAATCGAGAGAAGCAAACGTGGGTCTGTAACTTTTCTGCTTTTCTTTATAGTAAGACGCAAAATGATAAGAAATTTTCTAATTTCAAGTCTCTCGCAAACATTCAATCGGTTCAGTCATAAAAAAATGAGCTTCAATCTAAGGAAAGAAATTCCGCTCAAACATCTTTTTGATGGAAGTGATCTAAATGTCTACGACACAAGCATAGTGAATCTTTCTGCTGGAACTCCAAGCGAACGCTTGCTGAAAGACTGCTGCGAGATCTTTCGAGTCGCTACAGATCATCGCATGGTGAGAAGAATTTAGTTAAAGTTGGGTTCTACACATATAAATCTTGCTGTGAACTAAGAGTAAACTTGATAAGAAACCGCACAGCTGATAATAAACCGTATGATTTATCGCTTTTAGCGATATCAGATGAAGTGGTTTACAATTGAATAAAGCTAAATGGAGCGAAATTTTTTTGTGTTAAAATGAACTCAATTTTTAAAGTTTTTCGACAGCAGCAAATCTTCAAATATTTTTACACCCACGCAATTCTCTGTTTGATTGACCATGTTTTCTGTCAGCCCGTTAGTAAAGTGTTGATGTAATGAGTTTGAGAACTTCTCCAGATTTATCTGAGACATTTGAGATTGGTTCAAAATGTAACGAAAAATAATTTATTTATTTTCACAGAAATATGAGTTTGACAATAATTCATATCTGTTCCAATATGGACCAACTGTTGGAAGCATCGATTTCCGAACAAAGCTGGCAGAGTTTCTATCAAGAGGCTACAAATCTCCAGTTGAAGCAGCTGACTTGGTGTTGACTGCTGGAGCAACATATGGAATTTTAATGATCATATCAACTCTTATCGATCTCAAAGGGTTCGTCTTCCTGGATGAGGCAACATACATGATCGCGTTGGATGCCATTGCCCAGTTTCCTTCGTTGAAAATCATACCAGTAAAGCTAAACGAAGATGGAGTTGACCTAAAAGATTTGGAAGAGAAAGTTAAAGAACGGCAATTCCAGACGGAAGGCAAAATGTTTTGGGGAACGTACTACACGATCCCGACCTTCCATAATCCCACTGGCGTTCTATTCTCTCAAGGTACTTGAAAAAGATTTTTTCTCTCCGGTAAATTTATCAAACTTACCCTTACAGAAATTAACGAGGGTTTAATCACTTTGGCGAGAAAATATGATTTCCTGATAAGCTGCGACGATGTCTACAATTTGCTTCCATTTGAAGGATCACCGCCGAAACGACTTTATGCCTTCGATTCGTTTGATGATGCTGACTACAAGGGAAACGTTATATCAAATGGAACTCTATCAAAATTGCTCGCTCCAGGAGTAAGAATAGGTTGGATGGAATGTGGACCGAGAATTGCTGAAGCTTTTCGACAGTCAGGAGTTCTCAAATCCGGAGGTGCTATCAATTCATACACGTCTGGTGTCATAAGTAGCATGATAGAGCTTGGCTTGGTCGAAAGACAACTTCAAAAATGTTTACAGGCTTACAAGGATCAATGTCATGCCTTGTGCGAGACACTCGACACGTTTTTACCATCCGAATGTCAATTTACCCGTCCAAAAGGCGGATATTTCGTCTGGATCAAACTGCCCGAAAACTGCGATGGAAGAGCATTGAGCAAATATTGTTTAACAAATTTTAAAGTCTTCGCCATTCCTGGGGAACGTTTCTCAATTGAGAAGAAATGCAAAAACTTTATTAGACTCTCCTTTGCCTTCCACCCTCCTGACTTGCTTCGACAAGCCGGAAAGAATCTGTGCGACGGAATCAGAAGCTATCTTACTGCGACCCGCAAATGAATACTCTGCAACTTCATAAGAAAGCAAGGAATTAAATCGTTTATGTCAAAACGGCATTGTTTCAATATTTTGGTTTGGGAAAGAGTGCTAGTTTATTTCATTTTTCTCTTTATATTTTCAGTGGTACAAGATAACGAGCTCTGGCTTTCGTTGATATGTGGATAGAGAATTTATTTGACGAAAATAAGAATTTAGCTTTGCAGCACGTTTACCAACAAAAACGAGAAAGCCCTAAAACTTACCCACTGCACAAAAACACTCGCGACAAGGAAAAAGAGAAGTGAAGTTCCTCACTATCGAGTCTCTAACTCAGTTGCGAGTGAACAATCGAGTGACGTAGAGCTTCAATTTTGTTTTAAATTTATTATGTAAGGACGTACATATTCTTCTAAACAGACTAAACTGAATTAGATAAAATCAGCTTAGTTTCTGATCGAACATACAATGTTACACAATGGCGAAGTCCATCGCTACATTTTGCAATGACTTAAGGTTCAATAGAATCGATCAAGTTGTGTTAGTTAATGAAATGAATAATTCTGTTAATTAACCGACCGCAGCTATTTAGCACAGCAGTCTTTGTGTAAAGTCTATCAACATTGTAGCCTCACATGAGAACTTAACAAAGTTTCAAATTAAAACTTTTAACACTTTGTTTCTATGTGAATCTGATCCTCAGAGCATTGCCAACGTAGAACTCCTCAGCTGATATGGATCTCATGGACAACGAGACTGGCGAAATCGTCACGAATAATCAACTTTTGGAGTCTAGCTTCGATATTGAGACTGGCGAGTTTGTCAGCGAATCAGAAACAGAGTTGGAGTTGAAGCAAAGAAGTTTTAGAAAGACGAAGTTCAATATCCCTAAATCCTATCTAACACAATCAGAGTCACGAAAGGTTAAGGAAAAATGCTGTCTTGACCGTCAACAGACTTTTACACTGACGAGCAAGAAGCGAGTGATGGATTTGAAAGAAGTAACTTATGCCTTCGATCGACACTTCTCAGCTTAATTGAGTGATTTGTATTTCTAGAAAATCATCTTAGGCTACAACAAAACCAGCCACCGGCTTTTCATGCTCCCGTCGCTCTTCATGTTTCCTCGAGTCGCTGCAATCCTGTTATTGATAGCTGAGATTTCACTCCACGTTTGGAGCCATTCGAGCAATAAAAGAAACGACAACCCAAAGATCTACTTTCGTAGTCCGCTGCATGCGTTAACGTCTCAGTTCTGCAGCTTGTGTTTAGAGACAAAAGGACTGCACAACGAAAGATATCACCGGAAGAAAAAAATTATCTCCACAAGCCTGCAATCAAGTTGAAAAATGAATTTACTATGATTTATTTGACAAGCCGTTCAGCATGTTCTTGCGGCTTCACTCTTCCACTTCATTTGTTTTGCTGTTCAGTTTCATATTTCAAAGTATAAATTCATGATGCCTCTGATATTTGCGTCATTCGCTTGTTGAAAACGTTGCTGTGAATACTAAATTAGCTCATTTGGGAATAAAACAATGGAGAAGAAAATTGCGTAAGAATTGAAAGTAAATTTGAAAACCGTTTCTAGTTTCTAATTCTTCAGTTGTGTTACTGGTGCTTCGAGAGGGATTGGAGCTGAAATTTGTGTTAAATTAGCCAACAAAGGATTCGACGTTGTTGGCCTGGCTCGATCGGTCAACAAAATCGAAGATCTTAATAAACGCGTTGATCCATCAACAGGAAAAATTGTTGGCATCAAATGCGACATCGAGTCTGAAACTGAGATCCAAGATGCGTTTAAATGGGTAAACGATCATCAGTCAGTGACACTCCAATTCCTGTTTTGTTTCATTTCAGATCAAAGACAAGTTCGGGAGATTCGATATTTTCATTAACAACGCTGGAATTATGAAAACAGATTTTTTGATCGATGAAACTACTCAAAACTTTCGGAAGATGTTCGATGTGAATGTGATAGCGACGTGCGTTTGTTTGCGAGAGGCAGTGAAGCTCTTTAGTGGAACCGCAGGAAAAGGACAGATCGTAATTTTGAACAGCATTCTTGGTCACCGAGTTCCAGATATTCCATTTTCAATCAAACCATTTTTTGGTGTTTATCCTGCGACAAAGTTTGCCATTTCAGCGCTTTGCCAAACAATCCGACAAGAGCTGAGCTACTTGAAATTGCCGATCAGAGTCACTAGCATTTCGCCTGGTATGGTTGACAGCGAAATGCTAAACAACATGAGCCAAGAAATTGTCTCCATCTTCCCAAAACTGAACATTGAAGACGTTGCCAATGCAGTTTTGTACGCAGTCAACACTCCAGATAGTGTGCAGATTGACGACATCAAAATTAGTGCAATGTGATGCTGAAATTTTAAGCGAGTGCTCATGGCTAGGGCTGCGCTAATCAAGTTATCTTTTGATATTCGTTACCCTTCAAATTTTGGGAAAATACAAAGATTCTAATTAACATAAGAAGCGATTTAACAATTTATTAACACATTTTAGATAGCGGTAGACTCTCTCACTCCCACTTAGACATCAATAATCTGTAACAACAATACTGAGAAGAACTAGGCTTTAGGTGAATAAGATGCAAACAACTTTTTGTGTTCATCAGACAGGAAATCGTAGAAAATTTGGTTGTCGTGATTCAGAATCGTGGGATCAGCTCCAGCTGTGAGAAGTTTGCACAGCACTTCGATATTCTGATGTCTGGCGACGTAATGTAGAGCTGTGAAGCCGTAAGCATTAACGTGGTTCAAGTTAACTTTTTCCTGTTCAATCAGAAACAGAGCATTTTCGGTGTAGTTGTAGTCAGCCGCAAACATCAGTGGCGTGAAGCCATTCTCGTTGACAGCGTTGATGTCCAAACCCTTTTCCACGAGGAATTTGACGATGTTAACCTTCACATTGAGATTGATCGCGTGATGCAAGCAAGTTTGTCCATCGGCTTCGATTTGATGGAAAACTGCTTTCGGGTGTTCAAGCACGTTCATGTCACCGGCGGTGATGAAGTCATTCATGATTACTCCTCCGTAGACGTTCTTTCCATCGATAAACTTGTCGATCCATTCCATGAAAATGTTCTTCAAATCGAAGCCACAGAATGTTTCGCGGAACTCTTTCGAATTTACTGACGTAAATCCGAGATACGAAATTCCTTCGTTGGTCACCGCGAAACGATCAATGCTCGTTTGACGCAAAAGGTAAGCGGCCAGTTCAAACTTGTGATTGCGTAGTGCGATGTGTAGAATATTCTCGCCAGCGTGGTTGGTCGCAGTGAAGTCTGCGCCGTTCTCAATCAACTTTCTAATCCACTCTTCGGTAAGCGCGGTGTGAATTGGACGATAGCCTTCGTTTCCGGAAGTGTTTACATCAGCGCTGTACTTCATGAACTCATCGAAAAGCTCTTCCGGAACTTCATCTTGGAAGTATAAAGCGACGAAGCTCATGAATGGAGTTCTTTGTTGCGCGTTTTTCAAATTGACGAGCTCTGGTTTCGCTTCATCTATCATCAGCGCTTTAAAAACTTCCGCAGATCTCACAAAATGCAGTGGAATATTTCCGTTATCGTCTTTTTCATCAATTTGCAGTCCAAGCTTCAAAAGTTCTTTTACAACTTCTATGTTGTCATATTCAACGGCAACGTGCAGCAAAGTTTTCCCAAACGATTCCTTGTTTTTCACATCAACGCCACGTTTAAGCAGATTCAGGAAAATTTCAAACAACAGCGCTCTCTCGGCTTTCGTTTCTTCAGTCTGTTCCAAGACTGGCATAGAGAACGCGGGATCGACGACATCAGTTTCCTCGTCTGACGAGTCAACGTCGCGTGGGAAGCAGCAGATTCTATATGGTCCTCCTTTGACGTTGACAGGGTTCATGTAGATTGCCGAGTGCAACAAATTCGCCTTGGAATACGAGTCAGTCATTGAGTTGAGGTCTTTGATGTGACACGCGTTAAGCAGGAAGTTGAACGTATCGAAGCGACGAGTTTGCAGGGCGTATGTCAGAGGATAGACTTTGTTTACGTCAGGCACGTTTATATCAAAATATTTGAGCTTCATCAAACGCTCGATAAGACTGGTTGTACCGCTAGTGCCAATTTGCAAGACGACCAATCCGGAAATGTATTCCGGCGAATCGAACTCTTCCGGATGCATTTCGATGATGAACTCTGCCATGTCATTGAAATTGCTTGCGATCACGTCGTTGAATGCTTGATGTCCTGGTGTTGGACACCAGATTTGATCTTTCGCCTTTTGAATGGTTGGCGAGTCCACGAAATGCTTAAAAAACAAATTCTTGAATGATGGGAAGTTTGAGTAGATTTCCTTTAACTCAGTTAGATAGTTTCGAGTAGCAAGAAGATGCAGTGGTGTCCACTGATTCGAGTCTTCCAGCAACAAAAGCTTTGGTGACTCGTTCAAGATTGTTTTGCAGAGCTCTTCGTCTCCAGGGTATGATCGCAGCAAAAGATGAAGAATATTGTTGTTAGAGCTGTCGACAACGTTAAGGTCAATGTCATACTTCAAACATTTTGTTGCAAACTTGTATTGTCCTGAGTTGATTGCTTGCATCACCACGTTGGTGTCATGATAATCTGTTCTTCGATTGAAAATCTCCTGGATGTGTTCGTCGCCATCGGCTCTCTTGATCTTGTTTAAGATGTAATCAAAGGTTTCGAAACAATCGTTGTTTGCGAAGTTAAACAACGCGTTGCCCTCGGTCATGAACTTGAGTAGATCGATTTTAAAAGTTTTGAGGAACCACTTCACTGTTTCGATTTGATTGTTGATGCATGCGAATTCGAACGGCGTTTGCATTTGTTTGTTAGGAACGTCATGGCGCGCGCCAAACGCCGTCAGCTTCTCGAGGACCCAAGTCAGCCCATGAGCTGCAGCGACGATAAACAAGTTGTCACATGTATGTAGGGTCGTGGAGTTGCAGTCAAACGTTCCGTTGCCATAGAGCCGTGCGATAATCTCAAGGTAAATTTTGTGTTCTTCCTCTGTTTTCCAAGCGAGCAACTTGACTTGTGCTACGGTTTCGTTTTTAAGCTTCATCATGATTAACAAACTGTTCCCCGGCTTTGCTTCGTTTTCTTCTGCGCTTGCTGCGGAGAAAAGTGAAAGCTTTTTTTCCACGAAGGCGATGTCGTCAGCTCCATATGCGATTAGAACGGCTGATTCACCGTCGTAGCCGTTTTCCTTCAACACTGCGAAATCATTCTCGTAAATCTCCAGCAACTTTTTTATGACGTTTTCCTTATTCTTGGCCAGGGCGAGGAACAACGGTGACTGGCAATTTCTCGTCTGCTGGTAAATGCAAGCCGGGCCATTGTTGATCTCGTTTAAAATCTTCTCCTCCGGCTTGTCACGGATCAAATATTTGTGCAGTTTGCTGCGGGAAACTCTCTTCACATCATGCAATGACACGAAGAAATCCATCACTGGTAGGCTACACATTTATCGCTTAATCTACAACGAATGAAGATAACAAAAATTAATATATATTTGCTTGACGTGAGTCATCGTTGGTTACTGAAAGTTACGAAATAATTTTTTTATCTGCCAACTATTCTTGTGCACTGATTTGATTTCCTGTGCGACTTTCTAAAAACTTCAATCACGTAGTGATGAATTATTTAAGTAACGAGCTGAAATTTATAACAGCCTTCGAAACGCGTCGCAGATGCGAAAATTCACTTACGTTAATTCGTGAACTCGAAGAAAATACGACTGAGCCAGCCAGTAAACACAACGCATTAGAAGAGAAAAACGAGCCGCGGAGAATATCGAGGCGTAAATAGTAAAGAAAATCTCAGAGAGGGAATTCCTTACCATGACTCACCGGCTAGAGCTTTAAGCTCTGCCGTCAGCATGTTTTAACAAGAGCTTTCCTTATTTTAGCGTAGTCAATCCAGAGTCAAAGCTCAAGTCAGACTCGCGTGCTGAAGCTCTCAAAGTAAAGTGCTCGTAGAAGTTTTAAGCTTTTTGGTACTCGTTTGTTTATTTATTCGGATCACAAAATAAAGATTTTGGATGAAATTTTTCGGTTCGATTGAATATTCAGCGCATAACATTTTTAGTTTGCTAGATACTTTTGATTATATATGAAAGCTTTATCAGATTCACTTGAATGAGCTTACGCTCAAATGCTGCCAGTTGCCATTAATTCCAAGCGTCCAACCAGTTCCTCCTGGATTGTCGAAAGTGATCCCGTCTCTCTTACAGATGTAGCCGCTGTTGGACGAAGCCATCACGACTTCGCCCACCGCAATCGACTTGAAACCAATGTTTCCTTCGCCTTCGAAATGTGGCGCGTCGTTGACGATGTTTGGAATGATTTGCCAGGCTTTACCATCAGGACGAGCTTGACTGACTTCCTTTCGAACGCTCAATTTTCCTGTCGAGTCGAGAGCCCACACACCGAGCGCTCCAGCGGAGATTCGCTTTAAGTGAAGATTCGACGGAGCTTCGATTCGCTGCCATGTGTCTCCCATCACTTGCTCATTGGTAATTCCTAAGCGGAACAAAATCGCTCCATTCTTAGCTATGGCCCAAACTCGATTCTGATAGCATGAGATGCTAACTATTGACACATCACAGGGAACGTGCTCCCAAGAGTTTCCCGCTGGAGTGTTCACCGTTACGTTTTTGCGCATCAACACGTCACCAGCTGATGACACCGCCCACACTCTGATCTCCTCGACATCATCGACAGAATACAATGAGACATCAATGATTTTAGTCTGACCAACTTCTTTCCAAGGTCCTCGTGTGTTCAATCGACATTTCCGATACCAGCGTCGGCGTCTCGCGTAGTCGGTGAATTGTTTCTTCGCGTGGTATTCAAAAGGGAAATCCACTGCATACTGCCATCCATCGCGGTCAGTTCCTCCGTGCACGGTAAAGTCGACAATCCAATCGGAAACGAACTGCCAATGTACCGAGAGAAGTTTGTTGTAGTCTTTGCTTCTTTTGTGCTTGCCAGTAATGTCGCTCCACATCGGCCGATCAGTCGGAAGGCGATCGGTAGAGAAGCCTGATATTGGATTCCATCGTTGGTTCTCGTAGATGAAATAATTATTTGTGTCAGTCATATTGTTGATTCCCGTCGATGTTATCTCAAGACCTTTCAAATGGCCACCCCAACCGCCTGTGTACATCCACAATTGGTTGTCGTAACCAATGCCCCACGTAACGCCAGCTGCACAAGTCTCAACTTTCCTTAAATGGCCGCCCATCTGACGCCAGTAAAAGTCGTTCAGTGGCAAAATCACGTGAGACGTTTCATAAGAGACTTTGAACAGCTTGACGCGACCAGAGCAGTGTAAGCTTACGACAGTTTCTGGTTTCTGACTTCGGTGCTTCCACAAAAGAAAGTCTTTGCCATCAACCATGATCCTGAAGCCTCCAGCTTCAGACTTGATGAGTAGCTCGAACTCTTTACCGGGCGAGAAAACCATTCGATTGTCACGGAGTTCTTGCTCCCAACTGCTCATTTCCATTGAGTTCAGGCAGATGCAGCGTTCGTGGAAACGAGGGTTGAGATGCAATGGCATGTTTCGGAAAGACTCAGGAACCTTGTGTCTCATGACGGTCACTGCGTGCGCTTGCAAGTCGAATCGAATTTGGTCTGCATCGTCATAAACACATCCAGTGATTCGCAAAGTTGAGCCAATTGGTAGTCCGTTGGGAAGCTTAGTCAAGTAAGGAGTTTCAGCTGCTGACAAGTCAGTCTCTTGATTGAAGCCTGCCTTACACTTCTGTTGTTCCTTCAAACTCGTAGGGTCATAAACGAATATTTCACCGAGCTGACTTGTTGCCCAAATTGAGTCGTTTGATGGTCGACCGCTCACTTCGTTCAACTGACTGGTGACAGAACTGAGATGCGAAAGCCAATCTTCCAATTCTGAGTCGCCGGAGAACTCGAGTCTAAGTGGCGACAATCCAACCGGCAAGCGAGGAGCATGAATTGCCAGACGTGGATGGCCTGGCTCGCTGCAGGTCATGACGCAAGTGATTTCCGAGAGGGAAAATTGCATTTTTGTGCTGATTCCATCCGAGTTCAGAACTGTGAATGTTCCTGAGTCCATTCCGGAGACTGATGACACCCATTCGAGTTCGATGAGGCAGTCTTCGTACAATCCATTACCTTTAGCAATTCGAACTTCTCCACTCTTGACCCATGATGAGGTCTCCGCGACTTTCTCGTATTCTGTGAAACTATCCTCGTTCTTGAAGTTTCTCGACTTCAAATCTTCCAGTATCTTCATTCTCCAAGGTTTCGTCAACAACTCAGCTTGCGAGTCGTCAACAGTATCGTTGAACCAATTTGGAATCTGTTGAGGATCAACAGTCACAGCTCCAGCTGCGACGTTTAACCAAGTGATGTCGCATTCAATGTACTGCGAGCCAACGAAATCGTCTTCCCCGAAAACGCCTGAGTCGCGATTGGGCCCTTCGGCTTCGAACACAGCTGAGTCTGTTTCCGGATGAGCTTCGATTCCAACGACAGATCCAACTGAGCGCACAGGACTCCACGCTCGTGGGTTTTTCAAATGCTTTCCTGATATTTCGAGGACGTCGTTTTGAATCGGGCAGCTGCTCGCCACGTTTTCAGTTGAATTGACTTGCATTGGATCATCCACGGAAGTTTTTTGCCACAACTCAGGTCTGTTGCGATGATTCACTGGCGCTGATCGTGATTGTTCTTCATCATCTTCTTGAATCGAGCTGGTACTTTCTTGTTGATGATACTTGATGCTAGTCAAGCTGCGATGTCTGTTAGGCGAACCATTCGAGCTTCTACGACTGTACAGCGACATATTGCTAGAATTTCTGCTCATTTGCATCTGACACTGAATCAACTTCCACTTTTTGCCAGTTGGGTCAGCTGTAGAAACTCCTGAGCGGAAATACAACGATCGATCTTCGCTTCCAACTGCAAAAACTTGATCGTTTGAAGCAACAGAGATTGATGACATATTACCGATCATTTCAACCCATCCTGAGCCAATCGCTGCGTCTTCGCTTATCCCAGCAGTGGATCCATGAACGCCTTTTCGGAACCAAACGTGTTGATCGTTCGTGATACACCAGACAGAGCTGTGGCCTACAACAACTTGAACAATCTTCAAGCCCTCGCCTGGTGGTTTCACCTCGAGCCAGGTCTTTCCTGTTAGGCAGTCTCTAGTAACGCTGGCTCGAATCAAAGCTCTCCCATTCTGACAGGAAGCCCAAATCAATCCAGTAGCACCAACGGATATTTGACAAACTTCACAGCCGGTCGGAGTTGGAATTGAAACCCATTTGAGGCCTTCAGGCGATGTAGTTGATACTCCGTTGCGAAACATGACGCGACCATGAGATGTGACAGCCCAAACAACCATCAATCCTGGATCCGCAGATGGAACGCTTGTCCCTCCGACAGCGATATCTAAAAGAAGCGTTAATAATATTTAACAAAACCAATCAATTGGAACGCACCAATGAAGGGTTCTTCGGTCGGGTCTTTGTGCAGAGGACCAATGGCACACCAGCTATTCAATGCTGAGTATCTCCGGTATCGAACCCATTTCCGTCTTCGTACGCAGTGCGACCAAGCCATTTTGGAATGATACTGTCGTGGAAAGTCAACAGCGAAAGTCCAACCGTCGTGGTTCAATGGCTCACCACCGAGATTCAAATCTAATACCCAGTCGCCATCCCACTGAAAGTTTACAGTTGAACATTTTGATTATCTAAAGAATTTATTCAAACAAACCTGCCACGCCATCGAAGGCAGACGAATGTTATTCGTATCGCGATCAACAGTTCCATCTTCTGATGAAAATCTTGGTCGATCACTGGGCAGTAAAGTTTGACTCCAACCACCCGGTGGATACCACCGTTCGTTCTCGTACGAAGCTTCGCAAACCCTTATTGGCACATCAAGCGAGTGTACGTGCACATAAACCTGCCGATCGCTGCCGATAGCCCAGATGAAATGTGGAACTGCTGAAAGCTTCTTAAACTCCAGTCCAAGATAAAGAAATTCACGCCAGGCTGAGTTGGCAGTCGATAACGCATAAGCTCGACCTTCGTTGTTCACAGCGAAAAGAAGAGTTGGTGGCATCTTAAATCGAGTTCCTGGCCAAGGTGTGATGTGACTGTTGGAGAGGAATAGAATGAGAAGTCTTTACATGGTCGAGAAATTGCCCATTGTGGCTTGAAACAAAACTCGAGACTATCAACACTCTGAAGTTCTATGTGTAAACACCACTGAAGGTCCCAGTGCAAGGGCAATGCGTGTTGTAACTAGTTTTCCGGTCACTGACTGAACAAATAGGTTTTCGCACTTACGAAGATGAAAATTGTATTGATTTTTCTCCCAAACTTGATTTAGTTCATTGCAGCTCCAACGAGGCAATCAGTTGATTTGAGGTGGAAATCTTGAGCAAGCTTCGTTGCCAAGGGTAATTAAGAGCTGTCAGATGAATAAGCTAAGTGGAAATGTGAATGTTTATGATTTGTGTTGTTTTTCGTTGAACTAGACTGACAATGATTTGTTTCCAAGTTCCTCGACCCGCAGAACGGCGGCAAGTGAACATTTAAAAATAATGGAATTCATTGAGTTTCTTGAAGTTGCCATTAACCAGTTCCTCTACCTTCGGTCCGTTTACCCAGCACAGATCTTTAAGCTTCAGAAGGTAACAAGTTGCTGTCTGATAAACGATGAACTCTTATTATCTCGACCGTAGGCTTTCGGGTTGCCGGTTTACATTTCTATATATCCGCCTCTCAATACCTACATCAGCACTTTCCTGGAACAAGCGGAAGATTTGCTGAATGCAAACAAGCTTGACAAACTCGAACTGAGACTTCTTAATCGAGATGAAATCTACGAGAAATTCTTCATCAGTAAAAGCAGCGTATTACTCGAATCTCTTGACGATACATTTCGAAGTTTTATTCATTGCCTCAACTCGCGTTGCAAGACTCTGAGGAAACTGCCAAAGGACTGTCGGTTCAAGCTATTGCTGCACGCAAGGAGTTTCAACTTATCAAACGAGACTCTTGATGAGGTGGATGTTCCTCAGTCGCTTTAACTGTTCGTTGATCATTTCTATTTCTAGAACTCACTTTGGATGCGAGACCAACAACCAAAGCTGGCAGCAGGCAAAATCGTTCCATTACTCATGAACCCAAGCGTCATGAACTCAATTAACTGCTACATCGAGCAGTTTAAGCCAAACATTGATGAGAAGAACTGACGAGATTCTAAAAAAGCAAGCACCAACCATGGCAATTATTTCTTCAGCTATCACTGTTTCATCTGAAAATGGTATCAAGCTAGTAGACTTTTCCGGTAAACACCAACAACGCGTCCAATTCCGCGACCTCAGATAGCAAAAAATCTTCCAGAGGGTTTGTGCAAAAAAAATTTTAATAGTCTTCTTAATATCGAACGAACACACGATCCGAGCGTCGAGAATTTATGTTTTGTCACGTTCAAGGCGATCCCATTGTTCCTCTGTCCGCACAGTTCTTTTATTAGAAATACAATTCCCACAAGTTGTCGACGATTGTCACATGCAAACTTTAACTCCGCAGCAGTCTGGGAAGAGCGTCCCGTTGTCGTAATTCTCGTAGTGACATCTCCCAGTGTAGTCGAATGGACAACTGAAATAGAAGTTCGTTAATTAGCTCAATGCATGTCGAGAGTTCAGCGTCTCACGGTTCAAACTGAACGTGGAAGTCGTTTGAGCAGGTCATCTCGAGGCAAGTAAACTCTCTGTAAAGCGTTTGATTGGAGCCAGGGAAAAATTTGTGGTCGTCGTACTCGCAAAGAGTTCCGCAAACGTCGTCGACACATCCCTCAGCCTTCGCCGGAACTCTCGAAGTCTGCATCGCAGAAAACACCAGAATGAAGTTCAAAAAAACGATCACAGAAGCTAATCTCATTTTATCTCAGCGCGCACTTCCACTCAACTGATTCAATCAAAAATGCGAAAAATTTATTTCAATTAGAAGTTCGTGCTGGAGGAGGGATGTGCGAAGCTCTCCCGCCTCTAATTCTGAGAAGATGTAAACAGAGAGCAAAGGAAAATCGGTTAGTTCGTTCGTTACGTCGACGTCTGAAAGTATTTTGATTTGCGTTGATGAATAAAATGGTCAACAGCTCGTCATACCAGACTCATTCATTGCTTCTGCTAAGAAGTTGATGTGAGCTTTCAGTATTTAGTAAACTTTTCATTCGCTTTGCCACAGAAGAATCAATTTTCCATCATCTACATAGCATTCAATCGGCAATGTTGGGAATGCAGTCCAACAAAAGCTCAAGGGAAAAAAGTTTTCGATTCGATAAATAAAAGAGCTTGCGAGTCGTTTAATCTTTACCTTGTGTATTTTAATTTAAGACCAAAAAACTTGATAAAACTTTAACTTCATAAAAATTCTTAGGATGAAAGCTTTCAGGTCGATCGTAATTTTCTAACGAATTACAAACTTTCAAACTCTCGCAAGAAATTTTTCTGTTCGAATCGCCGGCTCGAAAAGCTCAAGGTCGAACGCATCGCTTTAAAGTTTTTGATTAGATTGCACGTCAAATTTTCTCGCTTAATGAATAATCTGTTGAAACTCCAAAAGTTCTCCATTGGAACATTCCCGAAAGCTTTCGCACGCTCGATTTCAACCAGCAAGATGGTCCAGATTAAGGTAAGACGGTCGCTGTCACTATTTTGTTGCATAATTCGCTGAGAAGGCAAACAAACAAACTGATAACTGCGGAAAAGCTTGGAACGATTGTTTCGGGCGCCGCCATGCTATGTCGTCGTGATGAATAAATTTCCATGAATTATAACGCCTAATTTAACTTGATATTTTAGGAGGGAGACAAAATCCCATCGATTGAATTGTTCGAGGATTCGCCAGCCAACAAAATTGTGAGATTAATGAAGGAAATTGTTTCAAAACTGTTTAGCACGTAGCTTCTTTTTAGGACCTAAGCGAGTTGACGGCAAACAAGAAGGTTATCTTGTTCGCCGTACCCGGAGCATTCACTCCTGGCTGCTCAAAATCGCACTTGCCTTCCTATCTTGATAAAGAAAAGGACCTGAAGTCATCAGGCATTGATGAAATCGTCTGCGTGAGGTTTGTATAGAATCAATTAATGCGTCGTATGAATCATCGGCTTACACCCGTTTTCCTTATCAGTGTCAACGACCCATTTGTGATGTCGGCATGGGGAACTCAGTTCAACTGCAAGGGAAAGATTCGCATGCTTGCTGATCCGTCTGCTGCCTTCACGAAGGCTGTTGACTTGTCACTTGAGTTGCCGCCACTTGGTGAGTTTAATTCGAGCCTCATGACATCTATAACGTAAATTGATCTATTAGGTGGAACAAGAAGCAAACGCTACTCGATGGTCATCGATAATGGAGTCGTTAAGTCATTGAACGTTGAGCCCGATGGCACCGGATTAAGCTGCAGCTTGGCTGATAAAATCAAGGTCTAAGAGGTTACCGAAAGATCCTTCAAGCACCATGAATTTCCTTTCCATTTTATCGACAATAGCTTGAGAGAATTTGGAACGCTCAAGATTCCACAAGAGCCTTTTAAATAGCGTTATAGCACATTCTATGCTAAGGAGCGATTCAATTATCCAATAAAATATTTTCTTAGAGCACTGTAGGCCGTGCAAATGGATTTGT
Organism: Smittia sp. YW1114-2; assembly: GCA_033064975.1. NCBI lineage: Eukaryota > Metazoa > Arthropoda > Insecta > Diptera > Chironomidae > Smittia > Smittia sp. YW1114-2. The sequence continues at coordinate 23,195,375 of CP093832.1, forward strand.
TTTCGACATTCAAGAGTAATCACAGCAAACTTTGCGGTTTCCTCGCAAGATTTTCATTTGAGTTCGACGACGTCGGATCGTAAAATATTTTCTAGCTAAAAATTAATAAAATGGTTGAAACGAAGAGCAGCAGCGAAATTCTAAGTACCGAAGCGAAGCGTAACGGGTTCCATGCAAAATACCTGGAGATCTGCAAATCGAATAACATCATGCCGCTGCCGGAAGTGAAAATGAAGGACCGGAACATCCAAGCGCTCGACTTCCATGCGGATCGTGTCAGGTGCAACGACTGGATTGCGATTTGCAAGGCTCTGGAAAACGATAAGACGTTGAAGTTCATTGCAATCCGCTTGCGAAAGAATAACTTGCTAGGTGAGTTTGCAGATTTGCATCGTCCAATCTCTGATTGCTTTCGATTGCAAATAGTTCTCAACGCAGCGGATACATTGAAGAAGGCTAAGACAATCGTCAGCCATCCAGTTATCTATTCGAAGTTTCTTCTTGGAACGCTTGTCGATGCATTGAAGCACTTAGTGGCACACAGCAACATGCTCGAGACGTTAATTCTCGAGGGTTTGCCTCTAAACGGTATTTTTATGCAAAAGTTCATTCTTGGACTCACACGCAACACCTCGATCAAGAAATTGGACTTTTCTCGAAGCCCAATTGGTGATGTATCTTGTGAATCGGTTTGCACTGCTGTCAAGCTTATGATGAACATTGAGACGATAAACTTCTCTGGGTGTGACTTGGGTATTAAGGGAGCAGAAGCGGTCGCTGGTCTCGTTAAACTCCAGAAGATTCAACGTTTCTCTGAAGCTTGGGCTCAATCACTTCGTTATCAGAACATCGATGCCAAATCCTTCTCTGGTCTGCGTAAAATATTGCTAAACAATAACACAGAAATCGGCGATGAAGGTCTCGAACATCTCATGGAAGTATTGCTCGAAGATGTTTGGGTTAAAGACATTGAAATGCAAAACTGCGGACTCACAGACGAAGGCGCTCGCAGTATCATTAAGTGTCTCAACACCAACAAGACCATAGTGAGCTTCAACGTGGCTGGGAATCCTGAGATGTCAGAACATCTCTATCGCCACATTGTCATTCACCTCTGCAACGCTGATCAGGACACTTCAGACTCGTGCGAATCAGGCACTCAAACGAAGGTTGTTACGAAAGCTGAGCTTTTGGAAGAAATCAAATTTTTCCAAGAGCAACTGGAGCAAGAAATCTATCGCAGGAAGCAAATGGAACTTTTGCATGAAAAGCTTAAGGAGCAACTCGAAGATGCACAGAAACAGATGCTTGTCCAGGGTTCGCTGCGAGTTCCAGACGGCTTCACATTGGTCGCCAACGAGACGTTGAACCAACTTTTGAAAGAGTAAGCATGGAAAATATCAATGAGTAGGTTGGGGTCAACGACCTCATCGAATTAGAGTTAAAGAATTCCGAGTTACAGTTTTGAATACCTCTCTATAACTAGTCTCTATAACGCTTTTCCAATCCCAATCGGTACAGCGGATCTGACATATCGCGAGCTCCATCACATCATTTAGTCCGCAATCAACGCAAGCGACGCGCCGTTGTCTCCAAACTCACCAAGTCTCCTAGCTGCGTCATTCCGAAGGCTGCCGGTGTTCGCATTGAAGCAGCAGTAAAGTCAGAGACTTTAGTCAAAACAACAGGTGTTAAATTGCCTTATCTCGAGCGGAGCGTTGGCGATCAAGTCGCAGAAAATCGATTCCTATCTGGCGCCGAACTAATGCAACGCTGTATTCAGAAGCAGAAGGAAAACACAAACACGCCGTTTGATGGAAGTGGTGATGGAAACTTTGATCGAGAGACTCGACCGATGTCCAGTGAAGAGATTATTCAATGCTTCAGTCGCAAGCCGCGGGGAAGTCTTCAACGAAGCAACGAGGCGCTAAATCTTCCAGGCGACTTCGACCCGCGAACCTTATTTACAAACAGTCCGAAGCGCGTGCCTAACAATTCCGATGTAGAGTCCGACAGCTCAACAATCTAACTCGTGTCTGTTCAACAAATAAATTATTGCAATTGATTAAATAGATTTTATTTAGCATTTCCACCGGTCGAATAACGCCGCATTAATTATCGACGGATGGAACTGAGTGTTTCCAGAGCTAGCCAGTTTTAATTGCGGTTGTCATCATTAGTTTCTACGCGGCAATTAGAGCTTAGGTCTCAGTAGTTGCAGTGGTCACAATTGATTTCGAGTCACTCGTTTCATGCAAAGTTTCTTTGATTCCGAGCCATGGAACGCGTTTTTCCAGAACTGCTCTGTAGCGTGGATGAGAGATTGCGTAGACATAAGGATCCAAACACGAGACGATTTTGGAACAAACCGCCGGAATCATCGTTGCCAGAGGCGTTAACAGTTTTCTATTTCCAAACGCTCCGATCAGCGCGACGATTGCATAAGGCGTCCAAGCACACACGAACAGGAAAAAGATCGTGAAGCAAGCCTTGGCAATCCGAATCTCAACAGATTGCGCAGCTGCATCTTTATTCGAAGCCAGCGATTGCACGTTCATGCGTTTTGCTTGGTCTTTCAACATTTTTTCGTGAGCCTTAACGTGCTTGAAAAGTTTCATGTAGAAAGTGACGATGAGAAGCATCGGAATGCAATAGGCCCACGTAAAAATTGACGCTACAAAGACTCTCGTGTCGTCATTGTCGGTTAAAAAGTCGAAAGAACATGTCGTAAGGAAACCTTCGGGGATGTACCGGCCCCAAATCTTCATCGCGGGTAGAATCGTGAACGGCATCGTCCAGATCCAAGTAAAAATTATAAATGCAATAACTTGTCCTTTGTTAAGTTTTCCATCTAGTGGACTAGAGATCGTTTTAAACCGATCGTAAGCGATTGCTGCATTTGTGGCTGCACCGCCAATCCCCGAAAAGCTTCCGAGCACTGCGTAGATCATGCAAGCTGTCTCACCACCAACGATACGCTGGTAAAACGAGTTGTAGAGAAGCATTGGCATTTCAAGCATCATGCACAGATCAAATATTGCTAGGTTGACTATGAACATGTTTGAAGGAGAGCGAAGTGATTTTGTTCTGTGAAAAATTGAAACTTTAGAATTTATTCTCCACCATAAGACCTTCATAACTTACGTAGAAAATATCCAAACGACAATGCCGTTGCCGATCGTTGAAGCGACCATCAGGAAGAAGTAAATGATTGCAAGCAGCAAGTGATGATAAAACGGTGGAGCCTCGTAGGCTTGCCAATGGGAATGCAACAGGCTCAAGTCTTCCTGCGCGAGATTCCAGCCCAGCAGCTGTTGTCTGTCACTGACCAGAGCCATCGCATAAGGCAAAGATTCGTTCGACATTTTCACACTGACAGATTAACCGAAAACTACAAGGAACCTTCTGTCTATGTTAGCCGATGATATTCGGATTGCAGGCCAACATCACAAAAGTTCGACTAAATCTTATGGCGGTTTACCAAATGGTCACCTTTATACGTTTGGAAGTAGAATTCTAATTCAATTTGTCAAGCAAATATTCGAGTAGCGAAGAAAACTTACAAGAAAATCATCGTCAAATGCTCGTTCGATTGAAATTCCTGTAAAGCGTTGATCAAAATTGATTTGTAATTGCTTATCACATCATATTCAACGAGCATTAATTGGATATCGCTAAGGCAATAAACGATATATAAGAACTATTCACGCGAATCACGTTGCTTGACCTCGACCGCAAGGAAAATCGACAACACTCGTAAGTTGGGAAAACCCGATTTCACTTTTTGTTAATTTACAACTCCGTAGTTAATTTCTTTAGGACATAAGAGCGTCAGTAAAGCAAAGGAATTTCTGTTAAATCTCGTAAGTAAAAGTTCGAAAAGAACGAGGAACAATCAGCATCGTGAGTGTCAAACTTTTTGATCAATCCCCTTCGATCATAACAGAGCTAATTATACGTATGGAAAAAGAGAGGCTGCTTGTGCGTCAGCAACTCTCGCTCGAGTGACAAAAGTGGCTGAAATATTTTTTTTTGCAAGCGGTATAAGTGTGACACGCAAATGAATTCAACTCAGACGTTTATTTCAAATGTTTATTCAATAATCAAAAAAGGAGAAATATAATTTTAATTATGAAAACCTAAAAGTTTCTGAGACATAAAAATGTCGAAATCGATTAATTACTTTGAGATGATAAAGCAAGTTGATAAAAATGAAAGGCAAATCAATCCTCAATCCGGTTAATATCAATACAGAATCTTAAATGTCTAAGCGAGAAGAGGAAGTATTAAAATGTACGATCGGTTCTCTCATTCAGTTTTTAACAATATTGTTCTGAGCAATTTGGTCTCTCGCAACTCGCCACAAACATTCCAAATTAATTTCTGCACTTAAGGTTTTGTACTTTTCAAACTTGTTTCAAAGTTTCAATTCTGCAGTTTGATTCTAGAAAAAGAATTACTTTTAATTCTTCGTTTCCTGCACCGCAACGGATCGCGATTGTGAATAGCTTAAATTTTAAGGCACGTTATTCCATCTTCCCAGCCAGTAAACATTCTTCTTGCAACACTTTTTTACTAACTAAACGACATCATTCTGTCTTAATTTATCATGCAAAAGTACGCAAATTTTATGGGAGTGAAGCAATTTAGCTTTACGAAAAATACATGATCAGTGTGAGCCACAAACTACTGCCTCGTTCATCATTGAATGCTGCAAAGCTTTCATGCGAAAGCTCAAGACGTTTTGTGCGTTTGGGCCCCACGCGAGTCACTTAATCTTAAAGAGCAAAAAGAAGAAATTCAACAAACAGTTTAATCATTTTTCTTGACGATAGACTTCAAAAAAACGCTGCCACTTGAGTTGACCTCCAAAGCAAATAAGCTTTCGTCTTTGAAGTTAGCCAACACTTCATCGGTTACCAACACGAGCACGTTGTTCGGGCCATAAATGTAGATCTTGAAATTCGAATCGTCGTTGAGGCTCGAATTGCTGCCGTTTAAGTGGCTTGGCGACGAGTTGAATTTCCAGCTGCTAACCAAGCCGGGAATCTTGTAGAGCTTCTGAATCAGCTCCTTTGTGGTCGCAGAATGCAAGTAAACCGCATGGTAAGTATTGGCTTCCATACTCACATAAAGCGTCAGACGAGGCGTGATGGCTCTGTAATTAAGTTCGTTAAATAAATTCTCACAATTCCGTTTTGGCTCTTATGAGCGCTACTTACTTCACATGCAAAATGTTGAACATGCGAATGCCGTCGGCAAGTCCGCAAATTTGTATCAAATCTTCTTTCGACATTCTGAGAAAAAGAAACGAGTTAATGTTCTCGTCGCATCCTATAATTTCCTTCTTTCGGGACTTACCTCAGCAAATCGCATCCAGAGAAGTGCGAGAAGGTCGTTGCATATGAACTCAAGCGATGGGATGCGAGCCACTGCGTCAAATGATGTGGAGTCGACTCCTTCGTGATGAAAATTGTCGACGGATCTTCGACTTCATAATTTTGTGTTGAGACGACATTTTGATCAATTTTGCAAACTCCGTTTGTGGACGAGACGTTGCCAATGGCAATGGGCGTTGCATTAAAGGGCATCACTGTGTTAACATTCGAGGGAACATGAACGGGTGAGGATGGCAAAGCAGGCGAAATGTTGCGCTTGATACTGAAAAGCGGACCGAACCTAAATTTATAAGTTAGGCAAACTGTTCAAATCAAAAATAACTTACTGCTCGGGACTGTAGCATCCGATGGACGGAGAAACCAAACTGTCGCTTGCAATATCGTTCAAGATCGTGCAGTCATAGCTACGTTGATATTTATCTTGTTCAGTGCTTGGACGCTTCTGAATTCTTTCTCTGTCTTGCTTATGTTTCCGGTCAGCGCCCTTCAACTTGAACACCTTGAGAAAAAGTTGCAAGTATAGAAAATGAAACAATATGGCAATGAGCAAACTCACTTTGATCTGACAAGCGCCAGCATGCACTGCTTTAGCTGGAACCTCGCTCGCGTTCTCGAAGTATGTTTCGACCTGAATTCGAAACGGAACGCCTTTCTCACCTCCGTGCTTCTTCGGAGTGAATTCGGTAGAGATGCAGTTCACTTTGATGTAAACGCCAACTTCCTTCATCGGGTCCCACAAGATTTCGGCTGTGTTGAGCAGAGCAGTTTGATTGACGTGGATCAATCCGTACGACAGCGGGATGTCGATGTCCAAGATGCGCTCGCCGGGACGGCTAGACTGCCAGATGTGCATCTGTTCTCGTTCCATGTATTGCAAACGGCGCTCGTGGAAACAAATCTTCACGACGCTCTTCATTATTTTTCCTCGGCAGGTCGACAAATCGCCGAGTTTCTTCAATTTTATTTCGTAGCTTTGACCTTGGTTGAGATAGGTCAGTGTCTCTTCGTTGCTCTTCGTTGCAATAGACGTTGCAGCAGCCAAAACATATTGGAAGCGATATTCATCGTTGCCCGAAACGCTGCGTTGCGTTTGTCCGTTGTTCGTGTCGTTGTTCTCGTTGCCTTGATTTCCGCCGCTGAATTGGTCCAGGAAATTTGCTAGACCGTTGCTGCTCGACGAGCTTCCAGCTGAAGTGCCTTGTGTGTCACTGTTCTGTAAACCGTTGCTGTTGCCAGTCCCACTAGCAATTCCACTAGTCCCAAGTTGTTGTGTACGAACACAGTTAGACGGCGATGTGTTGCGTCGATCGACCGCAAACTGTGGACTACGCGACGACTTCAAGACTTCAATAGCTTGATTAGTTGGCGACGGAACTTCTTGCTTGAAAACTGGCAAGTTTGCAAAGTTCAACAGAGAATCGCTAAAAGAAACCAGAGAGAGGAAAGTTGATGATACTCGTCGTTGCGCAATTCATTCTAATTTAGAGTTTCTTTTGTGGTGGATTAGAAGAAATTAGCAAAAATACAAACGCCAATTAAAGCGTTTTAGTCTCCACTTAGTGTTGGCTTGTAAATTGAGCGGGCAAATAATTTAGCGTGATGGACATTTAATGATTAAAGCCAGCTCTCTACTCACTTGCTGTATTGATTGGTATTCATTAGCTCAGCGGTTAGATCCAAGTCGAGCTCCTCTGGCCACTGGATGCGTCCTAGAATCGAGAAATTTGAGATTGAACGACACACGATCATTCAAACGTAAACGAGAACTACAAAAGTTGCGCAAATCGTCGGTTTAGAAATTCTATCGGGACAGTGCAACCTCGATTGCAAAGTTCAGGAATGATGCGAGATCGTTTGTGCCAGCTCATTCGACAGTAAATAAAATTTCCATGTTATCAAATTTCGAGTCGGAAGATAGCGTGAAGAAGTCACGGTGACTACTTTGTGTCTACATTGTTTCATCGCGAACGAGCACAATTTGCAATTAATTATTGAATCGGTAATGAAGCCTTTTCAAAATGAACATCAGTGTGATGATAGTATGCACGCGAGATCCGTCGATTAGGAAGTGACAATGTCGTACGTTTCCGTAATCTCACCCGCGTTAAAGTTGAAAACATTGCTGCTTTGCTGTTGGAAGCGTTTGCGCGCAAAATCCTTGTCCATGTTGATTGGAATGCTTTGAACGAACAAAGGAATGTCCTGAGTTGCTTTTAGTAGTCAGCCAAGCTTGCGAGTGGGGGAGAGTAAGCTCGAGCTGATAACGATTTATGATGTCACCTTTGACCATTCGGCTATTTTTCAGTCAAAACAGCAACGTGCCGAGTAAGCCCCACAAATATCGCCGTCCATATGTAGTCTAAGCGTGTCGTGTTACAACAAACTATCAATAATTGCGATGCACAAAACCTGTCTGTCCAGTCAATGCATTCCAACCGAGAAAAAAATGTGATTTTCCGCGAAAACTATTTTTCATCTTGTTGCCCACGCTCTGGTGTCATTTATTAGGTCCAATGCACCTGAGCGATGCGCTAACGTCACGACTTAAAAGTTTTAACTTCATATCTTTTTTCAGCTTATGCATCAGGTTTCGGTCGAGGCGAATTGCCGCCGATCATCTCAAATTTACGTCGCGATAAATTATTAGAGAAAAACTTTGGACTTCGTAAAATTCGATTGCTCGTTTTCGCTCGACTAGACTCCAACTGAAGATGGAGCAGAGAAACAAAAGCGGAACAAAAATTGAGAATATCAGAACTGGAAAAAAACCTTCGTCGTTTGGGAGTTGATAAGAATAAAATCTCACCAACGAACACACTAGCTCGGAAAGTTTTGAGGGTTACCCGATCTCCCACAGTCGATTGAAAGCTCAGCGAGTATGTAACGTAATAATTATGGCGAATAATGTTTTGCGTTTCCGATTATCAAGGCGAAGCTAATAATTACGGCAAACACCGAGTCGATTTGCATCATCAGCCTTTGATGTGTGCGTTGCTGATCCACATTCTCTTATCACTTGAAGCAAGGAGATAGCAGGGGAAACATCTTGGAACATCATGGCAACGAGACAGAGATTCATTCATCGATTCCGCTTGGCATAGCGAGCAAGTTTTCCCACTTTGACACGAACGTATCTGGTCGATCGCGCTGTCACTTTTGAATATTTTTTGCGAAATTGCCGTTCAGTGTAAGATAAGAAAGTAAATGTTCTGTCGAGATGTGAGTCAATCGATTACTCATGAGTTTGCTTGACGACAGAAGGTTGAAGGAAGCAGCACGTTTTGTGTTTAAAGAGCTGTTTTTACTTGTCTAAGTATGGAATTTTATTTTTGTCGTCTGATTCCAAGACATAAGATGTGAATATTCCCAAAACTTATTAGCAGGGGAAGCGATAATCTGAGGAATTCGAAACGTCCACTTTAGTCTTTGAAATCTTTCTTTCTCCAATTCCGGATTGATATCGCTGGACAACTCGAATGCAAAACCAGTTTTTCCGGTCCTGATTTGCTATTCACTCAAAATAGGATTGCTGGACTTTAGCATGAAAGTCTAATTGAGTGGAATAAGATCTAAATTGCATCATCGTTCACCCGCTTGTGCAGGCAATAAGTACTTGAAATGGCTTTTTAACGACCGATCGACAGCGCTCAATTTGCAAACTTTTCTAAATGACTTTCGTCTCATGATGCACTTACCTTGGCTCTTGCGCCTGTCGCGATCCTTCGACGAGACTTTTGCGTTCGGCCCATTTTCTGATAAATGATTTCCAAAGTCAACATGTTGCTGCATCCAATCGCTCTTGCGCTTGCGATCATTTGCAGCTGTTGATCCAAGTAAAACGGCTGGCGAGAGAAACAAGCTTTGATGAATAATATGAATCGATGTGACAGCTCGTCCAACTCACTTTTGACATAGTCAGCCGCCCATGCCTCCTTCGACTGTGACGGCGACTCCTCGATTTCCTCCAAAGTGAACTTTGCGTTATTCTGAACACTAAACGAGTTTTCAGTGTCTCCGACGTAGAACGATCGAGTTTGCAACGACTGTAAGCGAGTGTTAAACGAGAATGGAGTCAGTACAGTTTGGGATATCAGTAGAATTCAGATGCGATTATGTTAACAGATTGCTAGACTTCATTTCCTAGAATGGAGGCTGCTTGATCCATCAAACAACAAAAATTCCACACGCATCATTAGGAGCGCTTCATCATCGCGAGAGCGTTGTTTATTCAGTCTCCATTGGCTGATGATAACGGGGCCGAGGAGAGAACTCGATTTTAATTATTCCGGTTGGTGACGTCGATGCGACGTTTGATTTTTAAAAGCTCAAAATTAAAATGAAGATTACTTCTGAAGGTTTTCGTCGAAGCGCTGCGAATCAAACTTTCCCTTCATTGGCGTCTTGTCAAACACGTTTCTCGGTTGGGGAAATACGCACATGCCGTTAGGCGAATATCCACCTCTCGATCACGGGCAAATTAATTGAAACTTTGTGTAATTTTTCTTATCAATGAGATGAGACGACAGACATTGATATGGAGGGAGAAGAGGAATAATGGGAACAACATCACATGAGCTGGTACCTCGTACAAACAAAGAGATGATTTACAGAGACAGACACTCACTTGTTGTTGCTGTTCTTGTGGCTGTGGTGTAGTTTGAGGCGGCGTCTGATAGTCAGCACTGTTATCGCTGAAGTCCATCATATCCTCGTCCTGGTAGATCGAACTGTCGAGATGAGTGTTGTGGAAGATCCAACCGAATTCGCTAAAGGATGATGATGGCGGTGGAACAGTTAAAGCCATCACTCGGAGGCTCAGCTGCTCTCCTTGACCTCTTCTTTTTGCGTCGAAATTTGTAAATTTGCGTAGAAAACTACCTTGCTTTTGATATCACAAGGTGGAAGACACTTTTGCACTTTATCACATCGACTTACGCTAATAAATCTTCACTAGATTCTATGAGGTTGGAAGTTTACTTTTCGCTTATATTTCTTCAGCTATCACTATAGTTTATCATTACTTTTCTCCTATTTGGTAATAAAATATGATTTCAAGTTTTTTGTTTTGTAACTTTCAGTTTTTCTTATTCCTTGAGAAAAGCGGGGTGCCGAGTTCACAGGTTTGTGGGTGGTGAACGGCTGGACCACTTAGAACATGACGAAAAACGAATTGTAAAGTTTTTTAATTCCAACTTCTTCGCGTTGCCGATGTGAGGAGAGAAGCGCGTTTTCGATAGACAACAGCATCTTGTTGAGTGCAAAAATGATGATCTCGCTAGGTTCCTTGAGCGGTTCCATTAACGCTTTCGGTGGTTTCAGTAGCAGCCACTTTTGAATTTTTCTTTTTTCTTGTATCCACACAATGAGTTGCGAATATCTTACTTGCTTCACAGACTGTCTCAGTTTTCCTTATCAAATGTTTGCGTTTGCTTCTACAATAATTTTTCCACTCGTTTTGATTTTAATTTCCACTCAAATGTCCCGCGGACTTCGAGTTGTTTTCGTTTTTTATGAGATTCACTTCTTCAAGCAACGTGGAAAGTTTTTGGACCGAGTTATGGTCTAATGCAAAACTTCTCAATAGCTTCCATGTTAAATGATTAACAAGTGTAATTTAAGCAGCAATCGACGAGCAAATTTCATGTTTCACCGGTTTTACACGATGATGCAAATCACATATGAGCCTTCGGCCTCTTATTATTATATTTATGTTCACGGACACGTTACGTCTTATGTGCGAATTGAACGAGAGCTTAAACAGTTGTGAGACGCTCGACGGAGCTTTGCTGTCAAGTGCAAAGCGCTCACGGAGAGATAGAGAGAGGAAAATATTCCAAATTGACGGCTCCGCTTCTCTTGCTTTTTGTGTGTTGTTCAATTTTTAATAAATTATAAACATTCGGCCGAGGCTTTTTGCCTTCGTTGTTGTCGACTCAGCTGTGGACATATGAAGCTGGAAAGAGATAAAATGAGAGAAATCAGTCAGAAATATTTTAAATGGGGAGTTTGTCATTGTTAAGATCTTTGAAAACTCCTTGAACTCTGAGAAATATTGTGTTCGAGATTGATGTCTTAGACTTTTTTGAGTTTGGCGCACCAGTGAGAATGAAACTGAGTTCGATTTATCAAACTCTAAGCGATGTCTTGAGCTTGCTGGCTGTTTAGTTGGTAGGTAGCCTAAACCTTTTCGACTTGAAATTTCAAGTCTTATGTTCAAGTATTCAAAACGGAAAGCGATGTCAGATATTAGAACTAAACACATGTTGGACCATTGAAATGGTTATCGTGAGAAAGAGTTTTAAGCAACTTTGAAACAAATCTAATGATCACGATCCAATTTTATTTGAACCCTTCAAATCCCACAAAAACTGAAAAGCCTTGAACAATCTTCAATCATCTTCATGAAACCTCCTGGGAATCGAAGGCTATGATGATCAAACCCTCACATTTTCTTAACTTTTTTGAAGAAATCTTGTTCTGCGAAGCGCCAACGTCATTGTCCACAATGATCCATTTTGTTTGTCGCACGCTTCATCCACACTTCTAATTGTCTATCACGATTTGTTTACCATCGCAATTTGCACTGTTTCCGCGAGTAATCAATCGATCATTATCTACAGTTCTCTGTGACGAACGTGTCACCCTTGCAGCCTCTGAAGCAGCAGCCATAAAAATTCAATCCTCCTTAATTGACTTTAATTGAAAAGGGCAATTTGAGTTGACATGGCGAGAGAAAACAAACGAAAACTTTGCGGGGAATCGATCGAGTGGCGTTGCGGAATTTTCATTGAAGGAATCATTTGGCATTTAGTGATCGGCCGTGATCAATAGATGGAAACTTATCGTAGCGACTTGAGCGTTGAGCTCGATACAGAGACTACCGGTCGATGGTCATCGGCTACGCAAATTTTTCGCAAAGCCTAAGACACGCGCAAAAAAAAAGTTCTGCTCCTGATATGAGTTAGATTGAAATTTATGTGCGAACGCGATCATTAAATTTAATTGAGATCGGACCGCAAGACAAATTAATTAAACGTCCGCGCCTTACTTCAATTTTGTATCGTGAGCCTCTCTCTTTTTGCTAAATCAAATGCGCCACGATAAGAGGCGAGCTGAAGTAGAGCTCGCGACAAACAAGACGATTGTGTTTCTTGTTCAATTGGCTTTGATTAGCGCGCTCCTCAAGTGGGAGTGAAAGATAGAGCATGGAATAATCTTTCAATCAAGGCTGCGACGTGAAATCAACCGAAATATAATCTACAGTCGACATGAATGATCGCTTAACGTTCGTCATCGCTCGCCCCGTAATAAGATTTAAGACACAGTCAAATGAAAAATTCTTATCACAAATTCCAAATTTCTTTATTTTTAGTGTGCACTGTTGGCTGGGGGTCAAATAGTTATCAGCCGCCTCCGGTCAACAGTCACACTCTTAACATAAACGACTTCCTTATCACGACAGATCAACATGGAATGCTTCATATCGGTGATTCAGCGACTTGTTAGTGTGAAGCTTTGTCATTGAACCGAGTGCTCCGTGACATCGTTGCCGGTGATAAAAAACACGTTTCGCGCGTGAATGAATGAGAGCCATCGCACACATTAGGCACGGTTCGTCGAGCAAATAAATAGAGTAGCCGGTGCAAAGATAGGGGCCGAACTTGCTCAAATTATCGTCATTCGATAATGGCTTTTCGAAGGGACCTTCGCCAAATTCTACCGCATATTTCGCGGACACTTTTTGCGCCAAGCTCTCGTACTCGTCGTCGTGCTCCGTTGACCAGGCACCGCCGTTCTGCGTGACGGCCACTTGATCGATGAGATCCATACAGCAATGGTTTACGGGATTGGATTTTGTTTTGTTGAAGCCGAACGCGACGATGCGGTTGCTATAAGGATTCACCGCGAGTCCCGTGCTAGCCACGCCCAGTTCCGTGGAGAGAAACTTGCAGATCTCGATGAATCGCTGATGCTTATGAGTTTCTTCTTCGCTGAACAGCGAGTTGCTCCATAAACTTTCTAGATATTTTTTCTCGTGAAACTTGCACGGCCACTCTTTGGCAGCGGCGTCAAACTGCCATCGTAGAAGTGGTTGACAATCCGGTATCTCTACGGTTCTCGTGTGGCGTGTTACGAGTTCTACAACATTTTCGGGTATTTCTTTTGATAAAAGCGCAGCCTTCAAACTCTCAAGGTCATCGCTAGACTCTCCCAGCTGGTCCACAGCACCAATCAAGACTTCATTCTCTTTGCTGATCCTCTTGACGTAACTGATACAATCAATTGGCAGCTTTTGATTCAACTCCATCATCACGCGGCTCGTGTCTTTGCGGTCATTGATCTTTCCAACAAAGTAGTTTCTGGCCGCCGGCAGGTTCGCAAGTTCATCGGCTAAAATCGACTTGACAACCAACAACGGTTCGCTGAGTCGGATACGCTTGGGGCTTTCCATTCTGAAGTGAGACAAGAGAGAAAGACTTGATTGATATTGAAGCTCATAATGCCACAGTACCTTCGCTAGCTCCTCCGCCAGTGACGCCGAGGGTAGATTTATTTATTAATAATCAACACTATTTTATATGCGCGCATGGCAACCGTTCGATGTTAAAATGTAAATTAATTCCTAAGAGATTTTTTCAGTGCAAAGTGGGACGAAATAGCGATGATCGAGTATTCCTCACGTGATCGTTAGCTTTTTCATTAACAGGTCACATTCAAAAACGTTTCTAGTGTCTTGGAGAAGTTTGCGGCAGCTCGAGCAACAGAATTGTGAAGAAATAGAAACAAACAAGTATGACGTCACTCGCAAACGAGTTCTTTTTTTGCCTTAAATGTACTTCACTCTGTTTATACGGGATGGGGATTTCTTGATTTTTCGGTGTACCCTCAACGTGGGATATCTACGGAGCTTGCTTAAAGCTGTCGTTCGAGTGGTTTGTCATGTGTTTTTATGGATTCGAGACGAGATTTAAATGCAAATTTTCTTCTTGAATCTTGGCGCTTGCTTGTTGTAGTGAGAAGAATTGAAAGAACGATTTTCTGTTGATGTTTGCGGCCATTCCACAATGGCACAGTACAAGCTCATTAACAAAACTCGATTTCAATTGAATCAGCAATTTTTTTCACAAAGCCGGAGACTTTTAACAGAACAGCACTTACGTCGTTTAATCTACAAAGATTTCACCGTGTGACTGTGAAGCGCGACTTGTTAACTTGCGACGAATTGTTGATTTGCTCTTTAAGCACGTTAGACTGTAACCTGATAATTTAGTTTTCACAAATTTTTTTCACAATGAAAAAATATTTGAAAATCGTTCCGGCCGTTAAAATGAATCTAAGTTGAGACATTAAGTGACAAAGACGTGCAACTAACTGCTCGTTTATTAAGAACAATTTTCATAAAAGTATTTCTATTTTACGCTAAGCGATAAATCAATCGCTGCCGCTTTGACCGTCGCCTTGTTGCCGCTGCTCTTCATCCTCGTCGATGTCAGAGTTGTTGCGTTCGTCTTGAAGTTTGAGCTTTTGAACAAGCTTGGTTGCAGGGTTGAAGACTCCACTCGTTTGAGCGTTGCAAACGAAGCATCTCGTCGACTTTCGGTATCGCTCGAGCGCGCATTTCTCGCAGAAGTAGTGCTGGCACTTTGTCGTCACGGGATTTTCAAACGACTTTCGGCAAATGAGACATTTGAAAGGCAAGTCTTCTTCGTCGGAGTTGATTTCATATTTCTTGTCATCGTCGTCTGAGTCAACATCGTAGTCCCTTTTGTTTGCCTTTGCTAATTCTTCGAGCTCGAGCTGCCAGCCGTGCTTGTAATCACTTCGATCGTGCAGGAATTTGCAGCTGTCTGAAGAGAGAAAACTATAGTTAGCTGATGTTACAGTAAGCCGAAAACAGCCTCAACTTACCTCCAAAGCCACAGAAACCAGTCTCTTTGTAATCCTTGCAGATGTCTGGCTGGTAATCCCATCGCACTGTCGAGCGAATGTTGGAAGGTGCACGCATCGGACCGACACTGTTGCTTCCAGAGCCTGCGTTGCCTTGAGCTGTATCCTTTTTCTTGAAAAATTTCGTGTAGTTGTTGAGGCCTCGATAAACTTTATCGTCTGCTTTGCCTTCGAGCTCCTTGTTGATTTCTTGGCTCTTTTTGAACAAAGCTATAGCATCTCGATCCTTTTCGGTTTCAATTGTGAGTTCCGAGGTTGCTCCTTGATCTCTCGGGCCAGAAGGCGCAGCCTGTCGCTTACTCTTGTAAGTCACAACAATGTCTTCATCTGAACTCTTTTGGCTGCTATCAGAATCACTGTCATCCTTCTTCTTCGATTTTTTACTGGCAATTGTCGAGTGGACATTGGGATTGTATTTTTTTCTCTCCTCAGGCTTCACAACCGACGACGAATCCTCATTTTCCGAAGAATTCTGCTCGCCTTCTGACGATTGTTTACGTTTTCGAGCGAACTTATTTTTGATGCTGCGCTTGGCAAACTTAAAGCCGCTACTCTCAGACATTCTTGATGTTTTCCTGAACGGCGATTTATTCCTCTATCGTTTGCTGCTGCTTTTATTTGGATTAATTGACTGCTGTTCGATTTATTTCTTATTTACTGAAAACTTGAACTTGTTTTTTTATGAGAATAATTTTCAAACTCAAATCGACGGTTAAATTTTGGATACTTCGTTTTATTTCAATGTAGAAAGGAGCAAATCTTCTGATGACCTGTTGCGGTCTGCTGATCCTCATGTTGCAGCGCAATAATGAGTTTCTCGTTGAGCTTTCTCGCCGTGTTGACGGCTAAGTCGATGCAGTTGTCGAGAGTGACAGGATGAAGTGACCCGCCGCTGATAGACTTGATCATGGTGATTCGTTCTCCTGAAACTCCAATGACAACGCTTGCTGTGCTGCAAATTTCTTCCTCGACTGATGGATCAACAATGCACTGCTCTCCGATTTTGCAGACTGTCAAGAGAATCGGCACTGTATTTATGTTAAGACGATCGCAGTCATTCGGGTCGTCTGAGAGAACGATATCCACGTTTCCACCGTCGAGCAAAGCGCTACTAACTCTAGGAATTCTTGTGTTATAAAGTGCGCTCTTCACAGCCAGTGAAATTGCGTCGTAAAGATTTCCAGCGCACTGGAGAATGAAGATATCAATGTAGAGCTTCCAGCACTGATGTTTCGGGAGAATGCAAAGAGATTTTAGGTCGAAGGCGTGTGGAGATGAATAAGTGAGACGAAGGCAGTTGGAAATCTCAAGAGCCAACTCTTCTCCTCCTCTTCCTTCGAAATCCAAAGCTGCGTTCGCTGAACAGTCGACGAAGAATTCGATTCTACCTTCATTTGGTTTGTTCGGCAGTGGCACATCGATTTCCGGTTTGATTCCAACGATAATGTCCGAGTTTGCTACACAAAAACGAGATGAACCACTTGCACTTGCAATCACATTAGTTTCAAGCTCGATTTGCCGGAAGTCACGTCGATTCCTTCCATCATTGCGAAGATCATCCTAAAAAAATCAAATCGTTGAAGCTGCAAATTGTCTACATGGATTAAGCAACTACCTGAACGCCGTGGAGAATGAATGTCTTTTCAGCTTCGCTAAGTGGATTGTAAGCCATTTCCTGTCGCTGCTGCAAGTAATCTCAGAAACAGCTTCGCCGTATGTTAGCCGGCACACGCTTGCCGCGGAATCTGAACTTTAATTTCAAAATATTTTCTGTTAACTTTTTCAAGAGAAACTCACCACGGTTGACAATTCAACACTTGAACGTGTGCACATTATTTGATTAACAATGCTTGAAAACCTGCTATTTCAAATAATTGTGAAGGAATAAAAACATTCTTTGTCTCCACTATTGATATCTGATAAAATTTCTTCATAATGAAATCATCTTTCAGTTTAACAATCTTACATATTCCCCTTTATAAGAAAATATCAGCATAAGCAACGTCGTCGCTACATAGCCGAATACAACAGCACGCTCCCC
Source organism: Smittia sp. YW1114-2 (assembly GCA_033064975.1). NCBI lineage: Eukaryota > Metazoa > Arthropoda > Insecta > Diptera > Chironomidae > Smittia > Smittia sp. YW1114-2. The sequence goes on from CP093832.1 coordinate 23,212,763, forward strand.
ACTCATCGGTGTCTTAAAATTATTCGCTTTAAAGTCTTCAATTTAACAGCAAGCATTTTAGTTTACTTTTGTTCGTTCAACAGTTCACAAGTAATAACTCGAGCTAACCGAGCAAAATTCCTCGGCAAAGTGCGATTCAATTTGTTGCATATCATCAAAGATAGAAAGAGTCATCAATTGCATCATTACCGAATCATGCTTAGGGTTGTGCTGATTACAGCGCTTGCATTAACCAGTGGTGAGTTATTTGACATTCAAATTCTTTTTTTTGGGAGCCGCACATGTGAAGGAAAAAGTGAAATTCATCATCCGAACGACGTCTTAATTTAATTCCCACTTTGAAATTGATGATTATCGATAATTTATTGACGACATGGAGGAAACCGAGAGGCTTCAACGTGATGGAAGAAATTTAGAAATTTAAAACGCCGAAAGAAAGTTTCCTGTGTCGGAATCGTTTTCTGCGCGGCTCGCCATTTAAAGAGCTTTCAGAGCTCAAGAGGCAGAAAAAATGTAAATTTAGAGTGATGGACTTTATGGGTGTCAGTAATCGGCTTATATTGTCCTTTCGTGGCCGGCGGCTACTTGACTTTGGAATTTTAGACAGTCTCGATGGACTCTTAATCACGTCAAAAGCTTTTTCGCCGACAAGCTCTCAGATTGAAATCTATTATGATCTCATTTAAATGACGATCGCTCAAATGAAAGTGAAAAGATGTGAAGGCATAAACTTCTCCTTTAGCTTCGGCGAGAGATTGAAATGCGTGGACGACGATGATGTCGTGGCGAAACAAATAGTTATCTCGGTCCAGATCCAGTTGAATTTAAAATATTCTAATTGCTGACCTTGTAAGCCGTTTTATAGTAAAACCAGCTTGACGCTCTGGCAAGCGATGAATCGTTTCACCATCCCGTGAGTTTACAACACGGCTTCAAGTTTCATCAGCTGCGTTACTCACAAACTTGAATTTAACTTGCGAAACTCTTGGTTCTTTTGCTTTCGTGATTCGCTGGACAAAAAACATTTTCGCATAAATTTCAAATCAATTCTGAAGAAATGCAAACCAGAGGAGCTGCGCGGTCGATAAAAATGGTAATTCAGTTCTCAGTCGTAACCTTGACAAGGATTCGGCAACAAAAAATCTCACACGTCGGATTTAATTAAATCTTCATTGACTGAAGCTTAAATGTCAAGATTAGGAAATTGAATCGTGGCTCTGCCTCTTTCGACGTGGGTCGATGTTTCGCATTGTCAAAATGGGATGATTAAGCAGATTGCAACACGAGGAGGCTCTTCATTGAATGTCACTGGGAAGAATTTTTGGTTGCGGCAAGACATGTTGTAACCGCTTCAAGCGACGATGAATATTCATGAGCCGACTCGACGTCGTGCATCTCCAATGAGCAAACAATAAAGTTGCAAAAAAATTATGACACTTTTGACATCTCTTGCGCTGTTGCTGAAGACGAAAAATGAAACTTTCAAGTATCGACGATGTATTTACGTAATTCTGGATATTCATGCGATGAGATTACTGTCGAGACAAAGATGCAATATCCTTCAGCTTTGAGTTACGACCAACAGTCAGCCAGCGTCTTCAGGAAGTAAATTTCTCAGAATGTTTTACTTTTACTCAGTGTGCAGTTTCGTAAGCGCATTTAGAGCGATTCCGTTGAACCCACAATTGCATAACATTCGTGAGGCGTCTGCATTAACAACCAAAAGAAATTGTTTTTATTTTATATCACACTGAACGACGCCGTTCGGTTTCGAGAGAAATGCCATTGAGTGTTTTCGTAATGGTCTTGACCCGGAGTTTCGACGACCAATATCGCTGCAACGCTGTTTTATTTCGCACCTCACCCGTCGCTTGCTCACGATCGGACTCCGAAACAAACCAGATCAGCCGCATTCCGTCGAACTTCTTATTCGCCCATAACTTTTATTTGTTTGCTTTTTGGGAGTCGCAATAAGTCGAGGAAAATTAAATAACAAACAGTCGATCGACTTCAGTTGGTAACGGAGCCTACAAGTTTCGTTGATCGCTTGACGGTGATAAGAAAGCATAACATTTGTTTTTGGAGCTCTGTGAATCTCTCCATGAAGGTCTTCAACCTGATGTTGAAACTAGTAAGCGCGTCCGAATTGAAAATGGGAAATGTCAGATGTGGAAAATTTGCATTTTATTGCGATTACTCTGCCTAGATCATCATTGCTTAATTAGAAATCTTCGAAAGTTCGTTGGTGCCGAAAGAAATTTTCCTATTGTTTGCAGAACCCACGAAATGTGCTGTGTGATCAACGAGTTAACAAGACATGCGTCGTTCGTTGGTTCCGACTCGCCATGCTTCTCATTTCACAACTATTTACCATTCGATGAAGATACTTCCATGCCATTCACCTTCACCTCGTCGTATACGATTCAAGCCAACTCGAATGTTGTGTCGACAAAGCACTGAACTTGCCGCCAACCCAACAAAACGACGACGATTTCTTCAATTTCCAATTCATCGAGTGACCGAAAAGAAAACATTTCTTTGTCCGTCAATGTTTGTTTGATGAGACGTGAAATGTTTTCTTGATTCACGACCGGAATTTAATTTGCTCAAGCGACAAGCTTGCTAAGTGAATATGCCAGGGGCAGAGCAGAGGCAGCGTTGCCAAAAAACAGCGCTCATAAAAAATTCTCTCCGCGAGCTTGCAACAACTACATTCTTCTTCAGACTCAAAAGAAATTTCCGTGCACTCGCCGAACCTTAAAAAAATTATTATGAATGAGCGGAAAAAGAAATTTTCCCTGACAGTTTGCGTGGGCGGCTCTGAAGCGATTATAAATCGCGTTTCCATTGTGAAATGTGTGTTTTCGATCGAGCCACCTTAAAGCTCTAATAAGTTATCATTAAGGATTCGTTACATAAATTTTTTGCCTTAATAGTTCGAACAATCGAATGAGTCGAAAACAATTGCCATTTCTCTTTTTCACGTGCTCCACTGCGTCATCGATCTGAAGCAAACAAACAAAAGATTTGCGTCGTGGGTGGAACACAAATTGGCCTATAATAATCGCCGAGTTTTGCGTTTAAATCACAGCAAATCTGAGCGGAAGAATTTCACGAGAAACTGTCGTAAACAAGCGACTTATCAGCACGCCGGGTGTCTCAAAGAATTGCTTCATCTTTGCCAATCTGCCGACATCGAAAAGCCATATATTCCTCGAGACTCTCTTGAGGTGGAGCGAAGAAACCAACACGATCGCAGAATGTCGCAAAACACGTATTTTACGGTTGCATAAGAGATCCAAAGAAATCTGTGTTGACTTTTCTCATTTCATATTTGATAAATTTATCAAAAAGAAGAAGTCATCGGCTCGTGAGTCGAGGCTGATGGCATTAAGAGCAAGCCATATGCAAAATCGAAAGTATTCTCCTCAGACAATTACGAGTCTTCGCGTACGAGACCTTTCCGTCGTGATGGCCCAACTGTTTGTTAACAGTTAACCGTTAGAGGTGAACAATGCCGTTGATCTTCAGCGAGTGTCTTCAGGGTGCGCAAACTTGCAGAGTTTTCACCCAACACTTCAATTTCACGCTTAAGCTCGTGCTTCGCTTGTCGAACAGTTTAAGAGCCAGTGAAATACCAATTAAACTCTCAGCTGTAATGCAAAGTGCAGTTGCCGATGAGACTATGATTAACCTACTTCCCGAAGCTTGCGCTCGCTTCTTTCTCATCGCGGCAAAAAAAAGTTTTTCAAAATCAAACTCACCTTCAACATTACGGTCTCCCTTCCTCAGCAGCTTCTAATTCACGGATTAATTCGTGGGATTGCCTCGCATCGAGCTAGCGTTTGATCTTGAAATAGGCGTAAAGTTTATCGTTTGCATGCGCAGCGTCATCGGGTAAACCCCGAATCTCAATGATCTTTATCGAAGTGCATTCCGCTTTAACTTGGTTGGGCTCGTGAAACTTTCAGTTTCGATGAGAAAATTTAAATATCAAATCGCGCATAATTATCTAATATTTCTCGTGAGATTTGAACACATTACTACATAATCGCACGGTTTGAAAAAGATTTATTGAAGAATTACTTGCAGCCAGCGCCAATGTGCATAGATGGAAGCGACAGACCACGGCCGATGAGCCAGCCAAGAAGACTGAGGAGTCGTTTGAGAAGGAGCTGTGCAAAGACAAAGACGCTGGAGAGTGGTTCAGACTGATTGCTGGAGACGGCGACAACTGTCGAGATGTTATCCAGTGTACCTCATCGGTAAGTGCACCTCCCTTCACCGTGTTGCCTAACGCGGAAGTAAACTCGACTCGATTTAAATGCGAACGCAACACAGATTAACCGAGGTTGTCACCGACACATATGTCATTTACCATGATCGCTTATCCCTTTTAGGGCCTCCAAGCCATTCGTTGTCCAGCCGGTTTGTTCTTCGATATCGAAAAGCAAACTTGCGACTGGAAAGACGCCGTGAAGAACTGCAAGTCGAAGAACAAGGAGCGCAAGGTAAAACCGCTTCTGATCACTGACGAGCCGTTGTGTCAGGACGGATTCTTGGCATGCGGAGATGGAAACTGCATCGAGCGTGGTCTCTTCTGCAACGGTGAGAAGGATTGCACAGACGGATCCGACGAGAACTCGTGTGGTAAGTTCAACTTATTAAAGTGACCATGTCGATCGACACCCGAAAACTTCCGCGCATCGTTTCGTTAGCTCGCCCGGAATCCAAAAAGATTTTATAACTCGACCTGTTTCCGGAAGTCTTATTTTTCCAAACTGGCAGTTCAAGTGCAAGACAAGGCTGCGATTCAGAAACGATCGCAAAATAAAAGTTGAACGCATTTCATGTCTCAATCAGATTGTCAAGCAAACATTTGAATTGCAAAAACCGACTTGTGCTCACTTTTCGACTTGCTTTACTTGAAATGCAAACGGAGAAAATTTGCTCGTTTCATTCTCGTTCTCCTTGAAGAGTCGCTTTATAAAAAACTGTAGTCGAAAGGCAAACAAGACGTCATCGAAGCGAGCTAACGAGTTGGGACTTTCCCTTTCGTTACCGGCTTGCAAAAATGCGTTTTGAACGATCGATCTAAATCAAGTTTCAAATTAAGACGTTGAGCTGGCGCCAGCGGTTCCGAGAAATTAATTTTAACGACAAACGATCAAACTATTTTCACTGGAATCACATAAAAATGATTGATGGCGGTGGTGAATACAGCGTCGTAATCATCGAAAGACGAAGGTTTTTGCTTTCAACTTGGCTTTCACCATGCTTCTTCTTTCTCTGCGTAACCTTTACGATGAGCGTAGTCTGTTTTCGAGAATCGATTACCAGTCTGAGGCTAGTAATCGCCTGTTGATTTGATGGAGAATTACGATCGAGAGTTGAATGTTTTCAGACGCCGAATCGGACCCCAACCGAGCACCACCTTGCGATCCTGCAGTCTGCGTCTTGCCCGATTGCTTCTGCTCCGAGGATGGAACAACAATTCCAGGAGATCTGCCATCTAAAGACGTTCCTCAGATGATTACAATCACATTCGACGATGCCATCAACAACAACAACATCGACTTATATCGAGAAATGTTTAATGGCAAGAGAAGGAACCCGAATGGATGTGACATTAAGGCGACGGTAAGAAAAAGCTAGTCAAAAGATCTCTTTTGTGATTCACTCAAGACTTGCTTTAACTTCGCAGTACTTCGTTTCACATAAATATACCAACTACTCAGCGGTCGCAGACACTCACCGACGCGGGCACGAGATCGCCGTCCACTCGATTACGTAAGCGAAAATTATCATTAAACTCGAGCAAATAACTTCTATTCAAGTCTTCGCAGACACAACGATGACGAACGTTTCTGGTCAAATGCATCGGTCGACGACTGGGCCAAGGAGATGGCTGGCATGCGCATCATTACCGAGAAGTTTGCGAACCTCTCAGACAATTCAGTCGTCGGCGTACGCTCGCCGTACCTTCGCGTTGGTGGTAATAACCAGTTCACGATGATGGAAGAACAAGCTTTCTTGTATGATTCAACTATCACGGCTCCGTTGAGTAATCCACCACTTTGGCCTTACACAATGTACTTCCGAATGCCACATCGTTGCCATGGTAACTTGCAAAGCTGTCCGACTAGAAGCCACGCGGTTTGGGAGATGGTCATGAATGAATTAGACAGAAGGGAAGATCCGAACATTGATGAAGACATTCCAGGTTGCGCTATGGTTGATTCTTGCTCCAACATTTTAACAGGTAAGGTAAAGACTGAAAATCAAAGAACTTTGAACTTATTTTGAAACTTTTAGGCGATCAGTTCTACGCTTTCCTTAACCACAACTTCGAGCGTCACTATGACTCGAACCGCGCTCCACTCGGACTTTACTTCCATGCTGCTTGGTTGAAAAACAATCCTGAGTTCCTCGACGCTTTCCTCTACTGGATTGACGAGATTTTGGCCAACCACAACGACGTTTACTTCGTGACGATGACTCAAGTGATTCAGTGGATGCAAAATCCGAAGACTTCGGGAGAAATCAAGAACTTCGAACCATGGAGAGAGAAGTGCACAGTCGAACAAAATGCCAAGAACGCTTGTGTCGTGCCAAACAGTTGCAAGTTAACATCGAAGGAAGTTCCCGGAGAGCTCATCAACCTCCAGACTTGCGTGAGATGTCCGAATCACTATCCTTGGCTCAACGATCCAACCGGCGACGGTTTCTTCTAAACAGCAAACCGCGTTTAAAGACTTCAAATTTATAAAATTCCATCAAGATAAAGTTGATAAAGTTTTCAATCGTTTGTGCTTCTTACTAAGTCGAACAGCATTCGACCGATGGAAATACAAGTCAGTGCCAGTTAGACTTTAAATTACTCTTCATACCCTGTTTGTTAGTCTCATCTCCAATCAACTTTCTCACGCTAAAATGTTTTTAGAAAACACAAAAACATCTCAAAAACGATTTAAGCACATTGTTATTTATTGAAAATTCTGAAGGATTTCCCTCCGACGTCCTTTTATATATTCAATCGTCGTTAATCGTTTGACGCGCATTTACTTAAGATTAACCTTTCTTTCTGCTCGCTGAATCTTTTTTGACGAAACGGTGCGCGAAGAACTTTGCGACGAAAAATGTAGTTTGTATCGAATAAAAAATTCTGAAAGCTCAATTGATTTTCTATAGCGAAATAGATTTTATATCTATCAGTCGGAAGTGCTTTAAACTCCAATTGTACACTTACTCGCGACTGACAACTGAAAACTGACGAACTTGTACACTTACTCCTGAGTCTATCTAGGATCGAACGCCCAACAGATGAAAGTTCGTTGAATAGACATTTTCTACATTTTCTATCACACTTGAACAGCGATACATGCGGCGATACAAATGGCGAACATCATATAATGTATAACGTCGGAGTCTCTGCTGAACGTTGAAAGTGAAACACAAAATTGTTTTCCCAATTGAAGCCTTTGTGCTTGGGGCATCTGCAGATGTACTGTGTGTTCCCTTGATTTACGTTGATTCGCTAAAATTTGTGTTGGCTCTTGTTGTCTTGCTGAATTTCACTGAAATTTTATTTGATCTAATTTAAAATAATTTAAAAGATATTCAAATTCATGGTAAAGACGAAAATTCTTCCTGCTGAAATATGTACTTCAACATAAGCTATCGGAATTCAAAACATATCCCAATAATTGCATAAGCACAATTCTCTCGTGTTGGCTTTCAACCAAAATAGAAAGTTCTAAAACTGTTTGAGTCAAACAGGTTGTGTGGAATATTTCTTATATTTACTAGTCTTTCAACTAATTTTGGAAGACTGTGTCGTCTTTCTTCATTTAGAATATCCTTCGATTTTATTGATTTTCTTCCGGCACGTCAGTTCAGATCATGTCGAAGACAATTTGAGCAACTCAAAGCCAGAGGAGATGTTTGTGCAAATTTCGAATAAATTTGTTCTGTAACCAGTGCAGATATTTCATCATCCGCTGTAAGACTTTTTATCTCATGGTTATCTCAAACCCATTTTGCCAATCAATATCAGACGACAATCAGACATAATATTGCGACTAATGCCCAGACTATTATTAGTTCATCTGCAGCTTATCTTCGTAACGATAATTTGAATTATATGATAAAGTTTACTCGAACAGCAAACTTCAACTAAGTGATTGATGTCTGGACAAATTGTTCTACGTTTCCTTCAGTGATCTTCGTCTTGGTTCGTCTTCCTACACCCGCAGACACTTACACAAAGTTTGAGATAAGACAGAGTGAGTTTCTTATCTCTTCTTAGTTAAACTTGAAAATTTTGTTTTATTCTGTTTGGCTCAGTGTTTGTTAGTTGTTGATTGAATCGAGACACAAGAAATGGGTAAACACAAATCGTCGATTAGTTTTGTTTTCCTAAGACGTTTCCCTTTCTTCACAGCACGACAAGAGGAAATTGTTGCACTTACGCAAAACCTTATCAATGTCATTAATCGAGGAGACTATGAGAGCTACACAAGAATTTGCAATCATGATATGACTGCATTTGAGCCCGAATCCTTAGGCAACATTGTGATCGGAATGCCGTTTCATAAATTTTATTTCGATAACGGTAAGCAGGCTATAATTTTGATTGTTAATTAAAAAAAAGGAGTTCAACGATTTTTGCATCTGCAGTACTCAACCACAAGTCGATAAACAACACGATAGTGAATCCTCAAGTCACTTTGCTCGCCGTGGATGCGGCTTGCATCGCTTATGTTCGACTGACGCAGTATCTCGATAAGTGAGGCTAAGGAAATTAATGAGTAAGTCTGCCGAAGTCATCAACTTGGTTCTATTTAAGGCAAGGACAAACTCATACTCATCAGTCTGAAGAGACACGGGTGTGGCAGCGTAAAGACGGAGAATGGCGTTGCATGCATTTACATCGCAGTTACACTGGAAACTTAAGTTCGATGACCCCGTTCAACGGAAAATGATGCTCAGAAAATTCGAAGTTTGAATTTTTATTGTCGTCAAATTGTTCGAGAATAAATGCCCTAAAAAGAATAACTGTGCAGATAAAAAAATCTTTTCTTTATTAATTATGTTCTGGATTGCGAATACGGACTTCGGCAAACTTCGTCTTCTTCAAATGTAGAATCAAGTCAAGAGCAATTGAATAAATCGTTTTGCTGGCTCTTCTTTCCTCATTGCAATATTCAAACTTGTATTTAAAAACAAAACAAAGACTTTCAAAGCTATTTGTTTAAAGCAAATGTGGTTGATTGTTTACTCATCGGAAAGTGTCAGAAACCATTTTTCCGTTAAGTGATATTTCCACTTCAGCCGTTAAATTATCGCAGATTTGCGTTGATGCCAAGTCTTCTGATTCACGCTTATGTTGAGAGGTGAAAATTAATGTTAGACTTCGATGAAAAAGTGTTTGGCCTTGGCAGTTTTTCTGGGAAAGTCCACTCTATTTAAACATCTCGTGAGGCAAACGAAACGTGGAAGCGACGCAGCTTCACAGTTCAGATGAAACGTTTTTGGTTCACGGAGATTTTCAGTGAAAAGCGATTTTTCCTCTAGCGACATTTCCCTGAAAATCAAAATTAAGTCTTCGCATTCGCGGAAGACGGTTGGCAGAAACTGAGCGAGTGCGGCAAAGAGAACTCGACAGGCGAGAGCCTCTGGTATAAAACTTGACGATCGCATGCTCTTTCCATTCAATACAAAACTGTCGACAGAGAAAGAAAGTACGAAACAAATAACAGAAGCAATCATGGTGGTTGAAAGCAGAATCAAAGTGGAAGTTGACCAAGTTGGAAGTTTGGTGAAGAAAGTCTTGGTGCAGGCAAACATCGAGAAGCGTTTGGTCGTTGGATTACTTCAGATCGGAAGATTTCTATCACAAGATCGAAGCGAGTTTCCTATTTTCTGTCTGATGGCACCGCCGCAGTCTGGAGATTACGCGACGCACATACACGAGGTGCTTCTGCAAGCTTACTGCCTCGAGAACGACATCTACATCCTTCGGCTAGACAGTGCAGTGAAGCTCAACAGAATCTTAGACTCGCCGACGGCAGAGACTTGCGCTTTGGTCTGTGCCAATCCAGCTGGCGACAGCGACTCCGAAGGCAGTTTTCTCGATCAGGATTATCAGATGACAAAGTTTGAGAGAAAACTCGTCCACTTGTGTGAAGATCACTGGAACGATTCGGAACTCGCGATGATCCGATTGCCTGAGAAATGAAATCGATGTTGACGCGGATTAAACGCCAGGGAAACTAAAAATCCGAGATCCTTGATGGAAAGTGTCAAGGAGTTTGCCAGATGTAGGACAGCCATCAAAACAAAACTGTGACATCATTTGACTAAATTGATCGACGACAAAAAAGTTTTTTGAAAAAACTGAGACAAATAAATTTTGATGAACGAGAAGCGTCAGTTGTGAGCTGATTTAATTTTCCGAGAATTTCATTTTCAGTCCGCTCGATTTGCCAAGAGTCGGCAAGTGATTCACTTCTGAGATTGTCGCGCTTTCGTGTTCACTCTTCTTGAATGGAAGTTTACGAGGAAAGATAAAGCTTTATTCTTAAAATTGTTTACCAGTTAGACTTTTTATTAAAATGGAAGTGCGATTTGAGTTTTACCGAAAAACAATCTCAGATGTTTCAAGTAAATAAAATGCGAGCTTGTAAAATTTGCATCTGTTGCTTATCACAACACAAGCGAGTTAGGGTTTTCTTATCATTGCTATTCGCTAACTTTTATCTCAATGTTTTTTGAGAATGAATCGTTCAAGAATAATTTGTGGCATAAAATATTTTTGTTACAATTTTTCAAGTGAAAATTCAACGTCTGTGTTGACAAACAAAAAGCTATCAACGCAACAGCTTAATTACCTTTGTTATCCAGAAATAGTTCAAAAGCAAACCGCCAACGAGAAATCGCGCCCGAAGCCAACGAAAGCTTGTGAGCATCGACAACAAGATGATCGTAACGAATCCGACGACGAACGGAATTCCCAGGCAGTCTATTGCGACGGTTCATTCACTTGGGCTATCTACTCTCTCGCCGAGCAATTTCAACAACAGATGTATTTTGGGGGTAAAGACGAAAATGTTTGCAAACAAGTCGTCGATGGCGAATAAAAGTCACAAACAAATCAATCGAGTTCAGACGAAAACAATAAACAAACGAGTCTGTCGAGACAACGTAAAATTCTCAATACGAAGATAGTTTTGAAAAGCGCAAGAGATATCATTCGCATCACAAAGGAGCGTTGTGCTTAGGCTTCGAAGGACGATGTAAGCGATTTTCTATTTTTGGCTGATTTATTGCGCTTCTGTTCGACAACGATGAACAACACGTGGGTGTTAGTAGAGTTAGCACAATCTTGCTTATCTCTGCAGCTCCCATCGCGGAAGATAACTCGTCAGCTCTCGCCAATTGCGATAAAAATGAGAGTAACGCGACGAATGAGCGCAGCTTATATAAAAACAAAAGATTGAGTCTCGTAAGAGCCATTCATCAAGCTAAACTCATAACTGGAAGAAAAGCGTGGAAAATCGAATGACATAAAGAAGTCATAGGCAGTCAAGTGAAAAATTATTCATAATCGGAAAATGGTTCAAGAGCTCGTTAAGACACTCGTTAATATATCAACGCTCGCCGTTGATTCAAGAGTATTTAGTGAAACTATAACTAAAATAAGAATGAACATTGGACAGACCATCGAGAGAATTCTCAACGAAGCTCAAAAGGAAGGTCGACTTATTTCCGGCCTTAACAACGCATCAAAGTATTTGAAAGAGACGGAGAATCCCGAGCACTCGCTGTTCTTCTTTATTGCGCCTTCGCCAAACAAGGATTCGCTCACCCACATGCAAGAAGTTGTGCTGCAGTCGTTCTGCTTCGAGAATGATATTTACATCATTAAGATTGACAACGCTGCCAAATTGACAAAGATACTAAATTCGAATGCGGTGGTTACTTGCGCATTGGTTCAGAAGTCATCGCAAACGCCAAACAAGCCGAAGAAATACTCAGATCTCGAGACAACCTTGATCGATCACTGCGAAGATTTTTGGGGTGAACCAGTTCAGCCTGTCATCAAACTGCCTGATAAATGAGCATGGCCGCTGAAACGTATCAAAAGTTTTTAGTGAAAATGCAAAGAATTCGAAATTTAGGAATCTCACTCTGAGTTGCAGTTTGAGACTCAACTGACTAGGAAGGCTCCTACCTTGAATAGCGTTTCGTGAGATTTATAATTTACCATAAATTCGTTGGTCATGATGATTCAGGTTTATAAAGAGAAAATATTCTACCAGTTGTTACATCTTAAAGACGTTTATCTATTGAAGCCTTCCGTTTGAAGACTTCAGGTTAGTCTAAGTGGGGTAATTAGCCTAAGGTTATAATTATTAAGTATCTGTTATCAAAATATCACGGAAAATAAATTATTGCAAAAAATCGCTGATTTTTTATTGAGGCGCTACCTGTTCAAAAGACCTAAATATTTCACGACTTTCAATCAGTCAAGGAAATATTTTCAATGACAATTTCATCGTGCCTTTTTATTTTATTACCCCGCTCCACAAAATCGTGCCCAGCAACTAACTCAAAGTCTTCACGCAAGGGACTAGCTCCCAACGAGTGCGAAACTCGCATCCACGGGCTTTTTGATGAATCTGCAAATCAATTCAGTAAACAAAACTGACCTCAACCACGCTTGTTTCCATAGCAGTCGCACTGATTTTCCGTAGAGTATTTTGAGTAAAGCCGTATTGACGTACGAACCGAAAATGAACCAAGTCGCTACGCTCATATGATTGCTATGGCTTTGCTACATCTACTTGTGAGCAGACAATCTCTCGCTCCTCTCTCTACCACACAACGGAGGAAAATGTGATGAATCATTGTGGGATTTCATATTTCAAACAATTATTTCTTTTCATTGAAATCGACCGATATGGAAGTTAGCGGGAACCCCGCGATAAGAGGGGAGTGTTCCTCTGAAAATAGGTTCAAGATAAGGCTGAAATTGAAGCAAGCGCCAAGGAGACAGTTTTATTTCTTTCAAGTTTATTTTATTTTGCTTGTCATCGATGATTACAAAGAATCTCAAAGCTGATTTTCCCGGCTTTAACAGCAATTTCTATTTACATGGAAGCTTTCGGCGAAGCTGTATGTTCTTAGAACGGAGTTCAACTCAGAAACAGAGTCGCAGACTCTTCAAATTTCCACATGGAAAATATTTCAATTAAATCCTTTTGCTTAATTTCTACTACTCGTTCATTTTTCTGGAAGTTTGATGACTGGCTGAATTGGCTCGCTCCAGAAATCTTCGCAGTGATCGATCAAGATGTTTTCCAGCTCTGTAAACTTCTCAAAGTCGAGCTCGTCGTCGATTTTCTTAAGATCCATCGTAGCTGACCGTTGGACCAACGCACAAGTGTCGCATCGGTCGGACCCCAAAATTTTGTTGAGTTTCTCTGCGCTGTCGAGCTTGACGATGTAAATATCGCTTTCGAAGCAAAATGCTTGCAGCACAACTTCTTGCATGTGAGTGAGCGAATCCTTGCTCGGTGAAGGCGCAATAAAGAAGAACAGCGAGTGCTCGGGATTTTCCGTCTCCTTCAAATACTTTGATGCGTTGTTGAGGCCGCTAATCAGTCGACTTTCTTTTTGCGCATCGAGGAGAATTTCCTCCGCTGCCTCGCCAATTGTCATTGTGGCTCCGGCAGATGTTTCGATTAACGAATAATCCATGTCGCAAATTCCCGACTCGATGGATGATGTCGAGGTGTTTGACAATGATTTATTGAGTTCTTTCACCATTTTGCTTTGAGTTTCTTGCACTGTTTTGCTTGTTTGATCAATTTTCAATATTTTTAATTCACTTGCCAGACTTTTGGCAAAGTTTTTTTTTCAGATTTGTTATGAAATTCACCTCAATAAATTTTCTTTTTCACGATTTCTTGTTTTTCAGTTCAGGTTTTCTTTATTAATGAATGTAGCGAGAGACTCGTCGCTTGCATTTATAGCAACGACGCTCAAAACCGAGTCTCGGTTCTCTTGCTCTGCTGAGAGTGAAACGAACGTGTATAACCCGAACGAGGCGAAAAAAAACCCAAACGACGAAGATATTGTGGAATTCCGTCTGTGTTTTTATTCCGTTGGGAAGCCCAAAGTCCAGTCGCTCTTCGAATCATGTCACACTTTGACTATTGATCGCGAACTCAATATTCTTTGTGGACTTATCGGTGACTGGTTTCAAGTAACGTGGAAACTATGTGGAGTTTGAGACGATGACTTAACGAACCCTTGAATTCGTCTACTTCACACTTCATCGTCGTCCAACTGATGGCGCATGTTAGTCGAGCCCACTTTTACGGTTTCATCTCGCACGACCAATTCAAATTAATTCATCAGAATTTCTCTCCGACGCAAACAGAGTAGATTGTCACAAGGCAAGCCTTGACGTCGTGTTTTGGTCTCGCAAAACTTCTGAATTGGTTTTTATTAAGTGAGAATATTGCATCGGAATTTCCTTTGGTTTTTCGAAGCGTTTTAGATCAAATTTATGTGACTTGATATAAAAAGTTTTACGATTGAAAGCAGCAAAATCCCCGTGAACTTTATTTGCTAATTGGCTAGGTATCAATCAAACTATGAGGACTTTGATAACTCCATTGTTCTCGAGCTTTGTGTATTTTTGGCTGGAACATTTCCATTATCTCGGTCGAGTCGCAAATCCGTCTGCCCGTAGTGGTTTCCTCCGAAACGGAACTTTGCCGTCGTAGTTGTTGCGAAACATTTCTCCGAAGTATTTTCATTCAAAACTTTTTCATAATCTCGCGCTGATAACGCGTTACGCTCTCATCAGTTGTGTACCAGACGCGTCTATCACATTTTTGTTTTTTCGTGGAAAAGTTTAGAGGCGTTTATGAGTTTAAGTCTGGGACAATAACAAACAAATAAGCGGACAAACAGAAACGTTCTTTCTCTCAAATCACAAATTAAAGGAGTGTAAACAATTTTTCCGTGGACACACGGACCGCGTTATAGAAAAAAAATATTTAGGCAGCAATTTGAGTATCAACCTTACTCTTGCTCGGTAACTCGTGATAAGTTTTGATAGAGTTGGCTTACGCCCCCTTCGAAATTGAATACGATGTGAACTTCTGCAGTTCTGCAACCTGTTGACATGAAGCTCGCGAATGTTTGCGATGGTCATGTTGCAAGTGAGTGACATCCAACGGAATATTCTTTAAAAAAAAATTCGATTCAATACTGAAAACTGAAATATAGAAATTTTTTTGATTACTGATTTTTCGATTACTGAAAGATGAAGAATGGGACTCCGGTTAGTGTCAACTCATAATGTCAATATTTTTGTTCTCAAGCTCTAACTAAGTTTTGGGACTTCTCCGATGAAGATGATTGACATGTTATGCAGGTTTATGGACACACGCGTGTATTAGAATTGGAGACGTTGACTATGACGTCGCAGTAATATGAGCTCGAAGCACGCTGTTGAGGGCTGATAACTTCGGTTAGAGAGCGAGAGACTTTTCCACGACAACGCAAGAACTGAATCTGTTTCCAATCTCTCGCCGGCAAATATTGATGTTCTCAATTATTGAGCCAAATATTGACGTCAAAGGCCGGAGAAAATATTTTCGGAACGTTGGAACCTGTTTTCAGAATTTTAGATTGAAAGTCAAGAGCAATAAAATTTCCATCGAAAACAACAATTTTTTATTTTCTCAATTCAAAACATTGTTCATGTTGACTCTAAAGTTTAGGGTCTAAACTTTTATGAAGTAAATATTATCATGCTATAGCTGGCAGTTTGCGGAAGAGTGAAGCAGTCGCTGACGAAGTCTGACGTCCTTTGAGAACTTTGCTTTCTCTTCGCATCCAAAATAAGAATTTCATTTCTTTTTTTGGTGTTGGTTGAAAATAAAATTAAAATTTCCAGATCTCGTTCATTTTTCTGGGAGTTTGATTACGGGCTGGATTGACTCGCTCCAGAAATCTTCGCAGTGATCGATCAAGATGTTTTCCAGCTCTGTGAACTTCTCAAAGTCGAGCTCGTCGTCGATTTTCTTAAGATCCATCGTAGCTGACCGTTGGACCAACGCACAAGTGTCGCATCGGTCGGATCCCAAAATTTTGTTGAGTTTCTCTGCGCTGTCGAGTTTGACGATGTAAATATCGCTTTCGAAGCAAAATGCTTGCAGCACAACTTCTTGCATGTGAGTGAGCGAATCCTTGCTCGGTGAAGGCGCAATAAAGAAGAACAGCGAGTGCTCGGGATTTTCCGTCTCCTTCAAATACTTTGATGCGTTGTTGAGGCCGGAAATCAGTCGACTTTCTTTCTGCGCTTTGAGGAGAATTTCCTCCGCTGCTTCGCCGATTGTTAATTTATCTCCAGTTAAAGTCTCGAAGAAATCTTCCATGTCGCAAATTCCCGACTTGACTGATGAGGTCAAGATGGACTTGTTGTAATTTTTCACCATTTTTAAGTTTTCGATAATCCGGAAAACTTGATACGTTTTAATTCCTATCGAATTTTCTTTTAATAGAATCGCCAGATTTCAACTTATCTTGCACTTTTCTTTTAAATTTTTGTTACAAGTTTTTTTCTTATTTTAACAGAGTTTGCTGAAGGTTTGAACCCGAATGAGAAGATTGAGCGATTCTCCACTTGTACTTATAGCGGAGCCCCTCTCGTTGTTGAATCTCTCTCGGCTTCTCGAGACGAGCTGTGACTGTTACGCAAAACTTCAGCGAATTCCGCTCTGTGATTTTCCGCGGTCTGCTTGTGAACGAACAAAATGATAAGAAATTCGTATGATCCGGCTTGATACGAACGCAAGCGACTGCCCGTTGTTCCCAATCATTCATACGTCACATCGATTTTCGGTTCTTCTTTGTCGCTGCTTTTTTGCCAGATAGTTTAGACAAACTGGTTTTATTCCTGTCCACGCTGTGTTGACAAGACATCGTGGTGCTTGCTCACATGATTCAGCAAATCACTCCGATGATGTCCACTGACTCTTCGATTTTTACGGACTTCGAATGTAAATAAATGAATTCAGTTGAGCGCACGCTTTTTTGTTTGGATGAGTCCGCATTATTGAGTTCCATGCGTCAGCGTGCAAATCCCCAGAACGAAACATGCTTGAGAAGAAATTGAGAGAAGGAATCATGTCGCTATGCTTTTCATGATTCACTTGCCACGCTATGATTCATGTCAGTTGGGGTTTCCATTACATTGCAGAGCATGAACCGGATTCATAAGAAATGGTAGCAGACTCGATTGCGTAAAACCCAAAGGTAAATTTAGCGCAGTCGCGCTTTTTATGGCATGAGCGCTGTGCCTCCCCTTGCTAAGAAAGGGTTTCGAGTTATCAGCGAGTTTTGTTGTTCCTGGGGCGCATAGGATAAACAACCGAACAAAGAATTCACTTCATAACATCTGCGAAGTGGTTTAATGAAAGTCATACTCAACGTATTTTGCTTGATAAGAAGCCACGTCTGTGAATCATTTAGTGTTGTTAGCAGATTAAGCTAAAACTTCGTCGTAAACTTCCATTAATGAAGAGCGAACCCTAAAGCGCGACAATCCCAGAAGTGAATCACTTGCCGACTCTTGGCAAATGATCAAGTTGACGAAAAAAAAATCGAGCGCACTGAAAATCAACAACTGCCGCTTCTCGTTCATAAAAATTTATTTGTCTCTGTTTCTTGTCGTCGATCAATTTAGTCAAATGATGTCACAGTTTTGTTCTGATAGCTGTCGTACATCTGCAAACTCCTTGACACTTTCCATCAAGGATCTCGGATTTGTAGTTTCTCTGGCGTTTAATCCGCGTCAACATCGATTTCATTTCTCAGGCAATCGGATCATCGCAAGTTCCGAATCGTTCCAGTGATCTTCACACAAGTGGACGAGTTTTCTCTCAAACTTTGTCATCTGATAATCCTGATCGAGAAAACTGCCTTCGGAGTCGCTATCGCCAGCTGGATTGGCACAGACCAAAGCGCAAGTCTCTGCCGTCAGCAAATTTAAGATTCTGTTGAGCTTCATTGCACTGTCCAGCCGAAGGATGTAGATGTCGTTCTCGAGGCAGTAAGCTTGCAGAAGCACCTCGTGCATGTGCGTCGCGTAATCTCCAGACTGCGGCGGTGCCATCAGACAGAAAATAGGAAACTCGCTTCGATCTTGTGATAGAAATCTTCCGATCTGAGGTAATCCAACGACCAAACGCTTCTCGATGTTTGCCTGCACCAGAACTTTCTTCACCAAACTTCCAACTTGGTCAACTTCCACTTTGATTCTGCTTTCAACCACCATGATTGCTTCTGTTATTTGTTTCGTACTTCCTTTCTCTGTCGACAATTTTGTATTGAATGGAAAGAGCAGGCGATCGTCAAGTTTTATACCAGAGGCTCTCGCCTGTCGAGTTCTCTTTGCCGCACTCGCTCAGTTTCTGCCAACCGTCTTCCGCGAATGCGAAAACTTAATTTTGATTTTCAGGGAAACGTCGCTAGAGGAAAAATCGCTTTTCACTGAAAATCTCCGTGAACCAAAAACGTTTCATCTGAACTGTGAAGCTGCGTCGCTTCCACGTTTCGTTTGGCTCACGAGATGTTTAAATAGAGTGGACTTTCCCAGAAAAACTGCCAAGGCCAAACACTTTTTCATCGAAGTCCAACATTAATTTTCACCTCTCAACATAAGCGTGAATCAGAAGACTTGGCATCAACGCAAATCTGCGACAATTTAACGGCTGAAGTGGAAATATCACTGAAAGAAATATAATTTTCAGACGAAATTTCCCGCTTGCGTTTCGGGAAACAAATGAACAGATCACAAAATTTTCCTCGGACCTCTGGTTTTATTTCTGCGTTTCCTAAAGGCTTTGTTTATTGACGATGTGTAGTTTTGTTGTGTTTGCTTCGCTACGCGCTCTTATCATTCGTGAAGTTCATGCTTGATTAAAAATTTGCAAACGTTTTCAACTTGACACTCGTGGGCTTGTGTAGCTCTTCAAGTTTCATGGCCTCGAGTGCTGTTTGATTATGAGCGGTTCATGATTGCCGCGTTTCAGTTATTATGAAATCATAAAAGATAAATGAGGCGCCCCTAAAATCGCGAGCGAAAGAGTGAACTCGTTCAATCACGAAAACTCAGGTGGTTGATAAAAAGTTATGTGCGATGCGAGGTGTCAAGCGCCGTTGAGTAAATAGCGATAAGGCGAGAAAAACTACGAAGCGATAAGGTGAGAAAAACTCGTAAGCGAATCAGCGAGTTACAATAAATCAAACTTAAATTTTCTTCAGAGATAACTTCATAATTCACCTGCTGCTTCTCATCAGCTCGTCGAGGCTTCTTAAGCTTTCTAAGTGTTCCAAGGCTAATCGATTAGGAGACACGTGCGAAGTCATTTTCAATCGGAGACTGCATGATGAAAATTGAATCACGCAAATTACTTGTGTTTTCACGCTGAACTCACTGGCGATGAAAACGAGAGTGAGTGAGCGCCCAAGGTTTTTAGATTCTCCCGTGACCTGAAATAACACGAGGCGAAAACATTTCATCGTAATACGATGAATTCTCGTGAAATTCGAGCATTGAGCATTTATCAATCTCACGGAGTTTCCGTCAACGTTGCACAAACTTCGTTGGAGAGGTTTTGCGTTGCGAGCAGCTCGTGGGCTCGATTCACGACTCAGATACCAGGTGAACGAACTCGACAAAAAATCTCTTATTCATCTGCCTCAGAGCAAATATTTGGCCACACGCGCAAACCAATTTCTTACACGTGTCGAATCTAGCGCCGGGAAGGTAAACGCCAGTCGATGTCAAACGTCGAATCTAGCGACGAAATTCCCAATCGATATTCAAATCAGTGTACAATACTGAGAACAAAGCTAATTCCATCGGAAAATACGGAATTTCATAATATTTATTGAACTCTCTCGCCGGTTATTTCTTTCGTCGCAATCGCGCCATGAGATATCTCGTTAGCTTCGCTCTCATTCGAGCATTACCGCCAGTATTACACCGGAGAATTTCCCCAAAACAGAGAAGATTTCCATGCCGGAGAGGCTCAGCTATAAATATTGGCGACGAGCTTCTCGCTTCACTCATTCGTAAAGCAAATCTCGAAGTGAAACAGAAACAGAGAAGCGGAGAAAATAAAACACGAGAACAAGAAGAAGTTGTGCAAGTGAATTTCACAATATTATCAAGTTGGGGATTCCCAGCGGGCTTGATAGCCAATTGAAAATTATTCATTCCGAAAAATACTGTGAAAGAAATTCAAGACAAAATGGTGAAAAAATTCAATAAATCATTGTCGAACACCTCAACATCATCCGTGGAGTCGGGAATCTACGGCATGGATGAATACGTGGAGACTTCGACCGGAGCCACGATGACTATCGGAAAAGCAGTCAATCTGACTCTTCTGGAGGCTCAGAAGGAAGGTCGACTGATTTCCGGCCTCAACAACGCATCAAAGTATTTGAAGGAGACGGAAAATCCCGAGCACTCGCTGTTCTTCTTTATTGCGCCTTCACCGAGCAAGGATTCGCTCACTCACATGCAAGAAGTTGTGCTGCAAGCATTTTGCTTTGAAAGCGATATTTACATCGTCAAACTCGACAGCGCAGAGAAACTCAACAAAATTTTGGGATCCGACCGATGCGACACTTGTGCGTTGGTCCAACGGTCAGCTACGATGGATCTTAAGAAAATCGACGACGAGCTCGACTTTGAGAAATTCACAGAGCTGGAAAACATCTTGATCGATCACTGCGAAGATTTCTGGAGCGAGCCAATTCAGCCAATCATCAGATTGCCATCAAAATGAATTATATTTGAAACTAAGCATTTAATGGATGCCAGAAATAATCGAAATATCTCATTACTTTTGAATGAGATGAAGATTGCTGAGACAATCTTAGTTTGATGGACGCTGCTGCATCACTCCCGATTCAGAAGCTTTGATGGTCAACGATCGGCAACTTTGGTGGTCGAGAACAACAACCGACACGAGTCAACCGTCAGCAAACACCCTGAAGGATTCAACAATGTTTTATGAAGAAAAAAATGTTTTAAAAATGTCAAAACGTGAAATAACTTTGTTAGTTTCGTAAGTGTTTGACGTTACTTTTAAGAGCTTACATAAATAAAACATTTTAACCATGAAATATTTATTGGATCAACAAACTATTGAATAAAGAAAATATAAGAGGTAAAGCGCTCAAGTCTTGATTTCTGTTACAGAACGAATGAAGTCCAAATATTTGCTGACTCTGGTGAAAACTTTCGGTTTCCCGACGCAGCCTTGCGCTCCATAAGAAACTATTCCAAGAACTGTGGCTTTTCCGTCGTTGTCTTGTCTAATCAGACCGTTGCCACTGTCACCCTTAAATAGATTCATACATGTAAATTCAATTTGACCGTGAAAATTCAAAAGATTCAAACCTGGCAAGTTGTTTCGTTGACCATCAGCCCGCTAGCGCATAACAAGGTTTCGTTGAAGTGCCAGCCCCATTCGTCACAACATTCTTCGTTGGTAATCTCTTTCATCTTGACATATCGCAGATATAAATTCGATTGCGATCCGTTCTTGGTTTCACCGAATCCCGGCACGGCCAAAGTTGAATTCACGAGACTTTCAATTGAATTTTCATGTATCTCAGGCAAGCGAATCGACCTAATTCGATGACTGAACACGACGGGTTTTTCCAACTTCAGCAAAGCAATGTCATGAGCGTTGACGTTCTTATAAAGAGGATGAATCGATGCGTCGACGATTTTCAGTTTCAGAAGCATCGATCGCATGAACACTGAGCCCAGATAAGCTTTAGCCGAAGTCATTTCATTACAACAATGCGCTGCCTGTGACTGAAGATTTAGCAAAAACTTTCTGCAAATACTTTACCGACTACTTACGGTCAAAACCCATTGCGAGTTCAACAAACTTCCTCCGCAATATTTCGTCGAATCTTTTCTTTTTATCGAAAGTTGTACCATGTGCGGAAATTGGCCATCGACTGCCAGCTCGCCGTTGATGATCTTAGTGGTTGCTGAACAGTTTTCCACAATCAACGCGACAAAGACGAAGAACAGAAGCTTCATTATGGTTCCACAGCACTTGAAAGTCTGAACGAGTTTTATAGGTCACAACTATGTACATCCCGCATCGAGCCGAACGTAAGAAATTTACATAAAGATTATCAAAAAATATTTATTGAGCAACACAGGTTCACGTAACTTTAAAAACATTTGTGTGCTTGAATCCGTGGTTCTCGATACAACTGTTCGCTGGCAATTCGTAACGAGCGAGCGTAACCAGATTGAGACTTTTGCTGAGCGCGTGTCGCCCGGGGTCCCCAATCAAGCATAATTTGTTGTTCTTCGCTACTAACTGTTGGATCCACGGCAGGAGCTGGGAGGCAAACTGCTCGTCGTAAAAAACGTCGCCAAGCACAATTACATCGAAGTCAAACGTTGCCGGGTCATGAACGAGATTTCTAGTTTCTGTCTCGATCACGACGTTGTTGAGCTCAGCATTAATTTGCGCTGCTATCGCTGCGGTCTCATCAATATCATTGGCCACGACGAGCTCACATGAGGACAGCTTACAAGCGATAGAAGTTGCTCCACAACCAGATCCAAAATCGAGAACTTTCTTACTTCTGACGATCTCAGGGTGATCGAGAATATAACGCGAAGCCGACATGCCGCCCGGCCAGTAAAAACCCCAGAACGGATCAGTGATCGGAAGGGCTTCCAGCTCGTTGCTCGTTGAATGAAACAGCCGGCAATTTTCAGTTATCAGTCTCAGCTTGATCTCAGGCGTTAAGCTTCGAGTTGTGACTTCCGTTTCACGAATGATCCAATCGCGGATGAAACGTTCCTGACAAAAGCTCCGTCGAATCATTGAATAACTTTTCATTCTTATTTTCTACAGAAATTGTTGCTCCGAAAACAAACCAACTGTTGGGAAAGCAGATTGTGAAACTCAAATTCCTCCAATTCCGTTAGAACTCTGAGCTTCTTACGAAAGTTTGTTTTATTTTAAAATAAATTAGAAAATAGCTGATCATGCAATTGCCATCGGAAACATTTGGGTTGACCCCGCGACGGATTAACTTGTCACTGTGTCAGGTTTCTAAGCTTTTGCCCCTTGAATATTGAACAGTTTCTTTGCAGAATGGGCCGCATCCGGATAACGCTTCTGGAAGCTGTTGATTAGTTCGGGATCGACGAGCTTCACTCCATCAAGCTGATTTCCAATCGTCAACCAGTTTGGCTGAACGTTGTGCTGTCTTCCAAAAAGCTCAATTTTCTTAGTTCCCGGCGACAATCTTTCGATGATTCCGTAAACTTCGTCGGGCTTGTGAGACGTAGCGCGAACTTCAGCTACGATCACATCACAGTCAAGTCCACGATTGAGGTTTTTAGGTTTCCCTTTCAGTCCAACGAGACAATGTTCCTTGCCATGGTTCAACCAATGACCAGTGCGACCAGTTCTGATGATCCTCTGAAGCTGATTCGTTTTTACCCAGATCAACTCGTCAACTCTTTCGTATCCCCAAAGCTTGAGACACTCGCGGCCAAGCTCCATTGCTCTCCCAGTTACCCACAAAAAGATCAAACCGTCGTCTTGCAAAGCGGGAACTCCGAGCTCTCGCATCTCATCGTCTGACATCGTTCCATAGGGAAGTTCCATGTGAATATCCCAAGGTGGGTCAGCCATGACTATGGAAAATTTTCCTAAGCAGGTCATGTCGAGATACCGAAGATCACATTGGATCCATTGAGCCGGATTGAGCGTAACTTTCTCGATCGATCTCTTCGGCATTAAAATCTGCTGGCTGTCGGCGGCATCTTGTGGAATCTTCACAGCTTTGCTTGTTTGTTCAGCGTTGTCGACTTGATAGTGAACGTACTTGCAGCTGGACATATGGAAACAAGTGTTGAGGAAACTGCAATCGCCCAGAACGACGTCGGTGTGTGCCTGAATTATTTTCTTGAAGTGCAAGCGAGTGCATTGAAATTTCGATTCCTTCAACTCGTCCAAGTTCTCGCCATCTACCGATGACTTGTCTGGAGTGTCTGATGTGCTTTCTTCTAACTGTTGAGCCTTCATGCATTCAACTCGAGTGCCATGGGGACAAAATGCCATCACTTGAGCCCCGCCCTGAGACTTAAACTTCTCTGTGAGGTGACGTTCCTTTGCTGTTGGCTTTGACAGAAGTTCTAAAATCTCCTCCCCCACTTGCTTGCTTTGCTTCTCTTTTGTTGAGGGCAGCGAGAGCAACGACATGATGTCGCTTGTGTCCGAGATTGTGCTCTCCTTCTGTTTCTTTTCTGGCGGTTCCTCCTTGAAACCACCGGCGTTTTCGTATTCAGCCCAAGCGTCGTCGTTCTTCTTCTCACTCAGAATGTCATGGTAGTGATAGACGAGTTTCTCGTTGTGGACTTGGATGAGTTCGTAGCCAGCTTCGTTTTTAATGGACACGTTCTTCAGTTCGATAATGTTTTGCTGTGCGATCTTCTCCAGCAACTGATGAATCTTAAGAATCTCAGCCGTTCTCGCCAATAACGTTGAAACTTGCTCAGCGATTTGTCTCGAGTTCGTAGGTAGGATCAGTTGCTTGTTGGACAATATCTTGATCAAGCACTTCTCTGTCTCGGTGTCTAAAAGATAGGAAACTTGAAGCTTGACATTAGCTATCGAAGTGAAACGATCAAACCTTCGATCAGAACAATATTCTTCTTGTCCTCCATCGTGTCACTTCCGGTGCCGAGGATGTCCTGTCGTTCCTTCCGCTTTTTCTCGTACCGCTCCCTTAAGCTATTCCGATGCATTTCGAATTATTTATTACAACTTTTGTTTCGATCCGTCACCTCGGTTTGTTTTCCTCTGAGATGACGCGACGACCCAAGCAGACTGAACTCTGCCAACTCTGAGGAGATGTAATCATTAAATAAGATTTGAAAGAAGAATGTCTCTCGACAGTCGTCATCACCTCTCGGAGAATTCAGACAAGATGGCGAAGCCTCTGCACATTCAACGGTTAGAGAAAGCGCTCGAGCTCGGGCCGTTCATGAAATACGCTGAATCTGTGTTGAGCAAGAACGATGAGATAGAAAACTCAAGCGACGACGAGGGCGTAAAGCGAGACAATTACCGCGACAAGGAGCTGATGTTCAACGCGGAAAATATCGGCGAAGATCGGCGATGGCTTTACAATCTACTCCTGTCAGACACCGAGAGCGAGTCGGAAGTGTCCGACCAGGACAAACACATTGGCGAAATGCTCAAGGATCACGTCCGAGAGAAGCGTTACCGACAAAAATATCACCGAAACCCGAACGTGAGTGCAAAGAGAACCTCGAATAACGAGATTTCTTATGTTTCGAATCCACAGAATGCTCAGTACGGCTACTACAGCGCCGGCTTGTTGTCCAAAGTTGATATGTTCCTAGATCAACAACAGTCAGTCATGGGAAACAAACGACGCAAAAGAAAGTTCGACAAGAAACCACTTAGGACGACGAAAAAGCTTCAGATTATGCCGAGGCACGAGAGGGAGGACTCGAACTTGTCGAACGAAATGAACGATATCGATTGGGAAGATCAAATCACGATGAGCATCAAGGAGGAAGATCCCGACTCGAGGCCTCAGTCGCCTTCGGGACGAGGTCGCAAGCGAAAGAGTTTATTTAAGACACCCGAACTCATGAACCATCGACGTCGCAAGGTCTGGCAGATGATGGCTAAGAAGGAGATCGGAAAGTTTCAGAGAACAAAAGCGAACAATCACAAGGAGATGCTGACGACTTGCAAGAAAACGGCGACGCTGTGCCAGAAGGCCGCTCGTCAGAAGGCCATGGAGTCTCAAAAGCGAGAGAAGGAGACCATCTGGCGAGCTAAGCGACTGACCCGTGAGATGCTGTCGTACTGGAAGAAGTTCGATCGAGTCGAGCGTGAGAATCGTCGAAGACTTGACAAGGAAGCTGAAGAACAAAGAAAGATGGACGTTGAACTGGTCGAGGTGAAGCGACAACAGCGAAAGCTCAACTTCCTCATCACTCAGACCGAGCTCTACGCTCACTTCATGTCACACAAAGGTGAAATGTCGTCACAGGAACAACAGAGAATATTAAGTCAACTAGATGAGGAACTCTCGCCTCGTCTATCAACTATTGACAACTACGACAGTGAACTGATGAAGTCTAAAGCTCAGAAGAACGTACAAGACGCCTTCGTTATCGAGCGAAACAGAACAAAAGAATTCGACAAAGTTGCACACGCGCCGACTTTGCATCCAGTCGTCGATCAAGCTTCTGGTTCGATTATCGAGCTTCCCCAGCCTGCGATGTTTAAAGGAGTGTTGAAAGGATATCAACTGAAAGGCATGACATGGCTTGCCCATTTGTATGATCAAGGCATCAGTGGAATCTTGGTATGAAGACTACCCTATCTAAAGATCAAAACTCAATCACTTCTCTTCTTTTAGGCTGACGAGATGGGCTTGGGAAAAACTGTCCAGTCAATCGCTTTCCTTTGCCATGTAGCAGAGAACTACGGCGTCTGGGGACCGTTCTTGATTATTTCACCAGCGTCTACGTTGCACAACTGGCAACAGGAGATGCAGAAATTCGTTCCGAATTTCAAGGTCGTTCCATATTGGGGATCACCAAACCAGCGTAAAATTCTCCGACAGTTTTGGGACCAGAAGGACTTGCACACGAAAGACGCAAGCTTCCATTGCGTCATCACAAGTTATCAGCTGGTCGTCTCTGACTACAAATACTTCAACCGAATCAAGTGGCAGTACATGGTGTTGGATGAGGCTCAAGCGATCAAAAGCACGTCAAGCGTTCGTTGGAAGCTGTTGCTCGGGTTCAACTGTCGAAATCGGTTGCTTCTTAGTGGAACACCTATTCAGAATTCCATGGCAGAGCTTTGGGCACTTCTACATTTCATCATGCCGACACTGTTCGATTCGCACGACGAATTCAATGAGTGGTTCTCGAAAGACATCGAAAGCCATGCTGAGAATAAAACTGGAATCGATGAGAAGCAGATCTCGCGTCTTCACATGATTTTGAAGCCGTTCATGTTGCGGCGAATCAAGAAGGACGTCGAAAACGAGCTGTCGGATAAGATTGAGATCATGACTTACTGTCCGCTAACAACTCGTCAAAAATATTTGTACATGGCGCTTAAGAAGAAGATTCGAATCGAAGATCTACTGAAGGCAACTGGACAGAGCGATGGACACACAACTGACAAGAACTTTACCTCGAACCTCATGAATCTCGTTATGCAATTCAGAAAAGTCTGTAATCATCCTGAGCTGTTTGAACGTCGCGACATTCGCTCGCCGTTTTCGCTGCCGAGGCTCGAATACAACATGCCGCGCTTGGTATTCGATGAGATGCGAATGTACAAAACACTTCCGAGCAAGAATCATTTGCTTTTCAACAAGTTCAGCGTGTTCAAAGCTCAGAACATTCACAAGCGCCTTCTTCCCGAAGAACCTGAGACTGACGGGCTTTCGTTCTTGCGCTTCGTTGATCTGACGCCTGCTGAAGTCGAGAAGATAACGCTTTGCGGAATTCTGTCATTCTTGCTGCACGTGATTGCATCGCAGGAACAGCAAAAATTGTTGCACTATCGAGACAAATGGTGGAGCGATTTGGATAAAAGATTCATGCTCCTTCAGCCGACCGTTAGTCAAAAGCTGAATAAGGCTTTCCTAAGCGAGAACAGCGTGATGCGCGATTTGATCTTCACAAGTCACAACGCTCGCGAAAGCTCAGTTTACACTTTCAAAAACCAGCTCATGTGTTCAATGCAAGAGACAACTGACCACCGTATTATTCGAAGTCGTCACACACCAAAAGTATTAACGCCACTGAAGTCGCCAACCAGACTGATCAAGTCGCCTATGAAATCTCCGACACTTCGAGAGCCAAGTGAGAAGAAGCCTGACGATAACATAATCTTGATTCCAGAATTCCCTCACGTCTCGCGAGCTCCACGAGCTCTCGTCTGTGAGCCAACGGAGATGCCAAAGTTCCTTTACAAACTTCCTCCTAAAGTTCAAAGTTCAGCAAAACGTCTTTACGTTGAATCTCGCGCTGCTGCATGGGAAGAGAAGCGATTCGACCACTGCGACTGCATTGAAGGTTGGGAGCTCATAAACTCATCTGTGAATCGAATGCTACCTCATGCTGGCTGGTCGACGGTGACGATACCGGACAAGCAAGCACTCGTCTCTGATGCTGGCAAGCTCTTCGTGCTTGATCTTCTGCTAACTCGACTCAAGACTGAAGGCCATCGCGTGCTGATTTACTCGCAGATGACGAAGATGATCGATCTACTCGAGGAATACATGTGGCACAGGAAGCACCGATACATGAGACTGGATGGTAGCAGCAAAATCTCCGCGAGACGTGACATGGTCGCAGATTTCCAGGCACGCGAAGATATCTTTTGCTTCTTGTTGTCAACCAGAGCTGGAGGATTGGGAATCAACTTAACAGCTGCGGACACGGTAAGCGACTCTTATTTTTTAATTCTTGAGCTCTGTTCACATAATTTAATTCTCAGGTAATCTTCTATGACTCCGATTGGAATCCAACGGTTGATCAGCAGGCCATGGATCGAGCTCATCGACTGGGTCAGACGAAACAAGTCACCGTCTATCGCCTCATCTGCAAAGGCACGATAGAGGAAAGAATTCTGCAACGGGCTCGCGAAAAGAGCGAAATTCAAAGAATGGTAATCAGTGGCGGCAACTTCAAGCCCGACACTCTCAAGCCCAAAGAAGTCGTTTCGTTGCTTCTGGATGATGAAGAAATCGAGACGAAGTATCGCCAGAAAAAGTGTGACGAGAACAAACCGCCAGAAGAACGGACGACAATTCGCATAGAGAAGGAGCAGCCAATCCGAAAGCGGAAGAATTTCCCGCTAGCCAAGGAAACGAAGAAACAAAAACTGGATTTGCTACTGGATGCTGAAGATTTGGCTTTCCTGGAATCTGGCGCGCCGTCTCCTTCTTCGATCAGCGAGCAGTCGAGCAAGATAGCGAGCAGCACATTGGGAATCAATAACGACGACGATTCGAGTAACGATGCACTGCTGGGCGACATGGATAAGATGATCGGGTCGATCTACGGGGACTTGAAGCCTCCAAGGAAGCGCAACGCTCAAAGAGCTGGCAACCGACGGCCAGGGCGACCTAGAGGCACCGGAAAGAAGCGCGATGGTAAGCAAATAACGACCGATGAATGATCCGATAACATTTTTCCAACTGTCAGATATGGCACCACAAGAACCTCAGCAGCCAAAGCGAGGCCCAGGACGTCCGAAAACAAAGCAGACACCTGGACCGAGTAATCAGGGATTCAGAAACGTTCCGCCCCATCGCAATCCCCCCAAAATCGAAACCATAATCAAGGTGGAATCTTTTCAGTTCGAAGATAAATTGTAAACATTTCCGTTGAATGAATAATTAAATAATACACGAGTATGAAATTTGAATTTCCCGCATAATTTTGATTCAAACTGCGGCGTTTGTCCCATCAGAACTTTCAGTTACCTCGGCGGAGTTGCAAACCTAAACTCGTTGAACGCGCATTTTGATGTTGATGAAAACAATCAAGCGTAGAGAGATCGACAGTAAAACTATTCTACCGGTGTGATTTCAAAGGCTAACTAAAGCGTAATGTTTGGAGCGATAGTTTCGGGCCGATTGGTGCAAACAGGTGAGCGGAAACCATCCAACTTGCCGCAACATTTTTCTATTTTAAGCTTTTCAGACTTCGAGCAAATCGAAGAGACGAAATTCCTGTTGAATATTCCAGAAGCCGACAACCTCAATTACTTGGTGATATTTTTGACTGGCGCGACGCCGCTGCCAAATGGAAGTGCGAGTGGTAAGTCCGACTACTCTGCCTTAGCTTCCCTGAAACAGTTTCTTTTCAGCTGTTTATTGGTCATGGCCGGATCCTCACAGCCCTTCAAAGTGGCAGTACCTTGGCCACATCTCCAACCAGAAGCCGTCGGCGATCTTTAAGATTTCTCAGTTGAAAAAGCTCCACGAAATCGAGATCGAAGAATCGATGATGAATTTTGGCGCGTCTTCTATCTCGCACATCGCTCAAATCGGCATCTCAATCGAGCCGGAGGCTTCGGTTCTACAACAAACACCTGCAACAACTCCACAAGACTCCGATACATATTACGTCTTCGGAAAGAAAATGCTGGAAAATTTCGTGAACTTTGCTTCGAGCTTCACCATCTCCCAAAGCCAGATGACGCCGAACCCGAGCGAGACCTACGTCCCCATTTCAACGCTCACTACCTGGTTCAACAACTTCCAGCGCCGGCTAGAGCAGAACCCAAACTTCTGGAAGTAATCAAACGATTATTATCGCCGACCTGAACGAGACTCCAAAGATTTTCTAGTGGCCAAGCTCGCCTGTCGGATTCGAATTATTGAAGTCTTGTCGCTTAATTTCTGAAAAATAAAGTTGTTTTCCTCAAAAGTTCTCATTTCGATTACAAAGCTCTGCTGTTGATGCTTTATTGAAACTTGTTGGAAAGTTTATATTCACAAGACGCTCATCGAAAGAAGCTGATGGGATGTCACGAGCTGTTTATGATCTTGGTCGTTCCTTCTTTTCTTTGTACAAAGCCAAGAGAGAAACGTTGGCTACCTTGACAACCTGAAGAGAGAACTTTGTTAGTTTGTGGTCGAAAAACTTGAGGTATCTCATGACGAATAAAGTCAGAATCTCTATAAGTTTAATCACGCGAAATATCATGGGATTGGCTCTGAGATGTTAGATCATCACGGGTGAATTTCCTTCTGTGAATCGTCAATGAGATCTCACCTTAAATCTAACTCCGGGAATGTCACCGACGGCGTGACCTTTGCGACCGAAACCGGCGATCAAGACCTCGTCATTCTCTTCAATGTAGTTCAAGCAACCATCACGGGGGACGAATGCAGTGATTTTCTTTCCGTTCTTGATCAGCTGAACACGGACGCACTTGCGAATAGCAGAGTTAGGCTGCTTAGCTTCGACACCACTGTGGAAAAACAGATCAGTCAGATTCACTTGTCTGAAAGCTCTTAAAATGCTGAATTTGACATAAAGCAGGCCAAATCTAGTTGATACCGCAGTGGAGTTATGTCTAACAGCCACTCACAGTATAATCCTGTGATTGGAACTCAAATAAACCAAATTCACAGGAAGATACTGCGAGGGGATATTCGCATCTTGTAGCACCTAGAATAATGACATATGCGAGGCAGATCAACTTACACTTTCTCAAGGACGATTCCCTTGGCGTGAGATGCACCAGCGAAGGGATTTGCCTTCCAGCGTGTTCCCAAGTGAGCCTTCTTGTAATCCTTGTCGGCCCAGCGTTGGTCACGTCTGTGAATCTTGTGTTTGCGAGCAGTTCGGATTCCGCGTGGTTTACCTACAAGTAAAACGAGAATCGAGTTGTGTTCCTCAGCAAGCAATCAATTTTCCTTCGAGAAGTCGCTGAATTCTGAAGTTGCGTTCGAAGTGTGCGAGTTTTTAATTTTATCTCTAGATTTAAACGAAACGTGGAACTGGAAGCGATTCCATCACAATGCCGGCGATCAAGTAAGTAAAAGCAACCCAAACACAAGATAATCTAAAACACGTGCCGAGCGAAAACAAATTCGCGTGAATTGAAACAAACTCTACGTTTGCCTCACGAATTCCGACTTCTTCCACTCCAGCTCAACTTTATGCACAAAACTTTCGCACTTCGAGATGCAAATTCAGTGGCTTTTCCATTTTTTCAAGGAATTTAATTTTCGTTCAACTATCGCGGCTCACCCATGATTGGAAAAAGAAAGTTTCGTCTGCTCGGTGCGACGGATTCGGTTCAATTTGGTTCCGTTTGAAGGTTTGAATGTTCCGCGATGACAAAAAACGAACTTTCAATTTGAAACGGAGATTTTAATCGAAAACTACTGAACTTCTCATCGCACAACTGTTTAGGCTCAACATGAACTTCTACAAGAACCTAAACCCGAAAAAGAAGCTCGATTTCCTTCGTCCAACGTTTGACGAGCCGAACCTGAAGATTCCTTGTGTTGACGCAACAGCCAAGCACGAGCAATCGATAGAAAGTAATGTATCACACCAGCCAAGCGAGCGATCAGAGTTCGCTGACGATGAGGAATCGTCTCGTGATTCCGAAGCGTTATCGACTGTGCAATCAGAAAGAGTTTGCGTTGTTCTTCGACTGAAGCCAACGAACGGCGACTATTCTGATGTTTACAACATCCAAGAGGCCGACAGCACAGTCACAATGAAGGGAAACCACCTGAATCAACTCTCCTGCACTGATCGTCACTACACATTCTCATCGATCTTGAATCAGTCGACGGATCAAAAGACCGTGTACGATAGAATAGTTCGTGTAACCCTCGAGGAACCTTTCGCTTCAACTGGAGCAGCTTTCTCGAGCTACGGTGTCAGCAACTCTGGAAAGACTTACACAATCCTTGGGGAGAAATCGTCGGCTGGAATTGTCCCACGAGCGCTGACTCAACTCTTCTGCCAGTACCAGAAGCAAATCTCTCAGTATCCAATCATTAAAGTCACCAATGATCAGATCACATTCCTGAGCGACTCGCAAATTGAATCCGATATGGACACCAAGAGAGAATTCCTGGATGAAGCTCGGAAGCTTAACAAAGGAAAGATGCAGCACGACTGGGTCGAGACGATCAAGGACGAGCATAAGTTTGAACCAAAGTCAGATTTGGTCGAATATCAGAAAATTTACATTTGGATTTCGTTCGTCGAGATTCACAACGAGAAGCTGAACGACTTGTTCAAGTTTCCTAAGAAGAAAACTGGTTTTCAGCACCCGCTTAAAATCTACTCGAACAATCAGAACTCTTATGTGCGAGGACTGACATGGCTGCACGTTTCCAGCATCGAAGACGCTCTCGAGTTGCTGCAGTATGGTGTTCGTCGAGCTAACTATGCGAGTACGGACATCAACTCTCATTCAAGCCGATCTCACACGGTTTTCAACGTTAACATAATCTCGGAGTGCGGCTCATCATTCGAATACGCTAGCTACAAATTCTGTGATTTCGCTGGAGCAGAGAGAATAAGCAAGACTGGCAACGTGGGCGAGCGACTCAAGGAAACAGGCGGCATCAATTCATCTCTGATGGTTCTCGGAAGATGTCTCGAAGCTGTCCACGAGAGCCAAAAGCTCGGCGTGAAAAAGAGCCAAGTTCCCGTAAGAGAATCAAAATTAACTTTCTTGCTTCAGTCATCATTGCTCGGCCAAGAAAAGTTCGTGATGATTGTTAACATGCTGCCATCCCTTGAATACGTCCACGAGAACATAAACGTTCTACACTTCGGTTCCATCGCTCACAAGATTGTCACCCGCAAGATTGAGCCTAAGAAAGCATCTCGCGGATCTTCACACTACACTTACTTCATGCAGCACGCTGTCAACAGTCCGAAGATGAACTCAAGCTTCGAGGAAACGTAAGTTCTCGTCACAATCTTAAGATCTTTCGAAATTATTTTATTTCAAAGTTTCAGCTTTACTGACCGCGGTGAATCTTCTCTGGATCTTTCATTCCAACGCAACCAGATGAGTGCTGAAGAACTTCGACACGAGCTTGTTAAGAAAGACGCTGAATGCGACGCTTTGCGAAAGATCATTGAAGAGAAAGAAAGAGAATTCCTCAATAGAGAAAAGAAGTTGCGAATGGAAAGCTCGCGAACACAAGACATTGCACGCGAGTCGGAACGAAAATTTTTCGAGGAGAAGGAAGAGATCTTGAAGAACAAATTCGAGAGAAAGGTAAGCTCAAAGTCGTTTCCAGTTGAACTTCCACTCAATTTTTCATTTCTTCAGATGGAAAACATAAGACAGCAGCAAGAAAAGCAACTCCAAGATCTTTACAGCGAAATTGATTTCCTGACATATGAGAACAAAAAGCTGAAACGAAATATTGGCAAATCGGTTGACTCGGAAGACATCATCGACCTGGATGACGATGAAGAAATGACGGATGAAAATCAGTCGCCAAACATGCAGGAGGGCAGCGGTTCAGTCGCATTTTAATTGTAATACTTCGTTTGAAGTTGCGAACTCTAACTTACCAGGCTAGAGAAGCAACCCATCGTTTCATCGCATCGTCCTTTATTTAGATGTCAATTTCTTTTATCTGCTGAGAACTGCAACCGCAGGATCATCGTTAGTTGAAGTCACAAACGTATAAACTTAAAGTCATAAACTCGAAATGCCTGATCAGTCAACATCAAACAAATCTCATTGTCAACCTCATTGGAAAAGCTCTAATAAATTTCATTTTATGGTGATCATACCAACTTAGTCAAGTGTCATCTGGTTCTTAATTGACGTTGGTTCCAACGAATCGAATTGTTATGTTCGTATCAGCAGTTTGATCGATGAATTTATAGCAACACGAACATGCAATTAACAATTTTCTCTCTTATCTTATCGCTAAAATCCGTCAGCAAACTGTCGAGTCCATAAATATAGCGAGTCAATCTAAGGCTGAAAACTAAGTGGGCCAATAAAGCATCCGTTCGGGTTTTACTTTAACGCAATCTTATCAATATTTATTTTATATTTTTGCATGTCTTTAACAGTAAATTTGTTTGCTTTTTTATTATCATGAATTTCATCTCAATCATTTCTTAATAATTTTGCACGCCTAGAAACGGATCAAACAAAAGTGATGAGACGACTTGTCTCATTTCGAAGTTAACAGAAATCTTGGGGTTTGAAGTTGATTGGCCGATTTCGATGAAAATATCAATTTAGCTCAAATGAAAAACGTCGAACGATCGCGTGACCTACAGGCTCGGCTGGATTGCTTTTGATAATATTTCATGGTTTAAGTATCGAGTGTACGCAGAGAAGCAGTCGCATGGCGTAGATAGTTACTTTGTTTCGTAGAGGGTGGGGAGAGTTCAGGGGGATTGTGGTTTGTGATCACGGACGATCATCATCGAAAATCGTGTAAAACTCTAACATCTAATTCGGTTTATCCTCGTAGTAATGGCGTGTGTGTGTCGCTATGTTATGTTGTTTAATGCAGGGTGAGAGTAATGTTATGTTGTTGCAGGCAATTCACGGCGAAAGCTGACGACGTTCGAATCACATTCAATCTTCCTGTCCGAAATTATATTCAAACAATTTCCTTTTAAAGCTCCTAGACCTGTTCGTCAGCCTCCGGGAAAAACGTTTATAAAAAAGTGTAACGGTGATTAAGGTAGTGCAAGTTGGTTCTACATAAGCGCGCAGAACGATTCCTTAGCGATGAGCTTATTGCATTTTGATGATACTTTGGCATGAGTTGAGCATGTGGGTGAGCCACCGTTGGCTTTCGCGTGCGAGTCGCTAGCGTAATCCGAGTCCGTCTCACTTTTCAATTCACTGATGTCTGAGGCAGTGTCGTCGTCATCTTCATCCTCGATGAACCGATCGCTGAGCTTTTGGAAGTTCTGCACGTGAAACAAACTGTCGAACGACTCGCTTTGCTTCGCTTGCAGCCACTTGTGCACAGCACTCGTGATTGGGAAGTCATAGAGTGGATTGATAATTGGACTCTTCAGTTCAATCTCGTCATCGAGAAGCTTCAGGTTTTCCATCAAGTCCCGCTCCAAAGCTGCAATGTTTGTCTTGTCGTTAAAGAAGTCCATGTCTTGGAAAGGCGTCGCTTTCACTTCTGCTTCCTTCTTCTTGGTGATCTCCAGCTTCAACTGCGGCTCTGGCTTCTTTTGTACGTCACATTTGCTTAGCACTTCCGAAACCTTCTTCGCTTCCAATTTAGGTTCAGTAACAACACATTCTGCCTTGTCTTCCGGTTCCGTTTTAACTTCAACTGTTCCTCTAATTTCTTTTTCAACATGAACGTCTTGTTTGACTTCATTTTCAGCCTTAGATTCGATACCTTTCTCTTCCACGTGTTCTGCCTTTAACTCATTCGATTTCTCAAGCGATTCGACTATCGCTGCAAGTTCAGCTTCTGGAATTGACGACAGCTCGAGCGGAAATTTGATTTGACCGGAAATGTCTTCGTCGCTGATGTCAATCACAGCATCATCGTCTTCGTTATCATTAACTTTAAATACTCCTGGGTGATCATTAAATTTCAGCGCAACAGTTTTCTCTTCAATCGGCTCAACCACAACAACAAGCTCGAGATTGCTTAGCACCACGTTTTCATCGATTTCCGGTTCGACAGTTGGAATATCAGATTCAACGGTTGTCTCTTCTTCGCTGACGTCTTGATCGGGAGCTTCAGCTGTCGGCGTCTTGTTGAACTCAGGTTCAGTGATTTCGAACCCTCCCTGCTTCGTCAACAGGTGTGGCTTCTTCTTCTTGCCCTTGTTCTTCGACTTCTTCGATTTGCATGGCACCAGTGCTGACTTTTTAACTGCGTCGGGAGCTATAACGACTTCCGTTTTTGGCTCTTCAATCTTTATCTCTTCAAATTTCTCTGGCCTGGCGTCTTGCACGTCTGAAGACAAGAGTTCCATCTTAATGTCTTTTGCAACCTTGACTTTCTTTCCGTTCTTGATGACGTTCCATTCTTCAACGTGATTTGCATTTATTGTCGAATGATGCTTTGTCAAGTCAATGTTCTGTTGCTCCATCGATTTTATTCCTTCGATGATTTCTTTCTTGCTGACGCGACTGCCTGACGACTTTGCTGCTTGACTAGTTTTCGTGACTTTCTGGGCTTCGATTTTAGGCTTGGGCGATGATGGCTTCTCAGCCGACTCATTAGAATTGACTTGCTCGTTTCCATTGGTCTGAGTTCGCGGATAAAACTCCTGAACGTCGACATTCAAGTGAAAACCGTTTTGTGTTTGATTGTCCTGTTCGGAAAGAGTTGCAGGTTTAGACGGATGGAAAGTTGTCGTTTGTAGTTTACTTACATTCTGGTCGAGATGGAACCTCTGAAACTTTCCGTTGAAATGATTGTAGGCATTTGGATACGTCCATCCGTTCTGATAACGAGTAGGGTTGAATCTTCTAGTGTTAGGCGTCGCTTCATCGTCAGAGTAGTCTGTTGTGGTTTCAGCTGAGCGCGGCTGTTGATTCTGTGAGTTTCGAGAGTTGAGGAAGCGCTTGCGACGTTTAAACTTCGGTGGACGTGAAGATGGAGCGCCGTTGTAATAGCAAAAATTATTGTAGTAACCGTTTTGATAGGCTTGGAGCATGAGCTCTGTAAGATAGAAAGTTGCAATCTAGTTATAAAGTCGCCTGTTCTCACCGTTTGGAAAGACAGGAAAGCTTTGCTTGAGGTCCGGATTGTTGGACTCGGTTTCGTCGCCATTGCCATTCAGTTTGTTGCTTTCCATCTTGTTTTCTTCCTGCAATTGACAAAGATATTTTGACGACAATTATAAAAGAGAAATGCGTTTGAGGACAAATTGCGTTAGAGAAAATTTTGCAACGCGAAAACTTTATGAATGACACAGCAAGTTTTCTTTTTCTCGTGGCTGTTTCGTTTTATTTTTGTTTTTCAAGAATATTTTCTCGCTATTTCTGTTTGTTGCTCGAGAGCATTTTTTAAAGATGATTTGACTTGCTGTTTGACTCGTCAGTTGCGTCATTGAAACTCGCAAGAACCTTTTGATTACCCATCGTTTATAATGAATTGTAATAATAGTTAGCTTAACCGTCAAGCAATTCGCTTCATTACAGCGTTACTCAACCGTTAAACTGGCCCCATCTGCTGCGGACAAACATATCGGTATTGAGAATGACATGTACACGAGGCATGACATATCGTAAAACGTAAGTAGAAACGCTGATGAGAAAAAGCTGTTGAGGCTTGAGAACCAACCTGATTCCCATGAGTTTTGCTACTTTGACTTATCGCTCTCATCGGAGTTTCGTCAACTCCAACCAAATTATTGTATTGCAAAGAAATTTCCAGCCGTGATCCCAATGAACCTTTTCAAAGCGACAATCTCTTTTTATCTCTTTTTTATGCCAACATTTTGTCACGTGTTGGTCATCATCGAGCGATAGCAAAATATGCCAGAGCGAGTCAACCGATAGCAAGTCATCGTTTGTTAGTTGATGAATCCGTGAAATAGAAAGCGTTTCTTATGAAAAACATTTAACGAAAATAGACTAAAGACACATTTTTAAGCCACGAAAAAGAATTACAACAAACGACTCGAAGGAAAATTAAAAGTATTTTTAGAAGACAATTTAGAAAGAAGTTCGACGGAACGTCTTCGAAGTGAGTTTTCAGTGACAGTCTTGAAAAATAAAGATTTCGTCGTCAAGAGCGTTAGGGAGATTCGTTACCGCTCTCCGACCGAGAGTGCCTTATTCCGTTTTCTTCTTATAAAGTTAGTTGAAATTTTTCTCCTTTCTCCTTAAACCTCCCACTCGTGATATGTTCATCTAACGATTTTGATGGATGTCACAAATGACAATCACCGTTGATTTTCAAAATTTGATGATCAATTTGTAAAACTATTGATCTGCTTTGATATTTAAATTCGTTGGAAAGCCTTCAACACCAGATGAATCAGCATAAAATTGTAAGGATTACAAGTATGTACAAGCAGTTGCGATTCTTCAACTGGTTTAATCTAAGCGCATCGAGCAACTTTTTCGGGCGATAATGGGATTCAGAAGCCGTGCCAAGATTAGATTTTTACACGTCGACACTCCGCTAAGAATGCAAAGTGCGAAAGCAAAACAACAACGCGCGAGAAGGTCTAACGTCTTGATAAGATTAGACCATCGCAGCGGTTGCGAGTGACTGTTTACGAGTATGTAGCAAGCATCGCTCATTTGCGACATGGGAATTGTTTCGGCGTCGGTTGAATGACTTCGAGTACGGAAAGAAATTTGCAACGGTCCCTTCCAAGCATTTTTCAGTACATTTTTTTGCTGTCATCAACATATGTCTCGCATGCATTCTTTCTCGCTTGAGTTAAGAAGTTTCTTGCCATTTGTTTTGTGTGAATCTTTTATGGTAATCAGGGAAAAAGATCTGATGTCTATCGAACTCAACATTACTCTTTTCGCAAACCTTTAGAGCTTTCTCGATTTTGGTTTGTAGTGCGAGGAAACAATGGTCGGGCGCAGTACCGCAAGTGCTAATTCAACCGTCTGCACAGCGATTAAATTATGGCAGCATCATAAAAACTGATTAACACCGAAGCGAAATTTCTTTTACCTTTTTGGCATCGTCGCGACTGTTGTCGGCACCATCATCCGATGAACTGGATGTTCGAGCACCCTGTAGAGTAATTTCACAAGTTAGTCTTCACGTTACTCTCGAGAATGAAAAAGAATAGTTTCTCCTCACAAAACAGAGACATCGAGATTGTGAATTGAAACATAAATAGAAATAAAGCAAGTCGAAATGTATTTCGAGCCAGCAACGACGGCTTGACGATAACGTACATCGAAGCGAACGAGACGCTAACTTCGCAAACAAACAGTAAAGTTTTGGTTATTATCACCCTGAAGAAATGCGGCTGCGGTTTAGATTTCTTTACGCGATGTTTGCCCATGTTACGGCTCCAGTATAAAAGAGAATAGCTGTCTGCTACAGTCTGTAACATTGAACATTGTTGCACAACCAATGATGACTGACCAGCACATGACAAAGCGGACTCAACGTGCTTCGAGCACATGCCCTGTAGAGCAAAGGTTCGCACTGAGAGCTAGCTGTTCCAGTCATCGTTTTTTTG
Source organism: Smittia sp. YW1114-2 (assembly GCA_033064975.1). NCBI lineage: Eukaryota > Metazoa > Arthropoda > Insecta > Diptera > Chironomidae > Smittia > Smittia sp. YW1114-2. The sequence goes on from CP093832.1 coordinate 23,252,598, forward strand.
GAGAAGCAACTGAGGCGACTTTGCATATGCAAGGAAATTTTTAAATGAGCGAATTAACTTTAATTGGAACCTTAACGAGATTCATAATTGTCAACGGTCAGTCACGCATTGTCGACCAATTTGTTCCATGCAAGTTCGAGTATAAAGTCTGAACAGAGTTTGTTTTAACTCATCAGTTAGTTATCAAATCGAAGCGAACAAACGATGCTGCCCAAGTTTGAGTTCTTGGTTGTCTTGGCGATTTTCCTTTTCGCCAGCAGCTTTTGCGAAGAAACCTACGACGTTAAGTACGACAGCGTTGACGTTGATGAGATCTTGAGGAGTGAGCGCTTACTGACAAACTACATCAATTGCCTGATGGACGAGGGACCATGCACTGAGTATGGTCGTGACTTGAAAGAAACTCTTCCCGACGCTATCGAGACCGATTGCTCGAAGTGCACGGAGAAGCAGAAAGACGGAAGTGCGAAGATTATGCATTTCATGTGAGTATAAGATGATTAAGATGATTGAGGGCAATCAAGAGAATTTTTTTCTGCTTATGAAGAATCGAGAATCGGCCCGATGATTGGAAGCGCTTGGAAGAAATCTATGATGAGGGCGGCAAGTACCGAACCGACTATTTGAAGTCAAAGACGGCTGGCGAACACAAGCATGACAATTAATACAGAAAGCAAACGTATGAACGACATAAACTAACTTGCACCGTCAACAAAATAAAGAAACTCACATTCTGATTCTCATCAAGTTGATTGTTTTCCTTTGCATCGTCAGCTTCCGTCTTGTCTTCTGCAGTTTCTTCGTCGTCGAACGGATGCATTCCACTCGGGGTCATGAAGAACGGATCGTATTGGTAAGGATAAGGCATAAGATAAACGGGTGAGGTGGAAGAAGATCCGTTTGGAGGATAATAGTTGTAACCGTTGTACATCGCTGCGGAAATGATTTTTAGTAAGCGAGCCATGGGGAGTCAGATTCAGATACTCACGAATCACTAGCATCCCATTCTCATCGTAATATCCGGGATAGTACATGGGAGGGAAGTCCATCGAGTCCATTTGGCCGTAGTCCATGGATGGCGTCGTCGCCGGTGATAACGTGCTGACTGACGAGTCGGGATCACTTGTTGTGATGGTGCTACTGGCAGCTGTCGATTCCGTGGAATTCACAGTCGCTGATAAGTTGGTTGCAGTCTTATTGGTCATTCGAGAGAGATAGCCCTTCTTGAAAAGAACATCCTGACGTGGCGTAGTTATGCGAGTGTACTCATCTGTGGATTGAGTGAAGTGATTATTCTTGATGATGTCGAGTTGTGATTACGTAACAGATTCACATGCTGATGTTAATTGGAACATGAAAAAAAATCTCGGAAATGCTGAGCGATTGAGACCACTATGCAGGGAATTCCTCGTTATCTACCTCGTTCGACAAACATCTCCGAGCTCTCAACATGCAACAATCAAATCCACTCATCACTCGTTTTACCTTCGTTAAACTTTATCGGCACAGTCGACGAGTTCACTTTGGCATCACCGGAACCGGCTTTGTCGCTCTGCTCAGAGTTTTTGTCTTTCCCGTTGGCGAATGGCGTCCTAAAATTTGCGCCACGTTGCCAGCTTTGCTGTACACCGGGACGACTACGTTGATTGTAGAAATTCTCCTTGTTGTTGTAAGCTCGCGATTTGTAAATGTTATGCGACGAGGAGTTCCTGCTAAATTGATGTGCGTTGTTCGTTTGGATGTCGCCGAGAATTTGTGAATATTTCTGAGATGTCACAGGTGCTTGCGAGTCCAATTCTGTCCCGTTGACTTTCACATCGCCGTTTGTTGTTGTCTCGTCTGCTTTCGTTTCCGGCATTGGTTGAAAAACAAAGAAAATTATGAAAAAGTGTGGGTGGAAAATCGATTGGTTCGTTATGGTTGAGTTTGGGGTTGAACAAAGTGCAATAAACCTGAAAACTTGGAATGACAGTTGGACAACTCGAGCTCGATAAATTGCATTTGAGTTTTCCGATAATTCGTATAGGATGGAAAAACTGTCGGTAGTTGAAAAAATGTGTCGAGACTGCCGTTTAAGCCATCAGCTTTGATTCGGGGAATTCTGAATTATTTATTATAAGTCAAAAACATCTCATTCGAGATACGAGCGACTTCTTTCACAATGTCGCAGTTATGAGTGTAGCAATATTTTCTTCTTTGCTGTCCGTGACAGAAGGAAAGCGTGTTAATTGAATAGATGAATTACGCAAGAACCGGCATTTCTCTTATCACTGTCGACGTAAAAAAAAGTGAACAGCGTGAAGAATATTAAAACGATTTTTATGTCGTTCGCAACCCGGCTGATCACTCCACTGAGATTATTTGATGAAGCGCGTTAGCTGATAACTCATTTCTTATCAGCGCCCACCAAACATTCAACAAACTTAAAATTTCAATCCTCATGTCTCTACCTCATCATAAGAAAGGTGTCTCGCTTCGTACGACGGCAACGGTGCCAGCGAGAGAGAGAAAATGTGATGCACGAGTCTCGGATGGATTTCAAAAGTACCACCGCATGAATAATCAACTCAATTAGTTTCTATTCTTGTATCGGTTCCTAGTCTGAACTCTCAAGGTCATTGACCTTAAGTATTCGCCTGTCTTCCCAGTGATTGGAAAATTCCCGTTGGAAGCGCGAGAGAGCGAAAGGGAAAAAGATTCCCATCGATACACCGCCGATTCTAAATTAAACTTGTTCACATGACTTTTCGCGTGAGCTTAGAAGTCCCCGCGAAATTTTACGTAAGTTGGCGTCCACCCACAAGCGACATAGAAGACTCGTGCTCGGCCTCCACGACGTCACACGCTCGTAATCAGGAAGTTTTCACTTTCTTTTCTCACTTTTCTCTGCGCTTAATCAATCAGATTGATGTGGAACATTGAGAAGCGTATGATCTTTTGGCCTGACCCAGTGCCAGTCCAGGCAACACAAACAAAAACAATTTATGACTTCACGGCTTAATTACTATAGCTCGAAGTAAACATGTGACTCGAATAATTTTTTCGCAATTCTACTCGTTTACTTCTCGTATTTTCGCATCGCTAACTGTCACATCGCACTGTCTATCAAACGACTGTTGTCAGAAAGTGGAAGCTTGCCGGCGACCAACCGAAATCCCCGACTCACCTTGCGACTCGCTAATCTCGAACGTTCTCCATCGGGTTTTCTTGCTTTTACCCATTTCGGGGAGTGCTTGGGGCGCTGTTACAGTTTTCCAGGAAGCAATACCAACTCAAAGTCAGTGTAAAGCGCGCAGACTCAGAGCTTGTTACGAAATGCCGACAGAACGGTGTTTTCAGGACGATGCTTTTCAGCTTTCCATGCACAAATGTTTTTTCTCTCGCCGTTGTGTGCGAGGGTTCCGGCTCGGTGTGACTGTAAACTTTACGTAACCGCCGACTAAAACACGTGCTATTGAGTCTCACTCTTCTCGACCTGCTCAGAGTCAAACAAAAACTTTTCCTTCTATCGAAGCGCGTTCTCTTTTACGCAATTTGCTCGGAATTTTCATCGAAACGATTCAGCAATCGGCACAAATTGATAAACGATGATAAAAATTCCTTGGTCCGATTTCTCGATTTGTGATTAAAATTAGACGAGCAGAGTGAAAAAGACTTGTTATGTAACGAGATTTTTTGTTCTCCTTCTCACGAGGTCGTAAATTTTCCACCCGCGTTTGTGTGGAAATGTGAGAATCGGAGACCGAAATGTCCTTTGCACAAACAAACGTCGAGAGCACTTGGGTCGTACTATTTCACTTCTTATCGATTTAACTCGTCGCGATTGCAGACGGTCGTTCGATGCTCTTAACGTTCTTAGGCACTAAATGAACTTTCGCGTTTTGTTTGAACACGAGTTGAGTGAAGGGCGAAGAAATGATGAAAACTAATAATTTTTGAACTCGTGAAGACTTAAAGGCTTTTCACTTCATCCAAAAAGAAAACTACATGCGAGCTGTTCGAGAACCGCCGAAGGACTGAAACAAAAATCTGTCTTACTTCCAACTTGTTTCGTTTCGCTTTCGGAGTCGTTTCCCGCACGCTAGTGTAGTGAATTTCAAAAGAAAAGTTTGCTGTTTCATCAGAATCATTTCATAAAGCTCTCATATGAGCTTTCGAATGTAGTTTTGTTAATTATTGATGCCGTTTGTAGTCATTGCTGCGTTTATTACTCAAGGCCTTCCACCTTTTTGAAATAGTCACTGTGTAGTCAGAGCATCGAAAAGAATAAATTTTGGGTGTGAATCTTCTAGAGCTTTCGAGCTTAGATAACTAAGCTCTCATAAGCTTTAGAGCAGTTCGGATTGGATCAGCACGCAAGCATCGGAAAGAAATTCCTTGAGACATTCTTGAAAAGTTTGCTCAAATATTCAAACGAAGCACGTTCTCAATTCTAAACGGTTTTATTAAAAAAAATTACAAGTCAAAACTACTTGAATTCATTTAACATTTTCGGAGCAAAGGCTTAAGATATTAGGGCCTATAACACTTTCAATCAAACAAACCCTTGGTATCGCATCAAGACAAATGTGGTCGATTTGTTGCACCGATCAGAAGTACGCGATCATTCTCGTCTGTCGTTGCGCCTTCGAGTCGGCTTGATTCATCCTCCAGGAGTAGTATAGAATTTTGAAAGACTCTATGGTGGTCCGTGCTCTTATTAGGGCATCAAAACAAATCTCTTCCTCGTTGGTGTAAATCTGATGCAATTCCATGCTTCAAAATCAGACTTATCAGACGTCATTATCAGACGTCACGGAACGACTTATCAGGCACTTATAATTCTTAAACAGTTTGCACTGGGAAACAAATATTTCATCGAGTTGTTGTTTACAGCTGGTGGGGGGTAATGTCAACGAGTGCATGTGAGAACGAAATGTGTTTTTTATTCACTCGATTCTCAAAGTTACTGACGTTCACTTCGCATATTTGCCGTTGCTCCGAAAAAGAAAAAATCGTCACAAGTTCGGCGTAAGTGAGGTCAACAAACAACTTCTCGACAACGCAGTCGTCCTTGTTTGTTGGAGGCAAGTCCGCGTACTTAATCCGCTTATCATGTGAGTAAGCAAACACGGCTGGCGATTGATTAACAAATAGATGTTGTCAAGACATGATAAGCGCGCGTTTACATGCTGGCAGTTGTTTTCGAATTAATTTAAGCATCGCGTGATTGAGTTTGGTAGTCGAGGGAGCCTCTGATCGACTTCAGAGCTTATAGAAATTACCTTCCAGCGCCCTTGAAATTTTTCCAAAGATTTGCGCAGGCGTAGAAAATGCGGAAGCATTTATAACTTTTTATTTGCGATTCAATTGAATCGAGGTCGCTAAAAATTACTGACGAAAGTTTAAAACTGTGTCACGTTTAATCAGAGTGATCTGATAACGAAGAGTTCGGGTTTGCAAGCGACACTGACACAAGTTAGGATTAGTTTCATCAATTACTCAACAAACAATCATGTGGAATGCCTCAAAAAAGAAATCCACTCCAATCCGGTTCACGAAGAAATTGAAACCAGAAAACTGATTGTGAAGGTTTGTTTGGGTCACTGAATTCAGACGAGAACACTGTGATCGGCCCGAAATTTCAATTCTCGTCAATCTCTCGACGTGGCGAAAGCCCAGAGGCTCACGAGGGATTTGCAAACCTAAAATCGTACGCTGGGAATTCACAATAGTTTGCTGTGGGAAGGAGAAAGTCTGATAATGTGGCTGTGTTGTCGACTACAGTCAGCACCCATTGATAAGGCAAGTAGAATGTGCATGACGAAGACGAGTGGATGGAAAGATCCCAACCGCGACTGTCTCCAGCTGACACACAGTCAACCAAACAATGAGCTGATGTTGTTTTTCGTTTTCGGAGTATAAATTATCGTCCGTTGCTCATTCAGCATCAGTCTCCGTCGTAAGCTCCTCAACGCTGAGTCGCGTCTTTAAAAAAATATACTAAACAAGTTTTGTTCTGCGGTAGCCGTTACTGCACGTGCTCGGGAATATTTTGGAAAACAAACAACCAGACACACCGAGTGGATCTTGTGATCTTTTAAAAATAGCAAACGAAGGAAATCTCAAAATGAGTCGGTAAGCGATTCAGTCGACGGAAAATTTCTCATCGAACAAATCGTGAAAATCGCGTTGCTTATTTAACAGAATGTTCATGAGAGTTGCGTTAATTTCGTGCCTTCTGTTTAATTGCAGTTTTAATAAATCGCTGTTGGGGCTAGTCGCTATATCTGCTTCGTCGAACGGAGCGCCGTCAGTCCTCAATCCCTCAGTTGCTATGCCTCAGATTCCGAATCTCGTGCGTAATGGATCGTCATCGGCGAACACAACAACTCAGATAACCAGTTCGAAGACTGTTGATAGAACGAAACGAGTGTTGGAGGCCAAGGAAATAATACGAGCGGCCGACATTGTTTGCTTTGACGTCGACTCGACCGTGATTGAAGAGGAAGGCATCGATGAGCTTGCCGAGTTCTGTGGAAAGGGTCAAGAGGTCGCCAATTTGACAAAAGAGGCGATGGGCGGCTCGATGACTTTCCAGGAAGCGCTCCGACGACGCTTGGACATCATCAAACCATCTCAACGGCAAATACGCGATTTCTTGAACGATAAGCCGAGCACTTTGTCACCGGGAATAAAGTGAGTCTTAGCCCTCGCGTGTGATTTATTTTAAAGCGCAGTCAAAGAGCGATTAAAGTAAGGCGAAATAATTTTTAATGGAGTCCGATGATAAGTGAAACATTTTCGTACTTTCGTCGGCGCCCTCAAGTCTCCGAGTTTAACTCAAGATTTTTCAGATTTTACAGCGCTATTACATATGCTTTTTTATTAGAAACTGTTCACTCGATCATCAAGCTTAGTCACAGTCTCACTGATAACACCATATTTTTCTCTTCCAGACAATTCATCGACCACTTGAGGAGCCACAATAAGAAAATCTACTTCATTTCTGGCGGGTTCCACTCGCTCATCGATCCAGTTGCCCAAGAGCTCAACATACCGCTCAACAATCTTTTCGCCAACAAACTTCTCTTCGATTTCAACGGCAATTACGGCGGATTCGACATAAATCAACCGACAAGCAGAAGTGGCGGTAAGGGCGAGGCCATCACTCAAATCAGAAACTTCAATTCAAGTCAACTGCAATCCAACCATCAGCTGAAAATTGTGATGATTGGAGACGGTGCCACTGACTTGGAGAGCGCGCCTCCAGCGGACTACTTTATTGGCTACGGTGGCAATGTGATTCGCGACAGTGTTCGAGATCGGGCGCAATATTTCGTCTGCGATTTCCAGCAGCTTATGTGAAGTAACTACGGAGAATTTCCAAATTAATTTCTTCTCCTGTGATAAAATTAAGTAAAAAATTCAGGGGAGCGTCCCGACTAATTAGGCTAATTAACAGGAATAAAAGTCGCGTTGAGTCGCGAGTAAACTGATCACACATCAAACTATTCTCTCTTCGTTTTCTTTATTCTCTAAAACATTTTAAGAATCTTTCACTTCAATGAATTGGCATTTTTATGTCTCACAAATGGGGTTGGCTGAAGTCAAAGCTAATTAGGCTAATTTAAAATTCTAGTTAAAATATTTTGTTGCAGCAATTTCCATTCCAAGAAAATCGGAAAATACAAAAATACGCGATTAATTTGTTTTCGACGTTTTAATTGAAGTTTGTTATCTGCATTTCGATTGTTTGCTAACGTTCGCCTACGCTTCAGGTTGTGCTAAGGTTATTCACAATCATCTCAAAGAAACATTTATTGCTCATTTGCATTCACAGACGAGGGGGGAACAGAGAAATAGAGAGAAATGAATTTGATTTGTACACAGGCCAATCTCAGGGACGAAGCCAGTCTAAACAAACGATAATGGAATGACGTTCAACAACCAAGATCAGAAATGTATTAGTCTCGTTATTAGTTAGATCGAAGAACCAACAAACCAGTGAATCACACAAAACACACAGAGATATTCAATCAGCTTCGATCAACTCACAAAGAGACTTACTTCGATTTACCTTTGGATCATTTACAAGAAACTAAATTCGTTTAAATATAATGGAAGCAGTGAGTTTTCAATGTTCAGGTCAACTTTAGTTTTCCCCTATTGAAAGTTATCTTGATGAGTAAGTCGCAAGTGATTATCTTGAAAGGATAAGGAATTTTCTACGAACGATTCACGTAAAAATGTTTGACTTTTTGCTATCGTTCATGGCTGTAATTTCGCCGTTCTCAATTAAAAGTAAATTATCACCGCCGTTGTTGTGAACGTTGTTTGTTAAAAGATCATCGGTTGCGACGAGCGTCTGTAAGTCTTCATGGTTTACTTCTAAAAGAGAGAAATCGATTAGAAATTGACGATGGTAGTTGAGCTGATGTAACTTACCTTCACCCCGAATCTCATCTGTATAAATCTCGCGATTGTTATGCGGCGCTTCGTTGAACTCGTCGAGCTCATCGGCGGCTGTGTTAGGCCCGGCTAGAAGCAGATATTGTCCGCTTCGATTAGGCCACAGTAGGCCCATCATTACGCAATAGGCGAGACAGTCTACCGAGTTCGTTACGGCGAGCAGCAGTTTGTATCTCCAAAAGACGGACACTTGCATCGATATTAAAGCTATGATGGGAAGATAAATGAACCAAACGAGCGACGACGCACCGAAGTGAAGCAAAAAGTCCAATTTCTTCGTCGAGTGCTCGTACTTCATCGTTGTTCGGAGCTCGTAAAGGAACCAAAGCATAATACAGGACCGACTTATCAATACAAGGAAACCAGGCCACGTCTGGAACTCGTCGATGTCTGATATGACGTCGATTTCCGTCATGTTCCAGACGTATAGCAGTAGATTAAGCGTCAAATACGAGATCCAAATGATGATTAGAGTTATCCAACTGCCCGATGAGATTTCAAGTCTCGTCACTGCCCAGCCTTTCGCCAATAGCAACAGGATCAACATGAACGAAGTTCGACTCAAAATGTCAAAGATCTCGCCGGTAACTTTGAGCTCTTCGTTTCCCTCGCCGTTTGACGCGAATCTTATCAGATGTATCAGGATGAAGCAAATGCTGACGAATTCGAGAATGATACTCATGGTAAAAAGTTTAGTAACAGGATGGCTTTGCTTCCGACTGCCGTGAATCTGAATCGGAACTAGAAAGATGTAGATGGCGAAAAAGATCAGACACTGCTCGAGAATGTTCTGCTGATCGTAACTGAAGTGAAAGACAAAAGGGCTGTAATAGTTTGGCTCCTTCAAAGGATTTCCGTTCACCAGCTCCATCTAAAATGAGAACTGATTAGAAATAGCAGATGGCGATTGAGCTTGAGTTGCTTACGTGGTAGTTTAACGTCTTCGGAAGACCGTCGTAATGCTCCCACTCGCAAGTTATTCGGTTGCGGTAACACGAGACTAGTGAGACATACCAGAATCGCGGTTGGTTCAAATTGCTGATGACGAAGGTAAATTGGCTTTGCGATATCACATTTGATGCCTTGTCTTCGTCCGGACAGAGAGGCTTGTGACATGGAACACGCCTCAGGTAGTCGCCAGTACCGTCACGATTACATTTGGAATCATAAGCAGTTGCGCTCAGTCGAGCAAACATTCTCTTACATGCTAAGTTTCGATTTTCTACGCTTCTGCAATGAGAGACAAATTTGTTAGTGAAAATTCGCAATTATCTGACAAGGGAACACCGCGTCATTCCTCTTATCTTTCAGTTCCCATTGACTGAAGTGTTGGCTTAATCATCAGTTAAGCTCAAGCCACGCTGGCTTACCGATTTCCGTAGAACTCTAAGAAGTGATGCCTGTCGAGTACTGCGAGCGTCACGTGGCCATGGAAGTCTTCACTTTGCGAGCTGATGTTCCCATAGATGTAGCCGAAGAAGCTCGCCTTCGATTCAGTGGTCTTCTCTGTTTTTAGAAAGCCAAATTTTTCCAGAAAGAGAAAAAAGTCGCTGGTATCGAATTGGCCTTCGATGGTGACAGCCGCTGAACCTTTCCAAAGGGAGAGTAGCGAAAGAAGGTTCACAACTAACAAACTACGCATTTTTCAGCATTGATTAGATCACATTTTCAATATTCCTCCAAAATACTTTGTTTTCACAATCGACTTCACTGAACGGCAACCAATCGACTTGTCGCCCTCGACTTCACTGAACGACTTCAGACTTTGTTTACGAAAAGCCGCGCTGTTGACTTTGTTTTTGGTCTTCGATAATTAACTTGTTTAGTTAGTTCAGCCCTTATCCTGTAAATTTTATCGAAAGCGCACAACTTAGAAACTCAGGAAAGTCCGAAGTTGTAGAATTAGGTTGAAAGTGAGTGAAATAGAAAACGAAAAGTTGTTCTCAGGAAATATTTGACCATGGGATGCTTCGAGTCCAAGCCCGATAGCCGCCCAGATCCACTGGCAGTTCGTGGTTGCACTGATCTTCTCTGGCTGATAATCTTCATCATTTTCTGGGTTTTCATGGTAAGAAAATGTCTGAGTAATTAATATGAGAACAACGCCTCGATTCGCACCCAACAATAGTTTGGGGGAAAATTCTTCAGTGTCATCGCCCTCAACAGGATCAGCGATTTTCATTGAGCTTCGAGTTCGAGTGCATGTCAAATCCATTTCATGCTCAATCAAACACGCACCTTTGCTTCACATGACTCACAAAATTGTCCCACACAATGTTCATTTACATAACAAATTATTAGCACGCTATTAAATAGTGACAACTTCGAGTTTGTCTTTTTATTGTTCCCTCGTAATTCTAGATCGTCATCGCTGGTTTCGCCTATGTATATGGAAATCCTCAACGAATAATCAATGGGTGAGTGGTTCAGCTATCGAGTTACAAGAAATTTACTTACGATAGAACATTACTAATAGCTACGACTCATTCGGCAACACTTGTGGCGTGTCCTCGAACGAGAAATTCCGTGAGACGAACCTTCCTGGAAACGTCTCGGGTATCAGCACTATCGACAAACCCTACGTTTTCTTCTTTGATTTGAAGGAAGTGAAGCAATCGATTAAGCTGTGCGTGAAGGAATGTCCTAAGAAGGATATCATTGACCCCAAGGAATTGTACTCCTACTACGAACAAAACAACAGCAAATACTGTCGCTACGACTTCGACATGAATAAACTCAACGACAGGAGTCTCAAGTCTACCGATGAGATGGTTTTTCACTTCACCGGACCTTGCCCTAAGCTTCCAATCTATGCAGGCGCGCCGCTACTTCACCGCTGCATTCCGACAGGTGCTAACGCTCCCCACAAAGAAGTTAAAGAGCTTTACAACTTGATCAGCTCCTGGGATTTCGTTGAGCAGACATCTCGCGATTTGTATAAGTCGTGGAAAGTCATCGCGCTCATCTGCCTCATCAGTTTGGTTCTCTCTGTCATCTTGATTGGATTACTTCACTACCTCACGCAAATGGTCTCATGGCTGATCTGCATCTTCGTCGGAATTGTTTGCATTGGAGTCACCGGTTTGTTGTGGTGGACTTACTACAACATCAAGCACAAAAAAGACCACGAAGAGTTGTCGCAGCTAGCGCAGTTCTACCAAAACGAAACAGCAGTTTTGGTTTTCGCCATCATCGCTACAGTGCAAGTTCAATTTGCGTTTATTCCTGAGATTTTTCACTAATTCTTTTGTCTTCTTGTAGTGTAATGATTGTTCTCCTGGTCGTTATTTACTTCATGTCGTCGAAGTTTGCTGGCTTGGCCGCGCTTTTCGAAGCTGCCGGACAATGCATGTACTCAATCCCGCAAATCTTGGGACCTCCGATCCTCGCGTTCATCGTTTTGGTTTTGTTCCTTGCTTTTTGGATCTCTGTGGTGGTTTGCTTATCAACTGCGACTGTTCCTGGACTCAGGCCGCTGCTAAACGTGGGTCAGTTGAAGAACGCGCCGATCTCAGACTCGCAGCTTGGAATCGGTGTAAAAAATTCCTACGATACTCAGAAATCGTTCAGATTAGTCGAGTACCAAGAAACGCATTACCTCAAATACATGCTGTACTTCTACATTGTCGCTCTAATTTGGACCTCGGAGTTTATTTTCGCTGCTTCGCAACTATGTTTGGCTGGAGCTGTTGCCGCCTGGTACTTCAGAAAGCCGACGGATTCGCCAGTTTGCGATTCTATGACAAAGCTCGTGAAATATCATCTTGGATCCATCGCCAAAGGCTCATTTCTTATCACAATCTTCAAGATCCCACGCTTGATTCTAACTTACTTTTATGCTAAGATGAAAGCTGCATCTGGAAAAGGCAACGAATGCGCCGATTGCGGATTGAAGTGTTGCATCTGCTGCTTCTATTGCTTGGAGAAGTTCATCCGGTATTTGAATCACAACGCCTACACCGTAATTGCTATTGAGTCGATCAACTTCTGTCCAGCAGCTGGCGTCGCTTGGAAGGCAATCTGGACTCACGTTGTGTCGGTCGCGACCATCAACGGCATCGGTGATTTCGTTTTATTCTTAGGAAAATTGGCTGTCGCGGGACTTTGTGGCTTCATTGCTCTGCTGTTGCTGAAAGACGATCCTGAGATCCAATTCTACATGGTTCCGGTTTTCCTAATCGCAGTCTTTGCATTCTTTGTCGCTCACATCATCCTGTCGCTGTATGAAATCGTGGTTGACACACTATTTTTATGTGTTTACGAGGACCGAACTATCAATGGACCGAATGGACGTTGGCGTGAAACGAACTTGGCAAATCTTTTAGGAGAAGAGCCAGTTGAAGCTGTCGAAGGAAGAATGCAAGAAGTCGAGCTTACGCCAATAACAAAACAACCATTCAGCATGCATCATGAGCGACCGTTGGATGCGCAAACCGCTTAAGCCATCCAAAAATAACTTGTAGATTTTACAACGAAAACATGTTCAACCATACTCGCTTTTTGTGGTACAATTAATGTGCTTTGGTGATGCATAAATTTATTGCTTTGCCCAACATTTCATCATTCGAATCTTTCTCGTCGTTCATTGCAAAATTCCTTGTTCGATTTTAAAAGTATTGTTGCTACATCTAAGATTCTCATCAGCTTCTGCTTCACCCTCTACAACAAGATCAGCATCGTCCAAGTAACATACTCATTTCATTCATTCATAGTTTTGACAGAATACAAAAGCTTCAATTCTACTTAACTGCGAAAGTCGATCACGATGATTGTATGAAGATATAATGGCCTTGAATTAAGCTACCAGCTTTTGATTTTGACAAATTTACAATTTTACATCACTATCGATGATTAAATATATTTTAGACGTGTTCCCATGATCTTTATGAAGGAATAAAAAAGTTTATTCTAATCATCCAGTTTTTCAATTTCAGTCTAAACAATCTTGGCGAGATTTCAGCTTTATTTGCTTTCACTTTTCATTCTGCTAAATTGAAGATAGTCTGGAGTTCAAATTTAAGTTATTAATCATGCCTCGTCAGTATTTATACAACGTTGAGTTCACAATTGAAGATCTGGACCTTTGGTGCTATCCAGATGAATTTGCGGGCGTTGATGTCGAAGAGCTTCCGACGTTTATTCGATTCAAAATGAATCCGCTGATCTGTCTGGAAATTAATGAGGACGAGTTCTTCGATCAGATCAACTGTGACAAGAAGATCGTTAAGAACTCTTTGTTTAGTCTTAATGAGGACCAGCTAAAACAAAACGTCGACGCTCATATTTCTGTCAGCAAGTTGCAATGCCGCGAAAAGGAGGTTCTGGTCGGGTCGTATCGCCTGCCAAAGCTAAATGAGACTTTCAACCAATTAATGGAGCAATTCGACAAGCACGCAAGTAACCAAGCTCCCGACTGTAAGCACGGACCGTCGGGCATTCAACCGTGCAGTGAGATTGTTAAAGAACTGGTGCAGTTGGTGAGCGCGAAGAACCAGCCGAGTGGATCGTTGCATTACGTACTGCGATTGACTTGTTTCGGACCGACAATATGCAAAGAACTGTCAGAGCTCAAGCTGAAAGAGAAAGAGAAAGACGCAGCTGAGACAATGTGCTTGGATCGAGCTTGCCATGATGCGAAATCGAAGGAGTCTGAGTTCGACGAATATTCAGCGGAGGTAAATGGAAATCAGCTCATCGTTCGCATTCACAAAGGAAATCCGCACCTTGTCACTCGAGTCTTCGACTCCAACATGAAGTTGTGTGGCAACGAGAAGGAACGCGAGAAAAACCTCATCTCGATTAAAGGCTGCGACCAGCAAATCGATTTCAAATTCCCGAAAAACTTTTCATGCGGCGACTGCAAAGGGAAATCGACAAAATGTGGCTGCGAATCTGAGTCGATGCTCACAGATTTTCAGCGACAAACGTCGTGCATAGGCAAGTCTTTCAAAAACTCTAGCTGCCTTCCTGTCATTCGTGGGAACTTGAAATACCCTGGAAAAATGGAAGGATTTTTCTTTGATCTCTATGACAAGGTTAATCCACTCGATGCCACTGAGAAGCTTAAGAGGAATTTCCAAGCAGTTCGAAACAGTTGCACGCAAGGAGACGAGGATAGCATCAAGCGCGGGCTTAACGGACCATGCAGCATTGCTAAGGGAATTGAAATCTGCAAGAAAGGTTGCTCGGATCCTGACACTGACGTTTTCATCCTGAAGATAGGCTCGAAGAAAACTGACAGGAAAGGTCGAAAGAACGACATCGAGCTGGAAATGCGAACACCAAAAGGACCAGACAACGAAGTCAAAAAGAAGGAGACGCGGGAGATTCAAGTTGACGAGAAAGAGTTTGAAGACTTGAAGAAGGATGCTGGGACGTCGAAGAAAAAGGAATCCGATGCACCAAAGAAAGCCGAGGCTTCGTCGACCTCGAGATCGAAGCTTTCAAATTCGCAATCCACTCGCAAGGGTTTTGTGAAGAAGTAAAAATAAAATATCGCAGTCTTCTGGTTGCAAAGTCACTTAGATGTTCCAGTGGATTTAGAATTTATTTCATCAAAACTAATCGGACGTGCGACTCGGTGGAATCGAAAGTTAATGTGGCTTTGGTGTGTGGCCGTCAACGTAAAAGTTTCTCGTTGCTTTTGGAAGTTGCAGCTTCATTCCTTCCAATTCCTTGCAGAGTTTAATTTGACATCCCAGCCTTGAGTTTTCCTTTAGATAGGGACTGAAACAGAAAGACGATCCAATCAACGCGGATTCGATTAGAAAATTTTGAGTACTGACGCCATATCCAACAAATCTTCCTCTTTCTCTTCTGCTTCTGGAAGTTTGTCGAGGTAGTTGCCGATTACATAAACGTGACAGGTTGTACAGGCGAGAGACGCCTCACAAGCGCCTTCCATTTCGATGCCGTGTCTGTGAGCGAGGTAAAGAACATTGTCACCAATCTTCCCCTTCACGTCGAAGGTTTTTCCGTGCTTGTCGATGTAAGTTATGTTGACCCTTGAGAGGAATGACAATAGGTATAGTGGATTAAGACAAATTGTGCCACTCACACTTCATCTTCTGATTTCGGGTCCTGCCATTCGTAATCGCCGTGCCGAAGATCTGAGATTAAGCGATAAAAATATCTGAAAACTTTCAACAAACTGAGCGTTGATATTTACTGCTCGTGGTGTGAAAGTCTTTGAATGCCGTTGACCTTGACTGCGAGCATCGTATCGCGCTCTGAAACTTGTTAATACTATTTAAATTCACTAATTTAAGGAATCGAATCATTGCAATGGCAAAATGTAAACAAATGTTGAAGTTGAATTCCCCGCAAAATAAATTAACGGACAAATTTAAAATTTGCATTTGTCACGTCAAGTTCAACGAAATCAACTTGAAATATTTTGGGAGCAAGAAAAATATTGTTTTGCCATATTCGTGAAGATCCAAAGAGTTCGAACGATGTAAAACATCTGAAATGTCTAGTAAATTAAGCGCCGAGTTGGATTTGTCAGTTCGTAATAAGATTGGCTGGCAGGCTTTGCCGATACACCTCAAGCAAGTGAGTTATCCAATTGCCGTGTTTTATTGAATTGTTGTCCTCTGAATCATCACGATTACTGATAAGAATTACTGATATACATAAAACTCTATCCGAAGAGCATTGAAACAAGTGAAAGTGACAATTTGTGCAGACGTTATTCAATGTCAATTCGTGACGTATGAGGAAGACGAAGAGTTGTTGTGATCTGGAAACATCGAATTAACATCTTATGTTACTCTACAGATTCTAAACAACTCGCAGAAGGACTATGAAAAATACGTTTTCACGTACTCGCTGAAAAACCAGCTACGCTATCGAGGAAACTTGGGTAAGTGAAACGTCATCAGCACTATTTACTTAACTGATAAGAATTTCTGTTCTCTCTCGAATTTTTTAGTTCACAAAATATTCCGCAATGAGGAAAAATACTACGAGATGCTTATCGAGAAATCCATCGGCACCTACAACCTCTTTCCTTACCACCTGTCCGATGTCATCACAAAAGGTCTGCGAGTGACGGAATTCAATTACTATAGTGAAGTACTCAACCATCTTCTGAAACTTGACAAGAGCTACGACACGCTTCCGAACTTCACTGCCGCTGATATTCTCCGTGTTATCGGCATCGGAAGAAACGAGTACTTATTGTAAGGCCCTCAAATTAAATCAGAAAATTGTGGAATCGCTTAACCAATTTGATTTTTCCTCCAGCATTCTCAGTGAAATCAAAACTAAAAGCACGTCCAAGCTTTTTCGCAAACCAAATCCGTCTCAATTCCTTCCGAAGTTCCCTGTTCGTATCAACATTGAAGAGTGGTGGCAGGTTGAGATTGGTCTCGTGCTTGAAGCGGACATGAAACTTGTTAATGAGAAAGAACGCGCTGTGATCGACGACCTTATTGACTTTGGATCACAATTTGCTGGGAACATCGACTTTGGTGTGGTTCACAGTTTGTTTCGAAAAGGATTGATTTTTCTAGATGTTCCGATAAGCGGTAAGAACTAAGTTTAATAAGCTCTAACCAAAACTCACGTTGCAATAATCTTCTAGGCGAAGACCACATAAGTATTCCACCATTGAAAAACTTCATCATGAACCGTGTGACGGGCGACTATTTCGAAAGTCTATGCTACAAAATATTCCTTTCTGCCGATGAGCACATGAAGATTTCAGAGCTCGCAAATCTTCTTCAAGTCCAACTAGACACTGTCAAGCACGTGATTTCTCTTTTCTGTCGCTTGGGCTTTGCTAAACTTAAAACCACGAGAGAGATTCAGAATCTCCATGATTCGTGGAAGAACCGATCTAAACAAGATGTGGATCGTTTGGAAATCACGCCACTAAACTATCATGCGTTGCTGTTGGACAAAAGTAATGAGGCATTCATCAACCCCGACTTTGCTAAGGCTCCAACATCACCGACAAACCCGCACAGCTCATCAACCGATTATAATTCGTCGTCGGATGGAAACGCCAGCGATTTCTCATTTCTGAATAACCGAAAGAGTTCACCAGACGAGATTGGATCGGAGATTGAGGATTTGAGTGAGCGGCCAGCTCAACATTCGCCAGCAATGCATGAAAAGCGAATCGGATTTCTTTTCGATTCGACCCTCACAGCATTTCTTATGATGGGAAACCTCTCGCCTGGCCTCAAAAACCATGCAGTGACGATGTTTGAAGTTGGAAAATTGTGTGAAGAGAGCATGGACACGTTCTTGACCGAGCTTGAGAAAGTTTCGCTGCTCGACGCTGAAGGTGAAGGCGAAGTCTCGAGATACTTTGCGCACGCTGTCATCTTGAGATCGACGATAATAGCATTGAGAAAACACTTCAGCGGATTGGACTTGATTCGAGTGGAATGTCTGGAGAGCTTGGATACGAAAACGCGCGACCGAATGATAGAGAAGAAGTACAAGTTCATCATATCAGCAGCTCCGCTGACGTTGACCAACTCGCTCAACGAAATGTTCTCAATTCCTTTCTTCGGTCAATTCTATCGAAGCTCAGAGAATTCACAGTTCTGGTCGAAGCTCTTTTACTATCACATCTCAGGCTTTGGGCCTCCAAGTTTGCTGTTGGTCAAAGGAACAGTTCTGAAGCACTTGCCGAGACTTTTCTTGGGTTACGGAAAGCTTCTCATCACAATCGTCCACACGGATTCCTACATTATCAACTCTGACAACTTCAGATCTCTCAACGATCAACTGAGACAAAATCACGTCCTTATTCAAGGCCATGGAATCCGTAACCCTGGCGAGCTTTGCTATGAAGCTTTTCCCTTCGACATTGCGTCAGAAAAGGGCCGCAAAGTTCCATGCAAGAACCAAAAAGCCGTTGAAAAGCTGTCAGAAAACATGGACCTAAAAAGCGTCTGCGGATACATCACATTCCTTCGATCGGGAGTTCCCGACATTGGCTGCGAAGAGTTCGATATGGACGTTTGTCTGCAAAGGCCTAAAACTAAGAAACCCGGGCGGGTTGTTGCCGTTGAGCCATCGAGGCCTAACAACCTTACGAACATTCCCAAGGACATTTCATTCCACGACTTGCATTCGCCTCTCGATAGCACGGAAATCACAAGTTTCAACAAGAACAAAACAGTAATCGAAAGCTCAGCGTCGCTCTTGAAATCGCCAGATGAAAATTACTTTGCTGCAAGTCCACAAAACTCTTCGCCGTCGAACGTTTTCAGGAGCGCAGACTGCAATGAGCTGCTTCAGCATGAGCTCGAGAACTTGGATTTGAGTGATAAGAATCCGAACGACAGCGTTGTGGTTCCGAAAGGAATGGTGTCGCAAAGCTCAATTGAAATCGAACTTGTGGAAGATGAGCAAGAGCAGTCAAAGCAAGAAGAATATCTCGGAGAGGTGAGTCGATGATTGGCAAGCGAAAAGGTTCGAGAAATCTCGTTTTCATTTTCAGGACTGGACGATTCTTGACATTCATTTCGGCATTCCTCTGTTCGACGTCGATACCAACACGCAAATCTGTCAATATATTATCAAAAACCTCGCCAATGATGAGAAGTAAGTTGGTCTCAGAAACCGTCCAACCGTTTTTCATCATTTTTCGTCTCCTTAGCCTTTCAAAGATCCAGCAGATTAATGCAAACATGAATGAGAAGTTCATGAAGTTCATCACGCAGTGTATGGTGAGTTCATCGGGACTTCATTACCCAGACCAG
Source organism: Smittia sp. YW1114-2 (assembly GCA_033064975.1). NCBI lineage: Eukaryota > Metazoa > Arthropoda > Insecta > Diptera > Chironomidae > Smittia > Smittia sp. YW1114-2. The sequence goes on from CP093832.1 coordinate 23,271,773, forward strand.
GTCTTATTATTTAATCTACTTTCCACAGTATTTCGACGATGAAAATACCCGAGCCGTGCGAATGGGAAAATTGATTCCGCCCCCGCGAATTAATCTCGCGTTTGAAAACGGAAAAATATGTTATTGGAACGGAAAATGAGGAAAATCTTTTATCCTTTCAACCAGTCAGACTTCGTTGTTGTTTTCGTTTGTTTAATAAAATTCACTGTACAAATTTAGTAGAACGAGAGATTGAATAAACGCGATGCAATTTTACTGTTTTGTTTTTCATTCAGAGATACTGTGGGTCGATTGTGGATCAGGTACTCTAGAGTAGCTGTCGCAGCCTCGGATAAGTTTGAGTCTCGACCAGAGATAATAACAAGTTTGTGAAGCTAGTAAAGCCACTAGAGATTATTATATCTTCTCGATTTAGTCGCTTCTTATTGACTGAAACGTGACTACTGATAAAATAAAGTAAAGGAGAGTAACAGTGAGACGATCTTAAGTAGAAGACAAAAGTGTATATTTCAACAGATTTAAATTCTCTTAGCAGCTAAGTTATGATATGTAAGGCTTCTCTTATCTCAAGAATTATTATTCAGCAAAGTTCTAAGCTCGATCATTCTAAGCGTTTTTCCCCAAAATATTTTTAGATTAATGTCGCTACTTAGGTGTAAGTAATGTTAACAAATTCATTTCAGTTTCGGTACTGCCGCTCTTAAGTCAAAGCGCAATCCGTTAGTTTAAAGCTTGTCTATTCAGAGCAGCAATTACTTCAAAACTGAGTTTAAAGATCTTTGAATAAGGAATTGATTCAATAGCAGTTTAAAGGCGTTGTTCGAGATTAGAATATAAAGTTCAAGAGCTTCAAGCGACTACAACATTCTGAATGTGAAAAGATTAGAAGACTTAAGGCTAATCACAACGCATTTTTGCGTGATTCGTTCAAGTACAAGACCCAATAAATGATCGTAAAGAGTAGAAAACTAACTGGGAAGAGAATTAGAGATATTTGGTCCAGTCGACCTCTTGTCGAGCCAGCGTAGAGTAGAGCAACATCGGCTACGTTTCGAAAGCTACAAGCAAATGAATTAGCTATCGGTAAAGTTGTTATTAAGGTATTAACCTGTACCGCTTCCGTCCCATTATCGAGGAGACTTTGTCCGCTGTGTTGATGTTCTCTGCCGTCGATGCGAGGTTCCGAACGCTTCGGTTGCCGCCAGGGTTTATCTTATTTGCTTGAAACATCTTCACCGCTCCTTCGAGTCCGTTGTTCTTTGTGGTGGGCATCGAAGTCATCTGTTAGGCGAGATGAGAAAGCTCGATGAAGATTTATGCAATTAAATGAATGAGACCACCAAAAACAGCAAACAGGTAAAATTCAAATACAAAAAATGACTTCAAAATGAAATCAAAGTCACATCAACCAATAACACAACATAAAGACTTTGTCGTGGACGTGTTGCCAATGAGAAAATTTCAAACTTGGTAATTGGCGAGCTTTTAAAATATTCGCGAGGAGTGTTGCCATCCTAAATGTTTGTCATGAGATGTTTGTGTTGCTGCTCAACGTGTGTGAAAACTAGAACCAGAACTTTGGATCAAACTCAAAAACTCTTGTTCAAGAAACATTGATGTTTGTGTGTGGTCGATTGTGAAAGAGATTTAGCCACGCTCTTAGCAAAAGCTTCAAGGTTGCTTTAACTTTGTTGAGCTCAAAGCTTTTCCCTTTCACGGTCAAAGTGTTTAATGACAGCACAGCAAAATGGAATTTTGGAAAATGCCAAAAACTGTGAGACGAAAGCTGTCACTCGTGTGAAATGTAAATGTCTTCTGAATTTCTCCTTAACCTCGATTACAATGTCCTCGTTTTTTGTTTCCGTTAATAACTGGAAGTAGATAGAAGGATTTGTAAATGTTACATGCACAAAGGAAAATAAAATGAAATCTTAAACATTTTGTCACGACTTTTCATTCAATTAATAAACTCAAAAGCTGAACATCTTTCTGCTCATTCGTCTTCAATTCTTACAGGAGTCTCGACATTCGGCAGGTTGAGGATCGCACTTGCTGGGGCAGCCGTTTGATTGGTTATGTGTATCCTCGACGGCGACGGTTGAGCCTGTTGCAGCTGTTGTTGATGGTGAACTTGAGCTTGAACTTGCGCTGCTGCTACTTGTAGTTGAGTTCTCCTCCAATGCGAGTCGTAACGAATTCCGAAGAGAACGATAAAGTATTCCATCAGCGCCAGAAATACGAAAAATGTACAGCACAACAGCCAAACCTATAAAGCCATGAAGTTCAGTAGGACAAAAGTTAAAGCAGCGATTGAAGCTCACCTCAATTGCTTTTAACTCTAATGCGTCCGGCGAATTATTTCGAGCCGTGTCGAACATTGTGACGAGCGATAACAGCGTTGTTACTAGAAGCACCATTCTGCCTGGAAATATTTGACAATCAGAATAAGATTCGCAGGCAGTGGATCACACCAAACCTGGTACTATCGTTGGAATTATCAGAAAGCTTCCCCACGAAATGACTGTGAACAAGGTCGAAGGTAAGTAGTTCTCCAGCAAGTAGCTTTTAACTTCTCGGGACAGTGTGATGTCTAGGCGGGCCGAGATTCGATCGGCTGTGAAGAAAATGGGACGGGGGGCTTTAACGACTCTTATCCGGATTAGTTTCATTATATTTACATTTCCAAAAGCATTCTCACGTTCTCGCTGCTGACACAAGTGGAAATATAAACATTTTTTTGCGCTATGAAATGAAGAAACAACAAACTTCATGGCGTGCCGTGTTAACATAAAAAGCGTCGGAAAATAAATACAAAAAAAAAAGAAAACTTCAAGACACAGTATTCAAGGTCAACAGATAGGAGGGCAACGAATGTCTAAGATATGTAGAATAAACTGGTGTAATGCAAGCAAAAATTGATACTTTGAAACGTTAGATTTTCATGAGCCGATCCTGATGTTGTGTGAACTGTCTGTCATAATTTTTATGGTCGATTTTGATGAACGTAAGCTTGACTTCAACGAACTAAAACTTTGCGATGCCGAAAAAGAGCATCAAAATGACATGAAATTAGCAACGATAACTTAAAAAACAGCGTGTTTTACAAAATTGAAAATGTTTGCTAAAAAAAGTTTTATAAAAATCTCTCAAGGCTACTAACAATGATAAAAATGCGAGTTTTCATTACCGTCCCCGTCAAAGTTTATCTTGTGTGGCTTTTCGTGCGTATAGAATGAGACGACATACTTTGGGAGTCGGAATCCGTTCTCGCCAAAGTCGTTGGGAAAGGTCAGCGGATGGTCTTTGCGCCAATGGAACGCCATCTCATTCACCGTGTACTTATCTGGAATTATCAACTTCATTCGGGTTGTAGAATATGATAAAATGTTCTCTCACAGCTGGAAAAGTCTACAGGACACGATTGCACGTCTAAAGGATACAATACGAAGTCCATATCGCACTTGATGATAATCGTAGCACCTATGCTCAAACTTATTGTACTGTTTTCGTATATTCGAAGGATAGAAATTTCCTCAAAGACTTTAAGTATTTTCATCTCACGCAGTTGACGGATGTAGAGGTCGGGAACCCAGATGGCGTTACGCTGGTCTACCGTTAGCTCGATGTAGTTCTTGAGCCCGAACCCATTCAGCGGCTTAACTCGCTTGTCTTGCCATACAACTTGAAGGAAAACATCAAACGAAATTTCCTGTGATAAACGAGACCGAAGCGTGAAAACGGAACCACGGAAGTGATTTTTCAATTAACCTCTTTGTTTTCGTCCACCGCCGATATTCTATTTATGTACAAGGATATGGAAACTTCTGTCAGTTCGCCTGTAACGAAAGTTAAAGAGGAAAACGCTATCATCCTCTGAATTAGGGCAAAGATGTTTTCATGTTTTTCTGGAAGATTTTAAGACGACAGCAAAGCGGTTTGTGCTCCCGAAATATTGTGATCTGTGAGAGCGATTTTACGCAGTATCGGCAGTCTTATCGAATTTCTTTTGTCGTTTAAACACACGAGGAAGACAAGAAGCCATAAAACTTGTCATGTTGTTAGAATCAAAGCATAAAAGTTACATTTCATGAAATCATTCGGCGTCAGCTGCGTGCGGGTGATGTTATTCGAACGCGTTTCTGACGTGCTCACGATATGAGTCACATCGAAAGCAGCGAAGACATTTCATTCATGCTCGCGACTTCCCCCAACAGCTTTTCGCAGGAAAGGAAAAAAGTTTACGAGTTGAAACAACAAATATTCGAAACTTGTGTTTAACGTAACTGTTGCAAAAATCGATGCAAGAGCTTTCATAATTTGCCTTCAACCCAGTTTTGTATTCGCACGAAATAAATTAGCGGGATAATTATTCATTTTACATGCGATCGAAACTTTAGCGAGAGTGGTTAAAAGCCTCTGGAGTGCAAGTCTGGAGAATCATGTGAGTCACATGTACAGGGACAAATATGTATGATTGCTAACTATTTAATTTGCTAAATGGATTACAGACGATTGGCAATTATAGTTGATGAACAAATAGAAGTGTCTCCATATCAATCTAACTGTCACACTGCGTCAGTTCGTGACGTCTGCCTCTCTGAATACGCTGAGACAGAAACGTTTTTTATTGCAGACCTTTTTGGCTCAGCGTAATTTGGTTTGACCGCGAATTCTCATGATATCATTAAATCACTCGAGCTTGTGCTCATCAACGCTGCGCTACTTCATACGATGTGAGTAACCAAATTAGCCTCTTGATAATCATCGAAGCCAAAAGCGCTCGACGAGAGGAGTTTCCTGTTTAGCCCCTGCGATCTCGATAAGCAATCCACACGTTTGTTCAACTCACTACACAGACATACATGACACCTAATTGATTGTTTGAGGTGCGACAGACGATAGTGGCAGCAAGCGGAATGTTTTTAATTTATGTTGGCTTCCATCCTGCCGAAGGCCTGTCGCGCCTAAAAATAGAAATTTTGAAGCTCGAAATGCCTTTACTGCAAGTCAGCTGCTATGCATTGGCGCAAGAATTTATCATTTTTCAGGCCTTGAACTCCTTTCGCCGCTGTTATAATTAAACAGGACGCTTGCGTTTCCTCTTGTTTCACTTGTTAAGCTGAGTTGCAATTATAAATCGCGGACAGGGAAAGTGAAATGAAACGAGCGGAAATGCCACTTCATTTTCATTGTAATGAACGTCAAACCAATAAAGCTGAAAGCAGAATTAGAATTTTGCGTTCAATTTCCATTGTCGAATCATGCGAAAGTGAACTTTTTCAATTTCAAGCCCCGCAGCGAGGCGTGCTTTCGGAAACAACTTCCGAAAGGTTTGAAAAATGATCGCAATTTAACACCGCCCTGGCATAAATGAAAATTAATGATGATATCAAAACGTTGATCATAGTTGGAGTTTACGCTCAACTACCGCTTCGTTCTGCTACTCACTGGGACGAATGTAAACTCCAACCAAGAAGACTCGGTCATTAACTTACTTGGGCGAATGTTCCTATCGTAGTCTTCATCCAGTTCAAATTGAGCGGATATGGTCGCCGCAAGGAGCACAAGTTTGATTCTCAGCAATATTATCGCACTGCAATCAATTTTCACTTAAGGATAATCAAGTTCCGGACATTTAAGTTCATAATCAAGCAATCCCTCACAACTTGACGAGTTGATTTATTAGATACAAGCTTACTTGTTACAGCCAAAGCTCAGGCGTTGAAGTCTAACGACTGTACCTAATCAAAATATTGTTCTCGGTAGACTGATAGTTTCACGATCTTAAATCAGCCAATTCCGATACGGAAATCCGCCGCAACTCACCTAGTTGAACTTACAGGAAGCTTTCGTTGTTGAAAGCTTTAATTTGCCTCCGCAAAAATGTTATTTCTTTCGTGCTTGTGTTTGTCTACACGACGGCTCTCTTGGCATGAGACAAGGGCTGTACAAGACAGCTGTAAATTTGCCAGCCGTTGACAAATTGAAGTTAAATGAAAAGTGCACGCTTCGACGTTTTCCACGAGACATTGTGATAATGAAAAACAAGCCAAGAATCACATGAAACAAACCATAAAAAATGCTCAAAAATAGTTTCATGCACTTCGCTGTGATACGAAAGCGAAATGTACTTGGTTTAAATCAATATAATTGACATAGTTCTGCTGGTTCATGAAACGAACGATGAACGCACGAAATATACTTATATAAGTTTAGAGTAGCGTTAGTACAGGCTTCGCCCTGGGCTGATAAACGCGAAAAGCTCTGCAATTACACCTTGACGAACATGATGTTTCACTTTGAGCAAGAATTTTAAGGCCGTTGGGGCGAATTACTGTAATTGATATCCACTTTACAAAACTGTTGGCCAGATTCTTGTCATCCGTAAATTTGAATTTTATGACTTTAATATTGATTGGTACGAAATGCGTGGAGTACCACGAGAGGCTTTTCGATGTAAATTTCCTTGCCTAATAGAACCTTTGTTGTGTACATCGGTAAGGCAATGCATTTCTTCGTAACCTTTGGAATTGTCTCAAAGGTTTTAAGTCAAAGCTTTCAATGTCGTCACTTTCATCAAATTTGTTAAAAGCTTCAGCAGCAAAACAAAATGATTCGATTAAAAAAAAATCCAAATCTAAAGCATCCAAACCCTAAAACGTTCACAAACTTTTTTATTGTCCGGACATTCATCGCGCTACCCGCTTCTAACCCATTAACCTTCTAGAATTGATTCAGATTTTTATCACCGACAGTTCACTGAATTTTTTCACGACAATCAGCGTTTGTCGTTGTGGGTTGAAGGAAACCCCAGGAACTGCACGCCCAATTTATAGAAACATTTTATTCATTTTCAAACGATTTTTTCCACTTTCAAGAGGAAAGTAACGACCTGAGCTTTCACTTCGCATCGAGCTTTCGTTCTCACCGTACAATTTGTTTGCTTGTTTGATCGATCGAGCGACTGGTTGATTATGAACCTTTTTTTTATTTAAAAAGAGAAAGAGAATTTCAAATCAAATTGCTTTCGCTTACCAGAATAATTTGATAGATTTCATAATATTCTAATTATTCAAGCTTAAATACTCCGTGTGCTTAGCTTTCTCTTGCATTAGTTGAAAAACTTGAAGGTATACACTCTTCACAACCTCTTCAATTTATCACAGATGTCGGGTAGCTTTAAGGAAAGGTTTGGTTGAATTTTCTTTTCATTACCTTGAAATCATTTTATACTAATTCATCGATCACTTCACTAATTTTTCACATTTCTTCCAAGCAGTTTACCCGTTGTCGATACAAATCGCCATTTAAAAATGTTCACTAAAATCTTCGTTGTCAACTGATCCAATTAGAAAATTATTAATTGCACTGGAGGATTAACAAGAAGCGTTCCCACTCATTTTTTCAATTCAACATTCACTCTCTTCCTTAAGCGGTCTCAATGGCTTGAACGCTCAGTGAAAACTGGTGAAAAGCGAGTGGAAACTTGAAAGGAAACTTTTCTGCTCGTGAATGTGTTGTTGTTGAATAAAACTTTTTGCTTACGTTCACTCTCAAGCTATCGCAGTGGTTGCTCGCTCAGTACTTGTTTAATTGCTGCCTGGTGAAGGCTTCAATTTCTCAGTATGTCATTCATTGGGACACGAATTTGTTGCTAGCGGATTGATCTGCTTGAGAAATTAGTTAAAAGTTCTTTCACTTTGCGTTAGAAACTTTAAAAATGTAGAGCCAAAAATAACAAATTAGAGAGAAACACGATGATCGTTTATGTTGAACAGAAAACTTCGATGAGAAGCACGACGATCTTCATGCTTTTTTGTAAAACACATATTTTATAAAATTATTCTTCGTTTGATTACGAGCGGATGGAGCAATTGAGGAGAATAAATCACCAAATAAATGGAAGTCGCGTATCAGAGACTTAGGCATAAAACCATATTAAAATTGGAATCTTCTTAGCCCTAGGACATTGTGAAACCTCAGATACTTTGCTGGTTTGATAATTCTGTAACAAAACCCTGCGAATAGTCTAAAGGAATCAAGGACAAGTTTCATATTAAAAAGTCTTTTATTGTTTTTTGTATCCTTGTCTCAAAATTCAATCAAATAACAAGTCAAATCAAATTAAATCCTTCTTTAACTGCTTTCAAGCGCCTTTTGTCTTAATCTCAATTTGTGCTTTGTATAATTCAAACTTAGAGAATTCAAATTAATTTTATACAACAAAAAATAAGATCGTTTTGTGACATTTTGAGCCTGATTGAGTCAAAACCAATGGAGAAGGCGGATAATAACAAGAGCGTAGGACAAGGTTTTTTGCTTTTTTTGTTTCAATAACATTACTGGATTTGAAAAGTTTCGTTTTGCGATTTTGAAGCAATTTTATAGTTTCCTCATACCGGAAGTTTTCTTGAAGCTTACAGCATTTATTAAGTAGAGACTTTCTCCGTCTTAAAGGGAATAGATGATGAGATTCGTTCAGCTCTCCTTTCATTGTTTCGAACAGATTCTGTATTGGCGAGAATGCATTTCATACCTATATTCATAAAATTAACAAATAGACTTAAATTTTAAGCAATGCGCAGCTTTTATCTTGCAATCACAATACCTACAACGTTTCCAATAGTTTATACAAATTCACATTTACATAGTGGAAAGAAATAGTTGTGGGGAGTTGGGTGTAAAGGGCATTGCGCACCGCTCTAGGATTTTGATGACAGGTGAAGCCTCAATCGTAACAGTTATCTCTAGGTAAATCTTAAATGAAGTTCAGTGAAAGTTGTCAGAAAGCTCTAGTGGAGAGGTTTTACATTAAACCGCAACTTATGCGTAGGAAATTAACAGTCGAATAAATTGAAACCGAATTGCTTTCTATTCCTAGTCTTACTACAGTTGATTTCATTGAACGGAATATCTTGTCTATCTTAAGTAGAAATCGTTACTTGCTCTCGTACGGACGAGTCAAGCCATTGCGAGCACTGGTCTTTTTCTCTGGAGTCGCGCATGTTAACCATAGGTTACAATATACAGAGGTGCGAAACAGAGAATGCATCTCCGTATATTCTAATCTATGAGTTAACAAAAATTTTTGTCCCTTTCTCGATTTGATATGGAAATGTTTCACATAAAATAGATATTGTTAGAGAAGCATGAAGCCAAAAGGAATTTATTAAACGTTTATGAAGAATGTTTGTCTGACCAAAAAATCGCTGGCATCGATTTGAACGAAGAATTGGTGGAAAACGGTCGCCGGTGTCTTGACATTGACGCTCAGATTTGAATAAAGCCGCTTTGTCGAAATGAAATCGTCAAGGTCTTCGCGTCAATAAATTACGTTAAGTCTAAAAGGCCTCTTATAATAAAGTTTCTTACTTCTGTTTTGCTTCAATGGCTTTGTCTCACATTTATGGTTCCATGTATAATCAGGCGACAAATTTTTGCAAAATTTTTCATATCTTGAGATTCGTTTCTGCGACTTAACTTCTTCATTTAAATTTGTCACGTTTTAGAGTTTGCTGTTTAGCGAAAGCAGTCCTTTAAGTAGATTTACGTGAGTTTGAACCTCTTCTGATGACTTCTTTTCAAGTTTGAACGTCATCGAACTAAAAGCCAGTGGTGAACCCGATCAACGAGACTAATTGATATAAAGAATTATTTAATTGAGTGGCCCCTTCAAATTATTTTGATAACATTTGATTTCCTTGTAGCGAATTTTGCGTGTGCGAAGCTTTCTCGAACGAAGTGCGTGGAAACGAACTATTGAGTGTTTGGCAACTCACGCCAGACTTTTGACTTTTGTGCAAAATACAAATCTCACTGGTCTTATCATATAAACTAGAACACTTAACTTTAACAAACTTTAACAATCGTCTTTTAATTTGTCAGTTAACGGAAAACGAAATAATCAGTTTACTCAGGATCGGGAGATTCTTTATCGGAATGTTTGTTTTCCTGAAAAAAAATGAAGTCAAGGAAAAATTAATTAAAAACTAAGATGAAATGAATCTCGAAACAAAATCATGAATTCTGAGAAAACAAGTTCAGCAGAAAATTTGAAAGTATTGATAAAACGCTTATTAACAAAAATGCAAATATTTACAAAGCAAACGAGGTTTATCTAATTATTAAAAAACGAAATGAGAATCGAGCGCTCTTGGTAACGTTGAGCGGTTTGTTTCAATTAAGAGTAAGTGCAGCGGCATATTCAGGCTCTTCGGTCTTAATTCTAACAGTTCATCAATCTTCAATAAGCCTCTTAGATAGCAAGCGATTCTCGTGAAACAACCTTTAACGAGAGCTTCAAAGTCTTTCTAGGTTCTAGTGAAACAAACGAGATTCATAAAGTTATAAAATGAAGTTTGAGATTTTTTTACATTATGAGAGCTTAAAATTTGGTTACAGAATAATGATGGAAACTAGTTTAGAAGCTTAAAATTGTCATACTTGATCGATTTCGTCGAGAGACTCAAGCTTTGCTATAGGAGCGAAGATGTTCCAATTTTCGTTGGCATCGTCCATAGGTTGATTGAATGATGAGAACTTCGAGCATCTAAAAGAAAAGCTTTCAATATCTCAGCTCAAATTGAAAATGACTAAAGCTACTTGAATAAGCTTTTTTCGTTGGCTGCTGCGCATTCTGGCTGCGAAACGGATCGCTGAACATTTCTCGTTTGAAGCTGTTGCAGTTGAGCTGGCGGCGGGAGCGAATGCGGCTGTTTAACGTTGTTGTCTGTTGTTGTACTTAAATTATCGAATGAGAAATCGCTGTGTTCGGACGGCTGATATGATGCTGCTGGTCTAAAATGTTCACATTGCCACATTGAAATTCGAATGAAATTCATTTTGTCTCACCTTCCAGCTAAGTTTTGCTGTGACTGGTGTTGATGATGCTGCATTTGGAGCTGAACCTGTTGTTGCTGGTGCAAGAGATCGAGAATAGAGTGGATGTCTTTTCGTAGACTATTTTCCAAGTGATCCATCCTAGACGACATCTCAACCAATTGATTTCGTATTATACTGAAAAATCGAAATGGAGTAAAAATTGCTACACTCTTCAAAAACACAAATCTTACTCTTTGTCGCTCGACTTCGGACAGAAAGATGTGGGCGCATGCTGAAAGACATCTTCGTCGGGACTGCTGCTTTTAACACTAGACTCCTTCTGCTTCTCCTTTACGCCGCATGCACAGTCATGTTGACTGACAGCCCTCAACGTTATTGCGTCTCTGGGCTGCTGCTCCTCCGAAGCACTTCGTCTGTAGTCTTTTGGGCTCGAGATTGGAGTCACTGTCAGGGGAGTCGATAAATTGTGAATAATGTTCTGGCATTTGTATCAAGCTAGTGTGTGTCAGCTTAACAACAATTAACAAAGTTATTTTGTGAATTCAATCGAAGGAAATGATAATCTTCGATTAATTCAATGGTTTTGAATTTATGAGCAATCCTAACAACAGAAACTCAAAGTTATTATGAATAAAGTTGTCAAATGGATGAGTGACAGTAACAGAAGCAAAACAGAGCTAGTCAAAGATACAGCAGCACAATTATCATAGGACAACATTACGTAAAACGAACATGAAAACTCAACAAACATCGGCAGTAAAGTGAGAGTTGCGTCTCTTACCAGAGCAATTCTCAAGTGGTTGGTGTTTCATTGATCTCAGATCTGGAATGCTTCGTTTTATTTGCGACACAAGTCCTGGTTGGTTTATCGATTGTCATTGAGGTTTCGCAAAGATTTCAGTGGATTTTTAATTAAAATAATAACCAAAAAGTTCGATGGCTTCTTAATTTGAGCTTACCCGATATCGAATACTTTCGCTCTTCAGCGAACTCCATTGTCTCGCTTATCTGTCCCACCGAGTTTCTCTCTTGCGATTCATGCTTGCTCGTTGCTTGTGAATGATGTGAGTAGGGTCGATGGAATTGGTGAATTGGCGGATGAACGCTCGTCCTGTTTCGGAGAAGGGAAGCGAAAATTAATACTTGCTGACAGGAAAATATCGCGTTTCTAAATTCAACGTCAACTTCAACTCTCTCTAGCGAGTCTACATTTATTTCTCTGTTGAAACTAATTTGTACTCACGTTGCTCTAACGGATCTAGTGTCACTATTTCGATCTTGTGAGTTCGATCTCACCATATTCAAGTATCTATTTCTTAACTCTACGCCTGCTTGCTCCTCCTGCGTCGAACCACGAAAACATTACGACATAAGCATTGGGTTTTAAATAAAATGTCAATGAAAAACTAATCAAACTTTATGAACGTGAAGCTGTAGTTGGTTCTAGTCTAAGTGTTTATCTAACTTGATAATCCAATTAAAACTTCAAAGCGTTTCATAAGCTTTTCATCGTATCACATCAAATTGATGAAAACTCACGTCACGCATGTTGAAAGTAATTTCTAAGTTATTAACGAAGCTGTCATAAAACTCTGGAAACAAATCGAGCACGTCGAGGATGTCGTCGCGAGTAATCTTGTGCAAGTCGCAATAAGTTAAAGCCCGAACATTGCTGTTGGACTTCCCCAACGTGGAATGAATGCATGGATTTTCCCCAAAAATATCGTCCTTGCCTATTTGCGGGAGATGGAAAACAATTTCGTTATGTCGTAAACAAGAATGCGGAGGTTGCGAACCTAAAATCGCCATGACGACATCGTCTTTCAATATCTCAATTGAACCGCGGGCGATGAAGTAAAGGCACGTCAGCACATCGCCTTTATGAACCAAGGTGTCACCAGGTGGAGCATGCGTTGTCTTGAACTTCAGTGAGAGCGCTCGTAGGCAGCCTGGCGAAGCGCCGTCGAAGGCGGAGCAGCTCGTTAATAAGTTCCGGTTCAGGTGGAGGCAAATATCAGCCTGCAAACACTCGGGGAATCCCTTGAGAACGGAATTCATATCGATGCCGTTGGTGTAGGTCCACGCGTGCTGGAAATATTCCTCGAGTCGCTGACGTAGTGGATTGGGAATCTGAGAAGAGAAAACAAATTGTTGACAAATGTTTATTGATTAAATTCATTCTTTCGAACCTTTTATGTAAAGAGAAAGACATTTTGTTCGAAGGTTTCAATGATGAGAAAACAATTTATTTGTATAAGCGATTGAATTACCTGATGAAATCTGATAAACTCCCGAACTCTTAGCATCTGCGTGTGATAGCGTGCGGTTCCGGAGTAAAGTCGTTGGATGATTGCGGAAACATTTCCGAAGATACTGGCGTACATTAGAGCTATTTAATCAAAAATTAAATTAGAATAACGGGTGACGAAGGTGAACGCTTCTCTTGAATACTCACAGCCAACCAGCATGACGCAAATAGTGAATATCTTCTCAGCGTCGGTGTTGGGCGCAACATTACCAAAGCCAACTGATGTCAACGATGTGAACGTGAAGTACAAAGCTGTCACATACCGGGACTGCATATGAAAAGATGAGTGAAAGCGAGATGAGGAATTCGTCAAGCAAATGTGAGTCTCCTTTTGATAGTTAGCGTTACAATATGAATTAGGATTCTGGCAACGTCACAATAAATATTTGAGTTTACAAATGAAAAGGACCTAACAGAGAAAGTTTCTGGAAAATGAGAGCCTTTTAAATGACTAACGAGACGCGTAACAGAAATTTTCAGTCAAAAAGTTTTCGAAACTCGTCGCACGAAAAGTTAAATTTAATTCAATTACCCTCAACGTTGGTCCACCGCCACTGAAGTTCGCCCAATATGGCTGATGTGTTTGTTCGGCGAGAGCATCCAGCCATCCGTATTTCGGGTCAGTGCCATTTCCGCGCTCTGCATTCCCAATTGCGTACCTAAACATAGCGTTCGATTGTTTTGCGATTAGTCAAAAAGCACAAAAATTCGAGGCGCATGATGAAGCCCAAAAACACAAAGCGGTCCACATCAATTACGTACCAAACGCAAGCGAGCCAATGAGCTATGAGAGCGAAGGTTGCCATCAATAACACCAGCACGGCAGCTCCATATTCTGAATATCTATCAATTTTCCTAGCAACTCTTACGAGTCGAAGTAAACGTGCTGTTTTCAACAATCCGATCAGAGTTGTAGTCTAAAATTTTTCGAGATATTAGAATTAACGTTTCCAGTTGTGTCTGTGTGGTTTCTAATTTGTTTGGTGTCTTTGCTTGGTTAAAAAAATTATTGCATCTCTTTATCTGTGCTGTTTCGCTGGTCAACGTTTTGCTATTTGTCAAAACTTTAAATCTTAAGCCAAAAAGTTGCCCATTCGAAAAGTTTGTCGCATTCAAAAATCATATGGCAAATCTATCTAGAAAGTTTGGTGCAAATTTCAAACTAATGAAAAAGTTAAAGAACTAATCACAGTTATAAAAGTTTCAAAGGATGCCAGCAATGCTAAGTCTCTTATGTGGTTACCCCATGAGTTGTTTAAATAAGTTGTTGAGTGACAACTGAGAGAACTTGTTGTGAATGAAGTTTCTTGGTTGTTGTTTAAATGAGATTGGAAGCGCGTCTAGAGATTTACTAATTCTTGATATTTGTCTGGTAATCAGCTAAGCTACAAGCCAAAGTTGAACTTTCCAACTTACAAATGTTTGAAAGGATTTTCAGTTCTCTACAAATGAAATTATTACTGTTCGTGTTGATGGAATTTTAGTTTTATCAGAATTATTTTCTTATTTTCGGTTTATATAAAATTTTATTTTAATTTGGGTCGATTTAATTTTTTGTGGCAAATTAATGTCTCCAATAAATTGAGTTTCGAGTTGCTTTATGCTACCGCTAGTTATAAATGAAACAAAATCATTTGGTTCCAATCGTTATTTCGGATGAAATTGTGCATAAACTGATTGATATAGAGAAAAACAACATTGAATAAAAGTCGGACATGAACGGAAGGAGAGAGAGACAATCGTCGGATAAATGTAAGAGACAAAAGAATAAGTAAACTGTCTTCTGTGATGGGTTTTGTTCTAAACTTTATTCTAAACTTACCTCCTCCATTTCCTTTAATTCATTAATTTTCGCGACAACAAATTTTTCAATTTGAGTTGAGAGAAAAAGAAAAAAACAAAAATTTATTTCTACCGAGAACAAAACTCAAAACGACTTCACAATCACGCATCGTGTTCGATTGGCTTTGTTATTAAGAAAGGAAACGTTTTCTTTCAGTCAATCATTCAGTTTTTAACGTTTTCCGTTAGCTTCGAAAGGAAAATTCGTCATAGATGTTTTTCTCTGGATGTTATTTGTCTCAACACAACGAAAGCAAACTGTATGCGATTACATCGATTGAGATGCTCACCTTAATTCGAATAGTTGTGCAATAACACAAATGCTTTACTTTTCTTGAAATATCTCGAGAACTATAATCACATAAAGTTTGAAATCGCAAACTACAAACAAAGGAAACTGAAACGTTCAAGATAGCAATCGAAAAGCAAAAAGTTATTCAACAAGAACTTAAATTTTCGCAGTTTATTGTAATAGATTTGCAATTTCAACAGAGCGATGCTGTTTTAATAAAGCATCGAATTTCTAGTTCGTATTTCCTGACAACTCTTTCGAATCATTTGTTGTAATATTTTCGATTGCGATACAAATTATTTATAGAAGATGATTCATCTAGTTACGGAATTGTTACGCATCTAATAGATGTATACCAAGTACTCATGATCAACTCTACAACGTGCGAGCTCTCAAAATTGAATCTCAATGTCTGCTTTTCTATTGCCATTTGACCAAAACTTAACCGAACTAATAACTCAAACTAGAGACAGCAGTAAACATTATAGAAATGTTATTGGTGTCTTTGTCAAAATCAAGGAAACAAAATCTACCGTGAATCTTTTATAATAATCGCCGTTGTCCTTCTCATCTTTTGTCTCTCTTAATTTGCCACAACTTAATGTTTACCATCGATCATTCATTTCAAAAGTTCTGTAGGCTCTGGTTGTTGATATGTCAAGAAGTTTTATGCTCATATAAATATTTACAAGTTGCCTCAATCAATTAATATTATCAGTAGCTTTAAATGGGTGAGAAGATCTTGGCTGTTGTTCATAGATTGTAAATGCTTAAGACGTGGCGTGAGTGTAGCTTTTGTGCCTCTGCTATTACAAAAAGTTTAATTACAACTGCTAATATGGAACTCTGACTGCATTATTCCAGCTTTCACTGAATTGCTCTCATTGCATTTTGATATAGCTAGAATAACTAAAAGAACTTGTCAACGTCTTCAGCGCAACCAAGTAAGATACACAACTAAGAGTAAAAGCTTTCATCGTTTTGGGAAACATAAAACTGCTTCGTTTGCATCGGTTGCGAGAAAAAAAAACGATAAAACAATAACTTAGACGCATCTCAGTTGAGAGAAATCATAAAATATTTGAAATCGAAAATTGTGTCTCAAGTGTGGATTTTTATTCACAATTTATCAATCGCTTTACCTCATCCTTGCTCAGCCCTAGCTGTAAAATACAAAACGGAAAAGATTTGAAAGTGATCTGGACGACTTAAACGATCTTCTTGGTTTGCTTCTATACATTTAAACATGTCGAAGGATTTAAGTTTTTGTTTCTATGCCGCTGTGATTTTCTGTAAATATTTTGCCTGAGACGAGTGCAAGCTTCTGTAATTATTGTTCCATTAACAGTAAGACACATAGTACACTTGATTTACAATGGCGAAAACATAAAACATCCAAGAGAAATAAGGCTATCAAGAGAAAAACATGTAATTATGCGAGCCTGATGTTGACGCCCTTATCGACACATTGCTAGCAGACTTGTAATTAGTTCATGGGATTTAAAATGATTGCTTGAAACTTTAGCCTTCGCTACTGTCGTTTTAGTAATTACCAAATGTTTAGTAACTAAATGACATGTTATCAAAGCCAATTACCTCATCTGTATCGCTGCCAACAAGTAACAGATCGAATGGAATCGCTGCCACTAAGTCTATGAGAAACCATCCGGTCAGATAATGAATCGCAATCCGGCCCGGATGCGAAACGACCTCATCTTGTCCATTCACGAATGTCGTACGAAAATTTATAAGAATATCTATCACAAACGTTACATCAACTGTAATGAAAGAATCAAATGTTAAATCCTCAATTGCCTTTGACTCAATGCTGAACGATCTATTGGACAGTAAAATAAACTTGAGTGGACTGAAACTAGAGAAATGATCAGTGTGAATTTGCCGGCCAGCCTGACAAACAGACTAGCCTGGAAATAATCAGTCAATTTGATGATGCAACTGTAATTACATTGCACGATCAAACCAGTTTCAGATTTCTCTCTGTGACCTGGCAAATGCACACTGGAAATAATTCAAGTCTCACCTATCAAGTCAACTATCACAATGGGATCGTCGCCCAACGTTCGCTTGTCGGCTTTCTTTTGATTCGGCTCGTTGAGAAGAAATGCAGCTACGTATGGAGTGAAGATTGCCGTGTACATTACGAGCAGGAGAATAATCCAATCCCACACCGCCTTGAAAGGCGAATAGTGTAGAATCGTCCATTTGTGAACGCGCGGACTCTGCAACTTGTATTCCGGCAACACGTCAGCTCCTAACGATAGCACCTAGAGTTGTGAAGAAAACCAAAGTCATTGCATTTCCTAATTACCCATCAGAAAGTTTCGACAAATCAATGAAAACTGGAGGGAAAAGGAAAACTCAAGAAAAAAGAAAATCACGAGGCGCGACTTGTTGATTATTTGCTTTTTTCCTCTTGCTACATGGTAAAAATGTTTATTTATGTTCTGCGTTTATTATAAGGGCGATTCGTTGCTCATAAATATTTAACGACCCGAGTTTAATGGAAAGATTAGTTGGGCTACAGATGGCAAGTTGTTTTCGTCAATACTTATGATCAAGTTTGTTTGTGGCTTAATCTGCTCGCAGAAAAATCAATTTTGAGTTCTGCGGCTGAGTTTGCTTCTTCGAAGGAATGCAAATTGCCTAAAACTCTTGAACAAGCCGCATATTTATGCTCATTGCGAGCTTTCATATATCGAAAACAAATCAAAAATGTTCAATCGATGGAAAAGTTTAGTGTAGTGAAAACAAAAATTGTTTGTCTCTTCGTGAAGATATCGAATTGGAGAGCGTATCTAATTTGATTGCTGATTATTGTCTCGACATTTTTCCGATGATTGAGTTTACTAATTAGGTTTTGATTCATTAGTTGTTGAATGGGAGCAATTTATGATTTCAATTATTTTCTAAGAGAGTCTGAGGGATAGTTTGAACCTTTTTATAATTTTCATCTTCAGGCGGCGCTTTCAGTGTGTACTTAGCATCACTCTGGAAAGTAAATATTCAACGGAAAATAGAAAGAAACGATAAGAAACAAAGGAATTATTTAGACATTAGAATGATCAAACAATGTGCGAGGTTCAAGATAATTTAAAGCGCAGAGGTTCAACAAGTTGAACAAGCAATTAAAGATATTGGATACCAAGCAAAAAGCTTGCTAACTAATCAAGTGGCATAAAATAAAGACACTTGCACAAGATAACCAGCCTAATGATGTCGAAATTTTGCTTTTATTCAGCAATTTCTGCCTCAAATATATAATATTACTTATAATATTAAAATGAAAGCTTGTGAACTAAGTTTGATTAATGCATCGATGCGGTTGACTTTTGACTAATTTCGCATTCAGGTTTTCTTGCACTCTTATGTAGATAGAAATCTAATTATGAATAGTCAAAAAATTCTATTTCAAATTTCTCGAAAATTTGGCATTTTGTTTCACGTATTCGCCCTTTGCATTTATGACTTTGTCTCATCAGATCCTTATGACATTTGTATTATTCATTATTCGTTATCGATTGACTCGAATTCCACAAGCCAATCTCGTTAAGTATTCTTGTATTATACACAGAGCTCAATCGCTAATGCACACGTTGACCATATAATCGGTTTTAATCTGTATAAATTCGTCCTTTTTCATCGATTATCACGCTATCTCATTTTGACAGCCTTGTTAATGCCTTTCTTTCTGATTTCGCCCTTCGTTTTCAAATCATAAAACTTTTAGTTTGGTTAACTCCTTAACTGATTAAAAGCTCCACATTTACCTCTTTTCCGAGCCCCATCTGCCCATCGTTTGGACATAATCCGTTTAAGTTCAGGTTCGAATGTACAGACTGGATGTGGTTCTCTATCTTCATTGAGTTCTTCTTTGATTCCGTTATTCGGACACTCGACCACTTCTCTTGACCCTGCGACATATTTCAAATTTAACTCAACTATTAAATAAAGTCTTTCCGACTTAACACTTGTTCGCACTATCGTCAAAAATGAGAATGAGCTCGCTACAATGACTGCACCAATTGCAATTTCGGTCGTTTATGCAGATGCTGAATATTTTGATAACGGAAGAAAGTCTCACAGTAAACTTCGTTCAATCTACGTAAGTTTCCAAAACTTGATTCCAGCTGCGCATGCGTTCGCTCACTTCCAGTACTTATCACAACGAAAAATTTTGTCCTTTCTCGGCAACGTAAAAGCCAGAAAATGCATGTTCACAATAATTTAATTTAAAATCATCTAGATTTCTGTTTGACGTGAATTTGGCGTTAAGAGGAATTCAAAATTTGAAACGCTTGAAACAAGCTTGGCTCTCGACGTCGTATAAATCTCGATTAACTTTGTGACACAATGAATGGTCACAAATCTTACCTCTGCCAGCACTGCTGTTCACATATGTCGCGGACGCACGCAACGTTTCATGTCAAATGCGATTGATTATTATCGCATCTTGACTGCGACTGTTTTAAAGCAAGAAAATCCATAGAGCCGTTTGGCTGAAATCGCTAGAATTACTGGCCTAGTAAGCCGTAAGCTTTGGAAGACTTTACGTTTGTTTCCAGGATTATTCAATAATTAGCCAATTTAAAGAGCTTTTTATTATTCATTAGCCTGTTATCAAGTTGAGCATCTACCTCACATAAACCTGCCATTGATTTTTCTAACACGGTTTCATTCCCACGACTCATTCACGTTTCGCTTGGCACACATGCTCTCTGGCTTGCCTCACGCTCCCGAAGGGAGAAGGTAATGGTCAGCAAAACCTGTAAGTTGGAACTTTGAGGAGAGAATGATTGAAGTTCTTTCATTGTTATTAGCTCTTGGAATAACCTCAAGATTTATGCATGAAAGCTCCGACCTAAATGCGGTTGTTAGAGCTCAATTTTTTGATAAAAATTCTATCGCGCTTCAGCCATTGTAGCAAACGCTTCGACATAAATTGGGAAATGTAAACTATGTAAATACATAGTGAGCTTAGTCCATCAACAACAAAAGAAGTTCATCATGAATTCTTTATTAATATTTCGTCATTCACAGCAACTTGCTTCATTCTCATTCTTGAATAATGTAAATAAGCGATTGAACGTGAAGCTCTCTCTCTCCGAGAAAGTCATTAAACCATCTCGCTGGGTAGCGAAAATTGTCTACCTGCAGATTATGTGGAACGGACTTATTGCGATGCTCATTATTGAGCTTTTGCTGTCGCACAAAACTGCGACAAGATTTAGCTTTAAAGCTGTACGAGTCGAGCGACGTGCCAGTCGATGAGCGCGCTGATCCCGCGTCGTTTGTTGTCACGATCAGCGGGATATTGGTTTGGTCTTGTAATGAATGCCGGCTCATTTTCAAAAGATTTAAGTATGGCATATATTCCGATTTTTATTGCTCTTGCTTACACACACATACACAAACAGTTCCACAGTTAGTGCTTGCGGTTCTTATTATCTTCGATTTTTCACAAAGAATTTCCCGAACAAAAACTTAATTTATTTGATTAAAAGCTTGCGCTCTGTTTCCGTTGTCAGCCTTTGAACATGTTAGCAGCGAGTTCAATCGATTCATTCTCCTTCGCTTATTGATTTCCGTAATTTTTATTTCACCAGTGATTAAACATTCATAGTGAACTCGATAGCTCGCAGCTCAATGTGCATGACGTTTGTATGTTTATCCTTATTGTGAAAGTCTTCGACAGAAAGCTTAGTATTATTGAGCGGTGGCGAGCTTGATCGTCCCAGTCGCCATTGTGTCTAAGCGCTGACAAATGTGAAGGCACAAAACAGCGGAATGTTCACTTATGTTGAGATGAAAACTTGCAAAAAACTGGGCCTAGGCGAGGCAATTTTGCTATTGCGAACTTTGTCTTCGTCTGCTCATTTTGCTCACTTTATCTCACTGGCAATTTCCTCGTAACTTTTAGCAAATTTTAAGCTTTTGTGGTGACAAAGCCTTATGAACTATTCAATGGATGCAGTAAGCGAACACACTTTTCTTTCTATCTGGAGCACAAAATTTTACTCCATTTTTTCGTCGACGAAATCAGGGGAAAAGCTCTACTTTTCCTTTTGTCCCTTCGGTAAATCTCATGAGTTCACGAAAGTTTCGCCCGCGGAAAAGTTCACAACTAGCTTCACTTCTAATTCAAAAATGATTGCAAAGTCTTTGTGTGTAAAAAAGCTATTTTCTACACTCGTCTAGCGATTCAATATCTCTTACTCGTATAGCTAAAAATCGACTGAAACGAATTTGCGAGAAAATTCTCTTCGATCCTTGTCGCGCTGGAAAGCTGCGAGAAAATCATTTCGATGTCTGTGTGAGCTGTGGCTTCTTGTGTTCAACAGCAGCCAGATGCGAAGGGAACGAATCAACACACAATTTTCCAGCGATAATGAAGCAATCCCGTTGGTTTTAGAGTTTCCCACCGAAAGCTTTCGATGCTGGAACGGCTGGTTCAGCTTTATTATCAATCCGGGGCTGGCTCTTTAGCGTCAACTTAAATTTCACATGCATGAAAGTAATTTGATGGAAAATCGTTAAAATATTCAGCAAAAATGTTTACTAGCGCGAATAATTTATATTTTACGATGCTTTGAATTCCTGAATCTTTCCATAAACCTTTCCAGTGAGAGCGAAAGCTCTGCGCTTCCAGGCTCACCGGTAGCTTTTATGTATTCACGCTGGAAAATTCATGTCTGCTTTCGTAGGAGAAACTGATAGTTAAGTTTTATGTGCACGCAAGAGCGGCGACTTTATGTGTTTGGAACTGAATATTGTTGAGACTAGCGCGTTGAATCACAAGGCGCCAGTAAGGAATTCCTTCTCCAATGCCGGAAAAAAAATAGTATGAACCGAGTATTCTTGACAGACAACCCGAAGAATTGATTTGGAGTTATTTTTCAGCATTTGTGATGCGGGAATGAGAAATTTTGATTTTTTTCAATTCTCTAGGATTACCCGACTTGTACTACATACAAATTTACATTTCTGTCCATTTTGAGCTAGTAAATCTGACACGAAATCACTTCGGGTTGGCGGAATGTTTACGTCTTACATGCCATTCGGGGGCTTTTAGTGAGCTTCTCCTACAGCGCTCGTGCTCATGCATGTGCGGGATTAGTAATTTTAGCTAGATTCAGATTTCATGTTTTGATTCTTCGTAATGTATTGAAAACACTTAAACTTTAAGTCTTAAAATGTGTTTCTGGTTCCGTTTACACCACGAAAAAAGATCTGCCATCATTGAGATTTCTTTGTAATATTGTTATTCATAATAAAGCTTTGTGATTTGTGATAAATTGCTTTATAGGACTGAGTTTGCAGAAAAAAAGAGAGCTAATTCTCGGAATGGAATCAATCACAATCTCGGCCATTTACAACTCACTTTGCATCGATTACAACGATAATCGTTGAAAGAGCTTTTTAGCTCGCTGTGTTATTAAGTAGTTCAAGTCACTCTTAGCACACTTAATTGAGGCAGAGCGCTGTTTTGCCATCGTTGCGGAGATGCTCATGGCGTTTCTGTTTTTCCACAAAAGAGAAGTGCTCAAACCAAAATATAGTCCACCTAATTGTTCTACAAACAACTGGATTTTAAAGATGAAGCGATGAAGACTTGAACTGATTTTAATTCATGAAAATTATTTATTTAAAGATAGGTTGATAGACGCAACTCCACTTATTTTTACTAAGCTTCGTATTTATTAACTATCGCATTAATGGCACGTGTCAAGTACGACGTACAGCGAGCTTTTAAAGAAAAGAACTTTTTTTAGCAAAGTTCAACTGTAATCGCTCCCACGAATGTTCGAAAGTCAATGGATTCCATTACTACCACATAATCGCGGAAATATATTTATGTAATTCATAGAGTTATAACAAAAATCGATAAGGCGTTTTGTAGCGTTTTCAGCGAATGTAAAACTATGCCAAGAGTAGAAACGTGTTTCATAGGCTTTCCTTTTATGCAAAACTAACTGTGACAACGGAACTAGACATTGGCAGTTGACGGAACCTTCAAAGTGTAGTGCATAAAATTCACCCTAAGCATTGAAACATTTTATTTATAGTTGAAAGCGATTTCCGATTCCGTTTAACAAAAATATTAAACATTGTTTCAGCAAATGACCTTTCCCGCGTAAACAAGAGCAAAGCTTTTTTGAGTCACACAAGGTGAGCCACACTCTATGCCAAAAGTTCTATCCGCCTTCCCTTTTTTTCGGTCATTTCTGGCGCTGTTTTCTTCGTAACCTTGAAACGAACGGTGGGCTTATACATTTATATCAAGTCGTGTTTTTGCCTGGCTCCTTTTAATATTGATCGCGTGGAAGGGGACAACAAAACAAAACGAGAACTGATAACAAAGGAATAGAAGTTGGAAACAACGAAACTCAAAACACTGAGAGATTGTCATCGATACATACAGTCTCGACCGGCTCCGGCAGCTTTTTCTCAGATGATTTCGCTCGGCCCAGCAGTGACTCCTTCACGCCGCCTGCACCGTCATCGTCACTGTTGAGCCGTGACTTTAGTTTGCGAGAAATGAAGGAGGGCGAGAACTTTGATCGCTTTGATTTCTGGCTCTGAGTCTCTGACTTGTCGGATTTAGAATCGTGATGTAGATTGGTGCTGGTACCGCGTGGTGTCAACGACTGCGAGTACAATGAGTTGAGTGATATTGGAATAATTTCGATGAATTTATCGTTTATGTTAATTACTCGATTGTCATGACAACTATCGGCGACAGTTTCGCCTATTGCGCCTGTTTCATCATCATCAATGATAGTATTTTTCTGCTTCGTAAAGCGACTACTCCTTCTGCCTGACGTTGGCTTGTCGTAGCTGCTCTCCTTCTTCAGCTGCAGCGCCGACCTCAACGGAGTACTTCGACTCGACCATGGCGGAGTTGGTGACACATTCAGAGTATTATTAATAGGCACAGTCGTAAGCGATGTCTCACAAATGTTTGCATTCGTGTAGTCCCTACACGAGCATTGTTTTCTCTTGCTCTTTTTTCTCTTGTCTTGCGACTGCTGTTTGTGATTGTTACAAGTTTCATCGATCGTGAGATAACTGCAGCCATCGTCAGGTTGTCCGTAAAGATCACCGTAAGATGTTTGTATTGTTTTATCGCAACAATTTGTCGTTGCTGCGGACGGTGCCTGATGCTTGAGTTTGTCACACGAGTGCGTCCCGAACAAGTCTTCGTCTTCATCCACACATTTATCATTATTCAACTGAGAGCACTTTGTCAACTCTCCATCTGCCTTGACAACTTTCTCGTCCGTGTCGGGATAGCGCTTCTCATCAATGAGTTTAATGATTTTTCTGTCGTTCTCGCGAATGCCGAGAACTTTCTTGTGAGTGCGCCGTCGAATTGAGTCCTTCGGTAGAATTCTATGGAGCGCTGAGGTTGACACGTATTTGCGTTTTGTGGCCGCGCACAAATCATAATTATATATTTCATCGTAGAGCAACAAATTATCACAACTAATCGATTCACACTGGTTGAGGAGACTGTCTAGCTTTCGAATGTCAGCGAGTTCAATGCACGAGCTCGCTCTAATGCAGTCGCACGACACACTCTTCCCCGGCGGTTGCAACTTGTGACTCCGGCCATTGCTCGAGGCTCTCGTTGAATTCATAATTCACTTGCGTGCCCTCCCGTCGTCGTTAGTTTGTATTGTACTTTTCACATTGAAAGCGCTTCACTCACACTGCCCTCGACATATATATAAAATCCCTCTTTCGCAGGATTTATTTGATTATAATTTGAGTTTTGGCATTAACATTCCCTTTAACATCGCCAAATGACCAGTCACACGATAGCACATTAAAACACATTTTTTATTTCGTCATATACTCTCGCCTTCTGTCTCGGTCTGGAGCCTCGCAATCCTACACAAACTTCATAATTATTTATACACGAATTACAACAACGTTTCTCTGTTTTTTCCTAAAGCTTAATAAGTAGTTTTATGTTTTCGTTCTCTTCATTATTTCGTTTACATCACATCACTGTGCCTCGCTTTGTTTTTAATTCCTCAAGAATAATTCCTGTGTTGCCTGTCGCATTTCGAGCAAAGCGTTGACAGAGAAAATTTTCTTACTTTCCTCAAACGGCCTCATTCCGCTGCTGCTAGATATCTCAAATTTTTTCGGGGCTTTGATTTGTAGATAGAAGCCGAAAGTTGTCATTAGAATGCATTAGAGTGTGAAAGATTTTCAAAAGCATTTAAGGTTTTACTAGACTTGAAAACCTTAAGTAATTAGAGAAGTTTGAATATCATCTAATTTAATCGGTGGGACTAATAGTGAGGGTAGCTTCGCGAATATGCAGAAACTAAGAAAAATCAAAGCTCTTTCCGAGCTTTTCAAAACAAAGCTTTATTTGTATCAATATTTAATAGAACTTCTTTTCTATCTGATTCCAAATGACGTGAGTCTGAAAAGTTAACGCAATGGAGTGCGAGCAGCAGGGAACAAAAATAAAGCTTTTCCACAAACAATTTTATAGTTTTTATTGGTGGCCATTATCTGGAACGCACATTCTCGACGCTCAACTCTTCCGCTTTCTACGAGCGTCAAGCAGAAGGGGTGTAAATTTATAATTCCTTGCGATAGAAAGAAATATTATTAACACACTTTCGCATATGGCCAGAGAGTGAATAATAGAAATGGGAAAGCCAGCGCCAAATGAAATTGTTCAAAGTTTCATTTTTATCGCAATTTTCTCTCGAGCGTTTATAAGTGAGACACCGCTTCGTGTAGAGAGGACTTAACAATCCATAGGCGAGAACGAACTTTCGAAACAATGTTTTATTCATCGAACAATACAGGAGAAAAGCGAGTGAAATTAATCCCGACTTGACTCCTCTTGTGTCACATCCATGTACATCGGAGTTTGCTTTTATGCAACACCGCTGAAGCATTTTTTCTCTTCTCGGTTAATTGATTTTTCGTGGTGAAAATTTCAATTAAATGTCTCCGGAATCTGAATTTCTATAATGCGAGAGTCATGTTTTTGCTTCTAATGGTCTGTCGTTTGTCGTCTAACGCTGTGAAAATCCATACTAGCTTTTTTACGTAAAACATACACATGCCCTACTTTTTATTTGTTGTTCCTTCACTCGCTCTCTTAAGTCCTCTTTTCTTCGATATATAAAATACACATTAGGCGTGCGATTGCACTTCTTTGCACCCGTTTTTCGAGCAAATGATGATGCACGACAGTGGTGTTTACTTATCGATTTGATTGTGCACGAATAATCTCAACTGGGATTTGTTACGATTAATTTTAACTGCGGTTTTATCTCCACTAATTTTGTCTTTGATCACTACAAGAACGAATGCATAAGCTACTTGTTCACAACTTCTACTCTCGATCCGTTACCATCTTCCGCTGTATTATTTAAGTCGGATTGGATAATAATTGAGAGACTTGGCGACTTGGTTTAATTCTGCGAACTTTGTTCACCTCGGCGAATTGTTCTCTCCTAAATTTCTTGTTTCACAGTCACAATTTCTAACTCATCAACCTTTCATTTTATTTAGAAAACGAGATTAACAATTTAACAGATGTATCCAGCTTGAAGACACCGAAAATTTCCTCGTTCTCCTCTGAGCATCATTCGAGTTTTAGAGAAACACTTTCACTATTAAACTTATGGCCAGCGAGAGGCGAGACGAGACGACTTTCATCCAAAGATTGAAGAAATCAAGAAATGAAAAAACACAACAGAAAAATTCCGCGCAACATTGAAACCAAACTTTTCACATTGATAGTTCTATTTGCACTGATTTTACTCCTTTTATGCTTTTTGCATTTCTTCCACATCGTTCGCACACATTTCCCCATGTGTGTCGCCTTTATTATTGTACTGAAACTTGTGTTCTAATAGTTTCTCGTCCGTATACGTTGTATTACATTGCTCGCACACACAACGAGTATTTCGGAAAGCCTGAAACTTGCTTTGCATGGCTGTGGTCGAGGACGAAGCAGCAGTAGTTTCATTCGCCAACCAACACGAGCTCAATTTTTAGCGTCGTCTGAAAAATGGCGAAAGCTTTCGGCGAACATTCCCGAGCACGAACACAGCCGAACTCGAGTTCGGTGTGCATAATGTAAAGAAAAGCTCAAGAAAAGCACGAAGAAAGGTAAAAGTTTCTGTCGGCGGAGTTTGAACACTCGTAAATTAAAAGGGTTCCCCCTATAAAGGTCGACTTAATGAGTTTCATTGAGTCTTGACTCTGAAACAACTGTCGTGTCGTACTTCGAAAGTAAACATTGTGAGAGGACACTTTATTGAATCCTTACATGAGTTTTCAATATTTACTTTCGCCTCCTGACTTTCATGTTGATTTGGATATTTATTAAACGTTCTATATTGCATGGAAACGGTTCATTTTTATTTCTTTGTTTTTGTTCTTCGATTGAGCTTCGATTGCTCTGCATATGAGCGAGTTTTTCTCGAGAACTTTCCGAGTAAGAATTCAATAAAAGCAAATTTGTTTTCCGTTTGATCGTGTCTCGAAATGAACGAAGTCTTGGAATGCCGTTGTGCAATGGAGAAGGCAGTCGAATGCATGACAAAATTTAATAAAGGCTCGGAGCCTCGGGAATTTATTAAGACATTTCGCAATCGCGGACACACGAGTGTCAGGGAATTGCCTCGAGAATAATTCACGAAAATAGCGCCGTAATGATTATTGGCCGTGATTGAGCCCCGTCAGACTTTCTCTCTCTCTCTCTCTTGGCACATTAGCTGAAAAATATAAATCGATAATGAGCCGCTGCTCTGTCGGCTATTTCAGGGAGACAATTACGGTGAAAGTTATTGTTTGATTTCTAAATCGAATGAACATTAAATTGTCAGCAACTTGATTTTGCTTCCACTTTTGCAATCCATTAAATTCAAATGTTTCGGAGACATCGAACTGTCGCTGTTATGATTTATTGCGCAAAGAGAAACTTTCCTCGAATTTTACCACGATATTAATTATATATATCAAGACTAGAATAATTGTTTCTTTTCCGTCCGCTCGCCTACACAAATTCTCGTTTTTGTTTGAGGCGAATCAAACTTTCATCATCATCTTGGCTTCATGATGTTGTCCGTCCTTGTATTCGGACGATGTCATTTCTCAACGTCTCGAGACGGCTTTCTGCAGATGATTTTCTCGAAAGCTCCGTTCTCATTATGATCGAGTGGTTGCTAATGAAATTTATACTTTGTTCCTCGTGGACCAAAATTTTTAATATGTATCAAAGCTTCACGTGGCGAGTCGTTTTATGTAATTTATAATTTTGCAAGGCAAAAAATTCAACTGATTTGATACTCCAATATTAGAAGTATCATGAAAGAGCTTAAATATATCTCTAGAGACTTCGCAATGACTAATTTATGATAGCTAGATTACTCATTCAATTGTCTCATCACAGATCATTAGAACGAATTGAAGTTTTAATATTGGATGAGCAGCTTGATGGCAGTCATATCATACCCACTACATATATGAACAGAAAGCTTCATCACAGAGCTTGCAAATTTCGTTTTGTGTCTGAGCTCTCGATCGTAAGGGTTAGGCAAGTGAACAAATGGGGAAGAAGTTTCGTTCAAAGTTTCGTTCCGGACAAAAGCAAATAATCAAGTAGAAAATTGAAAGAAGAATTGTTAAAAGTAAAGCGATATGGTTATTCAGTCCTAAGGCTAATATTTACCTGTGCGACTTTCTCGCCCATGTTTATTCCTGTTCTCGTGCCCTGAAAGTATTTAGCTGAGCCATTATCCTGCAATACCGCGGCGGCGGAAACAGACAAAAAGTACACAAAAAGAGAGTTTTTGTAAATCCACATGTCAGCACCGACTTCAAAGTTTTGTTTTTCACGTTAGCATTTGCAGTGATGAATGATGTAAGAAAAATGCTCTAATAGTCTAAGTAGCTTGGCTTTGCTTAATTCTGTTCTGTGTGCTCTGATGCTTTGCAGCGAAAAGCAGATTAGGATTGCAAATCGTGATACTGTTGTGTCGTGCTTTAGAACTCTTTGCTGTGGATGTTAAATTCATTTCTTTGGCTCTTCTGATGCTTTTGAGAGTTGGACGAAAAAGATTTTAAAGACATGCAGTGGATACAAGTTCGGTCATTCTCAATTTTTGTCTGATAGCTTAGCGGTGAGTTAAAAGAGAAATGGGAAAAGTAATTACTTTGATCCTCGTCGAGTCGGAGGGCCCATTCGACAATGATGAGCTGGCTCGCGTATCGTTGCTCGGATGCTTAAGTAGAGTGATTGCTCGGTAGCGCTGCAAGTCACTCTCACTGGAGACATAAGGAAAGTATTGTCGCACAGCTTTACCACTTGGACCTGAATGGCGACAGACAAAGGAAAATGAGATTGAAACTTAATTCTCGTCGAATTTTCGCAAACTTTGCAAGTTTCTTCAAATGTTTTCATGCTATTTGCAACTTCCAAGCACATCAATTACCTTTCAACAAGAATAAACTCGCGGTATAGAAATTCAGAAACAAAACTTTACAAGTGCACTCAACATTTTACAGACAGGAATCAGCAATCGTGAGAAAACGAAACAATAGAGTTATTTCAATGAAGCTCGAGTTCTGGGCAGATCAGCAAAGGCAAGAAGCATCGCCAATGGCTGCCCGTTCTCTACACATCTGACGTCATGGCTGTTTTCATCACGAGCTGCGTGTTCATTTCCTGCTGATGTGCCCTTCACCCGAACCAATAAGAAAACGCGGTGTAAGGAGAGAGGGAAAACAAACGATGGCAAAAATTCATGACCATCAACGATTGACTTACAGCGTCATGAATGAGCCAAAAAAAGCTCAGCGACTCCGAACAAATTATTTGCCGGCTTCGAGTACATAACGAAGCGGATGGGAGAAGAAGAAACTCGACCATGCTTAAAATAGTTTCATCATCGGAAGAGATCCGGCTAATCATTAACAAAGCTTAGCCTTTGCTTCATGTTTCTGTGGCCTCTCTTCAATCTCTTTTAATCAGTTTAAACTTTGTTTTACGCCCGGTGGCATTGAGCGAGGCTGCAATCCGAATAAGAGGAAAATCTAGAGCTCTACAAAGTGATGTTTGTGATTTATAAAGTTTTTTTTTTACATCTTGGCATGGAGAGTCATGCAAAAACATTTTTTCTTTGGAAATTAGAATTGAAATAAGAAGCTTTTCTGTCTGTTTGAGTTGTCTATGCTAATCTACATTCTGCTCGCTAATCTACGCAGCCGATCTTTGTTTCAAATCTAACCTGTCATAAAATCATCAATCGTATGAGCTCGAGTTTCCGTAAAAACGCTCCGCAATCGTTTGGTGAGAATTCGTTCGTACGCTGGTAATAATAATTTGGCTTGTTCTGGATCTAGATGGGGGAAGCACACAACACACATACACACACGGTCATATCAAAACATCAATGAACGAGCGCACATCAAACGACCGAAAAGGACAAAAAAAATTAAGTTATGCATAGTTCAAGCAGAAATTTTCAATCAAAAAGGAAACAAAAAGTTTTCAATTTTATGCTTGAAAGGATCAGGAGGGAACATCGAATGTATAGTTGATGGACGCGGAAGATTTTCAAACCTTAAGTACGTAAATCAACGAGTTCTTGATTCGAAGGCTGAAGTTGTCCTCGAAAATTTAAGAGCTTCAAGATTACATTACGAAGCTGTTAAGTGCATTAACTTAAGATTTTTAATTGTAAGAGAGAAGGACTAAACTCAACTTTCAGCATCTGAGAATTACTAGAATAATTGTTCCAGAAATTACATATTTAACGATAGAATTAAGTTACCAAGAATCAGTGAGCCTTTGCATTAAACTTTGAATTGGAAGTTGAATATTCTTCGAAATGAAATCTAAGAAAAAAGCTCAAATCTCTCATTTCATTTCGTTGGAATGAAATTGTAAAATGTAAAACGAAATTATAGAACACTGCACCTCAACAAGGCTCAACGTCAGCCGACAAAAAATCACAAAAATGAGCTCGCTAGTCAGCAACAAAGTTATGGCATCAAAAATCCAAACCTTTTGTCTCGAAGTCCAAGCTTTTCGTCTGCTGGAACTCGGGTTTCATGTCAGCTTGGGGATAAACCTGAGGGCGGAAAGTTTGTCATTGGCAAATTGCGCTCTTGTTACGCAGCGAACGAACCTTATTTGTACTAGTTACATTTTTGGTCTCATCAGTTCTCGTAATTGGTTCTGGTTTATGATCATAGTCCTTAGTTTTAATTAAAGCTGGTGCCGAATTATTATCCCACCGGATATCCGGTTCAATCCGCAGAACCGTGTTTTGACTAATTTTGTCACTGGAAAGTCTTAAAGTTAAAAAAAATATCTTAGGATGGCAGAAGAGCCACGCGAACCTATTTGTATCACAATGAACGATAACACGCTCCGAAGCCGCTTCCTCTTCCTGCTCGGTGGCGTCGGACGGCGGTGTCAAGTAGCCTGCTAATCGATGGCCTCTGTCGCGTAAAGCCATGTTTCCGAAACGAAATGATTGTCGAAAGCTCGCGCGAGCTCGACCGACTGTTGGAGTGCGCGCCACCAAATTTTCATTAATTTTGAAACGAAAAATCTCATCGAGAATTCATGGAATAACTTACATTTGGTGAGCTTAAGCGGCTCATGCTCCTCCGTTAACGGCAACTCTACCGTTTGGGGATCCGACAGATCCTCGAAATTAATTATAAATAACGAAATGTCGTCTACTTCAGATCGTATGGGAGCTGTCAATGCGAGTAGAGAATTGTGAGAGCTCATTAAATTCCGTCGCTCCTGTCAAGCGCGTGTTCAAGTTTACCTATAACTTCTGAGCAGAGGAACTTCTGGCCTGAAAAGCAAAGCAGAGAATGGCAATGAGTTTCGTTCCGATGTTTGAATGTCAGTAATTTTCAATTTGTCGCGGAGTTCTCGTGGAATAAAATTGAAAATCCCGTGCAGCGTAGAAATTGCGCTGTTGCATTCGGATGGAAATTTATGCAGCTTTGCCGAGCTTTTGTACCGAGAAACTTTATCGCGAAGACTGCAGTTGAGAAAAGGCTTAATGGGAAAGCGCTGTAATAAAAACTTGTGCGTGGAATTAAAATTTGCTAGCCTTTGTCAGCTCACTCTTGGGGAAAATATATTTTTATTTCCTTCATTTATTAAATTACATTTTCCACTTCACTGTCCTTAAAGCTTTTGTAGGTAAACGATGAACAGAAAAGCAATGTTCGGAGTAGGCGAAAACGATGAAAACACTTCAGTCTAATTGGAAGTGGGAATGATGACCAGTTCGGGGGATATTTAGTCGATTGGTAAGTTTTCGGGCGGTTGAGCCTCTGATATTCGAAAAAGAAATATCTCTGGCGCTCTGGCTAACCAAGAGCGCCTTACAGTCCTAAAAACATAACAGCAGTAATTAATCTACTCGAAGTTCGATTGTTTCTTCTTCTGTCCCGCTGTCGACTCATTTAAGTTGAATCCGCGATTACGAACTTTCAGCGATTGTTTGTTTATTGTCTCGAGTTTCGTGAGAAATGTAAGCAAAAGCAACTTTACTCGTTCTTATCACTCGACAGCGAAACGAGTTCATGTGGAATTTGATCGTCGAGTTTGTTGCAAATGGTAATTTTTTGGTAAACAAATTCATGTTTCTCTCCGCTCTCTAATCGGCCAAGCTAATCGCCCGCATTATCGAGAATAACAGGAAGCCATCTGGATCAAAAGCTAACTGTGAATTCTCGGCGAGCAGCATCGTTAAAATTTGATTGATAACATTAGTTCACAATTTTCCGGCTCGACCCACTTTACAGAATAAATCAAACACTTTTGAACAATTAACGAAAAACAAAATTAAATGGATTGATTGTGCTATCGAAAAGCCAACTGAAATTGTACTAGTGATTGAGTTTTGGTGATTGAATGGCGATTAGCTTCAATCCATAGTCGAAGCTGATGGCTTTGGGTGCAGTGACGTGTAGCCGGTGGACGATCCGGAGCTCTCGATGTCGCGTCTCTTCCTCCAGAAGCAGCACATCTTCCTCAAACTATCGCCGATCGACTCATCATCATCAACCTCGTCGCGGAAAGCACCGCTTGAGAAATCTGTGACGTTAATCTCGCCCATAAATCTGCGCAAATCGCTCTGCGGAAACCCGTCGACGTAATATTTCTTTATGGTGTCGTACGAATCCATAATCACCGAAATAAATAGCGAGAGAACTACGTAAATGTAGAGACTGATGAATGTGTAAAGATAGATGCGGCAGAACCACCATAGCACCATCGATTTGTCTGACATGATGGTGAACGTTGCAAACATGTCGTCGCCGTTGATGAGGGCGAAAAGGCACTCGGATGTTGTTGACAACGATCGGAATTTGATGTGATACGGACCAAGCACGAGCCATCCACAGAAAGTGAAGCCGGCGTAAATCAGCAGCGCGCATAATAGGAAGCGCCAGATGTGTGGCAGTGCTTTCTTCAGTGTGAGGATGACCACATTGTAGGTCTTAAAGAAGCCCAAGTAGCGGAGAACTCCAAACCACACCAAGAGGTTTCCGACTCCAAGCAGCAGCGAACAAGTGTTCCACTCGTCGGCAGTGAAATGCTTCCGCTCTATCTCTTCCTTGATGGCTGATCCGAGAATTAGTAGAACGTCGTTGAAGCATATCATAATGTACCACATGTTGATGAAGTCCCATTGGCCTTCTCGGCTAAGCTCGCTTCCGAAACATTTGACAAAAAACTCTTCTGTTTTCATCCGTAGCTGTTGCGCCCGGAAGACTGCGCGGCCACACAAGCCGAACGAGAGCATACATATAATGATAACAAAGACATTTAGCGTCGAACGTAACGCCGCATCAATTCTGTAGTTTGTTTTAAATTGTACGTCGCCCTCGCAAAATAATCTCGTCGGCTCAGCCTCCAGAGCAAGGATCATTTGCCCATCGTGGTCGGAGTTGTCGAACGTGATTTCAATATCGAACTGATAACAGTCCGGCGCCGAGATTGGCCCGCTAGCCTTAAGGTTCACAGTCTTGATTGAGAACATCACTTGAGTTTTGACGAGGGCCGAGAACTGAATAAATATGCTGTGGTTGCGCAAATACTGCTGAATGCCTTGAAACGTTCCAGGCTTCGTGTCGTCAGCGCCAAGCGTTTGGCAGCTGACATCGATCTCGGGGTTGAAGACGTAGCTCTCGTTGAAGCCGTAAACGATTCCCTCGCGATACTGAGACAGACAAATCTTCACTGGACCCATTGAGTTATCGTCCGTTGCGTACGAGTAAGGTCCGATGGCTCTGCTCAAGTTGGCAAAGCCGTAGATTGCATAATCAATCGTGCTGAAATATTCCTCGACGGTGTACACCGACAACACGCCAGTCTCAGGCGGGTAAATCGACACCTAAAATCAATTCAGCTTTCTAATTAAGGCGCCGTGAAAGTGTTAATGAAGTTTTACCTCCATCTCAGGTATCCAACCTTTGAGGAAAAGGTGAGAGAAGGTTACGCGATTATCCCATGAGTAGTTGACGTGATTGTATCGCGAGTGTGCGAACAAACAGAGCTGCAGAGTGACTAGAATGATTTTGATGACCTGAACAACGAACTTGTAAGGAAATCTGCAATGCGGAAATTAAATTGATTATTACGTGCTTCTTCCAATTTTACTTTCCGTTGCTGCTCACCTTCGTTTCGCCTGCCACTTCTCGACAGGATTCATAAAGAAGAACTGGAGCCTCCGGCGCATTTTTTCTTGGGCGTGAGCGGACATTGGACTTGAGAACGGAGTCGTGTTGGATGGAGTCTCTTCGTAATTGATCTGCGACTCAGTGTCGTCGTCTGAGTTTCCGTTCATCCCTCCAAGGTCTCGCTGAGCTCTCGAGACTTTTCTCTTCTTTCGAATCTTTGTCGATTTACCTATTTCTTTTGGTCTTTCGGCGTCACTTTCACTCTCACAACATGAATTTTCTTCATTCACAAGAGCTCGTGACGAAAGATCACTCATTTCTAAGTCACTCTGCACTTTAGCTGATTTATTTATGCGACGACGAAAGGACAAAGGAAAACAAATCGAGCTTCCCTCGAACTTAGTTCTACGCTAATTCCCTCAGCTAGGAACAACGATCTCACTTTTTTTGAACTCACAGACACTCCGCGAGGAAGTTGTTATGACACAACACTCGTCACTAGCTGCTTTTCCGATGATTTTACCGAAAATATTTGCTTTGACTTATCGCTGATATTTTCTCTTTTCGCAACCGATTCGCAACCGGTTCGAGCATTTGAAGATTAAAAATCCGTTAAAAAGTTTTAACTCGAAATTTCAATTTGAGTTGTTGAACTTCTTTTAATCAACATAACAAAATGTGTTGCAATGTTAACTAAATAAAAAATCATAGGGAAATTTTATAGAACGAAGCTTTCTCCGAGAGAGGAAAACTTTTCTTGTTGATGATGATGTCAGCCTTGTGTGTAGTATGTATGTGACTTTTTCGTCTCGTCGAGAATTTTGGCTCGTAATAAAGTTGTGTTAAAGCGAGGGCAGAGGAACGTTTAGCCGAAAACCACTGACAAACGAGTGTAGGAAATATAAAGAGTTCAACTCACCGTCTTTCCTGTAATACAATATCTCGAAATGCTTCTCCTGCCCTTCCTTCAGCGAGTCTTTGATATCAGCGCAGACTGCTTTCGACGTGAGCTCCCTGGAGACAATTGAAAGTCGAGAGGAAAACAACAACACAATGTTAGTCATCGATAATCACTTTAATTCAATATCGGTTTAATTTAATCAACGCTCGAGGGCTCACCCGTGCAGAAAGTCGGTTACCGCACTCCGTTGCATAATCTAATAATGTAATTGATTGCAGCGAACCGCCTGTGACAAGTCCAGTTAATCTCTTGAGAAAATGTCGCTTACCTCCGCTCTCGTGAATCCCGTCATTTTGCAGAAGCCATCAGAACAGAAAATGATGTGCACCGAGTTCGGTTGATTGTTCGCGACAACGAAGCTTCGATCTGGAAAAGGAAAGTCAGATTGCACAGCTCAGGAAGAAAGTTCAAGTCGAGCAGTGAGACTTTTACATCAGCCGATAACATCGAACCCGATCTAATTTAATTTGTAAAGCTTCCCGTTTCGTTCCGATAACTCGATGAGTAGTCGACTAAAACATAATAAAATGTTCAATGGAGCAATTCAATTAATTCGCTTTTATTGATCACTCGAGACCAGCTCGACGCTTTCATGTCGAGATAGTTCAACATATATTGTCAGGGTGAAGCGTCCGTTACCGTTAGCTTTGTTTGCATGAGAAGTGGAAGTCGCTTGAAGAGCGAGTCGGGTGCGAAATGCCATTAATTTTATTTGCACGTCGTTTTTCTCGCACGATTTTCGATGCACTTGATAGAGTGTGGGCCTGTTAAGGCAGAGAACAATTACAGGCATGCGAGTAATCAATTACAGGCATGCTAGTAATTTGTGTAAAGCTTTGATATTATTTTACCATCAGAATTGGGGGAGTTGACAAAAAAAGACGAAACTTGATGAATTTATGAAAATGTATTGCAAAGTATTTGGGGGCGTTGGGGGTAACAAGAGAGCTTTGCTACGATTCACACTGAAAGTATGCAGTTTAACGTTGGTGTAGCTTCTGTTTCCCGTGATGCAGTTTTTAACTATCGATTAGTGAATTGTGTCGAAAATTTAGTCAATCTAGGGAGCGAATTAATTGGCACTTTCAGTACGATCGGAACGTACGAAATGTGCGAGCGAATATTCTGGTAATTAAAGCACCAAGTTGATAGAGTGCAGGCGGCGATGATGACGAAGAATGAAAATAGTTGAGTGTTTGCTTGTTTCTCTCGAAACAGAACACTAATGAACTTTATGCGCTGCAGGTGCAAAAGTTCGTCGAACTTTCCATGAGAAACAGAAGCTGGATAGAGTTGTCTTACGCGAAATAGACTGCAGCGACAGTTTGCGCGTCGCTTTGACCATAAAAGTATCTTCGAAACGAAATCATTGTTGTGTCGGTAGCCCACGCGCGACTTGGCGGAACTCAATTAAATTTTACGGCTATCGCCATATTGATGCAAAGGAACTGCGTGTTGTTTTCACTTCGCCCGGAAAACTTTCACCCATCAGATTCGCTAATAAACTTTTCGATTCTTCGAAATTGTTTGATTTATTCGAAAGACTCTTTTGGAATGTGGTACAGAAGGAAGTGAAGCTGCCAGGAACCGAAATTGACTCAGTAATATTTCTGGTCGTTGGAGCGATTTCTCTCTGGCTTCAAGCGAGTCTCGCCGGATCTGGCGAATGTTCCATCCCTGCGTAAAATGGATAAAAATGCAATTAACTTGGAGGCTCTTGCAATGTTTGAAATTTATTACCAGACAACGGGAGAGACTTGCGGTTCATTGCAAAACCCGTAGAAGTTGTTGGTGCTCGATGCATTGCGATTAGGCAGAATCCGGACGTTGTTCTTATCGAAAAGAAACTTTCCGTCCCAAGCTACTGGAAGCACCGTCGCCTCTTTAGAGAAGTCATAATAATTGTTTGTGTTGGAGTCTTCCTGTTTGTATTTTAAGTATTCCGCCTGCGTCATCATTCTGCCCTGCGAAGGCTGATCTTGGGACGAGTTGGAAGAGTTGCCTCCATAGTTTTGCTGATTGTTTGACATGCTGCCTTATCCTTTACTGCTGATCTACCCAAGTATATTGCTTATTGATTTTTAAATTAACTTCTTCCTCTTCAAATGAGATGTAACTTTTTCAAAAGCTTAAACACGACTGACTCGTTCGAAAGGCGTAGCACACATTTAAAATCGTAGATTTCGCGCTACGTCCACCCACCCTGCTTCACGTAAAGTTGCCTCGAGATTTATCGCCAAATATGGACGAGAATGATCAACTTGAAACCACTACGGTGCGGGGGGCCGATGAAAAGTGATAGCGCATGTGGCTTTAGCGTTGATTAGTTTGACCGCTTCACCTTAACATCATCGCGCGATCCAGCTTGCCGTCTGTTTCTTATTGTTTACTTACTTTAAATGGCCTTCGCTCGCGCTACGTTTGCTGACTCTCTACATCGTCGTGCAATGTCAATGTCGAGTTGAAGTTCGAGATGTATCGAGACGCATTTTTGGAATTCGAGACAAATTTTAATGCAGCTAAGACGAAGCGTGATTTTCAACGGAACGTGTGAACTTAATTGCAATGCGCGGTGATCTAAATCGCTTGATGACTCCGTGAGTCATACCGACTGCTGAACTAGAGTCGATTTTGCGTCACAAACAACAGTCAATTTGACGTTCCCGCATTCATGCGACAACACATTACTCAGGCTCGGAAGTTTACGGAACGGAAGCTCAGCTCGAAATCAATTAAATGCATCATTGATCGACTCGCGGCTCGGTACGTGGATGTTTGTAGAAAGTGGAGAATTCGAACTTTGAACGTAGACTAGCAGCGTATTCGTGAAATGCGAAATTATCACGCGATGCTGGTGAGCGGGAAAAATCAATGGAAAACAAATCCAATGAAAAATAATTAATTACGAGAGCTTAAAATGGCAAGTGCGAGCGTGAGGGTAAAAGTTCACAAAACCCGCCGATGAGCTTCACGTTTCGATTGCTAGTAATATTTACTTCTGCGTTGTTGATTGGAGGGTTGAGGGGCAAACACAATGGAGTGAGAGACGCCAGCAGAAACGCTTTAGAGCGTTTAATAATTTGTTCTTTCATCAAGGGAAACCTCAAGATTTTATCGACGAAACATGAAATAACATTCAGGACATCAAAGACCTTGTAACACACTCGATGGGGTTCCATTAGAGATTTTTACAGTAGAATTAAGAACGAAAATTTGAGGAGGTTGAGAGGTGTTTAAGAGGTTTATTTTGACAAAATTTGTTTCCAGCTCCTAGAAATTTGTGTGAACAAGCTGCAGCTCTGTTTCTGTTGTTGCAAGGAACAGATCCAGGCCAAATAAAAAAAATTGATAAAGCACGATCATCTGCAGATGCCACTATCCATCAAGATACCAAATCTTTGCCAATGATGAAATCATTCCAAGTAAATGTGAAAACAATTGCTCTGAATTCGTCTGCATGCCGAGTGCGACACCGCAGTTCAATCTTTGTTTATGTTCCAGTTTTTGTTCGAGTCTTTCGATAACAGAAAATGATTTGATTTCTTGCAGCGCCTGAAAAGCTTATTCTCCAAACAAACATGCATTGTTTTCCTCGACTAACGATATCACTTCAATCGCATTGGGACAAGTTTCTGGAGAAATCCAAAAGTAACGGGTTGAGTTGTCAAAGGTTGGAACGCATTGCCACGGTTGTGTGAACGGGTCAGAGCATCGAGTAGTCTAGTTCGAGTGGTTCCACATAGCAGAATTTATCATGTCAAACTCAGTGATGCTTTTAGTATCACGATAGGTAACATCTAGACTGAAGCTTTTGCTGATATTCAGTTCTATCTCAACCAATCAATTGCAGTCCATAGAACAAGGAACATCAGAAATGCATTAATGAACCCTATTACTTGCGTTTCCATAAAGATTAGAAAGGTTGCATGAATCGTTCGGCATGCAACGAGCTGAGCTCTTTTTTTCAAATTGGCCGAAGAAGAAAATGAAAACAAATATTGCCATCAGAAAGCGCTTTTCTTCTTTCACACTAACATTATTTCATATGCAATCCACGGGAACTTTATGACGAACCGAAAACTGATCAATAGAAAATGGATAGAGCGGCGCTTTCTGACTTTTTGTTGTAAATCCTTTTGCTGATTTAGTCGAGCTTTTCCTTTTACATATGTACGCTCTCGGAATAAAGCGAAAGTCTGAGAGAAAGTAGCATGCAAAATGTTTTTTATTTATCGATGTTACGACGTTTACATGTGAACTATATCGGCTTTTATGCTGTCATAAATGGTGTAAGCGATCGAAACATGATATGTACTTTCCCTATTTATCTTGTGCCCTCGAGACGATTGCGCGCTTTTTCTTGAGTTTTTGGAGGAATACAACTGAAATCTTTAAACTTGAAAAGTTTGTAGACGATTCAGAGGGTTCGAGTTCCTTGAATTCTTAAACCTATTTTCCATTCACTTCGGATCTGATTCGATTATATGGGATTCAGCTAACGATGTTACCAGTTTCTATTGATTTGAATCGCTGCTTGTTCGTAATAGAAAATCGACAAAGTTTTACATAATTAGGATCAGGAAAAGATGAGAAGCTCAACAGCGTAGCTGCTTCTCAGAAGCAACATAATAATTCAATAAATCGACACAAGTTCTAGTAATTTATTCAAGAGGCTCAGAAATGAGTCTGTTGCCCTGACGTTCGGCTTGTTCTTGTGCAGAAAACACTTTCAAGTGAGATGTATAGTTTTCCGGTTAAAACTTGATACTAATATTCGTTTGAAATGCGCAGGAATGTTCACTCTCTACTGGTTTAACATCACGCACGACGAAAATGAACAATCATTTCTCATATGCAGATTTCAGATCGACTCAGAGCCTCAAGATAATGTTTTGTAGATAAATATTTCAGTCAGTTCCACTTAATTTGTGACAGCAACAACGTGCGTGAAATGACAAAAACATTCAAAGAAACTTTGTTTTAAACTATCCCAAAGTTTGACAAGTAGCTTTTGATTGAATTCAAATGGATCTGATTTCTCTCAAGTCACTCCGAACTTATGAGTTGAATGGATCTCTACTTCATTGAAAGCTACGCAGGTGCGCAAAATGTAATTGGGATTTTGTAATCAGCGGATTGACAACGACAATCGAAGCTTTTAATCCATTGCTGCGGCTGCTTTGTTGAAGTGCCATTACGATGTAAAAATAATATTTTTAAAATATTCATCACTAGCAATTTTCCGGCAAGTTTTTCCTCGAACAAAACATTTTCTTGAAGAATCATATCCTGTAGCCGAGTAGCTCGGCAAGGTTCTCAAGACAATTATGCTAAGCAAACTACACTCTTACGCAAACTTCCATCGAACAAGGAAATGTAACATTTTTTAAAGCCAAAGGCGAGTACATCGATGAGTGCAGCTTGTCTCGCTCCTCTTTTGAAGCTCTTCAAGCAAGAGTTTCACTCTAAACTTAAAACTACGGGAGCGTAAGTCTGCCGGGACTCATGGAGACGAGGACTGTCGGAGTGGAAAAGGAATCAGCGCTATCCTTTGTTGTTGAATGAACACAAAGTCACATGGTGCAATAACTATGAGGCAAAAAATATTTATATGTTTATTCAGCTTATGTTTATATATTGCGACAAAAATAATCGATAGCAACGGCACGAACGCTTTTCCTACTTTTTTCTTCTCTCTCTTTTTAGTGAATTGTATTTCGGCCTTTTTGGCTCAGCTCGGAACAAAAGAGCGGCAAGTAGACTGCTGTAATGATGTTCATATCCAGCAGCAGAAAAATGCAACGAACAATGGCGGCATTAAATATCGTCAGATTTATCACGTGCTGCAACGTCGATATTTTGTAGCTTTTCGCATGCCACACTGTTGTGTTTGACGTTACTATCATACTGAAGCTTTCGACAAGGATTTGAAAGGAGTTTTATTTGAAACATGAAATTGAATAAAATTAAATTTGTTATTGACAATTATTGACGAAATTTATTCTTCATCGACGAGACGTAGAATTCAACAGGCTTTCGACGGCGCACGTTAAAAAGCCTTGGTGAGTGAGAAGGAGCAGATTAATCTAGGATTAATCGAACATGCAACAAGAAAAATCGAGTCAATAAGATGTCTCGGCTGATGTAGCGTGGAGAATCGAGAGCAACACTACATGTGCTACCACATCTTACATCGATTTAATTCTGTAAGTTGCGCTAGCTTGGTATCATTGCTAATCAAAATATGTATATAGGAGCAATTTAGGAGTTGAGGTTTCTAATAGAAAACCCGCAAAAATACCGAT
This sequence comes from Smittia sp. YW1114-2, assembly GCA_033064975.1. Lineage (NCBI taxonomy): Eukaryota > Metazoa > Arthropoda > Insecta > Diptera > Chironomidae > Smittia > Smittia sp. YW1114-2. Next base: position 23,314,048 of record CP093832.1, read on the forward strand.
GCATAGTTCTGCTCTTAAATAAAACGCTTCACTAACTCTCGTATTCCCAATTGGCATTGTCTAGTCTCATAAAATTGAAAAACGTTTAAAAACTCACTGTGTGTATCAAATTTCCGTATGATGGTTTCGATGAGTGTCGTTTTAGGCGCCACATGTCCTCTCCTCACCGGCATGTCTGTCACAGATTCTTCCGGAACTTCTCAAAAACGATATTTTATTGCGAGTTATTTTCTTACTTATCTAAAGCGTAGCTTAAGATTGAGATCATACGATGATGATTATTGATTTGCCTTTTCTCCGTTGCAGTTGCTAATATCACATATGTAAAAAGGCAGCTAAATTAAATGATTCCTTGCGCTTAGTCGTCTAATTTATTTAAAAAGCTTATGAATTATTTTCACTTCACACGTTTCCACTATTTATGTTTGCCGTCGTCGCTCTCGAGATGATGTACATAAGAACGTCTTGTTTTCAATGTTTTAACATGATTCCTCACAGCTTAATTAACATATTTTCTTGTTCTCGCGACGATTTTCTAGTTTTCATTTCGCTATTTGATTAACTGTAAAAGAATAATTAGATTTAAAAACCATCTCGATGGTCTATTGAGTGCGCTTTTCGAACTGCTGAAGTAACTACTGAAGTTCACATCTGGCAAAAACTTTAATCAATTAAAGCTTATTGTTCAGATTATCATTGTCGAACTTCAATTGAGCCCTCTACCTGAACAACAAACAGACAGATAGAAAGAACTCAGCCATCGCTCGGAGAGTTACAGAAAAAAAAATCAGATTTGACAGAACTTCATTGGAAATTTTCATTTTCCGGAAATTTCCTTCCGCTTTTTCTTTTGTTGAATTCTCGTCTGTCAGAAAATTTCAGTTCAACCGAAACCTCGTAAAATTGTTTCTTCATTTTTATCACGTGGAACTTCGAGTTGAAATGTGGATAGCGACAGGTTCGGGGAAAGAGGACGACGAGACGGAATGCAAATTTTGCTCGCCTATAAATTTTCGAGTTTAAATTAAGCCATGAAGTTCTTAATGTACGTGTAGAGACCAACACTTCCCTATTAAAGGCAGTCATGAAACGGAGGAAATAACCAAGCCGCTTCGGTCTTTAATCCATTGCTTAAAAATTACCATGCTTGCCAGAGGATGCAGCAGAGACTCAGGTGGAGGGTAAATGTTTTGAGCGAAGCTGTTTACATTTCATTGCGCTTTCTCCGAAAGAATTAGAGTGAGCTAAGTTTTATTCATTTGCGTCGACGGAAAAACTTCTGCCAAAAATAACATGAAAAACTTGATGAAAAAAATCTCAACTCTCACAAGCGTCTCATCATTGACCTTTCACAAACATTAGTGACTGTGATGTAGACAATTTTATTAGTTAGAGTTGACAGAACTTTTGATCAGATTATAAAAACTTGAATTTTTAATTACCGCGGCTAACGACGAGGGACTACAGTCGAGCCAGCTGACGCTCTGTGAAGCGCAAGACGTTCCGCATTATACGCGGTTGAGTTTTGTGGGGCGATCTGCTGTTAATATCTGTCCACACAATCTCTTAAAAAACGTTCCGACTTTAAAAATAGAACTACAAAAACAACGCGCAAACCCGAGGAATGATTCTTTGATGACTAAAAACGAAAGTCAATTCTTCTTCCGAAAATTCCACAACGAAACTAGGAGATAAGGTTCAGGCGGATCAGGAAGGTTGTGAAGTTACGAAACGGCGGCAACAAAACAAAGCTGCAGTTTAAGGGCGAGCAAATGAGCAACGAGTATGGAGAGTAGGAGGCAAGCTTTTCCCAATAAACACACCTTTGTACTTTCTACGATGAAACAAAAGAGCGAGCAGTCTATGCCACATTTAGCTAATTAACTCAAATTGCGAAGATATTCTGCTCATATTTCTTTCGCATCACGTACAAGCTTAAGCAGGGAAAAGTTCTCCGAGAGAGAAAAAGAAACAAAGTCACGCGGTGGACTTTTTGTTTGGCTCATATATGTGTCAAAACTCTACGAGAGAAGCTCCCGCTATCGAGCGAGGGAATCAGCAAAGGAAAGAATGTCGAAAAACTGACCTACAAATTAATGTGCCTTAAAGCCTCTTTATCGATTCAGGCAGAAGGCTCTTCCAGTAGCAATTCATTTTCCGCTTTGGAAACCTTGCATCAATCCCCGATATTAAAGCAGAAAACTTAGACTTCAAGCATGCCGGATTTGCTTCCCTCTGGAGGTAGAGAGTCTGCACAACTCAACGAGAAAATCTCTTGAAAATGCGCAATAGGCTCCTGTTGAGTACGCTCAAGTTGAGTGAAAAGGAAAATTAAGTATAAAATTTTCAACCATTTACAGAAAAGAGGAGAAGCAATTCGCCTTATTGGGTTTTTTTCCATTTTTAATTCCAATTGTTCCCCTGCGGAAATTTTTTTTCGATTGAAAAGTTCCGAAAGCGAAAAACTTCAAATTTAAAACGAGAAACTTCTCGAGCTTCAACGACTCGCGAAACTGCTTTGAATGATTTTGCAGTTTTTTCTTATCAAATCGAGATTTGTTGTTTCCTTCCGGTCTCAAACTGGGACATTCATATATAAACTTCCTCCGATTTAATCAAAGCGACAGTCTTTCGAGAGTTTTTGCCTGTCTTCGATTTTCTAGGTGCAGCATGTTCACAAGCCAACAACTTGCTTAGTCTCATGTTTGTTGATTTTTCCAATTGATATATCTAGGCGCAGTGTCTCAACAAATCGGCAGCTTATGCATTTTCGAATCGATTGTCCCCCAAGCAAATTTGGTATGCTCGTCACCCTTTCAAATTAGCACAAATTTATTTGATTATCCACAGCAAATTTTTGGATGTTTTCCGGTCCATGAGATATTGTTTCTGTTGATGTTTTTCCTCTGGTTTTTCCAATGAGGGAGCTTCCACGTTCAATGACCGAATTCATATATTCCCTCGCTCCCGCGCTCTCGATTGGCAGACGAACAACAAAGTTTCCTTCTTTCCAGAAGTTGCCGAAGGCAGCTAACATTTTTGTTTGTCAAATTAATTTGCATTTTATTTTTTTTTTCCGGTTAGTGTTGTCAAATCGGCAGAGCGACAACTACCATTCGCCCTCTATTCTATTCGCTTAGTAAACGAGAAAATTTTCACATGAAAATAACAAAAACATCGAATTTTCTTTCGGAGGTTTTAATTTTTTTGGGTGTAGGAAAGAAGGATGACGACAACTACAGACGCAAGCCAGGCAGTTCTACACAGGCGAAAAGATATTATTAATTTTTATGGGTTTTTGAAAATGCAGGGAAATAAGAATTATTTATAGTCGGAGGCGCAAGAAGAGAGTAAAGCGATTTTTGGCGACCTTTCCGAAGCAACGTCGCGGAGATTCAACCGAGACGATAAAGGAATATTTGTAACTGCGACAGAAATAATTTCTTTAGAGAATTACTAGCACGGTCACAGCGTTAATGACGTGCCACTTATGCTGCCGCACGACGCTCGCAATGAAAATTAGTCGCGTGGGAAATGAACGAGTTGAGAAAATAGTAAATTCGTTGAAGTATAGCGACACGTTCTTGAAAAAAAAATTAAATTTATTTGAGTGAACCAATGTCATCGGTTGTTACATACAAGTTTCAATTTGTAAAAGTTTCGTTGGCCGCAGCAAAATCCTCACGGAAAACTCATTACATAATAAGAAATCGCGCGGTCACTGAGTCGATAGTTCATCATTGCGACGTTGAGATTTTTGTTATGCAAAAAAAACCACCGAAATATTCTTCGCCTTCCCCATTCCATCTTCAAACTCTAACACAAGGGAACAGCTGATTTCAAAATTCCAATTTATTTTCTTTCTTTGCGAAAAGAGAAAACATAAATTCCCTCTCTTCTTCGACATCGTGTCTTGAGCAACTGTGAATAAACATCGGGCGATTACGGCTTCAGATTCTTTCTTGAAACATCCGCTACAATCTTTTGTTGATAGAAAGGTAGCATGGGTATGCCTCCCCCATCCACTAGATCTTTTTCGGATCATTTTTGGCATGAATGTTTGCATCGACATGCAGATGTATGCCAAAAGTCTCGACTCACGGCGCGCTCTCAACTTTCATCCCTTATTAAAAACTTATCAGGAAGTGAAAGCCAAACGATCCGCTTAAATCCTCACGGGGCGAATGAATAATAGAGTAAGGAAAGCGGTAAGAAACAGAGAAGGTACTTGTGATACTTTTATGTCGGTGACACGGTTAGTGGGAACAATCAACAAGATTTCAGACCAAGATATCTTTTTCGGTGGAAAATGTCTTTCTCTCCCGCTCCGATCGAAAACACGAATGTTTCGTTCCTCTCTCACCCACTTTTCCACCAACTTCTGATGTGCGCTTCCAAATTATTAAGTTGGCACGCATTTTTTGACTATTTAATATTTTTGGCTTGTTTCCTTGTTCTTTTTTGCTGCCGAAAGGAACGCGCACACAAATTCCGGATCAATAAAACCTTAAGCAGAGAGGGTCAGCCCCTTTTTTCGTCGGTGTCCGTTGTCTCCTCGGATGGTTATTTAACTCATAGAAAAACAAATCGACTGTGCTGGAGCCTTAAGGTTTCTTCCGCTGTTTAAGCAGCAAGAGTTCACGGCAAATCGGTTCGACGCAGTCACTTAGTTTCGCGGAGTTTCCCCATTTGACACATCCGAACTTTCACGCGTCAGACCATTAACACACATCGCTTCATTTATCACTGAGTCATCCGCTCGCTCGACGTTTGCCTTCGTTCTTATGCTTTCCATCACTCGTAGCGAACTTATTCGCCGACTAACATTAACTTTTTATGGATCGCGACAACTACAACGAACGCCGAGAGAACAACAACGCTTTTCTCTATTTTCGTGGCCTCTACGCCGGAAAACTATCATCGTTGGAAATGCATAGTTGAAAAACAAATTTACCGCAAATTGCAATTGCATTAAACCTGTCCCATTCCAGTGCAAAGGAATGCGCGGGGGAATGGGGTGAGGTTATTTATTATCTGAATAATTTTGAAACAAACTAATAATCCCCAAAACGATTGTTTATTTCCATCCCAAAGCCATGGAATCATTAATTGCTCGTCGCCTTTATTTACGCTTCTCTGAATATTCTCTCGTGGTCGAAGCAAATTTTATTTTATTTTCACTAAGGCATCGCTAATTTAAATTGTTTTATTGTGTAACATTTTCCTTCTGTGTTGATTCCTCTCCCACTACATATTATTCGACATATTATTTCTAAAATAAGCACTTTGAATCACTAAACACTAAGTTGCGCCGCTGAAATATCATTAAAACTCTTGATCCTGATCATGAGAGAAACCTCCTCTTCACCACGGAGTGAAATTGTTATGCAGTAAGTTTTACTGCAGTTCTTTTTCTTCTTTCTTCTGAAATTTATTTTTTCCTTACGGTCTAGTTTTTCGCGAACCGAAAACGTTCTAATGCAACTGAAGACTGAGCGACTTTTCCGGCCACACACAAGACGAGAAGGAAAAACTTCCACTCTGCTCTCGATATTTATGCTTCGCCCTAGCTCTCTCGGTCTCTTTCATGTTCTACGATGTTTCGCCACTCTCATCGATTGTTTTCACACGAAGCGGAAAATGATCACGAACTTGGAGCGATGTTAGAAATGCAGCTGGCGCTTGAACCGAGCAGCGGTTTGATGCGCAAAATAATAAATTGTCACATAAGTTTTCTTTTCGCTTGAACGAATTTTCACTTGCAATTTTAAATAATCGTTCCCTGATTCTCAACCTTAGCTCGCAGTCATCGATTGTTGTAAACTCACTTGGCATTATTATGAAATCCTGATGCACTTTAAGTTTTAAAACTTTTGTATTTTAATTTATTATTTTAAAAATATAATTTCTATTAAATTAATAAGTTCCTGTTCCACTTTTTACGTTTCTTTAATCTTTTTGTCAATTTCTCTTAGACTAACTGTTGCTGTAACTTCACAAAGAACTGAACAAACAAAGGTTCGCATCAATACTAACAGCCGAGCGAAGAAGAAGCTGTTGCGAGTGTCTTTCGAATGCTGAAGAAATTTCTAATAATTCTCGCTTGCCTATGAAGCATTGTAATGTCTCTCTCATGTAATGTTTGCGTTGTCTGTGCGATATTTTATAAGGAGAATCAAGAAGAAAAGTCCTGAATGTCTCGTGTTTATGTATTGATAATTTATTTCTATTTTATTAGCTTATTGTAAGCTGCTTACATAGTTTTTGAATTCAAATGGTATTTAATTGACCTTAAAGAGAATAGGACACTTGATGTTTCAGCAAACTTGATTCAACTTGAGTCTAGGAGATTATAACGAAACATGAAATAACTGAAGCAATGCTTGTTGAATGTTATATGAGTTCTGCATCTGATGCATTGACGATCTGCGAATATTTGAATGAGTGCACAGATAAGATTTCTCGCTTTTCAAATTCCATTCGAACCACTTTCAGATATCGAAGTGCGTTTAATTTATTATTCTAACATTCTCAATCGTTTGTTCTCAATTTGAGCTTACAGATGGTTCAGGCGGATTTTTGAAAAAACCTGAGACGACCTTTCTATAATAGTTTGACCTTTCCCAAACAATCTTCAATTTTGTGTGATTGCGTTTGGATTTCGGAGAAAACAGCTTTCGATGGCTTGGGCGCGTACAGCCCTTTGTTGCTTGCTTGTTGACGGCGATAGAGTCGAAGTGGAAGACTGCGCTGTTTTATGAATGAAATCTGGAAAGGAAAAACAATAATTTAAGTGTTTTTTGCGGGTTCCATAACGCGACTATGATTATTTTAATTATAAGAAATTAAAGTTTGACGGCCGACCAACTGTCGCATTGGACGATTTCATCAAATTCAGGCATGAAAATCACCAGAAATCATGCTAGCAATCCGATGCTGAGTATGTACGAATTAACGCTAAAATGTCATCAATATAATTAGTTTTGGGAGTTCGAGAGCTTTGCGATGTCGAATTGAGTTTTCCATTTTAACTTTTGTTCCCCAAAGCCAAAAAATTATTTCCATCTGAATATCTAAACTTGCTGTCGGCGCTTGATGCAAGAAGGTGGACAGTCAAACAATATTAAGCTCGTGCTGCATAATTACTTTCCATTTTGGAAATTTCGTAACTCGCAAAGAGCAAACTGAAGCATTAAATCGAAAGCCCAACGGCCAGAGAAACTATGGCATAATATTTTCATAAATTAAACAGGAATTATTCAGTAAATATTGCGACTCTTTTTAGCTCTTAGTTTCTGGAAACTTTTCGGCACATTGAATGGCTAGTTCCCATGTTTAGGTTAAGTCAAAATTATGCCAATGAGGAATTACTCGTAGGCATCCTTTGAGGGCGCGCTTTATTAAATAGGTCAAACAATAAATACCTTGAATATGAACCAGCTAATGCTTAGAATGCAGACTAGAAGGAAGATGTAGCCCGCTCTGAAGGACGCGCAGCCGGCGAGATAGAGCAGGATGAGAAACTGTGAGTAGGCAAATGCGACAGCGAGGATTGATGTGGCATGAAGCAGCAGGTTAGCTCTTTGCTGAAGTCTTGATTCGTCTCTGATTGCAAAACGATCGACGAAACTTTCTTCTTTGTAGCTTTCGACACGTGCCTCATCTATCTGATTATCAACATTTTGTGTCTCAATGTTACTTGCGATTCTCAGCCTAATCGCTTTCTGTGTAGAATAAGACTGATGCTTTAACTTCAACTGGTTAATCTCGATAATAAACTTGTCCAACTTCTGCCAAGCGAGAGATAATGAGTGAGAGCTGATAAGAAGTTTATGACCTTTCTGTTTACCTCACACGACACGCCCCCCGTTAGCTTTCTTATCAGGTTGACGCAAACCGCCATAGCAACACAGAGAATGTGAACTGTGGGCATCACCAAAACAATGGCGGGCTTTTGCACGAAGGCGCGAGATGAGTTCAGCGCGTTTTCGAGGAGATGAATGAACGTTGAATTTTTGGAAAAGATCGACCCTGGAAAGAAACGAGCGTTATCAACTTTGTTTTCCACTTTTTTTGTGAAGTTCATGTATTTTCAGAAGCGAACGAAACAATTTTAGACATGAGAAATCGGCTTATCAACGCCGACATGCTGATTCACGCCAGCTCTCGCTGCTGGAAAGTTCTGACACAATTTTCTTTTCAATTTTTGATGAATTGTAATCCAAAAATTCGATAAAGTCCTCAAGATCGTACTCAAAGTTAATTGAGTAATTCTCTACGAATTAGGGCGGCGTCGAAGGTAGCGAACAAGTTCTCGCTCTTACCTATAAGCACTGAGCGTGCGGAGCACTTGATTTTTTGAAAGGAGCTTTTCCTTCGCAGGACTTTTTGATTCAAACTGACTTCTTTTTCTTGAACTGAACTCATTTCTAAATCTTTTGTACTTTTGATTTACTAAAAATGTTTGTCAACTTTTACTTGCACTTCAAATTAAATTTATCCGCAGCACATAAAAAACTTATTTGATTCAGATGCCACAGAAATGTTTTACTAGACGAACGAAACAGCTGGTGCAGCGATTGAAACAGAAATGAGAATATTTGTTCAAGTGCTTTCTCTTAAATCAGATTGGAGCGATGCCTCTTGAAGAACACTTGAAGAAGACTCTCCGAAACGAACCGAGATGAGCGAGAGAAACTTTGCTCGATGCGTATTCTAACATGTGCGAATCATGCTCAACATATTTACATGTTATTGCCAACTGACGTTCTTATCAATCCGAGACTGTTTTGAAATCGAACTGAGGCAAATGTGCGAAACAAAGTCCGGTCTGGATTTAAACTGTTTCTAGAGCCAAGCTGAACTAAGAAAAAAGTTTGAGCTTTGACATAATAATTTCATCAAAATAGAGTTTCTTTTTTTGTTGCGTTGCTCTCCTTCGATTTCGTTAACCAGATGAAACCTAATAATTTCATTAGCGTTGCCATGGCGTTTGTAAAACTCACCGAAGTGCGTTCGAACGTGACATAATTTCCAGCTCTTATCTCACCCTGAGCTTTCTTCCTTTTTGAAATGAAGATTGCCAAACTCATCGTCGAGGTTTTGAAGCACATAAAGTTATTTTTAAACACTTATTTAAGGTGAACATGCGAAATAAGATCACATAATTTATGACCTTCACTCATGGAGGGCACGTGTACAACACTATCTGCCCGCGACTTTGTTAAACAGCTCAGACAATACAGAGAAATAACAAAGTCAATTAATGTCTTGTTGTGTCTGATTGATACGGAAAAGTTCCTCGAGATTTTGGTCGTGCGATTAAACATCGTGAGACGTGATTTCAAACAGGAAAGTCGACGGGTGGATTTGTTTACAAACAATCTTCGAACTAAAGTTCAATTGTAGGAAACGCGTTGACTGAAGTTCATCAAGAAATTCTCCGCCAAAGTTCGATTCTCTTCGACAGCGAAGATTCTCATAAGTTCAATTAACTATGAATAATCATGGCATTGTCATGCAATGAAGACACAGTGCAAGTTCATACGACAAAATAACCAGATTATGAAACAGAAGCAAATGAAGATTGACGCTTTGAAAAATCATTCTTCGTCTATTCGACTCGGTTCAGCTGCTTCCAATCAACATGTTTGGGTTTGGACAAAATAAAATTAGGAGAAGCATCGTTATCGGTGGGAAGTCTGGCTAGTGATCTTCAAATGTCAGCCTCACGTTGATAACCAAGTATTGCTGTTTTACATTAAGCTTGCTAATTATTTATTGACGATTGACTTCATTTCGCATTTGAGCGAAAGGAAATTGAACTTTTACGACTGCAACGTGACTTGGTGCAGGAGGATTGCGAGCTGGAATCAATCGATGTGTATTATCATCCAACTGAAATTGAATGAGAACTGCAATTTGGAGTTCAAAGAAAAAGTTTTGAGAAGATAAGAATGAGGAATTACGAGACTACAGCGAGACGTTGACGCAATGTACTTTGATCAACGGCTTATGAATAAATTTAGCCATTTTGTAAACAAACGATAGAGATGATTTGTGAGAATCTCGTATCTCGTGCAGTCGCTTTCCTTACGCAATATTTTACGAAATAAATAAGAAAACCCCGAAAGCTTTGAATTGAAAGCTTCATTTAAGCTTTTCAGGGCTTTTTCTGTCTGTCCGTCCGTTAGTCGCGTAAGGTGAGCGAGAATGGTAGCAGATAGAAATTTCTAGTTTTCACCAGTCGATAGAGAATTTTACTGGCTCCAGCAAGTACGACGATGAGCGTAAAATGTTTTCAACAGAAGAAATTTTTCCTTTCGATTCTTGCTTGATACGGAGATCAAAGTTTACAAATACCCTAGCGGAAGAAAGGAAAAAAAAGCCCTTTATTCTAACGCCGTACTGGAGATTATTGTTTCTCTTGTTTTATTTCTGATTATCACAAAATCTTGGATATCATTACAAAAGTCGAAGTTTAGGGAACATTTATAGATTCAAGTCAATAAGTTATAGTCCAGCAAGTCACTTAGATTTTAGATTCCTTACTAAGATTTTGAAGGAAACTTGGATTTGGTGTGCAGTTAGGAATTTTGGGTTAATGAAAATCTAATCAAATAATGGCAGCGTATGCTAAAAACTTGAACTAAATGTCATCTTCGTTAAAGTTTAATTCAGCGTTTAGTACAAAAATATTCCTGGGGAATTTCTTATCTTTAAATCACTAGCGCTGAATGCTTCTAAGTACAACGACTTTTCTCAAGGTTCCCTTCAGTTACGATAGGATTGACATGCAAATTTAACCTAGTCCAACGTCAAGGCACATCATGACAATGAAGCCTATGATACAGCCCCACGTCGCCAACATTCCGTTTCCGCTGGAGTGCGCTTCTGGCAAAATGTCGTCTGCTACTATGAATATCATCGCACCAGCAGCAAAGGCGAGCCCCAAAGGAAGAATTGTCGACGCTACAGACACAGCAAGAGCTCCCAGCACTCCAAATATTGGCTCAACCATGCCGCTCAACTGTCCATACCAAAAGCTTCTGGCCATCGAGAAGCCACTCGCGTGAAGTGGCAACGAGACTGCCAAGCCTTCGGGGAAATTCTGAATTCCTAAAATAACCAAAGCTTATTCATATCTTTCTAATCAACAAGCTAACGTTTCCATACCGATTCCTATCGCAAGATTTCTTGCAGCCTCAAATGTTGCTTTTGAAGTTGAGCCAATGGCTCCGAAAGCCACGCCAACTGCAAGACCTTCGGGGATATTGTGAATTGTGACTGCGGCGATGAGTAAAATGATTCTCTTCCATTGATTAAGTCGCTTCTGCATATCACTGTCCGGGTCGTTTTCGTAAGTGTCTTGCTCACTTATGTGCTTGTCTTTTTTCTTCATTCGTTTGCGGGTGCTGCCCGAGTGCTGGTTGTTAAGGCAATCGGCAAAGCTGTCCATTCCAATTGCCATAGAGTGTTCATTCAATGCTCCAACAGGCATCATAGGTTTGCCATGCTCCAACGCACATTCGTCGATAGCAATATCTGCTTTGTCTTTATTCGACTGTGTCAGTTGAATCATCATCGATGCCGAGTTGATGCCCAAATATGTAATCATCTTGTCTGTTCCATAGACGAATATGGCGCCCATAAGAAACCCTACAGCTACTGGCACGAAAGCGTAACGCCCATCGTGTCCATAATGACCTGATGATTCGGCCAATTCAATTGCAGGCGCAAGCAGTGACCAAAAACTGGCGGCGATCATGACACCGGCAGAAAAGCCGAGCGACGCATCAAGTGTTTTTCTCTAAAACAGAAAGAAATTCCGATCTAATAACGTCGATATTGTTGTTGTTAGCTCAGTATACATACTTGGTTTCCTCGAAGAAAGACGACTAAGCCGGCTCCTGCGGCCGTTAAACCCCAAGTAAGCAGCGTGCCAAGAAGAGCTTGCGTCACCGCATTATATCCTTCAATCATGTTGAAGAGCGACCTTCGTTAAGCTTTTGGTATTTCTGTTGAACGTACGTTAGAAATGTGATTGCAAAAAGAAAAGATTAAACAGCTGAGCGAGCGCAGGAACTCGATTGGAATGAGTCAAGAGCGAGATTCGTCTGAGACTTTAAGCCATTAGACACTACGGTATTTGCCTATGGAATGAAACTATTTGCTCTGGATAAACACATCCACGACAGGAGAACTTATCACGACTCAGTCGTTGTCGAAATGAGATATGAAATCTGTGATAACTCGAGCAATAAATTTTGATCTACGTGATCGTTCTGAATTTGCTTCGGCCAAACAACCATGTTTGAGCTCGTTTCAAGGTTGACTGGAGACAAAAGAGGTCGTCGCAGAAAGACGTGAGCCGTTGAGGAAGGTAGTAGTCATAATGGCAATGTCAAGCGCAAGGAAACGTTTCAGTAATCGAACGATGACGAAACTCTTATCGATGTTTTAAAACTGCTTCGAGTGTCGAACGCCGGAGGAAAAGCAAGTTCGTGATTAAAAATTTAAAGACATTGACTCCTCAAAGAAACATCTTCGTCATCAATTAATCGCTTTCAATTGATAATTGCTCTACAACGAGAAGAATCTTAACTTACCGAAACAAATTTATTTCTTGCACGTCCTCGATGTCTCGATGTTATTGATGTGATAAGCGTCGCTTATGTTTTATTAAACATATTTCTCGGAATCGCGTTCGGACAGAACGAAAATACAAATGTTCTGCTCGCGACACTGTGTACGGATCTTGTTTTATGCTAAAGCCATTGGATAAATGTTCGAAGATCGTCACGTTATTCTAATATTTAAAATCGCTTTTAAAATGTAGAAAAATAGTTATTTCGCTCGAATGAATTTCGGGATATTAGATTAATGTTGGTAGCTCTTGGGATCACTCAAGCATTGAGAAGATACTAGCAAAACTTTGTTGAGCTTTTAGCAGTTTAGCAAAAACTCTCTCGAGCTGTCAAATTGACAACATGACAAGTTACGTAGCCCCGAAGTGAAGCTTTTGTTTCAACTCTCGAAGCTCAAACCTTTTCGAATCTTTAAAGATATGTTTTATCTCAAATTCACAAAAGTCTCAGAAGACTGTGACAAAACTTTTAGTCGCCCCACAGTCAGCTGTTGACCAACTGAGTGATTTCTCGTCAGTGTTGGTGGAAATATTTGTTGGTGAAAAATTGATCTCCGTTTCGTCAATTTTTAATAGTTCTGAGCTGAAAAACCGTCAAATATTTTTGTAGTTCGACGGAGAAATCTCTCAAAGGTCTAACTTGTGAGTAGAACGTTGTGAAAGGTCGACGATTGCCCGGAAAATCACGAAATTTGCCTCTCTTCGAAAAATAAGAAGAACAAAAAACAATCTGCTTTGCATAATTTTTCCTCTCTTCTGTAAAATATATTCTCGAAGCAAAACTTGTAAGTTAAGTCAAGACGGCTGTGTTAATTGAATAAAAGAGTGATCTGCGTCATCTGCATGTTCTTTGTCATCGAGCTTAAAGCCACAAAGCAAGCGAAAGCGTCGCTATCTGTGTCGCAGGAGGCAATTTGATTTTTCTTTCTCTCGACAACATCGCTCGCAAAGATTACCAAAGAAAAGCAAAATTCGTCGACACGAAACTCATCAAAGGCCTTGAGTCGTCGTGGTCGCTTGGTGAATTTTGGCTGCTCGAGCGCTCTTATGTTTTAGCATAAACTTTGCATCTGTGTGTCTGTATGTGTTTATCGTTATGCTCAGAGAATGTAAAAGTTTACGTATCGTCTATGTACGGAATATATGTCAATAAAGAAAAACACAGAGCCATGTACTGGGAGCCAAACGTATGCTCGCTACTTCAGGAGAATAGACAAACGCTCGTTTCTTCTTTCCTCATCCAGTTTGTTCGATTATGAACAGTCTTCAGTAACGCGTTGTGGAATAGCTAACGAGTTACATTAATGGATATCGCAATTATCCAGCACGTTTGGGGCTTGTGGCGGCAGCTATAGTTTTTGAAACAGTTTGGAAATGTGCATAGAGACAAGTTAAGGAATTTAACAGAGCGACCTTTGGTTGGTCCTTTGTAGGATTGAGTGAATTTGTGGTAAGAAAAAAGTTAGATTTTCCTTTCGTCGCTCAAACCCGTTTTTGTTCCGTTTCTCTCGGAACGAAAAAATGAAGTACATAATTGCTTGACTTCGCTTTCATGTTTATAAAAAAAAAGAAAAGCATTTTTCTCAGCTCACTGACATGACAGCGTGTTGAACAATGACGTGATGAACCAAGGCTCGTCTGTTGTTCGATTGCTTCTTTATTTCTCCGTTACCCGCTTTGACGAGCCTTTTCGCTTTCATGTGCAGGCTTATAGCGACAACATCTACCGTGCATTTGAAGCCCAAAAATTCTGACTTGGCAATTCACATGCAGCGCAAATCTGTGCACAGATGTTTTCAGATTCAGATTTCATCGTCTGGAAAATCGTTTCAAATATATTCGCTCATCGAATTTCCGGAATTTTCTAATGTCTGACGTACATAAAAATTTGGAGCTGTGACGTTAATTCGTTTCCTTTTCTCTTAGATATTTTTCATAACTGAGAGAAATTATTAGTCCAAATGAGTAGCCCGGTGCAAGGAAAGCGTCGTATGGACACTGATGTCATCAAATTGATCGAATCGAAGCACGAGGTAGGAGACAAAGATTTCATCCGTTTACAGAAGAATAATCGAATCTCATTCCAGGTCACTATTCTTAGTGGTCTCAATGAGTTCTGCGTGAAATTTTACGGTCCGATCAACACGCCGTATGAAGGTGGCGTTTGGAAAATGTAAGCTCATTCACACCTTTCCGAGTCGTTGGATGAGACGCTTCTTTTTTTCTTGTTTCAGTCGCGTTCATTTGCCTGAGCACTATCCTTTCAAGTCGCCATCGATCGGATTTATGAACAAAGTCTACCATCCCAACATTGACGAGGTGTCCGGTACGGTGTGCTTGGACGTCATAAATCAGAACTGGACTGCGTTGTACGACTTATCCAACATCTTCGAGTGTTTCTTGCCTCAACTGCTGACTTATCCCAATCCGGTTGATCCGCTGAACGGGGACGCGGCATCGCTTTACCTTCACAAGCCAGAGGAATACAAAAAGAAAGTGTCAGGTGCGAATAGCAATCAGTCCAAGTTAGAACTTGCTCATTACACTTGATCCCCTTGTTTCTCAGACTACGTTCGCCGCTTCGCCACGGAAGAAGCCTTACGCGAGACGGAAAAGAAGGACGACAGTTCAGACAGCGAGTTGTCGGACTTTAGCGATGACGAAACGAAAGACATGGAGCTCTAATGCCACAAAATATGCTTAGAATATAACAAAGCAAATTGCGATATTTTCGTTATAAATTTAAATTATTAAAATTAGCGACTTCTCTTCTCTTCGCCTTCTTGGCTCTATTCCTCTCCTGTTCATTGCGATAATCGAGTCTAGCAACTTCGTCGCTGAAATTTTTAGAAATTAAAATCTAATTTTACTTCTCGGAGCGTCAAGCTGACATCAATAATTAATAGTTAATGTTTAGCAACGGTAAACGTCGTGGAGAAGACTTTTACAAATCTAAGAGTTAAGCAAGCGGATGAGTTTTATAAAGCAACCTGAATCAAGAGTCACCGAGAACCTTTTTCGTTTTGCCATTTGTTCAGGGTTACCAAGTCCAAACAAGTTTGACATCAATTAAAGTAATGTAACAGAAAACAGAAAATACCAAAAACTATAAAACACAAAACTCAATCAATAAAAGGAAGAGAAAGAATATTTTTTCAAAATCTCACAAGAAACCCATAAAATATTTTAGAAGTGTTAATGTAGCGATCAATTAATTGCAATCGTATCAGCTTGTAGACGTTGATTTTTAGGAATTGGCGGCTAAGACGGATAACAATTAATATTTTGAAATCAAATGCCGACGATGTTATCGAGTAGATCTTAAGTAACGGAATCGTTTCGATCGTGAATAATTTTACTAAACAATAAACAACCTAGTGATTAGTTAATGTAATTCGAATAACGAAAAGGAAATTTACAATTAACATTTATGTCGAAGAATAAATGAGAAATATACAAGATTTTTATTGATTTAAATGGAATTTAGATACAATTCAGTTCATTGGAATCGCTACGAAATTTATGAGTATCGCTAACGTTAAGCGAGTGATCCTTTGTTAAATAGATCTGAGTTTACAGGGAGACTGTTCATCTGGAACGAGTCAATTGACTTGGTCAACATTCTCATCAGTCAACAGCCTACTACGAAAGTTTAAAAAAAAAAACAGTTCCATTCGTTGTTCAAGTCAGTCAGCAGTTAGGAGAAATGAGTGACGATCAATTTAAACAGTATGCGAGTTCAGTGGTGTTTGCAAGTCAAAAACTTTATGAGACAATTCGACAGCTGGAGAAACTGATCGATGAATTGCAAGAGTACGAGAAGAAATACGGAGAATTGTCATCGAAGAGCTTTGTTGAGGCAATGGGAATTGGATGCGCTTCAAGCGCAATTGCCTTCAGCGGCATCAGCTCAGGGATCATGTCTAACGTGGGTTCTATTTCTCCCACTTATGCAGTTGCTGAACAAGATAACAATCGTTACCGCGACTTCCGCGCAAAGAAGAAAACCATGTATCGACTGGTGAAGCTCGGAAAGGTTTTAAACGATTACTTGAAAGGTATCCAGGAAGCTGAAACGAGATTCCATCAAATAACAAACTTCGAATTGGGAACTAGAAAAAAAGCTGCGATGATTTTGGGACCGAAACGCAGTAAGAATCCGGAGAATTTATTGCTGGAAATTGCAAAGGGAGACATCAATAAGATTATCATGCAGAGCGTTCGTACGCAACTAATTTCGCAGCAGAAATCTCTTTTGAAGCTCTGCATTTGATAAGCTCCAATAGAAAGCTTTTTGTACGGTTGTATATTTATTATGCAACCTTGGATATGACGTTGCATTTCATTTAAAAATATTAGTTATAAAAAGCATTCTTGCTATTTGAGCTTCATTCTGATGAAATTCAAGAGACTCCAGAAGATTCCCTGAGTAATTTTTTTGAGCCTAGCCCCATTCGCAGTCCACAATAGTCAGCTAAGAATTTTTCTGTGAAAAATAAGTGACAAAAAACTGAATTCACGTCATATTTATTTATTGATTTAAAACCTTCATCTAATCCAATTCCGAATAAAGCTTTTTCTCATTAATTTCCATTTTTCTCGTTGGTTTGCCTGTTCTCGTCTACCCTTCATCTTTGGGAGTCCAGTTCTCGATTATTTTTGTCCATCGGTCGTCAAAAAAACGATGTGGAATTTTCATAATTGAATGCTCATTTCTGAAGTCAAACTTTTTTACTCAGTGTGGAGTTGAATCATCTCTTGCAGGCGCGGGAAAATGCGATCATGGTTTAAGTGACTGAAGTGTTTTTGGAAGCTTTCTACGAAAACTTTTTGCATGACTAGAAGCGTCTGGCAGTGATGTTTTTCTGTCTTTATAAACTCATAAATGTGTTCCTGACGCTTCACTTGCTTGTCCTTGAGTGACTTCGCAACTTCTTTCGGGCTTTTTAAGCTGGAGATCCAATTGTCGGGCTCTTCGATCGCTAAGCCAAGGATCGGTTCAGCGCTCAAATCCCGCACGGTTATTGGTGCTTCGTTCAAGAATTCACTTGTTTGTCCGTGAATGATTTCTTCAAAATGAAAATTCAAAAAGAAATCTCAAACTTTTTTTGTTTCATCGAAAAAGCCTTCAAACTTATTTTCTGATTTAAAAAAATTATGCCCCGAGTGAGAATCGAACTCACGACCTTAAGATTATGAGACTTACGCGCTGCCTACTGCGCTATCGAGGCACTTACTGGTTGTGTTGGTGAGATGATCAATTTACATTTTCAAAAAATATGCTCTGACAAGCGCTGTAAAGATTCAAGTGCAAGTGTATTTGATGTTCGTCTCCATTTAACCACTCTAAGTTGACGTTTTTCAATTTTATGTTGATTATTGTAAGAAGATTGAAATCTGGCGACCGACTAGTTCGAGAAAAATAGGAAGACCAAAGATTAGGTGGAAAGACGACATTGAAGAGCTTGCCGGAATATTGTGGCGAAGAAAATGTCAACGCCGCGAGACATGGAAGAATATGGGGAAATCCTTTGTTTAAAATAAACTGAAAATGGATTAAATAATAATAATAATTGTGTGACGAGCATCCAAAAGAACGAGATGAATTGATTGCGTAAAGCAAAAAAAAATGTATATGAGTTTCATTTATTAGTCTTAACTTTATAAACCTTTCACTACACTGCTTATTTTAACTAGTGGACGCTTTCAATATTTTAAATTGTTTCGGTTTTAACCCTAGTTACCGGTCACTATTAGCGCTAATTGTGTAAACCTCCACTGGGCATTCCTGAATCGATTTGCTTATTGTACCTGAAAGTGGAATTTTAGCTGAATGAAAAATAAATCAGTCGTTCTCGAACACTCACGTTTTCTGTAACTGACGACGGTCGGTTTGTAGAAAAGTTGATTCTTGTCTCTTTCGAGACTCTTCCAACAGGTGCAGCAAAGAAGCTGGAAAAAGCTGTTGAGTTAGGCTAACTGATTGTGAGAAGCTCTGAAACTTACAATGAGAATCACAACGACTGCTATCGACGCCATCGCAGAGATGCCATCATAAAGCAGCGAATCCATTTGTTCGTTACCCGATGCAATAAACAATCAAGCTTGTTACGCTAACCACGCTTGCTAAGCAAATAACATGAAATCTCAGTGAGACAGACAGGGGAATTTACTTGATGGCTTATCGCTCTCTAAAACACTGAATCGACTCCATGAGTTCCAAACTCTCAGACGCGTAGCGGTGAAGAGTGCAAGCGATAAGATAACAAACAAGCGCTGATACTTCTGATGACCCATAACGTTAATCGGTTGTTCCGCCAGTCATCTTCGCCGTCGTGATTTCTTCAAACGGAGCAGAAATTAAAATCAAATTTGTTAATGACAACGAAATCGCTGTCTCGCTGCATTTAATCTCGCAAATGAAACAACTAGGCTTCTACTTCAATGAATCATATTTATTTGCCAATTCTTCTTTGCACTTCATATCAATTCGCCGATATTTACATGTATCGCTCGTAATTTATCGTTTGACATTCTTTTACTTTGATTTTGTGGAAAGGAAAAATGACAAAAATTAAAGTCGAGTATTCTCGTTCTTTGCTATTTACATTAAAAATCTAGATTTATTAACAATTAAGTCACATGATAAATGTCTTTTTGTAAATGCACGAAAGTTTTTTTATCTGATAATTAAGGGTATTGTAAGTAAAAAGATTCGAAATATTGTAGAATCATTTGAATAGAACTAAGGGTCGTGAGATTTCTTGGGATTAAAGCTTAATCCACTCACAATAGAACTAAGTTGGAAGTTTTAAGGTTTCTCAGAAAGACACAGCCGCACATACTCGAAGGTGGAAAAGAAGTCACGGAATAAAAATCGAAGAACATCAATCATGATTTCTTGCCACTCAAAGTAATTCTCGTCTTAATGTTCAAACGCTTCTGAAAATTACATTTAAATATCTGTTAGGCCTTGTTTTAATTATTTCTCTTCTTGCTTCATCAACTGCTTAATACTCTTTCCTTAGTTGTTTGTGTCTTGTCTCAATGCGAATGTCTTTCAATGAAAACAGCTTTAGACGAATTTGAAGTTCTAACGATCACAAATTTTAACGGTTTTACACAATTTCAGAATCAATTCAATCTACGAGGGAACTTGCTGCTAAGTAAGGAGTGTTGCCAGGAGCTCTGCTGTCTATGGAGCCGTGAGCTTTACAAAAATATGTTGTTTGCTAAATTTCTTGTTCTATTGTTGACCAGCAATTTGAATTTTTCAAAAATCCATTTCTTGTTTAAGTTTGTCTCTCCCACTTTGAGTTAATAACAACCATTAGATACTAAAGATTTCAAACATCAACAGTTTCATTTTAATTATTGTTTATGGATTTCTCAGTAAAGATATCTTCTCTAACTTCTTTAGAATAGCAGTTGTGTAGCTTAAACATCGGGTAGATAAACTTCACTTAATCGCAGTGTCACTGATGGACCTCCTTAACCAATCCGATAAAGTCACATTGAAACTCGGAATGAAACATCAACTCTGGATCGCTGAAACATATGGCAGTGCCAACGCTATCATTTCAGTGGCACTCCAAATAAGTTTAATCTCTCTAATAGCAGAAATGTGTAGGTTGGTCAAAACCGGTCAGCCAGGCGCATGTGGAACTCAGTAAGCTCTACATATTTTCACAAACTCCTCTCTCCAAGTTTAAAAGAAAATATTCCCTGAAACCTTTTAGCCATATGGCTACGTTACGTTCCAACAAATTTGCCAACTTTTGACTCTCTGTTAAGTTTTGATCGACAAGCAAATGCCCGAAAGATTTTTCTTTTAAGTACATGATTTGAGTTGATTGATTAGTTGTCCCTGTTAGCGGGACGCGAATTTCCCTTATCCACATTACGAAATGCGCTTCAATAATGAGCAAGCGAATTGCTTTGTGTGAATGATTTCCGTTCTGATTTCAGCTGTAAATGCACTTCAAATGACTTTTACCCTTTTTGCGAATCAATCTCTCATCAACTCAATTTGGCGCTTACAAGAAACGTTTCGACAAGTAAATATTTTGTGTTTTGATTCGAAATTTAATCTTTTTACAAGTTTCCGATTTCATCGAGAATTTTCAACGATTTCTACGACTACGTTTAATAGAATTTATTAAAAGTTTCTTTTGTATTGTCCAAGAATGTTTTGAGTTTTGAGGAAAGTCAAGTCATCGAAAAATGAGCGAAAATTTTTAACTTTGAACTCATTGAGATATTGTCATCGGAACATTAGACACGTGAGCTTTTGTTCTGCTTGCGCTCACGTTGATTTCAGACCAAGCTAAGTGCTAAGTAGCATAGTCAAGGTCTAGGGTTCATCTTGCTAAAAGAATTATTGGATCACAACTAACATATGTACATAAAACACTGATAAATTCGTTCTGCAACTTTTCCGTTCAAACGCAACATTAACTTCTTTGGATTGAAGGAATCCGAGTGTAAAATGATATGAATGACCAAAAGGAAACTTAACCAGCACAGAAGAGAACGAAAACTTGTTTATATCTCGACCTCCGTCGGCTTGTATCAGAAATATATCACTTCCTCCTCCTTGCTTTGATCCTTGCTGTCCTTGCTGGTGTCGTTAGTCTTGTTGTTGCTATTGCTATTGTTCAAATAATTATTCTGCGACATTTTCGTAAGCAGCGGGGTCGTTGTCTGACCGTGCAACGAGACGCTCCGAGCCTTGTTCGGCGTAGACTGGCATTGAGCGCTCTGGGCGATTGGCGGCGTCCCGTCAGTGCTTCGAAGGCGGAAACGTTCCGGGAGCTTCGGATATGTGTTGGTTCTAGACGGAAGAAAATTCAGTTGACGCTCTAACGGCCACAAATGTCTCCTACCTTATCGCAGGATTTCCTGACTGCTGCGCCATATTCGGCTGTTGAATGACTGCCGGGCTGCTTCCTGTTCTCGAGTGGTTTGGCGTTATTCCAATTGTTGCCTGCAATATTACAAAATTAAATCATTGCGTGTCGAGGCGTTTCATCAAACTCACTTTTTTGTCGGCCAGTTTCAATGGTAACATTTGCGCCACGCCGGGTGGTGAAGTAAGTGTGCTGATGTTTACATTAGTTGATGGTTTCGTGCTAAAAAATCATCACGCAAGATTGATTTTGTTAGAACAGGTGTTTTTGAACTTTGCTTTGGGAAAACTCAAATGTGAAGCAAAAACGTGCAGCGTTTGAAAGCTACTTACTTGCTTAGCGATGAAAGTTTTAAAGGAAGCTGTTGCTTAATGTTTGTCGAGACTTTCGGCGAGTTGGCTGTGTTCCCAAGAGTCACTGGTGAAGGTTTGACAGCTAAATAAGAATGCATTAGTTGATGAACGCTAAGGGTTGTCAGGATCTCACCTGTTGCTGGTTTCCATCGATCCTTTCTGACCCCATCGACAAGATGATCTTCAACTGAGATTGACTGCCCATCAGTCTCTGACGTGATGCTCGTGTTGACTTGATTCACAGGAATCGAGACGTTTGGTGAAATCAGCAGTCCTTTGCTCGACAGAATCTCCATCTTCCTGTATAGCTGTTCGCGCTGCTCTTGAATATCTTGCTGCTCCTTCTTTATCTGATCTTGCAGAATTTTCTGCTTCCTGCGCTCTTCCTCGATCTCCCTTTCCTGCTGCTCCTTCTGCTTTAACCAAGTTGTCTTCTGTTCTTGCAAACGGTCTTGTAGATTCCTCAGCTCTTCCAACTGATCATTGTGTCTGTACATTGTCTTCGGATTATCGCGATAGTTATTCAGTTGACTCTGAAGGCTCTGGATGGTCGTCATCTGCTGAGAGATGATGCATAAGAGCGTATGAAGGTTGTGCGACACCTGAAGCGCTGCGAAATTGTTGTCCTTGAGCATCTCAGCCGTTGCTGTTTCCGCGTTGCCTTCGTTCAACATGTTCATTGTAGAAGAGCCGTAGCCCGTTGACACTGAATCGTATTCTGACGCATTTGACTCGCGCTTTTCGTTCTGATCTCTGTTCGAAAAATATCCTGGCGAAAGCGTCGATAAAACCGCATCACGAGATGGCAAAATGTACGAAGCTTTGTTCCTTCTTTCGTCGAAACCTCCGAAGGTTTCGGCGCGCTTGGGTAGAGTTGGTGAAATAAACAACTCGCTTTGACGTTCGCCCACAGAGCTGAAGGAACGCGACAGAGGCAAACCAGTAGCTGCCGTGTACAAGGACGAAGCTAATTGACTGATATCTTGCACAGCAATCAAAGTTCGTTTCCAGACCTCGATAGGATCGCAATCATTGAGCACGAGATCACGATAAGCTCCGAAGGTCGACAAGAACGTCTCGGCACATGGGGTCAACTGTTCAGCCGTTGCATACGAGCCTTGGCGGTTCAGTAATAGCTCAAGATGCAAAGCAATTTTCTCTTCAAGCACAATTGCCTGTTCGAAATCTTTCATCCGCATTTTACCTGCACGAGACAGATGAATTAAGTTTATCAAATTATTTCAAACTTAAACTCGTCCAGCGAGTCCAATTATACCAAAGTTTTTAAAAGTTTTTACCAATAAAATCAAGCATTAATTCTCTTTACCTTCGAGCTCGCTAATTCCCATCGCTTTGTTTTTTTTTTTGCGTTATGCGAAAATGGTTTTATTTTTTTCGATAAAAATGGGAAGAGATGAAAATGATTTGATTTCTGGTTAGTTATGTACAAAATGCGTTGGATTCTAATCGTAGGATTTATGAATAGGATGAAAACTACTAGGGAGATCATTCTTGATTGCAAGTCGCACACTCACCGATTAACTCCCTTATTGCCGCTTGCTTCTCGTCGACATTCCTCTGCCTCAAATCCGCAGGCATGTCATCGTTAGTTCTGGAATTCTCCGGTGGACATTCAACGACTGCAGCTCGGATTTTCTGAATCCAAATATTTTTGTCTTTCGGCGTCTGCACCTTCAACTCGTACATTTCTGGATTGGCTTGGTTTGACGAGATTATGTAGATGCCACGAGACTCAGAAGCCTTCTCTCGAATCAGGAGCTTCTGAAGTGTAACAACACCAGCCTAAAGAAGAAGCGATTGGTCCACGTTAAGTCGTCAATTTAAGTATTAACTGATCAATCTCACCTTGTTTTCTGGCTGGAAAAACGTGTACTTATTGTGAGAGTTTTCTTGCAGAAAAAAAAGACAATCCGACAAAACAACAACCAACACAGTCATCACTCGTCCTTGGCGCGCTTGCATCAACGTTGCTGTGCCCTCAAACCTTAACAAAACAGTCGAACGTTAGTGGCAAATTAACACTTCCAAGTCT
This sequence comes from Smittia sp. YW1114-2, assembly GCA_033064975.1. NCBI lineage: Eukaryota > Metazoa > Arthropoda > Insecta > Diptera > Chironomidae > Smittia > Smittia sp. YW1114-2. The sequence goes on from CP093832.1 coordinate 23,338,009, forward strand.
TTTAATTCTCACTTCAACTTGCGGTTGTCCAACTGAATGTCAGCTTTCTTGAATTTAACCTCTTTGATTTTGATTTCCTTGAGGCTCGATTGCTGCTCATCAATGAGCTTTAGTATCGAGTAAGACTTCGCGTCGATCAGTTTGTAGATTTCATGCTTTCTTGCTTCCATAGTACTATCATCAACAAGTGAGTTTACGTCACATAGAATCTCTTTAACTAAGCTCTCTGCTTGAACGAGCTTCTCATGCTCGATTCTATCGTCGACAGCGCTTTTCGACAAAGGTTGAATTAACAGCGGATACTTAGTCAGTCGTTGCGACACGAACAACAAACACTCGGGGATTCCTTTCTTCTTCAGCAGGGGATTTTGAAGGCAATGCTTGTTCCATTCAGCGAAGTTTGGATCCTCCGCAATGTACATCTTGAATGTCTCCAACGCAGTTAGATGATTTGAGCAGAACTCGCCTGTGACAGAAAAAAAATTTAGTAATTAAAAAATCGATTACAGCGATTTTACAAATAAGTGATCCCATCGGTTGTTCTGCGATAACAAGAACAGCGAAGACTAAACGTTTCGACGGTTGAATGAGTGGTCAACGAAGTAAAATCACTTACCGTAAGCACTTTTCAGCATTTGCGCTGACGTCGACGAAAAGAACTCGAGCAGAATATCGGCAATGCTATCGATTACAGGATGCTCACGTTGCTTGAGGCGCAGTTTTCTCAAGAACCTGATATGGAATTTTCATAATTGGTTGCTCGTTTTTAAATCGAAACTTTCTTACCCAGTGTGGAGTTGAATCATCTCTTGCAGGCGCGGGAAAATGCGATCATGGTTTAAGTGACTGAAGTGTTTTTGGAAGCTTTCTACGAAAACTTTTTGCATGACTAGAAGCGTCTGGCAGTGATGTTTTTCTGTCTTTATAAACTCATAAATGTGTTCCTGACGCTTCACTTGCTTGTCCTTGAGTGACTTCGCAACTTCTTTCGGGCTTTTTAAGCTGGAGATCCAATTGTCGGGCTCTTCAATCGCTAAGCCAAGGATCGGTTCAGCGCTCAAATCACGCGCGGTTATTGGTGCTTCGTTCAAGAACTCATCGCGGATCAATGGAGTGTCGTCCGAATAGCTAGGACGACCAAAATTTAGTTCAGAACGATCAAAATTCAACCAGCAGAAATGGAGTTTTATCACGATGTCAGCAAATTAATCAAAGTGAATGTTCATGATTTTCAGAACTGGAAGCGATTTTTTTATACTCACTTGACATGATCATTGTGCGAGTGTCCATCGTAAAAGTCGCGACCCTCGTTGTGGCTAAATTTAATTATTTGATTTTTGACAAGCAGAGAAAAAAAGTCGAAAAAAAAATTAAATCAAAAACAATGCGAATATAGCATAATCAACAGCTAATCAACAAACGAGTGGAGAAGATTGTTTTGCGTCACGAGAGAACATTCTGATGCATTCCTTACTCTAAAATAGTTTTCATAGAAAGATTTCTGGCAAAGTTTGATGATGAAGAGAAGATGATGAAGCAATTTACTGTGAAAGTTATTTCTACTCAAAAAATTCTTGTCAACAATTAACACAGTCAATTAAACTTGTGAGTCAGTCAGAAGACATCTGTAGCCTCTGTTCAACTTCTACGGTAGCTTGATGACTAAGATGTGAAGCAAGATTTCAAGTTAGAAGTCATGAAAGATTTTACAAAAATTAAGAGGTATAAATGGACTAAGAAGATCTACTGGCCGCCCTGGAATGACCTAGGACGAGTTGCATGTTTCTACAAAGCTTTCAATTGCAGTAAAGCTTTGATGTGTCAAAAAAGCTTTGATGGCTTTTGTATTCCACGGCCATTTGCGATAGCCCCAAATTTGTATAAAAATTTATATATTATATTAAAAAGGGTTCCGGGATGACGGCCTGATCAATGATCTCAATCGGCTTAGTGACCTGAATCTTTGCTCCAGTTTAACCAGAAGCTGTACATCTGAGCCCCATAAGGTCGGCGACCAGAACCCTCAGCTGACTTTAAAAATATTTTCAAGCAAGAATGATCCATTTGCTACCCAAGTTTTTGTGAAAATTTACAGATCAATTGAAAGGGGAAAGTTTTCGTCGCGAAACTGACGGTTGTGGAAAATGTTTACCAAATGAAAAGTTTCTAAAAAGCTCGACGATAATTCTAAGTGGAAAAATATCGATGAGAGAGAAGGCCGCTTACTAACATAGAAGAATGGTCCAACTTCAACATTTAAATAAACAAAAGAGGAAATCAAAATAAGTTTTCGTGTCACATTTCAAATGAGAAGTACAGATTGATCGAGAAAATGTTCTATCTTTGTGTAATTCAACTTTGAACGAACAATCAACAAACAGATGTGGAAGGTGAGAACGGTTTGGGTGAAAATTGATCTTGTTTACGTTCAGCAACAACTTAGTGTAATGCGAACACTCAAACAAACCAACTCATCGTCAACTCAAAGAAGGAACTAAAATTCAAATCAAATCTCGTTAATTGCGTTTCTGGTAAAATGAAATTTGGAAAAGAGATCTTGTGTGTTGCTCGAATGGCGTTTGTTACCTAGCGTGCGTCACCACGCCTAACTTGTTCGCGACTATCCTCCATCCGGACATTTTCGGAGAGTAGCATCCGGTCATTTTCTTGCCGCTTAATCAACACAGGAAAAACAATTTTCTCATATAATTTCGTATCGTACTCAACGTGATTTTATTTTGTTGATGTGAAGAGTGAGAAAGGAGCAAAGTAGGTTATATCTTGTGGAGAGACTATAATGAAACTAATGAGGAAGTTGCAGAAAGTAGACAGTCAACTGATAGAAAACATAATAACTTTGAAAGTTTGCTGAAATGATTGACGTTGATGTGAACGTTAATGTATGAAACGTCACGCTCCCTATCAGCATTGAGCTTGCTAAGTCTCAAACTCAAACACAGACATTCGCAGACAAAAACAGTTTTAAGCATCACTCCAAGTCTCTCAACTAAACTTTTCGTTCAACAGACTTTAAATTTGATAATATCATCAGTCAATGGAGTATTCTAATTGGGGTTGAAGATTGGTTTTGTGAGAATCGAATGAAACATTTAATAATATTATCAAACTTGCAAAATGCAGCAAAGCTGTTCATGGAAGTAAATCCGGAAAATTGTGCCCAGTAAATCGAGTTCAAATTGACAAATTAAAGAAACTTTTAATAAAATTACTTGCTGAATTTACCTTTCGATTTGTAGGGTCGATTGGATTGAACTCTCTTTTTATCATTATTTGCTTAAGACTAATGGTGACGGAGAATGAGTCGGCGACAGACGACAAAGGTTAACGAGGCTAGGGAGCGTCCTCATGGAAGTCTAAGGTTGAGGGAATGTTCGGTAAACTTGCACAACTTCTGGCTGACCGTAATCTATACGCTTTAAGCTCTACAATTCCAGGACTTCAATGAAAAGTTTCCTTCTTCTCACGGCCCTTCTATTTTAAGCTTTAAGTTCGTTCCTTTGTCATCTATTTCGATCAATGAATGCGCCACTTGGAGACTTGTCATGTAATTTTTGATCAAAAGTATTTTCTTTATTCAAGTTTGAAGGAACGAAAGATTTCCGATGGTTAAAAATTATCAAAAACTTTAGCGATAAATAGCGCAGATAAAGTGAAAGCTTATCGAGAGGAGAATTTCGATTCGACATATGAAAAGCGAGTAATTACGTAATTTACCTATTCGCTGAGTTTTTCTTTCCGCTTGATGATTTTGAACTTTGAGACTGAATGGGAAGAGAAAAGAAGCCGTTAGTCGGGTCGATATGAGCGTCCAGAAGCTCATCGAACGTACCTTAGCTAATTTCATTTTACATTCTACGGCGTGTTCTTTGTACGAAGCATTATTAATCGAAGCTCCGCATGCTGGAATGAGAAGTCGTTCGCGACGTTCTCTAATTGAAAGTTAGACAAACTCACCATCACAGTTGGTTGATTGTCCTTTTGATTTCGTTTTATCCTTCTTCTTTCGCGAGAACAATGAGCCTCGCTTGCGCCTTTTCTCCGGACCCGTGAAAACTTCACTGTAAGCAGCCGACCAAACAGAGAATTAGCATTGATTGCATAAGATGATCAGCAAGAGTTTCGGGGTGACTTGGCTTTGTACAAATAGAAGCGAACGATTTGTCAACTTTATCTTGTGTTCATTCAGGAGATTATTGATTGACATTCCATTGCTTCGACTACCCGATTGACTCAACACCCCCCGAGAAAACATAATGCATGCAGATTTCTTATTCCTACTTCCTGGGGTAGTTAGTGAATGGAGTGACTGCAAAAAGAGTTTAATAAGCTACAGAACCCAAAAATAACGTCGAACCAAGGAAGGCGCTACTGGCTAATATTTTATTTTAACTGGTTTAGCATCAGAACTTACATTTTGTCTCTAACACATAATAAGGATCTATCATCCTGATTATCATCCTCACTATCTGATAGATGCCGTGATCTAACGAGATTTTGAGTTTTTGGTTGCAGTTAAGTTCGATTTTGTTTAGACCATCAAAATTATAATTCGAAACGCAAAACGGCAGAATAAAAAGAAAAGAAAACAAAGAAATATTTGCAAATTAGCATGACACGAAGTTGAAATATTTTTGATTTTATCGTCACAACGGAAGCCACTGAGGAGGAGTTTGAGTAAGATTTTTGGGGGGATCAAGTGTAATCTCGCCCATGACTCAGCATTGTGCCTAGGAAATCGTAAATCAAAATCGTTTATCATTTTCTCTATCATGACGGAATTTCACGATTTGTCGACAACACTCGGCCGAGCTTATCCAGCTCTCTAATTATATTTAGCTTGAGTGATAATTAAAAAAGTTAATGTGATTTGTGTGTTGAGATAATAGAATTCCCGAGTAGTTTGGCTTAGACAAGCTTTCTACAAATTAGCGCTCTTAGACGGCGGCAAAATGCTCGAAGGTTGGCGGAATAGTTTGTTATTTTATCATGAATGAATTTCGATCGCAACTCGGGGAGAAGAGGTGCTGGACATTTTCGTGACGGCGAGTCGTTAAACTCGTCAAGTGCGAATCACACCAGAATGTGAATGTGCACGTGTGTGTGTTTTGAGATTCTTAGTGACGACAGAGGCTAATTAGAGGAATGGGAGCACTCACGGTACGTTGTTCTCTTCTTTGGCATTTTGAACGGGTGCAATGGATGGCGTCGAGATGGATTTTTGCAAGGGAATGCGACAAATTGTGGGCGCCAGATTCCTTTTCGCGTTGAGCTTCTCAAAGTCGCGCTAAAATATTTGCAAGGGATTAGCAAAATTCACTGTACGAGCGGAATTTTTTTCTTCTTACTGCCAACTCGGCTTCGTTCAAGGAGTGCGTGGAAATTCCGCCGGTGCTGTTTCGGTTTGTTCGGTTGTGAAGCCTCTCATTCGTTCTCAACGACTCTTGCTCTTCGCTGTCTAAGCTCGTTAAGCTCACGCTGCTATTAATCGAAAGATTTCAATTAAGATTCAAGCCGTGATTGAAACCTTCACGCTCACCTCTTGTGCGAGTTCTTCGTGCAGTCGGTGAGATCTTCGATAGCCGTCCACGATTTTCGTCTATTGTCGTTGAGCGTGTAGGTCATGGCGTTTTGAGCTGCGAGCCACATCGCGTTGGAGACGTTGAGATTGGGCAACGACGGGCACGAGTAGAAAATCTTCGACGACGCCAACTGAAAATTGAGCATGAGTCGAGGCAGAGATTCGATGCACGATAAAGATTGTTATTACCGTTGGATTAATGACTCCGATGTGGCTGAAATTGGTGTTTTGCGCGGATGAGTTCTTCATCTGAACCACTGCCTCGCGGATGCTTTGAAGATGGCTCAGCGAATCTTCCAAGATGCAGTTATACTTTGCGCCCGGGCTATGCGGCGTGACTGAAATGATCGGCACCATACATTCCCTTGATTGTTGCATGTTGCAGTTGTTGTGAATGTTGTTGATGACGATATTGCCGCAATTCGTGTGTCCGGTTGGCGTTGTTATGGTGATTGTGTTGCTGCTCGCGGCATTGAAGTGATTGTTTGAGCCTCCACTGCCCGACGTTCCGTTCGCGTAGTCAAGATCTCCGCTTGACATTAAACCTTTGTCTTTGATGTCGACCGTTGAAACAAAATAGTTTTTAATATTTGGTGTTGGCGTGGGTGTTGACAATTTCGCTGTGGTTGCTGTTGAGTTTGCTAATGTTGGTGCATCTAAATAGTCAGTTACAAGATCACCATCGCTATCGTCGTCTGTATGGAGGTTTCCATGTGGATGGAGTGAAAAGAGATGAAATTACAGATTAAGGCGAATGCTAATTGGCATGGAAACGAAGCAACAGATGCTCTGCACAATGAGTAGCCAAACATAAATATGTAGCAAGGCATAGAACAAAAAGCTAGCAAATGAAACAACGATCAAACACGGTCAAACGTACAGAAAAATTTACCGCAAAATCGCAGCCAATCGAAATCTGATTTGTGCATTTGTAGAGCTATCTCTCGGTCAAAATCAACGATAGTTTTTGCGACCCATGTTTAATGCAAAGCTTAAAAACTATAGCGCTAGACGTCAACTAAAGCAACAGAGAATTTGTGTTCCCCATCAACGAGGGCATGGCGCATTGTTCTTGCCAGAGCGATTCGTGCTACGAGGAAAAATGGAAAACAAATTTTCAATTTAAATAACACCGAAGTGGTAACAGCACCTTTTGTGATGTTGTTTCAGCGTATACGGCGATGTTTATAATAAAAGAATGATAATTTCATGACGATATTTTCATTAATATCTGATGACATGACACGACGGCGTTGCCGCTAGCCGTTTCTATTTTTATTTAGATGATGCTCGGAATGGAAACATTCAGTGGCCTAACAATGGCACAGACGGCCTGGAGCTTCCATTGTCTCTCTGACTCACACATGCTTGCTGCTTAGCCTTTTGGAAATAGTAACGTTCAGATACTACCGCTTTTTTAATCAAATATTAAAACGTGGGTGAGATTCCCAATCATCGATTTCTCTCTCATCACCATGATTGATTGTGAATCGTGATCGATTGTGTTGAATTTAAAACTTTTCGCCATCGCAGTGACATCAGTGCATGATAGCAGAGAAATTATGATGACTGACGAGGGAAAAGAGCGAAACAGCATTTTGAGCACGTCAAATGGTGCACTCGAGTAAAAGTGTCTCGTGTGATAATGAATAGATTTCCATTTCTTTGAATAACTACATCGTTATTTGTTCTCCCAACGCCGCTCATTGTCTTTACGCCAAGATTTTCTTGCCCAAGTTCCCGTTTTCCCAAAGCGAAGTTATCTCGATTGTGTTGCTTCACGTGCGTGAACCTTTCTTTTCTCGCTCCGCTCTCAATCAATCAAGGTAATCTAGTCTTTGATCTCGCTAATCAGGCCGGATAACAATTAAACGTGTTGCAGAATTACCGCACAATCAATTAAGAACTTTTCAATAATCTACGCCGTGAGGGTTGATAATTTTAATGAGCAAGGTGATAAGCAGAAGCGTAAATAAAGTGCGGCAATAGACTGAAGAGGCTATCGAGTTCGTAATAGTACTGCGTCACAATTATTGTACCACATCCAAACAATGATTGTCCAGTGCCCAGACATTACGTCATTCCACACAAGCTGCAAAAATCCATCACGAGGCACGCAACGGATTCCAGGTAATCCTTACACGTGTCTCTTTTCAGTGCACATTACACGCAACGACAAAATGTCTTTTACACAAACATCAGAATAAAAAATAATCAATAAATATTTACGATACAATTTTTATTTGCTCAGCTTTCGCCTCTCATGCCAAACCCCGAAAGCGAAAACCTTTTCATCGTTCGTTTACGCTCCGACTTAGCATTCCCGAGTCTCTAAAAATATCAACCGAGTGACTTCATCATCCCCCATCGACCGATTTACTCCCTAGCCCCCCGCTACAAAAGATTCATTGTTGAGAGGAAAAAAGTTCTAATCTGATATTCATGCCTTCTCCTTTCTTCATTTTCACAGCTACACGCTCGAATACAAATCGAGAGTTGAGAACGAGGAGAAAATGAGGACGAAAATCCTTTTCAAGAATCTAAAATGGAAAAACCAATTGTTGCTTGGCTTCACCCATCTCCACTGCCTCCTTCTCCCCCTCGTTCTCGACGTTGAGCTTATTTTTAAGGCAAATCAAGGTCGGTACGGCGTTGAATGAGTTGAGAGAGTTCGCATCGTGAGGACCCCTCGATTGTCTCGTTTGTCAAGAAACATTTTCGCTTTTATCGGACGACCGATAGATTACCGTGCTACGAGTGTGATAAGAGTGCGATCATTACCTGTCGAGGTCTGAATCAGACCTTCCGAAAAAATGTCGTTATCCATTTTTATTTCCTCTTGTGTCTCTCTAGATATTTCTAGCTCATCGATTATTAAGCTTCAAAATTGGAAACTCTGGCTGCTCGCTGAAGAGATATTTAACGTCAAAATCGTCATTCAAAACACTTTTTCTATTCGCCAAACTTCACAACGAGCTACGGTCGAGTTTGGCAGTCTTCTTCTTGTTCTTATCAGGCTTCCCTTACTATGTAGGAACATTTATTACACAAAATGGTTAAACATGAACTACATGCACAATAAATGATGAGTGCAACGAAAATCATAAACTTTTATTCAGTCTCTTTAACCCTTCTAGTCTCGTAATCCGCAAAAGCATCTTTTCAGACTCTTCACTTTTTGCCACTTTTTCCACGAAAGTTTCGACGACAACCTTCAAGAGTCTTAATTAGGCTGAGGCTTCACAGCTTTGATCGAGAAGAAAGCAGCAATTATTGTAGAACTTGAGAAAGCAACGAAATTTTACAGTTAATTAAGCTTTTTCTTCTCTCTTATTTTTCGGGTTTTACGGTAACACTGGAACTGTCAGACATTCCAGAGTGCTCAACGCAATGCTCTGAAAGCCTCGAACTTCCTCGATCGAAGTCAAGCGGAACGGGAAAAAGCAGCCCAAGTGAATTGTCGCGAAATGACGGGATTAAGATTCTTTCTCTCGAGATTGATTTTTTTTTTTCAACCTGTAGATGTTTTCTCAAAATTCAGTTGCTCGCCTTCCGCTGCATCGCTTTAAACTATATGAAAACTGCAGTCGATGGCTTATACTAAAGTAATAGATTCCACTAAAAGTAATTGAGCCACTATCAATTCACATTTTTCAGAAAACACTTCTCGACGAAATTTTTCCACAAGATCTCGGTCGAGTCAGAAATGAAAACTGAACTCGGAGAGCTCCTGAATCGTGTGCACGAGAATCAATTTTTGAACTACGTTTTGTGGAACTCATTCTACTATACGGAGAGTATTTGTGACTGTGGTGTTTGTCGAAATTATGAATGAACAAGTCGCTGCTAATTCGGACATATGTTACTTGAAATATTGAAAAAGAGATTTGATTGATGTAATCGCATTAATCTTATGAGAAAACAAAGATTGAGTTGCACAATTTCTGATTATGGGATTGCTGAACACTGGATTGCCTGCGGCTGCGCACCCCCAAAAGCTCTGTCGGGAGCTTTTGCATCACATTATGACAACAATTCCGAAACGTCTTCAAACTAACAAAGGAGCATTTCAAACATTTGTACGCCGTCAAATCAATCTGACTATAAAAATGCTGATTAGAGTGCAAGATAGACTTTCGTGTAACTGACCTTGCGAAATTTTCTTGTTGAATTTGTTGTTCTTGCTTTCTACCGTTCGAAAGATGATCAGCACAGAAACACTTTGACTGCTGTGATATCTCTTGAAGCTCAACGCAAAGAGTCTCTGTTCGTGTCTGGCGTGATCAACTTGAGTAACATAAAGTTTTTTAAGAGTTGGAATACTAAACTTGTATCAAAAAGTTTTTAGAGATCGTGAAAATTGCATAAGACGCAAGCATTCTGCTCGTATTTACTTACAAGCAAAAGAAATCTTTTTATCTAAACCAAATTCTGAAATAATAATTCATTTGAAATGGAGAAACAATTTTCAGTTTTTTTGAGATTTTTTATTGGCTTTTCAAAGAAAAAAATCATCATACAAAAGTCGAAGTGATCGTATTGTTTCAATTTTTTGTTACTTTGTATTACATTAATTTTTTTTCTTGTATATAAAAAAGTCGCTGCGTATCGAGAAATTTCTTAGCTTCCGCTTCCGTATCGCTGCTAATCAGCTGAGGACTTTTTCTAGCCTCGGCTGGGAAGTAGCAAGAGATTTTATGGAGCAAGCGAGGATGGACTGGGAAGAACTGTCGATGATGATGGTTTTGATGATGGCGTCGATTCACTGGATGAACATATTTGTAAATGCAATGTATGTAAATGTGATGATGGATGTGCAGAGCGGAAACGAAACGCTAACAACCCCTCGATACGTTTTTTTTATTTACAGTTTTCCAGTTTTTTTTTCTTCTTTTTTCCGTTGTTTTGCAAATTTAAGTGTCCTGTAATTAGTTGTTGATGTTTTCTTATTTTGATTTCTTTGAATTTCAATCTTCGTTCTGCTGAGCGATCTTAAACTTTCCTTTTTCGACAATTTTTTCCTGTGCATTTTTTCGATCAAAAATAAGAAAACGGAAAGAAATTTTTTTTCACGATGTTGGGACACTTGTTAGTTCTTCCTTTTTCTTTCTCAAAGCTTAAGGAGCTGTTTTTCATTGAACGCTCTCTCGTTCTTCCTTCTTGTAAAGTTTAATGCTTGGATGTCAAAATTTAATTTCTTCCCATAATGCTCGTTCGTTGCTGAGCGGCTGCTCTGTATTCATGATTATTTAATTGTTATTCTTCTGGTATTTTCTGATCTGGTTTCGCTCAAGTTTTTCTTCCACTCGCAAGGTCTTGCGTCGTCTGATTTCAATTTCACTCAAATACAATTATAAATGTTTTCATTTGATTTTTCTTTAAGATATTAAGATTATTGTTATATAGAAAATCTGCTTTAAAAGAAATGACGACGAGACGATTTTTACCGATTCGATTTTGGAGGGGGAGAGGTGTCGAGAAGGGCGGACGCTTAGTGAAAGCTTTGGCGCCATCTTTTACTTTTCTTTCCTTATTCTTTCGTTGCCCTGTTGGCGCCCTCGTGAGAGTTGAGCTCGTGAAAATCAGAAAGCTCCGCCGCTGTCTCCCTCACTTCTTTAAACATTAATTCATCACTCATTAATTATTTTGTTGGCCGTCGATAATTTACGCGCGCGGCTTTCTTTAAATCGTCTGAAACGCGAGGGAAAAAAGTTGTGAGTTATGATCACAACAACTCGTGTCATTTCTTTTGGCGCCAGTGCAGCATTTGCCTTAAAATGTTTTCTTACTTTCAACTTCTTTACTTTTTTTGCTTAAATTCCATTACATTTAGATTTCTTATGCCGATGTTTCGGGATGTTTCATCTTAAACGTCTTCGAAACCAAAAACGTATGAAACCAGGCAAAGTCGCGTTTGATCTCGCGTTAGGAGAGTGAGGAAAAAGTAAAGAAAATCAAAATAGACAAACTCCATGTTTGGTGGATCAAGAAACGGCGACACAAAAACTGAATAAAACAAAGCCAAACGAGTTTTTGTAGCATTTTTTCTTCTTGTTTTGTGTAGAAAAACATTTATTTGTCAAAAAAAGTTCTAAGTGCTCGCCCGCAAAGCATCTAAAGAGCCGCAATCCGTCTTACGCCTTATCAGTCAACCTTTTTTCCATCGAGACACTTTTCCGTTGTTTTCGTTCGGCGTGAAACGAATTGCTTTGCGACTCTGGGCGAGCGTAAGTTTAATTTTTTTTTTCTGGTTTTACTCATCATCTGGAGATATTTTAATTCATAGAAAAATCAATTGTAAAAAAAATTAATAAAAAAATTGTTGTGTTAATGATGATTTTTTCTTGCTAATCGTAGATTACACACGATTTTTTCGTAAACTCTTTCAGTATTTTGCATTTCTTATGATTTCGATTGAATTGAAACTTCTTCTTGGATGTTCAAATTATTTTCTTATTATTGGATGTTCAAAGTTGTTTGCTTTAAATGGGAATTTCTTCATAGATTGTGTATTTGTGTGGGCTGTGTGTGTGTGTTTGTGGAGTGGACATGAGTTGTCCAAATGACAAGCTTATGCGGAGCTTTCAGTTGTTGTGTTTTGAACGGCTTGACCATCATTCGTCGTCTTTTGTTTTCGATTGGATTTCAAGGAAAGAGAGAAAAGTAAAACTGTCAATTAAAATGAATCTGGAAAAGGTTTCGAAACTTCAGTGAATTATGATCGCCCGACAATAAGGAAATTAGCAAAACACAGACATTGATGCAGTTAATATGGAGGCAAGTGCAAGTTAGTCACTTAAATAGGAAATCACCCAAAGTGAAAGCAAAAAGTTAGTGTAGCTCTGCCGTTCATGTGATAAATTTGATCAGATAAAATGGTCTCGGTTGGTTTTGGCTTCCATTGCTAAAGATATTGTTTCCCCCAACAGGTGCAATCTACATAAAAGTTCGTTCACTCCTTTAACTTACACCTGTCGGTGCCATTTTCAATTATTCCAAAAATCATGTTAGTTACAAATCGTTCGCTTTTGATCCAGATGATCGATTGGCTTACACATGTTCAATCCAATTACTTCTCTAAAACCTTAGCATAAATTTTCAGTTAAGTTCTTGTCATCATTCGTCCTGTTTTAAAAAGGTTTTTCTCGTCTTAAATGGAAAACGAGTTGGGAACAATCTCGAACACATTTCAATAATCAATTTCGTTAAATTTTGTGTGGCAAATTGATATCTCGATTGTGGGAGGAATAACAAGTAAAAGGTCAATGCAACGACGATCTTTGTTACTTCCAATTATTTTTATAGCGATGCAAACGTTAGGATGATGAAGGGGAGGCGAGTGAAAGCGACACCAAGGCTCTTAGTTATCAAAGTTATTTACCTTCTCGCCTTGAGCTGGCTTGCCATTGCCATTACCATTGCCTCCCGATTCGCTGTTTTGTGAACGTCTTGGTCCGCGGTTGTTGTAACGTCTTGTACGTCCGCCGCGATTTTCACCGCGCGGTGCTCCATCCCCAGCGTTTTCATGGTTTGAATCGCCATTGGGAACACCACCTGAATATGAGTTAAAGTCTAAGATATCGTTGATTAGATTAACAAAAGAATGATCGTGTCCGCAAATGTTGTATTAACTCAAGAGAGTGGAACGAACGCAAAACCAAAATGAGAAGCCAAACCGTGACGAATGTGTGAACATAAAAGGATAATGAAAATGGCCGAGTGAAGAGCAAACAATTTCCTTTTCTTTGTCTGTTTCCAATTTCTTTTTTCCTCTCCAATTAAATGTATGTCTGGTTGATGAGATGATGAACTCAAAAGTGTAATTGTGTTAATTTTGAATTTCTCGTATGCGATCAAATATTTCAATTATTGAATTCAATGAAGCGTTTAGTTATCAGAGTTTGAATAATTACCACTGCGTGGTGGTCCCGACCGGCGTGCGCCACCTCGTGCTGCAGCTCCAGGCGCTCCTCCACGGAATCCACCGCCACCTCCTCGTCTGAAACCGCCGCGTCTTGGCCGCTGTGGACGATCGCCGTTCCTTGGACCGCGTTCGCCCTCTGAGTCTCCAGCAGTATCGTTTCCTTCGGACACTTGTCCGTCACGTCTCGGCGCGCGTCTGCGGTAGCCTTCACGGAATCCACCGCCGAAGCCTCCACGACCATTGCCGCTGCTTCCACCGCGTCCGAACCCGCCACCTCTGCGGAAGCGACGTTGTCTAGGCTTTTCTTCGCCTTCAGATTGAGCTCCAGTGTCTGAACCTTCTCCATTTTCTCCGTTCTCCTTCTTTCGTCGTTCACCGCCTTCGCCTCCTGAGCGACGACGCTGATTCCTCGATGTCCAGTAGCGCTGGCCACGTCTCTTGTCGGCAGCATACGGGGAACCCTTGACGGGCTCTCCTTCAGGGCCAGTCACATTGGCCGCCTCGCTTCCTTTCTCTCCAGCGACGACGTCGAACTCAACAACCTCTCCGTCTCCAACGGATCGAACAGCCTTCTTTGGGTTGTTGCGGATGATGGCGCTTTGATGGACGAAGATGTCTTGCTTGTTATCGTTACGATTGATGAAACCGTATCCACTCTTAACGTTGAACCATTTCACCGTTCCAGAGACTTTGCTGGCTAAAATGCAAGAAAAACACATGAGATGACGTTCGTTTGTTTGATCAAATGTTTCGTAATCAAGTTGTTGACGTTGTCTTGCCAAAGAGCTTCTTATCGCGTCAACGGCAAAAGTAACATGCGAGAATATCTGCCCGGAAAGCATTCGATGATCAAAACAAATTGGCATAGGGAAGTAATGCCGAAGTTTTAGAAATGTGGGTGGAGACGAAAGTCGCTCCTCGCGAATGTATAATTAGATTATTGAACCGAGTGAACAAGATAAAACTATGCTAGCGAACCCGACAAGTAAATCTAATAATAAAGCGGGTTGGAGCGATTGCAGAAGATCGATCATAGATGAGAGAATCAAGTAATTCTTTTTCGCTTGTGTACACACAAAGGAACGAGCCATGCGGTCTTCTAATCGATGCTGGAGTTATTAATCAAGCTCTGGGACAGACAAGAAAGGCGCTGGTAGCAACCAGGAAGGCTCTGGCTAAACCAAGGGACCATCCGAGCCTTGGAAGCATTGAGAACTTTCGCCGAGAAGATTTTTCATTCCCGCAGCCGTTCACACAACTACAGCGCTGTCACGAGTGGAAATAGTAAATATGGCGGCGCACACAAGAAAGACGATGCCGGGCATTTTGTTATTTTGAAAACACCGAAAAACTCGGAAATCTCGCGACGGGAAGTAGCTCGGCTGAACAAACTTGATGGAGCCAATCGCCATGAAGTGACAGACGCTGGAAATGCTGCGCTGGTGACTCATGCAACACTTTTCACTGGCCGAGCACATTTTCTCTCGCTCGCATTTTTCAGGTTGGGTGGAAAAATATTTTGCATGCGATTTTCCGACCCAAGCCGAACTTCCACATGGCGTATTTCACTTGATTCAAGCCGTCTCGCACCACATAACTCACCAATAATTTCTTTCTCGATTGCGGGTTCGGCGGCTTTGGTTGGCGCGGCTTCGGCTGCGACGGCTGGAGCTGGAAAAACGAAAATAAATAAATATCGGCGACACTCGGTCGAATTGAAGTCGGCCAATTGACCGATAAGAGCGTAATTGATTGCATCGATAAGCCGGAGCCTTCTGCACTTTCTTACCTTCAGTGTCTGTCATTGTTTCCCTTTTTAGCAAACACGAAAATACAAAATATTTGATGTTATTTCGTCTTGGATCTTGTCAATATCTCAACTGGGTCTTCTTGAGTGATGAATTGCGAGCTCTAAGGTGTTATCACTCTTATTTGGTCTTGATGGTCCTTTTCCGATCTTATCCGTTCCGGTTCTGATGTTAGACTGAATCTTTTTCGTACAAAGCGCTCCGCCTTTGGCTTCTGCACCGTTTTCGAAAAAGCTCTTTCGAACGCGCGGGAAAGCTTTGCTAGGAAGTTAGCTTTTATACCTTGAACTTGAATATCAGTCAATTAATGCATAGAGATCATGAAAGAACTTTATTTATCTTGGTCTCTATGATTTTATCTTGGTCTCTATGATTTGAACTAAATATCATCAAATGCAAGATTTGGTGATTTTGGCTATTTTTGCTTTGCTTAAAATCGACCATGCTGACAACGGTTTTCTGGAATTATTTTTATCAATTAACAAATTATTGTAGATTGTTCCAATCCAATCAAGTTCATCAACAGGTTTTGATAAGACAGCATTAGAACGAATAATTCTGAGTCGCACAACTCTGAAGTGTCGCTGAATAAAATCTGAATATCAAGGAAGACCTGAGAAAAGCTTTGTACAAAAAAGAGCATTGAAACAGTCAACATTGTCCAGCCAAGATTTTTTTTATTTCATTTCAATACATTAAACTTTAATGATTAAAGAGTAGCGCGTGTAACACTTCAGTCTTGAGTGCGATAGATTTCCTCGACGTTTTAGTTTTCTTTGTCTTTAGCGGTGCATCTGAACATGTTTGAAACGCCAGTGTAGAAGCAGGTGAGAGATATTTCATTTTCATCGTCACTTCCGGCATATGAACGTTTTCCATATCTGCTACCCAAGAAGAATCGGTCATTGCGTTGTACGATGTGTTGCAGGTTTGTAGGCTTCCCATTCTCGTCCATCATGGAAACGTCGTTCGCCTGAGACCTTCCGTATCGACTACCTACGTAGAATTGACCCCGCTTATCTGCAATATTAAAAATGAAGTCCAACAAAAACTATTGGAATCACGAAATCAATTGCATCAACTATGTTAGTCTGCTTGATATCGTGATACCTTTTTCTTTTTTTTTTTCATCACCTCCACTCCCGCTTTTCACTCCGCGGCTCTCGTAAATCTCTTGTCCTGTTGCCGATGTCATCAATACGAGTGAACTGACTAGCATCGCAGCAAGCATTAAAATGTACGGTGATGGTTGCACTGTCATGTCTCAGATTTTGTCCTTGCTTTATGATGACAAGATTGAACAATAAATCAATTCTTTCACTCGCTCCCAGTGCCTTTGGGCAATGTTTGAATGGAAATGTTTGCTGGATCTGCAAAGGAGACAAGTCGACAGTTGAGTTTTACCTCGCAGTTTAATGTTTATGTATCAAAATTCAAGTCGACATTCATCTAAAGTTCTGGTCGTGACAAATATTGCAGAGCATTTCTGTCGATATCAAAATTTTCCCAAGCAAAGTCCGCCGCGCTAATCCTTGATGATAGATGAGAGGGGTCATAATGTTTTCCCAATTAACACTTTAACATGCTTTTGCGGAGCTCTCGGTCTCATAATTTCTCTGCTTTTAATCCGGCATAATCTTAATGAACATTTTTTCAACAAGTAAACACGTTTATCCTTTCCGAGCTTTTTCTTGTCGCAAATGAAAATTTAATCTAAATTTTTGCCTGCATCGGAATGTTTTCCTCATTTGCCTAGCCAGGCTCTTTACAACAAACAAGATTCGACTTCCGGTCATCCTGCAACCCTCTCAGAACTTTTCTCGATATAATCCTAAGTCAATCATTAAACATTCAAAAGCTGCAAACACGAATTGGCTTCAATATTTTTGTAGAGACGAATTTCAGGTTCAAGAGTTACGGCTGCGTCGAGTTAAATGCGGCGGCCTTTTGATTATCTCACGACAAATAAAGGCGACCACATTTCGTGTGAGTATTAAATTTCAATTGCAGTAATGATCGGTCAATAGCGAAGAGGTCGAAACATTTCGATTTCCGCCGATAGTTCAAGGAAACGCCTTCACGTTACTCACAGGATGGTCGCATAAGTGCTCCATGCACTCGCATTTCTCAATTTATGCGATTTTAATTGGCAACGTTTATTGAATAAACTTTGCTGCATGAAACCACACGCGATGCCTCGCCGAGACTTTAACTTTTCGTCATAAACTTTTGGCCAACTCTCGCGAGAGAAAGAACGGCAAGATTCATCAAACCGTCATACATGGGATGAGTCAACACCGGCGGTAATTGCTTTCTTGTGACTTTTCTGGGCAAACAATATGAATAAGAAATAAATTCTTGGCAATTAACTAGACGAAATTTATTTATCTTGACCCGATCTCATGAAATTTTTATAAATTTTCGCTTAATTTTCTATCAAAAAAGCTAGATATTTATAAATAAAATTCCAACTCACTTATTATTTTTAAACACCTTATTCGCACTATAGTACAGCCTTAACTCAGCAATTTCAAAAGCTTTTCTCTTCGTTCCTCGAGGTTTGATGAAGAACGCTCCTGAAGCACACTGATCAAGCTTCCTCGGCTCCAAGCAACTTTATATGCTTTTCGAGAAGAAAAATTCTGTTTCCGCGCAGCAACACAAATACATTTGTATAACGATGACGGCAGACCATGGGAAACTTCGCCATCATCTTTGGCGGATCTATTAAGAAAAGCAAACAGTTAAACGATAGTAAACGTCTGAAGTTATGACTTCAACTCAACTGGGATCGAGTACGAATGAAAACTGTTGATTAAAAAAAGAGCATCTAACTAAAAGCAATCTGTATCTCTAATTCAACATATTTTTCTATTTGTAATGAATTTCTTCTAATTAATTTTATTATCAAGTTCGCTCGTTCAAAATAAACAAAATTATCCTTGTGGAAACTAACGCGTGTCTCTTCGCAAACTGCAAGAAACAATGTTTTATGCACCAGAACGTGCAATCTCTCGATGCAGCCGGTGCAATTAATTAGGCAATTATTTGATTTTTAAACATCAAAGCTAAATATCTTTCGTGACATTGATTGGTGAATGACCCGACACTTCCTCTCATTTCGAGCGTCACAGCAATTTTGCCTTCTCAATGTATACTGACGACAGTTTGAGAGTAAAATTATGTCTCCAGATTACTTTCAAATAAATCAAAACTTAAAGAAATTCAAAAAAATTCATTCTGATTCTGAAAATTTGGCATTTGAAGTTTTCACGTGTTCTTAAATTTTTGCGACGATTTGTTTGATGCGTTGCAAATCAAATACGGTATTGCATTCGTCAAACTCTGGCAAATTTTCCAATTGAGGAGAGTCCAAGCGTTCATTTGAGTGAAGCCGACCGACCGAATGAACCGAATGGTTTCGGTTGGTTTTTGACATTTTGGTGAAAAAACTTTGCTCTTATCTGTAACATAAACTTATATCTTATCAATCACAATGTTGGATGTCATGTAAAGTTACTTGTAATTCTGATTCGGAGCTCAGCATATTGCAGATTGCGCTTTCGTCACCATTAGATTCTGTTGGCGTGTTCAGGAAGCTTTCGAGTTTCGATTGTGTTCGTGTTTCTGCGCGTAAAAGAAAATTCATCCGCGATTCGTTCTATAAAAGAAGAGAAGAGCGAAAAGCTTTGATCAGTATCAGAAGTTATTCCCAAGTGTTAAACATCACACAGAAACGAGTTCTGGGTGCGGAGCTTTCAATTAGTTTAGTCGAAGTAATAATTATTGTAGAAATTCTCTAGTATAAACTCCAATTACGCTTTGAACTGTCTAATTTGTGCAAGAAAAGTTTGATTGAAAGGAAATTCAATTAATCATCATGTGCATTTTAAACGATGAATTATTATAAATGATTTATTCGGTTCAACGTGGAAGCACTGCAAGTTTCCTTTTTGCTCGTTCGGCGCTAATTGATTTTCTTGATAGAAAAAGTTTTAATTTATTAGCTTGGTGAATTTCCAATCGAGCTAATTTACTCTTGTTTTCGAAGTGGCGAATGAAACCATCTTAGTGGGAGCAACTATTTCTGCACGAATTGGGTTCATTAAAAATTTACGGGTCTGCTAATTCACTTGCTTTCCCCTGAGGCCTTCTCTTCGGTTTTCAACTACAATTAAAGATTCAAATGAGCTCTTTTTATAATTGCCTAATTGTTTCAAGATGGTGTTGCCAGAAACTCGCGGTCAAAGTTAACGAGCACAAAGTAAAAAGCTTTTAAAGAAAAGTATTTGACGAAGTTGGTTGTAATGACGTCCATGAAATCACTTCTCGTTTTATCGTTTTGCTTAGCCAGAAAATTGCGTAGGAAAGTCGCAAGAGAGCCATCAATGCCGGTGTTGACTCATCTCATGCATGACGATTAGATGAATCTTGCCATTCTTTCTCTCGCGAGAGTTGGCGAAAAGTTTATGACGAAAAGTTAAAGTCTCGGCGAGGCATCGCGTGTGGTTTCATGCAGCAAAGTTTATTCAATAAACGTTTCATTATGAGCCAATTAAAATCGCATAAATTTAGAAATGCGAGTGCATGGAGCACTTATGCGACCATCCTGTGAGTAACGTGAAGGCGTTTCCTTGAACTACCGGCGGAAATCGAAATGTTTCGACCTCTTCGCTATTGACCGATCATTACTGCAATTGAAATTTAATACTCACACGAAATGTAGTCGCCTTTATTTGTCGTGAGATAATCAAAAGGCCGCCGCATATAACTCGACGCAGCCGTAACTCTTGAACCTGAAATTTGTCTCTACAAAAATATTGAAGCCAATTCGTGTTTGCAGCTTTTGAATGTTTAATGATTGACTTAGGATTATATCGAGAAAAGTTCTGAGAGGGTTGCAGGATGACCGGAAGTCGAATCTTGTTTGTTGTAAAGAGCCTGGATAGGCAAATGAGGAAAACATTCCGATGCAGGCAAAAATTTCCATTAAATTTTCATTTGCGACAAGAAAAAGCTCGGAAAGGATAAACGTGTTTACTTGTTGAAAAAATGTTCATTAAGATTATGCCGGATTAAAAGCAGAGAAATTATGAGACCGAGAGCTCCGCAAAAGAATGTTAAAGTGTTAATTGGGAAAACATTATGACCTCTCATCTATCATCAAGGATTAGCGCGGCGGACTTTGCGTGGGAAAATTTTGATATCGACAGAAATGCTCTGCAATATTCGTCACGACCAGAACTTTAGATGAATGTCGACTTGAATTTTGATACATAAACATTAAACTGCGAGGTAAAACTCATCTGTCGACTTCTCTCCTATGCAGATCCAGCAAACATTTCCATTCAAACATTGCTCAAAGGCACTGGGAGCGAGTGAAAGAATTGATTTATTGTTCAATCTTGTCATCATAAAGCAAGGACAAAATCTGAGACATGACAGTGCAACCATCACCGTACATTTTAATGCTTGCTGCGATGCTTGTCAGTTCACTCGTATTGATGACATCGGCAACAGGACAAGAGATTTACGAGAGCCGGGGAGTGAAAAGCGGGAGTGGAGGTGATGAAAAGAAACCGTAAGAAGGTATCACGATATCAAGCAGACAAACTTAGTAGTAACTGATATCACGATGGCTTCAAGAACCAAATCCTTTTAAACTACTCAGTTTATCTCTCAACTACATAGACAAGAGACCTTTCTTCGTGGGCAGTCGATATGGACGATCCCAATCGGATTTAACGAACATGGACGAGAATGGGAAGCCTACAAACCTGCAGCGGATCGTGCCAAGAAACGACAGATTCTTTTTGGGGAGCAGATATGGAAAACGTTCGTCACCAATCACAGCGCTAGATGAAAACCAAAACGAAATTATGAACTGTTTCTACACCGGCGTGGCGAACATTTTCCGATGCAACGAGTAAGCAAGTTCTCCATTAAATTTTTACTGGACAGCTTTTGAAACTTGCCTTCACAGGAAAATTGATCTTCAGTTCAACACCGAGGCGGCGAAATAAGTCAGCGACATCCGTGACGTGATACGATAACATGCCGACGATTTCATTTCTCATCTTCAATTTCTTTCAACAAAATTTCTTCGGCTGGGACTTAAATCGAAGTTTTATTGAAAGAAAATTGCTTTGATTTGTTTCGCGTAATTTCCTGCTCGATGACTTGAGAATGACAAGATGTTCTCGCAACTTTGAGCGAGACTAAATATTCTTTTGAATTCTTTGTGATATAATCATCGAAAGCTCTCGAATTAGGAATCGCAACGAAGCTGAAAATTTCCTCAGCAATGCGAGCGAAGCACTTCCAACGCCGTGGAACTGACGAAATATTTTTTGGGAATCATAAACTATAGAATCATATTCTAAGATGTTAATAAATAAAAAAAGCGAGCAGCAAATGAATTGGATTTTTAGATTTGCATCGACTCTCAGTTATCATCTTTGCATGGGTGTTCTTAGGTCGGGAGCGAGGGGGGATTAAGCTCAATCGATTGGAAACTTTCTCGCCAATTTCGTTGTCTGTGAGATCTTATATTACTCGTGAATGATTGGTCAAAACTTTTCGACAAATCAAATTCACCAACGAAAAGTTACCCCGCGCATTCCAATTTCTACCTTTTTGTTTTAAGTGCAATCATATTCGGGTCTAGAGATGAAAAGAAATAAAACTTGTAGGCTACAAGTCTCGTAAAAACTTTTTGGTTCAGGCGACTGTTGACTAGCGAGCCTGAGAAACGATTAAGGAACGTGGAATAGTTTTGCTGAATGTTCTTCAGTTGGGTCATTTTGTGGTAACAGCAATGTTTAGGAAAAGCTTTATCGCAGTCATAGATCACCACAACCGTGAAGCCCGCAAATTCCTATCGGACTCGAGTCTTCTTTTAGCTGTTCCAGAAAGAACTCTGATGAATCAGAAGTGCTGCACATGCTTTACTTCACCTAACGACCTTACATAAAACTCATTGTCATCTATGTCACTCCTTAGCTTTCTTAACTTTGTCATCGCTGCCTACTAATCCCGAAAGCCATACTTATCAAAATATCAAATAGTGCCTAAACGATCGAGACTTATCCTCGCAAACCAAACTGATAACTTTCGAGACGTTCTCGATCTTTATCGACTGTTACTTCCAAGCATCATTATTGATCGGTTCAAAGTTTATCCTGAAGTTAACTCATGACTTCCTCTCTCTAAATATTCGACGCCGAAATTTATTTTCGAAAAAGTTCGAATCGGTTGACTGGAACTACAACAACAAAGTCGTAAAATCATCGGAAATCAACAAACTCCTTTTAAATTATAAACTTGAATTGCAGTGATATAAATGATGGCAAACCAAGACATTTCGTTCGGTCCAATGTGGCGCAACGGCCCAGCACCAGGAAACTTTTATAATTTCCCGGGAAATTCGTCGAAAACTCAGTCGAACGATTTTGGTAAACAACATTCAAAGTAAGTTGAGATTGCAGTCGATTAAACAGCTCAGGTTGATTACGCTATAACTGACAAGACACACGGTTGCATTGAAGTCTGTAAAAAGCATTTAAAACGCCAACTTGCACAGTTTTCTCGATTGCACAGTTAACCTAAAACATGTCAAGTCATCGACTCGAACTTGAACATCTTAGCGGCCCAAGAAATTCATCTGCTCCTCCAATCTCGATCTACTCACCAGCAACTCTTTCAATTTTAGTGGACCCATCACAACTGGAACGTCAATCGTTGCCGTCAAGTACGACAAGGGAGTAATCATCGCTGGTGATATGCTGATCTCTTACGGAAACTTGGCTCGATATCACAACGTCGATCGTGTTTTCCAAATCAACGAGAACATCGTAATTGGCATCACCGGCGACTACGCTGATTTCCAGTTCATCAAGCAGCTCATCGACGAGACAATTCTCGCCGACTTCGCCACAGACGACAAAATCGCATTGAAGCCAAAGGATCTTTACACTTGGCTGTCGCGAGTTCTTTACAACCGTCGGTCTCGCTTCAACCCGCTGTGGCTCGACATGGTCGTTGGTGGAATGCAATACGACGAGCCCTTCCTCGGTCACATCAATTTCCGCGGTCGCGCTTACACCAATAACGTTATCTCCACCGGTTTCGGCACTCACTTGGCCCTTCCGATCCTCCGCGAGTCCTCAGAGCATGGATCAATCGACGAAGCTAAGGCGCAAGAGCTTGTGAAGAAAGCTATGGAAGTTCTGTTCTATCGCGATTGCCGTGGCTATCCTCGTTACTCTCAAGCAAACATCAACGACCAGGGCTGCACAGTCTCCAAGCACGATGTCAGTCAGAACTGGGACTTGGCTCATCTCATCAAGGGCTACTAAGGCAAGAATGAAATTCAAGTTTTGCTTTTCTGGAAAACTTTTCCTTCGGATTTTCCTCGTTTAATAAATAATCAATTTTTCCTAAAGGTACAAACAATGAGTTTTCTAGTTCAAGTTTGAGGATTTCAGTTCGAAACGTTTCGTTTAACTCTAAGTACATGGAAAGCTACTTGATTCATCTTTCTATATTAAGAGACTGTGATTCTTGCACAACTTCAGGAAATCTTGGAGATGCCAGAAGAAAGCAAAGTAAGCTCAGAAATTCGTCAAAGTGACTTCACTAAGAACTTGGTTCTCGTGTACAAATTCGTCTAGAAATATAAACTTATCACATCAAGATTACAAGGGAAGGAGAGTTTCTTCAGAAGAATAACAATTTTACAATCGATCGACTTTCTTGAAGGCTCAGGATCCGAGAGTCATAAAGATTGACTAACGTTTGTTTAATCAATTTGTGACGCGCAAAAAGTCAAATACGAAAATATTTATCTACCGATCTTTCTGACTCGTAGGCATTGCCAAGGTCCAAATCAATCTCAAGACCGGGCCAGAGTAAGATTCTCCTGAATCTCCCGATATAGTTTATCACTCGCTTGACTTCTTTAACCTTGCAACGTCCTAACAGTTCACTCTCCTAACTCTATTCCTGTGTCACTTCATAAACTGCCGATGAGCCAGAATTGTATTGGCAACTCCACGAAAGCTCCTCGGGCTCCTGCAGTCCATGCTCTCGATGCTCGACATCCGTTGAATCTCGTTAGCAGAGAATCTTTCGATGATGGCCTTTACAATGTCAGATGGGACGTGCGAATTACCTAAGGCGACAGAAATTTATTAGCGGCGGAAAAGCAAACAAGTCCATTAACGCCAACGAAAGCACGAATAAAATGGTACGAGACGCAAACAAACGGGAGTAAGGTCAAAGGCATGCAATCAGAGCAAAATAAAAATAAAAGGAAATTTTCCAGAACGAAATCGAAATAATTAAACGTCTAGCGACAACATCGAAACTTTCTTACGGCGTCGAGAATTTCTTGTGAACTTTTTTGTGACTGAGAGAAGTCGCCGAGCGCGACGATGAAACGTGAGGTTGAAAGCGACGCAATATTTCCAATTTGTCGTAGTCTTTGACGGTTGCACAATTAAAGATTTTCAATTGTCGTCTTAATTGGAAAACAAATTGATTACCTAAGAGCCCACGATATCCGAGGACCGAGTTCTCGTGGATGTGCATCGATAAATGCTGGTTGCGGAGAAATGCATCCGTGTCGACGCCTTTGACTTGGGAGGGCTTAAGGAACCTGAGAATTTAAATCGTGGCTAAAGAATCGTTTTGCTTACATTGCACAAACGAATTTACCTTCTCGGAATTTTCGAGACGACGTCATCTGACCCGTGAGCTGGCCCGAATCCCAAGTTGATTAGAATCGACTCCGCATCTGGTTTTCGAGCTTCTAGAAGCGACTCAACGCTTGAGCAGTGACTTGACGTCTCAGACTGAAAAGTTTGAAGTGGTTAATTGAAATCCCTCGAGATGTTTTTGCGACGAAGCGAACCTGGAACGATGCATCTCGCAAAAGCGGATTCTTGGGTTGGATTTGGGGGCTTTGATGACCTTCGGACGCTGAGTACTCGCGCGGCGCTCGTGGCTGGAGTAGAGTTGAAGCCCGTGGCACTAATTGACTGTTGCTGAGACTGTGATTTGTGCTATAACTAATAATACTCGGACTCCTGTTGAGGGATGGAATTGTGATGGAAATGTCTTCGTCGGCATCGTAGATCAAGTTCTCCGACGATTGTTGGGTGATTGACAGATCATTCTCGTTCGCAACACTGAAGCTTCTTCCTATATCATTCAGTCGCCGACTGCGAGGGTTCGGATTTTCACTTGAACTCCGACCCAGAACGCCAATGTGGCTTCTCTGCACAGTGAGATTGCTGGTTTCAGGAATATTGTCGTATTTGCTCGTGTCATTGACAGCTCTTGCAGTTGTGCTATCCATAAGAGTTTCCTCTCTCTTGAGCTTCTGTGATGTTTTGGCGATGAGATCCTTGCTCTTCAAACTCAACTTGTTACAAATATCGTTTAGCTTCACTTTCAAATTCTCCTCCCTCGCCGAACACTCTTCAGCTTTCAGCTCGTTGCTATCACACTTTGGAGTTTTTTCTTCGATTGTCTCTTTCGACGATTCGCCTTCCTCGGCTATCGAGTCAACCCATTTCTGAATCGTCGCTGGTGACTTCTTACGCATCTCATTAACGAAACCGAAAACCCAACTGCGAACACGCGTCTGAACTGCTGTGGAGGATGGAGCTCATTAGTTCTGATTATAAGTTGAAGTTTGTAGTTTAAGTCGATCTAAGGTTAATATTAGTGTAAAGGGGAGAGGGAGAGAGAAATGAAAAGAAAACTTTGTGCTTATGGCGTTTAAAAGTGAGATGGAAAGTCATGAATTACGCTAAAGCAGCGTCGAAACTATATATAGGAAAGTAATTGTTCGCGAGGCCTGCAGCCAGATGTTCCACCGACATCGATGAGTTTCCTCTGATCCGCTGGCCACGGCCTTCGACTGAGGCGTGGACAAATAAATCTGTAACTTTTAATTCAGTTAGCAGTCGCCTGTAATTTGTGCAGTCACGTGGGGAGTCAGTCGTGGAATAAGTTGCAATCATAATTAGCTTGGTTTCGTTTAAACAGCACAAGGTTTGACTTACTCTAACTTTTCGAGCTTGCTGCCGCACATGGAGCTCGATTCTCGCCTCGGTGAAAACTGTTTATCGCTCGTTTGAACTTAATTTAATAGGCTTATTAAGCTCTTATCTGTGTAAGCCGCAAAACAATAAACTTGATTCTATTGAGTCAACACTAACAGTTTTGTTCCGAGCGAGTTTTTTTCTCTGACAAGCATTGTCACAACTCGATCAATTAGAGTAGTTTCTAAAACTGATCTTGTCGTTGTTAATTGAAACTGATAACACTGACACACTCGATTGCTCTGTAGCACTCGAAAAAAAAATCCAATTAACTCGCGGATGTTCCCGTCCTATCAAAGCATTCATTACTCGCGTGACGATCGACTCAAACTTCAACTTTTTGCCTCTCGTGAACCGCAGGCAAATGAAAGCAAAACTTTTCTAGAGAAGTCTGATATTTTTATTTGGTGTTTAACAACTGAGTACACAAAAGCGAGTGAGAATTGAAAGAAAATAAAATCGAAAAAGGCAACCGAGAGTGAACGAGGCAAAGACGATAAATCGACATGTTCGTCTGCCTGTCTCCGCCTCGTTTCTGGCTAATCTAAGGCGCTCAAGCTAGTTTGGTGTCGCGCATCGAACCAGCTCTCCTTGACGGGCCTTGAACTAGTTATCCACTATCAGCGATCGACAGATGTGTGGAAGAAGAAAAACTCAGTGAAAAGTTATTGAAAACTTGTGAGATTCGTGAGAGAGCGAGAAGATTGTTTTGCCTTTGGGAGCGCGGAAGGTTTTCTCGATTCGCTAACTACATACGTTTGAGCTAAGTAGCATCGAGGGAGTTTTTCGAGGGACTTAGTGTAAGCAACTTTTTCTTAAACCGTTGCATGTGTTTCATTTGGATTTGGCTTTTTCTTAAAGCTCTTGGTGGAGGTTTTCCCCTAACGCTCAATGTCTTAGGTTAAGCGGAATATTCCTAATCATCGAGAGAATTCCTTTCACACAGCACGGCACAAACCGGATCTTTTCATGCTTCGTAATTCCGCTCGGCCAATGAGTTGCATAATTTTACGATAATGTCGATCTCTCGCTCGCTCACTTGTGTCTTGATGTCTCTATTGGATAACAGATGTTGTGACAAACTAATTGAGTTTTACAGGTGTGCTCTGATTGCCATCTTAATGGCACGTGATAAACAGCGAGGCAAAGATGAATAGGAAACATGAAATGCAATTGGGTAATGAATCTCCTAATTGGCGAGACATACCAGGCGCCGCTCCATCCTGATCTTCAGGCTCATCTTCGTCGACGTTCATTTCCTTCTTCGTTTTTAACGTCACATGTTAGCCAAGATGACAAACAATGAAATGAGCACAAACCACATAAGCAAAAGGTTGTAAAGCTAATTTATCTCCCCAAACCACGGAATTGATATTCAATGAAAAATCTCAGCGCAAATCGATGAGTCCACAAAAGGCTTAATTGTTCAATTCGATTGAAATCAATTGGCAAGTCCGACGGAGCTCGTTCAACAGCTCCGCTCGATAAACATTTCAGCTTCGCGATGTCCAAACAAATCATTTCGTCTTCTTTATTGATCCGCGGTTAGCGAAAAAAATCGCAGCTTTGACCTCTAAAAAATGAGTCGGAAATTTACTTTACCTGTATGGACTTTCAATGGGTTAGCTCGACGATGAACACAAAATTTGGAAGTAAACTAGTAACGGAATGCTAAGTACGGAATGTTAAGTAACTGATCAACTAGCTATTTGACGGTACAGCTAATCGAATATCACACGAAAACAAAAATAAAACAAGCACTGAATTATCACTAACAAACAGAACAATAACATTTCAGAACTGTCCGCGGAATTACTGCTTGAACGCTAGAAACTTTTTCATTGGATCAAGCTTTCCATGCATGGAAAGCTCTAGAAAAAAAGCTCGGAAGCTTGTCCAATCGGTAAAGTTTAAATTTAAAAGCTGTTCGGGTAGCTTGGTTATTAAATATTAACTGGAGATACCAAGCTTATCTTAAGCAGCTTGAGGATTGCTAGGTTCAAACTCAGACTCATATTAACATAAGTTATTCAGCGAGCGAGCTTTCTCGCTTTCCGACGTTGCAACAGATTACTAAGCGTTGCGATAAACTGTTTTAAAATAAAACCATAGTTTGAATTGAAGCTCAAGATAACATTTTTATTTGTCAGTAAAGTCGATATTGGCAGTCGATAGTTATTTGTTTGTCTTGATCAAAGCTTTCGCACAACTTTCAAATATTGTCTGTATTTTTCCAAAAGCTTTCCGCGACTTAGCCCGAAGTCAGGAACGAAAACTTTGTCGGATTTGTAGAAATTTTCAGCCTCGTCGAGGGAATTTAGTAGTCCGATTTTATAAGCCGCTAGATAAGCGCACCCGATTGAAGTTAATTCGCTGCAGTCTTTTGATCTTTCAATGTTCACTGCAGTCAATGTTGCGATCGACTGACAAACAAAATCGTTCTGAGCGATCCCTCCATCGATTCTTATAGTAGCTGGGCGATAAGCCGCTTCTTTTTTCATTGTGAAGTAGAAATATGAAACGGTAAAAATGATATTTTCGAGCACAGCTCGCACGAGGTGACTGCTGGTCGTTGATTGCTTCATGCCATCGAACCCATAAAACTCGGGAATGAAGAAGACGCCATCGGAGTCTTCGACGCATTGCGCGATAGTCGTGAGCTGTCGCACGTCTGAGCATAACCCAACGACTTGCATAAATCGGATCGCATATGACGAGGGTTCGTGCATGAACTCGAGCTTAAATATCGTTGAAGGTTTATTCTGTTTGTCTTTGACGCTCCACGCTACCAAAGGATTCGCTCCAGCATTCGACCCTTTACACTTTTCACCGACATTCACCTGAAGACAAGCGCCAGTTCCAAGCGTAATTTTGGAGCTCCACTGCTTGAAACAGCAGTTTGCTATTAGCGAAGCAGATTGATCTGACACGACTGTGTCAATTCGAATTGGGATCCCGAAAATTCTTTCATCTGTGTAGCCAAAGTCGCTAAAATTTGAGACAACTTTCGGCAGAATCGACCTCTTGATATTGAAGTAAGCCAGCATCGGCGTCGAGAACTCCAGCTTGAACATGTCAAACATTCCCGTTGCTGCTGACGATGTGATTTCACTGATGTGCTCGGCGCTTCTGTTCATCTTAAGCTTGTTAAGAAGCCAAGTATCTAGTAAGCCGTAGACGGCGCGGTTCTCCTTGATTGCTTTCTTAAGTTGATCGTTGTTTTCAATTGCGTGCTGCAAGCGATGATTCGTCCAAGTGTTACCCATCTTGAGATTGCTTGTGGCCATGAAGAGTTCTTGGCGTGTCAGTGCATACAAGACTTTGGACCCGCTATTGATAAACTGAAATGCAAAATCGAGCTTTATCAGTGAATAATTTTATCGGTCGAATTCTGTTAATCCACCTTGAGGAGAAAACTGCCGTTCACTCTGTTGACCGTCGCAATAGCTCTGCGATCTTTCCATGTGATCAAGTTATGAAAACTTTTGCCGGTCACTTTGTCCCAAGTGATGAACGTCGATCGTTGACATGACAAGGAGAGGCTAATGATCTCACTCACTTCGATGCCGGCGGACGAAACCGCTTCGCGGAGAATTTGCACAATGCTGTTGAAGTAAAGCTCTGGATCGAGCTCGGCAGACCCATCGTCGCCTTGTATCAGCGTCGACTCGAATCTCGCACCTCCAACTAACGAAAAATTCTTATCAATGACATTGGCGCGAGTCGACGTCGTTCCTAAATCCAAGACTATAAAATACTTTTCCTTATCGTTAGAACCCATTTAGATACGCGACGCGACTTGATCAACAATTGGAGAGCAACTGAATGTAAACAGAAATAATTTTATCATTTGAAGTCGAAGTCATTTTGTCGAATGTCGACTAATTTAGATTGAAAGTAGGTCGAAGGCTAATTCTCTGGATCTGAAGGGGGTCTAGAAAGTTTTGTAGTTACTTGGGGTTAGACTGGGAAGTGGTATTTTAATCCAAAAGCTTCGAATTTCATTAAAAAGTGTTGTGTTGCATTTGTGAAGAAGTAGCTGTCATATGTAGAAATAAAACAGAAACTAGATTTTTCTCATAGCTATGAATTTAAGAATTTTTATTCAGTTTGATAGTATACAGTTTTCATTTGACTCCAAATTACTCAATTTTAGATTTTTGTTCAGTTTTTACAGCGAAATGATTTATGCAAAAGTTAAAAAAAGATTTTTGAAAAGTTTTCTTGAAATGTTTCTGCCAAATTTTTTCTTCTTTTGTTTGCTAAATCATTAGATTAGAAAAGTTCACATCGAGAGATTCCCGATCGGATCTTGCTATTTGAAATGAGAGAATCTACTTAGAATTATCACAGGCGTTTGATATCGTATGAATAAAATCCAGGATGGAAGTGTAACTGATTAGTGTACAAGCGCGCTTCTGATCATTTTTTCCAGCGAATTCAATTGAGTCGGTTGAACTGATTTGGATCAAATCATAACGATACCTATTCTTTAAAGTTTTAAGATTTCCATCCGTATACGTGATCAAAACTGTTTGCAACTTTGTCCTAATACTGAGCTTGAGCGAGAGAACATTAATTTAAGAACAAAATTGCAGATGGCAACGTCGATGTCGTTAATCTTCTTGCAGGTTTAGGAACTTGAATGTCTTTGAAAGTAGGAGCAGCTTGCAAGCTTCGGTAATCTTCAAAAACTATGCGACATCAAACAGCTCGTTGCGCTGAACAACCAAAAGATTCTGAATAAATTTGATTTGCCCAAATCAAAAACTTAGTACGATTATTGAGGTAATAAATTTCTGTTGATTAGCGCGTATACTTCTCATTGTTCACTTTGCAGTATACGTCTTGTATACTTAGACTTTCGCTGTTTTTAATTTAAAATATTATTATCTTCAAATGCTTAAAACTTCTCTGTCAGCTTAAATCTAATCTGAGACTTTAGGAAATAATTTCCGCAAGATTTTTTTACGTATATCAGTTTCTTTCATATTGAAGTTTTCTCTTCTTTTCGAGGAATTAATAAGTTTAATAAAATACCATAAGCTTTCCATCGTTGCAGATTTTCGTTTCTAGATTAAGGGCGAGTTCTTAAATTAGATCAGCAATTTTCAAGACGATTCATTTTAAAAGGATGATGAAGTCTGATTGATGCGATCGGGTCGTTTATTCAAAACCTACGCCAGGTCCCGCGACACCCCCCGATACCCTCCAACGACTTAGTACTAAGCCAGCTTAAAGTCATTACCATCCAAGATCAAATCAAGTATTTCAACGAATCCTAAATTTGATTCCAAATCGAGTCAAAAATCACTGGACATAATTTATGAATTCAACACCAGTTGTTCGTTTAATTGTTCACAAAGTATTTGAAATCATTGAATTTTATTATGGCACATTGAAGAGAATTGAAGAGATTTCTCCTTCTTCTTCCATCTCGATGACGTAAAGTTCCGAAAATTATTTTTTCCGAGCGGTTGATTCCATCCAAAGAAGAGTTTTTTTTCCAAATTTTCCTTAAGACCTATAACTTTCCACATGTTTTTTACGTATATTTGTTACATCACTCGATGATTCCGTTAGTTAATGTTTCATGACATGAATCGTATACCAAACAAGTTGAACCATAAAGTTTTATTCTGAAGTTTTGTCGAATATTTTTGCTCCGTAATTGCAACATAAAATGGATTTCTCTCTGGAAGCATCTTTTCATAAAATAAGATTAGAGTCCTAGTCAAAATAGTATACACGATTTACTGTTTTTTTGGTGGACGTTTAGTGCTGTTGGTTGACAATCAAACCTTCGTCGTTGCTCTCGTCGGAGCTGTAGAACTGCTGTTGCAGCTTGTGTTGCGTTACGATCGCCAGCAACCGCTCCGAGTCCATTCGGTTTATGTTCGCGCTGATATTTTCAATGTTCGATTCAATGGGAAGCTGATTGGAATTTGGCGAGTTTGCCAACTGCTCGGTCCAAAAGCGTTTTGCTATCGTAATCTGATCAGACTGTTGTTGTTCTGGTGATTTTTTATTATCTGAATTGAAGATTTTTCAACATTTTAAATAAAAAACTTGATGTTGACTTACATGAGCTATCGGAAGCATGCTCTAGCATTGGAGTTAGAATTCTTCGTCGCGCGTTGATAAACCAGTTGTTGACCTGGAGCAGCGTGAGGTTGGTCTGGGCGGCAATGGCTCGCTTTTCGTCTTCTGTTGGATAAGGATGCTGTGAAGCATCTGCAGTTAGCCAAACAAAGAAAGTTTCAACAACAATCACTCCGACTCACCACCAAGTGCTGGAAAAGCCAAGCTCTCATAACACTCGTCGCATGCTTCGGCAAAATTCCACGCTTTTGACGCTTTCCCGATTGAAGCGAGTAATTCGACCCGATTTCATCAGCATTCGACTCAAGCTCGGAGTCCATCTCGTCTTCCGAGTCACCACACGAAGGTGAGTGTTGGGCGGAATATTGTTCGAGATTCACCGGCGGACATCCGATCTGACTAAGCGGCGTTGTTCCCAGAATTTGATGTGGATGATTCGACGGGATTCCGCCACTAGTAATTGTCGTGCTGGCCCCTACGCCCACTGAGATCACCGGAAGGTTAAGTTCAGGGTTTGTGAGATTCAACGACCCATCCATGCTGTTCGAAGAACCCAGAAGGTTTGCTCGCGTGCTCACAAAGCCGTGATTACTGCTGTTGTTGTTAGAGTAATCATCTGTCGTATTCGCTAAAAAATCGTTACTGTTGCTGTTGCCAAAAAAAGTCGGCTGGTTCGATAAAGTTTCCTGATTGATAGTAAATTAATCGAAAGTTTTATGGCCAAATTTGAATTGCTACCTGATCTGCTGGACTGTTGACAGGACTGTTTGAGTTCGACATGTTGCTATTGCTTATGTGCTCCATCGCGTAGTCAGATCGCAGGAGATTCTCCGATTGCATTTTCCCACGAAGGCATGCAATGTATCGAGTACAGAAGTCCCGACACAACTCTTGAACCTTTTCCAACTCAAGCAGGTGAATTCGCAATACTTGAAGCGCCTTTATCATCAATCCATCGAGCTCTGCATTGTTTGTCAGCAACGGACGTTTTTCTTTCTCTATCAGTTGTACAAATGCCTGAGTATGATTCACAGAATTAAAATATTGTAAGAAGTAATCGAGCGAATTGGTACTTGAATATCCCTAGAAAAGCTATCGCTTTCATTGTTGTTAGTCGATCCATTTGGACTGGAAGTTGACGAAGAGCTTGACGAGTTTGACGAGATGTAACCCTGAGTGGCCTGCTCGCATTTCTCCAGCAGCAGCGCCAGAAGTGAGAAAAGTGGATGCCTGTCAAAAGACAAATTAGAATTCCATCCGCCGCTTTAATTAGGTTTCAATCGCAGTTCATTTATTAATCAATTCGTAACTTCACAAACAATATCATGTATCATTTAAAAAATGCACGAATCGTTTTTGTTTCAGACCACGAGGGAATGCGAAACTCGAGGATCGTGGAATGAATTTCCACGATAATTTGAATTAAATTTTGAACATATCGTGCAACTGAAAGTGTCAACAGCTCGTCTTGACTCTACTTCCGTCATTCGATTTAGTGTGAATTCTAATGCAGATTATATCCATCTGGTTGCCCCCGAGACCAGTCTGGAAATAACTCTCTTGCAAGAACGGCAACTGCATAAATGCAGATCGCCTTCGCCGTATTATTCATCGAATACACTTTTCACTCGAATATGAGTCTCGTTCTTGAGGACAGAGCGGAGGAAGAAATGCTTATTTTATGGCTCAGGAGAGCGTTGAAATGAAAGTCGGAAAACGATTTTCAATGGCAGAATGTAAGGAGCTTTGGAAGCTCATGCATTGTATGATTGCTAGCATCCCTAGAAGGAATTCTCCGCCGTCGAAAGGAATGCTGAATGTTGCATGTAAATTTATTCTTTAATGTAATTCACATGGAGTAAAGGAGCATTTATGATGGGGTAACGTTGATGCTTGGAAATCGTACACAAATTTATTTATTCATCATAGCTAAATGCAAAATGTGCAGGAAAAATCATCTTCGCTCCACCGGCAACGTTTCAACTTTAAAATCCTCGAAGCCATCTGCGATGTGCAGGAAGACATTACGAGTAATTTGCAATCTCCATCGATCTCATCTCCGATGCTCGTTTTTGTGTCGATGCTTTGCAAAACTCAGGCTCGTTCAGCAGTTGTGAAATTATGTATCGGAGTGGAAGCATCTTACATGCAGCTCGTGTCGAAGGAGAACTAATGAGATTTTTCTCCTTCTCGGTGTGTAATTTTTGAGGCGACGATGGCTTCTCAAAATGGATTTAAAGAGCATTCGACAGCCCCAGAACCAAAAAATAAACAAAAGTATTTTTGCTTTGCTTTTATTTTCGTCTAGTTTCGGGTTCAAAAAGCGGGACCGGATCAAGAGATAGGTGAAGGGCCATTTTTCTATTTATTTTTATTAGTTTTATCGTCCACTTACTGTGATAGAATTTTGGAATAAAGTCGAAGCGAATGAGTGAGTCTACACGGAGGGGAGAAATAAATTTGAATCGTCTGCCCCAGCCCGTCGCTTCTTCGCCTCCGTGCACGAATCATTTCGATCAAAAAATATTTCTAATCTACTCACTTGTATACAGCACGTTTGTCTGCCTCAAACTGTGCTTGATCGATATCATTTGCATTCGAAGTCGATGTGTTTGTGCTTGATGTAATATCAATTCCCTTCTCGTTCCCCGTGTTCCCCGTGGGCGATGTTTCCGATGATGATGATGCGGTTACTGATGTTATTCTATTTTCTTGCATTTTTCTTCCTGCTCAAATAAGAAAAAGTTCGGGGAGAAGAAGATGAGACATAGCAATAAAACTTTATGAAAAAGCGTTGCACTAACTTTATGACTTCTGCTCTCGGGGACGTCAAAAGTGTTGAGTGTGTCGGTACAATCGCAGTGAAGATTTCTTGACTGCTTCAGTAGGTGGAGGTGTGGGAGTTGGACTTTTAGAGAAACCGAGAATTTTTCAGTCGAGGATTATTCTCAAAATTGATAGAACAGCGCTGCTCTCGTCTCCATTATTCAATGCTTTAGTTGTTTGTGTCCTCGTTGTCGTCGTCGTCGTCGGTTGTTTTCTTGGATGAAAGAAACAAGATCTCTCGCTCCGAAAGTTTTATGCTTTTGTTTGCGATGATTTAAACTTTTATTGTGCTTTTGTTGGGTGTGATGAAATCTCAAACTTTTCTCTCGTTTCCTTTTCTGCTCAGTTAGTCATTTCTACGCTCGTTTTCATCGCGCCAATTTCTAATCAATGAGTTCATTTCTTATCTGGAATAAAACAATGGAGAAAATATGTTTCAAAGACACGATTGCGAATGAATTAAACAGAAATTCAAGTGGAAGAGCAACTTAGATCGAGCTGTGGCGGAAAATATTCGAATAAAGCTTGCAGACGTGTCACGAGATATTTTTATTGTAAACTATGGTTAACGATTGTGCGATTGTTTTGGATGTAAGCTTAGTATTAAATCCAAGATCCAATTGTGGATGATAACTTTCCATCACACTGTCTTAAATATCCTTCCCTCCCTACATGTCTCCTTATGCATCCCTACATCTTGCAGTTTCTATTTTACAAAATGGGCAACATCTTTTTGCCTTCTCTTCCTCTTTATTTGCATTGAATGCTGCCAGTACCTCGCTTGGTGTTTTTAAATTAAGCCAAACTATACAAGTGAGAGTAGTAGAAAAATTATATTCTGGAATTATGTAAACTTGTTTCGTTCTCCTTCTCTTCCCCTTTGCTGACTTCGAGATAAGAGATTTCTTTTCTTTTGCGTGGCGGGAAGTGAATTGTACAGCGAGCAGTTGCATACGAATGGCATGATCATTTGAGGGTAGAAAATTTCTCTAATTATGCAGATTGCATGAATTTTTCAGCGCAGTTTTTCGCCGAGATCTTTTAAGATTAGTTTCTTCTGCTTCTCGCAACCAAACGCTTCCGCCGCAATCGAGTTAATCAAGGTGAAAAGTGACGTCGCCAGATCGAAAGATTTCACGCTCGACAGGTGAGCGCTAGCGCTGGTATGTAAATTGGGATATAAATGGGGTGTGAAGACTGAATAATTTAATTATGGAATTTATTTTTCGACGCCTTCTTCCGTATCCCATTTTATCCCCAGCAACATATTATCGTGAAAAGTCATTCGCCTTTGACTTCATAAGCATTTAACTCCCCCTCGGTTATGAGCAGAGGCAGCACGAAAAACAATAATTGTCTGTTTTCGTATTTTGGCTCCGACAGCAAATGGCTGAAATGAATAATTAAGAAACGAGTCGAAACCCTTTTCTCTTCCCGCCGAGAATGTCAATTTCGGAGAATTTTTGATCCGAAGACAAATTGGCGTTTGAGGAAACATTTGCAGACGGCTGATGATGTCCCATGAGATTCAGTTCCGAGCAACCACTATCGAGACGCCTCGTTCCACTCAGTCGGCAAGTCGAACAAAGAGTTCAGTGTTATTTTATGTAGTTAATTATGGTGCGAGTCGCCCTTAACCTACGATGTCCCTCCTCACCATCAGAGGTGTTGTTAAATTTAATGGCTAAACACTTTGCGCCATCCTTCACTAAGTCATTCATCAGCAGATCCGGAAGGACTAAAAGCTTTTTAAAAGGCTTAAAGTGCTGCTAAGCTGATTTTGATGCTGGAAAGGGTGGCACTGCTTCGTGAGTTAATGATTTAATGCTTTAAAAATTCATCGAAGCAGCTGGAGGAAAAGTTCTTCAATCGCATTTTAGAAGTTCGACTGCTCGAACAAAGAGAATTTTTTGGTCATCGCCTTTCTGGTTGCAAATGCCGATAGAGTCAGTTTAGCATCTCAAATAGGCCAGTTCACAGGACGACGAAGCTAATCACAAGAGAATACCGAAAATGGGTCGGTGATGTTTTAATTGAAATTTGGATAGGAATTTGAGCGCTTTGATAATTTCGCTCTTCACATACTCTTTGACATTTCATTATGTTTGAAACACAATACAGGCTGTTCAGATTCTTTGATGCTGCTGACGGACGTGGAGCACGAAGAGCGTCGAATTTCGGGTGCAAATATTCTGCATTTATGTTCTTAAATGAAACATCAACTGACAACTGAAGAGCGTACAAGTATGCGTTCAAATAACTCTAACCAACCGGATCATGTCTCGAATCAAGTCTACCCAAAGCGGGTTTTATATTAAAGCCCTTAGTTTGATACTTGACGGTCTTGTTACGACCCATTGCAATCTATTTCAAAGAATGGCAGTGCAACTGTGTGAGATTAATTTGGATGGAATTTTAAATGGCTCGAAAGGAGCGGAACCGCGAACTAGAGATGCACGAAGCTTCTGTTTGCTCTCGGTTGTAAAAAAAATTAAAGACGATGAATTTTTAAAACAGCTCGACGCGCAAGTCTCTCAGACGATTGTTTATTCATTGTAAAGTGAAAACTTAATTTCGCTTTTGACTCGTCCACCGCGGAAGGAACGCAAACTGTGAAATGATTAAGAATTCACGCTTAGCTCAGTGAGTCGAATTTTGTTCTTTTGATAAGACGATCAGAATGCTGAGAGTCAACAGAAAGTTTATTAAAATTCAAACAGTCGCTGACTGCGAGAGCGATAAAAAATATATTTGCTTAGGAAAAGTTAGGAAATTTAAATCTTTGCATCGGCTTCTAATCGCGCAAGACTCGCGCCCGATAAGAAGACGTTCATTATTCTCTCCCGTCTTCTGTTTACGGTTCTTAGATAAAGCGTCGCGAGGAAGCTTATCACGAGTAGCGATGCTCTCGCTGTACACATAATATAAATGATGGCAATAATAACTTTTATCTTATCGCTGGGTCCGCTAGTCGAAATTGTAACAACGCTCGCTACCTTTTTATGAAGCTCAATTAGATTTAATTAAACGCTACCTGATTAAATTCAATTTGTTACAGACGACGGTGCTTTATCATCAAAGATGGCTCGAAAGTTTCCACTCTCCATTTTCAATTCCACATAACAACTCGCTTTATTGCTTTATGACTTTTTAAGTGATTTTGGTAGCTGAAATTTCGTGTGATATCGCTCACTCTTCACAACGGCAAGTGTCGATGTTTTGGTTGATTGTATCGTCACTCTTAATTGCGACTCAAGTTTGTTCACCTGTCGATGAACGCGAGGTCTGTATCGATGCGAATTTCGGCGCTGTTGTTTGCTTAATGATTAGAAGCGGATGTTTTATAGCTATGAGAATTCAAAGAAATTTGCAATCGTAGGCGTTTTGGGTGAGTTAAGAGTACTTAAATTTTAAATACTTAACCCAACAAGACCAAGACCAGCCCAAACCCTCCTAATTGATGATGACTTTAATGTTAACATATTTATGTTCAGTTCTTCTTTTGGTATCGGAATACGTCTCTGTTTAACAGCAGAAGTTTGACAAACTTATTACGAGCGATAAATATGCAGCACAGCAACCGCAAAAGAATGAGCAGCCGAGCACACACCATCGCTCCAAAAATCACATTTCACACCGCAAAATGCAAAGAAGCCGAGACACGACGGCATTCACATTTCTTCAAAATCGTTCTGCGCGCAGAGTCTGAGTATTCATTCTCCCAACCCTCCATGCAGCTCACCAGACAAAAATGCAAAGTTTCTTTTCGTAATGGTAT
Organism: Smittia sp. YW1114-2; assembly: GCA_033064975.1. Taxonomy (NCBI): domain Eukaryota; kingdom Metazoa; phylum Arthropoda; class Insecta; order Diptera; family Chironomidae; genus Smittia; species Smittia sp. YW1114-2. Next base: position 23,377,157 of record CP093832.1, read on the forward strand.
CATTACATCTTTCATGTCATGTATCGCTTTTATTATTGTTTGTTTTGTATTTTATTGCTCGAACGAAAGCATTCGCCTCGACTCCGACTGGCTAAACCCATCTCCCTTTGACTCCTCGTACATTTATCGCATTTAGGCTGCTCTGAGTGAGTTTGTCATCGCTTTTGTTACCACCGGAATACTTCATTACACTCAAGACTTTTCCACTGTTGTTAAGCAATAAAAGGAGTCGTTATCACTTGATTTTTGGTCGTCACTATTACTCTGTCTTTGTGGCGGTCTTGAGAATGTTTTGTTTAAGTCCTTAACTCAGGTGCACCATCATCATGAAAGCTCAAATTATCGGAATACTTAGTCTACCATCTAAGTATGTACATCACAAAACTTCGACTTCTAACCCCGTCGCTGTTCTTGTTTCTCATTGCTTAAAACTCACAACGCGTCGCAGTTAGAAGAAAATTCGAGGCATTGATTCATAAATAGACTGCTGGCAGGCTTCGAGAATGAGAAGAAGACGAAAACGAAAATTCTTCGATGACAGTCGGCGCTCGGAATGTATCGTGAATAATTGAAGACGCGTTTCTGCTCCCAACACTCTTTATTTACCGTGTGTATGTTCGAATCATTCGTCCACAGTTGGAGAGGAATAATAACAGCAAATAAATGAATACAAATATCTCTTTCGAATTTATTTACCGTAGTCGATTTGATTCTTTCTCTCCTCGAGTGTCTCCCGAATCTATGTCGCCCCACCAGTTTTGCCAAATAGGGAGAGAAGCATTACTCGAACATGTTCTTGGCTGCTTTGGCAGGATTAAGCTGCGAATCTGGCTTGGAATTGCAAATCGAGCAAAGTTTCCTATGCTTTGGCCGGAGCATTAAAATAAATTCTCTAGTCGGATCAATTGACTTCTTGGTGCACATAACAAGCAGTAACAGAAGAGACAAGATTCCCAACTTTTTGTTGCTAGCTGAGCATTAAATCAAAAACTACAGCAGTGATTCTCGACTTTCCTCGTTATTTCGGGTGTGTTTGGTTTGAATCTTCCTTTCTCATATCACACGAACATGTTTTATTATATTTTTCTCTTTCTCTCTCTCTATTTCAGCCTTTTTTTTGTTTTCGGTGTAAAAATCATATTAAAACCACATGGTGCATGTTTGTGGATTCTTTGCTGCTCTTTTTTCTGCGAGAAAAATATTTTTTTCGGTTTGGCTTCTGTCGCATTTACTATGGTCGTGAGGAAGAAGAAAATGTCACATTTGTATCAATGCCGAATTCGGATAGTGAATTAAGAACGCCGGCAAGTGATGACGGCGAAGCTGCGCAGCACCATGGTGCGTTTAATACTCTAGTAGTTAGATGACGCAACTCGCTCTGTCGATGATATAAGTTTGTGTTAAAATTCAGCAGCTGAATCGTCTGAAAAACTTGAATCATTCAAATCTTTTTAAATGTTCATGACGATTTGCGGTTCATGAATCATCGCGCGTTTCGAAAAACTATCAAACTGCAGACTCTTAATATTTTTCAAGTTGAAGACTTTAACGCTTTTGCTTTTCTAATCCCCCAACCCTTTCGGGTAAATCGCATCAAGCTAAAGCCAACCAGCCTTCATGCAGCGTCGTCATCACTCCGACAGACTGCAAAATTAGTATTTCCCCGAAAGATACTTTCGACCATAAAAAAAAGGAAACGCAAGAGAAGAAAAGACCAAAAACTAAACTCACTGGAATATAACAGAAGAAAATTGCAATAAAACCCAAATGTTACCTTAATATTTTTCCATGCCTTCCATGCAACACACTCTTTCATTCTCTCACCCGCTCACTCGAAGCGAATTTTTTTAATTTTATCCATATCGAGATCTTCTTCATATTTCGCCGGTTGCTCCAGCAGTTCTATGACTGGATGCTGTAGATTGTTTTTCTATTCATCCCGACTCCGCTCATTGTTCGGTAGCAGTTTCATAGAAGATGAATTTTCAGCACTCCTTTGCCCTCAGTCGTTCGAGAAACTGAAACTGCTGTTGCTTCTCGAGATTCTCCTTCTTCCTTTTATTGCTGCTCCTCATCCAACGCTTTTGTGGTTGTTGGTTGATGTATAATAAAATTATAAATATGAATTATATGAGAAACATATTTTCCATCCCCAACGCCAAAGTTGCATCGAGAAATTTTCTTTCTAAGCTAAGTTTAATGTGAAGCGCTTGCGGATGTGAGCATGATGAGTTTTTTGTGCATCAAGACTTAAGATGAAATTAAGAAAATTTGTTCAACGTTGTTCAATAAGAACATGACAGAGGTAGAGAAATAAACGTAATAAAACAATCTGCGTAACGAAACAAATTAAAAAAGTTTAATTTGTAGGTGTCCACTTACTGAACATGTGAGCGATGGCTTATCGTCGATGAAACGCTTTACGATTGAAATAATCTGAAGGTCCTTCAGCCCAGAATGGTCTAACTCAGCATTACATGTGTATGAAGCTGATCAAGTCAGAAACGGTCAACCGATTTTGAACCAGAACTGAATCCTCTCATGCGTCAGAGGTTGCCTGAGTTTTTCTACATACGCCTGCACATTTCTAATCATTTCTCATAATGGAACTGACGCGACTAGCAAGTCAATATCTGCGATGCACATTTGATGGTAAAAATGTTTTGTCGTTTAATTTATTGCCGTCATTTCATGCATCTTCCCCGTCACTATTATGAAGCGGTTTCGTTTGTGAGTTCTTTTTCGGGTCGAATAACGAAATTCCTTTGTATAAGAAAATATTTTCCCTCTCGCCGGCAATTTCCCTTCGAAACTCAGAGCGTATCCGGAAAATTTATGGGTGTTTATGCATCGCAATAAAACACATTGCACATTATGTGAGCATGATGAAAATGTGCATGGGATTAAAGATCTGACATTGCTTCGGATGCATGCATTGAGTCGTTACAGAACGAGATAGAATTTTTATGGCTTATTGCCCATTTCGGTATTCGAAGCGTTTAACATAAAAGGTGATTATTTCCGAGTCGGATGTAATTGCTCGGGAAATTTTCCACTTAATCACAAAATGAAATGAATTCACGAGCCGAGTTATTAACAGAGACAAATTGAAATCGCTTCTGCCGAAAAGCAAAAATGCGAGAGCAAAAAACTCTGCTCTCAAGATGATGCGAAGCTTTTTGACGTTTGGTAAGTTGGAGTTTGATAAACTGGAAACGAACCAGACAATCCTCAAGAGCAAAAATTCTCCTTGCGCCACCCACGGCGTACTCGCGTTTCATTTTATTTGCTTCTGTTATCATTTCTGTCTCGAACTGCAAAGGAAATCGCGCGGAGAGTAACCGTGCTCCCGTCTCGAAGAACACAGAAAGCAAACAATGCGTAACCGAACCATTATCACTTCTTTATTACTTTTTTATTGGTGAATTTACCATTACAAACGATATAAAAAATCTTTCCCTTCTTTCGCTCCTTTCTGATTATTGTCTTCTTGTAGCGAGGAATCTGCTCCGCCTGCTCGCGACTCGAGCAGCGCCCAATTTTAATTTTATTTGTAAATAATAAAATTCCTAATTTTTCTTCCATCCAGCTGAAAAATAGAGACGAGCGAAGCGATCTTAAGTATGTTTGTCTGTTTAATTATCGTTTAATGGGTTTCTCTCTTATAGTTTCAGAAAAATTACTTATTCAGAGTCGATTTCAAGTGGCATTACCAAAATTTTTCCACCGAATTTCTCGTCGGGATTTCTTCTTCGGCGATTCGTCGCTGGCTGAAGAAACAAAATCTTATTTTTGTAAGCGATTCCGCTACTTTAAACTGAATTCATGTGGCTTTTGAAACACGAGAAACTAGGGAGGGTTTGTTGGTCGGGAATGTAAATGATTATTTAGACCGCGCTGGCTCTCCAAACAAGCCAGTCTGACTCTCGATAAACTTTGTAGCGTCTTACGCTGCTGTTAAATTAACCTCAGATTGTTCCACTGTTTGAGGTGTTGAGATATCATAACAATAATTTCATCTAGTGTGAGAGATAATTGAATGATAGTTAAGAGTGCAAACATCTAGGAGTTTTTTTTTTGCCGGTAACACTGGAGCTTTTCGTCAAATAGAGCTTTGGGTGGCAGAGTAAAGACATGGAAATGTTATGATGTCTAAATCGCTTATGTAATTAAACGTAAATCGATTGCATGTTCTCATTTGAAATTTTCATGGACGCCACGGCGGGAAACTCGAGCACGAAGATAGAATACTTCGGAAAGCGCTTCGTCGTCGCTACGGTTTTTGATGGTTAAGGCAGGCATAATCTAATGAGATTTTAATGCACAAACCAATATGGTGCTGGTGTAATATCCTTCCTGTCACCCTCCTCGCTCGGTTTAAGAGAAAGCCATGCTCGTGCAATCAGACACTGATTCGTTGGAGCATCTGATGGAGCAGAAAGAGGAAATGCTATCTGATCAGTTTTCCACTTCGATTTTCCACATAATTTATTTTCTTTTGGCGAAAGTTTGCCGTTTGTTGTCGCATCGTGTTCGTCAATCTTTTAAGACGGTCGGAATTCCTCAATCAATTGACACAAAAGCCAGAAACTTCTCGTTACCGTGCCTCTCTCTCTCTCTCTCGATACGACAAAGAAGGGTGGAAAATTACAAAGGAAATTGGAAAAAATTCTTCGCCAAAGCTGTGTTTTTGATAAATCTGAGACTCGCTGTTTGTGCAATTTGGATCTGAAGTTGCTGATACACGAGAAGACTTAGCGGTGGAAAACTAAACGAAACTCAGGGCCAATGTGATCCCGACAATAAACTCCATCGACACGCACAAACGAATACAGTCGGAGTGCTCAACTCAGCTCAGAGTTTGAGTTAGTTTTCTCGTTCTGTGTTGTTTTCATTTCGAAAGCAAGGAGCAATGAATTCGATGAATAGTAATGAACATTATGCAAATCCTTCTACCAATGTACTTTTTCCTCTTCTATCGCTTTTTTGTGTCGGAAAATTCATGCATAAGCTTTCAATGGTAATTTGTTAAGATTGCAAAAGAGGCGAGCAGAAAAGGGAAAATATTGTTAAGCAAACGTGTATAATCGAGCTGAGCGCCGAATCAACAAAACTTATCCAAAGCCTCGACAGCATTTTCAAGCAATAATTAAGAAATCGACACGAAACTTTCAATTTCTTTTCGCGTTTATTAAGAAGCCTTTTGCTTTCGTTTAATTTTATCTTATCTCATGAACTCGGCAAAAAGATTTCAATAGAATACCAATCAGGTCTATGAATATTTAACAAGCTGGAAGATTCAGCAGGGGGAGGGTGTTGACAGTATATCCGAGAGGTAGATATATCGAGTTAACTGAAACCCGAGCGAAGGAGAAGAGAAAACTATAATTGCTTATCTTGGGAGCTGATGATATTTACTAGAATCTGAAGCCAGACGAAAGCACTAAGTCAACAGTCTGTTTCCCTTATAAAAGTACGTCAGGCAGAGCGAAATAGCGAATAATAATTATTAAAAACTGGCTTAATCACAAGGTGAATGAAAATCTGGGTTCAAATTTCAACATTTGATGCGTGCATTTCTTCTCATAAAACTATGTAGTTATTTTGATTCCCTGAAATTTTTTTCAGCAATTTGATTGAAGTGCAATATCCCAAAAAAAACTTCATCTAAGCGACCAATTTAACTCGAGAAGAACTTAGATTGTTTCCAAAAATAGAGTTTTTGCAAGAAAAGCGGTGTCTAATGAATTTAAAATTGAGAAACTTTGGTGTAATCTAACATCTTAGTGAGTTGAACGTCTTTAGTCTATTAACTTCATCTGCCTTTAAAATTGCTGCCACACGGGGTCTCTTACTATGTAAAAAAGACTGAAGCTCGAAATTATTTATTATCAGCTCGATTGGCACCTATCGACAAAGTTCAGTTTTATGTAATTTTCCAACTCGAATGAAAAAGTTTTTCCTCCGCCAGCCAGCGTCGCAACTTTGTTGTTCAAAGATTTCATACGATTTAAACAGAAATGTTTTCTTCTCTCCTTCTTCTTTCCGCCGCAGATAAACATGAAGCAAGGAAAAAACGAATGAAAAAAGTTTTCCATGAGTCGCTTAGGAGAAATTTCTTCAGCACTGAATTTTTTTTAATCAAAACACAAGATTTTATTTGCTTCAAGAACGTAGCCTGAAAATTATTGCGACAGAGTCGCTAAATTAAAAAGATTTTCTCGCTCCACTTGCTCCAACGTGGACAAACTTCTCGTCTTCGCACTCGCCGAGATGCTTTGGGAGAAGGAGATTTCATGGGCTAGTTAAAGGCAATCTAAAATTCACTTCGCCCTTCCTCCGTCGTCTTTATGGAAATCTATCGACATCTGGAGAAAGATTACGTATTAGACCGCTGCTAAGCGGAGAAAGAGAATCACAAAAATTTATTCAATTTGCGAGCAGACTTCACTACATAAAGTAGCGCATATTTATGAAGAAAGAAGTTCGCCGTCGTATGCTGCGCTAGAAGAAATTCTCCCGTTGAAGAAAGATAAAAGAAATTATTTACAACTGCGACATCGCCATTAAAAGCTATCGCAGCAGAATAATTGTATTTCTCCGTCCCGCAAGATTTCGACATCGAAGGAGAATTGACAAACTCACTCTCTAACTTCTCATCCTTGTTGTGGGGCTGAAGTTAATAACGTTTTTCCGTCATTCATCCCATCGTCAAGTCGATTATTCCCGCAACGGATTCCGGAGCAGCTTTTTCCGAATCCAAAGACCATTTAAGGGTTTCTTCATCTCATCATCTCTCATCAATATTACAATCCAATCATCATCGATCCGAGGCGAGACGGAGGAAGAGAGATGGGGAGATTTAGCTGCTATTCTGCATTCACGACAGTTCGCAGCGACGACGAGCATCGAAAGAACTCCCGAAACGAATGTTTTTCTGGCTTGATTTTTGGGGGGAAGCGTACACGATAATCTTTCTTGCAAGTTTGCTTTCTTCTTCTCTCCTTACTTTGAAACATCGACAAACACAAAAGTTTTTCGTCTTTATCGTTGTTCTGCTGTTTCAGCAAGAGTTCGTCAGGGAGTTTGACATCATTGCGAGCGAGAAGAACTTGCAGTTTAAATATTTGATCTCGTTCGCTGGCCAAAGAGTTGCGTGGAGCTTCCAGCCCTGGCCGCAGCTTGGAAGATGACAAGGCGAATCACAAAGACAGAATTTCGTTACGATGACAAAGCTGTACGAAGAAGAAAAACTTCATATTTCTGTGCGCTGAGCATTCAGTTCTCCGTTCGCTTAGCGAGAGCGAATATTTGCATAATTTAATCTCAAATCGATATTGTGTTGTTCGAGGACCTTTTGTCTTTTGCATCGCAAATTTTTCAACGTCTTGTCTTTCGCAAATAAAAACGACGAGCGCGAAAAGACGCTCGCTGTTTATTTTTCTTGTGAAATCTTTTTCTCCTCGCTCGTTTGACGCTCGCTTATCCTAAGGTTACGATGAATTTTTCAGATTTTCTGGTTTCTTTCTAACGGTCCACGTCGTATCTTAATCTAAACTAACTTCCTGCTTTTGTTGCTAAGCCCATGAGGATGCAAATAAAAGACAAGCGAGGGACGGGGAATGATATAAAGTCAACAATGTAATAACCGTAACTCGGCATGCAAACCAGAAGGACTCGCTTCAGTCTTCCCTGCCACCGTCAGAAGGAGACGTCGAGCGTCGCCCACCTCCCTCTTATGAAGAAAGAAACGACCAGAAAACTTTGCTTGAACTTCTTCTTCGTCTTCTGCGTTATGGCTCTCTCGCTCCACACTCATCACCAATGCAGGCAGTATCAGACATTGACGACTGAAACAATGATCCTTATGATGATAACACGAAGACAAGTTTGTCATGCTGCATCAGTCGGAGGTTTATGTCTGTCAACGTCTCGAGCTCCTCCGACTGTAAAATTTATTTCTAATTTCTCTGGATTGACAAAGCTCCAAATGCTCCAGAAAAATATACATCTCTCGATCTGATTCTTGCTCGAGTTACATTAAATTCAAACGGCATGAACGTTTTCATCTTCTTAATTTCGTTTTTGCAGTTACAGCTAGAACTGTGTGTCTGTAAGCATTCGATTTCTTCCGTTTCTGCTGACAAAGATGATGGAGAATCATGTAGCCGAAAGATGGCAAAAATCGATTTTCTTTTCCAACTTTCCCACTCTGTGCTCTCTCTCCTTCGCTTGCTCCGTCCCCTTTAGTCTCACCACCAAACTTTGAGCTCGCTCGACTGGTGCTTTGTAATTTCCATTCTGAGGGATTTTCTTCCAAGAAGGAAATTTTATCGAGAAAGCAAATGAAAATGATTCTTGTAATTGTTTTTCTGTGGTTGAATTTTGCAATCTTTTTGGGTTAGCTTTAATCAAAAAATATTGCGATGAGTGAGGGGGAGCTTCTAGCTCAATGGAAACGTGGGTGGAAATCAATTAGAATGTTTCTAATTTCGGAAGATATGTTCTCGCAGTTGTTAGTAAGCGCGTTGAGGTTCACCTCGATGACTTTTGCTCCTCGACTCTATGTAGTCGTAGTCGATGACGCAGTGACAAACTCATCAATCTCAGCTGAGCGCTCGCTTGTTGCTAATTCGACTGCAAAGTCTTGTCATTCGTAAATTTCGAATGTCATCTTAACTGCGAGGCAAGCGAAGTAATTTTCAACCCATTTTCGGCAAAAAATTGTCATTACAAAATACTGCCGCAAAGCGTAATGACGAGGAAAAGCAGTTTCAGCTGATGGAAAATTTCCATGAATTGCGACCTTTTCAGTCTCACTACGGACTGATCAAACAGAGAAAGCGACTCAGTTGAAAAATCATTGCAGGGTGAGCGAGAGGAAAAAAGCGGAAGGCGAATGTGACTAAATTTTGCGCCCCCAACCGATGTTATTTTTCTGCAACATCACAATATAGACCGGAGTCATAAAAGGGCGACAAAAGGCCACCGAGGGTTAGCTTCCACTTGCCTTTTCATACCTTTTCCTAGTGTGTATGATGCTTTTTAATGGCTTTGATCTAACAAGTTTTCCTCTTTTTGTGATTCTTTTCATATTGTCCAACTCACAAAATCATCTTAAATAAGCATTTTTGATCTCACTCCTAACTCCGCTCACAGCGCTTCGCAGGCCTCAGCGCTTTGTGTGTGAAAAAAGTGATGATTTGTAATTTTTTTGTTAGGCGAGGGACGAAAAACCTCAGCGATTCACAAAGTATTTAACTTTTCCAGCGTGTACGCAATCTGGAGCTCGCTACGATGCTAAGCTCAGAGTTGCTAAGTGCCGATAGGCTTGTGTGATTTGACTCGTTAGGATCGATTAGAAAGAAAATTGAAAAATGGGTAGCTTGACATTGGTTAGTGAACTTGTCACCAAGCTACTATAGGATGTTTAATGATAAAATTTTCATCTTTGATACTCCGAAGTTCTTCATATTCGTCTTTAGTTCAGTTCTCACTGCTTGTTATCTTCAAGCTCTCACTACTTGCCACTTTCAAACTCCGACTTATACAAAAGCTTTGAGGCTTTCTGCAGCATCTCTGAGCTTGAGCTTTCAACTCCATTGAAATGTAGGTGAACTCTCTCGTTTTAAACAACGACGGCGTTTACTTTTATTTCGACAGCAGCAAAATTGATGGAATTTGTTTTGTCAATCTCGTGTTTCTCCCCTTCCGTCGTTGGCAAACGATACTTTTCGGAATTTTTCATCATAATTTAGATCTTATCTGTTTTATTGTGGTACATGCTTACATGAAGCGCTGCTGATATGTTCGACGCTTGCTTTCTCTGGAGCGACTTTGTCGGGTTGAAATTGTCTTTAATGCGAGAATAAAGCATTACGGGGGTTGGCAAAAGCTTGCAAAGTTGGGAATGTGTGTGAATACAATGGGAGAGATTTTTCCATCTTCTCTCCCGAGATCTAAATTACATCGACACAAATTTTAATGCTTGAAAACTTTATTAGCTTCACTTCTGTGCAGGTTTCGACGACGAAAACTCGTCGTCTTGCCTCAAGCGTACCGTTGCTTGATGAGAGGTTAAACAGTTTTACTTCATTGACTCGCTCGACCTCATCGAGCAAGTCAATTTGACAAGGAAATGCAAATTTTACACATTCTTTCGGGGTGACTGCTGTGTCGCTCTCGTCTCGAGAGTTGACTTCTTGCTTAATCGAGCGTAAAATTTGATCTTTCTTCTCTCGACACCAATCCGGCAGACTATCCGCTGGTTCGTCAGACACAAAAGAATTCCGAACCCTTTTTTGTAAACCTCGTGTTGAAAAAACATTTTGATAACAAATCTCGAGGCACATCGGGTGCTGCGTGTGATGGTGATAGCCCAAATCATACTGCAGGACATAATTAAGTTTTTGCCTCTTTCTCGGAATAAATTAGAGAACGTCTCCGAAGGGAAATTACAAGTTTCTCTTTTTATCGGGGGCGAGCGGGACAAAAAGGTCAACTACAAGCACGATTAGATAACCGGATTATGAACTTTCTTCACTTCTTACGATCTCTCGCCATCTTAACTTTTTCGCCCTCGAATCTATTGTTTCTTGGAAAAAAGTTTTGATATTAAATATTTGATATAAAAATTTCCTTTTCTTTTCCTCTCTGTTGTTTAAGTGTGACCGCCGTCGAAGAAAATTCCTCGCAAAACAATGGAGCAGAGCAGATAGCCGACTTCTTTCAACCACTTTTTTCTTCTTTTAATCTTTTTAAAGTGCGCCTTCTCCCAGCGACGAACAAAAACTTTTTTATTTTCATAATTCGCCCCGCCGCGATCAGCTCAACACAGAACGAACATTCACAATTCAAAAACGAGTATCTAGTTGAGTCAAAACAAAACGTTCGATTATGCATGTGTTTTGTCGAATGAGAACCAATAGCGCAATAAGATAATGTTGATAGAAACAACCAGGAATATTCAAGGTTTCTAGTTTGATTATTTGATCATCTAAACACTAAGTTGATCTTCCCAAATTTTGCTTGAAAAATTGTACAAAGTTCAATCTCGATTGAGACTCTCGAGACATATGAAATATAGCTAACTTCTCATGTTCGTAGCCATACAATTTGTGTAAGTTGTCCCAAACTCCTTCGATGTATCAAATAGCCAAATACTCAAGAGACGAAAACATATCCATCTGATCTTGAAGCCAACGCATTTTAATATTTCATCAGTCGCATTTCCACTCTTCGGAATTCTCATTGCGTTGTTATCGAGCATTATAAATTGAAGCGCTTCACGCTTCGACGTATGTTTCTTCGCCTCTCTTGGCACCGGCAGTAACAACTCGATTAAAAAACATGGAAGAGTAAGTGCAAAGATTCTGTGAAATATTTAGACTCCCACATTCGTTCATCCTCGTTCAAACTTCTGTTTCTACACGATTTTTCAGTGGTTTCTGCGACTATCGCCCTCGATGTTTATGCAATATTAATGAATCGCTTTCGAGCTCGCATACCCGCTGAATTCGAATTGTTTAATTTTCCGTATTTCTTGTTTTCTCTCTTCATTCTCTCTGGCTGGTTCTTGTTCCTGTCTCTAGTCGACTTTTCAAACTTCGCGCAAATTTTTTCTTTACTCTAACATCTCGTTGTCGTAATGCTCATTGAATTCTATTTCTGAGTTTACCAGTCCAAGTTTCGATTAATCTGGCATAAGAAATTGAATTCAAAACTGGCCACAACAACAGAATTAACCCCCAAATCGATAATATACGTTTTGCGTTTCATTTTCGGCGTCTGTTGTTGATATTTTTTCCATCAATTAAAATGTGTTTCGTGTCGAACTATTGCGGATTGATTCATTACAGTAAACCTTAATGGGCTGTGAGGTTTATCGAGACTGCGGAATGCTCTCGTTCCCCGTCCCTTGAACACGATAAATCTTAAGAGCATATGAAAGAGCGTCGCAGGCCATAAAAGCAGACTCGAGGAAGAGGAAAGAAAGCCAGACAATTTTTATATTTTCCCAGTCGTAAAATCCGTTCATTCATAAAATAAGTGGCGTAAGACAAGCGATTGCGGTGCGATTCACCCCGCAACCGATTTATACGACTCCAAATAATTTTTCCCATTCGCACTGAATCCGAAACATAAACAAACAAATTCACTCACTTTTTGGTACGTTGAAAGCTTGTTAATGATGATTGATGCCTGGCGAATGAGGGCACGCTACAGTTTCACAGGAACTTTTGGCTGTCGAGATGACGTCGTCACGATGAACGAGCGGTTCGTTTGCAACAACACACATGCACATTCACGGCGAGAAAATGAAAATCGTTCACAGAGGAAAATTCTCATGAGTTTTCCCGCAAAGCGAAGAGCGCTCTTCTCGCTCTCGTTCCTTTTTGCTCATCGGTTGTTTGTGTGATGCTAGTTTCTTTTCCTTTTCGTCTTCACTGACGAGAAGAAATAATTCTCCGTTTGACGAGTAGACGGGAGGAAAATTCAAAACGAAAAATAATGATTTCACATAAAATACAACTTTGAAAATTTCACGCACACATGAGACGGATGTTGTATATTGTTTGATATCTGTTTGTCTTCTCGTTTAGATTGAGGGATGATTTTTCTTTTGCTATGACACTCTGATCTGTCTGAAGCTGGCAAGAAACCAATTTATCAGTCTGAGAAGAGCCGACGCTTATTTTCGTTGACACTTTCTTGTCGGCGCTGATTAGGTTGTGCAATTTCCTCCCGGAACGTCACAAGCTCCCACGCACCACGAGAATTTTGAATTGACACACCGATAAGTCAAATTACTGATAAGGAAGCGGAAAGGAAGTTGGTTTGGCTTATCAAATAAGGACTTTTGGTTGAGAAATGTTTGTCCGATCGCGCCGTATCAAAAACCGAACCACACAGTTCAACGTCTGCCACACATCTGAGCATAAAATATCTGTACACAGCTTTTATAAATAAAGAAAAAAACAGAGCAAGAGAGCGACAGGGCGAAGAAGCCGAATCGCGCCGAAGTGAAACTTGCTGGTTTTGAGTTTGGGAATTTTCAAAAATATTTTTATTGATAAAATTCGAAAAAATTTTTATAATGAAAAAATAACTTTTGAAGAAAAATCGACTACTTCATCACGGCCTATCTTAGACTCCGACTTCTTAAATTTATTCATGTCCATTCTAAAACTTTTTTCATGGCTTTATTCTTAACAATATCTCAGTAAACTTCCAATGCATTTTGGTCAACGTCATCGGTGATCAGCTCGAAGCTTTCAGGAAGTCCACGGCTCATTCTTCGCTTGTAAATGCAGAAATACCCCAAGGCGAAAATGTTGACAAACATTGAGACGAACAGAAAAAAAATCAATGGAACATGAGATGCCGTATTTGTTTGATTGCTTTCGACGACCCCTCGACCTTTGCAAATTATCATTTTTTCGTAGCTCTTCGAGCAACAAATCAACGCGCTTCGATCTTCGGATGTTGTGAAATATCTATCCACGCAAATGTTTCTGTTCAAGCGAAGCTGCTCAAGTTTGGTAAAGTTATCAAAACTGCCGGAATCAATCGTAACGATTTCATTATTTTCTAAATTCAAAGTCACGAGATAATTATTTTGGGCGAACTGATAAAATGAAATAACTTTGATGAAGTTATGGTCGAGCTGTAAAGTTTCCAGACTTTCGAGATCTCTGAACAGGTGGAGTGGCAAATTCACGATTTTGTTGTATGATAACTCCAAGTTTCTCAATTGAGTTAGTCCGAAGAATGCGTACAGACTGATCCGGTCTATTTGATTGTTTTGAAGCTTTAGTGATTGCAATTTTGAAGCGTTTTTGAACGAAAAATCGACGAGAGTTCGGATTTGGTTCTGCGATAGAATGAGATAGTAGAGTTGACTGGCTTGAGCAAAAGTGTCCGGATAAATTTCCTGAATCGAAACGTTCTTCGCGATAAACTCTCGAAGCTCTGGATATTTCGCAAATATTTCTGAAGGCACGAAGTTCATTTTTGAACATTCAATCAAAATTTCCTGGGGGCCTCGAGAAATTCCCACTATCAATAAAGTTGCGTTTTTATCACCGATGGCGATGTTTACGTTCCTAGTCGTACACTTGAAATATAAACCGTCCACGCTGCAGTTGAAGTTCATCGGAATCGTTTTCAGCTCGCTGCAGTTGCAGAGCAACATATGGAGAACTAGTAACATCACAAATCTGAAACAACAATGCTTAGGTCTTATTCAGTTGGTCAAACACTTTGAGTTTCACCTTAAACAAACACTGTTGATGTTGACGCAGCTTTCCATGATGGGCTAAGCTATTTATGCTTAATCTGCATGACAATCGAAGGGAAATTAGATGACTTTCTTGAAAGCGACAGCTTGACACGTTAACACCCTAAGAAACCTGAGTCGTCGCGGAGATTTCTGGATTGAAACTGGAGGCTGATGAAATTTGTTTGCTCTCACAGCTAACGACAGCTTAGATAAGGCAAACAAATTGTTGCTATCGTTTATACGCAGTTCACTTGTGTATCTTTTAAACGCCAGACGTAAACTGGAGCCGAATGAAAATATTTGAGAAGCGAATGCGGCTGATTTGTGATTCCCAATTAGAATTCAGCAGAACTGATAAGAGCAACGATCGTCATTGAGCGAAATATTCTGAGACTGAGATTGGATTTTATTGAGAGATGAGAAAGCATTTTCTCCAGTCATGGTTATTATGTTGCAAGATGAGCTCGATAAGCTGACGACTTTATCTGTAAATGAATTTCCAGTACGAGTAGCCGAACGGCATGTGAAGTTTGTTGTTTGTATCGTAGTGAACTGAATATTTAAGCTAAAGAAAATGTTCTTAATTATGAAAATTAGCGTTCGCGTTCAAGCTTAGATAATCTCTCCTCTGACGACTTTTCTTGAAAGCGACATTTTGACACACTAACACCTTAAGAAATCTGGAGTGAAACTGGAAGCTGATAAAGATTTGTTACTTTCTACGGCCTCGGCAGGACAGAATTCTCGCGCGACGGCAATAATGGAGAGTGATTTAAATATGTCAAAATAGAAATCGTTACCTTGCATTCGTAACTGTGCATGGCACATTTCGCAACGAGACTGGATCTTAAGTGTTCCACCGCTTTGCTTAGAACTGCAATTTTTCCCAATCGACTTTACTTTCACGAGATCTCTCGCGATTTTATTTTATTGCATAAACTTGTTTCTATTTCTCTATTAAATTGCATTCTTGTGCTTTAAATGGCATAAATTCAGCATATCACATTCGAAGCTAATGCTCAATTATTTTCAATAAAATGAAGCAGAAAAGTCCGAGCGATGAGAACCGGTTTCGCGCTTTGATATCCGACATGCTTTTATCGCTCCAGAATTTGCATCAAAGTTTATGCTACCTCAGATGTACGTTCTAAGTCTCGTGCATGCACTCAGCGCGCTGTTTTCATTTCTTCATTGAAACTTCTCGCGCTGTTTACAGAGTTTTCTTGAGTTCAACCAACACTAGCAAAACGCCTCGATGGAAATATTTCAATGAAACTCGTCTCCACTGCAGCTTAGTTTGTCTAAAGCGTTCGTGATGAAAGCATCGTCCGCTTTGCTTTAAGAGGTTTTGTGAATAATCAATTTTTGTTTCTCTGGCCTCAAGAGCTCGTTAAGCATCAGCAATAAGCGATAAAGAGTCTTGTACGAAACGGAAAGATCTTAAATATATTTTACATGAAAGTACCGGAATCAATGATTTATGAAAAGATCAAAAGTAAAGAACGAATCGATTGTTAGAGCATCAGAGCTCGGGCGCCGTATCTTGACAGCTTCTGAATATCGCAGTGATTATGGCTTAGCGTTCGAGTGACGCCGAAGAGATTAGTCAATGGCATAGAAATTACGTTGGTTGTTGAATCGTGAAAATGATCGCGGAAAATTGTTCAGTAGTTGTTCTGATTTCTCGCATGCAAGTGAAAATTACGTTGGAGTAAAAATGAGAGTTGGATCAGGAAACATCTGAAGAGAAGATAAATCGAAAGACTTGAATGAATGAAAGCAACATGAGCGTTTAGTGTCAAATTTCGAGTGAAACAAACGATTTTGGATTAAATTGAGCGAAGAAAAAACCGTCAGGTGAGAAATCTTTCATCGTGTTGCATAAAAAAGCGCAGCTTGTTACGAAACCGATTTGAGATTGCATCAAATTGCCCCCGGCTCGATTGTCGATGTCAAAAGCCATGACACGAGGAAGTAGACTCGGTGGAAAGCGAAAGTTGGAAACAAATTTTTCGTTATTAATAATCTTGAACAATGAAAATTGATAACTTAATTGTACATCAATTTACGGTTTTCATGATCACAAAAAATATTAATTATAATGGAAATGTCAAAACGCTTTGAGGAGCTCTCAATTTAAATTTTATTTTAAATTTTGCAAGACTGATGACCTAGAGCGACAAGTTGCAGGCTTGAGCGTCGATAATTACTCGACGGATTCCGTAGCTCACGCTTTCTTCAAGCGATTCTTCAATCAATCACTTGACCAACAAGGCACATCGCGCATCATTAATTGATCGAGAAAAGAGCAACAATGCCAAACAATTCTCCTGCAATTAAGCTTTTCTCTCGACTTTCGTTTTCTACTCTCGCAGCTCGCCATTGGGTTTTCTTCGCTAAATTACTTCTTAATGCCTTTGTTTGCCGAAAATGCATAAAAGAACGAGAAACAAAACAAACAACGATAGACCCTGGCAACAAATCTTTCAAGCTTTCTGAAACCAAAAATGAAGGTTTCTCTCCATCCGATGAGTTTCCACGTTTTGAGCTGTTGGATCATAGGAAAGTCTAAGGAAACGCGATCACGTACTAATTCGTGCAAGCTCGAAGAAAAAGAAATGGCAAAACGATTACAAACGAGCCACTTCACTCGACGTCTTATGTTATATTTTGATTGTGTTTCGCAACGAATAAAAGAAGGACGCGATGGAATTGTGCATACCAAGCCAACTTGTTTCGCTACTTGTTTACAGTTTGTAGCTAATAAGTAAAATTAATGACAGTATGCTCCACCATGTACAACGGAAATAACAAAAAAGTTTTACTTGAGTGATCGCCAGAATGCGATTTCTTATCGAAATCGCCAGCCAAGTTAAATTGCATCGCTTGCCACGTTTCGGTCAGAGAAACTTTTAAATCGCATCTCATGCTGCTCGATCGTTTCTCCTAATTTGACTTCCTTTCGCGACATTCCCGCGATTTTCTTTCTGCCTCACTTCAACTAACAATGAAGTACAGGTAGTCACGATTCCGTTCCAATAAAATGGATCAGAGATTTAGCTTTTGCAGAATCTTAGAGAATGTGCTCGCAAGTTAACGGGTCTGTTACTGAGAATGCGATCTTGGATTGTTATAAAATCGCAAACAAAAGAAGGAGGAAAAGGGAGATCGCTTGAAAATAAACTACCAATTATCACTCACAACCGTTCTGGATTAATTTTATGTTATAATCCAAAGGTTTTTTACTGCCACGCCGCACGACATTCAGCCCTACAACTTGACCTAGCAGTTCGACGTTTGCTGCACGATTGTCTCTCGGTATGCTCGGTGCAACAATAAAGTCTTTCGCCTTCAAAGGTCGTTAAAATTTCTTAGCATTGAACCGAGTCAACGATACGACGTATTAATTGAAAGGAGAAAAAGGCATTAATTCGAAAGTCTCACCGGCTTTTCACGCTACATTCACTCGAATCAAATGTCAAAGTCGTTCAGAGTTTCATCGCGGGACTCTGCTTATTATCTGGTAGTGTTTCGATTCATTTCTTTGAGTTTTTCCAGCGTGCAAATTGCGCAATCGAAGTAGGAAGTCAAAAACACCTTCATGCTATCGTCGAATCTTCAGTTTTCATTGAATGCAACAAGCCGCGATGAGCCAACGAAGAGTTCCAAGTTGTTTAGTTGAGCTCTACTAACAAGGAAAAACACTCCAGACGTGATATTTTGAATTATTATGTGTTCGAGGAGAGCTTGAAGTCGTCTGATGAGCGAGCATCACGCGTGACAGTAATTTACAGTTGCCAATATTGATCATCGTCTCGTAATGAGCCAACGAGATCCAGCTCAACACCTACAGCAATTAATCTTACTGGTGATCAACTTTAATAGATCACAGCTCGATACGAAATCTGCTTGAAGGCCAGTAAAGTTGCTTTTATAGCGCTTAATAGTACAATATTATCAAAAATGGATTTCGCTCTCAGAAAAATCATTGACTTTCAATGCTGCGAGTGAACAAACATTGTTGTCGAGTGCCGCGCGAGACCTCCGAACAGTTTACTGCTCTCTCAAGATAAATCAGCGATATGTTAAGCTTGTAATAATAACTGCAAGTCTTCAGAGCTTCGGCGACTTTTCGAGGGTTCGATTGATTTGTAGGCACAGCTTCGAACGTGTACTTGATTCAGGGGCGACACGCTTCCAAATCATGTCACTGTGTGATTGCGCACAAAAAATCTTTATTATACGACTCGGCAATTGCTTGCAAAATGAGCCACACTGTTGTCGCATTGTTTGGTTCGCTGCCGAAGCTCGCAATGTTTCAATAGATCCAATTGCCAAATAAATTTTCGATTTCAACACAGTATCGAAAAATTATAGGAAAATTGACGAAAAATATTTAATGATTTAATTTGTTTTCAGTTGAAATTGTTCATGGTTGACGTCACAATTCAACCTGCGAAGCGTTAAGATGTAAACTTTGCCACGACAGTAACAAAGATTTTCGAGTCAATTGGAGTCATTTTAATTTTGGACGATGAATTGTCTGAGATCTGTCAGCAGGATTTGGCGTTGGTGGTATCATACATAGTTTTGTCCAAATACCAACAAGTTTGCGATGGTGATGTCGCAATGTTTTCCCCAATTTGTCACAATCCCAAAAGCTCAGTTTTTAGTTGATCTTACAGGCTTAGCTTAGTTCTTAGGTTGCCCCGTCCAAACCATTAGCAAGTTGCTCCGTAATTTACGCAGCACCCAAATTAATTCAATGGATCAAAATTAATCTCGGCTATAAAACCGGTTATTAGATGAAAATGAAAGGTGGAAATTTCACACGATTAAGTTTGAGACAAATGGATAAAGCCTGCAAACGCCATCAATTCAATAGCGATAGCATCGCTTGCGGAAGCGTCTCAAGATGTTGTGAGCCGTTTCCACCGAGTGATCAAACAATTGGACAGATAAACATTAACAAAAGGAATGTGTACAACGAGTATGATATTGGCTTGTGCAGAAGTGAAAGTAAAAGGCAACAATGCTGCGGCGTCGATAAATCTCTCGATAAATTTCAGCGAATGTCAAAGAAATGGTATTACGAAATGTTGTGAACTGCACGCTACAAACAATCGTGGATCGCTTTTATGGACAATCGTCTGGCCCGTGATGTGGTTAGATCAACATTTTCTCGTGGCTTTATGAGTTCTTCTTTTCCGTTTTAAATCTCACTTAAAAAAGTTTTAAATCTCACAAAGTTGCGTGCGAAGATACAAGTAGCTAACTGCATTCAATTTAGCTTGTCATTAGGCCATCAAATATCTTAGCCATGTGTCCAACTATGCAGCTCATGATAACACAAAATATTTATGCAACATACGAAGCTGTCGTGTTGCTTTTCTCTGACCGCTCGCACACTCAGACCCGCTCACGACCACTGTTCCAACTTCTCTTCATGTTCGCGTGCATTTTCTTCATCGATTTGGCTTTTTTTTCTTCAGTTCATGTTTTGGTTTTGTGAGCGTAAGATCGTGAATTTGTTGTAAACGTTTTGTTTGTCTGTAAAACGATTTCCAAATCGAGAGCTTAGAGAGCCGTGGATACCATTCGCAGAGTGCTAAACGCTTTCGTGTGTATATGAAGTGCAGTGGAGTCGATGGTCTGCAAAACATCACAGCGAATCCTTTCATCGACAATGCCAGATATAATTAAATTTGTGCACAGCGTGTTGTTCATGTAACCCATATGGAATAACCGTTGGATAACAAAGAGTTGCTGATCAAAATGTTTGCATAATCAAATTTCGGGCGTTGAACGAAAGCAAAAAAGTGTGTAGTGGATTCAATAACAGAAAAAAAGAATCGATCAATGTTACGCCAGGTAATGGTTCATCAATCGAAGGGAAGCATTCTGGTATTAAGTGAACTTGAATAGCACGCTGACTATCAGTGAGCGGCACAGAAAAAACGCAAATAATTCGAATGAAATTTATTTTGCGCTACACGAGACTTCACAGCACTTTGGCAAGATTTTAAAAGAAGTTAATTAAAAATGTAGCAAGACCAGGAATGACTTAACAGTTCGTTCTACCGCTACTTTAACCGCGAAGTCTTTTCAAAAACGTTTTTTGGTCAAAGTGGCTTCTAACGTTAATGGGTGAGTTGGCATCGATTTATGACATCTTGCTGCTTTTAGAAAACCTCGGAAGAGAGGCGAAAAGCGTGAAATTTTCTATTTTGGTCACATTCCGCGCCTCTAATCGATAATTTTAGCCAGCAATCTTTTTATATCTAATCATCACGTGCGAAATGGAACGAAGTGGCTTCGAGCAAACAATAGTTTTTCTAATTGCATTATCTGTGAATGTCTGCTGAACCTTGCAGTCTTTAGGGAGATTAAGAAAATATGTTCAAAAAACATGAAGAAACCTTGGCGGAAGAAAGTCCCGCACCTAATACTTCAGTCGTCTCCAGCCAATGTGTCGTGACAGTTGCAAGCTTTTAAAGTCGGTGAATTACTCAAGAGTCAAATGCATTTCTCAGCAAACACCAAATCGATTAATGGACGAAAGAAAGTGTTCAAACAATTATCACATGCTGTCGCCGGGCTAAATGAGTTTTCTCTGCGGGTCGACGAGATTATTAAAAGGTTCATTATGCAATTTCGAATCGACGGAGGATACGTTTGAATAATTTCTTCTCATGTTGTTGGCCTCTGCGCACCTAATTGGCTTAAACTCTCGTTCACTCACAAACGAAACGGGGACCAAGAAAACGATTCGTGTTCCGAAGAAATTTCACTTTCATCGTTATTACCAAGCGGCGATGGATCTGCTGTTGTGTCTTGGTAATATCAATTACCTCCTGATAGCTTTCGGCAATGAAAATCGATGTTTGTCTGTCGTGTATCCAACAGAATACAAAACAAACTCATAATTTTAATTTGATTACGCAAGCAACTCGATTAGTCTACGAAGTTCGTAGTGTAGACGGTTATTCAATATTTCTTTAACTTTTGGTTTGAAATTTTGATCGCGATCGGATGGGCTGATTGAGTGTCGGAGCTTGATTCATGCGGGTTCATTAAGGCCGCTCGTTGCCGATCTGTCTGGCATTTGAAATGCAATCTTCTGGGAATTCAGTTAAAGTTTGCTTTGCACACCGCGAACCTTCTTCTGAGATTCTCCGGGCCCGAATAATTGATTTCTCGACAAGATGATTAATACTAATCGGCTACACTTTCTGATCTTTTCGTGCTGATGTTAAGTCTGCACTAATCCGTGTTTCTGATCAGCGCTAAGCCGAAACACGAAAAGATCTTCTGTTGTTCCGAGCTTATCTTCCTCCGCCTAATTGTTTCGGATATTGTTAATTTGTTACCACGCAGATCGTTTGCTTGATTGCGGGCAAATAAAAGAAAGTGTTTTGCAAGATTTTTTCATTGACACGAATCGGAAACGCCACAGACGAAATGTTTGATTTGCAAATGAACCGTTCGAGCTAAAATTGAAAGTTTCGCTGCCAAACGCTTCAGCTTCGGACGAATAGCATACGAGCAGCACCGCAATTCGTTTAACTTTTCCTTCTTCACACTATCACTTTGAAAATTCACTTTACAGTGCTTTACAGAGCAATGTTTATGAATTGCAAATCCTAATAACAGGTACGAAAGCACGGAAGACGATTGAAGTCTAAGTCGACAAATTGTTTCCATAATTTATTGAGTTAAGAAGTTAAGTTGTGCGATTAACAGCGGCAATGACAAACATGGTCTGTGCTAATGGATTTAGCTTTTCTAAAAGTGTGCGAAGAACTGATCAAACACCCCTGTATCGACTAGCGCCCAACTGAAATCCATTGAAGTCGCTACGCTCTATTCAGAGCAGCGATTTTCGACAAGATATCAGCGCCGTTGTTTTCGTTTCGAGTGGCCGATTTCGGGTATGAATCTTGGAGCGAAGGCAGTGTGCAGAAATATTGCTATGCTCGTTTCACAACGACGCATGAATTAAACATTGTAGTCGAGCGCGCAGAATCTAATTATCTATGTCTATGATTTTGTAGCTCAATCTTTTAGCGGTTTATGGTTTTCTCTTCTTGCACAACGTTGGCTTGTCTTGGATGAAAACTTTTGCTCATTCAAAACCTTTTCTCTTTTCCATAACTCCACTGCAAACGGAAGCCCTAGCGTTGGTTCTTAAGAGATTAGCTTCTCCTTCTTCTGTCTTTCTCGCCATCCGTGGTGGCGTTGATGATGAATGCAAAAGAGGAAGAAGCAAGCAACCGATGTTAATTGCATGAAGCATAGAATTCCGTGGAAGAAAAGGAATGCTCTTCGGACAATGAAGGTTTCCGTTGATGAGTCATCATTGCATGAGGTTGATTACCAGTCGAAACAATCGAGAATCATTTCGAGCATGAGAGAAGGAAGCGTTCGTCATCGACTTCTCGAAGTCTTAGTCAGAATTAGCCGTTAATCAAATGGACTCTTAGCCATCCACGATAGTCTCACGATACAAATAAACAGTTCTGGTGACATTCCCAGTCAATTTTCTCAACTTGCTGAAAGCAGAGAACAAATGAAATTTTTCTCGGGTTCGCGTATGATTGTTCTGGAAACTGAGCTTACATAACGAACAGAGAATGGATAGAGGGAAAGGCTACGATGAATCGCATTATCACAATATAATAATGCACTGCACTTATTAATCTATGCGCTGAGACGGTAATTTCACAGCATCGTCTAACGGAAGAGTGAGAAACGACGGGAGTGAGGAAAACTGTTGCCGTGATTATGATTGCATGCTTTTTGTTTGCGATAATGATGTTATCATAATGGTGATGAGACGAAGCTGTAATTGATGAGTTTCAAGTCGATTTTGATGAGCTGTAGGGCGATCATCTCTGCGAGGCGAGCTTATCGTCAAAACAAACTAACTACGTTTAGAACTTTAGCTGAGCTCTCATTGAATTTAAAGAGTCGGCGAAATAAATAATTTGCGGATTGCGCTCTTGATTTTCATTTCACAAACTGATTGTGACCAACTAATTGACCTGAAGTAGTTGAACTGAAGCATGCAATCTGATTAGAAATGTTTTCCAGAAGAAATTCTAAAGTCTTTAGCCTGAAGCTTCGCCGCTTTGCTATCTCTGCATGAACTCTTCACTCTTGATTAACAATCCCCTAGAGATTTTCGGACGTTTCGTTCAGCATTCTCTTTTGTAATTTCGAAGGTCAGAAACCTGCTCGACTAATTCACTTCCGCGGCTTGTTCCAGTGTGTAAGTGTATCGGGCCACTTTGTTTTCGTGAGTTCAATAGCGATCGGATATCTTGGAATTAAACATTCAACAAAGTATTGTTTCCTCGTTCTTCAATTAACATAAACCAAGATTAAGATGGATCTTTTAAAGGCTGTCTTCAGTGCCATGCACTCACCAGAGTGACCGCCAAACGGAGTTTCAATTCACAGCGAATCTGTATTGAATCGATCAATTGATGTTTGACAAACACATTTTTTATTTTCGCGAATTGAATCTCGCGGCTTGTTTGATGGATGACCAGCGTGTGCGTGCTTGGACGGTGCTGTTAAAAGGCGCCCGACCTTCACGTCACATGTTTTTATCCTCTTGTGCTTAGTAAGACTAAGAACGAAAAATCTGGTGAGATAATAATTCGTACAGTGCAAAAATGCAAATTTTGTTCATCGCGGTTGTGAAACTTGTTGGCTTCCCAATAATTTCAGGATTGGGCGAGTCGCCGTCAACTACGTGTTGAGGCAGTTCACGCGACGGAGCTTCAATAAATACGCTCAACGATTTCTCAAAAGTCACTTCATCGAGTTTGGTGCCAACATTTTGTATCCGAATTAATTTGAGCCAAACAACTTTTTGGGATACAAATGTAAAGACGACTCGTTCGGATCAAAAAGTTTCGTGGGCGGTTTTGATTATCGCAGACGCGTAGATTGCGAAGACTACCGCGTGTCGTTATGTAACGTATTCATGGCAAAGACCCTTCCGAGCCACCAACAGAATTCTCGTTTACAAATTGGTTTTGTCCGCTCGGCTTAGCCTTGCTGTCTAACATCGTTAAGGCTGGCGAAGGTGTTGCTTATGCCTTGAAGTTCGCAAAGTGGCCGAAACGTGCTCGTAACATTTACAAATCAAAGAAGTATAAGCTGAATACTGTCAATTGT
The DNA here is from genome assembly GCA_033064975.1 of Smittia sp. YW1114-2. Taxonomy (NCBI): domain Eukaryota; kingdom Metazoa; phylum Arthropoda; class Insecta; order Diptera; family Chironomidae; genus Smittia; species Smittia sp. YW1114-2. Next base: position 23,401,626 of record CP093832.1, read on the forward strand.
GTGAAAGATGATGGATGCAGTCAATTCAACATAGGCAATTGATGGGGGCAAACGGCTCACTTGTACACTGCTTTCCTGCCCTCGAGCGAAAAAAAGATGTGCGTGACTTGTTCGCTCGTCCACTATTGTCTCCAAACGATCCGCTTGAGCCAAATAAATGCCGATTGTCTTAAACGACTTTTTTGATTGCCATCGGATGAGTCACGGCCTTAATTCGATTTTGATGGTTCATCTCGGACGTCGAAGTGATTTAATTTGCCAAATTAGAACAGAACGATTCTAACTTTAATCTTCTTTTGAAAGCAATGATTCCCGACGCGAAGTTTGAGGCGCATTGTACGGTTATGTTGGTCACAGGCGACGAACATCACCAAAAGCAGCAGCCGGAACAACAACAACAATATGAGATTAGCCTCAGCGCATTCAGCGATATCTACACCGAATATCTGTCAGATCATTCAGAAATTGAAACAGCGTCAATCGAGACCGACACCGACTCATCGTCAAGTGCTTCGCATCCCAACGTGGTGAAGGAGAGCTACAGCCCGAAGACCCAACCAAATATTCGAAGCAACCTGCATAGCAATCAATTGTTCGGCGTTCAATTGGAAGTGAATTTCCTGCTTTTAGAAGCAGAGAGACGCAAACTCAAAGTATTGCAACAAGAACTGAATCTGACACTCGACGACTGCGACAAATTCGAGCGGAAGAAGAGAAACCAGGGCCAGTGTCATGAGCTGTTGTCGGCGATTTCGTAAGTCTTCCGCCACCCTCGAAATTGCGTAACATATTTTAACTATTTTTCCACCGCAGACGAATTCAGTCACAACACAATCTGCTAGAGAAAGAACTGGCCGAGCACACGATCGACAATCTCAAATATTCAAACATCAGAATCGTCGAGAAGGTGAGCAAGGGCTTGTTTTGATTTTCCGCGATACGCATTTTCCTTCATGCCGGAGTTTGTTGCAGTGCGCATGGTCATAGACAATGTTTCCGAAGGAAGGGAGAGAGAAAGGATTTTTATTTTCTGATAATCGTCTAAGCGAAACATAGAATCGCATCGACGGAACGAGCAAAAAGTAGTTTTTCAAGTTTTGATGAATGAAAAGTGAAATCTAATTGAGAAATTTTCGAAAAATCGTGTGAAATTCTCGACGACTCGACAGGCAAGCGGTGTGAGAAGTCGATGAAAGCTTGAAGTGACTCTGAAAAATAAAAATTTACAGACGACGGGAGCTGGAATACTTTTTATCAATCGAGGGGTGAATAGTCGCGAGCAAGGAAGAGCGTGAAAACATTTATAGTGGAAGGAACAAGTAGAGCAACAATAACAGCAGGCGAACAACCCCTTCGAGAACGCTCGATTATTTTCGTGCGGCGATAAGTTTAATCATCGTGCCGTATAGACGATTTCATTGAACCTTAAAGCGACTCGGAATGAAAGTAAAACATAAAGGCGAATCAAATGAATGCCCGCTCGCGGTATGAGTGGACACCGAATCAATAACAATTAACTTAATCGTGAAAGGTGTTGATGGAGGCGCACGAGTCGGAGAGAAAAGTTTGAAACGTGAGATCATTGAGACGATAATTATCGGGGTAATCCATTAAGAGCGACTCGTAGCGCCTAAGTGGACCTGGAGAACTTCGAACGTGACTGACAAATGATTGAAACTCAAAATATCTGAAAAGTCTGAATCGCCCTTATTTTGATAGAGAATCACTCAAACGATTAAAGCTTTAGTCGAGACACAAAGCACTTTCATGCTAGTACGTTCAACATGCTTCACCACAGCTCGCAGAAACCTCCCACAAAGCCGCCGATCGCTCTCAAACCAAAAATAACTCAGAAAACGAATGTAGTCATCGTGGGCAAGAACGAACATCAATTGCAGACAAGAAATGGAAAGAAGACGAGCGATGACAACCAACCCTTGCTCTCAGTCAAAGACGTCAATCACATCACGTTGCCCTCATCGCCGCCCAACTACTCGGATTGCGCAAACGATTGTTGCGGTATTCTGAATAACAAACAACTCGATTGCATTCAGAGACAGAAGAACGAGAAGAATGGAGCATTTTCGAATGGAAATGCAACCGACGAAGAGAATGGCTCGAGTTTCCATCATAACAATGACGGCCACAAGAGTGCGGCCGACAGAAACTTCAAAACTTCATCTCAATCATTCGATAGCCTCTCGTCCAGCTCGGGTGGCTTCCGAGACATCGACTACGTTACGAAAACTCGAGTTGCATATGAGATTTACGACAGAGAAGAAAACCATGGCGCGCCAGCTATTCAAATGCCGATTGGTAATAGCAAAGTGCAAGAGATGAAATCGAAGCTTCTCGCACAGCAACTTCAACAGCAGCAAAATCATTCGTCGAACGAACCTTCCTTACCTATTAGCAGACAGCAAATACAAAAGTCGTCAAAGGAACTGGAGAAGGTTCTCGGCTTACGAATCCCCGTGAGCCTTTCCAAGGATGAGAAAGCGTCTGACAAACTTGTTAAGCGACTGTCGAAGAGCTTTGACGATGCACAAGAAAGCAATGTCGCTTCCATCTCAAGCCAAATCGGGGCAAACATATCAAAGCATATACAGCAGAAGTTGACCGAGGAAATGAAACAGCAATGCGAGATCATCAAAGAGAAGTTTTTGATTGAAAAGATTCCAGTTCAAAAACACTACAAAGAGTTTACGGTACAATGCGAGGAAACAATTGACCGACCATACGATGCGTGTGTTTTATGAGTTTTCAAATCATTTCTCCCTCTCTGTCACTCATCACAAACCTTCTTTGGGCCTTGAATACAGCAAGTGACAAGTCTCGATACAATCTTATCATTTTCAATCGACAATCTCTAGACAACCTCAACACTGAATCAATTTTCCTTTTTTTTATCTCATTACAGAACAATCGTAATCAACCTGCAATTGGACTCAAACAAACGTCGAAAGCGAGGGTGAGTTATCTCCATTACATTTATGTTTCCATGTCGACAACATCCCGATGAAGGATGGAGAGTGAGTCATGAAATTTTTCCTCGTTCTTGTTATGGAGAAAATATAAAATACTTTGACGAGATGGAAAGAAAAAGTCAAACCCATTCATCAAAACTCGATGCGCTTGACATTTTTCGTGCTTGCATCAATTCAACGAGCCGCAAATGGGAGCTGACACAGTTCTTTATGTGTTTAATTGAAGTTGCAAATGATTGCTCTGCTTTTAAACGGGAGAAAAGTTTCCTTAATCAGAGAATCATCTCAGATGTCCAGTTTCACGCGATCGATGTCTGAGCTTTCGAAAGCATGATGAATGCCGTTGGAAAAGTTTTTGAATTGGTGGTTGCTAGTACTTCGTGTGGCCGGTGTTGAGCGAAATATTTATGCGTGAGACAATTAAACGTGTTATTTGCTTACACTGTAATGAGTAGCTCGCACTTAATTACGCAATTCTAATTGTAAATTGCCAAATAAGTTTATTCGTAAAAGCTCTCAATGAAAAACCGAAGACAAAGTTTATGTGTTCGTGACGTCATCCGGCGAGCAGTGCGACTAGACCTGCGCTGCACTGGAAAGAAAGAGACGAGCAACCGCCTGGATCGCTCACCCACACGCTGGTCTTTGGTTTCATTCAGTCTTCAGTCTCTCACAGCGAAGCATTCGTGATGAATTTCGCTCTCGTAATTGTGAAATTTTTGTGGTAAACTCAAACGTGCCCGACATTTCGCGCTGCATGACGAAGCAGTTCATGCTCGATTTCGGTGTAAAGTTCTCGGGAAATCAGAGAATCACAAGAAAGATTTTTTTCGTCGAGTGGCATAAAAAGAGGTGTTCATGAAAATCGTGACGTCATGTCTGTATCTTCTCAACGATGATTCCTGGAGCATTATTCGCGCGCCACATCCAAGTTGAATAATTGGATTTTCAAGCAACCCCGGCTAATAGACACAGTAGAGAACCATTAATAAAGCGAGCAGGTGTTTGTGATTGTGGAGCGTGCAATTTTATATTTTTAAAAAACATTTTTTGTTGTGTGATGACGTGAAAACTCGTTTTCCGCCTCAGAAACGTTTCGGTGGATCGAGAATCAAAACAAATTAAGTAAATAAATTCGAGTCGAAAGATTTACAAGCGGGAATTTTGAGGGGAGAATAAGAAGTACAAAATCGAGGCAAGAAGTTTACCGAAAACAAAAGTGAAGATTCTTCAGCCGCACACAAGGAACGGAAAAGTCTTCAAGGGCAATTTGTGTGCAGAAATAAACAGCGAGGGATATCGGAACATCTTCAACGAAAAGAGAAATTCTCAAACAACATAGCAGCCGTACGTACATTCGATTGAAGCATGCTGAAGCCTTTTAAACAAATGACCCAATTCAAGAGATTTTTCTTCACCTCTTCTCGCTTTGAACCACTCAGACTGAGTATAAGAATGCAGCTGAACAAGATGGGAAAGTCGCGTTTTTCTGCTCGCGTTTACCGCGTGAATGCTACAGAAAAATATTTCACTTGCTCGTTGATAAGCGTGACGCTTCGTGAAGAAGAAGGCGTCGCATATCAGCGACTGTTTACACACAGGTAAACAGGTTGCTTAAGCTTCGCGATAATAAACTGTGAGCATTCAGCTGGCATTGCTCGCTTGCGTTTATCTTGAAACCGCACAGTTCTGATGGTTGCAGCATTGCTGACATAACGCGCTGCACAACGAAACCAGCCAGAAGCGATATGGCGAAGAATGTGCTTAATATTCAAATTGGAATCGTTTTTATGGCTGCGTCTTTCCTAATAGCTTTTCTGTCTGCAGCGAGGCTCAATAATATCAGATACCGAGCTCGCCGTTCGCCATTGTCAAACGAAACAAAAATACGAAAACAAGAACACAAACGACAAAAATGTTAAGAAGATTGTAAATAAAACGCGACGGAGGGAGAAACTAGTTTTCTGTGAGATTTAAGATGCCCGGACCATCCAATGATTTAGATTGAACAAATAAATATGCATTAGTGAGACATCATTGCCGTCTTCAAGATACTCCAGAGTCAAGGCGACTTATTTATTGTCCTAGACTCACATTTCACCTTTATTCCCTAATCAGAGCCGCCAAGAACGAGAGCCCTTCTCACGAGAAACTCGTAAAATTTCCGCTTGCCAGTGCAATTTGCATTTTAATTGCAATTTTTTTTTTGAAACTTAAGCTCGAATCTGTTTTGCTCACCTCAACCAACGAGAGATAATATAAATTACAATAACTTCATGGACGACTTCACCTTCACAATGGGTGGAAGAGAGCGCAAATCTGACAACGCAGCGAAGGTGTAAACAACTCAACTCGCTTCGCTCGTATTAATTACAGAGAGAGCTCGACTGTTAAGGAATTCGCTTCGAGACTTGAACAAGCGCAAGAGAGAACTTTTAATTATATCATGAGCATTGTTGCGAGCTCAAATAATTTGATTTCATTTGACTTAGTCACTCACAAAACGTTTGTGGGCTCGAAGGAGTTTTGATTGCATCTTAAATCATTCGCAAAAAGGTTTCAATTTGAGATGCTGAGCCTCAGAGTTGTCAAACACATAACTAGAAAATTGGTGAGAGTAGCAGTAACTGCATCGCCTAAATTTTTAACTAGTTGATTTTGGGAGGTTTCGTTACGAATTACCCAATGAAATTTCCTAATTTTACCGTCGAATTAAAAAGCCGGAAGAGAATATTTTCTCATCCCTTGTTCGAGCTATCCTTTACTAATATTAACTTTCAGACTTTTTGTCGGCATACCCTCTCCGAGTCCCAGTAACTTTACGGTACGTCGTGAGTTATAGGGAAAGTAACGATGGATTAGTTGAGAGCATCAATCAAGCTTGCTACTAAAAATAGCCAAAGCAACCTCGACCTTCCCCAGCTTCAACTTTTCCGTGCTTGTTTCAACAAATCACCAGTCATTTGTTTGGCACACGATTCATTTTATAGTTTGTGAGAATACTGCTAAATAAATCAAACATGCCTAGCAGCGCATCACTCAGTTGACTCCTCTCCAAACAAATTCATAATTTTCTTAATGCAGGGCATTAGCGTCGATACAGAAATTGTTACAGATCCAATTTTGAGGTCGCGGAACGCTACGAAGTGATTTTCGCTTCTCGGTCGATTTCTTATCCGGCAAATAGCAACGACGACGGTCAATTTATGTGCATAAATTAGTCGTTTTTTCATAAATCACCCCAATCAACTCAGACACTGAAAGTGTTTATGTCAGCTCGTCACGTGTGCTTCTAGTTTGTCTTTCAAATCAATGTCGTGGAATCTTGTCGGCTTTCATCAGCATAATGTGATTTTAGACAGATTTTACTTTAGTCACGGTACCAATTACAAAGCCATCTCAGCTGAGTGGTGATCAAAAAGTCAATTCTCGATCGCACGTTAACTTGATAATTAATCAAATTCTATCAGGCCGAATTCGTAAGCCATAAGTCTCGGAAACATTAAGACGAGTAACTTTAACGATTAATTAATAAATCACTTGTTTCTGCTCCGCTTATGGGATTCCACTTATTGATTTATGTTTTCGCTCACCACGAAACTCAGTTACAATGGAATATCGAGCAGTTCCGTTTTGTTCACACACATCAACTTTAATTGCAGCAGGAACGAGTTTATCGCTGCTGCAATCATAAATTTGATTTATGCTCGACTTTGAAGGGCAGCAAATAATCAAGTATCTTGAAGCGGAATCGAAAACTTCTTAACGTAAAATGATAATGGAAGATTGGGAAAGTTTAAAGCTCAAGAAAATTGCGATTGAGAAAATTATTTCGAACCGAGAGGTTTCTAATTAATAAAACAGATAGCGAGGCCACTTAGCTATTTAAAGCTAAAGCTTCAAGGTTACGTTTCTTAATCGCCAGAAAACTCCCTGCTGATAGATTTCCATTAAAAACTATCAGAGTCAACAACGAATTGGGAAAGGGTTAAGTGAAGATGGCAATTTATGTAAATCTGGAATTCTTTATGATGACGTGATCGTCGTCGGTGTGGCCTGCACTCAGCTCCCCTTAACAACAGCTTTGTCTTTGGCTCGAAAGAAATATTAATAACAAGTTACAAGCTTCGATGAATGAATTCTTGCCTCATTCTTGCTATGAGGAACATTCACAATGCTTCAACGCTGAGATTCTCCGCCGAGTAGGAAGTCTAAGTATCAATTATTAAATGGCTTTCTTCCTCCTCGAGGAAAGAAAGAAAGAAGAAGACGAAACCCACGGCTGATGAGAGTTGGTAGCTAGGGCTGGCAATTTGAATTTAACTGGTTCTTACAGAGATTCTATCGTCCGATACAAATTTCAGTTCAATGCTAAACACTTTTCTCTTTTACTATTTTCATAACACGAAAGACATTAGACCACATTGCAAACTCGGCTGACTATAAAATTCAATTTCATCACCGTTTAATTAAATTACGAGCCATTCAGAAACGCCAGTCGAGCGATTAAAACAACGAGAAATTTAAATAATTCCGTTCGCCCGGTTGTGATAAAAGTTTTTCGGGCGCTGGGACGACTGCAGACTGCAGCAAATGCGACGTAAATTTATTTTTGGAGTTTCTCATAAATTTGCGATTTATGCACAGCAACGATCGTAAAATATTATGGCATTAGTGTGCAGCAGAATTTTTCGGACGAGCCAAATTGTAAGAGCAATCCATGCTTGCAACCAAGCAGTGACCGAAAATCCTTCAAGCGTTTGGCAATGCCGCGGAACCTTCACTGTTGCTTTTCACGTAAGATGCACTTTGCTTGGCTTTCCAGATCGGTAAAGATCCACTCAGAGATTGTAAACGGCGTGTCGTAGCTTGCAACTTTCCACTTAAATCATCCATGCTGACCTGAATTGAGCGAGCACGTTGAAGCCACTTCAGAAAATTGGCTCGCCAGAAACTTTCAACCGACTTTCCGAAGCGTGCAATTAAAACTCACATCAAGTGATGGAAGACGAGCACAACCGCGTTAGCCTCGAAGCTGCAAAATTGCCGTCTTCAACACGTCCAGCCTGGCTATCGAGGTAACTTATGCTCTGAAGCTATCTGATATCGACATTATTGCAATACTTGTGTGCAAATTGGAGAACGATCGACTCGACCTTCTCTTGCTCGTGTAGAGAATGGGCTCGAAGTGCTGAAAATGTTAAAAGCTCGAAACGTGACGAAAACGCGGCGAGTAAAAAGAAAAACCAATTGTGAAAATAACAGCTCAAATATCACGAGTGATTCATGATAATTTACACGTGAATAGCGTTCGAAGTACATGCGAGAAATAATCGCTTAACGCTCGAGAGTTACGCGCGAAGTTCCCGCAACGGAACAGCCAAGTTTATTCACTTGTGATCGTGGGGCGAGTGATGTGATTTCAATCTGCGCGCCTCCGATTGTTCATCAGTATTTCTCCCGCTGCTCTTGCTAAGAGCTGCGCGTGCAATTTAATTTCCATTGTACATTGAGTTCTTTTGCAAAATAGTTAATGAACTCTCGCGCTGATATGTCGACGAGTCGAGTAATTTGAAAAGTGCGAGTTGAACATTTGTTCGCATTCTTGAACCTCTCCTCCACTTGATTTGAATTTCAAAGTAGTTTCGGTGTAAATAATTTGTTTTGATAGAAATTTGTTTGAAAAGCGAATTGTTGAACGAGTTGAGAATATATACATATGGGTTCGCCTCGCGAGTGTTTATTTGTCAAGCCACGTTCCACAGCTCAAGTCGTCGTGCCTGAGTGTGTTAGAAGCCGTGTGAAGAAACCAATGAGAGACTTTAATTGCCCGACCAGCGACTATCGTAATCCTTAAACGAAAATCTCGCTTAGCTTCAGATTAACTTGAAATCATTTCACTTCTCGACTTGCCCAAGCATCTTAGCCGCCCATGTTGGCAGTTTCATCGCTTGACTTGAACGACACGATACAGAAAACGATCTCTCGAGTGAGCATTCCGTAATCCCGCTGCTGCTGATCATTGCGTGTTAGTAACTATGGATAAATGAACTCTCCTCGAACGTTAAACAGAACGAAGCCGAATGGAAATACATGAATGAAGTGAGTTTATTTACGTTTATTTTCTCGCAAGTCGATAACAAATCTTACACAAACTGCTACACTGAAATGAAGCTGTTGAAAGTTGTTCCGCGTTTCTTGCACAAAGTTTGCCGAGTGGGTTCAGCAGTGTTTGCGCAAAAAAAAGTTTGCCTGATTCCCCCAACTATGCACTATGCGAAGAAGTTATTAACAAGACATACATTAATCTCCACGTGCCGCGTTCGAATAAAGGGCTTTTCGCCGGCCCTCCGCTAGGGCATCGGTACAATTTGATATACGTATGTTTGATATCCGTTCATACAAGCGATAATCTGAATAGTTTCTGAACTAAACTGAACTGAAATTGGTACACTTTCTTTGCTCTTTCTTATCTTAGTGCCGATTGAGTTTATCTGTGTGTAGCGTCTGACAGTATTTCTCTATGTATTTTATCATAAAATTTTTAGTGGCTTCACCAGCTCCATCAGCTTCAGGCTCAGCGCTTCGTTTCTTGTGTCAGTGGAGCTGTTAAGAATCGAGAAACGTTCACACTTGCGAGTTTCTGAACTGAAAATTTTTAAAAACTTCAAGAAATCTCGATTTTGTTTAGTGGCTTCACCAGCTCCATCAGCTTCAGGCTCAGCGCTTCGTTTCTTGTGTCAGTGGAGCTGTTAAGAATCGAGAAACGTTCACACTTGCGAGTTTCTGAACTGAAAATCTTTAAAAACTTCAAGAAATCTCGATTTTGTTTAGTGGCTTCACCAGCTCCATCAGCTTCAGGCTCAGCGCTTCGTTTCTTGTGTCAGTGGAGCTGTTAAGAATCGAGAAACGTTCACACTTGCGAGTTTCTGAACTGAAAATCTTTAAAAACTTCAAGAAATCTCGATTTTGTTTAGTGGCTTCACCAGCTCCATCAGCTTCAGGCTCAGCGCTTCGTTTCTTGTGTCAGTGGAGCTGTTAAGAATCGAGAAACGTTCACACTTGCGAGTTTCTGAACTGAAAATCTTTAAAAACTTCAAGAAATCTCGATTTTGTTTAGTGGCTTCACCAGCTCCATCAGCTTCAGGCTCAGCGCTTCGTTTCTTGTGTCAGTGGAGCTGTTAAGAATCGAGAAACGTTCACACTTGCGAGTTTCTGAACTGAAAATCTTTAAAAACTTCAAGAAATCTCGATTTTGTTTAGTGGCTTCACCAGCTCCATCAGCTTCGGTCCCAGCGCTTCGAGCTTGGTGTCAGTGAATCCGCCTTGAGCTAAGAAACATTTCGTCTGAACACATCAACCACTAATTCTGCCGATTTCACCGAGTAAATCGCAGAAAAGTTGATTTTTGGTGGACCTTCCAGCACAACTTCCCTGGTTTACCCCAGAAGGAAGCAGCCGATCAGGCTCATCTTCGAACTCGGTGGAGCCAGTGAAATTCTCTATCGACTGGCGAAAACTAGAAGTTTCTAGCTGCTTCCGTTCTCGCTCAACTTAAGCGACAGACACACACACACACACACACACACACACACACACACACACACGGACGGACAAAGTGGCCCCATAAGGGATTTTGACTTCGTCGAAAAGCCCTAAAAAAGTTTCATGGTGAATCGATTTAACAGACACGAAGTGCGATTGATTGACTTGAATCATCGGCCTTAACTGTCGCCATAGACGAATTTTGCAACTTCCCATCTGTTGATACATTTTTTGGCCGGCTTTCGAGCGTTGCGGTTGACAGGCGATTGGTGAAGCCGAGGAATTTATTTTGTCGTGCTCTGTATCCCTGTCAACGTCATCTGACGAAATCTTTTCAGAGCTACAAGAATCTTAAAATAAACCCGCCGGCGAGACGAGCAAAGTGTGGAAGTCACGTGAAACCACATGTTGACATGATTCAACGACAGATTCTAATTACCTTGGCAGTAAAAATTTAACTGCCATTGAATGGCGTCCTCAACCGCTCCACGCTATAGTTTTTCGTATGATGCGCAACAATTTATTGTGATAATCTCGTGGTCGGCTTGGCAACGTTGCCCTCAGCGCGATGAGTAAACACAATCGCGTTGGATGAATCTACGAATTTAGAAAACAAAACTGCAATAGCAAGCGATTCATGAGCAACTTTCTATCCGCTTCGATATCAGTTACAAGCATAATTGCTTTCTGTTTGCCACTCAAGCGCGAAACTTTCCACTTTCTTGTGGTAAAAGACTAGCTAAGGATTCAATTAAGCGCAAATTACGCAATTGGCAATCTCAAGTTTCCTTCTTCGTTTTCAGTTAATTAATTTATTTTCGCATAAATAACGGGAGCTTGAAAACAAACTTCCTTCCAAACACGATCAGCGCCGGATACGGCAGCATAAAGTTTTTTTTTCAGCATAATTAGTATCAATGGAGCTATGCGAGCAACGAGTGACGTTAAAATTACCATTCGCATTAAGTGAGTTTTCACAAAAAGACCGTTGGGGCCATAAAAGATTTATGAGACGAGATTCCATTTATCCTGAACATGTCTCTTAGGATTTGAAGGCTGCGGGAGTTGAATGCGTTGTGTGAAAACGTTGGAACTAATAAGGGTCGGATGAATCAACATAGACGTTGTCGAAGGGGAAACAAAGATGAATCGGATATCGGAGAATCCATCGCCGCCTAGCAATCACTCGCATTAACGACGAAATGTCAGTTCCTAAAACGGAAGATTGGGGTGCATTTCAATTAATATTAATGCGTCTTTGATTCTATCGGAAGTTGCCAGAGTTATGAGCGTATGAAGACCCTCAAGTTCTGAAAAAATTCTAGCAGATCCAGAAAGAATCAAAAAACACTTTCAGTTAAACGAAAGCAACGATCGAAGATTTTAGTTCCCTCTTTATGTCTTCGCATAAGTCAGAATCTTTGACTAAGAGATTTCTCTGGATCTAGACTTTAAACTGTTGGTTAGACCTGCGAGTTTATTATGAAGAGCCTTTTGGTTAGACTCGTCATAACTTTCAATGTCTCTAGTAGCTTAAGGCAACGCTAGACACTTCAGTGCCACAATAAACTTCTCGTCATGAATCGATCGGTTGCTTTTGCGAGCACAAATTGTAAATTATGAAAATGAAAAGTTTTCCTGCCATAAATATTAATTGACGAGAGATGGAGAGCCCATTTTAATGAACGTTAATACGAAACTTTTCCGAGCGTTGTGTCGGTAAGCTGGAAGTTTTTTAATTTGTATAAACATCGGCGGTGATAGGAAAGTTTTCAATATCAACAAATGGCTTTCAGACAGAAATCGATTTGATTCATGTAATCTTGTCTCTACTGCAAGCGACGAGCGACGAAAGAATTTGTCGCAAGCTGCATTATACATTTTTTGCGGTGAGCGATCAAAGGAAGCGAAACGTTAAATCGCTTTTGAAAACCTCGTGAATCATTTGAATGTTCATTCCGTTTCATAGCGAGTCGTTTTCATTATATTATGTATGTAAACACTGAACGATGCTTCTAATGATTTCCGCGTAACTTGAACATCTGAAATTACGCTGAAAATATGTTTGAACGTTATGAGTTCATAAAAACTTGAGCATCATCAAAAAGTTGTTTAGCTTACTCTGCAGTGGATCAGGAGAGGTATCAAAGGGAGAGCTGAACACTTCAGAATCATTAGAAAAACTTTTTTGGAAATTTCTTTTGAACTTTAAACTAACGATCGATGCCTTTTTAAGCAACTCCTAAACTCTTAGAAACTACAAACCTATCAAAGAAGCCACCGCTAAAGTTTCCCTGACGAGTGAGCACGTTTAGCTCCCATTTCATCGAGCGCGACTTCGTATGAAAACATGAATCTCAATCAAATATTTAGTTAACGGATTCTTCGACTGTTTTGTTGCCGGAAAAAAGCACTGAGCTTATAATGGTGACTGTTTACTTGTTCTGCCTCTTCTCTTTCGCTGCGATTGATTCGTGGAGAAAGTGAAATTGCTGCTTCAAAGCGAATCAAATTATTCGCTCGTACGTGAATAGCTTAATTGGTATAGAGACGCGACAACCGTCAATTTTCCATTCCTCAAAGTGACGAGCTGAGTATCATTACAAGGCTTTTTTTGGCGGCTAACAAAACGCTGCTAAGGTAAATTTACATAGCCCATGACATCAGCAAACAGACCATCTCGTCGACTCATCTGGTCGTCTGTTTACCGAGCTGTCGATATTCTCTGCCGTTGCGATCGTAGGCTTTGAAGAAATTGTGAATAAATTGAGCTTCGTTTGACACCATCGAAAATAAATCAAACTCGAAATTGGATGCGAAGCGAGAGAACAAGAAACGAAATCGAGAATTTCCACATTTGTTGCATCATCGCGCTTGATTAAAAAACAATTTAACGTCAATCAGATAGCGAGAAGTTTATTGATTTATTCATTTTCGACATGATCAATTTGAGGAGTTTGACAAGCGTACTCATCGAGAACTTGATGGAACGAGTTGAAACAATTCGAGAAATTTATTCTTCCGTACGACGGCGAAAACTTTGCGGAGGAAATTGTAAGAATATTTAACATGGTCGAGCTTGTCGTTGAAGAGCCGAGAGAATGAATACAAAGCCGACGAGAACAAGGTTCTGGCAGTGCTCGTTTGCTAACGAGATACCTCGTCATTAAAAGCATGTTGGAAAGAAATTCTGGAGGGAACTTGAAAAGACTTTGAATGAGATTTGTTTAATTGTAGTTTTTACCATCGGATTTCTCCGCTCGGAGATTCTTTATTCCAATTGACTTTGTTTGTTGCTCCTTGGGAGCTTTCCATTCTAATTAGTCTCCCTTTCATTTCGTCTCTCGCTTGGTGCTTCGTTCATCCGTTGCGTTTTATAGCGATCGAAACTCAATGATTTGAATCGAGCATCTGGTTTGGATTCTATCCCAGTCAAACTCGTGTTTTTTCTCGGTAAAATTGCAGAGGTCTAGCCATAACTCAATCCGAAGACCCATTTATTCCAATCTCCTCACAGAAACAAGAATGAAAAGCTATTAGAGTATCGGCGGCTTCAAGTGCTTAGAAGAAAAATTATTGTTTGAAAAACCAGAAGATTCTTTGAACTCTCGGAGCAGAGCTGATTGCCTAATAATCAAATCTTTAGCATATAAAACTCGCCTGCCACTCAGCATCTTCTTATTAGCATATAAAAATATTGTGTTGTAAATTCCGAACATAAAAAGTCGATACAGATCAGTCTCGAGTAATGGCAGTCATAATCGTGGGAGTAAAACATGTGTGCGCCTTTTTGTGGGAGGCAGAATAACACTTGTCGGAGCTCGTATGGCCCCGTGAAGTGATGGAAAATAACCGTAAATAAATTCATGAGATCCGATTTAGTCTGTTTAGACGAATGGCTTCGTAGGTGCAAGCTAAAGGTTCCAATTAAAACTACGATGATAGCAACGACATGAATTGCACTCTGGTTGGTTTTGTGGGCGCAGCATAGAGCAAATATGATTGCTTTAACGCGAAAAAAAAAAATCATTTCAAATCATATGATAAATTCAAGTCGACGCCGAAAGGTTAGACGAGCGAACAAATATAGAACCAAATCAATCACAACGCTTGAGGCTTTGATGACGCAAGTCGCGTGAAATGTTTAACCGATTCAACCAAGTCGAAATCACTTTTCTTGAGAAAAATTGTGCTTGAGTTTCAAGTCCCTCGATTGTATCGAATTTCGAGAGTCTCAATTGCACCAGTCGTATCCAATCAACTAATAGTTCATCTGCCAGACTATGCAAAATGCCTTCCAGCTCTCGAGCAATTAGAAGAATCGAAAAAAGCAACAAGAAGCAAACAATAAGTTATTGTCAATAACTGCAGAGCTTATAAATAAATTGTTCGCTTCATATTCATGCAGATTGCAAATAATAAAATTAAACTTGTTATTCAATTATCGAAAAATCGAATTCATTAGCAAGCCTGAGAATTGTGGATGGGAATAAAATGGAAATTGATTTCCAATTAGATGCGATTGGGGGCGCGCTGGCAACTCAATCTACTGCTTCGCATGGGACTTCAATTTATGGAGAAATCTCGACGTTCGAGCTCCATAATAGCACGAGAAAGCATGGCCCCCTTGACAAAGCTATTTTTTACGTCACATTATTTATTGCTCGTGCTTGATCAATAACTGTGAACAAATGGCATAAAGAAGGCGAGCGAGCTGCTGGCTCGACATAAAACTTTTTCCTTCTCGTCCGCATCAACTGCGACTGAAGAGCATAATTGATCAGCCCAATTTGGCTCGGAGAGGTAATCGAACTCATCGCCATCGATTTTCTGCGAGAAAATGCGTTCGAGCTTTTTCTCGACTGACAATGATGCTCGAGCCATTGTAGGGCGATTGGATATTCATGCGATGCCCTATGCTGCTCGGGTAATCGATATTTTTCGGGTTTTCTCGGTCGTCATGTATTGTGAAAAAATCAGTTAATCTGTCCGACAACACATCAGTGAAGCAACTCGATGCCACATGTATAAGCGAACGAAGCAAACAGCGAGAGAACACGTTGGTGTTGTCATAAGCACTTTAATTGATTGCGGACATTTGGAATATTCGTAGCAGAAAGCAGCGCTCTCGAGATTGTTATTTCACATTCGAAAAATGCGGAGCAGAAGCATAAACTTGAAGTGTTGTTCAGCGCTATCGATCTCACTAACGCCAGCAATTTGAAGCTGCGGAGATAACTCGTCAACTGGCATCAAAACGTAAGATTTGTCGAGAACTAATTGCGGCATGACGTTTCAGCTAATGAAATATTCAAAACTTGACGTCGAAAATGTGATTGAATATCTCCATAGTTGCTAAACAATCTGCGAGACGTCAAAGTGTCCTCGATAAATTAAAAAGTGTTTTCGAGGAAAGTGTAACTCTCATGAAGTCTACGGTCTCAAAAATATCCGCGTCGATCTCCCTTGTGGTTTTACAAATCTGCTGAATAATTTTGATCTCTCAACGACTGTTCAATTGAGTAAAAGACGCGTAATGATATTCATTGATAAATGTTGTGGATTTTAGTGTAAGAATCTCTAGCCAGGGACGCCTAGTCTCAGTACTGATGTAATCTGTTTCACAAACTCACTTCCTCTGGAGCGTCGTAAATCACGCGACTGCGTCTAGATATCGAAACTAACATCAAAACACAAAAAGACGTGCAGTGGTCACATGTGCCGGCAACATGAGTAACAGCTGGAAGGGAACCTCTTGATGTTTGGTCGCTTGCTTCTAACGCAATACCGACATTCGAAGCATTTATAATAATTTCCTGAGTATTCAAAATAGAATTGTATGTCGAGACGTGATGACACATAGTCGGAGAGTTTTTATGCTCCCACTGATTTATATCTTTTTTAAAGCAGCGTAATCTTCCATTCTTCACGCGTAGACGCTAAATTTGGTCTCGAGTTCCGTATCATTTCAGAAATATTTCTGTTTGATTCCAACGAATTGTCTTGTTATCTCAATTGACATTTATCACTTACAAATCAAATAAACGAATGCTCGATCCCTTTTCGCCATGTTTCCAACTCATCGCATCAAATTTCTCTGTTAATGGCGGGTCTCCTTCTCCTTATCATCTCCTTACTAACTTCGACATTGAGTTAAAGATTTCAAGCGGTATAAAAGCGAGGGAGACAAGAGATATTAATCCCTCCTGAGGCTTTTATTCGGAGCGATGTTTCTTTCACTACTTGCAACGTTTTTCTTTTTTGCTCGCATAGAATGCAAAGAGTAAACAACGAATTGACTCCACGCTTATCTTGGAGGCAAAGGCAGCGCCTTGCGAAGCAATTTGTAAATAAATTTCTGTGTGTTTGGGGAGGTTTTCCTGATTAAATCGTGATGACTCGTCTAGAATGCAGGGATGAAATGTTGGGGTGCTGTAAATGGAACAGAGTTTTGCAAGATTGTAGAGAGCGCTTCAGGCAGCAATTACTGTGAGTGTGTTTGAAACTTTCCGCGTTATACAAGCAATTCATTGAGTCGCCAAAATTCTCCTGAATGTCTAACTCAATCAGCGTAATTGCACCTACCTTTGCTTCCATATCGACGAGGGGAGAAACTTTTCGCTTGCAAATTTGCCGTGGAACGTGCTCGAGTGGATTAAAAAGTTTACCAAACCTTCTCGTAATCGAAATCAAGCGACCCGTATCACAAATTTACTGATAACGAAAATTGATATTTTATAACACTTTGCCGAAATTTTTTCATTTAACGACGCAATTTTACAACAAATCACCCTATCTCACTAGATTTACTCGAATGCCGAATGCAAGCATATGTCAACGAGGGTGAAATTTTGAATGAAACGAATTGAATTTACTACATTTCTTGTTTTCTCCTCTTGCTCTTACATTAGAGTAAAACTTTCAGTGCATTAGACAAACATTCGACGACATTAATTTGACCCAAATTCATGATTTCATTGTTTGCATTGCAGTTGATTTTAATGACAACGTCGAGTGTGTTTCGGGTTCTCCGAAGTGGCTCATCAAGGAGTGTAACTGCTGAATAAATCAACTTCCCTACCGAGAATCTCCCGGAAAATTCAACATTAAAAATTATCCTCACCTTTCCCGTTCATGCATTATACATGCTTGAGATTGCGACATTAATTTGGCTGAGCGAATGGCATTGAGAGTGCGAGGGATCAAAACAAAATTTTCATGGAGGATTAGAATGTAATTTCAAACTGTGAATGCCTCTGGAGCTCTTCGGGCATATTAAACGGATTACCATTTGTAATCATTCTCTGATCGAATCGACTTCAACGAAATTGTTTGCCAGCTCTCATGTGTCGTCTCACGGACGGGACTTAATCACTCAAAACAAACGGGGACGGAAAAACTTTTTAAGCGTCTGCTCAAGGTCCACGTGAGAGACAATGAGGAAAGTTTTTTATTTCGTTTAATCATTTACGAAGATTACAAATAAACAGCAAATTTCAAACAATGGTAGCGTCGATTGCATTGCGTCATCACACCGGAACCAGAATAATTTGCTCAAAAAAGTTTAACGACAAGAGGCTTGGGGTGGTTCACTGCTAGCATCGAACGTTGTTCATTTATGTATTTGTTCAACTCAGTTTGATTCGGTTTTATTTTTATGGCAAACATGGAACAATTTTCATTCCAAGTTTGTTGTCTTCTTCGTCTATTCGTCCGATTACTCATTCAACGCAGACAATGAGCGACGGCGAGCTAAAGCAAATAACATGTTGGAACATAAATAAACTTTGTGTATATTTTGATAATAAAACTATAATGTTGCCCTATAACGTCGTCGTTTCAAAGCGCCGAAGCTCCTCGACGCTCACTTCTCAGAACCACAGAAATCGCTTTCCAATCACTTGTTGTGGGTGGAATTTAAAACTTGAACTGCTCTGACATTATTCCCGACTATTGATTCATTCGTCCGCAAATGTTTTCCAATAAAAATGTTTTCTGTGTTTCGAGTTCTTCAAATATTCATCGAACATAAACTGAACATAGTGCAGCAAATGCCAACGTTCGCTCTCTTGTCAGTCTCGGAGTCGTCTTGACCATCTGTTTCTTTTACCATTAAAGGATCGGATAAATATGGAAATTTTGACGAATGGCTACGAAGAGAGTAATGAACTGCGTCATGCCATCTGAGTTGAATTGTTCGGCGAGTATTTTTGGGGATTCCGTCAATTAAATTGGCTCTCAAATTATCCAGGATCACCACGAGCGCTCCGATAGAAATAAAAAAAAATTGAGGAATAACGGGAAGAAAGTCGTAGAATTATGGAGGCGAGAATGGCAGATTGCAATTGGCATGGTTGGAAGAAAACTTTCCTTCCACTTTGATAAATTCCTCAAAAGATTCCACACACATTTTCCCTCCTAAGTTTTTTTTATGCGCTTCATTTTTACGATTATGAGTCTCTCCACCTCAGCAGGATGCGAGGAAGCAAAACAAGAGAGGAAAAGTTTATCGGAAGACCAATTTCGTATGCTTTATGGGTCGTTTGGGGTTCCTTTCCGTCTTCACCCTCTCCGTTTGAGCAGCGACACCCCAAGACGAAGTGACTCATAAGTGAAATATTTTTTTCGCCATAAGCGCAATTCATCTTCTTTGAATGCGGAAAAGCGGAGGAAAACTGAAAACAGGCAGGCCAGCTTCCGAGTTCAACGACTCACTGGAAAAAATCTGTGTGCGAAATTTATCGTGCTGCATGATTTAAGCTTCATGACGCCGTTGAAAAATTTATTTACATTCGAAAGTAATAATTTTTTTGCGGACTGACAATGCGATGATAAATCAATTAAAGCGAACAGCTGGATACCTTTTGCTTTATCGCATCCTGATTACGGTCGCTTTGTTAACTAGCCAGATAATTGGCCATTAATCCTTTTCTTCCAACTGATTAATCGACTAACAAAACAAAAACTGCTGTTTACGTGATCTCAGATCGAGAAACATTTTTTCGGCGTTTCTTTATTTTCAAGTTATCTACTGTTTTTCGAGATAAATTTCGTTTCGGTAAAGTTTTTCCATTCGTCAATAATTCAGAAATTTTTGTTCAATTAACAATTTTTGTCTGTTTGCAACGTTTATAAAGCAGCAGTCGACTCTGGGAAGCAGGATGAATAATGGTATCACTTGCGAGGGTAATTAAAGTAATTAAATCAATTCCGCAGATGGTTTTTGTAACACGTTGCTGTCTGTTATCAGCAAATACGTCGATAGAGAAGGCGTTAATTGAATTTAATTGACCCCGTCGTCGCGATAACAAATTAACAACTCGAGTAGTAATCAATTTACGAATCACTGAGTCAACACTTGCGCATGATATTAGCTCGCTTTTATTTCCACGCAAGCGACACATATCCATGGCCTATGAAGTAATTAATGGCGTAAGGCAACGATGCAATTAGACTTGAATGCTAATTGCGAAACAGATAATAAAAAGAGTTCATTCATTCATGCCTCTCGAGATGTTTGAAGTGTGTCGTAACTCTCGGGCTGATTACGAATTCCAAAAAACTTCGCAGCGATGATCTCATTATGCTTGCTACGCGAGCTCCCTAAGTTGAAGCACTGAACCAACTCCAACGGCATGAGAGTTGAAACAGTTCAGAGCCCTGGCATTCCGTCGCCCAGTGCGTGACAAATCTCAAATTTTTTCTGTCGATATTTTATATTTTTTTGCTCAAATTAAATTAGCGTCCGTGAAATTGAGTAAAACAATTACGATCGGCTTTTAGCCAACGGAACTCGTTCGAATCAATTGGAAACGGTTCCAAACCTCAATGGAATCATCAGCGCTGTTGATTGAGTAACTTCAGATCATAATTAGATATTTAATCCATTCCACGAGATCGTTCCAGCTCCCGAACAAATGTTTTCGTGCTGCGTGTAAGTTGCATAACTTTGAAATCGGTTTAATCTAGAAATCGTTATGAAGCTGCTGCAACCTTAAATATTATAAAGGCTGCTGCACTCAAAGCGAACAAGAGACGAAGGAAGGAAAAACTCGAATGACAAATTTGGCCATTTGTGTTGAATGTGCTTGCGCAAACAAGAATTGGAAGCCATGATAAATTTATTTTTGCAGATTCGACGAAGAGGCGACAAGCTGCTGAGAAGAGTTTCAAGTTATGGATGAGGAAATTCTTAAAACAGTTGAAGCTGTGTTAGGAAAAGATGTCGAAGTTGTCGATTGTCAAAAGACGAAATCTGTGCAGGAGGAAGAAATTCTACTGATCAACGGCAAGCCAGTGAAGCTGGATACAAAAGACGCAGCGGCCATCAAGAAGGCTTTGATGACCGGTCAGATTCCGCCCTGCGATTTGCTTAACCAGATTCTGTTCCAAGCAGGAATCCTTCGGCAACCGGTCCGCTTAGAAACTTCGCTTAGCGTCAAATCGAGTCTCACTACGACCGAAGAGATTCGCGTCGCTCGCAACGGCCTGATACTCGATGAACGGTCGCTTGAAACGAAGGAAGATAATTACTACACAAGCTCGTGCAGTGAAGTGTGGGAGCCAATTGGCAAAGTGTCATCAATCAAAGCGACAGATGAGATGTGCTTGCCATCGAACGACGAGAACTTGAATTACGTGAAACGGAATAAAAGCTCTTCGTCGACGCAAGTTCCCCCAATGCGCCAAAATTCTATGTGCACAAACGACTCGATTTACTCTTCATCGGCCTCGTCCTCGTCGCGCCCGACAAGCGATTTATCTGTCAACATTAGCAACAGCGACATGAACCTCTACGATAACATACAATCGTATCTTATTAATCACCACGGACATGCAAACTCTGCTGTCGATGCTGCAACGAAGCTAAACCAAAGCTTAAGCTGCGATTCCGGTCATCACGACTACAGCCTCACTACGACGACACTTAATGACGATGAATACACAATCCCATCGACAACGACTCAGTCCTCAATTACCACACAGAGCTCACTAAATGGAAAGACGGCGAACAACTCGGCAGTGTCCACCGACGAGGTAGACTTTCAACGATGCCGAATCAAAAGCGCGAGCGAGCAGACGTTCGTGAAATTGAAACCTCAACATCATTTGGTAAATCATCAGTCATAAATTCTAGGCAGAGAATCAATTAACATTTCTCAACCTCGCGGACCTTTCGAGCGGTGAAATTTGACGATAATAGCGTTTTCCATTAAAAATCATTCTCGAAAAAGAAAACAAAGAATTTTAATGGATTTTCTATTTTTGTATCGTCCGTTATTGCGATGGGTTCAAGATTGCGATGGGACTCGAAGTTTTTCGAGCTGAGAGGGAAACTTAATTCGAGTTTCTATTCTATTCTCCCCGACGATTAATGGAAAATCTTCTGGCGATTGATCGCATGGGCGTTGCTAAGTGTCTCATGACTGGGAAAACTTTACAAATGATTCGTTGTTATGTGTGAAAAGTGATTTTCCTCGCTCGTGTCGCATTCCTCGAGCGGTTTATGATGGATTCGTGTGAAGCATGAGACGATGTAAAACGGATTCCAAGGCATAAATATCAATTAGATCTACCCGAAAGAACAACAATGAACTCGACTTCCCTTTGAGTCGTGAAAAAGATGTGAGCTAATGGAAACTCGCACGAAAAAACTTTTATATTCACGCCGGAAAATTTGCGAGCGCGAGGAACATTTTATGACTCAAGCTCAACTTCAATCTGCTTCGTTTATGAGTAAGATGAATAAACAGCTCTCTTCTTATTCAATTACAGCCCACAATCTTCGGCACAGTGGCGTCGGATCAGAGTCCTAAAGACATCTCCAGTCGACGAGTGAGTTCGCCCACGCAGCAACACCAGACACGAAAATCAATTAATCTCTTTGCAGGGCCTTCCGCAAACAGTCTCCGGTCATCAGGTGATTTCATCCGCGTCCGAATCAAGCGTTAAAGATTTTGAATCCGATGAGAACGTAAGTTCAATGCGAGTTTCATTTGCAAGCTTGCCAAAAATTTCTAGAAATAACATTAATTCGTCCACAGACGTTAATCTACCGCGATGGAAATTTGCTTTCTGCTTCACTGGAAGCGCTTATACAGCACATGGTCCCCACCAATGAATACTATCCCGACCGTTCGTACATTTTCGCGTTCCTGCTCAGCTCGCGACTGTTCATCAAACCGTACCAACTGCTGTCAAAGATCTGGGAGTTGTCGCAGCAGCAACAGAACATCAAATCATTCATCCAACAGAAGCTCGCACAGAACAATCCAAAGCTAGGGAGATTCACACAGCATTTGATTCAACTGCTTGCCGAATGGGTCGACACGTTTCCCTACGACTTCCGTGACGAGCGATTGATGACTCAGCTCCGCGACATCACACAGCTCTCAATCCAAATCAATCCAAGCATGCGAGGCGACGTCTCGCAGTTGTTGCAGAATCTCTTGTTAAAACTCCAGTCGCTCGAGGAATATGAAGAGTATATGGAGAAGTTGAACCAGCAGAACGGCGCCGAAGAAATCGATGCGAGCGTAAAGTCAAACGGATTGCAGCAGCAAATATCAGTGCACTCAAATCACAGCCATAAAAGTAACTCGTCAAACGGCTCATCCGTCGTATCGACGCTCACCCATCAGACAGACATCTCGGAAATAACCCCGTCGCCGTTACTTCTCGCACATCAGCTCACTCACATTGAACTCGAGCGGCTCTCGCACATCGGACCCGAAGAGTTTGTTCAAGCTTTCACCAAAGAACATCCGTCGATTGAGACGTCATTCAAAGATCTCAAGAAGACGCGCAACCTCGAATCTTACGTAACATGGTTCAATCGACTCAGCTATCTCGTCGCGACAGATGTTATCAAGGTAACGTTGTTAGCTTTTGACGTTTCCTAGTCGAAATTCTATTTGTTCTTTCCTCCTCTTTCAGCATCAAAAGAAGAAGCAGCGAGCAAGATTAATCGAGTTTTGGATTGAAACGGCACGTGAGTCGTTCAACATCGGAAACTTCAACAGTTTGATGGCAATCATAGCCGGGCTTAACATGTCACCGATTTCCCGCCTCAAGAAAACAGTAAAGCTTCACATTGCTATTGTCGAAATGATTTATTTTATTTCTTTTTCCTGTCTTCTCCTAGTGGGCGAAAATCCAATCTGCCAAATTTTCAATCCTCGAGCATCAAATGGATTCGTCGGGTAACTTCAGCAGCTATCGCTCAACACTTAAGGCTGCCATGTGGCGATCAGCCGGCGCAACTGACGAGCGAGAGCGAATCGTCATCCCCTTCTTCTCCCTCCTCGTCAAAGACCTTTACTTCTTGAACGAAGGATGCTCAAACAAGTGAGATCGATACTTTGATCTTTGCTTTTAAATATGATTCACGATTCGATTTGCAGATTGCCAAACGGACACATCAACTTCGAGAAGTTTTGGCAGCTCGCGAAGCAAGTGACGGAGTTCATCGCTTGGAAGCAAGTCACCTGCCCATTCGACAAGAACGACAAACTCATCAACTACCTTCAAACGACGAGCATTCTCAACGAGAACACTTTGGCGTTGGGCTCGTTCGAGTGCGAGCCGCCCGACAATCAGCACGAGAAAGATCACTTCAAGTCTCTTAAAAATGAATATCAAAAATAAACTTTGAGCTGACCTAAGACGACATAAACAAGTATTTAAATGTGATTAAATGTTTTGCTATGAGTCAATGTTTTTTAAAAGTAAGAACTTTTTATTTATTTTGCGCTTGAAATTTCTCACAGTTTGGCGCGCCTCGCCTTCGCGTGAATCGCGTGTTCATTTTAAACAAGCTGCAAACAAAAATCGGCAAAAATGAGCGAACTGTTTTCTGTTTATTTGTACCTGGCTTTGTAGCGATATATCGGAATGCGAGAAACTGTTCACGTCAATTTATAATCGTTTGAATATAACGACACGTAGGGCCAACTGTCACAGTGAAGCGTCTCGAGGAGGGTGCCTGGTATAAGGCGAGACGTCTGTGTTCATTAAACTCACCAAACTGGTCTATCTCATATGTTTCTCCGCTCGAAAGGCTCCAATGGACGAGAAATATTTTTGTATTCATATCTTCCAATACGAGAGAAACTCAACTTTCAAAAAGCTCGAGACAGGCCACGCTGGCGTCTACTTCACGAAGTAGAACAGCGAATAAATTAAGGATTTTATAATCTAGTCACTAATCTTACATTGTGGTTCGATTACAGTTAGACGGTTAAGTAACTTTCATTAATGTATTTTTATAAAACCATTTTGTCTCTCACCAAACGAAATTAGTTTTTGTATGCTCAGAATTAAATTATGGGGAGAAAGAAATCATCCGAATACAAATATCTCAACGATTTTCCCATTCCAATTGAAGCATTTGATGGCCATATTCTTGCATCATAAAAAATCTACAACCTTATTCAGTCGCCGCAGCAATTTCTTAAGTCATAGTTTCCACTCCAAATTGAATTAACTTATCAGACTTGTCGCGATTTGCTTTCAAAAGATTGAAGAGAATGCTATGGATTTTAAAAGTAACCCAATAAACATTGATGATTCTATAAAAATAATTTTCATTTTATTTTCTTTTTTTTCATATTGAAGTTTTCAGCTTCAAAATGTTTGTAGTGTAAAAATATGTCGGATGTTTTTTTAAAATTATGGCAGCTTAATTCAACATCACAACTCGGTCATCAAATCCCGTCTACTTAAAATGTTCGGATGGAGGAATTTATAGTATACGATCATGGAAGTTATGCCAATAGTGAAGGATAAGATTGGAAGAGCGCTCAGTGCGTAGACAAGCGGTGCATGCAGTGTAGAGTAGTGAACGAACACGACAGTCGCGATCAAGTTCTCAACTTCGGTGAAGCAGTAGTAAAAAACATACCGCGAGAAAGTGTTTTTAGTTTCCTTTGGAAGAATGTAAGTGAAGACAAAGACTGCGCCGATAACAAACGAAAATCCGAAACTGTGAAACATCGTGTAGGAGCAGAAGGCCGATCGGTCGAGCAGAAAAATCCAAAGCGTCATCACGAACGCATGACTAGCGATGCCAATCACGTTGATCGTTGGGAACACTGAAGCGAGAAGGACGATTGAAATTACGCGCGAGAGTGTTACAGAGAAGTGCCAAACGCATTGCGCCATCATGCCCGCTAAGCTCAGTTGTCGCTTGTCTGGTTGCGCAAGTCGAATGCATCGCGAATATGCAGTTAAGCTCCAAGCGAAGCCAGTGAAGGCTGAGCTCAAGGATAATACTTGCGCGAGGGTCGGATGAAGCCCTGACTGGAGAATCGCTGTCATGTGAATGATTTTATGCGGACAAGCGTCGAGGAAACATTCAATGATTCGAATCAGAGCGACATCGCTCTCCTCAATAATCATCAACTTGTAGTAATGTCTTTGTTTCTCGTAGTCTTTGTTCTTTTCCGATCGTAAGCTTTTTATTTGGTAAATAAGCGACTGAAGAAATCTAAAAAAAAATGATATGAATTGTAGAAATTAATGCTATGAAAGTTTACCTTAAAGTATAAGGGAAGATAAGAACAAAGAACAGGAGATTGCAAAATCCTTTCTTTTTTTTTCCTCTTTCCGTTTTTGAGTCCTCGTAGTGTCTGGAACAATCGAATTAATTATAATCTTAATCAACGGGGCAACCTATTTCCAATCTTCTGCACTCACAAAGTAATCGACATAATCATGGATATTAATGCCGGAATGAAGATGAAGCAAAGTGTCATTTTGAAGTATAAAATCTCTCTTCGGCTGTGATACTCGTAAGCGAGATTGATATTGAAAAGCACCGCAAACAATCGAAAAAAGATTGAGATAACATTCGATAAGATGTCCCATCTTGAGACTCGTAATTCAATCTGCTCAGACGTTGCTGCGTTCAACACTGCGCTTTTAGCAGATGTTCCCTCATTAAAGATTTTCATTTCCGTCGACTCAACCATTTCACGTTCGCAAAATAATTGAACTGAGCATCTAAGTCAACACATATTCAAATATTTCCACAGCATTAAAGGCACGTTTCACTTAAGTATTTGAATTTATGCTGACTAAACATTATTCTGTTGTTTACATGTAAGCAATATTTTCACGCGCAAACTTTGCAAGTGGTTTATGTCTACTTGCCAAGAAAAGATATATGTTGAGCTATAAAATAAGCGCGGATCACGGATATTTCTCAATATGTTTCAACAAAATATTCTTATAGCAAAACGATTTCACTGCCATCTCGTTGAGAGAGGAAACTTAGAGCATGTTTTTGAAAATTTTCCGACGCTTTATTCCCCCCAAACTCCTTTTCTTCTAAGCCACATGCGCGACACCTGTGAGGTCGGGAAAACCTTTGGAAAGCTTGCGTTGGAAAACTTTCCGCTCTTTCGCTGCATTTTACATCTCATCAACGACGAACTGTGAGTTTTCCGATCTGCGTCTTCAGTTGAAAGATAGGTTTTGGCACGACGAGAGCAGACGACGTTTTTCGATGTAGTGAAAGAAAGGGAAAATTTGATTTTCCTTGTGTTTTGCATATCGGATTTGAAGTAACTTAGTTCGTCGACCATGCAGCATTGGATGGAATCATATCATAAAAGAGATGAAGTGTAGAATTTTTTCAAAAATAATTATTCTAAAAATCAGTAGACGCTAGCTGAGTGCCAAGCAAAAAGGGAAAAACGAATTTTCTATCAGAAAGTATATTTCATTCAGCCACGAGAAAAAATAAATTCGGGACACACGTAGCAGCAAACGAGGCAAAAAAAAACTTGTGATTTATTTGCGTGTCGATCCTCGTGGCTGCTCGACCCGAGTTGAAGTTCCCTTCGAAGAAACGAGAAGAACCAAGAGCCACCCAGGCGCTGGCGAAAAGACAAAACTTTTTGCCCAACTTTGGCAATCTCGACCGTATCCAGAACAAAGAAAAAGCGCAAGCGAGAGGGAGCGGTAGAAAGCTTACATAATTTTACAGGAAGAAAGCAATGTAAGTAAATGAGAAACCTTTTATATTCCGCCTGAATGGAGAGCGAGTCTTTGTTAGTTTAGTAAAATGGAAAATATGCTGTGCCGTAGAATTATTTTTAAATGAAAGAAACTGAAAAATATATTCGCCAGGTATATCAACGTCCCGCAAGCCCAGTGTCAGAGAGAAGAGAGTTTTATGTATTTGAGTGGGGTCAGTTCGCGTCTATTTTCTTCTTCGTCTCTGTTCTCGCAGCTAGCTCTATTATTTCTCTTTGTTCGAATTTCTGCTTTTAAAAATCATTTGGCCATAAGCACAGTCGAGTCTCTTGTTGCCCTTGCCTCAGCTGGAGAATGCTCGGATTTGAATGAGCCAACTCCCTGCAATTATCTGCTTGAACTAGCTCACATGAACAAAGCTTTCATTCGCTTCGGAGGATCATAAGTGAAATCGTAAAATATAAATAGTCCCGTTTATCTTTAAATAATAACGAATTAATTAAAAAAAATAAAAAAACTTTGTTGATTGTTTGACGAGCGTAATGAACGTGTTTTCGTCTCTGGCATGCAATTGAGCCAAACGGACGTGTGAGAGTTGTTCACACGTAAGGCGGGATTTCGTAAATCTTCTCATCTCAACAGCAACACACTAATGATATGTAAAGTTCGCACATTTTAATAATAAAATGTGCTTTTATTCGAGCAGACTTTTACCGCTTTAAATCAGCTTACAGCAAGTGGGATGATTCAAGATCTGACGTTGATGATCTCAAAAATCGGTGCCGAGAACATTTCCATCTTTTCATTCACCTACGGGATCATTGCGAGTCTCACAATTCGAAACAACAAAATTTGAAAAGTTTTAATTCAGCTAATAAACAATGAAACCGAGTAGAAAACTTTAAATTCTAATTAGACAGCATGTGTTTGTCTACTGTTCGAATGCACATAAAAATTCCTAGCCTATGACGCAGACTAATGAAATTTATTTATAAGTTATGCTTCTCTGACACTGACCCAATTTGGCTAGCGGGAAATTGTTTACGCAAAAATGATGTCTCCCCAATTTGGGTTTTTCGTCGTATACCCGAGATACCAAAGTCACAACCCACACGGATGTTTGTTTCCATTAACGACGCTTTATGATTCGATGACGCGAAGAAATTCGTGGGAAAACCGCAAGGGCGAGAAAAGAAACAGTCCCCGAGTGAAATTAAAATTCTTCAAGCGAACGTTTTAATTGCTTCTTTCAAAACTATGTCACCAAAAGTTGCTTCATCTTCCTATCGACCCATGCGGCTGCATTCTTTCGGTTACGAGCAATAAAAGCGTCTTGAAACTGTCTATAAATAACATTCAGCTAATTTGCCAAACGATGATAAACAGCGCGAAAAAAGGAAGACACACTAGAAGCGAAATTTACTTTCCCTCATCATGTCGCTGTCGCGCGTGAGTATTAATGAAAATCAACATTCTCCTTCGTGCAAACAGCTCGTGAAGCGCTCACTCACTCGCACACTCGCGGCAGTGCCTGAGAACGAGAAAAAAATCGTTAAAGCGAATTGTAGCAAGAAGAGGTCGAAGAAGGTTTTCCATGACATAGCCGTGAAAATGGCTGAAAAAATATTTTGCAAGTCTAATTCTACACTTGCTGCACTCCTCTGATGTATCTTGTTTCACATAAATGCCACGATTTCTATTGTAATAACTTAAATTGTGATTTATTGTTGCGCATTAAAAAATTATTATTACAAAGAGCAAGAAGTTCACGCTCTTAAGTCCAAGCGATGAAGTTTGCTGATGAAGAAATGAAGAGAATAACAATATAAACTCAGGATCCACATGGAAAGAAAGCAGTGAAATGTATTGATTCGTGTCTCGTGCTTGTTGTCGAGGAAGATATTACTCGCTGTTGGGAGGAGAAGGAGGAAGGGAATAAAGTGTGGTGCATGCTGAACCTGCTCAGAATAATCTTCATTTCATTAAAAGTCGTTAAATTCCATCTCACAGCGACGGTTGAAGCAACTTCTCGCATCAGTTTCGTACTTTTGGTGGCAGTAGAGATGGAATCGTGTTCGACGCAATGAATAAATTCTTCCTTTTTGCATTCATCAGACTCTCCGAGACTAATAAAACTCTAGTCTAGTTATCGATTTCCCCTTCGTCGCTGCTCTCTTTCCGAATTTAGAACAATGACCGAGCTTAGAGGGAATAAATTGTTAAATTCACTTATTAACTTTGTCCTTCCCAGTCTTTAGGGGTGGAATTTTAACAATGTAATGCATGGAGGGAACGAAAGCCTCTGCTACAAGTCGTCGGTGTTGGAGTAATTGACAACAATCCCTTTTTCAGATAACATCAGCAGACAACACCGAAAAGAACGACGAGCTCATGAATTTCTGATTATGTAAAATATTCGAGAAAGCTCTGTCATCCAGGCAATGGAAGCAAGCTATTTGTTTGAGGCGAAAACTTTCTGCCTTTTTTATCCCAGGCACAATGATGGCTAATTAATGTGAAAGTAAATTGAATAAATTATGTTAATTGATGAAAAGGGGAAAACGCTTCTTGCTTCAGTCGACTCAATCGCTCGCTTCGTGAAAATCATGACTGCTTCATCTCAGCCGATTGTGTGATCAATTCTCCCTTGTTTTATATTAATCCTCTCATCATTATACTCTCGCATGGCTCACCTAAGCCAATTCTTGCCAAGATTACTTAATTGGGCGGAAAATGGCTTCGCTCAACTTATCTTCTCTTCGCCGATCCAACCATAAACATTTATGGTGTGTGAGCCTTGATTGAAAGCACGATGCTCCCCAATCACAGACCTGTCTTACATCTAAAACGTTCCTACGAGACCAAGAATGTTTCTCATTGAAACAATGTTTCAAGGTAGAGAAATGGATCGTCATAAATTTCTTTAAAGCTTGGTTATTTTTCCACTTAAAACTGAAGCAAATCGCTTTGAAGCTCGACAAAGAAAAAGCTTCGTTTGCTCTAATCAATAATTCGTTGTAAAATGCGTGCTTTGTATTCCTTTTGTGCTCTCTTCGTGTTTGATTGCTCCAGAGACCGGGAAATAACAACAAAACGTGTATCGGAAAATCATAACTCAGAAAACGAATTCTAACTTTGTCTGAGAGAGAGCGAAAAAAAACGCGGTCGCAAATATGATCGCCTTGTTGTTGTGTAAGTTTACCGTTCTTTTGCTTTTATGTCGTTCATAGTCCAAAGCTTGAAACACTTCCCGGCAGTTCATTTTTGAGCACTGAAGTCTTTTGAGTCAAAACACATGGAAATCTCTCGAAAAGCTCTGACATTGTTGTCCAAGGCCCATGGTCCTTGTCATTTTTGATGTTAAACAGTAGCAAATATGAAAAGCGAAAAAAGTCGACCAAAACTTGTATGAAAACTATGTTTTGCTTCTCTCCTTCCTCAGCGCCGTAAAAAATTTTCATTTTGATTAATTAATATTTGACATGGGTAAATGATTCTTTACGAGTGAGGGGTAGGAGAAACGAGATTTGTGATTTGTCACATTGCGGACGAGCTAATGCGGCGTTGCGATAATAATTAAATTTTGCTATTGTTTGCGAGCGTTGGGGCTTCGCTGAGTTAAGCGTTGCGGGAATCAAAGATTCAATTCTGACTTCCATCTCAGTGTGCGCAGCGGTTTGGTTGCTTTCCCACAGCGTCACACACATAGATAGAAAAAAAAGGATAAGCAGATAATGTGCTCGACATTCCAAAATGCTCCACACATTATCAGGAAGGTTTGATTTTTTATTGTGGAAATTTTTAATATAGCGGAATGCGAAGCAAAACGGAAATCATGCACGAGCCGCAGAAAAAATGCGATGAATGGAAATTCTTGTCTCGTTTTTATTTATCATCCATCACTTGTGATCTCCAAGGACCGCACGACAAGAGGGCGGCATATCAGCACAATTGGCGTCCCATTAACAATGCAAAAGTGAGGCCTCGCTTCTTCCATCCACCCGACGTAAGAGTTGTCGCACACTGTGATCGGCTTGTTGATACGCTTCCATAATGGTTCGCATTCTGTTATTTGAAATACGAGCACAAAGAGCTGTC
This sequence comes from Smittia sp. YW1114-2, assembly GCA_033064975.1. Taxonomy (NCBI): domain Eukaryota; kingdom Metazoa; phylum Arthropoda; class Insecta; order Diptera; family Chironomidae; genus Smittia; species Smittia sp. YW1114-2. Next base: position 23,433,236 of record CP093832.1, read on the forward strand.
AACAATCTCGAGTAAATTCTACTAAATTAATTTAGCTTCAGCATAAAATTTTTTTTGGAATTTGCTGAGGATTTTCGTTTTTACTCTCGCGAGATTACCACCTCGAAGGAGGTGAGGAAGCAAAGAGAACATTTCTTTCCACTTTGTGATAAAGAAATGGCTTTGTCAGTGAAGGGAAGGAAATGAAAGATTCGGTGGCTTCGAGCTGTGATGACAGCAGAAATCATGTTCCTGTAAGCGACTGGAGACAAATTTTCAACATGCTAAGAGAGTCAAAAGCGAGGCGACGGCGGAAATATTCTCCATCGGTAAAGTCAGGAGCTAGAGCATGTGTGCACCGTGTTGTGGGTCTTATGTTTTCCATATTTCATGAGGTGGAAAAATATAAAAAAAAAATCGAACAGACGAGAGCCAACGCAGATAACCTTCGAATCAAAATTTCGAAGGTGACGAAAAATAAAAGAAAAACTTCATTCCAAAGACACATGATAAAACTTAGAAGTGGCCGTTACGCCTCGGCGTAGTCTACTTGTCACGTTTCAGGCTTTATACTTCGAGCAATGCTAAGTAGCGCCACATTAAAGGAACAATTTAATTTCCTGAGCTCATAAATTCGTGTCTCGTCACTTATTTGGAATGGAAAACGCGCGAGTTGCGTGAGGAGTGTCTCGAGTCACCCAGCAAAGTTAAACCAGGAGATGAGAGAAGAACAAATGTAAAATGACTAAACAAAATGCAAAAGGTTTTTTAAGATGGTAAATCCCAGTTAAAGCCTGAAACAGTCCAAATAATTCTCAAGAAACTTATGCAAAATTTGGCATTCAAACCTGTTTCATTCATTAGAAGATGCTCGTTAGTTTCAAGGAAATTTATCGCACAAGATAGAACGATCTCCTTATTGAAGCTTCATCGAAATCATGCTTTTACAAAAGCGTCTCCGAAAGTTCCCCTTGAAAAATCTAACATCTAAGATTCGATTTCAACTTTCTTATCTTCGGATTTCGCCAATTTCGCTCAGTCAAATCAATCAATGAACGACCAGAAAGAATGCAGTCGACATTCGTCAGATACATTTTTTCGCTCTCAATTACACAAAAAGTCATATTGTCATATCCGAGACTTGAATAAGCAGAAGGACTGTGCAGTCATGTCAAGCAGAGTCAAGTGAGTAAGTTCAAATGCTTCAGCTTGTTGATTTGCGACTGTCAATTATGCAACGATTCTGAGTTTTAATCTAATAAGATTGTTAAAACCTAATGTTTAAAGTTTAAACAGTATAAATGCCAAAACAATTTTTTATTACTTGATTTTTCATGACTAAATACTCTAAAAACTTTCGAGCATATTCGATGAGATCCCCCTTTGCTTACAAGAGATTCCAACATCGATGAACTCGATACGTTGTGTGACTCGTCAGCCTTACAATTACACTCACCAGGGACAAAAGGAAAATCATAATTTCTTTTTGTGTTGAAAATGCTTAGCACGGAAAACTCACGCTTCGAAAATTCTTATGCCTGCTCATGCCTAAAATTGTTCCGAGTGTAAACCAGAGCCGTCACTCCTTGAAAAAGTTTATTATTAACGACAGATATACACGACGCCTTGAAACGAAAGAAAGCGCGTTCGATTTCAAATAGAAAAGGCAGTTCAGATCGCTGCTCTCTCGATTGAGTTTACGAGCGTGAGACGATAATATTTCTATTAAATAAACCTCATTCGAATGAATGATCTTCCCTACCTCAAGCAAATTACATAGAAAGCTTATAAGCGTTATTGCTATCTCGTTCATCATACTCGCTATATGTTGTATTTCTCATACACCATACCGATTCGGCTTCTTCTCTATCAAAATCCATGATGATGGATGAATAAACAAATTTGACGGATATCCAAAACGATGAAAGGAGGGAGACGATTCAATTTGCCTCCCTCTCGTACCTGGTAACCCCGCGCCATGTTCGCCCATTCCAAAAATGTGTAAATTGATACATGACAATTCCACAGTTTCCATTTTCGTTGAATTGCATACCTTGCGAGCCAACATGGAGACTTTTTTGAACTTTTTCCACTGTTATGTAATTACAATGAAAAGGACAAAGTTTCTTCGCGAGCTGTGGAAATATTGAAAAAGTGGAAAACTGTCAAACAAACTTCGGTAAGCAAGCAAAGCGTTCAGTCTTTCCAAAGGAAAAGTCGACAGTCTGGCGTCGTAAATGGTTCCACGAGAACATCAAACTCAAATATAGAAATAATTTTGTCCTCGAGCCTCGAGAGCGAGGAAACTTCGTTTTATTGTCGAGCGTGGCCAAAAGTTGCAAGAGAACAAGTTGTCGGCATCAACTTAACAGCACAACTTCAATAATTTGATAACAAATAAATTATTGAATGATATTTGTCCGTCGGTGGGAGTTGGAAAAGATTGCAAAAAGTTTTCATTTCTGATTTCCAACAATACTGTCAACTCAGACATGTTTGTTCGACCTAATGTATTTTAATTAATGCATTCGATGGGAGTTGAGTTGGCTACGAATGAGAACTGGCAGTGCCGACATATTTTATACTCGCTGGAGCTTCTAGCGTAGGACGACATGGTGTGAGAGAGCCGTTTCATAGCTAGGACACAATTAATTTTAATGAGCAAACATGAATGCTAAAGAGTCAACAATTTGAATTTTTAATCAATAAAAGAAATCGTTAGACGAGAAAGCCGTCTTTGTCGACTTAATGAATGATTAAAAGAAAATGAAAATAAACTGTTAATAGAGTCCGGGGAGGTTTTCTTGAATAGCGAGTGACTTCACAATTGATTTATTTTAATTCCTCATTTCTATTATAATACGAAAGTTGGGTCCCAAGCTCCGCATTTATATTACGATCGCTAGTGCACGCAAGTGCCGGAGACCTTGAAATTTATTCTTTCAAGAAACTCTCGAGTTTCTAGGCTCTCCCTCGAACCAAGGAAAATCAATACTTTCAACGGTTGTTTGAGTTTTTTTCATTAATTAAACAGCGGCCGAAAGCTTTAATAGTCTTCAAACAGTTATTAATGACACGTCGCGCCAGTGTATTAGAACCTTTCCAGTTTATGACCTAGTTGGAAACCTTTTCAAGTCTCCGTAAAGCGGGCTGACGATAGAACTGAAACTAATTCTGATGAAACTTGCCATCATCAAAATATAAAGTTACCTCCCCAACTAGCAGATTCTCTCCAAACATTTCCACATCGAGTTTCATGCTCAACATTCATAACGAAGCAATTAAATCTTGATGGCGCTTTAGAAATTTTCGGGTTTAAATTTCGTAGATGCACACATTGTCTGTGTTTAAACAGAGGCGAGCGGGAGGCGTTGTCACATCAAAATCGAGAACGGGAGCTCAGCTCAACTCATATAATTATAATAATTCGATGCACAAGAAAAGAAAGAGCGGGCAATTAATTGAGATACTTATGTGCACACATCAACTCGTGTTATGTTAGCCACAAATAAGTTGAATATCCATGAATGCAACGGATTTATCACTAAATTAAATTGCGGGGTTTTCAATAAAAGAAGTGGTAAGTATACCAGAGAATGAGCTTTTAACAAACTGCAGACAAACGGTTGGAATCAAGCCATCAATTTTATTTAACCGCAGATGGACTAGCTCTTGAAACAATATTAGCTTCCACTTGGCCATGATGAGAGCAAATACCACGCATTGGCTCAAAAAATTTGAAGCATTAGACTAGAATGACTATACGGAGTTTGTGTAGGAGGCAAATCTACCTTCCGTTTCAAGATAGGAAACGGCTTTATTTGGAGCCAGTTGCATGCTTCTCGTTTCATATAGATGAAACATTCACGAGAGTTTTTGATGTTGAACTCAAAACATTTCCACTAACTTAAAGAACACACTGAACACCTCACTTAGGTTCGCTGGATCGAGTATGCCGCTGTTAGTTTCGTGACTTGGTTGACATTACAATTCTAAAAACGCTTTTGTTTACGTGTGGTTAATAAGTGTAGATGGGTGTTCGCGAAAGGAGCGAGGCTCTTTCACTCCAACGATAATTATTTATGCATTCTGATTTGGGTAAATATGGCATGATGACTTTTGGCCTCTTAGTTGCGACTTCGCACACACCAGGAACTTAAACACCACATGAATAATATGCACAGCGCGAACAAGCGAGAGAAAGAACGAAGGAAAACGATGCCATGGTGCCGCTCGCAATGGAAACTCAGATATTTATTACAAGCTCGTGAAAGCTTTTTAATGAAAATTTTTATTTAATTTAGCTTGTCATAAAATTCAGCGTTTCATTTAAACTATTGTCCTCTGTTGATTAATATTTCGCCCTTTCCTCGACTCAGCGCACAACGTTGTGTTTCGTTTCGTAAAATAAACGCTCATTTTTTACTGAACAAATAAAAACATTCTCGACTTACTGGCGATACAACCGAGCCCAGCAGTGACGAGGGATTTAAGATTGAACTTCGTCACTTTGCCCCACAATTTCAATTTAAGCTCACACAATTTTCTTCTAGGTAACTTTAAAGCAGCGTGTCTACCGAACTTAAAAGCGGCGACAACAACATCGCACGCTATTCAACAATGTTTAAGCCTCGCTTTGGCATGTGTATGTAATAATCTGGAACAAAGGAGAAAATTGCTTGAGCCTTATTATGAAATAGAAAAAAAAACACGAGTTTGCACTTAAAATCACAGCCGAGAAGAACTGCCAGGTTGCCCTTTATGGCTTTTACGCGGCAGAAAGAGCTTGATGCATTATACGTCATGTTCTTGTGTAACAAATGTTATAAATATTGACATTGAAAGTCACAAATGAAATTTATGCAGCGAGTCGTGTAACGAGGCGATTGCCGCTTTTGTTTTTTGTCAGGGACAGTTGCATGACTCATGCAGCATGAGTCGCACAATCTAGGAGTGAGCGAGGGGGAGTTGGAAATTAACATGATGCAGAAATAAAAGATAACTTGCTTCCCGCGATCGAGATGAGGCTTAAGTCGTTTGCTAAAGAATTTCCAACTTTTGAATGTGACGTTAATGTGCTCTGTGACGATGATTGCGGATTAATTTTTTATGGAGCGCGCTCACACAAGCATGAACTGGTTGGAGAATGATAAGTTCACGAGAAACTTTTCCATTTTCCAAGTTAAACCAACTTTGCTTTCGAGAGTAGAAACTCAAATCCTGAACCTTTCTTTCCCTTCTCGTTTCGTTTGCAATCAATAAAACGCAAACAAATTTATTTTTCAGTTTTACATATTAATAAATGAGAGCAGTCGGGTTGGAGGAATTCATTATTCATGACAATCACATGGAAACGAGAAGCTCACAAAATTGTTCAGAGGTTCACTGTAATGCTTTCTTTACGGGAAAATCTGGAGCGTTCGCTGGAACACGGTTGGATGTAAAGGTTTAGTTTCAAAAGACTCTGGCATCTTGCGAAGCGGGAAGAGATATCTCTAACATCACGAGCCGTTTCACAGTGAAGCACAAGGATCTCTGTTTTTGACGTCGAACATAACGCAAACATCATTCAGAAAATCTTGTCTGAATGATGATTTTCAAAGATTTCAAGATCATCGAGTGCAATTTTGCTTTCGCTTGCTAACAAATCCAATAAAAAGGCAATTAGGGATAAGGTTCCTCGTGCATGCAGAAGGTCAAAATAATTGAAAGAAAAGTTCTTGAAAGTCGTTGCCATAAAATTAACATAAAGATTCTCGTTGGGATCTTTTCCTTCAATTCTCCCCATGAACAGCAAGGCGAACAACGGCAGACATTTTATTATTTCCAAACCCCGAAATAACAACGAAACTCTTGAATATAAATTTTATTCTCGACTCTCTTACGATGGAAAATTATCGATTATGATTTTCTGAGGCTTCTCTAAGTCAACTGGAATTAAGAAAAACATTTCGTAAGCTCACGTACTCGTAGCGTCAAGGCGACAGCGTACAGAGCAGAAAGCTTTAGACTTCGACAAGCTGTAACAATGATGACAATCTTTGAGGGATTATACGATGTTTGCTAAATGTCACGAGACTGGCTTGAGGGAAAGTCAGAGAGGATTGAACAGGAGAGGTCTAAAATCGTTGATTGCAAAGTAAATGGCAAATTGAAGCAGTATTCGATTGACCTAAATATTTTGGGTGTCGTAGTAATCCGTCGAGTGCCGACTCAGACTCTTAATCGCCATCGAGTGAAGTAAGAAGCTTTCGAATTGATTCAATCTCCTTAATCCTCCCATCGCTTGCTGCTCACACAGCACGCCATAAACGATGCTTAAACTTAATGTCAATTTTATTTCATCTCGTCCTACCCAGATGTCTTCATGAATCACTTGAGTCCAAAGGAGAATTGACAACAATTGGATCAACTATCAAAGCAACTAAAAGTGTATTCGACTTGTTCCACTGTTAAGTCCCCGCAAAGGCAACAGACACACTCAATGACATCGGCTTCTTCAATGAACCATGAAATAATAAAAAAATCAATAAAGTATCAGTCGCAGCGGAAAAACGAGAATGGAGACATACTGAAACATACGAAGCACCGATATCGAGCAACAACCTACAGTCACTTATCAGAAGAACCCTCACGACCTTTCATTCCACATTCGCCTCCCTTTGGTCGCAAAGGGACATTCGCTCCAGTGTTAGGACAAGCGTCGCTTTGGCTTTATGCAGTCTTGAGCATTTTAACGCTATGCTGTCTTACAACACCAACGGTTGCATACGAGAACTACACTCAGCCACTTCCCTTGTAAGTTTCCTGTGAACACATCGTGTCTTTTATACAGTAGCCAGATACTTAAAAGAAACCTTCAAAGCATTATCCGCTTGTAAGCTCTTTTGTTATCTGAAGCGTGTAGGAATCAAACAAAAGAAGGAAATTAATGAAAAGACGAAAGTATAACAGACTTTCCTCATTTCACTCCACAGCTTCGCCGAAGGAAAGTCAGACAAGTCTATTCTTGATCAATTGTTGCAGAACACCAGATATGACAAGCGACTGCTGCCGCCGATCAAAGGTAAAGTTTTTGCATATCATTTAAATAAATTTTTTCTCTTTGTCTCTTGCCTCAGTGAGTTGGAGACTGCATTGTCGGGGTTTGATATAGATGAGGTATTAGGTAACGAATCAGGAAACTAAAGGAACTTAGTTGATAGCACCAAAAGATTGTTAAGGATTGTTGATGTATTCTGCGCTCTCCTGATGATCAAACCCCTGCAGATGGATGCTCATTGTAAAATGTATTCAACCGGAAAACTTTTCCATTCCATTTTACGAGCTGCTGTCGGTCTCATAGTCTTCTTCCCTTCTTGTCTCTGGCAGGAACTTTGACGGTGAATGTTAGCGTTTTATTATTGAGTCTAGCGTCACCCGATGAATCTAGTTTAGTAAGTTGGTCGTGTTGCGTGAAACTATGTCGTAATGGAAGCCTCAACTTTTCTATAGAAATACGAAGTGGAATTTTTACTGCAGCAGCAATGGTTCGATCCCAGACTGAAGTATGCGAATCAATCAACGTACGAATTTCTCAACGCCATTCATCACAATGATAAAATGTGGCTGCCCGACACGTACTTTATTATGCACGGAGATTTCAAAGATAATTCCATTATTCCGATGCATTTCGCCTTAAGAATTTTTCGGAACGGAACAATTAATTATTTGATGAGGTAAGGAGACTCTCACTAGACTTAAAGTGACTCTCGACTCTTGTGTTGAACTCCGTGTCATTGCAGAAGACATTTGATCTTGTCGTGCCAAGGACGCTTGAACATTTTTCCGTTCGATGATCCACTTTGCTCTTTTTCCGTTGAAAGTAGTAAGTATCGCCTCGTGTCTAACGCGAGCTTACGAAAGCACTCAGGCAAACTTGAGTTCTAGAGAGTATTTGATAAAGAAAGCTCCATTCTTTGAATCTCTAGCTCTCGCTTTCTTCGGCACAAGTCTAACAAATTCCAAAGAATTCTTGAGTTCATTCCCTGCAAACCTCGCCGCATTTCTGAGAGGTTTTAATCAATTCTCTCTTGTTCTCATGTGAATTCTCTCCTCACAGTATCGTACGAAGCGCAAGCCATCACCTACGTCTGGAAAAACGATGAGGATACTTTAAGGAAAAGTCCTTCATTAACCACTCTCAATGCTTATCTTATAAAAAATGCAACTGACATGTGCGACGTTAAGGGCAACTGGAGAGGTGAGAAGAGACTTGAATAGAGAATCAAAGCTCTTTTTAAAAATTCATATAATCAGAGCTTTCAATAAATTTTTCCATTGAACAAGTTTCTTGAGGAGCTTTCACACTTCTTTCTATCTTACGACCTTAGGAAATTATTCATGTTTAAAAGTAGAACTGACATTTACGAGGGATCGAGCTTTTTATTTCACAACTGTCTTCATCCCCGGAATCATCCTTGTGACATCGTCTTTTATTACGTTTTGGCTAGAATGGAACGCTGTGCCCGCAAGGTAAATTACCGTGCTGAAAGATAGCAACAGAGAGCTTTCATAAAACTTGATTGTTCTATTTTCCTCAATTTATCTCTATGCACAGGGTCATGATAGGTGAGTCTTCATTAAAGAAGTTTCCCTCATATTTTCGATTAATTTTTGATGATGCGGAGCATAATCCTCGATCGTTCCGACACAGCAATGGAAATATTGACACAGCGCTTCACTATCCAAACACCACTCGCTAGTTCATAAATAATTGATTCTCATTATGAGTTAGGTTTGGAAATTTCATATCTGTCGTGTTACGTTGGCAGACGTTTTTCGTTTCTCTCGCGTCATGTTCGTCAGCAATTCATAAATAACAAACGAGATCGCTTTAATTTTCCCACTTTATTATTCTTCTTGCTCGTCTCGCTGTCACTCTGTTGGCGCATCGAGAGGAAGGAAAAGATTCCCCAGGCAATCTTTCAATTTTTTATCAATTTCCTGGTCATTTATACTCTGACTCTCTTTCTCTCTCGCCTTCCTGTCGTCAAGGCGTAACGACAATGCTGAATTTTTTCACCACATCCAACGGATTCCGGAGTACATTGCCAGTAGTTTCCAATCTGACAGCGATGAACATTTGGGACGGAGTGTGCATGTGCTTCATCTATGCATCGCTCCTTGAATTCGTCTGTGTCAATTACGTGGGAAGGAAGCGTCCACTGCACAATGTTGTTTATCGACCAGGCGAGAACCCCGTAACTCAGGTAAACAGATTATTTTTGCTATCTTCTCCATTCGCACATAAAATATCTGAAACATTGACATTCATCATTCATCATCAACATTTCCGACCAGGAATGAAGGAAACGAGAGACAAACGAACCGAAAATAATAAATTTCAAGCTGAAGAGGAATTGAATGCTTTTGTGTTGCTACTCTCTCTTCAACAATCGATATGTTGTTTTGTTATCTTATCGTGCCTCCTTTTTCTGTCTCACTCACTCACCATACTTCAGCTCACTCGCATCCATTATTCAGACAACAATCCGTTCATGCTTAATGCTCATATTTGCATTTATTGGAAAGCAACTCCATCAATCGGAATATCTCTCGAGGGAGGTAGAGATACTCCAGCGATAAGAGGCATTTCATGTTTATTAATAAAACTGGAATAGGCAAAAGTATGCTTTCAGATCCCCCCAAAAGACTTTCATTGTTTTTCCTCCCTAACCGTAAAGTTGCGTCTCCTTTGAGGGAAGTTATGCAAGGTCTCACCCACATATGACGACGAGGATGTCTCGAGGTCGCCAATGATTTTGGACAGATTTGTGTCGACAAATTGTGTGTTTTGTGTGTGCCGATTGTCATTAGAGAACAATAATGTTCCGATGGGACTGGACAAGTTTTACAGAATGTTAACAATATTGCTAGACGTGATGATAATGCTTATAATTCATCGTTGACATCCCAACTCTGATTGCTATGATCACAAATCTATTCAGCTTGCTTCAACTAATTGTACCCGATCGTGCCAAATTCAACGAAAGTTTTTCATGTCAAGCTGTCTAATCGAATCACAGTAGAGAAAATTGAAATGCAAGAGACTCGCTTTGTCGAGTGTGCTCTAAAGCGATTCACATAAAAGCTGCGCCGCGATTGACAAATCACCAAAGCTTCCATTTCAAGCCATTATCCCCAGCGTCTGTTTTTCTTTCACCTTTCAACGCTACACCATTTTCCCAAAGATAGTAGCGAGACTTTATTAAATCACAAAAAACTCTTCTCCTGCACATCAGCAAATGTAATTCGTGTGTCATCCGTTTTTTGTAGCGTCTTCCAGCGGTTCTCAGTCGATTCGGAATGATTCTGGCCAGTCCATTGGTAAGCTGTTCTCTCTCTTTTTTTCATCGATTTGTATTTGAACTCCATCCATTAGAGGCCATAAATTATTCTGATGCGGGACGAAGCGATATTTGCTCACCTTTCTTTTCGATAAATTTCGTTTTAATCCGTCACTGAAAGTTGCATCTCTCTGATTACGTAGTTTGGAATTATTTTATCACAACTGCAATTTATGTGTCGTTTAATTAGATTTCTCTTTTGATTCAATTTGAATATTTCGTCGCTTGCAAAGCTTACAATTAATTTAATAGGTCGTGTCGCAAACCAATTCCGTTGGCTCAACCTTTCTGGGTTTACTGACGAGGAAACTATCGAGATTTAGCACAATTATCACCGAAATTTGACGCAGTTCAGTTGCGGCAAAAAAACTTGCAAATTCATTCGAAACATAAATGATTTCATACGATTATCGCAGTGAATAAATTTCAACACAGTTTTTAATTTTCGACAGCGCTTTTTCACTTAACTTTTCTATTATTTCTCTGGCGTGCGACATTTTCCGCTCTCGAACACGTCACAATACAGCAAACCATAGAGAACGAATTTCATGTGGCGATTTCGGCAGAAAAGAGCACAGCGACACGGCCATCGACATCTGCCACATCCGCCCCTCAAACGACCAATGTTAAAAGCTCTTTGGCGCCACCGAAAGAGGAAAACTTGTGTTTGGAGACAGAGCAGCCATTGAAACCGCCGCGACACAGGCTCCGAAAGCCAAGCCAACCAGTTGAGACGACGATCGATAATGTGGACTGTGTCGATGACGGAGTTGATGTGAGTTGATTTCCGGGAGCGCGTCAACTAACTCAACAACCTAACGGCGATTGCATAACATTATTGATTTGATGCTAAATCTGTAAAAGCACTCTGCATGCATTAATCTTTTTTTAACATTCGATACCCTAATCGAGCGTCCTTGTGATCGTGTCGCTAAATGTTTTCAATGTAGAAAATGACAAATGGACTGCCGTCCTTACTCTTCCGTTTGAATAAAAATGTCGAACTGCTTTCATTGCAGGGCGAGAAGCGACGTGAACAAAGCGGTCCGAACGAAATTGTTGCTTGTACGAGTTGTGGCAGCGACGGAAGTCCTTGTACCCACTCGGCTAATAATGGATGTGCCACAGAGGTAATCTTATACATCCTAATGGATTAGTCTCATTATTTTGCACAGGAAATTTATCAAACAGTCTCAAGAGTCATTGCCAATGCAAGCGAACGCCCCACTGAACTGCCACTCAAGTGTGCCAGAGCTTTTTATTCGATCTAGAAGTTGGAGCCAGAGTTGACTCAGATATTAAGCTAGCTCCCAACTTAGTTTCAAACACCTTCCCCAACCCCTGAGATAGAATATTCTGTTTGATGTAAACGAAAAATTCAAGGACTGGAAACTTCTCATCGGATCCTTTCCATTGAAACTTGTTTATCGCTGTTTGGCGAGAGGCTCTGGTGACAACACCGGAGCCTCGAGATATTGGATATTGTCAGAGGGATTAGCTCGTAAATAGTCACGGCATGAGGCACATTAAACTCAATTTTAAAAACATGAAATGTTCGCAAACCAATTTTCAATTCGTTAAATTTGTTTTCGAAGTCTCATTGTGTTAGATTTTCGATTAAAGATTGGAGAAAACATTTATCAAGCTTTGTTTGCTCGATGAGGCATTGAAATTGAAAAGCGATCAAATGTTTAAAAAGCAGCAGCAAAGCTTCATGGGAATTCATCTGCTTATAAGCTTACGGAAGCCTTCGTGCGTCCCGATTCTTTTTAGCCTGTTTCCCTCTCGAAAACGAAAACCATTGTTCATGCTGCTCGAAATTTACATTCGCCGCTTTATTGTTTACAAATCATCATTCAAATCATGTGCTTTGTTATGGTTATCAAGATGCCGACGACAGTTCCTCCTAATTCCGTTGCGGAATTAAACAGATTGAAGATATTTTCTGCCGGCTTAAATGCTTTTCCTCCGATCACTCGCCGTGCTTTCTTCAAGAATTGATGTTTCGCTTTCGAGTGAATATCCTATGGAAAGATTTTCATCGAGCAAAAGTCGCACGAAGAGTTTTAGTATCATAATGAAAGCCATTTTAATCCCAACGTTACATTTGCACAATCTCGCAGATGTTTTCCCACGAAAACAATCTCTTGGAATCCTGTAAACGAAACACGATCATAAGACGTATTGGATTTTCTGGGGATTGATTTTGTTTCCATCAGATTTGCCAAAACTTCCGGCTTTATTTTCGTTTCTTTCTTTTCCCTTTCGCTCTAGACATGCTTCGTTCAGATGAGAAAGAAGGAGCCGCCGCATCCGATCCGAGTTGCTAAAACCATCGACGTTATAGCAAGGTAAGAAAAAATACAATTTCAATAATTCAAAGTCCAACAAAAGCAAAGTTTTGCCTCGATATTGATTAAGAAGTTTCCTTCTCTGTTGGAATCTCGTTTCAGAATAACTTTTCCTCTTGCCTACGCTACGTTTTTGATAATTTTCTTTGCACACAAGAAATTTTTTGCCAACGAAACCGAATGATGTTATCAATGTCGTAAGAATTTAGAAGTTTGTTTTTCATTTATACTTATATCAAGAAGCTATAAAATATCTTAAATAAATTAGCATAAAGAAAATTTTTACGAGAGAGAATAATAAAAGTCCGCAGAACAAAAACACACACCAAAGCCGCTTCAGAGTATTTTTTCCCTCGATAAATTCAACCTTAAATGCACGTACAGCTGAAAACTTGTCTCGATGAATAAACAACCTTTTTGTCGAATAAATATTGCATTAACGATAACAGCATATCAAGCGAACTGTGTTGAAAACTGTAAACTCTGTTTCATTTACTCTCGTCGATTATTTTATTTCAGGGTCTCTATCAAATTTCTGGGAAAAGAATTCGTCAGCGAAGCTCTTGTTTTGTTTTGGGGGCTGTTTTTTGGGTACGTCGTAGCAAGGAATTGGTCAGTTGTTGACACACGAGGACAGCATTGCATTAATTTATGGAGAGATGTCCCTTTAGAGTTTGCAAATTTAGACTCGTTGGAGAGGGTGAGTGCGGGGAAGGGGGAGTTAGAATTAGCTTCGCCCCATAGGTTTTTGTAAATTTCTCTACGCTTTTTGTTGGAGGGGGGATAAGTGAGTTTCGTAGCTAGATGGGGGAATTGAAATGTGTTTCATTGACTCTCTACAGATCGTGCTAAACCGTCAGTGTATCTCTAGCTATCTAGTGGGTGGCTCCTTGCATCGCAGACGCATAAATTAAAGGCTGGTTCAAGAAACTATATTCGTGGAAACTTCATTGTGAAGCTGTTTCGGTGAATTTCGTTCTGTTTGTGTTACAAACTTTGTAATCATGAAAGTTTCCGAGGATTGTTTTGAGTTTCCAAAAGATTGTCAACAACTTAAGTCGCCCTTAAGAACAACAAAGCCATTTCAGTTTCTCAAGTAAAACAATCCTAGTTTTTGAGATTTTCCATTAATTTGCAAAATTTCCATCTTGTTTTTTTGGTTAAAAATTCGTTTCAAAGCTTCTACCTCTCAGTAAAAATAATTTTTTCAACGTAACACATATCCAGCGTTGAGTTTGATGAGTCAACAATTTTATGAAAATATCTAAGCTAAATATTTCAAAGAAACTTTAGATGACTTTGTTGCAAGCAAATTGGCGTAGAAAGCCCTAGACCTGATCACAGTATCGAGCCCCGCAATCATATTGAGCTAATAAAATCGGTAACATATTTTTCACTGTGTTTTCCATTCGACTTTGTTATTATTTTAAATTTTCAAAACAAGAAGTTAACAAAGATCCATTCAGCAAGCTCCACTCGGATGTATTCTACTTGATCTTTCAACATCTCGAGTACGACATCGTTTATTCATCACACGTATGTATATTGGTTTTAAAAAGAGAAAGCGAGTCGCAACGCGACGTTTATGTCGCTCACCATGCGTCGCAATATATCATGGAAACCGTTAGCTTCTCGCTCTCGCGACCTACTGTGCAAATTTTCTGATGAACATTTGAAGGATTTTTTTTGAAAAATCATAAACAAAGTAAGTTTGGACGTGGTGAGCATTTCTGCACTAAGTACATATAACTTCACAAGTGAGTCGATCAACAATAATTGATTCACGTGCAAACCTAAGAAATTCGATGTTTGTGTTAATTGCGCTGGCAGCGACATCGTTGAAACCAGCCGCATTCTGCTCAGTTTCCTCGAGAATCAAAGAAACTACTTGGAAAGTCTTACGCTTTATTGTGCGTTCAACATCGAAATAATAAAATTCATTTTCGATATCCCAAAATTTTGCGAGCTTTGTCTGAGTACATTGGGCCAATAGAGGAAGTTGATTGAATCATTCTGCAGCTTTATCAAAGATCTTTAATAACATATTTCCGGTTTAACTACTTGAAAGCTACTTCTAGATACCAGAATCAAATATCCACGCGCTTCCTGTTCTCTACAATGCAATGCCCAACTTGCAAGTCTTTGAGACTGACAACCCGACCGAACACGATTTACTATTGTTTGGACCGCGATGTCAAAATATTCGGGAGCTTATAGCCGATAAGTTCAAAGCCAATCCAGATGGCAACGTCAATGAACCTATCAAGCCTAGCTTTCAGAACTCTTTTTAAAAAGGCGTTGTTAGAAGCGAAGACTCGTGACTAGGATCGAAGAAATTGTGTGAAAGACTACGCGAAAAATGAGAAAACGCGAATTGAAAATCTGGAATAAAGAAACGTTTTAAACGTGATTCATTCTTAAGAGCATCAATACCAAAGGTCAACGCAGATCAATTAAACGAGCTGGACGTATTCGATTTATTTTCTCATTGTTACAACTGTGGAATTTATTGAAGAAAAATCTACAATAATTATTTTTTTTTGAAATTGTCGACGATTTTATTATCGACAAATTTTCATTGATCCAACGCTGAGTTACATGTATCACTTGTTATCTTAGTCAAGGCCAATAATCCGAGGAAAATTCTAAAAGTTTGTTAGTGTCAAATTAAAAACTTTCCAGCAAATCACGCTCACACACTCTTGACCTATCGCTTGCCTTGAGTCGGCCATATTTTTGGCATTCAGCTAACTCAAATCTAGTCTAGTCATGTCTATTGCGAGTTGAAGCATAGCTGAAAGAACGAAAGTTTATTGAACCGTCAGCACATATATATTTGGCTCCCGCTATATCTAAAAATCTCATACTCACCCGACGGAGAAACAATGGCGGAAAAAATGTTTCAGTTAATGGAAATAACAGTTAAATTAATTTCAGCATGAAAGTTTCGTTTATCACGATTTCATATTTTGGAAAAACAGAGGAAAACACGAAAACCATATGATTTCAGCTTTTACATAAAAGGAAAAAGCAACAACAAGTTAATGGCATGTGGCAAAGGAAATGACGCGCACAGAACGAAAATGAAAAGCTTTCGATGTGCGAATAAAAATGGAACAAAGGAATCATAACAAACTGTCGAGTGGGTTCATTCCTAGCTGGTAACTAGATGGGAAAACGTGCTTTATGTTGTTGACGAATGCAATTAATTATTGACGAGGCGCAAGCGCGAGGCGGCTTTTACCCTCCGCAGCGATCGACGCGTGCTCTGTGATGAAAGTTTTACCAACAAATTCTGGAGCTTCTGGATGAGACAATGAGAGCGTGTAAACTGCAAAGTTTCTCTAATTAAACAATTTTATTCCGTCGCTCGCCTCCAACTCTGCTCGGTTGTCAATCAGCCTCAGGTAAACGAATCAGATTTCGCACGTCAACATTCCAACGGCCAACCACATGCTCTCGACTCTCCGTCGAAAGACTTTCC
The DNA here is from genome assembly GCA_033064975.1 of Smittia sp. YW1114-2. NCBI lineage: Eukaryota > Metazoa > Arthropoda > Insecta > Diptera > Chironomidae > Smittia > Smittia sp. YW1114-2. The sequence continues at coordinate 23,449,438 of CP093832.1, forward strand.
CGACTCAATAAGAAATCCTCGAACGCGAGCAAGTGAACATTCCAAGTTGAGTGTGCCACTGCACTCAGTCTGCTGCGGATTTTCAAGCGATAAACATCAAAACGACATCTCGCTCGTGTTTTGATTGTCAGAGTGAAAAAAAGTGACTTCAAATATATAATTATTTATATACAAATAAGGGTCAAGAAGAAGAATGAAAGAAATACCAGTAGGAGATTTTTAAATTTCGTATTTTCGCGTCTGCCGTTTGACGGCTAAGCGATCGACCGAGAGCGGAAAGTGAAAAGTTGAAATGTGATAGCTCTGTGGCAAAATTAAGTGATATAATTACGGCGGCAGGAAAAAGTGAAATATTTTCAGAATTTATTACTTTTTTCGTGGCCGAAACAAAATCAATACAAAGAGAAATAGAGTCGCAGTTTTCGTTATCGAAATAGGAGAAAGGAAATTTTTGTGAGTGAAGAAGGAAAATTAGTAAACGAGGATATCACTTCTCTTGATGAGGATTACATCTGGGATTATTAAACAAAAATTCACTTCGCCAGAGATATTATGATTGTAAGTTTGTAATTCGATGGGGACGATAAAGTGTGAGGGGCTGACAAAGTGTAGGGCGATTTTCAAATCAGCCTAAGCGACGAGAACAAATCGAATTACCTCAGCCATTCAGTGCGGCCTAATAAGATCAGAAGGACTTGATTCGAATAATTCATTTTTTTTTGGAGAACAACTCGCCGAAAAAAATTTAGAAACCAATTTGAGGAATTGAATGAAAAAGCAACCAGTCGCCGTCGAAAGAAAAAGCTCAAATTAAATAATAATTTAAAGCTTCTTATATTTGAAAACGATGTAACAGAAGCTCGGAACGCGGCGATTAATTATCGTTCCTTGATCTCCGATAAAAAAGTTTTTAATTGCATGGACCCATGTAATTAACTCAATTGAAAGCACGAAGCAGTAAGCTCTAGTGTAACATGAGGTGAAGGGAATTGAAATCGTCGTCAACGGAGCAGACGAGAATTGGGTTAATACGCGTATTAAACTTTTTTACAACATCCGAAAATGTATAATTTGCATTTTAAGATCGTTGCAAAATTTTATCAGTGAAATGAAACGTTAAGCAGAAGGAGGAATAAAATTTGTGTCGACAAATTGGTGGTGATGAATAAAAAAATTCTCGAGCTTTTATCTTCTTCGAAGACTAAGTCGCTCGAGTCCTCTCCCGGGAGATGAAGTTGTTGTCGGAGAGAGAAGTAAACAAATGTTGACATTTTTTTGCTGACGTTAAACAAGGAAACTTCTTAATTGGACCTTCTGATCATTACTCTTTGTCTGATATATTTCTTTATCAAAAGCTCAAGTCGAGCTCAAACTTTCTCATCACAAGATGAAAAGAGAACGAACCAGTTAGTCATCGTTATTTCTTAATTTTCCCCGTTCATCTTGCTAACTCACCTGTTAAAAAGTTTTGAATAATTGAGTGAAAAGGTTTCAGCGAGCAATATCGCATCGTGTAAAACTCCTCGATTGCAAAACTTTCTGATTAAAAGAGTTCTTGGTGACGTGTAGTTGCAACAAGCCAGCCAATAGCTTTTTAATTATTCACGTGCCATACGACAGCGCACCAAACGCTGCAATAAAAAATTCTAATGATGAAGGGAAAGCTCTGGTTGAGCTATGAGGCTCCGCGTAGAATAAAATTTCCATCGTAACTGCTCCGGCGCATCAATTACTTCGGAATTCATCACAGTTCAGAGCAGTAAGGAGAGAGCCAAGCAAAAATATTCCCCGATACAACTATGTTTTGCCTTGCCCCGTTGCCACAGTTTACTTTTGCCTATATTTTCACTTAGCAGACAGATGAAACTGCGGTTTTTGTTTCGTGAGCGAGCGAGCGAGGCAAAGCCAAACGGGCGGAAAATGTGAATGAATAACGCTGGCGGAAAAATCGATAATGTTTGATTCGTCATCGACTAAAGTAAAAGAGGGAAAGAGGATTTGGCACTTGCTTTCACCTTCGAAACTTTGTCGATTCGGTTCTCATTAAGACGTCACGAGTATCTAAATTTACTGCTACACAGCAAACAATTGAAAGCGCTGCTCATTCATGATCGATCGGACGTTGTTCGAGGTCAAGCTTTGAATCGGAGATAAACTTTCATTCGGTTTTATCTATCCTTTAACCTCCAAACTCTCTTGAACTGTCACTAAACTCACAAAAGAAACGAAAACTTCTAAATGTTTTTGATTTACGGGACAGAAAGATGAAGAGCGATGATGATGTGTTTTAAATTACAAGCAATTAAATGCTCGACAGACCCTTCTGTTTGCCTAGGCCTAGATGTAGGTAAAGTTTCACATGTGACGTCAGCATTCCAAAAAATGTAAGTTTATGAAAGTTTCGGGTCAGCTTAATGAGTTTGTCATTACTTGAGTGCTCTTATTTGCGCTTCTGTCAACGTTGTCGTGAAATGCGTTTCAATGTTGCTCGAATCGGATCTGTTGACATCTCCCAACTAGTTGAATATCTCGATTCATTGTCACAGAATCCGGAAAGATTACAACCATGAGATGAAAACTGACTTCTCCATTTCGCTTTAGGAAATTGCAGGCTTTTATGTTCCTTCCTGCCGTATGAAGAACTCTCAACCCGTACATCTCGATAAGCTGTCAATTTTTCATTTTCAGATAATATGGGTTTGATATGCGATCAAGTAGAAAGCACACTGATAGATGAAGTGAACAACGAAGATAAACAATTAACGTCAAACTCATTAACTGACTATCTACGCCGGAGACGAAGATTTGCAAAGCAATCTACCCACAAGACAAGAAATTTCATCTACAATCTCTTCAAATGGTATTTCAAGTCGAGAGCTCTTCGAGATGAACCGACGGGCGAATTTGAAATCCCACAGTTGAGCTGCAACGATGACGACACTAGTATAGCTTACAGGCAGCAAAAGCTTTCGGCTTCGTCTCCGAACCTCTCACATAGTCACTACCTTGTAAGGCAATCAATATGCTTTTACGCAGCATCCAGTGTGATATTAGCCCTATGCTACCTAGCAACGCCCTCGTCGGCTGCACCAGAGAATCCTCTGCATCCACTGTGAGTTTGTTGATTGATCGAAAAACTATTGAAACATAACCAATGAATTTTTGTTTCTCAGTTTTGCAGATGGAAAAAGCGACAAAGAGATTCTTGATCACCTTCTGAGAAACTCGCGATATGACAAACGCTTGCTACCACCCGTCGATGGTAAATGATAACATGACAAAGCAGATCCTTGTTCTCTCCCCCATACCGTTCAACGCCTTTATTTAACTTACTCTGAATTACGGAAACAGTTTGCTTAGCTGTGTATAAATGAAACCGTTCAACCGCTTTTCTAACTTCATTGACATTTTCGTTTGACGAGTTTAACAGGGAATCGATGGCGGAATTCGGCCGTAGCATTTTGTTTTCAAACTCATTTCTCACAATTCATTAAGCCCAATGTGGTCGCTTAGAAAATTGAAGCAAATTGCTGTTCATAATTTCAATTATCATCTTATTCCAATCTCTCACTGTCACGACCTTTCTCAAACCTCTCTCTACAGTGCGGTAGATTTCATTATCAAAGTAAATAAAACCACACGCCGATCACAAAGAGCAATCATTGACCGTCCCGAGAGACCCAAACTCCTTGGCACGGTGTAATCTTTCTCGTTGAAAGCTGCATCGATGCAAACTCGAGAAGCCAATCGAACTTGAATTTTTCTTGCAAATTGATGCAAAAAAAAATCCATTGAATCCTTTTACCATTCTGTAAGTTTTCTCGAGCCCCGCTCAAACCTAGGCGAGAGTGTCCCTCGGTCACGTAGGGCTTTTCTGAAAAGTAACATTAGTATTCAAAAAACTTTTTTGCCAAAAACTTTATCGACAGGAAGCAATTTGCTCTCGAAGATTTATCCTGTTACTGCATCGTCGACCCTGCTCGAACTTTTTCTGAAACACATTTTTGTTGTGAATATTTTTGCAGATGCAGAATTTTGCTGTAATTTAAAGTCTCCAGATATGGTCCTAAATTCAACTACTTTTAGGGGACTACCAGGACGTTCACAGAGTCGTGGTCCGTTACTTTAATAAATCATGTGAAGCTATTTGATTCCAACTCGAGCGGCTCTGATCGGGAATTCACGTACTCTATTGACGGCTTTAGAACAGTTGAGACTAGCTTTCGCTCAGAAATCGACAACTTGTCTAAGTGCAGTCTTCGGGAAATCAAATTCTTGAAGCTCTTAAGTGTCATCGAAAGTCTCTTGATCAGAATCGTACGAGTTGTGAATGCTGTTGTAAACTTTCCTCACACATTCCTTTTTTTTTTATCTTAATTTGACTTTCATAATCTGTCGTTTTGCGAGGGTCGAAATCTCCAGCAAAGAACATTTTTGTTTTTTTTTCTCAATTTTTTCAATCAAAATTTTACGTTTTGTTACGTATTTCTGAATGAACTAATTTATGTTCGTTTGGTCTTGAGCTTCGAGTTGAAGGGAAGCAGAAAGCAACAGGCGTCACTGAATACCCGGAGCTCAACACTTGTTCTAAAGCGATTAAACATTTATTGCGAATGTAATTAAAGCTTTGAGTGATTTTTGCTGCTGTCGACATCGACAAAGTTTTATAACTTTTTTCTGTATTCTTTTCGTCGTTGTTTATAAGCGCAACTTAAATTAGACATTTTTAACGAGCTCGCATCATAGAGTTTGATTATTTTGAGTAAGGAGTGAAACATTTATTTTCTTGAAACTTTGATGCAGACTCGTGGTACAACATTGCAAAAATAAACAGCACAGGACTGCTCCAACCAGTTTCCGAATCTATATTAAAATTTATTGCCGGAGTATCTGAGCGCTTAATGACTCTGCATTCGATTGATAAATGAGTCTTTCCTCAGAGTTATGGCTTCATGGCGCTAGATTTTTTTGTTCGCTTATTTGATTGAGAAAGTTTTTGCACAGTTTAATCGTCTTGTGTGTAGTTTCTTTGAGCTTGGTTGGAATGTTAAAATTCTGTATCTATGTCTCTATCTCTTCTATGCCTAAACTCTCTCGAAGATTGGATCACTATTTGATAACTAACTTAAATTATTTTCAGGAACTTTGACTGTGAACGTTAGCGTTTTATTATTAAGTTTAGCATCTCCGGATGAATCTAGTTTAGTAAGTTGGGCCGATGAGGAAAGTCGCTAAGTTTTCTAAACTTTTCCTGTTTCTCTCTTAGAAATACGAAGTGGAATTTCTACTCCAACAGCAATGGTTCGATCCGAGACTGAGATATGCGAATCAGTCGCAATATGAATTTCTTAACGCCATTCATCATCACGAGGATATTTGGCTGCCCGACACGTACTTTATTATGCATGGAGATTTCAAAGATCCCATCATTCCGATGCATTTCGCCTTAAGAATTTATCGCAATGGAACAATCAATTACTTGATGAGGTGAGCAGGGATGAGCTGGAAGAATTTCAACTCCTATAAAAATGTTGATGAACTCTTTTCCTCTGTCGTTGTCTTTGCAGAAGACATTTAATACTATCATGTCAAGGGAGTCTCAACATTTTCCCGTTCGACGATCCTCTTTGTTCTTTTGCACTGGAAAGTAGTAAGTTGAATAATGGATTCCATTTAAAGGAGAATTTATTGGGAATGAAACTGCAGCATGAACTCTCCCGCAGAAGAAGAGCGGGCGCTAATTTATCTTTTCTTTTCGCCTCTCGACACTTTCACAGTTTCTTATGAACGATCTGCTATCACTTACGTTTGGAAGAACGACGAGGACACTCTACGGAAGAGCCCTTCACTAACAACACTCAATGCATATCTTATTCAGAACCAAACAATCAACTGCGAGATTAAAGGCAGCTGGAGAGGTTTGTTGAATGCAACTCATGTGATTTTCCCTCTTTCCCTCAAAAATGCTATTTATTTATACTAAAACGCGACTTAAACTTCAAGTTTACAAGTTACATATTTCCTGACAATAGAGAAACTGTTATGGTTTCAATGCAAATTTTTAAAGTCTGAGCAAATTTTCCAATTTTCCTCTTTTAAAAAAATTTATATCTCGAAACATCCGAGTGAGACAAATATAAATCTAATCATAATTTTCTGTAATTCCGTGAAGATATCGATGCATCTCTAAAAGATGTTTTTGGAGGTAAACTTACAACAATTTTCAATCAAATTTATGCAACAAAAATCTGCAACAATTCTCCGGTGCTGTATAGAACTATAGTCACGCGTTTGAGCCATGAAAATATTCTCAAGCTATATATCGATAAAGAAAATGAAAATTTTGAGGTGGATGGTGCAAGCTCAAGCTCGACACGCTGACAATGCAATCAAGGCGATGTTTTTCTGCACTCTTAATAAAAAATTGTTCGAGCTTTTGTTGATGAGCAAAAAATACGGAACATAAATTTTCATCCTGGAAGAATTAGGAATGCGAAGCTTTCAGTTGTCGATATGGCGCCGAGGGGATTCTGAAGCTATGGCTTCGAAGCGGTCTAGCATGAAGTTAGCTAAATAGTCTCCCCTCGAACAACTGGAAAACATCTAGGAGACTCGTCTCTCAAAAGCTACGATCTAAGTCATCCACCCTCTTTTCTTTATAATTTGAGAATCATCAATTTATCTTTCAATCATGAATGCACCCTCGCTTTTTACTTTGTAAATTGAAAAAGGACAAACTGAAGAGTGTGCCACGTTAAGTATGGATAGCTTAGCTTCAATCGGAATGCGGAATTATGTGCTGGAACAAGATGTGACGAAGATAAAAGGAGAATATGAATATCATGCAACCGAGTCGATACAAGCTATAAATACGGAAAAGGGAGCAGCTTTTTAAATCATATAAATGTAACTGCCACTCGAGTGACTTCTACATGAGATAAAAGCTCTGCTTGTCACGTTTCGGCTGTTGTTAAAAATATTTTAGACAAATCACTATGTGCTCCACCTGAAACAAGGGCAAAAAAACAATTTGTATTGCAGCAAATCGTGTTATCTTGTGGCGCAAAACTGTCACGAGTTGTGATCTAGAAAGAGCAAAATTCATGTAAATTCTGTGCAAATATGAAAAAAGGCAAGCATTAGTGTCAAGCTTGCTTCCATGGCAATAGCAACATCATTCATGTCTTAAAATTGGGTACACAAAAAGTTCACAAACAGTTTTATCATAAAACTTTTAAGCAACCAGAAACTTTCTATTTTCGATAGCAATAAAGATCAAACATGCTTATGCGGAAGCTCCTGCCGACGGCCTCAAGATAAAGCTCAAAATTGCATTTCTCTTTAGTTTCATTTCCTTAAAGCTTGAATTGCTTCAAGGCATTGAGTCTTACTCGGCTTCAAAGCAACCTAAACAAGAGCGGAGCAGAAAATCGAGTAAAGGTCCTCTAACGAATTCCACTCTCTCTGTTTCGATAGGAAATTTCAGCTGCGTTAAAGTGAATCTTATCTTCACCCGAGATAGATCTTTTTACTTCACGACCGTTTTCATCCCCGGCATAATCTTAGTGACATCGTCGTTTATCACATTCTGGCTCGAGTGGAATGCTGTTCCTGCAAGATCGATGATAGGTAAACAAAAAACAAGCAGCGAGAAAGTGAAGAGAACGAATTGCTTGAAGAGCTGAAACAGTTTGGCCGTAGTGATGTCGTTAAGGAGATATTCGAATGCTTATAATGCGTTTTGTAAATATTTTGTCATCATCCTTATCCAAATGATTCGTGTTTTAGTTATACCCGCGGAATTGGAGCGAGACAGCGTGACGCATGAGAGTTTATTTTTAAAGCATGCTCAATGGTTGGGGCAGTTTGTTTGTTACGTGACACGACTGGAGATTTTACTTGAACCCTCAATGACCTGGAACGGCTCTGGATGTTGACCCGTACGTGTCTCTCTGCTAGGCAGTTTCAAAGATGATAAGAGAGCTTTTCTATGACACTTAACCTGACCCACAGCGGCAACTGAATGTTGCAAGTCAATTTCTATTGGCGTTACGTAACGTGCAAACTTCGTCCAATCCAAAAACCGAGATAAATAAATAGCATTTACCGAAACAATGAACAAATTTACACCAAAGAAACTTGCAGCTCTCCCATTGCTTGATACAATTCTGCCATTCTTCTTCCGTCTTTTTGCCGATTTCTTGTTTTTGTGATGAATTCGAACAAACCATCAAAGGCAATTATTCATGCTTGCGAGTTCATCTTAGATTCACACGAGATCGACATTTTTATTTTACGACCGTCTTCATCCCCGGCATTATTCTCGTGACGTCGTCGTTTATAACGTTCTGGCTTGAGTGGAACGCTGTGCCGGCTAGGTAAAGTAAACCTGTTGACGTTTGCCTCGATGTGATGGTTTTAGTAATCCTAGCTTTCCCCATTTTCAGGGTGATGATCGGTAAGTAAACAGCTATTTGTGCAAGCAATTACTGATAACGATGTTAAAATCCATTAAAATATCTCCTCAATTTTGAGTATACTAATTTATTGTAGAGCATTATAATTTTTGACATTCCACATGAGCTTCTTTATCGTGCCTACTTGATTTGATTTTATTTATTGCACAACTGGAATAGTTATATGAAAGAGAGCCAAGTTTATGAATACTTCTGTAGCAAAAAAAGCAATTTGTAAATAAGCAAGCATTCTCCTCGCACTGATCTTCCCTTTACTCGCTCGCTTACTCAACAGTCAAGATCTGATGTGTCAATTTCTCGTCCTCAGGCGTAACGACAATGCTGAATTTTTTCACCACGTCGAATGGCTTCCGAAGTACGTTGCCAGTCGTTTCCAATCTGACAGCGATGAACGTGTGGGACGGAGTGTGCATGTGCTTCATCTATGCATCGCTCCTTGAATTCGTCTGTGTCAATTACGTGGGAAGGAAGCGTCCACTGCACAATGTTGTTTATCGACCAGGCGAGAACCCCGTAACTCAGGTTGGTCGACGCAACTTTTCTCATCTTGAAATTTCCATCATCAATGAAACATTCTCTTCCGTTGTTAACTTTCCAATTAAACAAAACAAAAAACCTTGACGGTTAAAAATTTCTACAGAGATAATTTTTTATGTTCCTCAAAGTTTGTGAAAGACCTTAGAGTCCACTACTTCAAAATGGTTTATCTTTATATCGTACGAAGCACTCTTTAAATTTTTATGTGTAGCTTTTTGGATAAAAAAGTAAAAAGAGTTTTTTTGGATCCTTTTTGTAGCTGCTCACTACATAATTGGCTAGATCTAACTCTAGGGAATTGGCCATCAAAAGAAGAAATTGGCGGAAAATTTGATGACTCAAATTCCACAAGTTGGGGTCCCCAACACACATTAAAAGCTACACTACCTCACATATTAAGTGCTAGCACAAGTCTCCCAGGTTTTCTGGTGGTAACTTTGTTCATACAAAGTGCGATGGCCAATCCTCAAGATATTTAATTTTATTCTTTCTCTTGGAATTAAGTTTTCCATTCTAGTCAAGATTCGTTTATCTTTCTTTGTACGTTTCCTTTCTTTTCCTTTTCACGATACGAGCATGTTTAATGTTATTGAAATGAAACGAAGAAAAGTGTGTTTAGTACCAATCAAAAATTGTGTGTATACTCGTCTTTTAGCGACTTCCTGAAGTCCTCAGTCGTTTTGGAATGATCCTGGCAAGTCCTTTGGTAAGCCATCTACTTGAATGCAAACAACATTTTATGAAATACATGCAAACGACTTTTGTTCAATCGCTGTGATTCCTCGGGCTCATTAAACTTGATCAAAAGCGAAGTTGGTCAAGTCCGGAGTAATAATTATCGTATGATTTACGCTTACAGTTCAATGCGTCAAGTTTCTGTGTCTAATCGCAGAAAGTTCTGTGTCTAATCGCAGAAAGTTTCCGGCTAGACAAGAGGAGATCTTCCTCCACCTCTCTTCCTTTGTTCGTTTTTCAGTTGCTCAGAAACACATTAAGTTTTTATGTTGCAAAAAGGGAGCTTTTTGATCATTCCATCCTGCCCCCATCTAATGAGGATCTGTTAGAAGCGCACACACTTTCAGGAAAAGAAGTTGGTTTAGTCAGAGCCTCACTTATGTTTTTCAGAGAAACTTTGTTCAAAGTTCAATTTGGTGCTCCCGCCACATGTCGCCCCTTTGACCAACTTCACCTCCTGCACATTTGTACTGTACACACTTCAAGTTGCATGAGATATTCCTGCGCTTTCTCCTTCTTTCCCTTCATTCTGCACCAACCGTTTCTCTCGTGAATGTTTTCGCCCTCCTGTGAGCACACGTTTTGGGAACACGAAGAGCGAAGTAGAGCGATCTGGAGAAACATTCAAGATATAAGTTTATGTTAGTTTTTAGTGTTTTACTACTAGTGTTTGTCTTGCTTTAAACTACTTGCACGCTCTTGAAATGAAGCAGTTGCATATTTGCGAGAGAAATCAACGTGAGCTTCTTCTTCAGCAGCTCCGACGCAACCGCAAGTTACGAGCAAGTTTTTCGACGTGTTCGAGTAACAAGGAAAAATTCAATTATTTTTTATCAACGATTGTTGGCATTTCAGAAATTTGACAAACTTTGAAACGAATTGTTCAGCCTGCGTTTATTATTTATCAAAACACACAAACCCACTTTTGTTTGCCTCTATTCGAAGGAAATTTTTAGCTTCGAGAGCCTCTCGAGAGGGGCCCGTCTCCACAAATCAGAGTAGACCGAGTCAAATCAGAAACATCCGTCACCACAAGAACTTTCGTTAACAAAACGATGTTCATTGAGACCGAGTTCCCAACACGAGCTAGATCGACTCAAGTAAATATGCGAGTGCGCTTAGCCGCATGCCGAGTTTCAGGCTGACACTAAACAATTTCTCGCTAAACCAGAAAAACCTCTTGAAACTGACGATAATTAAAACGCTTTTACTCTCAACCCAACGTTCCATAATGTAACAGTTAAATTGGATTAATTAACACACTAATTTTCCCTCATTCTGTTCTTTTCCATGACATTTTCTTTCGTTGCCTTTGACGCTATTTTGGAAAGCCGGTAAATATGAATTTTTTACTTAATATCGCCATAACAAATTCGGGCTTCGGTGTGAGCGACTTCCGAGCGAGCATGTTATGTGAAGCAGAGTTAATGATGTCGTTATGTGTAGTGACATCATTATATAAGTCGGTGGAGGAGCCTCTCTCGGGTTTCCTGATAGATAAATTCAGCTCGCAGATGCGTTCCTCCGACAATTACAAATGCCTGTCAATAAAAATCCGGCTCGTCAAGGCCAGTTGTGCCAGTTGGAATTGACGCATGAATAACAAGAGTGTCGCGAGGAATTCCAGTTAATGTTTTCTCTTTTATCATTAGAACGAGAAGAAAAGAGATGCAAGTGGACCTAACGGACCTAACGAAATGGTGGCATGCACGAGTTGCGGCGGAAACAGTCCCTGCACGCATTCGGCCAACAACGGCTGTGCTACGGAAGTATGTCGAGGAGTTTAAGTATTCAAAGACAATCGCAGGGCTAATTACATTATCGCTGATTGTTTCAGACGTGTTTCGTTCAAGTCCGAAAGAAGGAGCCGCCCCATCCGATCCGAGTTGCGAAAACTATTGACGTGATTGCGAGGTAAATTGAGTTGTGATTTGACGTTCAGTTAATTGATTTACCGTCTCATTATACAGGATAACATTTCCCTCAGCGTACGCCGTGTTTCTGATATTCTTCTTCATTCACTACAAAGGATTCTCGTAATGCAATTCGACCCCACACACAAGACGTAGCATCGCTCCAAATGAAATCCACAACTCCGCGAATTAATCAACTGCCTTTTAGTCATCGATTTAGACACCTCCACACATAAGAAAACTGTTAACGAAGAGTTAGATAAATCAAAAAGCAAATGCAAGAGTCAAGCTTAGCATTAAGTTAATGTTTAGAGGAAACCGAAGCAGATTTTTTAAAAAAAGAAAATTCATCTGTTATCGAATAAAAAAAAGACATTTTTCAAACTAATTGTTATGTATCAAGCTCTGCTCATATACTTCTTTAAAAAATGTGAATTGATGATTGATGAGCGCCATGGAACCGCTTTTTAAAATTGGACCAAAAAAGATTCTAAAAGAATTTCTTAGCGCGAAAGATTCAGATCGGAATAACCAAGTTGCCACAGATACGAAAATTTGCACAAAACGAGGACCCTTCGGAGGGCTGACGAGCTCTCACGAGCACTGGGACAGGAAGGGCATAAACTATTTATTTTCCTAGCTGTCCTCGTTTTCCTAAAACCTCTCGGAAACCTGTTACCACTGGAGCACAGTGAGACTAAAACTCTTATGAAGTACTTAGAATAGCGATACACATAACGTAACAACATATCATAAAATTACCCTGCTGTTAACGACTAGAGGTTCTAAATGCGAAATGTCTCTAAGATAAAGAATTTCGCGCCTTTCTTAAGATGAAACAAATTGCGTTAGAGCGTATTCTTCGCTGATCTGTTGATTTTCGAATTTTTAGCCACCTGAACTTATTTCGCAATTTCAATTCAATTTATCTTTAGAACGATGAGATGTTTATATTCATTACGCTCCGCCTCGAAGAATTTCAATGTTTTAAGAATCCCGACAATGAGAAAGAATTTTCCCCCCCGAAAGAAATTAGGCTTAAAATGTTTCCGCTCCTTGCTTCAGCTGATGTCATGTTCCTCATCTGATCTGTTTGCTTCAACGAGAGAATAATTTCAGCGTGTTGATGAAGTGCGCGTACAATTTATAACCTCCGGTGCTTTCATTATACGCTAAGCTGATTGATTCCAGCTCCTAGAAGATTGCTCTGAAGAACTGATGAAGATTGCGATAACAACAAGCTTGTCACGTAACTTACGACTGCCCGCAAGCTGAAAAAGTCTTCACTAGGCTCCTAAGTTGATTAATCGGTGTCGTTTCAACAGCTTCGGCTTGTCACTTTCTTGTTCTTTTCTCTCTAACTCGCTGTCTCATTATGTGATTATCATTTCGACTTCCTGTCGTTTCCTGAAAACCGATTGAAGATTTTAAAATGAGAGAAAAATAAAAGTATAAAAGCTCAGCTAAAAATGTGATTATATTTTAATAACGTAAAGTTTAAGTATTAAGATTATTATAAGGATGTAAGTCGAACAGTCATAACTTTTGTGCAATGTTTATAAGGCGACCGCGGAATGTACAATGAGATATGCCGAAAATTACCTGCGCTAAGTTCATCACCCTCTCCTCGTGTCTGTTCCTTCGTCTGCAAATTCATTTATATTTTCCAATCTCTCTCTGTCTCTCTCTCTCTTTACGCTGTGAGTTCCACATTTGCCTAATCCAATTTTTCTAGAACTTACGTTTTTGAAACGAAAAACCAAACAAGTAAATTATGATTCAATATGAAAAAGATGTTCGAGTAATATGGGTAAAATATTAAATATGAACTAACGCATTGATCTGTAAAAATGATGAAAAACTTAATTTTATCTCAATTTAATCAAATAGTCGAATGAAACTAGTTTTAGGTGTGTCTCATTGAGAACGTTCTTCTGGTTACATGATATTTGTTTTAGTCCCTAATAAGAGGCTGGAAGAATCACTTATCGAGAGTTCGTTCCCGTTACCGCCGAGAGGGTAATCAAATTTAATCGCGTCGACAACATAAATTTATTCATCTAATCAATTTAAATAATGAACAATCTATAAACTCAAAAGTATTTTTGAATTTATTGCAAGGTTTCGTTAGAAGTTACGAGATTTATGTTGACTTATTTGTTTGTAACCGAACAGGAGAAGGTTTCGTTAGAAGTTTCCACCCGGGACTTGTTAGGATTGAACTGCATAATGATGCAAGCCAGTCTAAAGAACATCATTATTATGCTAAAGCAGAGCTGAATAATTTGGAAAAGTGGGAAGTCAGTCACAGAAATTCTGCGGAGCCCGTTGATGAGAAAATCGAATGTTTTTCGTTTGTGGTTTTACACGCACCACTACATAGTTTTTTCTGATGACAAACTTACCTCGACAATGTTCGAAGTTTCATTTTTGTCAGGCAATATAATTGTGTGAAAAATCTTGCAGTTAAACTCGTTTTTAAGGGAACAATGAGAAAACTTTCAAAGGAAACTGCATGAAATTGTTGTTCGTTGAGGACTGTTTGTCGAGCGTTTTACGTAGGGAATGCCGAGATTTTACATGAATTCTTTAGTCGATCAATCATTCATGAAATGTGTTTCTGACTTGAGCTAAATTGAAGTTCATACACGAGGAAACTCGCTTCTCTCTTCGAGCGAATTCCCGTGCAATTTGTTGATTGATCGCTTTCCCTAACTAGCTGAGAGAAGAGCTTTCTATTGAAAAATAATCTGTAAATATCGAGGGAGAAATCGTTTGAATTGGAGATGAGAAAGTTTATTGCAATTATAATGTAGATAGAAATGAAAGTTAAAACTAAATGTTTTCGATTCTTTTGGTTTAACTTAAATCAGAAATAAAGATTTTAGTCACATTTGATCGAGCTGGTGTTCTGCATTTTTAATCACGTCTCATTTAGTGCTGAAGCTGTCCTCGATTTGCTGCAGAGTTTTGTTTCTGGTTTCCGGCAGAATGAAGAACAGAACAAACGTGCCAATTAGACAAATGAATCCGTAGCATGTGAAGACTCCGAACGTTTCAAGTGCATCGCTTAGCTCAACAAAAGTTTTAACAACGGCGAAGAAGCATATGAAGTTAAATGATGATGTGAGGCCCGAACTGAAGCCGCGAGTCACTTGTTGCAGCATTTCACCCTGAAGCACCCACGGCAAAACCCAAATACCGACGCTAATGAAGAAAATGTATCCAATCAGAAAAGCCATTGAGCACCACGAATAACTGGAGTTGTCTGGGTTCATTTTGTCGAAGTACATAAACATTGCCACGGCCAACATGCAAACAGATGTTCCGATACCGCTGACCAGCATCAACGTCCGCCGATAGCAGATTTTTAGGAGAATGCAAGCCACAAAAGCGGCAAATACACGAACGGTATCAATAAGTATCATCGACAAATATTCTCTGCCTGGACCGGTCACGCTCTTCATCAAGCTGACAGTGTAAAAGGCGACTGAATTTACTCCGGAAAATTGCATGACAAAGAAAAAGATAAGGATGATGCCGAGAGGCTTCAGGAACTCCGGCTTTTTAACGTTGGCTTTTAATTTGGCAAAGTCACTCTTTGCGTCATTTTCTTCGCTCGCCTTCTTCACCATATCATATCTTTTCAATAAGCTTTCCAGCTCAAATAGGGCATCTGACGACCGACCGCGAAGCCAAATGAATGACTCTTCCGCTTCTCGGACGCGATGCTTGGTGAGAAGCCACGACGGGGATTCGGGAACAATCGCTAGGATGACGAAGATGAAAATTGGAAAAATTCCGGCTACGAACGCGACTACCTGCCAGTGAAGGAACGTCCCGAGAACGTGGCAGAGAAGAATGCCGAACGAAATTGAAAGCGTTATTGATGCTAGAAGAAATCCTCGATATTTCGGTTCGCTGCAAAAATAAAAGCGACACGTTAATCCCGCTCGTTTCTCCCGCTTTTCGAGACTTAAACAAACGCGAGTGAGTTATGGAACAGGAGTAAATGACTGTTTTAAGTGAAGGTGTGGGAAAGCTACCTTACTAAGTTGCCATCGATGTAGGATGGAGAGGAAAATGTAACACTAGAGTCTCCGCTCTTCACTAAGTGTCAGAAGCTTTGTTCACAAGCAAAAGAAGCTTTTCAGGAAGTGTAATAATATTTTGTTCAACCCTCATTACCACACTCTCGTATTTTACCTCAATTCTGCGATGTAAACGCTTGCTGAAGGTCCCAACAACCCTGTAGCTAATCCTGCCGATTCATATCAAAAACAATGATAATTTATGAGTACTGCAGAACGTTCGTTTAAAAAAAAGCCTTATATCATTCTTTTTATGGTTACTTACCTGTTAAAAATCGCCCGGAAAGCAGAAGCTGAATTGAGTGAGTGCGAGATGGTGCCTTCATTGCGAGGAAAATTGCCAGCCAACCGAGAATTGTCGGAAAGCAAAGGAACCAATGCGCGAATTTTCTGCCATATTTCTGCATAATAATTCCACCGATGAGACAACCTGGTGCCATTCCTATTGAGATCATGAAAGCATTAATAATGGAAGCAAAGCTGTGACAACAACGCTTAACTAACCGAACGCCGCGATACTTGCAATCCACGACGCTTCATCGTTGGACAGTTTAATGTTGCTCGAGTTTGACTGAAGCTGAGGTAGGAAAATTGCTGAGTATCCCGTTGTAAACCCCGACGTAACTGTTGCCAATATCGGAGCGGCAGCTGCTAAAGTCTATCGGGAATTATTTAAATCGAGGTTAGTGAGAGAATCGAAAATTTCGTGAATCGAAAGCGAATCAATTTTTCATGAGTTTGTTAACTTCAAATGTGCCGCCCACGCAAATATCAATAGGACAGCTGCTGTGGTTGTAAGAATGCGGAGCATAAGAAAATCACCTGTCGAAAAAGCGGAGAGAACTTCTCGCTTCTCGTTGGTTGATCATTATCTGCGGTCAAACTGTCATTTCTGTTCTGCTTTGTGGTCCAATTCTTTGTCGGCGACTCGTATTTCGGGGTTTTTGTCTTCATCTCGTTCTGAGGGAAATATTTAAATTCCTGCTTGAGAAATCTTCTTCAATCCATGGCTGCGAATGGGAAATTTTAAATGACTCACTCAAAATAAGATCTCGACACCAATCCCGAAGCCGATGAGTCATTAAATCAGCCATAAAACGCATAAAACAATTAACTGTAGAAGGTTCTAGGCCGTAAACCCTTTTCGATCCCTCGCAGTTTTTGGCAATAAAACGTCAATTAAATTTGCTAAGCGATAAGGAAAACTATTTCGTCTGGGCCAGTGAGAACAACACGAAAAAGTTTTCTCAATAATCTTAAGAGGAGAGCTTTGAAAGTTTCATGTAGCCAATCAATTTTTCTGCTATCGGGTCATGACAGCTTGCAATATTTCTAACTTTGTTTTTGATCCCGCACATTTCGCCAGGAAAAATTGTAAAAGAACTTAACTCAGATGACTGTCACAGGTTTGAGAAGCTCTATGCTAAGCACCAAGGGTTTATGTTGCAGTCTTAACAGCATCGCAACTGCCGTAAGCAAAATCACCTCACAACAAGTTCACGACCGAGAGAAAACTAAACATCACAGCATGCTCGCTCTGCGATAACCCGGAGAGGCATAAAAGAACGGCGAGTAATTAAGTCAACAGCCGCATCCCGAATCATTAACGAAGCTAAATAGTAGCAGACGACGTCGACGAAACTTCAACAAATTATTTTCTTTCACTTTCTTTCTTACGTAACATGTTTGCGACTTACCGATGTTTATGTCGCTGCACAAATTATTTTTCTGCCTTTGGCTGAGCACAACGAAGTTCAGTTCACGTGTTAATTTTTCTGAGCCTAATCTCGACAAAACTACTGACACATTATCACAAATCTCTCTTACTAACTTAGTGAACGATCAACATCCGAATGAGTGAACGTTAAATAAGCAGCCGCGGTATGTAAACAGTCGAGCACAACAAAGAAGAAAATAACTAGCTAAGACACTCTGGACGATGACGATCGTAGAGAGAAAGACTTAACCAGCGCGACGAAGAGATGGAAAGGTGATAATCCGCAGCGGATTACTTTCTTATCCGTTTATTTTCTGACTCACACGTGAGTTTAAGTTTAACAGTCAGAAATTAGAAAAAAGAATCGCGCGAATCTGATGGAGGCGAGAAGGTTGAAAAACACCAAAAAGAGAAAACATAGACAAAAAGGAGTCAAACAAAAAATAAACGCGGCAATCAATGTATGTATCTTGTAATTGAAAACGCAATATTCCCAACAAGCATTTGAGCGGCTTCGAGACTTTTGTAAGGTTCTGAAAGCTCGCTACGACTTGCCGTCTCTTCCGCTCTCCGTTATTACTCCCAAAGAAAAAAAAATGAAATCAATCGAAAAAGAAAAATAAACTTATCGCTCAATTTACTTACATCTTTTTGAAAATGTGCTCGCCTCGTTTATCGATTTTGTAATTATCCATTGGACTTCAATTTGTGATTACTGGCAAAGTTTGAAGTTATCAAGAGTCATTTGTCAATGTAACCACACTCGTTGAGAAGTGCATAGCGAGATTGTCTTGCGACGTGTCACGGGGGAGCTTAAAGCTCTCAGCAATTTATTATTCCATTGGGTTGTGGGAGCGTGGAGTGAAATGCAGAACAGAAACATGAAATTATGAAACACTAGCAGATTCTTTGTAAACTCGAAAGCCAAAGTTGTCGCTAGCTGCTAGCATACTCTGCAATTAGATTACATTACGGGCATTCCTCGACCCGCGAAAGTTTTTCGCGTCCCCTTGTTTGTTCAGTTATGTGTCTCCTAACATGCTTTTCGAGTTTTCAACCGTGTCATTATCTTTATACATTTATCTATCACTCGAATCGACGATCGCATGTAGTGCGGAGTAAACGGCTTTAATCCTCGCGCTCGTCCTCGCGCTCGACTTCGACGCGTCAACCAAAGCAAAGCTAGTCAAACGAAATCAGAAAAATCGATTTTTGCCTTGCGGGCGTAGTGAATGACTCCAACCAGTATTAGTTTTTGGGAGAAATTAAAGCGTAAACGGTCTGAATAATTTACGGCGCATGCTATCACCAGCCGATTTCGTTGCTGCCGATCCTTGTGGAAGCATTTAAAATTCAAAACCCTTTCTGTTCATCTGTGAAACCAATGCTACTACACATTGACTTCCTCTCTTGCCTTCTTTTATTTATGTTCGTTACTCCTTCATTACCATTTCGACAGGAAAGTTACTTTGTTTGCCGAAAGAAACTCGGAAATTCGAGTCTCGGGCCAATCGAAGTGAACAAGGGATCGTTATATTCTGTTTCGGGGATTCCCGCAATTATGTAATTGCTTCGGTCTGAATTGCGATGATTTATTGAGAAGAAAATTGAGTCGCTCGACTCACTAACGTCTCTTTGCTTCCCGCGAGCGATCCACGACCGAGACCATTTCACTCATACCCGAGTGACATTAACAAAAGAGTTTCCAACATCAGCGAGCAGCAAATTTAGCTATAAAAATGTTCTGGTCCGTTGCACATTCTGCTGATGGCTGGTTACACCAACAAACGTATTCATTTCCATTATATTCTGTTTTATTTTTTGTGAACAAGAGCGTTCGGGAAATGTAATTGGGACTGAATTTAAATTACGAATTTTTATAAAACTCACTTGTTACAAGCCAACAACTATCACAATGCGGAGACTTAAACACAACATGTGTTTCACATTCGAGTGCGTCAGAGGTCTTTTGACTAGCTCGGTCATTGCGGGTCGATAGGAACGTTAATTTGGCATAGTTTCCATGTCTTTTGCATCGCAACAGCTCAACATGTGCATAGGGGCGCATTCTCATTCGGTATCAGGTGAACGTCGGATCAAGTGACTGACGACGACCGTGAATTTGTGAGTTCAGAGCTTCAGCTGATTTACTTCGAGTACGGCTTGGTTTGAAGGCAGATCATTAATAATTGATTCTTGGAAAGCATGCAAAGGACGTCGAAAGACGTTATCTACATTGTAAATAAACCAACTTCTATTGTTAGTGGCTTATAATTAAATCGATTTCTGCCTAATTATCGGTGTGCTCTGACTCTCCTCGGTGTTTACATGTCGTGCTTATGCATCAAAAACAAATCCTTGGAAGGAATCAGCCGTCGCTCGAACAAAAAAGCGCTTTAATGTTGCATATGAATTGGTATTTGTCTTTCTTTTTTGCCTCGTTCGCCTCTTTCTTCTTCCCCTCGCGCGCTTGTTTTAACGGAAAACACCTCACGTCGAGCATTAAAACACCTGACTCACATGTTTTAATTCGACTTATCCCTCCGTTCATTGTCTTGCAGGTTTCTGCAAGGGGCGATTGGCTTTCTTCTTCGGTGTTCTATTTCCGGAGTTGTAAGCAGGCCCGAAATTGTCATGCAAGTAGTAAATTACTAGCGTTTTAATTTCTCTGATTAACATACTTGATTGTGCAATTTGCATTTTCTACGAAATAATAATGATGGAAACGAGGCGCACGAACAAGACTGCTTGGATTTTGGTTTATGAAAACCTCACAGAGTCACAGCTTTTGCCATTTGAAAAGTTTCATAAATTGGCTTTTAATTACGCTCGGTGGAATGTTCTTGTTCAGGGGCTGCGTAAGGGAGAAGTTAACGTTGATTTGCGCGATAAGCCAAAATGCGGAGGTCGGTAATGACAAAATAATGAGTGATAGTTTGTTGAAGCAGGTTCAAGTCATCCACGAAGTCAAATCGAGCGCATAATTGGACAACAACCCCAATTGACACCATGCAAGGTTCTCTCCGCAGCTCAGTTAGCGCTCAAATCGAGGTATTTTCATACGCTTGCTCAAACAAGAGCTGAAGGAGAAATCATGAAATTTTATGACATGAAAATATATGGTAATTGTTCGCAGCGTTCACAAGTAGTTTCATCGACCCAATCGACATTTTAGATTTCTCTCTGAAAATCAAGTCACAAGCTAAACTAGTTTTCGTTCGTTCTAATATTATTTGCTGGGCATGAAATGACAGTGAGGCTTGACACAACTTCGATAAGGTTTACCCTTCGAGCTGTAGCTGTCATATTGACTCAATTCGATCGTGATAGATCGCTGGACAAATTGACCGAGTCCAAGCAATACTTACCCAGTAGTTACCAACGTAACTGCCTCATGTACCCCTAAACCGCATAATCACCCCATACCCATTAACGCCAGCGTATAAAGTTCGCTCTTCTTCCCATTTCAAATTAATATAACAACGAAGCCACCCTTTAATTATTTGCTGGGTGAAGGCGGTCGATCGTAAATATCGTTCAACTTAGTCAACCCGACAGACTCGAAGCTATCTAGCAAGTCACTTGCCTGCAAGTTACACGAATCATCCCTTCGAGCGCTCGGCCGAAAATTGTTTCAATCCTTGAATGTGTTTGTGGGGCTTGCGATGAGGCGGTTGCGATAAGAAAGTCATGGCTCGAGGCAAATCACGCACTCACTATAGTGCTACTTTTATACAGCGAGTGCTTAATCGCGATATTTTTCTACATGTTTCGCGGTGTACAATGGAATGATTTCTTGGCGGACGAAGAATTCCTTCCCATTTTCGTCCCACCGCTCGACATTGTTGTTGGCTTCCACCTTTTCGTGCCAACAGCGGATTATATTTTATGTATGAAAGCGGAGCTGAAAGAAAAGAATGAGAAGTCGAAACTATTTTTGCGCTAGTATTTCGATTTAACAAGTTCGCTGCTTAATGGCGGAGGGATCGCGAGCGTCGGGGGCGCAGACGAAAATAATTTTACATCCATTAAAATTCTGATGATAGCGCACAACACAAAAGTTTACATTTCCCAGCCCGCAACTCAGCGATCATTAGACTTTCCGCGATTTACTTTTCAGAATAATTCACAAGACCATCGCAGGAAGGCCAGCCAGCAAGAGAGCATTCTCCAATCTACACCGCAATCAATATTACATTAAGTTTTTCCATTGTTCTCTTGATCATTTAAATTCATACAGAAACACGAACACTAAGGTCGGAGTTGGGTATTTCGATCGGACAGGTGCTGAGGAAGGTGAAAAAAAATAATTCACCGCAACACAAGACACTCTGGCGAGCACATGTCGGGCGGGAGTAATTAATGAAATTTCAGTCACTAGCCCTGGCCAGAGCTCTCTGGGGTCGCTGCAGCCAGCAACACTAACGATATATTTGCTGTACATAATTTTTCTTTGCCGCTTCACACGCACACGTGCACAGTCGGCGGTGTTTTTTTAATCAAACCATCTGAATTTCTACCCGAAACGAAGAAAAACCGTCATACCACTTTATAACCAACACGCGGACGGTGAAGTTTTTGTTCGTTTCATTTGAACGCCGGGGGCTGGAGCGAAATAACTTAAATAGTTCTCGACAATATTTTTAGTTTTCCATTTGTTGTTGTCAAGGATACGTGGCTCGGTTGCCGCAGAAACAATTCCGTTCAAAACACAAGAAAGGATATTCAATAATTCTCTTCCTGCTGCTTATGTAGTCAAGTGTATGGTTGGAAGTTTTCCACGAAATCGTAATAGGAAAATTAGAAATTATTCAGTTTTTGAGCTTTTCGCTCGCAAGGTTTTTCCGCGAGCTCAACTCATCAGATTTAGTTAGGAATTACTCGTTGACAGTGCTAAAGCTTCGTCTTCAACTTTTCATTTATTTTGTTCTGTTCGGCCTGAATTTTCTTTTCAATTGAAAAAGTTGAGTGGAGAAACGTTTGTGAAGTGATACAAAAGTTACGACGATAATTCAAGAACTTTTCTTTAATCCCTCGCCGCGGTAGGAATGAACAGCGTGAGTAGTTTCAATTATTTTAATTATAATTTTCTCGACATTTTCGTTTATCAAAAAAATTCCTCCGTCGTTTTAATCTCGAAACTGAACGTCTCGCTGTTCCCTTTTGGCTATCGCGACCAGCGGATCTATTTTTATGCCAGGTCTATCTATTCTTTCACGCTCATACGCCTTATTTTCATTAAGTATAAAAATATTTTCATAGTTGATAAGCACACAAAACTACGAATAACATAAAAGCGTCGGGCGAGCGATGGATGAGAATTTTTTATGTATACTTTTTCACATTATTGTTCTCGAGTTCTTGGCAACAAAGTATAAAGAGAGTCATCATAATTCTTCACAGCACTGTCATTGCCCTTTTTGATGGTCACTAGTTTAAACTGCACATCGAAGGCGAAGTTAATGGATGGAAAAAATCCCTGAGAACAGAAAGTAATTTTCACATACAAAACAGTCATAACTTCCGCCTGGGTCCGCTCGTTCATTTTTCAACCGAATGATGGATGATGTCGAGCGAGAAAAGAACAAAATGGAAATTTTCGTGAGTCAGGACAGCAATTCACTTGCGGTGTGGAAAGTTTTATTTGCGTTATCACTACCAGCGACGTTAGACAAGGCCGACTGGTGGATCTTGGCACTTGGAGAATTCACAGTTTTTTATTACACTTCTGTGGATCTTTTGGTGCCATTATTCAACTGTTGGCTACTCAGCATGCGGTGATGAGCTGTTGCATAAACGAGAAAAACAACCTACAATTTCTACTCATTGACAAGAACAAACTCGCTGTTAGCTTTTCACGTGACTGACTTGACTGACTATTTGAGTCGAGTGCCATTGCACTCAATCCAGTCGCAATCTGTCTTACATAATTTCTAGCACGAAGCATAAATAACGAGCCTAATCACTAGAATTCTTCCATCAGAAAGCGCAAAACAATCGCACGAGTGTTTACTGGGAAAATTGAAATTTCTTAATGCGTGAGAAAAGTCGACGGCCGCAAAGGAGCGACGACAAACAAAAGAAAAGTCGAGTCGAGAGATGAAAAAAAAAATCGCTTGATGCGAGGCTGAATCAACTTTCAATTTTTAATGTCACTCCATTATCACCAGCGCAACGCGTTCAGCCAATTTTACGAAGATTCAATCGTTCGCCAACGGTCCAAACTAATTAACTCTTTTTCTCTGTCACTCTGAGAAACAAAGGCGACTCGAAAGGTTTCGTTTCATTTAATTGTGAGCAGTGAAGTCTGTGCGAGTTCGCAAACGCGCTGTGCCATTAAATTGCTCATAAAGTCACCTAATTACTGGTAAGTTAGATGGTACTTTGAATGTGGCTCGCGAGAAAAATCGTGCTCGGTGTGTTCCTAAACATGGTGTGACCACCATCCGCCCAGGCACCGTGAAGAAGTCGACTTTAATTTATTTTAGCAGCGGAACGAAAACATCGCTTGCGTAAGATCGAGTGAGCCGCTCGAATAAAATAATATCTAAGCCATAAAGTTTTTGATGGCAAGTGATCGCCAGCCACGATAAGTGAATGGAACTTTCAGGCTTCAATGTTACTGTTTTATTAGCGAAATTATTATTTTGCATGTTCCGTGTGTGTGCTTGATTGCTGTTCCACCCCCTTCACCTCGATAGTGCATGAGAAAGTTAAGAGAGGCAACTTTTCGTCGCCATGCAAATTATTAAGCAACGTTCTGCCTGAAACTTTAACGAATAGAAAGTTTCTTTCAATGTTTTTACCATCAATAATTGATCCCTTGCATGCAATGAAAATAAATCTATGTTAATTTCTGTTTTAAGCATGAGCTTTTGTGATCCCTCCCCGATTTGATGGAGGACGTTTGTCGAGACACAACGAAGGCACTGAGAACCTTCGTGTGTACATAATAACTCTACATTATCATGAATATCTAAATTTTCTTCATGGGCTTTGACCTCTTTTTGAGGAAGACCCGGGGTTTAGTGAGCTGATATAAAATGAAGCGGAATAAACTTTATTATCATGGTTGAAAGGAAGAAAGCTGTTTTCATGATTACTTTTTTACCAAAAGCGAAAAGAAAAAGTTCCGCACGTCACTCGCTACACATGCAAAGAACTTGGAAAGCGAAGTTAATCAGAGGCTTTTCGTCGCGAGACTCCATGTGGAAGCGAACAAGAAGTAAAATAACAGTTTTCACTGAATGGCAGGAAAACGAATTTTCTTCTCACCAGCGACTTTTCCACAACATTCTTTTTTATTGATTTAATAACTCGCAATAGCTTTCCGTGTTCCTTGAGCTCGCTTTTCTTTTCACGATTCGCCCATTCTATTTTCAGACATGAGCGAAGCGAAGCGAAATATGGCACCGCACAACTCCACATTAATAAATTTAATAAATGATGATGATGTTGAATCGATAACATCCGAGAGGTTGAGTCCGATCGAGAGGGAAGCGGAATCACCAACGAGCGACGAAGAGGTTTGTGATCAACCAACGACTCGTTGGGTTAACGAACGAAATGAGCAAATGATCAAGACATTTCCATTTCAGGACTGCGACGAGGAAATTCCAATCTACATCGGCACTTGTTCGCGTTACGTTTCGGGAATAAACCGCTCAACAACATGTAACGACATAATCAGAGGTAATTCATAACCGTCACTTCCCTTCTGTCGCACACCTGATCCTTGCACCCTTCGCGCTCTCGTGAAAAGAAACAACCTGCGAGGCTCCCGCATTATTCATGAATATTAATTATTTCTACTTAAATATTTATTCTTCTCGCCCTCGCCTTCGTTCGCTCGCACTTTCGTTTTGAACGCAGCTTTGATCGATGACGAATTGGCCAACACGAAAGCCAGCAAACAATTAATTTCTGAGCCCGAGCACTACACAATATACGAGAGATTTCAAGATATCGAACACGCGCTTGGCGGAGACGAACTGATTTATGATTTATGGAAAAGCTGGGGAAATCGCGATGACGTTCAGTTTCGTCTGAAAATCAACAAAGAACGGGAAGTCGTGCACGACGAAAAGGTGAAGTCAAAGGTGAGTGTCGTTGAGTGGGTGCAAATGGGTATTTGATTATACTTCTCTCCCATTACAGAAAATCAAAAAGACGGGAATCAAAAAGCTGCTGAAGAAAGTTCTGTTGCAGGGTGAAATGATTCACAAGCACTTGAAAGACATCGCTCGACCTCAAGAAGATTTTTCTCATCACGTCGAGTGCGAGTTCACAGCGCACTCAAGCTGGAACAACCAAGAGCCCACAGACACAGAAGATGAGCTTTTTCTCGTTATCGAAAGCAATCACAACGATAATGACTCGGGTGTGTTCATAACGAAGGAGCAGCACATGGACATCGATCAACCGAAAAGCCATGAGACCACTCCGAAGCGCAAATTTCGTTACAGTCGAAACTTTGTATCGCTGAAAGATCACGCAATCCACTCGCTTAATCCGCAAGACGATTTCACTCGCGCGAGCTTTAAGTTTGACCTCGCTCACAAAGAGCTTCGCTCGAAGATGAACCAAATGAAAGAGATCATTGCGCAAGAGCATTCTTTCCTCAGCAAAATTTCGATAGACGATCATCGCCAAAACTTTCTCGAGACAAACTTCGAGTTCGTTGACAATATAAATGACTTATGTGATTGGAACGCGACGATGATCGTGTAACAAGACGAATAAAATGTTAAGAACTTAAACAAACTTTTCAGCTTTCAATAAAAACCAATTGCTGTCATTTATTTTCAAGTTCATGCTGACAAACGAACAAATTAAAATGTTGGAAATGAAAATTTAGTCGACGCTCAGGTCGGAGTTAGAGTTCTTTTGAATGTAATGTTGGTCGTCGTGCTTCTTAATAATGACACTCTTCACCCTTGGAAACTCTGACGAAATTTCGTTGTCATCCTCGCGAGCTTCCCCTGATGTCGGCAGCTCGCTTAATGGCTTTGGATTACTAACAATCGTCGACGAGATGCGACGCTTCTTGAACTTCTTCGATGGCTTTCTTCGGTTTTTCGTGGATGATTTGCTGTGCTTGCTGTCGGCTTTGCTCAAAATTTTTGATTTCCATTCCACGTCGCTGTTGTCTATCGTCGAACTCGATGTGTTCGATGAACTGTCAAATATGCTTTTGCCTGACAGCCGTTTCTTGATTGGATGGTAATAGAATTTCTTTTGATTTGTAACATTTTCATCAGGTTGCGATGCTGTCGATGTCGAAGCGCCGTAGTTGATGGTGTCGTTGCTAATTTTATAGTTCTTAATCAGTTCACAATCTTTTATATTCAAGTTTAATTTAAGTTTCCCTTCGTCAATCTCTGACTTCAATTGTTTACGAGTCTCGGACAGAGGTTTGTTGTCTTCGGTGTCATCAGATTCTGTGGAGCAGATCGTGTTGGTCTGTTGAGCTTCGTTGGGAATATAAACTACGTCGCTATCACTTGCCGAGTCAAGACTCACTTGCTCAGGCGTCCGGAGATGCGGCGGCTTTAAAGCTAGCACAAATTGGCATTCACTGTCTGAAGACTCCACAACGACTTCAGACGACGCCTGAGGAACATTCTCGGCAATCTCACTCATAACGACGTCGTTGATTATACAACTCGTCTCTTGAGCTCCTGTCGTCTCTAACACGATCTCTGTACTGTTCTCGTGGCTCATTTGTATCACTGTGCTCGAACAGCCGGCAGATCTGTCGTCTATCACTTGCACTTCTCCGTCTGAGGATTCGTTTGACGAAATTTCTACCGTCGCCATGTTTTGCTGCTCTCTCGAGCTGTAGTCAACGTTTCTATCGTATCCAACGATGTCATATGGTGATATGGCAAAGTTGTAGAACTCATGAACGAAGTGATCGGTTTTTTCGTGCAAGTATCTGACGAAATACTCGCGAATCTCGCGGCTTTGAATGTCGTACTGACACAGGTTCTCTCTCATATCCTCTAGGATTTGTGGAATTGCGTTCGTGTGATTTGGTGGCATCAGGACGACGAGTTCTCGATTCAACCAAGGGATGAGACGATGTGTCTGTGCTGGGTTTTCTCTACAATAGAAAGCGACGGTTAGTCCGATAAAAAATTATCGAGCAAGTCAACACAAACCTGTAGAACTCTGCGCTGCACTCTCGATGTCTTCCGGCTACATCAGGCAAGGGTAGAGCGTACAAATGTCTATCATAAATGTATCGTCTCCACTCAGCGGGCGTGAGCCTTGCGTAGTCGCTCTCAGACCTGCCACCGAAAAGCTCCTGGATCCGCTCGTTTTGCTCATGTGTGGCTTCAAATCTCGTCCTGTAGGTGAATCTTCGCCGCGGCGAGTGATTTGTCAGGAAGTTCACTCGATGGAAAACTGCATTCGATGTGATTCCATGCAGTTCCATTGGAATCATCAAGTCGGTCAAGTTGATGGGCGAGTCTGAGGGCTCAGGTCGGCTCGCTGACACAATCACTTGATACCGGTCATACTCAGTTTTACTCTTCACGTTGTGGATGATGATGTCGAAAACTAAAAAGCGGAAATAAATTTTGATTGGTTTCCATATTGGTTTTCACAAAAACTCGCAGAACTTGCTGAATCTCTCGATTCTCGCGATCAAGGCTCATTACCCTTACCTTTCTTGCATAACGGGCATTGGTTCTTCTGCATGCTCCACCGGCAGAGACACTCGAAGCAGAATATATGCTGCAATAAAAATGATTAGAAATCAAAGCGAGTTTAAGCTCACGAATCTCGGAGCTCAGTGGGTCAGCTTAGTCAGACTTTGTTATGTTGCTAAGTCAAGTTAAATTAATCGCGAAATTGATAAATTACCAAACAATTCTCGGGAAAACATTTCTTGTCTTCTTTCACTGTCGAGTAGCAAATCACACAAGTGTTGTTCTCTAGCAACTTCAGCTTTGAGACTCGAGCCTCTTCCAAGTAGCCCGAGTTTCCTTCTAGCACTTCCTCGGGCGTAGGAGGACAATTTTCTAGTCTTTCAGGAGTCTCCATTATTTTTTGATTCTTAAGACTGAGGGCCGCGAAACTATCGCGACAATAACAAGAATTTCTACATGAACGTGTAGAACTCTAACAATGTTTGGTTCCCTCTTATCAACTTGAACTAGTCAGAGCTTGATGTGGCTACTAAACAACGAAAGTGGAAAAGATTTTTTTTTGTCAAGAAACTAAGCCACTAAGCATATGATTTCATATGATTTTTATAGATAAATTTATAGATTTTTATAGATAAAAGGTCGACTGCCTTTGGCTCTTCGTCTACTTCATGAACAGACGTTGACATTTTTCAAATTTGAACGTTCACGAAAGCCTTGCTCCCCAAAAGAGTAGAGCTGAAGTGCAGAGCTCTAGCAAAGTCGAATCAGTTGGACAATCGCGGCAACAACTTCTCTCGAATAAATGATTATTTAAATATCCAGCGAAGGAACAATCTATCTCAGAAATGTCAGGTGACGCTCAAGTCCGACAACGACGAAAGGAGAAACGGAAACAGAAGCGAGGTATGACAGTTTATCAGTGATAAGAAAAAATATTTCACAAGAAATTTTCGCTCAGTTCTAAAAATAATTTCACTCTTTTCTTCTCCGAGTTATTACAAGAAAAGTTTTTACATTAAAATTGCGTTCACACGAAGCGGCGGCAACATTTTAACAATTTTATTTTTGGCAAGCGGGCGAAGTCTCTCTTTGAAAAACTCTAGAACGTCTCTCAGTAACTTAGAATCTCGTTCGCTTGTCTTCTAGACAGCATCGATCAGCAGGCCTTGTTGAAGCGATTAAGCTTATCAGAAGGTTCGACCGCCTCCCTCTTTGTTTTACGACCCGACAGTTTCTCATTTTCGTTTTATCCGCACTTTCCATCGCATGTCGCAACCCAAAATAAATTGTTCTTTATTTATGTATTGATGTCACTTGTTTTGATCTCTGAAGATGAACCTGCAATCGGAGTGGACACTGCAAAGATCACGGAGAGTGAAAAGAAGACTGTGCAGATGCACATAGCCGATGACCACGACCACGGAGTTGGCTGGTGCGCCAAGATCGTTTTCTTCACTTTGATGGCGATTCTCGCTAGTCTGGTGATTCTGATTGTGCTGGAAAATCGCGGAGGATCAGATTGTGAGTTGACTACGTAACAAGATATCAGATTTTTCAATTGATTGAATATTTTAGTGGACACGCCGTTGTCTGAATCGCGGTTTTCAGACTATCTACAAGGCTGGGTAGACGAGACAAGGCAAGATGATCATCACGACGAGCCACATGTCACTAGTCACGATGATGAGCACGACGACGATGACGGCGATGGACATGATGACAATCCCGCAGTGCCAGACGACGAGCCATATCCTGAAGAAAAAGACGTAAGCAATCCAGAAGACAACAACGTCTCGGAAGAGTTAAACGCAGAAGTGAACTTCAACGAGTCAGAACCTAACGAATCTCAAGAACCCAACGATGACAGTCAGAATGACGAGCACACTGAAGAAACCAAAGAAGAACCGACTGATGAAGATGACGACGATGAACGAGGAAATCAAACGCCGGGAGCTGAAGAAACATCAGACAATGACAACACTGATGAAGTTCCAAGTCTCTTCGAGGACAGCACTCCATTTGAGGAAGAAGTGAGTTCAAGTCTTTACCTAACTTAAGTTTGAATCCTTCACTGCTTTCGATTGCAAATTTGCAATCAAATTTAGACTAACAAGTCGCCCGAAAAATTACTGAAAGGCAGCGACATAAAGAGTCGGGTCGACGAACTGATCGAGACATTTAATGACATTGCGAAAATGCTTGGCAATGAAAATGTTACAAAGAAAACAGTGGCTGTCACTAACAAAGTACAGATCGAGAAGCAGACACGAGCGGGAACAGAAAAGGTTCGTAGTGCTTTCTTTAGAGCTTAAAGCTGTTTTCCTGACAATTGCGTAACGATCTCTGGCCGAAAGAGTGACTTGATGTTTCTATCGTTTATAGGAAGACAACGATGACGACTTCGAGGATGTCGTTGACAACGATGCTGGAGAAGATTTGCTACTTCAAAAGCTAGCAGAACAAAGCGAAGCTGCCGCTCAACAGCAACGGCGGACAAGCCAAGAGGACGACGACGAGCCAAACAACGAAAGTTCTTCCTCGCGTAAGTATTTTTCCATCTTTCTAATCTTGAGAAAACGGAATCAAATTGCAACTCAAACTTTTCATGTAAAAAGAATAATTTTGATTTCTGAAAGTGCAAGGCTAGCTCAATTAGCCGAATTGTGATTGTAATTTCTGATCAAAATCCGAATTCTTTCAGTTGGCGTTAAACTCGGGGTTGGCGTCCTTCTCGCTATAGTTGCACATCAAATTATTATTAAAAAAATCTCAGCAACTAGTGAGTCTTTGAAACTTTAGCTGTTCGTGTATTTGATGTTGTTTTGGCGCCTCTCACTCTTGACTTTTGCATAAAATCTCTTACTCACTAATTTTATCAAGCAAACTTTCGAGAAATTTATGACGCATGCATAATTGACAACCGACTCTCGCTCATTCATGATTTCAATTGCACTCTCTAAAATCAAAAATATTTTTTGCGGACTTTCTTATGTTCTCATCGAACTAACTTTGACTGAATGTTTGTGGCATCGACGTCGAAATGATTTTAGGAAATAGCACGTCGATGCTAAAGGAAGTTAAATTTATTATCAAATGTTGAAAACATCTCAAGATAGGTCAGAGGTTGAGCAAACGGAGATCAAGAGAAACGAAGAACTTCTCAGCAAACGGCGGTTGACCATGCTGACTGCTTCGGATGAGAATCTCATCGACGAAGACTTGGACAATGAGGAAATCATTGAAGGTTTGACAGAAGCGTCGAGGTGCGGAAATGGAATTAAGATTTCCTTTCAGTTATGATGGTCAGCGGTCGAGAGGTAAACTCGGGCTCAGAGATCGAAGAAGAAGACGAAGAATACAGCGATGAGGTTCGAGATGAATATGAAGTGAATGAACGATTCGTTCCGAAGACTTTCGAAGATTTCCAGTTGCTGTTCAAGCAACAATTCGATTCCGACGAGCTCGAAGAGTCGCCAAGTCAAAGCAGAGAAGTTCTATTGGCAGAGCCGCAATCAGTTGACAAGGAAATGGAGAAAAGAGTCGAGCAGGAACTCATGAAAGCGCCAGAGAAACGCATTGTGAAACGAAGTCTAGAGCCTGAAACAGACGACGGCCCATTCTCTCAAGAAGACAAATACGAGCGAGACGAGCATGACGATTTATCTGATGGCGAGTGAAGTTAACCGTCGAAGGAACTTGAAGTTGAATGATTTCTTCCCGTCAGATGAAGAACTTGTCGACGACGAAGAAATCGACTACGAAGAAGATCAGGAAGAGGAGGAAGAAGAACTCGGCAGTGAAGAATTGTCAGACATAGAAGACGTTGACGATTCCGATTTGCTAAAAAGACTGGAGGCTAAGTATGGCAAAATCAGTGGAGAGAACTCAGATGAAGAAGACGAAGATCCTGAAGCTTCTTGGACAAGTAACTAGCTGGATAGGATTAAAAGAGTTAATAGTTGATTCCGTTTTCAATTAGATTCGAGTTTTGGTTCGATAATAATTTTTGCTTTTAATTTTTTTAGAAATTCCCAAGGAAGCTGACGAAGCTCAAAGCTATGCAAATGAGCTGTCAAAAGAACGCGACAATTTAGAAAATGTGAGTTTAGATTTACGAGTTATTCATTCTTTAAAAACTTTCAAAGATCGCGGTTCACATCGTTGTTGACCATTGAAATTTTGCGACAAAACTTTTGAACGTTCTTTTGACCAAGAGACCAATTAGTTTGTCTCAAACTTCCCGAAGAAGAAAGAAATATCAAGAAAGAAATTGTCAACTTTCTTCTCATTCTTCTCTTATTGCAGAGTTTTTACTAAATTACCAAAAATTTTATTCAATCTTAATCCTCTAGTCAATCAAAGCTTTAACTATGTTGCACTCGTTTGTTGTTACGTAAAGGGTTTTTCTTATGCGTGTGATTTACAAAAGAAGCGTATCGCTTCACGCTTAGAGCTGATCACAACGTCTCAGACCCACTCCGAATGTTGCGTTGACTTCTTTGCGTTAGTGTGTTTCATTAACCATCATTTTATCTGCTTTCATGTTTTGGTTTCAAATTGCATTTCAATGGATTTCTGAATGATTCTAACAAACGTTTGTCGACTAACGGCTTCATCTTACACTCGACGAACCCGCAGTTTCCCCACCTTAAAGATCTCTACGATCGCGCCAAGCTGCTTGATGCTCAAGCAGAGAAGGAACGAAGCAATGAACGGCTGCTAGAGGCGCTGACGATGTACAAAGAACTGATTGTCCATCAAGGGCAGCAACTCGGCAATCAAATTTTCAAAGAAATCGCTTCAAGATGCATCGAGAGAATGAGATTCATTGGAAAGCTCACAGCTGCGATTGAAATTCATAAAAAGCTCATCGAACGGTTTGACGACGAGCCACAACAACGCAATCAATTAGCTGTAACTTATCTGCTAGGGAATCAGTGAGTACGCGATTTGGCGAGTCAACGTTCAGCCAAGTCGAATTAGGCTAATTTACTTTTAGTCTTTCGGTCGCTAAACTTGTTTTACACGAAGTCCTTACTCGCTGGCGCTACAACGGCTTTGCTCTAGTCCATTACGGGTTTGTTCTGAAGAACCTTGATCAGGATTACGAGAACGCCGCGCTTTATATCGAAGAAGGAATCAACACTGATGAGCCTGGTACACAAGATGGGAGATTTTATTTCAATCTCGGTGACGCGTTGCAAAGGCTAGGAAGAAACGATGAAGCTCGAGCGGTTAAAAAAATTCACCTTGATTGACCGGTAAATTAAACTAACTGCGGCTATTCTAGGTGTTCCGAAAAGGAGCTGCAAAAGGACTTTTCCTGTCTGAGTATCAGCGATCTCTCTACAATGTCGGTCGACTGAAGTCAACTCCCTTTTGGACCAAAGTTCAAACAACGTACAAACACAATTTGATGGAGATTCAAAAGTACTGGCAGATTATCAGAGACGAAGGTCTCAAGCTTTTGTCAGAAGACGGCCTCTTCTCTAACGAGGCCGAAAACCTCAAAGAGACTGGCGACTGGAAGCAACTCGAGTTGTATTCGCGAGGGCAAAAGACAAAATACTGCAAGCTAGCGCCAATGACTTGCAAATTGCTCGAAAGCTTCAAAGCCGCTGCTTTCTGCAAACGAGGCCAAGTGAAGTTTAGCGTGCTGCATCCCAACACTCATATCTTCAGTCATTGTGGTCCAACCAACTGCCGCATTCGATGTCATTTAGGGTTGCAAGTTCCCGAGAAAACTTTCATCCGAGTCGCTGATAAAACGAAGTCTTGGAAGGAGGGGGATTGGTTGATCTTCGATGACAGTTTCGAGCACGAGGTTTGGCACAACGGAACAAGGTTGCGTCTGGTGCTGATCGGTTAGTCGCAGCCAATGCTCAAAGCTTTTGTTAAACCAATTTCATTTCATTCCAGTTGATGTGTGGCATCCAGACCTGACTGAAGACGAGAAGCAAAGTCTGGGCGCGATCTGAAGCAAATTGTTGGAACACATTCAGAATCTCTAAGTCTAACCAAATTAATGTTTGTGCCTCATTAGTTGATTAAAGCAAAAACATGTCGATTTTGTTTTCAAATAAAAGTTTTTTAAAAAATAACTCGCGAGATTGTTAATTAAAGCAATCTGAAACGAAGGATCTCATTAATCTTATCTGAAACAAACGATTTTATCGACAGATTATTCAAGGTGAACTGTTTGACAGGAATTTTATTAGTACGTTCACCCTTAGTGTTCAACTTCAAACAGACAGCATGACTTTAACTTGGCATTCAGTGAGCAGCTCATTTTCTTCGATTAGCCTCATTTTTGCTATATATTTACCGGGAGGGGCAGCAGCGAATTTCTTCTCGTCGATCTCGTAGTTGTTAATTGTGTAATTTCCTTTCGGGAACGGGCAAGGCGGATTTTCAGGAAGATTGGACACCTAGAAAGCGTTGATCAATAGGCCATAGCAGCAATAATCTTATGTTCTTACTTTGACTAAGTCGGGATAGATCAGCTTATCCTTATGAAGAAAATCGCAAACCATCGTCTCCTTCTTCATCAATGTCACTCCTTTCTCAGTAACAACTTCGAAGATCAACTGTGGATGGATATGCAAGCTAACTCCGACGCCGTTGGATAGAAAAATAGTTTATTTACCTGCTTCCCGTTCCCTGCATTTTTTTTTACTGCGAAGTTCCCCGAGATGGTGAAGTGATTCCTTTTAACTCTTGTTACTCGTATCGTTCCGTATTCAATTATGTCCGTGACAGGATTGGGAGTTATCGTCTCAATCTCGATCTCACGTGACAGTGAATCGGTGACTAGGATGAGCAGACCGAGAGCTATCAAGTATAATTCCATGTTGCTCAAAAGTCAAAATGATTTGATGTTTCGCGAACTTCGGCTTTTTATTCTGTCGTCAGCCGATGCAACAGAAATTGATAACGACCTAATTAGTCAAGTGCTAATTAGGACCAAAATTCAAGATTTATCATGCGAATGGTGGAGGAAATGCTATTGAACTATGTACATAACTAGACACTCGCAAACACGTGAAAAATGATGTAACGGTTGGGGCAAAATATTTTGAATTTGTTTTGATTTTGTTGTTGTGTGAATTATCGGACACAAGTCGGAGAGTCGGAAAATCATTTTCACAAATTAAATCATAAAAATGACAAGCAATTATACCGTTAGTGGATGCAAGTCGAGTGACGATAACAGTTTTGTTTCCTCGGCACCACTACAAAAAAAGCAACAGACAACTTCAGCCAGCGATGGATCGCTTAAAAAGAATAAGCGAGGATCTTGCGGCTATGCAAACCTTCAGAAGGCTCGAATGAAGAAGCTGAGACGACGGGAGCGAATGCGAGTCTTGATGACGCAGCGACGGCAGCAAAGGACGTTGACAGAAAAGGAGAAAAAGCTGAAGGAAGTATTCTCACTTGAGAAGGATTATTTCCTCGGCCACCGACACCAGTCAACAACTGAAAAGCTAGTGATCCAACTCAGACTTCCATCGCTGCTCGAAAGTCTGCACGACGGAGACAACTTGTGCAAGAAACCGCCAGAGTCAATCAAGGACGCCAAAGTCTACCCGGTGTTTGACATTATTCAGAACATCATTGGACTCTTCGAAGGAAAGCGAAACCCGGTAGAGTGGAGCGTTCTCGAAACATCAAGGTAAATTCCACAAAATTTTTTCGAGACCACAACGAACTTACGACCTTTTAATTTCCAGATTCGTTCGACATATCTCGACACTTGCCATCGCTAAAGCTTTTCGCTATGAAGACATCGACGGAGAAGCCTTGTTAAACTTAACCAAGACTGACATGGTTAAACATCTTCGCATCGACGAACACACAGCCGAGCGACTCTTCACAATATTTTCAGACCTTCGCAGTGAAGTCATCCGACGCTTTATAAATGTTTAAACGAATTTTATTTCTGGATAATTACATGAAGACAGTTGAAATATACTTAAACTTTTAAAAACTTCAGCATAATTTCTTGACGCAGGTGCAGGATTCGATTGTAGATCTTGACGGCGGCTCCAAGCTTCATATCCATTAGATCCACCAAGTCGGCCTGACACATGCTGACGAAAGCTTCGCCGTCAATTTCCTGCTCTCGGAACTTGTCAACGGTTTTGCTGTCTTCAACGATTCGTCGGACGAAGGAGCAGACGTTGGCAACGTTCCAATCTATGGGGTTGCCGGTGAAGTGTCCGTCGATTGCTGCTCTGTCGAGAACCTTCGAGTTTTTCTTCCAAAGTTTGAAGGCGTAGTCAACTTGAGGGCCGTAGTCGTTGAGAAAATCGCATCCAAGACTAACTTTGGCCACCTTCTCCTCGGGCAGTTCTTCGGAGGGTTTGACTGACGACTTTCGAGTCCTCCGTTTACCACCTGTGCACTTCACGAGCTTGTCTTGCGAAACCTTGACAGTCTTGCTCGGTATTTCATCTTCAAAATCAATTATATCATCGACAATGTTTGGTTTTCCCTCTCGCGCGCTTTTCAGTGGAGGATTTTTGCGAAGAGCTGGTCGTCCACTAAAATAGAAATTGCGTGAGAAGTTAAATTTATTTTGCCTTAACGACTAACTCACCGTTTTCCAACTGTCTTGAAGTCGAGATGAGATCCGAGTTTGATGTTGACGAGCTTTACCCAATTTCGAATATCGCATGGGCAATCTTCGACGTTGTCATGGAAGTAACGATCCCTGTGTGATGCGTTGCCAATGCCACGGCAACCCGGCGATGGGCATAGCTTGTTGTCAGACTTGCTAAACCCAGCCGGATGCTCTATCGGATGATTTGTCTTCTCACACCAGTTGATCGGATGGATATCGTCGCAATCGTCATCGACCCAATACGCAAAGGAAATGTTGAAACCATCGAAGATTACTTGGATCTTGTAGTCCTTGCGGCAGAGAACAGTTGCCGGTCTAATGAGCTGTCGGTTCACGCAATCGACGATCTCCAACTTCGAGCCTGGTTCGAACTCCTTCGGCGATCGCTTTCCGAAGAATAAAATCTTTGCCGGCGCTTCTTTAGCTGAGGCCGAGGCCAAGTAGTTTCTCCACTCAAAAGGTCGACACGGTGGAATGAAGCATTCGGGATCATCAACGGTCTTGTGATAGTTGCAAGGATGCAAATAAGGCGAACGAATGTCCAGCCAAACGCACGGCAAATCTTCATGACCATCGTGCGAGATCAGAATGCGATCGCCAATTTTGTCAATTATACTCGCAGCGTAGATTTTGCCGTCACGCGTCGTCTCCAGTTTCATTCCGATCTCGAATGAATTGTCGTCATTCCAACTGATTGCCGTCAGATGTGCAAAGAGCCCTCGCTGAGCTCCGATTGAGTTGGTGGAGTCGAGATATTCGCTCCAATCAAACTTCTTGTTGCTCCATTTCGGTGGAGTTTGAAGCGGACGGTTCTTGCTGTGACAGTAACCAGCCGGAAAGATGTTGGGCGAGTCCGCGTTGACCCAGAAGTCGAAGGAGCTCGGGTAACCATCGAAGTGCAGCTTGATACGGTAGCCAAGCTTCTCCTCAATCGTGCAAACGCAAATCATCTTCTGGTTCTGCGGGTCAATTGCCTCAAGCTTCATGCCAACTTTGAAAGGATTGTCTGAGCTTGGATACGGATTCTTGAACAGCGGAAGCGGAGCCGGGATGCTCTTCTTCGACAGGTACGTATCCCATTGAAACTTCTGCTCAACAGGTGATACGTGTGATGTTTGTTTCTTTGCGAGTTTGCGTTTCGACGCGGGCAGCTGCTTTTCTAGCAAATGCTGCTGAAGCTGTTGGAGAGGAATCGCTTCGCCGCCGAAAATTAGTTTGCGCTCGTCGACTGGAGTTGTCAATCCTGACTCTGACGATGACTCTTTTCCGACTGACGAGCCGGTCTCGTTGGACTTGCGTTTCGTTATGGCCAAGCAAGATTCACTGCAACATTCAGGCGAGTAGAAATCTCGGATGGTACCAACTTTAGTACAAACGGTGCACGTAAAGCGGTCGGCCGGGTCTGTGATCTTGCGCAATTTGTAGCTGCCGCCTGTGAATTGATCCTTGACGTCCAACTGATTCAGCTTGGCGATGGCATCTTTCCTGTTTAGTACCTCGATGAGACCGAACTCGTCAAAGCCAAATAGTTTGTTGCAGTTGTTGAGCCCACCGATGCCGTCTTCCCACTGAATCTTGTTGAGCGGGTCGTGGAAGTCAAGTTCGAACTCGAGCTTCTTCTCCACTTTCGATTTCTTCTGTGTCGGCTGCGATGGTTTAAACGGAAGACCGAGCGTCGAGATGATTGTCGGGTTTTTCGGCTTGCGAACTCTCTTGGGCTTGCTTGAAATGCCCAAAGCTGGCGTTGTTTCACCTGACAAGGATTTTGTAATCTCCGATCTCGCGACAAACTCTTCGTAGTCTTGCATTTGTTGTCGCTTGCTTTCCATCGACGATTCCTCGTCATCCTCAACTGATTCGTCTTCTTCCATGATGAGATCAACATTTTCCTTATCGCAATCCATCGAGAACACGTAGTTCAGATTCTTCTTGAATGCAGCAGCAGACGAGCCGTCTGTTTTGTCATCAACCTTCTCTGGAGTCACTTCGACAAATTTCGAGGCTTCTCTCGTGTTTGGACTCACTTCGGTGATTGTTTCATCACACAACAAAGACGATGACTCAGTAACTTCGTTTTCCTCCGCTTCGTTTTGCTCTTCCTCTAACTCCATTATGTCTTCAACTGGATCCTGACCGTCAGCCGTTTCACTCGGTTCCTTGTTATCACCTTCAATGATTCTTATTATCTCAATAAGCTGCTCTTCTGTTGATCGGAAATCCACTGGTTTGTCTTCTATCGGACAGTCGTTGACCACTTGTTGCACCTGTTGCGGCTTTGGTTGAATCAGAGTTAAAGCTGGAACTGGAGCCGAGTACGTTTTAGTTAATGTCGGCTGCGTGAAGTGATAGTTCAGTGCAGCTGTCGTTTTGTATTGAGTTATCGGTGCGAGAGTTGCTGTGGTTTGCGAGACGAGTTGAAACTTTGTCCCGGGAGTCAGGAGCTGATGATCCACGAGCCGAGGTGTGTCAACCTTTGGGCGTATCAAGACCGGCTTCGCTTGAACTCTCACAGTTGACGGCTTCATTGCATTATCTGTGGTTGATCGAGGGAACGTTGGCCCCGAAGCTGGGCTTGATGTAATCGTTATGCCTTTCATTCCGCTTGCTATTTGAATCGGACCGACATTGCCCGAGCTCTTGATGGACGTAGACTGTGACAACATTATTGTCCCAGCAGGTGCCTTCAAGCCAGTAAATTTCGGGATGGCTTGAGCTGCTCCAACTGTTGCTGGCTTGTTAGCAGTGATAAGAACGGGACTCTCTTGAGACAGCAACAGAGAGC
Organism: Smittia sp. YW1114-2; assembly: GCA_033064975.1. Lineage (NCBI taxonomy): Eukaryota > Metazoa > Arthropoda > Insecta > Diptera > Chironomidae > Smittia > Smittia sp. YW1114-2. Next base: position 23,488,971 of record CP093832.1, read on the forward strand.
TCGGTATATGATTTGGATTGCTGCGTACAGCAATAACCTTTCGTGGAGAAGTTTCGTTTTCCTGAATTTTCACGTTCGGATGGTTGGCGAATGACGAGAATTGATTTTGACTCGTTGCAGCTGCGACTGGCGCTCGAATGAGAATAGTTCCAGGTGTCCCAACTTTCGTCGTCGTAAATTTCGGTTGCTGAGCGGTTGTCGATTGCGGAGATTGTGTCTTCAAGTTGAACAAATGCGGTGTCCCTTCCGTGGTCGGATTGGCGGCGAGAAATCCTTTCGTGGGATCGAACTTGAAGGAAGGCTGCGAAAACAATTCATGGAAAGCGTCAGCAAGTTTCAAAACGAATCAATGATTGCAATTAGGATCGTTAAGAGTGCCGAAGGAAGCTAATTGATTTTGTGAAATTATTCCACGCTCACCATGTTCTTCATCGACAAAACAATAACTTTGTTGTTGGCTGCGATCGGGACTTTGTCGGGTTGAGCCCTCGATGGATCTGACGGATTCTGGCTCGACATCTTCTAGCTCGTTGCAGATCGCCCTCAGAATGAAAACAAAGTGCCCTGAGAGACTAAACGAGCTCGAATGAGATAAGCAGTTTCGGGCGAAAGCTGTTTGGAAATGATTTGGCAGATATAGTAAATGATGTTTGTGCTTACCTCTTGTCACAGTTTGCAGTAATTGCCTTTGATCTGTCTTTTAAAACGTGAGTTGATTTCGATTAACGAAAGTTTGAATACAATCTTCGTTTCACTCGTGCTACTGTTTGGGTGACTATCGATTTTAAATGAAACGGCGGAATGTTACAGAAAAACCGGGACGCTGCAACAGAAAAACTTGAGGTCGATCAGCCTTGAAAGGGCGTGAAACTTTCAGGCGGGAAATCTGAACTTGTATTCAAAATGTTCGTTCAACATTTTTTTCTTGGTGGTTTTGAATTCGCTATGATTCACTCAGCTGTGTATAACATTTCTCTCGCTTATCTTCGCGTTTACACGTCATGAGCTTTCCGATAAGATACTGCTTCTGCTCATATGGTGAGCAAGGTGAACGTTCATGAATCAGTACACTAAAGTGAGATGGATCGAAAGGACAAACAACACGAGCAATGAGTTATTTCTGGTTTTTCTTCTTTTTCTTCGTGCCCTTCTTCCTTATTATTTCGATTGTGAGTGTAGCGATCGTGATATTCGTGTAATGTTCTTGGACCGTTTCAGTTGTCGGCTAGAAAGCGTCGACTGCGATATCACAGTACCGCTATCGTGCAGCCTCTGGACAGAAACCAGGTCATCTACACAGTCCCAACACAAGTTTACGTTGCGCCCGTTCATAACACTCGGCACGTCGCACCGTCGACACTGATCGTGGAACAACGGCTTAACCAGCATTACTCCGTGCAGAATCAGCCACCACCTTCATACGCTCATGTTCAGCAGCAACAACGGTACTAACCACAACCACAATCATTTAAACAAAACCGCTGTTGACAAAAGTTTCCATCAAACTCTTATCTTCGTGGAATGGTAAAATTGTAAAATTAAGCGTGGCTTATCATTTTAATCACAGTATTGTCGGGCGTGGGAGTATTTGTCATTCTTATGACAATCAAAAATAGAAACAAGAAACAGCCAAGTGCAATATTTGACAAGCCTGTGATGATTTCTAACGCCAATTTCGTACCTACGACGGCTGGTGCGTCTAGCTACATACAACGTTGCCAAACAAAAATGCACCGGGCCCTTTTCTTTTCAACCTGCATATCAGGGACACATGATGCCAGTAACACAGCAGACTGCAATTACACCGATATCGCTGCACATGCGGAACGATACTGCACCGTCATTGCATCACCTGCTTTCTAGTTAGCTTCTTTTCCTTCCTTATCTTCCTTAATTAATTTTACAATTTTGCTGATGAATAATAAACTCTTTACTCGTAATAAAAAAAGACTTTTGGGTTCTTCAGTCGCTTATTATTACTCCATGAAGCAAGTCACGTTTAAGTACGAAAATGTCACTGATTACTATCGCGTTGATAAGCTTTTGTGTCGTTTTCTTGCTCGGTCTCGTCGCAAAGCTCAAAACCAAATCAAAATCGTCACGAGCTGCTCCGGGGGGAATGAGACGCTGGGCTCACAACGATGACGACTCTGGTGGCAATGGTGTGATATCTTATCGTCTTGTAACTAGTGAAACCTTAGCTCGCAAATTAATGAAACACTCGATAATTTACGGCAAACAATTCATTTCGCTTATCATTTGTGTGAACATCACGATAAGGAGAATTCGATTCTAATCGATCGCTTTACGGCTGTTCTCGAGTTAGTCGTAGCCGAGAACATCAACTGAAATGAGAGCATGAACATGGAGATATTTTTCTTCTACATCACGTTCATTCTGTTGAGCACAACTTTGATTTGGCTGGTCCTGGTGCGCTGATTGCAATCATCAAATAAGATTTCTTATAACTCGGCTCGTTTCAGTATTCGTACGAGAGGAAGCGTGGCAAACTGTTAGCAGCATGTGAGTTGTTGGTTTCTTCGTGCGGCTTAAGTGATTAAAAGAATTTCTTATCGTGATCGAGACATCGTCTTCTTATCAAGTTTGGCTATGATACTGAAATCTTACTGTCAGTCGCTTCTTGGGAATAACGCGAGACGTTGTGTTTTCTTGGGAAAATCTCTCAAAATCGCTTGATCATGGAGTTCTTTATTATCGTGTTGATCTTCATCTTCATGCCCGTAGTGTTCATCTGGATCATGCTTTGGGCTATTGAGAAGAAGATTCCGAAGAGTCGGTACACTGATGCAGACGGTGGTCGAGGTGAGATCGAGTTGAAGTGCAGTCAAGTACAGCTTTCGATAGTCATTGAGTGCAGCTTTCAAGTTCGAGACTTTTGCCTGAGCTTTCTTATCTCAATCGTAAAAATCCGAGTGATTAAATAAGTAAAATCGACATTGTGCCTTGTGAAATTCTACTATGAGGTGTTAAGTTCTGTCATGAGTGCCTTCCTGTATATTTTCGCTGTGTCGTTGCCTGTTCTTCTCGCCGCCTTTGTCTTGTGGGGCGTACGCATGAAGTTGAAGAGAGATTGGCAAGCTGCCGAAGCTGAGACAAGAGCTGACACAAGAACTGTTACGCGATTGGCGAGACGAGGTGAGATTTTATGAAATTTGAAAACCCTTGCGAAGAACCAGCAAGAGCTTTACCGTTTTTATCGTAGTCCGAGCTTCTTTGATATTTTTATCAGTCGCTGATCGAAAAAAAATATCCGATAAAATTCGTTGCTGTTAGTAAGCTTTCAGCCGTCTTCTAGCTCAAAATGGATTTCTTCTCGCTGTTCATTCTGCTGGTCGTGTTTCCCCTGCTGATTTTCTACATCTTGTTCTCATCGTGCAAGGAAAAGCCTAGAGACCAAGACGTCACTCCAACGAGAACTAGTGGACCAGGTGATTGTGGACGCGAGTTCTGAGTAATTGTAATAGCTTCGCTATCTTCTTCGATATAAAATTAGAAAAGCTCCGTAATGTTTCTGCCGTTACTTTCAATTCTTCTGGTCGTTTTAATTTTCGTTTTTGCTTTGAAATTGACGATGAGCTGGAGTCAGGCTGTCAGAAAGGTTCGCGAGAATGCCTGTGAGTGAAATTGATATCGTTTCCGTTATCAGTGAAATTACATGGAATCTTCGATGCTGAATTTGATAAGGAAATTTGATGGTGACTGGTAACTCGTCAGTTGTGTTCCACTCTGATTTGAAGACAAGTTCGCGTAATGGAGCTGGTCGTGATCTACCTCGTTTTCGTTTTCCTTCCGATCGCTCTGTGCTTTGTAGGGTTGACAGTTGTCGAGAGAAGAGTGAGATCTTCTAACAGACCGACAGGTAGTTTGCTTAAAATAATTGCTGGACAATTTAAACGAGAAGTTTGAAATCGGCGAATGGCCAGGAACACGATACCTTATCGGGTTTTTTCCACGCGATTGAAATCAATATTCTCTTTTTTAGCCCAACCAGTCGTGACGGCATCAGCAAATGTTATCTACACGATTCCAACAAATGATCCTTCGCGCTTCTCATCAGCAAACATTTCCGCGTCGGCTTCAATTCATCAGTTTGGTGAGTTTCCATTGCACTTTACATCATAAAAATTTCTGACGAGTTTCTTCTCAACTCAGATCCTCCTCCTCCGTCCTATGATCAAGTCGTTCGAACACCCATACAAAGTCCCACGACAGTTGCAGCAGTGACGGTAACACCAGTAACGGAAACAAATTCCCGACCACCCTCGTTTGCTACGTCCCAAACAGTGTCAAAGCCAGCGTAACAAAATTGTCAAGTAGCCCAATCGAATAAATGACAAATTATTTTCATAGAAAAATCATTGCGTTTTAATTATAAGAAATCTCATTTTGTGGATAATTTTTTTTTATCTTATCACTGCACACCAAACACTGATTAAACAGAAGCGCTGTTTCTTCTTTGTGGCACAACCGAGGCGGTCGAGTTCGAGGGAGTCGCAGCCGGAGTTTTTTCCATCTTGAGAGCGTCCTCGTATTTCGGTGGCAGATCCATCATCATCACGTGGCTCCTTGGCGGATCCGTTTGATAGTTTAGAATCGTTTGACCCCGCTCAACTGTGTACACGGCAAACCTTGGATCAGTTTCACCCGCGCTCTGCCGTACTTGTTGCTCTGAAAAGTAAGTTGACGACTCTTTTGTCACAATTTTAATTTACTTCACCATCAAACTCTCGTCTCGCTTCTTGGTAGCGCTTTAAAGTCCTTCCGAACCACTGACATGAATACTGAAATTGATTGAATTTAGTGTCGACTCTCAAGCGACAGCCAAACTTTCGGAAACCGTTAGGAAGCAAAAGATTATCACAAAGAACAAAACATTGAATATCACGTCGCTCATTCTACTCTGATCACTTCACGTTCCTATACTGAGCTGAATTGGGGACTTGAATTGGCTTCAATACCAACTGATAACGTGCGATATCTGAATTGTTTTCGTGCCTTTTTCGTCTGTCGTTTTCCATCCGACGCGTGCAAAAGATTTTCATTGCAAGCGAGGCAAGCAAGAAAATTCACATTCTCTTGTAAAAAAAATTTATTCATTTCATAACCAATCAACAACATTTGTCCAGTTCAACCGTCTGAAGGTTCCCAAAATAAAACCTAAACATGCGAGTACGAGCTGAGAGTGCGATCACAAAACGGGCAAACGCTTGCCAAGGGTTGAAGGTTAGTTGACTTAACACTGGCCAACGATCTGATCTTTTGAATCAGCCCAGAGCCTCGAAACAATCTATTATGCATGGAACCCTCAGCATCGCTGAGTCTATATCAACTAGTACAATAGAGTCACCTTGACTGTTTTGCTAAATCATGAGTGGAAAAAAGTTTCTTTCAGTTATCGAAATGCGCGTTAGTTACATCGAACCTGTCCTCATATCGATTTGAGAGGAGCGTGTGCCTTGAAGCTTTGCTTTAGCTCTTAAATATCTTAAGTTTACTGTTTCTTGGGTAAATTGCAGCCAATGACTTTGATGACTTGGGCTGAGATAGCGCATCCCAACTCGATGCACTCGCGCGTTGACTTTCCTTCGATGAGAGCGTGAATAAAACCTGCTACGAAACTGTCACCTGCGCCTGTGGTGTCAACGATTTCTGCCGCATTCACTTGTGGAACGTTTACCAGATCTGACTCTATGCTGATCGAGTTGCCTTTGTAGAAGAAAACCGGATTCGCTCCGTCGGTTACGACGATCGTCTTCTGCTTTTCGGTGCTAGTGTATTCGTTGAGGAGATCAGTCAAAAGGTCTTCCATCGTGTGGAAGCCGTTGATATTGGCCAGCTCTTCGAACTCGTCGCGGTTGCCGAACACGATGTCCGCTTTCTTCGTGAGCCAAGTGATATCTTTGGGGAAAGACTTGACGATATACGGCGCGTTGAGATTAGTAATGAGAGTGCTAGATGAGTTTTGAGAAAGCTTCTCGTAAAGGAATCGACATATGTGCATCTTTTCGGGAATGAAGAAACCTTCAATGTAATAATGGAGCGCAGGATCGCTGTCGAGAGTCTCGAAACTCTCCTCGACGAAATGTTTGCCAAGTTTTAGAGCTGCACCGATGTTGGCGGTAAGGCTACGGTCTTCTCCTTGACAAAGGCACAGGCACGTTCCTGTCTTGATCTCTTTAAGCTCTTGTAGACTAAAAAAAAGAATAATTTAGTTTGCTGGCTGGATCTATTTGCTGGAACTCACCGAGTGTTGACCGATGAACGCTTCAGAATCTCCTTGACGATTTTTCCATTTTGGTCTTCGCCGATTGAGCCGAAGAACAGCAAACTTTTCTGTCCCATTGCCGCTAGGATCCGCGTCGAGTTGAGCCCTGAACCGCCAAGGGAAAACTTCATTGTCTTGTAGCTGCAAGGACAGAGAAAATGTGTGTAATGAGACGACCTTCAATGTCAATAATTCATGCCGACGCGAATAAAAACTGTCTCTGGTCATCGACGCGAGTTTCGTTGTTAAATCGATAGAGCGGCACGAGAAGTGCGAAATTTTCTTTCAGTACCTGGCTTTAGCATCGCCGATCAATTTACCGAGCTTCTCAAGCGATACTTCCTTTTGTCCATTCTTCTCGAGGTTGTATCTCTTCAGTAGCTCGTCGTTCTTGATTTGAACGGTGATGTCGAGGAGTGGATTGCCGAAGACCAGCAGCTTGGGCGCAATCGAGTTGCTACAAATGAAATTCCATGTTAATTAGCTTGCATAAAGTCACACTTTGCCTTAATCACCCTTTCGCCGTCTCGAGAAGCTTATTCGTCATCGTCAAAGGAAAAAACAAAAACTGACAGGCCACTAAAATCGGACGACAATTATAGCGTGACTAGCACGGCGCGACTTCACAACACATCTGATTAGAAACGAAAAATTATGAATGAAAGGTCGTCAATGTGAAAGTCGTTCGAAGTACTTCAAGCCGAACTGAGCGTTCGTTGGTGCCGCGCTAAGGTTGAAATTCGACTGAAGTTATTCGGTAGATTTGTGCGCAGGTCAAGAATCTAGTAGACGACTTTGATTTCGTCAGAGCTGACGTAATAGTCGTAAGGTTTAATCAACCTTTGAGGGAAATTTCTTTGTTTATTATCGATTTATAAAATTGTCACAACGCTCTTTTTCTTGTGTAATCCACTCTGACATGTCATAAGAAACTTGTGCCAAGTTTTTGGTCTCTTAGAATAGTCGCTGTCTTTACTGATAACTAGACCGAGCTTTTGAAGGCTTGTCGGGTGCAGTCGTCGACTCCATCTCGATTGATGACGAACAGGTGTTTCCGGTGTATCCACAAGAGACGTTTGACGCTTCGCGAGCTCGATGCTTTGCTGAAACAGCTGCAAAAGCTAGGACACAAGTTCGACATGTGGAGTTTAATTAGGAACTTCAGAATATTCAGATACTTAGAACATCGACAACAAGTTGGATTTCGTTATACATACTTCAACGTTTTCTCGACTAATCGAATTTGTGACAATTCTTCTTTGGGACAGCCAACACGGGATCAGTGTGGAGCTTGGTGACAGATGCAGTAAAGAATGCGAGACAGAAAATTGAATTTAAAGATTTATTTTATCAAAAGATCTTCCAAAACTTGTGGTTGGGATAAATCACATTGGGTTTTTAGAGCTGAGTTAGGATATTGGTTACGTATTATGTTGGTGTATCCAATTGGAATCTATCATATCAGTTCAATAAGTCAATTCGTTAAAAGAAATTGCTTGTTCAGAATCTGAACGTTGAAGGCCAGAATTTTTCTAATTTTCCAATTAAATTGAAATTCGACTTTTTCTTCATCCAATCGTAAAAGTGATCACGGCAAATACGGTAGGCCTTGGAAATATGAACATATTTCATATAGAACGCAATAGTCGCAGCGGTTTTCCACCTCAATTTTCAGCGAGAAAATCAAAGAAAAGTTAGTTTTTGCCAGCATAACTTCCCTGTTTACCCCAAGAGAAAGCAGTCAATCAAGCTCATCTTTGACATCATCCGAGCTCTTAAAATTCTAACGATTATTGAAAATAGAAGTCTCTAGCTCACTCGTCTTTGAGTTATGATCTACACGAAAAAACACTAAAAACAAGCTAGAAATGAAAAATTGTTGCTACTTTCGAGTCCAAAGCTTTTATTCTTCAGGCTCAAGTGATTGGAGTTCTTCGAAAAAATGCAAGTCAAATTTCCCTTTAAACTTCCAGTGCTTTAATTCCTTTCAATTCCTAAGTGTACAAATACAATTAACCAACTTGGTTGATTTCTACTAAATTTTTTTGCCAGAAGCATTTAGCTGATTGATTCCACTTCAACATTTTGATATAGAAAATTTGTCTTTCACTGACGCCGGTTCTTGTTTTGGAGATCGTTGTAGTGGACGAAGAAACAGCCGAGAGCCCAGCTGACTTCATGGTTGCGGATTTTTTTGTACAACTGCAGAGAAAAGAAGATCATTAGAACACGAAAGATAACTCAAATCAAATTTTACTTTGATATTTGTTTGGGGCTTCAGACCGTATCCATCTTGAAGTAGAACTGAGATGAAAACTAAATCCAGACACATGAACGGTTGGTCGGTGTTGGGCGTTGCGCAAACCTCTCGAGCTTTTTTCGTGAACTCTGCGACTGCAATTTCTCCTCCTTTGAATGGATCGACGAGCCCAGTTTCGATAGCTCGATCGTAGAAATAGCTGAAGGCATTGATGACATGCTCGTTGAGTTTAATTGGCTTCGGCTTCAGCAGCGGCAACACCTGACGTTTCACTGACTCATTGCAAAGTTCAAAATCGACTTCCGGGTTTTCAGCGTTCTTCTTGTTCTCTTTACCGGACACCAAATAGTCAACGTTAGCGTATCTGAACGTCTTTTCTTTAATTATTGGATTAATGCATCCATTTTCGAACTTCGTCTGATTCACAGCACCATTGTAAGTGATCACAGCGTGTCTAAGCGCCATTAACCCGAGCCCCAGGTAACTATTGGTGAAAACGTTGACTTCCGTATTGAAAATCGGCACAGCATGAATAAAGTTCTTGAAACTTGGTTGAAAATCGTTGAGCTCGTATGTGACTTGGGTTGATCCTCCGCCCAAATCTAGGGCAGCCACAGTATTCTTGGATGTCAATCGGTTCGAAAGATAATTAACCGTGAACCAGGAAAAGATTCCTTCGTCCGTTCCGTCCATAATCTCCACCGAATTCTCGTGCTTAAAGGAGATTTTCTTCTTTAATCAATTTTAATAAAAAGGAGTTCGCTCAATTCAACTTGTTACCTCTTTGAAAAGTTTACTAAAGAATTGTCCTTTAAATACAATAACTGTTTTACCTGAGAGAAACCTGAGTTGCTGAAAAGTTCTCTGATTGCGTTGAGAATCTCCTCTGACTGACTAGCGCCGAGTAAACGGAGCCCAGCTGTTGCTTTCAAAGCTAGAGGCGTAGTCGGCCAATAATCTTGTGGAATGAATTTCTTGGCCTCGCCGAGCAGTTGATTGATCTGCTCGGCGCCTTTCGCAGGTGACAGAGACGAAAGTCCCGGCTTGAGTTCTTTAAACAGCTCTTCATCCAACACGAGTCGACCGTTGAGATAACTTTTGTGAAAAGCGAACGCAAGCACCCGACTTCCCGTCGACCCAGCATCAATTATTGCTCCATATTGCTTCTCCGAGTAGCCTAGTTGAGAAGCGATGGTGTCTACAAGCGGATGCAGTGAATCTGTGTAAACACTGTTGAGGAAAATTGCGAATATTAGAAATTGAATTAAATTCTCGTTTAAAGTTATTTTCGATAACTCTCAATTTGGCATAACCGGTTCTACATCGATGGATTACCTAAAGAAAATGATGAGGATCGTCACGGTTAGCACAAGACACAAAAAGCTGAAGAACAGCCCAGCGTTTTGACCGCCTTTGCTGTTCTTGTCCTGAATTTTACGTCTGATGGATTTCGACTCGGCTGATGGAGCTTTGTCGTTGTTCTCCTGAATCAGCTAAAATTAACGAAAACGAAAGCATGAATTAAGAATTAACCGGCAAGCTGCAATGTTAGTTAAAGGTAAAGGAAATCACGAAGATTCTCACTAGCTCGTATTCATCGTAAGCGCTCATATTTTCCTCACAATGTCCCGAATTTCCATCATTTTTTCTATACATTCACTCCCGATGTAAAGCGATAAGTCAAGATAAAAAATACGTGACAGATCAGTGTCGACTTGATAAAACAAATACTCGTGATATGGAATTGAATCTACAACTTGCAAAAGCTGATCTAGACAGTCGGACAAAAGCGATACATCGCAAGCATGAAAAACAAACACAGAGACGATTCGGAAAACCTTGAATACTGGTGAAGATCACAAACTGATTCAAGAATTTTATTGATAAGTTTTATGCCTCTTTGAACATTGCACTGTAGTCGATTCTCACCTTTCGTCTTCTCAAATTCTCGTTCTTGTTAGGCATATTTCTCCTATTGTCGTCAACGCCCCTAACTCTACTAACAATTTCTGTAAGACACACTTCGGTAACAACTGAGCGTATATTAAGTTTAATTTAAGCTTCTAATATCTCTAGCAGCATTGCATGTTGTCAAGACGCTAGTCGTAACCAAAATAAAAAATTGAAGTCTAGTCACTGGCAGTGTGCGTGTGTCTAACTATCCAGGAGTGTAATGAGGTTTGATAAGACCAAATATTAGATTAGATAACAGATGTGACGTATTAATAATTCTTGCCTTCTTAAGAAATGATCTTTTATCGAATTCGCTCGTTCAGGAAGGAAGTCGGAGAGGGGGGGGGTAGGGGGTTGGTTGTACTTAGTCGCTGATTTTCGAAAGCTCTCATGTTCGAAATTTTTCTCTTCTAGGTCTCCATATTCTTCTCTTAATTTTTGTTTTCGCTGAATATTAAAATATTATTCAATTTACGCTACAGCGGAGAACAGATATCGCAGCATTCCTCGATCCAATACAAAGTATTCAATCGAAGTGAGCTGAGAACGTTCATCTCGACTAACATTTTAGTTGTTGACGGAACGTCGTAGTGAAAACATTTATTCAAAGTCGTGTACATTAATTTAAAGTTAAAGCTTGTGACAATGTCCGACGTTATGAAGGAAGTTCGTGTTTGGTGTGACGGGTGGTGAGTCGCTTAACGCAAAAACGAAATTTTATTTGAGCGGTGAAATTCGCAATGACAAGTTCAAAGAAGAATCGCATTTTATATAAGGACGGTTCTTGACGGTTCTCATGCGTAAAAGCGACACTCACTTTTAGTGAGTTGCGTCTGGGGCAACTCAAGGTCCAAGCAAGCGAACTTCTTGCATTTTTCTTCGTTGTCATCGCGCAAAAACAGCTGCTTTTAAAATGATCTTCTTCACCTGACTAACAGTCTGACTCATTCTCTTTCTTACACGCTCTTCAATTTTGTGTGTTGCCTTGAAAAATTCCAAACTCGATTTGCGTTTTTCGTTAAAACTTCTTTCAATTTTAGTTATGACATGGTACACTTTGGCCACGCAAACGCTCTTCGACAGGCGAAAGCTCTTGGCGACCGACTGATTGTCGGTATTCACAACGATGCTGAGATCACAAGACATAAAGGACCGCCGGTGTTTACTCAAGAAGAGCGGTAAGAAGAAGTCGAGAAGTACACAAACAACTTGATAAGCTGCGGTCAAGAAATTTGTCAATCGTAGCATTCCAGCTTCTCTTTCCTTATCTTCTTGGAAGCTTTAAGCGCCTCGTACGATCCTTAATCAGTTCTGAAGTTCACGTGTTTTCTCTGACTCCGGCTGATAACTTATCAGCTGTGACATTTGACGAGTGTGAACTCCACTCATCGATTTTTGTTTCAGTTACAAAATGGTTCAAGGCATTAAATGGGTCGATGAAGTTGTGGTAAGAAATCACCTGCTTGACCCAGACGATTTGCGTTTTATTAATCATTAATTCTCAACAGAAAAACGCTCCTTACGTCACCACGCTAGAGACACTCGATGAGCATTCGTGCGACTTTTGCGTTCATGGCGGTGAGTCCCTTTTTGTCAGGAAGACCATCAGCCGGCTGCTACCATCGCTGATAACACTGTGATCCTTTTATCAACGATTCGCGTGAGCAGCCGGATGTAAACGAACTTTAATCATTTACGCAAATTCCCTTTTCTCTCTTCAGACGATATCACAATGAGCGCTGACGGAGTCGACTGTTATCATCTGGTCAAGGCTGCTAAGCGCTATAAGTGAGTTGTTGCCTCTCAAACAACTTTCTTCGGTGACAGCAAAATTTTCATTTTTAAGGGAAGTTCAACGTACTCAAGGCGTCTCCACAACTGATCTCGTCGGACGAATGCTTCTCATGACCACCAACCATTTCCAGAAAGGTGAAAAAGAATACCAGGTCGCTAAGGATGGTAAGTGCCGGTCGTTCCATGAAGAGACTCAAGACAAAGCTTGCGAGAGTTTGCTCAAAAAATACAATGTCAAGAATAAATTTAATCCTCAAGGTCTCTCAAACATCGGCATGGATCATTCGGCAAAGGGGTCGCCTTGGACGGGCTCTTCTCAATTCCTCCCAACCACACAAAAGATTTTGCAGTTTAGCGACGGCAAATCGCCAAATCCTGGAGACCGGATCGTCTATGTTAGCGGAGCTTTCGATTTATTCCATATTGGCCATCTTGACTTTCTGGAGAAAGCGAAAACTCTCGGAGATTATCTGATAGTTGGACTCCACACTGATCCCGTGGTCAATCAATATAAAGGCAGCAATTACCCAATTATGAATCTTCACGAGCGAGTTCTCAGCGTTCTCGCATGCAAGGTATGTAGTCATTAGCCCTCAAGACAGTGTAATTTTATACTGAATTCGAGCTCGTTGCAGTATGTTAATGAAGTTGTTATTGGCGTTCCTTATGAAGTCTCGAAAGAAACGATGGATCAACTGAACGTCGATGTCGTCGCGCACGGACAAACTTACATTCCATCCGCTCATGGCGACCCCTACGCAATTCCAAAAGCCATGGGCAAATTCGAGCTCATTGATTCTGGAAGTACGATAACGACGGAGCAGATTGTTGACCGAATTATTAAAAACCGCGTGGAGTATGAGGAGCGCAATCTAAAAAAAGAGAAGAAGGAAATTGCTATCATCGAAGCTATGACGAAATCACAGAAAATTGCTGAGAAGAGCGGCTAGTTCCTTCGTATTTCTTTATATGTAATTGTTCAGAATCTGCTTTATACTGCACGCTGCCTTTGCAAATTTTTCGTCCGTCAAAGGCATGGCAGACCTATTTTTTTGGCGATGCAGCATCGCTTTCTTTTCTACGTATCAATTCGATATTTTTATTTTAAATATTCAACACTTGAAAGCATGTCATGCTACTTAAAGTAATCAAAGTTAGACTTGATCGTTGATCACTGTGTGTACTATCCTGTTTGTTCATGCTGTCAACCAAAGCTTTCTAAGTTCAAATTATTTTTATTGTCTAACTCCAAACACGAATAAAAGTGATGAAATTAAGTTTTAAGGAACTAAGCTTTTAATTTTAATAACTGGCATATTTTAGATTCAATTTAACAGACTCTGAATCTATGCCAATACCACTCTAAATTTTTTATTGTCTAAATGGGGCCGCTCTCGATAATATATTTAGTTTTAGCGAGCAATTATTCAGAAAATTCGCCAGGAAATTGATACGAAAGCGAGTAAACTATCTAATTGTCAAATTGACCGCTGTCGACATTCTACAAAATTATTGACAGATTGTTTGTCGAAGATATCAGAATTTAAACGTGTCGAAAGCTCATGTATGAGAGCAAATATTTTAGTTAGCGTGTTCAATGAAGCGGAAGTTCAAGGTCGACATTGAATGAGTTTTGATGGAGAAAAACTGAGATGTTCCACGATGCAAACATAGCCCACAGACGGAGTGATGTAGACGATTAATGATTACATTGTAATAGAACATGCCAAAAGCATCAGCAAACCGATTTACGTCGATTGATTAGACTAAGAAAACTAGAGAAAACGTTGATGATGGTAAACGCATGTGTGTGCATCAAGCCGAATGGGAAACATATTTGGATGTTTTGGTATGGACGACGGTGAATTTTTGGATTGATCGAGACTTTTTAACAAGCAGTTTTATCATCGAAGATATCAGAATTTAAACGTGTTGTAACTATGAAAGCATATCAACAGATAAACGAATCAATTTCGACAGTTGAATTTGATATATTTGTCGTCTCGTTGCACATCGAATCGCCAGCCGACTCTCTAGCTTCTAATGTAGACCGGAAAAATGAATATATCCGATTGATGATGATTCTCCATTTTGAGATTGAAACGATTTTTTTAATAATCATTCTGCTGCTCTTGTCTGCAACTGTTGATGGCTTTCAGTGATTTTTCAGCTACGAGCACGTGCGGTCGAGCTTACCGATAATTCTGACGGAAGATGAAAGTTTTCGAGAGCGGAAAAGTGAAAATGACATCAGCGAGTTTGATGGTTTTTATCGCTTTTGTTGGAAGAGTGTCGTGCAACAGTGGTACAGAAACGCGATTATCACATTCTCATAAGATTTGTCATGAAAATTCCCGATCGATCGTGTCAATTTAATTTGCTAATCGATTTTACTCGTTATTTCATTCCAAATATTTTTCTCGGATTTTACTCAGATCACATAATAATCGAAACAGAAAATGTGAAAAATGATGAGCCACAAGGACGAAGGGACGATTCGCAGCCTTCAGGAAGTTACCGAATCGCTTGTCCGGGATTAGCGAACTGCGTTGCCCTCCGTGATTGTCCGCAGATATTGGCAGAAGCGATAACGCGGTGTTACAACAGCGATCGTTCGTTGTTCTGTGGCGTGAACCAGAACTACGAACCCTACGTGTGTTGTCCCACCTATCAATCGCCCACCTACGTAGCTGAAGGAACAAGCCATCTAAACAACCCCGACAAACTCAGTGGAATTTGCGGCAGATCTTTGATCACAGGAGCCAATCAAAAGAAGCTTGGCGCTTATCCTTTCTCGGCTCGTATTGGATTTAAAAGTAAGAACTCAAGTGGAAAAACCCAATGCAAATTAGGTCGAGACAATTTAATATTTATCTACATTTTTTGCTTGTTCTGCGCGGAATGGAAAACTTCCGAACAAAAGCGATAATCATAATCATTTACGTAACGTTTTCCCACACTTGCTCATCGTTAAATACAGACTGCGACTCGCAGTGACGAATCTCCTTGAAAAGCACCCAAACGTTGTGCATTTTACAATTGATTTCATTTTGATTTAGATGTAAACACTGGTGCTCTCGCTTATCCGTGCACGGGTTCAATCATCTCAAGGTAAGCTAGTTCCGGTTGCGAGCTTTTCAAAGACTGAACAGTTTTCCATTGTTTCTCTAGGCGTGTGATTCTAACTGGTAACCCGTCTTCTTCTATCATTGCGTCTGTGATCTTCACATGCTTTAAATTTCAGCTGCTCACTGCGCACTAGCCAAAGCTGATTCGCATCGGTTGTCGTCCGTAAGGATTGGCGAGTTTGACATCACCAAAGATCCGGACTGTGCAGAGTCCGGCTTTTGTGCGCCTAACGCAATCAACCATGCAGTGTCTCATGTTGTCGTCCATCCAGATTACGTTTCCGGTCTCTATCATCATGACATTGCGCTCTTGGTTCTTAGAACACCGATCAATTATACAGTGGCTGCACAGCCGGTTTGTCTTCAGCGTGATCGCTCGAACTTAGTCGTTGGAAAACGATCGGTGAGTCAACCCCACGTTGTAATAAATTCCTAATCACTAAGTCTTTCAGACTGTGATTGGATGGGGAAAAGTTTCGCTGTCAAATGTGAGATCACCAGAAATGCAGTACATGGATATTCCCTTAGCATCGTGGGACCAATGTTTACGAGTGTATGGAACATCGGGAGCTTTAGAATCAACGAAATCGATTGGTAAGACGCAAAGAAGTTACACCAATAATTTATTTTCTATGCAATTTACAGAAAACATGTGGATTTGTAGCGGCGGTGAAGGGCGAGATGTGTGTCAAGGATTCGGTGGCGCTCCGCTGCTGATATCAGATAACGGAATCACGAATCAAATCGGCATTATGTCGTTTGGTTCGGAGAACTGCGGCGGGTTAAAAATCCCCAGCGTTTACACTTCCATCGCACATTTCTATAACTGGATTCAAGAGAATATTCCAGTGGAGTAATTGAGTGCATTGTTTGTAATCTGGAGAATGTAATACATACGTTTAATTAAGACGAGTAAAATTGAATCTTTTCTGTGTAATATTATTTGCTTTATTTTTTCTTCATTTCACGGGACAAATCTGCTTAGCCTTTAATGACAGCGATTGGTCGAAGCTTCACACAGTTCTTGCTAATGCCCGCCATGTGACACGTATCGACAACGTCAGTAACGTTCTTATAAGACTCCGGTGCTTCCTCCATCACGAGCTTTGGAGAAGCAACGCGAATAGCGATTTTCTTACTTTTCATCTCCTCCAGGATGTCCAAGTAGTCGATGTTTCGTCGTGACTTAGCTCGAGAAAGAGCGCGACCAGCGCCATGACATGTAGATCCAAAAGTCTCTGTCATTGCTTTCTCAGTTCCGGTCAAGATGTAGCTGCAAGTGCCCATCGTTCCACCGACGAGAACAGGCTGACCAGTTAGTTGGTAGTCTACAGGGATGAGTGGATGATGCGGTGGAAAAGCTCGAGTGCTTCCTTTGCGGTGGACCAATAATTTCATTTCTTTTCCGTCGATAACGTGATTTTCTATTTTCGCAATATTGTGACTAACGTCGTAAACGACATGCATGTCGAGATCGTCGGGAGTTGTGTTGAATTGTTTGGCAAACGCTTGTCGTGTAAGGAACGTCATCGAGCTTCGATTAACCCAGGCAAAGTTTGCTGCAGCTGCCATCGCTTTAAGATAGTTCTGACCTTCCTCTGAATGAATTCTAGCGCAAGCAAGCTGTCTATCATTTGTTTCGATCTTATCTCGTTTCATTGCTTTTTCCATCTCAACGAGAGCGTCAGTTGCGACTTGATGGCCGAACCCGCGACTTCCAGAATGGATCATCACGCAGACTTGTCCAACTTCATCGATTCCCATCTTGCTTGCCGCCCATTTATCATAAATCTCGTCCACCACTTGAATCTCGGCATAATGATTTCCAGCACCAAGCGTTCCAAGCTGCGGCAGTCCTCGCTTTTTCGCTCTCATGCTGACTTTCGATGGATCTGCATTTAGCATTCTTCCGTATTCTTCGCAATGCTCTTTGTCTTCAGCCCACACATAGCCTTCCCGAAGTGACCAGTCCATTCCCATCTCAAGAGCATCCGCAAGGTCTTTTGCGTTCATCGGGATGATTCCCTTGCTGCCAACTCCAACAGGAATGTGGTCAAAGAGACTCTGTGCCAATTGCTCTTGCACTGGCGCGACGTCTTTCTCAAATAGATTTGTCCTCAACAAGCGAACGCCACAGTTAATGTCGAAACCAACTCCGCCAGGACTCACGATGGCTTGTGGATCATTCATATCAAATGCAGCCATGTTACCAATTGCAAAACCGTAGCCTGAATGAATATCTGGAAGACCAACTGACCTGAAAGTTCATCTAGTAATTTTCGATTTCATTTCATCATACTGAAGTTTTCTTACTTTCCCACAATGCCTGGAAGTGCAGCGACATTTGC
This sequence comes from Smittia sp. YW1114-2, assembly GCA_033064975.1. Lineage (NCBI taxonomy): Eukaryota > Metazoa > Arthropoda > Insecta > Diptera > Chironomidae > Smittia > Smittia sp. YW1114-2. The sequence continues at coordinate 23,506,740 of CP093832.1, forward strand.
GATTTGCTTCATGCCGGGAAGGAATCCTCCCATGCCATCAGACTTGCAGGAATTCTTCAGCTCCTCGAACATCAGTTTCTCAAGGTTCTTATTAACATAAAAGACTCCTTCGACCTTCATGTTCGGCTGCGAAAAATTAGTTGTAAACCGGTAAATTACTTTTAAGCTCGTTCGGGCAAACCTGGAAGCCAATTTTGATTCTCCAGCTGGTGTCATCGATCCTCTCGATGAACTTAAGTTCGTCTTCATAGGTACGGACAACCATTTCTAATTATTTTTCAAGATTTTGATGAAATTGAAATTCTCGAAATTCGTTGTGCGTCTTAAAACTCTAAATGTTAAAAACGGTAAAAATAAAGTTTAGTAGAGACACAACATTCTCGGCCGCTACTGTAAAGCGAAGTCAAATACAAAAGAATCCATTCACTAAACATTTACTCTAACTCGTTAAATGGAAGATCAATCACTACTTTAACTCGTTCTTTGACAGCAAACAGCAAAATGAAGAAGGGAATCTTGCAGCGTGTGTCGAAAAACTGGGAAGAGGCTAAAATGGGTATTTTTTATTTTTGGTTTTTATTGGAATGCTCGAGGATGAAGCAGTGAGTAATGTTTGTTTGTTTTAGCGTCTCCACCGGAAGTTAAGCAGGAACCGATTACGGACTGTCAAGATGAGTCATCGCTCACGAGAGCACTGCAATTGGAGAGTAAGCCAATCATACAACGCCAGGCTGCTAAGAAAGGTCACAAAGAGAGCATGATAACTATCAGGAAAGATTATTCGTACAAGTACAGTGCGTTACCGAAAAGTCCGATGACCGTGAACTTTGAAAAAACGCTACATTCGAGCATTTCAACACCTCTGATTGCGTCATCTCCAACAACGTTAGTACAAAGCGCTAAGGTAGCAGCCTTCAAGCAATCGCCAGCAGCTCTTAACAAGAGAGACGCAATTAAAAGGACAATAACCTCGATTAGAGCTCCGATTTCGATCCTTGAGCGACGCGACTACGACAAAGGTCCATCGCCTAAGATCGTCAAGACGGACATCAAGCCCAAACTTGTTCCTTCAAGTGCCATTGGATTGTCGAAGACATCAATTATAGCTCATCACTCTCACAAATCTCATGTGCCAAGTCATCAAACTATAGCTGTTGACAACGTCAAGAACGAAGAAGTAGAGCGACCGAAGGTCGTCTTAGCACAGATGATTGAAAGGCCAATTGTCAAGCAAGAGTTCGATGCTCAATCGCTCCAGATAACTCCGACTGAGACGAAAGACCCACAAAACATTAACAAGATAAACAACAAAATTAAAATTATCTTCCAGCTCAACGACAGCACGAAAAAAAGCCGCAAAAACATCATTCTACATCGCCGGGCGCCGAAGAAGAATCTTCAGAAGATCACGATTAAGGAGGCCAACAACAACATAGAGGATCAAGCTGATAAATCCGAAAAAGTTACGCAGACTGAAAGCTATAAGCAAACGGAGATGGCACTGACGACCAGCAATCCGCTGTGCGATGAGCCGACCGAGCATTTGTTTTTCGACGACGACATCCTTATAAGTCTACAGAAAGCCACAATCAGCTTTTACGAGTTCAATCGACTCGGGTCTCTGCTCAAGAAAGGTGAGACCAGCTTCAAGCTTATCGATCGAATTCCACGAAGGCTTCACGACACGCTCATTGAGTCTGATAACAAGTTCCAGCGATTGTGCTTCAACGACCAAAACGATCTACCAATCTACGTTGAGATGCGAGCGAAACAGAAAGAGCTCGACGATCCCGACATGTGTCCCATTGCTTTTCTCTACTGCAACGTTTACTATATCGATCTGCGCCGCGCAAAATTCTCGTCCGTCCATCTGGACACAGTCAAGAGCATCATCAGTGATATCATATACACAACAGTGCCGAGAAGCAGCTACTTCATCATGGCCTGGAGCGAGAAGTCTGTTGACACGAAAGAGCTCGTCACTGGAATTGTAAAATACAAGCTGACGCCCAACCTGGACCTAGCGAAGCTGGCAAGCATCCGGCAGTTCCCGAAATTGAACTATCAAGCAAAGCAAATGAGTTGCGGAAAAAGTTTGTAATTTTAAAATTAATTTGAAATGCAAATTCTAAATTCTTTTGTTCGTTCTAGATTTCCAGCTTATAACATACGGAGAATCGCAAGTGTCGATATTCAATTACGAAAGCGGCGATCTACTGATGTCACTTGATTTGATGAAGAGTTACGGAACCAACATGGCGACATTTGAATACAAAGAGGTTTGTATGACAACTCGTCTGACATGCTAAACTTGTTTCAACTAATTTTCGTTCAAGAATTATCTGTTCATGGTTTATTTAGCTGATGATGGCGCCTCAGCGAAGCGTGTCATAGTCATTGGAGTGAACAAATGCGAAGGGAACACATTCAAAGTCATCCAGTCGACGCCGCTAACGCAGGTGCGGAAAGACGACAAGATCACTAGCAAGTCAATTACATCGACGAATCATTTGCTGGTCACGTTCAGCAACGGCAGTGTCTTCATGATGCATCTGCTCAACTTTCGCGATATCCATTTTCATGCGTCGCTCAATAACTCGACGGCGATTTTCGCGGGCGGCGACCAACTGTTGCCAGTTTGCAAGCGCAACGTTGGTATCAGAAACTTCACCGAATTTTTCCTTAACCAACATAACTCGCTGTCGCTTCAAAACTAATACCTCACTTTGAAATCGCAAGCGAACTTGATTTTAGAGCTAAGGATAATTTCAAACCTCTTGATTATTTTGTGCAAAAAAATGAAAGAAAATGAGATTTTTATTCAACAGAAAAAAGAAAGATAGAGATTTTGTTTTGTTGGCATTGGGTAAACGTAAACGCTACGTGATGACATTACTCGTTTTTTTTCGGCTGCCATTGCAGATAGTCGGAGCGAGTGGCAGCTTCATACTCCTGAACCAACGAGTCGACGACCTCGCGAGAGTCGTCGAGCTCATGCAAATCGTCTTTGAACATTTCTTCCTTCTTGAATTGATCAAGGAAAGCACCTCGCTTCCGTAGTTTGTCGTATTGGCTAAGGGCTCGTTCGAAGAGCGAGCAAATGCTTGTGTGGTTTGCGAGCATGAGTCCTGAGACGCGATGACTGCTCTGTATGTACGGCGAGCTGCGCGAGAGAGCAACCTGAATACTTGCAGGTCCCCAAGGAATAAATTGAGCCAGTTTGCGTTCTCGGATACGCTGCAGAGACTTGTGGACTTGCGTTGGATCAACTTCGCCTTGGATGATGTTGAGAATAGAAATATAGCAGTGGTGGTTTGTCTTGTCTGGGCCTGTTGACACCATCATATTCTTTGGCTGTGAAAATTGAAATGTAATGTAAAGTTTGTGTACAGTCAGTTTGTTGTAATCTTTAACCAAATAATAGAGCGACGTGTAATCTTTAAGGCAAAGGTCGATCGTAAATAACGGCCACGCTGAATTAAATCGAAACTAGTAGTATGTAATACATTCTGATTAACAGCATGATTGGAAAAACGTAGTCGGTTACTCTTCAGGGCTCGTCATAATGACTTCACAAAAGTTGCGAGCGAACCTTTCAAGATTCCTAATTTCAATCAGTTTTCGATAGGAGAGCTTCATAAAACTCTCGACTTGTTAGACTATTTTCGCTTTTGTTAACGGAAAAAGTTAAATCATCGTCATATCTTGACCCACCTGCAGCAGACGTCTCATGACATCCAAAACTGTTGTCTTGCGAACGTTGGCGACGTCCAAATCGGTGGTGAGTGGAGTGTAACCCGTCATGAGGAAATGAAGCTGAGGCGTTGGAATTAACGGAGCAGTGAGACCAATAAGGTTGTTGTTCATGTACGAAGGATAGCGAAGCGTTGTTGTGCTAACTGACATGATCGTTGAGACCAGCGAATTGATTTGAGTAAACGTTGGGTTCTCGATGTGCAAGCGATCGGATGCAATGCGATTTAAAGCAGTGTTGTCGAGGACTACAACACAATCGGCGCAAGATGTAAGTCGACGGAGAGTGAGCAGCGAGTTGTAAGGCTGAACGACCACATCGCTGATCTCATCTTGGTTCGGGAAGACGCTGTAGGTCTGCACAAGTTTCTTTGGAAAGTGATCTGAAAGACGTTCCATGATGTAGCTGCCCATGCCTGAGCCAGTGCCTCCGGCAATCGAGTGACACAGGACAAAGCCCTCAAGGCTGTCACTCCCATCAGCTTCTCGATCGATGATGTCGAAGATTTCTTCCTGCAGCTTATCGCCTTGACTAAAGCCACTCGCCCAGTTGTTGCCAGCTCCACCGCCGTCTTTTGACAAGTAAACATTCTCTGGGTTGTACAACTAAAATGAGATTGATTGAATAATTAAACTTGTACCATTCCATCAACTTACTTTTGCGTATTGAGATGTCATGATTGTGTGGATGACTCGAGGCTCCAAATCCAACAGGACAGCTCGAGGAATGTAGTGATCATCATCAGCTTGATAGAAGAAGACATCTTTACGGTCGGAACCGTCAGTTGCAAAGTCCTCGAGTACTCCATTTGGTGAGATGCCGTGCTCGAGGCAAAGTCGCTTCCAAAACTCGAAGCCAACTGTTATTTCGCCAAATTAGTTTCAAATTCATGTTTATCATTCGTAAAAGCAGAGTTGTGACTATCTTATGACTTACTCTGGTTGCCACACTGGCCCAATTGCAATGTTATCATCTCAGACGGCATGTTGGCAATGTATTTACTTATTTAGAAGCTAATTCTTTTCACTTTTTAGGCCGCAGATAAACTTTTGAATTCGAATTCTATTTTCGAAATATTTTTGCGGAAAAATATTTTCAAATTATTTTCGTTGACCGATTTAATAAAAGCGTTTTTCAATAAATCCCTTTAGTCTTTATTGTCGAACGAGCTCGTTCTCGTAATCGAAATGATCAAAGCTGGAGAGAATTTCCGACGTTGAGTTTCGTTTATAAAAGTTGTAAGTAAGCATTGCGATAGCTGACACGATGATCATTGCGAGCAGCATAAGGAATGAAGGTGACACTATTAGGCTGAAGAACGACGGCGGTTCGATATAAACATACATCGGACTTGTGAATTCGCTTTGACCTACTAAAGTGACCGCAGCAATTTGAAAGCTGAAGTTTCCCGGTTTTATCTTTTCGATAACTTGGGAAGTTAAATTTTCTCGGTTCAACAGCGAAATGCAGATGAGCTCCGTGACTTGTGGATCATCCACACGAGTTTGTTTGACAACATAGTTCAACACAGCACCGTTTGGATCTTCAGGAGGGGTCCAAGTTATTTTCACATCGTTCGCAGTTTTATTCGAATGAACAGCAACCATCCGTTCAATCACATCAGCATCAACTTTTTTCTCGGTTTTTGCAATAAGTTCAACTTTTGAACCGCAAAACTCATCTTCAACGTCAATTTCCTTTCTGCAAGCTCTGATAGAAACAGAGTAAGTGGAAAAGTGGTCAAGTTTATCGAAGGTAAACTCATTCAAATGTTCGTCGATGTGGTATCTTGATTCTCGTTTCGACCTGCTGAGCTTTTTTGAATTCAACGAACTCAAAAGTTTTCCCTCGAAATCGACAGGTTCGATCAACGCATCTGATACTTCTGAAGATGGAATCGTTGAATTTTCTGGGGTTGCGGCATCAGTTGAGTTGAAAGCTGAAATTCTAGTTTGAAATTAAGTTTCCTTAGCATCAGTTAAGTCTCACGTTCAACGCAGAAGTCTCGTTTTCTTAAAAAATTATTCAGAGTGTCAACTTTTCTTATGGTCAACTCAAACTTGTCCAGTGGCCCGTTGGTTTTTTTCGGCGGATCCCATGCCATTTGCTGCGAACCATTGCAAAACTTAGTTGAAAACAAAATATAAATTGCAAGACTTACAAAGCTTGAGCTGTCCTTGGTCGTGACTCTAAACCCTTCCACCTTCTCTGGTATTCCCGGCAATGTAGTGAAGAAATTAATGTCACTGGTCACTTCAAACTTCGAAGGCAAAATATAAGCTTTGACATAAAAAGCGTATTGCGTATAAGACTGTAGCTGCTGGATCTTTTGTGACTTAGACTCTTCTGACAAATTATTAACAGCAATTGTTTTCCAACTAAAAAATAAAAATCGAAATGATATATAAATATATCAAAATAATAATCGCAAAACTTACTCGCTTCCGCATTCACCTTGAAACTCAACTTTTTGTGTCTCAGTTTCCTTGAGAAAGATAACATAATTGAAAATCGAGCTGATGTTATCAAGCTTTACTACTTTCCAATGAACCGAAACTGAATTTGTTTCGACATCGGTTACTTGGCTTGTGATTTCTAAAGGTAAATCGCAGAAATCTTTGTTTTCGTTCGACTTCTTCGTTGCCTCAAAGTCATCAAGCAGGTCGCTGGAGTTGGCAAACTTCTCGATCTCCGAGAAGCAAAGCTTTGGATTGAAGTGAACAGAAACTTTTCCGGTTTTAATTCGAATCTCCTGACCTTCGTTCAGCAACTTCCTAATGTTTGCATTGTCGAATAGAAAAACAGAATATTTATCATCCACGAGTGTCTTCCCTCGAATGTATTTGAGGTTTTTGAGGAATCTCAACGAGCTGATGCAAGGAGTAAACGAAACCTTCAGATAATTTTCGATTTCAATTATGTCAGACATAGATTCTTCAAGCTCTTCAATTAAATTGCTTGTTGGGTTCAGTTTGATCTCTAATGAGTTCGTTATCCACTGACAACCTTTCAACTTCTGAGCTTCTTCGATGCTGTCAATCACCGCCGCCTCGCATCGCTTCCAACAATCTTTCCCCTTGCACGGAGAACAAGATGCGCTCATTTTGTTCCCTTCGACTGCGTATTTGATCTGGTAGCCGTCTTGGCAACCCTCCAAACAGCGACCCTTTGATGGTATGAACGGTAACATAGAAGTGCTATTGATGTTCAAGTTCTTGCACTCTTCCTTTGTGATGCATCGATAACCCATAAACTAGAAACACAATAACGATAAGTGTACACTAAGTTAAAAAAAACTGCAAGTTACTTCGTATGTCCGATAAGGACAAACATCCACACATCTCTTATTTGGAATTTCAACGATATTTCTACGGCAGACTGTGCAAATTTTGGGATTATCATTGCGACATGATAAGCAGTCATCCTCACAGCAAACGCCTCCGTAGTCGCAAGAGCTTCCGAGTTGCGGTTGATCTTGGTTCTTTGGACAGATATCCAGTTGAGCGTTCTGTTGAAAAAGTTTCCAATGGATCAACACGATTAATACGAGAAATTCCTGTGAACAAACTTTGAAGTAATTCGACGATACAAAATCTTTGCTGACTAGTGAAGTCCAATTAACGTTCAAAAAACATAGTTTGTCGTTGCCTTCGATTCTCACTGCACCGTTTTTAATCTGCTGTAGAGTTGATAAGCCAATTTCTTCTAAGTCGGGATTGTCGACTAAGATCATTGCATAATTCTCTAAAAGATCCTCGCCGTGAATTCGAACCAAGTTGGGAAAAAGCTGCGACAGCGACCTAATTTTAGAAACTTTGTATAGAACCAGACGACCTATGATCTCTCGCAGATATGGAAATGAGACATTGCTGAGGCTGTTTAGCTGAGATATTTGCACAGAACCTTGAACGATTCCACATCCTTCAAGTTTTTTGAATTCGTTCAAATCGAATTTCACATCAACTCCGTCGCACTCTGCACAAAATAAATTGGAACCTCTCAAGATCTTTCTACATCTAAAGTTTATTTAAACAAAGCTTACTATCGCCACTGGGTTCGAAAATATTTCCACTCGTAAGTGCAATTATGCACGAGACTATCACCAAAACTTCAAGACCCGTTCTCATGTCAAGCACGGCATATATCGATAAACTTAAAATGTAGACTGATCGCAAGTTCTCGCACTTGAACGTTGAAAATAAGTATTACTGAACGCAAAGAAGAAGTCTGAACCAAGTCTAGCAACGGAGCCAAGATTTTTTTCGCTAGTCATAACAATTTGTTCACTTTTCGAAGCAGTTTCAGCGTTCAACAACCCTGACGACGACCACCTGACAGCGCCAGACTCTTGACATTGTTTGCTCACGAAGACTGCGAATGACTTGAACAGATGTCAAGTTGATGTTTCACAAATGAAAATGCTTGAATCTAAATCGGCTCATTTAAAATTTTTATTTGTAAACTAACTCGTAATTTCGTAAGACTAGATTGCTACAAATGGAAATCGATAAACGGAAATGGAAGATGTCAGAATGAGCGATAAGGTTGCGAATCAATTGTTAGTGTTGATCCGAATTGATCCGAAATTGCATGAGTCAAACAATTCGGGCGATCAATGATAAAATTTGTGCGATTGATTGCTTACTTTCATGCCGAATCAAATAATTTTCACGGGCTTTTTGATTATACTTTGGAATGAGCGCTGAAGTGACTTTTCTTTTTGTTTGCCGATGGTTCGTCATACTGTGAACGCTGTGAAACTAAATCAGTTGCGACGTGCAGAGGGTAATTTTTATTTTGACTGGATGAAGGTTGCGAAATGATGTTTACTGAGCTTTGAGAACTGAAAGGTTGAGAGCTTTTTTCAACTGTTTAATTTGCTTCAACAATTTCTTTTTACCATCACCAGCAATGAGCTCTTCAGCGAGCTGATAAATTTCCTTGACAGACTGCAGAAAAATAAATGAAAAATAATTTTTTGAGCTTAATGAGTAGACATTGAGATTCAATTTACCTCTGCACTTTTGAATTTTGTTATTTTTGGATCTTCGTCTTTCTTGGCTTGTTTCTTCTTGATTTCTTCACCGGAGATCGGAATAGAAATCTCAATTTCGGACTTTATCATCGGTGTCTGTTCCTTCTTGACCGCATCGACATCGGGTTTGTCTTCGAAGGAAGATTTGTCGTCGTGAGATTTCTGTCCGCTCTTCTTGCTAAGGGTCAACTTCTTAATAAAATGTGCAACTCTTGTTAACGGCCCACCAAACCTGTCTTCAGAACTTTGATTCTTGTTCATCATCCGCTTCTTCATGTTGTCTTTCTCACTCAGAAGAAAATCCTTTAAATCAATCTCGCACTCGGTGAACTTTCGGTTCTTAATTCTTAAGAGATCCATCGCGCTCATGTCAACTTTGTCTGCATCGAAAATGTAAAGCGTTTGCTCTTCGAGCATTCTCTCGCGTTCACGCCGTGTCGCAATTTCCTTCAATCGCTCCTGCTCCTCCAACTGCAAGCGCTCTCGTTCCCATCGCTTTCCCTGTTTGATCAACTCTTCAGCGTTTTTTTCTCGAATCGTTTTGAGCTTTGCCCGCTTGCTCATCAACAACTGGTTTGTCTTTTGGTTGATAACAAACACCGGGTGCTCCGCGATCATCTTCGGATACTTTTCTGATCCCGAATGGCCCATCCGTTTTTCGCGCTCAAGTTCCGAAGCCTTAAGACACAGTTTCAATTTAAAATAATGTTAAATACAAGTTAGATCTGAAGCTCAAAAACGTTTAAATCACGCAGAAAAATGATGGTGAAAAATGAGTTACACCGATATTTTGAGACATATTTTGAAACATAAAACTTTGAGCACCAAAGCTAAGCGCAATAAATCGTTTGGAACGTAAGTCAGCACACGTTCATAAATCACAAAATCAATAACACGCCTAGAGTGATATTGAGGCTCACGGTGGATTAGTGGGTCTTTGCGTTGTCGCTTAGAGATCATACCAAGACCAAGCTCTGAGCGGTGAAAAGAATTCTTGAGAACGCTTGAATGCCGCTTCGCGGCTTCAGCATGATTCCTAGCTCTCGTTCGACTTCTTCAGACTGATGAAAAGTAAAAAACAATAAGTTTGTGATTCATGACTTGTTATTTGGGTCGCCAAATGCAACGCAATCGAGCTTAAGATTCTTGGGTTAATAAAGTCATAATTTCCACTAATTTTCAAGAATTTTCGTAATCTTCTGATCCTGGTAATTAATCAACGTTCACTCACCTGACGTCGTGTTATTCGCTCCTGAAGCCGGTCATGATAATCATCTTGAATTTTTTTTTGCAAATCCAGCATATATTTGCGATCTGTGAGTCTCACGACACTGAAACGCGAAGAGAAAAAGTTGTTCCGATCAAAGCAAAAACTCGACACGAACTAACGAAGCGAGTTCGCTATTTCTCACCTGCTACCCATTAAACGTTCCAAATGCAAAGCCACTCGCGGTAGGTTGAAACTGCCAAAGAGAAGAAAACGCGAAGGAATATTTAAAGACAAGTCTCACTTCGACAGAAACACGATTTCCACGTTCCACATATTCGATCACGGAATCGTTACAACGGAAAATCAATTTCTACGATAAGGTTTCGGGTTTATTTATTCTGTTGCATGTAGAACACATCATACGATGCATCGATTTGACATAACGTTTGTTTATTTATTTGGTAGCAACAAAATATTGCGTCTCGCTTCTTCGATTGTCAATGAATCGCGCAGAGATAACAGAAAAATGTTTTTCAAGTCTTTTTCGAAACAAAGCATAAATTAATTTAAATCTCAGTTTAAAGTTTTAAATGTTTATCAGGCACGCGAGTTTCCAACCCTTCCTCAGCTCACAAGCCCTTCTTTCCCGTTCTCTCTCAGATCTCAAGCTTCTTAAGGTTTTATTGGTTACGCAACAACGCTGAGAACTTTATAAACTCGATTAGTCAGAGAGTTTATCCAATATCCACAACATGTGTCGGGAGACTCTCGTGTAGAGTCCTGGAAAAGGCTCCTCAAGGCTACAGTCAATTCCAGCCGAAACTACACCGTACTGAAACATGCGATAGACGCCTTTGCTGTTCAGTGCAGGATAAACGATTGGACCGCCTAGAGAATGAGAAACATCAGAAGCTGGCCATGAATTTCTGAATTTTCTTTCAACCTGAATCTCCTTGACAAGTGTCGGTTTGGTTAAAACCTCCAGCACACTGAAATGACACAGACGTTAGAGATATTCCTAATCACCAGAAGACTTTCCAAAGCTACCAGATGAGATCTCTGAATGTCAATTCGAATTGATCGATGCTTAGCTGTTAGTTCTTTAAACTTTTCTGCGCATTCGACTGATGTCAGGTAGGGAACAGAAGCGTGTATCAAAACATCTGACGTTGCTGTAGTGCTTTTCTCCGTCATTCCCCAACCTGCTATCGTCAACCTTAGAACTTTATTCTCATCATCTTTAAGCATCTTGTCGAGATATTGTTTTGGTTCAACTGGCAAGCAGACTGTCCCGACGTTATTCTTAAGAATCGCAGTGTTTCTTAGTTTTATCAGGGCAATATCATGAATCTTTTGACTCGAGTCATGTTCTTCATGAATAATCGTCTTCTCAACTTCAACGTCTTGCAACACTGGTTCGTCGTAATTACAAGTTTCCCGATCGCCCAAAACATCGCAATCGATTGCTGTCGAGATTGTGTGTTCCCCTAGTCGCACTGAGGCCCTAAAAATTTCCGAGATTTGTTAAATGTCCAAGAGTTGTGAATCACGACACTCACAACTCAATTCCTCTAGCTTTCAGACAATGAGCTGCTGTCAAAACGTGGTTTAATGTTATTAAACTACCAGCACAGTTAAAGGTGAATCGATCAGTGTCAACCTTTGATCGGTATCTCAGCAACGCTAGCCAATTGTAACTTCCTACTGGAGCCGGTCCACCTCCAACAATTCGCCAATGACTGAGCTGCCCGCAGTGGCTATGATTTATTAATGGATAGTTCTTATGGCTGCTTAACGTTGGAGCTGTCGGTGTAATTTTACAGCAATGGGAAGTCTAAAAACGCAAAGCGTTTGAGTCTCAATCATGACGAGGAGAGTCAAAGTTCAATTTACCGTTCCGTAGTGGATTCCGCACACTTTCAACAACCGAAGCTTCTGAAAATCCCGCAAGAACTGACTTTCCACGACACAATCGGTTATTGGCAGACACTCCTCGTCATCACCACAAGCACTCGCTTCGAAACGAAAATGAGTTGTTAGTAAAAATTTCCCGACGATTTTGTTATCACTGACATTTGATAACCAAATTTGTCATTAAAACGGAATAAACACAAATGAACGTCAATGATCTCATTGTTTTCATCAACTTTTCACTTCAAACTAGCAGAAGATATTTGTTCCACTTCCAACTTATTAGCATTAAAGTCTAGAAGACAACTAAAATTTCGTCGTTCAGCAAAGGGCAACAATCTGACTTCACTAATCGGAGTTTATTCTGAGAGTGACAGCGAGAAGAACCGAAATTTTGCGCTCTTATGAGCGTAAGATAAAAGCTTCAAAAGCTTTGTAGACTGCGAAGAGAATCTACTTTGAGAGACAGGCCTTGAAATATCTTTTTACTTACGCATACACGACAGGTGGTCGCATCCACCACAAATCTTTGTTCTCCGTCGTTTGCATCGTGGCGTCTTCGCAAAATTACACAGAAACTACTGAATTTAGATTCGCGACTGCAACACGACTAAGTCCACCAATCAACCGAAACCTTCTGAAAGTTTACGAGTTGCAAATTGTTCGTAGTTTGCTGAGATCGAAAGTGAAAAGTGTCGGAGCCTCCGACTCGGAGGAGTTGTTCAAGTACAGTTAAGCTGGCAGAAAAACGACGCGACAGTTCCAGGAAATTAGGAAAATGAAGAAACAACAATCAAACTTACTTGCACTGGATTAACGGGCCAAAATATGGATCGACACGCTTCCGCTTGCGCTTCAACTTTGACTTCCTGACAAACTTCTTCGGCGAGAATTGTTTCTCCACCTTCTTCTCAGCTGCGAGCTTCCCTCGCTTCTCTTTCTTGCTTTCCTTAGCATCGATACTGACTTGCTTCTTTGCCTTTGTTTCGCGGCTCGGCGTCGTCGATCTTTCGCCCGATGCATTTTCTCCGTCCTTGGACTTTCTGTAAAAGTTTGTGAAGGGTTTTCAAACTCGACTTTGCACGCAATAGTTTCCACTCGACGAAACTTTTTTATCAGTTTCTTTTCATGTGCGAAATTAAAAGCTTCGAGTGTTCCTCCCACTTTATCCAATCAGTTTGCCGTCACTTACCCAGAAGGGCTCTTGGACTTTTGACCAGGCTTTGGCTTCTCTTCCTTCGGATCAGGCACGCTCTTCAACCAGTCACCGACTTTTTCATTCTCTTTCCCACTCTTTTGCTCCACAAACGAATCCAGATTATTCCAAAAATTTCCCTCGGCCATATAAAAACTTAAATTAAACCCACAGCACTTGAAAGTTCGGAACAGAATGAAATTCTTTTGAGCCAAGTGTTCAAACACCAACATGAACAATCGGAAACACGAGCCAAATAAATTGAAACCAATTTTGATTTTGGAAAATATAAAATAAATTGCATTTCAAATCGTTGGATAGTTGTAAAGGTTGTGAGCTAAACACAAAGACACCTCCATCATACATCAAGCCCAATCAGCCAAGTCTAAAGCTTTGAAATATTTTTGAGGCTTCGTTTTCAAGCTCGAGGTTCTGCCCTGATTTAACACTTTACGCGATAGTATTTAAACGGAGATTATGAGAAAATTCGATAGCATAGCATGAAAAATTGGTAAGCGATTCTCGTGATCAATGGCAATTAACTTGTTTAACTTGTATTTTTCGTGTTGCGCTTTTTATTAGTTAGGCTCAAATAATGACAGCACGGTAAGATTCTAGATTCGCATAATTGTAAGTAGTTAAGGGCTGTTTGACTAAATCGCTTATTCAATCAATAAGTTTCACGGCTGTTGGTTAATATCAATGGCGATTAGTACAACGATATTTCTTCTTTTCTGGCATTTCTCCTCTGGCCACAACTAACTCAGACAGTGAAGGCAAGATGAGGGAAATTGAAAAGAAGGAAATTGAAGGAGAGAGCGACAGTTGTCGAGTGTTTCTGCTTAAACTTTCCCCATTTCTGTCCCAAAAATTTTTTTGCGCGCTAAATATTTTTTCGTAGTTTTTCAGCATAAAAATTTGTCAATTGTATAATGATTGATTGATAAATTTTTTATTGAAAATGAAAATCATTGTATAATGAAACAACCTACCAAACCTAGGAAAGCGATGATAAAGAGTCTAGCGTGGTTTATCGTGACGCGACTCCAGTTCGGCCTCGCCTGCTCTCCCTTTTTCTGTATATATCGTTCGTAATCAAAATATCGCGCGAAGCACAAAAATATATGTTGCCTCTCACTCCATTCCATGAATCGTTTGCACGAACTCCAATAAGAAACACACACCACGAAGGAAATGATTTTTCGGGCCTTCGGAGAAAAGGTCTCGAAACAGCCAGTCAGTTTTCATCATATTCTTGTGGAGGAGAGTGTGAACCGTAAACATGTTTTTGGCAGCCCTAGGTTCATCACGACCAAGTAGCATCTACTCGCGAAACGAGCCAGTTAGTTAATTAGTCCGTAGCAGTGCAGTTAAAATTAAGGACTTAGCAATGGAATCGGAAAAGGAATCGACGTCTGCGTCGCCATTCGAGTTTGTTCCTAAAAACAATGAAAAACTTTTCACGACAAATCGCAATGCACAATTCTTCACATCCCTTGACTACGGCCTCTTCGGCATGATGTTGCTGCTCTCGACGTTAATTGGCATCTACTTTGGCTTCTTTGCCAAGCGCAAGCAGAACAACACGCAGGAATATTTGCTGGGCGGAAAAAAAATGAAGTTCTTTCCGATTGCTGCAAGCCTTATCGCGAGCCACATAAACGGTTTCACCATGCTCGCCGTTCCCGCTGAGGTTTATGCTCATGGCTCCGAATACTCGCTGTGCATTATTGCAGCTGTTCTGGTGAGCTCGATTTTTGATCTCACAGCGAATGAAGTAGATTGAAAATATTGTCACGTTTATTGTAGACGGGTGTTGCTCTAATTTATGTTTATTTGCCAACGTTCTACGATCTCCAGCTGACGTCATCGTTCCAATACCTTGAGATGAGATTCAGCAGGAAAGTCCGCCTTGTAGCCAGTTTCATCTACGTTTTCTCCGGCATTCTGATTGCCCCTTCGATAATGTAAGTAACTGGAAATTCGCCATAGTTAGACATGAAAAATCATTTCGTGTTTCAGCTACGTGCCCGCTCTCGCACTTTCGCAAGTTTCTGGAATTAATCTTCATATCATCACTTGCGCCACTGGAATGATTTGCATATTCTACACTACTGTTGGGGGGCTTAAGGCTGTTGTGTGGACTGATACACTCCAGTTTCTCTTGATGATTGGTGGGCTCATTCTTGTTGTCACTCTTGGACTCATGGAAGTGGGAGGGATAAAACACGTTTGGACAAGAGCTGACGCGGGTGGACGATTGATTTTCTTCAAGTAAATTTCATTTCATTTTCTTTCAATTTGGAATAAATTTTATTTTCCCGCAGCATGAATCCATCGCCCTTTGTTCGAACGTCGTTTTGGACATTGACTGTGGGCATGACAACCGCATGGGTAGCAAAACTTGGCGTTAGTCAATGCAGTATTCAGCGCTTTTTGGCCGTGCCAAACATTGAAGTTGCTAAGAAGGCAGTTTGGGTATTTTCGTTCGGCCTAGGAGCATTGAAGCTAGGTGCAATTCTGCTCGGACTAATCGTCTATGCGAAATACGAAGGCTGCGACCCTGTTACGACCAACCAAATCAAGAAACTTGATCAAATCGTTGCTTATTTTATAATGGACGTCACATCAAAAGTTCCAGGTTTGCTATTATTTTTCGTTTCATATTTCTATTACAAATTTATATTTTTAGGTTTGCCTGGCCTTTTCATCGCAGGAATTTTTTCAGCTGCGTTATCTTCAATCTCTTCGATTCTCAACACGAAAGCTGGAATTATTTATGAAGACTTTATTCGCAATCGTTTCCCTCAAGCCACAGAGAAACGCGCGAGTGATGTGATGAAGCTTCTTGTCGTTATCTTGGGAGTGATCATGCTGTCGCTAGTGTTTGTTGTCGAACACTTAGGAAGTATTTTTAGGCTCAACTATGCAATCAACGGACTCACAATCGGAGCTTTTTTCGGAATCTTCACGATCGGGATGACTTCGAAGACAGCAAACACCAAAGGTGTGATGTGTGGAGCTGCTGCTTCTTTATTCGTCGTTGGAACAATCATTATCGGTGCTCAATCGCTTCCAAAACCGCCTACACTCGCATACAGAATAGACGAATGCGAATTTCCTCTGAACATGACAAAAACGTTCAACACAGCTGCGTACGCTCCACAAGTCTCCACTGAAGATATTCCGCAAATTTTCCGTTTGAGTTTTATGTACTACGGTTTACTCGGCACAATCATATTATTCGTCGTTGCTCTGCCAGTTAGCTGGGCGACCGGAGGATGTGAACCGTTCGACGAGCGCCTGCTGACACCGTTCATGCGGAGCAAGCTGTGGAAACAGAAGGAAGAAGCGCACAAAAGCAGCAGCAATCATGATGAAACTAAACTTAATGAACTTGAAAAGTCTGCAACTTGACTCTAATTTTGATTCTTCAAATCTCAGGTTTCCTTTGCTTATTACTTAATGACAAATGAAGATGAAAAGAGGGGAATTGTTAAAGTTCATCAAAAAAATTTAATAAAGTTTTTGCTTTTTGCGAAGCACAAAGTTCACCCTGAGATTTTGAGTCGATTTTCAATTCAAAAAATCCCAAGCTAGATAAAAACTGCAAGTTCCGGAAGGTCCCAGCTCGTGCTGAAAAGCACGAAGCATGACAATGCTTTCTAGAGTTCCCAGTCGGCGTAGCGGCTGAACTACACCAGGTTAGGCTGGACCGAAACTAGCTGCGGACCGACGCTTTTACAATCTATCTGAAAACTGCAAATTTTCATGTACATATGTAGTTTTAGTGAGCTTTTATGCTTCAATCGCGCTTTATTTTCTAAGTCCATTTTTTCGAATTGGGGACAAAAACGGAGGTTTCAAAATCGCAATGCGTCAACTCTCTTAGAGAGACCAAGATAGAAAGATTGCGGCCTGTTTATGTTCAGACAAAATAACTCTAAGCGTAAGAACTAAACTGGAGATTCATTAATGAAGCGTGGTATGTGACCTTTGAATGCCTTCGGCTGCTGGTGTGTTGCTGATGCCTATAATATTCTCAACTCGATTCGTGGTTTCCCTCATCACGCCTGAAATGTCAATGTCCAACGGTATGTGAGCGGAGAATCTTTTGTAGACCGAATCTTTCGTGGCCGCCGTGTCTTTCTTCCTTCTCGTTTCTTCATACTTTAGCTGTTGTTTCAGAAATATTGCGTTCTTGAGAAGCTCCTGAATGTTCTTTAATGGCTCCTCAGCATCGTCAATCGATTTCACGGCTTCCACGCTGTACTCGAGATCGTAGCAACACCCTTGCAAATCTTCCTTGAGTTTTTTCACGTCGCCTCGTCGCTCAATCATCACTGGAACTACTTTTCTGACATTTTCTTGGATGCGGTAGAAAGCGAGTGACGGCTGTGAATTACACAAGTGTTATGACAAGCTGTTGAATGAGTAGCTCACAATTACCTCGTTAGCAACAATGTGAACGTTTTCTGATATTTTTTCAGTAGCTAAAATTAAAGAAACGATTTTTTTAAAAAAAACTATTGAATTCGTTGCAAAAATTACTCTTTTTGACTTTCACACTAAGCCCGGAATCGCTTGATACATTCATTTTAGATTAAATCTAATGCAAATTTATGAGTTTTTTTTAGAAAGTTTGAAAACTTCGAAAGCTTCGAACTAAGAAATTCGAAAACCAACAAACAACAACTCCAAAATTAATATCATTAAAATTCATTTTGGAGCGAGTAAGGAGCATATTCTTTTAATCAAAGTCATCATGAACGCTCCACCAACTTTTGAGTCATTCTTGTTGTATGAAGGAGAAAAGAAGTGAGTTGAAAAACAGCTGGAAATTTGGATTTTGATTTTACCGGAAAACATTTCAGGATTATCAAGGAACTTGACACGAAAGTACCGAACGCAGCGATCTTCACGGTCAACAAAGAGGATCACACACTCGGAAACATGATCAGAAAGTGAGTAGTCAATACAATTAATAATTGCTTCCTTACGCTCTTAATTTTTAGCCAACTGTTGAAAGATCCGAAAGTGCTATTCGCCGGCTACAAACTTCCACATCCACTGGAACACAAATTCGTCATTCGTATTCAGACGACCTCAAACTATTCCCCTGAAGATGCTTACATGAACGCGATCACAGATCTCATGTCTGAGCTGTCGCTGTTCGAGGAACGATTCAAAGAAGCGATCAAGGACAAAAAGGAAGGAACAGATTAAAACGAGATGTCAATATGACTTCATCTTATTAATAAATCTATGTAAACAATTCCTAGTATTAATTTTAATCGTTCAGATCGATTATGAGTTTTCTGAAAGATCAGCATGCGAGTGCTACAAACGTTTATTTTTGAAAATAATTATATTTTTACTTTGGAGCAAGAACAGAAGATTTAGTTACAATTTTCGAAATACTTCATACAAAAACATTTTAAAATTTCGCTACCGGAGCACTTCAGCTGCGACTAAAACGTTTGATCTTCGCCAACTGGGCAATCATCAGTTTCATGAGCATCGAAGACTGAGAGGAAAGAATAAGATTAGTCAGACAATCAATCAACTAATCGAGTCTTACCGTCGCAATGATCGCAGAACATTCTTGGTGATGCTTTCTTTTTATTTATCTTGTTCTTTTTCGGAGCCGGCAAATCCATTTCCGAACATTGAGTGGGGCAATCTTCCGTATCGTGCGCATCAAACTCTTCGCAGATGTCACAGTACAAACGTGGTGCCGGTTTTTTCTTGACCAGAAAGTTCAAATCGAAATCGTGACTGAAAGCAAAGAATGAAAATTCAAAGTTCAAGATTGCAAACTTGTCTGGCTTACGATGATTCTTCGGCCTTGCCAGTGGATTTTGCTTTGCCGCTCGAAAGGACTTCAACTTTATGAGTCAAATCTACGTTCGTCTTGTGCATGTCTGCGATAATTGCGTTGAGGAACTCGACTTGTTTTTGCAGTTCCTGATCGTCAGCGTTGTCAGTCATCGGAATTATTCTCGTCGTCTCTAACTCAGTATTCTTTCGTTTAAGTTCTTGAGTCAGCAGCAACAGTTCAGTTTCTCGCAGCTCCAAATCTTTAATTTTCAACTCCAGCTCAGATTTATGTCTGCGAGAAGCATCCAATCTAACTGTTGAGCTTTCGTTCGTCTTTAGCTGACCTTGCAGCAAACTAAGCTTCGAGGAAAGCTCTAAAACTTCTTTCTCTTTTACTTGGTCTAGCAGTTGCACCTGCTCCATCATGTCGGCAATCTGCGCCTGGCTCTCAGCTATCGTCGCATCTTTAGAGGCTACGATATTCTTCATCTGGTTTTCGATTTCCTTGTTAAGCTTTTCAACCGAAAAAAGTTTCATTTTCAAATCTCTGATGTCGGAGTCGCGCGATGAAACTTCTTGATTGAGTTTTTGAACGAGGTTAGTCGTCGATTCCTTCTCGGCGCTCCAAGTTGTAAGGCACGTTTTCAAGTTCTCTAGATTATGTTGCAATTCTGCGATCAGTTTGTCTTTCATCTTGCAGTCACTGAGCGTCTTGAGCAACTCTTCTTCCTTGTCTTTGACCAACTTCAAAGCGTCGCTCGCCTCCGTTTCTATCTTCAACTCCAAGCTTTTAACAACAGCTTGAAGTGACAAGACTTCTCCTTCACGGAGCTGAAGTTTTTCGATAGTTACAGTGTTTTCGCGGTCTTTCTCAATACTTGCTTGCTGAAGGTTCAAAATCTCTTGCTCCATTTTATTGATACGATCATCAGCTGCCGCCATTGACTTCTCCGATTCTTTCTTCTCAACGTCGAGTTTTTCTGCCAAAACTTTGTAGGACTGCTTCAACTGCTCAAATTGCTGCATCACACTTTCTTTCTCTATCTTCAGCTGCTCTTCTCTGTTCACTAAGTCGACTTGTTCGTCTTCGAGTTCTCTGTACTTGGACTGAAAGCTTTCAATATTAAGCTCCAAATTCTTCTTCACAATTCTTTCGTTCTCTAGATTATGAGTGAGCTCGACAATTTCCTGTTGTTGTTGGTAACATTTTTGGTGAATTTCGTAGAGAACTTTGGCTTTCTCTTCAGTTTCAAGAGCAGTAGAATTCTGTTGCGTTGTAGCATTCACGAGGTTCTCGTCGAGTTTCGACATTTTGTTCTCCAGAAGCTCAAGTTTCTCCTCGTACTCGTTTTTGAGAATTTCTTTAGAAGCTTGCAACTCTTCTATTGA
This sequence comes from Smittia sp. YW1114-2, assembly GCA_033064975.1. Lineage (NCBI taxonomy): Eukaryota > Metazoa > Arthropoda > Insecta > Diptera > Chironomidae > Smittia > Smittia sp. YW1114-2. The sequence goes on from CP093832.1 coordinate 23,527,054, forward strand.
CTTCTTGAGATTATCGACGTGAAGATTTTGCTTATCGAGTGCTTCAGAAAGTTTCATTTCTTTCTTTTTCAAATCATCTACCAAGCCACTCAAAGAAGACTCGCTGTGCTTCGACCGATTTTTAGCGGAATCAATTTCAATTCGAAGTGCCGCGATGGTTGACTCGAACTCTTGAGACTTTCCTTGAAGCTCACCGCAGAGGTTTTCAAGGTTTTCTTGCAGCTGTTGCTTCTCGCGTTTAAGTTGAATCTTTTCAGTCTCGAAATTGCTTCTCAACTGGTTCAGCTCCTTGCCAAGTTCGGTTTTCTCTTCGTCAGATGAAAGCTTAATATTTTGCAGCTCTTGGTTGAGTTGGTTCTCGCTCTCAATCTTCTGAACATGCAAAGCTTCCATTTCAGTTTTCAACTTGTTCAATTGCTGCTCTAGTAGTTGATTCTGCCGTTCAACTTCATCGACGCGTCGCTGTAAGTTTAGCTTAACTGTCTCGGCTTCTGTCTGAATATTCTCTAATGAAACTTGCTTCTCACGCAGCTCGTTGTGCATCTTCAAGAGCTCTGAGTTGATGTCCAACGATGAGCTCTTAGTAGCCTCAAGATCTTGATGCAGCTTCGACTTGTGCTCGTTCAAATGCCCGATTTTTTCTTCGCTAGCGCAAAGTTTTCTCCTCAAATCGTTTTTGTCGACTTCGAGCGCATTTTTATCGTTCTGAAGGTTCTTCGAAGTGGTCTCAGCCTCTTGAAGCTTTCTTGTGGTCTCGTCTAACGCATTCGAAAGCCTCTCAATCTGCGAAGACTTTTCAGCAACGTCTCTTTCGTTCGTGGTAAGCTTGATCGTCAACTCCTTCAACTCGTTTTCAAGTGCAAGCAGCTGGTCATCCAGTTGCGACTTCACTTCGCTCAACAAGGCCACATCTTTCACACGCTTTGCAAGTTCATTTTCTTTTTCGTTTCGTTGTTTGTTTAAATCTGTAATCTGAACAGTCAGAGCTTTTACCGTCTCTCCTGTTTCGCTCTTGAAGCCTTCCAAAGCTTCGTCCATTGATCGCTTCGCTGCATTCAGCTCTTCGGCAAAAACTTGCTTCGACATTTCTAGATCGTTCACGCTTGTTTGTCGTTTCGCTTCGAGTTCGCTGCATTCTTTCGTCTTTTGAGTTATCGTCGCTTCTTTCTCTACTACAATTTGGTTTACACTCTTCACTTCAGCTTCAAGCCCAGCGATGCATTTGTCACGTTCACTAATTTCTTTTTGCAATTTGAGATTGAGAGCTTCAGCGGCGCTGACCTGAGAGTTCTTGTTAACGATATCGTGGTTGAGTTTTAGTTGAGACTTCGTCAGTTCAGCTATTTCATCTCTCAGCTCCTCTTCGATTTTATTTGATTTCTGGATCGAAGCGTTTATATCATCGGTCGAAGATTTGAAATGGTCTAGCTCGAGTTGGAGAGAAGAAATTTGGTTTGACCGTTCGTCAACTTTGCTTTGCAGCTGCTGATTTATATCAGTTTTCGCAGCGAGTTCTTCGGATTGTTGCTCGACAGATTTTTGCAGACTATTAAAAACTGTTTCGATCGATGCGAATTTGGCCTGAAGCGACGTTTGCTCGAGTTCTTTCTTCATGATTATTTCGGCTTTCTCGTTCAGAACTTTCTCAAGCTGGCCGACTCGGTCCATCAACGCCGTTTGCTTCTCGAGCATTCGAAGAATTTCCGAATCTTTTTCTTTGATTGTTTCCTTGATTCCCATTTCCGACGCAGTTAAGCTTTCGAGTTCAGTCCTCAAATTTCCAATCTCCTGGTTCTTGGCGTCGATCTGCTCGGTCAAAGTGCTTTCGTTTCCAGACAAAGCTTGGATTTTCTCTTTCAGTTGCAGCTCAAGACGGGAGATTTCTTTGTTTGTAGAAGCATTTGTAAGTTTTGCCTCTATCTCTTGCAGCTCGATCGTCTTTTCTTTCTCGCTCAGCTCAAGCTCCAAGTCTTGAACTCGTTTCTCGAGGTAATTCAACTCATCCTTCATGCACTCTTCGGTGGCTTTTACTCCCGAGCTCTTCAAATCGAAATCGTTGCTTAGCTCTGTCAACTTTACATGCAAAACCTGAATTTCATTTCCTAGAACATTCTTCATCTCATCAGCTCCACGAAGCTTTGCCTTAGTTTCTTCCAACTCTTTACGCAAATGCTCCAACTCGATTTGCCCAGATGCGAGCGGTGAAGCTGCCGAAAAAAAAAGTCATAATTTGCTAGCAATTGACCGAAATTGTCATACCACGATCGCCGCCAGAGTTTCGGTCATTGATTTCGCTTTCCAATTGGACGATCCGGTCCGTATACTTTTTGAGGGCTCCCTGACGAATGGAACTGCCATTAGAATTGAGTAAATTATTTCGCTCACTACATATTTAGAAAGAGAACCGTGCACATGACAGCGAGAATTAAATCGCCAGACTGGCTTAATGAAAACAATTTAATCAGGTGCAGTGATGTAAAACTGTAAGAAAGAGATAAACTTGTTTCAATAATTTTGAACTTACATCTGAGTCTTCCGCTGATATCGCAGCCTCGTCTATGAAGAACTGAAGGTCTTCAGACTTTTTCTTCTCGTCGTCGAGTTGTTTATTAAGAAGCAAGACTTTTTCTTTGTACTGCGATTGTGGAACGAGACAAATAAATGGTTAGAAAATGAAGAAAAGAAGAAAAAAAATGTTTGGCTTCGAAGAAATCTGTATTTGTGTTGCTCTGTTGGACGATTTGCTGGAATCTTTCGATTTTCGATGAGAAAGCGTTGGCGAAGTTTTGAATTTGAAGCACAGTCTATGCCTCAAACTATGTCTATACCTCAAACTGTTTTCAACTATCTACGTTTCAAACTAGTTGACTTGGATAAATGACAAGCTGAGTCCTTGTTGCTTTAGTGATAAAAGTTTCAAAGCAAACTTTGAATAAAACTTCAAATTCATTAAAATAAAACTACAAATCAACACGTTGAGGTTTTCTTTAAGCTTTATTTAGTTTTCACAACTTTCAAATTAGTAAAAGTTATCAATTGATTTCTAGTGTTAAAATTTTAACAATTTTTATCTTCCATAAATCTTCATCATGTATGAAAATTTGAAAGCAATTTTTCCGATTAGATTTTTTTCAATTTGAAATTTTGACTGCAAAATTCCTAGAAAATTCTTTGATACACGCGAAAAGCCCAACAACAAATAAAACGCCAAAGAGCTGCGCGTCTTTATTTGGGAAGGCAATTTATTAATTAAAACGGTGATTAGCGAGTTACTTCAATCATAATGACGGAGAAACGTTATGACAGAAAAACGTCGTGTAAAATGCAGTGCCGCTCGTGGTTTCCATGCCATCCTTGAAACTCTCGTCGGAGATCAACGACTTGAAGGTTTCGCTGCTTCACAAAAGAGGCCCATCTACCAATTTGCTCCCCTTCATCAGAGGAGGGACTCTTCTTGAGAGAAGCAACACAAATACAGATTACAATTCACTCTAAAAAGTTTGGGAATTTCTTGATGAGCTAAAGACAAAATTACCAAGTTTAGGTTTTTCTGGAACAAAATCGACTGCGCGCTCATTTCCTCGCGATCAGTTTCGCGTTCTTTAATCAGCTGCTCGATGTGATTCGTCTTCTCGCGCAGTATATCCTAAAACGATCACATTGTGTCAATACAACTGAATCAAGTAATAGAATCTCACACTTTGCATAAAGCTCAGTCAAGCAATTAAACTTTCGCTCCAGTTTCAGCGTTTAAAAATCTAATCCATTAAAGCACGACGACAAAACTTCAACATGCGTTATAGAAAAAGCTATGACACTCAACCCATTCATAAGCTCAACAGCTCCACATATCAATTCGAAAATGTAGCGGGCTTATTTACATAATCTGCCCTTGAAGCTTTAGACTAACTAACTCTGAAAAATCGGCCGGATCAAAATCAGATCAAAGCGTGAGAGATTTCCGCCTACTCACACATTTAATAGCAACTTTGATGTCGCAATGATCTCCATAAGTTTGCCAAACCTACTCGAAGAAAATATGCAACCACCTAGCAATCAAGTGTCATCATTTATCTAACAATTGCAACATCTCAAAATTTTGTAGCTTATGACAAGACAATCATGAACAGCCCTACAATAACTCAAAGCAACAGTGCAATTTGACATCATCTATGAGAAGTCAATCGTGTCCGCTTCTTGCTGCTTTGCTGTTTGAGCTGACTTCATTTTCATTCGAACTTTAAATTCTAAAGAGGACTCGCTCGAAACGCATTGGCATAACTCACTTTAACAAAAAGGATTGACATTCCAAATCGATATATTTTACAGAAAAAACTTCAATGGATTAGAAATTTTAGTTCGTTAGAAACGATCGTCGTAGTCACGTCGGTATATTTTAATAACTTTCTATTCCCGCTCAATCTATTTACACGCCTCTCACTCCACAATAAAACTAATAGGGCTGGGAAAATACCGTACCTGAAGCGAGAACGAAGGCTTTGGCGTGGACGTCACGGATGGTGTTTTATTTAGAGACGAAAGGCGCTAAAATTTCATAAAATTTACGGGTCAAAATTCGTTTCAGTCTTGTTAGTAAGTTAAGATCGTTCTAGTTGTCAACATAAACAAAGTCGACGCAAAATGAACTCAATACACATAACCGAGTTCCTTGAAGAGCAGCTCTACCTTTTGAGTAGCGTTCAAGCGAAGTTTCGTCGTGTTGGTCGACGCCAAACTACCCAGTGTGATGTTCGATGTGAGAGATTCCTGCGAGTTAGTGCGAGACATGCGCGCCCTACGAGCCATTGGCGAAAGCGCTACTTTAGCTTCCGGGACAAAGAGACCATGGTTAGGAGCGCAAAGGAAATATCTGAAGGAATTTAACACTTAACAGTTGAAGTTAGGGAGATTATATTGCTTGCGAACCTCTTGCCACCGACAGTTCCATCGTTCTTGCCAGTTGCGTCTTCGAATTCTATTCCGCACCAAATGCCGCTGGCAAAATCGGGCTCGCCATGGAACCGCAAGTATCCAATCTTGCTACCGGTCGCTGATTTCACAATTACTCTGTCTCCAATCTGCATGCTATTCGATGTTTCTAAAAGACGATGAAGATTTTAGTTGACGTGTAAAATTTTGGGAATGCTTTAAACAACTTGTAGAAGCTTGATAGTTGCTATAGCTTGGCGAAGTTGTGCCTGATCGAGCAGGCGAAGTCATCGACCTGAAGGTCGTGTCCATGCTGCCATCGGGCGTCGAAGCTGTCACGATGCGCTCACGCGTTAATCGAGTTAGTCGAGAGAAAATTCCTTTCTTAGGTTCGCATTGGAAGTATCGTTTGCCCGAAACGGCGCCGTCATTTTTGCCTAAAATTATGTTCTCTCGTTTTAAACTCTTCGCTGCTGTCAGTGGATTTCTTTAACCTTCTGGCTCATCTAAAACAATTCCTGCCCACTCGCCGGGTGCGAAGTGAACCTCGCCGATGAATGTAATTCGTCCTGGCTTGACCCCACCAACAAACACTCTGTTGCCTATCATAAAGCTATCCGTGTCGATCGTCAAGTCGTGTCCATGATCTGTAAGCATATTTGAGTTCAGCTTTTACACGTTGTTATGTGGTCGAGTTGGTTAATCTCTGTCTTATGATCAATTATTTAGTAATATTCTGATAGTTGAACTGATTTCAACGTAAAGTTTCTTGTGTTATCTCACGGATTAGGTGTGAAAGTATTCCGTCGTCGTTTAAATGATTCGTTTATAGTTTAAAGTTTGTTTAAATGAGCCGAGCCGTACTTAACTAAATCGACTAAATTAACTAAACTCTTCTACCTTACCTCCCACGAACTG